>CM048055.1:11019265-13634265 GCA_026259375.1 Verasper variegatus
AGTCATGACGTCCATCTTTACAATTTATATAAAGTCTATGGTCCGAACATAAATGTGGTGCCTCCTGAATTATTTAACCTTAAACCTTTTCTGTACGTGTTAACTCCCTATACTATGTTCAACTGTATCCCAGTTGGGATTTGCTCAGTTCTTACTAAGTAGTAATCCCATTTATTCTAATCCCCACCCCACCCCCCAACATGCTCCCTCTCCCTCTCTCATACTCATACACACAAATGCGCACATGTAGCCTACATGCTCTCATTCGGACCAGCGGCCATTCATGTTGTTGGACTACTGCTGTCGTTGTTGTGGATTCACACTCATAAAACGCCATGGACCCGTCTCCCTCAAGACCACACCCAGTGATACCTGGGTAAGGACGGCGTGTAGCACTAGAGCGTGAAAGCCTGCTGTTGCTGTGGTCTGTAACGTAGCAGAGGCTCCGTGCAGAGACGTGTGTTTATCAACATGTCTGTTCGAGCGAGTTCTCTTACAATCAAGTGTACTGTCTGTCTGCATTGGCTTTTAACATTAGCAACATAATCCACTGCATTATTAGAAGATTGTGGAATATTAACTGATTACTTTTGTTGAGGTATTAGTTTATCTGCTATGTACAGTTTAATAGAGTACAACAGACAATGAAATCCAATGTATTCACTGTTATTAGAATCACGTCTTCATTGTCGTCAGTAATCAACCAGAACTCACCCGGTCAGAGGATGGGATTTGAAGTCTCAAAGCTGGTTTCTAGAGCAGCTTTTAAAGTACAGTCTCGTCTGGAGCTGACAAAAACACTAGTTAAGGTGTTTAGCTGTCTCCGAGGGTATTAGCATGAGATCAGCTACTTCCCCGCTTTAAGATGCACCCACACCCTCCTGTGGTTCCCAGCTGAAGAAGCCACCACATATTGAAAAGTGGGCCACAGTAACATTAGTTTCAAATCAAATCATTAGCTGTAATCTCTGGATTCCCATGTTGTATTTTCTAACCACTGTTCACTCAGAAGCAAAGAAGGATGAAACTACATTAGCATCATAAATTAAATGTCCACTAATGTCCTAACCTGTCTATAGATATCCTTTGAATTAAATCTTCTTGAAGCTTTAACTTGTTTAAGTCATCAATCAAGAGTCTTCCTCTATGTTTGTGAGGTAAATGTGAATGTCAGCATGCTGATATGTAAACAACGACAGGGCTAACATGCTAATATTTAGTCACCACTAAGTTTATCAATGTATTAACACTCGAACAATTGCAAATAAGCACGAGATACATTTGTTGTACAGTGACAATTAAGGCATTCTAGTGTTTTCAAAACAAGGAAGTATGTCTGAGGCTGAACCATAAAGTATTACATTAATTTAAATGTTGAGTTGAATCACCAAAGCTGAGCTTCAATATTTCCATGGAACCATGAATATTTTAACCAAATTTCACCAGAAAACCATTCTGTAATTGTCAGGACGTTTTGCTAAAAAAACAAAAAGAGAATCATTAAGTTTTCACCCAGGATTCACCCTCTTGGGACCAAGAATGTTTCAACAACATTTCATGGGAAACTACCCTGTAGGTTTTGGGATGTGGAACAGTAACACTGACCAGTGAAAAGTAAATTTGGCATTTTAGAAAACCCTTATAAAAGAGTTTTAAGCATGGAACCAGGCCAACTAACTACGAGATGAATTGTGACCCTAACACATTCTACAGATCAAAAAAATATATAATGCATATTGAAAATGCACATCCCATAATCCATTGCAGACCCACAAGCTGGACCTCACTAACACTCAAAATATGCAAACTAAAGACGTCATCATCATTCATCATTCAAGGAAACTAACTATTTTCATACATTTTCAATTTTAAACAAAAGGACAATTAATCATAGAAATAACAGACGGAATAATTGATACCTAAAGACATAAGACAGCAACTGAAGTGCAACAGGTTTGTGGACCCAGTACACAGTACAGGTATTTTCTTTGGAAGGGACAGGGGAGTGAAGGCAGCTTTTTGTTGTGTTCTTCATCCTAACAGTGGTTTCTGTCACAGCAGAGAAGGCACAGGTGTAACTAATACGATTAACAGTGACTGTGTTCCATTAAGATGTGCCTGTCAGCCCATATGTACCAGTGTGAAGGGCCCTGGCACCGGCACACTTGACTGGAATGCGGCCCATTATTAATGTGATTAGTTAAACCTCTGTTTGACAAGCTGAAATGTCAGCTGTGAGAAAAGGTCTGTTATCTCTCCTGCGAGGGTGTCGTGTAACTCGTTTCCTGTGAAGGCTGCAGTTAATCGTCTACGAAAGGAGACTTTAGCGAGCGAGCGAGCACCGACTGTCGGCTGCCGTCTCCTGTTATGAGCCTCTTGAAGAAAATGTGAGATGTTAGATGCTTGAATTGAGAAGCAGAACTCATGAATGTAGCTGACTTTAACTTGACATCCCTTCTCTACAGTAAAATGAAGGGAAAAATCAAGTAACAATGGCCTGGCAGTTAAATACAATATACTATAGTGACGTTTAAATAAAAAATGATAGATTATAAATACAGGAACAGGAACGGTCTGGCTCAGGATGAAAATCTCTCAACTGCAGAACAGTCGTTTTTTCCATGGATCCATTACTTTTACCAATTATCCTTCACGGGGGTCTGAGGCCGATCCCAGCTGACATTTGGTGAGAGGCGAGCAGGTTGACCAGCGTATCACAGGGCCGACATTCACAGATCTCACACTTTTAGTTTAATTTAGTTTTTAATTATTCTAATATCAATCAGCATGTCTTTGGACATTGGTCTGTGGGAGGAAGCCGGAGTACCCTGAGCAAACTCCACCCAGAAAGACCTGGGATTCAAACAGGGAACCTTCTTGCTAAGAGGCAACGCTGCTAACGCTCGTTTCCTGTCCTCTCCTCTCGACAGGTCGTCCTGCAGAACCTGTTGATGTGCATGGTGTGCTTCTACTCTCTCTACTACATCGTGGTCAGTCTCTGCATCGGACTGCTCAGGTACACTCACACTAACACACACACACACACAAAGGGAACCTGTAGAGGGAGTCATAGTGGGCCGGGAGATGTTGCTCCAGTTTATCCTTGGTGCACATCCTCTATAATCTTGTTTTGTGTTTAGGGTTCATGAGATCAACAGCTTGTTGGCACCATTCGACTACACAACACAACCATCATGGCAGAACCCCAAATACCTGGGTGAGTATAATTGGTGGAATTTTACCAAGTACGACGTGTTCTAAGATACTTGACGTTTACATGCATATTTCTATTTTATGCTACTTTATAAAAACATCCCACTGGTGAAACTCTAGAACTAGATCACCACAAGCTGCACCAGTTGCTGTAAAAATAGTACAGTGACGCACAAGAGACAAGTGATACTATTTTATTTTACATAAAGAAATAAAACAAATATGCATAATAGGTTTTTCTTTCTGCTGGAGTATGATCTACTATAGAAACGATTTGTGGTAACGTTTCTGATGCTCAGTTGTACAAGTAGTTGTCTCAATGACTCATTGTTGGGGTCGACATGTGCACTTCACATAAGGACTTGTCAACCTTCTCTCCTTCACTTTTTTTGTGTTGTTATATTATGTCATCAACATCAGACATTGGATTTGTTTACATTTGGCTCATGCTTTGTTCATAATGGTCGTGTTGTTTTTATATGCACATTTGAATGAATTATTTCAGGTTTCATTTAAACCTGTATTCACTGATCTTCTTCAGCAAACTGCAGCTTTCATTCTTCACTGTTAATGTTGCACATTTGATATGGTGTTGGTGCTATGTATAAAACACTTTTTTGGAAAATAAATATATATTTTGAATATAAAACAACTGCGATGACAATTATAACCGTGATAATTTACTGTAATTTTGAAATACAATTTTCACACAGTTTTATCTCTAATATGATACATGATTGTCCTCCTCTCTTTCCAGTTGGTGTGATTTCCACGGAAGTGACGTATGTTTTAGGAGGGCTGGTCTTCGCCTGGATTGTAGAGGACTGGGTCTGGGATTACGCCATAACTGTCACATTGCTGCATGTCGCCATGACTGTAGCAGGTAAACAAACACACCCTCACACACGCACACACACACAGAGTGGATCAATATCGTGGAACAGCTGATAGGACTGGAGGCCTGGTTATGTAACAATGTGATGGCAGTTGTTCAAAGTTTACAGACACACACACAAATGCACACATAAGACATCTATATGTTTATATCCTTTTTGTGTTGTGTGTTTGCAGTGATGTCAGACTTCCCTTCAGCTGAGCACTGGTGGATAGCTCTGGGTAAGTTCTCTTTTTCTTCTTGGTCATCCTTCTGTCTGCCTGCCCATGTGTATCCTCACCTGTCACCAGTCCCATTTGCAGAACATGAAAACTCCTCTCTGTATTTCTCTCCAGCTCCTCTCTATCTGCCCCAGATATTCCCTCCTCCTGTTCCCTCTGATTCAGGCTTCTGGAAGACAGCTGCTGCTGGCATCCAAGCCTTTCCTCTGATTGATCCCTTTTTCTCATTTATTTGATCTCTCTCTCTCTCTCTGCAGGTTCAGGTCTGGTCATGATGATATTTGGGGGACAGCTCCTGGCCTACAAACTCTTCAGGACCAACTTTGTTTATCCCGCTGAACTGCAGAACTTCTAATCAACACAATGAGGAAATCTTTTAACTGGCTTACTGGTTAATCTCAGGTCTGCATGAACACCAATGGGTTCCCTTTGCAAAGGCTGTGCTGCTAGTTTCATGTTAACACTGGTATGAACAACTACATTCTGTGCTAGATTAATTCATCATTTTATTGTAATATCCCTCCGTGTACAAATAGCAATTATCCTCATTTTAACATTGTTTTTGTAACATATTCTGTACAGTTTAAATATTCTTTTGTATTTTTTCTTTACAAACTTCATACTGTAACAAAAAGTATTGGCAGAAATGACACATGTAGGATTCTGTAAATTTTTAAAATATGTTACACATCAGTTTTGTAGAATCTGCTGTGTAGTAGTCCAATAGATAAAATACCTGCCTGGACACAAAGCAAATGTGATCTGTGCTACATGTGTTTAAAAAGTTGTGTTTGCAGTAAGAAATCAATATATATTATCATATATAATGACTTCAATGAGGGTTGTGTATATTAGTTGAGATCTGTTGGATTTACATTAAAACACTTCATGCAAAAGGACTGATTTGTGTGTTCACATCTCTGTACCCAAGCATGCATTTGTGCAGTGTTCAATTTATAAGGAAACACCAGGTGGCTCTGCTGTCTGGGATGTGTTTGAGAGAGAATTCTGGGCCAGGGCAGCTGGTGTGTAGCCTACAGACAGCATGGCTTATGGCACATCATTGTCTATCTAAAATAGCTTTTGTGAGTATTGTGTCACTAAAAAGAACAAATTCTGCCTTTTATCTGAGAAGTATTGTGTGGAAAGAGAGTTATTATAGCTAATATATTATCAGCTTATCCTGTGGTTGACAGCTCTGCAGTTATCCCACAGGAACTAAGGCCACTTTTGAAGCGTTGCCATGGAATTAAATGTTGTCCCTCTGTTGATTGGGTGGACCTACTTTGCCTGCAAATTACATGAATAATACATACATAAGATTCCATTTTTCAAAGTTATTTATTTAAAACCACATCCTGCCAAATACTGACTCCAGATCAGCACATACACATTTAAACACCAACAAAAAACATGCTGTAATGCTCCTGCTGCCCGCATCATTATTTCATAATTCTTATTATACATTTTAAATAAATAGCGTTGCATAAAAATAGTAAGTAGGAGCTAAATCATTTATTAATATACTGTATTTGAATACATGAGGCCTTTTTTGGACATGAATGAACATAGCCTGTAAAAAATTAGGGCACAGCAGATGTAAGGGTATTCAAAAAAAGAAGTAAAGTAAGAGTAAAACTTCAAATACAAGACTTTATAAAAAATACAAATTCACACTTTAAACTTACTTTGGGTATCTCAGGACCTTGAACGTCCTTTGGGTCACTCACACCTGGCAACCCTGCCCTCACCTTAAACACCTGTATCCCAGTGTTAGCTCCGCTGCTGCAGGCTCAGTGTGGCTCATCCGCCTCATATTAAATCATACTAACCACCAGTAACATTGGCAGCGACCGACTCACCGGCTGACATGTCAGGGAACGGGTTAGTTCCCAGTATCCGGAGGTTAGTAGTCAACGAGGAGCGGCTGAGGAGGAGCAACCGCACCCCGGTAAGCTAACATGCTAAAATGCTAACGTGAGGTAGGAAAGGCAGCAAGGAAACACAGCTCGCCTTTACACTGCAGGTGACCACGTGTCTCTGCAGACATGATGTCTGACATTAAAATATAATCACCAGACAATAAATGCTGTTGAATTAGGACACACACTTGATACAGCCAACAATTGACGTAATGGTTAATCTTTATGAATTCAAATCCAACTTTATCACTAAGCCTTTGGTGTGTCCGCATTTCAGAGTTTATTTTCCCATTGCAGAGTCCCTTTGAACAGCTCAGTCAGCAGATGGACGACATCTTGGGAGATGGAGGGATCCTGAAAGGCATGGTCCAGCCTGGAGAGGGCCCGCCTGTATCCCAGAATGCTTCAGTATTGAGTATTTACAAGTTCAATTTTTGTTCTCAAATAGGAGCGTTCCAAGGGACTTTGGGGGCCCCAGCAAAAAGGGGGCCCTACATCAAGCCAAAGTGCCCCCCCCCCCACACCCCCACACCCTCAAAAAACACATTGTACCAAATCACATCATTCGAGGGCACATCATACACACATAAAACTGTAGAATGATGAAGCTTTGGGCAGAATGCTCAGGGCGTGGGGCCTTGTTTCCTAATGTTAGGAGGTTTCACAACATTGTGGCATTGCAGTCTCTAGTAAATAGCCGATCAAATAATTTAAGGGAGGTCAATCACCTGCCTTGCCTACCCTGTTGCAACACCCCTGACAGTTGCTATCTCCCAAATGCTTTCTTGTTCTGCCATTACCTCCCTTTGATCTTGTTCTTCCACAGTGCATTATTCTGGTTTCCTGGAATATTCAGACCGACCTTTTGAAACCAACACAAACTTAAAACATCCGCGGATGATGAAATTAGGGAAAGGTCAGATATTTATCTATACAAATTCTGGCCTACAAGTAAATCTTTCTCCATTGATCGAAACGAACGACCAGTTTGTAAAATTATCGTCCAAACAGATGTGACGCTGGCCGGACTGGAGATGGGTCTGCTCACCATGAAGAAAGGAGAGTTCTCCCGTTTCCTCTTCCAACCCAAGTATGCGTACGGGGACATGGGTTGTCCCCCGACCATTCCTGCTGCCGCCATGATTCTGTACGAGGTTCAGATCCTTGACTTCCTCGACTCGGGACAAGTGGACAAGTTTGTCGCACTGAGTCTGGTAGGGAGGCTGTTACTATTAGCACAGTCACTGAGCACTAAGATGGGTTTTCTCACTTGACCCAGGCAAATGCACATTAACGATAGGCTACCAGCTGAAGCTTTATTCATATTTTCATGCATTTATATAATGCAGTTTTTTAAAAGACCAAAAGAGGTCCACCACAAATCAAACAGCCTTGTTTTGTTGGTTTATGTCTTTTCTATCTTCAGGAGGAGCAGAACGCCGTTCCTCTTCCCAGACTTCTTGAAGTTGTAAACACAGTACAAAGCTTTGGCAACCGCTGCTTCAACCAGAGGCGTTACTATATCGCCAAAGATCGCTATAAAGAGGTAAATCTTCAAGTCAGCTCAGGACTGTTACATTTTATTTTATTAGCTAAGATGGTGCTGTGCTTTTGTTTATAAGAATACTGTTAATACATGTTTTCTGTGCCGGGCTGACAGGCTGTGACGCTGCTGGTGAGCAGGGAATCACAGACTGATGCCGAAAAGGAGAAGATCAACGCAGCCCTGCTTCCTCTCTATCTGAACCTCTCTGTCACCGAGCTGCGTCTGGAGAGCCCGAACAAAGCGCTGAAGTACGGCAACAAAGCACTGGAGATCGACTCAGCCAACACGAAGGCTCTTTACCGCTGTGGAAAGGTTGGTCGGGGCTTTTTGTTGATCCATCTGATAAAATTCCTCACAGGCTCGTACATGAACAAGATTAAAAGTTTGGTTTGGCACAGGCAAAAGTAGCAGCGATATAGTCCCAGTCCTTGTATCATGTGCCTTGGACTGAAATGTCATATTCCGATGTGAGCAAACTGCCCTTATTCGCTTTCTTAATTTGTAAATCATCAATCCATAGAATGAGCAAATATAATATACTGATCACAGTTAGTTCATAATAACCTTCCTTTCATTTTGATTAACTAACACCACTTTAGTTTTAAAATGTTGGAGAAAATGGCCCAACATGCATTTCTGAAAGCATCTTATGTCACATGCTCACTCTGTAAATAAAGATCTGTCCATCATTCAGACTGATGTTGTGTCTGTCAGGCGTACCTGGAGCTGGGTGAGTACGAGAGCGCCCAGGGTTGCCTCATAAGTGCTCAGGCAAAGAAGCCCCTTGACAGTGACATCAACAACCTCCTGAGGAAAGTGACAATGTAAGACCAACTTCAGTACAGTACATTCAAAATTGATAATTTTGCATTCACAAAAATTGTTTCACTTGTTGCTCTGGCACCTATCTTTATGTATTCTTTAAAGAGCATGTCCAAGTGAGTGGTTTATGTGATGTTTTGAGTTAGCCTTATTAGCCACATGCTAACAATATTTATTTGTAAATCATTGGAATTTTGTAGACGCTATAAAGAAAACTTGGACAAGCAGAAAGACATGTACACCAAGATGTGCAGGGACTTCAGGGGAGAGTCCAAGTGAAGATGTAAAAGGTGAGAGATCCGGCTCATTGAACCACTTGAATATATGTTCAATAAAATGATGGTGTCACCCTTGAAAGTGTTTAGACGCGCAACTGTAGCAGCACTGGACTCGCGTTGGAGTCCTCACATGATACCAGGAATAGTTACCTTCACCACAGAGGTTATGTTTTGTCTGCATTTGTTTGTCTCTAAATTATTATATACATATATTATTAAGGATTATGCAAAAATTACCGGAGAGTTTACCGTGAAATTTACTGCAGATCCAAATAACCTGGGTCCAGTGAACTTAAATGTGGTGTCATAAGGGGGCTGTTTGGCCTTGGTGGAGGTGTGCACTCTACTGAGTTTTGTGTTGCTTCAAATATAAAATGACCTGCTCAAATTGTACTGTTGAAAATCATTGTGTGTTGCAGATGACAAAGGGATTGAAGGTTCAGCCGCACACCTTTCTCACCAGTTTAAATAATTCTGTTCCAACTTTTCTGTTTTTCCATATGTTATGGAGTTAATAATATTGTATAGATTTATTTCGTAATTTCGTTGAAAGGAATTTATTATTTACAATTCAGCAAGTGTTTGGCCTCTGCAGTGTTTATTTCTGTTAGAAGGTTTGTTTGGCAGAATTAGCTTAAATCTTACGACTGGAAGAACGTTTCCATGAACAACCTTGAGTGGCTGTATCTTCTGTGAAGCTGCCACGCATCTCTTTCTAAATACTGTTTGTACAGGAGTGTCAAATGTTTTCTTGGGTTCTGATCACTCTTGAGTTGCTTAAGATGACAAATAAAAAAAAATTCACTTCTAATACATCTTGTCATTGTTTTTGCTGAACTGTAAACCAGATGTATTTTTATATTTCTGGGTGAAACACACGGCTGAACAGTCTACTCTTAGTTTTCACGAGAGGCCTCCGTGGATGATTGGATCACTGCCGATGCATAATCTGCATTGAACTACAATCTGTAGTTCAATTTTTAGAAAGTTGTTTTGGTGGGAAGTATTGGCAGATATGTGCTGGTGTGTTTGAGCTGATATGCCACAGATTAAGGTTGTTAAGGTTAGAAGTGTATTCTGGGCATTAGGCCACGTGCAATGGGTGCAAGGTGAAGGTAGAGCTACAGATTGACTGTATGTTGTTGTGTTCAGAATACTACAGACAGCAGTCATTTAATCTGATTAACAGCAGATGGGGTCGGAAGGTGGGAGGGGATATTTGAATACAGTCACATTCTTTCAGCTCAGCGTTGACAGAGGATCCGTCCATCCATTTATTATCCATACCACTTATCCTTTTAAGGGTGATGGTCGAGAGGCGGGGTACTTAAGGATGTACTTAAAAAATCCACTTTAAGGAACACTAGTTGTTATGTGTAGCAAGAGACACTAGGGGGCATTTGTGAGCATATGTGAACTCCCTCATTCACAGAATGGGATTTAAAAAAATAGACACATACAATTTCATAAAATATTGATGAAGTATTTAATAAATGTTACAAATTGAACAAATGGAATCAGCATTATTTTAAAATATGAACATTTGAACACCTTTCCGATATGATTTCTTTTGCTTTATGATATTCTCTTAAATTTCTTAGTCTTTATTTGGTTTTATTCCACATCGACCATTAAGTGACCATTAACTTTCTTTGTCCCTATGCAACAGCTTAGGCGTCTGATCTGCTGCCCACTGTTTCCTTTAACCCATTCCTGAAACAGGCGGCCATATTGCCCGACTAAGGCTAAGTCTTCTGCAGTAAAGGTGGTGGAGGGGAGGAGGAGGAGAGGGGCCGTGATGGGGATGCAGCGAAGCCGAATGTGTTGAGTGCAGGACGGAGGGGAGGAGGCAGGAGAAGGGGGGGGGGGGGATGACAGGATCAGAAGCGCAGAGTAGGAGGTGGGGTGCAGATGGAGGAGCAGAAAAATCTGATTGACCTCTCCGGTTAATCCAATTGTCACAGTGTGTGAGTGCTTCACCATCATCTCCATGCACATGGCCAGACGGACACGCTGAGTGAACAACGCAAAGCCCCAGACGGACATGATGGTCTCCAGACTCGCACACTACCTTCACCTCAGGTAAGGACAGCATATATCCATAATGATTTTCATTGTTATTCGGTTGACATGTTTTTTAACTCATCTCCTTGACCCGCTAATGTTGATGTTTTTGTTGATGTGATCAGGATTTGGGGTTTACAGAGAAAAGGGCCTTTACTTCACAGTCGCACTGACGCAAGAAATTCATATAGGAATGTGTGTTCAATATGTTAAGTCAAATTAAAAAATTGTAAATGTACAAATGTTTTGATTTAGTTCATGGCTGTAACATTCTCTGTAAGTTTGGGGTGAACACAGCTGTACTTTAAGTATAAAAATGTCTTAAAATATTATATTGTCCCCCCTTCAGTTTGTATACAGTTCCTTTAAAAGGTTAAATAATTGTTATAAATGATCAGAGTGGGTTGAATGGTAATAAACAGTAAATGTAATACTTTATATGAACACAATTAACTAAGGAGAGGAAATAATGTAGAAACTGTCCTCACTACTGCAAACTGATCCCAGAATAGGATATTTAATGTAAAAGAAACAGGAGCCCTTACTTGTTTTGGTGGATTTCTTCCTCGTGTTTGGTCTTCACCTCACAATACATGAATTTCATTTGGACTTGACCTGCACATTCAAGGACTAATCCAGTGTTTTGCCTTAAAATAGCTCAGTGTTTGTTTTGGCTGCGTGTTTATTGAGAAAGTGTTTAAACAGGCCGGAGATTCTTTGTTTCGTATCAAAATTGTAAACAAATCGCAGAATGTGTATGTACATAAATAATCTTAAAGTTGAGATCCTCTGGCATCAGGGCCCAACCAGTGAGGCCCTCTGGAAGAATTGCATATCTTTTTCTCTCCAACTTCTCTTTCTTGTTATTTTGTTTTTTTCCATCTTCTATTTCTCCCTCTGACAAATATTGTCATACTGTCTCCCCTTTTTCCGCTTTCTCCATACTTTCCATCTTCTACACGCAAACATACAACAGCAAGATAATCTAAGCCAAACATAATGACCCCCCCCCCCTTCCTTTTTGATTATCCTATTTGTTTAACTTTGTTGTTGATGTGTTTGAATCAGGCTCCCCCTCTTGTTTTGTGCTGTCTGTGTGTTGATCACCAAACTGTACAAAGCCAGTGTGTTTGAGTACAGAAAACAACAAATAAAGCATCAGCTCATGAGGTGGGTGTGGACTTCGTTATATTAAAACACACAGCAAATGATGTCTTGTGTTAATAATTTATAGAAACAGCTTCCTGAAACTGTCAGTCAATATTTTGAAAAGCCAGTGAGTGCACTCTAGTACCACTTTTGTTCAAACACATAAAAAATACATACACAACACTTGCAGGAAGCACATACATATAGACGCACATAGACAAGCCATTATTAATGTTTCTGAGCTTATGATAGGGGGATATATAGTCATACACAGTCAGTGAATCGACATAAGAAATAAGTACACACACATTAGAAGCAGATGAAGGCTGCAGGTCCTGAAAACACAGACCAATATCACATATTTAGATCTCACACAGTAGAAGTCTAGTAAAATCACGTATAAAGAAACTGCCAATATTTCTTCATTATTATTCTTTATTTTCAGCTCTTGAAACAAAATACCATTACTTTCCATGTATGCGTTTACTGATTTGTCTACACATTTACAGATATAAATACACTTTCTAATCTGAATACATATTTGAATATATTTACAAATCAGATTACACACACACACGTTCTAAATATAAATTCCCAGCTACATGTACACGTACACAAATCGCATTACACATTTGGAGATTCTTTTACACATTCACATACAAACGAGAATCACATTTGTCAATAGTCTGTTTTACAGTGGTGGCCCCATGTGACTCAAAATAACAAACATTGCTCCTCTTCAAACTTCCTTGCTTTGCCACAGTGCACACATTGGCACATGTGATGGAACTCTTTAAAAGCAGTAGGGGGCGCATTCATCCAGGAAACTTTGACCACAGTTTCAGCCAATCCCTGAACTGCGTTGCGTCTGTAGTCCCGCCCCTGTCCCATTGACAAGCTCTCGGGAGAAAGAGAGAGAGGGAGAGAGATAGAGAGAACAAGAGGGTGACAGGAGGGAGAGAAAGAGGGAGGAGAGACCACAACAAGCCGGCGATGGACGGCAGATAGACACAAAGAAAGACAGATGAGAGAGAGAGAGAGTGGATGCAAGTTCAGTGTGAAGAGGAGGACAGAAGAGGAAGAGGAGGAGAAACATGAGTCGACAGCAGCAGCAGTCCCAGGGAGTGGTTTTAACGGGTTACCACAGCAACGCGGAACTGTTGCCCCAAACTGCACCGTGCGCCCCCAGCTGTGAATCAGCCCGGGACCCCGAGACCTCCACCGAACCCAGGTGGGACAAACCCGAGATCCAGCACTTTAACTGGAGTGTGTGACTGTGTGTGTGTGTGTGTGTGTGTGTGTGTGTGTGTGTGTGTGTGTGTGTGTGTGTGTGTGTGTGTGTGTGTGTGTGTGTGTGTGTGTGTGTGTGTAAAGGTCATGGTTGTGTTGTTTTCCCCGTTTTGAACTTAACAGCAAAGCTTGCATGATGTTGTTGACCAACCAGCAGTAACCTGGTCGTAGTTTACCCCCCCCCCCCCCCAATAACTTAGTTTATGATTTTTATTTTTGTACTTGCAGGGGTCCAGCTCCACCTCCTGGGTTATGTTTTTATTTTTCTTTATCAGCAGGTTCACCCTGACTCTGATATAACAGCTCAGATTTTACAAGGTTGCCAGTCTTAACTCACAACTCTTGAGATAAAGCCGTTTGGTCTACAGATAATAAAATGTACTGTACTCCCCGAAAGACTGTGCAACCTAACACAGCCTTAGTCAAGTAGTGGTATTAAGTCAGACTCTTTATGGAGAGATGATTTTATTTCAAATGCAATGGGTTAATATTTGATAATCGTTCAATTGTTTAACAAGCTAAAATATCAAAATGTGTTGTTTCATGTTGCTGAGATTTGATTGATAGTGTTTGGCTATTTCAAACAATTTTAGTCAAAACAACCAATTTGAAGACATCATCTTAACCTGTGGGGGGGGATTGTCAATTTCTACACTTGAGGAAAATGATCCACAGAGTAATCAATATTGAAAGTGACCATACAACATAATACTGTTTAGCTGCAGGACGACCAAGATACAAGGAGTTTGATTTGCACTCCATTTTCATACCTTTGCTTGATAAATTAAATAGTGAACAGATGATTGTTTAGCAGAATAATTGGTGATTATATTTTATGTTGATTGATCCAGTCATCAAATCCTTTCAACTGCAGAAATCTAACAAACGTAACTTTATAAAGGTGTGAGGTCATGAGCCTCCACATTCCCACATCTGGTGTTTTTATGTTTGGTGGTGGTGGAGGGCGCTGTGTGACCCAGCCACCATCTACAGGAAGCTTTACATCCTTTGTTTATCACTGTTGTCATCATGTCGTGACAGCGTTCACCTCTCTGTGGTTACACTCTTATTTATAACCTGTGTGTGTGTGTGTGTGTGTGTGTGTGTGTGTGTGTGTGTGTGTGTGTGTGTGTGTGTGTGTGTGTGTGTGTGTGTGTGTGTGTGTCCAGTGCTGCTCAGGTCAGCAAACAACTGCTGTCTCCAACTGTGGCGTGGTAAAGGTAAACAACCCAGTCCAGCTGGTATTCAGATTGACACACCTGCCTCTGCATGTACATGTATGTGTGTGTGTGTGTGTGTGTGTGTGTGTGTGTACAGTATATATGTCTGCGTGTGTGTTCCAGATGGCTTCTCCAGCTAACTGGGGAAAGAACCCAGCATCACATTACAGCCTGCCTTTGTCTCACCTCCCACAGCAGAGTGTGTGTGCGTCCTGTCTAGGTTGACTTGAGGGTTTAGTCTTGTGGTCATTGTTTCCCCTGGTCAGGAAATGGGAGACAGAGTGACACAGACAGACGGATGGACAGACAGACAGACAGAAAGCTGATGGCCTTGTACCAGCCAGAGACATCTGACCTAAGTAGCCTTAGGTTACGTGCCTGCTGGAGTATGTCACGCGGATGTTTTTGAGGTTCAGCTCCTCTTTTAGCCAAAGAGCTTTGTGTTGCTCTTTTTCACTGTATTGTAGGAGAGAGAGAGAGAGAGAGAGAGAGAGAGAGAGAGAGAGAGAGAGAGAGAGAGAGAGAGAGAGAGAGAGAGAGAGAGAGAGAGAGAGAGGGCGTGCTTCCCTCAGTATTGCTTAGTGTCCAGTAAACACACATGGTTTTAATAAATTTACTGTGTGAGGCAACAGTCATCCGGCAGAAATACTACGCTGCACAGGAAATGACATCTGCAGAGAGGAAGACGAGCTGGACACCAGACAAGCATGGACTGCTTTGATAAGTCGTCATGGCTGTGAGCCTGTCGCACACTGTCCCTCAGATTAAATCTGGTGTCTGTCAGGATGAACTGAAGTCAGAACAGGCGGCTGCAGTGAGCAGGGGAATTCACAGACACACATAAAAACACATCGTGTAGAAAAAGAGACAGTGGCATACAGGGATGGAGACGGACAGATTGACAATGGGGAGACGGTATTAGATATTAATTGATTTATTCAGCCAGTGGGTCAGTGGTGAGACCAGTAACTAACTGTTTCCAAGGAAGAACAGAGACACCCTCTGTCTTTACAGAGGACAGCTGGCACCTGTTGATGTAAATGGGAATACCACACACACACACACACACACACACACACACACAGAGGTTTGCACTGCTATCGTTATTATTATCCGGTTTATTGTGGAAAGTCAAACCAAAAACCTTATCCCTCACTTTAACCATGACCAGTTCATGACTAAACCATACATTGAACCAAACAACAATTCACAGTTTACCCCTAACTTTAACTTGGACCTCAGAAATGATGTTTGGCCTCATTAGGACCAGGTTTGGTCCACATGACGTCTACTGGTTCTGACAGGATCAGGAACAAGAAGACACACATACACACACACAGCTTCCTCAGCTGTTTCCTGTTCATCATTTCTTTGTAGGGGCCAAATCATAGTAATGTGATGTTCGTAGGAAAATCTCCTCAGATCCTTGAGTAATTCCTTTTATTCCATTTAAACTTGACTAATATGTCCTGATGGTCGTACTTTCCACCTCTCCAGCAGTTTATTACACCCCTTAAAAACTCTTCTATGTTCTTCAAAATTAGAAATTCTTTATATTGAAAAAATTCCCCTTGTGTCCTTAATGTGCATGTACACCATCCTTTCCAATTTCATGACTGGGATCTTTGGATATGCTAACATGGCCCCTCCCCTGCTTGCTGTCTCCTGACCCTCACAGCTCACCTGCAGCTGAGCTCCACCCACAAATTGATAGGATTGGTTGTTAAGGTGTGTTACATCACAAACCCTGGCTTTTTTTCCCAGACTAGCATTTGTTTACAGCACGGTTAAGGTGGAAATACTCAGCCATGGCACTGACATGCGCGTTTCCCCTCGTAATATGTCTTTTATCATAAGAAAGACACAAGGGAGACATGTTTAGATACTTGTTTGGATTTTTAAATATAAATCTTCAATCTCATATAATTGAATGTGCCTGTTGGGCTGGGAGCTCTGTGTCACTTCAGTGACTCACACTCACATGTGGATTCAAATAGCCACCTCCACTGATCTTGACTCATATTCAGCTCCGCGGTGCAGAGTTTGCTCTTTGCTGACTGATATAGTTTCCTGCTGTTCCTTTTCACACACACAAATGCACTATCCCCCACACTTTATGTTGGCAGCTCGAACTAGCTGATAAAAGGTGTGTGTGTGTGTGTGTGTGTGTGTGTGTGTGTGTGTGTGTGTGTGTGTGTGTGTGTGTGTGTGTGTGTGTGTGTGTGTGTGTGTGTGTGTGTGTGTGTGGACAAGGAGTTGAACAATTGCTCACACAGCTCCAGCAGTTTTTTCTTTTAAAAGGTCATTTGTGCACGTATGTATGAAAGTGTGCCAGAGAGAGAGAGAGAGAGAATGTGTTTGTTTTACTCACAAGGGCAGCCCATCAGAGCTTAATTGTTAACAAGCCTGTAAAGATATTTTCTCGCACCACAGGATTATAGTTGAATGGAAAACCAGACACGTGTGTCCAAGTCAATCAGATAATACCCAACCTGTTGCGTCAGAGTCGTATCAATAGCAACACCTCTTTATTGTCGGCGTTAATCGTTTGTTGTACATTAAACAGATTTGGACTAACACCGAAAAAAAGATTATTGATGATGACTAATGCCTGATGTATGATTCAGTCACACCGTTCATATCTCTTCTTATCAGGTTTATCTGAAAACAGGGGGAATATTTCAGGTCATGAGTGGACACACATCAGCTGAACAACCTGCTTAGTTTTCTTTTGGGAAAGTGGGACTGAGAGGAGTCAGACAGCATTTTTCTGCATGTGTTATCACACAGTGCTTAGATAAGTAACACTGGGGCCAGGTCAGAAAGGAGAGAAGCAGAGAAGAGATGGGACCTGTGGGAAAACAGGGAAGACGTCAAGGGAGGGGATATTAAGTACCAAACAGAAAAGGAAAAGGAGACAACTCAAGTCCCAGGCGAGGTGTAGGAGAGGAAGGGGGTGACAAGAAGAGGAAGAGGAGGTTGAAAGAAAATAGACTGGAAGGAAGGAGAAGGTTGAATGTTGGTAAAAAGCCAACAAAGTTCTTTGTTAAAGCAAGATCAAAGTGTTTGTATCTAAATTTACTAGTGCTTTTTTTCCCCAAATCGCTGTATATGTTTGGTGTGTGTGTGCGTGTACGTGTGCGTGGGCGTGTGTGTGTGTGTGGCAGGAAGTCTGCTGTGGTATGTGGCCTTGCCTCAGCATGGACCCTCAGGGTAAAATATTTCACTCATAATTCCAAATTAATGAATACAGCACATCGACTTCACGCTGTTCACTCTGACTCAAAAAGTTAATATCACAAACGAACCTGTTCTGCATTTCATTGATGCTGGATGTGTTTCACGACTAAATATTGGAAACAGCATTATTCGTATACGCCCGTGTCCAGTGACCCCCCTAAACAATGTCTTCCCTCCTTTCTTTGTTTGTTTCTTTGTATGTTTTCAAGTTTACCTAAAAACTACTGGACAAACTACCACAAAACTTAGTGGAAGGATGTAATATAGGTCAGGAGAGAACCCATTATTATTACATTCTAAAGATCAGAGGACGGAATCCAGGACATTTCTTTTACTTTCTTTAACATTGCAAGATTTTTTTTTTTTCATTTTCTCAGAATAATTCATGGATCAAGCACAATTATCTAACTGATATCAGTGCAGCTTGATTAAATTGGCTGTTGAGCCTTGGCGGAGTTATGCACTGGACTGAATGCAATTTTAGTTTGATACACTAGATTTAGAGCAAGAATTTATTCCCACAAATAAAGCACTTTGTTAGATCGGTGTAAAATAATTTCGAGTTGGATTGATGACTGACGACACTGTTGACAGAAACCTCTCAGCTTGATTGGGATGGGGACACAGAAATGACAGATCTGCTGTCTGGAGCTGAGCCATCAGTCCGTTGTTCCAGAGCTGAAGGTGCTCAGTCAATAAAAACTGTAGCTTGAAGGTGGAAAGAAAGAACGAGAGACAGAGAAGAGGAAAGAGAGCCGATAGAAAGAATGTACTGTGTCACTTCCTGTCACAACAAAGAGGACATTCAGTTGGAGATCAGCAAAACCAAGGAAAATAAGAGCCAACACACTCTCACTGACTAAATCTGCCAGGCTGACATATCCTCTTGTTCTACAGTATATTGTTCTCTATATTGTGTATATGTTGGTTGATAAGTAGCAAGAAATGACACCACAGTTTGCACGTTTGTCCCAGAGACACTGCACAAGGGCAATTTGCAAACCTGCACCCTGTAGGTACGAGAACTTCCCCTGCAATTATCTCTGAATGAAATCCAGATTCTGTTCATACATGTCCTGCAACACAACCCACACTCGTAGTTAAAGACATCAACAAAACTTCTTATGATGCACGGTCTGAGCTTATCTGCTGTTGTGCGAGTTGCAGTGTTCCATTCCGATGTGCGACACGCTCACACTCAGGCCCCCATCCGTCGTTGTTGATGTAGGCAAATGCAAAGTGACACAAAGACCAGTTTTGCAGTAATCATTCAAAGTGACTCCCTGTGGAGTCAGTCAGCTGCGTTGTCAAGAATCCAGAACTGGTCAGACTAATTCATTAATGCTCGATTAAAGAAAAAAGAAACAACACTGATTTAGATGGTTTTTGTCAGGTTTCATATACAAACCAAATCTGCTGTAATTGGATGTTTTTTTTAAACTATCAAATATCCATTATCAGTATGAGCCTCAAAAAATCAGTGAGATTATTTTTTATAGAACTCCTCCAAATGCCCCGGGGGGTACTGTGGTAACTTTGCCCAATTGATGGACATTTGTGAGGGAACCCGCATAAACTGCCGAACAGCTTTCCACGAAACTTGGTTGAAAGATGGGAAATGGGCCAAGAAAGAAGCCATTCATTTTTGTGTGGGTTGCACTCAGGATTTTTGTTCTCTTTCTTTAACATTGGGAGATATAGGAAGTTTTTGACATTTTTAGGAAAGTGTTATCTATATAATTTTGGTGATGACTATATCTTGGTGAGGGCATTTGCTCTACTGAGTATCATTAGTGAAGTGTTTACTATACTGATTGTCATGTGGCCAGCTGCCTCCCATCCCCAACTGTCCATGTGATTAGTATGACAACACACTCATTATAATTAAACAGCCTGTATGAAGTCTCAACCACTATAATGAGCTCTAATGGTTTGTTCTGTCTTAGTTTGACCAGTGTGCTGTGATGTGAGATGAGCCGACTGGGTGGAGTTAGTCATGTGAAGTCCATGCTGCTATTCTTAGTTCTCGCTGATGTTGTTCTCATTAGTCTGGCTGGGACTTCAACATGCGCGCCGCTGGCTCGTCTTTAGTTTGATACTTTAGTCGGCTTCTGTCTGTCTGACTCACTGACCACTCGTGTCATCTAAGCTATCTCTCTCTTGTGCTGCCATTAAAGCGAACTAACATGCACTGCAGGCACCGAGCTGACAGGTGGATATAAATGAAAGCAAAGATGAAACCTACCTCACATTTGTCACATTCCATTTTTGTGAACATGATAGCTGTGGAATGTCATGAGGAAATTAGTTTTGCACAAAGATTCACTTGAACTCACGGATGAAATTCGGTGCACGGATGAAAGTTCGATGCATTTTCACTGTGACCCAATTTTCTTGTGAACGTGATATCAGAAACACCCATATAGGGAATTTCATTACATCTGACATAAACATTCACTTTTAATCGAGGATGAGAATCCGATTAGAATTCGAAGGTCAAAGGTTAAGATCACAGTGGCCTCTTGAAGGTGATATCTCAAGTTTCCCTTTTGGTAATTTCTTCAAATCTGGACCAGTTGTAACTTGGACTCAGAGATGAACTGATTCGATTTCAGTAATCAAATGTCACAGTGACCTCATATGAGACTGGGAGTAAAAGTATGTAGACTGGAAACTGCAGTGGTCGGTGGCGGGCAGTAATTCTAATTATGTAGTGCATGACAAACAGTCAATCTATCGTTATCCAGGAATATTTGTATGATATGTTTTGTTATTAGCTATTGATCATAATGTAATTGATAAACACAAAGGTGCAAAGCTGCGACATGTGTTCTCAAGGACGATGCCAGATAACCAGATGTGTCTTTTCTCTTGTAGCCGCAGAACAGGCCACTACACCGTTCAACAGAACCAAAACACACAAGATGGAGACGGAGTCGAGCCTGGCGCTGCCGCCAATGTTACCAAAACCAGCGGCACCGACCTGTCGCCATCGCTCCCCAATCCAAGCTCTGCGGCCTGCTCCAGGTCACAGCCCTCCTCCAACCCAAAGTCTCTCTCCAGCCCAAAGTCTCTCTCCAGCCCAAAGTTTCACTCCAGCCCCAGACACAGTCCCAACGTCAGGGTCAGAACTCGACCCACGTGTCAGCGCTGTAACTCTCAGGTAGGCTGACATGTAGTCGTACTTAGTTGAGTTCAGCTCTGTGATTCTTTGGTTTAAAGATGTCATTGGCTCTTTTCCACAGGTCACATGTCGATGAGTAGTTTACACTGTACTCTGATGTTGTTTTCCTTTCCTCATTCTTTGTTTTCTTTTCTGAAATACTTTTCTTGGGTTTTTGTGGGAGTCATAATTGAATATTAATAATGTCTCTCAAAAATGTTGTATGTTTTTTTATCCCATTTTATTATTTTACTTTTATATTTTTTACATTTATATTTGTTTTAAATACTTTTATAATCAATTTATGCAAAACAATTTGCCAGTTGTGAAGCACTTTTAACTGCACTAACTTGTATTAAAGGTGCGATACAGTTAGTTAAAGTTTGATTGATTAAGTAGACAAATCGAACTTTAGTATTAATAATTCTGATATCTGTGGATCCTTTGATATTTCATATTTTAAGGTGAATTTCTTCAATTATCATTATAAAACTATTTAATTCCTTTACATTGTAGCCCCCTATAACATTAATGCTGGTCAACATGATATTGTTGTCTTTTGTGATTTTTGTCTTGGTGAGATTCACAGGCAACAACCCTCTCGGCTGTTCTACGGTCTCTGTATGAGAATGTGTTTGTGTGTTGCGTGTGTTTTTTTATGTGTGTAGAGACAGTAAAAATCAGTTACCCAAACTTTAGTTCCATTTTTGGAAAAACTGAGTGAGAGGGAGAGACGAGCTCCAAGGTCTGTTTAAACTTCAGGAATGTGCTTGTGTGTCTCAGGTCTGTGTAGGAGAGCAACTGCTGTAATTTGGGAAGAATTAACTTTTTATTTTATCATCATAAAACCATTGTTCGAGACAGAAACAAGATATGAAACAGGAAATGAAAATTGAAGTGGTTGAAATGAAAATTGTGTTCGACATACAGGACTCTCTGGATGAGCTGGAGATGGACGACTACTGGAAGGAGGTGGAGAATATCACTCAAGGAGCAGGGAGAGGAGACAGTGGAGGAGAAGGAGACATTCAAGAGGAGGAGCGGAATAAAACTCCTGAGGGTAGGATACACTGTGTCCATGGACAGACCTCAAAGGGAGATACACTGAGTTTTTCTATTCCATGCTGTGCACATAGAGTCACAGTCATTTTGATTCTCCAATCAGAGCATTTCTGCTAATGTAACGATAATGTCGTGCAGAGTTTGACAAAAATCAGACAAGTTACTTTACATAGTTTTGCATCTCCATATCTCCACTGTAGATCTCTTTATTTTGGTTTTGCATCTCTTTGAGGTCATTGTTGTGTTCCTCTGAAGTTATTTGCATCTTAATACAATCATTTTTGTCACATTTAGCAGCTGAACCAGAACTCTGAGCCTCCTAAGGACTCAAGAACAACTACGATGTGACCTGTAGATTTCAGCTGTTAATCAAAAAAGAAAAATCCCTGCCTGCTCAGGCATGTGCAAACTGCAGCGGTGTTGTTTCGTATGTGGGGAATTGCATTCCTCATGTGTATTTATTTAGCCTGTTTATGATGACTATTGTTCTGTGGAGCAAACAAACTCTTCCTGTATAATCTGTGTGTCCACTTCTGCCTGCGGCTGGTCTTTTCCCTTCCCTGCACCTGTGAAGTGATTTTGAAGGGTTAAAAAGACTTAACCTTATTAGACACTTTTTCTCCACCTTTTCTTCTCTTTGGGTCACAATGTTTACACTAGTGTTGTTTTATCTTCACTCCTCACTTTTCTTTTCAATCTTTCTCATTTTGTCTTTCAGAAGGAGAGCAGGAGGAGGCGTGGCTTGCCGAGGCCGGTCTAGCACAACTCTTTGATGACACATTGGCACCTGACCAGGATCAGGTAATGATCATCTGTCAGTAATTAGTGAGACCTGAGTCCATGTTGTGTCATAGTTTATCACGTTTCATATGTGAAAGTGTTGTTAAACCTGTTATATCAGTCCAAGTGTATTTGACAAATGATCAGAGTACTGAAAGACGGTGGTTACATCAGTTGACTGTTGTGTGATTCTAATTGATTGATTGACAGGAGGAAGACAACGCAGTGTTCCTCTCCACGCTAACCAGAACGCAGGCGGCGGCCGTAGAGCGCCGCGTGGCGTCGCTACAGCAGACGTTGCTACGGCGACGCAACCGACAAAACGTTCCTGATGTTAGGGATATATTCAGACCTCCTGAAAAGGTTCGACGATGCACACACATGCACAAGGACACAAACTGATTAAATTGTACCAGCGTGAAAGAAGTTAAATCTGAGAAACATGAAATTTAAATATATATGTATAATAAACTAAGAAAGTTTTAAGAAATAGTCCCATATTTATATTTGCCTTCTTGCCAAAAGTCAGACAAAAACATTGATGGCACTGATGCCTGTGTGCTAAATATAATATATTAGTTAGCTCAGCTTAGCATAAAGAGAACTTAATGTGTTACATTTCGGCTTTTAAATCTACATAAATAAAACCAAGTGTAAAACTGACAAGTTATAGCTTTACACTGTTTTTCCTCATGGATCTCTTCCCTCTTTGACTGCATGTGGTTACAACTTTGCTGTTGCTTCTCCAGTCTGGCAGTGAACAGCACCCGGTTAGCAGGCTGTCTGTTAAGACCACCTTCAATACATTTTACATACATAATACTGAAGTACTATAGTGCTTAATACATATATAAAGTACATTTCATTAGTTCAGTGAAGTTTAGTGCACTCCTGCTTGTCCAAACTACTTCAGTCAGCAAAAAGAAACTGTTTTCAACCAAGTCTGACTTTCTTTTTCACTATCCTGCAAACTTTGTCCACTAATTAACAGATAAGATAATATGTAACGTGACATAAGTGTCCTGGGGAGGGGATGCACTCAGTGTGTGTGAATTGATGACCTGTTGAAAATTACATGGTGTGCTATCTACTTATGTGTCTCTGTGCTGCGTCCTGCAGGATGAGCTGCCAAGTCCACTCAAAGAGGGAAGTGAGAACGGACAAAAAGACGTCACTTCAGCTGGTACGTGCCACATACTCTTACAGACACATGCACACACACACACACACACATACATGAGTCAGCATGGAGAATTACTAACTGAGGCCCAAATAAACATCTGCCTAGCAACTCCATAACATATTTTAGAATTGAAAGACAGTGTAATCTAAACAACACATTATTTTAAGCTAATGATCATCTGTTTTTTGATGTACTGCTACGGTAAAGTGGAATAAAAAATAGAGTAGATATGCTACCACAATACATTGCTTTTATTTATTTTCTATTGCTTTTAGTTCAGATTAGAATCTAGATATTTTGATGGTGTACATCACTGTAAAATGGTGTAAACATCAGGCAAAGCTCATTTTAAAGTGTATTTAAAGGTTAAGAAAAGGCAGCAGGACTCTCTTTCTTCCTCTTTCAGTCACATTGACTTAAACACTGTGATTAAATACATGAAAGAACACTTCATCTGTGTATAAGCACCTGCACAAACACTGTTTAAATGGGCTGCTTGTGTGGTCCTATTTCCTTGTGTGCGTAAATGTGTGTGTGTGTATATGTGCGCGGGTGTGCATGTTTGTGTGTGTGTCTCTCTCTCAACAGAAACGGAGACAGAACTGAACGTTGAAGTGGCGTTTTCAGAGCAAGCGCTCACATACAGGGATATCCACCAAAGACTAAAGGTCGCCAGCCCTAACTCGCCTGACGACAAACTACCAGTGAGCCACATACCTTTACACACACACACACACACACACACACACACACACACACTTAAGGCTACATATATATTCACTTCCTCAGTAGTATTTTAGTCTGTACTCATGCAGTTGCCAGCCTTATAAACAGGATGCACATATTTTTTTTTACATTGTTATACAAGCTTATACAAATCCACTGGTTGTGATCATTCTTTAGTGTAGGGGGATATTAGAGCTAGTGCTGAGTGTATTCATTGTGCTGCGTTAATGATTATCAGAGATAATAGAAACAATGAGAGAAAGTTAAGGACCTCACTGCGCAGGAATGATTTTCTTAAAATGTTTGTCTTTCTTGCAATTAAATCTGTTTGTCTTGTTCCATAATCCTTTATTGCGTGGTTGTCCTTTATTGCTGAATGTAAACAGAAGAATGGCATAAAATAACATTAAATGGAACTGTTAGACTTAAAGTGGGCAGAGTTTGTGTTGCACATCAGCAGTAAGCAGCATTTGTGTCTGTGAGCCGCTTGAGAATTGGTCTATAGTGACATCTGGTGGTTGAAGTTCCTAAAACTGAATATTTCCATCGTTCCATGGATTCAAATAAAGCTCTATATTTACTTCTCTTAATATTCTGTCTATTCAGTCTTACACTGTACACATGAACCATTCAGTGTCACAGTCAAATATGATTTTGGTACAGTGTTGGCTTTCTAACTCTGTCCTCCACAGTCACTGAAGCCCCTCTGTCCTTTGCTCTCTTTGTTTTTCTTCTCTAGAACTTTAAGCTGCTCCCAGACAAAACAGGTCAAACCAGAATAGGAGATCTGTCTCCTCTGGATATGAAAAAGGTAAGAGGTCATATGGTGTTAGGACATAATATTTTTATAATCTGTGGATGCATGTGTGTGCATATCCTTCCTCAAGCTCTGTTTCCATATCCATTTCTGCCCATTTAAACGTTGTAGGTGTTTAGAGTGGTGCTTGTGGAGATGACAGCTCTGTTTGACACTGCTGGGATTGACCTGAAGGCGCACAAAGCTGTCAAAGTTAAGACTAAAGGTAAATAGACACACACACACAGTATTAATGCAGGTGTGCCCTGAAATATGCTTTTTCATTACAAAAACCAGACACTCAGACATGAACAGTGAAAACAACAAAACATGATAATTATCCACACACACACACAAACACAAACAGACACACACACACAAACACACAACCAGCTACATATGCAAACCAAAGACTATACAAGAAGATGGACAACATGATAGCAAAAGGGTCTCAGTCGCCGCCTGGTGGCTGACCTTCTTGCAGGGATAATAGCTATTGTTCAAGTTAGCATGTCCACAGTAGGTCATGTAAATGTTTTACTGAATGTGTGTGTGTCTCTCTGTGTGTGTGTGTGTGTGTGTGTGTGTGTGTGTGTGTGTGTGTGTGTGTGTAGAAAGCGGTCTGTACGGTGTTCCACTTGCCACTTTATTGGAGCAGGACCAGAGGCGGGTTCCTGGGACCAAAGTGCCATTCATACTGCAGAGGGTGAGCACCTGCCAGTCACCACGACAGTCTGAGACATAGACAATAAACAGCAAATGCTGGTAGTAACCGATCAAACAGACGTAATATATCCCTGAGTCCGGCTGTATTTTCCATATTGATCTCACAATTCATATTACACACAGTACAACTTAGTGTTAGACTGACACTAATATTTATCAGTATGCCCGACTTCAATTGTCATAGTCATTACTCTTTTCTTGCTTAGTCTTATGTAAACATAATCTCACTCTTATCTCTAGTTTATTGCTCATATCGAGGAGGAAGGATTAGACACAGAGGGGCTTCTCCGGATCCCTGGAGCGGCCACTAGAGTCAAGGTTGGTCAAAGTATTTGAATTGAAATTTCACAACAGCAGACATACTGTGAAATGCTAAAGGTTGTTAGGTTTCTGTCAGTCCTCACTGCTGTTAACATTACTGACCCTTACTTGTTTTTGCAGTCACTGTGTCAGGATCTCGAGTCCTCCTTCTACGATGGGATGTTTCCATGGCAACAGTTGAAGCAGCACGATGCTGCGAGCCTTCTGAAGCTGTTCATCAGGGAGTTGCCCCATCCATTACTGACTGTGGAGTACATCAGCACTTTTATTGCCGTCAACAGTATGTACACCATCTGTTCATGAAGTATTCTGCTTGATCATGAGAAGTTTAGAGCCACATTATGAGACAATGGACTGGGAAAAGTGCCAATCAAGCCTTTTACTGTGTGTGTGTGTGTGTGTGTGTGTGTGTGTGTGTGTGTGTGTGTGTGTGTGTGTGTGTGTGTGTGTGTGTGTGTGTGTGTGTGTGTGTGTGTGTGTGTGTGTGTGTGTGTGTGTGTGTGTGTGTGTGTGTGTGTGTGTGTGTGTGTGTGTGTGTGTGTGTGTGTGTGTGTGTGTGTGTGTGTGTGTGTGTGTGTGTTATACAGAGCTCCCCACAAAGAAGCAGCAGCTGCAGGCTTTGAACCTGCTTGTCCTTTTGTTACCGGAGCCCAATCGGGACACTCTGAAGGTCCGTGCACACTCAGTTTCAAACACGCCTCATGCAAAAATATATATGCAAAGTATAACATTTCTTTTATGAGAAACTCGGTTTCAGTTTCCTTTTGTAAATCGATCTAAATTTTTTTTTCTTTCTTCAATCCCCAGGCATTGGTGGAGTTCTTCCAGCGTGTGATTGACCACCAGGTCAAGAATAAAATGACGCTCAACAACGTCTCGGTTGTCATGGCACCCAACATCTTCATGTTCAAAGGCATCCGCTCCAAGGTTACAGAACAACAGGAGTTCTCCATGGCAACGAGCACAGCCAACATTGTCCGCCTGCTGATAAGATACCAGAATCTTCTTTGGACAGTAAGAATCAGAAAGATCCCTCTGGCTTCAATTATCCTACCATTTAAAACACACCCACATAGACAATGTGTACATCTGTGTCATTCTCAACATTTGTGTCCATTAAAATCAATAGAGATGTTGTACTATTGGTATCACGTCTCCCTCTCATGTGTGCAACGTGTCTCCAGATCCCTAAGTTCATCATGACCCAGGTCAGACATCAGAACATGGAAAGTCAGCGGAAACAAAATAAAGAGAGAGCTGTCAGAAAGCTGCTGAAGAAGATCACCACTGACAAACCGCCTGATAAAGCTGCCCCTGAGGTAGGAGGTTTTTAATTTCCAGGTTATGTAGTTTTCTGTAAAACATTTACATAGAAATCACTGTTAACAATCCCACATAGAGATGTGCTAATGAGGGAGTGACATTCTGAATCATTCTGTAGATAATGGATGATTAAACAACCCAAAATCGACCACACATTTAAACTGATTGTAAATGTTTGTGTAAAACATGTGCAATGCAGTAAGCCTGGCATTGGTAAAGCTTGTAAAGATGCACGGAATTTTACAGAGTCATAGATATCAGATATCTAAACATGCCTGATTTCTTTTTATAGAAATTGATCAAATACATTCTTGCATCCACCCCCAAAATTTAACAGGATCTTTTCGTGATCCATCTTCATCCTTCAAGGAAATCTGTCCAGTAGCTTTTGTGTAATCTTGCTAACAAACTATCCTTCTCTGCAGATGATAAATGAATACCAATATATTTAACTATATCTAAATATAAAGTACCCTGCCTCTTGACCCTCAAAGGATAAGTGGGATTGATGGATAGATAGATATATTCTTCTTTTTAACAGGTTGTGTTTATAGTAAGTTGAATAATAGTGACACCTTGTGGTGCTGTTTAAGAGTGTTGCTCCTATGATATAATATTTTACAGTACAACATGTAGGTTATCAAGAGCCAAATACAGAACAGTGGATCATTTTATAATTAACACACATACATGTGCAGTGATTTGAATTTTATGATTATTATCATTTTTTATCCCTGTTTGTGTGTTGATGATGATTTTTGTGTTCATTGCATGATGTGTAACTAACTGGATGTTTTTCTCCCTTTCTCTGTGTGTTTCCAACCAGGAGAGTTCACAGGGATTCATACGAGTCCAAGCTCCCCAGTTCAGTAAAGTCTCTATGGCTGTTCAGCTCACTGAAAAGCTGCTGGCTGCTGATGTTCTCACACGCTTCCTCAGCCAAGATAGGTAATGTAATGTGTACAGTACATACAGCAGTGTTGCCTACATAGTGCTGATCCCCTCCACGTGTCTCCTGAACGCTTTCTCTTGCTTTCTCTCCCTCTCTCTCTTTGTCCTCCAGCTCAGTGTCAGTGAAACGAGAAGAGCTGTGTCTCTTTGAGATCGGTGGGAACATCAGTAAGTGCTGCTCCTGCTCAAATGAATTCATTGCAATGTTAAGCTTTTCTCTGCTGATAACCAGCTACAGGCCAAATGGTGAAAAAAGATATTAACTGTTGTGGCTGTATAAGCCACAGACAAGTAGAAGTACCTACCTCCCTTAAGACCAAGGCCCTATCTCGCCAGGTTAGTGAAAGTGAATCTGCTAATTTATTTTGATCCACAATGGGTTCTGCCCTAGGTTGTGCCCCACCCCCCACAAATGTCATAGAAATCCATTAAGTAGTTCTTGATGAAAACATAACCTTCTTGGCAGAGGTTATTGTAGTAATCCAACAGTACATCATGTTCATCGGTCTGTGTGTCCGTCCGTCTCTGCACAGAGGAGAGATGTCTCGATGGGGAAACATACATGAAAGACCTCTTCCAGCTGAACCCTGCAGCAGAGTGGGTCATCAAAGCTGCACAGCGATGAACTGGTTTCCTACGATCACACGGGGATGAATCGTGGATGCCGGACATCTTCCTGTTCTCACCACAGGGTCCTGCTGAGAAGGGACCTCACCTGGTTCTCTGTGGGTTTCGCTGCTTCGAGACGCGCATGTGGACATGGACATGGATAGTTTATAACATGTGGGAGTGTAACATGGTTTAACACGCATGGTTGACCCTGAAATCTCCCACAAAATGCAAATATTCCAAAACCCATGAAAACCCATTTAAATGCCAATTCTTTGCATGAACAAAAATCCCAAACAAGAAGTAAAATTACACCGTGTATGCAAAATCAACCATTTCATTTCTTTCCACCCTGCCTTATGCTGCTCACTGTAATTACGCACCTCAGGTACCATGGACCTGAAGTTAAGAACAGCTGTCATCTCTATGCTCCTCCCAGAACCCAGACACTGGTGGAAAAAATGCTATTTCCTCTAGTTGGTCTCAGCACTTAAGTCACAATATTGTGATTCTTAATATTGTTTGATAGTGTAAGTATTTCACTTGTATACTGTGGTTCATTACCTCTAATCACTTTGTGGTGCCTGCTATAATAAGCGGAATTAATATAGTTTGCGGCAATAAGTTATCGAAATTCTATTCAATCAGTTTCACCAATTTAGAAAACATTATTTATCTGTATTGTTTTTATTAAAAGCCCTAAAAAGTTAACAAATGGTCATGATGTTGAATGTGAGTGTATGGAAGCATGTCACTGGAACCAGGAAGCATTGAACATTGGATTAAATGGGTATATGTCAGGGGTCCAGAGGTGGTGCTGCTGTCAGGCCCCTTCTGAGCAGAGTTTTCATGATGAACCTGTGTCAGGTAACGAGGACACGCAATGACGACATCACTGTTTTTATGTCACGTTATTATTGCTGTGATTATGGTGGATGTTCGAGTGTGTTTGAGTATAAATCCATCCTGACCGAATGTGACGAGACACATTTCCACTTTTTTTATATGAACCGTCTTCAAGCTTAGATGGAATGAATCAATTGTTGTACACGTCTTGTCCATCTTAATAAAGATGGACTCTCATGAGATCACTTTGAATAAATGAACTTCTCACTGCATAAATGGCCTTATGAAATGAGACACTCTTAGCTTAAGGGGTCCAAAAATATCTGGACAGTGGATAAAAATACCTTTTGGCATTTGTTATTTTGAATTGAATTTTAGCCAGGAGTATAGAAACCTCCAACACAAGCCTAATCTGAACCTGTGTCCTCCTCACAGTTTCTGCAAAAGATGATCATATCTGCACTACAGCGTCAAACTGATAAACCAAGTGTCATTTTTGTTTTTTTATTTTAACTCAGCCCTGCCTTGCATTATCTTTTGAACTGTGAATTTTATTTAATTTTTTTCAAACAATATTGTCCTTGTCTTCTTACTGCCTTGGAAACGACCACTAAAACAAAAACAAAATTGTAAATAAACAAGTACTTACTAATCACGACATCTGCCGTTTCTGAGTTTCTTGAGTGATTGTTGGAAAAAAGGAGTCAACGCACAATGAAAAAGCATAATTTGTTGTCGTGGAAAACTTTGATTTCTCAAGTGATTAAACACGCGTGAGCAATATAGAAACAATACCTTTATACCCTTAGTGAACATTGGAATCAGGTTTGTTGTTTATTTTTACTTGCGTCATCCACACCCCCTTTGCAGTGACTCTATATCCCTTGATTGGTGACTGGGAGCTCTGAGTGTCACTAATAATAGTATTTTCAATAATCTATTTTACTGCAGGGGGGGGGGGGTAACTAAAAGCAAAAATAATTGTTACAAGCTGTGATAGTTTTGATTGCTTTCTGTTTTTTAGCATGTCAAACTGAATCAATGTGTCGTCTCAGCTTTCTAATGAATGATTAAAAGTATGATTTCCCAACAGCACAAAAAAAACAACATTTACACCAAAGCCATGGTGTCATTATAATCACTCTGCCGGTTTCACATTTATTGTCCACTTGATGGCACAGTAGAGCAAATGAAGCACCATGAAGCTTCGGCCCATGAGTGAACCAATCTCGCCATCACTATACACACACACACACACACACACACACACACACACACACACACACACACACACACACACACACACACACACACACACACACACAAACACACGATCACTCCTGCACCTTCTGTTGTGATGTCGTGGCCGAGCCCATCACCGAGAAACATAATTGTGTACGCACCTGATTGGCTTAAGCTTCTCTACCCCGCGCTCATTGGCTAGTGTCGTGCGAAAGGCGCCCTGATTGGTCAGAAATCGAGAACAGGAAGTGTCGGTAGTACGGAGCTTAACATGGGAAGCTAAGTAGTGTCTGGTGAATTTGAAGTAAACGCTGGAGGCTTTTCACTTCTCGCATTGAAACGCGGATGTTTTCGCGCACAGAGAGTCGCTCGGTCACTGACGGGAAACCGGAGGTGCGGACGCTCCTGTAAATTATCCGTGTTCGTGGTATTTCTGCGTGTTATTAGCCTCAGTCAATCACTACTCTAGCTAGCTTAGCTTTGCATTGGAATTCGTTAGCTCCTTTGACAGCCACGGCAGCTAAAATTACCCGAGTTAGTAACCGGAGCGAAAATCGGGTTCATTCGTGTGTCCGCGTGTGTTTATTCATGCTGCTTCTCGTGGGACTCGGCTGCTCCTGAATGTGTGGCGAGAGGAACAGCAGCAGCCACAGCTAGCACAGTGTTAGCTTGACAGCAGCAGCAGCAGCAATGGGGTCGAAAAGGTGTTTTATGACAACGAGAGGACTTTGCTTTTTGACAGTGGTGCTGATAGTCTTCATCAGAGGAATAACATCAGGTGAGTTCATTTAGTTGGAGTCTGACACCGAGGAAGAGCTGCTAACGTTAGCTGTCTGAAACCAAGCAGCTGTTTGTGTTTAGCAAACACGTCCGTCCACTGTCCTACTTACTGTGATATTAATACTCAACAGATGAAGAGCAGCATGAAAATGACGGCCCAGAGCTGAAGGTACGTCACACTGTAGGTATTTGACAATGGTCATAGTTTGCAGATAATTGATGCTAGTGTTTAAGCTAATGGGAATCACTGCTGTAAATGCCCAATGTCACAAATACATAGTTGTTTTGCTTGTGCGCTGCATTCAGCATGTTTTTAATATGTATGTGATTCCCCCCCCATGTTTTCAGTCTTATCATGACCCAGACAATGAAGAAGAGGACGTCCGTCTGGCATCAGTCATCACGGCAGGTGCCTCTGTGACCTCCGGTCATGAAGTGTCCCAGACAGAGGAGGAGTCACCTGCAGATGGACTGGAGGGAGAAGAGAAGGAGGACCTGCCTGACCCGCCTCCTCCAGCTGAGGAGAAACCCAAAGAGGGTAAAGACTCAAATCTGAACTCAAATAAAGACATAGTGGTAAATAATGAATGTGCAGTGAGACAAACAAACCACAGGATGAGAGCAGAGCTGTCTGTTTACTTACGGCATGCACATGCAATCCCTAAGTCATGTTTGATTGTAGATTTTTATGTATTAAATATTATGTAGCAGTGACAGTCTGGAGATCTATTGACATATCTGTGCCCTCAGGTCTGTATCTTAAATCACATCTGTCCTGGTGTTTTTTTTTTTTGTAAGCTCTGTTGAGTCTAACCTGTTTCAGTATTGAGCGAAAGCGCTTGTGGTTTCAGGGCAGTGCCAGATCGGATCAACGGTTAAACCCCATGAGAAATGAACAGCACTTTGCACCTGTGGCTCCTCTTGCAGTCAGTTACGTCATTTAACTTGGGGATTTTTAACTGTTCTCCTCCTGGCTTTTTGCACAAGTGTAATATTGAGTTTAACATATAGATAAAATGTATTTAAATAAAAGTTTTGATGGAATTGTAAATTCATTACTGTTGTTTCATAGAAGAGACATAGTAAATGGACTTGATGACATTATACCCAGATATTTTTACATTGTCATTATTTCTATTACTATTATAATACTCTGGTACATTTTTCTACAGTTCCTGTGGTGAATGGAGGTACAGCCCATGGAGAACCCTGTGTCTTCCCATTCCTCTTCCAGCGGAAGGAGTATATGGACTGTACCACTGATGGAAGGGGGGATGGACGGTTGTGGTGTGCCACAATCTACGACTATGACCAGGAGAAGAAGTGGGGGTTTTGTGAGAGTAAGTCTCAAGTTTGCCTGAACATTTTGAAGTGTTGTTGGTTTTAGAGCAAATCATGTTTTCATTTTCAAAATGATTATGGTCTGTACTGTTGCCAAAGTTTTGAATCTGTATATTCTTTTCGACTTCTCTTCTCTTTCTAAAGCGGAGGAGCAGGCACAGCAGAGAATGCAGGCAGAGGAAACTGAGGAGCTGTATCAGACCGTCCTGCGCATGCTCAATGCCACCACCAGAAAAACACAGAAAAAAGAGTGAGTTTCTTCTGTCGGATTCATTCCCTTGGTTCTATCAACCATAACAACCTTGTTTGTTTCTTCTTACAGGATTTATCTCTACCTGCATGTGTTTGCTTCAGGTTTTTCAAATGTATGCTTTATTACTGTGTGACTTTGGTCGGCACATCCCTATTTGATTTAGATGTCACAGCATTGTTTGTTATGTACACATAATTTTTGTTCTACCTGTGTCACACTGTCCTCACCACCTCTGCTTATACAACCACTCTCTCAGGTTATATGAAAAGCTGCTGAAAGTAGCAGAGAAGGGACACCAGAAAGCCATGGAGAAGGTGGCGTACGCCATGCTGTTTGGAGACTACATGAACCAGAATGTCTCCAAGGCCAAAGAAATGTTTGAGAAGCTAGCCGTGGAAGGCTCACCCAAAGCTCAGATGGTACAGTTCCACTCCCAAATGTTTATACAGTAGTGATTACAGTTACAGGGATCAACCACTTATATGGATCAAAAAGCTTGGGGCAAATTAATTTCTACAAAAGCTGTTAAATAGCTTACTTATAGTAATAAAGTAATCTGCTTATAATCATTATTTAGGGTCTTATTATACATGACATCATACAGACATGTATGTAACCGTCTACTGCAAGCTCTCATGTTGTTGGACCGCCCCTACCTGCTCTCCCAACATAAGTTCACTGTGTGTTGTGTGAGTGCTTGTGCTTACTCTGCACACATGTGATAGCTTTCTCTAATCACACCCTCCCATTCTTGCTCTGCTTGCTGTTTGGGGCTTTTACAGTAAATAACTATCTTCCACAGCAGCAGGTGTGTTATGTAAGTGGACTGTAACACAGACCTGGAGCAAATGTCAATTAGATGGTAATCTGTTTGTATATTTAGTGATCATTTTGACATGGACAGGTGTAATCACTACAGGCAATTTCCGCTGTATTTTAAATGAGAAAAATACATTTTGTTTTTATCAATGCTAACTGATTATTAGTGTGCAGATAATCAAATATGTGACCGTGTGCTTTGTTTGTTTTTCCATAGGCTCTTGGTTTTCTATATGCTGCAGGACTTGGCGTTAACTCGAGTCAAGCTAAGGTGATTTAATTTTTGTATTAATCAGTGTGACTTAAGTTATGTATTCAAGTTTTGGATTGAGCTGTTTATGCCTCAGAGGTTAAATGTGATTATTGAAGGTTGCTTTGGACAAAATCTGAATGAATTTAATGTCTGACACTTTTCCATTAATTGTTCTTGTTTCTTAGGCCTTGGTTTACTACACCTTCGGTGCACTCGGTGGAAACTTGGTAGCTCATATGATTCTGGTGAGTCCATTGGTTTGTCAGAGAATAAATGACAGAATCACTCTCTGTATAAGGAATTACAAATTATTTTCCTATTTTTATGTCTTATTAGGGATACAGATACTGGGGAGGTGTGGGTGTTCCCCAGAGCTGTGAGTCAGCACTAACACATTACAAGCTTGTGGCAAATCAGGGTAAGAATTTGCAGCACTTATTAAACCTTTTAATCTAATATACTATGATTGTTTTAGGCACAACCTCACTAAGGGTTTTTCCTCTTCCTTTTTCTTTCTCTCCAATCTGCCCTCTGGCACCAGTGGCCAGTGACGTGTCCCTGACGGGGGGATCAGCTGTGCAGAGGATCAGGCTCTTGGATGAGGTGGAGAACCCGGGCTCCACCAGTGGGATGTTGGAGGAGGACCTGATCCAGTACTACCAGTTTCTAGCTGAGAAAGGAGACGTACAAGCTCAGGTAAAACCAATGACATTGTCCTTTGTTCAATACAACAAGCAGCCAAATATATTCAAGCCCTTATAATGTGGGAGTGACCTTATAACAAATGGATACAAATTGTGTTCACTGGGGAAAAAGTAATAAAAATATACACTGTAATAATTAGAATATTTGAGTGTAGAAAGTGTCAGGATGTCAGCTGCTAGTTTTTCCTAGCTTGTTTGTGTGAATGAAACTTGTACTGTGAAGCACTTTTAGGACCAGAAAAGTGCTAAAAAAGTCCATTTATAATTTTAAAAGGATGTTTTTTAAATATACTTTTTGTATCATGCGTCAAAGTAAACAAGGCTATTTTTTCTTCCTTTCAGGTAGGACTGGGTCAGCTTCATCTGCACGGAGGACGTGGAGTTGAACAAAATCACCAGGTAACTTTAAAAAAAAAAAAAGATCATTTAAATTTATTTCTGAGGTAGTTTTTTCACCACTGAATTTGTTTCTAAAACTCTCCAACAGAGGGCGTATGACTACTTCAACCAGGCTGCTAATGCAGGGAATACACATGCTATGGCTTTCCTGGGAAAGGTAGGTGATATGAAGTTGAATCTGTCTGTTATTAACCAATTTTAATTGAAGGCTCTCTTTTTTTTTTTTTTGGTTCAAAATTTCCCTTTTTCTATTTGCATCTGTAAATATTGAGATGGGTTTTGAATAAGTTTACTTTTAACCCATCTGTTCCACTTCTGTGTTTGCAAATATTATGAATATGTTGCCCATACTGTGTGAGAAATAGTTGGAGAGCAGCACGATTCTCTGAGTTCCTTCCAAAATAAAGAAAGCCAATGATTTGGCAGTACTGTTGTGGGTGGTGCGGTGTATTTATATTTCGGTCCTTAGTTTTTCATTGCTGTGACTCCTTGTGTCGCTCAGATGTACTCGGAGGGCAGCGAGTATCTGCCTCAGAACAACGAGACGGCACTGCAGTACTTCAAGAAGGCTTCAGACCTGGTAAGAAAGAAGCTGGAGAATGTTTGACTTTTTCTGCATCTGAGCAGAGGAACTTCCATTCTGGTGTTTGGATCAATGTTATCCTTATACCTCCTGAGAGGAACAAGTGTCTGTTACTGCCCACTTTTACCTTTCATATGACATGTGTCAATCATGTGTCACTCACTCAGCGTTTGCTTTGACATGCTTTTCATTTCTCTTTTTCATTCAGGGTAATCCAGTGGGACAGAGCGGCCTGGGCATGGCCTATCTATATGGAAGAGGTGTCCAAGTGGTAAGGAGCCTTACCTTTTGTTTTCATATATTAGCTCCACATTAACATAAGGTGACTTGACTATGATTTATTTGACTTTTCAGATTGTTTTTCTTTTTCAATCCTGGCAGCTTCAGTTCTTGGCACTAAGAATAGAGATGTGGGGAAATATAAATCTCAGCAGTTTGATTTGTGAGACGTTCACTCTGACTCGCTGGTGCTGAAATGAGAGCAGCTTTTTGAAGGTTGTGTGTTTTGTGTCTTCAGAACTATGAGCTGGCGCTGAAATACTTCCAGAAGGCAGCAGAGCAGGGTTGGGTGGATGGACAACTCCAGCTGGGCACCATGTATTACAGTGAGTGTTAAGGACTTAGTGTGGATGTGCGTCTGTGTTTGGTGTTTGCTCGTTGTGCACAGCATCCTACACATCATCCTTCTTTCTTGTTGGTCCAGTAAATCATGTTACATCTGAAGATTTTAACTAGAGTAGACATCACGTCTGCCAAGGCCCAGCAGTCCACTTATGAAACCACATTTAAATTAGCTAGCTATTTTTATTTGGATCTGCACCAAATTGCACACACTCATAAATATCTGTCTCCTTAATATGCCCCATTTTTTTCATCATGATCCATTAACTATTCTCTGAGAAACTGGTGAAAATGTCAGGAGGAAAAAACGAGAAAAGAAAAATCCTGTATCTTCTATTTTGTCTGGATTCTGGCCAAAATGTACTGGTTTCTTTCTTGGCCCATGTCCCATCCTTCCACCAAGTTTCCACAAACAAACAAACCAATGGACAGGGGTGAAAACCTTTACTTACTGTCTATGGTTAAAACATAATGATTTATTTCTTTTACGAGCCCTCAGTCTCTTTTTCTCACTTCCCTACACAGAACTTTTATTTCTGCTTACATGAATACCTGTTTCCTCTTCCGTGTGATTCATTGTTATTCTCTCCTTCCTTCCTCTTGTTCCCCAGACGGCATCGGTGTGAAGCGCGATTACAAACAGGCTCTCAAGTTCTTCAACTTGGCCTCGCAGGCAGGCCACATCCTGGCCTTCTACAATTTGGCCCAGATGCACGCCACTGGCACAGGTGTGATGCGCTCCTGCCACACTGCTGTGGAGGTGAGCCACCCTGCAGCCGCTGCTCCTTTCTCTTTATTATGTTTAAATGAGGAGAGATTGAGAGCCTCTCTCTGCTGTGATTCAGCAATTATTTATCAATTAAAGCTCATAAACTGCCAATTACTGAGCTCTTAATTTGAGCTGAACAGTTATCATTGATTCTAGTCTTGTTCCAGTGGTCATTGTTTACGCGCTCTCAGTATTGCCAGTTGGAGAATGATTAAATCAGAAGTCACAATCAGCTGAAGCAGCCACAATAACACTGTTGTGTGCAACTGTTAAATATGCCTGGTTGTTTGGGTAGTCAGACTGTGCCTGTGTCTTTGCTGCAGCTTTTCAAGAACGTGTGTGAGCGCGGCCGCTGGTCAGAGCGTATGATGACGGCCTACGCCAGCTTCAAGGAGGGCGAGTCGGATGCAGCGCTGGTGCAGTATCTGCTGCTGGCTGAGCAGGGCTATGAGGTGGCCCAGAGCAACGTGGCCTTCATTCTGGACCAGAGTAAGACAAACCATAACATTTTTGTTAGATAGAAAGTGTAAAGTAAAATCAGGTTCCAATAACATTTAGTTAACGGTTAGTTTACATTTGAAAAACTCACAGAAAAGCAAACCATCTGACTGTTATGTGTGTAGGTTTCTTAATCTGCTTTGAGACTATTTGATGATTAAACAATGAATATTATATCATGGCGTTTACACATTCACATGAACTAAGTTAGTCTTTATCATAGTTTAATCACAGTTCAACTTCTTGAGAAACAAAAGCAAAACTGATTTAACTAAATGCTCCTGGGCCGTAAGGACATATAATAATAACAACAACTTTAGGAAAAGTAACTTTCTCACCCTTTACTATGTGTGAATTGTTTCAAACAGAAGGGATACAGATCTTCACTGAGAACGAGACCTACCCTCGTGCTTTGCTCCACTGGACAAGAGCTGCAGCACAAGGTGAGCACACACACACACACACACACACACACACACACACACACACACACACACATCTATTTTACATCAGTGCTCGTATTATTTTTATAATTTAGCTTCTCTTCTCCTCTGGGAATCCATCTATGAGTGAGACTCCCTCGAAATACAGTTGATGCATGTTATTGTCTTTCCCAGGTTACACTGTGGCGAGGATAAAACTCGGGGACTATCACTTCTATGGCTATGGGACGGATGTGGACTATGAGACGGCTGTCATCCACTACAGACTCGCTTCCGAGCAGCAGCACAGCGCACAGGCCATGTTCAACCTGGGCTACATGCACGAGAAAGGCCTTGGCATCAAACAGGTGGGCATTTAGTTTCACTGGTGACTCTTAAACATCAGCTCGCCCTCAATATTATATTTATTTGCACTTAGTTATATTGCTTTATAAATGCAGCATATACTTAATGTAGTTGTTGGTCTGAAATCCAAAGATGCACAGACTCATTTGTAATTCAGATTTGTTCCATTTGTTTTCTGCAGGACATTCATTTAGCCAAGCGTTTCTACGACATGGCCGCTGAAGCCAGTCCTGATGCCCAGGTCCCAGTCTTCCTGGCTCTGTGCAAGCTGGGTCTGATTTACACACTTCAGTACCTGCAGGATTTTAACGTAAGTACTCCCTCCTAAATTCCCAATTTCAGCCGTGACAGTTTGGCTTTGAGATGGAGACTCAAGCAAGTTAAAAGCTTCTTCATTAGACAGAAGTGAAATTAATGAGATGTGTCTCTTCATCCTCTTCTCATTTGACTTCTCAGCTGAAGGAGCTGATTTCTCAGGTGGACCTGGACCAGATTCTGGGCCCGGAGTGGGACCTCTACCTTATGACCGTCATCGCCCTTCTCCTGGGCACAGTCATCGCCTACCGACAGCGTCAACAACAAATCATAGTGCCGCCTCGTCCACCCGCCCCTGCCCCTGCCCCAGCGCCTGCCCCAGCGCCCCCTCCCAGGCCAGCTCAGGAGCAGCCACAAGCCCAGGACGACTCCCAGGGTCAGGAAGAAACACAAGGCCAGGGCCCGGCCCAGGAGGAAGAGGAGGAGGAGGAGGAGGAGGAGGAGCAGCAGCAGTGAGAGGTTGCCAGACAGAGCGAGGGCAGGAATAGACAGACGGAAGCTGTGCCAGGCATGGAGCGGCTGCTGCTTACTAGCTGAATATCTGCTAGTTTGAGCACCTCTCCCACTCTGCCTGCTCCACTCCACACGCTGAATAAAGACTAAGATCACTGCAGAACTGCTCAGCCTCACAACTCCCTCTCTCCATTTTAAATATGCTGGTCCTGTGCTAAGAGCAAGACAGCGGAGGTGTGTCAGGACAGTGCTGCAGAGAGGATGAATAACACAGACTTGTGGACTTGTTAGTCTGTGACTCAGGTCAGAAGCAGCCGTGTCCTCACCGTGGAAATAGTCCTGCAGTTGCCAGATCGAAGGTGTCGACATAGTTGAAATCTGATATGTGCATTAGTTTCTTCTCACTTTTTCTTTTTTTTTTGAGAACATTTTACACAGTCCAAATTTAATTTTGTGCAGAAAAGATAATTGGAGTAAGGAGAACATGAACAAAGATCATTTTATTTGCTAGCCCCAGTCTTGTTGCTAACAGAAGTCATGGTTGTGCATGTTTTGCAGACATTTTTTTTTTTTATTTTATACATCCATTGAGTAAAGAAGTTTTGCATTGTAACTTAATTAGTTGTTTTTTTAATTGACATATCGTCAGGTCAGTACCTGCAGTTCACTGTCAGTGACGGTGCTAAAATGTACTAAAGCCATTTCATGTCACCAGTATACGAACAGGAATTGTGGTTAGTAGTTAACTTTAATTGATAGAAAAGCTGGACTGGATGCTTGTTTGATAAATTATTTCATTTTAAGCACAGCGCTTGGTGTTTGATGTTTTCAACATCTAGAAGGCTTGCCACCAAAATCTCTGAGGCAGATCCTGTTGGAGAATCTACACAGACGTCTTTCTCTCTTCGAGTACAGTGAAAGCAGAGTGCTCAGCCTTTTTTGAAAATTCATTTTAAAGAGCAAATGTGAAAAACAGATGTGCTCAGTCCAGAGAAAGAAAGCAGAGAGCACCGGTGCGGATCTATTTCCATCAGCAAGATGTGATTTGGTTTTTGGATGAAGGTTCAATCGTTTCCTTCTTCCTTGTAGCTTAATAAGCTGTGTGTTAGCTGAGGCAGAATTTGGAACAGCCTCACAGACACTAACGCTTTAAACTCAGTTGTTGGATTGTTTCCACTTTAGAGGAAGGGAATTTTTTTTTTACCAAACTTCAGCTCTTTCCACCCCCTCACATTTGCTCAAGTTGGAGCTCTGCGCTCTGCTCACACTTTGCAGCTCAGATGGAGTCGGAGCCTGAAATGAAAAACAAGTGTAGCTTTGGTTCGTCTGTACTGTGTTTATCCAAACAGGAATAGAAACTCCTAAATTTGCCACATGCAGTTGATTCTCTGAGCCCCTTCTGTTCACTTCCACAGTATGTTGTAAGAATTATTGAGATTTTATCTCCCAGTAGATCTGCGTGAAGTGTACAAATTCATCAGGTTAAATGATTATTCCAAGCGGAATTGACGTGCCTGCGTTCATGCATTGATATCAACACTCACAATTTGTCTAAAATGGAAGAAAGTCAAGAGGACTGGATCTTTACCATCACAAATACTTGAATAAGTTTATATGGAAATTAATAAATGATATGGATATTTAGTGGTGGTCATTTTAATTTTCAATTTTGTCCCTACTGTTAAAGCAACACTATATAACTGTTACTAAGCAACAGCGCCCTCTGCAGCCACGTGGGGAATACCTCTGTTGGTAAGTGGTGTTCATGTAGAGAAAATACAAAGCCCATCCGTCTGTGTGGTCACTGAACTGAAACAAGTGAATGGAGGATATTACCCATGATCCTCAGCGTCCTGAAGCAGAAGAGCTTTCACTGTAACAAATTCACCAAACTCTGTTTAGATTCTTGATATTTTAAAGTGTCCTCGCTGAACATTGGAGATAAAGCTGCTATCTTGAGGTAAATCAAAGTGCTGCTTCAAAATGTTTAAATCAACAGGTATTTGTAGGTCAAACCCTTTTAATAATTGAGCAAACATGACGAGAGATTGTGTTGCCATTAGCACAACGAGCGATTTGTTTCCTAAAGTGCCTCAAAACTCAAACAGAACTCGGGGTATTGTGCTGCTGCTGACGCTGATTGAAGCCGCAGGGTGTCACTCAGCAGTGGAGGGTGGGCGAGACAAAAAAAAAAAAGAGAGAGCATCACATTGTGCAGTCCGTGGGGGCGACCTATTGACTGACCCGTAGAGCTACTATGGAGTGGCTTTGGATCGCCGTGGCAACGTGTGTGCTCGTGCCCCACTCTGTCAAAGGTAAGTGCTGGAACAAGCAGAGCACACGTGGGCCTACATTTATTGTTACAGGGGAACTGGGCCCTTTTTCACGCTGTGCCTCACATTATAGACGGATTAGGGTTCAAATAAAAGAGTCGGATTAAAATGGACGTAAAGACTGACGGCCTGTTTCTGTGATGTCATCGTATTTGTTGATTCCCCACTTTGGAATTAACCCTTCTCTCTAAGGTAAAGACTGGTGGGGGGAGTATGAGGAGGGGATTCGACACTACAGCAAGGAGGCCCTCAACAAGGTACTGTCCAATCCTGCTTTTATCACTGAAAACCGAAATGTTAATGTTTATGTCTTTTAAATGGAAAACAAAAATTCCTATGACATTTTATGTAATCATCGTCTATTTATGACTCACTGTGACCGAAAGGCCGTGAGTGACAGATTTGTTTCACACCAGGAAAACAACAAAACAATGTCATGTTGATAACCTACTTTCAAAATGGATTACGAGTGAGCAGAGCACATGCAGCAGCAGCAGCAGCAGCAGCAGGCTTCCTGAGTGTGAGCAGAACAAGCTCAGCTGAGAGACTAAAGACATGAGAGAGATCAGGGTTCAGTAAAGTAAAGATAACACAGTCAATCAAGGTTTCTAAGATCCCAACGGGTAGAAACTAAGTATAGTCAATATAAACCTCTAGGACTATTTCGAAACTAAAGGATAGAACTGATGGAGGAAGTATTCAAACATTTTACAGAAGCAAAACTACAAATACTACTAAACTATACTTAAATAAAAGCAAACACAATAACTTTGAATGAAGTATGTACTGTTTGTAAATGTACATAAAGTGGTAGAGTCAAAGTACTTGCATAGTGTCACTATAACAACCGTTTACTATGTTGTCTAGTGTATAGTTTGTGTAACACAAAAATAGTACAGACTCTCATATTATTAAAGAGTACTGCAGACGATACTATTGAAAACATTGTATTGTCATATTAATGAATGGCTGAGTCAGTGATGCAGAGCCAGGAGGCGGGGTCTAACGTTACCTGCCCGCTCTGATTGGATCAATGGACCATTCCCTCTTGTTTTGAAGGCTTTTTGAAAATGTGAACATGTAACACAGCGTGTTATAAAACTGGAGTAGAGTAGAAAGTACCGATATTTGCTGATATGTAATGGAGTGAAAGTGAAAAGTACCTGAAAATAAATGTAGATACATGAAAAACAAAGTAAATGTGCTTTATTACATCTGAAACAGAGGTTTCTCTTATTTATTAAGGAGTTTCCAGAGAAAACTCGACCGGCGAGCTTTAAGCATCCTGTGTTCCAGTGTCCAGACATGAGTCCTTCTCCCTCTGTGCCCTCCTCAGGTCTGTCTCAGTCATCCTCACTTCCACATCAGCAACACATCAATCTCATCCATGTTGCACCACTCGATTCCACTGATCACGCTCTCGCTCTCTCTCTTTTCCCCCCTCTTCTCTCTCTCTGTCTCCATCTTTCCTTTCCACGCTTTTGTTCAGTTGAATTTGTGAAGGCGGCAGATATCAAAGTCATCGCTGCCTTGGGGGATTCACTCACAGTATGTGTTATTTCCTGATACTTTCGTAGCCCCACTCCTGATACATATAACCCTTCATTCCTTCATTCCTCGGCATCATCTGTTTTATTTTGATGTGTCTCTTTTGCAGACGTCCATAGGCGCCAATGCCACCACTGTCCTCGGGATTCCCATCGAGTTCCGTCACGTGTCGTGGAGGTGACGGATATCGTGTGAACCTCTGTGGACGTCCTACATGACGCCACATCACATGACTTATTTTACCTCCACCTTTCTGTCAATATGTAGTTTTGTTACATTGAAACTGTTGCAAAATGTTGATGGAAGGACATCAATTAACCATTGAATGTCAATAAATGTCTTATTCTTGAATTAAATGTTCTTCTCCTCTTCTGCCTCCTACAGTATCGGTGGCTACGGCTCATTTCAGGATGTCATTACTTTGGCAAGTAAGACGTTTTAATCACAGCAGACGTCTCTCAACATTTTCCGCTCAGTCGACCAAAGACGAAGCATCTGTTTTACTAAACATGTTTATTTTCCACATCGTGTGCTTGTAGATATCCTCAAGCTGTTCAATCCCAACCTGGTCGGTGCAGCTCCCGGGAAGACGGTCCACGGGATGCAGGGTCACATCAGCGAAACAGGCTTCAACCTGGCTGTGACCGGACACAACACTTTGTAAGGCCTCCAGCTCTGTTTTCAACCTGCAGGGATCACGAGCTAATAGAATCGTCCATGTTTGTTCAGAGGCATCGTTCCACTTATCATAGCCTGACCTGAAAAACGTCACATCACAACCTTTTATCCTGACTGTTGCTGTGTTTGGGCCTCAGGCTGCTTCTACTAGGAAATGATATACTTGTGCAAAAGTGTGTGAACTTTCAGTTTTATTTATCAGTGATGCTCACGAGGATTCTGCTTCTGTTTCCCTGCAGCAACCTCCCCGGCCAGACGAGACATTTGATTGACACGCTGAGAGGATATGAGGTAAGGCTGCTGTTGTACATTTACAAGTACATTTACTTAGTTTCAGGTACTTTTCACTTTTACTCCTCTACATATCTGCAAATATCTGTAATTTCTACTCTACAGTTTGTTTGTTTAGTTTTTTTTTTAAGTGTAACCAATAACGAGAGGGGAAGTGGTTCACTGATCCAATTAGAGCCCGCCTCTTGCAGCAGTAGCATTACTGGTGAAGAAACTGGAGTACAGGGCCCACCAATGAGACGCAGCCATTAGATTTACCATGGTTGTAATTAAGAGATAAATAAAATGAAATGAAATATCCTACAACTGGGACATTGTCTTATTTTGCAGGGTCTGAACTTCGAGGAGGACTGGAAGCTTCTGACCATTCTCATGGGCATGAATGACATCTGTGATTATTGCAAAGATAAGGTCTTTGTCCGTCTCTTTCTTCACCTCCCTGAGGTCAGCTCAATAGAAGAGTTGTAATTAACCTCTGCAGTGTTTCTCTCCAGGCTCTTTTCTCAGCGGATAACTTCATTCACTATATGACCGTCTCCTTGGAAATGCTGATGAATGAGGTAAAAACAGAGAGCGAGAAAACGAGACACATTTGGATTGGTTTTTAAATTCATGTACATGTTACACACACACACCCTTTCCTCCTGTCAGGTTCCTCGTATGATCGTCAACGTGGCTCAGATCCTGCCCATGCAAACTCTGAGGGAGGTGCAGAAGCCCACCCCGGGGTGTCTGCTCCAACGGTGAGCCACACGTTCTTTAAAACCACTCCTCCACGTTTATCTCCCTTTTACCGTCATTTAAATGATGTGCAGGATGATCTATGTGCAGAGTTTGACAGGAGAATGGTTCTCAAGTGTCTCGGTTCACTTCTCGATTTATATCTGAAACCTCCAAGCACAACCACCCAGAATGTGCTTTTAGCAAAGTAGGAGACACAGTAATAAAAGTTTTATAAGAAAAAATGTGTTTTTATGAAGAGGAATTAGATATATTGTCATGAATTTTTAACAAGTTGAAATGGATAAATTAGACACAAATTTATTAGTGCAGTCTGGATATGAAACATGTCTGGAGGGGATTTTGAAAGTTACCAGGCTCTGCAGTAGATGCATCTACCAATTTTTGAATGTCTTCTTTTATACGACAAAATGGATGGATGATATGCATTCTAACCTTCATTTCTTTACATTCCTTCTTTTTGTTTTGGACTGTGACTCAGGTCGTTCTGTTCGTGCCTGATAGAGCCAGTAGCCGGGTCTCCAGAACTACGGGAGCTGGTGGAGGTCAATCTGGAGTTCCAGGTACAGTTTATCCCCCCACATTGATTAAATCCACCTATTAATCAAAACCACAATGTACACATTCACAGTTTATGTAAGTAAATAGCATAGCACGTAAATATCAGTCCCCTAAACATGCCTCGGGATCCATGAATTATTCTCACAAAGTTAATAAAAGAGAAGACTAGATCCTCATCTGCACCAAAATACAATGGATTCTAAACAAACACAGGGCTGAAAACATAGCCTCCTTGGTGGAGGTAATAATCTGATTGTCATGTCACTTCCCTCAGAAAAAACTGGAGGAGCTGCTGCACAGCGACCGTTTCTTCAGGGACAACTTTGCCGTCGTTCATCAGCCTTTCCTCAAACACGCTGACCCTCCGCGCCTCCCGGTAAACTGCCTCTCTCCTCAAAGGCCACGACAATATCAACACGGCATAAGTGAGGAGATGAATGGGTGTGAAACATTACACAGTTGATGACTGAGGGTCCAGATTGTGACAGGCTGTGGCTTTTTAGCTCTGTTAGCGCGTTGCTGAGAATGAGACAGAAGTCCCGTTTCACCAGCATCTCTCTCTCTCACTCTCTCACTCCTTCACTCACTCTCTCAGTAAACCTACACTAATGTGTGTTTGTGTCTCCGAACAGAGCGGGAAGATCGACATGACCTTCTTCACTCACGACTGCTTCCACTTCACCATAAAGGGACACGAGGAGCTGGCCAAGGGACTGTGGAACAACATGGTGAACAAGGACTTCCACTGCTTGTGTTGAGCTTTAAAGGTCAACAATCGGACCACTGCCTCTCAGAACGAGGAAACGCCATCAGAGGATTGAAACTGAATGACTGAAGAGATTATATGCCCAGTAGATCAGTATGATAAAACCAAGGGCACATCTTAAAACAATAAAGACCAAAAGTAAAACCTTTTTGTTTTCTCAGTATAGTTGACCTTTTCCTCTGTCTCACTCTGTTGACAGTTTCAGCCGGAGGGAGGGAAGATGATTGTGAACAGTTTCTCTGACCCCATCACGCTCACCTGTCCACCGATGGTAAGACAAGTGTTGGTGTCAATGTGTCCCCTGTGTCTTCGACCTGAAAGGTTTTGTGCATTTAAATGGCAGCTAAACCAAACAAGAGACAAGATGGTGTAATGTGGGTAGGTTGGTATGGTGGATAGGCAGATGGATGGATGAATGGATATCAATACTTAATTGTCCCTAAAGGAAGTATTTATCCTCTTGTCATCTTCTCTGTGTCCCATCTGTAGGATCACCCGTACATCTTCACTCGCCCCATCGCGGCCCGGTCAGACCGGCCTCCTCTTCAGTCCGACACTCCATCGAAAGCAGCCATCTTGCTGCTCTCGCTTCTTGTGGGACGTCTCTGTCTCGTGTAGCCTTCACTTTGCTGAGCTGTTTTTACAAACTGCTGTATATGATCGAGGTGATCTCTCTCTCCCCCCCCCCCCCCCCCCCCCCCCCCCCCCAGTGGATCTCCTGTAAAGGAGAGAGCTCCTCTGTGAAACTCTGCATGTCTGTGGGCCCAAACACCAGCACAGAGAAGTGACTGCAGTTTGAAGATCTGTAATGTGAATCATGCGACGTAACTATTTAATATTTAATATTTAGTTGGAGTGGGAGGTGGTGACGAGTTTTACTTGTTGTTGTTTTCTATTACTGCTTTTAAATTTTCATTTATCACGACTGCACCAAATGGCTGATCAGTTCATTCCCACACTTTCAATCACAATGATATACTGGTGGTGTATTTTTAAGAAAAGGTATTAACTGGTACAGGTTTAACAAGAAGGGCACTCATGAGATGCATACCTCCACCAAGGCCTAACAGTCCCCTCATGGAACCACATTCACCAGATCCACATTTTTATTTGGATCACATAAATATCAGTCCCCTAAAAGTCTCTGGGTGTTTTTTTTCCCATCAAAATCAATGAATTGTTAAAAAAAAGATTAAAAGACCCATCTCACAATGTTCAAAAAAGTTACTTTCTGGATCCTCCACCTGATCCAGATCCACACCAACATTTAATGGTTTCTTCCTTGGCCCATGTCCTGTCCTTCCACCAATATTCATGGAAATCTGTTCAGTTGTTTTTGAGTAATCGTGCTCGCAAACCAAGTTGAAGGAATTTGAGGCACTCAAGAAGGTGGTGAGTTAAAAACCCTTTAATATCTCACCACCACCTTCTTCAGTGCCTCAGATCCCTTCAACTTGTCTAAACCTTTTTGGATCCCCAAACTGAAGAGCACCCGAGGTCACCACATCCGAGAAGCACAGCTTACCAACAAAATAACAGACTGGGTTGGAAACATAACCTCCTTGGTGGAGGTAAAGATACTTGATATCAATTTGCAGATGTTGTAATTATTTAAAAAAAAACACAGTGCTAATATTTGAATTGTTCATGTGACATTTTGACATTCACATATATATATATAATATTAAACTAATTCGTGGATGTCTGTTTAATCTATGAAAGTGTTTTCTTGTCTCAGTACCTGGACCCAATCCTGAAGCCCTCAGGCTCTCTCTTCCTCACTTTAAGTAGTGTGATGTTGCCAAGATGCATTATGTCCAATCATTCTGTTGCACTGACACTGAAAAGACAAAGATTAGGAATCGCGTCAATCCCCCACCTTAAAATGCATTAACCTTGGAGGCTGAGTGAGCTCACTTCGTTTACAGTAACATGTTGTCTCCGCACACGCGCACGATCGTCTCCAGCAACGCGATGTCAACATGTAAAGAAGAGTTTTGTCGTGTGTGGACTTTTTTTTCCCGCAGAAAGCTGTGACTTTTCAAACCGCAGACGGTTTAGTCACGCGTCTGTTCCTCAGATCTTCAGGCTGCTGCTGGCCCACTTTCACTCCTCAGTCCTGCAGGACCGGCATTATCATGCGGCAAGCACAGGACGAGGCAGAGTACCACACCACAGGCAACACAAAAAGAACCTTTTAATATTGTGCATACTACCGAAGGGCGAGTAGCGGCGTCCTTACTATTGATTTGTATAAGTAGCTGTGATATATGATCATCTATTCTATTCATCTGGTCAAACAGAGTGAACACTGCATCGTGTGTTGACTGTTGGATTAGTCGAACTCCATGGAAGCTATATTAAGCTCATCTCCAGATACTCTGCTTCTCTTTCTTATTGTTAATTCAGCCCTTGAATGGAGAATGAGAGCCGGTGTTTACCGAGCGGGGCAGGGTCGAATTATATTTACCAGGTAAACATGTCTAATGGAGGTAAAACCGTTTATGGCCCTGACCCTGAATGGGAGAGGCCCCCTTTTAATGTGTTTATTTAATAACACAAGCTCAAGGGTAAAGAAAATTAACAAATTTCTACATTTTTTTCTAGTTCATCCAGTAAGCATTTTATTTAACCCCTTCACTTTAGGATGGACATTTTAGTATTTCCTATCCCCATTTTCGATCACCTCTCTCGGGCTTCATTCCAGTCAGTCTTCGTCGCTGTCGGATTTCATAATGACCCTATTACCACATTCAAAGAAAAACCCTCTTCAGGTTTAAACAAAGCCGTTGCTGGTTTCTGAGGAGCAAATATGGATCCGGCTCTGACGCATGTTGGCCTTTATTGTCTCACTGGAAGCATAATGAGATCTTTGGGATCTTGGTAAACGGCGTCGCAGGAAATTTGAAACCACAAAGAGGCCGGCCCACACCTTGGAAACCCCTTTGTGTTGTCGTTGTGTTTTTTAATGAATGTGTCAGTAGCAACTGAACATACAAAATGACCTCATGAGCCTGTGTACATTTGGCAATTGGCGCTTATGAAAGAGAACAAACAGTTGAAGGATGTTCTATAAGTTAGCACAGTATTTGTTTAGTTTTATTACCTTTATATTACTTATAACCTCTATGGTGAGGAGTATTGTGAACGCGGCTCCAGAGGATGATAGCAGAAGACATTTAGACTAAAAACATGGTGTAAATGATGCTTGGAGTCAAAATTGCATGTTTCTGCTAACGGACACTGGGATGACGCCACAGGAGCAGCAGGGAGGCATTTTATGTTTTTGTCTGTTGTGTTTAACTTCAATTGTATTGGATTCTGCTGCAACGCTGTTTACCCCTGAAACTCCAAAAGTGTTTTGTGGACTCAAACACTTCACCCACCCCTCCACCAGCATAGTGGTGTGAGTAGATAATGAAGGAATTTTCATATTTATGTGAATCATCCCTTTAAGTAATATTGACTGGTCACGATCACATTCCTGGTACAACATGAAGACACAGTTTGGCCTTTTTCACGGCATTGCCAGAAAGGTCCTGGTTTCACATCCCGGTTTGGACAAGGTCTGTCTGTGTGGAGTTCCCATGTTCTCTCTGTGTCCGTGTGGGTTTTCTCCCAGTTCCCCAGCTTCCCCCCACTGTCTGAAGACATGCAAATTGGGGATTAGGTTGATTGGAGACTTTAAATAGAACATAGGTATGAATGGGAGTGTGAATGGTTGTTTGTCGCTGTCCAATTAGCTCCAGCTTCCCCCACGACTCTCAGAGGACAAGTTGTATAAATAATGGATGGATGGATGCACCCATTTTCTGTAACCACAGGTGCTGGTGGACTCTCAGAGATGCAGATCATGGCTCATGCAGGAGCCTAACATGACCTTTTTCTCATGGCGCTATATTCCTGATAACTCTTGCACAAATTAAAGCTAATAATCATCTGATGATCCATTAAGAGCAATCACCCAATCTCACAGTGACTTAAGCTGAGCAACATAATTCTTGACACATCCACCTTTTCATAATCATGCATTATTTAAACACGTACTTGAACCAGCATTTATATTAATTTATTAACATCTATTATATACTGCATGTTATGTAACAGCCTAATGTGTGCTTCTCATTAGCCTGCTGATAAGAAGGGTAAATGTCCCGGCTTATTAAATGAGAAAAATGTGTTTTTTTTACTCCTATTCAGTCCACCTGCTCACATGATCAAAGTGGGCGCTGCAACAACAATGACGGCAGTAATTTTCAATGAACCGTCACCTAGCAACGCATTCAGGTCGTCAGGAAACAAGATCAGCAAATACAGTACGATGATGCAGCTTTGTCCTGCAGAACATGATGTGATGGAGACACAGTGTGGTGTGTGTGCTCTCCTTCACAAACGCTGCCTGTCATTTAGATGCAGTTTCATGTATCTTTGAAGTCATCTTTGGCTCCTGCGCTGCATCAGTGCCTCAGTTTAAAAAAGTGATTAAAAACACTCACCTGTACAGACTGGTGTTTTTTCCTTTTTTTTAATTTCTAATGGTTATTTTACTGGTTTGTTTTTTGAATTTTGGGGTTTAACGTTTTTTATGTGTACAGATAGCACATCAAGTAATTTCACAAAAAATCGACCCACTCCTAAATGAAGAGCTACAGGTGATTTGATTAGATAGAGAAATAAGAAAAGAATAAATAGGCAAGAGCAAGCATTCTTTTGTAATATTTACATTTGATTGTTTTAATGTTGTATTTATATGACTTGTCGAGCATGATCCGGCTTCTCTATGGTTTCAGACTTTGCACTTATATATTTTTCTGTAAAGCACCCTGTAACTCATTCTTATTATTTTAATTATTAGTTTATCATTGTGACAATCCTAATTATAGTATTATTATTATTATTATTATTATTATTATTATAAGCTGGTGCCTAAACGTCCATTTATTAATATAATAAAATGACATAATTTACTCTAGAGGAGCCAGTTCACTTCCGTGGTGTGAACCTGTCCACGCCCTGACAACCACTGAGGTACGATCAGGTACACATTGGTAATAGTTTGTCCCAGGATGATGTCACTTCCTCTCCCCGCGTCGTCCTATAAAGCCGGGCTCCGTCGCGGTGAGGTGTCGGTGGAGAGACCGGAGAGGAGAGGACGGAGGATCCGCGGGTCACCGACGCAGCTGGAGATTTTCAGCTCTCCAGAAATACCGAAAGGCGGCCAAGTTTAGTTCAGAATGCGTCCTTAAATCCACCGGACTTAAACCCCCCGAACCACCGAACCTTCTGAAATAAAGCTCCGCTGTTTTTCTATTCCTGGAGACCCTCGTTGTGTCCAAACATGATCGGGACAGGACTGTTCTTTCTGACAACGCTGTCCACCTGCGGTAAGAAACGAGAAAAAGACAACCCTGACTGAAGTTAATTGGTGCTTTCGTTTGTTCGGAGAAATGTGCGTAAATTGTGCGTAAAGGGATGTGACAGGCTGGTGTTCAGCACCAAGGACAGCGACAGACACATCTGTAACTGCAGAGGGAGAGGGAGAGAGGGAGAGGGAGAGAGAGAGAGAGAGAGAGAGAGAGAGAGAGAGAGAGAGAGAGAGAGAGAGAGAGAGAGAGAGAGAGAGAGAGAGAGAGAGAGAGAGAGAGAGAGAGAGAGAGAGAGAGAGACGCAGAGAATTCACATCTGGCACATTTAGTCCCTGAAACCCACAGTGCTTCCATAATCGTACGGTCACTGAGATGACAAACAAACACTATAGCTATAGGGTTTTATTAAAATGTAAAGTACTGACAGGCTGATACATGTTTCACCTTTCTTTGTTTTTCTTCCAGTTCTATCATTGCCAGTGACTTCAAGTCAGCTGGAGAATGAGGACGTAAAGGTAACAATTATTTGATTTTTATTATTATTATTATTATATAATGTATTTGTAATGATAGTATCCTTACACTACTGTAGTATAAATAGCATTATACAGCCCCCTGGTAGTAATAGATGTAGCCCTACAGTAGTTAAATCTATACTGCAAGAAATATAATTTATATGCATATGATAAAATGTACCATATACATTATATATATATTGCTTCATTATAGTGTGGGCGTGTGCTTAGCTGCTGTGCCATACTCTGAAGTGGCAGCAGTGATTAGAAATGACTTGGTCCGAGCAGTTCAACTCATTTCATTACCTCCTCCACCGGGAGCTGTCTAGTATATAACCTTGTTCAAATCGATAGATACCATTTTGAGAGCAATAGAGAGCCTTGACCTTCGTGGTTTGGTATGATGCTGGATCCATGATGGAAGAGAGAGGGAGAGAGAGTAATCCACTTTCTGTTACCTCTTTGGAATATTTTCCAGTGCCTTGTCGGGAACAGTAGCCCTCATTGGTCCAAATGAGGCCAAACATCATTTATAAGGTATTACTGTAACATGTAAGTTGGGGTTAGGCTGTCCACAATGAATGGAAGTCAATGTAATTTCCCAACAAGGATATGCAAACGTGTGTGAGAGAGAGAGAGAGAGAGAGAGAGAGAGAGAAAGACAGAGCGTGTAGTTTCTAGAATCAGGTTTTTGAGAGATGAGGATACAAAGAGAAGATGAGGACGATGTTACAGCGACGTTCAGAGATCTGGCAGACAGAAGCAGAACCCTTTGAAAGAAAGAGCTAAAAATGATCTGATATGTGGGATTGGCTCGACATTGGCCGCACAATGGGAGTTGAAATGATTTTGATCTGTCATCTAAGAGAGTCTCGCTCTTAGAATTCATGGCCGAGTTAGCACAAGAGCTGCATTCAAAGAGAAGCAGATGAATTTTACTCTATAAAACAGTGTAGACATGTTCGCGTCCATGTTCCCATCCAGGCCCCTGGTTCACAGGGTTATACTGACAATTGAAACCAATTCTTTCATAGGCAGTGCCAGATGTTGCAGGAAACGTTTTCTGAGCCACTGTCTTTTCCTGCAGGTGATGAAATGTGTTGTGGAGGCGTTGGCAGATGTGCTATCGAGCCCCCACCCCATACCTGTCAGTCAGGAGTGTCTGGTCATTCTGAAGACAGGTGAGCCACTGGGCAATTCTTCCGTCTTTTATTGCTTTCGCTCTCTTCTTCAAACATACACTGTAGCACATATCTACATGTACATTATGTTGTATGTCCCAACTATACAGGGTGTCCCTTTTTTTCAACCCTCAATTCCTACTCCATGAAATGTGACAACATTTTTGAGAGAATACCTCAGTGATCTTAATTCCTAATCTTCTTTCTATGGGCATTTTGTAATTTATTGTTCCCAAAGTTTCGGACTGAATTGATTTTCGGCACCTAAAACATGGATTCATTTGCAAACTGATTTTGAGTTTGATAAACTATAATGTTGAACAAGTTGAAAGCTCTGGTAAAATCCAGTTTAAGTTTTAATGTATCAATCTGTCTTTGTTAATTTTCTACTGTTGAAACAGTGTTGCTGCTATTCTCGGTCAAGTCTCTCAAGGGGACTAATCTGATTTAATAAAGGCTGCTAAAATGAAAATAAATAAAACTCAAATTCCAGCCGACATATAATTGATCATTTATAGGCATGCAATTAATTAAATGAAGTCACCTTTCAATAATGATTTGTGAATTCCTTAGCACTTGGATTTGGATGAGTTGGAGTGTGAAGTTTTATATAGACCTACGTTGTGAGGCTTTGAGTTATGTGTAAGTTCATCTTCATTATCATTATCATCATCCTGTTTGTACTAATTAGGGTTTTTGGCACTTTGTTTGCTTACAGCTAATTTTGTGTTAACCACCTCCATGAGATAAGATCCACTGTATAACTAGAGACCTACTTAACTCCCTCTCCATCAGTAAAAAGCTATTCAGTTACATAGTCATTGTATTACCTTGATGCTGTCATTGTAAAGAGAAAAAATCAATTGGAGCGCTTCTCGCTCGTAGAGGGAAACTGTAAACCACCAGAGGGATGAACGGAGGGGGAGAGGTGGGGGGTGGGGGGGAGTCACGGACATGGATGGAGAGAGAAGAGGGAGAAATACGAGGGGCTGAAAAAGAAATATCACACAGTGGTATCACGGCACATACAGCGCAGCGGTTGTCTAGCTTCTTTTTTTTTTGCTGCTTGCTGTGTACAGTACCGAACACGGTGCCATTTGTGGGTCAGCAGAAAGTCCGACTCTCTCTGCAGCTGCAATTCACGTGGGGGGAGTCTCTGTGGGCCAAATGATTAATTGTGCTGCTGCTTTGAAAGCAGTAAATTTCAGGGCAATTAACTCTGACAAACCCACTGAAGCAAGCTGCTGAGTCTGATGAAAAAGAATGAAGGGAAAAGACATTTACCTGTGTTTTATCCCCCCGACGGGATCAGTTTATTGTCTTTTATCTGTTCTTTCCTTTCTCAAACGAGGTCTTTAAGCATTTATTTGCATACCTGTGTGTGTGTGTGTGTTTGCAGATGACAGGCTTGTTACAATCCTTCGCCATCATAACTTCCTGAAGGAGCTGCAGGAGATCGCTGTTCATGGTGAGTCACAGATCGTACACATGCCTGTTTTTGTGCCGAGCCTTTTTGTTTGTTTGAAGACTGGTGACTTAGAAAGGAACCTCAAATTAAAAACAAACAATTTCAGGTGACCAAGAAAGAGCTCAGCCGCAGACCGACGCTGCTTCACCTCTTGACCCCCCGACACCAAATCCTCAGGCTACAGACGCTTCGGGTGAGTTTCTACAGTCGCGCTGATTCATGGGGAGCTGAACAAAGAGTTAGTCGGAGCCAAACTTTGCTCTGATGTTTGTTTATCTCGATTGATTCCATTTTGAGCAATAAGGTCTTAAAATGATGTATCACCTCCATTATTTCCTATTTTTGTAGTCAGTGAAACCGGGCAGACAAGCAGTGTAAGAGTGTTGAGGAGAACTTTCTGTGGACAGAATCAGGTCAAGCACACCTCAGAGACGCTTCCTGAGAGGTGAAACGTCTTCAGGAATCTACGAACGTGTCCATTTGCCCTTGACTGAACTCCTCTTAGACAAAAAATCCTTTGAAAAATGATGCATTTCTACCAAGTCTAACATCCAAGTTTAGAGCTGTACGAGAAGTGGAAGAATGATAAAGTGGTTAGAAAAGGGTCAGAGTACAGATTCAGTAGATTAGACATTACTGCAAAGTGTAAATATCTGTTGTCTCCATAATCAATACATGCATTTGAGGTAAATTAAATGGCAATGTAGACTTAATGATGAGTCCACTTTCCCCCATACTGACCTTTACTGTGAGTGTCTAATGACGGATGCATTAGAAAGGATTTCCATCCATAAACTCTGTTTCAACTCCTTCAAACAAAGATGACATATGATTTTTTTAAGAAGGAAGCTGACTCTGCAGTGAATAGACACTATTCTGTGAATGAGTTCAGTCAATGGCATCATAGACACATTGTTTGCTTAGTTAATTAATTATAATTAATTATATTCAAATTAATTGTCCAAAATCATATCAGTTAACTTAATTGATCTGTTGATAGTTTGAGCTCGAATAACTCTGGTGAAATGGCAAAAGTAGAAGAATATGACTCATCCTGACATGTTGCTGTTATAAATAAATCTGATCGGTCGTCCAGGTTTAATGAGAAAATGTAGGAATCATGTCATTTAGTTGTTTCCATGTAAAATCAGACTCACAGGCCTCACCTCATGAATCAAAAGCACACAGATCAGACAGTAAAGTGAGCTCTAATATTCTGAAGTGCTTTTGTGTATAAGCACCGTCCTTTAACATCACTGTAAAATCAATATCCTCCAGTAAATCCCCCCCCCCCCCCCTCTTTTCATGTTCAGATCGATCCATGCTGGAGGCTTTAGGAGGCCCCGGTGAAAGATCCATCCTCTCACAGAAGCAGAGGACGGGAAATAGGAACGGAGACAAAGGTGAGAGCCCAAGAGATGGAGAGTCTCTGGAGGAGGGTGACATCATCGATGAAGTGCAAGTGAAGAGGGAGGATGACGAGAGCCCAGGAAGTCACATCTCTGAGGCTGCGGATGATCGGAGCGAGGGCAAGGCTGAAAAGAGGGAGGAAGAAGAGGAAGTGGTGGAGGGAAGTGAAGAGAAGAGAGGAAATTCAGAGGAGGAAAATATGACCATGGATGAGAAAGGTAATTTCTCTCTTTTGTTCTTCACATAGCTGTTACTGTCAATTTGAAAGACGCAAAAGGAAAATGGGTGAACAGATCAACTTGTGGAAACATGTATATTCAAATTTAGAGCTTGATGTTTTAAGGGTCCAGTCAAGCCCGGGTTTATTTTTTACTTATTTTACATCAAAGCAAATTAAAAGATAGAATTTGACCAAAGGCAGCTGCAGAATTTTAAGATATGCAGAGTGCAAAAAAAAACACACAAATTGGCTCGTAGATGAAACCCACTGCCACCACAGGGCTGGGTGATTGATGGAAGTGCTTCCATCTACTGAGATGAAATTCAGCCCCCCCACAGAGGGAGCGAGGCCAATTTTGCTGGCACACTGACAGCACTCCAACAGAAATGATTAAACGTCTCCATGTCCTAGAATCTAAATGAACAGCTCGTGCATTCTGCATAATCTCTGAAATCAGGCTCGGAATAAAACTGCAGTTCAATCTTTCCCGCAGATTAACAAAGAAATTATATTTTCCTGAGCTAAAATGGCAAATGCAATGCACCTATTCTGTAAAAGCGAGCCTCTGCCAAGTCATCTGATTGCTCCCGCCACGCTGTTAATTCCCTTAAAGCACAGCTAGCAGGACTGGAGGCCGAGCTGCCAGCTGGCAAGAAACATTTCATTTGAAGAAGTGGAAACTTGCTGAGGCTGGATTCTGCTGGTGGTGTTCTGAAGGTGTTTCAGTAAGAAAACAGGTGGGAAAATGCACCCTGATTTTTTGCTATTTTTCATATTCCCAGGTGCTGCATCTGCTGAGAAGAGAGACAGACACAAATCAAAAGAGCAGCCGTTAGATGAGAAGGACGAAGAGGAGAAAGACAAGAGATCTTCGCATTTGGCCCACAAACACAAGGAGGAGCGGGAGGAGGATGTGAAGAGAGGGAGCAGGGAGAACCTGAAACGATGGAGCAAGAGGGGCAAGGGCTTGCAGCTGAAGAAGAAGGCCCACGAAGAGGAGGCAGAGGAGGGAGACAGTCAGCAGGGGGTGCCGCATCATTCGAAGGAGGTGCCCGAGGATGAGGAGGGGGAGAAGAAGAAGAAGAAAAGAGGCGGTCAGAAGAGTCCGGAGGAGAAGGAGCTGCAGATGATCGCCAGGAGGGCGCCGGAGGAGAAGGGTTTGGAGGAGGAGGGGAGCGCCAGCAGGAAGTCAGAGGTGAGCACTCCACTGCTTTGGTTTTAAAGGTCCAGTGTGTAAGATTTAGGTGAAAGGAATATATTGGCAGGAATTGAATATAAAATAACCCTAGTATCCCCATATCTGGAGGAAGTGGTTACTTGTCATCCATCTTTATATATAGTCTGTGGTTCTCATACATTAAAGGCTGTATATATACACATATCATTTATGATTGTTAACTCTGTAGTTGTATTTTTCCTACTTGCTCTGTACAGGAGCCTGAAATTGAAAGCCTGGCAGCCATCGAGTCAGAGCTTGAAAACGTCGCCCAGAAACTCCATGAGCTGCGTCGAGGCTGAGACAGCGCGAGAGACTGGTACAGAGTTGACACCGCAACCTCCTCTGCCTCCTCGTCCTCCTCCGCTTCACCAGCTGCCTGGTTTCCACAGATAGAGCGTGTGAATATGTGACAAGTTTTTATCTTTCGCTGTCTTTCTCGAGGATGTCCGCACCGCTGCAGCCTCCCCCGTGACATTCTGTCCCCTCGCGTAGAGTAGCAAACACGGTAGATGCACACTGCGACTAGACATGCATACTAAAGCATACAAATGCACGTGTGCTGTGCGTTGAAACGTGCATACATTATTTAGAATACTCAGCAAGGCTCCCATAGGAAAAAAAAAAAACAGCAGTCTTTCTGTCAGTGAAGGTCGACAACTCGTTTTCCTTCATTTTCTCTGACAATCATCTTTGTCCTTCTGCAAATCGTGCGTCGCCTGCTTTTCCAATTCTTTTAAGTCTGCACACTGATTTATGTGAAAGGTTAAGGCAGATCCAGGTAAACACACACACCGCCAAGGTGGGGTTGTACAGTAATGGCATCAGATTCCAGCTCTTTCTGAGATGCTTACTGACTTATAAGGAAGAAGAATACATGCTTGTTTATTATTATTATTATTATTATTATTATTATTATTATACAGTTGAATCTAATCAAGCCAAGGCAATAAGTGAACATTTTTAGCAGATAAATGGCTGGAAATCTGAAACTTTATGAGATTTATGTAAGAAAAAATAAATTGTATCTGGAAAACTGTTTGGTAAATTCTTTGTCTGAATTAAAATCAAATACACAAATAATGGAATTAATGCAATGAACTCAGAGCAATGATTTGTGCATTCATATGAACTATACTGTATTTCTTACTCCCACAGCCCATAGTGGTAGATAGCCTCTCAATCTACAGAGACATTCATTCACACTGTAGTCCCAGTCTGAACCTGTTTGTGTCTGTGGGCGATGGAGCCGAGAACATGAATCATCACTCAGACACACAAGCTGTTTATACAGTGCAAGTATTCATTTCTAAGACAACTACATTTTAACCCCTTTGTGTTGACATTATCCTTTGGTCGTTGATATTAAGAGAGAATACTCACAGTGTGAAGTGTTGAAACTCTTTGCTCTCTGTTAGAGAGAGTTATGTTATGAGCTCCTGAGCAGAGGTAAATAAAGAAATAAAGAAATGGATTGAAAGGAGACAAGAATAGAATCTGGGCAGAGGAGACACTGGAGATGTCATTTTCTCTGAGACCTTAAATAAATATAGCTGCTGGAGACACGGCTGAAAAGCAAAACTTCTAAAGTCTGGGTCTAAATAGAGAGTTGCTGAAGACCTGAAGAAAAGGGACTTTTCAAGTTTATATCTGCAAGAAATTGTAAATGAATCGCTGATAAAAATCAGTTGTTTTTGTGTTTATTCTAAACAGTTGGCTATGACTGGGCAATAAAACACCATCAGTAATTAATGCAAGTTCAATGTGTATCAAGATATTACTTATGCGTAGAGGAAGCACAGTGAGGAGGTATAACACAAAACTGATCTACTTCAGATTTGAATATTTTGCTGTTTGTCAGTCTCTGATCATCAAGAATCAATCAATCAGTCAATCAATCAAATTTTATTTGCAAAGCCCATATTCACAAATCACTATTTTCCTCATGGGGCTTAGCGAGGTGTGACATCCTCGGCCATTAACCCTCGACAAGAGTGAGGAAAAACTACCAAAAATGAGGAGGAGTTTAAAAACTACAACCTTCGCACACAGAAGCTAAAAATCAGTCTGTAAACGTTACAAAAATAATAATCCAACATTTATCATGTTAATTATCAATCATGACTGATATAAACGTTTCTATCTTGATGTAGTTTTTGGCCGTATCGCCCAAATTAAACACACTATGATACATAATTGTTCACTGTAGTGGAGAGCCCGACTCAGCAGTGGTTACAATGAACGTTACATTTTGAGGTTAGTGCAGCATTATGCTGTTTGACCAACTATTACAACTACAGAGATAATAATTCATCAGATACTCATTTAAGGCTGTGAGATGACTGAGCTGCACAACCTGGAGGCTATGAAATACAGACTCTTCAGGAAAATGAAAAGGACACCAGATGGCGACATCACTCTGCCTCAGTCCTCTCTTCTCTGAGCTCCGTCGGAGAGGGAGGTTTTAGAAAATGCTGCAAAGTCACATTGCAAACTTCTTTCAGACTTCTTTTCTTTTTTAGAATCAGGGTTTTTCTTTTTTTTTTACCTTGTCTAATGTGAAAAATACAAGGTCTTGTTCTGTGTGTTATTCAGGTTGTTTTCTGTTTAACAACTCACACACATTTCCTGAACTTCCTTGTTTACTGAAGAAGTAGGTTATTATGCAAGAGAGAGGAATAACCAACACACACACACACACACACACACACGCACGCACGCACACATACACACTTGGGGATCAATCATAGAATATTAAAGGATTACAGATTATTTTAATGAGATCAGAAGAAAACTAATTCATTATAAAACAATTTTCCCTGATTTTAGTCACTCAGCTGCAGATCTGACAGAGTGACTCTGGTAAAAAAGATATTGATATTCATTATTAATTGTTAATTGCAATATCAGAAAAGTGAAAAATGATGCTCTTGTCATATACAGTATGTTGCTAACATGTGAGTCCTGTATGGGAATAAGCAGTAAATGTGCTTTGAAAGTAGATGTGTGGAACAGTATTGAAGATGTAGTCATGTTGGCATAGCGAGCAAACTCAGAGACAACAACTGGAGAAGATATTTGTATAAAAATATATAACATTTTATTTCCAGCTACAAAGTAAAACATGTAACATTTTTGTCACACTTCTCAATAAAATAGTGAAAAACACCTGTCGACACAAAATACACTATCGATACATTTCGAAGCACAGAACAAATTTGGCTTTTAAATTAATTTAAACTGTACACATATATACATCATTTACACATCAACAATAAAAAAGGAATGAAATTGCAATTCTTCCAGTCTTCTCTCCTATTTTTGTGACAAAATAGTTTCTATAAACACTTGGTTTCTTCCTTCTGACCTGAATCAGTAATAGTCATATCTTTTTTTTTTATAATAAAAGTCAACATGTGTCTTTTTTTGTCCTCAGTGCTGTGGCAAAGCCCACGGTGTTCCATATCTAACCCTAAACTCAGCACGCTGCTGCTTTCTCATCCACATGCTGGGCGGAAACTCTGACCTTTCCTCTACACTGGGAGGAGAGTGAACAGCGTCTGTACAGACAAGGCTGACATTCAGGCTAACACAAACACACACACACGCGCACGCACACACACAAGGACACATTCAGACCTGTTTGGACAGGGGAACACTGGCCCGCTGTGGTCTGCGTGCTCCCTCTACAGCTGCTTAGAGTTTGCAGGTCTGGTCTCGGGGCTCTGGGGATGGGGGGAGTTATCAGACACCTCATTTTTAGAGGAGTCAAGGTTTAGATAAGGTAAAAAAAAAAAATGCATACTGTAAAAATTGGATGGGTTTGTAAAAGATAAGTCAAGGGGAATGGGCGAAAAACCTGGCAGCAGGTTTGTCAAAAGTAGAAGTTATAGTGCAGGAATCTCTCGGAGTTGCTATGCAACCCTCTGTCTGAGTCTATGTGGCCGATTTGCACCAGCCATAGAATACACAGGCACTTAGACAAGTGTCTGGTCTACTTCTACAATGACAAAATAAAACATGACAAACACATATATACTGAGCTGCAAAATGAGATGGAGTTCTGCTTTGTTTGTTCTTCAAGTCATAAGCTCTGATCGTCCCTCAGTGGCTCAGGCCATGTCTCCCATCATCTTCTTGTAATACATGGACTCGAAGATGTCGTTCTCCCCGGGGCAGTTGTGGTGGCAGGCACAGGACTTGATGAACATCATGTGCTTCTTCATGACCTGACCATCGGGGCATTTGAACTCCATGGGCAGGGTAGTGGTCCTGTGGGGGGTGCAGCAGCGTCCGTCCAGACACACACCGCAGAACTTTGGCCTGTAGGACTTGGTGGTGGTGCAGCCGGAGATCTCGAACTTCATGGGCTTGGAGAGTCTAGGAGTGCGGATGCATTTTTTCCCTTTCTGCAGGAGGAAAATAAGAACAAGATCAGCAGGTGTCCTTTAACTCAGGTGCTCATATTTTTGATCTAAAGAGGTTGTGAGAGAAGCGCAGTTGAACCAAAACTCACCCTGATGCTCTGCTCCAGCTGGGACTCGCAGGGTCGCACCATACACAGTCGGGTCTGTTTCTCAAGGCGGCAATCGCGGTTGTCGTTGGTGACCCTGGTGGAGATGCCAAGGCCGCAGGTCTTAGAGCAGGCGCTCCATTCAGTAGTCTGAACCAGGCAGTTCTCCCTCATCAAGGAGGGATCTGGGCCGTAGGTCTCCTCCTCTCTGTAAGCTATAAACACAGGAGCAAACACGGGATTAGAAAGACCATCCTGATTAAAGCTCATTTCAGCACAAATACAATGCTGTATGAAGACTAACTTACCAGGTAGAACAGAGCCCATGAAACTGTGTTTGTAGGGAGAATCGCACACCCACTCTTCGCAGCACTTCCCTGGCACCTTCACCCGTTTGGGCATGGGGCAGTCAGGGCTGGGCAGTCGGATGTCCATGGAGCAAAGAGGAACGCAGCCGACAGCTCCATCCAGACAGGTACACTGGTACTTGCAGCTGAACTGGAAAGTCTCTCCGCTCTTGTAAACCATTCGTCCGAAGAAACAGGTGGCGCCCTCTCGAGCTGTTGGGGGAAAGGACAAGGGAAAAAGGTCACGATACAGTTTGGACACTATGAGGACATTTTGAGGCAGAAGTACAGAAAGGATGAAACTTCTTCTTTTTTTTTGCCAGTGGCTCACCTATGCAGACTCCTATGCGCCTGTTGATGGGGGCTCCCAAGTCGCAGTCGAGCCCTTTGTGGGGGTCACAGACATCTTTCTCTGTGCACAGCTCCCCCATCTGTTTGGCGCACACCCTGCAGCAGCCGCAGCCGTCCAGCACCAGGCTCACTCCAGGGGCGCACTGAGGGGGAGTGGAGGGGCACAAGCACTGGCCACTGCACTCCTGACCTGCAGCCTGAGATAAATAATCATCGGGTAAGCTACAGATATACATCCAGCACACTGACACCTCAATGTCGGGTTAGAATGGAGCTTGTGTGAAGCCAAGACTCAATTGTCTTCATCTAAAAACAACAATATAAATATAGTTTTTTTTCTCTTACCAGGTACGAGAGCATGATGCACAGGAAAGGCAGCAAAATCATTCTCTCCATTCCAGCGGACATCTTTTCTTCCGTGTAGAAATAGGTTCTAGTTTGTCCTTAAGTCTTAAGATGAGGAGGTCTTCCTTTCGTCTTTGAGTTTGAGCTCGAGAAACCTCTTCCGATCAAGTTGATCTCTTGTCTGGTTTCGTCTAGTGGCTCCGGTCGTAGTCTTTTCTTTCGTTCTTTCTTTTCGTGGTGAAAGCTAGAGTTTAGCTTCGGTAGAGGAGGTGATCTGAGTTCTGACCGGAGAGGCGAGCTCCCTTTATACTCGCTGGCCCTCGTTGCACGTCACTGGGGGCTGAATGGAGAGCCAGCCCTGGACAAACATGGACATACTTGGCATTCTTTCCTCGCTTCCTGACCCCCACTCCAGACATCCCACATTCCTGCTGTCTGAAGGCAAGGCTCTGCTGCTCGGCCAAACAACACCATCTCTCTCTCGGAGCAGCTTTCATCTGGAATGGGAGGTTAAGTCTGGTTAGAGACCAGGGACCCCACACTGGGAATTCCTGAAGACTGACTTCACAAACAGACAGCCGGTACCTATAAATATTAATTCAGAAAAAAAACTTGATGGTGGTTCAAAAACCAAAGCACAAAGAGCTTCACATGAAAGAAGAGCAGTCAAAAACAACGGGTGTAAACTCATAAAAATGCATACACATGCATTGGCGTATAAACGGATGTGTAATGAGTGGTTAAGATTTTGAGCCCAGGACAGCATTCCTCTGCGTTTTCCTTCAAAGGCACACAGAAAGTCTCCACTTTAGTAAATTAACAGCGAGCCGCAGGGGAAAGGAAATCCATCTGTGCCAGTAACTTGAGCCTGGTTATCTATCAAGGTGCTTGTTCCAGCTCAGACACTTGGCGAGGGCTTCCATTCAGCTTTGTCTTCCATACATGTGCGGCTACGTCTGGGACACTGCAGTGGCATTTTTGTCCCCTGACATCAGTGGCTGTGCCGCATCTCTGAGTATTACTCTTTTAAACACATGTGGGCGCACAAGCACGGATGAATGAAGCATTGTGATCACAGATGTATGACACGCATCATAATCAGGTTATTTTGTCATGACCTTATTTCAGTGACTTTGAAATTATAAAGCGGATACGCGTAATAAGGATTATACCACAGAAAATACCACAATCTAAAAATACTCTAAGTAAAATTGTTGTATTACATAACTGACTTCAGTAAAAGTACCAGGATCAGTACCCTGTCTGTGAGTGATTTGTTATATGTATTGTAAACTTTATTTACATCTGCTGTAGGTAGTTTACAATGATTCCTAGGGTGATTATAATAGAGTAAAAAAGGACAAGAAAAAAAAAGTTACAGATTCACATATTTGCATTCATGTGAGACATTATATAGAATGTGGCCCCACACTAATATAACCTTGAAGTTTTAAATTTTTATGTGAAATCTTTTGAAAAGTATTTAGCTACTTCGGTTGTCAAACAATTGTGAGGAAATAAATAACACAAATTTCCCTGTGAAGTTTAGTAGAGTGCAAGTGTAAAATACTGCGAAATAGATATAGTCAAAGTACATGTACTTAGATTTTTCATAGCTGTACATAAAATATCACCACTGCAAACTGGAACCCACCGGTCCAACATAAATTACAAGAATACAAGTTAGTTTGAGCATCCAAAAACTCCTCTTCATTTACATTTCGCTCTTTGTGAGGCAATAAATTATCCAAGTCAAAACCTATCCTGACAGATTCAGCGAATGATAAATGTAACATGTGCTATCTATGCTTACAGTGATTTATTTCTGTGACTGAATACTACAAGATGATCCTGATGGTCAGTCTGCTGAGTTACCTGAGCCGAAATGCACGGCCCTGCCAAGGTATGCAGGACGGGGAATTTTGGGGGATGAAGCCTAATGTTCTCAGTTAATGGCATTTCCCGAAATTGGATGTTTGTTGATTCGAGCATTATTTGGCTGCTTTTCTGACTGTGTGTGTGCGAGGGTGACGGATTTTGCTGAACACAAAGGCCGTGGATTTAGTTTCACGTTTGACATAAACTTTTGACTCCACTGGGTCTTAGAGGTCAAATTAAAAATCCTGAGTGGACTTTGGTGGAAGTGCATCCCAGCTTGTGTGGGCATAGACACAACAGGAACAAAGGCTACATGTTCTCCTGATTCTCACCTGCCTAATGAGGTTTAGTCTATGAGCGACTTGAAAGGCCAGGTGTGCCCTGTCCCTAGCCAGGCTTATTTTACTACATCAAACCCAAGAGTGGAGGATTGCAGGAAAGAGGCTAGACGGAGGTTTGTGTATTCTGTATTTCTTTTTTTTCTTTTTCTTTTTTGAAAAAGGGGGATCACACACCAGGCCAGACTCTTATGAAAGGCGGCCCTGCTCCTTCTCCAGCCAACGAATCGGAAATGAAAAACTCCCAGAGAAACCTGGAGCTGGAGGAATGCGAGGAAGAAGCCAGCAGACTGGGCCGTTACTACGGAGGAAGCGTGCCATATAAGGACGTCTGCTCTTTTCCTAATATGGATATGTTCTCTCCCTACGCTGGCTCAGTACAGTAGGGACTCCTATTAGACCGAGGAAAAACAGAGGCGTGAGTGAAAGTGCCGTTTTGACTATTTTGTCTCTCAAAACAAACCAGAGAAAGTGTGTGTGTGACCTTGTGTGTGTGTTATCAGTGATTGTAGCCTCAGGACCCACGCTTCACCTCTGTGATATCTAAAGGAAGCAGCTTGATGGAGGAACGCACTCCGGCCACGCTGCACAACAGCACTCAAACTAAGATGACGGTGTTATCTCGCATGCGGGGTAATCTAGCGTCTGTCAGGCTGTTTATGAAGTCAGCGAATCTTACATCACAGGCAAAGTTTTTTGCCATGTTTTTTAAAGAAAGTCACTTGAAGATAAAGTAAAATCCTGTTTTATCTTATCTCACCTTTTAATACCTTTGACAGACGGGAAAATTAAAACAATGTGTCAGGTCGCATCAAGTCTCACCAAGTAATAGATAAGTGAGGTTATACAAGTTATTATTGAAAAACAACCTGGAAATTAAAGATTCAGGATCATTTTAAGGTCAACAGCTTTCTCTTGAAGAGCCACCTTGAAACTCGCTGTTACTTAGGAAGCTGCTATTTTTCCGGATGTTTTTCATGACACAGGCAGTTTCGCCATGTGTTCACTGAGTTCAGCCTGTCAGTCTCTGGGTTTCACATGCAGCCTGCGTACTCACTGTCCTGCAGATCTACATGTGCGGAGGGGCTGACATGCGGTGGCCAAGGGAAACATATGGCTCTGTGTGTGGCAGGCCCAGATATGTCAAGGCTAAGTATAGACCGAGATATTTGTCCAAGAGAGAGTGGCTGTGGGGTAAAAATCAGTCATCAGAACAGTGGTGGTGAAACAATGTCGGGGCAGTCGGTTCAACTCTTGTACTTGTTGGCATCATGGGTTGTAAAACATACCTGTGCAAGATGTTACATTTCAAACCTTCAACACATGTGCACATTAGAAAATGCACTGTTCTGTGTGCTATGTCAATGAAGATGTGGTTTGATTGATACTGAGTTAACTGTGAGAAGCCCAAACGCAAATTAAACTTTCTTGCTCTGCAAAGTCGTAAGGTAGATCAAAAAACGCACCCTCGACCTCTACAAAATAAAACTCCATTGTTCGAAGTTAGACTGTGTTTTTTGCCATTAGGGTGCAGAGAAACAAATTGCACACAGACCAGTGACAGACAGTAAAAGTGTTAGCAAACAGTGGCCTATTTACATATCCAGCAGCACAAACATAAGGAACAACATCAACATTTGTTTGGAGCTGTGTCTCCGGGCAGCCTGATAACCATATCCTCTTTGCTCTGTTTTGTTCTCCACCAACTCCTGATGTGAAAATCTGTCTCTTTAGCAGCTAAATGCGTCATTCGGTGAGCAGCTTTCTTTGTCTGTCTTCTGTTTGGTGTTGAAGACAGGGAACTTTTAGTGTTTGCTTTGCTGACAGCAGCTGCCTGCAGCGCGAAAGCTGACTAAAGCAGTGAATTGAACCAAAACAGTAAAGTTGTGAAAACAAAAGCAATGAGCTGAAACACACTACAGAGTGGAAGTGTTGGGTCTTAACTCTTTGTGGATTGTCACCATGAGCGACCGCTTTCTCATACAGGTAGTCATGTGATTCATTGTTAACATGGACATATTGAGTATAGCTGCTTTAAAGATGTCCTACACATATTAATAATCCCACCTGCAGGTACACACTGTGTCTAAAGAGAAAGAACATCATCATCCCTCATTAATTACAGGAGGTTGAAGGGGCCAAGACTTGACATCCTGTATATAGTTACACTGGAATCTCTGATACAGCTGACGCCAGTATGTGCAACAGCAGTTACTTCATGCTTGAAGGAGTGATGCTCCTAATTTGGCTCTGAACTTTGCCGATTTAAGGTCATGTGACCCACACAGTGATTTCAGGTCAAGGCCTGCCTTCTATTTTAGTCCGCAGTTACGCATGTAGTCACCTGCCCCATTTACAGCCTCATTACTTCACCGTTCATTTCATAGTTACCGTGTGACATCACAGGGCTACATGACTGTGCCAGCTGGGAAGTTTCCAACTTTAGCATCAGCGGAGACGACTCACATTCTCTGACCAGGCAACATTTCTATCTGCCCCCATGGTGACGACACTGTCCTCATTCAGTCCCTCCGTCAGGTACGGAAAGTGGACATTTTTTCCCCCCTCAGTTTTCTTGGACACCTCATGTGTGTGCAGTTCCATCACACCCTGGTTAATGATGTCACACCTGAGTCTAACGTCACAGAGGCAGCCTCTGTGTCCTCTAGGACATCGTCTGGCTGTTTCCATGGTTCCCGCACACTGCTCATATTCAGTAAAGATGCAGTCAGACCTTCCAAGCACTAAACAGGTAGATAAATATCAAAAGGCCACTCAGTCACAACCAAGAACTCTGCACTAAGGCTTCATTTTTGGTGCAGATTTGACTTTACTTTCACTGTGGACATTTTTAGGACACGAGTCATCTGTCTTTAATTGGTTTTGTGTACTTTCCATTTTATGCCAGTTTGAGAAATATCTGTGAGGTTTGTTGGATGTGTATTCAAACCATGCTGAAGTAGTTAGTGGACTTTATTTCTACACTCAGTTGCCAGTTTATAAAGTACACCTTATTAAAACTAAACTAAAGCAGCCCTGCGATAGAAACTCATTTTCATTTTTGTTGATTCTCCAGGCTGAAGTTTAAACTGGAGTGTGTGTGAGTATATGTGGTACAGGTATTACTGATGTTGTGAGGACCTTCACTATGTTTACACAGTCACATTATGGGGAATTGTCTCCTCATGGGGACAAAAATCAAGTCCCCATAACGTAAATGATTAAGATTTAAGGTGAAGACAGGTTTTAAGGTTATGTTTAGGTTGAGGTTAAGATTAAGTTAAGGTTAGGGTAAGGGTTAAGCAAGTAGTAACTATACGGTTAAGGTTAGAGTAAGTCTCCAGGACATGTAAGTCACTCTAATAAAGTCAAGCCATCAAAGTGTGTGTGTGTGTGTGTTCATGTAAGTATGTATTTCTATACGTATACATACACATACATAGTGTTCTACCCTTTTTTCCCTTTTTTGAAGCGTTGGTTGTTTTGGTTGTGTTATCGGCACTTAGCTGTCCATTAAACTAAATTCCATTAGCGGTAGCTGGCAGGATATTTGAGGAATGTTCCATGGCTCTAGCCTTCAAACCAACCATCTATATACCACTCCGTAAACTGAACATGAAACCCAAATCTCAAAACGATTTTCCTGTCTGCATATTTTCTTCCTCTTTGAACTCTCGGGCTGCCTGCAGAGAGACGTGAGGCTGGAAAAGTTGAAAACAATATGTTACCAAACAGGAGAGAGAGCACTGTTATTTTGTACTGTATAGCAACAGCGCACGCAGCCAATAATAAGGCATGCAAAACAAGGGAGCGCTGCCAAGACAGTAGAGTAAGTGTAAAACATTGTGTCATCTGCAGTGTGTGTGCCTCATCTGCATCAACAAAGTAAACCCAATAAAGATGTGCTGAGGAAGTAAATGGGAGCCGTCTTTTACAGTTTGCAGCCCGGCTGCAAAAACACTTACGGGCAAGATTTTAACACGGATTGGATGGTGATCTGTTGACATTTAACAATGAAGAAGGGACAGGTCGGTTACTGAGAGATGAAAGAGCTGGAAATCGATGGAAAGGTTTTTGAAGTCGGCCTGTGAAGAGACGAGCGGTGGAAACTAATAATGGATCTGGAGCCTGGGATGATTTGTTGAGATTTAACAATGGGGTTGGTGGGCACAGGAACAGTCAAGATGGAAACTGTTTCTATTTAAAGCCCAGAATGGTGGAAAATGTTCAGGACTGGAAGCGCACATGAGACCCAATCTGTTTCGAGCTCGGCCCGAACAAAACAGTGGGGTTTAGGATTACTCGGGATAATGGGGGCCAAGGTATGATATACTGATTAATACCAGAGGAGCATAGCTGGAAGGAGGATCACATTTTTGGGTCGAATTTTCGTATAAATCATTTCGTTAGGGAAATCTAGGGGAATGCATTCGCCAGCCCTGTGTTAACAAGGGAAAAGATCTTGCTTTCATCTGACTTGGACAAAGAATTCTTCAACTGGCAGATGCTCACAGGTGGAATCCAACAATAGACTGGTGTGCCTGGGAACATTCGAACCGATATAACAAGCGGGACTGATGGGTGAGAGAGAGAGTGGAAACTGCCTATTTAAAACCTGTGTCCTGGAAAGTGTTTAGGCTGGAGACAGTGATGAGAATTTGGGCCTGTTGGACTCTTTCAACAAACAGCTGAAACTCATCTCAGCTGTAGATTCGCTGCCACACACAGAGATATGGCAGTCAAGTGGTCACAGCTCCATGTGGGTCCAGGATGGCCTCTGCTCTGTTTTCACTGACCTTACAGCCAGAGGTTGTGAGGGTTTCTAAAGTTAGACATTGTGTCGGAGCACTTCCTTTTTTTTTCCGAAACCAGGCAACCCAACTTTAATTCTACTTCTTTAACCGCTTGTTTATCGCATGAAGTCATCAAACAAATTCACTGTCTTTCTCAAAATTTCAAATGCCTGCTGCTAAATCACACGGTGAACTCTTCGGTTCACAAGACGTCTATGACCCTAAAGTTGGCCGGCCCCTTTGCCGGTGATAGTTTCCAAAAATAGTTTTGGTCGTGCCACACACAGAGTTACAACCACAACAGAAACATTTGGAGCTCATTTAGAGGAACTGAGAACGGCAGGTTGTTGAACGTCTGTTCATTTTGTGAAACATCCTATCGGCTTTAGACTTGGGGCCTGTTATGAAAGTCTTCTGGAAGCTGGTGAAAGGAGAACTCAGGCAGCAGCTGATGTCTTAAGCAGATGGTTTTAATAGACTTGATGCATCAAGGAGACCAGAAGGTGGAACAATATACAAACGCTAACAGAGTAACATGATCAATTGTCACCTCCAAGTCTGAAGATGTATCCCACAGCATCCCAGTATATCTCCCTCTACTTGTGTCACCCATTCCAACAGCACATCCATGAATGGCTAGAATTGCTGTCACTACATGGAGGTGTTCCGCATCCTATTGGCAGTTAAGCCTAAGGTATGTATTCCTAAATCACATTGTGTCATCACATCTTGCCACTGGTGAAATAAGCAAAAGAGCTAAAGTTGGTGAGAGTTGAAGTTGGTGCCTCTCTGTCTCGGGGCATCTGAGTTAGATATGAAAGTCCCTCAACGTAGACACTACAATGTACTGTTGCCCTTTATCTATAACCTGACCTTGGTACTGCTTGGAGAGAGAAGGGAGTGTGTGTGGGGATTAGACAGGCACTCTTAATATACATTATATACATAATATATAGTGGCATATACAGTAATGCGTATATACCAGGGCCCAAGGAAGTGCAGAGTCGAATTCAGTGTGATTTGGATTTATTTTGGTTTATGATTAAATTTGAATAAAGAGCAGCAGCTGGGACTCAACATGGCTCAATTACTGCAGGTCACTTTCACTTTAAGTATGACAGCTGCAACCAGCATCAACTAAGGCCAAACAAAGATCATTCCAAACAGGTAGCTTTACAATGGACATTGCATCAGTTTTGCTAAACTGCTAACAAGTTCTAGCACAACGCCACATAACAGATAAGAGATTGGTATCGTTCTCCTTATAGGACTTGCAAGTACTTTAACACGATAATAATTAGCATCAAAATTGATGAGTGCACATATGTGAAGTGACTGAACTTAAATGCAGTGCTTGTTTCTGGTTGGACTCTGTTGTAAAGCTTTATTCTTGTTTACCGGCAGTAGGTGCAATTATTGGACGGGAACAAGGGTGTTCAGCAACATTCAGCAGTACAGCCGCCACTTTAGCCGTATTCTTTATTTTTTGCCATAAACCTGCCATTTGAACATGCAAAATTTGGATTTTAGATCCTAACAACCTTGAACAGATTTTTTTCTATCAAAGGTTTCTTACAACATGTTTTGCATTCAATCCAGTGAGGTCTGACTTTCCATTTCTGCAGGAGATGTGCTTCTACAGCACCACAATCGTTCACTGTTTGAACATATTTTTTTCCTTTCAAAGTCACTTTTATCATCCAGTTACAAGAAGACAAATAACCTCAGCAGGTTCTTTTTTTCCAATGTTCTCAATATACTCAACTTGTGGTCGAGGGAGTGAGACCACATCCTAACTTTTTTCAGGGTTAGAATTTAAAGAAATCCATGTGAACAGTTTGAATTGAAAGACTTGTGTGTAAATACATATTCTGTAGTTCTGTGAGGCCGCCGCTTCCCTGCAGGAATGTCAGCTTCCCCCTATTAGCTTGGCACACGACTGCATACCTTGGCTAATTAGCTTCCTGTAAAAGCCTTGAATGAAAACATTGGCTTTAATCACACGCTGCCACTTTGTCTCATTCGCTGCCAAGGTAAATGTTACTTCAAGCGCAGAAAAAAAACAACGTTTTCATTTGTGGGTGCTGCGCTTCCCCGACAGGTGTTTCAAGCCGTGATGTGCCGCGATCCAGGTCGAGACTTCCCCTCACCGTTCCTCAACATCAAATAAACTCACACTGTTTTTCTATCATTAGACATTTTAAAGGCTTTCATTAAATTTGTGTGCTGTTTTTCTCCTGCACGCTGAGGTTGGCTGAGATGTCAAACTGGTCTTGAGAGTGTGTGTTTACTGGATGGTTTGGCTGTCAGCGGGAGAACTGTGCCCTCATACACTCTCGTATAAAGCTCAGGGGGAGGCTTTTTAGGGCTTGTTTCTTTAAAATCAGAAACTGAGTGATGAGTAATTTTTTTATTATTTAGCAGCTGCTTGCCACTAATCTCCATTTATGGCACCTAATTCAAACATGAGTATTTCTGAGCTGTTTACCAGCACATAGCTCACACAGAACTTTATTGTTTTAGACTGAAAAGGGAAGAGTTAAGACATAACAAGATTTTTCTTAGCCACCATGGATACAGATACATATGAAGTTCAAAGATAATTCATATTAGCGTTGGTACCTCAAGGTCCCTATAGTACCTGTTCAGATGCCTTTGATCATATCACATTATCCTTAGAGAGTTTTTGCAGTCATTATCGGATTGAGGCGACATCCCATCCATACTACTATGTTTTCACTTGAAAATGCTGTTAAAATTTTTTAAATCAGTTTATTCCCCCATCCATATAAACATTCATGGCAACTCACGTACGCTAGTGCATTCAAATGCAGATTTAAACAGGAAGGTACGGAGCTGCCAGTGTACACAGAATAAAAGCCTGTCTCCTACAACAGTTGCAAATACAGAATTTAACTGCACAGTAGCTGTTAGCAGAGACAACAGGGTCAGCAACGCTTGTCATTGAATATCCATGTTGCGTTCTACACTGGTAGCCGAGGCTAATGCTGATTGTTTTCTTCCAGAAGTTGTGATAGGATCCTGACGAGGGGAACGTCGTGACCAAAAAGACCCAATCAGCAAGCGGTTGTGACTGTCTACGTCATTGCTTCTAAACATCTCAGTTATGCTCATCCAGACTAAGACACAGCCCTGGAGTTTTCAAACTGAAATGAGACCAGCAGTATTCCCAAACATTTCCATTTTAGAGGCTCTAAGGACCTATTCATCTTTGCTGATGTAGGTCAGTAAAAGCTTCAGGAATCTGAGGAGTGATTGTTTTCTTAGGTTATAAATTAACTCTGAACTGTAATGTTTAAGCCAATGTGGACACGATATCAAATAAAAACTCAGCAAACTGCTGATGAAGACCATGTGATATCACTGAACATTTTTTAGGTGTGGGTCAAGCTTCAGAATACTGGATCCTACATTTCCCACAAAGGAACTTGATATTGTATTTTCTGTTAGACCCTCCCTGCCTGGTCAGCGACCACATCTTTCTCACTCCTCATCCCAAAGCTAAGAAAACCCTGATGACATCGTCAGGCTTATATTTTTTAAGACTTGACAAAACTCCTCCCGACATGTTATACAAATCCTGCTGAGTAGTGCTGGGTACTGGGTTCTCTCAGGCTGAGTAATCTCTATAACGTCACTTACCTGTATGTGTAAAAGCTTATGAGAGTCAAATACTAATAACCAGTTTTATATCACATAATAATCCATTTATTAGTAGTATTACATATATCTCATTCATTTTGTTTTGACAAATATGCACCACATCAAATGTATCTGTTTGTTTATGTCAAAAATAGATCATTTACATTAATCTTACATATATACTTAAATCTTGTATAGGGGTATTTTAAGGTGAGATTGTGTTGTTTATTAGGAGATGATTATTTCATCGATAAAATAAGAAGCTGTCATGGTGCAGAACACTTAATAGATGTTTTATAATTCATAACATATGTGGGTGTGTGTTTGCAAGTTGTCTACTATTCTTATGTAACCAAACAACAGCAGTAGCACTGCATGACTAAAGTATCTGTATGACCCATTAAGTTCTAACTTAAAAGTATTATGTGTGTGTGGTTTAAACATAAAACCAGCTCCGAGCTTATAGGCTTCCCATCCTGGCACTAACATCAGTGCACAGGTTAAAAAAAAACACGCTGTCATCATCTGAAAGAACAATGTTCAAGCCACAAGTGCTCTTATTAGGGAAGTGTGCGACGAGGGCCTCTCAACACCGCTGGAGCTTTGGCGTTACCGGTGAAACCTGGTCGGGCCCTCTGGCAGTGGAGACGAATGCCAGCGTCTGGGTGGTGTCTCCAGCAAAAGCACATTCGAGGTCAACAATAGATCTGTCCTTTGATGAAGTAGTTAGTGCTGAACACTGCGAAAGGGAAAAGCAGTTTTTTCTGACGTGGCAATGAGCAAAATGTGAAAGATTAGTGCGAGAACGACTGTTCCTTCACAAACAGCTGTGAAAATATTGGTCTTCGAGCCTTTCCCTCTCGCTAAGGTGTTGACACAAATGTGTTTGTACCAATATCAAGGATTAAAAAACCCGATATTGTTTGCCGCTTCATAAGATGTTGGATAGGAATAACGAGCTGTGCATCTGCGAGAGGTGGTTTGGTGAACAAATACTGATTTGGGGAGAGAGTTGCTGCTGTGCCTTATAGAAACAGCTTGGCCAGGTTTCCCATCTGCTCTAATTGTTTCCAGATATGCAGTTTCTGCACAGTGGCTAACAGGACCCCTCCCTGTCTGTCTGTGTGTCTGGAAAGAAAGGCCTTTCCCCATCTGTCTGCAAGGTCAGACTGCAGCCTACACCCTCGCCCCATGTCTGTTTGTCTATCTAGTGGCAATCTGACCCCTTCATGCTGATATATGTGCCCGTTGGCCGGCTCCGCTTACACTCTCTTTTGCTAAACGTATCTCCCACAGTATTGTGTTTTCTGTGGATCCTGAGGAGAATGACTGCTGCTTTTGTGAAGGTAATGATGACCATGAGAGACGCATCGATGCATTTTTGATTAGTTCAGCAATTTGTCAAATTGAGGGACAGGACAATGAAGATTTGTTGGCGAAGATACAAAAACGGGTCAGAATAAGGTCAGGTTATGCATAACTTAAACCACGCAAGAATCCTGAATAGAATAATATGTAAGGCCAAAGATGATGATTGTACAATTCATGTCCCACCCCTCCCTGAAACAGCAAATGAACAAACGCGGACGCCAGAGTTAATGATGGCAGCAGCAGATACAAACGCACTTTGAATAAGCATTGAGGAGAAGGACGTCACAACAAATTAAATGTCATGCATCAAATGTATTCATTTAAACAGCAGACACAGTGTTGTTAACCCTTGCACAGTAGTAGAAGTGTAACCTGTGGAGAAAAGCATATTCATCAGATTTGACTGGTGAATTCATGCAGGTATGACTCTCTCCCTGTTCATTTGGAGCCTGGTACTTTTTTCCTGAAATACCTGGCTGCAGAGTGGTGAGACTTTCCAATGACGACTGTGGCATTCATGCACCAACTAAGAGGACAGAGTAAGGGTCTATCTCAACGCTGAGAGAAGAAAAACATCCAATTGTGTCCTCTGCTGACAGGGTGTTTTTTTGGGGGTTTTTACCTTGCAGCATACCTGTTCACCACCGGCTGACAGTGGAAAATATTATGCTCTCATCATCCTCCCCTTCACAACAACATGGAATATTCCCCAGCTGGAACAGCGGGCGGCGGATTCCTCAGCAGAGTGAGGAGGAAGTGATGACGCAGGAAGGTGTCATCGCTCAGCTTGCTGTCAAACCCCAGCAGCGGATGACCCGAGTTTCACATGCTTCTCCTACCGCATCAGCGCGGGCCCACAGAAATATGTTTTCCACTCTCAGCAGGAGTGAATCAGAGCAAAAGACACAAAGAAAGGTTGAAAATAGCAATGTGGTTGTAAATAAGTGGTGATTAGCGGTGACGTCAATTTGGGAGCGATTACAATTCAAACAACAGCCAGACGTTCCGCCGAACAGTTTCCTCCACAGAACCACATCTTTCTTTAAAAATCATAGTATTACATAACTGCCACGATCTTAAAGGAGTAGTTCACATTCTCGCCAATAGAATTAGATGAGGAGACTGATAGCGCCGTCATGTCTGTATGCTAGATGTGAAGATATAAAGAGCCAAGGGATGTGAAGTCATTGTCCTAAGAAATAGTCTAACACTTGCCCTCTTGTAAAGCTGTTATTTGTACAGACAGTTTTATAAGACTGGACGATATGTCTCCTCTTCCTCCCACTATCCAGAAATACAGCCAAACTATCCTGGATATTAAAGCTGCCATCTTGCAGCAGCAGCAATTGGCTGCTCGACCAATCGTGAGTCAGTCTCAGCTGTCAATCATGATGTTTGTCCCCATTTTATAGCCTCAAATAATTAATTAAAACCAAACTTAACAAAACAATTGAACACTTGAACATACATCAGTGTGATAAAAAAACTAACATAAACATTTTACTTAATTTGACGTGCACTTTGATGTTTTAATTTGGTCCATGTCCACTTCACTAACATGCAGGAAGCAGGGTTTATGAAATATACTGCAGCAAGCCACCAGGGGGCGATCAAGACACTTTGGCTTCACTTTTGGGGAATAGTCATGTTGTCTATCTGATATACAGTCTATGAATGAAATGGACAAGATGTAAAGTATTAGCTTAGTCCTGCTTGTGGGTGGATTTAGTTACTTTCGGACGTGCTAATTAAGTTAACTGTCTCCTGCCTACTGATTTATAATGAACCACCAGATATTCACCAAGAAAAGAATAGCTGCTTCAAGTTTCTACTTCATATACTTGAGTCACTTGTGAAATAAACTCTCACAAATAGCCAAAATACATCATAGCAACAGGAACCTGCATATTGCTTCAGCATTTCTACTTTATCAGAAATTTAATCCAGTTAAAGTATCATCATCTACATGTGCTGCGCCGTAATGTGGCTCTTGCATTAGCTGTGAGCTCACTGCCATTTTTCCAGCTGTATCCAGTCACTGGCAGCGAATAAATCCATCAGCAGCAGAGGAGGACGAGGCGATGACGCAGGAAGGAATTATCACTTGTGTGTCAAAACCAGTGGCAGCAAACCTCGGAGTTTATACAATTGATGCAACACATTTTATTGATGTGACGACATAAAGAACACAGTGTTTTCATTGCCAGGGTATTGTTGTGTTAAATTGCTGTTTTCCAGCAAGCCCAGATGAGGTCAACAGACCCAGGTATTATTTCTAAATCTGGGAAACGTTGGACTAAACCACTTCTTAAAGGCATTTCTGCATTTCAGAGTCCTACAGGATTAAACGCGGAGGCCCCACTTGCTAAGAAGGAGCGTCCTGTACTATAAAGCAGCAGAGCCGGGGCCCCTTGTGAGGTCTCACTTACAGCACAATGATTGAAGGGTGCGACGGTTACGTAACGACGAGGTGTTGTGTGATGCTGTGTGAATATGGAGCCTTGTCCCCTGTGAGGAGAACCTATGTAGGGCATGTCTGACAGGTAGGTGTTCTGTCACAGCGCGTCAATACGCAGCTTGTCTCAGGGGCCGGTGTCAGACTCAACACATTTTTCTTTTGTGTAATTATCCCTCCAGTTTCCTTTTTTTTTAGATATTCACTCAATCTAATTTCAGTTTTGACATTTCTTTCCTTTTCGTTGTCTCCTTCATCCAAATGCTTTGTCTCTTTTCTCTCCAAAAATCGTACACTGGCCGTTTCTTATACATCACACATACAGAATAGTGTTTATTCCACCTGGTATGTTTTAACTGCAACGTGCAAAAGCCAAGCCTCACTTTGCATATTGACGTTCACTCAACATGTATAAATGTAAGATTGCACCTTTCTTACCCTGCAACCTTTTGTGGTTGACTGTATTCTACTTTACCATCGCTTCTCACGGCAACTGTTCTCAGGTATGTTTTTCCCCTGCCTTTTGGACGTGTGGTTTAGTGTGGCTGACGGGGCGGCCGGCAGCTCTCCTGGCTCGCTGTGTTTATGCAGGTGCGGGACATTCAGGACACACCGCCCTGCAGAGTATTTTGGAGGGGCTTTTCAGAGCAGCCTACACTGCAGTATAAGAAGGGGCCGCCTATATGTGGCATTTGGTGGGACAGCCCAGAAATGGCATTTCCTCAGGTTACTGGAAATGTGGCAGTAAAACTGGTTTTGAAAGCGAGTCAAAGACATCAGAGCGAGAATTGCTTTAATGACAGGCGAGAAAATGATGCTCAGAAATACGTCGTCATCAACAACAACGACCAAGCCTCACAACGTGCATCAGATCATCCACCATATATTCTTAACCTTTATAATGTTTCATCTAAAAATAAAGTATGTCTCAAAAAGGTTTCTTGAGTGTACTTTTCTAATCTGAACAATCTGAACTCTGATTTGCTGTCAGCTGAGAGTAGTGAAAATCTATACGGCTCTCATAACTGATCTGAGGCCAATGCCAGGAGACTGGTGAGCCGTGCACAAAGACTGCTGCTGTGTCTCAAATTGGGTCCTCCACTCAGTGCAGTCACATGACGGTGTGCACACAGCGCGTTCAGTGGTGTGTGTTCTGACAGGGTGGTGTTGTCCCAAATCAAACATGGCCCTTACCGGAAATGATCATGAACCAGCATGTGACCTCAACTGTCACCTGCCATATGTTTCTACTTATTTGCTATGTCCTCCTTAATAATAATAATAATAATACATTTTACCTTTAGGCGCCTTTCACAGCACTCAAGGTCACCTTAAGGCAGAGATAAAAGCAGAACGAAAAAACAATGTATCAAATAGATCAATAAAATTAACAGTGAATAAAACATTATATAGGAAAAATAATCAGACTGAATATGTCAGTTTAAAAAGATGGGTTTTGAGACGGGACTTGAAAATGTAGAGGGAGTCAATGTTGTAGTAATTTGAAAACTAGCAAGCAATATTAGAAAACTACAGTATATACACTTCTCTCTCAAGTTCAGTACAGTACAGTAATTTTCAAACTGTCTTTTCACATTATAAAGCTCATAGTTTGCTCGTATATGTAATGTCATGTCAGTGTCTGCACGAATGAATCTGACTTGTGTTTGCTGTGCTGCGTTCTGATTCGCACGTTCTCATTCTTTTTGTTTCGAGTGGAATCCGGTTCAGTGTGCAGTGCAATGCATCAGGACTGTTGTCACAGGGGAAGGCGGAGCTAAAGACTCTTTCAGCAACACAGGTGTCAGCTATTTTCCAATGATGCAATCAGAGTAAACTGATTAGTGGCTGTTAGTATAAAAGCAGCAGAGCAGCGCGGCCTCAGCCTCTTGTTTTATCCTTTTTCCAGTGATGAGTCGAGTGGATCCCTGGATGGACTGTGGAGATAACGGTGGACCTGGAAGAGAGAATGAAGGACCCCCTCCAGCCACTGCACACCTGAACTTGTCAAGGTGGGTTTCATTCTCCCTCTTTAAGACAAACACTTTAACAGAAGTGCATTAACCCTTCTGTTTCCTTGTGCCTAGAGCCTGTGCCAGTTGGACCACAGTTTGAGCTGACCCCAGCTTCATTCATTTTTCTTCTTTAAAGAAAGGGAAAATAAATAAATTCAGCAAACTACGTGGTGTGTTGTGGTGGTTTTACATCGTTTTTCCAGTTTAAATTACACTGCATCTCCAATTTCAACAATATGTAAATCTCCTCCATGCGTACATTGGGCGTTTCTGTGTGGAGCTCTTGTCAACATCTGCACAGTTTCCTCCCACAGTCGCAGAGGTGAGGAAAACTTTCACCTCTAAATTGCCTGTAGGTGTGAACTTGAGAGTGAATAGTTGTCTGTCATGGACTTGTGACCTGTCCACGTCCTGCTCAGTGTGAGCTGTGATAGGTTCTGGCCCGGGGGTGGGCGTGGATGACATGTACGACAACAGACAGACGCGTGGACAAAGTAGCTGTTATCTTTTGACAGTTTTTTTGACAAACTGTGTAAAAATTGTGGTTTATAAAAAAGTCTCTCGCCCAATGTCTGGTGCACTTGGCTCCAGCTCCCCCCATGACCCTTAAAGGATAATAGATAATGGGTGGATAGTACTCATAATACCATATAGGGCTATCCATGAAATGGGTAGAAGGGATAAGGGAAGGACGATTGTATGATGTAAGCATTTTCAGATTTTTGCGTTAACGTAAGTACCGCAAACCAATACTTTAAACTGGATGGTTACAAAAAAGCAAAGCACCACTTTGATTGGATGGGTCGAGTCAAGTATGCAAGCCTATTGGCCCAGCCAGGCTGACCCATTTACATGCCTCTGGATGGGCGGTGAAGAGTTCAGCCTGTCTTTTAACCATCGGAACAAAGCTGGGATGTGTTTGACATTTTCCTCACAGAAAGAATCCGATCCAGGTACAAACAGTGCCAGGCTATTCAGTTTAAAAAACGGGCTTCCTGATAGCCAGAGTTGCACTAAATGACAAAGAGGAACAGTGGTCGTCAGTTGTAGCAGAAATAATAGGCCGACTGTGTGCAGCTTTTATTGTCAGGAAGCACAGGAAAGACGAATAGCATTGCTCTGCTTGGCTTACTCTGATCTGTAGAAAGTTTCCGGGATAATGAATTCCTCTGGTTTGCTCAGCCAACAGCAGAACTGAGGAGAAAAGGGAGGGGGACTAATGAGAAGCCTTGTCCGGTCAGCAGTGAGGGTGTTAAAAACCCTGCAGTATTGTGGCTAATTGCAGATTACTGGTTAGATAAGTGGATTGACTAGAAGCAAGTGCAGGGGGGTCCAGAAATGTACAGCAATAAATTCAAGAGATTCTTGTCCCCGAATGACAGGGAAAACTAAGCGTGTACAAGTCCTCACATCCTGGGATTTCAATCAGACATATTCATTAAAATACCACTGCAGCTCTGTTAAAGAAAATACTGTGACTAAATTTAATGTGAATTAAAAGCCAGGCCCGTTGGCAGCAGAGAGCGGAGTTTGGTCAAATAGGCATCTATCTGTAACTCCTCACATCAACGAGCTACTCTGCAGCTGGCTGGATTCAAAGTCTGTGATATACTCAACCTTTTTTAATGCTTTACCAGTATGTTCCACTTGAAAGCAAGTGAACTTTGGCACCAGCTTAGAATGAGCCAATGCTCAATGAGCTGTTCTGATGTTGCATTGGTACAACACAGATGCACACTTGGCATACACCTTGAAAATTAAACGCACACGCACACACACTCGCGCAACCCAGGTTAACTCAACTAGGTTGAGAAATTTGAAAGAAAACAAACAGGATTCCTGAGCGGTGTGGTGTGGCGTGAGACTGCTGGACTGCAGCACAAAGAGAGGCCTGTTCGCAGCGTACAGGAGCATTCCAGCTAACAGAACAGGCTCTGGGACACTGTTGACCTAAGCTACTTTAGAATGTTTGTGCAATAGCTTTTGACCACTTGATTAAAAATATCGTTTGATGCTGAAGCGGCTGTGTCCTAGCGAGGGGCAGTTCAGACTGGTCTGAGCAGAGCAACATGCTGTCGCATGAAGGAAGGGCTCTTATGAAGAGGTGAGCACCAACTGCTCACCTGGAACACTGAGCCACAGTCGAACCATTGAGGATGAACATCCATGCTGTCTGGCACTTACTTTAGTAATTATATAATGTTGCTTCTAATGAAAATGTCATTTTAGATGGCAAGCTCACATTTTTAAATAAAATCTCTTTTTCCATGGTGCATTTGAGTATAGCATATTTGTATGGTTCTGTCAGTCCCTCCCCCGTGTTATTGGTCAGAATATAATAACTAGTGGATTGATTCCCAAACAGAGAATATGGCTAATTTTAGGAATCACACATTTGTCCTTTTGAGTGAATTCATGGAATGCCATGAAATAGGATTCAATCTGACTATTGACTTGCGTCTCCCCTTCCTCCCAGATATGAGCTGCCATCTTGCACTGATGACAGGAGGATGGAGCCACGGTATCAAGATCCCACCAATACACATGCTCGACCAATCCTGAGTGAGTATCATGTTTTAATCACCCCATTTCTATACCATTAAATAAGTTATTAAAACCAAACTAACTGGAAAAACAACCTTGTAAATATCAGAGGAATAAGACCTACCTAAAATAACAGAAACCATCTTTGAGATATTTGATATGTACTTTTTAGTTCGGCCTATGTCCCATCCACTAACGTGGGGGACAATTGAGGCCGAAACATTTTGGCTTCACTGAATCTAACTTGGGTGTAGACTGCCCAGTTAAATGGAAAAGACTAAAAGAGAATAAAATAACTGACATAAACTCTGTCATTCATAATGAGTGAACTGATAATTTGATAATGAAGAACTAAAAAAACCATCATGTGGCGGTGGTGTCAGTTGCTTTGACAAACTGGATAGAAACATGGGGCAATAAAAAGAGTTCAGAGAGACTGATTAAAGTCTTTAATGATTTGCTGGATTGTTTCTTTTAAACGTTCATTAGGCTTCACAAAGGGTCTAGTTCCAATATGCAGAGGCCTTACGTTTTAACAAGTTTAGCCTGACGAGAAGTGAGATTTCAGATCCCAGATTCGCCAACAAAAATTGTAGATCGTGGCGGAGAATGTGACCTGCTCTCCTCTGCTTCAGCTAACGCCATGGAAATGCCCTTGAGCACATTTCTGTAACGTCCAAATTGGGCTGCTGGAGCTGCCCCCCTGGATCAACAGTAAAGGACTGTGGTTGCAAGGGGCAGCAGCCAGGTATGAATGTGTGTAACTGTGTGTGTGTGTGTGAATTGGGGTGTTGATGAAAAGAGAGCGTGTGTGCTTGGCAAATATTCCCAGGATAAATTAAGGCAAAGAGCAAAAGTCTTTACTGAGATCTAAAAGGAAAACATTTGATGTGGTGGCAGATTTGTGCCTTTGAGGGTCGGATTGAACCGGTCAGCAACACAGGCATGGATTTAGGTGAAGTCGTCTTTAGCTTGTTGTGTATCTTTGGTTGAGTAGAATCCATCTGAACCTTCAAATAAAATCTAAACAAATAAAACAGATCGACGAAACTGCAACAGTTAATCTTGTCAAGAGATGTCTTATCTTTTAAAGTCTTTTTATCCAATCAATTGTTTCTTTATTATTTCTTATATAAACATATCCTCCTCCAATCGTCTCATCTCATCTTATAATCGATGACTTTTTAAATCTTATTACAAACATCAATGTCATTTCTTTTCTAATCACTAAAGTTGATCAGTAAAGTTAATGTAATCTAATTTTATCCAATTGATAAATCTCATCGCATGGATAAGGCTAATTTAAATATCTAATTTAATTATCTAATACATTTACCTCCCACTCTTCTTAATGTTTTATGTTGTGTAATATCATTTCATTTCCTTATTAAAGTTTAAGTTAACCCATATTTATGGTCATAAAATGTATTTAATTAAGTTATTTTCAGCCGATCCGTCAATTAGTAGCCTACATTTCAAGTAGCAAATGGGATTGGAAGAGATAATAGAGGGATGCATCTCCATCTCATTTGTGATGGTCATTTTATCTCAGTTCAATCTGATAATTGGTTGTTTGGTTCCATCCATCCAACATTGACATTTCGAACACAAATCCCAGACAGTGAAATGGACACAGGCAGTCTGAGAATCCCCCCGGTGTCAAAACATGACGAACATATCACACAACAGCGAGTAAACTGAGGGCCTCCCTCCTTCACCCTTTCCCTCTCGTGAGCTCCCTGTCCACCTCTCCGTCCACTTCTCCACCTTCCTCTCCCTCGCTCACACACTTCTCCGTCCTCTGTGTCTCTCACAGACGTGTGGTTATTCATATACGTGATGTGTTTGTGACAGCAAGCTGTGTTTGCCGAGCAGCTTCCACCCGGACCACCGCTGCCGTCCCACCCATCAACCCCTCTTAACCTCTGACCTGGACGGCCCCATCTGCCTCCTCAAATACTCGTCCACACGGTCTTCACACCTCTCGTTCTGTTAGCTTTGTCCACTGCTGACGTCAAACTCCTTTCAGTGCAGCTGATTAACAGGTAGAATTTGCTCAGGGCCAGGATCTGTAAACAATGGGTCTGCAATCCTGGTGAGTTCCGTTAAGTCCGACACACTGAGATAAATAACTTGGAAAATAATCTCAACTTTAAAATCCAACTTTCTATCGATAAAATCTATTTACAAATCAAACTTTTAAAGGATTTTTTTAAACTAACAGATATAACCCATACTGCTGCAAACATATTGGGTCTTCCCACACCAAACCTCTCTGATCTCAACTGTGCGACCATCACATGTCCCTTCCCCACTCAGCTGATACTTTTTCATAACGCTGTCTGGACAAAGTCGATAAGATCTCTCTCTTGTCTGTCAATTGTTAAGGTTCATAAGATATCCTTGTTAAGGTTTTCTGGGTGTTGCTCCGCTAATAAACTAATTATACTAATCTGTTTGCTATTGTGAATGTTAGAATTTTTTATGGAAACCTACATTTCCATTACAACCAGTTTTTTCCCAACTATTTTGGGTAATTCATATGGGAGATTGTTTTATACATTTCCGTCAGCCATGGAATTGTACGATAAGATATGAGTCTTTTACGGGTATTTGTCCCACGATGGGGAAATTTATAGTGTTACAGCAGCAAAGAGGGAATGGTGAAATACACACTCAGTAAAGGTGATAAGTTAAAAAGTACATTATAAACACAAGGAACTAACAAAATAGAAACATGTACAATGTAAAGACAATCTAAACATTGTATGAAAATTGAATTGAAATTGCACAGATAAAAAATCTTGAAAACCTGAGTGAGATATATATAAAGTGCACGTGGTCGACTGGGAGCAGAGCTGATTGTACAGTCTAACAGCAGCAGGAAGGAATGACCATGGATGGGACTGGTTTCTCATAAGAGATGACAGCTTTGCCCTCGTTCTCCTCTCCCAGCACCTCCACTGGGTCAAAGGGTCGAGCTGGCCTCCCTAATGTCCAGTCTCTTCCTGTCAGCAGTTGAGATGCTGTAGTCACAATCTCCCCTGACTTTTAGACATAAATATTTCAGAGCTCTGCAATGATTCTTCACATATGTATGTGTGCATTGAAAACTTCCAGATATCTTATATTGCCACACAGTCTGTGTACATGTAGAAGCAGGTCATCATTTCCATTGACTTTTCCATTACATAACTCCATTTTAATGTTTGCTCTCAGCCAGCTCAGTCAAACATGTGCGACTGCACGCTGCAAGCACCAGGGAAGGAAAACAAACACAGTTGATTTGTTCCCCTAATTGCCTAAAACGATGTAGTTTGGACGGAACATCGTGTAGCTAACTCTGCAGGCATGTTTTTCCCTTTTTCGTCCAAATTGAAAATGTGAGAGCAGTTCAACAGGAACCCAGAGACGAATTCCTTCAGCCCCACGATGACAAATGCCCACAATTTATTACCCACCGTTATAGAAACAGAGAATCAAAAGCCGAGCCCTGCACTTACCCAGAGGCTAATTCCTCTGGTCCCACCATGGTGAGGCCTCAGAGTTAAACACTCACCACTGCATAACAATAACAAGAGCAGAAGCTTGGAAAGGCCTTGCTACTAGTGTGCACACTGCGTTGTGTGTGTGTCTGTTTGTGTGTGCGTGCGTGTGTGGTCTGACCGATGCCCACATCCTTCCAGAGTAACAGCATGGCCACCTAGGAGACACACTTCCATTCCTCAATTACCTCCCTGCCTTCCTCCATCCTTCATTCCCACCATTGGCGAGGCGGTTGGAGGTTATGACGTCCGTTGCGATGCACAAGGTCATCGTAGTTTGTCTTCCTGCATTTTTCCTCTTGGTTACATTGCCCTATACAAACCATCTCCTACATATAGAGGAGATGATTTGAAGTGAGCAAACCAGAATAGTATTTAAACTTGTTCACACAAGATGTAAATTAAAAAAGGTGAGCGGAGACATTGGTGAGAGCCTCCTTTCCTCTCTCGTTGTTTCAAGGGATTTGACCAATAAATCAGATGTCTGACCCCAAAGGTCAGTTCAAAGATCCAACTACAAGTTTGAAACCATATGGCTCAACATTTATGAACAAAGAGTTTATGTAGGAGACTGTAATCAGTTTAAAGGAGAACTGAGATGGGAGCAAGGATATGACTTTTTCTTTTTAATGCAAAGTGGGTGAGGTTCTTAACTGGAATGTACCCAGTTGGATTAAAATATAGTGGTATCCCTGTGATCATGGGTGTAGCTGTGGCTTGAGCTTTGGTAGGGACTTTTCTCATTGGACAACAAATATGAATAGTTGCTTTATGCGTGCGTGTGCACTGAATTTTTCTATTTCATAAGCACCCACATACACAGACTCCATGAGTCAACTAACACACAATCAAAAGTCATCGTTGAGGACATGTTGTTCATCGGTGGGTTTTGCAAGGTGACAGTGGCATCTACAGCAGATAGGCAACAGGTGGCGCTGTTATTGACAAGTCATAGTTGTCAAGACGATTGACTAAAATCAACACTGCGTAAAGATACTTAAGCAGGGGAGATAAGACGGTACAACAACATTGCACCTACTTGAATGTGGTGCAGGATGGGAGAGCTTGAGAGAGGGCATGGCTTATGATCAGTGGAAATGGTGGAATGATGGGAGAAACATGGCATGGACATGTAGCAGTGGCTCTAGAAACCATCTTTACTTAGTCCGTGTCAGTTATTTGTTTGTTTTTCTGCACAGAGGTAGTAAACAGTTGCGTACAGGTGTACCCAAGGTTGGTTCAGTGTTTGAATTCTTACTTTGAAATGGCAGGTGAGTGCTGCGGTTTCCTCTGAGCGTGGAACATCCTGTCACATACCTGAGAGCTACTTCCTCTTCAGAAAAACATCAATATTTACCAGAATACACACAAACCTCTAAATCTGAAAAACCCCACCTGCTTATACCTGCCAACATGTTTTTCTGTTCTGGTGCCAGTTGTCATCCCACCGGTGCCAGCTGTACCTCATCTTTATTTATGACTTCTCTACATATTTCTTTTCAGAGAGAGTACACCACAGAGACGACGTTTTAACAGCAAACACGCTGCATTCCTCCTGCTGGTCCGCAGCTGGACTCCAAAATAAAGTTTACATTCCTGGGTAGCTGGGAGGAATGCTGCCCTCTGGGGTCCTGGATCAGGCCTGCGGATTACAAGTCAGGGACCACGGATGGAGACCAGGATGCTCACTTACAAGGTTTGAAGATGTCAACAACACAAACTTTCATGATATCACCACGTGCATTGATCTGACCTGCAGATTAGATTTTTTTTATAGGGTGATGATGCTTTTGTGATCATTTCAAGTTTCTTTGTCACCCATGCATAAGAACTATGGCTCTGGTGTTAAAACCCTCATTTGAGCTAAACCAACATCAGCATAAAGTTTATTTTGATTCTTAGGTTTGTAGATTTTCAGTTGCATATGCAGTCTGATTAAATCTTAATAAAAAGTGTTATGAAAAGGCTCATTCTGCAGAAAGCAAAGAAAGGATACATTTAACAGACAGACTTTTTCCTGCTTATTTATTTACCTGAACAACAGTCACACAGGTATTTTTTTAAAGGATGAAATGAAATGTTCCCCTAAAAGTGAAGCCAAAGTGCATCAATCGCCATCTGGTGGCTGGGTGCAAATCCTGCCTCTCCCGTGTTAGCTGATGGGACATGGACCAAGCTAAAAAGTCAAAGTACATGTGGCTCACGATTGGTCAAGTGCTTGTATCAGCGGGACCTCGCTACAGAGGCTCCATCCACCGATCGCTACTGTGCAGACTCTGGCTTTAAAGATGGCAGCGTCTGTGTCCAGGATATTTTGGCTTCATTTCTGGATAGTGGGAGGAAGTGGAGACACGTCGTCCATCTTTATATACAGTCTATGGTCAGTATAATGTCCTCTACAGTATTGAAGATATATCACTCTGCAAGGTTTAGTAGTCCTTCATATTACATGTGGATTTAACATACGCCAAGGTAAATGCAGTTTTGTTTAACTAGAAAAATCCTGTGGGTTTTGGCTGCCTCAAAAATGGAAGGGGGAGTGCAGAGTAAAACATAAATGTACTTATGATGAGGACAAGGTCACTGCTATCTCAATCCCAGCTGAAAAAATAATGTTCTCTTTACAGCTATTACCACGCCACCTGGTGAGGATCATCACTGATCTGGATCCCAGAGCAGACAAAGGATTCACTGTCTGGCTCAAGGACACTTCTGCAGGATGTGCTGCTGAAGGGCATGAAACAGCCACTTTGAAGAAAAGTATGGACATTGGTCAAAGACCTGACTGGCTGTGATGAAGGTATGATGCAGTCCGATTCTATTCTATTATATAAAATGAATGTATTTGTTTCTATATTTAGTGGGGATTAAGGAAAATCTAGATGGATATTGTAAAACAATATGCATAATATGTAAATTTAAATAGTCCTCACAGACCATCAGAGAAAGAGAGGGAGTAGGAGGAGTAGCATTATGCAGTGTTATATTATGGACTAGATGGTGATGTAAGTAATTCGGTACTGCCCCCTGTTGGCAGAAATAAATCTATCCTGATTTAATGCAAAAAACAAATTTACATGATCATGATAGAGGCAAACATTTCAGGAGGTTTGAATATCCATCTATCTAGGATCCGGGGTTTTAGCTTTTAGGAAATAAAGGTCAGGATATCTTGGCTTCTGCATCTTCTGCTTTGACCGTAATTAGGAAAGGTACTTTAAACGTATTAATAGGGAGGAATAGAAACCACATTTTGTTAACCCTCAATCCAACCCAATAATGGCCCAATTAAAAGGACCTGACTTCACTTGGTTTGTCCAGATACGTTATTTTTCCAATTCATCCTCATCCAAGCAGAATGAAATGACTATGTACAGCCTCACCTGTGAGTCCAAATTCTGTCATTATTTGTGATTTTTTTCCACACCACCAGGCAAAACAGCCTCTGTGCCTCAGACACGTTGAGCTTTTTTAAAGGAGGAGAGTCATCAACATGCTCAGCCTTGATTCTTGTTTGCTAGAATCATTGGTGGACCTGCGTTTTTTTTTAAATAAAGCAGCAAAATAAATGTTGAGGAAAATTACATCAACTGAAAAACAACTTAATAACTCACTGTGTCTGTCCATTTCAAACCAAACACACCCAGCTTCCCCTGCAGTAACTTTTCACCCGTTCAAACGTTCCTGTGCCTCCTTAGCTGTAACATTTCTGTTCGGAAGGAAAATCCTGCTCAGCTCTTTACAGCAACCTGCCACTTTGTGCGTGTAACCAGCCTAAAATATTCCCTGTCCTACTGACGCCCAGTTCAACCCGATCTCTGCCCAAGTGATGTATTTGCAACACGTTGTCCAAATCCTCGTCTCTCACCCTGCCAAGGAAAGCTTTGCCTTCTGCGTCACGGCAGTCTGTTACTTCCACATCCAGCTCCAACTCCAACAGCGTCTGTTCCGACATATGCCTGAACTGCCCACATGATCTCATCCTCTCATTGCTGCCTGGAATTTATTTCCTTCAGTCTAATGGGTAAACAAGGAGATGACACATGATGTGAGTGTTAACTCAGACTAGATTCGATCTTTTGAAAACAATATACAGAAAAGGTCTCCAGAGGTGTACCACAGGGCTCTGTTGTTGGTCCTCTGGTGTTTTCTACTGGGGAACACCATGTCCTGGTGCCAAAGAAGCTGAATTAAATGCTTCATGCTCAACAGAATTTTAGATGGTCAACAATGTTCTCTGATACTTTCTACTTAACTAACAGGCCTCATGTTCCCACTAAACCATTTAACCAGTATATTAATAGCGAACATATAATCACATACATCACATTACAACCTTCAAACAAATTGTATAGACTGTAAACCATTGTTTATGTAGAGAATATGCTTCTTGGATTGAATTTTAAAGTGAGTGGATCTGGCAGCTTTTGAGATTCAGCACGTATAAGGTTACACACATATTTAATCTCCTCCATATGAACACTCGTGCTTTTACATCAGGGCTGAGAAGGTGATTAAACACTTTGTTTCTTTCAAATGACATGAGTCTAAATAAATAGAACCAAATGATATGTAAAGCAACGTGTCAGCAACCTGCCAGCCTGTCATTAATTTAACAAAAAATGACACCAGTACCAAAGGAACAAAGTAAAATTGTCTAAACTCAAAGAAGTGGCACGTTTTACGACTAAATACTTTTATTGAAGAATCATAACTATGTAAAAATTACAATTGGGTAAAAAGCACCCTTCTCATTTCAGATTCAGTACATTCAGGTCATTTATTAGACTAAATGTCAATATTTAAAACATACATTATGTGATGATAATTTTACTTCTAGGTCAAACTGTTGTGGCACTTTTTACTTGTTGGTTTTGATTTATTTGTATAAATAATAAAATAGTTTATCCAGCACAGCTTTTCTGTGAGCATGCACACAGAGGTGTTTTCTCAGGAGCGCGTCTGATTGCTGTAGCTACAGCCGCACAAGGACGCCTGTGAGGTATCGCAGGGGTTTTAAATAAATCTAAGTGACCCTCTTGTCACCGTAGTCATCTGCGATAGGTTATTTGATTTATAAAAAAAACATTCTCCTTGATATATGCTTTGCATCTCTGAGCTACACACTTGGTGTAGCCAAAGGAACCACACCACTTACCAACTCTTGCCACCTTGCCGGCTGATATTGGAGTGCGACTTAAAGTAATTACGTGACAAGAACATTATTTCTTCATTTAACATTAGAAAACATGAATTTGAACAGAAATAACAATACATTTTCATTTATGATGAACTCAAGTACATGAGATTTTAAAAAGAGAAGAAAAGAAAAAAGATTTGTCCCAGGCAGCAGGGTTAGGATAAGATAAATGTAGTTTACGTTTGTGTTTGTGCAAAAAATGTACATAGTGCACTTGATTCACAGTGAAACTTGTAGCATTTGATATGTGGCATATTGCTGCAGAAATGTGGCACATTGATAGGAACAGATCTTGTAGGTTAAATACCTCGTACCTGCCTCCAGACACTTCACTGCACCAAGAAACTTTGTCTATACTGTACATTATTCAACATGTAGCTCAATGGAGATGATCAAAATTCTGTGTTTCACGGGACAAACGGGTGAGGATAAAAATCTTGACATTTACAGAAAATAATTTGTAAAATCAAACACAAAAAATTTAATTAAAGCCAATTGTAACGATAAAGCTACCAGCGCTAGTTGTTTTTTTTTAAAGTGAAGAGAGTGTGCATTCCAAATAAAGACAGGTAGATTTAACAAAAAGAAGGGGTGAGAAATATGGGAGGCGCAGCAATGAAAGGACGATACTTCCTCCTTTATCCAGGCTGGTGATTGAGAAGGAGAAGAAGCCTTTTATTTGCCGACGGCTCCCCAGATGATAAGTCCTACTATCACGGCAACTACAGCCAACACTATCACCAGGATGCAGATCTTCTTCCGTGAGCTCCTCTGTGGGAGTGAGGCACAAAAGTGTTTGTAGCAAAGCAACATAAAGATGAATGAATTTAGTTTCACTCAAGCAAGCTGATATTTTGAAGTGACTCAAACATATAGTGACTTTTTATATTGCCTCTTTATTATAAGTCTTATTTTAATAAGCAAACTAAATAAAAACTTGGTTACACAATGAGTCCATGTGCAGGCTGCAGTTAGGCATGTATCCACACATGCTGCGACTTCAGACTTAATTTCTTCCTTTAGCTAGTTCCAAACTAACTTCTGACATTTAAACATTTAGCTACATCCACACCACTACGTATTATTTTTGAAAACTCTGCTACGGATATGCCTGGTGTCCAAACACTACTCCGGAGTCTTAGAGCCGTTATAACGAAGAAGAAGTTTGGAAACGTTACTGACCCCATTTTATTCCAGGTTTGAGGGCCCGGTCACATGTTTAAGTTCAATTCCAATCTGTTTGAGCGAGGGGTCGAATAAAACATTTGCTTCCTGTGGCCGAGACAAATCGAAGCATGGCTATAATAGCTTCATATTCACCTTCGTCTGAAAGGGAATAAACTGAGAAGTTTGGAAATGATGAGGTAGACACTCACAACCACTTTCTGATTAGGTATTTTCGGTCACTACATTGCCTTCGATGATTGGTCAGGCTATTATCACATGACCCTCCTCTGGAAGGACACAACCAGCATTAGCCACGGCTACAAGTGTAGAACACAACATGGATAAAACTGACGCCAAAATGCTTGTGTGGAGAGAGATCATTTTAGTTTGGAAACGAAAATGTGGATGAGGCCTTAAATGCCTTTCTGCTCTTTTTCTCCTTTTTTCTATCTGTCTTTACTCTCTTCTATTCTGGCTCCAGCCTCACATGACTTACCTGGTATTGTGCAGCCCGTGCTAACTGCTGGGTGGCGCTCTGGACATTCACATCGGCACTCTCCACATTGGCCTCTATACTGTCTGCAGAGCGCACAGGAGATATGCACAGTTTAACAGCAGCTGGCGGCATGTGTAATGAATACATGGTGTAATGCCATTATAAACACAGTAGATGCAAACATGTGGTCCAGAAAAAGATATTGAAACCTACATGTATGCACCGGAAAAATATGACAACAGAAATATTGAGGTTCATACCATCTGTAGGTTGATTTTTCATTGTAAACGTGATATTATAGGAAGAACAGACCAGGTAATGTACAGTATGTGCAGGCGACGGCAGCTCACCTATCATGTCTCCCTGCTCATGCACCATCATCCCCAGGTCCTTGAAGATGTCATTGATATCTGTGATGTCAGACTAAACCAAGAAGCACAGAGACAGGTCATGCTCACGTGAACCATGTGTTCATGTATCAGTTTGTATCAGAGGCAGTGAAGTTGTAGACATTTTAAATTCTCGTCTGTACCTCCAGCTGCCTGATGGACGTCTCTCTCTCCTGGATCAGCCTCAGGTCGTCTTCGGTGATGGCCTCGGCCTGAGCCTGCACCTGGGATTCACTGCAGGGAACAAATATAGATGCAATAAGAATAAGACTATTTATTAATGATAATAAAATAATAATAATCAGAATCGGGAGACTGACTTTGCGAATGCAGCCAAATTTCCGAAGCTGTCGTCAGGCTGGCCTCCCTGTTGAAGGAAGGTACAGGGTGTTATTGGGATGTTATTATTATGACCATTATTCCTCCCAGCTATGTTCCTCCACCAACATGTAGAGCAGTACGGAACTGTTCCTGCTCATCAGTACGAAAACAGCAGATACACACACTTTTCTGTGCACTGGGATAATTGGTGAGGGAACGGAACAGAGTTGCCAAGCAAGCTGCCTCCCCCCCCCCGAGGGAACAGGTTTCTAAAACAGTCACAAATAAAACCGTCCAAGCGAGGCGACAGCTTTTTGTGAAACTGTGCTTCGAAACTTTCCAGTTCAAGTAAATTTGAATAAATTACCTGCTGACACCTGTTTAAGGCAGAAATGGAGAACAATTGGAAACATTTGAGAGTCTAACAAAAACACAAGATCAGTAGCACCTCACATATGATATTCTGTATTATTTGGACTTCCTGCACTGAAATACAGGGATTTCAAAAGAAAAGGACCCTGAAGTGCATTTTTTGTAGAACATTACACTTAAATTCAGAATAGATGGCACTAGTGTTTTTTCAATGATGAAACCACAACCAATCAGTCCGATCCATAACAGCAGTTACTTCCTATCCAAGATTGATAATAATAATAATCATTAATCACCATTGTTATTATACATCTGAAATAACTAAATTTAACTTACATGACAGTAATAACCAAAATGGAACAAAAAGAGAGAAAAAGAAAAGAGGGATATAAAACAAATCTAAGTAAAAGGAGAGATTAATAATTGGATTAGGGAGAATCCTCAAGTAAAGACTGGGTTATTTTGTTTTGCTTTTTATTTCTGTACAATATTTGTCTCTTCAAATTACTCAAACAGTTTGGCAAAGTTTTTAATCCTGTGATTTACTACCTCCATTTTGTAGAATTCTCCAGTCATGATTTTCTATTTACTAACTCGAGGTGCTTCTGGTTTCAGCCAGTTTTCAGCCAGGGAGACGGAGCACACATTTAGAAATGCATGACTCATTCATATTAACTGATATGAGACAATACATATTATAAACTCGCAGGACATTTCGATCTGTACAGTCCTCTAGAAAAACGACAAACGTTTGAAATTGCAGCCTGTGCAATCTTATATAAAAGGCTGTTTCTTTTTTCTTATCTGCTGGCAGGTATGCAGACACTGATATCCGCACTGAGTCAAGATAAGTTCTTTTCTATGATTGGTTGGCTGCATCACGGAGGAAAATCTCTGTGGCAGTGAGTCACAAAGTCTTAGAGAGAAACGCCAGCTTTCTAGTCTGACACATTTACAAAAAATTAAAAACAGAGGGTCTGACACATATTTTGTAGTCTTTGATCAGTTACTTATTTTTGTGCTTGACGTAAATGTTGCATCATTGAGTATATCACAAGGTTAGGTGTGCAGCCATTAGGTATTGGATGTGCACACTATCCAGCCTCTTTTGCCAGGGTCTTACATTCTACCTCAAGCCAGAAATACACTTGCAGGACAGTTGCATCAATTTGAATCATCATCCTTACATCTGGCATTCTATTGGTTGGGGAATAATTTTGACAGACTTGGTGCATAAAAGAAATCCAAGAGCAGAGGAGAAATGTGAGAGCAGACGTTTCACACGTACACAGATGCAGGAGAACAGCTGAAGCTGGAGAAAAGGGAATCTGAGCGCAAACGCACAGTTGGAGCACAAGCAGAGCAAAATCTGAACGTGGAATCAATAAGTAATGCCCTCAAACTGAAAGACGCTCTTCAATAAAGATAAGAAAAAACCTCATCGTATCGAACTTCTGGATTTAGCGTTCGGTAAATAAGAAGAACGCGGTGACACTGGTGGTTACGTGCTGCCTCCGCGCTGCCCCCTACCATTCATGCATCTTGCGGACATGTACTGTTAATTTCTCAGGACGTAAACACTTGAAGCGCCAAAAACACGCAGGATACGCAAGGCAGCCATGATGTGTATGCATAGTTTCAAGAAAGGACATCCCTTGGCCTGATGCTGTGATATCAATGGGCATAAACCCGTCTTTGCCATAGTTTCTATGATCTGACTGTTTTCAGGGTTTTCTGTGTTCTGTGCACTTGTGACATTGCAGATGCAGCAGATTACTCACCGACACCCTGGAGCTGGCTCGGACTCTGGCCACAAAGTCTCGTTCTTTGTCAGCCGCCTGCCGCTGGGTCTTTTGGAAGCTATTTAAGGCGGCGGAGAAGTCGTTCAGCAGGCGCTCTCTCTGTATTTTTCTCTGCCGCTAAGAGACACACAGAAACACATTACCAGAGTGACCACAGAGTTAACATCTGTGTCCTTTAATGAATCTCGTGTGGTAGTAACTAGAAAAAAAAGGGGGGCATTATGACTTTAAGCAGCTGTTGAGAAAGAAGTTATTGAAGATTTCCGTACTTGATCGGGGCCAACGGGACGTGCACTGAAGACTTTGATCAGTCGGTCAGTCTCCTTGGCGAGCTGGTTGCCCTGCTGCTGTTTCTGTTGCCTGGTGACGGGAGAAAAAAATCACGTCGGGGGGTCATTTTAATTTGGTCAAAACACCGACAGACTACAGAAGAGTATTTGGAGGACAGATTTTTCTGATGTTGAAAGTGTTGAGCAGTTTTCATATCAGGCTGCTTGAACAGCCAATATCACCATCAACAATCACTTGACTACCATGAGCAAGACATGGTTGAAAAATTCTCAGTTTTTGCACCAGGCTTTGTGCTGGTTACACGATAACAGATAACCCACAACCCCCGGCCACTGTAACTCACAATGTGTGTCGTAGCTGGCCGCTGTCCTGCTCCGTTTCCAGGAGAGACACTGCCCTCTGCAGCTCGGAGGCTGGTCAGCAGGAAAGAGAGCACATGCTTGATTATCTACTGACGTGTCTACATGTTTATACCATGATTTGCAAACTTGTGTGTGTGTTTTCTTACTCAGCAGTGTGATCTTCTGTATGTTGGAGCTGATGTCGTTAACTAAGGCGCTGAGCTCCTCTTGAGTCCCCGCCTGGTAGGCCATGACGAAGAGCTGTAAGGACACAATGACAACACAGTGACAACTTCATTCACTGATTGTGTCGATTGTCATAGTTACTGCGGTGGCTTAATCTGAATAGTGTCTTCTTGGTGTATCTGGTACCAGGGATGCTGGGAGTCATCATACTGTTTTTAATGCAGTGCAACATGTGTGATTTTTGTATTAATTTGAACGGCCAACATTTTATACCACTTTCATTTTACACAAAAAGTCTCCCTTGAAAAAATAGATTGAAAATCTCAATGACACTGCCTGATTAAAAAAAATTTATAATTTGCATGAAGCAGCTGTTACATCGGCATTTTCGTGGGGATGCTACCATGGATGGCTGTAAGGAGGCAATACAGCCGCAACATATAAAACAAATGTCCTGATGATGTAGTTAATGTATGTTTGGAATTTAATTTTCAGCACCAAAATAATATCTCTCAAAACGGCCTTGACTCTTCTGGCAAGATTTTGGGATCAGGATGCTGTGATTTGCTGCCGTTAAAGAAGATTTACCTCATTACGTAAAAGCAAACCATTCAGAATTACCCCAGTGTAAACATACTTGTTTGTTCTGAAGGCTGAAAGATCAACAAGACACCAGGTGAAGCAGGCTGAACACAGTTTGACGGTTTTAAGTCACCCACAGTTTGTGATCCATTGTCTCAAGGTGCACTGCATCTCATTTATTATGCAAAGAGTGAAATGTAGGTCAACAGGGTTGGGTCATGCAGACTTCCTTAGCTGTTGAGTACGGTATAACCAGGGTCATTTTAAACACGACTAATTAGTAGACTAACTGCAGGAATGAGGAAAACATTTTTGTAATATAATTGGAATTGGTCATTTACTTCAGTTTAGTGTACTTCTAACGTTTTTTAAAAGTTATAATAAAATCTGTAGATTATTTTTGTGATAATCAGCAGCATAAGTAGAACAGTTTTAAAAAAACATGATATTCAATGACATTAACAAATAATAATCAAAAAGAATAAAAAAAAAAAAAATGTACCAAATTTGAACCAATGTGATTACGTCACGGTCAACTTCCTTCCCTGACATACGAGTTTTGTGCTTTTTGGCCGCGTCAAGCTCCCGTACCGTAACATCGCTAACAGACGCGCATCAAAAAAACTGGAGCGGAACCTGGTTTTGAAAATACGGGAGTTTTCTGCTAAGAATCTGTCAGACTGTGGCTAAACAAACCTGTCAGTGGCACAAAACGGCTATAATCATTATTGTTTCCAATAATATATGTGTAAATCATTGATTTCTCGATGCTTTCCACTTCGATCGCCTCCCTGTCTGCAAACATGTGTCCCTTTACCACACAAGCGAGGACAATGCGGAAATCACAGGAGTTTACAGTGACAAGAGAAATGATCTTCGTCACGTTGATCAGAGCTAAGGTCGCATGGACTTATGGACTTTCATGGATTTATTCCACTGACCGACTCCAACATGCATCAGCCACCAAGTCGCACTGAGAGACGCAGCTCATTTCCAACGTTTTCTATCAGAGCAAATGATTTGCCTCTCTCTGTTCCTGGATATGAAACCGTATCATGAGTAACACGCGACAGTATCAGTGTCAACATACGTGTCGATCTGCGTGTAGAGGTTCAGAGTTTGGGCCGTTTTACCTTTCTCTTGACTTTCTGCAGCGCTGGGGTGTTTGTTTCCGGATTGTCTGCCACTCCCACGGTCACATGACGTCTGCAGCACATGAAGATCACGCTCTTTCATATGCAGTCAATGAGGTCACACCAAGAATGAACCATTTGATTTAAAGAGACATTCGGTCACGAAATCAAACTATTATTATGTCTTGTGTATCTGAAAACTACATAAAAAAAAATACAAAAACCTTAAAACAGACGTTAAGACAAGAAATCTAACTTTTATATCTTCTGTATCTGTGTATTAATAGTAATAGTAATATACTGTAACTCTACAACACATGGAAAGTTTTTACCAAGGTTGGTGTGAATACTACACATACTGTTTTGTTTTTTTCTCAGGTGAATGCAATCGTCATTTATCTTATTTTGGAACATTAGATTTGCACAAATATAATTTAGAAATTTTTTATCATTAAAAGAGTTGGACTCTTTTTTGCATGGAAATAAATGTCCAATGTTGGTGCATGTTTTGACAGACTTAGTATTGGACCTCAGGTTTTCTAAAATCTTCACTACAACCATGTATATGTATAAACTTTAACAACAAGGTTCAGGTTTCAGCTTGTTTTTAAAGTCGCAGATTTGTGATTTAATTGGACCTCTGCTGTGTGTGTGTGTGCGTGCGTGTGTGAGTGTGTGTGTGTGTGTGTGTGTGTGTGTGTGTGTGTGTGTGTGTCATGCCAAGGTTCAGGTGGGTTCAACGACTCCGGCGTTAGTTTGCAGACCAAAAGTCAGAAATACATTTGTCAAACAAAATGCAAAACCAATGCTAACCAACCACAGATAAGGGTGTATGGCTCAGAACAGATGAGCTTCTGTGCTGTAACTAGAGATAAAAGTCACGTGGAATGTTTGCAAGTGTAAGTGAGTCATGCTCACGTTCTCCTGGGTTGTTGGGGACAAAGATGAGGACAAGGGTAACTTGTGTTATCTAAGTTTAGTGGAGTCTAATATTCTGCCCACCTCTTTGACGGATGAGACGAACAGCACTGATTAATCTGTAGCTCTGTGTTCTGCAGATTTGGCTTCGCCTCCGTTTACTAGTCCTGTTAAGAGTCTGCAGAACGTTGATTAAGTTAATGTGACTGTGTCGAATTTACTGACCTAATCAGCACAAAGGAACATTATCAACAGTATTTATTATAAGAAACTGTCAACCAAAAGAGAAGGATAATGTTATCTTGATTATACAACATGAATCACAATTAAAGCCTCGGCCCTTTTGCTGATCACCTCTCAATTTAAATGTAATTTCTGATTTGTGAGTTGATAACGTTAGATGTGACAAAACCTCCATTCAACTTATCAAGACCTGGTGATAGTTCTTCCTTCAGCTTCACATCATATTGATCCTTTTGTATTTGTATGTTTACAATGGGGACCTTCTGTTTCCAAGTATTTCAAAAAGTATTGAGCTTTAGCTCTTATCTGAGTGTGAGGGTCCAGTGAACCACATGTCACATGGACGTCCTGCATGGGTTACATAATCTGAGTGTTAACGCAAAGTATAAAAGCTGTGCATTTGTGCATTTGTCGACTCTCAATCCAGAGTACTAGCTCTTGACTCCATCCCTCTCTGCTCCGTCTCTTCCTCAGTCATGCAGCGTCTGACGGCCCTCGGCCTCCTCCTGGCTTGCGCCGCGTCCCTCTGCAGCTCTGCCGTCATCTTGGAAAATGGCATGCCCATCCTGTGGGCGCACACGGCCGGCCAACTCACAGACCTGCCGATAGAGAATGGCGTCCTGACCCCTGACCCCTGGCACTATCTTCACCGTATGAGCCTTTATCGGCTGGTGATTGCTGCTACAGACCCATTTATGGGATGCATGGGCACTAACGCTAAAGACAGTCCTTTTTGGGGACTGCCACTGCAGCTTGGATGGATGCTAACGTCAGGTTATATTCTTTCTTAAATACAAAAAAAATACAAAAGTTAAGAAAGAAAAAATGCCTATAGAATTTGTTTAATTTTCCAAAATGACCACCAGTGTAAAGAGTGCTGTTAAGAACTTTCTAGATGTCAGAACTCAGCAATGATCTTTGACCCCTACGATTGTTGAAAATGTTTGTATTTGCCAAAGTGTGTGAAATGTAATGTCATAACACCAGCCCTCAAAGAATCCAGACTCAAACTGATGATGTAATGTCGTGTGTCCGTAGGGCGTCTGGCAGACCCGACCGGCGCTTCAACCTGCGGCCTGCAAACAGGAGATACCATGTGCATCTCTACTCAGAGTTGGTGGGCTTGTAAGTGTAACACACACTCACTCACACACAAACAAACACACAAACACAGACACAGCGAACGCAAACTACCTCTTTGCTTCTCTCCAGGTCAGAACTACTTTGTCTCAGCACTGCCCTTCCTCTCTGCTGCACAGCAAGGCCTCATGGGACCTGAACTTCAGGTACTCGTGCACATCTCAAACACTAAGTGAAGTCAACAAAATAAAAACTGCACTCATGGGATATCTGCTGTTATTTCTAGGTCCTCACATGTATATGAACATGGTTTAATGACGAGGAGAATGATTTTTTTTTTAACGATTTAGCTCTGGTCATCAGGTCAAGATGCAGATGCCTGCGGGGGTCGAGGACTTTTGCACCACCTATGCCGACTGTTCAGCTCGCTTCCCTGAGGTCATGCCTAAGTGGGATGCCTTTTTCCAGGTATGTGAAGTGCACTGCAGCGGGTTTGACTTTGAAATGGGGAGGGGGGGGGGGGTGTTGCTTCAGTGTCACGTGTGGTCTTTTATTTCAAAGGCAACAAACTTTGAATCAGTATTTAAAAAAAAACAAATAGACCACTACATCAATCCATTTCCAAGCAGACAAGCAATACTGATGTGTCTGAGTTCAGTCCACACAGCAAATCAAAATTCAACTGTTTAATCTAGTTTCACTGAAAGTAAACAACACACACGCACACAAATATAAATGCATCTAATAAGGCAGAATGGGTCTAAAAGTCAGGTTGTCTCAGCTTCTGCATTTTCCTCTGTTTCGACCTGTCTCTTCTGTGTCCCTAAACCTTCTGATGGATTTGTACTTGTGCACCATTGTGACTCTCTGTGTGTGTCTGAAGGGTCTCAAGGCTGCGTCTGAGTCTGCTCTGCCCGACGTCGAGAAGAAAGACACTCTGCTCGGTCTCTACTGGGCTGCCCAAATGGCTTCAACTCATGCCTCTGCAGTTTGTAGTGCCAGGTAAATCAAGCAGTCATCCATCTTTCCACCTGTCCGTCCATTCATCCATCCAACCGTTTGTCCATCCATCCATACAACGATCCATCTATCTGTCAATCTGTCTGTCAGCACTTTTATTTTATTCTTTTACTCATATCTTAATGTTGTGTGGATGTTTTAACCTCAGTCCATACCACTCTAGGCATCTTTGTGTTCTCACTAAGACAACAAGTGTTTCTAAGTCAAGACAATGACAGACAATGTTATGAATTTTCTCATCTATCCCTCAGTAAGAAGAGGAATCATTTCTTTAACGTCTCTTATGTTGACCTCCTGTTCTCTCCCTCCTTCAGGGAGAGCCACTACTCCTCCACGGAGGTGTATTTTGCTAAGTCCTGGCTCAACTCAGCAGAGTACGTAGCAGCGGCATATTTCCAGTCCAATTTGGAAAAATCTGCGATGTTCATGAACCCTCTGCCAGGTCGAGTTTTACAGGTACAAACTTCCAACATATTCCACCCATTGATTTCCAAACCATTTCTTACAGCTTGTATACTTGTATTACAGTTTTTGTCTTCCCTGTCCTGTTTGTGTGTGTGTAGGTGACCGACGTTGCACCTAACATCCCTGATCTGTCTTTTGAGGAGAACCACACACTGTCTGTGTTCTCCTGGATGCAGAACATCAACAATCTTCTCGGTGGGGTGGACACACACACACACACACACACACACACACACACACACACACACACACACACACACACACACACACACACACACACACACATACACATATCATTACATGTGTTTTTTGAATTGTTTTTTGTGTGAGCTTTTAAAGATGCTCATGCTGGTGTTGTCTGCCAGGTGGTACACTGGTGAGCGTGTGGAAAAAGGCCATGTGCTCGATGACCACAAGAGAGAAAGGCAAAGAGATGCTGGAGCAGCTCCTCCTGGATTCCACCTACGCCACCAGCTCCTTCCTGTCCATCGTCACCGGGATGGCGACCAGCTGCTGAGACAAACACACAAACCCACCAACAGAGACAGAGAGAAAACCCCAGTTACAATCACGATTCGATACTTTCCCACCATGTGAAAGTTATAGACATGCTCAAATAAATCTGAAGTCATGCATGTAGAATGATTGTATTGATTGCTGTAAAACTCAGAGACAAGACAACATGTAATACAGAAGATCTTGTCACTTCATTTTAGTCAATGGTAAATGTTCTTATAATCAACTAATAGAAAACTGTGTGGTACAAAAATGCAGTACTTGAATACAATTTTTCCTAGCTTGATATGAGTATTTGTGTTTTTGATGTTTTATATTTGTACTTAATTAGAAGGAAATGAACCTTTATGTACATATAGAATTTTGACATCCACAATAATGATTAGTTTATAAAAAAATTGCACAGAGTACAAAACATACTTGCCATACAGCATAATATGTTTATTAACAAATCACATTCAATACTTGTAAAGATAATTATCATGTAAGATATTAAATACACATTTGTAATGGAGTATTTAATATTGGGTAGTGTAGTTTAGTACACACCATAAATACAAAATACATGGATGAAATATTATTTGTGGGTTGTGGAAGCAACAAGTAATGGCTCACATGAAAAACAACCCGCACATAAGACAAAACATAAAATAAAAAACCAATACTTCAATACAGGTTAAGTTAGTACAAAAAATTGAATTGGATATAAATGTATTATAACAGGAAAAAATGACCCTGCAGTACATGAACTTTTACTTCTGAATATTCCGTCCATCATCAGCAGATGGGTTTAAAGGTTATTAATTGTTGCTGTCAGGTCTGACAGAGACGTGATGTCACAACAACGTTATGTATACAAACTATTTAATTTATAAAAATGTATTTATGTATTTATGAGTCTAGGCCATGATCACCATCAACTTGACAGTAAAATTCAGGACCACATCTAACATCCAGTACTCTACCCCAGTCCAATAGCGTTCCCTAGTGGCCCTATGATGTAAACACAAACATAACTTTTCCAGAAATGCAAAGTGATGTGTATTTTAAAGAATACCTACAATAAGCCTTTTCTCGTCATAAAGTTGTGAAAAAATATCTGGAGCCGCTGGATTAGCTGAACAGTGTTTCTGTCATGTGCTCAGTGATCTGCAGGTTTATTGCATTGAATCACTGTTGCAGTTAATGCAGATCAGACACAGCATCCTTTGTCATTGGGGGGAAATGACGACTTATCTGCCCATTCATTTATGATTGATTCATATCAGAAATAGAAATCTTGACCAGAGCCACACACACACATCCAGTTACACAGCATTAGGCTTTCCTGGTACTGGATTATTGAAAAGGAACAGAAGCACTGTAAATACTGTAGTATTTCTATAAATATATCTGAAAGGCAAAAACTGTGGAAAGTCCAGGCCATCGATTCCATGCGAGGAAACAAACGATTGAAAAGTGTTTTAATTCGGCACAAAACATAACATTTACTTTAACAAAATACAACATACATTTTGAATCACTGTAGGTGATGGCATCAAATAAGAGTGAAGGAAGACACACAGGGTCATTATGCCTGCAATGGAAAAACACAATACAAAAAAAAAACAACCTCTGTATGTTATGAACACCATATATCTATGCTATAGCTCATGATTGTCGGTGGAAAAGCGAGATCAAATACAAATTCACAATAGCAAAACACACAAATGCAGAATTTGGTATCCTGTCAAGGCTTACACACCATGTGTACGATACAGATGTTTATGAGCAAACATGTTTTTAGGGATGTTTTGAGTTAGTGCTACCAAATGTTTGCACTTTACAAAAACAAAACATTGCATCGATGAAGATTTTTTTTTTTTTATGGTAAAAACAACAGCAGAATGAAAATGGAAAAAACTGTAAAAATATTATTACATTAACTGTGCCAACTTTCAGATACAACACACCAGTAAATACTGCCTCCTCAGGCCACGGAGGGCCTCCTCCGAACAGTGATGAATGGAGATTGAATGAATGAACACATGTTGAACTGATGAATTTACAGCAGTGGTTCCCAAACCATGGCGTGGGGCCCTTTGGAGGGGGCGAATATGACCCAGGCGGAATGTGCAAAGGTGAAAAGCCTTTTTTCACAGCACAGTATTTTACCTGCCCAACACATGTAACTTACAACATCAATTGACCCCATCATGAAATTTACAATATAAATAGTCCAATAGTAGCCTTTGGATGTTTTAATCTGTATTTGTTGTTTGTCTTTTAGCAGGATTATGCAAAAAAAAAAAACTTGGTGTAAGGATGTGGTGTGGGTCAGGGGACAACCCACTAAAGTTTGTTGTAGATCCAGATCAAGTTGTGGAGGAAAATGTTGTCACTTCCTTTCACATTTCTCTGAGAATAATTCGCAGATCTTGAAATTCAAGCTTGTTTAGAGGGGCTGAGATCTACGCTTGTGTGCAGTTTGGTGCATATTCATATAAAAATCCAGATCTAGTGAATTTAAATGTGGTTTAGTGTTGTGCCTTCGCAGAGGTATGCACATTGCTGAGGGTTCTTCTAGTTCCACGTGATGAAGCTGTGCAAACGCTGCACTAGCAGTACTTGGTAGACAAAGAGTCTGGAAAACTAGACTTTTTGCGTGACCTTTGTAAAAACCAAAAACCCAAGAGTCAGAAGAAAGGATTAATTAGCATGTCTATTTGCTCTTCTATGAACTAAACTAGTTGTAATCTAATTACTTCCAACCCTCCAAACGACTTGATGTGGTGTTACGGGTTACAAAAACTCAATTTCAGCACTGGAACATTTACTTGGAGCCAAGGTTTTATGATATGACAAACAGTGAAAAGGCTCTTGTTTTTTCATTTGAACACAAGAAGCTCACGAGAAAGCAAAGAAAATATAGTTCATCTTAATATTGTTATTTCTAAATATTTCTTCTTTTGTCACCAGTATTGTTACCAGATGACAGAAATGCTTCTAATGTGCATGTCTGCTTGTGGTGGAGTAAAGGCCATAGGGTGCGTGACAGTAAAAGTCTGGGAACCACTGATTTACAGTAATCATGATCTTCATAACAGTAACATTGGTGCAATATCAGCAACGCATGAATACATGTTTCATTCTATTTAAAGACATGTTAAATCTTGTGTAAAGTGTTACATGTGAGCACCATCGTATCCCATTAACTACAAGGATACAGAAAACTGACACGGATTAAAAATATCAACACAATCCGTAAGGAGTGACAGTCGAGGCCGCTTTATCGCCGCGTTTCCCCTCAGCATCGGACATAAATTCCACCCAGCTTGACAAATACTGTGAAAGACGGCATAACCAACACTGAGTCTGTCCAGATATAAGGACATATACTGTAGGAATGTCACCGTAAAGTTTAAACACAAGAGAGGGGCCGGAGCTGGAAGGAGAGATTTAAACAAACATCAGTCAAAACCCACTCAGGTTCCCCCACTGTAGAGTCCGAGCAGCGAGGGAGGCAAGTGAAACAGCTTAAATACTCTGAGAGAAACGTCATCGAAATTATACTCAAATGCATTTAAATCAGGGGGGGGGGGGGGGGGGAGACATCCAGAGAATTCAGATGTTTGCTTTAAAATGAATAAACACAGCTCAGCCACAATATTAAAACAGGGCACTTGTTTAGATGATGGTAAGAATCGTTGTATGAACCATCAGTTGTGCGATTTAGAAAATACTTTCACTTTTCATCTATCATTTCCCCCCCGTTTTCTAACATTGTGGCCGATTTTGTGTATCCATCTTTTTTTAGTCTTGCTTGGGATTCTTGCTGTCTGCTGATTGCCGAGTGGGGAGGTAGAGGAATGACTGAATGGCATGTTCGCAGACTTATGGTCGAGATCGCGTGTCGTGATGGCGTTCGCATCTGGCGTGTTGCTGTGGCTTCATGAGAGGTAGAGGATGCCTGCGCCTCACACAGGAAACTGCCCTGAGCCTGCTAATGCACTGGAGTGTGTGTGTGTTTCAATGTGTGTGTGTGTGTGTGTGTGTGTGTGTGTTTGATATGAGATAAAGCTTTTGCTTATGTGTGGGCAGTTATATGTGTGTAGACAAATATATGTCTTGTGTATGTGCGTGTCAAGAAATGGTTGAGGACGTTGTTATGCTTCTCCATAGGCTGAGGCCTTGTCCTTTAACAGGTCCAGACACACGTGACAGCTCCAGCTCCCTGTGGAGAGAGAGGGAGAGGGAGAGAGAGAGAGAGAGAGAGACTGAGATCCAATGTCTTTTCCATATATAGCCTCTGTTTGTAGCTTCTCTCAAATCTACAGCTCTTATACAGTCGTGGTCCACCTATGTATAGTAAAACCCTGTGAGAGCTGTTATACCTTCCGGAGGCTGGTTCATTGGAGGCTTCAGGCAGTACATGTGGTATCCTCTGTCGCAGTCATCGCAGAACAGCAGCTGGTCCTACACGGGCAGCACACAATCAAAAACCATAAATAATATATGAAATGTGCACAGGGGGCAGAAAAATAAATATAAGTCCTACTGTTATTCTCTAACAAGGCACGAGGCAGCTAAAGGAGCTTCCAAGAGTCCTGTATCCTGTACACAGGGGTGTTGCAACAGGGTAGGTGAAGCAGGAAACTGCCTGGGGCCCCCGAGCTGAGAGGGAGCGGGTGGGCCCCCCCGAGAACGATTGATTGAATTAGTCCACAGCAATGATGTTTTTTAGAGAAATATGAGAGCCCCCTTAAATTCTGTTATTGGCTATGTACAGGAGACTGCTATGACACAATGGTCAGAAACCCCCAACAGGCCCCCATGTCACTAAAGTCACAAAGGTCTAGTTCAACGTAGGGCCCCCCAGATCCCTTTTGCCCTCAAAGCCTCTTTAAACACCCTGACCTGGACACTATCACAGACCTGACAAATATGTGTTTATTGGCATAGGAACAAACATTATCCAACTTTTTTTTTGCAATGTCCTTTTTATAAATATTTACACCACTATCATTCAAATATATTTTGATATGTTTTTCCTGCCCTGTAAATCAGTCTTATGAATCTTGAACTTATGTGGCTTCTACGTTTAATATCATAAACGATAATACAGCTTTTACTCAAAAGAAAATACGTTATTGAGTCAGTCACCGAGTCGTAGAAATGGAATGAACCAGAAAAAACATTTTGATTCAAGTATTAAAATATCAGCCTGGCACAAATTCAGTGTTGTATTGCCTGTGACAGGCTGAACGCTGGCTGTGGAAAGGTCACAGCATTAAAAGAAAAACACATCAAATTGAATCCAGATCACAGGAAATTCAAATGGGAACCTAGTAATAACATCCCAAAACTGGCATCCCACACAAAGCCTTTCCCCTGCTATACATACATCGTTCTCTGAGGTTCCACAGAGGCTGCACGACTTGCACTCGATGCACTGCCACTGGTACGTCCTCACCGCCTGCATCATGTTGTCGGTGAACTGCAGGCACGTTGGGTGACCTACAAAAGGGACGGGGACGGGGAGGGGGGGGGGGGGCGACGAGAACAGTGATGAGGGAAGGAAAGTGTTTACAAAGCAAAGTCAGTGGGGTTTTCTTATGTAACCGTTTATAGACGTGTGCCAGAAGTCCGACTTGATGGACACACATTTACATCATGCATAAAAAGCTTATTTAAATAATCTGCAGCTGTATCTGTTGGCTTCAGGCTTTCAGGACTTGGTTTTCTAGATTAATGAAAATGAATAAATACTCTTTCTACTATGCCAAGAGTTTGTCATTAGATTCTAAGGCTGTGATTAGTTTGGAATATCTTTGAAAGACAATCATTTTGCTTTTATGTGATTGGAACGATATTTTTCCCTGGTTGAGATGAATAGGAGAGACCCAGAAAACATCATTTCTCCCTTCATTCAGAAAACACAAAGTATTGCAAGTGTCAACCCATAGTGTTGACAGTCCATAGAGATGGATGGCATTCAATATCAAAGTCAATCTTGCCACAAAAGACAAGTGATGATACTGTATGACTGGGAAAACAAACACAAGCAGTTGTGTGTGTGTATATGTGTGTATGTGTGTGTGTGTGTGTGTGTGTGTGTGTGGGTGTGAGTGTTTTATCATCTTCCCTAAAAATGTAAACACATACATTATCATTTATAGCTATTGTCAACACCTGTGATAGCCTCCCTCGAGCCTCGCGGTACCGTCAGCATCTTATGATCACTGTTATCTGTCCCGCCCCGGTATCAATGGGATATCAATGAGCCGTGAATGAGCCACAATCAGGGATGAGATGATTTAAATCGAGACTGGGAAAGCAGCCAGAAACGATGAACACTCCCTATCAGCCTCCGATGAGTGAATAAATGTGACCTTAGGAGAATTTAATGCAGAGCTGTTTAAGCGCTTCCTCAAATAGTCTCTAAAATCAAACTGGGGAATTAAAGCTGGGAAGTAATAGATTAATAGATGTGATCTTATTGGATAGCACTTAGCTGCAGGCAATTTGACAATAATTATTTCCACTCACCATCGAAGTCCTTGAACAAGAGAGGAGCAATTGAGTGCCGAGTTGGCTCTTACCTCTCGGTAACCTGTCCTCTTTAGCCAATGGAGTGACTCAACAGTCCAGGTTCATCCCTCCCTTAGTGGCCAGTCATGTTATTTACTCCACCATGCCAGCTATCAACCTTTAAAGTCCAGAATTAATGAGGACATAGCCAGTGGAGTAACCTATGATCTTGATAATCTGAGTCAAGTGTAAGAAGTTAACTTTTTTTTAATGAAAAATGGAAAATGTCTTTTAAAAAAGCGGTAAAAAAGTAACTATATCCATGAGAGAAAAGGTTTTCAAGAAGCGTTGGGCTTTATGCATGAATGAAAGACTTTAGAATAATCCTGTGTCTTCAAGGCGAGCCACTGTAGTCCAGTCTGTGCCTTCAGCCCGTCAGCTGTTCCCCCAAAGAAAAGGTTTAATCAGGAAAGGATTTTAATTTCGCCATGAGGTCCAACTAGTCAAGCTGTCCTGATATCAGCTGTCAGCCACATCATCATCTTCTGATAACAAAATGTCTTCCAGCTCTGCTTCTTCAAAGCCATGAAAAGTGGAGGCCTCGCTGTCTGACGCCGTGCCGAACAATTCTTCGAGAGCACTCATCTTCCTCCCATCCTTCTTCGCTCCTCCTCTTCCAGCTACCATGAAAACATCAGTGTCAGAGCAACACAGACAAGGCCACACACTCTTACCGCTGCAAGAACAACATCGCACTCGCTGAAATGTGTACCCTGCTCTTGGTCGAGCTGATTGAAAAAAAAAAAAATGCTTCGCTGAGATATCCAGCAAGTGTGGTTTTGACTATAGTCTGAGAAAAAAAAAAAACGGGGAAAGGAAACAAAAAAAAGCAGCCAACTGTGCCATGTGGTGATGCATGAAAACTGAGCAACCAAAGAGTGAAGCTAGGCCGTCAAAAAGGAGAGGACCTTGCTGATGGATGAGGTTGACATGGAGAAGCATGCACGATGGAAGCAAGCAGCGGAGATTAAGGATCGATACTATTTTAAATGGAACGTTTCAGAGAGTTCCATGAGTAGGCTCTCAACTGTCAGGGTCTAGAAGGCTCATTGATAACCCACTGATAAGACACTGTAGCAACGCTAAAGGTCGAGCTAGCCTGTGTAATAAAAGTATATTTATAATGTGTATGCCAAAATATGTACATTTATTGATGCAGCAACTTAAACTGCATTGGATAAACACCTTTATGTCCATGCAGCAAAGATAAACATCGCAAGGAAGCGAAGAATACACATGAACAACAGATTGTGGGTAAAAGGAGGTAAAGAGAAAATAAAAATGAGATGTGCAGTAGACACAAATTAAAGAAAAGAAACCAAGTAAATAACTTTCCTATCCCCCACTAGGGAAAGGGGAGATAAAAAGATTGATGTCACTTTAATGTTTGCATGCTAAATATTGCACTAAAGCCAGGTGAGGGTTAGCTTGGATTATTTTAGCCTTATCTTAACCTATCTAAAGACTGGAAACAGGGGGAAACCATTAGATGTCACTAAATTCTACACGCTGAACCTTCAGGTAGTGAGATTTAGAGGTGATGTTGGGTGAGTTTGTTGCCTTTGGACAGTGCCAGGCTAGCTGTTTCTCCATTTCCAGTCTTTATGCTGAGCTAAACTAAGCCAACTATCCCAAGCCATGGGAGTGGTATCAGTTTTTCCATCTAACTCTTGGCAATAAATCATATTAGTGTTTTTTCCAACATACTGAACTATTATAATTAAGAGTGGTATCGTCACTCATACGACATTCTTTTAAGTACACAAATTTGGTTGGCAGGAAAACGAAGCCTGTGGTCTAAATGCCGACGTCAACAAAGAACCATAAGCTTCAATGGGAAAAGTTTGGGACTCACCGGAGCGCCCACAGTCAGAGCAGGACACCAGCTCCTCGGCCTGGCCCGTCTTTCTGTTGGAGTCCTGATCTCCCAGGCAGAAGTCGCAGTAGTCGTTGGGGATGATGGAACCGTCTGCGGCCTTCTGAGCTGTCAGCAAGAACAGACAAGGATATATTAGCTGTTGAAAGTTTTCTGACACCATGAAGACATTCTAGCGAGCGTGAACAGAAAGCCTCCGTGGCCCTGTGTAGCGTCTTACGTTTGTGGTTGTCTGCGCTCCGTGGAGGAGAAGGGCTCATCTCTGTTTCTTTCTCCTCCTCGCCCTCCTCCTCTGCCAGGTGAGTGTGGGTGTAGTGGTAGCTCAGGCCGGGTCCGGTTCTTGTAGCGCTTCCCACAGACTAAAGATAAGACATCACAGATCCATTAGAAACTTGCAAAGCCTTGTGGGGAGCGAGTACAGTGGACTTCAGAGTCTGCTCAGAATCAGCTTTCCAACGCTGGCTAATGAAAAGCGATTTTGTGCAAGGTGTCGAACAAAAAGTCAGCGACTTCAACTCACTGTCAGTGCACACTAGAAAAATCAAGTATACAGTCTGATTAGAACTGCCCCAATGTGTCCACGCCAAGCTGCTATATAGTTTACCCCATTCAGGTATATTAACAGGGTAGAAGTACTTCCCCCTCAGCTGTAAACATATGACTTGACTTGTAGGAAAAGGTAACTGCATTGCTAACTAAATTTGTGCAGTTGCAACTTATCAAAAGCTGAACTGTCACCAAGACAGAAAACATGGAGTATTAGATCTGCCTTATATTTTTTTATATAATATTACATTGAGTGATTTTGTGGATGTGAATGTCGACATTTGTAGTTACCAACTGCTTGACAACGCGTGCCCTGGGTGTAAATAAGAAAGAAGAGTTTAAAAAAAAGACTTGTAGATTTTGCAAAATTGGAAAGAAAACACTCAAACTGGTTTACGGCAGCATCGAACATTAAGGTAGAGATTTTAAAACTGGTGGAATAAAGTCAGATGTAATGAGCGTAGTGGACCTAATGACGTGAGTCCATCAGGCTATTCTCTGTAAAATGTAAACATGAATATGAATTTAATATGCTTTTAGCAAATCATTTTAACACCATAATCAAAATAATGTATTCTGAATAAGGTCAATAGTTGGAATATTGGTGTCCGAGTAAACATGGTCAGCGTCAACAATCAAATGGCGGATATGAACAAAAGCTGGAAACCACTGGGATTTGTCAGATAAATACTTGCTGTGTGTTACAACAAGGGACACAACAAGGCGTACGGAAAATATCAGCTTTGAATATTTGAACAGTGACTTCTTTGGGTTAGTTTTGCTTGCTGTTGCCACTGGTAATGTTACTGTTCGATAACTTTACTCTGTTGTTACTGTACTATGGTATCGTCACTATAATATAATTTATACAAAAAGAAAAGCAGAAGAAAGCACCTTGTTTGCTAAAAACAAAACTACACTGACTATGTATCTAGTCTAACACTGCACTAGATTTGAGAAATTGTTGAGGATTCTTCACAGTGAGCACAGTAGAGCTGTAGCCATTGTAGAAGTTTCTCATTATCCATTTGGTGCATTATTCTGGTGCTATGCAGCCATTTCCGGTTCAACTTGAGTTAGTGTGACCAAATATCACAAGGCTGCAAAGCTGTTCATCTGTTTATTACTTAACATCTGTCGCTCCTCCTTTCCAATTTCATAGGAATTGTAATTTTCCCGAAAGACAACATTAAAAACACTTCTACAATGGCTACATATGTGGATCACATCACAGCTATAGAGTGAACTAAGAAGCATGCGTCCCTCAGCGCGCAGTTAGCCAGAGCTCCTGCTGAAGCATCATTTGGTGCATGCCTTGCGATGAGCAAGCATTAAGGCACATGGAGAAGCGTTAGTGTCATGCAATGCTTGCATTGTAGGAGGGGATGCCTGTTCTAGCACAAAGCATTTAAAAAGCAGTAGATATCTGTAAAGGGTTAGCATTCAGTAAGCCATTCCCACAGCAAATACCTATGAGCAAAAACGCCAATCATAAAGAGTTCATGGAGACCCCTAGTGAGACAAGATGGCGACAGGGTCAGATACCTTCTTCAGCCTTTTTTGAGTTATGCTTTTGTTTGTATCTATCTGGAACAGAGAAGACACAAAAGCAAACGATAAAGGAAAGACAGAACAAGACACAAAATGAGGATGAGATTCATTTGGTTGAGGCTCAGTCAGTGGGGCTGTCTCTGACTGCATCCCCATGGCAATCCATTCCCGGGGGATTTATCTCAGTACGTAAGTGGCATGCTAGTCAGGTCTGGATTAACAGCAGACTCTTTCTTCATGCTGCAGAGGACTGCTCTTAGAAACAGAGGAGGAGAGGGGCTATCATTGGAAGGAGAGAGAAAATGACTTGTCTGATAGGTTTGCTGAACAATGTGGAGCAGGCATGTAGAGAAAGGTTTCCTGAAAATACACCATGAAGAAATTCGGTTAAGATAATAATTTGATAAGACCCAGGCCTAAGGAGAGTTTCTCCACTACCTTGCGCATTAGGAGACACAGTGATTGTTGACTCAAAAAACGAACTCATGACCTGAACACATGATGGCAAATGAAGGACAAAGGGTCAAGTTCTCTTTTCTCTTACTGTCACAGACGTAAGGTTTGTCCTGGTCGTCGGTGTTGACAGGATCTGTTCTCCTGCGACTTGATCTGTTCTGAAATTAAACAACAAACATCTGATATTTAATCCTTTTCAACTTAGCTACGGATACACCTGGCGTCCACAGTGTTCGAGCTGCTAAAACTGAGACGTTCGGAAGAGCTGCTGGCCCTGTTTTAATTTGAAATCTCCGGGGCTGCGTTTTAGTCTGGGCGGCCAGAAACTGAGATGACGTAGACTCTCTACCGCTAGCTCATCGAATGTTTTTAGTCTCGACAGAGCCTTCACTGATTAGTCAGGCTCCTATCACACGACCCCTCCCGGAAGAAAACGACCGGCATTAACCTCAGTTATCAGTGTAGAACGCCACAAGAGAATAAATTACAAGCGTTTCTGACCCTGTTGTCTTTGCTGTTACACAGTTAAATTCTGCAGTTTACAATGATACAACTATTTGCATGCGTAGGAGACAAGCTATGTGTGTTAATGAGATTATGTTATTGTTCTCTTTTATGCCACATACACATATAAAATGTGTCCTTTTGTCTCTGGAACTCACTTTGCCTCTGTTTCTGTTCTTTCTCTTTGGAGTGTCCAGTTCAAAGTCGTCCTCATCATTGAAACCGTCCCCATTTTCATCTGCATCCAGTACTCTCTGCAGAGAGCAAACGCACAGGACAGAGAGGGTTAGGCATGAACAGGTTAGAAAAGGAGGTGTAGAGTTCAACATGGAGGTATCAATGACTTTCCGACTGACGTAGAGGGAAGTGGGGACACTCATGAACAACAGCAGCAAAGAAACTAAGGATCCAGTTCGACAGAAATTGTGCTTAGTGGTAAAAAGAGAAAACAATTTTCGAGGACAGGATGAAAATTAGGTAAATGTTGTGTTAACACAATCTGGCTTAATTACTGTTGACATAACACAACACTCATCAAGTCAAGGACCCATAGTGACATTATTCTATCAAACTATCAAGAAGTGGGTATTGGATCATCTCCTCAAATTTAACCATAACAAGATGAAACTCCTCATCAAAGTTCCTGAGAGCAGCAAATGTCACCTTAAAAACAATCTCTTTATATGAACTTTGAGTGGGAGATAAATATTTTTGTCTTCTCCAATCAGTGTGCATACACCATAGTAACCAGACTGTTAACTATTACACAACTTATGTCAAACGTCACACAATTTTGGGAAAATTGACATGAGCCCTGGTCATCCATAGAATACAAAATTAATTTTAGAATAATTTACTGTACTTTACCTACTTAAGGTCAAAGTGAGATCACTCTGGTCTCCTGAAATCTAGACTTAAAACCTAGGAGTGACTTTGGCTTTTCCAGTTACTTACTGACTGTCTTCAGCTACTAAAAGCACAACTTAGCCATGTCTGATACACCAAAAAACATCCAATTAAATACCTGTATTTCCAGCAACGTCTCCTCTTCCTTACAGATGCTGTTCTTTTTCTCCAGCAGGCTGTCCCCCCTCAGGAGGGCCTCCAAGGCTGTGGCCTCCCCCGGGGGCACCTCACGCTTTGGGGCAAGCTCAGCTTCTGAAGAGGATGAGAAAAAAAATTAATTTGATTTGGTATGTGTGTGTGGGTGCAATATACTGCATGTGCATTCAAATATACGTCTCATATTTAGTGGCATTTATTTTTTCTAGTTTGCAGAGCATATAAAACAGCTTGTTAAATATCACATATATATATATACATTTCATCTACAGAACACTTGAGTAACCAGCTTTATGTAGAATCCCATGATGAGGACTTTTAAAGTTATCCTAACTGGAGAGCACTTTCAAATAGCTGAGGTTTGGGTCAACAAGATGCCAGTTTAGCGTAGATGGAACGCCAAAGCAAGACAAAGGTATGAGCATCAATGTGGACAGAGAGTAACTGTTCCTTCTGTTTTGGGTAATAAAGTTTAATAACAGTGACAAGGCGGCCAGCCAGAGAAATAGGTGCACCTGGTGCATAGTAATAAAGGAAATAATGAAGCAAAATTAAAAAAACATCGCTCGTAAGCCTGAATGATATCTCACTCTCTCCTACAATCTGCTTTATCTTTCTTTCTTTCTCTCCCTCCCTCTTTTCATTTCCTCAGAGATGAACTTGCTGCAGCAACGGCTCTCTGTCCTCGTCTTTGAACTCTAATACCCGGATAAATACAGAATGAAAGCAGGGATGTGACAAGAAGGGTGGGGAGCGGATGAGCCACCGCTGTAAGACACTCTTATTGAATACAGAGCTGCTGTACCGCTTTGTCTCCTCTGCTCCCTCCTCTCCGCACCACACACTGCATGCCTCCTCCTTCACCTCTGCTCTCAACTGACACCCTCCCACCTCCTCCCTCCTCTATTACACTAAAGCCCTCTTTCCTTTGCTTTCCTCTCCCCCCCGTTTTCTTTGCCCTCCTCCTACCCATCCTTATTCCCCTTTAAACCCCCCCACCTCTCCTTTGACTCTCTGGGGCAAAACGGGGAGATAATAAGTGGAGCTGAATGTTCTGCTCTGCAAGTAATAAGCAAAAAAAAACATCTTCCACTCCACACACACACACACACACACACAATGTATCTGAATTTCCATTTCCTCTTGATCTAAACGTCAGTCGACTGGCACTGTCCTCGCCAACGTCACAAAAATGTGTGTAGACAGTTTCCCTCTGTGTCGTCTACCTTCATGCATTTGCTTGCACTCTTTTGAACCTCTGATTGCAATGAATGACGAGTGGAGAGCAAAATGGCTGCTGAGGTACAGCCCCTGACTTGAGCTGTGTGACATGCAAAAGAAAAAAAATCTACAAAAACAAGGAGTTGAGTTTTGGTTTCAAACTCTTTCAAAGTTACCTCACGACAGAGCCTCTGTGTATCTTCACGGACACACACTGACGCACACACAGACCGACCTCTCTGCCCAGGAAGCATTAAATAAACATAAAGCATTTCCAAAAAGCCCGAGAGAGGAGCACTCACATTCTTCTGTCGTGTTATGATAGATATCTGGGCCAAACTGCAGAATTGGATCTCAGAAAAACAAAACTGTAGACTTCTACATTTAAGGCTTTCCAGTATATACAGTGTCTCTAGGTTTCTCTCTCTCTCTCTCTCTCTCTCTCTCTCTCTCTCTCTCTCTCTCTCTCTCTCTCTCTCTCTCTCTCTCTCTCTCTCTCTCTCTCTCTTTATGTGCTTTGGTTGCTGGTTGGGTGCAGCTCTGGAGAGTTTCTTCTCCTTTCTTGTTTCCTGAAAATGACTCTGTCCTCTCCTTAAAGCTGTGGAGTATTATATTGCATCTGGGAGACGGCGGGCGGGGGGGACGACAATGGTGTGGCAAAGCAGAAACAAAGACCTGCCTATATGTCCCCCCATATCAGGTTCCTGGGGGATTCCTTTGCTAAAATCCCCTGTTACACACACGTATGCATGCATGTATGCACAAACACGACACACAGACACACACACTTCAACCTCATAAGACTCACTTACATTCTAATGGCGCATGGATAAATGATTATAGAGGCCCAGTTAGGGTGCTTCTGTGCTTTAACCGAGAGCCAGAGTCATGTGTGGGGGTGTTTGTGTGCTTATGCATGTGCACTTCTGTGTATGTGTGTGTGCGTGTGTGTGTGCGTCTGCTGCCAGAGAACAGTGAGAGGAGGCATTGATTCAGGGGAGAGAATGAACCTAGAGACCTGGCGAGAGAGACGGGCTAACTAGAGCCAGATGGTCAGATAGTGAGCATAAATGCCACTCACCCTAAAGCTCTGTGCAGCTGTACACCAGCACTGAGGGCACAGACGCAACATATATATGTGCAATTTCATGGTCAGCACTGCTGAGGCCATGGCTTTTCACTGTGTATGCATGTCAATGTGCTGCTGGGCTGTGTGTGTGTGTGTGTGTGTGTGTGTGTGTGTGTGTGTGTGTTGTTTGTCTTACCTAGTCGAAGCTCACACAGGCGGAGCTGGGGATCCAGAGGAGGGTGGAGTCGCCTCTTCTTTCTCCAGCATCGAGCAGGGTAGGTATACATCTGTCCCGCTGCTTGGCCTTGATGCACACACACACACACACACACACACACACACACACACACACACACACACACACACACACACACACACACACACACACACGTACACAGGAAGATTTTTAACTACTATTGGCAAGCCCGTTTTAACAAAACCTGCACTGAAACTCCATACACACACACACAAACTATTTCTGTTTTCTTGACACTTTATATGTCCAGATTTCTGGCTAAAACTCAGTCTGATGGTTCACATATTAAGAAAAGTCCAACTTTTATGGTCAGATTCCAGAAACACAGGGTCACACAAACATTTATTTAAACTATCACACATATGGAATCATTGTAGAAATGTCACAACTCCAATTAACCATTGTAATAATTGCCACTATTGAAGCAAGCCAGGATTCCTCTATTTTAATTGAATAGTTTGGCGCCTGACCTTGTGTTCAATCCTAATCTACCATTAGCTTGAAAAATACATTTTTTTTAATGAGTCCATGAGCAAAGAAACAAAGCCAAGGATAAGCAAGGGAGGGATAAAGCCATAATACATGCATATAATGTTAGGTCTGCCACAAAGTATAGGGTGTGGCCTGAAGGGCTTTGCATATGAGATGGAGAGCAGGCTATTTGTGTCCGACTCTCAGTGAAGAGCAGATTCATTCCCTTCGGCCATACAGGCGACCCAGATGTGAAGAAATGGAATGCTGACTGCGTGTCTCAGGATAAGTCAGCACGTAGGTATAGTCATAAATCATCAAATGCACAAGAGGGGTTGATTGGCTTTTTTGTAATTCAAGGAGGTCAGTAATCCATCTTCTATTGCTTATTTGCTTTCTGTCTGAGAGTAACATTAGAGGATTGATACCACACTCATGTCAGGTGATTTACATAGGTTAGGATCAGAGAACCAGAAGGTTGTGGGGTCAATCTCCGGTTACTCCAGTGTGCATTCCAAAGTGTCCTTGGGCAATATGGGCATGTGTATGAATGGTGTGTAATAGAAAAAGCGCTGTATATAAAACTCTTGTGTCAATGTATAAATATGCATAAATGGAATAAAAGTCACTATGTCTTAATTTGTGAATAATCACCTGAAACTATGTTTTCATTACCTTAGAATGAGTTATTTATATCTACAACATCATAAGTGGGTCCTCTTCCACCATGTGGCAAGGCCATGTTTCTACGGTGGCCCAGAACAGACAAACCAAACACTGGCTCAAGAGTGGGCTTTTCCCTCTTTCATGTTTTCTCCTCTGGATGCCACTAAATCTGACACACTGAACCTTTAATAAAAGTAGGAGTAACTCATTTTAGCCCTTTAGCTGTGTTTCTCACCTGGCTGGCGGTGGCGCTTTTCCATCCAGATGTAGCAGTTGTTCTGTGCAACGCCCGTTTGCGAGTCCAGGAAGGGCATGCGCACACTGCGCTCGGCACAGAGTCGGGCATTGTAGCTGCGACAGTGTTCAATGGCCTCCTTATAGAACTGGTCACCCAGCCTGAACACAGAGAAACAAGAAGCAGGTAAACTATGAGGTAGACAGACTCTCAGACAGAAGATAATCCTTTAATGTAACATGCCAGGCTAATTATCATTTACTACAACAGCTCAAGTGAAATTAATTTCTTTGTGGAACTCAAGTTACCCACTAAAGTATATGTCCTAATGATCCGAGCTATATGCTGCAAGCAACTTCGATTTCTGCTTTCTGTGTCATGACGTCCTCCCAGCTAAATGTTGGCATTTTCTTTTGGATGCTTAATAACAATAACACGTAACTGATGAGTGGCTGTGGTCTGTGAAACACACACGAGTGAGGCTGTTCAACCTTGGTTAACTTTAGCTTTATAAAACACACCCTGACTTCTCTCCACAATTTGACTCAGTTTGAGGTGAAGTCTGGATTTAGTGCAAACATCTGAGCTGACAAGGCACATCTTTACTGGTGGGGACACAGTAACGACTGTGAAGAAACACAAATACAGGAAACAATGGTGAAAGTAGAAGAAATGCTTTAAATGTCAAATCCTGTCAAACTGATAGATGAGGCAGAGCGCTGGATCGAAGTCCACACAACAGACACATTACTATGACCAGGATGTGAGGCATTAATATCCTCCTCAGTCCAGGCAAACTTTCTGCAGCTAAGATAATCAGAGACAGACAGAAAGAACCAGGATTCATTCCTGGTATGTGGTTTCCACACATTGTCTTTGTTTAAGCTAAGATGCGGCAGGGGGGTTGAAAAGGTTAAATAAAAAAGGGAGAAAGGCCCTTGGATCTCTTGCTCTTGGGGATATTCTCTCTGTTGATGTGCACACACGTCCATCAGCCGGCCCAACATCCTGTCTCTACGACTGTGAGCAGAGATGGGTGCTCTGTGGATTCTCTGCACAGATATGTAAAGAATGCCAAGCTGGACAAAGACCAGCATTCTGGTCGCACTGAATCTCACAAAGATGTGCAGTGTTTGGGAGCGGAGAGCTTGGAGGAAAAGGATGGGGGGGAAGGGAGAAGGGTGAGAGGGCAGAGTGAACCAGGTTGTTGCATGCAAAAGATGAAGGAGAAAGGGTGACATTGCAGGTATTTTACTTGCAAAAAATGTGAATACAAAGAGGGAAACTGGAAACTTTGGACACATGCAGCACGGATCAAGGTCTGCTTCACGCTTGTAAAAAGTGATTGCACCTTAGGTTTGGCTGCTGCTACATCTAGACGAGGATCAGAGATGAATGGGAGATTTGTTGCTGGATGTATAGGCGATGAGCTGTATGATTTAATAGGACTGCTCATATACCTTGCATGGCATATTATTGGGAGAGGGGTTAAGTTTGTTATTTATGGTTTTGGGCTGACATCGGAGAGAGCCAGGTTAGTTGTTTCCCTGTTCCTAGTCTTTAAACTAAGCTGAACCAACTGTCTCCTGGCCCGAGCAACATACTGCACATGCAGTGGTATCTACAAATCTTCTCAACTTACTGTTAACAAAAAGCATGATTCCAGAAAACAACTGCTTTGGGTATAAATCTACTTTTTGAGCGGATTAGCAGATAAATCAGGATTAGAAGAGAAATGTGGATGATGGACATCAGAAATCATCCAAATCACTGATGTATTTATTCTGACATTTTATTGCAGTAGTGATGAATTGCATTTGCAAAGGTGGAAAGTAAAACTTCTGTTGGCTCTGTGTGCCACAGTGTATGTATAATGTCTGGGCTCGAACACGTGGCTGTTGCATACTGAGTTTTTTTTTTATGTCAGGAGACTACAGAAATGAGAAGTGCAGCTGGTGTTATTGGTGCTACATCTTTTTAAAGTATGACAAACCGGCTGTCACCGTGATTTAGTCATATCCAAATCTCCAGAAGAGACTGCCTGTCACATAACTTACATTCCCAGAGGTAAAGTGTTATTCCTGCTGTCACTCTTTGTTCCCTGAACTGAAGCATGTGTGCCTGTGCCTGTGTGTGTGTGACGACCTACAAGCATCTCTGTCTTCATCCGTCTTTCCCTATTTTCCTCCCAGTGTTATCCCATACTGCCTGTATGTTTCTGTCCCATTTCCAGCTACAAAGCGCCTGTATAACATCCTCCGGCAGCTTCATAAACTCTTACATAAGCAAATGTTCGCATCTGCTTGTTTGCCTGCTGCAAATTTGTCTTTGTGGTATGTTCATGTGTTTGGTTCAGAGAGACCAAAGAGACACTGCACGTGTGTGCATATGCGTGAGCGTGTATGACCATCTGTCTATGAGTTACATGTCGGCCCTTGGACATCCCACCCTAAACCCCTGACCCCATCCCCCTCTGAACTCGACTCATCCATTAGACAGTGTGCTGTGCTCCTGTTTGTACCCATTAGTCCACTGTATGGCTGTTTGTAGTGATTCTGCTTATGTAAGTCAAGTTTTGCATGTCGGGGAACGCATTCCTCCTGGTCAACAGCTTCCTGGATACTGATGGAATCTGCAGTTGCAATGAGTTTGTGTGTGTGTGTGTGTGTGTGTGTGTGTGTGTGTGTGTGTGTGTGTGTGTGTGTGTGTGTGTGTGTGTGTGTGTGTGTGTGTGTGTGTGTTTGCGCCACCATGATTGTTTCAACTGCTCACATACTAACAAAGAGAAAGGCTTTGTGGTTGATGGCCTACTCTTATCTAAACAATTATGGGCCATTTCATCACCTAATGCTAATGGTTCACATGTCAATGTTTCCAGGTAAAAAGGAGAGGAGAGGAAAGGAGAACAAAGCTTATTCTGCATTTCAGTTCAACCTTCTGTTTTCTATTTGGACATCAGGAGGTACAACCTGACCCTTTTATCCAAAGTGACTCACAACTGAGGGACAACACTACTCTTCAGTACAGCAGGAGACCTTGAACGAGGTAATAAGTGCTAACTCTGTTCAATGAGAACAAGTATGAGGGATCAGGTAAGGAAGTGCTCCACGAAGTACTGGTTAAGGTGTTAAGAGGTTGTTGTGATTGCCTTGTGTACAAAGATGGCAGTGCTGGACGACATTCCTTGGAGGAAACGGAGTGGTCCTGAAGGAGTGTAATGCTGTATGATTGAGTTCATGTAGGTCAGTGCAGACCCAGACATCGATCTGTGTTGAATTCGATTCTGGAAGCCTTTTGGTAGCCGGTGGAGTTTGATGAGCAGCGGAGTGACATGTGCCGTTTTTGGCTGACTGAAGACCAGACGTGCCGCCGCATTCTGTAACATTTGTACGGGTTTCACTGCGAATGAAGGTAAGCCTTCATCCACAAGGGCATTGCAGTAGTTGAGATGAGAGGCCTGTCGCAAAATATGACATTTAGGTTTCTCATTGCCTTGGTTGAGATGAGGGATGAAGAGGCGATTGTGACATTGATGTCACACAGGAGGAATTGCTTGGTTGGGATGACAGAGTTCAGGCTTGAGAGGCTTGGTTGGAGGTGGCGTTCCCTCATCCATGTGGATTAGAGTCGAGCCTGTGAGGTCATCTGGCGAGCATGACAGGAATAGTTGTTGTGTCATCTGTATAGGAGTAATTCGAGAAGCTATGCTGGTGGATAACTGGCCATTTAGATCGGATTTAAAACAAGAATGGGCCCATATTGTAGAGAAACGATAGCAGGATGTTGTGGTTCACTATGTCAAAGATTCCTGATCCGATTCTGGTCCGGGAAGATAAGGGCGGACGACTAAGCTGCAGCTCTGGCGGTTTTTAGAGATCCTGTTCCAGGTAACAAAGATGTTTCAGTGGAGGGGCCACTTGAAGCCTGGCTGATTTGGATCAAGGAGAGGCGTTCCATGAGAGGAATCCCAGAGTCCCAGAGAAACCCCCCTATCAGTAGCCTTAGATAAGAATGGATTCCCATCTTGAGGTAGAGGTATGAAGCTTAATTTGCATTGAACTTCAGGTGAACCAGTGGGGTCACAAACTTCAGAAGACTCAGTTTAGTAGCAAAGAAGAGCTTATGAACATTATGGATTAACACTCTGTCACTGTTTTACCACAGGTTCTGTTACTACTGACTAAATACAATAATTAATCACATTTAGAACTTTTTAGAAGTATTATAAATCAGTCATACTTCTCTCCACATTCATGTTCATCTCTTTACACTCCTACTTCAACAAGTTACTGAAACGTTTAATGGGATACCTCTTAGTTTCACGCTTGATTATTTGATTTGTCAGTTGACAGAAAATTTAACTGGAAAAATGATTCTAATCATGTAGATCTAATGCTTTTCTTTTTGAAATATGATTGATAGACAGATGTGACATATATTGAAAATGTCACATTGAGCTCTATAACATTATAATAGGCCTAAATTATAACTGTATGACATTTTAGACGATTCAGTTAATTGAGAAAATAATGAGCAACCCTGCTTCATTTTCAATTTTATTTAGAAAAAAAAAACGCATCACCATTTTGCCCAGAGGCAGGAGATGTTTTGTCAGTCATGCAATCCTCACCACAGTTTCCCATATCACACCTTTGTCAATCACTTTAATGAGCTCTCTGCTTTGAAACAACATCTCAGTTGATGGCTGTGGTTATAGCATCCGCAAGACAATCATAAGCCCTTAGGAGGCTGGAAAATAAATTAATAAATAAATAAAGAGGAAGGTTTGACAGAATAATACAATAGGAAAAATCTCTTCAAGTTATAATACTACATGAAAAACTTTTATGTTTCCGAACATAAAGTTGAAAAAGCCTCTGGTAATGTTGGATTTCCCTTCAACTGACACACATTACTTTTCACAGACACACCTTTTCCTGTCAGGAAAATTTTAAAAACACAACTAATAGTGTTGGGGAATGGTGTTGTTTTTAATCACAAAATGCATGGGCACAAGATAATGAGAGTAATTATAGTCTGGTCAGTCAGTTTGGACCAGGAATAAGTAAGGGGCCCCAAAGGAAGTGCAGGGTTGGGCAACGGCATATGGGCACTGATAGGCGTCTTTGTGACATTTAGTAGGCAAAGCAGTGGGTGAAGCAGAGAAGAGGGAGACATGGGGGGGAAGAGGAGGTGCAAAGGAGGCCCGGGGAGGAGGGGTCCGATGTATCCTGGGGCACACGTGTTCCCTTTCAAACCCTGTCACACTCATTTTCTCTCCGACTCACAGATGTGTGTAGGCCTGTGCACGAGCCCTTGTCCGTGTGCAAACAGACACACAAAGCGAATAAAAGGGAAAGGTGCAGGGCGCAGTCAGAGCGGGGGGGGGGGGAGGTAGAGCGAGCAGCTGAAGAGGAAAGGGTGGTGCAGAAGGGGAAACCCTGATTCAGATGCTGCTGTTGTGTTACTGTAGGGGGTGAGGGGAGGGGTGGGAGCCGAGGGCTGAACGAAAACTCAACATTCAACTTAGCATGGGGTAACTGGAGGAAATATGTGTCTCCAACGCACCAGATTACTTATTTATGCTGGACCAACATGCAGTCACACCTCACATCTACACACAAAAACATAGGGAGAGACATGTGGCTGCCTTCTTTTAAAAAAAAAAGAAGAAAAACCATGTTCCTGGACATTTAATTCCCTGTGCCTGGAAACCATTCTGCAACATTCCCATTCCCTCAGATAGACAAAGGCCAGGGTTCTGCCCCTGTGCTGAGGGTGTAGTATAAATGTATGCAGTAAATTCAGCCAGGCAGACCCCCACACACACACGTACACCCCACACACCCCAACCTCCATCACTCACTCACGCTCCCTCTCACGCACACTGGGGGAGGGGCGCGCCTTTGCACAAGCGGCCATGCATGTAACAAATATACACAATAAAAACACACAATCCCAAACACACTGACCCTCCTCCCTTGTCCGTGTAACCCCGATGATTTCAATCCTTTTGCAAACACGGTCAAACCATTTTCCACCTGAGGTCTTTGGTTCACTGTAAATCCAAAGTTAATGAGGAGAGAAATAGCTTAAAGGACATATAATAATATGCACATAAATACTCCCCTGCATATGAAATACGCAGCTCATTTGAATACTTCTCATGTCAGCCCTTCATTAAGTCCCATCACACACGGCCTCTTATCACAAAGACGTCTTTGTAAAAAAAAAAAAAAAAAAAAAAAAAAGGGACAAAAAAACCCAGAGCTTTAAATGAATCAAGTAAATATGTGAGTTTAAATCTGATTGAATGAGTCGAGGAAGCCAGACGTGTTTACTGCCAGCTGCTGATGGTTGCTATTCATCTTTTCGGAGCTGAGCGGTGCACGGCAGGAGAGGAGGGCCGGATCACTACCATGTCCTTATTGAGTGCACATGATTTACCGGCCACATCCTGAGGACCGATGACAAGCACGCCCCATTGTTTCAACCAGACAGTGAACTCACACAACTGCTCGGTCTGGAAAGTGGACGGCAACATCATTTCCCACTGCATGTTACTTGATATTACCTCGTACACTCCCACACTCTTGTGATTAGGACAAGCGCTTATGCGTGTCTGTCTGTTTTGGTGGGTGAAGTCACTGTTTCCCCCTTTTTTTGTGTGTGTGCAGATATTGGATGGGAAGGAAGGGAAAGTCCTGCAATAGCCTATATGAAGGGCAGATGGGGGGGGGCTCCCTCCCTCCCTCCCTCCACCTCTTCCTCTGACCCTGCATCAGAGTGTCTTTCTTTACCTCTCTGTCAACAGATGGACCCAGGAGAATACTGGGTCCATCAGTAATCTATAATCTGCTCTACATGCACAACTGCAGACAAAAACAAAGACAAACATATACACCTACACACAGTCTCTACGGCAGCCTAATCCGGTTTGATGGAATACAGGAGATTACAGGATGTTTTTGTCTGATTTGTTTTCACTGCAAACAATGAGCTGTACAGTATTTCCAGGATGGAAAACGTGTATAATTGCACATCAATATGAAACTGCCTTGGGTGAAAGCAGATAGATGGTGTTACAGTCATTGACACCACTTCACATTTTTCGAAAATACAACTAAATAATTTAGCAAATAATATGTCGGGTCAAATCATGCTCTGTTTAAAACATTAATATTAATACAGTACACCCATCAAACAGATCAGGCAAAGAGACCAACACGCATTAGGGCATAGAAACGGAGCTGAAAGTTAAGAATAAATCTCTTCTATTACTTTTATAGTGCATGAATAATTTATAATGTAACAAGGCAATGTGTTCATATTCACGTTTGAAAAGGCCGGTGAAAAAAATGATTCTGAAGCCCCTTGTAAATGGTAAATGGTTTGTATTTATATAGAGCTTTTCTAGCCTTGATGACCACTCAAAGCGCTTTACAGTACAGTTTTGCCATTCATCCATTCACACACACATACAGTGCATCTATTAGCAGCACTTGTAAACGTTACATCTTTCAGTCTGGTTTATCTAACTGGTTTTAAATGTGTTATTGAAGCCAACATATACTTGTAAATGAATTGAAACCTTAGAAAAATAAATCAACATAAAAATGATGTAGCCTGCAACATACTTAAAATCTTGATTTAGAAACATGTATTTTGTGCACCCACTTGACATCATGACATCGACATAACGTTGTTTTCAGAGCACATAATGCATGCAGCTCTGAGGTAGATGCTCCTAGTAAATCCAAACGTGTGCATTCATTTACACTATCAACTGAAGGGGGACTGCAGACCCCTTACATCACTGGTACACGCAGGTCTTCCATACACGTATGAAAGGAGGTCAGTGCTGCATGATAATAATCTGCTCTATGCTTTGTGTGCGTCCGTCTGACAGCACGAGCCGCGCGCTGCGCCACCGTCTTCCTCTCGTCGTGCGCATTGTGACGCTAATTGCGTGAAATTGTTTTATTCAAATTCGCACGTCTCGCGCGGACAAAGAGCCCCGCGTGCAAACTTTTGCTTTCGTGCAGCAGAAACGTGCACGATGGCAACTTTCTGTCTGAGTGGAACCACGTCCGCGAGCGTGAATGGAGATGTTTACGCGCGGGCTGGAGACGAGTGCATGCTTTTTTTTAACCCGACACAGTAAACAAGTACTTGCACACAACACACACTAACACACGCATACACGCACGCAAAGGCTGTCCAGAGCAAGAGTGTTGATTTTCTGATACTAACGTGCACCCGAATTTAACCTTATACTCCTTTTACGCGCATGCAGTCAAACTGTGCAGCCATTGCATGGAATATTTCCAAAGAATTACTTACGATTTTAGAGGATTATGAATGACAGTCGCCATTTTCCTGCAGGACTGTAACGTAATATTCCAAATCTCGGTATAGTTTGGGACCCTTTCGGAAAAAAAGAAAAAACACCAGAGCCAATACGGTCCTGGGCAATGTGCTCCCCACCAATACAACCCCAGCATCAAGACGTTGGGCGTGGCTTAACAGAAATCTGTCAAAACCAATGTCCCCCGTCTTTAGATTCTAATGATCTCACCAAATAAACTTGATTTAGCTGTGATCTATTTAAATAGCATCAACATCACACACTGCGAGCAGCTTCATGGAGTTATGTTGGTAGCTTTTGTTGTATTATGTGGGATTTGACGGCTGTTTGGACAATAATCAACCACTTTATGTTACAGCCATTAATTCAAATTCTTCTTAAATCATAAGAGTTCGAAATAAAATGTGCACAATCCAGAGAAAACTATCATTATATTCCACTTAAATTAGATTAAATCAAATTAATGTTCATGATTTTATTCCTGTGTGGCTATGAAACGCTCACTAAGAAAACAGCCAATGAAGGCATGCCACGTCAAAGGCTACTGTGAGCCAATGAATGACGCGTGGAGGCGGGACAAAATGGCCGGAACCTCATATACAGTAGTAAGCTGTTGAGAGGCTAAAACTGTAAACCTGTGTCAGTTGAACAGGAAGTAGAAGTTGTTAACACTTAATTCAAGGCGCATTTGCTGACACATTTAAACCCTGTTTATAAACACTTCTGTTAAACGTTCTGCGCCTGACGTGTCGAGAAAACAGGGTCGAGAATGGTGTGTGGCTGTTAGCTAACATTAGCTCGAGAGCTAATGCTAAGGGCCAGCTAACGTGTGCTAACAGGTAAACACGCTGCCTCAGACTGTGTCACACGGTCACAAGCGGTGTGACGACCTCTGATCTCGGGGCTCGAACAGCGGGGATGAAGAAGTGGACCTGGCGGGAGGGACAGCGACCGCACCGGCGACAGGGGGCCGGTCACCGCCGCGGCTGGTGCAGAGACAACCGGCAAAGATCTACACAGGACGAAGACTGGTGTGTTAAGTTGAATGTGGACACTGGTTTGAAGGACGTGAGACGTGTAAGTCAGTGCTGCTACTGTTTATCCCTGAGCATCTCTGCCTTTCACTTCGCAGGTATGATCACAGAAATGCAGGGCCTTCAAATAGAGCGTCACAGAGGAGGTGTGACAACCAACCTGCCTCATCGTCTGCTTCCTCCTCGTCTCCATCATCTTCATCTTCCTCTTCCTCCTCCAAGTCCAGCAGTGCTGCCCCAGGTCAGTGCATCAGACCTCTCCCTTATCAAATACATAGGAGACCATCTCATTTACATTTGACCAATGAGAGGTTTGTACAGTACAGTTTATGTAGTAACTAATACAAAAGAACACTGGTAACCCAATCACAGGAGAAAGCAACATCTGCAAACACTGCATCATCAGAGAAAATAGGACCACACACTTTGTGTTTGAACCGACACATCAATGGGAAATGGGAATTGTGAGATTTGGGGAAAATCGTGTGTGTGATTGTTTTGTTGAAGAGCTGCCTGGTTTCTACTTTGACTCGGAGAAAAACCGCTACTTCCGCCTGTTGCCGGGACATAACAACTGTAACCCGCTGACCAGAGAGCAGTTGCAAGGGAAAGAAAGAGAGAAACAGAGAAACAAGATGATCGCAGAGGATGAAAAGCCCAAAAAAGTAAGTCTGCTGAAGGGGGAAATAATCTCCATCTTTCTATATGCTTTCTCTTATTTAAAACCCACCCTCTCTTACCGTGAGTGTTACCTTCGCTAGGAGCAATTTATATAAACTGCAAAAGCTATGTTTTAATCATCATCAATGCAAAAGCTGGTCATATTAGTACAAATAGATTAATGTTGTCTGAGCTGGGTCATATTGGCTACAGCAGTGAGAAACTGCCAGACTGCAAATTGTGTGTGACTCCCTTGTTTACTCACTTACACTCGTTCAGAAGAAAGTTATTGAGATTTCGGTGAAAAGCAGCAGAGCAGACGTCAGTGTTTGTTGATTTTAGTAAAGCAAGTGCACTCCCTGTCGTCTGGTTTATTCCAAGAGAAGTAGTACATGTTCTCTACTGTTAAATGATTACAGATAGGTCATGACATGTTGTTTGTGGTCCATGAGCTGGGAACGAGCAACATTTCAAAACTAGTTTGTTTAATCTCTGTTTGATGTTGTGCTCTTCTTTGTAGAAAGCGCCAAGAGCAGGACTGAACTCGTCATTGCTCCTGCAGAAAAGACAACTCGGTTTGTTACCTGAGAACTCTTATTGCAGGTATTGTTCCACACTGCTGTGTGCACATGCACACAAGTATATATAACTGTTCCCCTTGTATCCCATATTTTTCAATATCCACAGCTGTGATGCATTACAGAAAACAACCCCAGTGAAACAAAGACTAACTTCAATGCTAATCAGTTCTGTATGTGTAGAGATTCTTTCAAGAGTTGCTGGCCGCTAATAATGACACTAATCATTTTTGACGTGGGTTTCAAATCGTTCATATAGAAACAAAACCATGATAAATCATAATCAAAGTATTTGGATGCCTGACACTTTGAATTATATGCGTATATTTCACTAACGTTGCAACAGCAACAAAAATGATTTACATTCAGCCTATTGGCAAATGGAAGCCTTTGACTTGTCAGATAACTGAAGGGGAGTGAGTCAATAATTCTTGTTCTGTGCATTGTCTGCAGACAGTGGCAGCAGTAGTTACCGTGGTTACTGTGTGTCTGCAGGTTGATCCATGAGGTGAAGGTCAGCGGAATGAGACGCCACAAAGTAGAGATCAAGAGCACAGACAACAGCAACCCCAACACTGACAACTTCAGAATTATAGTTGTGAGAACACACATACACAAACAGAACACCCCAGGGCTAATGCATAACTTCATAGGAGACTTGCAGGTGTCCATGACTTACTTTTGCTTAATCCTCCCTCGCGTTCCTTGTCGGTCTCAGGGGGACTCGGCGTGTGAACGAGTGTTTACAGTTAACGATGTCACTCACGGAGGCTGCAAGTACGGCATCATGAACTTCAGCAGCAGTAGCCGGGGCTCTCTGTCGGTGGAGATGTGCGATAACCTCTACTTTACCAACCGCAAGGTGAGACACTTCAGCAGAGATGTACGCTTGGTGTTCCCTTTAATTTGTTTTAAATGTAAAAGTACATTAATCTAGTAAATTGCCTTTAAGTGTTCTATTTGTGCATGTAAAAAAAAGTATTTTCAGTTTCTAATAAAAATACATGTTGTAAATGTGTGTTTTTGATCCGAGCTGTAGTGAATTTGAACCCTTATGATGTGGCTAAATGTGTTTCAGGTGAATTCCATCTGCTGGGCCTCAGTGAACTACCCAGACTCCCATGTATTGTATCCTTCTTCAGCTTCAGTAGAGCTTTTAGGCATTTTATATGTCTTAAAACTTAAAGCACTACTTTGATCACAAAAGGGAGGATCTGTATTTAATGATATAATGTCTCATCTACATCATACTCCTTTGTTAAAATCGACTCCATATTGTAACTCACACATTCTTTTTACATTATAGTCCTCTTATGTCCACAAGTATCTTCTCAGTATTTAGTGGCCTGTCATTCTGTTTTCCTTGACTGAGCTGACGATCAGGCTGTGTTTGGTCGGAGTGGCAGACACCCCCGGCTGTGTCAGTTTGCTTCCGGCTTCCCTCTTCAGCAACTCCAACCCAGGTTAGATAAAACAGGTTTTTCTCTAGTGTGTCACTGTGTGTGTAGACCTTTCAAAAGACTACTTGTCATAAGGAGTTGTTTTGGAAATGCTAGTTTTACTGGGATAATTATGGTCCCTTTTGATCTGTGACTCCTTTCTGGTTTCCCAGTGAACTGTATCAGTAATGTTTGTGGACAGAAGGTGATCAGAAAGGACATATTTCATGTTTGTATTGTTTGGTTTACCCCACATTAACATTTCTCCTCCTGTAATTCTTCCCCCTCTCTTCTCAGAGCAGCCCGGGATGCTGTGTAGCTTTAAGATATCCTCAGCCTGGTCTTGTGCTTGGTGTCTCAACCCACAGTTTGACAAGACCTTCAGCACTGGTCAGTTACATGGCCGTCGTCCTCCCAACACATAATCAAATATAATAATTACAGTCATTCATCAGCCACAATGACTAGACTCTGTGGAGGATGTTGGCTGTAGTTATTGAACAGTTTTAATATCCTAAATCATATCACTCTGTTTGCAAAGAAACAAAACAAATCATTGAACATATCAGTAGTTCTTCACAGGCTACATGCACAGAAGATCTAACTCAGAGTTCTTTTAACATCACAGATGCTTCTAACATGGTTGAAAGACTGTCTTATAGATAGATAGATAGATAGATAGATGGCAGTATTCAGCTGGAGTACAGAGTAACCTAATAGCTGATTATTATTGCAGAGGATTTAAAAAAGACAGCTACACTGATTTCTTAGAAACAAAGTTCTAAATTTTAAATAACTGTGTTCTCGCATGTGTTGGCAGGCCTGTCTCGTAGGGTTATTGTGAAAGATGCGGAGACGGGCCGAACACAGACGTTCAGCGTAGGCAGCGATGTCTTGGCTCAGCAGTTTGCCCTCCGGGTGAGTAAATTGTTACATCGAAGTGAGTGAGAGACATGTTTGACTGCACTGGAAATGTTTTATAGTAGATTTCTTTTTGACACGACTAAGAATAACTCCAAGCAGAAGGAGAGAACCAAGGAATTTAAAAAGACCTCTCTTTTTCTTCAGGTCCCCGTGCTGTTTAACGGTTGTAGATCGGGGGAGATCTTCAGCATTGACCTGCGGCAGCGCGGCCGCAGGGATCAGAGCTGGAAGGCCAGCCGCTTCCACCAAGAGTCGGCCATCACCTCCGTCCGCGTCCTGCAGGATGAGAACTACCTGTTGGCTGCGGACATGCTGGGCCAGGTCAGGGTTGAAAACCATTCTATGATCACTAAATGCAAATGACTAGCATGTGAATTCTATTTCTTAGAATAATAGGCTAAAATGTTTTAGTCTTGAAATGAGGATAATGTCCCAAGAGGAAAGGTTTGGCACCTGCCACACAAGTTGACAACACTGTAATAACTCAGTGGTTGTAATAATGCACATCACTGTTTATTCTGTGTTTAGAGCTGTAATCAAACTAAACTGTGGGAACTGACAAAGTGATAAAAGAATGACAGAAAGGAACCATTAGGGGGAATTAAATAAAACTGTAAGTGAGCTTTAAATGAGCTGCTTTATCATTTCTGTTCAGCCTTTAACCTCAAACAAATCAGTGTGAGAAATTTGTTTCAATTTTCCCAAATCCAAACTTAAGAACATGACCCTTCAAAATAAGATATAAACATGTAAATCCAAATTGATACTTTTCATGCTTTAACTTTGTTTTCCTCATTTACGTGCAGATCAAGCTGTGGGATGTGCGAGTGACAAAACCAGTGCAGGAGTACAAAGGGCACTATAATGAGCATGCCTACCTTCCTATTCATGTCAATGAACCAGAGGGGCTTTTGTTGGCAGGTAAGGGACAACAAAACATCTTCTACCCATGTGATCACCACTGAAATCACCATTTGATCAAAACATTACATTTCATTTAGCTGACGCTTTTATCCAAACCAACTTACAATAAGACCTTTCAACCATGAGGGTACAAACCCAGAACAACAAGAATCAAGAAAGTACCATTTTCTTCAAGAAAACCACCTGGAACTTTAAGTCTCAGGAACTTTCTTCAAGGAACTAAAATGGTTCCTGCAGACGGCCGTTCTCCTGCATTCCCACCGCTGTCTAAAGACCAGGGGTGATTAGGCAAATGGCTGCTGATGTACCAACACCTAATAACACCTAAACAAGCTGCTCAACTCCAGTCCACTAGGTGGTGGTATAAATGATCTGTATAAATCGAGGAGTAGTGGAGGAGAGTAAAATCGTGCTGCTGCTGATTGGAAAAGAGACGAGTACTACTCACAAGTGTTTTTAAAACTCCAGAAATGTTAGACTCAAAGTAATGAAACAGATTTCACGTGCTATAACATAGATTGTGCAGCTGAAATAAAGCGCTGTGGTACCTGACCAATCACGCATCTTCAGCGCTGCAAGCCCCACCCTATAAGTTCCTGTACTTTCTGGATGTACTAACCCACCGTGCAGGGACTGCTGGAGGGTAAACAAAGCTCCCACAAAGCTTTATTTAGACCCTGGTCCCAGTGGTAGGAACCAGTGCTAGCACCAGGTTTACCTCGGTCAAATAGGTGTAACTGAGTGCCTGTCAAGTTTCATGTGGTGGAAGCCCAGTATTAAGTTTGCTTCTCGAAACTGTTCTCTCCACAGTGGGTCAGGATTGCTATACAAGGTTATGGAGCCTGAAGGACGGACACCTGCTGCGGACCATCCCGTCACCCCACCCGGCCGCAAACGACCTGATCCCGAGCGTGGTCTTCTCCTCCAAGTTGGGCGGCTGCAGGGGGCTGCCCGGCCTGCTCATGGCCGTCAAACACGACCTGTACTACTTCCCAGTACAACACCGACTACCAGGAGGGAGGAGAGCAGCATAACGATTTTTATGAAAACACTGAAAATGCTTCCTCTCACAGATGATTTCTAAAAACAAACAAGGATACAATCATTTTTATTTTTTTGCCAAATGCACAAACAGTATATTCTCATACAAGACCAATACTTACTGTGTAACTGAAAGGTGTGTATGCAGTGGATTTCCACAAGGCTGTAGTGACCTTTTAAATTGGAAGATGACTTCAGAAAAGTTGCATTTATGTCTCAGGGGAATGTTATTTTCAGACGTGTTTTCCAAAAGGAAATAGAAGTGTACACGACTACTACCGTTAGACTTTACTCATGGTAACCTTTTTATAAGAAGTGTACTTATATGTCTCTGATCTGAATTTGAAAAATATTATGCTGTGTTTGTACTGTAGATCGATGCAACTTTTTCTAAAAGCTGTCAAAAACCATTAAACGCAGTACTTTACACTACATCAAGTACAATATTGAATTATTTTCTGTTCTGTAAATGACACACAAACTCACAAAAAGAGTCTCTGCAGTTTAATACATACTGTATGAGAATACATGAATGCATTTGTTCCATGTGATATTTGAGTATTCACTTATTCAAGTTAAAGTCTATTATCTCAGCTTTAACAAATTCTTCAAGTCGGGTACTGGGGGGGGGGGGACAATTCAGGTTAAATATTGAAACAGTCAGACTTCTCAATGCCCGGGTCTTCGGCCGAACGCCTCAGATATGATCTCAAACCATGCAGCTCATTAAAAGCTCCTCCTGGCCCTCCTACACAGCCTGAGTTGACAGAGTAAAGGATTAATTATCTTCTAAAAACGTTTTCAGGGGCCAGCCTCAAAAACAGATGAAGTTTGAAGTCCCCTCTGTATCTTATTGCTGCTGTGAGCCAGCCACGCACGAAAAGCATTTCTCTGTTGCATGCAATCCCCCTGCAGTCAGACTTGTCTCGTTAACAGTTAAGTTTAGATATTTTAAAAACAAACAAGGCCATTTTAAAAACTCTTCTCCCATATATGTGTATTCTATGTAAAATTTTCAAAACAGTCAACAGCGTCAATAAGGGTGCTCTATTATCATTCGTCCATTATATCTACCAACAATCACAAAGGATGAAGGGATTATATAAGTAGTTATTATACTATTTAATTATATAAGTTGGAATGCATCTCGGTGCTACAGTACATCGGTGGCTTCTGATTGTTTTCATCCTGCTGAAGCCAAAGAGGCAGGAAAAGCTAAAGCTAGTCGGGGCCGGAGCGGAGGAAAACTACAGTCGATCTTTGATCAGAATCATCTTAAGTGGATCATTTTTCCTCCAAAGCCGGTTCCCGAATGTTAAAATCCAGGCCTCCTGAAGAAACGTTCTTCGGCTCAAAGTGCTTACCTGGAATCAGTTAGTTGTTATTATATGATTTACACATGCAGGCCCAGACAGTACTAGTTTATCACACCAGGAGGGATTGTCAAAGGGGTTAAGGTTTCATGTGCTCCAATATAAATTTGAAAGGGTCTAAAAAAGGGACAAATGGGAATTTACCTGAACTCCATTGTTGGAGCATGTACTGTACGATACTCACTGTCATAATCTCTTTACCTCTCCTGCAGTCTTGATTTTCAAGTCTCACTCTGTCTTTCTTCACAGTGTAAAATATAGGCATGTTAAAGTGAAATAACATCGAGGAGCTGAAATGACGTGAGGACAGCGTTACCAAAGACAAAAACAATCAACACAGTCCAAACAGGTGGCAGCCAAGAGAGGCCGCTCAAAACATATGAAGTCTTAAATTAGCCAGAGTCTACATGGTGTCAGTTCCAGTTTTCGCAGAAGTCAGCATCCCTAGCCGTTCCCCACCCTGGTCCTGCTAGAGATCCCCAGGTTTCTGGTTGCAGCCGTTGCAGACCCTGACGGGGTGGTCCCAGCCACGCGAGGGCACCGAGCGCCGCTCCTGCGAGCAGTCGCCACACACACCCTGGCCACAGGCACGACAGTGGTGGATGGAGAGACGTGGGGCGAACTCCTTCTGGCACTCGCAGCAGGAGTGGATGTCCTGGTCTGGGACCCAGTAGGCCGGGCGGGCAGCGTCCTTCACCAGGCCTGGACACGTGACAGAAGAGAACCTGCTTGTTAATATAACTGAGCAGACAGGGTTTATTATGGAAAATATCAAACATCTCTGCTTTGCTACTAGTTCTCTGAAAAACGACCCTGATATTCTACATTTGTATTAGGAATGACAGATTTTGTTTCACCATTAATGCTAAAATCTATGGAGGTTAAATATTCACAGCCCTCAGATTTCTTACACTGAAACTCATGTCCCTTGATAGATTCATTTTTCCATGTTTTGTTAAGTTTATATATAACAAGTTACATTCAAATCAGAAATTATTATTTGATTAATTATTATCGATTAATTGGCAACAATTTTTACAATCAGTTGATTATTTAATACAGACAGGTCTCACGCTCACCCAGAGGTATGTCGATAGCACCGACTACAGCTCCTAAAGTGTTCTGAACGGCCTCTCCAACCTTCCTGGCGATTAGCGTGCCTCCTTCCTCCTCCAAGGCAGCGTCCAGCAACTCTGCAACGGGAAAACACACAGTCATCAAATCAGACACATTCACATTGAGAAAAATCACATCACACATCTAAAAGTGGAATCTCTCTGCCTACCAGTTGGGATTCCCCTGTTGTGGAAACATGCGTCGCAGACTCGGACGGGTGCCAGACCCCAGCCCCTCTCTGGGACCGGTCGGGTTTTGGAGGAGCAGGCGTCGCAGAACCCCTCTCCACAGGCCCGGCAGTGGTGCTTGGTGTCGTTGGCTTGGAACTCCTCTGCACATTTATGGCATTTCTACATCACACACGAAAACAAAATCAGTCGTTTGTCAGTTGTCATGGTGCAGATACAGTTCAGGAAAGAAGACAGACAGTCTTGGGTAACTAACAGTCTGGGTATCTCTTGCATGTGCATGTGGGTAAAGCCTCTACCACCTTGAGCCATATTTCTTAACTTCCCCCTCAACCTCGGCAGGGTTCACACTATTGTTTTAGATATTGAATCATGGCTTTCAGGTGTAAATTGCCATAATACTAGTAGGAATGCCAAATAACTAGAGAAAAATGCTAGACAAGAACCAAGAAGGAAACAAAAACCTGAACTGTTGACATTTATGGGGAAAAGAAAGTGTTTCAGTGTAATTTCAGTCAGGTACCAGGATGACAGAGTTTTGGGTCCAGTAGGTGGGAGCGATCTGGTCAGTGAGCCAGGAGGTGACGGCTTTGGCAGGCTTGAAGCTGAGATCAGTCACTGACTGAGAAATGTATTTCACTCCATCCAGCAACCTCTGAGCCGCGTTGCTGTTGTCTTTCAAAAAACCATCAGACTGAAAAGAAGGGGGGGGGGAGCGTAAAGACACCAGCTGACATATGGCAGGATTTATTCCCGGCATTTATCTTTCACTAATCTGCACTTTTGATAACACAACCAACTAGCATGAATTCAAATAAACATAGCTAACAGTGGATGTGACAACATTCATTCCAATTAAAACCTTTAAGTTCTTGGCTTGCAACTTTGTTTAATTGGTTTAAGCAGAATCTCATTTAGGCTGTTCCACTGAGGCCTTACCCCAGGCCAGATGTGCTGGATCTCCGTTCTGACCACTGTTTCCACTGGGTCCTGGTTTCCATACCAGTACTGCCTGCTTCTGTAGATCACTGCGCAGTTGGGGCACTCGATTACATACCTACATACAAAGACCAAAAAAAGGGGACAGAATATGCTGACACAGTTCAGTAAAACCAACAGTGAATGGAGAAAGAGTTCCAGTTCATCAAATAGCTGGACCACACTTAATTTGGCTTTACCATAATGAACAGGGATGTATTTAAATCACTCTAATGCTCGCAAGGAAGCCATTTATAATCATTTTCCACGTGGCAGATGAACTCACCCGGACCAGGCGTAGATGGCCAGGCCAAACCACGGTGAGTCAGACGAGGCCGTCGTTTTGGGAACAACTATTACCTCCTTCCCTCCCTCATAGCAGGCCTGCGGAGTTCAGCACAGACACTCAGAATTACGACACGCAAGGATCCTTCAACACACCCGTGTGTGGCGTTGTGGGTTTGTACTTGCCTTGCAGGTGTAAATGCGGTTGTCGTACTGCGCAGAGTAGCGGCAGCGATGTTTAGCTTCGTGTTCGGTCCCTTCCTTTAGGTGATTCATGCTCCTCTTACAGCCTGAACTGAACGTGAGAGCACACCAAGTCTAAGACAAAAGTCTGTGATACTTAATCATACGATTTAATTATAATATTCTGTTTTAGCTACATGAATTACAGGTGTGATAAATAGGTGAGAGACACGTACCCACAGCTGAGGCAGATGCTGGAGCAGGTGAAGTACTCATCTGGGAAAAAGGAGTTACTGGTCATGTGCTCCTCTGAAATATCACCGCTGAAGCGCTCACTCAGGGCCTGAGGAGGGAAGCGAGGGGGAGATGGAGAGACAGGCAGAGTCAATAATGCTCACTTAAAAGTGATTCTGGCTCATATACATGACTCTACAAACCACATCTCATTATATGAGCAAGCATCCCCACCTGGAGAGCCTTGTAGATGACACTGGCAGAACGGGGTGACCGGGTGGTGTTGTTATCCAGCTGTTGCTCCAGGTTGCGCAGCAAGCCACTGAAGTCTGTGGGGGGGTTGTAGGTCCGGGTTCCGCGGTACTGGATGGAGCTGAATGCTTCTGGAAACAGACCCAGCTTCCTGAAACGCTCCTGAAGGAGACGGTCAGCTGATTCAGATGGCTTGTCTAGAGATGGAGAGGAAGACAGAGAGCAAAGGGGAGTGTCACTTGAGCATCATCTATAATTTATTTTAAGTACAGTCCAGATCCTGGATGAGGGATATTAGTACCTGATCCTAGCAGCTTGGTGTGGACCGTCTCATGGAAGATGATCACCGCAGGGCCCAGGGTGGACAACGGGACGTCCAGACCACAGCGGCTGGTGGTCGCCTTTAACTCCCTGGTGAAATGTTTCAAGTAGGCATCTGACGCATCGCCAAGGAACTTGAAGAGGTCGTCATGGAGACGGTCAGCGTGGGTTCTGTAGATGACCAGATCAGAGATAGCCAGGACCTTGAGTAGCAGCCGGGTTCGCTGACCCTGATTAGCTCCTGGTGACCAATGTAAAGAGAGTAATGGATGCCAGTTAACAGTGGGAGACAGATGTCTATGGCCCCTGTTTATTTCATGATTTTGAGAACATCTATTATTTGTTTTGCGCCATACCAGCCCCGAGTAGTCCCTCTGTGTCGATGACTACAACCCAGTGCACAGGGTCCATAGCAGCCCACACACCCACAGTGCAGGACTCCTGGGTCGGTGATGTCTTGAACACTTCTCTGCCGAGGAAAAACGTATGGTTCAGGGTGTGGGACTTGCCCTCCCCAGTGTTCCCGAAGACGGAGACGACCTTGAGGAGCTCGTCCGCTCTGCAGCCCAATCTACTGACAAAGTCATCCTCATCCTTCACCTGAGAGTCCACACAAGATCAGCCACATCATCAGAACGTCACATGAGCAGGATGTGAACAAAATAATAACAACACACACTCACCTGCATCTCCTCCTTGTCGTCCACCAGAAGGAAGCTGCACACCTGCTCCAGCTTGGCTTTCAGGATCTCCATCTCTGACTCCTCTGCAGCCTGGCTGCTCTCCTGGGGAGATTTGACTGTGTGATAAGTTGTCAGGGGGTGCTTCCTCTTGTTGATTCCGCTGTGGGTGCGTTTCTGGCAGTCCAAACACAGGTTGATCTTGCAACCCTGGCAGCGGACCACAGCCCTGAGGCGTCCGCCGCTCGCAGAGCAGCTGCTGTCACCTTTGCAGGAGTCACAGAAGGGGACGTGTCCCGGCGCAATCCGAACCCTGTCGTGATTCCTCATGCGCTCCTGCCTGTGGAGCTCCAGTTCGCAGCGGGCGCACTGCAAGCTGCCACACTCATCGCACTCAAACGCAGCCTCATCTGAACCCCCGCAGGCGTAGCTCTCCTGGCAGACCGGGACCGTGTTCATCCCTTTATCTACAGCTGGACCTTGACCACTCATCTCAGACCTGACTGACCCACACACAACCTTTGGTGTTGACTTCAAGTGTCACTGGGAGGGTCTAGGATTGCAAGAGCAGTGCAGGTGGAAGACACAAGGTCATGGCACGGTTCAGCAAATATCTATGCCCAGATGTGATGGAGCATTTTGTGTTCAAATCCGCCCAAAAGGTGAATCCACTCAAGTGTAACAGGGTTAAAAAACACGAGAAGACGTTGAGCTGACCTTGTCGCGGCTCACTGTGGAGGAGGATCCAGTGTGTGGTGGAGCAAACCGCTTGCAACACACTTGTCCAGACCGGTGATTACTTTTATGTTTTGGCACAACAACAGTGTGTTAGCTAACAGTAGCTGCCCTGCATCCCATCCCTTGTTTTTCCCCTTAGTGCTCCGACGCCAAGTTGCTATTTGAAACTAGCTTGTCATGCTCGACACAATGTCTTAGAAACACGCTGTGAAACTCCTCAGTAAAGAGTCGCTGGCTCCTGTTAGCGACACAAATACACTCACTTGTGGAGGAACGAGCAACCTTCATTTGAAATCGACCGACCCAGCAGCGCTGACGAGCCCGACGGAAGTGAACCGCAGCCTCAGCACGGTCTAAAACTGGACACGTACACACACGTACACACACACACACACACACACACACATATAAAGTTAGCTAGCCGAGCTGTTGTTGCCTCAGCCCTCATAGATGTTGTTGCTTTTACATCAGCTGATCGGCTTGTTTTGATCCAGAGGTCAAATGTCACAGACTGCGCAGTGCGTTCTGGGTAAGGGAGGCGATGCGCTCAAAACAAACGCCATTGTTTTATCTATAAACTATTCCCGTCGGTTTTTACTTCATATATTAACTTAAACGACTGACGTGGTTTCAAAATGTACCATTATAAAAGCTAATTATTTGAAAGGCGTATTGGGAGAGGATACGACTACCCACAATCCTCTGAACCTTCCAGCTGCTGTGAGGTACGTTTCCATTTTCGGCCCGGCTTACACCGATATCTCCTCGGTTGGGCGGAGACAGTACATAGTATTTAGACAGTGCATTAATAACAACCACTGGATCACATGTGGTTTGGTTGTAGATTGGCTTTTTGTGTGAATTCACATGTTTGCCGGGAAAACCGCAAATCGCAACTTGATTGAACCGTATTCAACCGGGCAGCCCCGTGTGTTAAAATAAGCGCAGCTAACGTGGAGGTTGTTTTGTGTTGGTTTGGTCACAGACGCGTCTGTACTTGTGCGGTGAACACGCGGTTCTTTCACCGGGTTTGTGTTGTTATTCTGTGTTCTGCAGGACATTCGGCTCCCAAACACGTGTCCGCTTGTGCTGTCGCCAAGGAAACACCGCTGTCTGACCCCACCTCGCCCCTGACCTTTCAGCCGGGAGCTAACGTTAGCCTAGCGCCAACCTGTTAGCCTAGCCGACCGTGTCCCACACAATCCCAGCAGCGTTTCTCCCCCCTGGGCTTCTGTCGCGTTCACTATGGAAGATGATGTCTTCACCGACATCAGTGGGAAGACCATTTCTCTGGACTGTCAGAGCCACTCCAGCTTCTGCAGGGAGTTCACCGTCAGCTCCCCCAAAGTGTCCATCGGGAAGGTGCTGGTGTACACCTGCTCCGTGTGGCTGGTCGCATACATCGTGTTCTTCTTCACAGAGGTCAGACTCAGAACCCCATAATACCCCCTGTTATTCATTGTAATCACTGTGATCATGGTACTTAAACCAAAGCTTTGACATTTTAAAGGTTCAGTGTGTAGAGCTTAGTGACATCTAGTGGTGAAGTTGCATGTTGCAGCCTCTCCTTCCCCTTTCAAACATGACAGAGAACTTGTGGAAACCTTGGCTACTGTAAAAAAAACATGGTCACCATAGAGAGGACACGCTCCTGATTTAAATGTAAAGTATTTAAATATAAAGTGCCCATTCTAGGGTAAAGAAAACAACAATTCGTACGATTTAGATGAAACACTAGTATAAACATCCAATAGATCCCTTTCACCTAAATCTTACACTCTGGACCTTTTCATGGCTATGAAGCTAGCATGTGGAAAATTATATAATTCAGAATTTTCTAGAACCTTTTTTTTTATACCAGCTTTCATGTTTTATTACTTCTACTTGTTCATATTATACAGCACAGATTGCTTTAGCTTGACAATCACCGCGTAAGGGATGCTGGAAGTCAGAGTTGGGAGGGCGGTTGCTGAGAGAAAATCTATATAATGATGTCTAAATACTCTGAATGCTCATAAATCAACAAGGAAAAATAGCAAAAAATATATACATGGGGTTGTCTGGTTCAGTTTTTGGCCTTGCAGTCACAGTTTGCTGCCAATAGGGGATGCTGCAGCCCCCTTAGCACCCCTACAACCACCCCTACAACCAGCCTCCTTGCAGCTTGTTGTTTATTATTAGTTTATTACCTGTATTATTTATCTCTTAATAGCTTCAGGTGCCCATTGATATGGTATCTTGATTGTGATAAACCACACCAAGATATTTCTGTTGGATAACATACTTTAAATGATCGGTTCATTGTACCTCATTCTGACCTTTTGCTTGCTGTAACAAGTGAAATTCCCTCTCTTTCAGAACACTGCTGTTCTGTCCAGTGCGATCATCATCACCCTGGTGGGTATGATGCTTCACATCCACTTAGTGAAGGTGGACCACGAGTCCCTGCTCGTCATCGGGTCCTTGGGGATTCAGGTAACCTCCAACTACGCCTCGGGCCGTGAAACCACCACTTTCATCGAGAAGAGCAAGATCAAGGATATTGTCATCAATGAAGCAATTTACATGGTGAATAAGGGCATTTTTTTAAGGGTACACTTTTATTAATCACACCATTATTGTCTCATCATTCTGCAGTTATTTCAGTTTATGTGTTTGTTAAATGATGGATTGATGTCTGACGTTTTTTATTTCAGAATCAAATCATCTACTACCTTTGTGTGCTGTTGAAGGACCCGTCAGAACCTGATGCAGTTTCCAGCGTTGTGCCTTTGTTTCAGGTGAGGATGAATGAGCAGTGTACAGAAACTTGCTTTTGGCAAGTTACTTTCAGCGTTTCAGTTCTTCTTCCTCTGAGGTATTTAATAGAAGGAGAAACCTGTTCCTACTGACCATCGCCTCTTCGTCTTTCAGAGTTCAAAGCCTCGACTGAACTGCTTGGTGAAGGTTTACAGAAGCTGTCAAGAAATTCTTTCCAAATGCTGACGACACCCAAGTTGTCCAACAGCAGAGTTTCTGGCTGCACAACATACTTTTAATGTTTCTTCACTCTAGTCATTTTATTTTCAGTGGACGAAAGCAGAACGTGTGAGCATAATTTAGTTTCTAGGTATATATATTATTTTTGTCTTAACCTTTTTGTTTTGTACTGAATTGTGTAGTTACTTGAATAACTTGTGTAAAAATAGCACTAGTCTAACTTAACCTAATGAGCCAAACTTTTTAACTACACTGTATTAAAAGAAATTGTATTTAACGATTGTCCTTTGTCATACCATTGTCATACTGTATATTTTGATAAAAATCTATTTGAATAATCCATCCAATAGCTGTTCTGCTTATTATTATCATATGGAGCCAATGGCAGCTGAGGATATTTAGTCAGCGGGGCTTAGAATATGTTACTGGTCAAGCTATACTTTCCTTCCACAGTAGGGGGCAGCAGCAGACTTACTCCAGCTCATTTACTCTGTAAATGAGACTAAAGAAAACAAAATCAAACTATTACAGTATTTATCAAAGTTACATTTGTTTTTGGTTTGAGTTCTGACCAAAGCACTTAAGCTGAATAGCTAGTTTATCCTTGTCTTTGTTTATCCAGTGTTAATTACATAAACTTACTGCTTCTGAATTGAATAAGATGTATAATGTCAGATGTGCTTTGTGCACAGTATATTTTTTCCTCATCAGATGTATTTTCACTTCCTCATAACATATCTTTATCTTACGGATACAATTGGTCACGTTTACCTCAGTTGTCCGTTTCCTCACGTGTGACTTGATATCTTCAGACCTGTTTTCAGAAATGAAACTCAAGACGAACGCACAGACCAAACGACAATGGCGGCACGTGTAGGATCAGTTTCAGAATAAGAGTTGTTGCACAGGGATGACAATAACACACTGGGCACTACTTTTTGTCTTAGGGATCATTTGAACAAAGTTTGTTTTTAACTTGAAACTAATGTCAATTTCAATGAATGGCACCTAAGCAAAGAAGCAGAAGCTTAGCAGAGCTGAGTGAAGTACATGTGTAAACAGTTTTCACTGTAAACCACTTGCACTGATTATGTGTTCAGTATTTTTTCACCAAGATGAGAAAGTGTTCCTCACAAAAATGACGTGCGGTCGTAACTCATAACAGTGTGATTGAAAGAGTAATGGCTTTCCACTGACTGCAGTTCAAAGTTCAGAGCGCTTGTTTTCACCGACACTTAGCCTGCGTTTCCCAACAGACCTTGTTTTTTTCCATCCAGTCTAATGCTTCGCGACCATCTGCAGCTCCAGGTCAAACCTGTGTGTGAACTCCGTGCTCCACGGGACGACAAACCAAGCAGAAGGGTGTGATTTTAATGGGGCGAAGCCTTTACTCTGTTGTGAAGAGTGGCCCTCTGACGGGATAATGGCCCCTCCTGGAGGTGCGAAATCGCCAGAAACCAGGCAGGGGTGTGGGGGAACCTGGGAGTGACCAGGGGGTGACACCTCAGGGCCTCTGAATAGGCCCCATAAACCAGCAGCAATCCCCCCCCCCCCTGTGTAAATCATAGGTAGGGTGAAGGTTTGGTCCTGCAAAAACACTGAGACTTTCCTCAGGTGTAGATTAATGACAGACTGTTAATTACCCTTGTATAGAAATAGGGTTATTTCCACATTATCCTTTTTGGTCCGCCTATACGGTGACATCCACTGTATCTGTGGATGTCTACCACTTAAGATACCAAATTGACCAAACACATGTTGACACTCTTGTTACTGCAGGTTTTCATTGCACAGTACATGTGGGTTTGTTTCTCGTACTTCTCCATTATCTTAATGGTGACTGTGTAAAATCAGCTTATGGCTTTTAGGGTGTGAGAATCTCGTGGTTGAGTGGGAGAGGAGGGATTAAAGGGAGTTGCCCCTTTACCACCTGCGGTGCACACTCACACATTCACACACAAACCGTGACGACACACTCAATCATTGTAGTTCCACATTTTGGAAAACTTATTTACTCTCTAGCAGACAGTAGGATACAACACCACAATTATGTTTGCGTTTTAAATATGAAGCTAATGCCAGCGGCCAGTTAGCTCAGCATAAACACTGGAATAGGGCATATAACATATAACTAGCCTTTCAGCACCTTTTTAATTAACATGCCATATCATTTTTGTTTAATCTTTACACAAATCTAAGCATAAAAACCTAATTTGATGATTTAAAGGGGAAGTTAAGGGAATAAACAGAAAAGTCACTAAGCGGTTGAAGTCGGGCCTGAGTTGTCTATTGCTGAGTACGTCCAACATGGGCTTTCAACAATGGAAGAAAAGATAAACAAAGCACCACAAATTTTTAACATCTACAAATTATATGCAAAATAATCTCAGCGAGTTGAGTTCCATTCACCCTCTCGATGAATGAGCTGGTGTGTCCTTTATATTAAACAATATTATTACATTATATACATTATTATGTAAAAACAACAAATAACCATATCAGACCATAAGAAATCTAATAACACTACTAGAAATATAAATTCCAAGTGACTACATTCATGGCTCCTACGGGTATTATTTATTATCGGGCATCAGTAACTTCTGGTTGTCTGGAAAATATGTAAATACACCAGTAAAGTTTTAGAGAAATGAACATTTAAAGCAGAATTTGTTTTCATACAGGCCTAATCTTATGCAGTGTTGTGTCTTTGTGCTGTTGCTCTTGTGTACTGGGTTCCTGGCTCACAGGCGTTCAAGGAAGAAAGCGTCATGCTTATTGTTTTCAACATTGTTTGTCTATCCGCTCTACCTACCGGCCCGAACAGGCAGGTGTAACTCGATGTCTGTTTGGATTTGAATCTCCCTGCCTCTCTGCTAACGTCAGAGTTTTTTTTTTTTTTCACCTGTCGTTTTTATTCTCTCTCAGTGAATGGGTACGCACATGTACACAGTGTTGTGTGGTCTTTCATGGAAGTGTATTTTCCTGCAGAACAGGACACCTGTATTTGCATATTCACATGATAGATATTTTCTCCTTTTGAGGGCTTGGAAAGGTACACATTCCACATTACACATCTTTATAGTGAATGGGGAAAATCTATATATTTTTTACATGTGAGGCAGGCGATAATGTGTGGTTCCCTATCAGTTTACCCTGGCGGCTTGTCATTAGAGATTACCTTGGGGACTCTAACTGCAGGAGCTTATTGTTCCTCTTCCTAACGCGAAAATGTACCTGATCACCTTTCTGTCTCTTTGTTTATGATGTAAATCCAGCGTGGACCCACCAGTGCAGCCTAATCAATTAAAGAGAAAGAAGACTATACTGAAAGAATCTATAGAATAAAGACAATAAAATATAAAAGATTTGGGTGTAAAACAAAAAACAAGATAATGAAAACGGACATGTCTGTTCCTTTGCACTAGCTGAACTATTGTATAATTATACCAACAGATGTGCAACTATACAGAAAACAGAAGTTCCACAGTGGGAACTTATACAAGTACACAACATATAAGTATGCAGTCAAAAAGACACAGGGTAGATAGGATATGAACTGCAATGCACGATTGTATGATTAAAACAGCGGCGTTCACAGTAAAGTAGCAACAGATGTAGTGAAATAACCGCAGAGGTTGCACTACAAAGTGACTGTTGCATGTTTGATGACAACAGAAGAACAGATAAGGCTGAGCTGCAGGTCGGAGGATAAGCCTGGTCTGCTGGGTGGCATTGCAGAACCGGTCTCGGCACAAAGGAGCATTTATGAACCTCCGAGGAACCTTTATAGTAACATGATCCACTGAATGAGCACTGCAGCTGCTTTATAGATCAAAAAAGTCTAAAAGATATAAAACCATTTGTCATTTTTAAATCCCCCCCTCTTTGTTCGATCGAGGGTCTTTGAGCCACAGGAAGTTAAATTTTTTGGTGGTAATACATCAATATATGTTCAAAGACTTGTTTACTTAGGTAATCTGTCAACCTCCGAACTAAAGGCAGTGACCTTTTTTACTCCTTTTGCTTCTGCAACCACTTTTTTCTGCCGTGGAAGACTTGCTCTTATTTGCTCAGAAACCAGTTTCCCTCCCGGGGAGGAAACTCCAGAGCTTCTGTCCTCTGACAGGAGTCACTGTTGGGCCTCAGCTGTCAAAATGTATTTATTCAAGGCTTTTAGCACCTAATCCAGCTAACTGCCTGCTACTGCTACTGCTGCTGCTGCTCATTGAAACTTTGAGATACTGTTGTTGGTGACCGAGCCTCCTTCTTAGTTTTCCAATCTGCCAATTGGTTTGAATGCGGATTTAAGTAGAACTGAACAAATGGAAAATGCCTTCTCAGGCCACGCCCGTGCAGCGTCACCTGGTAGATGTGAGGTAAGTGAGACGAACTTCTCGTCTGACCAGCTGGCAGCAGATAAGAGAACAGGGAGCCTGCTCTACAGGTCTGTCAGGGAGCTGACAGCAGAGAGCTGCCTGCAAACACACTATGTGTGTCTCGATAGAAAAGAGCCCAGCCATTGTCTCTCTCTCTCTCTCTCTCTCTCTCTCTCTCTCTCTCTCTCTCTCTCTCTCTCTCTGTGTATGTGTGTGTGAAGGCCGCTCTAAACTGCCATATTCAAATATTTTTGATCTGGAATTATCATATTTGATTATCCCTCTTTTTTTGTGTGTCTGTGTGCGCTCGTGTGTGTGGGTGTGTTACTCACCAGGGTTCATTACCAGTGTCTGAGTCAGAAATCATGTTGTTTACATAAAAGGGAATACATAAAAAAAAAGGGCCCTCAGTAAATAAGTCCCACTTTGATTTCGTGGAGAGTTTGTTTCATGGTCAAATCATGAAGAAGACGCCGACCACAAACAAACCCGTCAACTGTTGTGACTCTGCTGATGTCATTTAATGTGTTTTGTCGTCATCCTCATCTTTAATTTTGTGTTACTTACGATTGTGAATCATTCCAACAACAGAAACTCCCCCTAGACTCCCAGCTGCTGACATAATGACAGTGCTGTTACCTGCATGATAATAGACAGGTATGTGCAGATACTATACTGTATATGTGTCATGCATTCGTTGGCCTGCTCTGTAATCTGATGTTGCAGAGATGCACATATTAGAGTTGCTATGTCACTTGTTCGGAAATACCCCCATGGTTAGCACATGCCAATTGCATGTGAAATGACGTCACATGGAACAGATGAGGAATAGGACGAGTGAAAGAGGATTAGATATCACACTTCAAATGAAAGGCAGGAACACAGCAACCAGTGCCACACAGTCTGCAAAATGTTGGTTTTGCAGACTGAATAGTAGAACTTTGCCTTCGATTCAGAGGAAATATCCCCCAAAAATCTTAGTTTGACATGAAAATTACAATATCTACATAAAACTATATTCCTAGAAATTCTTCATATCAATGGTAAAGGCCAAATTCTCTGTAAACATAAATACAGTGTAATACAATGTGAATGTGTGAAAATGTAAGAGCATCCAGCAGGATGATGTTGTCTCATGATCTGACTCTTGGGAAGCCCCGAGGCAAGTTTCTGTTGCATCATGGATTCATGACACACTAGTGGTGGAGAGTTCTTCAGTACACCAAGTACTGTGTGCTGTGTGCTTGTCATTTACTGGAATAATTCAAATTGTATGCTACTACGACTTTAGCACTTTTCAGAGAAAAATATTTTGATATTTTCTTGAATATATTCATTTAGCAGCTATGTGTATCTAGTAGTTACAAAACACTAAAGCTTCTCAACTTTGATGAATCGTTTCATCAAAGTTGAGAAGCAACCAGTAACCAGCCCCATTCATTCATGTTATCCCAATGATGTTGGCTCATTGTGTTTTAAAGGGATAGTTCACCCAAAAATGAGAATTAGCTCATTATCGCTGGAGGGGTGGGTGAAGTGTTTGAGTCCACACAACACTTCTGTATTTTCAGGGGTAAATAGGGTTGTAGACAAATCCAATACAATTGAAGTAAATGGTGACCATTTACCTATAAACATGAATGCATAATGCCTCCATAGTGCTCCTGTGGTGTCTTCCAAGTGTCCATAAGCCCAGACATTCAAATTTGACTCAAAACTGCTGCATTTATACCATGTTTTTAGCCTAAAACCGAGTAGGCTTACAGACACTTGGATGACACCACAGGAGCAGTATGGAGGCACGTTATGTTTTTTAACACTTCACCCGCCCCTCCATCTAGATGATGAGTGAATTTTCATTTTTGGGTGAACTATCCCTTTCACACCGATGTTCAGAAATCCTGATTCCTATGAACAACACGATCCCCCATCACAGAGGCACACTCTTTGGGTGGTGGTGACACAAACAGTCCTGACTAAGCCGATTTGCTGTGCTGTGAGTAACCGGACGGCAACCAGTCACTCTCTGCTGAACGTGTTCAGACAACACTTATAGTTCCCTCATAAATTCGAGCAAAGCAAACAATACGTATTGTCATTAACCCTTTCATTGTGTGCTGGCAAATAGTCACCCGTGTCTGATTGCACACTCACATACATTGTTTTTGTCGTTTCTATCACATCACCACTGTTTGTCTTGTGTGTACGCGGATACCGTTCGTGCGTATCTGTACGTGTGCACCAGCGGCACACAGTACATGAAGAGTTGTGTTGACTTGCACCACACGCTTGCTTCACTGCCACCAATGTGTGTTGTACAGATGTCACAACACTCCCCGCCCCCTCCCCTCTCTCTCTCTTCATCCCTCAGTGCCACTGTGAGAACACCTCACCCCCTTGATTCCCAGACGTGGACACACCCTATGCACAGATTCGCCTCCAATCAAATCCCACTTTTCCCATATGCAAATGAGAGCCAGTGTTCCCTTCTAAAGATGGTTAACTGTCACTTTTCAACACAAACACGTTCAGTCATATTTAAGCGGCCCCGCGGTCCATCGCGCCATCTCAGCCACAGATTAAGATGCAGCTTGATTAAAAAGCATGAAACCAAACTAAATCTTTCAGTGCCACAATGCTTTGCCTTTGTTGTTACAGCACAATTGAAATAACATTGGAAAGATCAGCATAGGATAGGACTCAGTAGAGCGCATACCTCTGCCAAGGCCCAACAGTCCCCTCAGATTCTATCAACCTGCACCAACTCTCACACATTTATAGATATCAGTCCCCTAAATATGCCTGATTGTTTTCATCAAGAGCCATGAATTATTCCCTGGGGAAATGTTGATAATGTCAACAAAAAAATGAATAAAATTCAAATTTAAAAACAGAGATAGACATTTTCTGGATCTGCCCCTGATCAGGATCTGCACCAAAATGTACTGGGTTGAGTAATACACAATACCACATCCTTCCACTAAGGTTTTGCATAATCTGTCCAGTGTGTTTTGCGTATCTTGTTCAGAAAAAACAACAAACACACAGACAGGGGTGAAACTATAACCCTTTTGGCAAAGGTAATTCTGTTATTGAACCTTTCTTTTAATGCTCTAGGCCAAAGTACTTTTTTTGCTAATCACTATTTATTGGATCTTTATTGGGTTGAAATCCCTGATTCAATTCTTGGCAGATAAACAAACAATCCGAATCAGTAGAAATTCCTCCCCTTATCTTGTGAACAGGTCACACACCATGTGCTGCTGAATTCTCTCCACTAAAAGACAGTCACGAGGGAGTTGATTGGGAAGATAAACTCTTGGTTACATAATCAAAGACACTTTTTGGGGCTGTTTTAATCCACAACCAATGTGTATCTCACACTTGATAATGATGACTGATGTGTCTGTCTGTACAACCCCACCCCCCACCCCCTCCAGCTAAACCATTCAGGTGAGATAGACGTTGGCCCTTTGAAATCAAATCAGGGAGAAGGTGTCGTGATCTGACGTTCAGATCACTCCCGCTCTCTGTTCTGGTCAGATAATGCCGTCGTTTGCCGGTGATCACAGAGACAATACGTTGGCAGATGTGCCCTGCAGAGAGGACAGTGGGTTGATAAGATTGTGACACCTTCAGTGAGTAAACCACCACTCAGGGAGAATTCAGTCTGGCTGTCTTTCATCAGAGAGGCGAACTCGGACATTCAGAGGGCTGAGCGCAGTTAGCAGCTGCATCAAACTGTGCTGTGTGAACAAGTCGTGAGCGAAGTCAAGATTTTACAATAAGATTCAATTGAGGTGATATTACAAAATCACAATCAGGACCCGAATCAGGGTTTATTGCCAAGTAGATTTACACTTATAAGGCGTTTGCTGTGGTATGTTTTTGCAAAATCATACATATAAAATATAAAAACAGGGAACAATATATAAATATCCTAAACACTAGAAAAAGAACACAATGGACGTTAAATATGTACAATTTGAGCAGTTTTTACGGTATGATCATTAATGGTCACATTTATTCAGTGCAATCATTGAGCCTAGATGAGGCCAGCCTCAGAAATTACATTTTGTTAAGTTCACAAGGTCTCCTGGTCCTCACAAAGTCAATGTTCTAAAAAAGTAACAAAGGTGAGTACACACACATATACTTATGCATGAGTATGTGTGAGGTTGGTATTTTGCTGCAACTGTATTGCATGCTTTATTGTGTATGTCCTTTGTTGCGGTCACATGGCCTATCCCTTTACTGTGATCAAGTCAGTCAACTAAAGGAGTCACAGTATAATTTCTCCTCGAAACTGCACACACACACCACAGCTGATTGAAGTACTTTCTCACAGCCTTAGTGTCCTCTGTGTCCAAAGCTGTGAAGAGTTCACAGGTGTCCATCCTGTCTTTGGGTCATAATGAGACCTGAAACGAGGCCTAATTGAAGTGCTAATGCAACGATCATTCCCCCCGAGAGCTGCACATCTCACAGCCGTCCCGTCTCAAAGGCTGCATGTACCTTTAGAGCCGCACTTCTTTGATCATGTGTGCCTGATGGCCACTGTGAACTCATTATGTCCCCCCGACGACTGAAGATTAAGATTAAAGCTAAAACTCACAACGCACTGTGTAATAGAGCTGCATCTGATAATGCTGCGAGGGGCTCAGATGTATTTCAAAACCTCGGGTACCGACATTACGGGGTCTTTTATTGAAAAGGGAGCGGAAGGATCTGGATCATCTGCAGATGTTGACTTTGTTTGCAAATGTTGGAGGTTGTTTGCATATCAGCCTCACTGTACAGTATATTACTCAACTGCATGAATGACAAGCCCAGCAGACTCAGGTAGGCGAACAACAGCTCTGTGGGGACAGAAATAGTCGTTGCTGCCTCCAGGCACAGTCACAGTCAGGAACTGGGACGATTCTCACTGGCTGTGCTTGACACCGAAACTGACAGTTTATGTTTTCACACATATAATGGATGTGAACAGTTCATGTGAGTGACAGGTCGGCTTTTCTTATGCTAATGAACCTTATAACTACTTGAGATGTGGTAAATGATGTGCAGGATGAAACAAAATACAAAAAAAACAATATTATTAAGTTACTCGTCTGTAAACAACAAAATAAACAAACATTTTCAGTTTTACAAAATTTCTTTTGCTTACAACAAAGTTTTACCCAGTGCTGCACACTCCTAATGTTACACGCATCTGTCATGATTCTCAGAAACACACCCGAAAAAGTGGGAAAACGACAATAACAACAATATAAAAACGTGTAAAATAAGGACACTGTGTGTGGTGCCAAGTCTCCCCAACAGCATAACTGTTCAAACTGCCAATTTGAATGACCCAGGAGCAGCAGCAGTGAACCAATCGGCTTTGTCCCCGTCGAGGCAGACCTGTCGGTGCACCTGCTGATTCCCAGGCCTCCTTGCCAATCTGTGACTACAGTGAAACCCAGCAAGAGTGAAACTGGCCCAGAGCCAGATGAAGAGCAGGTTGACTACTCCTGACACAATCGCTACAACGCAGGGGATCCTGGGAGGAGGACCGGCCGTGAGTGTGGAGATGAGAAAAATAAGATGACTAACCATGGGAAGAGAAGCAGAGGAGGAGGAGGAAACGATGCAACAAGAAAAAACAGTTCATTGAACTCCTGGGAACCTAAAACCTGTCTGACATGGACTTCACGATTGCTCAATGAGTGCATTATGACTGCAAAGCCTATGTGAGTGTCTGTGTTGTGTTTGCATCATGTGTGAGTGTGTGACCACATCCATTCAATATTGTTGAATAATGTTTTCAATATATGACTTTTTTCTGCATTAAAAAGAAGAACTTTGCAAACTATCTATGTTTTGCCTTCGAATGAATGAAGGAGTGAAAAACTGTTGGTTGCTGCGGACTCATAAATAAGACGTGTGTTCGTCCAAGGAGCGTCATGGCCTGTGTTGACCCTCAGCTGCTTTACCTTTCAAGATGTTAATAACCACAGTGCTCCTGGCCTTCATGTCACCTCACACAAAACTGAACATCCGCGAAACAGCATTCCTTTGACTTCCTTCGATATTCATAGTTTATTACCACTTGTCTTAATCTGCCCAAAATGTCTATCAGTAAATAATTACTAAAATCTGGGAACATAACGACTTTGCTGCAAAGTATGTTGGGGCAAGAAACACAAGCAGTTAGACACTCAGTCATGTAAACAGAGCAATGGTTCATGTCCAGATTAGCTCAGCAACTTAAAAGGAAGTACAAAGGAAAAGTGAGGACAAGAAATGGTCATCACTGAACCAGGAAGTCGTAGGTGAACCAGGAAGTTGGTCTGAACCTTGAATGGACATTTTAAGTTTGCTTGCCTAACCTAGTGTTAAGAAACTTGTGTCTACTTGTGTTTCATTTTGACCTTTTCGACCACTTGGGAGCAATGCAAGGAGCTGCAAACACAACAGTGAACTTGTCACCTTGTTAAGCTTTTATGGGAAACATGTGAGCAAACATCGGCTTATATGTGTATCCAACAGTCATGGGAATACATTATTGGTCATTTGGGGGTATTTTGTCTCTGCTTTGGTCTCCACCAAGGGAGGGAGATGTCATCACTCTTTAGCAAGTACCTGCTCTGGTATGTCCACCAGCTAACTGCTAACTTTGTCTGTTATTTAGTATTGAGAAGGTAGTAATGGTTTTTTAGAGCTTTGAGTTATGTTACTGGCCGTAAAACCAAAACAATTTGCCAAAAGACGCCAAAACCCTTGGTGAAACTCAGGGAAATTGCAGAGCCCTTGATAATTCTCTTTGAGCTCTTTTAGACATAATCATTTTATCCATTGTTAAGAATAAGTTAAAGATATTGACTAGAGCAACTTTTATATTCTTGTTAACCTTTGATTTTCCTCCCTGTCAGAATGGTCGAGGGTCGAGCTTTCCAAACGGCCATGACCGGTCCGTCAGAGTCAAATCAAAGTTCATCACGAGTCCACTTGTCTCAGCAGTGTCAGATGACAAAACACCAGCTCCTCTCCGTGACCTCTCCATACAAGGTCTCCAAGCTGAGACGCAGGATGTCCTGCTTTAACCCATTGATAACAGCCGTTCAAACAGAACCCTGACATATGACAGCATGATGGAGAGCTCACCGACTAATGGCAAACAGATTGCTGATGTATCAGGGTGTGTTTTTAAGCCTCTCGCTCATCTGTGACTCATCCGCCCTGCCCAGAACAAATGCACTGCAGAGCTGCCGGGTCCACAGCAGCCCTCGATGCTCTGTTATTATGCGTTTCGCTGTCATGCAAAGAATCCTCTGTCCCTGTTAATTTTTCTCCATCTGAGTTCAAATCAGTTTTTAAAAGCCCCCGATGCTGCAAAACTTTATTATGGAGCAATGTGCCTATATGCCGCCAGTGTTATAAACCAGCAACATGCAGCTGCTTTTTCTCAAGAAATGAATCTGACTCAATCCCTGGGCTCTGACTGTCTCCAAGCCCTTTTTTTAAAAAAAAGGCACAACCAGACACAGCAATCAGTCACAGTATGGCACTGCCAGACCCAATCAGCAAGTCATGTGGATTGCATTAGAATTGGTGGACCCACGGCACGGCTGGAGGCCTGAGGGTACTTATCATATCCTTGGACCGGGAGCCGCTTCAGGAAAACTACCTGGAGTGGTGGTGAGGATTACTCAGACTCCCTGTAGAGAACGGTGCTTGTTGCTTTTCCAATAGTTTTGGTGTCTCTTTTTGAAAACTCTTCCCTGAATGTAAAGTAGCTGCTACTATCAGATGTGAGAAGTGATTATGACTGTTGAACACATGCTGCTCTAAAAATAATATACATAACAAAGGAGCTGTATTTGCACTTCATTTATTTGCATCACTCCGACATGTAAAAAAAGAAAGAAGACAAACAGGTTAGAGAGGGAGATGGACAGTGATACAAAAGTTGACAAACAGAGTTTATGGCGCAGACAAATGCATTTAAAATCCATGTATTTGTGAATATTTCATAAACATAAACATGAAAAATGAACTGTTTTTACAAACAGACTATAATGTACATCAAAATGACTTCCACAAGAAGCATAGTTAAGCCTTGTCGCATATATACACTTGTATATTCACCAGATATCATTACACTACATTGCAATATAAGATTTTCTTTTGCACATTTGTCACAAACACAAAGCCTTTTCTTTTTAAAAAGTGCGTGGCCTACGCTTACATTAACACAGAGGCTGTTTAGCATCCTCACACTCGGTACACACTGGGCTATTCAGGAGATAAGGAGTGTATTGAGCATATAAACAAAGAGGCTGGTGGAGGCGGTGGGAGGATCTGCAGGGTGGACTCCTGCAGGGCTTGCTTTTACAGATGCAGATTGATGAGAGCCGGGAACAAAAAGCCACAGGTTACTGCTCCCGCGCAAACCTTTCACAACACACAAGAGGATTTTCAAACAAGTTCCTGGGCCAAATCAGAGGATTCACACAAAGGAAATATATTTGTCACATCAAGTGTTGATAAAAGTCCGAATGGGGTGGCAGGATTGTCAGTTGTTTGACTCAAAGGCCAGAGAACACCCTCCCAAAACCAGCCGGGAGAGCTTTCACACACAGGTAAGAATGTGGCACCTCGCTCTGCAACCTGAACTTGCAGCTGCTGCAAAATAAATAAGCTGGTGCAACCAGACAGCAAGAATACAACAGAGGCGGCTAACGCCCTTCTACTCAAACACAGAGCCGACACTTTCTGTTTCTCTCTCGCTTGAATTAAAAGGTCGGGGTCTGTAGCGAAGCTCATCATGCAAATTCATAGCATTTACATGATGGTGTACAAGTGAGTTCACTTGATATATTCACTTCCTCTCAAGTCCCATTTCACAGCCCCTTTTCTCTTTAACACACATGGAAGCATACATACACTCATTTAATATGCAGATGAAGTTCTTCTCTCCGGAACAATAACATGAATATAATGTAAATATTTCTGCTGTCCTGAAAACTTATAGGAGGATGAAACCAGACCCAGAATCCTCTCTGCTGTCTCAACTGATATTTGTTTCCAATGCTCATTGTGCCCATGACTTGTGTTTTGCACCATTTGACATCCCAGTGTAAAAGAAGCCAAATATCTTGCAAAACAAGAAGTTAAACTACCACAAGTGGTACCTGTAACATCAAGTGAAAGTGAAACACTTAAAATAAGTTCAATTGTAGTCCATAACCCACAGGGTTAACAGATAACAGAGTTCAGATGAAGCAGAAGAACTTCTTCCAGCTGCACCTGGAGAACGCTTTGGTGCGCCTGTCGGAAAACCTCCTCTTCTTGCTCTTGCGAGTTTTGTTCTTAATGGCGGCAAAGATGGCCGCATCAAAGGCCTCCTTCAAGTTCTTTTGTGTGAGAGACGAGCACTCAATGTAGTCCGAGGCCCTGATCTTCTCCGCCATGCTTCTGGCCCTGGAGCTCAGGACGGGCTTGACGTTAGATCTGTCCAGGTTGATGAGGACGTTCACGTCCAGTAGGAGGTCCGACTGGGTCCCGACAAGGATGATGGGCGCAGATGGGTTGTGAGCCCGGATCACTGAGACCCATTTCTTGGTGATGTTGTGAAACGAGGTGGGGTTGACCATGCTGAAGCACAGGAGGAAGACGTCCGCGTGGGCATAGGACAGAGCTCTGAACTCATCAAACTCCTCCTGAACGGATCAAAACAGAGAATATGAGTAAGTGTCAAGCAAACCATGAACAGACAGAATCGAGAAATGGGAAGAGTCACTGACTCATTAAAACGAGCATCCATTCAAATGATGATGGGTGGTGAAATCTGGTTGCTGAGTCACATGTTGGATTAAGCAACCGTGTGACACCATTTCCAGCTTCGTAGTTTCATCTACCATTGCACGAAACTGTATTTCAAATTAACAATGGTGATGCTATAGTTTATGTTTAACCGATAAATGTTCACTTGAGATATTCTCATTCTTAAAAAATTAAAATGAAAAAGGTGGTACCTGTCTACATAATTTCTTCTTGGGTTATTAACTAGAACTAAGAGATATATGGTTGTTACATTGTTTTTACATTTGACATTTTCCCAGTTTGTTTTAGGATTGATTTTTTAATTTGATTAATTACTTTTAAGGCTCTTCGTGGCCGGGTCCCAGCCTATATACGTACATAGTGTTACCTTATTTATTATAATGACGGATAATTTGTCTTACCTGTCCAGCAGTGTCCAGAAGCTGAACTTTGACCGGTGATCCTTCCACTTGGACCTGACCTGTTGGAAACCAGGGACAGCTCAAATTTAGTTCACTTTAATGAAGACAACATTCTATTTGAATTCTAAAAGTTTTCATATGATAGTCTGGTATTGGCAGATATCAATATCAGAACGTCTTTTCATAATAAAATACTTTATAATAACAATAATAACATTCATTTGTATTCAACAGCCACACATAACAGCTCATGAATTCATAATACAGATGATGAGCCAACACAGTACACCAGCACTCATACTGGTATTACCCAGTAATAATAAACTTGTACTTGTACTGGTGGTGCACGATGTGAGAGTTGAGACCACTCACCGGAGAAGACGTCGAACCCAGTCTGCTTGTACTCTGTGGGGTAACCATTGGAGGTGTAGCTGACGATCATGCTCGTCTTCCCCACGGCTCCGTCCCCGACCAGCATGCAGCTGATGGCGCCGGGCTCCAGCTCGTCCTCCCGGGTCAGCCCGCAGGCGGAGGGGACTCGGGACTCGTGGTCGAAGTAATCCATGTGAGGTGGCATGTCGAGCCGCACACGAACAGAAGGAAACCAACAACTTCAGACTCCGCTGCTCCTTCTGTTTCAGATGCGTGTGTCAGAGTGAGGATCAGCTGTGCGCTCGGTGTCTCTCATTCCTCCGGCCTGAGCCTCTGCTCTGCTGGGACTGAGTGGAGACATGAGCCGGGAGGGAGGTGAGGAGGAGAGGGGGTGGTGCTCACACAGGTGCAGATTTACATAGACGCGCCCACACACACACACACACACACACACACACACACACACACACACACACACACACACACACACACACACACACACACACCACACAAAGTTCCCTTTGGATAAATAGATAAATAGATAAATAGAGAGAGAGAGAGAGAGAGAGAGAGAGAGAGGGAGGAACCATGCACTAAACTTTAGTTCTTATAATACAAATGTGAGAGACTGCTGTGATGGTGTTGTATGTATATGTTGTTGTTGTTGAATGTTTTTGTATTTGCTGTGTTTTAGATTTAGTGTGTACCTAATCTGCTATAAATCATCTCTTCTCATTTTGAGATTAATGTGTTTGTGCATTGTCCTTGTTTAATAAAGAGAACAACAGCAACAAATAACAATACAATTAATTTACTTTAATGTAATTGAATCCAATGAATCTATTTTTCAGTTATTTTTTTATTGAATTGAATGTAGTTGAGTTACATTTCTATTATTTTCAAAGATTTTGTTATTTTCGTGTATTCTTACTTACTATATATTTTATTTGTGAAGCACTTCTATATAAATTAAAACATCAATATCATGAATATTATTTTAAATGATTGTTTCCGGTCTCCGCTCTAAAGTTGGGTGACCGTCGCCCCCCAGTGTCACAGACGGGAACTACACCAAATGTGATCACATGATTCCTAGTGTCACCTGACTGTTGGAGTCCACCCTGTGCTGTGCAGTCGGAAGCTAAGCTAACTGTTACGATGGACTGAATGAGTGAAAACTAAAGTATTCTCCTGTTTATGTTGCAGTGTCACATCTAGTTGACATCTCCCTGGTCACCGCAGACGGATGCGGCGACAGGAAATGCGCTGGTGAGCCCTGAACGGAAGTAAACAGTGCTAGGCTAGCTAGCTAGTGTAGCTATGTCGTCTTAGAACTGACTCGTCTTCTGCCCCGATTTTTCACCTGGAGACGATTTTATTTAAAGGTGTAGAAATAAGGTGAAGATTCAACCATGGCTTCAATTCTCGACGAGTACGAGGACTCGCAGAACACGAGGCAGAGTGCGCAGCAGCACAGCCGCCTGTCAAGTGCCAACATCGGGATAACACACTCAGGTGGGTCGAGATGCTCCAGGCTCATCAAATACATACAGGGACCCATTTCCGGATCATTAACGCTGATAAATCTTTAAAACTCAGACGCCATTTTGTGATAACACTCGTAACAAGCTTGTTCCCTCACGCCAGGCTTTGTGAACGTGAGACTGGAGGAAGAGAAGCCGATATTCAACAAGCAGAGGATCGACTTCACACCCCCGGAGAAGATAAACCATCTTGCAGTCTGCAACAATCAGCTGTGCATGAGTCTGGGGAAGGACACCCTGCTGAGGCAAATAACACTTATCAAGCAACATGGTTCTGACTGGATTACGCAGAGTTAATGGCTGCTCCTCACTGCGATTATTGCTCATTTGCAGTCATTGTTGTTTGTGGAAGCCTGTAAGACAGTTGCCATTAGTGTTACTAATGTTTTCCATGTTTCTCCTGTGCAGGATTGACTTGGCCAAGCCAGATCAGCCTAATCAGATCGAATTGGGAAGGAAAGACGACAGCAAAGTGCACAAGCTGTTCCTGGATCCCACAGGTGAAAAAAGACACGATTGCTTATTCAGATTTTCCTTTAAAACACTGCTCTTATAATTAGAGGAGTAAAACAACATATATACACATAATTTTGAATATTATCACCCATTAAAGTTGTGCCTGGGATAATGCTAAATTATTATATGCATATCATCTTTACCCGATCCAGCAAAAATGCCACAGGACCTATTCAGACCTAATATCCATGCTGAGATGACCTATTACCTATTACCTATAACCACTTGTGATTGTATGTCCCTCCCTGCTCTATATGCAGATAATCAAGTGTCTCATTTCTGTTTGTCTAGATCAAATTATGTTGTTTTGACCCAGTCTGAGTTTACAGATGTGTTCGTTGTCTATGTGTTAATCTGTGTGTCAGGAGGAGTCAACAAATCCACTTATGGACACAGAGAATCGTTAAAAATATGTTTGATTCCTAGTGAAACTGTTGTGGGTCAGAGACGTCAGCTGATCCCTCATATGTGGCCAAATATGCATTTGCATTCACAAAGCAAAAGCAATGTGATCCAATGTTTCCCAGACCAACTCTGAATGCGGTTTGAGTGATCAGATCTCAAGACGATTCAGACCAGAACTTAGTGCTGACCACTAGTTATTTGATTACTCCGGGCGGATGTTTACCAGATCTGAATGGGTTCTGTACAGGTCTCAGAGAATACAGCAGCACTGGTGGCCCAGGCTCTCTGCTACTACTGCATTATTCATTACATTACTCTGATGGTGTCATGCTTATGACTTATTAACAACCTCCTCCATACTTCCCACTGCAGGCTCCCATGTGCTGATCAGCCTGAGCACCAGCGAGTGTCTGTACCTCAACAGGAACACGCAGAAGGTGCGCAGTCTGTCCCGCTGGAGAGGCCACCTCATTGAGAGCGTTGGCTGGAACAAGCTGCTGGGCAACGAGACCAGCACGGGACCCATCCTGGTTGGCACAGGTCAAGGCATCATCTTTGAGGCTGAGATATCCGCAAGCGAGGGCAGCCTGTTCAACACCAATCCAGACCAGTACTTCAGACAGGTCAGAGAATGGCTGATTATCTGAGAAATCACTATTTTACCATAAAAATGAAGATGTTATGTTTGGTGATACTGTTTGGTTGGTAATCCAAACAGTAGAATATACCGATCTGCATTTTTTTCCTATCCTGAACAATATCATGTTATCTTGAGACAGGTCCACTCTCTGGAGGAGGATGGGAAGCCAGCACCCATCTGCTGCCTGGAGGTGGAGCGCGGCCTAGAGAACAAGTACTTCATCATCGCCACCACACGCAAACGCCTGTTCCAGTTTGTGGGTAAGATACCCGAGGGGTCAGAGCAGCTGGGCTTCAGCTCCATCTTCAACCAGAACCAGGACCTGCTGCCCAGTTTCCAGGAGTTCCCGGCCAACATGGGCTACAGCGAGATCACGTTCTACACCTCAAAGCTGCGCACTTCCCCCAAGGCGTTTGCCTGGATGATGGGTAATGGAGTTCTTTATGGTCAGCTGGACTATGTGAGGCCTGATTCTCTGCTAAGTGATGTGCAGGTAAATATTAGTGTGCATGGGAGAATGTTCAGATGTTTTCAATAATGTTTAATACTACCCCACCTCATTTCACATATTTTTCCTTTATTTTCTCCCTTGCAATCAATCAGGTATGGGACTACACCCCGGACATTGACCTTACTCTCAAGAAGCCCATCTCCATTGTGCTGACACAGTTCCACTTCCTGTTGTTGCTCCATGACCGAGTCAAGGCCATCTGCACTCTGAATGGACAGGTTGTTTACGAGGATGTGTTCCCAGATAAATTTGGCTCCCTCAAGAGGATGATTAAGGACCCAGTTGGTGGGTTGGTGTGGATCTACACCGAGCGGGCAGTCTTCCGCTATCACATCCAGCGCGAGGCCAGGGACGTCTGGCAGATGTACATGAGCATGAATAAATTTGATCTGGCAAAAGAGTACTGCCGTGACCGACCTGAGTGCATGGACATGGTACTGGCGAAGGAGGCTGAGCACTGCTTCCAGAATAAGCGATACCTGGAGAGCGCCAAGTGCTATGCGCTGACACAGAACTACTTTGAGGAAATAGCACTCAAGTTTATCGAAGCCAAACAAGAGGAAGCCTTGAAGGAGTTCTTACTGAAGAAACTGAATAACTTGAAACAGAGTGAGAGAACACAGATCACCTTGCTGGTCACCTGGCTAGCAGAGCTCTATCTGAACAGTCTCGGCCAGCTGGAGAGTGACGGTAACAGCATCATCTTCCAGGAGACCCGTGATGAGTTCCGCAACTTCCTCAGCTGCTCCAAGCACAAGGAGTGCCTTTTCAACAACCGCAGCACCATCTATGACCTGCTGGCCAGCCACGGCAACGTGGACGACATGGTTTACTTCTCCGTCGTCATGCAGGACTACGAGAGGGTGATTTCCCACTACTGCCAACACGACGACTACAGCGCCGCTCTGGACGTGCTCTCCAAGCACTGTGACGAGAAGCTCTTTTACAAGTTCTCCCCCGTCCTCATGCAGCACATTCCCAAAAAAGTGGTCGACGCGTGGATCCAGATGGGCAAGAAGCTGGAGCCAAAGAAACTCATCCCTGCCCTTATGAACTACAGCCAGATGGGCAGCACCCAGCAGATCAGTGAAACCATTCGCTACATGGAGTTCTGCGTGTACGAGCTCAACGTGACAGAGGAGGCGATCCACAACTACCTGCTGTCGCTCTATGCCAAGTACAAGCCGGACTCTCTGCTGGCGTACCTGGAGCAGGCAGGTAAACACGCCTCAGAGATACACTATGACCTGAAGTATGCTCTCAGGTTGTGCGCTGAACATGGCTACCTCCGCGCCTGTGTCCTGGTTTATAGGATTATGGAACTGTATGAAGAGGCAGTGGATCTCGCGTTACAAGTGAGTGATCAATGCATCTAAATAGATAATCACAAATTTTGCAAATGTGTGTTTAGAATTCCAAATTCCTGTCATCTTAGATATTGATGTTTTTTTCAATGCCACTACCGTAGATAATTATGTATTTCTACCCATAGGTTGATGTAGACCTGGCCAAGTCATGCGCTGACCTGCCTGAGGATGACGAGGAACTGAGGAAAAAGCTTTGGCTGAAGATCGCCCGGCACGTTGTCCAAGAGGAGAAAGACGTGAAGAAAGCCATGAACTGTCTGTCCAGCTGCGACCTGCTAAAGATCGAAGACATCCTGCCCTTCTTCCCTGACTTTGTCACCATTGACCACTTTAAGGTTTGTAACAGAGAAGTTACTCTAATGTGTTTCAAGGACAGTGAGCACTGTACGTCATGTCGTTCTATTCATCGTTTTCCCAGGAGGCCATCTGCAGCTCCCTGGAGGAGTACAACCAGCACATCGAGGAGCTGAAGCAGGAAATGGAGGAGGCTACGGAAAGCGCCAAGCGAATAAGAGAAGACATCCAAGAAATGAGGAACAAATATGGTGTGGTTGATTCCCAAGAGAAATGTGCTGCCTGTGACTTCCCGTTGCTCAACAGGCAGTTCTATCTATTCTTGTGTGGACACATGTTCCACTATGACTGCCTCTTCCAGGTAACCATTTTATAGAAAATCACTTAACTTCACTCAAACATTTGTGAACACCCTCAGCGTTGTAATAATCCCTATATGCTTCTTTTTTCCCCCCCTTCCCCCTTACTAGGAAGTGACTCCTCATATGTCGGCCTACAAGCAGGGTCGCCTGGAGGAGCTTCAGAAAAAGCTGTCCGCAACCACGCAAATGTCCAAGTCTCGCCAGCGCGCCGCGACCAAGGACGAAGGGGACACTTCCAGCCTGGGAAAGGGCAATGCGGGCACGAGCCGGGAGCAGATAAAATCAGACATTGACGACATCATTGCGTCCGAGTGCGTGTACTGCGGCGAACTGATGATCAAATCCATCGACAAGCCTTTCATCGACCCACTTAAATTTGAGGAGGAAAAGTCCAGCTGGCTATGAATCTTTGTGTCAATGAAACAGCATCATCCGTAGGGCAGACCCGTTCAGGGGTTCCACTTACTGCACAGTGGGAATTCCTACTGTTGCAAACTGCACGCTTCAGTCTCTCTCTACACAATAAACCTTTTTTGTTGGTCATATTTGAAGCCGACTTTAAGACCTTTGCACTTTGTATGGGAGCATTTAGTGAAATGTGGACATGAATTGAAACTGTGGGCTATAAGTCAAGATGATGATGATGTTATATGAAACAATAACGCCAGGGCTGTACAATACATACATGTGCCTGAACCTCTGAATATTGTGGTAGAAAAAGATTCAGATATGACTGCACTATACATTTACTAACAACATTAGCTTATGCACTTGTTTGGTCCAGTTAAAACATAACATGCACTTGGACAATGTCTGTGTCGCCTTAGCTCAGTTCATCATCTCCGATCTACAGCTCTGGGTTCATGTTGCATTCAGTGCGACAAATTAACAAACTGTTGTTTCATATATCTGCTGCAGCTCAGTTGTGGCACATTAAAGCTTGTCAATACTCGTGGAGTAGATTATTTTGATTGTTTGAAGTGTAATAAAATCAATTCTGTTCATTACATTTGCAGAAGTTGTAAAAGGGAACATAGGCAACTGTTCTCCTTAAAGATGATTCACCTCTCGTCCAAAAATACATCTTCGGTTCTGACGGCTTCAAGAAACACAAGCAAGCCCAGTTACCTATGTTCACTTTACAAAGTCTGAAGACAATGACCTGGATGACTCTTCACAGACACCCTTCCTCGCAGTTCCTCAGAAGAGCGTTTACAGTTCAGTGGAGGAAGAGAAAACATCAGTTAAAACGACAAGATGTTGAATATCCCTTGTGCGTCTGAAGGTCTTCTGCACAATTCAGGTTACCAACAACAATTAGATGTTAGCAAGTGTTAGTGGCCACCAGCAGATGTTGGGGACATAACTTGAGTTGTGCACCATAGCGTCAAGTGTTTCGACCTTGTAATCAACGAAGGAGTCCGACCTTGAGGGTACGCTGAGGCTAAAGGTAAATCTGACTCCTCAGACTTCTCTCTGTACAACGTCCAAAGATGCCATGACCTGGATGACTCTTCACAGGTTACCTTCCTCGAGGTTCCTCAGAAGGTTGTTTCCTGTTCAGTGGAGGAAGAGAAAACATCAGGAAAAGGAGCTGAAGCAGAATATGAGCAATCCTGTATTTACACAGCACAAGTGAATCATGTTAATTGATGGTTTGGGATTACAGATGGAATAGTTTGGATCACTGCTCCATTAAGTCTGATCTCTGAGGATCTGCAACACTATCATTACTGCGGTATTTCACTAAATGTTATGAAATGAATACAGAAAATAAAGTGTAAATTAAAAAAATATAAATCTTAACTTTATTGACATTGCCTGGAGTCAGGGGGACACATTTACAATATTCATATTCTGTGGGAATCGAGCTGCCTTAAACGGAGTTCCCTTCTGGTGACGTCAGACGTAGCTCGGTAATCTTCGCAATGAGCAGACGCGACTAATCGACATCGGAAACTCATCGATGCCTCTGTAATATATGTGCACACGCAGCTCAAATCAACGCACATGGCGGACGTGTGTTTTTGTTTATCAGTAAAAGTTGTTGTTGTTGTTTGTTGTCGCCGTCGCGACGTTAGAGACGCCGCCGAGCGAGCGTCCCTGTCTCGGGGATCGATTAAAGCGCCTGCTCGTTGCTGTCCCCTCGCCATGGCGTCGTGTCTCTGCTCTCTCAGTAACAGAAAGTGGCCGCCTCTCCGCTGCCGCTGCCGACTCAAAGCTCACGGACTCGCCCGGCGCCTCCAACCGCCATTTTGGAGCGAGAGAACCGAGAGTCGGCAGCAGCGACGAGAGAGGCGACCAGGGGGGGAACACGGGGCCCGAGGTGAGACACTCCGCCGCGGTTGTTGTGGCGATGGGGGGGGGAAGATGGCCGGGAGGGAGAAAGAATTAAAACACGGGGATCACTCGTTCCACCAGGCAGCCGGAGTCCCCCCTGCTCGTGTCCGCAGCGAGGCTACGAGAGGCGCGGGCGGCGGGCCTGTCGCTGGCCGCGTTGACTTAGCGACAGAATCGCCATGAAACAAATATCATTTCTTAATACATGGGTTAGGAAGTGAGGCGGTGGCCTTAAAGAGACAGGGCCGATTTGAATGCTTCATATTAATGGTCCAGGTCAAACGCGTTAGTGTTTCATAAGCTAACGTCGGTGATGAGTGGCCACATTAGTGTTAGCATAGGTAGCAACCGCGCTGCACCGAAGGCTAACGCGCTAGCACAAAAACGACACCGGTGTGTAAAGTGTGGTTGACTTCTACCAGTGATCCGCCACCTTGACCCGTAACTATCATTGAATGAGCCGATGTAGCTCACGTAGCGAGGCGGCTAACGGTCGCTAGCCCGGGAGCCGCAGTCCCCCCACTGCACCATCCAAGGTTAGCTAGCAAAGCCCGGCGAATGCTAGCTAGCGGCTAAGCTAATGATAACATAACGATAGCAAAAGTGTTATTTAGGGCGATGCAGCTGTCGGGGTCGTTTGGTAAATTTAAACCCGAAATACTAAACTCTTGCTGGGCCTCAGTTGTTGTCATTCTTCCACGTGATCGTGTTTCAGAAAGTAGTAATTACAGAGGACAAGTTAACATGAACACATGCCAGTGAAACAACCATCAGTCCACTTGGATAAGACATTTATTTTTGATATTCTTTATTAGTCCCACAATGGGGACATTTGCAGTTTCACAGCAGCAAGAGTCAAACTAGGCATCAGTAATTAATAATTAACAATACTTAAATCTAAGGAATATAAAAAATATGATTTGAATTAAACTGATATATGTGCTGTGTAAAAACAGGACAAAATTGTGCAGCGTGACAATATGTACAATTAATGGATTGATATTGCACAGACAGAGAGTTAAGATCATCGATACAATCATTACTCAGCCATTACAGGAATATACAATAACATGGAGCTGAGTTATAATACTGTGTAGTACAATAAAATCTGTGTATCTGTGGTATATAAGGAAATAGAAGTGTTATAATAGTAGATATGAACCAACCAAGTACACTTTACTTAATATAAGATGTATTTATCTTACTATATATGAGTAGTATATTATATACTTTAACACCTTTCATCAAAATATGTTTTATAGAAACTTCTTTTATAAAAAAATGATGAACACACTGTCAGTATTGCAGCAATGAACCAAGCTCCCTATAAGCACATAACACGTGAAAGAGCAAATGCCCTGAATAAAAACATTTGCAGTTTCAGTGTGTGACTGTGTGTTATCTTGTTTCTTAGGGTTTTTCACCTTTTTGTCTGATAATTAATCTTGGAATGAGGAGCCATGACATCCTGTACTGAGAAGGTAGGTCCAATGTGTGTGTTGTATTTAGATTTTACAAACCATGAGCTGCTGCCTTTCTGCACGTGCAGCCACTGAAGGAGGGTAAACTGGAATAAATGACTGTTTCATTACTGACAACATCTGAGATGTGGGTGGTGATTTGAGGGTTTTGGAACCAGGCTAGAAGAAGAACATCTCCTGTATCTCAGATTTGACTTGCTTGAAAATCTGGCAAAACCTGGCTTTCGCTTCTGAGCTTCACATGGTCAATGTCCAATTTCTTTTTAAGTTTAATGAACCTTCATAACTCAATTTAAGAGACAAGCAACTACTCATCGTGTAGGTAGCAGTGACCTGTGCATCTCATTCTTATCTTGCTTCTTCTTTGTCTTCAGTAAAAGTTGCTGCCCTGCTGGGCAGTGGTGTCTGTGTTGCATGGCGTCGGAGCAGGATGGCCGGCTGGAGGTTGGGGCGCCTGGGAGCTCTAGCCTGGCCAAACCTCTCTACCTGCAACGCTTAGAACGATCCCTGAGGTTGGACAGTTTCCTGCGCCAGACCGCAACCATCTTCAACAGAGACATAACCAGGTATGGGCGGAGGGGAGTCTGTGGTGGGCATCAGACACATGTCGTTCTCAGACTGAACCACTGGATTATTATAGGACACATTCTGGGATCAGTTTCAGTGGTTGTTTTACTGTAAACGCCATTTTGCTTTTACAGGATTGCAAACTGAATCAGTTGCAGCGAAATAGATAAAACACTATTTAGTAATCTTGAATCCTATCTGTTGACCAATTTTACTTATAAATTAAGGAAAATGTGATTTCAGCATGACTTGCACTCTTGTCTGTTTTTATATTACATCATGACAGTAGTATTTAATGATCCACCACAATATATCCCCCTGTCATGGATGCATGAGATAATAAATATTAGAAACAGGATGTATATGGTGGGCTTACAGTGATGATATTTCTCATGTTCTAGTGATGACAGCGACGACAGCGATGATGCACTGGGGACGGGGCTGTCTCTGGACCACTCCGCTCAACATGCGGCTTTGACAGTGAAGAGTGAGTCATGTGAACAGGGGGATGGGTTGGCCGAGGGCAAGCCCCTCAATGGAGTTCTGCTGCAAGGTAAAGGTAAGACGCATGCAGACACATTTTATAATATGTTACTACACACGCCAGTGCGTTCTGCAGTCATTTACCTTGGCATGGTAGATCTGGTTAATGTGTTTTTATTGACTTTGTCAGATTCTAAACGCAAAGTTTTTTTCTCCTCTTGAAACCCCATAGACCCAAAGGCTGATAAAACGAGCCTCTACAATTTCTCCAAGCTGAAGAAAAACAGGAAATGGCTCAAGGTATTTTATAAACACTGCACATCATCCTGCAGATGTAAGCTTTCAGTCAGATTAAACAAATAACTTACAATGAAATGGCTTAAATCACAGCCCTACTCTTTGTTTTTCCCCACTGTACTATTTGGTTTAGAACATTTCCTTCTTATGTTAACACCTTTTCTCACTGTCTACCCTCTGCCTCCTACAGAGCATCCTGTTGAGTGACGACACCACAGACTCAGACACCGACTCCGATGACTCTGATTTCTGTTTGTCTCGAGAGGAGCTGCATGATATGCTGAGGCTGCATCGCCACACCAGGCAGCATCAGAGCAAGTTCCACTCGGAGCAGGAGGTACATGTAACATCGAACACAGTGCTAAGAGATATCCAGAAAACAACCGACGTGTGTTTTTGAAGTGTCATCATTGTGTTTTGTTTTTTCCCTGTCTGCATTCAGCTTCACCAGTATCAGTACTACAGCACTGGACTCCTCTCTACTCATGACCCCTTCTACGAGCAGCAGCGCCACCTTCTGGGCCCCAAAAAGAAGAAAATCAAAGATGAGAAGAAATTTAAGGGTAAGGACAAAAAAATAAATTCAATCTCCGCAATCCATTCTGGAAATTAGAATGTTTTTGGTTGATGTGACTCTTTTTCTTTCAGCCAAACTGAAAAAAGTGAAGAAGAAGAAGAAACGAGGAGAGGGAGACTTTCTGGATGAAGGGGGGCGACCGTACATCACCAAGGTCTTCGCCAAGTTTTCCCATGACGCACCGCTACCCGTGGTGAAGAAGAAACATCTGACCATTGAGCAGCTGAATGCACGACGACGTAAGGTCTGGCTCACCATCGCCAAAAAGGAGATCCCCAAGGTTAGTGTGCATGAGGCTAATGAAACACAGTGGTCAAACGTGAATGCTCAAGAATATTGTGTTGGGGGGAAATGCTCAGTAGAATTAAATCACAATCTGAATTCTCCTATTTGTACTTGATTTACAGACTTTCAAGCAGAAGACCTCTGCTAAGAACCTAGTGTTGACCAATGCTAAAAAGGTAAGTCAAACTTACACACTGCTGTGTAGATGGAACTAACTTTTAAGGGGTTTATGCTGAGAAACTATAAAATCCTTTTCAGCTGACCGTTAACTTTTCTTGAATATGAAAGATTGAACAGTAGCTTCATCAGAATATTTGACGTCCGTTTTGCTTGCACCAGCTGGCTCATCAGTGCATGCGAGAAGTGCGGCGTGCGGCCATCCAGGCTCAGAAGAACTGCAAGGAGACGCTGCCCCGGGCTCGGCGCCTCACCAAGGAGATGATGCTTTACTGGAAGAAATACGAGAAAGTGGAGAAGGAGCACAGGAAGAGGGCAGAGAAGGAGGCGCTGGAGCAACGCAAGCTGGACGAGGAGATGAAAGAGGTAGGTAGGGGGGGAGAGATTCTGTCTCTGGAGTTGTCTCTTGTCTTTTGCCTTATCCAACTGATATTTTGCTTCAATAATTGCATCAATGTTTCTTTTGTCTTTTTTCAGGCCAAGCGTCAGCAGCGCAAACTAAATTTCCTCATCACCCAGACGGAGCTGTACGCTCACTTTATGAGCGGTAAAGCCAACCTGGCGGGTCCAGGCGGAGACAAGGCGCAGGAGGAAATTCTTCAGAAGCTTGATGACAGCGCGGGTCAGAGAAAAATAGATATCGGTGGAGGCGTAATGGTCAACATGGGACAGGAGGATTATGGTATGCACGGCTCTGTAACCTTCGTTGTGTTGGTGGCGTGAACAAACAAATCACTGATTACTACCAGCTATAATATATACTTTACTAAAACTGATGTCATACAATTATTTTTCTGAATAGTTAGGAAATACATGGTAATACTTTGCTGTAGAATTCCAGGGTTTTCAGGCTTTGCTATGTTTTTTTTGGAAATATACTCGCGTGTATGGGAAAGAAATGTCAGATTTAAATTGGATTCTACGGTTTTATACACAAGTCGATTGTGTGTCGTTTCAGATAGTGAATACTACAAGTCTCAGGCCCTGAGGAACGCCAAAGAAGCCTACCAGAGTCATCAGAAGAAAGTAGGTTGAAACACACACACACATTCTACTACCACTACCTTTTCTATGCTGTTCTTATTTCTAAATGTCCCCCTGTAGACGCGAATGTTTGATGATGAGGCCAAAGACAGCCGCTGTGCGTCTCTGCATGCGGCCGTTGGCTCGTCCTCGGGCTCTGGTTTTGGAGAGAGCTACAGCCTTGCCAACCCATCCATCCTTGCTGGTGAAGAAATTCCTCAGCCCATCATTTTTGATGGCAAACTCAAGGGTTACCAACTCAAAGGCATGAACTGGCTGGCAAACCTCTATGAACAGGTACTCCCTTCTGTCCCTGGTCTGTGTTTTTATTTATAGGAATATTTTTGCCTCGATGTTTTCTGTTGTTGTTTTGATTCTCCTAAATTGATAACATTGTGACGGACTAATCAGGAACTCCAATAACCGGAAGTTGAAGAATTATATTTCTCTGCTGCTTTCAAACTTGCGTCAGACCTTTTCAGAAAGTTTCAGTCCAGAAAAATAAGCGAGTGAGCCCTTGTGAAATTATAGTAGAATAATCTCACAGCAAGCAAGTGAGTTCACGTCTGAAACCACAAACATTATATTACATTGATACCTTCGTTGCAGTTCCTGTTGCATTACTGCTCAGTTCAGTTTCTGAATCTATTAGTTGTGTTTTTTGGCTTTAAAATCATTGCAGTGTTTTGGTTTTCAAATGGTTTCTATCATAACTTATATTTGTACATGTAAAATTATTCATTTTCTTTGTCTCTGCAGGGAATCAATGGAATCCTGGCAGACGAGATGGGGCTGGGGAAGACGGTCCAGAGTATTGCCCTTTTGGCTCACCTAGCAGAGGTGAGAGAGCGCCGGGTCAAATGGGTTCATACACCACATTTTTCTAAAGAACTGACTAATACAACATTTGGCAACCAGTTTCTTCTACTGTGCACCTGCATCCTTTAAAGAGACCCTAGTTTTCTGGCCAAGCTTTTTTGCAGGTGCTGCAATATTTTACTGAATAAGTCCGATGACTTCGTTCATTGTTGTGAACAGCTGATGTGCCAGCTCTTTAGATCCTGTGGTCCCCAAACTCCACAGGGAGAGAACGTGGAATTCAGGGGAACTGTGAGCTTTTCAGTGTCGAGCTGCAACTGACAGGAAGATGCATGCTGCGTTCTTCCGGGGTTTCCTGTTATTGGGTGCTGCTCACACAGGCGCATACAAAGACCAGCTGTTGTGGCGGCTGACGGTTTATTCCCTCCTCTGTTCCTGTTTAGAAAGACAACATCTGGGGTCCATTTCTTATCATCTCTCCTGCGTCCACGCTCAACAACTGGCATCAGGAGTTCACCCGCTTTGTGCCCCAATTCAAGGTGAGAATCTGCGGCGCTGCTGAGTGAGCACGCCAACGGAAACACCTGCAAATACATGTCTGAAGGAATCCTGGCATAATAATTCCCACTGCTCTTTTGCAGTCCTCCAATGAACAAAGTGTTTTTTTCTTCCAGTGAGAAATGCTGTCAAACGTCTAAAAACAACACATTTAGTCATCAGGTGCAAACATGTATATAACTAACCATTAGGGGGCAGTATTGTATCAGCCCATTTGAAGCATTGCTCATGTTGAGGCTTAACTTAAGAGCTAATACTTTGAGTGGCTGTTGCCTTCTTTTGCATTCTGAGCATTCTTCTAGACTAAATACCGTTTGTCAGACACATCAATATGTCAGCTGTACACGCTCACACACACAAATGACCCCTTTTTGTGCACAGCACTCAACTTGGCCCACTTTGTGCACTAGCTTGAAAGTAAATCAATTCCCGTCTTTTACGCTAATGAAGTGTGAAAAGACCCGATTACACAATCTGCAGATAAGCTTCCTGAACTCTCGAAGCAGGACTGATTTGAAAACAATGGAATGCCAGCTAGTGTTGAGTGATGCAATGATGTGTAAATCTTTTCACATCACATTCTGCATCAACAACTCAACAAGTGAAGCAGTGATTCATATGTGAAAGCCATGCCTAAATGTTTCCTCTGGGAACATCACCCCAGCTCTGTTTGTATTACTCTGCTCAGTGTAACTCTTAAGGGGTTTTTGGAAGATGTTAGTTTGAACATATTTTAGGTGAAAAAGATTTACACAAGTGATGATTTTGGCAAAGGCAAAGCTTTTTGGCAGAGCGGACCCAAACTCTTTTTTTTAACGTTACTGATACTTCCTGCCAGGTGCTGCCATACTGGGGAAACCCTCACTGATCGCAAGGTGATTCGGAAATTCTGGAGCCAGGTGAGGATGAGATGATGTTCCGAAGTGAAATTAAAATGTGTTATTGTTTGGACTATGGATGCTTTGCTCCGTCATATTCTTCTTCTCATACCTCTGTCTCTCCTTCCATTTGTATTTGTGCAGAAAACCCTTTACACACAAAATGCACCATTCCACGTGGTTATCACGAGCTACCAGCTGGTGGTCCAGGACGTCAAATACTTCCAGAGGGTCAAATGGCAGTACATGGTCCTGGATGAGGCCCAGGCACTGAAAAGCAGCACCAGGTAAAACATTAGCTTAACAAAGTACTGATGTAAAGATGAATTTCAAGTCTCAGGTAAGTGTTTAGAGTGCTAAAATGCAGAGAGCCCAGTAGTTCTTCCTCAAAAGTGTTAATCTATTGTTTCGGAATTATTATCAGTAATTTAAAGGAGTACTTTTTGCGATAAATTGGTCAGAACACTTAGAAAACCTCTTTCGAAGCATTTTGGAATGTCTGAAAAATGTACTTGACTGGACGCCGGCCAGAATCTACTAATCTAGTCAGAAAGTGTTTTGAGAAACGTACTCCCACACAAACAACCCATCTTCTACAGTCTGAGTAATGTGTGGGATTATAGCTCTGTTAAGTACAATGATGATAAACCCATGTAGTTGTTGCACCAGATCACCAGTCACTGTTTCTGTCCGTCTGTAGCGTTCGGTGGAAAATCCTCCTGCAGTTCCAGTGTCGAAACCGACTGCTGCTCACCGGGACGCCCATCCAGAACACCATGGCCGAGGTGGGCGGTGTGTTTGTGTGCGTAGATTGTGAGCTGATTTGTACAAGACACAACTGCTGTTGTTTTTGACCGGGGTATGTTTTTACTGTCTCTCAGCTGTGGGCGCTGCTTCACTTCATCATGCCCACGCTGTTCGATTCCCACGACGAGTTTAACGAGTGGTTCTCCAAGGACATCGAGAGCCACGCTGAGAACAAGTCGGCCATCGACGAGAGTGAGTCCAACTCTCAGCACTGAGAAAAGAAATGTTACCATTGGCTGCTTCCTTCTCCAGCTGACGTCACCGAATGTTTTCCACCTCATTTGAGCGGAAATTTGACAATTTGTGTGCCAGCGCCGATTCTTTGTATTCCTGCTCACTGGGGCGTGTAATGTGTTTTGTAGCTAAACAGAGTTGTTTGATGTCTGTTTTTCAGACCAACTTTCCAGACTGCACATGATCCTCAAGCCTTTCATGCTGCGCAGGATCAAGAAGGACGTGGAAAACGAGCTCTCGGACAAGGTAGAAGAGCACATGATTGTTTGTCTAATCGCAGAAAAACAAGTGTCTGATCCAGAATTGCACATTTCATTGGTACAACATTTGAAACAGGCGCAAAAGCAATTATTCTCAGTTTTCAAGTGTAACTTTCAAGACTAAAAGAGGTTTTTCTTTTAAATAATTAGAGGAAAAGATTTACGAGATGAGGTCCTAGAGAAGAAAATTGGATTTTTCATGAACAAAACTGTCAAATCTCACAAAAAATAGCTAATAAAAAGAAAACGTAGTATGTTGGATGCTTTATCAGCACCAAAGTAGCCCCGCTGCTTCCCTGCGTCCCTTCCTCCATCTGTCTCCCTCTACACCTCCCTGACACAGGACGTGTTGTAATACGCTCCTGAGCGATGCTTGTGCTGGCAGATCCTCATGACAGATGCTGGACTCGGGGTCTCTTGCTGTCAGATGCGGCACACACACACACTCACTCATGCGCTGTGGGAGTCTCGAAACACGGAGTCAGAGGAATGGCAGAGTTCACCACACCCCCACATCTGTCTCTTTCACTTTGCTCCGCGCCCACATGCAGCCTTGCCAGCCACCTCAGTTTTCCTTTGCGCTTTAGCTGGTTTCTCGTGTTTTGTCTGGCCCGTTGAAACCAAGAGGAACCGTTCAACTTTACTGACGATTCACAGGACATGTATTTGCTCAGTTTCACTGCTTTTAATAAGACACGACAGTACAATAAACCAGAGATTTTAATGTGCGTTTAAAGAATGTGGGTCAATGTGACCATGAAGGCAGCTGCCATAAATTCATTTATGTGAAAATGCTGTTATGTGTTTTTCAAGGCGGCGCAACATGATCGTGGTAATGAATCAAAAACAGAATCATTTGCTCTCGCTGCAAACTTGTTTTATGCTTTTATTCGAAGCATCAGACTTTTTCCTCAACAGGAACAGGAATATCTTGAACGACTCATTTACATACAGAAAAAATGTGAACGTACTAATCATTCTATGAAAATGTAAAGTGACTGGAGATCTGAACTCCAAACACACAAACATTAGCTTCAGTATACGCTGGTTCACCACACAGCAAAGACAATAGCAGCACAGTTGGCTCATTCTCGACCCTCCTCTCGCGCAGATTGAGATCCTGACCTACTGCCAGGTGACGTCCCGCCAGAGGCTCCTCTATCAGGCTCTGAGGAACAAGATCTCCATCGAGGACCTGCTGCAGTCCTCCATGGGCACGGCCCAGCAGTCTCACACCACCACCTCGTCCCTCATGAACCTGGTCATGCAGTTCAGGAAGGTAGGGTGGTCCTTTAGTTCTAAAAAACAAGATAAATAAAATGATAACAGCTATTAAGTTGAGATTATTTTGTCCCAATGATTGGTCACTTTTATTAGGTTCATCTGTAGCTATGGTGGATTTCCAAGGGAACTTGTAATGAAGGCTCTACATTCTGTCTGTGGAAACATAACTCTTCTCTTCAACAATGAATTGGCAGTCCCAGAATAAGGCGCGACGTACTTCCTCCTTTGCACGTGTTACTTACTTCTCTCTCTGTGTGGTTCTCTGTAGGTGTGTAATCACCCGGACTTGTTTGAGCGCCAAGAGACCCGCTCGCCTTTCCACATGTCCATCAAACCCTACATCATGTCAAAGTTCCTCTACCGTCACGGCCTCCTCCACGCACACAACCAGGCCAAGAACAAGTAAGTCGTACTGCGCAGATACTGTAGCACCAACCCACACATTCACAGACACTCTTGGTCTTGATAAATATCCAATGCAAATAGGTGAATCTAAATTTCCTCTTCCTCTCCTCTATTTCTATAAATATGCCGTCAACTGTATTTGTTTTCTCACCAAATCTTTTTTTGCTGATTCGGGATTCGCAAAAGGCCCAATTATCCCAATTTGAGCTTTCACGCAGATATGTTTTGTTTTGGACGGGGATCAGATTATCGCCCAAATGTAGTCTCTTATTTTCCCCCCTCATATTCAGTGGTGTGACCTTGACTTTCTCTCTTCATCCTCCTCAGATTACTTCAAGTGCTGTTGTCTCCCTTCTCTCCAAACCACATCCAGCAGTCTCTCTTTCACAGAAAAGGTGGGCGCAAATCCAGCTGTGATCCCAGACTTATACGAGGCTCTTGATAGAACGATCTTCATTCTGTGTATTCATTCTCCCAGGTGATGACAAAGGAAGTTGTTTTTCCTTCCTGCGCTTCATCGACGTGTCACCTGCTGAGATGTGCAACCTTATGCTGCAAGGCACCTTAGCGAGGTGGGCTTTAAGTTTCCGTCTTCAAACCTTCTACGCAGATTATTGTCCACCAGGCCTGGAGGGGCTACACTCTGTTCTCCTTGTACAGAAGGAGAGATTAAAATAGAGATTCTCATAATTATTACATTATGCTGTGTTTTATATATTTATTACATTCGATCGAATAACATCCAGCTTTACATCTTAGCGATGACTTCTTTTAAAAAATATTTTCTCTGTAGTTCTCTTTGTGATTGTATTTTTCCTCCCCCTGCTCCGCCCTCCACAGATGGTTAGCCCTTTTTCTGTCCCTGAAAGCTGCGTACCGGCTCCACCATCAACGCCTGTTCAGCCTTGAAGAAGAGAGGCAGGAGGAAGTCAGCGTTGGCGAGGGGGACGGAGGCAGTGGCCAGTCCAGGACTATGTGTCTGTCTCACAAGGACCTGATTCTGTGGCTAAATAGACCCACTGCCTTCCCCAACATGCACAACAGTCCCGTCCTTCAGGTACGAAACACACAAGATGCACTCAAACAACACGCAAGACTCAAGTAGCCATCTGCGGTACATATCGGCGTGTGACAGTAGCATGTGGCGCTGACGATGCTGACATTTTCCCCAGGGTTTGAGGCTGTGTTGGGCCACACAGCGTGCTCTTTGCCCCCGATTCCTCTCCCTCCGCTGGGATCCAGTGTGGAACCTAATCCCTGTGTAGCCTCGTGACCCAGTAACACTGTCCTGCCTCGCTCTGTATGTCTCCCGGGTGTGTGCACGCCAGAGGCTGTCTGTGCGTCTGCTGTCAGACATGAAGGGGAAGGCTCCAGGAATCAGGACACACATTTTAAATAGATGGAAAATAAAAAGTCTTTTGGACGACCTGATAGACGAATGGTTAGAGTGAGTACCAGACATATTGAGCAGCAGGTTGCCCATCTAGCCAGAACATGTACTGCATGTCATTTCCATATTCTCTCACCCTGTTTCCTGTCCCTCCCTCACTGTCTCTTTCAAAGGCCAAAAAATAAATTTTAAATACATCTACACTAACAGCAATTCTTTAAAAAACACTCCTGACAAGTTTAACAAAATATGTCAAGCCGCTCTAACTCTTTCCCATCAATATGGAATCCCTTTTGTTTTTGATGCTATTTTCGTCCACTTTCTCTTTATCGCTCACACATATCGAAGTGTAATAATCAGCTATTTAAATCACAACAATCCCCCGGAGGTGCTTTTCCACTCATGGTTCCAGGAACTTTAATTTCTCAAGAACTAATATCCAGGAACATTTCCAGGGGAACAAAATCCTCCAGCTCATTGTGATTTGTGTTTCCACAACAGGGATGAAGCCTTGGGAAGAGCAGTGTTTTTTGGCTTTGCGTCAACCTGATTATTGTTGGCCACAAATTACAGGACAAACAACATTAGTTTGTAAAGAAATACCAGGTGTATAACAATGCTCGTGATCGGCAATGTTTTTCTGGAGGGTGAAATATTTTACCTCGAACTTTATTTCGACTCTTGTTCCTCCGGTGGAAAAGCATGTAGGGGAGCTGAGTTCCTCTAAAATCCTTGTTCTCAGGGGAAGGCTCTTGTGGTGGAAACTCACCTCCATTCATTCGTGTTATGGTGCAATATTTAAACAGTTTGGCTTACCGCTCTTCCCTCAGTGCCTCGGAGACAATGCCACTGAAAGGGGAAGTGGGTTCTGAGGACACTGGCACTGTAGCAGAGGTTGGAGTTGGTGTGGATTAGATAAATAATGGCTCCCATGCAGCACCATTGTTTTGGGAGCCACCGATAATCTGGCAATAGCCTTCTTGTTGTTTAGCAGTGTCAGTCTGTGTCGTATCACACGGGATCAAAGCACGCCATGGTTGATTTCAATTGCACTCAACTGTTTTCATTTGTGTTGGACTTTGCAGCTGAGGACAACAGGATTATGTTGAGACAGCAGATACTTCCTGGCAATGTGGAAATGGAGTTGTTAGTGGGAAAGGGACACAAATATACAGACAACCTGGGGAAAAAAACAAAGAAACAGCTGCACCCTGCAGATATTCTACTGGGTCACTGCTTCAATGGTGTTTTGGCCAATCTGCTTGGTTAAAAGCAGATCAGTGAAAGAATATCTTATCGTACCTTTCACTCTGCAAACCAGACGTGTATAACATTATCATCCTCCACCGATTCTAACTTAACTTGTTGGGTGGAAAGTACTCAGGAGAAAACGCCGTCAGGGTAATTTCATCCTCCTCTTCCTCTGCTGGCCTCATCCCACTGAGTCAGGCAGCTGCCCTCCCCCGGAGCGGCTTCAAGAATGAAGGAGCAGAAAAATATAAGAGAGAAAGAGACAGAGAAACTTGCAGACACCTGGAGAGCTTGTACCGAATGTGCCCTGTGTCACCACGCTGACCCCAGACTTCCAGCTGAGTTTCTAGAAATCACTCGCTCCCAGAGTTTCTGCCACTGTATTTCAACTCCTCACTTTTCTTTCGATGCGGTGTAGCTGGCATGCTGTGCCTCTCTCCTCTTTCGTCCCTGCATCTCTCTCTGGCTGCTTCTTCACGGTGTGCTGAGTATTGCTTTCATCTTTCATCTGCTCCTTTTTTAGATACTAAGAGAAGAAGGCAATTTCGAAAAAACCTTACATGGAGGTCGGACGCTCTGTCCCGCCGTATCAGCGCTGTAATTTTTCCAAAGACGTTGAAACTTTCAAGGTTCCAACTTTTTAACATCCCAGTATCATATCCCAGTAAAAATCAATGGCTTCAGAAACATATAAATATATTGAAACATTGCTGGTTTTTGTTTTTCGGTCGTTCAAACTTTCTGAAATACAGAAAGAATGTCTTGCTAACAATCGTTGGAGGTGAGAGATGGAGGATGTTGTTTCAAACTTTTACCATTAGGTGGCACTGTGTATCCACCACTGTTGTAACATGAACATAAACTTTGGATATTATTTTCAGCACCTAACACTGCTCAGTGCATAACAAATTCATCATTATTTGTTCAGGATGAACCTTTTCTGAAAATGTATGTGTTTAAATCACACCATGTCCTGCCCAAATGTGAGATTGCGCCATAGAAGATGTTTATCCTGTGCTCCTGTGACACGTGCAACTTAAATCATATAAGCTGCTTAATCGTACATTTTACATAATGTTTTAAGCATTTAGCTGACATTTAAGGCTTGTAGCCAGTGAAACTTGAATATGCTGAGCCGCACTCACCAACCTCTGTTGGTTTTGCTGTTTGTCTTATTTTATATTTCCAATAATCTGAGTATGATGTTTTCTTCATTTGTCATTGTAAATCAATTCTCACTCCAATATAATCAATCAATTGGGAAGTTTTGAATGATTTGGGAGTATGAAACAGGATCGTAATAATTCTTTTTGGTTTTTGTATTTGTTTGTTTCAGGATCTGGTGTTCACAGCAGTCACGCCCGGCATGGTGGGACACGGTGATGTGAAAATCCTCAATAGAAATTATACCACTTCCAAGTTACGGCCCCACCGGCCCATTCTTCCACCGAAGTTCCTGCTCGCTGCTACGCCCAGGGTACGCACGTGCGTGTGTGTGTGTCTGAGTGACAGCTTGAGAAAGGCACTCATGCACGTCCTCTGTGTTTGTGTGGACAGTTTGAGTAAATGTGTGCGATGTTCTGTGTGAGATGGACAAGCATTTGGGTGGTCGTGGAAAAGGAAAGGGGGGAGCGCTGTGCACATTGCCTTTGTAGGCTTTCAACAATGAGCAGCTCTTATTGTGTGATTGTGTGTGTGTGTGTGTGTGTGTGTGTGTGTGTGTGTGTGTGTGTGTGTGTGTGTGTGGTCAGGGTGTGAGGGTGACCATAGGGACCTCCAGCTGCATTTAAAACAAACAGGGGCTTTTTGCTAAGGTCGTTCAGCAGTTGTTAAAGCGTCTTCTTGCCCTCCTGCTATACAAACACGCACACACTTATACACAGAATCTGCCGATTCATCGAAACTAGCCTTCACGTGGAGATTTCACTCCGTCTACAATACAAATCCTTAGATGGGAAGATTTCCAGTTTCTGTGGGTTTTTGTTTTCATTCATAATTAAAATGTCACATGCAAAATAATAGGATAGATTAGAAATGACAAATAATGCGTCAAAATATTATTACCTTCCTGTCAAAACCTTCCCATGTCAACATATTTGTAAACACGTTGTCCTAAATGTCATCCTCCTTATCTTGTCTCTGCAGAATATTATCTATTTTTATCTATTTCAAATGTAGAAAACCTTTTTTCTGGTTTCCTAGGTGACGGCAGTTCCCATGGAGCGTTATTGTGCAGACCGCAGTGCTGGGTACGAGTGGTTGGTGACACGCAGTGGAGGGGGCACGATCTTCAAACAGTGCTTCCTCTACGGCTCCCCTGAACTTGCGTCAGACTGGCGTGCGAGGGCCAATACCTTCCACCCACAATGCCCTGGGGGTGCGATGTCCGTTTACCCTCGCCATGGATGGTCCTACATCCAGATACCTGGTAGGAGCTGTGTGTGTGTGTGTGTGTGTGTGCAAGTGTGTGTGCAAGTGTGTGTGCAAGTGTGTGTGTTATTAAACAAATTTTCTCTAAAGGGAAACAAATAAATGAGCATCGACTAGTAAGTGACCATCAGGACAACCAATAAATGACTAAAGGCCAGCCTGCTCTCTGGCCTATGTCGTTATACTGCAATTATTCTGCCAAAATGCAAGTTAGCTGTTGGTTTCTATGCAACTGTGAGGAGTTTCTTTGTGTTCTTGAAACAATAGTGACTGACTGTGTAGAGTATGTCCACAGCAGCAGTCTGTGTTGCCCTAGGAAAAGACTGCAAAGGTCCATATTTCGAAAATGCTGTCAACATGTTTGCTCCAAATCCGTTTGTTATCGTCAAATTTTACTACCAGTGTTATCAAACGGTGCATATCTATGTTTTGGAGCGAAGGGAGAGGTAATGGCCCGTGGGAGAATCCACAGAGGCCGGTCCACAGGGTCAGCGGGGCAGAGCCGGGTACATCACCCTCCTCTGTCTCTGTCTGTCCCTCTGCCAGGGAGCCAAAACCTTCAGTCTAATGGAACAGCTCAGATAAAGAGCACTGCACTCGCATAAACACATACCAGCGTGTTAAGGTGTGAATACATAATTGTGTGTGTGTACGTGGGCGTACGTGTGTGCTTACAAGCGCTTTATCAGAGGAGCTCGGCTTGTTGAGTTAAGGTTCAGCTGGAGCAGAGTGGGGGCTGATTCGCTGCCAGGATTCAGATGACTGATGGATGTCCAGGGTGAGAGAGGCCATTTCAGTTTTACAGACAACACTTCCCTTCTCACTGACCCGCTCAGCCTCTCCACCTCTGATAAACTGTCTCTGTCAGGGATTCTGATGACGACCCTCTTTTTGTTTTGTGCGGTAACACAGGTTCCCAGCACAAAACATGTGTGACGTGTTTCCTCTTCATACTTGTTTGAGAAGCCTGCAGTGCACAACTGTTGTAGATTTTCTTGTTTTAAGACCCATTACCTGCAGCTGCTTTCCACTTTTTATTTGAAATAGTTAAATACCCAAACATGATAGAGAATCCTTTAAATCCTGTAGATACACGCTCACAGTTTGCACTATTCTAATAGTCGATTTTTCTTTTCTACTGCCGGTCTGTGTGCATGTGCTTGTGAAAGTGTTTGTGTGCAAAAGTGACAAACAAAACAAGTATTTGTGTGTCTGTGTGAGAACAGTCCGAGCGCTCTTGTGAAGTTATATGGAGGCAGACAAAGCGAGGAAGTTTAGCTACTGGTCATTGTTCAAGTACTTCGTTAGGTAACACTAATAGATGGTCCCGTCCGTCCGTACTTGTGTGTGTGTGTGTGTGTGTGTGTGTGTGAGGGAGAGAGAGAGAGGGATAGTGTGTGTTTGTGTGTGTTTGTGTGTGTCTGTGTACCATTGAGTCCATTCAGGGAACTGTACAGTGCTCACATGGGGCCTGAGGTGTCTCTCACCTCTTCCCTCGCACACTCTCCCACGCTCAGCGGCGTTGCCTCCCCTCACACACAGGCCGAGGACAAGCCTCACCTCCGTCTCTCCTTAAACAGACAGGGCCACGCACTGATCTGGAATCAGTATCTGGCTTCAGCCTCTCAGTCCGTCTGGTCTCCCACTTCTTTCTCAGCCTCAGTAGGAAGGAAGTGACCCAACACTCCGGCACCCGTCCTCCGCCGAACACATTGTTGCCACATCAAGGCCCAGATATGTACAGTAGCTCAGCTGAAGTTTCCCACCCTCCCTCTCCTCCGCACTCCCAGCCCCACACCTTTAGAACAAATGGCAGAGCTGAATAACTGTTTGTTTTGAGCACCATGGCGTGAGTACGGCTGCCTGCTGATATCGATGGAGGAATCTAATCAGAAGACTTATTAGGAATTAGGCCACAGAGGAGGAAAAAACAATTGAAGCAGCAACGTCTTGAGCCTCAGATATTTTTTCTATTCATGATGTTTTTGTGATGGTAGAACTTCACTGAAGGAAAGCCATTGTTAATAATAAAAAAAAGGTTGAATGGAATCACTTATATTAACATAGATGATGTGATACTGCCATATATTCCTTTGAGACGCCATCCGTGTTGATCTCCTGAGAAAGCGAGAAGCTTTCAGGGTCCTGTCAGCCAAGATTTGTACCCATGCAGTCGCCCAGTCTGAGCCACCAGGACGCGACAGCAGAAGAGGTTTCCACTGTAATTACAGAGACGCTCCTGGCTTGTTTGTTTGCTAGATTGCTGCACTTCTGCGGTCGCCTCTCTCTGGAAACTTCACATGAAAGTACAACCGGCTCAAAACAGAGAGCAGTTTCACACTGTGTCACTTTGTGTCAGGTTGAGAATCTATTTGAAAGGGAATAGATTCTGCTGTAGGATTATTTGCAGAACAGTCCAGTCCCACAGAAATAAGCCTCCTCGCCGTCTGTGTGGCCCCTGTGTCACTTAGAATAATTAGAAGGAGCCGTTCCACAAAATGACGGCCTTCTCACTATAGCACATTTTATTGTGAGCTGGGAATTGACTGCCGCCGCTGTGGAGAGTGTGACGGAGATGGTAAAGAACCTGGTATTTATGTGTGTTGCTTGTGCAAACTATTTGAATGCGTGTGTGTGTGTGTGTGTGTGTGTCTGTGTGAGAGAGGTGGTGGTGGTGGAGGGCAGTCAGGTCTGGCCCTGCAGCCCACATCAGGCTGTGGGAAATGCAGTCCTGCCTTCCTGTCCCTTCAAAGAAACCCTGCTCTCCAGCAAAATGGCAGGAAACTTCCCCGGGCCTCTGATAGACAGGCGCAAAACAACACAGACAGGCAGCCTCACCACACCACCGCCTGACTCTGCCCCCCCACCCCCCCCCTCAATCTGCATTAAACTGGCACTGCTCACTGTCTGCGGACTGCAGCTTTTATTTTCTTCCCCACCCCCAGCGAAAGAAAAAGAAAAGGGACGCAGATGTTTTGATTTCCCCAGTCTAATTTATGGCTGCTAATATGTCATCAAGAAGGAAAAACTAGTGCTCGCTTGTATGTAAGAAAGTCCCAAAGTCGACTGAAGGGGGAGACATTAGCTGCATTATGCTCCTCTGATGAGCTCTTCTAATATGGAAGCCAAGTAATATCTAATTCACCATGTCTCTCAGCCAGCTAGCTTTCATCTGCGGTGCGTGTTGAGTCATTTCTGGCCAAGGCTATCCAGCAGTAATCTATCTTAATGACAGAGTTCACAGTGGGGCGCTGTGGCGTGGTGTGGTCAGGTTCCCCCCGCGAGACTCCACAGTGCGCATCAGACTGTCTGTCTCTTCCCCAGCTTTCAGAGAAGCAGGAGAAGTGCTGCTCGTGCATGTTTGAGGGGAGACTGGGATGTATGTGCATACATGTTCCATATATATATATATATACACACACACAAAAACGCAGTCCTTCACTTTCCACAGGCACGCGGCCACATTTTTGTGGCTTGGTGAAATGCATGTCTGTCTCTCTGGCTCCTCAGAGTGGAGCTACTGTTCAGATTTTGGTGACGCACCTGTAAAAACTTCATCAAGTCCTCACAAGGAACTAAACTCTCCGGTTTTCTGTCAGCCAGTTTCCCAAAGCCTCCTCCTGGCATCTGGCTCTTAGCCGTCCTGATGCTGCCGCTGCGAGGAAATTAAGTTTAAGTCTGATTTTTGTCAATACGCGCAGAAGCAGCCAAGTAGTGTCAGGCTAATATTTCCATCATCAGCGGTGCAGAACAAGTGTTGCTCATTGACTTATTGATTGCGCAGTGTAATGTATCATTATACAGTGAGGGGCCGGCGCTCAGTCCGATCGTTGATTCAACCTGCTCATTGGCCCCCCATCTGTCTCTCTTTCTCACATAACCATCCATCCATCTTCTTTATCAGCTCTTGATGACTCTTTTTTTCTTTTGCTTCTCAGTCTCACTTCTGCGTCTCCTCTGTTTCGATGGCATCTGGCCCATTTCCCAGCCTGTTGAGGGGTTGCTCCGCTCTTGGCTTTTGCTTTGGCAGCCGCAGCAGAGGGGAGAGAGCACAGGACAGGACCGAATATTGCAGCGGCGTATTAATGAAATTAGCGCAGTAGTTGGTTTGGGAGTATCAGGCGCCAGGCACCAGGGCTGGGCCGGGGTTAATTAGCTGGCAGCAGGCCTCTAATTGGGTCAGGACCGTGTCAGGCCCCTGGCTCTGGCCCTACAGGGATTGGATTACACTGTCGGGGGACAGACAGTAGAGGGGTGGGAGAGAGGGCGTGCATGGGGGACAGCAGGGTTGTAGTGATAGAAGAGAGGAAGACTGAGAGGGCACAGTGGATGTGGTAGAAAGGGGGAGAGATGAAGGATAGGGGAGTGCACACTAATCTGTCAGCAGGAGGTACGGATAGGAAGAGATGGGGAGGGCCGGCAGGGAGGATACCGCAGTTAGACTGGTGGGGGGGGGGGGGGCTGTGAAAGCTGGGCAGGGCAGGTGGCGAAGAGCTTGATACGTGTATCCATAGCAACGACGGAGTGGTGTGACAACACATGGGATTTGCTCATGTTTTTGGGGGGTGTGGTGTTAACGCTGTCGGTTGTTTTGTTTCCATTTCGTGCATTTGAACCCACATTTCTTTTTTTGCGGCACATGTACTCAGACAGATCTATGTTCTTGTTCACCTCCGGAACCTCTGTCATCAGTGCCCGAACTGTGAAGCCCTCTAACAGCACTGCTTTTCTTTTTCCTCTTCTCCACCTCTTGTTTTTCCTTTTTTCTTTCTTTCTCTCTCTCCGGCAAATACTGTCTCCACAATTCTGCTTTTACTCTCTACATTTACATCTCCTACCTTCTACCCAAAAAACCTTACGCTCATCCACGCACAGGTACACGTGCCTAAACACATACACACCTACACACATACACACCTACAAAAGTAAGATAATCTAAGCCAACAACCGTTTTTACTTGGTTGTTGATATGATTAAGTCTTGTTCTCCCTCTTGTTTTGTGAAAAAAAGATATGTGTCATCTTAAATGTTGCACTGTTTGGTTTTAATGTGAGATCACGAGGCTCCTTTTTGTTTGACCCTTCAGCTACATATTCTGACTGAATCTCAACTGGACACATCTTGAAGGCCAGTGTATTTTGAAGCATCACAAGTTACATGTATAGACACATCCACGTTAATCCCTTCATATTCATAATCACGTTACATGCATGGTCACTACATCCAGTTCGCCCTCATTTGTGACCAATGGCCGTGCATTTCACTGCAGCCACATGTAGCTTATAATGTAAGCCACAAGTGTTATGTTGGAATGAGACAGACCACCAAAATCCGCCTCCCTAAATCACTATTATTCATTCTCTTGGCTTGGCTTTATAGGGTATGGCAGCGATATTTAGAAATCGGGATTTTCTGTATGCGGCACTAAATGTTTTGAACCCGGCCACCTCGCTGTGTAAGCCACATCGCCGGGCATTAGGGAGTTTGGATAGTTGCAGGGGTGGGATTTTTCTGTTTTCTTCTGTTTTTTGTTTTTTTTTTACCAATCTGGCCATTTCTTTTGGACATCTGTTTCCCTGTCTTCATTTGATTATTTAGCATATTTTTTATACTCATCATTTCCATGTTGGTTGAATACCACTGATATTCAAAAAGGTTGGTGATCAGATGGTGTCCTCATGGATCAAATCATTGGACATGTCATCAGATCAGTGTGGTCAAACATTAGAGCTCCTCTTATCGGAGCCTGGGGGACATGTAATCATATAAAAATAATACTGTCAAACTGCTTAATGTGGATTTTTTACATTTCAAGTTTTTGCCCTTCAAGAATTAATTTAAATATATTCAACATTTAGTCTCGTCAGGCCACAAAAATCCTCCGATTTTTTTTTTTAACCCATCTTCAAACATAACACCCGAGTCTGGAGGCTTAAATAAAATCTGCTAAACAGAAACAGATTGGTGGCAGCGGTGGAGCAGAGCTGCCTTATATGAGCATTTGCACCTTTGCCAAGCGGCGGTTTGCATCTGGGTGGTTGGCAGCATGGGCCCCGCAGCGCTGGTCGGTGCCCTTGACTAAGCAGCGGCCCTGGTTAGACTGGCACCTGTGGTGAGAGGGCCCCCGTCTGGTCGAAGCCACGACATTACCGCCACCACCGCTCTATTACCGCTTCACCGGAGCCGGAGCCACCACAGACCCCCTTCGCTCTCTGTCTGTCCCCCTCTGTCTGGACCGTTTTTCCTCTCATGCGCACGTCTAATCCTCTGTATGTATCACTATTTCCTCCTTTTACTTTTCAACCCATCCACTTCCTTGACGCCAACAGCAATTATAGGCCTTTGATGGTGGGATCCAGTGTTTTTGTATCTCTGGGCTTGTGGTGTGCTGGTCTCCTGGTACGCACCAGATTGAGCCACAGCAATGTCTTAACAACTGTGTATCTTCCAATAAATCTGCAGTAAAGTTGTATCTTTAGTTTATTGTCTCTTGCTATTACTGTTTTATGATCATATTTTATTATCTCACTTTGTCCCGCTTCTGTTTTTTCCCTCTATTTCTTGTACTTCTGCTTTTTCTGTAGTTTCAGAATTATACCCCAGTTCATCTCAGTTTCACAATAATGAAAAGCACATCTACTGTGCCCAGAATGAACTAGCTATCTGGTCGGAAACCAAAAAAAAGCGAAATAAAAGATATAAATGCAATTTTGAATCCAAACTCTTTGTGTCAACACTTTCTCACGAGCTTCAGGTCTGTCAACACTCCACAGTGACCTGGAGGTGAGGTCTCCAATACCTCCCCAGAGTGTTTCCCTTGTTCGTCTCTTCTGTTAGTTCCTCTTTAACACCTTGGCAGGGCCTGACCTTTTTTTGGGGGGGGGGACTGAAGGGTCATGGGTCAGGGTTCAGCCTAAGTGCTCATTAGCATCGAATGTTAGCGGTTTAAAGTCCAGAGAGATCCAGTGGGTTTTGCTGGATCATGGTGCACATTTGATTGTCTTAGAGAAATTGTTTTATTTCAGTGGTTCACTGATATTGTGGTTGAACCTTGTCATGTTCATATTATTCCGGCCTCCTCCGAGTTTAAATTATCCGACCTTGTGTTTTGGATTAGACGGAACGTGATTTTAACGCGGTTGGTTACATTACACTGACAAAGGAAGGAAATAAGACTTGGAAATATTTATAAACCCGGGTTTTCTCTGTACAAAAGGGGGCTTGGGAACGAGTGTCCGAGTCGAGGGCAAGGCGGCCTAGCCTGACTCTCCCTTAGGGACTCTCTAGTTGCCCTGGCCCGACCCTGTCACCTGACCCTGGACCTGGCCTTAGGTTCTCCCCACTCGGGGTCACGACCCCTCGGTCAAACACCATAGTGTGCCTGTCACCGGGTCGATGGCAGCCCTGGTGCTTTTCTCTTTCTCCTATTGTGTCGGATGACGTTAATTCCTCATCAGCTCGACAAGTAGGGCGCCACTTCAACAGCAGACCCAGGGTCAGATTGCTCCCCACTTGTCCTCCGTGGTCAATCATTTGAAGGCTGCACAACACCTGACGTGGTGTTGGAAGTAACGCGACCGACACCAACTGTTAGCCCTGTTTGTTCATCTTTTGTGCCGTTGTGTGAAACGGAGTGTAAATCACCTTTTCTCGCAATTTTTTCGGTCTCTCTCATTTTCTCCGCTCTCATCAGCAGGCCAATCAATAAGGGCACAAGCCTTATTGAAACAATCAGCAGATCAGGGGCAGATTTAGAGGGATCAATGCTCGGGCTGATCTGTATCCAAGGGAATACAGTCTTATTGAAGACTTGTATTGATTAGGAAAGACTTGATAACCTCTGAATTGAGTGGGCTGCTTTCACGTGTTCTGCCAGTAAACAGTTCTATTGTAAAAAAAGTGTTTCTCCAGGTTGTTCGTACCTTTCACTGCTTTTTCTCTTTCTCTTTCAGATAAGGAGAGTCTGATCACAGAAAGTGGAAAGCTCCACACCTTGGATATCCTGTTGAGTCGGCTAAAAGCTCATGGACACAGAGTCCTCATCTACTCCCAAATGACGCGCATGATTGACCTGCTGGAGGTATGTACACACACACACACACAAAGTGGTGTACAGTATATCTATACCAGAAGATACTCACAAAATCCTTATAACATAACATTAGTATTGATATTTTAACAAGAGCTGTATTTCCTATGAGGTGTGTGTGTGTGTGTGTGTGTGTGTGTGTGTGTGTGTGTGTGTGTGTGTGTGTGTGTGTGTGTGTGTGTGTGTGTGTGTGTGTGTGTGTGTGTGTGTGTGTGTGTGTGTGTGTGTGTGTGTGTGTGTGTGTGTGCAGTGCTCTGCTTCCACTCCCTGCATAGTGGGTGTGTCGACCATTTATTTGCTTCAATCGCATCCACAAGACAAGGGGCATGGCTGCTAATACAAATATTTATACTGACCACCTAAAAGCAAATACAAAAAGTGAAATGTGGCTTTATTTTGCACTGAAAAGTCAATGGACACCACAAAACCCATCTGTACGAGATGTTTGAAGCCTACATAGACTAACATAGATAGTTAAAAATGATGGTCTGCATCGTCAAACTCGTGAGAGCAGGCTTATTATTCCAATACTTTACCTTTGTTGGGTTTTGCTGTGATCTTGTGATAAAAAGGCCTCATCCATACATTTGAATGTGTCATTTGCATATTATCCACCAAGCAAGTTGTTTAGCTGGCGAGCTATCGAGCTCCTCTAATCAGCCTGCCTGTCCCTCGTCAGTGCTCTCATTAGACGGCTAATTAACAGGTCAGGGCAAATTAGTGGGCTCATATCTGCACGAAAGGCAGCCAGATGGGAGGGATGGCTGGAAGGGGTGAGGAGAGGGGGGAGATGGGAGTGGCAGGGGCCTTGAGGAGATGCGGAAGATGAAAACAAAAATAAAGATAAATACAGAATGATTTTCTTTCTTGTTACGAGACTTGTTCCTTTTATCTGCACAGATAAGTGATGTAAGCTCAGAGAGGCAGTGATGTAATTTGAGGTCTTTTATCAACAAGATCTATTGAATTCACGTTGAAGGAAACCACTCCTTCACACTCGTGTAGACACTTTCTCTGTTTTTTACTCGTCTCTGTTTGCTCTCATCTGATTTAAGCTTGGAGAAAATTTAAAATAAAATCTCCATCACTGTTTTCCATCAGAAAACAATGGCGCAAACTACTTCTGCCGGTGATCGTGCGTTCGACAGCCTCAGCGCTGTGCTCCATTGTTGCTTCCATATTTGTTGCAAACATCTCTATGGAGCCAACGGTCCTCTGGCATGATGTCATTGGGAATTCCTCCCCCATTCATGCACACACACACACACACACACACACACACACACACACACACACACACACACACACACACACACACACACACACACACACACACACACACACACACACACACACACACACACACACACACACACACACACACACACACACACACACACACACACACACACACACACAGTGGTGCAGCACTGTACTGTGTTTTCACAGCCAAATATTTTGATGGCAGATGGACCCAGCCCAGGTGGTTAAGGATCGTCTTCCTGTGTGTCTGGAAAACAGTGGGAATGCCTTGTGTTTTGAGGCCAAATGAAAACAGCGATGGTGAGAATGCTCAGGAAGAAAAAAGCAGGCCGGACTTTCTGTGTTGGTGTTCGTCTAACTTCCACCTTCAGTTGTCCCTCCGAGCTATGATTTCCTGTCCTAATGGGGCAATACTGCAGCGCCATGTTTATAGGTGACTTCATACAGTAAATGGGGCTGTACAGCGTCGCCTGCTCTAATAGGTTAAATAAACCCACAAATGAAATCATACGCTGTATTCGTCCAAGCTGGTTTTAGTTGTCCTCCCAACATATTATCGCGCTCATTGGTCGTGGGGGATAAAAATTCTACAGATGGAGTTGATTTCCTCGAACACGAGACTGTGGCCGAGAGAACGAGCGGAGGAGAGGTCGATGCTAATCTCTGTCATTAGCGTCATTGTTTTCGTCGCCGGTCGGCTGCCCGTTCCTCTGGTGACATCACGTCGTCGGGTGATGGATCGTCGGGATCCGGGTGGCCTGGAGGAAAAATAACATAGCTGGCTTGCTCTGGCAGCGGTCGACTGGAGAGCGGGACCGCCACGGCACTGCCCTCTCGCTTGAGTTGTGTGTCTGGCTGCGTAGGCGGCACTTCACTGTACGACAAGTCTGCAGCTTAGATTACAGCTCTGATTGAATTGATCTGTTTTTCATAATCAACTAACAAAGTGGGATACAGTGACTCGTTATGCATTTACAACGTGGATTTAAGTCTGATACATTATGATACATTTGGATTATTTGACCATATATATCTGCTCTGCAGTTTGTTTGTTTTTTGCGGCTGTCAACCTTGAGACACACAATAACCTGAACTGTGCAGTTTCTATAGACACATTCAGTTTCAAAATTCTGTCCCATGCTGTTTTTTTTCTCCCTTTAGTTACTTTCTGTTAATTGACTTTTATTTGGCCAAAGGAAAAGGCTGCAAAACATTTATTTTTCAAAAGCAGCAAAAACGACAGAAACAATTAACTAATGCATCAATTAACTCATTTTGGCAGCTCTCAAGAGAATTCATTATTTTTAATTGGCTAATCAATCCATCCATTCTGCTGCTTATCCAGGATCTGGACAAATTGATGTAATTAATTATCTGATAAGTAATTACTGTGAGGCTGTGCATTGCCTGAAAAAGACTAAAAATGTGATATAGTGATGAATACTATTAGGTATAGATACAGGTTTCCCTAGATCATTGCGGTGAGAATAATGGTGAAACTGGTATTACATTTAATTATATTTGGTATCATAAGATTCAACAGTGTGAACCTTGCAGAAGCCCTATGGATGTTGATGGATTTATTTACAGTTAAACTGTAAAATATCAAGCCTCGATTACAATTTTCTGCCATGAGGGTTATGCTAATGACATTTTAGGAACAATTACTATACATAAAAGATTTAAAGTATTGGCATCCACCTCCTAATCAATATATTAGAAGCACAGATATAAGTTTCTGAATTCTACGCATTCCTCCGTGGCTAAATCTGCCACAGATGTTACCCACAATGCAACACACCCAGAGTTATTCAGAGATCTGGCCATTTGAATACGTTGCTGCAGTTTGTTGAACTGTTGAGCCATTTATTTATAGAGCAACCCCTTGATGTTCTATTCTTTCAATTGTTATTACATTTATGAGGAGGGGAACAGACCGCGGCCACGCACACTGTGTTCCCAACCTAATAACTCAAATCAATACACAATGTGACCACACAGTTCTGGGGCTTGTGGGGCTCGTTATTGTTTGGGAAGTTGAGCTCAACCTGGCTGCCACTCTTTGTTTGTTCTCAGAGGTGGTTTTCATGCACATTAAAGCTCCAACCCCAAAGACCTAGAGTAGAAATGCAGAGACCGAAACGGGACATTTCTTAGCGCTTTTAAACAAACGTCTGTTTTCCCACGTCTTCCTCCTCCCATACATCACTTCAGCTTGCATGTCAAATATCACACCCATAACGATTTCTTCTGCTAATAGGATTATAATAGGCTGCTGACAGTTAGTTGAACAAGATGAACATTTTGGTCTGTTAAAGGTTAACGTGGACCCGCATCTTGATGTAAAACATTTGCAACACATTACAAACTGCAGAAGTACACTAGGGCAGCGTCGCTTGTGATTAACTAACAGCTCAAACAACATGTGGGAGAAACTAGCCAGCTGCTGAGGTATAGATTTCAGTGCATATAGCAGAAGTGACGCAAAGCTGTAACAAGATTTAAAACATGACAGGGGAGATCTTTAAAACTTCGATGCTGATGACTTCGATGTAGATTAGGAAGGCTGAGTAAGGCTTTTTGTGGGAGCAACATCCTGCTGGCGAGATATCAAAACCTGATTCAACAAGGTTAGCAGCATTTTGGGCGAGCTCTGCGGCTAATGGTCCCTAATGTAGCGTTCACTCGGAGCAGATGGGGCTGGCGGGAGCGGAGCCAGACACACGTGCAGGGGAGAGGGCGGACCCCTGAGTTTCATGACTCCGGCTTGAGGAGGTCGCTGAAATCATCGGTAATGACTGTGTTAGGTGCGTTGTGATGTGCGGCAGTAATTGTGACTGGCTCATCGGTCAAGGGGCACTGACATGTGTCAGGCAGGAGGTCGGAGGTTCAGGGCAGCGGTTAAAGAGAGATCAACGCGGCACCTCATCAATGCTGCTGCCCTGACCCCCTCGATGGAGAACCTCTTCCCATTAGATCCAACGCCCACGCACAAGTACACACACAAATACTCACACAGAGCACAGCTTAGCAGACTTTGGGGGGGATAGAATATCAGTTTCTGCTTTTCTCAGTGTCTCTGTGGGCTGGTAATGAGGTTTCAGCTCCAGTAAATATGCATATGAAATGTAGGATTTTGATATTTTGGACACAAATCCTGTCGTTGGATAGAAATTCTAACAATAAGGATTCATATTTCTCAACCCTTGGAACTTAAGAAGTAGACCTGCAGGATGTATCTGCTCCTCAGAGAGTGACTTGAATAGAATTGCATATTTGAGATCTTGTTAAATTCGCAATACAGTTTCAAATGACTATTTTCCCCGAGCAGAAACCGCTTGAGATTCCTGTTTCCTCAAGTTCTGGACGACAAGTCTTTGGTTTGTCGGTTTCTAAATCATTGGTAGAATTCAAAAGCTTTAGTCATGAATTCTGTGCAGGGTGAAAGTAGAAAAGGTTGAAAAGCAACATCTGCAGCTTCAGTAAATCGTCACACTGATTGTATGTGACCACTTTGTTATTGCAAACATTCTTCAATAGTAACTTTTTGGAGAGAATCCTCGGAGCTGGGACTGTGCTTGATCCTAGTTCTGGCAAACGGCGGACGCGTTGGCACGGTCAACACTGTGAAACTGTCTCATCGGGTTTCCTAATTATTTTCTCCTTTTCTTCTCCAGGAGTACATGGTCTATCGAAAGCACACCTACATGCGCCTCGACGGATCCTCCAAGATTTCCGAGCGCAGAGACATGGTGGCTGACTTCCAGAGTCGGTGGGTAGATACAATCGACCGTGTGCATGAAACCAAACTCCCCCTTTTTACCAACTATCTGTAAATCTCCCTTTTCGAATATTGCAGCAATTAGAGAACAGATTAATCTGACATGTGTGCATTTTAGATTTTCTATCGATCCCACAGGTTCTGTTTTACATTAGCACGCAGCTCTGGGGCATTTGCGTAATCCTGACTCTTGTTGTAGAGAGTGTAGATGCAGAGCTCTGCTGTTGGTATCAAATGCACGTTCCATTTCCCACGCCACTCTTCTCCAATAAGTTTGAATAGGATTTCATGCCCAAGGACGGCTCTTAACTTGCATTACAACTTCATTTAATGCATTTATTTATGGGTAGTTGTTTTCTAACTCCACTTGTAAACGATATCCTTTTGAGTTATGTTTGTCTCTTCCTTTCCCTCCCTCCCTCTTTGTTTCTCTCCTCCACCCCTCCCCCCACCACCACCTCACAGGACGGATATCTTTGTGTTTCTCCTGAGTACGAGGGCCGGAGGGCTCGGCATCAACTTGACTGCCGCTGACACCGTGAGTCACTGACACACTCGAGGAAGTTTATATATCACATAAATAACAGCATAAGTATTTTTCTTGGAATGAACAGAGCCAGAAAAGAGAGTATTTCAGGACGTTTGAATTAGAATGGCAATCATTAGAGCACATACTTTCGCCAAGGCCCAACAGTCCCCTTAAATTCAAAGACACTCATAGATATCAGTTCTCTAAATATATATATAATAATGTAATGAATAGATAAATATGATTTTTTATTATTATTCCCTGGGACAACAGTAAACATGTTGAAAAACACCATATCACAATGTTAAGGAAAGTGAAGACAAATTCCTTAATCTGCCTCCTGATCTGGATTCCACACCATATTTAATGGTTTCTTCCCTGAGCCATACCACATCCTTTCACCAAGTGGTAATCCGTTCTGTTCTTGTTGTGTAATCCTGCCAATTTACAAATAAACCAACCAAAAAACAAATGGACAGGGGTGAAAATGGTGGAGGTAATAACACATTGAAATGATGATGATATAGTGCGGATGTGTGTGCACTTGAGGGGGCGGGGTGATCATGCATGCATAAATGATGATCTCTGCGCTCATCAACATCTCTCAGCATAATGTCCCTTTGTGTCCCTATAGTCCTGATCAAGTGGGATTAGCTTTCCTGACAATGAGTTTGAAGTGCTGGTTAACACGGGACATCTGTCTTGTTAAAGGCCAGTTCACATGGGATAACACGCCGCTGTAATTAGGCTCAGAGGTCACAGAAAGGGGAGTGGCTCCCTCACGTCATCACAATAATCAAATCGAATCACGTAGTGAACAACGATTTGAAAGAGAAAAATGTGAAGCTGGACCCAAAGTTGTGTTTTTCTTGACGTCTTTTATTGAACTTGTTTTTTTCCCCCTCCAGGTTATCTTCTACGACAGTGACTGGAACCCCACAGTGGACCAACAGGCCATGGACAGGGCTCACAGGCTGGGTCAGACCAAGCAGGTGACCGTCTACCGCCTCATCTGCCAGGGCACCATCGAGGAGCGGATCCTGCAGCGAGCCAAGGAGAAGAGCGAGGTCAGAAACACAACACAACGACTACGCAACAGTTTGAATTTGAGGATTTTAAAAAGGCTCTCTTCCAAAGTGATAGAGAGACAGTGTTTAAACAGTGAACATCAGGATGCAAGTTCATTAAGGCTGTTTGTTCTTGTGTGATAAGATCCAAAGGGTGGTGATTTCTGGAGGAAACTTTAAACCAGACACACTCAAACCCAAGGAGGTGGTGAGCCTGCTGCTGGACGATGATGAGCTGGAGAAGAAATGTGAGTTTTAAAGACACACACACACACACACTTACTTAACACATACATATATATATATATATATATATTTTTTTTTTGGCACAAAATGCCAAACCTTACAGAGGAATGAAGAAACTAAAAGAATGCATTGTGTCTCCTCCTGCAGTGCGGCAGAGACAGGACGAGAAGAGGCAGCAGGAGGAGTGCAGCAAGGTGAAGGAGCGCAAGAGGAAGAGGGAGAAGTACGCTGAGAAGGTATGTACTTGAGCGTGAGGACGCATGTTGAGAATAAAAAAGAAGAAACAAAATTGGTGAGAAGGAAAGGAGATGATGAAACTTCCATCCATCTCTCTCCAAACAAAGTTTCTTCATTTAAATAAGACTTCTTTTAAAACTTGCCATCTGACTCTTAGATTTTATTATTTCTTGTGTCTTAAGTTTTTAACTATGGCCTAATAGAAAGATGAGGAGGTGGCCCCCAAAAGCATTTATTCTCCGGGGATCACAGTCATCCACAGTGAATTTTATAGAAATCCAAGTGTTCATTTGAGATTCCTTGTCATGGGCCAAATTAGTGCTTGATACGAGGTCAGGAGGTCAACGGAATCATTAGAGATCCTCCTCTGGGGACCGTACCCATACCAGATTACACAGCAATCTGGCCCATGGCCGGTGAGTTCTCTTTGCTCGAGTGTTGGACAGACGGACAGGCCAAGCAGCTGAACACTCGATACAGGCCTTGAAGAGAAGTCTAGGGGATTTGAGATATGTCTCCAAGAAGGAAATGGAATAACAAAATGTCAAAACTAACAATCCCCTCGGTGGTCTCTCCTGCGCCTGTGTTCTGATTCTAATCAGCAGAAGAAGAACGAGGAGTCGGAGATCAAGAGGAAGAAGGAGATGAACCTCGTCATCTCCCACGCACCCTCGGCCGACAACTCCAACCTCTCTGCGGACGGAGACGACTCCTTCATCAGTGTGGAGATGGACTCGGCCATGCCCAGTCCCTTCAGTGAGGTGAGGGGATCACAACCGACTGAGGAGGGAAATGCTGTATATGACCATGATTTATGTTGCAGGGGATTGTTAGTGGCTTATTAAATTATATATCCACGAACTCTCTCTCTTATTCTGCATTTCGTGCATTTAATTTCTCTTACCCCTTCTTTCTTTTCTCATCCTCTCCTCTTTATATCTGTTATTGATTCCTTTCCTTCCACGTGTTGCTTCTTTCTTTCCTTCTACTCTTCTATCACTCTTGTTTACCCATTTTTCTTCCTTCTTTTCCTGACATCCTGATGATCCTTTATCCTCCATCTCCTTATTGTTCCTGGCAACGTTCCTCGACTCTCCTCCCTTTACTGTACCGGCCTGATTTCCTGCGTTCCTTTCGGTGCTGACCCCTAGCCTGTGTGTATGTCTGTGTGTGCTCCTGTGCACGGCCAGATCTCCCTGAGCAGTGAGCTCCAGCCCGGCTCGTTGCCGCCGGACGCCGATGCGGACGAGAGCAGCAGCGACATGCTGGTCATCGTGGACGACCCGGTGTCTTCTGCGCCGCAGTCGCGGGCCACAAACTCCCCCGCCTCCGTGTCTGGATCAGTCTCGGACAACATGAATGGTGAGAGAACAAATTAATCTCACAAAAATTTGACATTTGACAAATTTGCACATTTGCAACTTTATACTTCTAATCCACTACATTTATCTGACAGCTACATCATCACTTTTTTATACAAATCATATGTGTATGACCACAATTAATCTGGGATTTCCAAAGGGTCTTAAAGAGTCTATACTCTCACCAGTGAATCCACACAAATTATTAGCTAAAACTCAACATACCCAAAGTCACGTGGACTTTGGGACATTTCTATACCCCATCACAAATCCTATAACCCATACTGTCCACATGGTCCTATTTGATGGTTGAAATAAAGATAATCTCGGTACATGTAATCTCTTCAGCTGCCCTTAATTCTACAAGCTCCAACTTTGCCAAACAGAACGTAACCTGTGTGTTATCGATGAGATAGTGTTATCGTGTTAGAGCGAGGGTGGAGGAGCAAATCGGAGCGACTCACAAGAAGGTCATCACCTCACACTGAAGTCAGACTTGTTATGTTCTCCTCACTATCAGGACCTGTGTTTTAATATGTCAATGTCAACTTCATTTATATAGCAGATTTAAAACGACTTGGTTGACCAAAGTCAAGGGTATAACACGAAAACATGAATAGGCTCCTGTCCACTAAGACAAATAGTCTGTTATCTCATATGTATATTGCAGCTGATTATTTGGATTTATGAGGGTGTTATTTTGTCAGAATGTTCTGTACCATGAAAGCCAGATAAATACTGAACGTATAGGGGTTTTTTTCTCCTCTATATCTGTATATTGGACACTTTGCAATAAGCTAATCCCTCCTAAATACATGCTGCCTCACTGAAACCCATGTTTTGCTGCCAGTAGGATTATTGATGGCCCTTGCTAACCAGGCCCAACGAGCTGGGAGAAAGTCGGTGCTTTCAGAGATGCCGATAATGTCGTAATGAAAGGTTTGCAAAGCGGCGTGACGGCTAGAATCAGGGAGCGATCTGTGAACTTGGACCACAACGTGAAAAGGGAGGAAGAGTGAGATTAAGGGCTCTGGAGGGAGGGCAAGACGAAGAGTTAGGGATTTGTGGAGTTTTTTTTTCCATCTGTGCCTGTGTGTTAGCGATAGGGGTTTCTTACCGCAGCGTGTGGAGTAAAACATGCAGACGAGTGGAGAGACGCAAGGAGTCAGGATAAGGCACATTACCAGTGAGGCAGACGCTGGCCCCAATTGTGCAAACAGTATGGAAAATGAGAGCATGGTTCTTGTTTATGCTGGAGCCTGCACTTGTGGTAATGATAAGTAATAGTTTAACGTGTAATAATTCTTCTGTATTACAGTAAAAAGGACTCGGGTAAGGCCAGGGCAGACAGAACATCATCCGGACTAACTCTGTTTCTGTCTAGTCTGACTGAAAACGGATTAATTACTCAAAATGTATTCAAAGAATTAAAGAGGCAATGTGTACGTTAAAACATTTAAAATAGATATTAAGTTTTGATGTTATCTGAAAGATACTGTGTCTCAAGAATCTAACCTCAAGATATCTTTTGAGGTTAGAATGCTAACCAGCGAGCCCTGGCCTGGCCATACCACTTTGTACCTCAAGAGGCGCTGTAGTCACTGTAGTGTCCAGTCTGCCCTCAGTTCAACATGAGTAGGCTCTAAACCTGTGTTGCAGCCGTTCTCTATCTGCGACTGTCCTCCACTCTTTCCTCAAAATCAGATATTGATGCTGCTGCTCTCCCTCGACTTCTCATTCTCTCCTCCCAGCACTGCTACATCTTCCCCGTCTCTCTGACTGGGCAGAGTGGGTGTGAAAACAACCCACCAGTTACATAATCAGATTGCACAGTAAACCTGTGCTGAAAACATTATTCCCCAATCCACCCAGGTTTGATGCTATGCTGAGGTCCGAGTTATTCAAGCTAACGTTAGCATTTGTCATTTAATGTGTTTTCCTTCCGTCTTTAGGTGTTTCAGCCTCGGACAACATCAGTCCTGGCAGGGGGGGCCGATCCGGGCGGAGTAGGGGACGGCCCAAAGGATCGGGAGGCGGGACCAAGTCGGGAGGAAAAGGACGTGGGCGCAAGTCGACAGCGGGCAGCGCGGCGGCAATGGCAGGAGCGATGGCTGGTGCGGCAGCTGCATCAGCTGCTGCTTATGCTGCTTACGGCTTCAGTGTTTCCGGAGGTTTGTGAATATTGTGTTGTATTGATTCACATTGGGGGTTGGGTAAGGTGGGGATAACCAGTGTTTCCACACGGCTGACTTGAGCCAATTAAACTGGCCTAACATTTACTGCAGGCATCTTGATGGGACCAAAGTAGGTGTATTAAGACTTTAACATATATAAATGTGTTTTAGAGTTAATAGGGAAATGAATGAGTTTCGTTTCATCAGTCCTCGTCCTGTATTTTTGACATTTGAATCACAGTTTCGGTCTCAGTATCAGAATCGTGACACCCCTATGAGGCACCTTTAACTAGAATCAACACATGCTCATGTTTTTCAGAATAAGAGTGACTTTTAATGTTAAAATTCTAGAGGAATTGTCAAGCGTCTTTTTCAATGCGAGTAACTTTGACCTGACTTTTATTTTATTTTCTATTTTATCTTATTTCATTTTTGCTGTTGGTATTTTGATATATTGCTTGTTGCTGTCTTCTTGTTGTACCTTTTACTTTGTAAAGCACTTTGGTCCACCGAGTTGTTTTAAATGTGCTATATAAATAAAGTTGACATTGACACTTCCCTCCCTTCCAGCAGGCCTCGCTGCATCCAGTCCCCTGCAGCCTTCTCTGGGCCGGTCTGGTACCAGCCCGGCCTTCAACCCCAGCAGGAGCTCGTCCCCCCAGGCCAAAGGAGGCACGTCCACCGCCCTGAGCCCCCACAAACAGTTGGCCCAAAGCCACCACCACAGCAGTCACGGTGCAGTCAGGAAGGGCAAGGGTCCTGGTGGTACTGGGGCGCGATGATGCACACACACACACACACACACACACTATTGCAAGTGTCTCACTATAGAAAATGAACACATAACCACACAGAGATATCTGACCTTCTCTCACTGTGATCCGTACAGACAACCTACATTAAAACTGAAAATAGGGAGAACAGTAACTAAGGCTCACTACCTGGAGGACCATGCTGTGTGTGCTGGCTCAACCACCCTCTACATACACATTCTCACACACACACACACACACACTCTCATTCATTTGAAGGTACAGTCCCCACCAGCCTCCCCGTGTCTCGTGTCAGGTTCATTTTTAATGTGTCCCGGTCAGTGGACGAAAATCTGCCTTGAGTAATTTTGTTTGCATCGTGACGACAGTATTTCCAAGTGCTTTTTTTTTTCGAGAAGACAAACTGAACTTTTCTATTCTTGACAGGAAGCTCTTTCAATTTGCCGCCGAGCAGTAACGATACGACAGAGACGTGAACCAACACGCGTAGCTTAAAGGGCTTTGAATTCCTTGTGTTTGCCAGCATGGTGAGGCAACAGAGCTTCTGTCAAATGCACTGAGCCACGTCTTCCGTTTCCTTTTCTTTGTTTTTGGTGTTATTGACCCTCATACATGTACATTAGGTTATTTAATTGTCCTGTAGATAAGCTCAGTGCAAACTGGTGAATGATTCTGCATTTTATAGAGCGCAATGTGAACCCACAGCTGACCAACCTACCAAACAGCAGCTTTTCTACTAAAGCTCTTATTTTTGTAAGAAAACATGTAAGTACCCAAATCAACATAACAGGTCTTGACGTTTTGGAAAAAAAAACCCAGTAATGTATCACAGCGCAGATGGAAACAAGAATTGATGTTATATATTTTTTTGCCCGATAGGAAAATGAATGAAAGTTAAATGTAAAAAATGATATTCCAAAATAAGGGTTCTGGTTGATACAGCAACGCTGCTAACAGTCAATTTATGAATTCACTCAGATCATTGGTTTTCTAATATTTAAGTTATTTCTGTTAAGTGGGCAGTTCATGATAATTGTGAACGAGCATATTCAGCTGTAAACAGTGTAAATTGTACTGAAGCCATGTTTTATTTTTCAGAAGTTGCTTTGTTTGTGATGAGGCGTCTGTGGTTCTCTTTGATGTCATCGATGTTTTAGGAAAAAAAAGAAAGGTTTGCAGCAGTGTCCTACGTTGAGCACTACATCTGTTATATTATAGGTTTGTCCATTGTTTGTTTTTGTGTTAATAGTGTGATTAAAATATGATGTTCTATATTGATGTAAATAATGATGAGAGCAACTTTTCCTCTGGCTTGTCCCTCATTCGCCTGTCTATTTTTATAGGTCATGTGTACATATGAAGAAATGCATCTGCCATTTTACTAACAGGAGGAGCCAACTGGAAATAAATGGAGTGCTTAATCAGCCGAAATCAGTATTTTCTCGTGTTTTTATTGGATTGGTTTTGTTGATTACCTCTGCTGAGGAGGTCATGTTTTCGTCTGCGTTTGTTTGTTTGTGAGCTGAATTGCACAAAAACTACAGGACGGATTACCACCAAACCTGGTGGAAAGATGTGGTATGGGTCTGGAAAGAACTCCTACAATTTTGGTGCGGATCCAGAATTTTGTTTCACTTTCTCTAGCACTGTGAGATTGGGCATTTTTGTGAATTTCTCAAGAAATAATGCACCCCTGTCTGTTTGTAAAAATTCATGACTCTTGATGAAAAAATATGCCCGTCTAGGAGACTGCTATTTATGAGTGTGTGCAATTTGGTGCAGATCCAAATAAAAGTTTGGATCTGGGGAATTTAAATGTGGTTTTATACTGCATGCCATTCTAGTTTATACAGTATCTGCATTTTTGCTAAGGACAGTAGCAGGGGCAGTGGGTTAATAAAGCTCTGTTATGAATTGATGAAAAAATAATGGGAACATGAACAAATTGAATTTAAAGTCTAAAATAGGGAGCAAATCCACCCTGAACAGGTCAAAGGTGTAATCTGAAGAGTGCCTCATGCATGGAGGCGTGAGTCCATCAGACTGGATCCGGACCTCTGCCTTTGCAGCGTGTCTGGCTTGAAACTGAAACCCTCTATTTGTAGATAAAGTCAATGAAAACGATTTATAAAGATGGTTCAGTGGAGATTTTCAAGGCCAGTTTTAAAAGATGTTTTTCGGTCATGATATGTTAAAACTGCTGAGGCCAGTACTTTAACAAGGCTCCATATAAGATAACTGATATAGGGAGTCAAGTGACTGAAATACCCTGTTCTTCATACAGCACAGAGAAGACAAAGAGTTTGTTAGATCATATTACTTTCTTCTATTTCTCCTGAGTCATTGGCTGCTGCTGGAATAAGCTCCAAATGGTCTATTGAGACTCTCTCAGAAGCATTGAATCAACTGTGGCTTTTTAAAAACCTAATTTTGTCATCTTTGGCCAATTTCCCTGCACACGGTTCTCTACGAGATTCAAAACTAAAACCTCCATTTATGAGACTTCTTTATGTGCCCAAGGGTCGCATCTCGTCTTTCATTTGTGGGGCTCTCGCTGTTCAGATTTCAACTGCAGCGTTTCATGAAACAATGTCCCTGCTCGTGAGGACAATATACCACCCTCAGTGTGGATGATTTGTGTTGGAACTACTTTCTTTTAAAAGAAATAGTCCCTGTGAGAGCTGTTCGCAGTGAGAGAGACGTCATTAAGTTTTTGTAAGGACACACTGATGTTGAGATTTTAAGTGTTTTGAGCAGCAAAAGCCAAACTCCAGTCACCTCAATGGTACTCAGATGGAATCAGTTTGAGCTCATGTGATTTGGGTGAACTGATCCTTTAGCAAAAACCTCAAAATGTCTGAAATGAATATTCTGAAGTGTAGCGGAAACCCTGTTCAGTTTATGTTCACATGACTTGGTGCAGGATCTGGATGAGCAGCCTCAGCAGCATGTTCTTGCCCCCCGTGCACTGACATAAACACAGGACTTCCGGGTCTGGGGCTCGTTCCCGGTCCAGTGGTTATATAAGCCACTGCACCTAGATAGACTCTTCAGACTTGACTCACGTCCAAGGTACAAGCTGCTCCAGCCAACGTCTGGGAGTGTCGTGTGTGTGTGTGTGTGTGTGTGTGTGTGTGTGTGTGTGTGTGTGTGTGTGTGTGTGTGTGTGTGTGTGTGTGTGTGTCTGGCTAACGCTGCTGAGCAAAGAGTAAAATTCCTGCTAAATGATGTTTTAGATTGTTTTGATTTTGTAATGCTTGAAAAAAACTAAAAAACATTTCCACTGTTATCTGCTTTGACCTAAGTGTGATTATGTTCAAATAAAGTGGGAATTTGTAACTTTTAAGTTGGAGGATTTAAAAAAAACCTGAAGAGGTGAAAATCAATATTAGAAAATATAGTTCAGACAAATTATTTGTTCTTTGTCGTCATCCCGTGCTGATCTATTGTCGGACCTTTTAGGGATTCTTCGCTACTGGTTGAGAACACGGGCGCTCTAGATTACTTTGCATTTCCATATATGGAAGAAAAACAGACCCACTGCCAGTAACGTCCTCACCAGAAAAAAAAAAAATAAACCCACAAATGTAGTTTCACTTGAAGGTCGAAACCTATTAACTAAACACTGTAGTGTTTATTACCACTCAAGATAAAGTTGATTATAAAAGACAGTTGTTAACTTATGTTGAAGGACGCAGCCCACCGGCTTCACACTGTTGATATAAGCTCAAAAAAAACCACAAACGATACAAGTTCCTTTTCCTTTTTTTATTTGACATTTGCAGGTGTTTACCACAGTACATCAGCCATTTGGTCAATTTCATGAACTACCATATTCAATAGCTGTTCTGTCTGAATGTACTGGACGGACTCAGGTTTGTGCAAGTGAAATAAAAATATAAAGACAGTATGGTGACTTTAAAACAGATGTTTACAGTAAACAAGTCAGTGATCGTGCTCTTCGTAGGTGAATTAGCAGTTGCGATGTGAACATGATATAAAAAGAACTTGATGTGCGTTCCTTTGACATCATGTCAGTAGTGTATAATGGGATGTCAGTACACTGGATGGTATGTTGATGAAAAGCCTCTGTTGGGCGTTAGGGCTCATCCACTCTAAGCTAGTCAGACAAAGGGTACGAACTACTGGTTGCTAATCAGACAGGACACCACTGCCAGTGCTTCCGCCTCGATGGAGAACAGGTGGTGGTCCTCCACATCTGGGCAGCTGCTCCTCATGAACTGGGCCAACCGGAGCAGGTACTCCAGGTTGTGGCCCGTCTTCCCCCTGCTCAAGGCGATCTGGGCACCGATCGCCTCCGGGCTGGCCGGCCCCAGGTACAGGGCGTTCTCGGTGGTGGCGATGTACACCAGCGCCTGGACCGGCGGCTGGTTCTCCCCCTGAGGGAAGAAATCCACCATCTTGGTGACGTAGCCACCGCAGACGGTCTCGCGCACGTTGAGGTACTTCAGGGACTCCTCGACTTGGGAGCCGGTGACCTCGAACGCCACACCCCATGTGGTCTCCTGTGGAAACAGACAGAAAACATGGTAAGTGTCAGAGAGGAGGCGAATTCTTCAGGGTGGAATCTCCCCCTTTGGTTTAAAACACTACGAACCAATAGGAAACAAATGTTCCACTTACGTCATCGTCTTCGATCAGCGTCACCACTCTTCCGGGCTGCAGAGAGAGAGAGAGAGAGAAATGCGTCACGTCACGGACAACGCCTAGTTTCCGGTCTGTACCGACAAGAAGCCGCTAAAACGCTATGAACATGTAAGACAGGGATACAATAAAAACATTAAGCATCTCACCAACTCGTCGTTCCCGCGGTGGAAGTTGTCTCCGTGCCAGAAACGCCTCTTGTAGCCTTGAATGTAACCGACCTCGCTCCTCCTGAACTTGAAGTCGGGCTTCCACACCAGTGACCCGTACCCGAAGATCCACAGGCTGCTGCTGCTGCTGCTCTTCCCGGCGATGATGTCTCGAGGCTTCATTGTTTTGATCGTTGATGAAGCGATGAATAATTCGTTCACTCGATGCTACTTTAGCTCGGGGTGGTGGGGGCGGACTAGCTTGCTAGCGTTAGCTTCCTCCGGTCCAGGAGCAGGGGGACCGGCTGGCTCGCAGGGATACCGCGGACGGTACTCGAGCCCAACTGCTTAGCAGTTGCGAAGATGGAGTTTCTCGGGTGGTGATGCCTTGCATGATGCATTGCCATTGCCTTAGATGCGCCGCATTATGCCTTAAAAATCCATGGCAGCCTCTGTGGCCTTCAGGTCGACGGTGGAGAAAAGCTGGGGAACCGCCGCAGCCAGCTTCTGCGCCGGCTGCTGAGAGGGTGGAGGAGAATCTCAGGAGTAAAAGTATTTTTAAAAAAGTGATTTAGAGATGGCGCAGTTTCTAGATATTAACCCCGGTCTCGCTCCTGTGCGCCCGCTTCTCTCTTGATGTTTCCTCCACAACATGGCGCAGCTGCGTACATGTATATATACAGTGAAGGGCGGGCGGGCGAGTCCAGGGGAGCCGATTACAGCCAATCACATTTAAACATCTCTCGCCCCACACCACATTTCACCCAATGGCAATTCTGTGCGCCAAATTGGGCGGGGTTTCCAGTGAAACTAGCTACTCTATTGGTTTAAATCGGACTCGAGCGCCGCACCGACGATTCCAGGTGATTGGCCAATAAGACGTCAGTCAAAATGAGTCATTTTGTGATTGGCCGCCTGCCTCGTCACTCTCTGAACAGATTTACGTGTAAGTCCTGCTCGCTCTGGCTGATGCAACTTCCCTGAGCGTTTCAGGGCCGCAGCCTCAGAAGCAACGTACTGAGACCTTGCATCAGACCAGTCACCGGAAACAGGCCTAAACAGGAGAGAGGCTTTCTACCCCTCTAACATATACATCAAATCTGACTTATATATTAGGTCTATGCATGATATATAAGATTCATGTTATATGTATATATGTTAGATGTATCTAGATGACAAATAGATCTAAGATATATCTGAGATCCATGATGTGCCATGACACCAAGACTTATAAACTGCATCCATTTGTATTGAAATCAAACAACATGTATTTCTAACAAAGTATTCCTGTCTGACCTGACACAGGGCCTCGCATTTGACCTGTGGAGGAGCTGCCCCCCCTGCATGGATGCCCGAGCATGTGAGGACTGACCTCTAGCCCCCCACCACTCAAAGATCCAATGGCAAGACGTGGAAGTGAGGATCCCCCATCTCACTTCAGGTCAGTCCCCCTGAAATGTGGGAAATAGACATTTTTTTTTTAAATGTACTCTACTACACTACTGTGTATAAAGGTACAATTCGGGTGTTTGTTTACACTTTGATCCAGCCAACAGGGTCACTCCGACAGGTCATGTGTGATCAGATGCTTCACCACTGGGTCAGCTTGTTACCATTTGGAAAATAATTGGATTAATGTATTCATTTTAATCAGAAATGTACATTTTTACAAAGTTTACTCATCACAAAAGCTGTCAAAGAAGTGTGTCTTTGCTGTCAAATAGATAGATTTGATTTAGATACTAAATCTTAAACCAAAATCTGAGTTGGTAACGCTTGCAAAGCATTTCCTTAGGTACTTTTTCAAACTTGAAAGATGTTATGTATATCTGGACGAACAAGTTTTTTCACTGGTTATAGGGAAAGGGAGGCACGGCAATGTCCCACCTGCAGCAGTGATGGTGGAGGATGTTTGTTTTTCATCCTAAGGCAAACATTTTTATATCAGGAGTTTGGGCTGCAGGAGACAAGAGGGGTTTCTGAGTTCGTTTGGACCATGTGTTGACAACCAATGAACCTTGAACAAAATCCTCAGAAAAATAGACGCGTCAAAAGTGCGTGTCGACCACACCTGAAACACAGCACGCACACAAACATGATCTCAACGACGTCACACCTGATTAAATGGACAAGAATGCCCACCACTCCTGGTGGATCTGATATAATAGTAGAGGATTAACTGTGCTCATTAAATAGATTATCTATAAATAGCTGGCATTACCTGCCTTGATAAGAGGGCAGACAACTGTATCAGCTCTTCGTGAATGTAATGCACCACACGATCCAGCGCCTTTGTGCGACCCCGTGTCGTGACCAGAGCTTCCATCCTATCACGCCGTGGCCTTTCATGTCTGTCCGCTCCTCCTGCTCCTCAGGGCTGCTCTCACCACAAGCCACAGAAGGCTTTCACTGACAGCACGGCCTGTAATCTAATCCAGTGCACTGCGGCAATGTTTTGACTAGTGGACTTATCACATGCTCACCTGTCTTTTTGTCTTTGATTTTAAAATAGACACCTAATCCCAAACTAAAATCTTAATCTGAGTTGCTAACGTTTCCATAGCTAGTTTTTCCATCTTTAACGATATGAAGTATATCCGGACTAACAAGATTTTTGTGTGGCTATAGGGGAGGGGACGCACTATATATACATACTGTATACATGTCCCTGCAGCACTGACTGTGGAGGGGTTTTTTTTTGTTACATTCTTTTGAGGGGCAGGTTGAAGGCATCATAAAACAGATCCTGCAGAACAACGTCATTTCAGCTACGTGTCATATGCGGCATGTTTTTATGTTTAACTGTTAAATTCACCTGAATATGGGTTAGTTTTACACCAGAGGTTCTGCATTTTTTCACAGTCGAGGATATTTTTGACATTAGGCTTATTTATGTGAACTAACAACACAAGGTAAATGTCTAGAAAGACATGGATTAATAACCTTTCCACTATTTCAACACACTATGTTCATTTTAGTGGAGGAATTTGGGAAATTTCAGGGGGCTGTGGTTATATAGTTATATGCTGCTGTTTAATTGTGTCAGCTGTAGACTTGAACTTGAGTGTGTCTGGAGTTTTCATTTTCGGCATCTAGTTATTTCCTGTATGTGGGTTTCTTACTGACACCTAGTGTTAATTAATCAGACAACTCTGAGGCCAGAGCAGGGCAGGGTCTCTGAATACTGGATAACAGCCTCCTACACCCTGTGTGTTCAAATTCAAAATCATGCATGAGACAAATGAGACTCTGATTAAAGTGAACAGATGTTCCAGCTGTTAAAGGAGCCCGCAGGGGCCAGAGCTGTACAGCACTTTCCTTGATTGTGATTAAAGCGTCACAATCTTTTTTGGGGACAAACGTGTTATGCAGAGCGACTTCCACATTCCACATAAACAGATAAGTTAGGAATCAGAAATCTGCTTCCTGATTCTCCACTCATGACATCAATTCAGTCAATTTCCCCATTTCCTCGTATTCAGATTAAATAGTGCTGATTAGTTTGTGTCTCATTTGTTTTGAGGTTGTTTCCTCCCCTCCGATTCATTTGCGAGAGCGAGTGCAGACTGAAAGGAGCGAATGCGTGAGAAAGACAGCTGGGCCGCGCCGGCATGCCTCTGCGTTTTTTAATCACGGAGGAAACAGGAACTGATGTCACTGGGTCACAAACAGGATGCTGTGATTATAACACAATGAAAATGCCTGGCCGTGCTGCGAAGGCCCAGAGGCCAAAGAGCAGAGCCCCGAGCATGTGTCTTCTTACCACTGAGATGGAGTGGGAATGAGGGGGTGAGGCTGCGTTAGGTGTGAGTGCAGTGATGGTGGGAAGAAACTCTGAAGCAGCGTCAGGCTGTGTCAGGTAACAGGTGATTAATCATTGGGATAAGATGTGTGTTTGTGTTGAGCCAGGCTGAGAGAGAGAGAGAGAGAGAAACACACACACACACACAAACACACAGTGTTGTACCCTAACCCATTACTTGTCTAACTTAACCGTAGCCTTAGCCTAAACCTATACTTGACCTTGACCTTGACCCAAACCCAAACCCAAACCCAAACCTAAACTTTAACCTGACCATAACCTGACCTTACCCTAAACCTGACCCAATCCTTAACCTTAATTTAAACCACAACCTAAACCTGATCTCAACCTAAACCTGAATTTAGCTTTAATCTTAAATCCTCATAATTTGACACCAAAACCTTATCCCTAACTTTAACCATGACCTAAACACACTTCACATTTTACCTCTAGTCTTAACCAGGACCTCAAAAATGAGTTTTACCTCATCAAAACCCAGGCCTCGGTTCCCCCTGAAGTATGCTGGTCCTGACGCGATCAGTGTTTATACTGAAAAAGCTCCTAAAGAGATTCAAAAACACGTACACACACGGACACACAGATGAGGATGCCTAGGTCAACAGGCAAACAGGATGTGTGCGAGGGAAAAAGCATCCAGATTCTCCACTGAGTGTTGATTGCTCCTGATGAGGGGGTGTTGACGCAGAATTCCTGTTAATTGGAGGCAGGAGAGGGTTTTTTTTCATAACGCAGATGACACGTTGCCTAGACACAAAAAAGGATCTCAAATATATTGGAACCAGTTTTAAGAATTCTGCAGAATTGTGGTGTATCATGAGCCAACAGTATAGAACAGCAGTATTTTCCCAAGAAGACTGGAAGGGCATAGGGCAGCACAAGTCAACTTTTCTAAAATAGAGATCTTCAGATTCATAGCAGATCAACTGGTTCCCATCTGGTTTCCCCTCCCCTCCACTGACAGCCCCCAGTGCCAGGCCCTCACCGCAGCTTTGTCTGCAGGAGTGGGTGGTACAGAACCGGGCATTGAAATATTGCTCTTAACCCTGAAGGGTGGGCAGGCAGAGGCAGTTGGGGAGCCTGTAAGTGCTCAAGTGTGTGTGTGCTTTTTTTATGATTGGGTGGGGGTCTGTGCACTCAGTGTGTCATGCACACGGGGCGAGAGGCCTAGCATATGCTGCTGTTTTTATGGCACTACAGATTCACTCTGTGCTCCCCCCACGGCATCTGTTTGATTGGCTGTGTGCGTATGGTTGTGCGCAGACGCGTGCAAGCATTATGAGGGGTGTGTGCGTGTGTGCGCGGGGAGGGGGTGTTCCCCTTTGCCCTGCGCCTGGCTTTGTTTCGCCATTTCCAGCTTGAGGGGCTGGTATCCGTGGAAACGGATTTGAATTTCAAGCCAATTTAGGGCCAGAGAGCAGGACGAGGGGCGGGTGAGTGGAGTGGGGGGGGCCAAAGGCGTTTCCAGGAATTACTCGAGGTAGTGATTCTGCAGTCAGGCAGCTTTACGTCTCTATTCTTCAAGTCCAAAACATGACAGATGATGTGTAAATGTAGGAACACAGCTGGATTTCATATTCATGAACCTGTAAAAAAACAACTGCACGATGTTTCTGAGCCTCCCCTTGAATTAATCTGAGATGAAAAAGAAAAACACAACACATTTGATCATCATTTGTCAATTTCATTATTTAAAAACACCTCAAAAATAATTTCCTTTTCCTTTTTGCTGACATCAAATTAAAAACAGTCTCCAAGGAAGTTTTATTCTTCAGAAGTTTGGTCCTTATAAATATGCATTATATACAAAATAATATTATAAAACATATAAAGAGCAGTGTGTCATATTTAAATTAAACTCTGGAAATAATAATTTTAAAAAATTACATTATTGGTTCTGTATTTGTTTTTGAAACTTATTATAGGCAGGCAGTGGCGTGACAGTCTTTTTCGCTTCGTCTTCCTCGGTCGGGTTGCATAAAACGCTCCTCTATGCACACGTCCTCTTCTTTTGGATGTTGCTGGCACAGCACTGACTCCTGTTGTTTTCTCTTCAAATGGTCTGTTGATTAAAAAGTATTTCCCCCCCCCGCCGATGTTGTTTAGTGTTTTTCTTGTAGTGCAAATGATCCAAGAACAGACAAGGGCACAAATTTAGCATTCAGACCCCCCTCGTTTTTTAAGGCTTCTAGTGAATTGTGGGCTGCATACAATCTTCACCATTGCATGGAAAAATTCCAACCAGTCATTTTCACGTTGATTGACAGTTGAAGATTAGTTTCAGACATTCATAACTCTCAGTGTTCGTGAGGTTGGATTGCGACGGTGGGTGAGTTCACGCGTCTCGACCCTGAGTCTTGCATAGCAGGCGAAGCTGGCGGGAGTGTGTGTGTGTGTGTGTGTGTGTGTAGGGGGTTAGGTTTGGAGGGGTCACTTCTTAGGCACCTTTATAACTGATTGGTTGGCTGTCAAAGTCATCATGATTATCACACAAGGCCGGGTAAGGTATGAGGGGGGGAGACGTTCCACCAGCGCCTCCTTCCCACTGTCCAGGATGGCGGAAATGCTAAATTAATATTTTCACCGATGCTCTGTAACGTCTTTTTTCGCCAGTCAGTCCTTTTTAACCATTGTCACAACCAAGAGAGGTCCTTCACTGTACATGTTTTGCATACAAACACTCGGTCAACATAAGAGTTTTTCTCAGTTCTGTTCTGTTTTTTGTTTTTGCAGAGCAGAGGTTTCTGCCCCTTTCCAGTTCTCAAGTGTTCCAGAGCAGCAGTGGACATCTAAAACAATCTCCAGTCTCTTCTCAGCATTTGTAAACAATCCAGAATATTATGTTCTGCCTCGATTGTGTCGTTCTCCTCATCCCCCCTTCGCGTTCACATCCCTCAGTTTATACCTAAAGAAAAAAAGACAGGAAAAAAATTAGGTATATGTTACAAACCAGAATAATCCCACTGCTAAAACTCTCATATTTTTATTTTCACAGCTCTTTTTCGCTGTTTTATCTCATAGGCAGTATTGTCCGTTATATTTGGCCTGGATGTAAACATCTTAAAAATTCCTAGGCGGTAAAAAATGGCACCTTGGAGACCAAGCAGAGCCAAACATGGGAGGAATCTTCATAAAGCTCCAACTCTAGTTCATCACACGGCCAAGATAAAGATCAGCCAGTGTAATTTACACAAACCAATAATTCGTTAATGATCGAGCTATCCCCCAGCTTAGATCCAAACACCACAACGCAGCCTTTCTACAAATAGCATCACCCCCCCGTCATACATGTTGGTGCACCGGTGAAGGATGGTGCACTTGGGACATTATCATTTCAAATATTTGTTTTTTCTGGGCTTACCTCTGTTGCTATGACGCATTCCCTCCTCTGCTCCGCTATAACAAATACCGACTGGTACATGGAGTCTCTTGAGGAACATATTGTTGATATCCTACACTCTGGCTTTTCACTGCGGACACAAATCACACTTTGTGTTAACGCAAATGAGAAGCACATGGCGGTACACACACACACACACACAAACACACACATATATATATATATATATGGAGGAGGACAGGGGATGTTTGTTGTAAAGCAATAATCAAATATATATATATATATATATATATGTGTATATATACATGTATATAAACTCAACATGTCTGAGGAACTGGAGGATCTAATTTCTAAGTTTGGAAGCACAACTCATTGTTGAGTTCAAACAACTAAACAGTGGAAATGTGTGAGTGATTATTAGTGATTTCCACTCAGCAGGGCTCCATATATATATATATACTTGCATGCACACTATTAACTGAGCAGGCCTAGGGTAACATATTTGCTTTTACAGCAAAGCAAGCAGGGGGTTACAATTACACGTTGGTGAAAAACTTCAGGAACAACTTAGGTACTGGTGAGTAAAGAGTTCTCTTACCTGTACATTCTACTCAAGGGCATTTTGTCTTCTAAACACTTGTCGTAAATAAGACTTTTATCCTCTTGTGACTTTTCGTCCTTGAACTCCTTTGATTTCGAGTTGTACGAGTCCAAGTGATAGTTTTTATGGATAAAGTTTGATTTCTCTGAATCGCAGTCCACCTCCAGGCCGATTTTCTGGTTGGTGTTTTTCAGCTGCGACGCCGGGAATCAGGTTATCCCTCTGGAAATTAGACAGGTTGTTCATTGTCTCCGTGTCCCCTCCCTCCCTCCGGGCCTGCCTGTGGATGTGCCTCAGAGCCAGCCCCACCATGCATAGCAGCACGAGCAGAGCCACCAGCCCAATGGCCAGAGACACCGCCGCCCACTGGAAGCCATCTTGAATCTCCGTGTTGGTCACTGGAGAGGTCACAGCGGCAAAGAACTCGCAGCGGGGTCCGGTGAAGCCGGAGGGGCAGATGCATGCGACGGGAGGCTTCCCCGGCCCGCCGCCACCAGTGCAGAGCCCCCCAGTTGAGACAAGGGCGGAGAGAGCACTCGTCCAGGAGTCTTTCGCAGTTTCGTCCGCCGTAACCCGCAGGACAGCTACAGGTGTAGTCGTTGATTCTGTCTTGGCAGGTGCCTCCGTTGAGGCAGGGGGTGCCGGCGCACTCGTTGATGTTGATTTCACAACGCTGGCCGATAAATCCTGCACGGCAGCTGCACACACGCATGCCACCATGGATCAGACACAGACCACCTAGAGGACAGGAGGAGGACAGTTAGCATCAACAAGTACAGAAAAAAAAAAACTGCTGCATCAAGCTATTTAAAATTTAGAGACACCATATGTCCTTAAACCTTCCCATGAGACCCTTTCAGTTGCTGTGACCACAGCATTTTCAGTGTATTGTGTACTTAAATACATATTGTTCTCCCAATCCCAGAGCCCTCCGTGTTTACAAGACGAAAGAAATCGAGCTATGCTGGAAATTTGTCCCCTTTCATCAACAACCCCAGCGAGCCGTGGTGACATTTACAAGCTGCTGCCCTGAGCTGCCGAGTGTTTATACGGAGGACAATAGACACCAAGTTCCCACCAATTCCTGTTGTTCCACACGGCTTCCAGTTGCAGGAATTCGAAGGGGGTGAGAAAGAGCGAGGGGAAGTTCAGAAAGGGGGGCCGAAGAGGGGAGGAAGGCCGTACCATTAGCGCAGGGAAGCGACGTGCACTTGTCCACTCTTTTCTCACAGTTGAGTCCAGTGTAGCCCCGGGGACACTCGCACATGTAGCTGCGGCCATTGTCCTTCTCCCAGCACTTGCCATTGTGGAAGCAGGGGGAATCGATGCATGTCAGCAGGCTGTGCTCGCAGTGGGAGCCCTCGAAACCTTGGGGACACGAGCACATGTAGCCGCTCTCCAAATTCTGGGGAAAATGGAAAAACACAGGATAAAATTGGTCAAAACACTGTCAAATATAATCATATAAAAAGATACATATCGTAATAATCAGTGTTTTTTCTTATTTTGAGCCTTACTGTGCATATCCCTCCGTTCCTGCAGGGGTTGCTGTCACACTCCTGCATCTCCAGCTCACAGTTGACCCCGGTGAAACCCGGCAGGCACGTACACGTGTAGCTCCCCTGGCCTGTGTTCATGCAGGTGGCGCCATTGACACAGGGATGGTGATGGGTGCAGAAGTTTAGATCTGGGGAAACAGAGGAGTGTTTGTTTACAGCGAGCCTGCAGAGAGGAAAAAAAAAAAAAAGATCTTCCCCTGGATGTGGTCAAAGCTATGAGGATGGAGCACTTCAGAGGAAACCTAATTTACTAATGCTTTCAAGTTCATTCAAATGAAAACAGCGTGCAAGTAATGTGAGAGGATCTTTCAAAGAGGGACAACAGCAGTGGTCCAAGTCGTCTGGTGTACCTTGGTCACATAATAGGCCTCCCCAGCCCTCCTGACAGTTACATTGCCATGGCAGCTGGCAGGTGCCGTGCTTACAGGCCGGGTACTTCTTACACTCGTCGCAGAACGTGCCTTGCCAGCCGTCTCTGCATCTGCAAAACGACAAACAAGAAACAAATACAGTCCTTGATTCTTCATTCAATAAACAAGTTAACAATAGAAACAGTAAAATCAACAACAGTCAGGCAACTTTTAACTGAATGGGAGCAGACGACATGCCTCACAGGCCTGTCACAAATTAGTTGGCGACATTAACGGCTTCACCGCAGTGGGACACAATCACCAACTTCTCATATAAATCCACTGAAGAAAATGGAAAACATTTCCAAGTGTGCGCCTCATGAGGCCTGAAGTGATATCTTCCAGTTTTAGAATCTCGATCATCGATCTTACTCAAATTTTTTGATTCCTTACACGGCACTTAATGGTCTGGTTCCTCAGAATATCTCTGATCTTTTATCCCCGTACAACCCTGCTCGCACTTTGAGATCCTCTGGTGTGGAACTTTTAACTGTTCCAGATTCTCGGCTGAAGAGTCGAGGGGGACAAAGCCTTTGAAATTAGAACTTCGATTGCTCCGGGACACCCTGCCCGAGTTTCTAACCGTAACTTACTTTTATCGTACCGCATTCCCAAATTCTTCCTGATTCTATATTTGTATTATTGTAATGGGTGGTCATGTTTGAATATCTGTCAGAGGTTTTGTGTTTTTATTCTTTGATGTATTCTTTTAGGACTGTGTTTATTTTTATGTTCTGTTTTTAATGTATTTTTACTTTTTTTTTCAAATTTATGAGGCACTTTGTAACTTTGTTTTAGAGAAGTGCTGTATAATGATAATAAATAATTGTATAGGTTTTTTTTTCAGAAAGCAGACGATAAGTGGAGCGTGAAGGTTTTCCCACCACTTTTTTTACTTCCACACACATAAGTTATTACATAATATATGATATCAGCTCTTTCTACATTACAGTGTGAATGAAGAAACGGTGTTGGGGGTACGTACAGTATAAGAATGTATTATAATAATATATTCCATATGTGAAATATTTCTGGCCGCAAGCCAACGGTCAAAGTTTTTTTTTTTCAATGTTTCCCATGAATATCCATTTCTCACCAGGATGTGCAGCAAAATCCTGTCAAACTGTGAGATTCTGGGACTTATGATGTACTTTTAAGGTTCCGACATTTTTTCTGCTGAGTGAGCAGAGACATGGAAGCAGCTTTACTGCAGCGTGTTGGGTATCTACAGGGTTTAACCTCGATTCGGCTCTGTTTTTAGTGGTGGGACTGGTGGATTTGTGTCTGAAAAAGAGGGCAAAATGGGATTCAGGGGGACTTTCTCACAGCGAGTGGGTGTGTGTGTGTGTGTGTGTGTGTGTGCGTGAATTATCTTTCCTGGTGAGTGAGGGAGAATGGCTAGTGACAAGCAGCAAGGGAGGGAGTGGGAGGGGGACATGGGAAGCGGAGAAGTGATGCAGGGAGACGAGAGCAGGGGTTTTGTTGATTTAGTGAAAACCTGACGAACGATCTGTGGGATGGATGCTGATGTGAATCTTCAGATGATGAAATATCCGCGCTCTGATTAGTTATACATAAACATCATTATTGAAGAGAAAAAAAAAAAAAAAAAAGGGACTCGAAGATGAAAGTGGGAGTTTGGCAGAACACAAGTGAAGGTTTCCACATGGAGGGAACTCACACTGCTGCCACATGTGTTTCTCTCTGCAATAAGACGGAATACTTACACACACTCGCCAGGTCTGGAGCAGTTTCCGTTCCTCTCGCTGCAGCCCTCCAGACAGATAGCTGAGGGAGAGACACAAAGAAAAGACACATGAGTCTGCTGCAAATACTCAATAATGAAGTCATTTCCACAAGTGTGGAATCATTACAAATTATGTTGATGACGCTTAATGGCCCCAGGCTTTATCTCTGATCTTTCAATTCCCAATTTACCTCTAAAGCAGCTTTTTTCAGAAGGCTATTATTATCATAACTATTGTTTGTAAAAAAAAAAAAAAAACACATTACACACATCGCACTCCCATTTAGAACAACCAAGGCTTCAGAGCATCACTTCCTTGAAACAGCCCACGTGTTGAGGTGAGTCCTCAGTGGTGATCTCACCCTGTCAGATCACCACTGCACCCCCCAGTCTGAGGTAGTGTGTGTGTGTGTGTGTGTGTGTGTGACATTGATTTGTGCAGGGCCAGGGCCATGCAGCATGTCAGGCTGCTGGCGGTGAGCGGCGGGTTTAGAGCGGAACAGATGCTCGCTCTCTATAGCAGACAGCTGTCACCATTGTTGTCGCTGCTCCGCCGCTCGTCCATATTTGCAGCTGCCGCCGCGCACCGCGCTGCAGCCAACAATGGCCACGCACTGAAACATCGGCGGCGCGTGGCGGATAATAATGCCGCGATTAACCTTGGCGCGTGCAGCGGCCCCGCGCTCCTCCTGTAGGGGCGAGTGCCCGCGCGCACCACCCCACTGCCCTCCGCCCTCACCGGATTAGGTTATCGGGCACGCGCTGGAACTGTATGGTTCCCGAAGCCACCGAAACAATTTTTTTAATTTTAATTTAATTTTTTTTAGGATTTGTTAAAGACTCTGATTTGTTTGTGACACTCTCTCTCCATCCATCCATTATCTATCTATCTATCTATCTATCTATCTATCTATCTATCTATCTATCCACTCCCCTTTCTCTCTCTTTCCATCCATCCATCCATTTTCTATCTATCTATCTATCTATCTATCTATCTATCTATCTATCTATCCATCTATCTAGCTCCCTTTCGCTCTTGCTCTCTCTCCATCCATCCATCCCTCTCTCTGTCTTTCCATCTATCATCCATCCATCTATCTATCTATCTATCTATCTATCTATCTATCTATCTATCTATCTAGGTTTCCTATGTTGATTTATCATGCTTTTGTTTATCACTATCACTCCACTTGTCTAAAATGAAAAGTGTGTTTGTGCTGCTCTGTGCGTCAACCCTCCAGAATGTGTACTGGTCCCTAAATGACAAGGCTTGTTTGAAACTGATGCATGGGAGTGTGAGAGGAGGGAAATTATAGTGTCTGAAAGATGCCCAATCTATCTTTCTCATGTATATTTTCTGTAGTCGCCGACGATTGATGCGTCCGTAATTGCAACACGTGAGCCCATCTGGTTAGAATTTGGCGCCATGGTCGAAATAGCACATGCCAATTTCTCTCTCGCCACCGAGCGACGACGGATGACAGATCCGCTGTCACCCGTGTGGTCACGTATCCGGCACATGGTAACTATTACTCTCCCGGGGCCTCCTTCCAATCTACTCTTTGATTAATTTGTTCTGGTGAGAAAAGGGGGTTCTTGGTTATTGTGAAACCAAATGGCACAGCCCCCCCCCCCCCCCCCCCTTTAGCAGACGATTTGTCCAGAGCATGGGACTGTGAGGTCATGTGGGTTTACACATATAAAGTAGCTGTTGTCATGCTAAGCTGTCCGCCCCTCAACCCGTAGTCAACGAGTGTTCACGAACCCACAAGCAATTACACATGAGACTTAAATGAAATTACATGTGGCGCATATCCCTGAGAAATTCTTTCTTCACCAAAATGACCCATGAAACTTGCCAGATATCATGTCTCCTTCCAGTGCTCGACATCTTGTGGCCTTGGTGATGACAACCTGTGTGTCACACGTCTTATATCTTAAGTGCTGAGATCTATAACTATAGTGCACGCTCACATATCTTTTCTCCTTTTAGGCACAGTGCATAATGAAAGGTCAAAGGTCAAACACCATAGAGGATCATCAGGACCCTTAACTTTAACACAACACTTTTAAGGTCAGGAGAGTTTGGATATAGGCCAAAACAGATTCCAATATTTATCACTCATTGGCAAGCATCTGCGTGACCCTGCAGCAAACACACAAGCTCAGAGCAACATCGAACCACAAAGCACCAGTGTCAACACACATCCCTGCCAAAAGAGAGAACCACTTCTTGTTTCCTTACGTTCTTCGCAGTATTTCCCCTTCCAGCCAGGCAGACAGGACAGCTGCCCGTCTCGGTTGCAGGTGTAGTGGCCGAATCGGTCGTCCCGGGGCGTGCATTTCTTGGAGCAACTTTCTCCGTAGTAACTTTCGTTGCAGATGAACCGGTAAGAATACCTCAGCTCCATCAGCTTTGCGCTCAGCGTATCCTGGGTCCAGTCGGTCCCCACACCCAGCTGCTTTTGGATGGCCAAAGAGCTAATCAGATAGTCTGGGTTGTTGGTATCTAGAGGGAGGAAAAGTGACAAGGGGCAATCAGAATGGATGTGGGATACCTAGGCATGCAATGTGTGTATGTCCTGTGATAAATATGGTTTTATGTCAAGAACTGCATCATAAATGGGCCTTGGGTTCAAAAGTCACCCACTTTCGCTTTAATAATCTGCCCGGTGCCAAGCTGCATCCCTTATACAGCCGAGATGAAAGATAAACTCAGGTTGAAATTTCCTCTTTCTTTTCCGTCAGCAAAAACATTCCCAGGCCCGGTCCCCTCTTCCACAGGGTGGAACAGAGTAAGGTGTAAAATACAGGAAGATGCAGTCAGGGGTTTTTGGCAGCCACTGCATATTCTCACCAAAGCCCGCAGCTCGTTCCCACGCCAAAAATAAACCAGAGGAAGTTCAATTGTATTGGGTATAAGAATGAAAAAGGTGTTCTGAAGTTCATAATAAAGAAGTGCATATGGGCAGGAGAATGTGTGAAAACGTGAGGAATTGAACAAGAGGTGCAGAGGAACTTTGTTGAAGCTGCATTTTATTCAAAGTTAAATGTTTGATTTTGATATATCTGGATATAAACTGCATGTAACACAGCCGGAGAGCCTCGTGTGTGAAATGTACAGACAGAGCTCCCTCCTGTGGTAAAAAAAATGGTGCACTTACCTACAGGTAGATTTCCATAAGGTGAATGCCAGGCTTCGATTATTAATGAAAATGACCCCTGAGGAGAAAACACATGTAGATAATTAATTTCTAATTAATATGAACTCTTTTCTCATAGAAAGTTCACAATTTACCAGGAAAAAGCTTACATCTTCTCTTTTTTTCTGTTTTATTTTTCAGACTTCTAGTTGTTTAAAATATAAATTAAACTAAAGGCTTCATGGAGAAATGTGCCACAGTGGCCCTCTGGGTTTTGAATTGAACGACGTGGTGGCAGCCCAATCTGTTTGTCCACAGAGTATTACCTAATGATATGGATTAGATTTGCTGACCAATAACCGGTGTGCTCCCAAAATGCACAGCAGCTCCATGAAAACAACACAACAGTGGTTGCATGGGGGGGGGGGGAATGACAATTAAAGTGGATGCACTGCTCCACGCTCTTACCGGCCAGCCGAAGTTGAACGGTATCTGAATGGGTCTTGGTAAAGTGCCACTGTCCCTGGCGCTGAAAGAGTTTGTCCCCAGCACCGGTGTCATTGTACTCCCAAAGATGCAGTCACCTGGCGAGACCACGGCCTGATAGTTCTTCAAGCAAATCCTGAAATAAGTCCTGCAGCTGGGCTTGCATGCGCTCCCGTTTGCCAGCAAACCTTTGTGGTTTTGAAATTCGTGCAGGTTGAGCTCAAAAACGCCGGATCCCAACACCTAGAAGAGAAGGAGAGATCATGTAAGAAACGCAGGTATGGTTACATAAAAAAAAAAAAAAAAAAAAAACTGGATGTGAAGAGGGTCTGCAGGACCACCAGGGGGGAGATGCGTTATCCTCCTTCATACCTGTGTTATTAACGTGGTGCTGAACGCGATGGTAAAGGTGAACCAAGCTGCCATCCTTCTCGCTTCTCCAGGGCAGCCGCGTCACCAGCCAATAAAAGCAGCAAAACCTCACTATTCCAAAGTATTTACACCGAGGTAAACAAATGTAGAGAGACTGGGAGTAGGGGGTGGGGGGAATCTAAAATAAAGATAAATCCTTATAGTCCCTCCCAGGGAGTTCTCCTTGTAGCTCCTGTGCGTCAAAAGCGTCCAGAGAGAAGAAAGCGCCTCCAAGCTCCAAGTTATCCAAAGGTGAGGGAAGCCTAGTATCCAGTCTGTGTGTCAGCAGGCGTCCTCTCCCTGCATGGTGCTGTACTCCACAATGGTCACTGTCGCTGCGTGTGCGCGGCTCAGAGCTTGTTTTGGTGCTGAAGTCGGTGCGTCGGTGCGCCACGGACGTTCATCACTCGCCTTATTACTAGTGAATGAACCGTGGTGCGTCTCCTCCCAGATATATAGACTTGCACTGCGTGTGCTCATTACATAAACTGTCAGTCAGCGCCGTGACACCGCCCACTCCACACAGTCAACCCCCTTCCCTTCCAACCCAACAACAATTATCCAGATTTAATACCCACTGGCACGGTGATGACTGACCACCATGGATACTGGGCGATTATTAACAAGCCCCAACATCTGTTGACTTATTTTTAGCGCACAATGCGCCGGACGCACACTTGCGCATTATGGACAGTGGGTCAGGACAATGAAGGGGAGCCGAAACTTGAGGGGGAACAGAAAGCAGGAATTCAATCACTGTCTTACTCCGCGCACCCCCTTTTTGCCCTCGGTTCCACTCAATTGCACGCCTAATTAGCGCGCACTGCAGCTCAGGAGCCGTGCGCACTGTTTCCTCTCGAACCCTGACTCTCAGTGGGGTCAGAGGTGCTTCTCCCTCGTGCCGTGTCACAAATAACGGCACCAGAATTCCCTATGAAGGATGAATCTTGCAGTATTTGTTTAAATTGGTGTTGAAATTCACTTTTCTTTAGGCTACATGTTTTCTGTTTTTATAAACAGATTAAATCCCCAAATTACCAGATCAAATATCCTAATGGAAACACATCATTTAACCCCACATATACATTAATGTAGAAATGTAAAAACAACAAAAAACATAATTTTTTTTTAATTACGCACGGATGCACAGGGCCACAGACAGTGTCCCAACACACATTTCACTGAGATGTAATCGTGGGTGTGGTTCATCTTGTTGGTGGCGTGTGCCCCTCCATGCCCACCCGCGTGCGTTTTACGGTTTAGTGGCAGTGTGCCTCCTATTGTTGAGGCGCGTGTCCTCTCTCTCTCTCTCTCTCTCCCTCCCTCCCTCTCTCTCTCTCTCTCTCTCTCTCTCTCTCTCTCTCTCTCTCTCTCTCTCTCTCTCTCTCTCTCTCTCTCGCCCTCATGCGGGTGTGATGTGCGGGACGGGAGACATAAACTATTCAGCTGTATGCAAATGAGCTCTCTCTCTCTCTCTCTCTCTCTCTCTCACACACGCACACACACGCACACACACACACACACACACACGCACACACACACACAGACACAGGCGTCACCTGCATGCGCCATGCGTAAAACTGGTTTATTCTCCCCTGATTGTGGCGCGTGGCCTTTTAACAGCTAATGGGAATGAGATGGGGGCTCGTGCGCAGCGAGGTTCCCATAGAAGGACATAAAGGATTTAATTTGATGGCCTGAAATTGACTGATATGCGCGACTAATATAATAATCAACTGACGATTTCGCCCTTTTTCAGTTTAGCCACGATAATAAAAATAACTTCCCTCAGGGCCATTAAAACAACCCACAAATAATGACCACTCAAACAAATTCCTCTTTTCCAATCTATTAATTGAATTTCTCTCATGAATAAATACCACCAGTACAGCCTAAAGGGAAGTCCTCAAATGATTTCAAAGAAATCCATCTCAAACAAATGAAATGACCGATAAGATCTGGTTAGGATGCACTGTGGGGATATTTGGCATTTCCTCTGCGTGCTTTCCCCCTATAGTCTATACTTGGGTTGTTTTCGATCATCTGATTGGTCATATCTGTTATTCGATCGCCCGTGTCTTTCTGATTTACCATCTGGTGGGAGACTGGCAGCCCCCGACGCGTGCACCGTTGTCTGTCGTCTGTTCTCGGGGAGGGACGAGCCAATTTTCTCCAACCTGTTCATCTCGATTCTGTTTGGCATCAGCTGCAGGGGATAAAAAACAAAAAAAGGAGCTACAGTATAATCCAGTAATGACATTCAGAAGGATGCGTTGTTGATCCGTTGTTCCATATTGTTTGGAAATGTCACACAACTTAATGTGCATATTCCACATGAAGTGAGCCAGTAGTATGACAACAAGGTCACTGAAGACATCTATGACCAAAATATGAAATAAACATTTGTATGTTAATAATATTAATTAATAGCGTAAAATGACAGGTAAACCCTCTCACCTCTTCTGTGGTGACACTAATCTCATCAGATCATTCTATCCACTCATTTTACTTAATATTTCTTGTGTCTGAGACTAATTTGGGGTTTTGAATTGTGATCATTGTTCTTTGTTAATTTGTCAAAGTGAAGTTGTATCGCTTTCCTGTAAAACAAAAAACAATACATGACAAGGACATGCAAACTGTCACTTTCCTCCGTTATGGTTTGTATTGTCTAGTCTGTGGTTCCAGGGTCCGGGACCTTCTCTGGGGGCAACGAGACAAAGACGGAGGGTCGTAAAAATGATTTCCAGGAATCAAATACAATTTAACGAGAATTCTCCATATCGTTCATTTTCATTTTATCCAAGCAATGTTAAATTCAAAATGAAACATACCAAACAATCACCTGCTTTCAGTTTTTCTTCATCTCCATGTGACTCCTGAGGTGATTATGACAGATTAGTGAGAGCAGCAAAGGCAGCAGGTTAATTTACAGCAACAACATTTCAACATGTGTTCACTGGTAACTTCTTGTTAATAATTGTGGCCAGGTGTGTCTTTGACATTGTTATTTTAGGGCTGAAAAGTTTGGGAACCTCTCAGTTATATGGATGATGTGATGCTTGTGCCTGGGCCACAGTGCTTTTCTTGAATAAAAGTAAGGATATGTACTCAACTAAATGCCAGGACTCTACGGTACAAAGTCTTTCATCTTCTAGTCCTGCAGTAATATCAATAAAAAGCTTGTTAAAACAAATGAATTGATTCATTCAACAGAAATGCTTTTACTTTGATGCAGGCACAGGAAGTGTGGCAGATATTTATCTTTGTGACATATTCCACAGATAGACCTTGAAACTGTGGTGAAAGATCATTTTCACTATTTTGCCGTGAACTGGACACGGTGCTTGGAGAAAATAGGCGAAACCCACACTCTCCCCCTGATGCTCATGCATCCAGTGTTGCCCCGGACCTTAAGAAGTTAATGGAAAATTGTTTGTTTCTTAAGAGAAAATAATTATCCAGATTTTTCCTTGAACTCTACGTGATCTCTGAGTATTTGCGCCGAATGTTTGCGTTTCTTTTGTTGTATCTTTACAGGAGCTGTGTGCTGAGAGTGAAAACGGAGAGCATCTATATTTATTCAGTGTTTATGGGAGCCAGACGTAGTGGATCGGTTGAATGCCTGTCATATTGACACACCTGTTGTGCGTCCAATGGGTCCACAGAGACACAATGGCATTGGGCCGGCGAGCCTGCCTGCCACGCAGCTCCTCTCTGTGTCTACATGCCCTCGGCTGCTGGTTCTGTTACATGTTGACACTGCACTGTGGCTGATTCTTTTGTGATACCATCAAATTATATCTCAGGTTGATTTCAAACCTCAGGATTGACTGAAAACAACGGCTTGTGCACTCAACGGCACCATTGCTCATCTGCATCTAATGTGTTAGTTTTTTTCACGCTGGATTGGTGATTCAAGTAGTGATTCCAGGGTTGCCCCCATTATGCCGTCGCCCGTCCTGCCAGTAATGGCTCCTAATGGGGAATATTACCCGGGTTATCTCCTTTTATAGCCTCATGCTCCACACCACCCATCATGAAACTGCCATAAAAAAGGTGGCAATAACAGTTTATGGTGGGTTTAGCAGGTGAGTGCAGCTGATAACACAAAACTCCCTCCGCGGTGAGAGATAGTGAAAGACATGTGACCCGCATGTTCTTTTCAACACACACTGGCTGCACGTCATGTCAAACTCATATCACTGTCCAATGATGGCTGCTTTTATTATAGTCAGTACACTAGATCTGTATCTGTAAATGGTCCTTTCATTCCGACTCGACCCCCGTATGTAGTTGATAATAACAGGTTTAAGAATTGAAGGTAAAAATCAAAGGCACAAACATTTTAAATCTCAATTTCCAAAAATCCGAACACATGTTGCATGATGTCCGTAGCGCCCACAAACGTTTCCAAAAGAGGAGCTGAGGGAGAGCTGCTGTCAACAAAAGCTTTCTGTGGTTTTATTTATAACATGCTTCCCTGAAAAAGCATTGTATTATTGCGCTCCAGAGCAATGCCAGGCAACAACTGGAGCTTACGGCAAAACCAAGTGCTCCGGTGTGGCTCATATACCAAGGCCAGTTGGACCCATTCACTAAAACCACAGGCTGGGACCTTGCATATATTAAGATGTATCATCAAAGCCATTTTTGCTTTCGAGCAGCACAGCAGGGTCTGACTGATCAGACTTTAGTTCAGGCTCAAGTCTTTATCCCAAACCTTTGATGTTTGCATGTGTGTGTGTCTATGTGTACACAAGCATGTGTTTGGGTGTCATAGACGGCGAAGAAAGCATCTCGTCTCATGTCTCATTTGCTTCCCCTCGTCTCTGCTCTTCAGAGAGAAAACCCACGGGGCCTCGGAGGTCCACTTCAGACTGCTCCCGCCCGCTCTGGCCCATTGCCTCTGCGGTTGTTTGTGCATTCGACTGGATTGCGGTGGAGAAAGCCACGGTTCCTGTTCTCACCATTCTGTCCCGTTCTCATGAATAAACCACGATGTTCTGACAAGGTAGTGTAAACAGTTCCGGTTTATTGGTCAGCGAGCGGACACGAGAATATCTATTGTTGTGGACGGAATGCGAAGAATGCTGCCGCATTAAATATGAAGCGAGAGCGCCGCCGTGACATCAGCCTCCCATTTTGTCACCGGCTGTTTAAGAGTCATCTGAAACTGGTTGTGCAACTTGAGATAAAACACATAAAATCTATTAACATAAAATACAAATACAAAGAGCTTATTGGTCTAAGTATTGTGTATTATTATACCACAGTTTTCTCATATTGGCCTGGGTCTTTCTGTGGGAAGTTTGCATGTTCTCCACGTGTCTGTTTGGGTTTTCTCCGTGTTCTGCTTCCTAGGTGAATTAGAGACTTTAAAGTGACTGTTAATGTTGTTGTGAATAGTCATTTGTCTCTATGGTTACATCCATACTACATTTTAGTATGGAAACTCAAATGACCTCTGTTCACACCAGCGTTTTGGCTCTGTATCAGTTTTAATCCCTGTTCATACTGACAGTAAAACGGAAACGCATATTATGTGACAGATAGCTTGAATGATAGCACGTCTCTGACACATGTAAACAGTTGTGTCATTGCAAAATGCAGAATTTAACTGCTCAACAGCTGTTAGCAAAGTCAAAAGGGTCAGCGGTGCTTGTAATTGATATGCATGTTGCATTCTACTCTGGTAACTGAAGCTAATGCCCGTTGTTTTCTTACGGAAGGGGAGCCTGACGAATCAGCGAGCGTTGTTGTGACCGAAAAGACCCATTCAGCCAGCGGTTGGGAGTGTCCACGTCATCATTTCCAAACATCTCCAACTAAAACAGGTCCAGCAGCATTTGCAAGTGGCTCTAAAACTCTGGAATGGTGTGGACGCCAGACGCATCCATAGGAGTGTTGATGTATTTTCAACGTAACGGTATGTATTTTTGTCTATGTGTTGATCTGTCCAGGGAGTACTCCACCTCTCACTCAATGTTAACTGGGATTGGCTCCAGCCCCCCTTTTGATCCTCAAAGGACAAGCAGCATAGGTGATAGATGGATGGGTGGATGTTTCTTCATGTGACTTTGACTTCATGACAGATCGATCGAATCCAGTTCAACAGACGTCACTAAACTCTTTCTCATGTAAACATAAAACCATAACATCGCCGGCCTTCTAGTCTACAGATGTCAAGGAGGAGAAAGGAGCAGATCCTGTCGTCTTCAGACAACACATGGATCCATTTAAAGCCTCGACAGTTTTTTACATGTATGAGCTGCAGACATGACTTGGACACATGTTATAGGAAAGTAATAGAAGCACATCAGTTGAACTAGACTTCATATAATGTGAGATGTGACAGCAGACTCAGCTGGCACTTCACGTCTGTGCAGTCGCTCATTTTCATCTGATCCTGTAAAGCTGGCCGTCGGGCCACCTGTTATATTGATCAGGAGGGCCCCGTCTATATTTGCTCCCCCGCTGAAGCTTATGTTTGAAGTCCAGCTGGGCTTTATCGGAAAAAGTATTATAAATCTTGATTTAAGTGAAGGGGAGGCCAATATGTTGCAGCAGATTGACAGTGACGTCGGCAGTAAGACCAGAGGGGGACGGTAGATTTACGACTTGCTCTTCAGTGGCACAGGGCGCAGGTTCAGTTCCCCGGCTGAACGCGGGGTCCCTCTGAGCCACACCTGTAAAGAGCGCGCTTCAGGAAGTCACCGGTGACCTACATGAAAGAAATCTGTAATCGGATCAGAGTCTCTCTGCAATTCTCATCTGCTGAAGTTGCAGGTGAAGGGGAAATGACCTACAGTAAAGATTTGTGGGCCTCTTTGAAATATGACGCCAAATTAATGTGGAAGTTAAGTGTTGGAAAGTATTTTATGACCTGAAAACCTTTTTCTTTGTATTCAAACTGATATGAACACGTTTCAGTGGGGACCCTTCAAAATAAAAGTGAGTCATTTCAGAGAGGAAATGTGACATCAATATGTTCACTCGCTATCTTTTGACATTTAGGAGCACGCCGCCTCAAAAGATGCCCGCCTTGATGATGTGCTCACCGTGTTCTGTTTTGGAACTTTCTTTTCCTTTCTCTGACTTTTAGATGTTTACTACAAACAGCGGTGTACCAGCACTGACCTGGCCTTTTGACGAGTACACTGGCAACATGAACCAACAGGGCTGTTTGTCCGTCGCCTCTGAAGTACAAGGAAGGCGTCGTCTTCATCGAAACTCACCTTTTCTGAGAACCTTGTGATCTGGAGGAGGTGATCGAGGTCAAATTGACTTGTACACTTCATGGGGTGCAAAGACATTTTCAAAAGGGTTAGTTATGACTTTGGATTTATATGGAGTTATTTATGACAAAGTTGTCTTAATTGAAGCTTAGTTGTGGCTGAAAAGTAAAGATATAGATATATACATATAGAAAGAGAGAGAGAAGTTTGGAAATGCTGCTGGGCCTGTTTTAGTTTGAAAAGTCCAGTGCTGCATTCTGCGTAGAAAGGTAGAGACCGAGATGTTTGGAAACTTTTCAGTCGCAACGAAGCCTCGCTGATTAGTCAGGCTCCTGTCACATGACCCCCTTATGGAAGAAAACAACTGGCATTAGCTTCAGTTACCAGCGTAGACACAACATGGATAATCAATTACAAGCATTGCTGACCCTGTTGTTCTTTGTTAACAGCTGCTGTGCAGTTAAATTCTGCATTTTACAGTGATACAACTGTTTACATGTGCAGGAGACAAGCTATGTGCAGGCACAGTGTACGTGAGTGGTCACGTGATATGCGTTTTCAGGTGTTCTAGTATGGACGAAACTGATGTGGTGCCAAAACAACAGATCGTTCCGGAAAACGTAGTCGAATTGATGTAGCCTCTGTAAACATCAAACTAGGTGTGCAGCACTCAAGATTTTAGTGAGTATCAAACAGACTAAACCATTTTCAGGACTGTGGATGAAGCTTAGTGTTTTATTGAATTAATTTAAAACAGAAAATGATGGTGAAAGAGGCCTGACAGAGTTTTGGAAAGCCCCTTTAAATTGGCTGCAGTATGTTGGTAATTTAATGACACTAGGAGGGTTTGAAATATTCCAAAAGTCAGAGACACACACACACGCTGTCATTACTGACATGCTGTCTCAGGGTATATAGTGTATAAATTTGCTCCCTTCCCCAAGCTTTAACTCTTGTAGCCATGGAAACACTGGCTATATGTAGGCTAAATATAGTGACGGCGGCTCCTCAAGTCCTTAAAAGCATCGACTATCATTCACCATGAACAGAGAGCCTTCATTATGCAGTCAGATAAATGGAAGGACTCACACCTCTCTCTGATAACTGATGCTCATAATGAATTTCTGAAGCTTGTAGTCCAGGACCATGTCTATAGATTAGGGATAAATCCTGCTGGTTAGCATACAGTGAATGGAAATTTACCTAGTTAATACAAACTGCAGTGTCACAGCTTGATTTGGGTGTTTTAATGTAAAAAACGATAATATGACAGTGATATAAAGCATGTGTTTAGTATTGATTTTAAATGGCAACCATTCAAGAGTTCATACATCACCTTTGAAAATCAAACCACCCATAAGATGAGCAGTGAGCGAGAGAACCCGCCACGCAAATCCCTCCTCAGGCACAAACGTCCCAGCGGATTGGTGCCACAAATGCGGGTGTTTGGGAGTGAGAGTGAAGTGGGTGAACACAGTCCCTCCAAAGCCTTAACCACAATGAGATTAGTGTCAGTCAGCAGCATTAATCCCAATAGTCTCCCAGCAGCAGGCACCAAGCTGGCCCACCGCTAGCCGAGGAAAACACCACGGATAGACCGACGGGGAGTGGGCTGCAGCGACTTAAACCAAATAATGGATTAATCAGATACAGCCAGGGGAGGACACGTCTATCTCTGCTTAATATGTAAAGCAAAACAAATGCAGGGATGTCAGTGATACAATGGTGTCAGATGGAGCCTGGCTCTGTGACGTCATGGAGGGAGGTTTGGTAAAATGCTGGTTTATAATTAGGGTCCAGTTTTGAAGGGATTGGCCCTAATCTGGTTTACAAGAATACTCCACACACCTTTGTGTGTGTCCAATACGTGGGCTTTTACTGGGTATTTTCTGCATCAATATCCTGATTTATCGATCAGTTTACAATTTCCAGAATTTATTTAGTCTCCATTTTCACCCAAAACTGCAGAGAAATTTGGTTCCAGCTTCTCAAATGCTGCTTTATTTGCTGCTTTTTATGTCGTCACTGAATAACACCATTCAAAGAAGAGATGCCATCAGGGCCACAATTCATTATTATTATCATAACAAATTAGCCTGTAGATTCTTGATGCATTGATTGTCATTCATCAATGAAATATAATTTTTTGCGCCCCACATACAGAGGCTTGAGGGCTTCAGTCAAGATATAAACATTTATAAAAGAAGAATACAAGCACGTAAATAGAAACAACTGTGAGAAATGCCTGCTACAATTTCAAGATGTATTCACATGGTTTGTTTTATTTGATCAACACTATATATTCAGTTGTTGAAGACAGTAAGATGTGGCTGAAAGGTCAAACATTATAGTAAGTGTAGCGTTCATATAAAGATCCCAAACATCAAGATAAAAAGTCAGTCAATGAAAAATGTATTGGTATTGTGTTATTGTGTATTGTTCTAAAATGAAATGCTCAATGAAAGTGTGTTTCCAGCTTTACCCAGTGGCGACCTGCCATTTTGGTAACACACCTACCACATTTTCAGACATCTAACCTGCGCTGCTCTTTTGGCAAAACAGCAAATCCTTCACCTCTCTGCTCTGCAAAAAACCTCGTCCTACCCACTGATTCCCCACCAGAGACATCCCCTGGCTCCTGTCCCCTCCCTTCCCCTCCGACGTTGGTACGATCCAAAAGCCCGGCGGTTTGTTTGCTTGGGAAAGGAGAATATCCTCTGAGGTCAAGTCAAACAGGATGTGCTAGAGTGTGGTCCTTCGCTCCTATTGGCTCTTTGTAATAACGCTCTCTGTGGGGCTAACACACACATACACACACACACAAACACGTATGACCGTGTGCATGCATGTGTGCGCACACACATCTGAAACACCATACCTAACAACCACAAATTTGGTTTTGTGAAATGCCTTTCTGACAGGCTATCCAGTTGTATTTACCTTAAAAGAGGAGTGTGTGATTAAAGCAGCGTGCTGGGAGCGGGCTTGTTTGAATAAGACACTGCGTTGGGAAAATGTCAAACACTAAAACTAATAAACAGAATTGGCTGCAGATGAAGACACCACTAAGTGAAAGCAAGAGCGGGACAGCGCAATCACAGGAATCGCTGCATCAGCAGCCGGTCATGGCTTACTTGAAGTCACAGATTGCTTTTCACTCCTAACCCCCTAAGCAAGAGTTCACTGACAATTCCTGGAGGGTGAAGTTTGTTAAGTCAGTGTCTCAAAGCAAACATGAGATTTTCTAAAGAATCCCTCAAACTGTAAATGTCACAACACCCAGAAATTCCTTCGCCCACTTCAGGCTAAGAGCTGCAGTTTAGGAGAGAGGAAGAACAAGCCCATTTAATGACTTTAGTTGGTTTGTTCAGCAGTTTTTTGCAAACAAATCCGCAGTAGACAACTTTTGCTGATGCAGCATAATGCAGGATTATCTGCACCATTGCACTTTTGTTAACGCTGTATTATATATGAGTATGTTTCAGTCATACCTGGTTGAGAGCGTGGACTGAAACGTTACCCATTAGAAAGTGAGACAGAATCACTCTTCCAGGTTTTAAAATCTGATCGGTGTGGTTTTGCCCTGGGCATTATTAAGCAATTCTCAACTGCAGCGTTGAGATGTATGATTAGTTTTGTCAACAGTAGCTCCGTGATCCAACAAATGTACAGAGTAACAGAATGAATCAACAGCAGGAGACCACTGTGTAGTCTCCATTAACTGCTTTAATTACCCTGAAATCATGTCGTGTTTACATGCACACAGAAACGGGTCTGACTTGGGTTCAGTTGTTTATGGACGTTAACACCCATCTGACTTGTTCCCTATATTGTCCACTTTGATCGTGGAAACTGATTACACACCAGGTCACGAAAACCAGTTCCACAGAAAATAATGTGCCCAGGTTTTAAAGTGAAGACATGCATCTGTCAGCGAAAAAACTTTGTCTTTCTGTTTAATTTGAATGCATTTGTAAAACGCAGTGTTGACCGGTAACCACACGTCTACCCGGTGCCTCTTCTGTGTGACAGTCAGCCTGGAGCCTGGCACAGGCAACACCTGGGGGCAAAATAGTGGTCACATGGTGTCTCTCTGCAAGATATGACACAGGCTGTCGGGACAAATTATCAAATGTAAGTTTACAGTAATACTTTAGTTTCAGTTTTCAGCTTTTGACTTTGAGTGAATTTGCTAACGTTTCTGAAAATATGTTTTTACTTTGTCATTATGTGTTATTGAGTGTAGATGCATAGGTAAAAAGGCAATTTTATCAATTCAAAATTAAATCTATACAGCACAGTAAAGGGCAAACCAATCAGTTGTAGAGAATTTGGCAAATTTCATCTTCTCGTTGTTTCACACATGCAGGGACAGTTTCGATGATGTGTATCTGTGGCTTCAGACATTTGTCCTGTGTGTTGTCATTCATCTTAGGTAAACTCGGGATGACTCAGTCACCACATGTCATCATTGTTTCCATTTGCAGTCCCACATTTACACTGTTCTACTTGAGTTCAAAACCACTTTGTCGCTAAAAGGTTAATTGTGTTACTTAAAGGTTAGAGAGTTTTTTTCAGACCTGCGAACAAGCTCACAGGGAGGTAAGTGTGACATCACTTGTGGATAAGATTGACGACGCTTAGTAACACAAAATCAGCTCTCCCACGTGGATAGACTGAAAATGTGTCATTATATGGAGACAAAGGGAAAGAGCATGATACTGAGCATGAGGTATGAGAGAACATCCTAATAGGAGACCAATGGCGAGGAAATTGAATCAATTAGGAAGACGGGGTCAGAGGAAATGACCTCAGGGTGAGTGAACTCTGCCCTGAGGCTCAGGAAGGACTCTGTCATGCGGCTGTCCACTGGATCTAACAACCTGTTCAACTTCTATCTAATGAAGGGAGCCTATGGTAAAGTGCAGTAGGTCTGTAATAGCTGGTCAAGCCTTCCTGATGAGAATTTATACCCAGAGGATTGACTTTTTTCCATATGTCACTAAGATGCCAAAGAAATCTACCTACTAATTCCACAAACGTCTTTCTGTCTGGATGTAGAATCATCTTTTCGGCTTCTTATGGGCTCAGGGAAGTGCAACGCCGAGTTTGGTGCAATTTGGAAACACGATACGTTCAATATTAATAACAAGTGAAAGAATAGGCGACCAGCGCTCTGTGGCAGTCAGTGGGAGCGAGGTAGTGTGCTAACTGGTCAGTCTGCAGGCCGAGTTAAACGTCTGTCTTCTTCTATGTATGAAGATAAACTGCAGCCAGCAGTCAGTAACTGGCAGCCTGCGGTCAATAATATCTGTCCTGCCAGATCATTTTGATAATCTGATTCATTTTATTTTACGATATCGTCAGTATCACATTCACGTGTGTCACAGGTGCTGATCTCTCTCAACAATATTCATAGAATCACTTATTCTTTTGCGAGTTGTCCTCAAAGTGAAAGGGCAACGTTCGTTCTGTTACAGTGCTTTATAGTGAGCTGAATTAGAGACCTTTTATTTTGAAAAGTTGTGAACTTTGGTCTGAAGGTTGTATCGATTGCTTAAAAGACCTTTGAACGCGTGAACAACATACGCGAACAGTGATATTTCAAATTCACTTTCATTTTATGAAAAAGATTGACTATAAAATCTTCATTGCGGATACACCAGGTAGGATGAACACAAACTTCACTCCATAGACTGTTTATAAAAAGCTCTGGACACAACGTCCAGTACAGAAACAATAAAAAGTGCCAGTATATTGTAGAACTGTTTGAGGAGGACTCACTAATGACAAGGAATAATTCCGAAGTAGCACCAAAGCATCAACACAGGCCAAGTAAACAACCAATACCAAACAGGCAGGTTTAGAACGGGCACTGCACTACTAATAGTGTCTGTTCTGCTATTGAGAACCTCAGCCACTCTACATATTTCTGATTAGTCCAGAGGCTAACAAGGTTCATAGTTAGACCTTGTGCACGACTTCCCTGACCTGTGTGTGACTGACAAAGGCTGAAATCGCACTGAGCAAATTTCAAAAAGCAAAGCCCTGCTACTCGTGCAAGTTTTTTTTCCCTCCACGCTGAGCCTCCAATAGCAGAGGAGCGGAGGATGAAGCGAAGGAAGCATGGAAGGAAAGCTGTCCTGAGACGGAGGATGACAGTAATGATATTTCTGTTTATCTGCGGAGATGGTCCTGAGGTATTTTTGGATGGCCGCTGTTTTTTCCTCCGCAAATTCCAGGTTCCGGCTGTTTTTCCTTCTCCTTGTTCCCAGCCTGTGAATGCAGGGCTGCTTCCTCTCCCTCCTTCCTATTCTGAGCCTCTGATTGCATGGAGGGTGGGGGTGGTTAACAGGATAGAGTGTATATTTGTGTGTGTGTGTGAGAGAGAGAGAGGCAGCAGGGACTTTGTGCATGTTGTTAAACTGGAGGAAGGAATGTGGCAATATGTATTTTCTGTGTCTGTTTCAACTAATGAAGGCGTGTGTGTCTGAGAGTCTCTGGTGCTGGGTGTGGAGGATGTAACCATTAAAGAGATCAGAGTGTCAACTGTTCCCCAAGTGGTGCTTTCTCTGATCCAGCTGGCGATGGGAGGTGTGTGTGCATGTGCATGTGTGTGTGTGTGTGTGCACTCTGTGCCCCACACGCTCCTCTCAGCACGGAACAGACAGATGGATCTGTGCTTTGGCCAGTGTTGTCTGAGTCTGGCTTCTGATCTAACTGTACCGTCGAGCTGCAGGCCAAATTACTCTGCATCTTATCCCACTGAATTAACCTGCTTTTATCTCAACACGTGGCGAGCTGCAAACACCCCAGAGCAAACGATAAATACAATCGGGTATCATCTATACTGCATAGTTACGTGTGATCAAAGTCAACTGGCATGTAATTGCGGTCGAGCATCGCAATATTTACTTTGCACTTATTTCATGTGGTTGCACATCAAGCAATAAACGTTTTAAGCATTTGTTGTTGCTACAACATTAATCTTGCTAAAGCATTTTATTTGACATCTGGGAAGAGGGTTCTTTGACTGGCGCCTTATCTGTTGATGTCTCCATTGTGTGTGTGTGTGTTTTTTTTTATCAGTTTATAAACTCAGCTCTCTTGGACCAGTTAGAATAAAAATGGGGAATATTTTTGTGCTACAAGGTCAAACAGCAGAAAAATCCTGTTGGGTTATATACTGTGATTTTCTTCCAAATGGAGATATTTACATTTAAATTTGATATTTCACCCAGTCGTTGCTGTGTGACCTTGGATCTTGATTGCCAGATGTTATTGTGAACTCGTGAAAGAATCAAGTCTTGCACACAAACGCATTGTGTGAGCTGGAGCTTCCAGATCAGCTCAGCCTCTGTGTTTCTGTCCTTTTACAGCACATAAAGAATATATGTAATATATTTCTCAGTTTGAACACAGTAAAACTGACTCACATTGAATATAACACTGGACAAAGTACAGTGGAGATTGTATTTGAGTTTCAGGGAAGTAAACCTGAAAAAAGAGAAGTCCATAAAAGTGTAGACTCATTCATACCAGTGAATGAGTCAGATTTAGTTAATTTTTAATTGATTACGGTTTATTTGAGAAATCTTTGTCATGATAAATTTTATCCATTGTTGTTAAAAATGTCATGTTAAATTAGAGTCATTGATTCAAATAAAGTTGTATGTTTTATGCCTTTGTATTGTAAAAGTAAAAGAGTTTTGCTTTTCTAATGTGAATAATTTGAAATTAATACAATTTAAAATACACATATGTGCATTTAGCCCCATTTAAAATGCAAATATAAAGTAGCGTAATGACCTTAAAGGACAAACGGACACTTCCTGCTCTCCTGCTAGGAGATAATAACACACAGTTTGTCACCAAAGAGCAATGAAACCTGGGATAGGTTGGCCTGAGACGGATCCACCCTTGAAATTATGCATTTGTCGGCTGCATTTGAAGGAACCTGTGAAATGGGACAGCCTTGTCAGTTTTCAAATGCTACCTCTGAAGAAAACAGCCCCTGCGTTGCGACAATTGAATTTACAATTGAATGCCTATGGGCTAAATACACAGCTACTGCTAACAGACAAAGACAAAGGACACAGCTAGCATGACTAAAAAAAATCTGCCCACCAGTAACTGAATACCTCACAAATAAACACGTGTTGTTTGTTGAATCAGTTGCTATTGTGCAGAGTCAGACTAGCTGACCCCCCCCAGTCTTTGCTTACCCTGCTGCTGTTGGCAGCTGTATATCAAATAAACAGATATGAGGGCGCTATCAGTCTTCTCATCTAATGCTCAACAAGAAAGCAAATAAGCATGACCACATTTACAGCAGGTGACGCATAAGTAGGTTAAAGGGGGGGAAAGACAAAACCATGTACGTGTGTCCTTTGCTCCCCAGGATGAACAGCTCCGTGTTGACATGAAAACAAAGGCACGCTGCAGCCTCCTCCTCTGTTTATTGCACAACAAGCCACCCCAACCACCGCCATATTGGATTTTTCCTCTGTCTGCAGTTTTTATCTTCATGACCAAGCTATGTTTTTTAATGTAGAGTGTAAACACACATGACGTGCACTTGAACACACACACACACACACACACACACAAACACACAGGGTGCGTGAACCAGCTTGTCAGGCTTGCCGTGTCTCTGTGGGGGAGGTCTGCCATTTATCTTGTCCTGTCTCCCAGTTGCAGCATTTCAGTGTTTTAAGCGACCCTGAGTGATCAGATTTACAGTTTGACATTTCTGTCCAGCTCCTCCAAAGCAGATGATTTCCCTGAAGACATGATGAGGTGAACACCACCGTGGTGTTTCCCAACTTCTGCTTTTACATGCTAAATTTGTACGACTATTGTCTGTATCTCTCCCATCGATGTCATGCAGTAAATCTTATCGTTTGCTCTTTGTCTGCTTCCTCTCAGGGACTCACAGGGATATTTGGGCCGACAGCTGGGATACTTGAACTCATTTTCCTTGTATCTAGACGGGGACATTTCTGTTGCATTCTATGGGGATTATGAAAAATGATTTTTTTTCCCCCCTTTTTAGACAGTCTTTCTACTTCCAAAGATATATGCTTATCCTCCTTCCCTATCAGACCGCTGTCTGGACTTTCCAGCCGAGAGTGAAGTGATAGGGGCGCTGTTATCTGTGTTTAGACTATAAATGTTTATGAGGGATATATTTTGGAGTGTAGCAAAAAACAGACCTTCTGTGTTGAGTTTGCATGTGGGTTTTATTGTATGTAAGCGTGAACGAGTTACCGGTAAGAAACGGATAAATAGTCAACTCAGAGGTTTGTTTTTCAGGGATAGAAGGAATTTGTCTTTTCCTGGACTCATACATCAATATGGCAGATGTTTCCTAAAGCATGGATCTGAGGCGTTTCAAAAGGATTCACAAACTACCTTAATTGCGGTTTGTTTTGTCTCCCCCCTCCGACCCCATCCCTCTCGGTCTTGCGTCAGACATCTGAGGAGCATTTTGAAGAACAAAAAGGAACTCGTATTGCCGCTGTGTATTTGGCTCTCTGACACACAGGGAACTGGGTATTGTTTCCAAGCTTTTATCCATCCACCATTTGATCTCTGCTCCCATACACAGTCCGAAATGTCCTCAGCCCGCACAAGCTCCCTTCATTTTTTCGGGGGAATAGTGAATCCCATTCATGGTGTTTTTCCATGCCTGAGATGGGTATTGGGTGCTGATAGGATATCAAGCACACCTAAGTGCTTCCCTTTCCTCCCTCTCTTTATTTTCTTTCCTTTTCTCATCGGCCTCTGCCTCTCTATCTGGCCCCCCACACATGCTCTGTGTCACGTCCTGTCGCGAACAACAACTCTACCTTCCCTGGAAGGCTGCCATAGATCAATCCTCGGCATGTGCGCTGCACTGATGGAAAACTTGGAGAGAGATTTAACTGTTTTGACATTTTTAGGAAGAAAGCAACATTATTCATGTTTTATCCCTTCAACCTTCACATTCTCCACCTTTTTCCTTCTGATTCACCCATCAAAAGAGTCACTCATCTTTCTTTCTTCCTTGCTTTGTAACCTGCCCTCCCGGTAAGACACATTGAACTGAATGCACAGATTCTACGCTCGTTTCGCCCTCTGTCTGTGTGTTTATTGACCAGCAGTCATCTTTCAGCCTCCATTATCATCAAGTAGGTCTGTGTTTGTTGTTATTGTCTTGGCAACAGCTATGGGTTGCCAAGAGTCGTCCCACCCCCTGCTGAGAAGGAGCAAACTGAAAAATACTTTTGTTTTAAGATACTCAAAACTTTAATAATTTGTTTTATAATGAAGGTCCGGCTAAAAAAATTTCAAAAGTGGCACATTATCCTGAAATGTCTTTCTTTGAAATCCTGGCAAATGCTGCTTTTGCGAGGGGCTTACGAGCAGGACAAGCTGCATCCTGACTGGCATCTTGGTTTGAAATTCAACAAGGGAAAAAGAAGGAATGACCTCATGTTTATGTGACTCAACAATTACCTTGATGCTACGTGCTCAGGAATATCGGTAAACGATAATGAGTCCTTGATGATGCGGCGATGCAGATGACTGACCGGCGTTCCTTTACATGGCATCAAGGGGAAGGAATCAGCTCAATGCACAGTGAAAAGAATACTGAGTAATTTGATTATATATGAGTTGGGGAGTGTAGTTTATAGCCGCTGCCAGCCCCTCGCCCTCTCTGTGGCAGCGGTGATTCATGTGATTGAGAAGAGTGTGGGAGGGGAAGTGGGGTGGAAGGGGAGGAAGAGAGGCAGGAAGTAGAGGGGAAAAGCTGGTCTGTCAACGAGGCCTGATAATGGAGACCCACAGGAAACCGCTGAGGAGGATTTTCCACGATGTCGCACAGGAGCTCTGGCACTAGAGCCGACTAACTCGCACAAATACACACATATGCATTTTTTTACTCCCTCCCCATCTCCACCCGACCTCTAATCCCACACAAACAGGGCCACACATGGGTGTCATGTGATCCAGCAGCGTCCCCTGCAGAAAACGGCCGCATCAACCGTCTCAATCAGTGTTTTTTCAAACTGATTGGCAGATCTGTCAGCACACTCTTCTTATCTCCCACTCTGGCTACACCTGCTCCAGCGGAGCACGGTGCCAGCTCCCATCCCAGGCTCATCATTGGCTGGTGGCTCTCAGGAGCGCGGCGCATGTTGGCCAATAAACAAGATGAAAAGAGAGTGTACACAGAGAGATAAAGGTGGCCCTCATCTTCCTCCTAATCGGAAACGTAAAGCCTGGGTCGCACGAGCTGTGCTGCGCCGCGTCTGATCTCACATCAAAAACATGTCCTAGAGACGAAGCCAGCGAAGCACACGGAGAGAGAGAGAGGTGTCCAAAGGGATCTTGGCTCGGCTCCAGGTCGGCGTGAAAGGAGTGCAGGGAGAACATGTGTGACATGTTTGTCCCATACAGGGAGGGGCCCTTGTTTTCCTTCTACTCTTCCCTTTGGTTACACTGTTGTTTCCCAGAGCCCCCCCTCCCCTCTGTACACAACACATCACATTAGGAAAACTGCTGCTGAGACCTCCTTGTCTCTCACACACACACACACACGTACACACATACACACACACGAACCCAGGAGGAAAATCAGTGCTGAGAAGACCTTGCTTCTCTTCCTATGGTGCAGTCGTTAGGGAAATGGAGAGGCACTTCCATCTGCGTACGCCCGCTGCTAATGACATCTTTAGGCTCTCCGGCGCTGGTTAGCTGCTCCTGCTAGTGTTCACAACCACTGGTCATGTTTACGTGCAAGCCGTGGTATAGTTCCCCCTCATTAACATAAACAACTGCTTTTTGAATACGTGCCAGATGGAGATTTATCTGTCACAATCCCCTTAACGTACACTTATTGATATTTAATGTCTGTTTTGATGGGTTGCACATTTTCTCTTCATTTTCTCATCAGCCGTCATGTTGTAGCCTTCAGGGTTTTTTGCAGTCGTCTTTTTTATTGAACCCGAGCCCCGTTCGCAGCGTATGTGCCTCGACGTGGTGTGCGGCTCGTCCCCCTGTTTCAGAAGCTTGCCATTCTCAGGACGTCCTGTAGAGTAAACCCCCACCCCCCTCTCCGCCAGAAACACACACAAACAGACACAAACAGACACAAACATGCACACACACATACTTCATCCGAGCGACCCCCCTCCTGCTCTCTCACAGCTCCAGCTCCTTATCTTCAGGGTCCAGGCAGCTGTGTGTTTGCCTGTGTGTGTGTGTGTGTGTGCGTTCGTGTGTGTTTGAAAGAGGAGGGGGGGGGCAGATGAAATGTTTGTGTGTAGGTGTGTGTGTGTGTGCGTGCATCCATGTGTGTCAGCTCTCTTGTGTGTGAAGCCAGAGAAATAGGTGTGAAGTACAGTCACTGAGGTTGCCTTTCAAGTTCTCCTTCCCCCTGTGACTGCAGTCAGTAGTCGGAGTTGGGAGGGAACAGGATCAGCAGCTGCACCGGCTCAGTGAGTCTGTCGGCCACAAATGAGGGAAGGACTGTGACTCGCAGCGTTGACTCCAGTGAACAGTATCGTGACCCGAGTTCATCCCAGGACTTTGTCCAGCATGTTGTCTTTTTACAAACATGAATGAAAAACCTTTGAACAATCAACATGGGGCTTTACTGACTTGTGAGAAATATCTGAGAAAACCTCTTCATTATAGATGAACTTTTCAGATATAATTCTCAGATTAATTGACATGCTTTTGAAATAGGCGTAACAGTTGAATTCTCACACCCAAAATAAATCTTATGGAAAAGTTACGGAACGACCCCTGCGCTAACCCCAAACCCTTAGCCCCAAACAACCATAAATATTCATCAAATTGTTTTCACTCACCATTGCTATACTTCTTTTAAGGTAATAGATTGGATCATCCGGAATGATTGGTGGTTAGGGACCAGGTAGAGAAGTCGACTGACAGCCAAAGAACCAATCAAGAATCCCTCCAGTGAGGTTTGATTTCGCCGGCTGTGGCTCAAGGTGAAGAACAGGTCGTCCTCTAACCAGACGATCGGCGGTCTTATCTCAGCCAAAGTTTCCTCGGGCAAGATACTGAAGCCCAAATTGCCCCTGATAGCTGTGCTGTTCTTGTAGAGAATGTGCTGCCAATGGATGCACTGTATGAATGTGTGAGTGAACAGGTGAACGGTAACAAAACTGTGTCATTTTAGAGGTCATCACGACTAGAAAAGCACAATATAAATATAGACCATTCACCATTTACCATATCAAATCAGACTTAGCCAGCCTGGCATGTGGTTGTTGGTATTCTCTGTGGGTGCTCAAGCCCCACAGCACCCATGGGATCCACGCTTATGACTTCTGTTGAACAAGACTGAGGGACTTTGGGTGTGTTCACACATACGTAGCTCATACAGCCATGTCACCGACTGAAGCTAAACGCTAACATCAGCATGCAGGTGTCACGTTCACCATCCTAAATAGCATTTGTTTATTTGCACTAAACACTAAATACATATCATACAGTTTTTCAGGTGAATGGTCACAAACCAATATTGGAAAAATATAACTTTTAATGACAGCACTACATGAAAAGTTAAGAAATAAATTACAATCCATGCAGATGCAGTATAATGGCCATCCACCCAGCAGAGTGAGTGGGCCTCCACGTAGCAGTCTCATAACTTCACGACTGGTTTAAAAGCACAGAATGGCATCTCTTTGCTAGAAGAACAATACACATCATCAGTACCGTGTCATATATGTTGAGACCTTTCTTTCCAGACCACAATGCCAACATGCTGATAACACTTAAGCGAAAGGACTGAAGGACCAACACTGCTGTTCATAAATGAATGCATGGGTGGAAATGATGAGCTGTCTGTCTGTCTTTAGCTGCACTTCTACCATTTCATAGTATAGCTGTAAGTTATCAACAAATATATTTCAGACATGCAGAGAAGCCAAAGAGACTGAATCATCAAAAAACGAGTGCTGAGAGAGACAGTGTGCAGATGGTTTGTCTCAGGTGTCTGTCGTCCACAGGGTGGACAAGGGAGGGAGTCCCAACAGCATGTTCCTACATCTGTGTGTTTGTAGTGCATTAAAACATCGTCTCCAGTTGTTTAGAGGCAGAGTGAGAGGTTCAGCATGGATTTATGTGGCCTTGACACAGATCGGGTGACTGAAGAGGGAGTCTTGCTGTTGAAATGTTGTTGGCGTCGACCAATAAAGAAATGTGATGCTCCGGTGCAATACGCTGAGTTCCCCAATGAAGATATATAGCAACATTTTGTGTGAAAGGAGTGGAACCAAGTTGGTTTTACTCTGTTTGTCACACTATCCCCTGTTTACACGTTTGTGTATCCCTCTCTGCTCACATCTCCAGTTGTTTCTACATGTCTGATTCTCTGTTTACTGGACTGTTTGGATTCACAAGTCTTTGATTTTGTAAATTGGTGCATTGGATGTTATCTTTTCTTGATGTGCGGCTCTCTGCGTGCATGTGGGTTGTTTGTACTTCTCTGGCATGTTGCTTTTGGGGGTTGTTGTAAGTTTGTCGAGGGATTCGGGGTCGCTCGTCCGTGTTATCTGTCACTTTGTGTCTTGCTGCGATTTCAGATTGTTTGTCTGTGTTTTTGTCTTGATTATTATGGGATGCAGCTTGCTGCTGAGCCACTTCCTGTTTATTGCCCTCATCCTGGCCCCGGGATCATCACTGACATCACAAGGTTGTTTACGGTGTGGGAACCAAGGTGAGCTATATTTACCAGGAGTGTGAAGCCACCTCTCAACCTTTAACCTTATAAAAGTCAACTGTAATATATTTTATATTAAAGCGCGGCAGTGGGGGAGAGACAACACATGCAACACAATGCAGCGGATATGTTCTCCAATGTGTTTTTTCCAAGTGCGTCCATCAGTTGCACAGAATGTGGATCTAAACATTTGTCAGCCTCTTTTAGTGCTGGTCAGAAAATGGTGACTAAAACAAACTTTTGGTTCTATTCATCACTCACACCTCTTTTTGAACTTGTAGCAAAGTGACAGCGCATCAATCTGTTGATTTTATTTTTTGGAATGTAGTACAATTAATGCAAATGTCCCAGAGCAACATATTTGACATGTTTGAATCCTGTTGAGACACCGACTATGTCAGACGTCTCCAACCCTTCATAAACTTTAGTGAAGCATATAAACAGTTAGCTTGTCTACACAGTGCACTTCAAAACAGTTTACCACTTCCTCATTTGTTGGCAACATGAGAACTTTACACTTTGATTTCCCAACACATTTATATGTTATAAGTAACAAAGGCAAAGCTAACACATCTGCACGACAAGCCCCGCTAGCCAGACCAGGCCTCGAGATTATTTGGACAGGGGTCAGTCACTGCAGAGTTTGGAATGTATTCTGCAAAAAGGCGGAACGAGATACAAGCAGATTTACAGCTTGAGTGTGTCAGAATACACAAGCATACATGTTTCTGCAGCCCGTACTGCCTATAATGTCTTGTATGGAATTTTTTCTCCAAGAAACAAGCTTACACCATGTTCACACACACACGGCCATATTCCTCTGATGTCAGGGTGGGAAGCTTTAATAATGTTATCAGGGCGGTGATCCAGGTTGTAAATCTAACAAATAGTTATCGCTTGGATAGTGAGACATTGGACTATTGTTTAAGGTAAAACAATATATTTGATACCCCTTTGCCACCATTAGAAAACAGCTTTCAACCACTTCCAACACTGGAAAAGGTGTTTTAATGCACCTTTTAACACATTTCTTTAAAACCTGGAGGTTTAATGAAATGGATCAAGCCTGTAATGTAAATGCTGAAAGCATCATGTTGCTAGCTTTATTACAATCAGTGCATTTTACTCCCAGCTTTAAAGAAATGTGTTCAAGATGTGCGCTGATATTTCAGATTTACAGTATGAAACCTTCCCTATCATCTCACTGAATGTATTTTGAGTTGCTGAACAATCAGGAAGCAATTAATTGATTGAGCAGCATTTAAGCTTCACACCCTAAGTGTGACATCAGAGAAAGATGGCCGCCACAGTGTGACTTTTTAGGATATATACGCTTAGTCACTTCCTTGCTGAGAGTTGAGTTGCGAGTTTGGAAAATCAATACTGATGTCCGTTTGATAAAGATGAAGCTATTGGTAGCAGCCAGTGAGTTTATGTTGGCACAAAGACTGGGGAAAACTGTTGGCCTAAACCCTGTGGTACGACTCAAACAAACAAGACATAGCGTGTTGATTAAGCAGGTTTTTAGACGTGAACTCCGGAGAATGTCCAAACAATGGGGTCTGAACTTTCTGAGGAGTTTGGGTTCAAGTGAGGGGTGGGGCATCCTGCAGGAGGACGTAACATTCAATTTCTGCTGCAGAGATCACATGTATTTGTTTACAGCACATTGACACCTGTGTCTGCCCTTATCACCAAAAGCTGTATCCTCACATTGGATCGCTTGGACACGATCCAGAGGTTTTAAAACGGGCATGGCATGAGAAACTCTGCAGAATATATACACAGCATCTGACTTGGACATTTATGTTCTCACATACTCTGGATAATTTCAGGAGATTTTATCTTTAAGCAGATTTCATGAACTTTAGAGGTGTTGATAGGTACTTTGCTAACGTTGGACAACATCGGGCTAGCTGTTTGTGCTAAGCTAGATGGCTCACATGGACATATTGCAGATGATTTGACTTCTGAATATTATATCAACCAATGCTAATAAATACCGTAGTTCAGTGATTTGATAAAAAGTATCCTATAGAATTAGAGCAAATAAAAGGTAAATTCAGTCCAGTGGTGCAGCAGTAAAAGAGATTGTTTTTGGATTGCAGGAGAGAAAAGAGAGACAGTGTTAACGAGAGAAAGTTTGGCAGTGCAGCGTTCATTCTGAGTCACTGCGCAGGGCCGAGACCGCTTGCTGCCTCGCTGCCAACCAGGCCGGGCGCTGCGCTGCCAACTTCTGTTAAAACAAAACAGAGGAGTGGGGTGCAGGCGGCTCCCCCATTTTCCTCCCCCTCCTCCTCTGATGTCCTGCTTTCATTCCTCACCCTATTTCCGCTGAGAGCGCAGCCAGCTTCCTCTTTCATCTCTCGCCTCGTCTTGATCTCATCCACCGTTCACCCCGAGGTCTGTGTTAAAAGACGAAATACCTATTTATTGGGTTCATTTACCATTTAGTGGATTTTTCGAAGAAGAGAGTTGCCAGTTATCTTAATGAAGCGATGTTTTATCAAGTCAGCAGAATTTGCCCTTTGACGATCAGTCATCCTTGAATTTAAAGAGTAAATGTTCAACAAATCTAATACCAGGTCACCCTCTCCCATTTCTGCACTGTGCCGCCCTTATTACCCATATTATTGTCCTCATCAGCATGTTTCGTTGTTCGCCTGTGGAGCGTGTCTTTTCAAAGACGTCTGCCAAACTTAGAGCCTGTTCCACCATGTTGTTCAGGTCACTTTGACCATGAAATAGGTGGTATAGATAGATACTGAGATTGTTGTATACAGTAAATTACACTTATAACTACAAATACAAGATTTTCACACCTTATTTCACTCTGACTTGTTAGTAACTCTGCAGCAAGGATGGAAAACCACACCTCATTTTGCACGAGTTCCTCCAAATTTCTTCAAATCACATTTTTAATCTTTGTCTTTAATGCAAGTTTGGATGCCAAATCCTCCCTGAGAGCCATGAACACACAGTGCCCCACGTTTTAATGATCCTTCTACAAGATCAGCACAGATTTTAATGGAGTTTTATACAAACACTTCAGGTTCACAAGAGCACATAAAATGGTTGCTGTGTGAGGCAAGCAGCACATGCTGCACAAGGGATATGATGTTACTGGCGAGGCTGTTAAACAGCACAATAGCATAGTTTTGTGGCTGCTGTAAATTAAATATTGCAGATAGCTTTTAAACTCTGCTGCTGTAGCTTTCATATCGATTTTATCTGAAAATACAGTGAGAATAGATAATTGATCAATGTACTCAGAAGACAAAGGCCTCCAGTGCTTGAAAGTATTGAAACACATAAGGTGGAATTCCTGAAAACAGTGAAAAAAGTGAAATTTGATATAATCTCATTTATTTCATCATAATATGCAACATATTTTGGGTCAAGGCCTGTAGAGTGCTTGGTTTTCTCATAAAGGATAATTCTATTTCATTTCAACTTTCAACAATTTTTCACAATTCTGGTCAACATTTCTATTGGATAGGATAAGATTACCCTCCAATTCCAATAATGTTGCCTGTATAGCAAAGAAAGAAAAACAAGGTTTCAGATGATGAGCCAAAAAGCAAAAGTATAACCAGGTCATCAAAACGACTGAGGCAGGAAAAACTGAAATCACACCAGGAAGTCTGTTAACTGTACACTGGACAGTTCAGCTATCAATTTTGTCATTCGCCTTTGTTTTTCTCTCCTTTAGTAAAAGAGGAGAAGACACTTGGGTCCAAAAAACGTGTCTTTCCCCCTCTCATTTCCAAACCCTTGCTTTATTAATGCGAGCAGCTAATGGCTTCCAGCTTGTCAGGAGGCCACCCAGGTCCATCCCTGCTGGGGTTTGCCGATCTGGGCCAACCACAACCTTGTTAGTCGCTTCCAATACCCAACATCCACATCAGCAGAAGGACGGCGAACACTGTGCTTCACTTCTACTTCCTCAGAGTGGCTTGCAAGACCCACATTAGGGAAGTGAGGGTCTGCGTGCCAATATCACATCTTCTGGTGCAACAGCTGATGTGAGTTGTGTGTGTTGTCATACAAGGAGCGGGAAGAGGCAACAATGTAATAATGAGCTGGGGAGCAAAGGGGGCGGCGCTGTCACAACGAAACACGTTGGATGTGTATTTTACCACAGTTCACCTGGCAGAGCATGTGGCCTGTCCGTACTCCCAGCAGGATGGTGTGTTTGAGGCCACGCCTTCTCTTTCTCAGCCCGACTAATCTGATTCAGGAGTTGTCGTAGCTGAAGTCGTCATGGCTACAAACGCTCCTGGTAACACAAGGTTCCTCTCTCTCTCTCTCTCTCTCTCTCTCTCTCTCTCTCTCTCTCTCTCTCTCTCTCTCTCTCTCTCGGCCTTCTACCTTCCAAGCCTGGGAGCGGAATTCTGGGAACATTTTTCCATGTGAAACAGCGAGGGTTAGCGCAGGGGTGTGACGCCACGGCATTGTTCCCGCTGTGAGGAGAGGAACCGTGCGCCGTGAGGCCAATTCCTGTCCGCTCCAAAAAAACAGCCACTTTCTCACACCGCTTTCCTTCCTCCGCCAGACAGCTCAAAACAATCCCAGAGTGTTTGTGGGTACGAGGTACGAGCGTCGCAGGCCAGAGAGAACAAGCGACCAGAGGGAGATGCAGAAAAATTCAATTAAAAGAGGAGAAGAATGAGTCATTTTTTTTCTTTTGCTGGTTTATCCAGACTGTTTATGGGCCATTGAAAACAAACAATGGGGAAAATAAGATCCCCACTGTGCTCAACTGACACTCGCTCAAACAAGCTGACATTATATTACTTGCAGTAGGCCTCAGCAGCCGGCTGGTAGCCCGCCCGCCTGCTTCTCGGAATAATCTGGTTCGTTGTAAAAACAATGAAACATTTGTGTCATAAAAACTGACTGCTGCTCCCTCTGACACAAGTTCTTTCTTTTTTTTTCTGTCACCCATATTCTCATAAAAAAATCCTCTGAGTACATTCAAATGGTTACACTGGGTAAACTTTGAATTTGCTCACAAGTTACTGCATGCACGGGAGTGTGTAAGAAAATATTTAAATGTTACTTTCCAGAGCTTTTTCAGCTCTTGGCCACTTTAACTGGCGGCCAAACCCATTTTGCCCCATTTCAGCGTAAATAGTCCCTGAGGAGCCAAACTAGTGGCTGTAATAATATCCTAGGGACATTACCATAACCCAAAACTAAATGACTGTGCCCTATTTCTGTCCACAGCAAAGCTACTATTAAAGTTGTTGTGATGACACTAACAAAAGGATGCTCTTCTGTTATCATATATAATTAGTTATTTCCTATGATTTGGTAAATTGCAGCACTGGGTTCTTTTTTTTTGCAGGCCTCCTCAAAGTTTTTATTGAAGCCACGAAGGCGTCTCGCCAAGTTTAGGTCGGAATGAGCAGTTGCTCGTCTTTGGTTGCAGCCCTCCTCGGGTCAGAAGTTTAATAAGTTCCAAATGTGCTTCGCCTGAGTGCACACGTATGCAGGCTGTGCATTTAATACGGTGATGCAGCCTTGCATACGTGCACCTCTCGGCACCGGGTGGAAAGTGTCCCCCCTCCTCGCTATTCTCGTTCCTAACCCCAGCCGTCCCGTCTCACGACCCCCTTCAGAGCCGCGATGGTCCCATTGTTTCAGTCCACTATGTGATCTGCACGTATGGACACGTCACACGCGGCATTCCTCTGTGCCTTATCATACTTCATTCATGGTGATGCAGCACTAGCCTGGCTGAAGTCCCTAACTCTGTACTCGATGTATGCTTTCCTGTACTCTGCGAGGAGGAAATAGGATAGGAGGGATGAGCCCTCCAAATCCCTCTCATACGTAAAACAGGAGACATTCCTATTTCGGTGCTGCTGTTTCCTTTAAATACCTTCTTCAAGGTTTATTTGAGTTTTTCATCGTGCCCCTGTTTACCTTTCGGAATTTTTTTTTCATGACTGTATTTTTTTTCCCTACCTTTTTTGTCCAGAGTGGAAACCGAGAGCATTGAGGAAAAAAGCTGCTACTGCTCTCGAGAGTTTCCTGCCTGTTGTCAGGCTTGTCTGCGTGCGTGCCCTGTCCTCCGTCCTCCTTGGCCTGCTTGTCCTCTCTACCCCGCCTCTCTTGTCTGAGGATGCATGTGTGTGTGTGTGTGTGTTTGTGTGTGTGTGTGTGTGTGTGTGTGTGTGTGTGTGTGTGTGTGTGTGTGTGTGTGTGTGTGTGTGTGTGCGTGGGCTGGATGTCTGGGAAAGCCTCTGACACAGCTGAGGGAGGAGATGAGCAACAGGCCTATTATAGTTTGCAAATGTGTGTGTGTGTGTGCGTGTGCGCGTGTGTGTGTTTGTTTGTGTATGTGTGTATGTGCGAGTGTGATGTGTATCCTTAAGGAAGCACCTGTCCCGTGTGACCGTCAGTCCTGTTGCGTTTATCTGACCCCTCTCACATCAGGTGGCTTCCTGGTCTGCGTCAGATGCTGCTCCCCAAGGCCTGCTGAGATTGGCCGACACAAGCTCCTCCCGTTCCTCTGCTGGTGTTCATTGATCTTTAGAGGGCTGTTACATCCCTCACGCTTCTTCCCAAGGCCCAACGTTAGAATCTGTATTCCTGAGTTTTCTTTTGAATTCATCCCTCTCAGCACTGGAATTGTTATTTGAATGGAAAATGCCTGGATTGAATGCATTTTGTCCTGATTTCTCAAGTGTCTGAATTTAAACTCTCAAAATGGATAATAGAAGACTGATTACCTACATTATATTATATTAGCATTATATTCAAGATTGTAGAATGCAACCTGGACAATAAATTACAAGCGTTGTTTCCCACATGTTGTCTTTGCAAACAGCCATTGCTTAGCAAATGGTCAGTTGCTAGCACCCATGAATCCCATACTTGTGAATCTGTAGTCCTAGTTGTGATTTAAGCTAATGAAATATCCTAATAGAAACACTACACAAGCTTTACAAGCTTTCTCTACGGTCTCTTTAAAAATCACTCAAGGCACAGCAGAGATTTCCTCGACCCCTGCGGCCCCTGAGTCTTTACCACCTTCATCAAAGACCGTCTTCACCTGGTAAACAGGACACTCATGTCCTACTCTCATCCTCTTGTTGATTACTCTGCCGTCTGATCCCCTGGAGTCTCGCTTCCCACGTGTGATAATGATCTACCATATGTTTGTCTCCTGGATACAGATTATTATCCAGATATTTGAGGAGTATGCATCTTTTTAAGACATAATTTTAATGTTCTTATAAATGGGTCTCTGACCAAGCAAGTGGAAAGCCCAGTGCTATCTTTCCTTCATACTCTTTCTTTATTGTGTTATTCACAGTCGCCTTGCCTTACCTTCCTCTCTCTCTCTCTCTCTCTCTTCCTCTGTGTTTTTGTTTTATGGTCACATTAATCCTACATAAAGCTGCCTCAGCTCTTTAAGTTGGTCCAGCATACAGCACATCTTCTCTGCTTTTTAACCTCCTGTTTGTTTGCCAGTGGGGGTCTTTTCCTTGATCCCTTCAAAGGCGGCCCTACTGTATTCTCTGATCCAGGCCCAGGACGGGACCAGCTGGGGTTACTGCTGCACACATCATTTAGGGGAATTAAACGGTGGTGGGAGAAACATAAACTGCAAACAGACCCAAGCTCCATCCATCAGGCACAACTGGGTGCTTGTTTCTGCAGGACACAGTCCAGCAGTCTGCCCAATAATTTGATCCATTATTGATCCCATCTACTTGCTCAAGAATCCTTGAATACTGTTGTGCAAATGACCGCTGAGTAAATCCATATCCCCGAAGAGCAATCAGTCAATTTATAAAGCCTCTTAGGATGTTGCAGAAGCTTCTTTTGTAGGACAAACTTCCACTTCCACAGTAGCTCTGTTGACTGTTTAGAGTATACACTTCATATGTAAATATTAAACTCAGCCTTTGTCTTCTTTCTGCTTTGTGTGCACTTAAGCTGCACAAAGAGCCGCGCTGTTCCCGAGGCTTGAAGCTGTCCGCTTGCAAACGTCAAGGTCAGACTGCAGGAGGGAGGAGCAGATGTGAGAAAGTTGACAGTAAAAATAATATGGCTGAAAGAGCACTTTTCTCCGCTGTCTTTGCCTGGACAAGGACGAACCCTTCCCTCTCCCACACCAACTGGCAGTGTGTAAAAATCCACTGTGACACTGTATTTTGACAATAACAGCTCACTGACAGCCCCGTATTGCTAAATGATATCAGGTCGTATTCCTTAACAGCATGCCGACTGCCGGCTCCGACTTGATAAACGGACGACCAGGACTGCTAACCTAAGTGCATTTATGAGTGGCAGTAATCGAATACGGCTTAAAGGAAGTGATTCAATTACTTCTGTATGTGACACGGAGTGCCCTCTTCATTTTTCTCCCCCCTCTCAGTCTAATGGTATGGTGCCTGTAAAGAATGCAGTCTGAATAGGCCCCTGTCATTGCACTTATTTGTTTGACAACCGCACTGTAATTTTCAGTAGCCTTAAGTGCCCTTAACCATTTTCTCTTCCTTTAAAGATGAGTGAATTATAATTTTGTATGTATATTGAGAAAATATTGGCACATTCTCTTTTCTGTCGCTTTAACGATTACCTCTTAAGACTCAAGATCTCCCCTTTTAATTGATTTTTTTTTATTTTTAAATTTCTGAAATGTCTTTATGTACAGATATAAGGTTTTATTCAGTTTTATTTTATATTTTATAAAATGTTCATAAGTAAATTAAATTCCAGCAGCTACCAAAGTAGTGTTTCTTTTACTAAAGAAATTAGTGAGCATATTTTAAATGAAAGTAAACAAGATAGTGTGTCAAGTTTTTAGAGGCTGCTCACTGTGACCAAACTCAGCATCATTACAGCTGGAAACAGGATAAAGACAGAGATAATAATATACACTGAAGTTTTGTGGCAAGTGAGCAAAGAGCAAAGAGGCTGAAACCTTCTTGCCTGAATTGTACTTTAAATGTCTGCTTAGCTCAAAGAACTGCAAAAACACCGAAGGACAAAACTAAGGAAATGTGGTCTGCGATGAAACAACAGAATCAAATGAGTTCCATTTAAGCACTTTTATGCGAAGGATTGAAACAAAGGAGAAATCAGTCTGTTCAAGCTATGCATGGCACTATCAAAGATGAGGATTTGTTTGAAACCAGCTGTGAGTATCATCATCATCATCATCATCATCATCATCATCATCAATACCATATGACATCAGACTCCTCGCCAAAGAGAAGCACTTCCAGTCATCCCTTTAGTGAGGTGAATGTGATATGTGTGTTCATTACTGTAATGTGACCCCTGAAGGATGTTATGAATACTGAAATGGCCCTTGATAAGAAAGAGGTTCCCCACCCATGGGTTATGTGACTACATATTGGCTGGGGGCAGGACTCACTCAGGGTTCATGTGGTGTCGGAATAATCAGTCACTGCGAAAAATGGAATGACAACCCAGAAAGTCTGCGAAGATATAGATCCACGAGTTGTTGAGGGCAATTGCGAACATTTTTCAATCAGCTCTAAATAGTAGCGTCTAATGTCAAATGTATGTTTTTCTCACTTGCTAACTCCATGTTCATCTCTCACAAGCACACACACCACTTTTTTGCAAATACAACATATTCTGTTTACAGCGTCCATGTTTTTTCCACATTCCAAGCTTCCAAGCACTCGAACACGACAAAGTTGTTCTTCACAACTGGGGAAATGAGACGTCTAGAGGAGCATAGGTACTGACAAATCCAATCTAGCTGTTTCCTCGCTGCTTCCACTTACTACACTAAACTAAGCTAAGCAGCTGCTGCTTCAAATTGAAGATAGCAAGCGCTGTTAATCTTCCCATCTAGCTCTTGGCAAGAAAACATACAAGCACAAATAGTTTTCTATTGCTGCATGTGGTGCAGGACTCAGACGGCCCCGCGCAGTTCATAACAGACACCAGAGTACAACATGTTTGGGGCCGAGCCTGAGCGCAGCCTTATCTAGATAGAACCTGATGTTGTCACTACAGTCTGGTTTGTAACAAAGTCTCTTAAAATCTCCCACCACTGTCACAACAACATCCCTGAGCTTCGTCAGAGTGATGCTGCCTGTTTCCAATCAACAACACGGACACGGCGCGCAACAACAAGCAGGTTGTAGCCTCCTTGTAAACTGGCCTGTTCTCTAACACTGTCCACACCATTCAGCGCTGTGTCCATGTCATTGTCCAGCAGGTGCTTTTGGCCCCTCAGCTCCTCCTCTCGTGACCTGCTGTCGACACGGGAGCAAGTAACTGTTAAATGTTGCTGCTGACTCACATCCCCCCCTACCCCGACGCTTAAGAAAAAAATAATGAGCCTAATTGACTTGGGGGTTATTTTCGAGCAATTTCCTTTTTAATGGGCAACGGTTCGATGCCATTTGTTTGGTAAACGGCATGTGCCCTTAATGATCTCTCCTGTGAATGAACCCTTCCCCCTTTTTCGCTCAAGTCCCAAGTGATCTTCAGACTCTGAGAGGGCTTACTTAAAAAACAAAACGGTCTAATTTAAAGCTGGGCAAGTGGGAAAACAACAAATGTTGCAGCAACAGCTAATTGTGTGTACGATCAGATTTCAGTGCAAAACTAATTTGGAGTCAAGGTGGTAACTTTGAAAATCTCCATCCAGACGACAACAAAAATAAACGACTAAACAATAGAAGCTCGTCATTCTTGTACTTATATCTTCTCTTATAGTTATTTGACATCCATATCCAAGAGCTTTATGACACAATGCCCAAAGTGTTAATATACACAAAGCAACAGTGACCAAACGCTCCATTTCACAAACACAGAAACCAGACTTTTTAAGTGAGCAGAGTTTTTTGTTGAAAATGTAATTTTTAGGGACCTCTCTTGGACGAGAGGCCCAATTACAGAGGTAAACGTTAATTTAGCAAAATATCCGCATTAGTGCAGCCATGGTATTAATGAAGTGAGGCCTCTGATTAACCTTCTAGCTGAGAACCATATTCCATATTCCATATTCCATATTTCTCTCACTTTGCAGATATTTTTGTGTTATTGTTTTCAGTGTCATTTGTAAAAGGTTTTGTGTGTGTGTATGTGTTTCTACATGTGCGTCCCCAGTTGTGGAGGTTTTTTCTCATCAGGGGGTTTGGTTCCCAGGGATATTTACTCCCTGAGGCAGAGGAGTGACATTGGCCAGAGTGTGATTTGTTGGGAGAAACGCAACCCCTACATCATACAGTGGAACACATGGCCTCACACACACACACACACACACACACACACACACACACACACACACACACACACACACACACACACACACACACAGCCATCTGGGCAAGGCAAATGTCAATTACATCCAATTCACTTTGTGTCACTCAGGAATTGAAGTCATGCTGTAGTGTCATTAAAGACAATGTGTACTGTACCGCAGTGAGATGTTGTGGAGACAAACGGGCGATACATTTCTTTTCTGCTTACCTTTGGTAGATGAGAGTCCTGTCCTCCAACACTAACACCAAACATGAGAATGTGATGACGACCGGCTCATTTAGCTGCACGTCAACCTCTGGCTCCACCTCTATGGTTTAGCAAAAGGAACCATATTTGCTGATGTATTGGCTCAATTATCTCACAACTACCCGACTGTGAGAAACCAATATTTCACCAGTTGCATGATGTCAGAGTTATGTATTGCCGAGGTAATCGCGCGTTTCCAGGAGAGTTCTGGGAAATGTATATTTGTGGGGGAGCTAAGACGTTTGGAGTTGTTGAGACCTGACCATAAACCTGTAAGCAGTAGGGGCCCAGTGTGATGAATGCCACTGAGGAGCAGTTTACTTACAAATGACCCAAAGAGTTTCAAACAGTTCATTTGAATATTATTCATAGAACATAATTGAAATGCTTGAGGTTTGCTACATGTTGAGCATTTCTGTTCCCACTAGATCGAACTCAAGATATAGCTCCACCTGTTGTATTCAATCAAATTATACTTTTTTTTCAATACAGGAAGTGTAGGGATATTTATAGAAATGCTCTCTGTGCGTAATTGTCTATGGTATTTTGGGGGTATTGTATGCCTTTAATAGACAGACAACAGGAAATGAGTGGAAAGAAGGATAGAAAATGACACGACAAAGGTTCCAGGATGGACACAAACTGCAGTTCAAGGCCCTCATTGATTTCCTTGTGTCTGTACACGTACGATTAGGTGAGCATGGAGATTTATTCATGACCTCAGACACACATATTTGTGGTTTATATGCGAAACCCATAGTCCACTTCCTGCAGTTTGACTGTATCCCAGGTTGTGCCACACAGTTTAGATTGTGTTAGAATATTTCACCACATAAATACTGTGTGTGCCAGTGTGCTTATTAAGTAGTCAATGTGGTCCTGGGTAAATATATATTGAATCAAGAAAAGATCAAGATTGTTTTGAGAAATAAAGTGGCTCTGACTTAATTTTCTTCTAGAACTGGATGTTCTTTTTAACCACAGTCATAAAATGGCCTGAAACAACTCTTAAAGGGATAGATTTATTTTTACCCATTCAGAGAAAACGTATAAAAGTAAAAATAATATGAAGTGCCACTGGTAAATACCTATACATTTGAGTACAAAAACTTAGACCAGTGGCCCTCAACCCTTTAGGCCTTGTTTTGTGCGTATTGTGTATGTCTATCAGCTGCGACCAGTTGAATGTGCATCTTTGAACCAGAAATGTGCATGTCATTTTGTGTAGTAGAAAGTTTCAGTTTTACGTAAGGACACATGCAGAGACACATACAATCTTGATTCCTCTACTCCCAGCGCAGTCACAAGAACTAGATGCAATCTTTCAACATCCCCGCCCTGCACTGACTTTGCACCGCGTCTCGTATAAAAATCACATCATTGAATTTGGGGAGTTCAGGGTATTTCTGTCCGAGGAGAAATTCAATTAAGTGCACACACAACATTTGTAGTGTTTGACTGTACTCAAGCAATGCATGTCGTCTCGAGGGCTCGCGTGACAGGAAGATTGATAGTTTGTTTATTTAATGTCAGGTTTCGCATTGTGGGCCTGGCACCTGTGCTTGCTTAGCATTCGGCAGCTCTATTGACCATCTGACACTGGAGACATTCAAACAGAGAAATCCTTGAAATTGATCTCATCCCAAATTTTTGTCAGGCGATGTGATTTTCTAGGTTTGCATGGTAAAAGCCGCATGTCATCTGCATAGAAGGGAATGACAAATTGTAAATGAATTGTGTGTGGCAAAAGACCTTCATGCATTGTCCCATGGTGCCGCCTCTGGCTTGAATCAGCCAAAGTCAAAGCGGTAAGTCCCCTTCCCTTGTTTCTTTTTTTCGTAAATGACATTGTCTTCTAATTAACCTGAGCTCGTTTTGAGTCCGTGGCAAAAATGTCACAAACAAACCATGCCACGGTTTTCCCCCACTCTCCCCTCGATCGTGTTCTTTCTCTCTACATGTGGAATCACCAGGAGGTTTGTCAGACATTCCAGAGGCTGGAAGAATGACAGCTCGCCTGGTGATCGTCTGGATCTGGGTTTTGAGTGGAAGAGAGACAAAAACATAGCAGGCCAAAGAGCAACGAGGGAGGAACCTTCAAAATGCAGATTTCTCATTAGATGAAGCTTGCTGAATTTGGAAGTTCACAGTCACATGTAATATAAATCATACTCATGCTGTTTTTAAGGCAAAGAAAGGTGGAGAGTTACTCCTTTTAGATAAATAATAAAATGGCTACTCGGAAAAGGTGCAGCTACTTGAGAATCTCTCCCGCGTGACATTAGGTTTTATTTTATACAAGTAATAGAAAACATCTCACTGTGTAGAAAGCTTTAGAACGATAGAGCCATCAATTCAAAAAGGTTTCTTCAGCTTCAATCCATTATCACATGGCCAGAATGTTTCAGAGAAATGCGAAAGGAATTTCCTCGTCAGTGAAGACAGCTGTCCAGAGATCAAATATTCATATTAATGTTTTTTTCTTAGAAAACAATATGGAAACAGAGAGCTGCTGATTACAGAAGATGCCGTTTGACAGGCTTTATTCAAACCATGTAACAGCGCTCTGGATCAGATTGTAAATTCCTGGCAGCATGGCAGCCGCGTTCTGAATACTCTGATTTCCTGAGGCTGATTTAAAAACAAAAATGGAAAAAAACGTTGGCACTTTCCACTAAAGTTGCAGTTTGCCCCATTTCGGGCCACGGCCAGTTGACGGCGCTGCATGGATGCATGTTTATCGAGAGCGGTCCAAATAGTTTACATTGTCCCTTATCGAAATATCACATGCACATTTTAGAAACACTCTCATAAACTGTTCTCTGCCACTTGTGTTGCCTCATGCATTGTTGTTCTTATCTTCCTGACACCATGCCCCTGGAACAAACAGACCGTGGCACAATGAGAATTTGAAAAAAAAAAGAGTGGAAATGTGGTTCGTGGGTGCCCTTGAAAACCATTTGTGCTTGTGTTTGTATCCAAGGTTTTTCCATGTAGAATGTTGCCTTTTTTTGAGTATTTATTTGTGTCTACGTGTGTGTACTTTACATCAGCCTCCCTGCTGAGTTGCAAGATGAAGTCCAGTGTACTTTTCCTGTAAACTCAGCTCGGGGCTGCAGAGAATGCTCGTGAATACAAAGTGAAAACACAGAAAGACACCTGGATATAAAGAGAAACAGAAAAACGGTAGTGGAGGGTAGAGGTTGGGTTGAAGCCTGAAAATGTTCCGCTCCTTCAAACAAGTTTTTTAACTCCTCGCTCATACTGAGTGTTCGGCGTTTTTTTTGGCAATTGCCAGGCTACTGCACCGATGATTAGATTTCAGCTTAATAAGCTCTCTCAGCAACTCTTGTGTGGTGGATTAAAATCTTAACATTATGCACACACCATAAAAGTTTTCCCTTAAACACCTTTTTATTGCATATCCTCTCTCACAGAACTGGCTCCAGTCCTTGAGGAGAACTTAGACCCCCTTTTCTCTGAGGTTTATGCCCCTTTCCCCCCCCCCCGGGACTGCAATATGGTAGCACAACTGAAACACCATCTTACCTTCAGGTGGCTCACCCTTCTGTTTAAACCATTAGTCTAGAAACCTGGTATAGCACAATTGCACAAGTGCAGGGGACACAATGGTGCCGACACATGCAGACAATAATGGAGTGGATTTATATAGCGGGTTCCCAGCCCCTTGAAGCTCTTTAAATTGTAAAAAAAAAAGTGGGGGAACTCACACATGGAAAGCTGAGCACAAAGCAGTTCAGGTGGCTTAAGGAGCTAGACACACAGCATTGTTTGATCCCACAACGACTAATGCGGACATCTGGAAAGCATAAGTCCTTTAAAGCTGTTTGAATGGTACAGTACATTTCGCTACTCTCCCCTGAGTGGAGGCCACTTCCTTTAAGATGAGTGACTTATTCGGGGGAAAGTAGGAAATTGCAGTTTTGTTCAGTTCACTGGTCAAACAGTGAGAAAGTGTAGGCACCAACTTGACCTGTTGCACCCTGCGCTGGAGCGAGCGCAGCAGTTTTTGAAGGTGTTACCTCTGCCTTACACACTGACCTGCCGAGCTGTAACATGATGAGCCAGCACGCGGTTCAGCTCTCACCGCTTGTGAAGCAACCCGGCCAGATAGACGCAACAACTCAGGCATCAAAATCTGTCTTAAATAACAAGCTGAGCAAAGGATATCACGGTTTCCCAAGAGTTCAATCAGTCTTAGCAGTGACGGACGAGCATTTGGTGAAGGACCAGTTGATGTGCTTGCGTTTGGAAAGTCATCTCCAAAGCAAAGAAAGAAAACCCCTGATGCTGCGTCTGCTCCATCCTCAAGTTCACTTTTTCTCTCTAGATTTTTCATTTCTACGTCTTTGTCCAAGTAGCATACAAGGATATTCTAGTTAAGGCTGTGTTGTTCTTTCTGCCTGTCAGCGGGGCCACAGCTTCGGTCCAGAATTGAAATATCTTACGTGATGGATTGCCATGAAACTCTCATAAAGACATTCCTGCTCCCCTCAGGATGAAGCCAACAGACCTTGGTGATGCTCTAACTTTTCCTCTAGCGCCACCATGAGGAGGAAATTTGTAGTCATTGAGAGAAGGTTGGCATGCCAACATGAAGCTCAAGACACAACTGTATCTAAGCCCAGTGCCTTACAGTGCTGCTAGCATGGTTGTTGACCAAAAGTTCAAAACCAACTATACGAATCCCACAAAGACAGAACGGCTCTATTTGAGAACTTAAAGGAAAAGTTGACTCTACTCACCACTAGGCCGATGGAGGAGTGGGTGAAGTGTTTGAGTCTACAAAAACCTTTTGGAGTTTCAGGGGTAATCAGCGTTGCAGCCAAATCCAATACAATTGAAGTAACTGGAGGTCGATTCTTTCAACATAAAAAAACATGAAATGTCTCCATACTGCTCCTGTGGTGTCAGTTCACCAAGTTTTTGGCCTAAATGCCCACTGATATCCTCCTCGTTTGAAGAATCGGTGGCCATTTACTTCAATTGTGTTGGATTTGGCTGCAACGCTGTTTACCCCCAAAACTCATATAGTATAGATTATGAGTGAACTTGTATTTTTGGCTGAACTATCCCTTTAACATTTTCTCAGAAAGTCACTAAACAGAAACAGAAAGGATTTGGAAAAGAAGCTGCTGATGTATGCATCGAAGCAGCAAACAGAAAGAAACATCCTCTCAAGTGTTTTCTGTCAGTCATGGCCCAGGCAAACTCATAGCACTAAAAGCATTTTCCAACCCGACCGTGATAAACCCACACCCCTGCTCTCATACAACTGCTCCCCCCCTTGGATTCTCTCTCCTCCTCAGGTACTTTAGTTAGCTTTAATCAGACATTTTTAGAGGCGGGTAAATAGAAAACAGATGCTGGCTCACACACAGGAAGCATTGTAAATGTTTGGATGTAACAGTTTGTGACACGCTGCGGCGATGGCGGCGGGCCGGGACCAAGGCAGCTGCGTGCTTTTCCTGTGGAGTGATAACGTGCGCACTTGGTGACACTGCATACGTCTCCACCTGTGTCCAATATGAGGATGACATTTTTGAGCCGTGGCTGAAACCAGGGCTGCTGAACAAAAGGAATCGAGCTTAAAATTATTGATTTTGCTGTAAAAAGGGATTTTGTGCTGGTAAAGTTCAAGTTATTAAAATTGCAGAGTTTTTTTTACATAAGTGTATTAAAGTTACTCTCCTGGGCTGTTGTTTTTGTCGATAGAATCATGTCTCTTTGTGTTGGGATAAAGTGTGTGTGGGAATGTGTGAGAAGTGTTTCCCTCTATGTAGCTCTGTTTCCAAATGTGTGTATCTAACTAAGCTTTTATTTCTATTCTATTTCTCTTATTTTTCTTTTCTGGAGGGGTGAGGAGGTCACATTACAGTTTGGGTGTTCTTCTCTGGCCACGGGGAATCAAACAGGCGATACACATTGTTCTCATTTAGCTTTGGATGGAAGAGCAGAGGCTTGGCAGAAAGCAGCAGAGGCCCCCTTCTGTTGATACGAAAAGGTCATTTCATATAATGGAAGTGACATTTAACTGGAAACATTTGACAAAAGACTTACAAATCACAGTTTGTAAGTGGCGAGCTGAACAATATATTTGTATTCGTGATATTGCCAACTGCAGGACTGGTCTGCGTACAAAATGGCAGAACACAGTTTAGTCCAGTTCGATTGTCTTGGCCTTTATCTAATCCCAGAAACGATTTGTTTTGAATACTTGTTGAACAGTGTTTGACTCACGCATGACTGAATACCAAATAGTTGTTTCATTTCAGAATCAGCGACAGCAGTGTTGTGTTAATTTGTACCAGATGTAATTCCAGTTTTTCTTTTAGAAGATATTTTTAGAGAAAGGCGGCTTTAATTAATTGACTGTTGTCCAAAAGGTTTTTCCTGTAATTTGTCTTCTGGGAAAAGAATAATCCAAACTGTACAATGTAAGTGCAATATCCCTGGTTCAAATCCAGACTCCTCACCCTGTTTTTGTTTTATTACAAGCTGCTACCTTAGATAAATAACTAACAATTACTTAAATAGCTAAAAGCTAAATATGCCCATATAAGGCATACACATCATTTAATGGAAACATACAGGCTATTATTATAGAATTGACTATTTGGTTGTAATAGCTTCCTGGTGCTACTACAACAGGACCATGGTTATATTTCTGGGCATGAACCTTTCAGTATAACTGCATAGTATATTGCACATTAAATGAAACTAACTATTTAGTATTGTAGTTCTATGAATATAGGGGGCAATTCAAAAAAACATTTGTCAAAAACACTGCAGCAGAGGTGTCTTGACTTTTAGATACTTGTATGAACCAAATGAATCCTGCAATCTTCAATTTCTGCTATTATATCCACAATGCACCCCCCGTCACTGAGAGTTTGATTTAAAGGAACCATAATATCATCATCAGTTATTCTCTCTTTCTCCTTGTTTTTTATCCATGTTTTCTATTCAGGACACCAGAAAATCAAATGGAAAATTTTAAATCAATTGTACATTTTAACAATATCTTGTTTTGGACAGAGATGAGGAGCAATGTTTTTACACATGGAACCCTGTTTGGCATGAGCACTTTGTATTCTGCTGATTTAGCAGCATGTAAAGATGAGTTGCCCAAAGACAGTGAAGAAGAAGAGTCTTTGCAATCAATCTGGAATGTAAACAATGCACGTTGCACATGTTTTATGTGGAATTTAATGTATTCAATATGTTAACTAGACCTCAAGGCTATAATTTGGAAAGAGACACTAAATGTGGATTCAATTTGTTGACAAAAACTCTACAGGGCACCTTTAAATTTGCAATTAGTTATATAGATTCTCACCTTCCTTTTCATAAATGGCATGGTAATCCAAGGCTTTACATTCTCATACGCAGACACGGCGGGAGGCTGAGATTACAAACGAGCAGCGTAATCCTGTGATTACAGTTGTGTGTGTAAATGTGAGAGAGTGGTTAGAGTCTTAAGTAACAGTGATGTGGTCTGGAGACTGTCGGCACACACTGTCCTCTGACTCACTGAATGGGATGCCCTCTTGGCCACGCTCCACGCATTTATGCCAACACCTTTAAAGGTTTATCACACTGACATGTTTTGTATTTCAAGATATGGATCTGCATATTGTGGAAATACATCTCCTGATATGAGTGTTAACTGGGTGTTACGCTGCATTGGGCTGCAATCATGGCTCAATGAAAAGCCTGCATAACAATAAGAACAAGAGTGGAGCTGAGTGTTTGCCAATATGCAGACCAGCGTTCCATTAAATTGCTTGCTGACGGTGGCGGCCACTGCAGGGACACTGCGCGCAATTGAGTGGAAATGCTGCAAAGCGGTTTGTGGTGCAGCGACCGGTGAGAACAGTCTGGATATCACTTGGGGCATGACTCTTAATGGGTTTGAGTGCCCCGGCGCTCCACCTGCTCCTGCAGTCAAAAACCACTACAAACAAGTGTTTGCAAAATCATACCATGATATAACATACATTGTTCTGTTTGTTGTGCAGCTGAAGCTCACAGTACATTTTAGAGACACATTAATCATGACAGACTCGGGGTAGAGCCACACTGATGAATTTTGGAGGCATATACCAATATTAGAGAGTAAATATATAAATCGGCAGATGTATATATTAAAGAAAATGACAATAATTCATCATGGTTACACCCAGAAATGAAAATGAGGCTTGATTTTTAAACTAAAATTAAACACAAATACAGGAAAATATATATAAAAAGCAAACATTTGTTTTTAATGTAAAATGTAAACATGAATGCACATCTTTTGTATATTCTTTATTCTGTTAAATACATTTTTTTTTTTTTGACATAATAAAATGAATGGAATTAGGAGGAAACAGCTAATACAGAACCCTGCTAGCTGTTTCCCCTCTTTGCAGACAGTCCGTATGCTAAGCTAACTGTGGGCTGTAGCTTAATATTTATTGCAGGTATTAAAGTGGTATTGATATTTTCATTTAGCCCTCTGTAAGAGAGTAGGCTATAAAAGGGCAGTTCCCAAAATGTCAAATTATTTCTAATTAAGAATTTAATTACATAGTCTGTTCCTCATTAAAATCACGTCTCACTGTAGTAAAGTGTCAAATGTTATCTCCTGCTCAGACCCTGTTGAATGCTGAGTCTTTGCCCCAAGGGCCCAGCTGTAAAGTGCTGATGGAAAACGACGGCTTTACCTCAGCGAGCAGATTTTACACATCATGCACAAATACATGTCAGCCTTATGCAATCAAACTCAATAATTGACCAGCTGCTAGAACTCTGCTGACAGAACTCATTTTTTTCAAACATGCACATCAAAAACTTTCTCAATTGAAGCAACATTTAAACATGTTGGGAAATATGCTTGTTTCTTTGCCAAATGTTGGATGGGAGGACTGATGCCAGTCTGGTGGGATGAAAATGAAGCTACCACCAGCAGCCGGTTAGCTTAGTTCAGAACAAAGGCTGGAAACAGGAGGAAACAGCTAGTCTGGCTCAGATTAAACAAACAAGATGTAACAAAAACGTGCCCCCCCCCCACGAGCCAAACTCAAATAGAGTCAGTTGAATCTCTGCAAGAGGAGGAACGGGCGAAAGGATGTGAAGGAGGCTACAGAGAGATCTTTGATCAGATAAAACTCGGAGTTGTTACAACCTGAAAACATCCGAGCCGTGCCGAAACATTCAGACGTCTTCTCTCGTCGAGTGTCTCAGTGCCACGGTGACGTAAACGCTGCCCTGCCAGTAAATTTCTCTTTGAGTCTCGCTGAGCATATTCTTAGGAATGCCCCAAAATTGCTGCTACTCTTTTGTTGAGCAACTGGCAGACAACATTTGGCACCGCAGACCCACAAAGGCACAATCTGTCCTATCCCGGAGAGGTCAGGGTGAGGGCAGCGAGGGCCAAAAGACACAGGCTGCTTACTCACTTATCATCTTTGCAGTACACCCACCGTTTTCCGTTATGGCGTGATTTAGAGCTATTGTGTGGGAATGAGCTTTTACTGGTTACAATAATGTCATGCTATGATTTGCAGCTCGAGGGCTCGTGCGGCGTTGTCGCTGGAGCTCCCGTTCCCGCGATGTGGAACTGTTGTGCTTGGATCCACAGGGGAGCTGTTTACTGTGGCACCACTCATTCTGGCCATTGTTTCTGGGCTCTTAATGACAGACTGGGCCACAATGGAAATCAAAATGGAGACTCTGTGCCAATGTGATATGCATGCAAACGGCAAGTTCACGGGGCCAGAGGTGAGGAACGGGGCCTGGATGAGGAACCATAAAAGCTGAGTGATGGAAAGCTGAGTGGATTCAGATCCTTATTACATGTTACACACTGTGCAAATATTATGAAATGACGTTCACCTCCACACCTTTAAATAGCGTTTCATTTATTTTTAAATCGGCAAATATTTTTCCACTGCTTCATTTCATTAAATGTGTGGTAACAGATGTCCGCTCTCCTCCACTGAGCGATGACTGTAATTAGCCCGGGCACTGATGTCTGGATTGTCCGTGTAATCTGCGCTGTTCAGGCTCTGGGATATTTACACGATCCTGCGAGTGAATCAGTCAGCACATCTGCAAATTAATGAGGCATGCTGTGTTCAATTTCATGGTTACCTTGCAGATACAGATAATCCAAAGGGATTTCTAATGAGAATTTGTCATAGCTGATGACAGAGGCCTCTTCCTGACGAGGAACTTAACTGACACGTCTATATGTTGCTTTTCAGGCTATCAAACTGGGGAAAATGTGCCATGTTGATATTGTGTTGAACACTTCAGCTGCTGCGGTGCCAAATAAGGTTTCAGCGCAGTTTACTCGCCGTCACTCAGCGTACTTAGCAATAACTACATTTCAATCACGGCCCTATTTGCCTGTCATGCCAAGGCCAAGTAACGCAGTTTGAGGTGTGACATACTGTTGGGAATTCCTCTATTTCAAGGCTATTAAAAACACTGGCCTGACAGGCGAGGTTTTCCCTGTAGGGCTTGTCAGTTACCCGGCCCAGTCATGTTCCCCAGCTGCTGATGGAGAGAGTGAACAGAAAACAAGTGGTAAGGTTTTGCGAGACAGGTCCCGGTGACCCTCTGTCCTCCCCACGCCGGTAAATCAGCAGTCGGTTTTCACCCAGACTTGAGTTTTAAGACAGGCAGAGGGGAAGGAGGCAGAGCCGGGGAGGAGGCGCGACCGCTATCCAACCAGATAAAGCCTTGTGCCAAGACCTGAACAAATAAACAAGGCAATGATTATTTCAGCACACACGACACGGCTAATTCAGAGTGAATTAAGAGTGCCCCAGCTCACAGCGCCGATAAGCCAAACCCCTGTCGCTCTCGGCCCTCGTCTGTTTTCTTAACTAATGCCCTCCTCGCTCCGTCCTCGGGCCCGGTTTAATCACTTTAAGATCTGCTTTGGATCTACTCGCCATTCCCCAATGAAAATGTCAAAGCAAATTATGTGAATGAGGCAGTTCACACGTCCTATGTGTGTTTTCAGCCCACATCACTCCGGTTGATTTCATTGCTTGTTTACTGTAGCTTTCTCTTGGCTGATCTGGTTTGCTGCTACTTTATTTGTTTAAACCCAAACCTGCGGCAGACACACAGACTTGGACAGTTAGTTTGGAGTCTGGACTTCCTCTCCTCTGCTTGAACGACACACATTAAGAGATTTTTGTAGTTTTACAGCCGGTTTCCACACTTGAAGTGACATTATGCTTTATTCACACTCCTGGCAATGATGATGATGCATCACATTCGAGCATTTGTTGCACAATGTAAGTAATTCCTTCACTTCAATACATATCAACTACAGCAAGCAACTTTTCCTCGAAATAAATTAATCGTCCTCGTCTGTACGAGCTCCTCTCGTTTTTGCGACGCATTCCACGTGGATGGTTTGCAGATGTTTCCTCGACACGACTCATCAGTGAACTTCAGCACCGGCTCGCTGCTGTACCCGGGCTTGGATTACACTCTTTTGGTTTTTCTCATGGTGAGATGGAGCTGAAGGTAGATAAAAGAAGGAGTGTTATTCTATGATTAGAGCCGGAGCAGCTCCTTAATGACCCCCCCCCCCCCCACACACACACACTCCCTCCGCCCTCCAGATCAGTCATCGGCCGTCTGGTCTCTCTGGCCAGCATCACGTAGACCATAGACCTCTGGTCCCCATTAGCCCCCCCTCCCCTCTCCTTGTGTAGTATCTCTGAGTCCAATGGTTAAAAGACCCAGGCGGGTTCCGTTCCACATTAGCTTTGGCCTGGTATCTGGCCTGAGCAGTGTTTGTGGCGCTGCCCTGCAGCCCTCCATGATGATTGAGTGGCGCTGAGTTTCCCCTGCTTTGATGCCCAAACGGTCCCTTGATAGACGAACGAAAGACTGCGACATGTGTTACTGGCCATTTCTGCTGTTTTCTTCACTTTGTGATAGAGGGAGATATAAATACAGGCTGGTATAATGGTTAGCTCATGCATTAACAAGGGGTGAATTTGTGAGTCGTGCTGTCATGGCCCAAAGGCACTGAGTCAGAGGAAGCCGAGCTGAGGGGAAGTCAGTGTTTTAGTCAAGTCCTCTTCCTGTTGTCGATGTTGTCAACACGACCAACGACAATCCAATAGGAAGACGTGACTTCATCACTAATACACAAGTTACCTCCTGCATCTTCAGAGGACCTGAATCTATATCACAGCCTGGATAGAGACTCCCTGTGCACATCATTTCCACCTGTGACTCACGAAGGCTGTCGACTCATTGGTCCCAGTGACACATTTCAGGATGAAAGACCCAGGATGCATGTTTATCAGAGTGGATTTAAACAACATTCAAATCTTGCTATTGATTCTGGAACAAGAAGCAGTCAAAGATAATCTGTTCCCTACTTTGTGTGAGCCAAAACATGCAAGATTTAAGAATAGTTAAGGAGCAAAATAAAACAAATTAAAAGCAGCACAAAACCAATGTTTGTTCAGATCTCTGGAATTACCGGGATTGTAAAATAAAACTGCTCTTGGCAACACTGAGCTCTGAGTTCATTATTTTAGTAGATGCTTTAGTGGACACATTTCTGTCAGATATTTAACTCATATATATTTGTTTAAAATATGGATAAATAATAAATAATATTGTTATTATCGGTATTGTGTTCTTTGGGTTTATTTATTCAATTTCTCTCATTAGAACTAATATAATAACACAAAATGCACAACAACAATCACAAAGATAAAATCAGTGGCCTTTTTTCCCCCTCTTGTAACAATAAATCTGGATTTTGGTGCGTTTACTTATACTTTCACAGATCATATGAGGGAGCACATGGTGTTATATCATGGTTGATCTGATACGCAAACGAGGGAGTGATACAACAACTTTCCTCCGACTCTTTCCTCTGACATGTTTCCAATTTAACAAGCAGCACCGGCCAGTATTCACAAATGTGCATATTCTAATTGTTCAGTTGCGTAACAACAGTGTCTGTGATTGTTGTGAGTGCTGGCCTTCTCTCTGTTGGTCAAAATAGTACAACAACCAATCAGGGAGCTCTCTGTATCTCTTGCCATCCTTGGAAATCTGCTGAGTGACAGTGGCCATGGCAACAGCCCGGCTCTGTGCGGCTCCCTCGCACCCCCGCTGTGCAGCGTTTGATGGCAGTTAAACGTGTTGTGGAGTAATTGGGTTGCGGACCGGATGAGATATGTGAGAAATGGAGCAGGTGGTGGAAGCCCAGAGGCTCTCCCATACGCATCGCAGCATTCAAGCCGATGGCTCCTTCCTTACCAGGTGTAAAGTGCTCTGCTCTGTCATCCTGTCTGTGTGTGACAGCATGGAGTGTGTGCAGGTCTGGTAAATAAAATCAAGTTATGCTGTTAGACAGCGATTTAACAACTGTGGCATTATAAATAGTAATAGAAGTGACAATCTACATAATGCAATATTGATGATATCTGACTCAAAAAGTATAAATTTGTGTTTGCAGGCACTAAAAATGGTATGTACGTACAGTATGTAATAAATATCATGGACTTTCTCAACTCCTGCCTGAAAACCTAACAATGTCCAGGCCCAGAAATAAAAAAAAATCCAATTAAGCTCTGACATTTGCTTTATATGGACATTTCATTCTTCAGTTATTCTGTTATTATTTCATTTAAGAAATTACATTGTATTTAATTAGTATTAAAGTATTAATTTGAATTGTAACCAATAAAGGAACCTGACAGCTTGACAGGTTACTCTTCTTATTCAACTCAAGCAGGGGTGTTGCAACAGGGAAGGCAAAGGAGAGGGTCGAGAACATCTGATCCACAGCAACAAAAAGTTGGTGAGAACCCCCTTAAATTCTACGATGGGCTTTGTGCAGTGTCAACAGCATTATCATTTTAGAGGTTTGGTTGAGGACCAGAATGTCCATCATGAAAAATGTGTTTCTCAAAGAGGGTTGGTTGGATGTAGGGTCCGCTGGGGCCCCCTATGTCCCTTGAAACGCTCCTGTACTCAAAGTCTATCCACTGCTCAGTAGCTTTAAGTGACTTCTTCTGAATTCTTTTCATGTTGCCTTGGAAAGAGAAAACAGTGCATTGTCGGCCTGAGGGGGAATAAATAGGATATGTTGCGCTGTGCAGTCACTGATCTGATACTGTTGGAATGTGTGGTCTGTTTCATGCAATTGTTGTCTGAATTAAAGTGACAGAGGAGATCATCAGCCACCCACGGCTTATTCCTACATCAAACTTTGCATCCACTGCTATCCCTACCCTGCACACCTGATCCAACCCAATTGACAGAAGTGATCTGAAAGAATCTGCATTTCCTGCCCTGGCATGTGCCGAGTGCTGTAACTGAGTAGCATAAGCCTATCAGCATGTGTAGAGTCGACATCAGGCGGATGCCATGTGAAAGGAACAAGCTGTCACATTACACTTGTACGAACATCCATGAACAGTGCCAAGGCCATGCCAAACATGATCGGGTGTCACGGTATTGGCAGAGGCCGGCCAGGTACGTGACATCACCCTGTATCACAGCCCAGTGGGGTGATGCCAGCCTGGCGCAGTGGGAAGCAGGCGAGCAGGAGGGCAGAGCCAAAGACAATATCAGGAGGTGTCTATCCTGTTTTTTGGTTTTAGGGAAATATCTAAAATGTACACAAAACTCTGCTATTGTTACAGAGTTTTGTATACATTACAGATCAGCTTGTGAAATATAAGTCAGCGTTAAAGAATAAATACCAATGTAGTAGAATCTAAAGTAGCTAACAGTAGCCAAATGATTCAAATTAAAATTAAAATCTCAAGTTAAGTTAGTGTATCAATAATGATAGTCCAACAATTCAACATATAAGATTACTGGCCATTCTGAATAATGAGTACTTTTACTCTTAATACTTAGTACTTGTAGTACAAGTAATGTTTTGTATTGTATTGTGTTTTGTGTGGCATTGCGTGGTAAAAGATATGTGTACATTTCAGGACTCAAAAACCCCCCCAGTGTTGAATTGCTTCCAGCTTCTAGAACTACACAACCTGTGATATGTAATACAGTGTTAATAGTAGTCATTCAAGAAAGAAAGGGCATCCTACTGTTTATGTGACAGTATCCTATGGAATAATAATGCTCATCCAAAGATCACCATGTCACGTTTTCTATGTGTAGACACCGGGTGTGCAGGCGTACAAAGGCTTTTCATGAGCCTTTGGAGCCATGAACTCAAACTGATAAACAAAAGACTCCCAGTTCCTGTTCTTGGCACCATAAATCTGTCAGGGAGCATGAAGGAAGTATGTTTAAATCATCAGTGAAGTGCCGCTTCTCATTCATAGGGAGAAATGCATTTCCGTAATAACTTTGAAGACAAACACAACTACTGGGCTGAGTGGGATACAATGGTGTGAAATTGTACCCTTGTGCAGGACAACTCGCCAGCATAGCAACAACACAGCACAGTGTGCCAGTCAGATGGATTAAGTTGTTTTCAAACCACAGTTGATTGTAAAGCAGATATCGAGAGTGTGCCAGTCGGTCCATAATGGTGTGAGATGGCCTACATCAAAGCTGCATAGCCAAGAGCCTTGCTACACTGGGAGGTGTGTTTGTATTTGTGTGCGTGTGTGCGTGTGCTTGATGTGGAGAGTACGTGTGTGCTTGCGTACGCGCTTCCATCTGTTTGTATACACATGGTAATCTGAATCAACTGTGAAACCTGAGCCGGCTCGCCCACCACTTGTTCAATTATTCAAGGTGCTTTGGCTGAAAACTCGATCACCTGGAGGATCCGTTCTTACCGCCACGAGCGCCCCCTGCTCGCTCCTGCCCGCGAAGGGAGGGACGCAGAAGGAGACCGCCGGAAAGGAGAGAAGATACCACACTTGCTCCCTGTGGTATGTTCGCCTAAACAGGCAGAATGAATTATCCAAACACGGTGTAGAATACCTAAGGAGCCATTTGTAAATCTGCAAAGCTGCTGTTCCCATGTGGAGGAATTATTGGACCCGCCGAGAGGTTGCTAGGAGATTGCACAATGTAACGTCTGCTCCGGAAAGCGCTCAATTTTCTTTATGTTTTCTCAAGTTAAATTTGATGGTTTGAATCAAAACATGTCAACTTATCCTCCTAATCCCCCACAGTTCACCAGCAGCTGCCTTGATTTCATCCAACCTAATTTGCAGAGGAAAGCGAATTGTGGTTATTTGACCATCTGGTCCTGTGGCTTTTCTCAAAAGTAGAGTCTTTGCCTGCCCAGTCAGATGTCCCAATTTTATTAACAGCATTGGGCAGAAGACACCCGGGAATTAACCCTCTCCTAAGTACACCATGGGGGCGCGAGCCCTGGCTCAGGAGGGGAAGTCGAGCCATGAAAATAGAGATTTGTCAGTGTTGTAGCTGTGAAAGGCGTCTTCGCAGGATGTGGAGTCATTCTATAAGCGTCCAACTGGCAGGGAATTACTTGGTTCAGTAGAGCGGGGGGCTGAGGGTGTTCAACATCCCTGCCACACACAGGCCTCCAGGATCAAGAAGCCTCACCAGGGCCAAAAAGCCACTTATTCTGGTTCCTGTCAGGCCAGCCAGCTCCCACCATGGTTTTGATGAAATTCTGTGGTAAACTTTTCCTGGAGAATTTTTTCAATGTATGCTTTTACTTTACAATATTATCATAATATTAGTTATGCCTGGCAAGTCTCGGTTTTCTTTCTTATTTTCCAACGTCCCAGGGGCATGAAGACATTTTGCAGTTATTGGGTCAGTATTCTGTGGTGTGATGTACTGTTCTGTAATGATTCCCTAGAAACACTGTGTATAAAAATATGACGCAGCGCTCATAAGAGACACATCTTACAAACATGTAACATTGTTTGCTGGCCATAACCCTGTGTGTTTGAATGGGCCCCTCAGTCCTCGTATAACCCCCTGAGGCAGCAACACAAACATCACTGAGCCTATGATTATCTGGCCAACTCAATGAATATTCACACTCAGCCGACTGACTGTGAAGCTGAGATAGCAGCTGGGGCCTGGGGTCTAGGGCCCAGAAAAACTGCTTGTTGGAAGAGCCGCTATTCATCTGATTGAGGAGGCGGCCTCTACAGCCAAGCTCCTCAGCTGCTGCCAGGGCATGACTGGACTGGTCAGCTCGGAAAGACTTGGGGGTACAAGAAAGACATAGGTTGGACATTTTTGGTGATTAAACAATCCACGACTTATTATGCACTAGTAATCTCTTGTATGATGACATCATTAATTATATTTAATAGAGTCTGATGATCAGACAGCAGAACGGTTTGATGTTTGTGAAAATGATGAACAATATGAGACAGTATTCCCACCAAGTCAATCAAATTGCAGATCAGACAATTACATAAGCTTTCTCTGATACAGACACAGGAGCTCAGTGCCTCTGTTTTATTTCCACCATGCATGGTAACACATTGATGTGTGGGCCCAAGTGGCTTCCTTGTGTGACACTGCAGGAAATATTCCTTGGTATTTGTTTAGAAATTGACTGCTAGAAAGAAAACCTTTTTGTCTGTGGAGATATTTGACATTGTTAGTAAATTTCCTTTTTTTAATATAGATATATATTAGTTTGATAATATCTATTCTACAGATAATAAAATATCTATAACAGATGATAAAAGATGGTTGAAGAAATGTATTGTTTAGCATCATAATTATTACCCTAAATGCTAGGAATCAGCTAACCTGTCAGGCATGGACGGATTTTCACCAACTCGGTGGGTATATAACATGAGAGAGTATCTCCAGCTGAGTAACAGTACACTCTTACAGAGCAGGGCCGGTGTTAAGCCGAGCTCTGACTGCTGAACTGTGTGCTTGTCACTTGACCGTGCACCTCGAAAGGGATAACTACCTTTTATATATATATATATATATATATATATATATATAATGCGTGCAGGGTATACACTGGCCCTCTGATGCTTTTCATTGTATTTTACAACATTTTCTGTCAAACAGAGCAATGGTGCAAACATAATGCAACATCTGTCACATCTCTCAGAATAATGGCTCGAACAAGCCAAATGCAGTGATCACTCTGCTTTTAATTGCTACCTGGAAAACTCACAGGTGTGTTTTAACTGCACACTCAAGTCATAAAACAACTGTCTCTGTTGGTCCCTGCTTCTCATAATGGACTTTTTATAGGTATAATCAGTGATCTGTACTGATAGTGGTTCATTTAACTGGTACTGGACAAATGCTCCTGTTGACATTGTGAAATATAGTTTTCACTCTAACCTTACTTGATGGTGTTTTTACAGTAAGTGTTTTGTTGGCCGCTGAACAAAATAAATAAATAAGTGTGAGGTCAGTGAAAAGGGAAAAGATGTCCAAGTGTTGTTTGAGATCAACAGCTCTAAGACCTGATTTCCATTAAATTCTAATGTCATACAGTTTGAACTGTTGTGGGTTTATTTAGTTTACTTGTTCCAACCGTTGTTTCCAAACTTGTGAGTCGTGTGTTTGTGTGGGTTTTGTCTGGGCGCTCTGGTTTCCTCCCACTGTCCAAAAACATAGCAAGTTAGGTAAATCAGAATGTAAACACGAGTGTGAAAGTTTTCATGTCATGTCCAACCCTCTTTTCCAATACATGTTGTGATACACTCCAGCCCCTGAATATGATGCTGAATAGGATGAAGTGGTGCAGAAAACTGATACATGTCCCTTTTCAATACAGAGCTGACTTAGTACAATTAAATTACAACAGAAAATTCAAATGACTTCAACTACCCTGTCAAATTCTAAGACCAATTATTTTTGCTGTTTGTTACATAATCTGGACAAAACAAATATACAAATACATGTGTGAGTATATTTGTCAAACTAAATTGTTCATCTGTCAACTAAAGCTTTTTTATTTATGGGGGCATTTGTCGCCATTGTTGTCACACGCCTTTTTGTGGATGACTTGGAGTAAAGCTTCCCTAATTCACCCTCTTTATCTAAAAATGCTGTCCTCTGCCACAGAACCAAACAAAGCAGTAAATATCCCTTCTCTGTTTGAACCCTGACAAAAGGAAGAGGCTTTGATCACTTTTCCCGGAGCTCACAGCGAAAACAGTGTGTTTTTTCCTCACTCACGGAGATTTAGTGGTGTGGAGGTAATGAGCATTTACTCGGCAACAACACCCATTACCTCAGACCTAATGCTCGATGGATAGAATTTACACTCTTATCATCAAATTTAATCTTGGGTGATTAAAACAAAGAGTACAGTATTGATGAATTTATTGGAATTGTTTGGTTTGCGCTTGTTAGAATCTGCAACACCTAATTAAATCAAAAACCTGGCACACCAACGGTTTTCACAGGACCGTGTGAGAAACCAAAAAAACAAAACACCCCTTTAGTCTAAAACCAGTTCAAGCTGCACTCCTATCTCCAAACGAATAGAAGGTGCTAAGACTTGACTTAGAAAGCATGCAGGCTCAAAACTTAATTTAATTTACTTTTAAAAACACAGGTCTTCAAAGTAAATCTATCATTAAAAAAACATGTGTCAAACTGTGTGTTTATCTGGCTTTTGAAAAATATCATCCATCCATCCAATCATCCATGCAGTCATTCATTAACTCTTAGGCGAAAGGCGGGTTACACCCTGGACAGGTACGATGGTGCCACCCCATTAGTTGTATAATATAGCAGAATATAATTTTTGTATAGTATCGGACATAATAAGATAATTATGTATTCATTTCTAAATGTTTGCTTATTATTGTATAATATCCATATTTCAGCTGACCTGCTGTTTGCATGAGGTGGCTCACTTGACTGACCACTGCTAAGGGTCCAGTTCTCCAGGTCATCCAGTGCACTCTTATCCAATTACAGTGCATACGTAGAGTATAGTAATGCACCCGCCCCCCCCCCCCACACACACACACACTCTCACACACTCTCACACACTCTCATACACTCTCATACATACACAAACGCACACAGACAAACAAGGCCTGGTCCCAGAGGAGCAGTAGAGGATCAGAGGGCAGAGACAAAAGGATATCCAGTAGGAAGCGTCTGTAATAGGGGTGCAGTGGGTGGCAAAGACTCATGCAGAGCGACTCTCCAGAAAAACACAGGTTTTACAACTAAACCCGCCGTCCGTCTAGATAAAAGATTTCCATCACCTCCTGACCCAGCTTCTAATGACAGTGTTCATCTTTCTGCATATTTCTCTCAATACGTCTCTCGTAACTCTTCACAGCCCATCATATGTGGCGGATGTTCCACAGATGTTTCCTTTATATTACTCCTCAAACAACTGGCGCTCATCAGTGATAAAACGAGATGTGTGAGAGTGTCGGCAGTGAACTCGTCTTGAGCTGTCGTGTTCTCCAACTCAGCTGTCACCAAACTCTGCTTTGTACACGTGTTGGACCGCTGATGCTGTGCTGGTGTAAATAATGTGGTCGTGGAGGGGGATGTATTACAGCAGAGAGATGTGCTTTTTCTTCTCTGGGCAATTCAGAGAGCATATTTACCCAAATATTGTATTAAGTACAGCTTTGAGGTATTTAAATGAGCTGTTTGATGCTTTCACCATGCTACAGTTATTTCACAGCATTGGTTATTTTTAAGATGAAGATTCATAAAATGATTACTTTAAAATACAAAACATTGTTAAAGATCATGCCAGTGTTTTCTCACCGTTTCGGCGCATGACATTTTACACAATGTTTGTGTAGTCAGAGTCACGTTTCAAATGTCCTCGAGTTGTCAGCTTCAGAATTGTTTCTCCCCCCACCTGAATTTTCCATGTGGTCACTTTTCAACACATTACAACAAATACAATGTATCACCAAAAATCAAAGATGAGAATTATAAGTTCAAACAGATTTCTTGCATCAAAGCAGATGAAGCTTTGTTTTTTTCTTTCTCTCCCAACAATCAACTCTTGACCCTTCAGATTTATCGCTGTCCCTCAATGTAAAAAGTGTGTATAAAACTGTATGAAAAAGTAGTTCAAAGTAGGTCCACCTCCGGCTGCTAAAAAGTACAAATTAGTACTTTTCCAATAATACTTACTAATAATTAGCAATTCTCTGGTCATGCTTATGTAGTCTAACTTCAGTAGGATTTGTCATTACTTGTAATTGAGTACTTTTAAATGTCAGTATTGGTACTTTTACTAAAGTACACAATCTGAAAACATTTTTCACCACTAATAACAGATACAAGTAAGAAGGACTTTTGACTTGTAACTGATTGTATTTCTGCTAAATCACACCTCTCTTACTGGATCAGCCTATTATCTGTTAGCTATTAGCATTCCACTGGGGAGTGGAGCTGAGGTTCAAGTGTGAGGTATTGTTATAAAACATTACTGTCTGAATCTCTGCCATACTCTGCCAAGTCATGACGTTCTATTTCCAGCGGAGCATAGGTTACACATTCTTCACTTTTTTTCTTTTTATTTGTCTTTCTCCATCTCTTCCTATCGCTCTTTGTCTCGTTTCCTTTTTTTTCTATCAGTTCATCTTGCGCTTTGTCTCTCATCTTTGTCCATTCAGCCCTCGGTCATATTCTCTTTTCCGTCTTTTTTTTATCGCTCCCCTGTCCTTTCTCCATCCATCCATCCTCCCTGCTGTTTGACAGGGCGTGTGTGTTGTTTTTATCCGAGTGACATCGGGTCTCTTCCCAGGGCACGTCCCGGGAACAGCGATTTCAGCCTGATGACTCCCCTGGGCCCTGCCCCCTTCATGAGGCTCCATGTTCCCTCTGTAAATTACAACCTGTCCCACGCGCACACAAGAACTCTTGGGCAGGCGCACAACCCACCCACCCACCTACACACCCACCTATGAACACGCACTCTTCCAAACACTCCTAATCATCTAGTGCAGTCAGTGTGCATGCAAGCAGCAGCAGTAGCAGCAATGAACCTCTCACTGCATAGATACACTTACTCACAATGTGCACATGCGCACTCACACACACTCACAGACACATACACACAGGGCATGTTTATTCAGGTATATCCTTCCTGACTTTGCCAGTAAGCCCGTAACAGTCATGTGAGTATCTGTCAACCTCTCTGAGAAAGAAAGAAAAGAGTACGAAATAAGAGGGAAAACAAAAAAGAAAGGTCTCAACCCGCCACGGTGACAGGTTTCTTTATGATTGTTTATGTTTTATGAGACTGGAAAAATGTTTTGGCTCTTTGAGAAAATGAAAGGAACTGAAATGAAAGAGAAAGAGATCTTGGCTGACTCAGAGAGTGAAACAGATCGAAAGAGGAGATTGCAGAAGAAGGACCTGGGATTGAGAATGTGGACAGAGCAGATAGAGAGATATCCACGGGCTCCGCGATAGCAGCTAGCGCTCTAATTAATAGGTTGTAAAAGCAGATGAGCGTGGAGGATGCAGGTTGTCAGTGTCATGGTACACACACACGCACACATGCACTTAGTTAGTCTTCCCATAAGAGAGATAAACACAGTGGAAAAAGGCAGAGTCATCTTTCTCCTTGATTTATTTGTAGATTGAGCCAATATAAATTGGACTTTGAAACTGTCCAACTCACATCTTTGCGTTACCTCAATCACAGCTAATCTTATTTATCAGGAATAAGCATAACTCTCCATTAGACCATATTCATTTATTTTACTAATAAACAAACAGACCATACAAAAAGAAGGGGAAAGGACAATAAGCCTGCAGTTTATCTGTGTTGCTGTCAAACTATTTTATGTCTGTACTATGACCCATGGCAGCTTTACTACTGCACAATAAATACACACAGGTACTATATTTCCCACACCTCCCTCCAAACATATTTCTACTCCTCCGCTCTGTTTCTCACCCCCTAACTGGACCCTGAGCTCCAACTATCATTTTCTTCATAGATCAGCTGATCTTGCCCTTCAGTAGTTCCTATCTGATTTCTAAAGCTGAATTGTAATTTGACAATTTATGTGTGCACCTACTCATTTTGTCAGACTCCTCCTTTGTCATTTGGAATTACAGTAAGAATTTTTCCAGAAGCACTGTGACACCAGGGGGTAGCGGTACTCATTTCCTGCTACTGTGAGTGATTTCCAAGTCATTCCTCAGAGTGTTTTTCCATAATGACAGTACTTTGTTTCCATTGCTGATCCCGTTACTTGTGGAGTTCCCCAGGGGTCAAACCTGGGACCTGTTTTATTCTCCCTTTATGCAACATTATCTATTGGTTTGTCGTGTCTCTTATTATTTCTATGCTTATTATGTCCAGCTTTATGCATCCGTGATCACTGGGAAACTTCAGATCCGGTAATTTTAAATAATTGCTCTATTTACGTGTCTGGATTCTCTCAGAGATTTCTAAAGTTAAACCACAACAAAGCTGAAGTCCTGGTCTTTGCAAGAAATTAAACCTTTAGAATTAATCATGAAAGCTTCCTCTGGCTTCTAACTCAAAGCTGATTTCCACAAACCTTGATGTTTTTTATTGTCCCCAGTTGAATGTTGAGAAACATCTTAAGTCAGTTATCACCGAACTATGTCACTTGTGATCTCTTAAAAAACTCAAAACATGTATTCATCATTTGTTTCTTCATGTCTGGATCATTTTCATGCTCTAGGTTCTTGTTTCACTCAAGAAGCTGTCACACATTTACACATTTAAGCATTCAGCTACATAGTTTCAAAATCCTTTTCTCCACTTTTAAGGGCTTTCAAAACATGGATCCATTAGTGAGTTGCTGATTCCATACAGACCTTCCAACAAGGTACGATGAGTTTGTATTTGTACGGACCATCTTTGTTCTACATTTTCTAAAAACTGTTAGATTCCTGTTTGTCCCATCAGACATTAATTCTGGCTCAAACGTCTATGTTGTCATTGGCCTCAATTTGCATGTTGTTTTCATCAGCTGGCTGTCTCAGGCTTGTGTGTCCCATCCCTGTGGACCATCACCTTAACACACACACACACACATACACACACCCTAATGATGACACTTGATAGCGGCTTGTGTGTCTTACAACCCTTTTCTTCTTCTTCCCTTGCCCTCATGGATCATAAAGATTTGTCATATAGCACTAATAACACAGAGGCAGCATCATTTTTGGTGTGTGTGCATGTGTGTGTGGCAAGGAGAGGGGGGGTTTAAGGAGTGATAGTGGGGGTTGAAGAAGGAAAACGATACTGCAGTAATCCACCTCTCCTTTCACCTCCCTCTTCTATTTTCTATTGACAGACCGCGCTCTTTTTTCCCTCCTTTGTTTTATGCATCTCCCGCTCATACACATACTAGTGTCCATTTCTTTTTATTACTTCCCCCCTCTCTTTCTTTGTCTTTCTTCCTTTCCCTCTTTCCCCATTTTTATGAATCCTGTTAATTTCTTCGAACCTTTCCTGAACAGTATTTGTTTACATTTTTTTTGTGATGCAAGTTAAGTTTAGCTATAATTTTTTTTGAACTAATTTTTCCTTTTCAGCTTCTTTGTGAGCCCTGTGCCATTCGGCTTACCCTTAATACTGGTATCAGAACATATTTTTGACAGTTTCCATAGTAACAGATTGTAGCGCTAGAGGAAAGACAACTTGAAAAATCTCCCAAAAGCACAACAGTGCATCCTCTTGTTTTCTTTAGTGTCTCTGTGCAGTGTGCTTTCTTACCCCTTGCCCCTTACTCCTTACTCCATCCTCCATCCATTCATTCATCCATCCATCCATCCATCCATCCATCCATCCATCCATCCATCCATCCATCCATTTCCTTTATTGAAGGCCTTGATCCTTCACCCTTTACCACTGTGCAACCACAGTGGCCTTCAGGGTACAGACTTTGTGATGGCCATTGACCCCTACTGGTCACCCCCAGAACAGCATGCTACTGTAAATTATACACAGTTAATCAATGAGGCGTGAAATTAACTGAAGTGTCATGCATGTGAGTGAGGTCTTTTTTAGTGGGAGGTGTCAGTCCCTGCAGGTCACAGATCACATGGATTTGTGTTTGTGTTTTTAAAACCTGATTTTGCCTTTTCTTTTAGCTTGAAATAAGGAGTAAAGGACGGTTTTCTTTCCTCGTTGGTTCTTTGTCCAGATCTGATTTCAGCTCCGTTTCTCCTTCTCTCTCCCTCTCTGTTTGGCCCACTCAAACTCCTACGCTCCGCTTATCTACCTCTCACCTACATCCTCCTCTCTTCTTTAGCCTCTCTTTCTAATTCTCTCTCTTTTTCTGTTAGCACATATACACTCCTCCAAACCCCTCTCACCGGCCAATCACTGGTGCTTTAAAAGCCAACATGCACGACAACAGTGTCCTTTTAAAACTTCTTCTCTCAAAAAATGATCAGAGAGAAACTGGGTTCATTTTTCCTCCTGACCCACATTAATAAACTGGCAGTGATCTGGCTTGTGTACAGAGATAAAACACAACCTGCAGATGACAGTATCAGTCCAATAGTTTTTCTCTGAAAAAGGAAATGAAAAAAATCTGCATATTGATAATATTGTTGTCAGAGAGGTGTTTGCTTAAAAACCTTTGATATTTTGTTTTCCCTTCTAGATACAATCCACCATTCACACCACTAGACATGATAGTGTGCATAAATGCCTAATAATTTGCATGTGCACACGCACACACACACACGCTAAGGCAGCGGAGTGGCTCCCATTTACACACGACTGTAAATTACCCAACACTTCTCAATCAATTATTCATAATCCGTAATTAATTATGAAACGATCAGTAATCCAACACCAGTCCACTCCGCTTGTGGTTGCCTAGTAACCAAGACCCATATTAAATGCCACCATTGTTGCCCGTAACTGGAGCGCCATTTTTTCCCCCTTAGGGCTTTCGGGCTTGTGGGTATTATAGTGGAGAGTAAATAACGTGTGTGCGTGTGTGTGTGTTCACGCAGAATGAATGCGTGGATGCCCTGGTGTGCGCATGTGGCGATATCATACTGGCTGCTTTGAAGGTTGATCACACAGGGTAAACAAGTGAGGCTGGTTAATAATGCAATATTTTGGCTCGTGCCGGGAATGAGGAGTTGTGGCCTGCTAGAGACCACTAATGGGACACGCCACGGGGAGCACGAGCAAAGACCACGGCGCTCACAGCCAGACAATGATGCTATAACACGTCTGCAGGGAGACATAACTGCGCAGTGCACTACTTTGTCGGCACTTGCTCTGGAACTGCATCAGCAGGTTCCCATATGGTGCTCTGGAGGCCTGAATGAATGATTTATAAAGGAGGTTTTGGGGTGTTGAGTGGCCATTTATAGGAGGAGAGTGTACAGTAGATCACTTTCCCTGCACTTTACTGCAACGGCACACTGAAAACTGACTATCCTTTTCTTTCTCATCTTTCTATTCCCTCTCATTATTTCTGCCTTCACTTGTGCCTCTCATCCATGTTCCAAACGCTCCCCAGCTGCCTTTTTAAATACAACTTGCACATCCTATTTCCACACCAGGAGATAAACACAGCCTGTAAATATAGACCCAGTGTTTTCTGCTCTTCAAACCGTGTCAGTGACATGTGAAACTATCCTTCGATCTGGGGAACATCCTGCCTCCAGTGAGATGAGGAAACATGCATCTTTGTTTGTGCGAGTGCCTTCTCCTGCAAGAGGCAGGGTAGTGTGTATCTGTGTGGGCCTGTGTGGGAGGTAAAAACAGATAAAGGTGAGAGCATCAAGAAAGAAGTCAGTGACATAAGAGAGAGAGAGAGAGAGAGAGAGAGAGAGAGAGAGAGAGAGAGAGAGAGAAGTGTGAAGAATGGAGTGGGAGGCTGGGGTGGAGGTAGAGTGGAAGCGGTGAGCACCGTGTGACCAGACTGCGGTTCCTTCCTCGCCAGCCTGAGAACCAGGAAGTAGAGCTGCTTGTTCCTGCATTATTGGACTAACAGGAAATGCAGAGGTCTTCAGGAGGGGGTGATGTGTGTGTGACCGTGTTTGAGTAGACACTAGCGTGTTGTTGTCAAACACAGTAGGCGTAGTATTTCCAACAGACCATCGCACGATCAGAAATATGAATTAAAGCTGCTTTAAGCATTGTTTTTTATATAAATAAAGATTCAATTAATATGTATGTGTTTCAGCTGCCATTTTAGACATCTATCACCAGCTTCTCTCAGCTTTGTGGAGCTACTGCGTCAGCTCTTTGTTTTGCTTTCACGGCCCGCAGTTTTACGGTGGACTCACAGTTTCATGCTTGGGAAACACAGCATAGCCAGCTTTTGTGGTAGCGTGCTATGCTAGCTATTAATGCAATGCTATAGAAGTACACAGGGAATAAAACCCACAACCTGGGTCATCGGGTTTACCAGCCACCTCCTCTTTCGCATTATCATGATTTGATTGGCTAGCACCTGCTAGTGTTTGTTTGAACGAAATTTGAATGGCTTGTATATCGCATGAAAAGTTGAGCTCTGCACAACTTCTGTTGTATGCGACACAATGCAATGAGATGTGATGTGATGGAACCAGAGTGGAACCACATGATGGAACCACAGTTCTTTAATGCATTATGTAGCACTTTCAGGCTTCCTACGCATACATGTGACTCCTACATTATTGCATAGAGTCAGCCGAAAGTGATCAGACAGCAGCCTGCTGTTATTAGCAAAAAAGATCTGATAAACATATTCCACTATTACCCATGGCCATATGTAAAGGTAGATAAGCCTATCGTGGAAGCTTTAGCAGCTAAAGAAGCAAGTATTTCTCTTAACAGGCGATAGTGACCAAAGCCGAGATAAAAATCTGGACCTACGTTAATTCATAATTTGTCAGTTTTGTGTTTTCAACTTATTTCTGCTTCCCTTCAAGTTGCCAGGAAACTAGTCAATGCAGATGTAAGATTAGATAAGAGCCTGTGCTCTGCAGCTAAATAGCTCAATAGCTCAAGTTGCAAGTTGTGATTGCAAAGATGAAATAACTCACTAATGGAAATAACAGATGGAAAATGCTTCGACTCAGCTGCTCATCATTCAGGGATCTTTGGTGCGTTGTTCTGCTTCCAAACCGCGATGCAACTGTCTTCCCCCTCACTGCTGTACTGTATTTGTTATTTATGGACTTTTTTTATGTTTTGAAATAGTTTTGTATGATGCTTCAGAGGCAGTGCAGCCCTTCTAGTCCAACATGCACAGAGAAACACATGGAACCTCTATACTCAAGACTGAGATCTGTTTCAGTGTTGGCGAATGCTGCGGTTTCCTTTAACCTGCAACATATTGACTCAAATCCGTCGTATTCCCCCTGACTTTGATGAGAGTGTGGAAATGTCGCTGGAGCCTACTCTGAGCAACTGTCAGCCTCTGTGTGGACTCGGGCTCTGCTCTGATTGTTGCTTTACTCCTGGGCTGGGTCTTTTTTGTCTCTGTTTCTATGGCACATCCTCAACACATTTCCAGCTGAATAAATGGATGACATCTAGAGGGAGATATTAGATCAGTGGATGTGGCCTGCGATGTGGGCTTTCTAGCAAGCCAAGAGATCATCAAAATAATCACTGTTGCCTGTGCAAACAGCGTGCAGGTGCTCAGGCACAACACAAGACGGCACAGGGCCCCCCACGCCAGCTCGCAAGGGCCAGGGAGCAGCAGGTTGCCTTGGGAACCCGCGGCTCCCTCTTTCTTGTCATTACTCCCTTGCACACTCCCCTTTTTTAATCTGCGCCATGCTTTCAGTGACAACCCCCACCCCCCCCTTGATATATACACACAATACATGCATGCACACTCTCACGTATAAAGAAGAGGTGACACACAAGTAGGCATGCAGAGACATGGGTTCATTCGCACACACACACACACACAGGCATGAACATCAGGCCTATAAAGATAAACACGCTGTTACTGTATATCCATCACTGAGCCTGTAAACCCTCTTATCAATCTGTCTGTGCCTGTTCTCTATTTAGATTTCTGGCAGGAATGAAATGAAGCCATTGTAACAGAGTATTCATCCAACATACTTTATTATTCAGTCGGAGCACAGCTGTGGATCTGCCTTTTTTCAAAATTCCAAAACATGAATTTAATATTAATGTATTGGCAACTATTCATGACATTTTGTTTTTTTCTTCTTTCTTGCCTGTATTCATTTTTTTATCTCTCGATTGGTTTATGTCCTAACAGGCAAAACCCACCCGAGTCTTTCTTGCTCTCACATTCGCCTTCATGATGGTATAATCAAATCCCCCTTGAACAACCCCCAACCCCTCAGGTCCCAGTGTTCCCCACCACCACCACCACCGCACACACACTTGTTAATAATATATACAACACTCAGGTCACCCGGATGAGGGTGTGACCTGTGCACAGCTCACTCTGATTGCCCATTCAAGAGCTGAGGGGGTGAAAATGATGTTGCCAACGTCCGCCCAATGCTCTGGCTCATCACCAAGCGAAAACCACTGCACTTATGCTCCTCAAGCCGATTGTTCACACAGTAAATCGCCATGAAGTAATGAATAGAAACCTGTTATTGTTCCGAGGTGTGGTTGTAATTTAAAGAGCGAGTGTAGGATCAGGACCAAGTGTGTGTTTTTCTTTTGATAGAAAATGTTCATTTTATGGACCATGGAAAATCAGCACAGTTCAGCAGCCTTTGTTGTGAAGTGTTTTATTCAGGTGAAATTTTGGGCTCCATGAAATATGGCTTTGCACGCAGTATATCAAAAACTATAAATTTTGTTTATGATGTGCTTGGCTCCAGGCAGAGGCAGCACTTTGGATTGTATGGTTGTTCAACACTGGAACTCTACTGCCTCTCAGTGGACAGTGACTGACTCAGAGCAGGATGACTCTGGTCTCACGTGTTGAACTGAATTTACAAACTTCAAAAATAAACAGAATGAGAAAGGGCTTTTCTGAAAGATAAATTTGGAAATTTAGCAACTGAGGACAATGAGAAACCTTTAAATCGATTTATCTTTTAAGTAATTATTCAAGAAAAATAAGAGTCATTTTCTGGTTCAGGTTCTTAAACTTCAGGATTTTGACTGTTGTGATATTGATCTGATTATATTTTGGTTTGACATCAGCTGTCTATAAGCGAGTGCTCAAACTAAGCTACCTCCACGAAGGCTGGACAATCCCAAGAAAGTACAAAAAAAAAAGAAGATAAATCCTGGATCCACTTGTGTTTTAACTGCGCTATTTTTTCAAAGTAAAAAACAAACTCCCTTTTAATCTAAATCATACATTTGAAATCCAACTTGCTGAAAGCCTCTGGATTTCTTTCAAATGTGTCTATTTTAGTTCATAGTTCATATATTTTGTATGTTCCAGCAGAAGGTCGAAACCTGCCAACTAGCTGTAAAGATTAATTTCTAAAAAGTGGAAACATTTCGTAGTGGCCCAGCTTCAGTGAAGGTGTGATCACCTTTATTATATTGTCCAGCTTTTTTCTATGGGAGGTGCCAGCTGTAGTCTAAACTCACACAGGGAGTTGGCTGGGTCAACACATGTCACTCCTGGCTATCTGGCTGACACTGAACACACTCCCACACACTCCCCCACACACACATCCAGTCATTTTGGGTCATGGGAACGCGACAGTGCGCTCACACTGTGTTTATTCTCTATGGTTTCCTATTTGAATGTTTCCTTCTCACGGGACTGTTAATGGCTTTCCCTTTCCCAGGGCAGGGCAGTGGGATCAGCCCCTGTGCAGGTCATGCCAGGAGGTACCAGGAAGAATGAAGTCAGCCCTGGACCCTCATCCTCCTCCTCCAGGGCTCCTCCTTCCAGGGTTTAGAGCAAGAAATGTGAGCTGTGATTCTTGAGAGCCTGAGCACTTGTGCAGCTTGTTGTTGTTGGCGTTATTGTCTGCACTCATACATTATGCCTGTGTTTCTGCTGAGATGGCAGACTATATAAATTGACTCACTCGTGGAATGCAATAGATCTACGACTGCAAATGAGAACAAATTGAACATCTTTATTTGCAGTCACATCAGATCTGGTGCACTTTTGATACTGATAAATGCTCAATGATTTTATTGCTCAAGTCACTTCATAGCCTGCTGATGATTTATTGACTGAGGTCCGCTGTGGCCTTCGAATCTCCAGTGAGCGAGCCGACTTTAGAGGCAGACAGTCGCCCGTATCCCGCTCTGGTTCCAGGTGGATCTTTCAACATATGAGAAAGAGGTAAAAGTCTTGTGGACTTCAAATTAAGAGGCATGTGGACCATATTAGCTCCTCGCCACACGAGGGAGCTATTGTAAGATGAATGTGACAAACAACCATGTCTGCACAGAGTCCAGAGCAGCAGATGACATGCAACTCCAAAATGTGTTGATAATAGCATGAAGTTTAAATGCTTTCACAGCTACAGCGAATCACATTAGAAGCAGAAGATAAGGGTAGTCCGGCATTTATCTTGCACACACTGCTCGGAGCACAGGATTGCTCACACACACCCTGAAGGAGTTTGGTCTTCAGCATTGTTGCATGAAGGATTGATAATGATGTTAGACGCCATTGACTAGAACACCTCACACCCTCCAGTTGCCAGAAAACTGAGTGAAAGAGTAATTTCAATATTTGAAGGGGTTCAGAGGTGCCCGAGGTTGAAAATAGAGCAAAATGAGTCGTGATAGGCGCCTTAAATAGAGAAGCAAGGAGAAAAACTGCCATTGGTATCTCATTAAAAAGCCAATGTTTAGTATGGGCTATATTAAGGCAGGTATTGATGTCTACTGAGCTGTGCACCTCGATCGATCCGCTCAATGAGGGGCCCGCTGGTTAATGTCTGTGCCCTGTAGGGGCTGAGAGTAAAGGCCATACCCCCTCCTACTTTCGTTCCTCTCCTCCTGCCATCCATCTATTTTTCATCTGCACCTGTCTCACTCCAAATGTCTTCACTTTGGTCCCAATCAGACTGTGGATGATTATCCACCTCTGCCTCTTATTCTTCCCATCCAGGGATCCTGATGCTGAGAGACATCATTATCATTGATTGAACCGGACAGATAATTTACAGTGTTATACTATTGTTCATATTTGGCAATTACGGGTCTTTTCACACTCTGTAAGTTCCAGATGAAGTGGTAAATGGCGAGTCGTTTGCAGGCTGATGGTTTTATGAACGATCCAGCCACTGATTGACCTGTTTTTTCTCATTTCTCCCGACCTCTGAAATCTATACCATTTATCTTGTTAAAGCAGCTATAATCAATAGCTTTATGATAACAATGAATGATTTGACTTTGTGTAATGTGACAGGGGTCGCTTAAAGCGAACCCACAGAGAATTGTCACCTGAACTCGCTGCTCCCCTCGGATGTACAGAGCTTTTGGCACCTCTCATTGTTTTCATCTGTTTTCTGTGGAAAGGCTCTAGAAGGCCCCAACCAACAGCAGGCAGACAATGCTGAACTCAGTCTTCTTACTACTGTATTTAGTGCATGTTTATTTTCTACCAGTATTCCATTATAACATGTGAAACATATGCATAGTTATTTATAATTAAGTATCAATAACGTTTTTGTCAGAAAGGTTTAATAACGACATCTAAGGAATAAGTGCTAATACTTTTGAAAATATCATTGTTTTATCAAATGTTTTACTTTTATTGCAACAGCCTTAAAAAATCCATAGTGGTCCGGTTCTGAAATGAATCTTAACATCGCTTCCCATCAACGGTATGTGGAACAGGGCAGCTCTAACTGCTAACAAGTTCACTACACTGATCAGGGGATGGGCTTGGCTAAATATATTTTGATGTGTACTTTGATTTTTTGGGGTTTGGCCCTTGTCCCATCTCCCAACATGGAGGAGGCTGAGGTTACGACGTAGACTGCAGCCAGCGACTAAGGGCAATCGTAATGCTTTGGCTTCGCTTTTAGGGGGGTGATGTTGGGGTCATGTCGCCCATCTTTATGTTCAGTCGATGGATAATGCCTGTGAATCATTTTGGTATTAACATCTTTTTTTTGCTGCCTCCAAGTGTCCAAAAACCTGCCACTGCAGCTTTAAATATAACTTTTCTATGTTTTTTTTAAACTCTCATGAGAAGTTTGCCAGGCAGAAATGTAAGAGCACTAGCCAACTGGAAGCCAAGCTCTTCACTCGAGTGTCAGCCCTTTGTGCATGATGAAATATGGACGTCTTCATTAGACTCCCTGGCTATAGCTCCTAGCTCTGATTTTTACTTGGTAGTGTGTGACTGCAAGGCTCCAGCCCGGCCAAGCCATTAACATAACTGACATGGTGATACACTGACTCTGCTACTAATGAAATGTCGATAGAGACCAACCGTCCACCCTAATCAAATGTTAATTAAGGAAGCAGTGGAATATGGCTGCAAGGTCCCTGCGTTTCTTCCTTTCCCTGTCTGCGTGTGTCTGTCCTGCCTTTCTCTGCGTTTGTGTGGGAGAATGGAACACAAGGAAATGCACATGCAGACTGTGTTGAGTTTTTACTATTCTTTTCCTCTTGCATGTCAATCATTCATGTCGCCCAGTCCTGGAAAATTGTGTCACAATATGATATGTATATATATATTTCTATATTCAGAAAACAGTTCTCTCCGTGATTCCTCTCTGATTTGCACCTTCCACACATAGCGAGTAACAATGGAAGAAACAAGACACACCTTCGTAGACTTGTTCTGTTTTTATCTTGTGTGTTAGCACTGTCGCCTCTCTGTGTGGAGTTTACATGTTGCCCCCTATGTCTGCGTGGGTTTTCTCTAGATACCCTGGCTCCAGCACCCCCTCGACCCTTGTTGGATAAGCCCTACAGAAGATGGATGTTATGTTGCACTATTTTGGCACTTTGATCCATGAGAAAACAATATATCCTTCTGTGTCTGTGTATGATTGACAATGCAATTTGACTTGGACCTGAAGTTACATTGACACTTGTTCATCAAGTTTTGATGAACTGTTTGGAAATGAAACAAATCAAATGAGCAGCAGCTGCAGCCGAGAAGAAGCTGCTGATTTAATGCACCACCCAGTTATCGTGTCAGGCGTTTCAAATCAAACACACCTGCCATGTTGTGTTACGAACAGGTGCATCCTGGGTCTGGCGGGACACTAAATGCTTAAACTGCGGATCCTTTATTTGTGCACCACTTTTCTGCTGTTATAGATTTTCCCTGAATGTGGATCTAGTGCAGATTGTGGAGGAGGTTGCATTTGACAAGACAAACAAAGTGACATTCAGAAAGGTGTGTGCAAAAAAAAAGGTGCATTAACTAAGCATTGTTTCCTAGCAACTTTTGTCTGTGTTTGTCGGCTGCTGTGCTGCTTGAGTCAACATGTCCTGCTGCTTGAGTCTGCTGTTTATTCTATAAGAAGTGTCAGCTATGTGATTTAAGTGGGCTAAGATTGTTATATAAAGTGGACTGACAACCACTTTAGTGTACTGGAATGTAAAGCTCACCTTTTGTGCAGTTCTCACCTGGGAACGGCTTTAAAATACCAATGCATATACACTTGATAGCCTAAAGATTTGCTTTAATTTCATCATACATCATCATTATCAGCACATAATATTTTCATCCCTCCCTTCCTCATATTAAAAAAAATCCATCTGCTGGAGCCAATCCCAGTTGACATTGACCTAAAGGCGGGGCGCCTCCAGGACAGATCGCCAGCGTATCGCTGCCATGGTAAGAAAAACAACCATTCATGCCTTTGGGCAAATTAGAGGCTCCAATTAACCTTGTCTTAAGCATGTCTTTGTACTGTGGGAGGAAGCGGGAGTATCCAGAGAAAACCCACGCAGACACGGGAAGAAGATGCAAACTATACACACAGAAAGACTCCGGCCGGCAGGTTCAAACCCAGAACCTTCTTCTGCTAACCCCTGCACCACCGCACACCCACAAGCAATGAGGAAATAATAACTCACAGCACATTCACTTTGTACTTTTATCTGAGCGCATTTTTCAAGCCCAGTTTCCTACTTGAACAAAATATATCTTTCTAATTGACCACCACTTTCCAGCCCTCTCGACGCCCAAGTTTAAAACACACGATGCCGGGGTTAGTGCACAGAGGTTGACACCATCTACATAACAGATGAGAGACATAAAAAAATGTTAAGACGGACTGGGAGTAAGTGCTCACGGGTGAGCAGTTCACCTCTAGAAACAATCTTCGTGAAGGATCCTGATAGGTGGCGGTGCCCTTTAAGACAATAAACACAACCTCAACCATATTCATCTTCCTCCTCATAAGTGCTGCCGCATTAAGTGCCGGCTCTAGGCATTTCGAAATGAACTCACTTGTGTCTCTGGGTAGCAAGGATAAAGATAAGTAGCAGAGCACATCGTGGGTCATTAGTGGTGCGGAGGAGAGATGGAAAAGGTTAGTACTTCTTGCTTGTGTTAATTGGCTATCAGCATTAATGAGATGCAGTGGCTGAAGAGAGGGCAGGGAGGGTTTAAGCGGCGGGTGCAAATGTCACGAGCAAGTTCAGCTTGACTATAGATTGGAAATGAGTGATTGGGTGTTGGCGTGTGTGTGTGTGAGAGTGAGTGAGTGAGTGCAGGCACCTGTGTGTGTTGATTCTTATCTAGTGACAAATTAGATACTCTGTCTCGTTAACATCGACCTTTAGTCTAATTATTATAATTGCTAATTACCTCCATCCCCTCTTCTGTCCTGCACCCAAATAACACACAAATACACACACACACTTGACACCTTTGCTTTAGATAATGTGTGTCTTACGCCGCCTCTGCTAATAAGGAGTTGTACTTTTGCAAACACTACATGTGTTGCAACTATGGAAATCTGTGGGCGGCTGAGACTTCTCACACAAGCTCATTAATGGAAAAAAATCAATTCAAAAGCCACAACATGAATGCAGAATCCACACAACTATAACACAACCACAATGGAAGTGTGCGCCAGTGCGATGTTGACAATGAAACGAGCAGAGTTACTTACTGTGTTCCAGTGAGCCACGAGTGAAAACAGTACAAGTGCTTGGAGCACCCGAAAGGGAAGAACACCTTTACCGTTAAACCTGTAATAGACAAGCATCAAGTTTAAGCAGCGACAGCGCAATTCATGCTTCTGCTTTGAAGCTAAGCCGCAGCCTACATGAAGACGTGTACCCTACACAGAGCCCTACACAGTACCCTGACGTGCACCTCCCCAAAAAATGTAATCACTGCAAGAGCTGTGATCGGTCCTCTTGGTGGCATCGCATCTCCGGCAGACCCACAGCATTTTTGATTTAAGTTGAATGAGCGAACACGGACGACGTCTTTCTTTTCTTTATTGCAGTTCTTTAAGAAGGAGTAATTGTGCTTCTACATCTTTCAGCTCCAACTCCAACAAAACCCACTTAGTAAGCCACGCCATTGTTCTGACACTCGCAGCTTGACTCCCAAACACCTCCGCACAACTATAAATGCTCGGCTCTGTGCGTAGGCTACATGTGTATTTATGGTGTAGCTTCGATGCAGAAGTGTGAATTGGGCTTTACTTCTGTTGTGGTTGTGGTTCCGCTTTTTCATTCGTGTTTTCCAGCAATGCGATAGTGTGAGACTTCTCGGCCACTGTTGAAATCACGTAGCACTTATAACATATCATTTAATAACAATAATAGAAAAAATTAATTTCCAATGTTAGTCATGTTCATGTCCTTTTCTTTTCATTCATAAGTTAAAGGTCCAGTGTGTAGGATTTAGGTGAAAGGGATCTTTTGGCAGAAATTAAATATATAATAATCCTAGTGTGTTTCATCTAAATTGTAGAAATTGTTGTTTTCTTTACCCTAGAATGGGCCCCATATCTTTAAATACTTTATATTTACACTCTCACACCTCCATGTTTTTTACAGTAGCCCAGACTGGACAAACTAAACACCTTTTGAGTTTTTATGACAACTGAAGGCTACCACAGGTTTCATGTTTGGAGGCGGGGGTGGGGCGAGGTGAGGGGTGTTCAGCTGCAACATTTAACTTCAACACTAGATGTCACTAAATCCTACACACTGAACCTTTAACATCTACCAGCTGTGTGTTTATCACCATAAGTCTTACACATGGAAACTCATAAGCATACGTAAACACGGCAGCTGTTTCCTATCGTGACTTGCTCTCTGGTTTCCTTGTTTTTCCCCCCGAATATTATTTTTCAGCGTCACTAAGTGCACATGCTGGCAGAGGGGGACAAATTCTGCTCAGGGCCATGCACTGTCATCTCCACACATTCACTCTCTTTGTCCAGATGAATCACCTTGCAGAGCTTTTGTTCAGCAGGCGGATACAGGACGAGGTAGTTCTAGGCAGAGGCAGTGGGGGGCAGTGAATATCAGCATGTCAGAAATATTCAATTCGAACTGTGCGAGCATTCAGTGGAAATGTAAGAGTGAGCTGTGTTTCCTCTCCTCCAGATTTGGGTTTGAACAGTGATGGCAGGTCATTTACAGTAGATTTAAATTTGACAGGCAGTTTGATGGTGACTCGATAAGTCTCCGAGACCCTCAGCACCTCAAAAAATTGAAGAATATACAGAGTGATGAAATAGCAGAGGAGCAAATTAGGGGGAGTGGAGACGGATACACAGCCGCGATAATCCAGGTGTTTGAGAGTGTGTGTGTGTGTGTGTGTGTGTGTGTGTGTGTGTGTGTGTGTGTGTGCCTTGTTCAGAAATGTTTTGTCGTGTCTGTTTTGATTTGTGCAGAACTCTGACCCCCATCAATCAATGCTGAGCCTGCCAGTTTGGGTTGAATGGTCACAACAGAGCGGTGTTAGACCAGCTACCTGGTACAGTAACGCACATACAGACACACACACACACACACTCTCTCTCTCTCTCTCTACATCAGCGAGACCAATAGCGAACCCATAAATCAGCCCCTTTCACAATCCTGAAGGATGAAGGGGATCAAATAAAAGCTTTCACTCGCACCCCCACCCCCCCCCCACCCCAACCCCCCACCCTACTCCTCACACTCTTGTGTTGGGTAAGAAACATAAATTTGTTTACTTGTTCTGGTTGATTTACCGAGTAGCACAACATAACATCACATGAATCATTTTCATCTCTTATTCCCCCCACGGTGGCTGCCGCTGACAGCTCTGTGGGTACATTGTGAGGAGGTGTTAGCCGCGCAGGCTTTCTACCGAGACACAGCTGAAGAAGGATTAAGTGCAGCTGTGCACCATTGTGTGGCGTCGCTGGGGAGGAAGATACTGACTCCGTAGGTGGGGGTTTGGATCTAAAGATGGAGCCGGTCTAATGGGACGCTGCTGTTTGCAGCAGGAAATGTTAACCTTTAAATGTACGGCTAAACACTCAGGTTGGATCATGGTGGATAACAATGGTTCTTATCTATTAATATTTGGTTTCATTTATTTCCAACATCATTTCCTTTCATACATTACAGTTTAATTTCAATAACTCACTTTAAATTATATGTATGTATGTGATGAAAAGCATATATGAGGAGCCTTGTCGGCACATTATAAATAAATGTGTTAGCTTTTCTTTCAGTTTCTTTGGGGCTTTTCTAGTGAACTTTTGCTGCATTTTATATTCTAAAATGTAAAAACACAGCATAACATAGCAAAACTTCATAGTGGCTATTTATAACTGAAATAAATTAACTGGCTGATGTGCATATCATTTGTTGTGAGGCTGTAGTTTGATGTGTCAACAGGATAAAAGTGGGATTAACATAAATATCTAGCATTTATTCAGTGAAAATAAATGAGATGAAAAATATATTGAGTAAATATCAGTGGTCCTCATAAAATGCAAACGGATGGTTTCATTTGATTGAACAGAGCTCAATAAAACTCTGAGATGTGACATTGATTCGGAGCTCACTCACTGTAAATTGTAAGCAAATGTCTAAAATGTGATTTAAATGCAATGCACCTTGGTACCAATGGGAGACAAGCTGTGGTGAGGTGATCCCAGGTGATTATTCAATAATACAGCTGAAGAAGATGAAGCTGGGGAGCAACTGAGAAGACAAAACTGAAGGAAAAACATGGCTGCAAGAAAAAAAATTGGATTTTGCTATCTATGATACCCAAGGCTCTTCAGAAATACCTGTCTGAGGGGACACTTTAAGTATCTAAAAATAGAAAATCATCGAGCCTACCGCCCCTCCTCTTCCTCTCCGGAGACACTATCTCCGACAGCCAACGGTAATTGGCTCTGAGAGGTTTTGCACCAGCACTTTTGACTGAATCCTTAATTTGCGAGGCAAACATTTGTGGCGGCCCCATGAGGAATGCCAGGCTTTGTCTGGGAGCTGCACCTGCCTTGACCTCGGGCTCAGCTGCCTCCAGCTGCCCGGCTGTCATCAAAGGTGAAACGCCGATACATCAGCCATTCAGCCCACAGTACAGCCCAGCACAGACAGACAGACTAGACAAGACAAGATAGATGTCTGTTTTTGTCATATTTAGAAGCAGTTGATAGACCACACTGTGTACACATAACGTTAATACCTGCTCTAAACTCCTGTGATTTCTGATGTTGGGCACTGAGGTGATAAAATGCAAGCCTTTGCTTTCATTCATTTGCCAATATACCAATAGATATAATGTCTTTAAAATACCATTGTACAAAACCAATGGTACACAACCTGTGAGATTAACAAAAACTCTCACACACACACACACACACTAACACACATTAACATATTTCATACAATGAAGTCTACACTTTACATTAGAGATGAAATGGCAGGAAAATGTTGTATCACGATTATAGTGGCCAAAATGATCACGGCGATCTTTATTATTGCAGTATTGTTAAAATGGTAGTTACATTGTTAAAATGCTTGTAGCACCAACACCATATTAAATGTGCAACATCAACATTGAGGAAGTAAGGCTTCAATCAAAATAAATAAGCGTTTTAATTTTTATTACACTGAATCCCCATCATAACTATCAACCGATAATCTTTACAGTCCTACAATACTATATAGCTAATTTTTATAGCAACACCAACCACAACAATAGCCGGAACCTTGGTGCTTTGTTAGCCAGCTCACTAGACATATGGCTACCAGATATTTAGGTTAGATCCCAGTAGATTGCCGTAAATGAGCACAAGCCCTTGAAAAACTGTGAAGTTCAAGTAGAATAAGTTCAAACTTTGGATTTTACTCATGAGACCAACATGAATTGATTAAAGTCCAACTCAGGGGGACTTTGTATTTGTGCCTTTGACCAACAGCAAACAGTTGATAGTCCTTTGAGGGAATGGAAAGTGTCCAAAAAGGAGCTGTCATGCACCATTTAATAAATCTGCTCCACAAAAGAAGCATATTTTTGTCTAGACAGTTATGAGACAAAAAGTTAACCGTATGAATACAGTTTTGAATAAGCTGCATTCATTTAATGTCTTGTTGTCTGCCGACTTTGAGAGTTTTTTCCCTATTTTATTAACTTGTTTTGAGCCCAAAAAATATAATAGGCTAAACTAAGAAGTGTAGCTTTCTTCCATCTGGCTGTCATGTTAGCTTGTCAACTACAGGTGTTCCCCAGACCTGTAAGTAAACCCATGTCATCAAACCTTGACACCTGGACATCAGAATTTTGTGAAGCTTTTTGAATGAATATTGCAGAGCTAGAGTCTGGTGTGACCAGGTCTTATCAGCCTTTGTTCAATGAGCTGAGGCGAAGTCCTCCTACAGGCATCAGGTCCGCAATTCATATTGTACACGAGAATGGTTCTTATATCAGTGGTGGCTATGACATTTTCAGCGAAGTGCAATGAATAAATTAGGAAATAATAGTTTTGGACCAACAGATAAGGTGTGTATCCTGTCAAACAACAGTAGGGCATGATTGCAATTCACAGCACTGCTTCCTACCTCCACTGTGCCATCAATTATAACAGGACACAGTAGGCGTACGCTCTATAGATTACAAACTGCTTCCTCCCTGACAACTAGAATTCAAAGCAACAACAAAAATTACATCAGGAGAAGCCAGATGTCAAAGAGGCTCCCAGAAGGAGTGCAGGGAAACAGAGAGATTAAATCTGCAGTGAAAAAACCTAGCAGTTCTCCGGTATTTCTGATAATCAATTTAGACAAGCATGCAGCAAAGGAAGCCTTAAGATTAAGGAGAATCAAAGTGCGATTTACACATCTTGGCAGCTTGTCTGTCAACCAGTCTTCCTCACTGTGTGTACTGCTGATTTACAGCCTGGCCAATAGGGACTTTTTGGGGGACCATAACCCAGAAATAAATCAAATTTGATACTGATATATATATATATACAGTGTATATTCATTAAAATAACAGGCAATGCCATACAACCAAATATATAGAACTTGAATTTAGATAATAGACATCACTTTAATTTATGTAAAATATAATTGCACATCTTTTCTACATTGTTTATTAAGTAAAATAAAAATGTTCACATCTGCAAATATCAGCAAACATGAACATCAATATCAATATGTCTGTGAAAGGCTCATATTGGTTGATCATCATTGGCTAACTGATAAGCAGGGCCGACTCTATGCTGAACCCGGTGTTGTGTTATTTCAACAGTATTGATGAGGCAAACTCACAAAAAAAAAAAAAATGTTTCTCTCGTATCGCGTAGCCTCCTTCCTTGTTCCTGTAATTGTTGTTGCCATGTGGCGGAGTGGAGAGGTGAGAGAGGGGCTGACTGGTTGGGAGGCAGATTGAGAGAAGCGTTGTCAAATAACTGTGTGAACTACTCATGAAAAATAATGGTAAAATGGCCTAGTACCTGCAGATGAAAGCTTTTTTCCCCCTGTGAAATGATTTTCTTTACAGTGCTCGTGCAGCTCAGAATCCTTGAGTGTAAAGTAAATGAAAAATGGGGGTGGGAGGCCAGATTTCATGCTGCCTCATTATACCAGCTACAATGGGGCCTTTGTCAAACGGTGCAAACTTTTTTGTTGATAGACGTTTTTTTTTTCTCCCTGCTGAGAGTTGACTCTGACAAAAGTGTTTCAATTAAAGATTAAAGTCCACTTTTCTTATGTCTTCTTCTGCAACATATAAAAGGGCTGATGCAGTTTATAGGGCAGCATCGTTTCACGTTTCACCCCGTTTTTTTATAGCATCAAATAACTAATTTAAAACTTACTGGAAAATTAACTGTTGAACAGTGTATATTTCATGTGTACTAGTTTCGTCCATGTCCCATCCACTAACATTGAGGAGATGGGGTTTATGACCTATACTGCAGCCAGTCACCAGGGGGCGATTGATAAACTATGGCTTAACTTGTGGGGAGCCATCAGGTATATAGTGAGCTACTGAGCTGTTAATGTGTGTGGTTTACAGAACAAGCTCAACAGAACAAATTCAAATGTCACATTTTGAAAATATGCAAAACTTAAACTGATCTCCGAGTGAACTTTGCTCTGTTCAGCCTCATGGGCCTTTTTGTTGAGACAATCAGCAGAGCTGGATATTGAGAGAATCCGAGCCTTGATGCGAGTCAGTAATTGTGTTCGAAACCATTTCAGCTGAACCAGAAATTATTTATGAGGTGGTTTATGACATAACGTTTTTTTTTTCTACATCTAATGGGCAAATCCATAAACAAAAGAGCAAATGGAATCTGTGTTGACAAAGTATATGACGGCTCATTATTAGAGTGTTTATCGCAGCAACAAAACAACAGCTTTTGCTGTCGCAGGAAACAGAAATAGTGTTCAGCTTCAACATTAAAGGTCTTTCAAAGCTCATCAGAACCAGATCAAATCTCAAGTTATGCAGGGAGCAAGAGTGGACATGTCATTAAAAATCAAGAACAAGAACATTCACACTATGCCTTACGTAAGACAAACAAACTGCTCACTGTGCTGGCCATCAGACAAACTGCTTAAAGAGAAAAGTAAGAAAGTATATTCTACAGTATTTCCACTCTTGTGGCCTCTAACCTTGAGAAAGTGCTTGCTTTGAACTAAACTGTGATCTTTCCTGGAGGGAAACCAAGATTGTTCTTTTGCAGAAACCTAACTAAAGCTTGATCGCAGCAATAGCACATCATCGGATTGTTATTCATTTCTCAGTGACCATAGGGTCAAATCAGAAGCAGGTATAATTAAAGAATAAGCACAGTCAGTTCATGTAGTCTGTAAATGACACATGATATTTTACAGTCAACCATGAATGTACTACAAAGGAAGTACAAATAAAATAGAACTTGAATTAAGAAGATAATAATCATAATAATTTGCAAGTAAATGTAAATGCAATTTTTTTCTGCATCATAATCCTCTTTGCAAACATTGTGTTTATCATGGTAAACATGTAAAATATATTAATATATACTTTTATATCGATATATATTTGATCATATATAGAGTTTAAAACAGTAATAACAAACTATGGACAAACTATGTCATTGTGTGGAACTTTCAGTCATGTACAGAGAAACAAACCCACTTTAGCTCGCTGAGAGAAAAACAACCCCCCTGCTTGCTGCTACAGAAACACAGTCAACATACACAGTTTGCTTCTGGCACTGCTACACTGCTGTGCTGTGGTGGAGGTGGAGTTTGTTTAAGAAGAAGCTTTATTTTAATGTAAATCCTCTCTGGAATAATGTTTAAATAACCCGAAAACTAGGAGCTCCTGGCGCAGACTGATAACTGACACAATATCTATCTTATTTGTTATTTTATCAACAAGTATATCTATTTCTATATATATTTCATATATCAGTCGCGAATGCACATTTTTTTGTAGTGACTACAATATTTTTGTAATTTATGTTTGCAACACTTGAATCAAACAGTGACCATTTTATGTTAATAACCGAAACTAATAAATCATACATGTTGCACACATGCACTAATCGGCCACAACAATAAAACAGCTTAGTGGTTTAATAGCAGGAAATATATAAAAATAATAGATTTCTTGGATTTCAAATTACACCTCACCAAAGGGCTATTGGTTTTTTGAGAAGAGGTTTGCACACACAGATTTGTATCCCACAATGTAGACTGATGTGTCCATTAATCTATGAAAGATTCAAAATTGCCAGTCAATAAAAGGTCAGTACTACTAACTAGAAAGTAGATTCAAAGAGGGAGCTACGCTGAGCGTGACCACAACTGCTCAATTGCTGCTGAATTATTTTTCCTGCGGACCTAAAGGTGCAGTTCCTAATTGAAGTCCAATCATTCTTTTTTTTTGTCAAATTTGACAAATATGACAAATATCTCCTGACTGTCCTCTAGCCGTACATTTTGTAAGGGTTCTCAAAAACACACAGTCCAGTTTGTATAAAGTGTCTCTGAGCCAACCATACTTTATTTAAGCCAACTACACTTTTACAGCCTCACCTAACAACATTTTGTGTGTGCTAAAATTTCATTTCCCACTAATAGATAATTAAATGTCCCCATTTGTCACTATACCAGAAAGGAACATGTCACAAACTATAGATAATTAGGATCCTTCCTCAAAGGTTTTTCCCATTTGCGCTTTTCACTCAGGTCATTTATTCTCATTCAATCAATCGTTGCCTAGCGACAGAGTAAAGGATTATTATTGACACAGTGCATGCAAACAGATAGCCTGGCTGTGTCTATTTAAGCCGAGTCTATCAGCTGGAGTATTTGTTTGTTTTTATAGACCCACTCAGGGTCCACATCTTATTCAGTGTCTGGAAAAGACTTTGTATTGATATTTTAGCTTTTTTTTAATAATAGGCCTGTAACAATACATCTCCAGATCTGTCTTTTGCCTGTTCAGTGCACATGTAATGTACATCATGATTCATTTGTCTATGTTCCTTGCCCTTTGCACTTTTGCTTTCATCAATACAGCAACTTTTGCACCTCAGCCAAGTGTAAAGACCTTTTTGCATTATTCCATTTTTTTGGGTCAGAATTTATGGTTACACTCTTGTTTATTGTAAAATGAAAATGTTTTAAAAACAGGTGACTGTAGGCACCTAGAGTTACATAGTCAAAGTACTAGAACAGGAACCTATACAGTAATTGCGTGTCTAAAGAAAGCAAAAAATGTCACATCAAACGTTGGAGACACATAAATAATTGGATCATATGGAAGCAAACATCAGTGGATGTTGGGTGTCCACTCTGCTCATTAGGAGGACTGACACAGTCGAAAGAGATGACCCCTGACTGCTTTACTATTTTAAAGAAAGGACTGGAGTCAGAGGAAAAACAAGGTCCTCATTACTGTCATTACAAACCAACTCTCTCTCTCTGCGGTTGTCCCTGAAAGCCAGGAAAGACCAGGAGCGTTTTGATTCATCCAGTCAGCGGTGAGGAGAGCGCAGTGAGAAAGAAAAAAGCATCGGCGGAGTCTGATCTGAAGGCAAACCGGGGCTCAAGATGAGCTGTTTGAGATACGATCAAGCACGAGACACTCGGCACAGACGTGTGTTATTTTAGACAGAAGGAGGGAGATAAAGGGAGGGGGAGAGAGCAGATTAAGCTAAGAAGAGGGAGAGAAAGTATTGTTGACAGACAGAGATACACAGGAAAGGAAGTTTCTCAAAAGTGAAAGCACTTTGTGTGCCCTCTTTTCTTCTTTGTTGCTATGGAAACAACACAGACCACATGTGTAAATATACATGTAAATAAATCTCACCCTTTGATTACTGCAGGAATCTAAATTGCCATCAGACTGTTTTCTCTCCGTGCCATACCAACCAAATTCAAAGCTTTTACATTAGTGTGTGCATCTTCGCTCTTCAACGACACACAGAGACATTCCACAGAGCTCGCTGCCTTTCAGAGGTGTTGATTCAACCTCAGGACAAGCAGAAGCTGTGGGACGTCATTCATCAACTGGCGTTAGAGCTTTATTTGAGAACCTTTTAAAATATTTGGTGCAGATCCAAATAAAAAGCTGGTTCCAGGGAATTGAACGGTGCTTTCATAAGGGCACTGTTGGGCCTTGTCGGTGGTATGTGAGCTCCTGAGTGCCATAGTTGATTAACTGTGTTTTCCACCAAGGGGAAATGGGCACAACACTCGACCTGTTTCAGTTGCTATATAAATACGACATGCAGGAGTCATTTCCAATATCTACAGCCAGTTTGAGTCATGTTGGCTAATTACAGTTTGGTGTTTTGTGTTTTAACCACAGCCAGGTGTCAGACCTGCCCACGTCATTTTCAGTTGCCACGGAAGCAGTGTTTTTTGTTTATTTGGTACTTCTGTCAGTCTGTTACAAACAGCTGTACAACGTTGGTCTAAACTTGTCACCATTAGGGTTGGTTAGTGGTTTTTCTGCCACATATTGTATGGATGTAGCTATTTTGTATGTTACCAGCACAGAGAGGATCACATTGTGAATCCCTTCTACAAATCTCTGATTGGTTGGTCATTTTTACAAAAATAAATAGCGGTGAGTGAAAGCATGATGCTCATTTTAATTGAACTCATTTAAAAGAACCAAGTTAGGTACAAGCCATAGACTGTAAATAAAGATGGACGACATGACAGGTCCCTAAAAGTGAAGCCAAAGCATCTCAATCGCCACCTGGTGGCTGGCTGCAGTATAGGTCCTATACATTTTTCTCCAATATGGTTTCTGTCTATCTTATGTCATTTTTATCACACTGATGTTTGTTCAAGTGTTTTCTGGTGAGGTTGATATTAATTAGTTATTTGATGCTATAAAAAGGTGTGCAATGTCACGATTGACAGCCTAGATGCAAGGCTCATGATTGGTCGAGAGCGTGTTTCAATGACACCTCAATACCAGGGGCTCCATCCCCAATTCCTTAGTGTTCAAATACACAAGATGGGAGTGTTCGTATCTGGGATATTTTGGCCCACACTGTATATACCTTACTATATCTGCCCATGTGGGATCAGATGATTTTATCAACACTCATAGGGAAGAAAGGGAGGAAGCTTTTGCTCCAAAGGCAGAAATTGGGACGACAATAACAACTTCATCCTCAACACGCCAATGTCATTTCTTGAATGTTTGGGGATTTCAAGCGTCACCTTTTTGGTCACGAGCCTCAACCTGAGTCCAAAGTTGCAGCTGGCCCACTTGTACTTGACTGCATTAACTCCGTTTGATCTTTCTGTGCACTCCATCTGAGCTTCGTGCTTCACTAATGCCAGAAACCCACCTGGGACCTGTAGCTACGTCTTCATACTTATCAGCAGTCCTGGTCCAGCTGCAGGAAGCTGTACTCTGGAGTCCGCTCTGACCTTTCCAAAGCAGTGTGTTAAGGAGGCAGACTAGGTTGCAGGCAACAGAGCGGGTCCCAGAGTGGGAAAACAACAACTTGGCATTGAACAGTGTGTAGCCACAGAAAATGCTGAATGTATCCAGAATGAGTGGATTCCAGTCAGCCCCTCTGTGTTTCATTTACCATTTACTTTCTTTCCACCACCTACCTCACTGACTAATCCTCTTAGAGTCTCTGTCGCACTCTGACTCCCCTAATTTCCCCTTTTTCTTCCTCTCAAAACCAATATTGCATCGCTTTATCTGGAAGAGAATGTAATAAGGTCCTCTGTGTACAAAGTCTGTGGGAGAGAGTGGGTTATATAAGTAGGAAGAAGAACTATTTATCTTGTTGATTTCCCAGTGACAATGCAGAAACACTTTAGGGCCCTCAGGATTCAATTTAGTTTGAGTTTTGACTGCTTGTATACATTTAACTTGTTTTTTATTTCTTAGAAATATCAGGAATAAACTTCAGAACGCTTCATTATCATTATTTTCATGTCTTCTCCACTGTATTAGATGCATTCAGAATTGCTGGGCATTGTATACAACAAAGAGGAGATTAAACCCACAATTTCAGAGCTAAATAATATCCAGTTATATTATGACTTTTTATCTTGTTCCTCTAAAAATACGGGGTGAAATTACATCTACATTACATCATACACATTAGTGCATTACATCACGTTCGATTTCCACACAACTTCAGTACACACGCTCTGTATAAAGAGCAGAGGTGCAGATTAACAAAGTGTATGAACATACTCAGAGGCATTTTGGGGTCACGGTCATGTGAACAGTCAAAACCCTTCTTTTTGGACCGTGGCAATGATGCAGCCTAGTTATAGATAGTAGAGATGTTTCACAGATTGAAAGATAAAGGCTAATGTGTTTTAATTATCTGTCAGAGTCATCTTTTTTAATTGACTCCTTTTTTTTTATCAGACTTTATTTCAGGTCACTTACCACTTCATAATATGCTTAACCTCCTGAACCCCAGAACCCGAGGGTGGGTTTAAAAAACAAAAAAAGCCTAAAATTGTGATTATATCTTCAAAATCACTTTGCTACATGTCTCATTCAAAAGTATTTTTCCCCAACACTTTTAAACATGTTGTACGTATTCCTTTTTAAAATTCATTAAATCATGAAAGAAATAAAAATACACTATACCTGTCGTATGGAGCAAACATGTTAAGCATAATCATCAAATAGTTCATAATGTGTTACGACATTTGCACACATTTGGTGCATTGAGATGAAGTGGATTCCTCATTGAACAATACAAGTGATAACAGCAATCAGTGCTATTGAGTAAATAATGTATAATTAATTCTATTTATACGGACTCTTCTTTGAGTCAGTCATTGCAAGCCCACAACACCAATAAGCCAATAATTGCCATGTTGTGTGCTATGTTGTTCTCACCAGTGTCAGGCTAAACATATAAAAAAAAAAAACTTAAAGCTGACAAACACGAACCAAAGCCTAACAACCGGACAGCAATTTCCTGTGGGACCAGGGAGTTGTGTTGCGCAGGGGAACTGCAGATTAAGACCAGGGATGTCCATGTACCTCAAGCACAGTATGTCTGTACACCTGTGTACAATTTCCATATAGATTGCCTATCCATCATTTCCATTTTGATATTGCAGGAGAGAGGCAGGACTGACAGAATAGACTGTGAAAAGAGCAAGGACGAGGCGGGGAGATTTCGAGGCAACGATATGTGTGGACACGTGATAGCGGAGCGGAAGGGAGACATAAAGCGAGTGAGTGAGAATTGGCGATAATATGTACTTAGAGGGAAAGGACAGGTGCATAGTTTTTTTCAAAAGATCATAGGACCATTTCGAGTCATTTTTGGGAGCGTAAAATGGCAGCTGTTGGCGGACTGAGAGTTGGCATCGCTAAGAGAAGCCCTGTCAGTCATTACACCACAGCCCCGAAGCCTACTTATCTAATCACAAGATGATTTCTCCCCTCCCCATCAAGCCTACATAGTGGGTTTTCTATGTAGTGTCAGTGATTTAAGACGTCTTACATGATGATTTTCACAGATAATCTTTCTACTCCGTGTGTAGTGACAGTAAAATATGTTGCTTCACGTGGGCCATTCATGTGCGTGCACCACGTCCACTTCGTTAAGAATCAACCCTGACCCTCTATCACCCCAATTATTGCATATAAGTAATCATCACTCCTCCAACACACACACACGCACACTAAAGCTTCCCCGCATCGATGAGCTGCTGATTGTTTCTTTTTTTGCTGAAATCAATCAGGCTACAGGGTTTATTTGCAGCTTCCACTTAATATGCTCTCAGTTAAAAGTAATTGGAGCTGCTAATGAATCATTATGTGACTGTCACATGTACCCACGAGTAAATATAAATGGCCCTCAGTGCAAATAACAACGTCGGAGCGACCAAAAACAACATCAACAACAACGAGAAAAAAAAAATACAGAGCAGCTGTGTCCTTGGTTTGCTTGATTTGGGGCGTAGTGCATTTCTCCCTGCTGACACACACTGCTTTTAATCTCTATTTCATGCCACTCCAACTGCTGTTGATAGGGTAGTTGTGTGCTGCAGTGAGTGAACAGGATGTGCCCAAGGTTAAAAAAGTAATGTGGGGAATCTCCCCCCCCCCACACTTCAGCTCATAGAAGCCTACCTTTCTCCCCTCTCCTGTGTGCACCTACCAACAGTCAACTGGAAGATGAATTTTTCAATCTGGAAACGATCAGGAGAAAGACTTTCCCTTTGGAGGGTTTCAGAGTGCACGGTGGATGTGCTGCCTGCCGTTTACTTCAGAGTAAATAGATCAAACTCTGATCTTGGAGGATGGATAATTCTCACACTCCCTACTGACTCTCAGGGTCCCTCCTCAGCAAAGGCTGCCGGAAATAATTGTCCTTTCTCTGACTCATAAAGATCCGCACAGCGAGGACAATCGTCGTTTTATCCTGTTAGACATTTGTCTGAAATTGTGTCACGATTAGCGCGTGAATTCTTGAGCCACTGCCAAAAAACCAGAGACCTTTGACTTTTGTCCACCTAATTTTAAATCGCTTCGTCCTTCAGTTGGAGTGGACATTTGGCCGGATGTAATAAAATTCCCTCAAGGCGTTCCAGAGATATCATGAGAATGAGACGGAAGGGCGAACAACCTGAAAACATAATTCCCTGCATGGCCATGGCTATAGCTGGAGCTGAGGCATACAAATGAGGATAAAGTTTTGTCCATTTTTTAGTCTTCATTGTCAAAACATAACTTGAAAGCACTCCCATTATACTTCTGTATTTGGCTGTGAAATAAGCTTCAATGACAGATAATTAAAGCTTTTTTGGCCTTTTTGTATAACACAAAGAGTAAATAATGTATTAATGCAATTACTGTTCAAAAGCAGATAACGGAAGCTGCGGGATGTGGTTGTGACGGCCCCCCTCAAACAATGTGGTATCATTTACACTGTTTACTTCTGGGGACATAAATCCTACTTATCATTCCTCCAGTGTTTGAGCAAAGAGATAAAGAGGCCTGGTTATTCTGTGCTAGAGAGCTCCACCACATCCATGGGGACAGACAAGACAGTGTGTTGGTTTGCAGATAGAAAAGTCACATGCGGGTCAACACTTCACTACACCTGCAGGGGGAGAACACATGGAGGAAACGTTGGTAACAAACTGTGGAGTGATACCAGGCAGACTTAGGACAAACTGCAGGAAGGCATTGACTGGATGTAGAGACTGAGGTGTTTTTGAGAAAGCCTCGTACGTCGTGCTTTTACTTGCATTAGAGCGGCGATTATAATACATTAATATTAATCAGCTTATTTGTCTTCCTCCTTGTCAGGCTGTTCGGTACAATTTCTTAGTAAAACCTATTTCCAGACATTAACTGCGAAAGAATATCCGCACAACTGGGTCCAAACACAGCAGGAGGCTCTTCAGACTCTCTCAGATGTGTTCACAACAAAACAGAAGTCTCCAGCGTGTTCGGCTGAGGGGTGGCACCTAGAGCATGCAGAGGAGGGACAAAATATGTAAATTCTGCCATTTGCCAGTATCGCTAACAGCTCATGAATCCCATTATCCTTCCAAGTTGACATCTTCGCCAGCGTCTTCTACGTGTATGGCTCTTCTGTTTTTATCCAAAAATATTTGTCAAGGATGCTAAAAACTTTAAGTATTGTTTTATAGAAAAATGTAATTGTATTGTTATAAGCTATAAATAAGACGAGTTTTTGGGTTGCCAGGTTCATTTGTAAGTATGAGGGCTTAATGTTTTCTCATTAACAAATAAACCAACCGTCTTTATGTGTATGTTGTGAAAGACCAATGGTCTCTTCTCTTGTGGTTAACAATCAGCAAAAGCTACTAAGTTATCTGCATGTATGCAACTGATTTGGTGAACTCTTTAAACAGTAATCCATCTAGGGTGCAGTTATTGATGCTTTTGTGTCCAGATTATAGACTGCATATAAAGATGGAAGACGCAGCTCCACTTTCTCTTACTAAAATTTTACCGGTACGAACGCTGCTATCTTGCATATTAAGAGCCAAACGTGGGGGATGGAGCCACAGTAGCGAGCTTCCATCTATACATGTGCTCGACCAATCACAAATCAGTCTCGCCCCGTTTTTATAGCATTAAATAACTAATTAGAACCAAATTAATCAGAAACATGAACACATGTACAAACATCATTGAGATTTATTTGACATGCACATTGACTTTTTGGTTGATGTCTCATTAACAAGGATGGGGTGGGGTTCATGACCAATACTGCAGCCAGCCACCAGATGGCGATCAAGACACTCTGGCTTCCCTTTTGGTCCAGATAGTGATTGAAGGCGAGATCACACAATATTTCTGCCTTCTGAGATGTTTACTGTGTCTTATTAAGTGATCACAGAGTGATCAGTCGGCTCGGCCAGGAGACTTGGCAGAACCACATGTTGGACCCAGATCAATTATACCATCCCGGGACCAACCTCTCTGCTCCTCTCGACAGCACCAGCACTCAGTCCTTTGCTTTGTTATGTCGTGAGTTCTCGGTGCCGCTATGATTCAACATTGTGTTGTACGACATTTAAGTCATCAAACTAAGACAGAGACGGCGTAAAGCTGCTGATTCACTGGTGCTTTTGTTGGGAAGTCATTACCCATGAATTGTTCCAGTTGCTGAGTGGGTTTTCTTTCACGATGACGCATAATGACTCCTGATGCACATTTATGTTTCCAATGCCCCACGATGTTTGGCCTGGCCATTGTCAACCTGATAAATTAAAGAGCTATATCTCAATACACAAGTCAAATGGACAAACACCAGCCTGGTGAACCTTTGTCTTTATTCATGCCTTATTAAGGCTCTAAAAATTGTGTGTAAATCATTTGTTAATTATCTATAAAGTCAATTGTTACAATGAGCCATTGTAAAAGCACTTTACTGTTGGACCGTTGAAGTAATGAAGACAAGATAGTTGCTGTCAGAGGTTGATCTCTAGCGATGCTAACAATCTAGGGAGAATGCAATATCGGTCTGTTGGCTTTTCTTTGACTAGTCCAAACTGAAACATGTCAACGACTATTAAATGGACAGCCATGAGCTGTTTATAAAGTACACTTCAGATAAATTCTGACGTTTGTTTTGATTAGTTATTTCTCTTTGTTACTTTACACTGTAAAAATGAGATGAAACATCTCATCATCGTCATGATTGACAGCTGAGACTGACTTGAAGTTGATCAAGCGCATTTATCATTAATTGTCATTTTGTGCCTATATCTGCAATTTTTTTGGGTGTAGAAAATTGTTCAGATGGATGAGTTTACAGTTTGGATTTTGAAATACAATTGTGGGCAGTGAATGTACTATATAGTAAATAGTGGGGGATTTTGGATACAACCTTATTCAATTTTTTTCTGGAATAGACAGCGTGTGTTTTTCTGCATTTATTCATTTTGCCTAATGTGATATTTATTAAGGGCTTGGATCATCATTCGAACACATCTCCACAAACAAGGGCTTCAGGAACCATTCCACTCTGTCACTTTCACTCTCATTAATTATAAACACAAGCACCAGGTCAATAAACCTTTAGAATGTTGTGAGCTCTTATACACAAACCCATCGTCTTACCTGTTTTCCTTCAGGCACATTTCCTATCCCCTCAAGTATGTAACCGAATGTTCACTCGACTGTAGCGCTGAAACCAGGGCTGCTTCTGGAATGTGATAGGCGGAGATGAAAAACACAGAGGAAAACAAAACATGAAGCATTTGTCTTCCAATCCCAATTTGTCATGGTAGGAGGGAGCAGAGGAAGAGAGAAAGAAAGTGCCGGCAGCAGACTGTAAAGTGAGCGGGTGAGAGGGATTTGTTCGACTGTGACATGCTGACTAGTTGAGTCAGAAATCGCAGCTGTTGGTCCTAATTACCAAACTGTTAGAGTAAAGCAACCGGGGAACTTTGGGGAGCTGTGAAGAGGTTGTGTGTGTGTGTGTGTGTGTGTGTGTGTGTGTGTGTGTGTGTGTGTGTGTGTGTGTGTGTGTGTGTGTGTGTGTGTGTGTGTGTGGGGGGGGGGGGGGGCGACAGAGGATCTGGTGAATAGATGGAGCGTAGAGATCCATTATTCACGTTTAATTCCTTTTGTGAAAACAAGTCAGATTCTATTGAGGAAAAATGCTTATATTCATTCCTTGAAGATTTATCCAAAATTCAACAAAGCTTCTGACCCGTGCGGTTCAACTTTTTTGTAACACTGCTCTTCCTGTCCAAATTTGGGGTTCATCAATTTCATGTTGGCGAGTTCACAGGGGCGATGGCAATATGAGTCCCCCACATCATATGAAATGGTTCCTTTGGCTGTTTGAGAGAGGGCCAAGGAAGTGAGTGGCCTATCAGTGTTGATCAAGAAGAGGCAGCGAGGGGTGGTCTTCAGTGAAGCCTGAGTGTTGGTGGCTGATAAGGTGACGCGTTGCTGTGCCCTCGGGGAGCTCGCTGTCTCGCTGCCTTTTTTCAGCTCTACTCATAAACACACACACATACACACACACGCGATGTGCTCGCTTATCTCCGAGGAACGAGAGCCCCCACTCCACTAGCACAGAGGTTCTGCCTTTCCCCTCTCTTTATCTCCTCACAGTCATTTATTTGGGAGATGGAATCAGAGCAGCTCCCCTCGCTAACATGCTGTAGCTCTGGAGATGTATAAAAAGAGGCACAGTGGAAGAAAACATGAGGGGGAGAGAGGAAGCAGGTGGTAGCCGTCGGGAGCTCTGTGGGGCGGGAAAGGAGGTCAAAGCTGGTGGTTGAAAGCGAGAGGCGAAAGAGCGAAATGGGGGATTGGGGGGAGAGCTGGGAGAAAGAAGTGGATGAGAGAGGATACAATGACTTGCCAACGTTTCTTTTTCATTTTTTTCATTTTACGAAGAAAAGGTGAGACTACATCCACATGAGACGAAGGTAGTGAGGCAGAGGGGAGAAGCTGCATTCGAAGACCGGCTGTAGGATTAAACTTCAGGAGAAAAGTGGATTGACATGGTTAAGGACACAAAATGTGGTGTAATAATAGAGTCACACCAGAGGATGATGGCACACGGGAAGAGACACTGTAATGAAACTGACTTTGCACGACTGCAAAGAAGTGGAATAAATATATAAGGGACTGATTCTTGAGAGAGTTGGGCTTTTTCCAGGAAATACAACCCACAACCATATCAGGGTTGGCTCCTCATTTTCTTCCTCCATATTTGGCCAATAATTTTGAGCGAACAAATTCCCTGAGGCAGTGTTGGAAGACAGATGAAATCTCACACATCTGTCACTGGTTGATAAAAGGTTACCATGTGGGCTTTCAACACGGATCCCACAGTTAAAATAAGCTGCACAGCTGACAAGCTCACACTCCCTTTACAGGATAGCTCCATTATTTTTAAACTGCCCCCCATTTTTCCAACTATTAAATACCCAAATGATCAAACGTATAACAAATATTTGGAATTGATCCAATATAGACAATGAACACTATAATTGGCAACTGTAATCCAAACAGAGTGGCCCAAAGATGCAAAAAAAGTTTAGACGACATAAAGTGCTCGGTTATTACTTTAAAATGTTCACACGCTCTAATAACTTTAGATATAACTTTCCTCATCGTGTCCATTGCTGCAGCTCCTCTTTTCAGTCTCCGTCTGAAACACGTGGTTTTAGCTCCTGTCTCTTTAAAGGCCCCCTCCCAATTAAGCCTAGTCTGCTCTGATTGGCCAGCTGGCCCTCTCCTTTGTGATTGGTCAGCTACCTCTTGTGCGTGTAGGAAGTTATGTTCGGTCTTTGTTTGGAGGCGTGTCAGACTCGTCACCAGGTGTATATTTTACAAATATGAGGCATCCTGATGACATCACAATGATGAGGAAGTATCGCCGACGCTGACGAGACGTCAAAGAAACTTCAGGAGCTGTGTTTTTTCTACTGCGTCCTTTGGGCTTTTTAACTTTGCAGAACTTTTACATAAACAAAAGAACAATACTAAAAACTAGAGGAAAGAAAAACGTATAAAAGCATTATATAGCTACTTCAAACTGCACTCAGTTTCACTACAGTCATGGCTACTTTGTCAAACAATGTTGTAATATTGTTCCTGCACATATAGTTGTTTATAGACTGCTGGATGTGAACCCACCTGGTTCTTTATGTGTCCTTCTGCACCAGTTCACTTGTGGCTCAGTCCCTGGAAGTCATTTAGGGATCAGATGAACATATGAGAGCAAAGAGAACTTGAAAAATATAATGATTTATGCAACTAACCCAAACGTGCAAGGGGTTTTCATCCATTAGATGTGTTCACCAGCGGGGGGGCTCAGAGGAGGATTTAAACCACTGGTACTCTCTCCAGTGCCCGAGGCAAAACTATGACTAAATAACTTGATGGGTTTCTGAAATTAGAGAAGATCAAATGCACAGTGGGGAGCCTATTACATTTATGAACCACGGGACCATGTGTCCTATCACAGATATAATTTCTCTCCTGACATCATTTTTGCAAATGTTATGCTTTTAATACAGCATTCAGAGGTATTTTAATTTTGCCAAATGTGCAGCACATTATTTTATATTTTCAATTTAAAAGTTGTTCCTCCCACTCTCGCTGTGTTCTGCTTCAATTTAATTGTGCTGTGTTTTTTTTTCTAATCTCTCTTGTGTTGCTTATTGTGTTTAATGGCTTTCTCTGTCACTTTTTGTAATGTTGTGATGTAATGGATCTGTAAGCTTCATGTGCAGCTCGGTGCAAAAGAAACTTCCAGCAGAGACGTTATCAGGGTTCAGATGAGGGAGAAACAGAGAGGGAAATGTTTTTCATGCAAATATTCGTTCATCTTTGCAAACAACTTTGTGGAATGATGCTCCGTCACCTTCACGCATTAAATTCTCACTATCAGACATCTTGGTTTACTAACTCAATATTTTTAAATTCCACTTCCCTAACAAGTTTCAACATCTCTCTGGGAACATTTCGGCTCCCTTGCTTTTCCCTCACACAACATATTGCCTCTAAAGTATTTGTTTTGGTGCCTTGGTTCCCCTCAGTGAAACACTAGAAAGCCTCAGTCGCTCGTTCTGCTCAGCTCTTATCACAAAAGCTACCTTGAAAGGAACATTTCAAGGACATAGAATTTGGGCAGTAATTATCTTTGTATGTGTTTTTACAGAAACAGCAGTGGGATCAGACATGAGATAAAACGCTGCCTGTGGGCGATGAAAAGAACTGTAGAGGCCAGTTTTTACAGTTCGTTTGTTAGTTTTTAACTTTTATCATTGGAGGTCAGGGCGCAGTTTGGAGGCAAAAAAGTTATTTGGTACTAATAAGTGATAATTAGATGGATGGATACATGAAATCTGAATTATCGCTGCCCACCTTTGTCCATTTGCTTATTGGTTGGTCTGTTGTTTTGTTTGTTTGTCAGCAAAATCACACAAAAACCTTGTCATCATCCCAGGTAAAACATTTTGGATCTTGGCACATTTAGGGGACTCATATCTATGAGTTTGTGCAATTTGATGCAGTTTGATTTAATTTAAAGTGACTGTTGAGTCTTTGCGGGGGTATGGGCTCGACTGAGTGCTGTTCCAGTTACCTCAGCCAAGCTTTTGTTTTCATGTGTGTTCATCTGCCTGTCAGTTAGCAGGATTATGCAAAACTGCTGAAAGGATTTTTCATAAAACCTGGTGGAAGGATACATGGGTCTGAAGAACCCATTAAATATTGATGTGGATCCAGATCAAGGGGCAGACACAGTATATATATATTTTTTTATTCTTTTCATTGCAAGATTTTCAATATTTTATTAATTTCTCTGAGAATAACCATCTAGAGTGGCTTGGTTGCAATGCTACACAACAGAACATGTTGCATTGAAAACACAATAAGAAGTGAATACACAGCGTCTGTGCTGAGTAATTTACCCATCAGCACTTTGTTGTTGCAGATCATATCAATAAATTCACATTGTCCTGTGCAAAATATGCAGTGTGCAAAAGTGCTGAGTTGGTTCGCAACATGATTAGATTTACTGGGATGATCTGCAATCTGCAGTTTTCATGAATAGATGTCAGGGTGGCAGGGATCCAGAAATAGATAATGGTTGATTTATTGCAATTACAACAGACACAAAAAAAGGAGGCATTTTCAATAAAACAAATAAATAAAAATCCAAGTGGTGCAATGACACAGACTCGCATTCATTACCTGTTTTGCTGGAGCAGCCACAAAGCAAATACTCCCACCATTGTTCTAAAATGACAAATACCACCACCTGTGACAAAGTGTCCATTTGTAACTTTTAGAACACAAGTCTGCCTGGTGGAGCAGGAATGTTCTATAACGCACACACACGTGACATTTTGTGTTCGCAGCTTTATTAATCTTTGTGACAGTCTCGCACCGGCTTCCTATCAAAGAGCGCCTCTAGTCCGCAAGAAAAATGGTTAGATAATTCAATCTCCTTTATGAATTAAACATCCATCGAGCCGTAACGAGCTGCATATTCTCCCGATGTGCTTACGGTGCACAAAGCCCATGATGAAATGATAAAATGATGCATTATGCCTCATGTGCACTTCATACTGTACGTGAAAACTCTTTTAAATTCAAACAAGAATGCGGGAATCATTTACATGTTTGCGCATTTATGATTTACTTTAGCAGCCTTGGAAGAAGTTTTCTTTCACGGTGATTTGTCCCCAACTTGTGACGCATGTACAAACACTCTCACAAGCAAAACACACGGGCCACGGTTCTGACTGACAGTACAGAGGTTACGAAACCAGACACTGAGGGAAGTGTGTCTGTTTTGTTTTTTTTATACGCCTGCAGGGTGGAAAGAGGGAATGATGAAAGGAGAGTAGTGTACCTGTGGGAGGTCAATATCGACACAACCCCCAGCTCAGAAAATTACTGGCCTGAGGAGCACAGTAGTTGTTCGGGCGGAGGAGCAGCCAGATGGAGTACATGGCAGCACAGTAACAGTAATACTGTTCCAAGCCCGACGGCTGTTGGTCACCAGCATCATTCCGTCAAGGATCCTTCAAGGTGCTTTGCTGTTTCACTGGGCAGCTGAAATGTAACTATAGAAGCTTTTTACAGACTTGAGTTGGAGACAGAGAGAAAAGTTTTAAGGCTGCAAGCTGAGACAAAAACAAAAAGAAAAAACTCCTTATTTTTGTTGCGGGTATTGTTCTGTCACGAAGCTCCTGGCAACAACTGGCTTCAATCAGCAGAGTCTGGACACCACAGTGCAGGATGGCTCGACTGAAGGCAGCAGGGGGCGTATGAATGTGAACCTGAGCATCAGCAGAACCACATGATACCAAGACTAAAGTGCCTGTCTGAGGTGAGTATTACATTTTATAAACACGAAATATTCTCAGATAACAAAACAGCAAGTATTAATAATAATAAAATGACTCTAGATTAATTCTTGTAACTCAGTCCTCTAACTAAAAGGAGAATGAGTTATTCTGTTACTACCACTGTTTAAGATCCATTCTGACCAAAGCATATTCAGATTGTAGTTCAGGTGAAACAACTTCCCTTTTTACAACCAGTAACTTGGACATTAATCGAGGAAAACTCCTTATTTGCCTACTCTTTGTAAAATATGGTCTTGCAGAATACATTTGTAAGTGCTTTATAATAAAAACCTGATATGCTCCTAATGTGCATGCTAATGAGCAACTAATTAATAGTGAATAAGTGTGCACTAATATATACTATGAATTCAATTCAGACCAAGAATTGGCTGTATATAAAAATGGACAACGTATCCCCACTTCCTTGCACTATGCAGAGATGAAGCCAAAATATTCTGAATGGAGAAATGGTAACGTCATTGTTGTAATAGCTAATAACTTACTTCGTGCTCCTCCAGTTGTGTTTTCATGTTGTGTTTGTTTGCTACTGACAGTGCTTGACAAGTTTTTTGTGTTTTCATGTGCATTTTTTGAAAGAACAGAGGATGAAACATCCGTTTTAACAGAAGAGTCATTACTCTCATGTCATTCCCAGACATACACTGACCCCCCTGTGTTCCACCCTGCTGGTCGTCCACCCCTGCTCCCATTTACCCTAATCATCCCTTTTTGTACTTTACCTTCCTGTTACCGCTCACCTGACGTCAGATTGTCTTCTTGCTCCCTGCCAAGTTCTCCAGACCTTAGATTGCTTAACAGCTTGGTTCCTGACTCTTTTCCTGCCAGCGTTTTGTGCCGTTGCCAGCCTGGTTCGTGTGCCCCTCATTTGATTGTTCCACTAAAGACTCCTTACCTGAGCTTTTACTCAAAACATGAGAGACGCTATAAATAAAGTCCACAACACACTTCAGTCACATGAAATGTTTGACAGCTGCACATCGGCAGAAAATGTGTTTAATGAGATCTTCGGTAGGTGAAGTCAATATCGTGATATTCATGGAATGTTGTCTCTACATGCTATTAACCGACCCACTAACAGAACCTTTCTGCGTTCGACTGCAGAATTCAAATATTTATTGCGTGAACAGAACAGGAAGGTATGTGTTAGAGTATATAGTTTAGCATAGGCTGTTTTCACAAATCACATGCACTAATTGCAGCATTTCTACAGATAAACTTGTTTCACCCAACCAGCTGTGTTTCCCATTAATTATCTAGACTGTGGCGGCCCGCCATATATTCTAATTTGTCCCAACACAGTTTCATATTGAATTGAAAGACATTTTTTTACACTTCTCAAAACATCAGAGATCTATTAGTATTGTGCTCTGTTGCTGCATTGTATATCTGTGCAGCACTATTTGCCGTGTTCTCGCTCGCACCATCATCCATAAAGTTGTCACCATCCACACAGACAGTAGTAGTTTCACCTGCAACTACACTCGTGTGCATATTCGCAAGTGGCATGCGATGCAGTTCTCTCTCTCAATCGAGAGCTTGTCTTTCACTCTTTAGTCTGTAAACCTGTCAGACAGACTCTGTTGCACATGAGAGCGATGCCCAGGCACATGCACCTGCACTGCTGCCGTAGATTAGATGAATTCTGTCAGAAACGCTGCGGCTCATCTCAAAGCATTTTTTTCTGCCAACAATCGTAGTATAATTTGAAATGATCTCTTTAATACGCTCCATCCAGTGGGGAGGAACTTGACATTCTGTTTCAAGAAAAAAATAAATCAAGGCGTGCTGTGTAACATTTCACAGCTGCAGAAAAAGATATGTTGGACACCTCTGTATATTTCAGTTACTCTGCAGGGTATGTTTATGGTCTGATCCCTCCATTAACAAACACTGCATGTTCTCCGCTCCTCTCCACCACACACACACTGCACACACATTGCGATGATGCAGGAGTAAGAGGTCAGCCTTCGAGTGCATACCGCTGTTTTTTTTTCAGTGGAAGCACATCTCTGTCGTGTCCACAAAAGAAAACCATACGGCTCCTGCTGCCACGTCAGACATCAAGTAGAGACATACACAAAGACTTACACACAGAGCGGTGCTTTGTCAGAGGGGGGGACAAGAGGAGGAGAATTGAAAGCATTAGAGAAGGAAGACATGTGGCATAATGTGGCCTACACTGTGATTTAAATGTCACCCAATATGACTCCCCTGACAAGCACTGAATCTCAGCGTTTAATGACCATGATAGTGTGTCCTGCATACATATGTCCTCCTCCCCATCCATAATGCTGATTTTTTATGGTTCTTACCCTATGTTGACCATTCGTGATATTGATCAGGCTGATCTACAGCCCAGTTTCACCCATGCTATTGATCAGCAGCAGCAGCAATGTAAAAAAAAAAAGTCTGCATGTGTGTCTGTGTGTGTGTGTGTGTGTGTGTGTGTGTGTGTGTGTGTGTGTGTGTGTGTGTGTGTGTAGAGCAACCAGTCCAAACTCTGCCACTCCCAAAAACCTTTTCCTGCTGTGATGTGTTTTATTAGATGGCTGTTGGACAGAAGTTGTCTTTCAAAGTAGTACGTGTGAAATTCAAACATTATTTTTTTCCCAATGTTTGGTTCCGTGTGTGTGCGTGTGTGTGTGTGTATTTGTCGTCTCCCTGAACTCATGAATTCAGAACGAGTGCTGGAGGCCACCCACCCAGTGCCTTCAAGTTAGTGTGCAGCTCAACAGCAGAGCCTGCTTATCCACACAAACACACAGGACAGTCTGCACCACCAGGATACTTAAATATGAATTTCACTGCAGTGGAGATTAACAAGCTCCCTTTGGCTGAAATTAATCAGCATTAAGAAAAGAAACATGCTAATAGACAAATCCCTGTTCTGAATGGAAACAACAACAATCTTAACTCACAAAAGCACAACTATTTTTTATGATAACAGAAAGAAACACACTGTTTATGCTGTTGGTCATGGTCATGGCCATGAATAAAACACTTCCACAAATAGAGGGAAATAAATCTAAACGTGCGCTTGTTTCCCCCTTAAACCACAACAGAGACTTCACATGACCAAAGACATTTAAATGCTTTAATTCCTGCTGCATTATCAACAATGTTGCGCTGCAGGAGGCAAATATCCCCAAAAGGCATGGCTGCATGTCTACTGTTGCCATGGTAAGCTGCAGTAATGCAAGCTATTATGGTGGAGGGCATAGGACAGGGAAGCATTGTTATTCTTAGCAACCATAACAGATCACAAAGTGAGGCCATTTCTGATCTAACAACGCAGCAATGATACACGCTCGTCCTGTTGAGAAGCTTTTGTGGCTCATAATAGTAATAGTATTCATAAACATTAAGATTTATTTTAAATATACTTTTAGAACTTTAGAACTCTTATTTTTAGCTTTTCACATAAACCTTTGTGAAGTGTCTAGTTCTTGTAATAGAAATATAAAAGACAAAATTAAATTCAGCATTTTCCCTGTTATCCGCATCTACACCAAAACCTAAATGAATTTTTCCAGGCCCAGGCTTCTTCCTTTCACCAAGTTTGGTGAAAATCTGTAGTTTTTGCGTAGTCTTTTAAATAAGTACACTGACAAACAAACATTTTCAGACTAATGATCTGCTTTGCACATAAAATACATTTCAAACCATCTTATAGTTTAGGTGTGTGTGTCTCTGTTTAAGTTCTTACCCTCAAATATTTTAAATATTGTCTGTCCAATAGTACTTTACACTGTTAAAGTATCTCTACTACTCTTCCTATTACTTGTGGAGTGCCACAAGGTGCGATTCTGGGTCAAGGGCTTAATGCAGACGAATCCCAGTTATATATCTGCATCTTCCCCAACGACTCCAGTTTCCTGACTCCCCTGTGTGTCAGTCTACATCAGGCAGCTTTATTGATCTTGTATTTTGTAGGAACTCATGGTACACATCTTCTGCACGGCCTGGACCTGAAGATTTCTCAGCTCACACCAGTCAAATAACTTGAAGCGCACACCGAACACAAGCAAAGGTCTGTCCAGAGACACATTTTTTACTGTGTCGTCAATAAGAGAGAAGCAATGGGAGAAAAAATAAATAGTGCGGCAGATGGCTGTAATGTATAAACAAAACTGTCTGTTCTCCAGCAAAGTTCCGTTTATAACAGGTCTTGTGACAGCAGCCATGTGGTAAATTTGGCTGCGGAACTGCTCAAAATGCAAGACAACCAACCAGAATGTCTGACATGCCAGAAATCTATCCAATTGTCTGGGCAGCAGGTCAATGATCATTCAGGTGATTAATTGCGTGCTGTGACCCCCCTCAGCCTACGCATCAAGGGACTGTCAATCTGAGAGACATTCTTCCCGATTTTAGAATTAGACAAGGGGAACCGACTTTGGGGCTGAAGTCAGGCCCAGTGTCTGTCTCTGAACTGAAATTAGAGTGAAGGAGTCAAAACTTAATCTAAAACCGCATTTCCACTGTCCCCAATGATAAAAAACATAATGATGATGCATATTTAATGGCTCTCTCACCACCATATGAGTCTGATTATGGTGTTAGATGATGAAAAATTAATGTTATAAAACAATAGAAACGTGATAAAATAACGTAATGAAATCCTGTTATATGAGTCAGGACAGTGGGGAAGTGAATATCAGTTGTAACAGTGCAAGTAACATTCAAAGACCACAAACATGTGGAAAACTCCCTTTTGACTGGAAAAGAAAAACGGAGGCTTTTATTCAAGTCATGAGAGGGAGGAAACACGACTCCGAGCTTTCTTGTGCACCAGGAAGAACATCACCTGGTTATATGATTTCTGTGTGGAAAAGCAAAGTGCAACATTCAACAAACAACGTGTCGAGGTAAAGGACAAGTGCTGGGGCATGAACGAGTGCACCCGAGGTGAGAGGGGGCGTTCAAAAACGCTGCCTTCAAAATTTAACATGCAGAATATTGTTGTTGTCATATGAATTATGAATATATTTTATTGCTATTAAACAGGGCAACACACAGTATATGGATGTTCAGTTAGTCTTCCCACAGGGTCATGAGAGGATTGTACTCTTGAGCATATTTAGTCTCAGTAATTATTGCATTATTGCTTTTTTGTTGTGTATCTCTTTCTGCATTACAAACACGCACACTTTGATTGTACATTCTTATTTGAAAATACGTTCAATAACAGTCTGAGGGAAATAAAGTGTCTCAATTTTCTTTCCTCATTATTCATAATTGAAAAACGAATAAAAGCAAAATTACTTGTTTACGAACGATATAAAAATACACATTTTCCCCCGGCCTCAAATTGCCTTTAGATTCAACACACCGTGCATCTATTACCACTACCTCTGGAGGTTGGACACACACAGTGTAAACAGGCAATCACCGGGTGAGTGCTCCCAGGTGATTTGCTGTAGCTTGTTTGTCTCGGTGCGGAAAAAAGGCTGCGGAGAGTTCGGGGGTCTGAGCGAGAGGGCAGGGGCTTGGCAAGGAGCCAGGCGGCGCTGGTTTCCCACTCAGAGTGGGAGGTTGGAATTTAAGGCGGCGCTGTAGAGACAGACTGTGTTGGAACGGATTCGCTCATCTCCGTTTACTGAGCACTTAAAGTGCGATTTTGCATTTACACACATTTGCTCAGGTCAGTGCGTCGTCTTTCACTGGTTGTGTCGTTAATGAATAATGCTCCTGCGAGTCCAGAGCAGCCATCAAGCAGACCTACTCCTGGCAGGCACAATAAAAAGACATTATTGCTACATAAGAAGACATTATTGAAAAAGCCATAATAAACTAATACTTTTTTGCAGTGGTTGCCATTTTAGTTTAGCACAGTCGCTGGCTAACGTTTGCTATTTTACACCAAACACAAAATGCAACTGAGGCTAAAGGGGATAAGGCATATTTCAAACTCTAAAAAGTTAGAACCCCACAGTAATTTGACTGCATCCTCCAGTGACAAACACAGATATCTGGGAATCGTCTGATCACAGCTACTGTTGCACAATAACTATTGGAGTCCAACCTCCTTTCATGCTGTGCCATCTTGAAACCCTGTATTCTGATCAGAGGACAGCAGGGATTATTTTGAAGGCTTACAGCTCAGAAGGAATTCAACTTTATAAATAGTTTTTTACATTGTTCTATTTAACTGCCTGAGCGGCCGTCAGTACTGCGGTCAGTGCTGCTGTGTAGAAGTCAGCAACCTAAGGCTTCTCAGATCAGGAAATAAATCAAGTAGTGTTTCTGTCTGCAAACTTTTTTGTGACTCATTTTGTTTGTCCGGCTCTTTACTCCACTAATGTAAAGAGCATCCTTAAGAGCAAAGTCGATGTTCAATCCCAGACGGTCTCCTGTTTGACGCAAATGATGATCGGGAGGTATTGATAAAAAGCAAAGCGACTCTGTGTTGTGAATATGATTCGAGATATGAGCTGTGACAATAGCGAGAGAGCAAAAGTGTTTGGAGGATTGATTTTAGCTGCAAATAATAAACTCAAACATCTGCGCCTGCTCCTGCGTAGCGAAGTCTAGACGACGATCACCTGGCTTGTCTTCAAATCAGAATACGACAACTGAGCGGGAGCTGTGCAAATGCTGAATATCTGTCATTAGTACCTACCACATTAGTCTCTGCTTGCTCCGTTTTTTTTGGGGGGGGGGGGGGGCTAATCTCCGAGAACCACATTTTTATTAATAGTTCTCATTTCATGAAATACTGGAGTAAAATGACATGCGTTCACGGTCTCTAATCGTGGCTTTCCCCGAAAGGTCTGCAGGGAATATCACATTTAATGGAAATTGGATTACCTTTTAGCTTTCATGTCCCTTTTCCATGCACGGCTCATTTCATTTAACTGTCTCTCTCATGAAAGAGCTGGGGAAATAGTTTTTCTTTTAGTCCTTACAAAGAACAAAATACATTAAAACCCCAAAAAAGAAACTAAAGTCAGAGGTTTATTCCTCTTAAATCACTTTAATGTGCACAAATCGTCTTGTTTTCGATACAAAGGTACGGGCAGCAATTTCATGCGAGTAAATATTTGGTTTAATGAGAAGTTGACAGACAGTAATTTAAATGTAACACTAACTTAATGCAATTTGCTAAAGTCTACAGGCAACCCGTGATTATGAAATGCAGTTTGTACAGAAAAACACACATCACCATATTTAAACAAATCTGTTTTCTGGTCGTTGCAATTATGTCAGAATTACTTAATATTGAGGAACCCTGTGCATATTGCTGATGGAGGCTTTTCTCTACAAAGCAAGTTACTGTTTTTCTTTTTCTCCATCGATTCCCTCTGAGCCAATTAAAAGATTACTGTACGTGCACTACTGCAGATCATCGGGCAGCAGCTCTGTTGTGTGCTACAGGCAGAATTTTTTTTTTTACTCAAATTCCGCTGGTGTATTATCTGAAACAACGTGCAATCTCGTCAAAACCAGATCTCCACCTCGCTGCCCTCTCCTGCGCTTGTTTACTCAGCTCGCCGTTGACTGAAAAACACTTTCCAAATCAATTAGGTTTGAGAAACACAATGACGTCTGAGGTGCCGCATCACCACTGGCATTGATGATGAGGGGCGGACAGGCAATTTGCCACTTGTGTGGACTTAAAGTTTATAAGGTGGAAATAAAGCTGTTGGGATTTCTTGTTAAATCAGGGAGGACATGCAGTAATAATTTACTGCCGAGTCAATCAAGCTATTTAGAATAAAGGTGTTGGTAAATTATTATATCCCGCTCATAAATATAATTTTAAGAATAAACAGTGCAGTTTACCATGGAAACTGCCCTGGCATACACAAAACACACACACACACTTAATTTTGTTGGTGACCATGGAGAGAAATTGTAAACTCCAAAGAACCTAAAGTAGAAGGACACGCAGAGAGCACATACCTCTGCCGAGGCAAACACCCTATCTTTGATAAAAAAGAAAACCTTACCCTTTCATCCAGACCCGCTCCAAAGTTTAATTTGTTCTTTTTTGGGTCATGCCCCACCCCTCCACAAAACCACATGGAAATCAGTTCAGCAGGTTTCGAGCAATCCCGTCGAAAGACAGACAAACAAAGATGGCACTCAGTCTAGTGCCCAGTCCCCTATGTCGGTTATTTCCATCAGGATCCATAAATTACTCCCTGGGAAACCTGTTAAAGAAATTCCTGGATCCTCCCCTCTGTCCAGATCTGCACCAATATATTTAATGGGTTATTTCTTGACCAAGTTGTTTGGAAATCAGTGCAATAGTTTCTTTGTAATCCTGCTCACAAACAAACAAACCAACTGACAAGGAGGAAAAACGAAAACAAGTCATATCAACAGATCATAGAAATTGAGTCTGGCTTGCATTTGTAATACATAAACATGCAGCCTTGAGTCAAACAGAGGGAAGTGGCGTTTGATTGTCATGTGTTTCATTCATGTTAACACTCCTTTTCATTATTGTGACATTCATCATCTGTCTAATTAGCACCTTTGTACATATCAGCTCATGTTTGACATCTTCCCCCGAGCGATTGTCTGATTAGTTCCGTTTGATATGTCTCTGACATCATGTTTGACTGTTGATTGTCTGTAGTTGAGTGATTACTGATGTACAGACATGTCTGTCTTTATTATTTACGCCTGATCAGAGCTGGTAAGGGGGTGACAGCTAAAAGACACATCTGTAATTTACGCTGCAGGTTTTGTGTGCTTGTCGTCAGTGCTGTTCTTTGGGCTTGATCACACATCTGGCTTTATCCTGTATCCTCGCTTTGCTATTTTTATCCTCTCTCATCGGGACAAAAACATTTGCTCATGATGCAACCACCTCACACATCTATGAACTACACATAAACAAATGAGGAAACATGTTGTTGGGCAAAAAGAGCTTCACTCTTATATTTTCAAAACATGGCTGTGTGCTGTGAAAGAGGCTGATCGTGGTGATGATCTCAGAGAGCACACACACCTCAAGCAAGGCTGTCTGGCCATTTTATCACCTTTACCATGCATATACATGTGTTGAGCGCAGATAAATCTGGATCATTGGATCTGCACCACTTTTTCATAGGTGTTCACACTTTCACTTTTCACACTTAGTTTCACGAGAAAATCCCCCCAAAATGAAAAAAAGCGTTTTTTGAAAATCTCAGTCAAGGACAGTGGGGAGGAAAAATCCTGTTTCCGCCACCTCAACCAAACCTCCTCCACAATAATGATAAAAATAAACGTAGAGCACTTCTCAAAATGACCACCCAATACAGTAGAAGAAGAGAGAAAAGTGTTTTTTGCGTAATCCTGCTAACAAACAGACAACTGTCAATGAAGACACGGCCTCCTTGTTGGAGGTAACCATCATCCTGCAGCTCTACAGAGGGCGTCCGTCTCTCTGCTCTTGTTGTCTAAATTGTAGGTTAAGTGTTTGTCAGAAAGTCGTTGTGTAAAACCTGCACAACATAATGTATACGAACAAGCACCCCTCAGAACAAACTGCTCAAGTATTGCATGGCTATTGCAGCAGGTTACATTTCCTTCCACATACATTCACATTGTTGCATCTATTCTCTGTATGTTCATGCACATGCAGCCTATGGCCACAGATGAACATTTGTACTGAGAAGGTAATAAAATGATACGATAACAGCGTTGAAGGGTTAGCATTTGAAAGAGCGGAGAACAAAGAGCTGCGTTATGAAATACAGCCAGAACCATGCGGTGACACTTGCATGCGCACAGACACACACACTACACTACACTCAAACAATAGTACAAATCATCTTTTTCCTGTAGCAACGACATTTGTTTAGTTCTCTTCATGTCATGACTATGTGTGAAAACATGTTTCCACTAATCACTCCCCCCCCCCCACTAATTACAGCTACTGGTGAAAGAACCTGTGAAACATCGACAGCTTTCATGTCTTGACATTCTCACATCTGTTTTACTGTCTCTGCATTCCACACAAATGTCGCACGTCGATTGATGCACAGACAAACTCCCGTGCACACAAATCCAGAGGTGGTTATTCGTGAAAAAGCTGCACACACGCAGCTTGAAGAGTGGAGAGGGATACAAGGAAACTGCGTCCTGTGGAGTCGAATGGCAGGTCATTAACTGAACCAATGAAACATGCATCTGAGCTGTGCGGCTCCGACCCGCTCTCGCAGAGGAGCCCCGCTCCAGCCCCGCTGCGGCGTTATCACACACTCCATCACTCAGTCTCACCGGGGCCTTCTGGGGACCGAGTGCATGTGTGTGTGAGGGACTTTGTGCAAGATTATGTACGGGTAGTTGTGTGTGCGCCTTAAGGTTGGTCTTAAAACACACACACACACCTTGGTTGGTGAGTATGAGGAGAAAGGGGGCAGGGTTGGAGTGTTTGTCTTGACCTTGTTGGCTCTCAGTTGGTTTTCATTATGAAGGGCTTTAGTGCTCATACAGTGTGATGCTTCTCAAACCTCCAGCTCGTGACCTTCGTGCCACAGATGAAAAGCATTACAGTGGAGGGTTGGTGCACACTGTCTAATTAGAGATGAAAAAGGCTTCAGCTTTATCTTAAGGCCTTTTCCAATGAAGTTCCTCGATGTGAAGGCGACGCTGACATTGGTGCCACACGCGCGGCATCGGAAAAAAATCAACAATTCAAAGCTGAATCGAGGTTGTACTCTGGTTTTGTTACCGATTTTTTAAAACTTTTTAGTAATACAGCACACACACATTTTCAGCATACGTGTGTTGAGAACAAATTGTAAGTGAACGGTTGCCATATTAATTTCTTTAAAAGACAAGGTCAACTGTCCTCATCCATTCATCCAAGCACCCACCCACGTGCACGGGCGCCCGCCAGTACATCCATTTGTTTGTTGATTTGTTCATTAATTCTCTAATTCGCTTAAGGGTCGTGCAGGGAGCTGGATCCAATCTCAGCTGACATATAGGCTGAGAGGTACAGTTCCCCCTGGACAGGCAGCCAGTGTATCGCAGGGCTGACATATAGAGACAAACAACCATACACACCTATGTTCAATTAGGGTCTCCAATCAACCTAACCCCAATCTGCATGTCTTTTGACTGTAGGAGCAAGCTGAAGTACTCACACATCCACACAAACACAGGGAGAACATGCAAACTCCACACACCGAAAGACCCTTGCCAAACCGGGATTCGTACAGGGAACCTACGTTACAGTGAGGCGACAGAGTTGACTAGACCTCAGTCTGTGAAAAATAACAAATCTTTATCAAATTTGATTTGATGAAGTTAAACCATGCGGAGACCTCACATTGGCGTTTGACTGAACTTAGGAACGTATCTTTTTGAGATTTCCACCAAAGGATCCTCAAATAAATTGGCATTTGCTCAGTTTGTACTTAAATTATATAGTTTCACTATTAAGAATGCAATTGTGCTTTAAATCAGACTAGCTACTTTTTTCCCTTTAGACTTTGTCATGTGAGTGGAAAAGTACTAGTATTAGATGCTTTGCTAATAAAAGCTGTACGGAGCCACCAATTGTATTATGCAGGTACTTTTTTATGCATTCATATTTTATATATATTTTTTTGTCCATCATCAACTGCATCTCACTCTTTTTTGGGGACATTTGCACATCTGTCTTTAACTATTGCTGTCCATGGTGCTGAAATACTTTACTGCAAGGTAATCACTACTGGTGGAGTTTCTAACTCTCATGTCGTCTATATTTTATGCCAATTGAATAATATGCACATATTTATGTTAATTTAAACCTACCTTATAATTAGGATAGGGCATTCTGTACTCTCATTGGAAAGGTCAAACAATCGTTATTTTGTGTTTGCAAGTCAGCATTAAAGCACACAGATTAAACAACTCCTATTTTGTTCTGACTTTATTTGAAGCAGATTCATTAATAATTATCAAAGGACATGAATGATAAGATTAAGGGACACAGACAGAGGTAGAGAAAAAAAGAAAATAAGCAAGAGAGACAGAAAAAAACAAAGTTGAGAGGGAGCTGCACAGATGAAGGGATAATGGCTCTCGATCCTCTCAGCTCTCACCATGACCAAGCACAACTTGACGATGATGGTGCTGATCTTACTTGCAGAATACAACTGTCCCCTTATTGCTTGAAAAGACTGAGTGAGATTTTGATCACAGTTATAAAGACTGAAGATTGGTATTCTTTAGTCGTGGTGAAGCGGTGCGAAGGGTTCAATTTGGTGAAAGCTGCTTTTATGACTATTTTCAGCTCAAATTGGAAAGCACAGAACATACAATTTATCAAGTGCTGACCTCTTTCTAAAGTGCTAAAATGAGTCCATTCCGATTCGAGTGGTTTTAGGTTTTTTTCTGCCACTTATCACACTGAATACCAGAAATACAAATAGAGGATAAAACTGATTGTTGTTTCTGTCTCTTACATAAACATTGCTCTAAATCACTCAAGACTAAAAATAAATTTAAAATGCATCCACTGTGGTGAAGAACAAAAAAGAAAAACAAGATTAAATACAAATTACCAGGGTTTTTCCTGGACGACAAATTAGCCGTCAGCCCGGATGGGGGTTGGTGTACCAATCCTTGGGCAGACTCCCAGGGGGGCATGCACAGTTTCAATAAGTGTGCTTAGTTCATTTTGAGTCTTTTGTTTCATGTTTAAACTGTAAAAACCTTTTTACTGGCTCTGTCAGAAATTTACTGCTCCTCTCTGTGTCTCTATCATTTGCGCTGCACGCTGCCAATAGAATGGATTGACTATGTTTAGAGAGAGAGAGAGAGAGAGAGAGAGAGAGTCAGTGTGTGTGTGTATGTGTGTGTGTTTGCACTGCTTCCTTTCCCTCAAGTTCTGTAGTATCATACAAACACTAAGCAATTCATTTAACCTTTTATAGTGAATTTGACCCAAGACAAAACGTGGTCAACATAAGCGTTTTCCACTGTACTAGAATTTTGACAGATGCTGCCTCCTTGCGAATCTCAATGGAGGAAAAACCCTGATTACATAATACTTTAAGCCTTTTGTTTCCTCTCTGCACACTTACCTTAAGTATATTTTGTCTCCCGCTGACCGTAAAACTGTATGTGTTTGCTAATATGTAAGACAAATATTCAAGGTAAGCCTTTGAAAAGAAAATTGCGGTGAATGTTACGTTTGCACCTGCATCTGACTGAGAGGAATGAAAGAAACGCGGAGCTCGCTGCATCAAATCGCTGTGTGCATACATTCAGGCAGGTCTACCATCACAGAGTGAAGTGTTAATAACAGGAGAATGGAATAAATGCTCCCATAAGCCCCCGCTGAATTGAGCTTCACGGAGCTTCACGGCGCAAATTAGAGGGTTAGATAGAGGATACAGTTCTCTCTCTCTCGCTCTTTTTTACACAGACACACACACAACGAACACAACCCGCGTCCATGTGTCTGTGCCCACGTGTGCATCCTCGCAGACCCAGCTGTCACGAAGCTTTGGTTTCACCCCGCTCGACCCTCAGCTTTCAGGCCATTGTGAGCTCTCTTTCAATTTCAGCCCACCCCGCGGTGGATTCAAGCCATTTTGGAAACTGCTGAGTGTATCGAACTTTTCTGCATGGCTACCGAGGAAGAAAAATCAGCTCATCAGAAAAAAAAGCTCTCCAGGGCTTTCAGACAGGCTGAGACAGGGATTGGTCAATTTACACCTTGGAGAAGGTGTTTCACACTCGTTTTGGATGGCTGTCTCCGCAGGGTCTCTCTGCAGAAAGAGAGTTTACCGTGGCTAAACTGCTCTATTAAGAAACCCACGGAGGATTCATTTCTAATTTGTATCAATTACAGTGCGTACACGTACTGCGAAAGATGGTGATAATTGAAATGATGGTTATATATCATGGATGATCAATTCCTTTTATTCATCTACTCATTCTTTCCTTTATTTAATATGTTATAACTTTTTTATTGTGCTGCTCAATGGATGCAGTGTCTCAGTCGATCCATCTCTTAGGTACAGACTTCAATATCTCTTTTAAATGCATTGCTATGACAGTTTGTAGTGATATGTGTTGCCCCAGAAGATAAAACCAAATGAGTGGTGATCTCCCAATTTTATTTTAAAAGGTCCCTCTACCAGTTTGAATTATTTGGTTTTGCTTTTCCTGTAGCTCTTTACCAACAGGTCAAACATTTCTCTCTGTGATTCTACCTGCAAATCACTTCAGCTGTTCTTATGCATGTAATGCAAATGAGCAAATATCTGTATCTCTACATGCCAAAGTAAGATGGTGAACATGCTGAACAATTTACCTGCTTTGCATTGAGAGCTTGTTAGCATTTGAGTGTAGACATATGTGTGTGTGTGTGTGTGTGTGTGTGTGTGTGTGTGTGTGTGTGTGTTTATATATAAATATCAACGTTAAATCAATATATATGATTTAACAAGGTTTATTTGTCTGTATGTCTTTGTCACTCAGACACTGGCTGCATATAAGTTCACTCAGCAGTGGTTGTTTGCAAAGCAAACACTGGTCTGAATGTTTTTTTTTCCATTATAATCAGTGGAACCGTTGTAACTCTTACTGCAGATGTGCTCTTTTCATCACTGTTTGCTTTTCTCCCTTCCTCATACCACTATTCCCTGTCTCCTCCTATCTGCCACTGCACATCACCTATTTGTACCCACAGCTGCTTCATGATTACATTTTTCCTCTCCACACACACACACATACACACACACACTCACTGAACACACATCTCCCTTTTCCCCCTGCCTATCTTAGATTTTGATTTGGGTTTGGCTGGGGCATGTTTGCTCTCTTCCTTGTACTCTGCAGCCAATACAGAAAAAGAGCAGCACGGCTGATTATTGTTTGCGAGATGTGTGTGTGTGTGTGTGTGTGTGTGTGTGTGTGTGTCTTGAATAACTCCTTCATCTGTTCAACATTTTTTTCACTTGCTCACCACAGCCAGTACCGTCCCTGCGGCCCCAGACAGTTTTTTCTAAAGGGGGGGGGGGCTTAGTATATCACTTACAAGGCCTCAAGATATTTTTGAGTGACATGAAAGAACATTTAGTGTGTGTTTGGGGGGGGAAGAGAGCTCAGGGTGTCGGTCAAAGAAATGTCAGGTTTTAGACAAGCCCATATCAAAAACATTGAAATGTTCCAGAGGTCAGGGTGTAAATCTAACATTTTAGGAATGTCAGATAAATTGGGAAATGTCTAGTATGGGCAACAACAACTTTTACAATGGGCAGCTATGCAGTGTTGTGAGAGTATTGGGATGGGATGGGAAATTAAACTAAAGTGTTGCCAGGGCTTCTCAAAGGAATAAGCCAAGAAAGAGACTGTGGTGCTGAGCTTCACTGCTTTTGAGTTTTCAAAAACTCCTATTGCTGCCTTTCTGACATTCATGCAAATAATTTCAAGTGTTTGCAAACAGAGAACTGAGAGAACCTTCAGAAACCCAATTCTTTCTCTTTTCTTCCCAAATAACAACCTTTGTTTGGACCTTGGCAACTCCACAACCAATCAGACAAAGAGTGGTCCGGTGGGGCAGCTGTCTGTTTCCGTCTCTGCCAGAGTGCTGTTGCCCTTTTTTGCCTGCGATTGCAATTCTATTTGAAGCAACTGATTGCTGTTGCCTTGCCCAGGGGTCCTGTGGAAGTGGACATTCAAGGCTGTGCCCTTCTGCTCATTTTACGGCCCACGGACCATGACACTGCTGGTTGGATGCCTGCGTCAACTGTGATTGGACGCTGCCATTCTAAAAATCAAACACTGCCAACATTTTTGACTGGGCAACGACAACCAAAGAGGAGCCAGCAATGCCCCCTTAAATTATACAAAATGCTTTTCTATTGTTTATCACTAATTCATGAAGAAGCCGCAAGCATTTCAGAATAGGCCTGTAAATCTGGCTAAATCACTTCTTCTGTTTTTACCTATTTCTCATGGACGGAGCTTATCTCACCAAGATGGTGGTGGAGGGAGGGGAGCGTGATAAAGGTGTAGGGACATCGCTTCAAGTGGTGGAAAACAACAAGCAAAAGTAACTGTGACCAGTGTGGAAAAAAAGGATAATTGGTTTGCCTTCTTGTGGTTATCTTGCATGGAGATGAAACTGAGAAGATAGACAGCATTGTGGATGCACAGAAAGGAAGAAAAGTCAAAGAAAGAAAGAAAAGAGCTGAACGATTTTAGCTCTGTTTGCTGTGTGAGCTCTGTAGTACACTTATTGTCTTCTGAAGCTTTGTGCGAGACTCTAGAAGTCCCTTGGACATGCTGGATTTACATATGATCTGGGATCACTTGTTACCCCTTGTGGTAAAGGACGCAATGTCCCGAAGAGAGAGACAGAGGAAGATGAAACGGGGGAGATTAGAGTGGCAGAGAGAAAATCTGAGAGCGGAGGAAAGAAGGGGAGAAAAGGAAAGTTGAAAGGGAAAGATAACGCTCAATAGAATATTCATGAACGTTGCCTCATGCTCTGCTGCTGGTGATGATGGGACCTTGACACCAGAGCCCCTGCTTACTGATGTGCATGCGTTCACGTGCTCCCCCCCCCCCCCCCATAGCCCCAGCATCCCGACCCCACTGAACCGTGCTAATCCTCAACCTCGGATCCGCCGGCCGAACGCACCCAAACAGTCCTCTTCCCCCAGAAGCCTCGGAGGCTCCTGAGCTGTAGTACTTAGTGTGTGTAATATGATCATGTTGGAGTGGAGCCCTCCATCACTGAGGATAGCTTGCTGTGGAGATAATTTCCACTGAAGGGAGGTCACGTTTCTCACTCTTACACGAATGACTGGCTGCGGGTGTGCATGTGAAGGAAGGTGGATGAAACATGTAGGAGCAACAACGATTGCATTTTTGTTTGTGTTTGTCCATGAAACTTCTCGTGTTAGCATCATATGTAACAGAAGCTACAGAGTCGATTCTCTGTGAAAACCCTCTTTAGTAATTTCTCATCTTTCTATTGGCTCTGCAGGAAGGTGCAGAAAGACAACGTTCCCATATTCAGGATGCGAGAGTTTACAGTTGTCTTAGCAACCAAAATTACCCTGTCTCTTGCACTGTACTGTTGTAATGGAAAAAAACATTCAGCATAGCATCATATAAAGACACTATACTGTTATGATGCTGGTGTCACCGGTGTCGTCAGTCATGTTTTATTAATGGTGATCAGATGAAGATATAAAATGTTGGCTAGTGTATGTCTATTTTACTCTGAATGTAACATTTAATAAATACTGAAACACCCTTTTTGGGGGGTTTCTGGAGTAGGGACCAGCCTTCCCCTTCAGTGAGATGGATAACAACCATTTAACTGCAAGACATGTTTTATAATCCTGTCAGTTATCTCTGCAGTGTCCTTATTTCTGCCCAGTATCTTTGTGTATATATATAGGACTTGATTTATAGTACGTCCAATGTCGAGAATCAGTGAAGGACGGTGTCTCTTGTCCAGCAAGGTGAAAGTCTCATGGAAGAGACTCACAGACCTGGAATTATTGTTTACTATTTTTATGACCCACAATAGTTTTCTGAGGACTTTAGTTATTTCGGCAGTTTCTTGTGCAAGACAGGGGAAATTCAGTTTCCCAACACAGCACATTTACATTCACATTCATCCCATGAAACAAACTCTATGGCAACAGTAGAGCAACACCTGGACATCTAGACATCTTTGGACAATAACAGGACCTGTTGCATCCTATCGACCTGAACCAGTGTCTGATGGTGTTATTGAAAATGTTATTATTATCTATTATCTATCTTGTTTATTATCTAGTATTAGCTTAAAAAACCACCAAGGGGTCAGGTCGCCTTATTTTTATCAATGTTTTTGACCAATGCTTTAGTGTAATTTCATCAAATATCATACAAAAGGTTATGTATATTCCTGCTACTCAATTGTTGCCACAACCCTGGTTTCGTCTTTTATCCGAGGGCTTCTCGGTGTGGAAGGACGGCTGGAAACACAATGGTAAACAAATGTTAAATACAGAAACCCTAATGCACTACATTACATGTATCCCTGATCCTCAGACCATGTGTTTTGGTTCCATCAGTGACACGTCTATTTGGGTGGTTTTTGGAACACACTGTCTTCTCTGGCGTCTATCTCTCTCTCACTCTCATTTTCAGGGTCGTCTGACTCCACTCCACATTCACTCTCATTCACTTCCTCTCTGCTCCTCTGCTGCCAGCATTCATGCTGCTTTATGTACATGCGTAACCATGGCGACGGGTAAATAGAGCTGTATAGCATCATTCAGCTTTTGTTGTAGATGTATTATTGGCAAAATGTTCTGGGCAGATGCCATGCAGTGTCACATCTGGGAAAAAGACGTTGCTCCTCAGCAATGTGTAAGGCCGTCTAGCAGACGTGTTCTACCTGTTTGTTATAATAGAGCATTTTAACGTTTTAGAAAAAAAATCACACTTCAGACTCTGTGTAATGTGCCATTTATATAACATTTGTGATACAGGTCCATACAGCACATTCAGAGATTCAGAGATGGGTCCAGATCATGGCTAATGACTGGGCCTTGAAAAAACAGTTTAAACTTAGATATGTATACAAATTATCTGGGCCAGAAATCGAGATATAAAGTACGTGCTTGCTCCAGTTTATATGTGAATTTTAACGGCAGATAAAAGTTAGTTTTAGTTTTATTGTTGGTATTATCCATCCTCACCTGATGCAAACTACATCTTGAATAGTCAGGCCATCCACACATTTTACAAGGATTGGAACCATTCATCAAAAGCACCCTTTCAGGCCGTAGATAATACGTTTAAGTTAATTTAGGAAATTGTTGCCAGACTTTCTCATGAATAAGAACTGATTGACAAAGCTCCTGTGTCGCAGAGTGGGCTGTGTATAACTGGCATCTCCTGTGTAGGTAAATATGAAATAACTAACGGCAAATAATAGCCCGCATACTTAAAATGCTCCAGCAAAAACCTCCAAAGCAGCCACCAGTCTGAGAAAATGGGAACTTGTAGTTGCATTTTGTAGAGCTAAAAATAACATAAAAACAGACGAGGTCGATCTGAGTCCTCAGCATAGTGGACAGCCTGTCTACTGGCTTAGAATCAGAAAAAATTACTTTCACCCTCGCTGCAGGGTTAGTCGTGTGCACTGTGCCTGTTAACTGTGAGAAGACTTTTCAACTGACGACCCAGGAGAGATGGAGGGTTCAGCCTTGGGAAGTGGATGATCATCGTATTAAAGGTCTATATTTGTATTGTTGGTTAATGGTTTATAGGTTAATTATTAGCATACTGAAAGACAAAGCTACTCATCAAGTCAAACCTCAAATTTGTATTATAGTATGAATTGAAAGTGTGAATGAAATCAGAATGAATATCACATAAAGAGACTCATGTAGCTGCTTTAACATGTGTCCTGAGTTATGAGAAGCCAATACATTATTCAATTTTGTTTTGATCTGTGAATTTTATCTTGAAAAACCACTCCAGTGATTCGTACTACATCTCCAGGATTTGAATTTTAAACAGAGGGAATGGTTTATGTTTGTGGGAACAATTTGAGAATCCAGATATTTCACCATGAGCTCCTTGCAGTGTGACGTCTGTTCTTTAATGCATCAGTTCTGGGCAGGTACAGTTACTCTATTCCTCTTATGAACATGTGTATGGTTGAAGAAATGAAGTTCAGTATTTCTCAGAGGATTTTGTTTTTCAGGCTTGTAGCCTTCATGAAATTCCACTGCTGGTGTACAAATGCTACTGAACAGGACTGTGCAGCCATGCTAGGTTCTCTGTGAGGATTTACTTTGGCTTAATGCAGAAGAAGAGTAAGGCTGTTTTAATATCCTGGTATTTGTTCTAATGTAATACGTATTAATTTCACCAAAAGTTTACTCTTGTATTGCAAGTCCTGCATTGCCCCCTCTTCAGACTTACTGTATTTTTTCTTGTTTTTAATGTGCACAAAGCAGTTCATTCATTATGATAGATCAACCATGTAGTTTTCTGTACTGGTTCAAGGAGTTTTGAGAGCTTGAGTAAAACACATATATCCTGGGGTGCCACCTCATTTCATCTTCTTGTGGGACACGTTGTCTTTTTCCCTCTGCCAAGGAGGTTATGCTTTAATCGCCATTTCTTTGTTTTGTTTTTCTGTTTATCTGTCCATGCCATTTCTTGGAGGGGTAGCTCAGACCCATACTACTTCAAAACTACAGAAGGCTCCTTGGCATTTCATACACATATCACATCACCAACGAGGACGTTCACAGAACAATCAGGCAACAACCGGGACGACCCTCTCCCTATAGTCACACTTTCCAGCTCTTCCTGGGGCATACTGAAGTTTTCCCAGGCCAGATGGGATACTAAATCCCTCCAGTGAGTTCTGGGTCTGTTGCTGGGTCCTCTCCCAGTTTAGCTTGCCCGTAGACCTCCAACAGAAGGCATCTATAGTCAGGATGTCCAAACCACCTCAACTGTCCTCTATTGACATGAAGGAGCCGCTCCCTCCATATGTCTGAACTCCTCACCCTGTCTGTATAAAGAGAGACAGACACACACAGCCAGTTATTGCATTGCACAATTTGATCCACAATCCCAACTTGCGGTATCAATACCAGTCTGGAAAAATGATAATAATTGCCAGTTCTATGTCCAGTTGACATATTGCTGATTGCACGGGGCTCATTTGAGATTACAGCCTGTGGCTCAGATGTAATTGATTTGCTCTTCATGTGGGATCGACACCCACCACCATCACCACCAAGTTCAACCCGGAGTCGGTTTGTTTAATGGATCAAAACGGGACATTGGAGCAGGTTTCCTTCTGCAGCCACCTCAGGTGACTCCTCTGCGTGGACGTGCATCTGAGGCGTCGGTGCTTCTCTCTCTGGTTCGCCTGACAGGAGCTCTGCCTTCACTCATCTTCTGTCTCCCTCAGTGAAGTTCATGAGATCACAGGCAGAACGGCCCTGTTGCTGCTGAGGCTGATTAAAGTGCTATTCAAAGCCTCCGCCTGTGGCTTTGAATACATCACACGTCGGCTTCTATGTAAGTTGTATTGAGTAAAAACCCTATAGCTTAAACAGCCCTCCCCAGTCGAGGGATGGATCCTCTCCAACAACATCCTCTTTTGGAAATACGATTTATCTGTGTCCGGCCCAATTAATATATCACTTTAAACTTTGTGGAAAGTTTCTAGCTAGTTTGTATTCCAAGACTATTCATTAGCTGGATTGAGTGGTTTGAAAACAATCTCCTTTTAATTGTTTCTGTTTGATTCCGACCGAAGCAGGGGCTGTAATTAAAAGAGAAGCAGACAGAGGGGAGATAAATGAAGCGTTAAAAGGCCAACGTGCTCAAACATGCTGAGGAAGTAAAGGTGTGGAAGCGATTTCCAGGCCTCTCAGCCATAGGCATGCCACGGACACTAAGTTCAACATCATAACTTGCTTTCTTACATGAAATTTATGCACATAATTCCATATTTATGTTTCCAGAAATATTATGGGGAAACTCATTCGCCCAGAATGAATGCTTGTCAGCAGGGCAACAAAACAACAAACATAAAAAATGTTCTTTCTCTGCCCTGCAGCCTGGAAATAATCCATCACCAAAACTTTTCCACTGGGATAACAAAGTCTGATGCTGCCTGAGATCACCGGGGGTGAGGACACACACACACACAGTGTGAGGTATATGTGAACTGTTGCAACTGCAGCGACAAAAAAGAAAAAAGAAATTTAACTGGTTTTATCTATATGTGTTGCCGTGGTAGCTTCGTATAATTCAGTATTAAATCTGACATCGGCATCACCAGGCGCTGAGCCACAAGCCCGGGTCCATTTTCCATGTGACATAGATAACCATGTTCATACAGTGACAATATCCTGTTACATATATTTTTGCTCACGACCGTCAAAGCGGCATTATCTCCCCACTGACCCACAGGCTGACCCGCTCTGTTAAGGCGTTATGCTGAAAAGTGCTGAGTGGCCGTTTACTACAAATGGGATTTCCTTATCTCGAGTCGGAGAGAACTCTGTCATCAGCAATAGATGTCTCTCTCCATTTTGCTCTGTAATTCATTTCCTGGCTTTCTCTTCGCTCCACTTCTCCTTCTCCTGACAGGTGAGATAGATAAAAAAAAAGCTGCGAGCCTGTTGTTTGCCGACGGGCTGTTGAGAATCTCCAAACTTCACAAGGGCAGATAATGTAAACGCAAAACAAGCTCCGAAATGAAATTCTACAAAGCTACGGTGTGAAATGAGGATTATAGATAAAAATCCAAATGTGATTTTATAATTAAAAATTGATACACACGTTCAATTATTTAACATGCAAATGAGGGAGATCATTTACAAGTTTTTAATTTGTGAAGAGCCGCTGCTGTGAGACGAGTCCAACCGATTTCTGCCTGTATGCTTATCTGCTGTGTTTATGATCTATCATTTTCATTTTGCAAAAAGGACACCAATAAAGTACCACACACACACACACACACACAGTGATGTCTGCATGACTTCAGAGGACATTATATTGACTAACAGCTACCTACATTTATTTCATAGTTACTACTTGTCTAATCCTAACTCCAGACTTAACCTTAACATAACCTAAACCTAAACCTAAACATAAAGCCTCACCTTAAAAAATGTCATCATCTTTAAATTCTATTATTTTTATTATGGTTACTTGTTTTCTTTCCCCGTAAACCAAAACCTTAACCCAAACTCACATATTACTCCCAACCTTAACCAACTAACTAACCAAGATCAGTGCTTTTGCTGGAAAAAGCTCCTAAAGAGGTAAGAAAAATGACTACACACACACACACACACACACGCACACACACGCACACACACGCACACACACAGTTAACTGGCTTCAGTACAGTGGCCCTTTGCTGAAGCCTCTGGGCTCCACACCAGCAGAGCTCCATCTCATTATCTCCAGTTACACAAATGTTGTGGAAGTGTTGAAACGTCCATTTCGTTGCAGCAGCAGCTCAGCACGACAGGTGAAGTCAGGACACACAGCAGCAGCAGCAGCAGAATGAACGGTAAGCGTCCATTTGTCTTTTTCTCAGAGTCCAGCATTTTCAACTCGGATATTTGCTGTCCATCTGTTTGGGGAAATGTCCGCGTGAGAATGAGGGAGGAGAAGGCTGCTGTTTTGATTTGTACTTATTTATTTATAAAGGGAGACAGGAGAACCTTGAGAATGAATGAGGGTTTTTTTTATTATTGTAAAGTTAACAAAGAATGTATGTTTCTGTGTCTGAGGAAGACAAGAGACATAAATAAATGGATCGCTTTAACACTCTGGATCATTTTATTCTTTCCTCTCTCACGTCCTTGGAGATATTGCATTTTATCATGTCGACACTCCCCTTGTGACCCACGCAGTGGCAGACGAGAACCTTGCTGAAGTTGGCGGTCAAGGTTATTAGTGAGTCATTACTACAACTTCCTGCTGGCCCATTTTTCAACCCTTTAATGATGCGTGCACACACTTGCCAGCAGACAGACAGAGACGATTGAAAAATCATCATCTCTTTTTCTGACCTCCTCCCGTACTCGCTCTCTTAACTCCGCGTCTCCACCCATCCATTTGTGCCACCCTATCTCCTCCTCTGCTTTGTGGTGTTGACTAGGGGCAATATCTCTCCTCTCCTCCTTGACGTTGATTCCAGTGATTTAAATCCTCCAACTCGTGACACAAATTACCTGTAATTTACAGCCACCCCTCCATGCTCATAATATGCTCCAGTGAGAATTTAATGTTCCTTCTGTCTTTCCTTTCCCCACCAACCCCCTTTCTCTGTTCCTTGCTCTTTGTTCTCATCAAACCCCTTTATTCTCTCTCTCTCTTTCTCTCTCCCCCCGTCTCCTTGCACGTGTACCTTAACTGCGTCACGATTTATGGCCCCGGCTCTTCCTCGTATCAAAAGGAAAAGCCTATGCAAGCACAGAGGGAACTCAAAGTCTAACATCCTCCTTTTGAATGGCTGCTGGGATGTAAAGCTGAAAATGAAGTGTCAGCTCTGCCACTTACACAGACAAAGGCTGGATCCATCAATACTCAGCAAAAGATAATGTTGGCATACATCACAAGAAAAGGCCTGTTTTATTATGTTCCTCCTGTGGTTTGAGATGCTCCCTAAATTGATCAGCTTCTCCACAAAGGCTCCCCAACAGGAGGGGACATGTCGTCACGTGGCACCCCGCTCAAGGATATTGTCAAGTTTCTGGGGAGACAGGTTTCATCCTTTTACTTCTGTCATTTGCAGAAAAGTTAAAAGCAATTTGCTGCTTGATTCAACTGGTGACAGCGTAAAGCCCGACTATTGTTTCCCCTTGAGATGAAAATTCAAAAAGCATCACACCCGAGACGGTTTTATCTCAAACTTGGGGCTCACTCAGGAAAGGGGAAAAGGGGGTTGGACCGTGTCATAAACCAGTGAGTGGAAAATGTCCTCTGTCACTTTAGTGTCTGCAGGTAGAGGCCTTGCAGATGTGGCACTTCAAGAATGGAGGTTGCAATCACCTCTGAAATGGAATCATGGAGCACTTCACAGCTCACTGGCATTCGAGCGCTTTCAGCGGCATGCCATGAAGAGGAAGAGGCTCAGACAGTTAGAAATGATACAGACCCCCCAAACTATAGACACAAAGGAACTCCATCTCTTCTCTGTTTGCTGCTCTCACAAAAAAAAGTCTCTCTCTCTTCTCTAGTCTTTTTCTTTCTTTCTTTCTTTTGCCAAATTGCTGTATTTCTTACCGGGATTGTGATTGAGACCACTGAGATTGAAGTTATGGGTCTCTTTTTAACACCTGGGGCAAAGTGGTGCCGAACACGAAACCAGCATCTCTGCTAGTTGAAGACTGATGCAGTCCACCACCCGTCGTCCCGGTTCCTTAAAGAACACTTGCTCCTATCTAAGCACCCAATGGACTTGGAATTTGTCTTAGAGGTTGTGATGAGGTCATGAGCTCTTTTGGTGAATTCCTCAGCCGGGGGTTTTATCTAGTAATGTGTGCTTCACATAGGAGGTTGCACAATGTGACATGAAATTGCGGACTGCTTCTTTAAGACATACTGTGTTGCCTAGCTACAACAGCAGCCTCATCTGGTGGCGCTGTGTGTCTCTCAGGTCGGTGGACTCCTGCACCTCCTGTTGACTTTGAGCACCTGTTGCACTGTTGCCTCTCAACGCACGATATTACGAGTTTTAGGTAAGTGTGGCCTCCTTTTTCTTTATGTATGAAGAGATAGTAGCTGTACAAACGGGCTTGGTAATGCTGATGTGTAGCTTCTGTTAATAAAGGAGGAACATGTGGAAACCCCAGCACCTGTGTGGTGAGTTGATAAACATTAACTCCACCACGACACACGCAGTCCAAATTATTACAACAACACACAGGACACTTAGTTTGTTGCACGTGCAGCTGCCTCCTCCCGTGCCTGCATCATCTCAGGGAACTGTGGTGGGATTGTGTTTTTGCCGTAGAAGAGACGTTTCAACTTTGGTTGTGGGATCTCTGCCCCACAGTGAGAACGTTAATACTCTAAGCAGGGAAGTGTTTTTCTTTGTATAGGGGATACGGGAGTAACGAACTTTACCCGTAACTCTCACTCAGACTGTTTACATGCTTGTTATGAAGGCGTGAATAGCTGTTTTCCTAATAAATGCTTGTCACAGCGATATAATTCTATTTTAATTTGCTACTGGATTCAAATGTATCAAGTGATTTTGCAAGATTTCAGATTTCTTACATTTATGAGCATTTACCCGCATGGGTCGCCATGTTGATTCGCTTTGTTTGTTTGTAAAGCATTCTGGGATTTCATTCTTGACCCTTTTTGACCATGCCCCTCATGCATCAACCTTTGCGGCTGCGGCTAAGGAGGTCGAACGGGTTGTCCACTTACCAGATGGTCGGCAATTCGATTCTAGTCTCCTCTGCTCTGCACGTTGAAGTGGCGTTGGGCAAGATACTGAACCCTAAGTCACCTCTAATGGCTGTTATGGCAGATAGACAATAGAGAAACTGAAGTGCTGCACATAGATGCACTGTAGACTAGACTAGAGAAAAGCTTTATAAATAAAAGCATTGCACTTATTCCATGTGCTTTACTTCATACACTTAGATTTGTAGAATGAAGCCCATGGTTTTGAAAGGTACCAGAGATCAGTCTATGAAAATGTATTTTTCTTGGGAGAAAAAATGTTCCAGTGACTGAATCCTGGTGAAAGAAATGTCTTAGAAGTTTCCTTTGACTGATGAAAACACTAGAAAAACGTATTAAGACTGTGGCAAAACTCTGACCTTCAACTAGTGATTAAAAGAAAATATGTGTCTTCACAGAGTAGGAAGAAAAAAATGTACAGCTCAGCGAGGGAGACGTAGCAAAGACAGTGCGATATGATCAAAGACGAGCAGGAGATAAGAGAAATAGCTCAGGTAGAAAATAAAAACTAGAGGCGTTACACAATGAGGACAATACACTGAATCAAACAGGCCCATTTAAATGATAATGAAATTGCGGAGTGCGGTCCAGCTCGGCGCACAAATTCGACAAAACAAAAAAAACAGTGAGGAGAGTTTAACACAATCTATTAAAGTTGTGTGCAGACGTGGATTTACCAGCAAACAAACCAGTTGACATTTCCATTTTCATTTTGTGTTGATCTGTAATTTCCTGCCAAACAAACACACACATTCTGTCAGTATCCAGTCGGTGCAGAGCTTATTTGCAACAAAAGAGATCTACACACGCCGAGATGTTTCTCTCATTACAATTTCATCAGGACGGTATCTTTTATTTGTAATGATTTCATTATTCCCCCGCTCTAAAGTTGGCTGTTTTTCTGACCTATAGACGTTGTTTTTGTTTATTAAATATCTGACATATAGTTGGGTGAAGTTAGATGCATTAAAGTGATGAAACTTCCCGAGTCAATAGCTGGCAGGCCTGCGGTTTCATTGCACTGAAGTATGGCAGTAATACTACAGATCAGGATTTCACCTTTTACGTCTGACAACTCAAATAGCTTTCTGCCTGAATAGTGGTTGATTGAATTGCTGATGTGTTTTGTGAGTGTGTGTGTGTGTGTGTGTGTGTGTGTGCGCTGTGGGAAAAAAGGGTATTATATAGTTGTGGTGTTTATTGATATTGTGAGACTCTGGGTTTCTCCACTCACCCGCTCACATACACAAAAACATCTTTAATCTTCATCGAACATTTTGCTCCAGCCTGATATTGTTGTGCTTTACAACCGGCAATCAAGCACCGTGGAGAGCCAGTCCTGGTTTCTGCACCAAAAGGGATTAAAGTGACTGTCCAATTAAAGGTTTTAGTATTCTGCTGTCGTGGCCAAAAGTAACAGCTCAATGTCGATGTATTTTTTTATTTGGCTTTTCTTCAATATCTTTTCTCCAAATGAGCCTCGACACATTCTCCTTCACCCGTTTGTAAAACCATTCCTTTGTTAATCTTTTCCTCATATTGTCAGACCTGCAGTAGAAGCCGAAGATGAACCAGCCGTGTGCTGTTCAGCACAGTTCTCAGCTCAGATGAGGTGGTTTGGGATGATGCACTGACACTGAAATGTCTTCCAGCTGCTGTGGATGCAGAGCACAGAGGCTCCATAAAGATCCACTGTATATGTGACATGCAAAGATGAGAGGAAGTTGAGCCGGGGTCTTTCTTAGTGGAGATCACATGTTCTCCCTGTGTCTGCGTAGGGCTTTCTCAGCTTCCTTCAATACTCTGGCAATCTCTCCGGGCTGAACTCTACCTACCTCTTGCCGATTGTCATCTTGTATTCGAAACACTAGTGAATCTGAGCCATCGATGAAACTGCCGATTCCAGTCGCCCAATGCTGTTGTGTGAAAAAGATGCATCTCAAAATGATTGGCTTTTTAATGACCTAATATTCATTGCATTTTCCAGATAATCCAACAGAGGTTTTGAATGTTTTATTCAGCAACAGAATGATGAATACGCTGTCAACCCTATAAAAAACACTTAATTCTTCAATCTATTCAATGCCATATGGTGTGAATGAAGCTTAGTGCTTCATGCTACATGAGCTGTACCTGGTTACACAGCTCTGAACTGACGCACACAGCTGATATTTGTTCCGAAATTCAAGGAGTATTTTTGCCCACAATCTTCTTTTTACAGAGCTAGTAAGCTACCAAGCTAGAAGCATGAAAAACAATGACAGAAAGAATAGATCTGTGCAAAGTTAATCAGCAACTCTTTTGACAATCAATTAAGCATTTTTGTAATTTTTAAAGCAAAAATCCAATTACTAAACAAATATTCCTTGGCTCGGATTTTGTCATAATTGTTGTGAATTAAACAACCTTAATATATGTATTTAATCTCTTATTGGCTTTGGGAAATTTTAACAAGCATGTTTTTCATTATTTTCAAACACTTCGTACCCCTAATGATTAATGACTAATCATTGTTTTAAACCCCAGGTCCCACACAGCTGTAAAAAGTTGATTTACAAAAAAACGCTAACAAAATCAATGTATTTCCCACCTCGGTGGAACGATCGCCTGCTACAAAGTAAGCACCCCTCCCTGTGTGAAGCCCATCACCATGAACACAATGTCATGCTAGATAAAGCAATTCAATCCTATTAGGTGACATTAGTGCAAATCTAGTCCAAACCACTGTTTTATGAAGTGATTACTCCGTTCAGCCTAAAACCAAAATACACATTAAAAAGACACACGGAGCAGGAAGACAAATTTTCATGGTGTTACTTGGAGGGATGTTGGATGTCATCTTTTAATTAATACTCGAGCACATGTGGATACGATGGGTTGTCCATTTTATAAAGTGTTATAATAAAAAGCCAGATGATACAACCAGAGCCGTCACAAACCTATGTTTTTAACTTGATGCAAAGCAGACAGACATAATACTATATCTATTCAGACGAGGCAGAAACTGTGGAGCTGGGCTTTCGGTTGACAGGGTGGTAAATGCCTCTGCCAGACTATAGAATCCCATTATAATTGTAATTTCTGTTCATGATGTCAAACCCAGAGCGTTAAGGGGCCCCTGGCATTACCCAGGATGCACCTGACTTCATTTTCTCCTCAGAAACACAAATGGCACAATTCTTCTGCGGAGAAACAAAACAAGAAAAGACACATCAGAGCCCAGTGTGGAGAATATAAACTGGCATTTAACTGAAGACTACACTGTCAACAGTCGATGTCGGATCCTCAAAATAGTTTGCCTCTTTGTGAGAATAATGGTAAATATTTATATTTCAGTCTGTTTTGATGAGCGACATAAAGGACTTGGCAGGAAGAAAAACAGGGAAGGTGTGGACTCTCTGTTTTTGTTCCTTGTGCCATTTAGTGCTAAACTTGCAACAGCAAAGTTTTTAGGAGACCCAACTTTTATTTCCTGACCCAAGGCGCCTAATAAAGACACACTCTAAAACCGCAGCATTGTTTGAAACCAACCGCCTTAAATCTGAAGAGCTGACAGAATCATTAACGTTTACAAAAACTTTAATATCTCAGCCTCTGAAGCAGATAGAGACATTAAATAAAAGATATTTGCTGGCGTAAACATTTGGCTTTCATTCTGAATCATTGTTGTTTCCCTGAGGGTCAGCAGGAACATCATCTTCTGCGATGCAGAAGTCTAAATCTTCTTTTTTCATAAATTAATGTTATCTGCATCAATATGTCCCCTCGCTAAGATCGTCATCCACCTCGACTTTAAAAAGAATCACGATTTATATCAACATATAAAACGCACACACATCATCGGGCATGGTCACACATATGCAAATGTGAACTCACACGAAGCCATGCTGTGATTTGTCTCACCACAGGAAGCAAATGTTTGTATCTGCCTGCTCTCTCGCGCTGATTGAAAGTGAACCCGAGAGGCGAAGGTTCTCCAATGATCCATTTGTGTACGTGTCCCCGTGGCTTCATCCTTCTCTAATGAGTGAAGCACACAGTACATTGCACCTGGTCTCACAGGTATATACACGCACATGTTGCATCAGGTCTAAATGGGTCGAATGAATTAAGCATCACATTTATTAAAGGGTACAGATATATATGTCTGTGCATTGGGTGAACAGCTGCTGCACAAAGCACACAACTGTTACACAGTGGACATGCTGGGGACCCACTCTGATTGATCATCCCACAGTTTGGGCCCTCCCACTGGGGCCCCACCTGGACCCCATTCCAAAGCACTTCACGCTGGTAACGGGGAACCATGATGGGCTGCCCACTGTGGGGACGATTTCCTGCCCACACAGAGCAGATTTTATGGGTCAAATTATAGCATAATTATAAAGAACTGAATTAAGATGGTGAACACAAATAAAACAAAATTGAGCAGCAGTCTTTGCACAGTGGTGCTGTGCACATGCTGCCTCCTGATTTAGATTGTGTGGTATCATGTTGCACCATATGTGGTGTCCTAACAACATACTGGAGGGACATGTAGTACAAAAAGCACCAGATACTTGAAATGCATGAAATCAAAACACCTCTAAATTCCTGTCGGTACCTCGTGGACTTGGGGGGGGGGGCTTGTTCTCTGCTGTGTGTGTGTAAAACAAGGTGTTTCCATCGTATCAAAAAAAAGAATGTGTTTGCTTTTGTAGGAATGTTCCGTACATGATGCAATTCAATTAGGTATGCATAATTACTTCCTGCAATATGACGGATTTCACAGCTCGCAATTTACAGCATGTGGGCTAATGCGAGTCGACAGGAACAATTCCTCTTCATTAGACCTTCTCCGATGTTCTCAGTGACAAAACGCCCATGTTCGCATCACAGCAGAAAATACACAAACCGCTGCAAAATGCAATACACAATATGCACACTCCTCCTGTCTGCAGTCTTCATTAACTATCATATTCCAATGTGGAAACACCTTCTTCTAAATGTCCACCAGAAGAAGTGGTTTCAATAATAGTCAAGATTCGGTTCAATAATAGTGAGAAAACACTTTCGGACTAATTGCAGGAAGTTGAAATCGCAGTAAACAATAGAAGAAGAAAAAGACGTGGAAGAGACTTACAGGATTACTGAAGTAGGTGCTGGAAGTGATATAATGATATTGCAGTGGCAACAAAGGAACAAACTTCCTTGATTTTCTCTCTTCAAACGGAAAGACGACAGGATGTATGTATGTCATAAAAAAGTCTTGAGTGTGCTGCTAAACTGAAAAGTGAAACTAAAACAAAATGTTTGATATCTTTCAGAGAAATACACAATTCTACCGTATTTTTTACTTATTATTACACTACTACACTTGTAGCAACTGAACTGACAAGTTATATTAACACAATCGCTAGCTTCATTTTGAAATAACTCGATTCATTTGTGTGTTACTAATTAAAGTATTTTTTTTATGGTGTGGTAAGTGCTAATTTTCTTTTTCAGTATCACTGAATTCACAACACATCACACGATTACACCTACTTTACAAATCTTTGAATTCCTGGTATAATCTTTGAGCTGTATAGAACAGTTAATGTTGTGCACAGTAATGGGTACTGCGTGCATGTGCAGGATGAGTGGATACTGAACAAAACCAGTCCAGTCTGCTTCCGAAAACACCACTAACAGCGGCATCTGTGGTGTGTATGTTGTATGTAGAGACGAGTTCAAGATACCACGGTTAGTTAAAGCTTTATATTGCAGATGGTTGAGCACATGCACTGTGAAATTTACTGGTTATCTTTAGTTGCTGGACCTTTTTTCCCATCCTAACAACGCGGAGGCCATTCAGGTGCCTGTTGGTGGGTTGGTAATTGAGGATGTGGGGTAAGAGACAAGTCCCCTTAGGAAATCCCCAGCACATCGGCCATTATCCCACACTGAGGATTGGATAGCTGCTCCAATGCTGACATTTCCATTTATATATGTCACGTTCGGATCCCGGGAAAATGAAGAAAAACGAAGAAGGAGGGAGGGAGAGGAAGGAAACAGTTGTTCAGGGCTGTAAACAAAACCTTTGATATGAGTGTTAGCGTGTGTGTGTGTGTGTCTCTGTGTGTGCATGCTCCCACAATAGACTGGGGTCTTAGTGGTATTAGAGACTGCTGGTGGAGTAAGCTGGGGGCTCACACACCTCTTCTGCAGAGGCAGACCGCTAAAAAGAAACGAGATGAAGTGCAGCAGCGGTGTGCACTAGCTGGAGTCAACAGTGAGTGGCGACCCAGGGAGACGAGGGAATTGGATTAATTGGAATGGAAGTTTCATGTTTTTGTCTTTAGCGTCTCTGCAGTCATCCGAGCAAAGCTAAAGAGAAACGATCAGACTATCGTTGTAATGCATTTAAAGTAAATTCAACTTTGTGAGTTCAATAAAGAATTGATGGTGCACTGCATGGTTCAAGGAATTGATTACAATAGTCTGAAACGCGTTCAGCAGAAAGAATGAAGAAAGGCCTATTTTTAAAAAATTTAGAACTTTGCAATAGTCAAAAAAACGCTTCATGCTTCACGTATGACGGCTGACAAAAACCTTTGTATTGTGCTGAGAAGTGGTTATAATTATTGTCATTAAAAAGCCATTATAATACATCATCTAAAGCTCATGTGCGACTTTAATGATAAGTACTCTGTCAAATACTGTTTAAAACAGTGAAACCTCTGCTTTAGCTGCGAATGGAGCTGGATAAACTAAATCAAACGTCTCCAGGTGTCCTGTGCTCACAAATGCATTTCCTGTTGCTTGTTACATCAATTTATAATTTATTAGCATTTACATAAAAGTGACTTCTAACAGAACGATTTCTCCAAATTGATGTAAAACCATAAGAGGTCAGAAGGTGCCACTGCCCCGGGGCCTTCGCTCCATAGGGGGCCCTTACTGAGTCCCTTTTTGGCTGAAGTTACACCACCAGGCCAAATGCAGCACGACTGAGGGATGTTTATCGGTGAGAGGGTGGAAATCGGCTGCAATAAAACTCAAGGAGTGACACAGAAAAATTTAATGGCATCCTGTGCTTCACTTACATCATACATCTCGTCTTGCTCTTGGCCTTGGCTGGTGAAAAGGTATCGATCAAAGGAAAGAGTAGAGGAGGATGAAATCCAAAACATCTATAATAAAAAAGGGGCTTTCATGTGTACTGTGTAATTATTTAAAAATGGACCATACTTACATTCTTATTCCATTATTAGTCTTTGTAACTTAAATTTTGGTCAGAAGGATGGATGATGGCTGTATTGACAGCATCTGTCTGTGGAGTTGCAGATTGTCTTCGACTGTATTTGAATAGTCCTTGTATTAATGTAGACCCCTGTATCTATTTTACATTTGAACAGACCATGTATAGTGGTGTCTGTTATAGTCTATTATATATAGATGTTATTGTCAGAGAGACAAGGTGCTGAGACAGTGTACCTGTCTGTCGCCTCTGTCTCTGTGGTGCAGAACCTCTCTTCAATCGATGCACAGTAATGTCCTCAGTACTGAAACATTTTGATGCGACCGCCAACCTGTTTTCCTCTTTGTTCTCCAGAACAGGTCTGTCAAAGTGGCGTCCCTGAATATTTGCTTGGCTCAATAAGTAACTGTGTATTTATGGATAGAATAGAACAGGATGTGTCAGCTCTTTTACAGTTGTGAATTTTAAAATGACTCAGGTCTGTATATTATACTGCGGCTCTCTGGTCTTTCTTAAAACGATCACCCAGTCACACACATATTTATACAGCACTTCTATGCGCCGTGCTTTCACACATCATTCATATCCTGCCGGCGCAGCCACAATTTGAGTGTTTCGCCTAAGGGCACTTTGGCATGCAGACTGGATGAGCTGGTTGAACCACCAACCTTCTGGTTAGAGAACTGACCTACTCGTCCTCTAACCCCTCCTGACGGTCTCACTTCACCCTTGTGTAAAATTATTTTTATAACAAATGTTTATTGTGAATGAAATGAAATGAAATGAAGAAGGACGCGGAGAAAAGAAATCTAAGCAGTTATAATGGTTGTTATACCAATAGCTACCTCCTCCAATGGAGGTTATGTTTTTTGCCCGTCTGTCTGTTTGTTTGTCTCCGGGATTACGAAACTACTAAACTGATTTCCACAAAACTTAGTGGAAGGATGGAACATGGGTTAAAAAAGAACCACTTAAGTTTGGGAGGAATTTGGACAAAGGGAAGGATCCAGTATTTTTTCTTTTACAGTTTTCTTTGGGTAGCTAGGGTTTACATTCCCACACATTTCCCAGGGAATAATACATCAATAATTATTATGATTTCATGATCTGCATTGTTTTGTTGGTTTAGCTACAAGTCCTGATTCAATTTAAAGGGGCCGTTTGTCCAAATGGAAAAAAGAGATTTTGCAAACTACAGACGTTCACAATAATTAATCCAAGAATATTGAAAGGTCTTCAGCATTGATTTTCTCTAAATATATATATACAGATAATATGACGGTTTGATTTGTACTGCACTCTGTAGTCTATAGTCTGCCGCTTCTTCCCCTTCGATATCTTTGGCAGTCTGAATGCAAAGAGAAAGAGGGAAGATCACTCTGACTCCCTGAAGAGGTGAGGGGTCTCTCACAGGAAGAAAAAAAAGAAAAGTCCAAACCAAAACAGTTGCCATTTATATGTGCCAGACACCCACAGGTCCTGAACAGGAGGATCTATCCTCTTGTCTTGGAGTAAAAGGCCCATGGGATCAGCACAGTGGTTGGATGAATGAGGTGTTGTGCCTGACACCAAGCGATTCCGGTTAATAAATGGTGTGCTTGATCCAAGGCCGGCTGTGCAATTGTATTTAGACAGTCTGATGAATTGGGGACCAGGAGCTGTCCTCACTTTTTTCCTGAGCAGAGGTGATAATTCATGTCGGAAGGCTCGTCTTTAAACTGTTGGCTTTTCTGTTTCAACTGTAAGAGAGGGCCTTCGCACCACTGACTGGAATACCAACCAGTGTTTTCTGTGGACAGTCGTAAAAGTGAGGTGAACTGAGGTGAAAAAGGACACAGTCAAAAATCTAAATGAATAAACATGAAAAGACCAGTAAACAAAGAAGTAATATTACTTACTATTTTCAATTCTCATCCATTGATCTTGAAGAACAGTTCAAACTGGATCTCCCTACAGCCACAATATCTTCCTTTCAGAAGTAACTTTACTGCAGACAACTGATTTTCTCTGTGAGCTATGCTCTCTGTTTTTGCAAGGGAAAAATAACCAAATAATGAACTCTCTTCATTTACATGTATGGCAACAGAATAATTCAAGGAGAACAACTAGAGGCTCTAACCACAGGGAATCGAGCACCAACATGACAACAGCTGTAGCCGTAGAAAAACATGACAGGCATGACCAACCTGAAAAAACAGACAAAATAAAACCAGACAAAATATAACGATAACCACATTACACACAAAAATACACTGTCAAAAGACTGAATCCAAATAACAAGCCAAACTGAGAAAACAAGAAATATAGAGAGTAAGAATCCCTTCTGAGGATACACAGGACAAGAACAGGTGGTGATTTCAACTGTGCTGTTATGGTTTTTGCTGCTATAAATATAAATCAGACATAAGCCTTTGCTTGTTGCTCAAAAGTATAAACTTGTAACAACCCCATAAATCTAGATCTCTCATCTCCCCCCCGCAGACTGGAGTTATTCAGATTTCAGTTTGTTCAGAAATGTTTGTTCAAGGGGACGACATAAAGTACAATATATGAAACAAGTGTTAGTCTCTCAGATACTAGTGGCTGTAATGAGATCTGGATGTTTTAACAGTCCTCAGTCTGAGCCTGGATCATTGACAGCCTTAACCTGAATCCTATGGTGGAAATGCTCGACTACAAGAGGCAGTCTTACACTCAAGTTCCAATCTGTCTGACTACGTTATATTCTAATAATAAAAATTGTCTTATTATAGATTAAATCACACTAATTTGTTTGTGTGTATTTGTTCTTGCTATATCCCTCCATGTTTTTATTCTTTGAAGTTGGGGCATACGCATCCTCAACACCATGAAGCAATAAATTATGAGCTCTTTCCTCGAGCCAAGTCTGCAGGATTACCGACTTATGTTGTGCATAATAGGCTCTACATGTCTGCCAGACAGCACTGTTGCCTTTTACACCATCAGACAGTTTCTTTATCCAGAACGCACTTTAACTTCTGTGAGTCAGTGAGTGCAGCCGCTGAGACGCCCGCTGAACTGTGTAGGACGGCTTCAGATGCATGACACTGTGAGATTACTGCTTTAAGGCACGTGGTAGAAGACACCAGATTGTCCCCTGCTACATGCCTGAAACAACGAAACACATATGTCCATTTCATTTCTCTCCAGCAGGGAGAAGGAGTGTGTGAAGGGCAAGGTGTTCTGATCCAGGTTTAGTCCCCACAAAGGATATTAATAAAATAAAATACGTGTGAATAAGCGGACATTATTGTTTGGCATTTTTTATGTACAGTATGTTCCCTCTGTGATTTGTTCCCAGAGAAAAAAGAGAGTGGTCTGGTTTCTCAAACCCCTGACCTCTCTGCACCTCGTACATCTGCTCAACTGTTTATTCACTTGCAGCCAACAAAACAAATAGTTGACACGTCACAATAGCGGCAACAGAGTGCAGCCCAAATTTTTAAATGACCTTCAATGTTGAATTAGAGAAACATCTATAATTTTGCCAAATCATGTACAGACAAAAATCGCAGCTTAATCTTTGTATTCAGATGAAGCCTCAGTCAGGCTCGGTGCCCAGAATAGCCTGTGAATGGTTGCAAGGCAGAACTCAGTGCGACTATGGCCATGCCAAATTACTACCTGCTTACATGGAGACAAAACATGAAACAGTGCTGCTTGATTTGCATGTATCTCATACTGGATGCATAATGCATCAAGAGCATGAATAATTTACATGAACAAGTAGAAGGTATCTGTTGGGTGCTCTTCCATCCTTCCCTCTTCCACTTCTACCTAAAAAGCCGGCTTTTTTTTTTTCTTTGGAAAAGAGAAGAAGAAGAAAAAAATAGCCAAAACAAACCTCCATATTGGAGAGACAGATGGCAGACCGGGTGAAACTCAGTATCCTGTCCAAATCACACTGTGATGGAAAAGGAGGTTGCCATGGAAATCAGGAAATGCAGCGATTTGTTCGACTCCCCCATGAGGACTCGGCGGTCAGTTGGCAATCTCGCACAAAGTCTCCAACATCTGTAAATACTTCTGTACTTTTCAGTAAGATTTCAGATGAAAGGTGAAGCTGTGGGAGTGTTTTAATTTGTTGTAAAAAGCAGTAATGAAACTTTAATACTTTGGAAGCATCAGGTTAAGTCTTGCGAGAATGAAATGAAAGAGTTACTAATATTCCAACGTATAATAAAAGGAATGAGTGGTCATGTTGGAAATATGAAGCAACAATATAACAATGTGCAAAACTGTAGTTTAAGAAGCATAACAAAATAGTGATCTATCATAACGGGGTAAGAACAGGCATTTCAATATTACTTTGATAATATCAGTGTAATGGATGAAGTAAAAGGTGGGATATTGATGGAAAATATAGGTTTTACTTACTGGAAAAATACTTTGACTTTTTAGATGGGCCCATGCCCCATCCACTAACATGGAGGAGGCAGGGTTTATGACCCACACAGCATTTAGCCACCAGGGGGCGATGAAGAGGCTTTGGCTTCACCTTTGGGACGCTGTCATGTCATCCATCCATTTATATGCAGTCTATGCTTTGGACAAAGCCTAACTAGCTGTTTCCCTCAATTTCAAACTGTTCAAGCTGTTAGCTCCAGCTCCATATTTACCAAACATCTTACTCCTGCTAAGAGAGTGAATGTAATGTTAGGTTTAACTATTTACTGAGTTCTACTCTTACTGCACTGGAATGTGAACGCTCTCTTTAAGGCTATTTCGTCGTATGTGACTAAAGAGTAAGTTATTAAGATAAACTATTTTACACAACTATGCACTTAACTCTCACATGTCCTAGATTTGCATGGAAATGAAAACAGACATTTGCAAAGACGTAACCCACAGTTAAGGACAGTGGTTTCAGCAGGTCACACAGCTCTTCTATAGAGCCGCTTCCTTTCATAACCTTCGATACTGATCTTCAGTCACCGCAGCAAGTCATGCTTGCTTGTGGACTGTCAGGGGAGTGGTGGTGCTGGTGGAGACGAATTTCACATTTGGTGTATTTTTAGTCAGGGACACACAACACACGTGTTGTCCTCTCCGCCTCTGCCTGAAGTATCTGATTTTAATCAGGAGGCTGGTTTGCTGCTTGGTCCTGCACTCATCAGCCCCCATTAAGAAAAACACACAGACAGAGGAAGACTGTTGAATATGTTCCGTTGCTGGGTAACTAGTGTGTGCCAAGAAACACTGTGTTTCAACCTATTCAGTACATAGAGTGCAGAGTCATACGTACCAGATGTGATCCTTTAATTACATTATGCTAAATTAAATGGTCATTGGATGCATTTTGTTTTGATAGTGTGATGATGACATTGATTACCGCGCTGCAGCACAGTGATGTTACTGGTCCACAGGTGCAAAGTCAGAGCTTAGACTTCAAGTTGGTCAACTTTTTGGGAAAGTTTGTGCTTTAACGCTGCACTCTGCCCACAATTCATCCCACTTCTCTCAATGTTTGCTTTAAATGTTATAGTCTGCACACCCTCTGCACCACATGCAGTCTCTTTATTTAGCAACTATCAACATTACTGGAGATTTTCACCACCCACATGGACGAGAGCCCAGACCAGTTTTTCATCTGAACAGGACTCAGTGTGGGCTTTCCCTGCAGCAGATACAAATATAAACTGCATCTTCACATGTTTTCAGTGCTCTGGATGTTTTTGTTGTTCTGTGTTTACTGCTTATTATTCATCTGTTACAGTCAAATGGTCAATCCTTTTGCAGATGAATCCATTTAATGCCAATAACAAAACCTGCCTGGGATTTTATTGTGAAAGTCTTCTATGGAGGAAATAATATTCAAGACCCGATTATAAACACATCAAGAGGAAAGGAAAGCACAATAGTCTTTATTCTGAAAAGAGGACATTGTGAGGTTTTCCCTTTCATTCAGTGACATCCATGTTGTTCCAATCCGTGTGAATTCGTAAAGGCCTTAAAGGGATAGTTCACCCAAAAATGAAAAATGAAAATTTACAATTGAAGAAGTGGTCACCATTTACTACAATTGTATTGGATTTGTCTGCAATGCTGTTTATTTGGCTGAATCTGCCACCCCTCCATCGTCATAGTGGTGAACAGATAATGAGTGAATTTTCATTTTTCGGTGAACTATCCCCTTTAAAGACGACAGCACATTCTTTAATCTCTCTGCATTCATCTCCTCCTAAGAAGCTTTGTTGGTGTTAAGTAAGGTTCAGCACTGCATCTGTCAGAAAGCGGCGGGGCTTGTTGTCTCTCTTAATCATCTTCCTTTTAACGATTCACTTCGCCGTGGATTGACAGCGACCAGACACGGGCCGAGTGATGAATTGCCTGCTCCGTTTTACTGCATTACCTCATCATTTCGGATGACAGATGGTCATATATGGTTCTTAACAGCGGGTTATAGCATGATGGAGTCATGTATTTCTTGGGCAATCTTTTTCATAAGCCTTCCCCGGAGCGATGAGCTTCAGAGAGCCTCAGCATCACCACTGGAGGATGCTCTGCAGCATCGGGATAATGGATTTACTGTACTTTATCTGTACTTCTGATTTGATATGCACAATGTGTAATCATACTGCACATTTGGCCCCAGAGGGTATCTTATGGCTCTGCCTCTGCTTTTTGGACTTGTCAAAGAAAACCTCGTCCTTAAAGCTTTGGAGGTTTCATGGATGTTTGGGGCTCTAATGTCTCTAACGTTCATGTGGCGCCTGCTGATGTGAGAGCTGTGGGTGAGGAGGCACTCTGCAGGTGCAGGCTTGAGTGCTGGTAAAGACAAGTGAGGGCAGGTAGCTATTACAGTCAGTTGTCTGCTTGTCAGATGGGAGCATGATGGGACAGCCCACATGTCCAGTTCAAAGCTTATTCCCCGGCTGCGGTAACAAATGGCCGGCTGAACCACAACTGACATGCGGCGCCATGTTTGGCTTGTATGAACACACACACACACACAGTGACATGCTGTCTCACACATTCACATCTACTTGTTTGCCCCCACATTAATACTTCAGGTTTTTTGGGGGCATCTTATTCTTTATCCACAGTTGATAAACCAAGGTTAGGAAAGTGCTTTTCCTCTGTAAAGTCCTGATTTACGTCCATATCAGAAGATCAATCTCTTCACTATTTACGTCCGGTGTCAACATTCAACGCTAGTACAGGAAGCTGTGTGCATTTGAGGTGCAGAGACGGGTCTGAGCAGGTTATGAGCTTGTAAGTTATGGCATAAAATATACACCTCATCAGCTTGTGCACAAAACGCAATATGTGAAAAGTATCATGACTTTACGTTGGACATTGGCAAAAGCACAGAGATACACTGTAATCAAGCTCTTGTCCAAAGCAAGCAGTAAAAGTGATGAAAATACATTTTAAATCAATCCCATACTCCACTGAAGCCAATTTGCTGTTGCTTAGCAGCATTGCAGACTAACTAGTGGGCAGAAATGTGCGATGGATGAGACAGGTGTTCAGGGTGTTATAGCAGTCAAGGCATGAAAACTCAGGCATCAATCACAGTTTCTCTGATTAAAGGATAGAACAGCTCAATTCAAGTCGTGTAAATCTTCTAGATGGTGCTGTCCAGACGAGTACAGAGTCAACTTAAGTTCGAAAAATGAAAGTATAATCCACACGTATGCCTGTGTAACAAAACCCCTTGTTTTTAACTCAGTATGGAATGACCCCCACTCTGTGTCTAATGATGTGATGAAGGGTATGACATTTTCTCAATGATCATTTCCTTAATTCTTCCTGTATGAAACTTTAAAGGAGACATAGTATGCTCATATTCAGGTTCATAATGTTAATTTGGGTTACAACTTTCTCCCGTCTCTTTAAGGGCCTCCACTCCTGACTGCTCTGATTGGCCTCACTCTTGTTATTGGTCAACAGCTTGAACGTGCGTAGGTGATATTGGCCTCTGCTCTCGCTTTACTGGCTTTATTAAGGGTAGTTTTGCATTATGCCATCACAATGATGAGGAAGTATCGGCCACTACTACTACCAAGACATCTGAGGAACGTCCGGAGCATTGTTTTTCTATTTCCGTGGACTTTTTTGAGTTTGCAAACATTTTGCATACACAAAAATAACTTAACAACAAACTAGAGGAAAGAAAAACTGAAAAAGCATGTGCCACAGTGCAAGAGAATAAAATGACATCAGTCATCAGAGTGAACTCGTAGGGTAAAAATAAATCAAATTGTATGAATAAGAGATGAGACAGCTGGAACGAATGAAGGAAAAACATGTCGGGAAAATTCGTAATGAGAAATAAACTAAGGGACGTCATGCCCCTCAGAACAGAGAAAATAAAACAAAGCACAAGTTTGTCAGCTGAGTTGCCCACGAGACTGTCATTAGAGAACCATGGCAGGAAGAGTCTCAGGGTTAATTATAGCCTCTAATCGCATTAAGAGGTGGAGGTTGAGAGGGCCCTGACAGCGGGGACTGAATCTGCCACTTTACACTCATTGTTGCACGCTAGTGGCTCGTTCATGTCCCTCTCGGAGTCGATCAAGCTGTCATCGCTCTCCCTCACCGGGTTGTACCGGCCTGTCACTCTACACACTCGTAGATATCAGTTTCCTTAATATACCTAGTTTTTTTAAGATATATGCTCTATTCCCTAAGAAATTGCTAAAAAAGGCTTAATGTTAAAGAAAGTTTAGAAAAAAGTTGAATGATTGGCCACTTAATCATCATATTACATGTATTGAGATCAGAAATTGAAAGTTTGAATATTTTTTGAGTAACTTATGTGTAATCTTGCCATACAAATAAAAAAGTAATGAAATCATAACCCCTTTCCTGGCTGAAACTATCAGCATCCATCCTTCTTCTGAGTTTTGATTGTGGTGTTGATTGACACTGTTGTCCCGGAATGCAAAGCACGACAGAAATAAATATTCCCACCTGGGAAAAAATGTGTAAAAAAGGTGTGGACAGTGGAATCACAGCTCCGGTGACGGTTCAGAAGATAAACTGAACAGAAGATAAACTAAGGGGAAAACGGGGGGGAAATTCGAGTTTTTGAGAGAAGCTTTCTCTGAAAGTGGCAGTAGTTGTCTTGCTTCGCAGTTTGATTGATGTCTTTCAGTGAATAGCTGCTGAATTCTTGTATAATATAGCTGCAAATAGAGCATTGTCTACATTTGACACGGAAGAAGAGAGTTGCATAATGGGATTAAGGAAGATTTAATCTATTAGAAGACAGAGAGGGTTAAAAGACAAATAGCATGAGCAGGTGATGAGATAAAAGGAGGTTTAGGAGCAAATGTATTAACACACACTCCTCAGAAAGTTATTATGTGGGTATAAAGGTGTTCAGGATGGTGGGCAGCGAGTGACAAAGCTTCAAAGGGATGAAGAAAAGAGCAAAACCTGCTCTGGAACATTCAGTCAAAACTGGCTGAAAAAAGCGCTGATTTCCCTCCAAATGCACCAAAATGAATCAGCGGTCGAGCTGAACTATATCTCCACCCAGAGGCTTTCATTTGCCTGAATTCAATTCTGTAAATCTTTGTATTTTGAAGCACAGGAGAAAAAAAAAAAAACTCTGAGGTGGTGCTGCAGGATTAATTCTTTGAAAGCCTGACATTTTTTTTTCTTCCAAACAGGTCTTAGCTGTCTGTGCAGCTCAATGAAATGTTTTATATTCCTGCTGATACGGACGACACATCCACCGCTACAATGGAGCTGTGGTGTTTCTCAACTCTTCCTTTATCACTGACCGACCAGGCAGCATTTACTTGTTAAAAGCCTTTGTGACAAAACCAAGAGAATACAAAATGCACTGCAGTTTTGATGATGGGAGAATGAATGAAGTGTCCCCCGACTCTGTTTCTATTTCAAATATAATTTCACACGACATATAAAAAAGGACTTAAAGGAATATTAGTCCATTGTTAAACCGAGACAAGTCCTCTAATTCTATTCTATAAATCTTTAGTGTGTCGAATTTAGTGAAATCTAGTGGCAAAGTTGCAGCTGAATACCCCGCACCTTGTCTTGGGAGCCAAAGGAAGCGCAGTTGGGAATATGGCACAACCTGTTCAGTATTTATACATTTTAATGGCACTTGGAAAGCACAAACAAAGAGAATACAACTTTCATATGACCTCCCCACTCTTATATGTCAGTCAGCGACTTTTAAACCAGTTACACGTTTCCACTCTTAAAGTATGTGTGCTTTGCTCCTCGGAGAATTTAGACATCAGCTGGTTTGTGTGAACTCCATTTTCTCCTCTAAAATGGCTTGTTCACACCTCCAGCGCGTCCCCGAGGCCTCGGTTTAAATGGGCACATCGAGGCAGGACAGAGAGGAAACAAGAGGACTGATGATGCTTCGTCTGAAGTCAGAGGGAACACTGGGTTTCAAAGGTGACGCAACCGTTAGGACGGATCGGTTAACAAATAAAACGAAATTGAATAGGTTTGAATAATTTTGAGCCTTTTTTTTTAAGGGTATACAACTAAATATAATCGGTAATGTGTAAAGTCCTGATTTTACTTTGATCTCTTCACACAACTCTTTAAATGAAAAACTTTCCGACAGCACACTGAGGGAAATATGGTTGAGATGCCACGTTTTTCTTATGGCTTTTTTATTTCTTGTCATGAATTCTTTTCCCTCTTTTCCACACATTCTTACAATTAAAAAAGTGAATCTTCTGTCATTCATTTTCATATGAGTCTGATTGAAAACCATGGTGTCCTTTTTAACAGTACAAGAAGCAAACAGGGCTCTCCTAGAATTTAATAAAAAGTTGTGTAGGTTTGAATGATGACACAACATGGGTATTTAAAGATTTAGAAATCTGTGCGTGTGATACATGCTGATTCCAACGTGGGCTGTATAGTCAGTGATAAAATGACCCTGTATTACTAAGATTTTTATTTCATTCTGCTTATTTCCTAAAATGTTCTGGTAATTCAGTGGCATACTATGTTTATTTTGTTATAGCAAAGTGTAATCTCAAACTTCAAGCAGCATCCACACAACTTTGTTCAAAACACGTTGGGGTAACCGATGTTTCCTTGACTTTCAGTAAAGCATCTATGTAGGTGTCCATCAATGAGCACATTCAAAATCCTAAATTAAAAAACCCATAAAGTAGTGACATGCTGTGAATTTGCATTTGGACCGCCAAGGGCAGGGAAATGCTGAGGGCCAGGATCAAAAGCAGAAAATAAATGCATGTTTTTCAGCGCACCTATTCAGCAGCAGTAGAGGGGATTGGAAATACCAACCAGGGTTCATGTCCCTAATGAGGCTCATCTGTAGCTCGCAGAAACATATTGCAGGGTTTGTCCGCGACGAAAAGACAGAAATGGAAACGGATCACTCTCCTTTCTTCTTCTGTGTTTTGTTCCACTTCTCCCATGGGTGCAGGACATTTTGCGGGCAGGTGAGCCTCGGGGAAGATTGACTATATGGCGCCTTCAAGGAAAAGTGAAAAGGGATTTTAATGGCAAAGCAAACCACAGAATCAGTTTTCATTGGATTGTTATCCTCTGGAGGTGGTACATTTGAAAGTAGAGTAATGGCTAAAGGTCATTCTCTAATTGAGACGTATAACAGTAATGATGGTTGTTTCTGTCATTCTCTTCCACGGTCATAGATTTTAAGTCATTTTCTTTCTTCGTTTCATTTTGCATTGATTTTTTATATATTTTTTGGCTTCATAGTTTGTTATGGCTTCATTTTCACTCCTATTTTTTGGGGGGGCTCAATTTTAGCTTGATTTCTTTTCACTGGCTCCATTTTAGCTTGATTTTGTGTCTTTGGATTCATTGAGCTTCAAACAGCTTAGTTTGTCTTTTGGTTTGATTTCAGCCTGATTTTGGTTCGTTTGTTTTTTCATGTAATCTTTTGCTTTTTTGGTTCAATGTTAGCAAATTGTTGGTTTTCTGTCACAATTGTAGCAAAAAAGGTTAAATTATAGGTTCATTTGAACAAGAGTTTAGTTGTTGGCTCAGTTTTTAGTTTGTTTTCTTACCTTTTTTCTTGGTTAGATTGTTAATTTTGCTTTAAGCTAATAGTAGCTTGTTTTGGGGCTAGCTAATTATTTTTCTCCCTTGATTCTATCATAATATTCAGCTTTATTAGTTTTTCAGTCCATTTTATTTGTTTGTCTTATTTGTGTCTTAACTGTAGATTGCTTTTCCGTCTTGATTTTAAATGCTGAAATATAAACATCTTCTTTACAAACTTTGGCTCTTGTATGATGTGGTATTCCTTAAGCGCAGAACATTTAAGAGTCATTTAAACCTCTGTAATTCATAGTAATATCTGAAAACAGATGAATATTTTCTGCAGGCCATTTACAGTAAGCTGCGGCAAGATAATTTATTCATGCTTGTTTATCTTATTTACACGGCATTTTCCTCTTTCCCTGAAGTAATGTTGTCATAGTGTGTAATTATCTTTCTTGCAGAAACGCTTACTAATTCATTTTTCAAATATAAATAAATCACCAGCTTATGTTCAATGTCTGAATTTTTACTTCGGCGTCACATTTGTTCGTGTGTTCATCTCTCAACGTCAATGAAACAGGTTCAAAAGCAAAAGCATTTGCAGCTGGATGCCAGATGTAACGTCCTCCAGATAAAAGCAAAGAGCCCCAGTGGCTCAATTTGCAGTCGCCCGTGAAGATGAAAAAAGTACAAGTCAAGAGGGAAGAATAACTTCTGATTTGCTGAGTGTATCTGGATTCAAAATGTCACACGGCCCCCGGCTGCCAGCATCCCATTTCATTCCCTGCACTGCATGTGGTCACCGGGGTGGCTTTAGGGGCCGGCTAAAATAGTGTGGACACTTTTAAGAGCAGTCAAAGAACTATAAAAATTGTGTTATACATGCATCAGTGCCAGCGCTGGTGTTTTTTAAGCCCTTTCTGAAAGGATGTTCCAAGGTTACGCAGTTCAGGCAGAAATCCAGCTCTGACGTCTGAGGATGGTTTTCCTCAAGCCCTTTAAAGGTGATGATGGACATAGTCAGAAGCTTTTAACGTAATAGAAGACCTACTTTTCCTCTCGGCAAGCATTTTTACAACAATGAAACTTTAACAGGGTGCAGGTCACAGTGATCATCCATCGTTACTTTCTGTATGAAATGTTCCAATTGTCGCGATGACGAAACCCCCAGAGTCACACACTGAAAGGAGTTCCTCATTGTTCCCTATTATAATCTCTTCCGAGGAAGAGATGTTTGCGGGTTCTGTTTGTTTGTTGTTCAGCACGACATCTGAGGTCAACACAATGCAATGACATTTCCGGGAAGCCTCTGATTTCTTTTTAAATGCAAAAATATTACAATGACTTTTTTTTAGAATAATGTAATCAGCATTTCCTGAATAAATGACTGCGTACTTTTAAGTCTTTGTGTAGAGCGCTCCGTCAGCTCATGAAGTGTTACAGAAAATGTAAATATCGTCTAGGGGGTTTTCTTTGAATAAGTGTTTTCATATTTACTTTTTGCTGATGCCACTCACTGTCAGGCTGTTTTATCTGTTTCTTATTTAGACACTGACTTCCTAAGTTTCCCAGAATATTAGAGTATTGGTATTGTATCTTGCCCAAGGACACTTAGGCATGCATGTTGGGGAACAATGGGATCAAACCGCTGACCTTCTGGTTGGAGAATGACCGCTGTACCCCCTCACCTACAGCCGTACCTAGCTTTGTTTTTTATGTCACTACTATGGCACTGGGCTACTTTTGGACACACGTCTGCATTTGCTCAAATCAATTTCAGGTCTCGCTTGATGCAAGCGGCTGCACACCACTCGGTGAGACGTGAGGCCCACATCGAGATGGGAATTACTCGTGGCCTGAAATCAGAGCTCTGGAGACTGCTCCTCGTGGAGAAGCATCACGACAGTAAACTAACCACGCAGCAGGCGTCACATTTGAGATCGCGCTCAGATTCTGTGATGTCATGAGCAACATCAGCTCCCGCAGAACGAGGACGAGCTGCTGCCGTTCGGGCTCCAGCATCTTATTTTCACTTTACAGCCCCTTTTCACATCTTCTCCCTTTGGCCTCGCTCTGAGGGAGATTTGATGAGGGAATTATTACTATGAAGTGTTCCACATTTGCTTAAGTACTGCACTTAAGTACAATCAGTGGTTACTTGTACTTTACTTGAGGATACTTTTTTTATGCTACTTTATACTTATTCTCTTTTATATTTTTTCTGTACTTAGAATGCAATTGAATCTAACCTCTCACCAGAATGTAGAATTTGTCAAACTTGCTCTAACGCGGGTACCTATAAGAATTAAATGTACCAATACCTTATTAAACTACATTGTTATATTAGTGTATTATTGGATTATATAAATAACCCAATAATATAACAGGGCTCATACAATAATATCAAAAACATAGAACCCATTACAGAGCCTGGAGTGTTTCAAATAGTCTTAACAACTCACTGCGGGATGTGTTTTGGGGTAATTACTCATTTGTGTCAAACATCAGTCAACACTAGTCGTTTTTAAGTGGTGACTCAAATGTCCAGGTTCACTTGACTTGACCACAGTAGGTAACTCTGCTCATTACGTTGTCAACATCCATGGTCGCTCCCTTCCATTGTGGTCGTGTTTCCCCCCAGAATCAAAAGAACATAGTGGTGAACATTTTTCTGCCGTCAATTCTCAGCTATTAAGTATGTGTTGAAGAGGGTTAACCATGAAAATAAGAAAGGAACAAAAAGAAACCCAGAAAGTCTAAGTACATAACAAATTGTTTTAAAAATCTTTTATCTTCTTTCCTGTGAGTGCATGCCACATTCCCTGAATAATAATGAATCAGTAATAAAATAAGAGCTCACACAGTTATGAACAGTATATGTCATTGCCAACTGATTCATTGTGGCTCCTAGTGGATAAGAGTGAGCGATTGGAAGACTGAAGAGCCCGTCACTTACAGTAGGAAACGCTTTCAACCAAACCCTGATGTGTTTGCCTATCTAGAACCTCCCTCCAGAACAAAAATATACTACAGACCCATGTGACCTCTGATAGTATAGGAGTACTTAACGGTTCTCTGTCAGAGTGCACGTTTATCCAAACCTACAGCACACAGACATGTCCCTCACCTGGGAGGCTCTAACGACCTTAGAAGTGGACGGGCAGCTCTCTCCTCAACTATAAAAAGATTTCAGCGAGGCTGAAAAAAGACTTGTTTGGCCGAGATAGCAGCATGCTAAGCGGGGGGGGGGGGGGGGGTCACAGCTGTGCACCCTGACTACGCACGCTCTACCAGGGGGTCAGGCAGCAGCCGCCGAATCCATTAGCACATTACACGGCCCTCTCAGCCAGGAAACGAGAAAAAGCTATTGAACGTCCCATTTCACCCTGCCACACAGACCAGAGTGGCCCCTAATGCAGCTGTGATAAGGTGGGCTCCCCAGGAGAAGGAGAGGAGAACAAGAGAGAAGGAGTGAGTGAGTGAGTGAGTGAGGGGGGACGGACGGCAAAGAGAATATAAGAAAGAGAAATGAGGAAGCAAATGAAGCGTGCTCCACTGATGATCATTCTCTTTGATGGCGTATGGGTACAGCCTCCAACAGAGTGCGCATTCATTAGGGACAGAGAACAGAGTCCAGCTCTCCCTCACACGCCTGCCTGAAAACAGGCCTGAAAGTTAAGACAACAAAAACCTAAAGGGGGCCGGTATCACAGTTAATCCTGCTCCATCAGCACAATAGTGCAACTCCGTATTCTGTCCTTGTCTCTTTTTTTGTATTTATAGTCCCTCTGAGTCTGTGGGGGGAAATAGTAAAGGTGCTTCCCCCCATGGGAGAGCCCTGTTGAACACGTGCCCTGTATGCTTCAGTTGAATGAGGACATAGATTGTATCCTTTTAGTACTTTTTTTGTAGGTTCTTTGTGGGTTTCTGGGCCAACGCGAGTGCATGTGTTAATGCATTTGTTGTGTACGATGAAATGTCCCACTCCCCATGCTCCTTCGCGTGATGATTCAAATCGGTTCATGCTAAAGGAGCAGCCTCTCAATGAAGTGCTTCCTCCACTTGTCGCCGCTGACGTGTTCTCCTCTTTCATCCGCCCCAGGCTCAGTTTGGCTTTTGATTAGTTGCCAGCTCCGCGCTGTGACAAACATTTGTTGAGAATACGTAAAAGGCTTGATGTTATCGCGCCAACAATAATGCAAGCTGCCTCTGAGGCAAATGAAAGCAATCCAATTAATAAACTTTTTGTTAATTCATGTTTGTGTGTGCGCTGTGCGTGTGCACTCCTCTGTGTGTGTGTGTGTGGACAGCTGTGCGTGTGTGTGCCCGCCAATGGTTCATCAAAGGACGGGCTTACAAAAGCTTCCACATTGTGTGCCTCTTTTATAATTTGCTTGAAATCATTAAAATAATATCACTTGCTCTTCCCGCTCCTCGTCTGGCGCTCGTATCAGATGGTGCAGGGTAAGGAGGGGGGGGGGAAACATTTCACTTGCATCTATTTTTGAAAAGCATTTTTTTAAGAGCGGGAGAGTGAAACCATTGAAAGCGGCAGGGGTGCGGGCGCACACAGAGAATCATTAAAAATGATTTGAAAGCTTAGACAAATTCCCTGCTATCTGCCCCTGCAGACGTGAAATTCCTTTGGGTATATTACATTCACTGTGGGAGGATGTAATACATTGGATGCCTTGTCCAATAGATCCGCAGATGGACAAAGAGATGGAGGGTAGCACCAACAAACTAATCGCTTTTAATATACCCCTGCTTGTCCGTGATCCGAAAGCCTGGCGTGCATGCAGAGGTGTGAAAATGTCCATTGAGCAACACGACCATCAAACAGGACCTTATTTTGTTGCCCAGCCTCTAATGAATAATCCCTTTTGGTGTTATGCTAAAAAAAATGGGAATCATAATGTTTGTCTTTCCAGTGAGACCTTGCGATTTAATCATAGCAGAAAACATATTTGGCCACTGTGTCACGCTTGTTAATTTTCATCCAGGGACACCGCCACAGTTTTATGCTAATATTCCATTCAATTAATCAGTGGGCTGCACTATGTGCGAGCAAGACTCTGAAAATAAATCCTGTCACAGCAAGTTGCTATAGTGACGAGCTTGTCTTACCTCCGTATGGATATTTTCTAATTTGTTGCTTTGTACAAGCAATTAGAATCACGCTCTAGTTAGGTGGGCTAACTGATTGATGAGATAATCAGCATTTTACATTGTTTAATTCAATTAAATGAATAAGTAGTTAGTGTATAGTCTTAAACTGGATTCTATCGAAACTGCAAATATGAGCTGCTATCTTGAGAATTTCCACAATTCTTTCAAATCTATTCAGATAAAAATGGGCATCATTTTAAGAATTATTACAGAATGAAAAAGGTTTGAAATAAACGGTGAAGTGAGAGATTCTTCACTGCCGGAAGAGTGAAACACTGAAAACCCTTGTAGAAGGTTGTTGTTGTTGGTATGTGTGTGTGTGTGTGTGTGTGTGTGTGTGTGTGTGTGTGTGTGTGTGTGTGTGTGTGTGTGTGTCTGCTCCAGCCTAACCTTCACATCTCAAACGCAGCACACAACAGAAGTTGACATTTTCTCTCCTAAATTTATCTCAGTGCACAGAGACTCCCACCTCTTGTTCCAGACACGGAACACCGGCGGCTCATTCATTTCTGCAGAAGTTTGTCAGTTCCCATAACATGCCCCCTGTGGTTTCGTTGAAATGCCAAGTAATTGCAAAGGTATACTGCAGAAACGCCTCCTTTGTCTTAATCATACACTTGTCAGACGGAGAAAATTTGAATTAAACTTTAAAGGCTCTCTCGGTTATCGTGTGTCCAGCTGGACTGCACAGGACATAACAAGAAAATCAGTTGTACCTGGTGAGGCTTGTGCACAGGAATCTATAATGATCTCCTGTGGAAGACTGATTTCCTACATCATATTCATAAGCATCTGTTTAAGAGGAAAATAAAAGCTGTATTAAAATGAATGGCGCTGCCTATGAGATGGCAGATAATATGCACCCAGAATCAATTTTGCTGTCTGTTGGCAGCTGTAAAGTATCTGCAGTTTTATTTCCTACAACTACCCTTGAGTTATTGCTTAAATTACAATTCATGAAATACCTCCCCTGATTATTTTTGCGTTCATCTGTGAGCACTAGTTTCATGCCAACAAACATGTAACGTTCAATATTTAATACATGCTATTAGCGTTGTAATGTGCTGAACTGTGCTCGAGCACAAACAAAGCGAAGGCGTCAATCACTCTAAAGCTATTTCAAGTTATCGATTCCATTATTCATTTACTTGCCCTGCGTAACATCAAAATGGGAATTCAGAGTATGAACAGGAGGATGCGGATTATTGTGAGGAACAAAGGGAGAGGGAGACGTGTGGCACCGCTGTCAGGTGAGTGACTCGCGTCAGTAGCAGCTCCTGTGAGAAATGTGTGTTTGTAATGAAAAGGCATGTCTTAAAGCCAGCAAAGACACAAAGAGCCAGACAAGACAACAAAACACATCAAACCCCTGATGCCACAAACGCTCCCTTTTATAACAACTTATTCTAAACAGATTCTAATAGACACTGTCAATCTCCGATCCGTCACTCAGAGACGCCAGCATTAGATGTGCCTTCCACTGGAGGGAAACTGCATTAGAGACAAAGGCAGAGGTGTGCTGACGTCCCCATGTGCTTTTGCGGTCTTTATAAACGCTGCTGAGGAGACAACAAGCTGACTCAAACAGTCAATTTGGTTGACAATGTTGTTCTATTTTAAAACTGCCTCACATGTAAGCCATATAAATGGATCGGCCTGTTCCGGGCTTGTTCATTTAGCCTGCTCGGCTTTGCACAGCATAATGGAGCCAAAATTGCCTCTGCCTGCTCAGGATGAGGATTTTTTTTTTTTGGAAGGCAGCAGCAGAGTGGGATGGTGTTAACGAAAACAAACAAATATACAAACATTGTGTTATTTTTGGCACTGGAGTTTTTCAATGTCAATATTGTGCTGATTTGGGAGAATAACTGAAAAATATGATGCAGACCCATAAATAGCCTCAGCCCAAAATGTTTTCCGCAAGCAAGGCACAATAACCGCAGAGTGATAGAAAAGATTCATACAAAAAGGTTTATTCAAAAAGCAAAATGTTGTACTTTCGACAGATGAACCCAAGTTTTTTTACATATTGGGCAAAGTGGAAGCCGCATGTAGTGGCCTCCAGTCTCTTCTTCCTCCTACTATCCAGAAATTAAGCCAAAACATTGGCAGATACAAATACTGCCATCTTGTGCATTTGGACCTGGATTCTATAAAGTAGTGATAAAGGACTGGAGCCGTGGTATCATGGTCCCGCCTTCCTCACGCCCTTGACCAATCACAAATCAGTCTGAGCTGCCAATCATGCCCTTGCATCCCATTTAACTAATTTAAACCCATTAAAACTTTATTTGATAACTATTTTGACTTTTTTATTTGCTCCACGTCCCATTCACTAACATAGGGGAGTAAGAGTTTATGACCTATAAAGCAGCCAGCCACCAGGGGGTGATCAAGGCGCTTTGGCTTCAATTCACTACATCTAAATTATGCGTAATGTTAACGTCAACATGCTAACCTGCTCACAGTGACAATGCTAACAAGCTGATGCTAAGCTGTATAAAGGTTACCATGTTCAGATCTCAGTTTAGCATGTGATCCTCATGGCGACAGTAGATAAGAGTCAGGAGATCATTAGGACTTATTGTCCAGGCACAAAATGTCACCGTCATCTTAAGAGACACATATATATGCTGGAACTCTTCCTAGTTGCCTTAGTTTCAGCCATGGGATGAGAAAAAACAACCTGAGTTTGAATTTTCTCTCAGCGCAATTCCACAGTCTGCTGTTTGTCTATTGTACAACACTGCTGCTGGCTATATTAGCATGAGATTTGGTGCTAATAGTATGAAAAGGTTGAATCGTAATGGTTTAGTTAACCCCATGACCTAGTGTCTAGAGAAAATACAATTTCCACGAATGACAATGTATTTCTATATCTACTGGTTAGATTTCCATGAAACCTGCTGTGGATATTATTATTACTTAGAAAATAGATTTTTATGTTCTTATATTCTGACTGAGGCTCTTTTAAACACCAGTGAACATTTTCAGTTATGCACAAGAAACATACAAAATGTGAAAATCTATTGGAAACTATTCTTGCTTCCTAGAGGATATATCATTTCTGTTTTTGGATAATTGGATTATTAAATCTATGTATGTGTCCAGCAGATTCGTAAAGGACACCGCAGTCCTAAGAGGCAGCAATGGATGGAACTTTTATTCTTGTTTGTGCGTAAAGTGGAAACTACTTTGGACGCATTTGGAAAAGTGGTCTCAAACTTTCTATGTCTGTCCAGCTCCCGTACACCAAATTAGTCGGGGTGTGAAGTTGCAGCACTCAACTTCATTTCAGTGATTATCTTTGACATACCTGCAGTGGAGTGGTGCAGGAATACTGATAACCTCTGACTGTTATTGCTCAAGAAAAAAACAACACGCATGAATAAATCTCCCCTCGAGAGGACTAATGGTACAGCTGTATTAATCAATCTCCATCTGTTAAAAAAAACGGCAGATTTATAATTTTCACACAGAGAGGCGGTTTGTCTTTCTGTCTACTGAGGCAAAGGTGATATGAAAATAATTGCAATTGATGTGGTTTTGTACACAACATGCAGACTTCGTAATTACCCTGTGCTGCATCTGATGTGTTTTCTATTAAACAATTAAACAAAGTGTTCAGTATTGTCTTTTTGTCTCTCTGCCTATTTCTCTTTGTGTACAGCAGAGAAACAAAACTGCATTTCAAATGGAATAACATGTAACACTGATTAGATCCAAATACCTGTAAGAGCAGCTGCACACTAGGGGACATTCAAGTTTTGACCGAACACACACACCGGACGATTTGGCCAGAACATCAGACCACACACTTTGCAGGAAACAATTTCACATTGTTGATTCCAGAGACTTTAAACTTCATACAGACTCGCAGTATCTTTTTCTTCTACTTCAGGTTTTTATTGCAGTCGGCATAACTGAGCATTACCGCCAACTTCTGAACTGGAGTGTGGCTCACTCGCATGATTAAAAGTGACTTCGGGAAGATAAAAACAAACATGGAGGAGGACAGACGCCGTGTGTTCTGTTTTTCAAACTATGGATGTTGTGTCATGGCTGAGAATGTGTATACATTTTGCAGCATGAGCTTGAGGTGAGCTGGAAATGTATTGTTGTTTTTAGTCACAGCTGTACAAGGTCAGGTTGGTGATGCTTTCCGGTCAGCTCGCTCTCTCGCTCTGTCTCACCATTCTGTCTCACTCTGACAGAGCCGATTATCTATATAAATATATATATATATATATGGAATGCAGTTACTGACACTGAAAAGAAAAAAATGTTCCATGGTAAATTATTATGAGCTCTTTCATATAAAAAATAATTTTCCTGCAGAGCAACCACTTGCAATGTATAATACATTCTGGCGCTATGCATGGACAAACACAAGGTCTGACATTTTAATTGAATTTATAGAGGAGAGGCCCTGACAGCCAGATTCTCTGATCATGGAATAGCAAATCTAAGTTAAGGATTATTTCCAATACCCACTACCAGCTGAGTCACTCGTTGACCGTCTCTGTGGCGAAATGGTGTCATCATTCTGCAAAGTGGGAGGAAATGAATTCCTCCGTATAACCACCTGTACTCGTCCATATCTTTTACAAAAAAGATTGGGTTATGTGAGACGTGCTAAATGAGGTTTTAATTGAATTGGGGAATTAACAAGAAGCATATGTCCACAAACCTATTTGTTCCTATCAACCCCATATTTGATTTCATTCAGTTGTTAATTACCTGCTGTGATAACTGTGGCTACTCTGTGGAGCAGAAAATCACAGCGCACTGAGGAGATGTAAATGTGGCATAGTAGCGTAGCGTAGGTCGCCACATTTGGAATAAAGTTCATAGTGATAACTCTGCAAGACCTATTGAAAAGGTTTCCACTAGAACAACAGGCAGAAACCCCCTCAGGCAAGGAACAAGTCATTCCTCAGTTCTACCACCTACTGTCACTTTTTATTGTTGACCTTGTGTTCATCCTACCTTGTTTATCTGTAATGAACTTTTGGCAGTCAAGGTTTTTCATAAAATGACACTGAATTTGCTTTATTATCAATTGTAGTTTTCAATGATTTACTGAACTGGTGTTATTATTAATGTCGGCTGTGTCAGAGGTTTGTTAAGTTCAAAACCTTTAAAAATAAAAGCTCTACTATTGAATGTATCGTGGTTCTAAATCGCACCAAATTTGAAACTGCACTTCCTCAGACCATTCAGAAAACACACACCAGTGTGAAGCTGATAAGATGAAGGGTTCGCAAGATAGCCTTTTCACATAGAGACAGACAGAGACGATGGTGGAATTAGTCAGTAGATTTATACAGAGAAAGACTGCTTGTGACATTGTCGTTGCTATCGTGGCTGACACATCTGCAAATTTTGCTGAGATAAGTGAAATGTTAAAGTTAAAGAGAAATCTCCCTGCAAGTAAAACTCACATACATTTTTTATTAATGTCAAAATGAGTTCTGAGTTAGAAACCGCCGGAGATAGAAACCGGTGAAGCATGGTCCTCGTTCTGTGCCTTGTTTTGTAGTATTTCTGGTCCATCCAGGAGTGTGCGTCATTTTGTGTGTTTCAGGCCTCAGTCTTGGCTGCTGATTAGACTCCCTTGCCTCCTTCAGCACTGAGCTGTGAATAATTCTCCTGCAGCTCCTCATTGTGCATTCTGAATCATTTCTTCAGATGTCTGTCCACACTGAAGGTGATTCCAGTAACCATCAGTAACTGCTCCGTTCACAATGCCTGTTAGATAGCTTCTTCTTCTTTGTATTTACTGAGGATGATGAGTCAACTAAGTTTTAAACCTCTGGAATTTCACATCAATGTTGATGCCATTTTAATTCTCAAGTGTTTTTTTTCTGGAAACAATGCATATGCAGTAATAGAAAGGGAAGAGTTGCAGTACAAATACATTCAAACATTGCCCAGTTCAATCAAGCAGCCCAAGAAAGAACAGCACCACATGCGATTGGGGTGATCATATTGACTCATGTTATCTGCATACAAACAAAAACTTTAGCAAAGTTCTAAATGCTGTTAACCAAGTATTTAGATCGATCACAGAGTGTTGAAGGGCGGCGCGGGGGTGCAGTGGTTCACACAGTCATCTCACAGCAAGACTGTTTCTGGTTTTGCAAGTTCTCCTCGTGTCTATGTGGGATTGAGTACTCCAACTTCCTCCCACAGTCCAAAGACATGCAGATTGAAGTTAGGTCAACTGGAGACACTAAATTGACTGTAGGTGTGAATGTTAGAGTGAAAGGTTGTTTGTCTCAATATGTCGGCCCCCGCTTCTCGTCCAATGTCAGCTGGGATTGCCCCTTTCGGTTTTCAGTCTTAGCTGACAGAACAGGTCTAGAGGTGTTATTAGAAGCAAGTTAATTTAGCACAGTTAGCCATTAAACATTTAAGGACTTTTAATACAATGGTTTGATGGCGTCCATATTTTCTGGATATGGCTCTAGAAAAAATGGGTTTAACAGCAAGCACATGAATTTTGAATTTTCTAAAAACAAGGCAGATTTGTCAGTCATACTTTAAGCGGGGAAAGGAGGGAAAGCATTTAACACCTTTATCAACCTGTATCAACAACTGCCAACACAACCGGAACAATCCTGATCCTCTTCCCTGCAGCAACCTGGTCATCACCCTGCCCAGACTACTGTAACTTATGACTCCTGCTATTGGAATTATTTATGCCAGAGCTGCTTAATCTTTTCCAACACAAGATGAAAATACATCTCTGTCACCAATGGTCAATGAGGTTGTTGCAATATGTGATAAATGTTCGGAAAGCATCAATCAACACAACCATGCTATCTCACCATGCTTTGAAATGTGTTCCGGCCACTAACTCGGAGAAGATGACGGCACCCCGGAGAAATATTACCTGAAAGTTGAAAGAGATGATTAGAATTTTCCGCAGGGAGCTGCATTAAATATCAATTGTGCCCTTTGACTGTCATTTGGACACACTGCACCACTGATTACCCAGGGCATCCAGGTCTGTATCCTCTGCTAATGGGGAAAAACTGATGTGATGTTCATTAGCTGGGCCTAGAAATCAAAGGTACACAGGCTCTCATTAAACAGTTGGCAATCACGTATCCAGGTCAGAGACATCCACAGGAGCCCTGGCTCAGCAGTAAGGACAGTTCCTCATTCGGAGGCTTGTTATTCCGACAGAAACCCTCTTTATTTGATTAAATGCAAATATACTCTGTATGGTTTTGATTTTACTTGCTGACCTTGCTGATTCTTAAACCCAGAATAAACAAGTTTTCCTGATCTTTGAACAAGCTACAAGGCTGATCATCTCCACCTGGATGAAAGAGATTAAACCACATTTAAAATGTTTAGATAAAAAAATTAATAATAATAAGAAAGCCATTTTCTAACCATTGACACAGGAGTTAATGTAACATTATCAGGGGTGGATTCAGGAGTGGAGCCAGGGGGGTACTGGCCCCAGGTGAAATCTGACTGTCAAATCTACATGTCAGTAGTTTATTTTCATTTTTATAAACTAGTCATTTAGTAACAATTTAGAGCTTTTTTGAAGAGCACAATGTGTTTGAACAAGGAACACAATATTTGCTGCATATTTACAGTTAAATACCTCAAAATACATGGTAAAGTTACCATAAAACATGTTTCCAGTTAGATGCTGCAATATGCACGGTTTTGTGGGTATTTACAATTGAAGTAATTTGTAGTTGTAGTTTACTGGTGGCTTTGTCATGTGATCGTAGAACAGTCCCTTGGGGTTATCTGCGGTCACGCCAGGCGTTGACTGGTTGGCGGCCAAAACAGTCGTAAGCAGGCGCAGCGCAAGCACAGGCAGGTGGTGGATTCAAAGGAGCGGAGAGAAATACTTAATAGGACACCCAAAGGCTGGCAGTGATGCAACAGAGATGGAGAGGGTCCTGATCAAAGAGGGAGATGAGCTGTGAGCGGCCATCAATGGAATATAGTCCCAAAGAGCTGCTTTAGTATTTTTGCACTGTATCTGGTATATTGCTTAATATTAATGTGGACTGATATATACCAGTGTTCTGCCATTTTAACAGAATTAGGGCTCAGCCCGTTGCATTCATAGACATTCACCATAGTGTATACTTGCATGTATGCGTGCACATACGCACGTGCACGCACATACAAACCCACATCCTGCGAGGGGAAGACTGGAGTCATGCCGAGAGATTCACAGGTTCACCGACAGGCCAGAGCCACGTACTCCTCTCCTCTTCTATCATTAAAACAAATCTCCTTAATGCCAACACTTTCTTGTATGTTCGCGATTAATGGCCATAATTTCCAGTGACCAGCTGCTTTACCCTTATCAGTCACGAGATTATGGACATATGCGTCAGGCTACGCACAGGAGAGGCTTATTACACTTTTGATTAAACAAATCCGCGATTACTTAATTCTCTTATCTTGAAACGTATTCATTAGAGCAACTGACAGTAAAGATTTACTATGCACAGTTGAACTGAGCGAAAACCATGTTCACTTTGCTCTGACAAGTGACTTTGTGGTTTGAGGATTAATCTTTCTGAGAAGGTACATGCCTGAATAAACTTGACTAGACTTTTAAAGTTTTTTTTGTACTTCTTTTATGTCTACTTTCACTTTTACTCACCAGAATTCATACATCTGAACACATTTGAAAAATACATCAAAATATGAATAACTTATACTCTATGTGTAGAAATAGCTGCATATCCTCTACAGGGGATGATTTTAGAAGTAAAGTTGAAGATTTGATTTGATGAATAAGTCCAGAATTAATTACAATTCATATTAAATGTACATTTAAGTATGTGTCGTACTTTCGATCAAGGATAGAATTACAGGGGAGCTCCAATGAAAGCCTACTTCCGTGAACTTCTCTTTACTGAAGTAACAGATGCCCGCTTGCCTTTTGAAAGCCACTATGTAGCCACTGAGTGTAGTGTTACTCTGAGTACAGTGAAGTGAGCAACAGTGATGGCTTTTTTATCATTTGCATATCAACAAAGAACAAATGCATTTCTGGTGGGAAATTAAATATGGGGTTTTCTCCAGGTACTGCGGCTTCCTCCCACAGTCCAAAGACATGCAGATTGGGGTTTGGTTAATTGGAGACTCTAAATGGAATAGAGTGAATGGTTAACCCTGCGATATGCTGGTGACCTGTTCAGCTTGTACGCTGCCTCTTGGCCAATGCCACCTGGGGTTTTCTCCCTCCAACCGTCCTAGGATAAGCAGTATAGATGAAAGGATGGAAGGAAGGAAGGAAGGAAGGATGGAAGGAAGGAAAATGATGAAAGACCTGAGAAACTATTCAAATAAGAGGACTGATGGATTTCCAGTGGCAGTGAGGGGGTGGCAATCAAGCGTCATTGAAGACTCCTCTAAAGCAAACTGTAGTCATGAATGTACTTTAAAGATGTAGCTGGAGTTGAGAGATACTGTACAGTCTCAGTCTTTCTTGACAGGCTCAAAGCTTTCTCCAATAATCTGCTGTGACTGCTCTCTCATTGAAATGAGAATAAAATTCACGACACATTTCAAAGTCCATTTAGAGCAGTGTGTGTTCAGCACAAAGGAAATGTCCGCTCTTGGTGCGCTTATTTTTAGACTTTTTTATTTTATGAAATTTTCTTTTGTTCTCTGTTTCGTTTGGTGGAGAGAACAGGAAGCTCTGTTTGAAACGGACGCTCTGATCTGCTCTCATTGTGATTGTGAAATCCAATTAATGCATAAACAAAGTTAAAGTTATTGCTAAAAGTGAGTGGGATTTCATTTAAATTACTGAAACGAGTGCAGTGCATTTAAATGTCCCTGGATGAAACGGCAGTGGAGAAATACTCAACACTTTCTGCTGGTTTTCTTTGTCTGCTGAGTTCAGAAAGATGACGGTGGTGAGTTGATGGCACGCGGGCGGCAATTCTGTCTCTGCAGCACCAGTGGCTCTCTGCTGCAGCTGAGCATATGTGACTGATGTTGTTACCTACTGATCTTACCTTCAGTGGAAGGCTTAGAGGGATATAGAGACCACAAAAACATATTTTCTTCTGAACCACGAGGTGGTTCTGCTTAGCATGCCAGATGCGATCCTCCAGTGCTTCTGTATTCGCCACATTAAACACACAAAACAATAATTAGACGCTATTCGGCTTTCAGCTAATACAAAGAGACACCACTTCAGCCTCAGAGTCATGAATATAATTTAGCATATGTAGCTCAACCTAGCTACGTATTAGTAAATATGTACAGTTAGATTAGCAGATGTGAAACAGCTAATCGACTCAATGACATCCAATTAACCTGCATCTCATAGTATCACTTGTAAATATTTCTTGCTTGTTAAATCCATAGACTCTATATAAAGATTCATGATGTGAGGGCTCCCCAAAAGTGAAGCCAAAGCATCGTGATCAACCACCTACCGCAGACGATGAAAGACAACATTATCACAAATTATTAAGGTAATTTGACACTCGGTGACTAGTAGATTACTTGATGAACTGTTGATACTCACTGGTTTTATAATAAGTAAAGGCTGTGGCCTACAGATAGACTTGACCTATTTGATGTACAAGTCACCACTTTGTAGTCTGTTGTGTAAGTAAACTGGTATTTAAGAATACAATGCACACTATGAATACGTGCTGGCTATTGGGTGAGCCTACACTAAACGCAGCCTACGCACATTATCAAGGGGTTATTGTGGTTCCTAACAGGTTTGATTCATCATTGTGGGAATATTTGTACAAATTTGTCACCGAAATCTTCTACTTGATACATAAGGGGTCAGTTTTTCTCTCAGGAGATTGTTAGGAGTGTGTGGCGTTTCGAACTAGCAGTAACCCTGTGTCAGGGCAAGCAAGGCAAGCAGTGCTTGACCTGTTGAAGCTAAAAGTAGATATGAAATATACAATGCATGAGCAATATATATCCTTTAATATGATCTCAGAACAGTTTCAATTTTTGTCATTTACTGCCCACTCGTGGCCTCTGACTAACAGCCATTGCAGCTCATTGTCTCTGTCATTGTCATAAGCATGTTTTGTGCATGCAGGTTGAGAACGAAAGCTGGGATGTCTGATGGCCGACTTGCATCAGACAAGCGTGTTTGACTCGTTGCACACATTATCACACAACATGTGCACATGCCTGTTGAAACTGTTACTTCAGCAGTCTTTCCTTGCTAAGCTTTTAGAGGCAGCAGTAGGAGGTGAACAAAAATTACACTGTAATTTATCATCTCTGCAAGACCTGCAGTAAGTCTAAGAAGTTAGAGACAATGTACAGTTACACAAGAAGTGCAGCTGGAAGTTCAGTGTGTGTAAGCAGTGAGTGGGTGAGAGAGAGAGAGGGTGTAACGGAGAGTTGGCAGTATTGCTGTGAACAGTAAATAAATGTTCCAACTCCTCAAGACCCAAGCCCAAGTTCATGTACTTTCTGCTGTGAGATACCCTGGTCTTCCTCATTCCACTGCCCTGGTCTTCATCACAGCTATAAGATACCCTGGTGTGTCTACATTTAATCACGACCTTAATGCTTCATATACATTGAACTTACAATATTGTTGGTGTAGTAACCAGCTGAGATGGTGTTTTGTTTGGGTTTGGGGGTTCAACGGCTTTGCATTTGTGTAAGTCACATCTTGCCACTGCAATAAAGAAGTTACCGACCCAGGGTGTCAACACCTACTAGGGTTGCGTCTATACTTGACATTAATTGGTCTGTAGACGGGCGTGCTACTAATTTTGCCATGTTGACAACTCGGCTAATGTATTTGAATAAAGTGCATAGAGAAAAACCTGTATCTCCATTTGAATGGATAAAATGAATGAATTGGTTTACTTCCATGACTTCGTTGCAAGTGTAAAATCATTATAGTTTTACTATCGGCAAAATGAACGTCCATGTGGTTCAACAATGTTAGCGGTTGCTTCCATTTCTTTAATTGTTTAATGGCGTCTCAACTTCCAGCAATTGGTGTTTTCAAACTGCAAACAATCCAAACCAAGGTTCAATTTGATCTGGACTGAGACCACATCTTTCGGTCGGACAAAATTTTGGTCATTTGCTCCGGATCGTCGTCTGATGCATTTTTCACACCTGTTATTTTAGTTGTAAACTGAAAAGTCCAAAGGTCCGGACAAAACAAGGCAGGTGTGAAAACGCCCTTAGAGTTGTAACCCTATAAATTATCTATTAATCTATAGTGTGAGTCAAATTTATTTGTGTAGCACATTCAAAACCAACAGGAGTTGTAGCAGAGAGCTTGAGACATAAAGTTGGACGGGCTACAGTCAGCCAGAACGACCTAGGTAAACATCTTCGTCTACTGTCATCTGGATCCACCTTTGTAGAAGTTATGGCTCCTCCAAACTTTATTCTCACATTGTCGCTCATTTGTATTCCCCCTGTTCCTCTGCTGAGAGGTAAGAGTGACTGCAGATGCTGTAACTCTGAGCATGACACTGTCGATGAGTCTTCTACCTTCTAAATTCATTTGGGAGAGGGTCTCTGAAGGTGACAGATGAAACCATCAGGGGGAAAGAAGACGTTAGGAGCGGAGTACAAGGTATCTTAGGTGTTAAAGAATTCTCTCCGTGCAGCTGCCATTATCCCAGTGTGCCTGTCTCCTGTCTGAAAACCGACTGTAAGCCGCAGAGCCCAGGGATATTAAATTACTGCCCTAATGTTCTGTGGCAAAGGAATTGGAGTCATCTCAACACAACAAATTGGATCTCGCAGCTCATCTACAATGCAAGGCATGCCCATAGGTGTGGCGTCAGGCTGAATGACTGCCTCTAACAAGCAGAGGAGGATTTGTTTGAAATCTCCGGTGTGACAGGCGGTTCAGTGGTCAGGCCGGATTCGGAACAGGAGGAGTGACGGGAGGAAGAAAAGCTGTGTATGATATCTCTGAGTGATGGGTTTCTGATGAGGTCCTGAGTGCAGCTGGCCAGTGGATCTGAATCTATTTGTCAGATATGATTGTGGTGATATTGAGTTAGAGAGAGAGAAGAAAAAAAAAAAAAAGGGAAAGGAGACAGTGGATGATGTGGGGGGAAAAAGACTGAGAGAGTGAGGAAGAGGAAATAACAGGCAACAGTGCAGGGTGAGAGCAGAGAGTGGTTTGGAGGAAATGTTGAAATGGAGGTGTGATCCGTGTTCCAGAGCACTCAGGCTATTACAGCACCTGTCAGAGCCCTGGCCCTTCTTCCTCTCCCCTGTTGTCCACCCCTCGGTCATCCTCAACAATGATCAGTGCCGCTACATTTTCGATCCTCTCACTTCCTGACTATTTGTTGACCTTCTTTTTCTCCCCTCCTTGTTTGCAGCGTGGGTGTATAAGGTTCAAACGTCAAAAGCTAAATATATTGTACATGAAAGGAAAGGAGGCGTCGGTAGCGCAGATCCCTCGCTGGAAGCTTGGGGGATTTATCTTTAAAGATCAAAATGACAAGATTGTGGTCAGGACTCCACTTACGTGCTGTTTAAGGAGATTTAGATCCCAGATAATGATACGGGATTTCAGACCTGGTGCCGTGACTACGTTTGAAGTCCATTCACTTAAATGGGCTTCTTCATCTACACATTAACCCTGTGGAAGCTGCCTTGAACTTTAAATGACGACCTTCTTTTAGGAGTAGGAACATTAACCGTGCCTTTTAAAGAGTTGTCGCCTATAAGTCCCAAACCATACAGTATATTTTTACACAGATATTTACATTCAGCATTGTCATAATAGTAGGACACAGGTTTTCATCCACGTTTATCATTTATGTCTGAGCTCAGCCTTTTTAATCATGTCTCATTTCTAAATAGAAAAAACACCAGTAAAGAAGAATCCGTACAGAAAGTTTTACAGATATTTGTGGAACTTAATTCCCTTTAATCGCACTCTTGTACAATAACAGCTTGTTATATCCAAACTCCAGATTACAGTTAAGAGCATTTTAAGTGCATTGGAAAGGCAGCATGTGTGCAGACTAATAAAGACAGTCCGACAGAACTTGTCATTACAAAACATCTGTTTTTCTCCTCACATCCTATGGTGTGTGTTTTTGTGTGTATTACCTTTTTGTACTATACAAACAACAACACAATGACATCCAAGAAAAGAAGAGAGCAACCTATAAATAAAAATGCCGATGTGCAAGTGCAAGTGCACGTTTGCATTATATCTAATAAAATAATAATTTCCTTGATAAGTGTTAGAAAAGGCAGATGATTTATAGTGTGACCCGGCAATAGCTTCACCTACAGGGCGACTGGAAAATACAATACTTGGTGTGTCCCTATCCTCTCAGGGGTCCCACTGGTGCAGCTCCTAAAATAAAGCCCCTACCGGCGACAAGCGTAATGATCCGTCGGTGTCATGGTTACAGTAAACTTGGCTGAGTTTGGGGAAAGATTGTAGTTTGGTTTAAAATGGGCACTTCATCCATCGTCACCATGGTTACAATAGTAATCACGCAGTTAAAAGTTTTTACTGTAAATGCTGCAAGGGAATAAACTGATTGTCCTGAGTGGTGTCATCATGTCATTGAGTTTTTATTGATGGCCTTCATTTTTAGAACCAAATAAACAACATTCAACATTATAGTCACATGGTAAAAAATCTGACTGTGTTTATGTGGTTTGATTGGATTTGACTCACGGCAGCCAAGCAACCCACTGATATTGCTAAAATCTGATTGGTGGTTTGTGACATCACCACACACACACACACACACACACACACACACACACACACACACACACACACACTGCAGCCCATTCAAGCTCTGTGGTGAGATTGAGGGAAGTTAGAGTGACTAATTTGAGCTCCACAGACTTGTCAGAGTGCCTTCTCTTCCACTTGAACTAATCAAATCAGTTGGCTCATGCAGACATTACCGGTCCACTCTGGTGGCTCCCAGAGCAGCTATCTCTCCGCCCTGGAACATGAACTCATGAGAGGGGACAGCACAGTCAAATCCCATCACTGCCCAGTGTGATGACGACTGGGTGCTACTTATTTACACTTGTTGTTTATTTACACTTATTAGTTATGCTTATTGAAGCGGAAACTGGTTTTGTTTAGTCTTGTATGAAATGAAAGGATATTTTTGGACAAACATATACATTTTATGGTGCTTTCCACATTTCACACATAGCTACCATATATCAACAATTTACCAAGTACCCCCCTTTTTAGATTATTTAGATTTAAAAAAAATATTTACACTATTTTAGCATGTTGAATTAATAATTCATACATGGGATATATATATATATATATATATATATATATATATATATATCCAATGAAGTTTCAGTATATTGAATGGCATTCAGACTTTATAATGAGACTTGACTATGAAAAATTAAATCTGAATATATGAATTGAATGTTTAAATATACTGAATGAAATCAAGAATGACTGTTTGGATACATGGATTCAATGTTTGAATATTATGGAATGAAACTTGAATATATAGATATAAATCTGAATATATTGATTGGATGTCAGATTATATTCTATATTTTCAAGTTTCATTCCATATATTCATATATATTCCAACTCTCATTACACACACACACACACTCACACACACACACACACACACACACACACACACACACACACACACACACACACACACACACACACACACACACGCAAATCTATATAAGTGTTCAGTGAAAAGTGAACGCGTGTATTCAGGGAGGCTGGACTCTCCTCCTCCTCCTCCTCCTCCTCCTCCTCTTCCTCATCTCTCCATCCGCGTCTCTGAACACACTGAACCTCCTCGCGGCAGGACACGCTCCTTCCTCTCTCTCACGCGCAAACACACACGCACACGCGCGCATAGGAGGTGGTGGGTTTAACTTTCAGGAGGCGCAAACGTTTCAGTCGACTCTCAAGGCAAGCGGTTTCACTGGTGCGGGGAGAGAGACCTTGATATTTATAGCGGATAAAGAGAGAGAGAGGGGTTGGGAGGCAGTGACGGTGGGTGTCTCTCTCTCTCTCTCGGAGCGGAGAGACCTGTTCGTCACTAAGTGTTCGGCTGTTTCTTCAAATGAGAAAGTCTGAGAAATGTAATGTCTTGTTCTGCGGACGACGCAGCCACGATGCACAGGCGGGGACGCACCGGTGTTTGCAGCCTTCACATCATGTTTGGATTGTGGAGAAGTCAAAGGTAGGTAACTATCAATAAAGACTCACCCATTTAGTATTTAGATGTTTGTTTTGTTCCCAGTTTGCGCTCCGCTCCTTTTCTAAGATGACAAATGCGAAATAAATGTATATTTTTAATTCTGGGGAGTTTTTACGCACGACAACCACCTTTATGTATATATTTTACGCACTTGTTCATCGTGAGGAATAGAATAGAAAGAAGTGGGAGCATGTGTCGCAATGTGTCCACTGTGATGGAGGAGCTGGAGGAATGTTGTTGATGATAAAGAACTCCGCACAGTTTCCACCTGCGATTGCCGGAGCATCAATCCCACATCCCCCTGTGTGTGTGTGTGTGTGTGTGTGTGTGTGTGTGTGTGTGCGCGTGCGTGCGTGTGTGTGTGTGTGCGCGTGCGTGCGTGTGTGTGTGCGTGTGTGCTTCAGGCATGAACTCATCAAGTCTCTGTGTGGGCTCTCTGCTTTAACACTGTACACAGATGACAGATTACATGGTGCATTCGGGGAATATTTGTCATCCTGTAAACAAAGAAACCTGTGAGAGGGGAACAAAATAACAAAGATCCGTGGAGGAGTGGTTCAGTGTCTGCACGCAGTGTTTGTCTTAATCTTAAGAATATAAAGTCATTGGTTGAGGTTAATAAATGTTTTGCTAAAGATAAGAAAAACACGATAAAAGAAAAGATGCATGGAGCACTCTCACACACACACACACACACACACACACACACACACACACACACACACACACAGCTATCAACCCCCACCTTTCCACTCTGATATACCACTGGTGCCCGCAACAACTGGGACAACACAAGTGATAGTGATGTCAGGTCGGATCGCTGCGTGAACTGCAGCCCTAATAGATGGAGCTGAGTCGAGAACGTGGCTGGTCCTCAACACACAACCATTATCTATACCGCTTCTGATTAAGGGTCACGAGGGGCTGGAACAAAAATGTTATATAGGCTATATTAATGGTTATTATTTGTTATTATTATCCATCCATCCATCCATCCATCTCTCTCTCGCGCGCGCTCTATCTATCTATCCATCTATCCATCTATCCATCTATCCATCTATCCATCTATCTATCTATCTATCCATCCATCCATCTATCTATCTATCTATCTATCTAATCTAATCTAAATTTTGGTGTTTTGCCATCAGATCATACTGGAGACCACCACGTTCAGTAGACAGTGAACACAACTTAGCGTGAGCCCGCCTGTCACTAACAACAAACCGCTCTGGCAACAGTGTACACGGCTGCTATTGACAGGAGACCCGCGCTGAATTATTCAAACGTGTGGCTGAGATTTTCAATGGTGGATTTACACATCAAGGAACACTTTAAAACATATGACGGAGATGTGTAAAACACAGAGGCAGGTGCTCCGAGTGTGGTGGCACGAGGCGCCTGAGGAGTCTTGACTCCTGGACAAATCTGCCGTAGGATTTATTTGCATTTTAGTAAATGAGCTCTCGTGCATTGTCCCATTGTGTGGTCATCAATAACTACCTTTCGTCGCCTCATTATGCGTATTATACGCCAGCCCCTGCTTCCACAATTAAATTACCGGAAGATGAAGTTGTTGTTGTCGAGCACAGCGAGCTGATCTCCTCGTGCCGTATCCAGGAGAAAGCTGCAAGAGACATGGCCTGGATGAAGTGGGTTGGTAAACATGGCCGACAGCTAAGACACATTGGTATTCCGCTGCATCCTGCCACGCTGGCCTCGAGGCCTGGCTGATAGTACCCACTCTCGGCGTCAGGGTCAGAGGTCTGGGCTTGATTGGCAACCGGCTGACACAGGGAAACAGAGTGTGCTGACTGTAGTCTAATGGGGTTGGAGTGCACAGGCGCATCAGCGGGGCTGGCATGTTAGCAATGCCGCAGCCAAATTCCCACCCACCCATTCTGCACCTGGATGCTTACAGGTTGTTCGCCAATCTATTAGCCCCCTTGTCAGACACCTCTGGGCTGTCGTACACGGCGGCGATGCAGCGCGCACGGGCCTGCGCTCGTGCCATCTCTGTCGTGCTGGATTGTTTTCCTCGCAGCAGCGTTTGCTCTGCCTCATTCGCTTTCAGCTACACCTCCCAGCTCTTTATTCCTCCCAGCCGGTGCAGTCTACCAACATGCCCGAATGCACTCAACCAGAGAATCACATACAAGTGTGATCTCTCTCTCTCTCTTTCTTTTCCACCTCTTCTCCCTCTCTGTCTTTTTTGGTGCCGTTTCTTTCCTCCAACAAACACATCCGCCCACTCACACACACATATATTTACTCACAGCCATACATGCACAAAACACAAACGCCTACAAACAAACACACACGGAAACCATGATTATTATTATTTCTATAACATACAGTATATCTACGAGATGTACTACATTGCTGAGCTCGCACTCAAATGGCTTATTCTCATTTGTTTTTGCCGTTAACCACAAAAAGTCCTGCTCTGCACCGGCAACGCAGCAGCAAACACCCAAAAAGATTTGTCGGAGCATCCCTGAGTAATGACGCCAAGAATAATCCGCTGTCAGCTTGTAGCGCTGGTGCAGAGTAGTTCTACAGTGTTTGCAACAGGACTTCAAAGAATACTTATTATGGCTTCATGAGAGCCACTGCTTGTGCTTCCTCAGACCCTTTCAAAGAGTTTATTAGCATTGATCTGGTCTCTAATACCTGGTCTTTTGGGAAAAACCTTAATGTAGAGAAAATAGGGGGGTCATTATTGTCTGAGTCATTTTGAAATCCTGTGTTGTTTCTCCCAACATCAAATCTAAATCATGAAATAGACCTAATGTGTTCTATTCCAGTCTATCTCAAGTGATTTTGCTAATCACACCACTGCTTCAGTATTAATGCAGCAGTGATTTATTGATGCTATGTGCTATTTGTCTGCCTCTTGTAACTTAAGTGCAGCTTTATGAAAAGCAAATGCTTTCTGACGTTTTAAAAACTCAGGGACATGAGGGTGTGTAAAGTCAAAGTTGTCGTTGACGCCACATTAAAAAGCCCATAAATAGAAAGCAGCACGATTTAAAAAATTTCAAAGAACAGATGGACTCCATGTCCAGCGAAATAGGTCTTCGTTTTTCACCAACCCTACTGGGAATATCGTAGCTAAGATTCAGAGACAAACTATTACCCCTGGAGCAGCCAGGACGGTTAGCTTTGGGTTTCAACTAGAGTGTGGGTTCAAACTAAACTTTAGTTTTAAATCTTTTCATTTTTCCTTTGGGTCAAGTTCAGTCAAGTTGGCCGGGCTATCTACTTGATTTTTTATGCTGCATGTGACTTTATTCGGGGAAAACATCAGGCTGGGGTCTTGTTCGGACACAAAAAACAGAATGCCTGTCAGATCCAGGTCGGACTAGTTGGAAAATTGCAGCCCCAGCCACGCTGTAGTTTGATCCCGGGTCAGAGAGCATCCTGCCCCAGAAAAAGCAGCAGGGTTTCACACCTGACAGCAGCATCCACTGTAGATAGCAACCTCAAGCACCTGGTCGTCGTTCGTCGTTCACACGAATTTGTTCATAACAAGGAAACTCACACTTTCAAGAACTGCATGAGTGTGCGTTGCCTGGAGCTGTTGGTGGACCAAAGGGCACGCTGGTGTGGTACAACAACATCAGCACAATTCAGGCGCAGGAGGTCCAACAGGGAGGAACCATGAAAACTTTGTTGTTTCTCCGGTGCTTACTGAGCTTCAGGAAGCCTGGGAGCATGGCATGTGTTTTATTCATGGGGCAGAAAACATGAAACGTATAACAGACAAAAAGCCTGGTTGAGGGAAAATGAGGAAAGTTCAGAGGAAAAAAAATAAAGGTGTACAATGGAAAAGAGAATCTAAAGAAGCAAGTGACGACACTATAAACAAAATGTTACTGGCTCTGCCTTTTTTGTTTTATCACAACCCATGAGTTGTCCTCTGAGAAATCAAGGGAAATGTTGAAAAGCTCCCTATCTCGCTAAAGGAAAGACAGAGAAAATAAATTCTTAGATCTGCCCACTTATCCGGATCTGCACCAACATTTATTGGGTTCTTCTTTGACCCTCACCACATCTTTCCAATAAAATGGACAGGGATGATATGATGTAAGAATATTACCTCCTTGGTGGAGGTCAATAAGAATTAAAGACAAAGGTTAAAAGTGAAAACTCTATGGGACAGAGCAGAGTTAAATATATATTGTAAAAATGTCAACACACTGAACCATGACGTGATTGTCTGTTAGTCTCCCCATCAGGCTGTGATGCAATGCGACATCTGTGTAGTCGATGTCCTTATTCAATTGGCGACCATTCTTAGTCCTGTTCCGTGAAAGAAAATAACAATTTGAAAGAGACAGTCTAAATATTTCCTGATGTCATGTACCTTATGCTGGATGTTTAAACGAATGAGTGACGTAGAAGATAAAAGGTTAAGCAAAAATATCAATTAAATTAAAACTTAATTCAAAATTAGATTGAAAATCATATTTGCTGAATACGAATCAGCAGAGGTTTCTGACTGCGATTAAACAAAGGAGGAAGAAAATATCAAATCTTCTGAGAGATGATCAGTGTGCAAGTTATTAACCTGTGAGCCAGACAGATATTATCCTTATCCCATCGCCATAAGGCCATTTTGCATTATGTTTAATCTTGTTGCCTTCAGTTGGGAATACCGTATTCTTTTATTGGGTTTGGTAATATTGCAGCAAGCCAGCCCAACACGATTGGGGTCAGGACCCTGACAAATAATCTGCTTTTGGCATTTCTATTTTAAATGGAGATTAATCAGACAGAGGTGAAGGGTGCCAAGTGAGAAGCAGGGAACTCTGGGTTGTTTCTGCAGAGTGTAGAAATAGCTGGGAGGGGATTTTTGAATCATTTTGATGGTTACATGTAGAGTGTGTGACAGTTTGTCTGTCCTCTGTGGGAGCAGAAATTATTAGTATTCCACTGTATGACTAGGATTCAAATGATATTTTATAGGATACTGATCGATATTCCACTTACTTAATATGCAAAAATATGTTCCACAGATTAACCATGTTAATGATTGTGTATCTGGCCGCTGTTGCTCTCTGATCATTTCATTTTAATGAGGAGAATTGTATAAAAGCAAAATGTCAACAATAAAAAAAGCAATCAAACCTGAATGGAATTGATCCAGTCACTAATTCATAATTTTGAATTAATTTCTCTCATGATATTCAAATTTGTATTCCTTTCATTCCATAGAAAGGAGGCCGACTGGGTCGTCTCAGTCAACTCATCATCATTAATTCATCATCGTCACGTTTTAAGCTCTGCTAACTGGGTTTTTCTGCTCATCTTCAACCTATTTTGAATCATTTGTTCACATAGTTAAGAATAAAGCCATATACTCACACGGATGTGGAGGATTAAAGCCCTCTAAGCTGTATATGTGTGTATGACAGTGAGGCTTGTGACACCAAATAACAATTCTCCGATAACAACCTCATTAGCTGCACAGAAAACACGTGTGCATCGAGACAGCGAGGGATAATCTGCACAACTTTTGGAAATAGCTGGCAGTATCGCTTTGATATGTTGTTGTGCACGGGGATATGTGTGTGAGTGTGTGTTAGCTCATGTATCCAGCGTGAGGAAGGAAATTAAACTTAATTGAATCATCTGCGGGGTGCAGCTCTTGACAAGCGAGACGCTGTTACAGTTGTTGCCGCTGAGGGAGCGACAGCTAAACTTTGATCTTGTCTGAGCCCCTGTTTGGTAAATTGTCACCAAACTGTTACCTGCTGGTAGATGTCAAATGAAATCCTCCCTCCGAGTTCTAAACCCCCTCTCCTTGTTGCTGTTGTGTCCTCTGTAGGTCCCACAGTGCTGAATTCTGAATGACATCAGCGCCTTAACCGACATCAGCGCACACGTCACCCAGGAGCCTACTTCACCCGTCGCCCTTCCATATCCTCGCTTAAATTGCAGAGAAGCTCCTCCTGCTGAACTTTTGACCGCCGCTGCTATGGAGAACCTCAGTGAGCTCCAGAACCCGTTGTTGGACAAAAACAGTAAGCACATGGTCAACGGCTATGGGGGAGACTTCCCTAATAACCAGTACCAGGAAAACATTATCAATTATTTCACTGGAGGTGGTGACGTCGGAGGCGAGGGAGGAGGAGGAGGCGGAGGAAAAGTGAACAACAGCAACGTAGTTAGCGGAGGAGGTTTCAATACCAACGGGAAGGTGAAATCTCAGCAACTTTTGGACGCCACCTCGCTGCATCTGGCAGTAGAGGCCTTCTACAGGCCCAACTTCATCCTGTACAAGGAGGACAGCGGCAGCATCAAGGCTAAGGAATACAAAAGTGAGTGCTGCGAGACCACCTTCACAGAGAAGAAGGCGAAGGAGGCATCCAACACCGCAGGGGCGGAAACACCCGGCACAGAGGATCCTCAGGCAAAGCTGCTGGAGGAGGGCGAGCATGTCAAGATTCAAACAGTTTCCTACGAGGTGGAGGAAGAGGAGTATGTGGAGTACGAGGTAAGAGAGAAACCAAGGAATCTTGCATTTGATCAGAATACATTTTTGTGACATTCAATGTAAACTTCGATCATTGTATTATCAAGTATCTTAACCCGGAGTTTTCCCTTTCGGCATCATCCAAAACAGTGCAGACCATCAAGGTTGCTTAAACTCTCCAAAGAAACACATACAAATGGATTTTAAATAGGGGGGTGATGTAATTTATTTAGGGGTCAGGGAGAAACTTGTGCGCTTTTGGGGTTTTTCAATGAAAGGCCCAGTCCAGGTTGAGAAGTCACCCAAGCTCGGATACCTGTAGTGTTCTTGAGTTATCAGAGAGAAAAGAGCAAGCCGGCTTGTATTCCTGTGGTGCTCGCACACTTATCGCCACACCAAAGGATTGGGCTCGATGCCTGGATCACACTGACATTTTACCAGCCACAAATCCCATTTGATCCACTGACCTTGGCTTCAATTCCCAACTGTAGTAAAATTCATCGTTAGATAATAATAAGTCACCCGTGTCTGCCCCACACACACACACAGATATTGGGCGCAACCGTGCTACAGCATTAGCAACAGCATTTTTCCTCTCAGCCGGCACAAAGCGCTCTAAAGGATTTAAGGGATTAGATGGATGGAAATGGATGTCGGGTTTGACCAGTTCCTGCAAGACCGAAGGGACTGAGCACACACCTGTGGATCCGCTAGAACTAACCTGGGTCGGTGTGATAAACATGTAGATGCTGAAATGCAACGTGACATGGACATATATGCAGCTACAGCTGGCTCACTCTGCAGTTTTAGAAATATAGAATTATAAATACAGAAATAATTATGGAGGGAATAAAAAAACAAATTAAAACAAAATTAATTTCAAACCTCAAAGAGAAATACAAGAGAAAAAATGTGCAGATGCCAAAGAGCAAATCACTCGTAAATGTGATGAGGTTTTGTCCACATGTAAACGTAGGCTTACTGTATGCACACAACTGGAGAGTTAGACGTGATGTCATGCACCAACTGGAGGCACCTCTTAGCCGTTCAAAGGTCAAGTGAACACATTTCCATATTGTTTTATTATTTTTCCCACATGTTTCCTGTTCACGAATGGACATAAAAAAAAAAGAAGCATCATCAGGCCCCACTGCCTGCACTGCCACGCAAAGAGGAAAAGACACAGGGGGACTCATTATGCAGCCTCCTTGCAGTCGGCCACTGACACCACAAAGTGTGGGATGTGTCTGCCACTGTCTGACACGATGCAAAGACCTCACACAAGAAAAGCACTTCTGCTGACACACACATCGTGCATGTTGCCGTTCTAAATGCTTGTTGGAAAACACATTAACAGTTTATTTATTATTGATCATTATGTATTTACTCATCTTGCATTTTGCATGCTTGGCCTTTGGGGATTTCAACTTACAAATTGAGGGCAAAATATAGTTTTGTGGGTTTGTTTAGCATAATAGTGAAGTTTAAATGTACCATGTGGACTTTTCTTGCAAACAAAGAAAGGTTACGTTTATATTCATTGTTACTTATAGGACAAAATCGAACTTTAAAATCCACTTTAAAAAGCTTTTTTTTTCTTTTGCAAGATTTTCATCCATGTATGCTAGTTTGTAGCTTCTTGGCTAACTTTGTGAGCACAGCTGCTGCGCTACTTAACGTGTTAGCGCCACCTACTGTTGATCAGCAAAACTATTTGTGGTATAGCGTAAACTCTGTCACCGAAATGCTTGCTTGTGAATTATACAAACAAGAAGCCGCATGTAATTCGCTTTGCTCAATAGCACTACTAGTGGTCAAAACTGTAAGTGTGTTGTCAGTACTTTACTGTAATTGACAGCTACATGGGGGATTTACATAAATTTATGGACAATTTAGGTTTTCAAGCCTCTAAATGCTGAAATGGAAAAGGAGTCTAACTTTCATTGTGATATAAATATTTATGAGTCAAAGGGAGAGATTGTAATAGCTGGGTAACACTTCACTGTTACTGCCCTTGATTAGCATTTTTATGCTGCATGTAAACACTTACATAACTTTCGTGTTCAATTGTGTTTGTGTATTTGAGTGTTTATTAAGCTCCCATACATTCACCACATTAGTTAGAGTGCGTCTATCGCCTGAAAACCTTTTAAAGGTTTAAAGACACTGTTCTAATGCAACTGAGCGGAAATAAAATCGAATCACTTTTTCCCTTTATGACGGAGGTGCAAAGATGATGAAACTTATGGAAGTGAAGGTTTCTTTTGAGGAGGTTAGACTCGGAAGTGTGACAAAAGGATAAAACATGATGCCCCTATATCAAGGCAATTCTTCTGGTAGAATCTAAAAAGCTCATATATTTATAGTTACAAATGTGTGTGTGTGTGTGTGTGTGTGTGTGTGTGTGTGTGTGTGTGTGTGTGTGTGTGTGTGTGTGTGTCTGCATTGCTGTGTGTTAGGACTTCATAGGAATCGCTGTCTTTGAGGACAAAACGGGGACTTTTGCACTGGAGCGATGTCTCATGTCTCTGCTTTGATTACGTGTAGAGTGCGACAGTTGTGCTGCTTTGTGCAACATCATGAGGAACTGTCAGCTCTAGAGCAGTGGTGTCTGAGAAGGCAGCATTTTTCTGCTGTGAAGAGCATGATGGGGATGTTTCACAAAATATTCATTAACTATTAATACTGCATGTGCACTGCTTTTTTTCTTCTCAGCGACTTCATAGATAAATTATTATTAAGGCTTGTTCAAACCAGCAAATCACAAGGTTAGCAGATTCAGTCGATCGAACTGATTGACTACACAGGTTCTCTTTCAATAGTTGTATCGATATTTCATAAAGGAATCTATAAGGTGTAATGGCCTTCGACAGTCTGCAGCAAGACAAGGGTTTGAGCCCTGTAAAAAGGTGTTTTTGACCAACCATGTTGCTTTGTTGAATCGACTGTCTAATCCATAATCATCGTAATCCGGCGACGTGGGATGATGGAGTCATCACAAATTCATATTATACGTGTTATCTGAAAAGTTTGCACCTGCGCAAAAACTAGAGAAACTAGAGAGAAAACTTGTGACGATGCCAGAAAGCTCTCTAAAAGATTAGAACACTGTCCTTAAAATGAAACCTGTCCCTGCTAGACTAATAGAGCAGCAAATATGCCAAAACAGTACAATATGACCAATCTCACAACTTGACCTATACCTGCTATATAAAGATTATTACTGATTGAAAAAGGTCAGAGTTATTATCGGCCAAGAACTGGCAGAGGACTTGGCCTGAAGAAGTGACAGAGGAACCTTTAGAGGTACAGAGTGTTTTCGCTCATCCAGTTACATACAATATGAGAAACACTGCGAAATAATGAGCTTTAACTCCTCACCAATTCATAAAAGGTCATTAACTCCGGGCGGTACGAGATGTGCTCATCTCGCTTTCCCTTCAACTCGCAGTTATTAAAAGCCTGTTGTTTTTAGAACTCGTCACAAAAAGATAAAAGGAAGAATAGAGTGTTCTGTTTAATTTTTTCAAAGAGTTATTAAATAAAGCAGAGATTATCCAATTATCAAAGTGCATGAGTAAATTACAGATAGCCTCCGAGGAGAGTCAGTAAAGTAGAGGAGAAATTTCATAGAGGAAATTTAAATAAAATGTTCTTATGCTGGAATACCTGTCAAACCTGAAATGCAACCTGGTAGCTGTTAATGATATTATGGGTTTTTTTTGCAATCTCGGTACGATTTAACCTCAAGCTGTCATTTCGAGCTCAGTAATCGCTGCAGAGGACAAACCTCTTTTAATCAAGACACAGCCAATTATCATGTCCTGTTTAGATTAACTCAAGTTCTTTCTACTAAAATATGTTTTTTTTCTTTGTCATTACATTTTTCTTGTCTTATATCTCCCAATAAAGTACATTTATCATTGTTCACTTCCTTACTTTTGAACAATTAGAGACTAAAGTTTGTGTCCTCAAGTAACATCGCTTTCGGTCTTTCTCTTCTTTTTCATCAACTTGTTTTTTATTCTTTTTGAATACTACAAAAGCTGCAGTGCAGTTGGTAAGCAAGGACATCGAATAAGTAGAGCACTATCCCTGCAGAAGTGCCCTTGAGCAACGCACTGAATCTCTCCGAGTTGCAAGTTCACAGCTCTGCATTCTGAGCTCCAAGCAGGAGATAAAAGCGAAGGGTTTTTTTGCCTCCACAGGCTGACGAGCCCTGACGAGCCCTGTACAGTCCGTCCTCTGTGTCGGTTAACCAAGAAATTGCTCCTTTCTTCAAACTGTCAGATTCACTGATCCTGTCCAGAATGCTGCTGTATCCACTAATGTCTAGTGCACACAAAAGATGTAAACCTGTATCTATAATCACTGGTGCAGTATAGGTTATCTGAGGACGTAGAAGAAGACATGTCAAATCGGTGTGCAGGCTGACTCTTTCCGGCCCCGCCCCCCACACTGACTGCAAGGCAATGTTCGTATGTTTCTTCAAATTGTATTAGTATTGATCCTATCACATATCCAGATCACACCTTAAATTTAAAACGCCCCTTCCTTGGGCCCTCAACAACACACATGCCAAGAGTTAAGCAAGATGTGTGTTCCACATAAGTCGTTTTCAGACCTGACTGAGAATTGGCTACGGAGTTTACCCAGAGTCTGCCTTTCACAACAGCATCAAGTCCTCTGTATTATTCAGACGAGAGGTGGAGCAGCAGGCAGAGGCAGGAAGTGACGTATTAACTCTGCTGCAGTAGTACGAAAGAACTGCGGAGTTCAGTGTAATTCTGAAAGCAGCTATACAGACAGACAGATGATACCACGGCGAACTTTGGAGAACTAGCACCATTTACTAAGTCCTCAGCTAGAAATATGGGTGTGGTCTTTGACCAAAACCTGAGCTTCGAACCCACATCAGGAAGGTTTTGCAATTGTGTTTTTATTATTTAAAATACATTATTTAAAATACATTTAAAAAACCAAGGTTCAATCTTTTATCTCTCATTAAGACCTCGAAAAAAAGAATTCATGCCCTTATTTCCTTTCTCTTCGACTACTGTAACTCCCTCTATAGTCGTCTTACTCAGAAATCAATCACCCATCTACTATAATGCTCTGCTTTTAACAAATTCCCCCAAATGTACCACCCCTGTTTTAATTACCTATAAAGCCAGGCATGGGCTGGCCCCTCCCTTTATTTCAGACCTTTTATCGCCCTACGACCCAGGACGCAGCCTTCGATCCTCTGGTAAGGTGTTACTAGCCATTCCAATATCAAAAAGATAAAGCCTTTGCCATGAGGGCCCCTGCGCTTTGGAACAATCTGCCAGAAGAGATTAGACTAGCAGAATCGATTGCCTGTTTTATCTCCCTTCCATAGACACATCTCTATAAACAAGCTTTTATCGCAGGATGTCTATGACTTTTATCATCTTTACCTTTATTACTACTATTCTTTTACTCTGTTTGTGAATTGCATATTGTTTGTTGTAAAACACTGTGTTACTTGTATTGAAAAGTGCTATACAAATACAGTTATTGTTATTATTAGGCAGGCAGAGATTTCTGGAATTATTAGAAAGATTCTGTCACAAGCATGAAATTGTGATTGGACAGATGTGATCAGTGCTGCTGTGGACAAATTTCCTGATGGTTAACAGGCAGCATTTATGAGACAAATTACCAATTTACTTTCCTGCCTCGTTCATTCAGTTGTCTGACAGGAGAATCAGAATAATGTCAAGAACAACAAAAAATGTCACACTCTGCTGCACTGACACACAATGGAAGTGATCATGAAAAATAGGCAGTGACACAACTGAGGGTTTGTTTGCAGGAACTAACAGATGAGGAGGAGGAGGAGGAGGAGGAGGAGGAAGAATGTAGTCATTTTTTCTGATTTTTGTGTCAGTTATGACAGAGAACGTGTTACAAATGACCTTAAGATGCCAGTGTGGACATTCATCACATTATGCAGTTATCTGCTAAATGGACGGTGATAGATGCGGTGACACAGTCCGGGCTGAGGGGGCCGTGGAGCTCCCCGCTGAATCATAATAAACTGGGAGGCTCAACATGTGGCGTCTGTCTGGCAGATCGTATATGTTCTATACGTGGCCCCGCCTGGCAGTGATGGAGGAATAAAGTCACAGTACATGACAGGCCTCGGTCTGGTCATTAGTCTAAACTACTCACCTCCGCTGGTTATTTGTGGTGGATTAACTGTGGTTAATGAACGAGCAGGAAGTGATTTACCTTGATTTTAATCAGATCCCATTGCTGCCTTTTGTCCTCAGTAGTATCTGAGTGTTCAGTGTTATTCTAGTGGTAACTCCTCATTCAGATTCTGCTCTGGTTCATTTAGCAAATCGGAGGCTACTGGTTGTTAGGCTGAGAATGATAATACTGTTTCCATTAATCTGTTTTTAAATGACATCATTTATTGATTGCACTGTAAAATTCAACATATTGAACTTACTTTTAAAAAATCAATGAAATCAATTGCCTTGAAAAAATGGGGAAATTATGATTATTAGTCTTATGTTAACTTCATAATTACTTTTCCCTAAAAAACTTAGTTGTATTGACTTAAATTTGTCAAGTTGCTCAAACCCCCAAAAGGCAAGAGAGTTAATCTAAAATTAAGTGGAAGTAAAACAAGTTAGTCTGTCTTAAAGGTTCAAGATTCAGGGGAAAGGATCCATTGGCAGAAATTGAATATAAAATAATCCTAGTGATGTCTTCGTTAGCGTAATTGTTTTATTCACCCAAGAATGAGCCCTTTATATTTAAATACCTTATATTTACATTGGTAGAGGGTCGGCCATGTTTTTTACAGTGGCCCAAACTGGGGAAAACTAAACACCTTTTGAGTTTTTATGACAACTGAAGGGTACCACAGGTTCTCTGTCTTGTTTGGAAAGGGAGGGTGATGTGAGGGGTATTCAGCTGCAACATACAACTTCACCTCTAGATGTCACTAAATTCCATTCTATATTCTGCTCTACTGCAAAAAAGCTTGCATTCACTCCGGGAACATGAGTCTGGTTTACTCAAGCGAACTTAGTTTTAAATCAAAGCAAAACAATCATACTACTCACATTACATGAGTGGAATCAATTACATCATAAGAAATGAGTAAAGAACACTAATGTGATGTCACCAAGTATTGGTATTAGCTTTTACTGTGTGGGAAAACGAGCCTCAAGCTGTGACTTGGTCAGAAACACAATGAAAAAAGATGAGTAACTTTTTTCACTTTTACTGTTTAACTCTGTGAGACTCAAATATACTTCAGAATGTTGATCTTAACTGGTCACTAACGAGAAGAAAATGCATTTAACAGCTGGAGGGGAATAATGACAGCCATAACTAGCATCCAAAATAGGACTGATATTATATGATAGTGACTTGACTCTGCTTATCTTTGATCTGGCAGTGATTCACTCTCTGTAAATTTCCAATTATTTTCCCCTGCATAAACAAGGGTTTATTGGGGATAAGATCCGCCAATTCTATTTGTCTGCCATCTGTTACACCTTCTCCGGTGCATGAAATTAGCATTTATCATCACATTCCATATTGATATAATACTTTGAACTTGTAGTACTCCTGCTCATGAGTAGTATTCAAATTAAAGTGGCCCCCTCATAGCTTTTCTGATCGTACAATTCTTTTGTTTTTTTAAGTGCAGGTATACGAATGCTACAATTAGGGGGGCGTGGATGTAAAATAATAGACTTTTAAAATAAATATACCTCTAATTGCCCTCTGCCTCCTCTCTGCAGGGTTTGAGTTCAGGTTTGATTGAAGAAGGGTCGTCCATTCCCACTGAATCCAAGTGCACATGAGCGCTTATGCCTTCATTAAATCTAAAATGTAGTCATGCTTCGGTTCAGCGCACACATATTGTTCATCCTCTGAAAGGTCCAGCAATCAGTATGAGCCAGTGTAATATACTCTCGTGAAATCTTTCAGAGATATCCAGTTTCTAATTTAGCGGCAAATGAAATACCGAACTCTTGAATCATTTCAATTCAGCACTATAAGTGGGTCTGTCCAGTGGATTCTAAAGTGTTGCCTCCTCAGCTGATATTTATCCCTCGGTTTGGTGCGTCTCCCTCTGAGCTTATTGAAAGTGTCGCTCTGTGGTGCAGGAAGAAAATAAATTGTGACAGTTCAAAAGATAGAAAATGATTGCTGAATAAATGCTGTAAAATTTAACAGGAGAAAAATTATTTACTCTGGTTTCTGGATTTCATAAATCGCACTCACATGAGTGTATTAAACAAGCAAAAAATATAAGAAAAAATGTACGATTCTTTGCAAATTTCAATCATAGACAATATATGAAGATGGACAACAGGGCAGCTCCCCAAAAGGGAAGCCAAAGTATCTCAATTGCCCCCTGGTGGCAGGCTGCAGTGTAGCTCATAAATACCGCCTCCTCCATGTTGTTGGATGGGACATGGGCCAAACTGAAACGTGAAATACACATCAAATAGACATTTTTGAAAGATGTTTTCTGTCATTTCAGGTAGCTCTTGTCACACCAATGTATGCGAATGTTCATTTTCCGGTGATTTGTTATTTGATGCTGTAAAAACAGAGTGAAACATCATTATTGACACCTGAGACTGACTCATGATTGGTTGTGCGCATGTATCACATGACCTTGCCGCTGCGGCTCCATCCCCCAATCGCTACTGCGCAGATTCTGGCCCCAAATACAGTGTGAGGAAAGCTGCGATGACTTTCTTTATATGAAGTCTATGATTTCAATAAATTCTGTCAACTACTTCAAATTAAAAGTAAAGGATGATAATAATACTAAATAGGATTTTCTCGCTGTCATTGTATTTACAACATTTCACTTGTACTTTTCAGTACTTTCTCTCAAACTGTGATGTCCCCATCATCTGAATAAAGGACCATGCTGTCAGGCATTTCAAACATCTTTTTCTGAAATGTCAAGGATCTGTTCATGAGCAGCCCTGCTGAGAATTCCAGCCCCAGAATGACACATTATTGTCTAACTATTCAGTTCTGTGTCGTGCAGCGTGAGGGACAAATGTTTTTATTCTTCTGAAGTCTTCTGAAATGGTGTCAGAATAATAAATCTAAAGGACCTCTAAATTTCTTCATTAAAAAAACAACATGGTTTTAGCAAATTGTCGCAGTGTGAAAGTCACCTGAATTCAGTAGCGCCTCCGAAAACACCACAAATATCCAATCATAGCCTGATGATGTGCATGTGCGAATTGAATTTTACATTTCAGAAGTGGCTGAAATTCATCTCAATGTCAATGCTTCTGTAGCAGTTACGAGTTAGGTGAGTACGAGTGTTAGGTGAGTAGCACATCATCATAATGGCACATCTGTAATGTGCTGTCCAGTGTGAAATGAAGCCATGGCAACCTGACTCCGTCGGCAGTCAGATATTCTGCGCTTGCTGGGATGGAGTGGAAGAGAAATGGCCAATCAGTCTGATTCAGTGCTTTTCAATAATCATTTGACATGGCCTCCTTCACTTCCCCTTGGCACGTGTTTTACACATAGTGCCATACGTCACATTAATGGCCACTTGTAGAGGGAAGGAGGCCGGGACCAAGGGAAGCAGAAAATGAAGCAGACTTGTCCTTGAGGAGCTCTGATAATTGAGAATAATAAAAGATGATTAAACGCAGGTTATATTCATAAATAAGCCCTTAAACTTTCAACACTGATTGCTTTGTTTACTTATACTTAATATTCCATGCACTGTGGAAATGATAAAAGCTTACAAAGCATTTTGCTCGTCCGTTTAAAGTCTATCATTGAGGTCGGATCTCGAAGAGCTCAGATTAATACTGAAGATTTGATCATCTTTAAAGGTACGACAGCTGAAGGTGCAGATTTGTAGAAATCAGTCAGAGATACAGTCTCCGAAGTCAGACAGGGAAGCATGCAGCGGGATGGTTCTGTATCTACAAAATACAAGGTCTCAACCTTACGATAGCTGTATTTTCAACAGATTGCCTCTTGAAAGGGGATTCTCTGAGACAGACACATTCACAACAACAGGTAAATATCTGCAACGCTTCAGACGAGGGCCGGCACCTGGGTATAGAGCATATGAGAGACGTAATAATTCCACTGCAGAAATCACATGTTTTTGTTCACAGCACGTGGACACAGGTGTTTCCCCTCATTGCCCAAAGCTCTTGAATCTCTTTCCAAGTTGACGTCTTTGTCTTCAACATCTCCGGCACCTTTTGTGCATCCAGAGATGTTTGTATTCTTTTTTGTCCATTTTTTCTGCTTTGCATCCGCCACATGTTAGAAACATCAACTCGCTCACGATGAATTCTCATTTTCCGTCTATTCTCACACTGACTTTTTCTGGACATCTTACTAGGTGGCTGGCATGTTGTTTTTTTTTCTCTAATTATGATAAAGTGTATTCAGATAATGTATGTTGTGATTTGGCACTGTACAAATTTAAATGTTATCAAATTAAATTGTAAAGAAGGAAAAATCTCTGAGCCACCAGAGACCTTGGCTTAAACACCAGCAGCGGGTTCTTTAAGTGTGGACCACAGCTGCCAGTGTTTCCAGGTGGGACCCTGGTGAGGGATTTGTGTCTCGGATGGAGTAAGTGCTCTCCCTCTGTGTACATTATCCCTCCCCAGAATGAGACAGGGAGCCAGCAGCAAAGATGCTATTAAAGTTGCTCATCCCTAAGAGGGTAACACATGGGAAAATCCAACTTTAAAGTCACAGAGCGTCTGGTGAAGTGATGGTGATGAGGCGAAGTTCCTGTCTGTTGTTCACTGTGCTATCAAAATGAAATAATAAATTGCCCCTCAAAATAATTTTAAACAAAAAAGCCACTTAATTTTTTAAAATATTGTGTGTTAATTAAACCTACATAATTATACTTTCTAAAATGATAGAAAATGATGTAGAGAAAGTCAGAACTGTAATATGCCAGTTTATTTTCCTCTTTTCTGTACGAGTGAGCATGTTTTTTGTCTGCTTCTCACTTGTCATGCTTCGCCAGCCATTTTATCCCTTCTTGGTGATAACTGAAATCGTTTCCAGAGCAGTTGAGGGTAACACCTGAATGCACCATCAGCTCGGGTCTTTAGGGTTTGACAGTGCAGGTCCATTCTGGCTTTCAGGTGCTTTACAGGATGCACCTTCATGAGCTGCACCCCTCACAGGACACAGCCCCTTGATTAGGGATACAGGTCACTGGATAAGCTGCAATACATAATGCAACACAACACAACTAGAACATTTTCATACTGTTTTAATGCAGAAATGAAAATCTAGTCATACATTTATTAATGCGTTTCACTTTTTATCAGAATATAAACGTCAATATCAAATTTAGAATGGCTGCCCTGTAGCAGTTATCATATGATATGAGACATAAGAGTCAATTCTAAAATAAAATACTTGCCTCAGTTTTGCTTTTGAATAAAGTTCTTGAAAGTAGAAGAAAGTAGCACAGTGTTGTGCCGCTGCCAAAATTCCCTGGTGCTCGTATAATCCTCTCCTGAACGGCAGCTCAGAGTATTAGAAGGTAAATAATGAGAGCGATGCCTCGGTACTGCAGCGAGTTTTGAGTAACAGCCGCCCTTTGGGGATGATTGCATGTTACAAATCTGATTGACAGACTTTGTGATTTGTGGACTTACATAGATTTGCATGGTTTAACAACGAGATCCTTTTGTGATTGTGTAATTGGTACAATACCTCGGGGATGTTGAGCCTAAAAACAACTCCTGTCCCTCCTTCTCCATTAGTCTGGCAGGTCCAGTCACACACCTTCTCATCGGCTGTGAATAATGTAATAACATCCCCGTAATATACGGAACAGATCCAAACAAAGATCTGGATCGAGTGAATTTAAACATTTTAATTATTTAATATTATACTGAGTATGTTATTAATGATATGATTGCTTTATTTTTAGTTGAGATATTACCACTTGAGTCCTATTTATCTACAAATAACAGTTTTTACCCTTTAAAAAAAGGGCATTTTATGCTTTTAGGAGATGTGTGTGGGCAGGGTTAGGGTTCAGGTGGAGTAAGCCTGGAGTAATGCTTCTACTTCATGTTTGTTCATGTTTTCATACCACTAAGACCACAAGGGCACCGAAAACTGATTTTCCAATAACATGGAGTTTACAAAAGGTCTTCTGGCTTCACAGAGCAAGAATTTTTTTCAGATGAAATCGCTGATTTCTTTGATACGCACCCCACTTCTCCTCGTGCATTCCAACCTGTTTGCGGAGCTCAGCATGAATACCAAGCACAACGTGTGGCGTGTCTCTGTTGTAGCCTCATTACGGCATCCTAAATAGTGCACCTGTCAACAAGAGGCCACGAGGCAATGGGAAGAATGATAACAAATATTTAGTTATAATTAATTCACCTCAGGTAGCACATGCCCCCGCAGAGGGGAGTGCATCGTGACGAGGCTTTTATCATTGTGATCACACGCTCTGTGACTGAGTGTCCCTCTGAGGTTCCTGAGTGCAGTGGACCTGATGTGGCTGCTGAGCCCAGACACAATGTAAATCACAGGTTCTTGTTTACCAGCACGTTTTTTTTCTTTGTATACCGTCCCTTTTGTGGCCCTCCGTCCCTCGGCCGCATAAATTACAGACCCTTAAGATAACACCATAGTTACATCCGGGACCAGGGTCTCCTGCCCCAGCATAACTTAATATGACCGAGCGTAGATACAGAGCGAGTGTATGTTCCACTGATGCCACATTAAGATGCCGAGCATCTTCGCGCCTCGTGACGCACAGACCGGGAGACCAGGTGACCTGCAGATGACTCCTGACGGACAACAAAACAAACGTGCGGCACCTTTTGTAGAATTGTAATTAAATGATGGAGGACTATTAAGAGCGCACAGATTTTAATGACTCCTGCCCGCTCCCTCTTCTAATGGCATGTTTTCTAATGGACAGTGTGAGTACTAGAGACCATTAGATAACATTGTAACATGCTTTAGTATGAATAGCTGTGTTGAAGATATCAAAACGTGCAGTTAGCACCAAGCTTGCGCGGAATTTAAATTTAATGTTTTGAGTTTTTCAGACACCACTGCTAGTGAAAAACAGCACCATGTTTTTTCATAATCTTTCATCTTTTCAACAAAAATATTTTATACAGTAAACTACAGCAAAAAGTGATTGACTCATAGGTGAAAAAGTGCTTTGTAAAATCCGTGTGGAGAGGGTATGCATCAGTCCACTATTAGGAATGATAATGCACAGTAGTGCCCTGGTCCTCCCTCCACTTCAAAGAAATTCAAATATCAAAATATGCATTTATTATAAAACGAGCCCAGAGGAAAGCAAGCAGCAAATTAAAGACGAGGCGCTCAGTTCCCTGCATAATTAACATTAGTGATTTGGGGATTAATGTGTTGAGTTAAGCAGCGATGGATTTACTGTGCTCGTTCGAAATAACATTTAAAAAATAATTTGCATTTCAGAAATGTAACTATGTCAGGTAGTCAACCGGAAGACAACGTGATAGGATTATTTCAACATGATCTCACTTTAAATATTACTAACATTACCTATAAAGTATGAGAAAAAAATCCCCTCTCCTCCGTCTTCTGTAATTTTGTACTTTTTTCACGCACTGCCATCTGAAAGAGTTCAGGGGACATGTCTCCTGGGTCCCCCGCCCCCCTTAAGTTATGATCCTGCAGCCCAGTAATTGAATTCCCTGTTGTTGTGAAGTGGTTTGTTCCTGCATCCAGACCTTTCTCTAGACCTTTGTGTAGCCGCACAGTGAAGCAATTAACTTGCAAGACCTCAGCCGTTGGCTTCTACCTCATAAAACAGTTGAGGACACAACACTAATTTCTGTGGGCGTTTTAATTTGTCTCGGTGTGGTTAGTGTCTCTTAATTTGCGATGTGTTCGTGGTGTGGACTTTCAATTTTCCTCTGACTGAGCTGTTGCGTTGCTAACATCTAAAAGCAGTTTTTTTTCCATGGTCTCACGCTGTTGGGTATATTGTATAACATGACAAAGAGAAATAATCCTTTCCCTACATAGACTCGAAAGAACCCTCATAGCATGACTTGTACTCAACAGCATCAAAGACAAGTATATAAAAGAGACTGTGATTGATTTTGATACATCCCCAAGGACGATGAGCCATAAGCACATTTCATAGTTGTTTAATTTGAAAGGCAAACCAATAATGATAGAAGTCCAGAATAAGGTCCAGACTAATGGGCAGTACACAGGGTGATTTCATTCAAATGTAGCCAAGATTCACAGTTAAGATGTAGCAAATGTACAGTTACAGTTTACCTGTTTTACACCATTCAACAGGTACATTCGGGTAAACCCGTTTAAAACAGGTGATTGTCTCCTTCCCCTTTGCCAGCAGAGGATTCTTTCAGTTCGACGTCACAAACGAAGCTCTCTCACCTCACACATAGACTGCCACATTTGATAGTCTATGCTGACAAAGGTGGGGTGTCAGCATAGACTACCAAATTAATGAAGAAGACAAAATTAGCACGTCATCCACTGCCGATCAGAGCTGCAGCCGACAAAAACCAGTGTCTACCTGAGTCATTTGACTGGGGAGTGACAATTATATCCATTCACGTTGTGGACGTGACCCAGATGTTAGTGTTTTTTTTGACTAGAGGAAAAAGGGGCTTTATAGAATATTAGGTTGATGTGCCTTTATTTTCCTGCCCCGTGTAAATAATGAACAGGAATCATCACCATGCATGTCTACAGAAATCCAATTCGTAGACGTGCTTCGCGCATCACACAGATAGGAACATCTAATAATGTGAGACACTTTGTATACAGCAGGGCAGCTCAAACCAAACATACATTAAAATTCATGTCCACCCACACACCATCTTCAGATGATTATCAGCCTTCCAAGTACACACAGGAGTCCCGCTATGAGACATCCACTCGACATGAAAGCAGGTAGAAAGAACACTTGGGTTGGGAGAATGGAGGACAGGGTGTCAAAAAAAACTGGGCCGGGGGCACAATCCTGTACGTTGTGGAGGCAATTTGGCAACTGATAAATTACACCAGCCCTCCTCTTGGTTACGCTGTCATGGCAGAGTGGTGAAACCATCCATTAGCTTTTCGTTACCTGTCAGCCTGTTGCCTCGTGTTGACAGGATTTACGCCCCACAAGACATATCTGAGCATGGCTAGCAGCAGCAGCAGCAGCGGCATGCATAGTCATTATGACTTGCAAGTACAGGGGAGGTGGTAAATGAATGACAATGCGTGTGAGCGTGCACGCACACACACAAGCCACCACTGCCTGCAGCATGCTCATTAAAAGAAGGCTAGAGAACCTGGAAAACAAAATTCTGTTTACTTTGAATGAAAGACAGAAGTCACTGAGTGATGGAGCAGTTATTTTAACCTTCAACTCATAAAAACAGGTTCCTGAGAATTGTATTCAATTGCACAGATTTCAGGAAAAATAAAAGAAAACTGTAATCTGTGGCCTCTTTTCCTCTGGATCTCAAAGGTCCATGATTAACGACCTGCCAGGTCCGCACGCAGCTTCCCATACACGCCGCCCTGTCCGCAGGTGTGCTCCGACTTCACCCGGCCTCGTTGTTCTCCCGCTTGACTGACTTCCTCTGCCTCTCTCGACTCCTCTTCCTCCCTTCCCTGGTGACTGAGGCCGACCAAACGGCGAGGCTACCCGGATGATGTGTGTTTTCGTTCTCCAAACATCCAGGAGGCTGTGCAGATATTGTCAGTGAGCTCAAAGGCACGGAGCCAAGCGGGGCTGGCTCTGCAGAGATTGCAGAGCAGCTCTTGCTTCAGGCCATGACGGCAAAATGACATTACGCAGAACGAAGGCTGCATTATGTGCTCATGTGTTATAACCTTTTACTCGCCTCGGTGCTGCATTATGAAGAGAATGAACATATATCGATCATCTTGACGAGGGGGCTTGTGCTCGCAGAAAAGAACAACAGAGGGGCATTGTCTTTGAGTGCACAGACAAATTGGACAGGTTTTGCTTGCACGGTCTCATTTGGACTTTAATTTACTTGTTTTATCTTCCAGAGGTCTATTTTTGGAGAAATTTAATCCAGTGTTTCCACTGCCATTAGTGGGCAGAGCCTCCAACACATTTCAACCACACAGCCACTAATCCCCATCATCAATCAACATGGCTTTAAGGGTGTGTGTGTTATTAGAATTAATTGAAAACTGTTTCACACCTCCGAGCAAATGCATTCCCAACACTCTCACCTGGCTCCATTAATTTCACTTTTTATTACAAAGCAAAAACAAAAGAGGTGCACTCTGTCTTTACTGAACCAAAACAAAAGGTTTTTAAAAGAGTCCTTAATACCCTTGTTTATTCAAATTACTCATGCAAGACATGCTTTTGTTTTAAGATGCCACTAATTTAAATGATTCCATTAATCTTTCTATGCTTATATGAAACTTGTAGTGAGGTAAACTTTAGTAAGCTCAGGATGCCCCGGTGGCTTCGGAGGTTCCAGCGCAGACCATTAGCTGCAGCGTTCCTGGCTTGATCCTCATTTTTCTTCTTCATTTCCTGTCATCTCACTACTGTTCACTGCACAACTCTACAGGTTTACAATGAGCCCACGAGTAGTTTTAAAAGTTATAAAAGGGAAACAATTTGTTGAGACGGAGTAAGTGCGGAGAAAGTGGAGTCACGGGCTCCACTGCAAGACTAAAACAAATAGTGTAAAGAATGTCCCTGTATCTGCTTCGATAAGAAATCCAACTGGTCAAGGATAAGAACTGTTATCTGTGTGTATGTGAAATAAAAGTCCCATTTCAGTAGGTTTACCACAGCGATAGGAACACATGCACATATCTTATGTTACAGTATGTGATTAAAAATACCAACAAATTGAAGGATTACTTAAGATGCTGTGAGACATGCAGTAACATTTTCCGAGCACTATTCTAGAGCCGGGACCTGGCAGCTGCTGCTCGGCAAATATCTCCAGATGAAAGAAAAGGTGCCATACGTGTGTAAGACGCCAACTGAGGTGTCAATTTAAGCCAGCGAGATCTGAGAGCCATTGGTGACGAGGGCCGACGCCGATGCTTCAAACTTGAAAACTTGATTTCCCCAGAGGAATGTATTAATTTCCTTCCTCCTGCGTGCTCTACCCAGACGCCACCCCTCGCCTGCGTATCCTGGAAATGTTCCCGGTGTTGTGGACACGTCTTAGTCGGACAACCTCCTGCTGCGTTCTTCATATGTGAGATGTCTGACAATGGCCACAGTGACAAGGTGCCACATCTCGCAGGAAGAAAAGGGTGGTCGAGACATTTCCTTCATCAGATTGCATCGCTGTCTAAATTTGATTAATATACTGTGTGTTCCAGTTTCATTCCATGTCTCCATCGTTCAATCCCCCCCCCCCCCCCCCATCTCTGATAAAATATAAAAAACACTATATTGTTAGCCTTGATTCTTTCTTTTTTTTGCATTCATTTTTATTGTTCCGCCCTCATGCCGGATCATCCTTCAAACAGGATGATGTCTGAAGGATGCAGCTTAATTGCTCGTGTAGAAACGCGTGACCTCAATCTGTAGCTTCTTTTCATCACAGACACAGAGGAAAAATAAATCACTATTCCTGATCCGTCCTTTGTCGTCGGGAAAGATCAACTTTAAACAAGCGTTTTAGGAGTTGAAGTGTTTTTAGAAATGCTGAAATGCTCAGCTGTGGACCAGGACTGAGCATCTGTATCCCCTTCGAGTGACTGCAGATGTATGAGCATCTTCTCTCTTTTGCTGGAGGCGTCGCAGATCCATGTGAGGAATGTTGCGTGGAGCGTGAAATAGTTTCATAAAGCTTGAGGGAGGAGGTGTGTTTGATTCATAACTATTTCACATCTGAAATGAAGTGCACTTTCAACCGTGGCTTCTTCCTAATGCCTTTTGTTGTTTAGATGCCAAACTGTAGGAATCTGCATATTTCAAAACTAATGAGAAACAAATGGTCCATCACAAAAAAGTCCATGAATACGAGCTGTGACATTACGTGGAACCAAATGATCCTGCATGCAGCCAACTCCTCTGTGTTTTGTTTCCCATTACACAAATGCCTTTTTCTCTATCAGTGAATTCAGATTCTCTCCGCCACCCACTCGCCTTGAAAATCACATCAACCTGAACAAAGCTCGTCATTCTCGAAAAAACTTTTTATTTTATTTTTCCATCTGCTCCAATCCACCTGTTTGTCTGCAGATCACAAATGAGATGTTTTGATACCATTTTTTCGGTAATACCCTGCACCAATCTGATACCAGTGCATTTAGAAAAACTAACTATTGTATATTACATAATTATTTTAACAGTTATATGCCACTAACGCTGTATAGAAGTGATGTTTGCCGTCATTGTTGTAGGGCCTCAGTTTAATTTTGAAAATCAAATACATTGAGTGAGTGAATGCCATAGCACTTCTTTTATCGAGAAGAAGCCACTTCCGGGAAAGTAATTGCAGTTTTATCAGGGTGAATATAATCTACTTTAAAGACATTTGATCGGACCCGTACATGGATTTCATACTTACCAATGCCCCACCTGGCATTTTCCAAGTATTGGACGTATTTCCAATGCTCAGTACATCGCTAAATCAAATATTTCTAAATATACAAGCCTCACTGAAAAAACAGGGTTTACCTGTGACTATAATTGGTCCAAAGGGGGGGCTGTGGGATATGACACTATGATGGAAGGAGGAATTAAACAGTCAACTGAAAAGAATGAACAATGTAGGTGTTCGTATAATGGAGCAGGGTGTTTTCTGAAGTTGTAATTGACTTTAATGAGGGATGTGCACGTCTGTCATACACATCTCGATGCATTAACAATGATCCAATGCATAGGAAGCATCTCCTGGTCCAATACGATTCACCTCTATTACAATGCAACGCAATTTGACATGATCAGATTCAACGCAATGCAGTTGATACAGGAGAATGTGATGCAATGCAATTCACTGTGGTACATACAGCGTAGTTACCTGTCTCCAGTTACACCTACACACCTTTAGCATCCGAGCAATCTAATGATGCTCAGGAATAACAATGAAGCGTAGTGCAATGTGCTGTAACCAGTGTCAGCAGCGGGATGTGCTCTACACTGTCAGCAGGGAGGCTAACACAGCAGTGAGCAGGCAGCAGCGGTGTTGTTTTTATACGTCCCAACCGTAGAACCGTATATTCTGCAAACTGCTTCTTGTCAAATTGCCCGTCTCTGACAAAAAAAAGTGTCATTTGATTTATCGCAGTTCATTGGAATGTGTAGCTCTTCCTCCTCTGTAATAATCCCTGAATCTCCGTGACACTTTTGAGAATGGGTTCAGAGGAGGAATCAATCTGAATATATAAAATGTTGCTCACATTTCTAAATAATCACGAGAGGCCTGCACCTTTGATTTGATTTAAAAATGGAATTTTACCAATGCAAAAGCTGTTAGAAGTGATACATCCCAAATTGAATGCAGTGAACACTACTTTTAATTAGGGAATAGCATCGTGAACACGTGCCTAAAATGAATAATTTGACATTTATGAAAACAAAGCTATTCACCTTGATACCACTCTCATGTCTGTATAATAAATGTGAAGATACTAATATGAAGATTAAAACTAATGATACACTAGAATTTTGATACGATCAAACTGCTGGTAGATGGATTTGGAAACGCTTTACATAGGTTTATGCAGGTACTGGGGATTAACATGTGAAGTGATGGAAAAAGGGGTGAACAATTCAGGTTCTTACAAAGAACTGATACTGTATTTATTTTTTATGTTGTACTACATTATTAACAGGGTATTTCACATTTCGGAAGAACGGTGTACGGCTCGATCAGACTCAAACTGCGGAATTTTGAGTGATGTTTTTGTTGACTTGATGTTGTCTGCTGCAACATCACCTCACATGAACTGTAATTGCTTTTGTGTACAGGGCCACAAAATGAGTTGTGTGTTGTGTGTTGTGACCTGACTCTGTGTTCTCTGTGCAGACGGACTGCTCCAGCGACAGCGAGAGCGAGGACAACTTCATCGTCGTCCCTCCACGAGATCATCTCGGCCTGGCCATCTTCTCCATGCTCTGCTGTTTCTGGCCTCTGGGGATTGCAGCATTTTACTTCTCGCAGGGGGTAAAGACACACACACACACACACACACACAGTATACATAATATATATAGCCTCCAATGATGTCGTCTGACACCCACACACATGAATCATGCAGCATCTGTTTTTCGACGTCTAACGTGAAGCAGGTGCAACTGCTCACATGCACGCAAACACGTTTCCATGAATCTGTCGACATGCAAGCACACGCACACACATCCCGCTCCTTGAATGACTCATCACCCTCAAGATTAAGGACTATTACACATTTTAAAAAAGAAAAGCCTGACAGCTGACTTGCTTTCCACCAACGCAAGGACACTTTTTACCGAGGTGCCCATCAATAACTCAAGGCCAATCTATAATGGCTGCTTGATGTTCTGTAAACAGGCTGAGAAGCGGCTTTGGGGAGAGTACATAAATCACTCTCAAGGCTCGGTCTGTAAATTCCAACAAAGGAGGTGTCTGAAATACTCAGATGAGAGAAGCCCCCTTTGCACTACTGGGGATTTCAAGGGGATTGGAGATGAACCCTATCACAGGTGTGGCGACGTATTAAAAGCCGATGAACTCTCAGACACATGAAACTGACCTGTTTGAGCTGCAGTTTACACAGTATAATGCGAGATAAGAAATGCATGAAGGCACGATTTTATTTCTGATTGTCTTCCTGATGTGTTCTGGGCTTATTTCTTAACTTTAGCCAGTTTCAGACGCGAACTCTGCAGAATACCTGCACAACGGCGTCTGGACTTTCTTTTTCCTTTCACATATGCAGCAGGAGATTCTCCACTCGAACATTTTCAAAACCAATGCGGAAATCTTGGGAGCGTGCAAATGAGGGGTGGCGCAGCATGCTGATGCAGGACATAACATATAAAGAGATGTGTCGAGCCGACAAGACAACACTGTTGATTCTGAAGCTTTTGCCGATATGTTCTCAACAAATAACATTAGCAAACTGCACATAATGGTCGTCTAATGGATTCCTACACGGCTTTCTTTCCCTTTTCAATTCTTGAGGAAACAAAAAGCGCAGGTATCCGCCCTTTTTTCTCGCTGCTAATCAATTCTGATTCAAAGTCAAAATCCGTTAAAAGGCCTTCACACACACATGTGTAGTGTATGTTTAAAGGGACACTCTCCACACACATGTTACAGACGGATGAGCTTTTCAGTAAATTGCTCTGCCTTTGACTATCTCTTCAAAAGCTTGAGCATTTAGCTGTCTTATCTGTGGGCACGAGCAGTCCAAGGCAGATGAAGCCAGTCAGTGAATTATCTTGTCAGAAGCTAATTTGATTCTTCCTGGGTAATTATGGGGAAGTGATGGCTGTGTTTAGGGAAAGTGCCGTCAGAAGGTTCCGTCCAGAAGAGCTGTCAGGAGAAGATATGGTGGGAGTCTGGGATCGCTTCATTTTATAGCTCAATAAACCACTTCAGTGGTCTTCATTTCATTCGATTGTTCAGGAAACCCCTCCGACTAAATTAATTAATTCAGTAGGAGCGAACACGAGATATTGTACATTCATTATCATGAGCTGGACTGACATAAACTTCGGTTTGTCCTGAGAGAACCATATATGTATGTCTTTGGACAAAATGCAAGTAAAATGTGGTAAAGTGTGAGATTTGATTTGACACTTATTTAAAAAATACGTCAATATAGCAGGAACTTGTGATGGAGTTACAAGTTGAATTCACATACATTATTCTGCCATGTTCTCTAAAGTGAGCAAATTTTTTTATCTCATGTGTTTTATTTTTTTTTATAAATTAACAAGCGTATCTGCATAGCCATGTAAGCAGGGAACTGTTTTCACCCCTGTCTTCTACCAATCATAAAGTGTGAAAGACGTCATGTTGTCGAGTCAGTTACACAGTTTAAAGTTCATTTAAGGCACAAAAAGTTTTCTGTGTTTGTAGAGCGACAGGATATGCTAATGGTAATATGCTAGCGGGCTTTACACATTATGAAGGTAAAAGCCTATGTTTCAGTTAATGTTTAAAGGCTAATTATGTTTTAGTTTAATAGCTTATATTCTTTCTAAATGTTTCATGTGGGCTATATCTTGCTCGTATTGTACCAGAGTAATTTTGCCAGTAACCAAAAGGAACGGCTTGTGAGGGGAGTCACACATCATGATGACAACATTATGAAAGGGCATGATAATAACTTAAAAAGTTTGAATTGGCTAAACACATTTAGGAATCTTCTCTGTAATGTTTTTCATTTTGGTTTCATAGCAGCTCATTAACTGGTGAAGGCAGACACAAACAAAGTGTACATCTCATTTTAAATTACCTGAACTGATTAGTTTAGTGTGAACACTGATACATATTTAGATGTAATTGCCAGTGATGATGGCTCAGAATTACAACTCGGACTCTAAGGTGCAGTTTTTTTCTTCTCAGCTACTTGTTATCAGGCCGTAAACAACAGGATGTGAAAGCAGGACGACACGGTTCACTTCCCATTTGAAACTGATAGCAATTTTATCTATGACCGGTCCACAACAGGGGAACGACAACGGATATTTAGGACTTGTTGCTTCAAACCCTTTCCTATCAACTTCGCATTTTTTGTAGTTACTGCTCTCTGCCTGCATGGGGCAATGTAAGCAGAGGCATTATGGGATTTGACAAGGGCAGCTTGATGAGCCAAGAAGAACATCTTTGGAAATGATTGCACATCAGCTTCACCACTTACTCCGAGGGCATTTACAAACAAACAGGTTAGCAAGTGTAATAGAGTCTGTAGACAGCAGATCAATAGTGTCTTTGTCCCACTGGAAGGTCAAGCTTAGTCAAACAGAGAGAGAACGGAATGGCTTCCCAAGGAGAGGAATTCGGTGAGAGCGTCACAGCTCATGAACGTACACACAAAGAAGCACACGTGCATTCATTCGCTTTAAATGGTTCGTATCCAATTTGCCAAAGAAACTTTAATACTGCGCAACATCTTTGTGGTAAACAGTGCTGCACAGTTAAGGATCCAGCATTAACCGCCCCCACACACACACACACAGCCGCAAACGATAATGACTAGAATACCATGAATATCTGGGGAAAATTAGCTTTGAGCATTTGATTGGGAAACGGAATTGAGTTTCAATTACTGCCACTAATAGGGTGAGTGTTTTGTTTGGAGATGCTGATAAATGTTTCTCTCAGCTCTGAGACATCTGCGCTGGAGAGCGCAGAGATGAGGAGCAGCAGCGATTTCTGTCACGATTATGCAAATCAGACTCCTCTAAAGTTATCTTATGGCGCACAAGTCATCGTAATGGAGGAAAATGAATGTGGAGTTGTGAAACCGTTATGTATTTGCATTTGTGTGTCTGCACAAGACAGACACAGAGAGGGGGAGGGAGAGAAAGAGAGTGGTTCCGGGCTGTGGGCGTTGTGTATTTGGAAGAAAAACCTGTTAACGATGCTGAATTGACTTCAGAGAGCAAATCTCAGTATGAGTCTCCATGCAGCTAAGTAGGAGATGTTATCTGGATTTTCTATGACACCAAATTTCAGTCATTCTGTCAAGGTTGTGGAGATAAGAATAATCTTTCTAACCATTTTCCTCTCAAGGGGATTCAAGGAAACATACTCACATTGATATATATATATATATTATATATATATATATATACCAACCAACCATCCATCCATAAACCCACCAGCCAACCAATCAATTTTATTTAAAGTGTCATGCAGCATCATGACTATTCACCATTACACCATTTAATTTCAAGACAACAAGGAGATAAGGTTCCAAAGATTGAAGAGGGTGAAGGCCTTATACACAATAGTTGTACCGTGCAGTGTGTATTTACTGTGTACAGGTGTGCTGTGTATTTGTGGCCTGTTGTGAAGACTTTATTGTAAGATGAGAATAAAATGAAAACATGCTGTGTTCCAATTAGCCTCGACACAGGATTGGAACGTCTTAGAAGAATAAAAACACCCTAGAGGCCATCAATGTAAGTGTTGGATTTTTTTCAAATGAATGGCCGCATATGGCTGGCCTAACAGCTTTACTATATGCTTCTAAATGTAGTTGAAAAAGTTAATTTGGCTTCACATACTGCTTTGTATCATCTTGAACACTGTATATACAAATGCAATACATATACAAGATGGATAGAAAAAGCAAAGGGGCCAAGGACTGATCCCTAAGGTTCACCAAACTAATTCAGATCTTCTATTGTGTTGAGTTCTATTGATCAGAATGAATGACACCATGAACAAAGAACTTCTGAATAAGGTTTCGCCCTCGGAGAGAGAGAGTTTATCGTTTGAAATCTGTTAGACTGGTTGTTGTTGTAGTGAAAATAATAATGATAGTCTTCAATTGTACCTCGCCGTCCTCAGGTGTTTCAGCCTTTTAATAGTAAAAAACCTTAAAAGCCGCACCTGAGGCTACGCTGAGGATGAAGGTAAATCTGTCTACTGGCTTGTATGGCAGTGCTATAAAAACCATGTGGTCTACTCAGTAGATCAGACGTCATTAACTCTATGCCTAATTTTAAAATGAATACTTACTCTCATAGGCAGCACAGTCAAAATCTAGTCATATTTAAGAAACTGAGCTTATAACTCTTCTGTGATAAGAGGGGACGGGCTTCCTGCGAAAAAAAAAAAAAGTAGCTCTATTGAGCTACTTTCATCCATCTTTCTGAGAGCTTGTAAGCAAAGGTGAAGGTCAAAACAAGGATTTCTTTCTCCGGTGCTTGGCTTGTATATACCAGCATTGACGGATACAGACTCCACATCACTGCAGACACTGCATCTAACTAACAGTCACAATCCCTCTCCACCTCAGTTGGGAATAAATAAATGAAAAGGGGTTTTATTAGATGACCAAGGTTTCGGAGTCAGAGGAAGTGACCCTGATGCCAGCTTTATCTAACGCACACAAATCAGCTCCATCATTATGAGAATGGCTCCGGCATAACAATCAATGTAATTTTACACAAACGCACAGCCTCTTCTTTTCAAATCTCACTGCCATACATTCAGCACAATAGTCTGATGGATGCATTGTGTTAAAGGCACAACAAATTATGACTGGGATTTAGCAACATGGTGAACTGTCACTCTCATCGAGTGGAAAAAAAGATAAATCAAAAGATTAATATGTAACGACTTCTGGAATAAAACAGCAGAAATCAGTTTAGGGGAAGGAGGATGGAACATGGAAAAGCCAATACAGCCCAGACAATGCCACGGTTAGGCTTTCTGCCGTCATGTGTAATGTCTGCTGGTGTTCTGACCTCTGATGTAAATGAAAGCAAGAAATCAAAAGAGGCCTTTCTCTTCTCTTCCCTCTGTGTTTTTTCCTGGAAAGCAAGTCCATTCAAATAGTAAGATAGCAAGAGCTTTGTAAACACAGCGACAATGGACCGGATGAGCACAACAAACCACTATTTATCATCACATTTTTCAAGATAACTACTTATTTCAGTTACCCAGGTTGTGTGGATTTATATAAAGAGCAAGGACAAGAAGCCAGGACTCATTTCAGCGTCACTGAAATGCTCCAAACTGTTGTTATTTCTGTTTAAAATATCTTAAATGTATTTTTGTGGTTTTGTTCATTGACAAGAAAAGGTCCACAAGGCACCTTGGAGATTTCACTGAAGCGGCAAATGATTTGAAAAGGCTCTAATGACTTTTTTTACCCCAGCAACTGACTACCTGTCATATATTATCCCATTATACCATTTTCAGCTCAGTGTTTTGGTTTTATAGCCTGTGACTTAACTATTTTGGCTCACTAATCTGTCTGTTCTTCAGCGTCAACAGGCAGCTGTTTTCTGCAAAGTCATCTGCACGATGACTTTTAAATTAGGCTGCAGCAATATCCCCACAGAGCTGACACGTAAGACTGAAGCAACACACATTGTGAGAAGAGTCAGACATCCACGTAAGACAATGTAAATTGTTGCAAAAAGAGTTCACACTACATCAGTTATTTGGAAATGTACCATCACAGAATACACTGCAACGGTATGTGCCGAGGAAGACAGGAAACACAATAAAGCTTCTCCGCCGTTTGAAAAGGTGTAATCCCACTGAGAATACACAAAGCCAAAGTCTCTGCTCCCAAACTACTAGTTCTAGCAGGCAAGCTCATTGGTTCAAATCCCAGCGGCAGTCACGCCTACCTGCCTTTTCAGTCTTTATTGAGTTTGTATTGTACAATATGTGTGGCACACTTATTTTTTAGTTAAAAGCTTTGTTGCTGTTGCCTTATGGCACAAACAATGTTCTTGAGGAGAGCAACAAGCTATTGATTAAAAAACCTAATTATGGCTGTAGAAAATGTTTATTTGATTTATTTCAATCCTAAACTGAATAAACACCTTGAACTATAAAATATTTGAGTTCTGTTTACATTCGCTGTTATTATTGTGTGTATTCATGTGGTCTAACAAACACATTGAATCCCTCATCAATAGTATTAGTACACCAATAATTATTCATATTGATCAATATATTTGTCAAATTGCCAAACACAAAAGTCCAATTGGAAGCTAATGTCTTCAACTTAACACTTAAAAAAAGATTTATGCAGTTATAAATAATTTATTAACTTAAGTAAAAAAATTAATGACACATGAATTGATTACTCATTAACTTGTCATCAATAAGTCAAGTACTCTATATATAATTAATACTAAATTATTTGAATCCAGTTATCACTAATAATGATGTGTTAAAGTCACAACAGGCAAGTTTTCTGCATTGAAATCTAAAAACATGATAAGACCTATTTCAATATTTTGTTGAGGGTACTTTTATAATCGGAAATGTTTCCAACAACAAAAGTTAGTGCTTGACTCTTATGGCCCCTTTAAAACGACGGAAGAGAGACACAGGTTTTTAATGTGGAAGTGCTTTCCTCCGGTTTTTTTACTGCTTTTAATCACCTGCACTGTTTATCTTGGCGAGGAGGAATCCTCCGCTGATAATGACCCTCACTAAAAGAATCATTACCGAAGGCAAACTGCTGCAATGGCGGCACCGGTGATACAAACAACTCCATGATCCCACGCTACTTCACAATGTCACACAACTCAGTCTCTCGTAATTGTTGTGAAAACAACACATTATGCGTTTAATCAATTACTTTATGAATTAACTATCTCGGAATACAACAAAATACTGAATAATGCATTCCAGTATTTATTCTTGTTTTTCTTGTCACGTATCGATTGGCTCTGCGGTTGTGCGCGCTGGTGCAGCTGTGGCTCTCGGGGGCCTTTTTGAAGCACCGGCCACTCGAGAGTCATCAGAGGAGAGAGAGATGTCAGGGCAAAGGTTCCACGGACATGAAGAGGAGAACACGGTGGCTGCGGTGCTGATGATGAGCTCGATGCGATGGTTGTTTCGATGTGATGCTCAGTTCAGAAGATGATGAAAAACAACAGAAAGTGTTGTGTTTTGAAGATAATAATTGTAAACATCAGTCAATTTCATGCACACGGTAGAATAAATTATTTAAATAAGTCTTTATTATATTAGCTGTTTTCAATGAGCTGCTGTTTAACAATTACGATTTCAGTTGTTATACACTGTGGTCATATTACAGTAGTGGAGGACTTTTTATTTGAGAAGATAGCACAACACCACAGAGAGGTCTGAAATGTGCCTATAGTGCACTGTAAAGCTGCACTATAACCTTAAATACATGGTAACTGATTCATGGCAATGGTAAGAGGGAAAATCTTTGGCCTCTCCTTGTGGAGTTTGTTATTTTCAATGACAAATTATGATGAATGTGCTCTTCTCGTGTGTGTCGTTCATGATTCCGTGCGCTTGGCTGAGATGATCATAACATACAGTTCTTGACATTTTCACACTAATTGCCATTTTTCAGTCCTGCCAGGCATGGTGAGCTCTCCAGGGTTACGCTGAACCACTCAGTCAATGGGCCCATCCTCCCGTTCAATTCCCTTTTTTTTTCTCCTACACAGCCACAGAAATAACAGCTTCTGTAATTATGGCGCTCTTGAAAAGTGAGGTTGTCTGTTCTCTCGGGGTCCGTCCAAACTGTGTCTGACTCTTCTTCTCTCTCTTACCATTCCTCTCCTCCAGACCTCCAAGGCAGTGAACAAAGGTGACTTCCCCATGGCCAACATCGCCTCCCGACGCGCTCTGTTCCTCGCCGCCCTCTCCATCACTATAGGCACTGGTGTGTATGTGGGGGTGGTGGTAGCTCTCATCGCCTACCTTTCGAAACCAGGACACATATAGCAGCAGACGCGGCTTCTCTCCACGCACCTCCGGGGAGCCCAGGAAGAGAACAACGCCCTCTGGGGAACTGCATTGCTCCTGCGGACTTTCAAGGAAAGTTTTTCCGAGGATGTACGTTTTTTTCTTCCTTTCCGTTCTTTCCAGCCCTTCTCTCCCTACAGGCTCTCTCTGTCAGCCAATATTAGCCACAGTGACTGGGGAGAGGTTAAGATGGAGGGTAAGAAGAGGGGGAATTGGGGATAGTCAAAGTTTTTTTCTGTTAAAAGGGGTGTTTTGAGTAATGGAAGTATTGGAGCACAGTTTGCATCCCATTGACTTCAACCTCTTTTGGCTTCATCCACTTTCTGGCTGGTTGCGAACTTCTAAGTCGCCTAACAGATACGTTTCGGTGACAAGACTGAGACAATGAGTCCTTCGACTGAGGCAATTGTTAAAGACACAAAAATCAGTCAACTCGATGTTATTGTTATTGAGCTGCTGTTAATACTGGAGTCCTGTCCTTATCTCACTTTGCCAACCAGGACTGTCTTTAATAGACCATAGTCGGCCCCCATCAACTTCTATGACTCCATAAGTCTGACTGTCTCTAAGTGGAAGAAAAAAAAAAAGTGGCAACATGCATCATGACAAAGGAGGGCTTTCATCCCTAAAGAGAAAAAAAAATACAGAACTACTGATAATAGTTTCCATCTATAAGGAATAAAAGTCTTAAAAGAGGGTTGAAAAAAAAAAAAGAGATCACATTCAGCCAGGATCAGAGGCTGTTTTCTTACTGGACCATATGCACTGGCATGAATCACAAGAATCTCAACGGAGCCACAGACCCGTATTTTACCTTGAAGACGACGACGTCCATCCGTTCAACATGTGCCCTGAAGTCCAGCAAAAGCTGTTTGTGCCCGATATAGTTTGCCTACATACATGCAACTGTGCTTTGTTTTTTACGTTTATCGTTTTATGTCGCCTGCTGTCCAAAGTCACCTTGATTAGTCTAATTTGAAAGGAATCTTCATTTACGGCCTCGGAAGTAAATCACTGATGTGAGGTCGGACAGATGGTCAGAAATTCCGGGGGAATATGCGTTCCGGTGTCACTCACAAAAAAAAAAAAATGCTGCCTCTGGTAAAATGGTATGCAACGATGGTAAGCATCAGCCAGTCACAGTGGCCGTGGAAGGCCTACTGTAAATCAGGTAGATGGTGTCATTAAAAGGCGGCCTCACATATCCTCGGGGGCCACGCATATAAACAAAGTGTCTGCAGTCTGACAGCTTTGAATGTAGCTGTGATAAATTATTCTTTGCATGACTCTACTTATGCCGGCGGTACCCTGCTACGCATGACTGAAAGGATTTTGAAAAGAGCTTTTTCGTCAGATCATAAAAAAAGCTTGAATTAAAATTGATCAGCCCGTGAAGGGGCTCATATTTCGCGCAATACTTTAGCCCATATTCCTCACTTCAGCTGATAAACAGAGTAATTCATGTTGATGAAGCATTGAGACGTTTGATGAGTTGTGAAAACAGTTTCAAGGATTCTTACTCGAGTTGAAACCCACTGATTATGTTTGTATGAAGGGCTTATTAATGGCCGAGCATTTGATTGGCTTTTTTTCAACACTGTAGATTTTACACCTGGCAGATGCTAGTTCAAACAATAAACCCTCATGAGGTGACATTACGCACTTAGTTTTCCCTGCACACTTCCTGCATTAGTCATACCTGACATTTATGGTGCACAATTAGTTCCCCTGTAATGGCTTTTTCTGAAGGAACGTGTACACTCTGGAGCATTGCCCTTAAAATAGCACAACCACATTAATTTCACTAATAAGCCACTTTTGCCGTCACCGGTTTCTGTCAGAGCCTGCGAGTAAATAATCCATTCATACATCCTCGGCTCTGTGAACATTTAAAAATAAACATGCAAGTCAGTTCCCTGCTAATGAAGATTGAATATTGACTACATTGGGGAGTTTCCCGCTGCGCTTTGCTTTTAATAAACCTGCAGCTAATACTTACTTGGATCAGTCAGATAAAAACCATAGCCAGAATGATATCCAGTAAGGAGCATACCTCCACCAAGGCCCAACAGTCCCCTTATGAAACCACATTTAAATTCACTAGTCCCCTAAACTTGCCAGATTTCTTTCCATCAAGATCCAAGAATCTTGCAATGTCAGTGATCTTCCCCTTGATCCGGCTCGGCACCAAAATTTGATGTCTTCGTCCTTGAGTCCAACAAGTTTCATTATCATCCGTCCAGTAGTTTTTACTTAATCCTGCTAAGTATCTAACAAACTGATGAAAAAGGTATTTAGTTGGAGCCCTCAGATTCATCTCATTGAGTTTCTGGTCATCTCTGAAGACCCCCCCCCCCCCCCCCCCCCGGTCATTTCACTGAATATGTCTGAACTCACGTCCCAGCGGTAACTCACGAGCGACTGATTCCAGTTCAGTGTATGCACACGTCACGACTATCACTGTAACTATAAAGAAATGTTTGCTTTCATATCTTGGAGAAACCTTTATTGCTGATGACGACGATGATGATGATGATGATGAACATGCTTTGTGTTATGTAGCGTGTCATTAAAAATGATGTGTTTCTATCTGGCTTCTTTGGCAACCTGGTGTTGTTCAGTGTGTTACAACAGTATGTTGGTTTCAATGCAGTTGTTATTTCCTTCTCATTGTGATGAGCTGGTGTGCAAATCCACGCACAAAAAAAAAGCCATTTGCTTCATGCATTCCTCAATGCCAGGGTGATAGTGCTTTATTTGTGTCGTGCACTTTAGCGAAATTTAACTTTTTTTTTAATTACATATATGTTTTGGGATTTTTTTTTTTTCGATCTTGTGTGAAGGCAACATGTACATAGTGCAAATAAAGACATGTTCAAATGTAATGACAAATAAATCAGAAAGGAAGGATGGCCTTTCTAAAACGCAAAACTGTTTTCCTCTGTGAGTTCATAACATAAAGCTCAATATTCAGATTCACATCTCCTAAAAAAACACAAATCCTCCGCAACCCGAGAGAACTGTCTGCGTAATTGAGATGCTCGAGTTGTCCTTAAAACAAAAAGCAAACACAGACTGAGTCATGGAGTGTAGGTGGTTTTTTGCCAGAAACAGACAGAGGAGGAGCTCTGGAGTTTATAGTTGCAGTGTTCTCGGTGCCTTGTGCAGGAAAACACGCTTCTCTCTTTGTGGTGTACCCGTCGTGGTTATTGAGCTTGTAAATGCAGAGCTGCACTCAACTAAACATTTCACGCTCACGAACAAGAACAGGGCATACTGACATTGCAGTGCCTTTGAGCCAGAGTGATATTCGCAGTCTAACAGCAGCAATTATGTTTCAGTGTGTTGTGATTGTCTGTTATGTATCTTATTAGATATCTGTCATTCCAAACCTTTGTTGTCTAACAAACCATCAGCTTCAACAAAACTGCTCAAGTGCCCTCTGACGGACACCTCCGACAAAGTGCTGTGTACTCACGTCGCTAATCGACCAATCGCGAGTCAGAATCAGTCGTCAATCGTGATGTTTCAACCAGTTTTTGTGGCATCAGATTAACCAGATAATGAAAACTTTAACATACATGAATGTGATAGAACATAAAACAACATAATTCATCTTTGAGAAAAGATGTTGTAGTTTTCTCCATGTCCCATCCACTAACATGGAGGTGGCAGGGTTTATTACCTATACTGCAGCCAGCCACCAGGTGGTGATCAAGACACTCTGGCTTCACTTTTGGGGCACTGTCATGTCATCCATCTTTATAAATGGTGTAAATTTAGCAAACTTATTGTTATTATTAATTCACTTTAATTTCAATGGTTTATTTATTTATTTTATTTTAGCTCTGGCAACTGTTGCTTACTATTGCTAACAGTTTCAACTGTTGTTCTTCTGTTTTAGTTAACTACTATTTCTCCATGGTTTTAGCATGTAACTTTTTTATTAAATTTAGCTAGTTTTCAAAGTGTCTATGCTTTACTAAAAGATATTAATTCCATTTGGTCCATTACTTTTAGCTGTAGCTGTTGCTTTATTCATTTTGATAACTATTTAACTACTCGTTGAACTGGTTTAGTATCTTAAACTAGATTAATTCATTAGTAAAAGTAACTTTATTTATTAATACAAACTAATGGATGGTTCAACATAGATTGTTGAACCATCCACTCATTAACTTCCCTGCTTGTTTGCAACAGGCTAAGTGGTGTTTCAAGGAACTAGTTATAAGCAGTTTAGGCTATCAATGTTTCTCTAATATTTCCATTAATAGTGTAATACAATGGTGGATATATTTTCAATCCCATCACAGTGTTTTTCTTTAGTTGAACTGTTTAATCTAAACCAAAGAAGTCAGCTCAGCCCATGAAGGAACTACACCCGTGCACATGAATCCTGCTGCGTCAGAGCTCACTCTGAGCTGTTGTGGGTTTAACATCGCTGCTGGTGCACATGCATCAGCAGTGGGTGCGACTGCAGCAGCGGCTGGGGAAGAGTTCTCATTACTGACGTGAGTAAGAAGTGAGTCACACGCTGATGTCTTTGTCAGTGAACACGCTGCAGCACAATAAATAATGGGATGCTTGCCTAGTCATCAGGGGGGAAACTGCTCCTACAAGACAAAACAAAGAGCATGCTCCACTTTTCCTTCTCACCAGGATATGCTTAACAAGTGCTGCTCAACACACACCCACACACACAAACACAGGCAGATCGAATTCATTAGCACTATAGATCAAAAGAAGACTGGTGTGTTTTCCAGCGTTCATTCTGTGTGTTAGCCTGAGCAAACAAGACAGTGAGCAGGAAAATATTTTGCTCGTCCTCTGGTGATGTCTGATTTGTGCGAGCAGGATTTTATATGCACTCCCTTTAAAGGTAATTTGTAAAGTTGTAAATGCTTTGGGAAAATATATAAAGTTGCAAATATAATCACAAGCTGTCAATCGTTTGAGATTGGAGTTGTTTTCTTTTTAGATGTGACTCGAGTGTCTGACTCTCTCAATTATCTGTCGACGAGTCAGCTTTTTATGATTTCAACAACCATTTCTCGCCTGTGTAAGCGGATCATGCCAAAAATGATCTCAGGAGAGAAATTAGTCTGGTTTTCTCTGCTCGCTTCGTGTTTTTAACTGGGAGCTGCAACCCTACAGTGCAGTCTTTCTCTGCAAGTGCAGTTCGTGAGAGTGGTTATTGTATTTCGCTCAAGTATGGTGCAATGCCCTGGAAACGTCCACTTTATGAGCTCTCTCTCACACTTGCCCACACATGACGAAAACTGCAAGTCAGGGGAGTTGCAGCTCTCAGTTACGTTGTTCACACATGGATTAGGCAAAAAAATAGGTTCCACGCGGTGCTACAGTTTGTGGTTCAATTGCAGATATGTGCGTCGCTGATGGTTTTCTGAGTCCGAATATTTTCTTAGCCACCACTATTATGAATGCTTTTTCCAATGGAGGTGATGATGGCCAGAGGAAAACGGCACAGGGCTGTAATACAGGGTAATCCAGAGGTTTTCAACTCCTTTCAACTGTTTTTGATGTTTTGTTTCCGTGAGATAAACTACTTCCGAGGCATCCTTAGAGGATTTCAAAGCGGCGAGAAAGCCGAGGAAAATAAAAAAATGCAATGCAAGCGAGCAGCTTCCTCCCACCGAGGTCACCCCCTGTGATATTTCCATACAGCTATAGACACAATGCAAATTGTTTTTCAAAATAGTCATATTTGCTTAACCTATTTGATGTGGGGAGGTTTATGATTTCATTTGAAAATAAGAAGTAGAAAAATTATTTTCAATAGAACTGCTTTGGACATTAAAAAGGTTTTTGGACAGACTGCAACCTCAGATAAACAGGCTTTGTGAAAGCAGGTGCTGATTTTGAGCATCCTTCCACGAACTCTGCCTCTTATTCTTTGAGGGTTGCAGCAGGAGCTGGAGCCAATCATAGCTGACATTTGGTGAGAGGCGGAGCACACCCTGGACAGGGCAACGTACAAAGGCAGATAATTCACATTCACACTCCCACCTGCGGGCAATCCAAATCTGTTTATGTAGATCTCCAACTAACCTCACCCAGAGGAAGCCGCGGGAAGCCGGAGTGCACGGAGAAGACCTGTGCAGACTCCACACAGAAACACCCCTGGCAGAACTGAGATATCAATTTGTAATACCTCTTTTACACCAAAATAAGCGAGGATACATGATTGACTCCCCATTTTTTCCCCCAGTGCGTCATGTTTAACGTCACAAACTCTTACCTCGCTGTCTTGCCAAATTAGCGCATTCACATTCATATTGCAGACAGACGCCAGATGTCCGTGGGTGTCAGTCAGTTTTTGACCAGTGGAAAAAGGGCTTAAAATGCAACTGGAAAATGAGCCGAGGGAAGTGGACACACATGCGGATGTTACATTATCTAAAGGGTCTCACTGGCTCCGTTTCCATAGCAGTCGCCGAGGCTAAAACTATAGATAGCAAATCATTCACGGTCATGAAAACTTTTGAGTTTAAAACTTTTCCATCTCCAAACTGAACGCTGCTGTAGGACCTATTCACCTCTTCCTCCCTATCCAGTGTCTGTATTTAAACAGGATATTCTTTGTGGATATGTGGGCTTTCACTTATCTCTTTCAATTAGCAAACCTCGATGGAGAGAAGGAAATAGTGTCCCTGCTGAATAATACTGATGAGAAGACTGTGTTGATTTGTCATCTATTCATGAGACATATAGCTGGAAATATCCAGACTGAGTGATGTGCATCAGAAGTCCTCAGTTGTTTGTTTGGCAGCACATAAGTGAGTATCGAACCTGTGTGGAGCTGGTGATGTTTTTTAAACCTGTAAGTTACATTTTTAGGCTTCAGAAGAAATAATATGAAAGCTTGTTTATCATGAGAGTGAACCTTTGCCTGCACAGAAATGAACTTGTGGCAGTCTCATGTGCACATGTGCCGTTTTATTTGCACAAGTATTAGGATCAATGTTTACCTTGCAGCAGCACTTTCTTTATGTGGGCTGTTGAAGAGCCAGTGAATAATGCAGCTCTGGATGAGAACCTCTCGAACAGAGAAAAACCTGGCTTTATATAAAAGTACAGCTGAATCCTCCGGCTGCCGCACCGCACGGCTCCACCCATGACTCTGCACACCTCTATAGGCTCTGCATTTCCACGAAAGCACTTTTAAATGCAATGAAAGCCGGGGTATTCATGTTTTCACATAACTCCGGCTTTTATCTCGCTTCTGCTCTTGTCTGTGTAAGAGAGGGGGAGAGGGGGGTGGGATGGAACTAAATTCATGGGTTTTGAAGCCCTCAGGAGAGAGACAGATGTAAAGATTTATTTACCAGCTCAAAAGCAAGCAAAGGAAAGTGGAGTCAGAGTTGGGCAAACACAAGACTGTACAGATGAATCTATGCATGTATAGCTATTCAGAGCCGGTCAAAGCAAGCTGCTGAGAGGCCGGGGGGGAATATCTTCTGTTGGAAGATGATATGAAGTAAAATGCAGAGAAAGCAGTTCTCAGCGTGGATAGCAGAATCATATTAGGAGTTTTCAGCTTAAGTTTTGAAGTGAGTGTTTGTGATGCCTTTGTAAATTTAAAGGTATTCGTATTTAGCTTTTTTTGATGAAAGAAGATCGAGACCACCCTCACATCTGTAAATATGAAGGCACTGCTAGCTGCCAATTTCTTTAGCTTGGCAAGTCTGGAAAGTATGGAACGCGTTTTTGTCCAATGTTTCAAGTGCCGTAAAACTCACTGACACTTTTTATCTCATACGTTTTAAAAGCTCCAGTTCTGCTTTGTAAAGGTTTCAAACAAGACAGGCTATAACAAGTTAATTAGACAGTTTTAGAGGTGATAACATTTTTTTTTTATTTGGATACTAATATTACTTATATTCCCTTATGTGTCCAATTTTCTATGCTAAGTTAGGTTGACTAGCAGCTGCCTGCAGCTTAAATGTTACTGTCTTTCTCAGTAACAGTAACAATAAGTCTAAAGATGCCACAAGATGTGAGTACAAACTTAAACATTGTGGGATGATTCATGTCTGAAATACAACTGATTAATATTCTGACACTGCTGTTCAAACACACACACACACGGCCAAGAAAAAACACACAGCCATTTAAATCTGTTGCCTGTGGCAAAACCACATCACTTCATGTTTTAGCAGAAGTGAAAACTAATCTCTTTTTTCCTCTATATTGGCTGTGTGTGTGTGTGTGTGTGTGTGTGTGTGTGTGTGTGGTGTGTGTGTGTGTGTGTGTGTGTGTGTGTGTGTGTGTGTGTGCATGTGCCTAATAAACATTTATGCTCCAAGCAGAGTCACGACTGTCTGTGAAATTCAAAAGCCATCTTCCTCAGGACAAAGAGGAGTAGGGTGTGGATGAAATGTAATAAAATGGACGTCTCAAAGCAACCTGCTCAGAGTGGTACTGTGGGTGTCTGCTGACAGATGCTGGTCCCGAGGAGCTGCCTTCAAAAGACCCTTTTCTCTCCCCACACTGGTGATGTAAAGGACTTAATTGAGACAAAATTAATGCTTTTAATGACATGAGAACGGGCGACAGACGCACAGGACTCAATGTGTGAGAAATCCGATTAAGATGCTTTTTCATTAACGGAAACATTAAAAAAGAATCAGCGCAGCGGTTAAAGGGGCTTAGACCACGTAGGTATGGAAGAGCTGCTGCTACTCGCAAACAGCCTTTTGCCTCAAGCAGTGAAACACTGCAGGGGAAGGATGTGTATCCATGGCTTTTATGACTGTATAGCACCAATTTACACATGTAAATCGAGAGCAATTGAATATCTACAAGGCAAAACTGACTTTCCAATGCCAAGGTTCCACCAATATGACCCCCGACCGAGTGAAGACAAGTCAATTATTTAGTTCCCTCTTCTTTTTTTCACATGACTTTTGCAGATCTTCCCACACATGTATATATATAGTCATTAAATTTCACTGTGGTGTGGGAGTTAATGACTTGAGAGGCTGTGCTGGATAGTCTCTGTAAAATTACGTCAAAAAGATGATATGCAAAGTGCTCAAGTGATAAACCTGTCCACTTCCTGCAGCGCCACACAGTCGACTCGCACATTAATGATTCGTAAAACATTGCAGTGTTTCAGATGAATGACATCTGGACCTCCCTGTCTTTAGTGGGCTCACGCTTGAGTTAACTGCATCTCGGCAGGAGTCTTAGAAGGCTTTTAGCAGTGTGCAGCTATAGGCAATATGAAACATAGAAAACATTTTGAGTAATGCTACTGGGGCTGCACAATTCTAGAATCATAATTTTTTATTTAGAATTCAGATGACAATCATCATCACATTCATTTTGCAAATTTGTCCTTAGGACAAACTTTTCTCCACTTTTCTCTCATTCTCTCATGGTTTTCTGTCACTCTGCATTATTCGTCGTAGCGCTGCGTCGTCATTAGCGTGATGGAAGTTTTCTGGAAGCTGGTGACAACGTTAACAGAGTAACATGAGCAATTGTCAACCCCCGAGTCTGAAGATGTCTCCAACAGCATCCCAAATTATCTCCCTCATCTTGCGTCACCCATCTCAACAGCACATCCACAAAAGCAAGCATACCTAACCTTTACGTCTAGCCACTGATGTAATACGCAAAAGAATTGGAGTTGTTGCCTGTCTGTCTGGGCATCTGAATTAGATATGAAAGTCCATGAGCGTAGACACTACAGTGTACTGCTAGTTGGCCCTTTATCTATAACCTGACCTTGGGTAGCTTGAAGAGAGAAGGGAGTATCTGTGGAATGGGTCGGGCTGTACTCTTTATTATCTCACAATTAGCTGAGGGAGAAAGCAAAGATAATGCAGCATTTCAGAGGTGATTCATGTTACATCTACACTGCTATGTTATGATTTGAAAAAGACAACTCTGCTACAGATACGCCAGGCATCCACGCTACCCCGTTGTTTTAAAGCTGCTAAAAGTAAGACGTTTGGAAATGCTGCTCGTCCCATTTAAGCTTGAAAACTCTTTTTCAGAAAACAATTACACAGACAATCACAACTGCAGTTAAACTCTGCATTTTACAATGATACACCTGCTACATGCATAGGAGAGGAGCTACTATTCTAGCATTCGGCGTCAATGTCCGTGTCCAGCAGGACGTGCAGGCCTTCCTGTTTACACCTGCACGTGCACGCCCAGTGTACACGAGTGGTCACATGATATGCATTGTATTTACGGGTGTGTGAGTATGGACAAAGATTAAAACTTATACAGATCAGAAACGCGTGTGTGAGCAAAAAGTTTTACAGATTGAAGACTCCAGTAGTAGTATGGATGAAGCCTGCGATTCTTTGGGAGAAAGTAAGAGTGCTTTTTTGGATGCAACTTAATTAAAATGCATCAGAATCAATTGGAACTGAGAATGCATGTAGGTGTGAATCGAGGTATTAGGTACCAACCACCCAGACTGTCTTTATCTTTGACAATACACATTGGCCCGATTGTAACGTCCCCTGCAGCCACCGCTCCAACGGTCTCCTCTTTCTCTGCACTTCAGTCATAATTTCCTCTTTCAAATACAAGTTTCCCTGTATTGTTGGCAAGATTCAGGAGGCCAACTCTATTATTTCAGCCTCAGCTGGCAAGGCAGAACACTGAGTTTCGGAAATGTGATTCACTCACACAAATTTGAGGAATTTGCTGCCTTGTGTGCAACACCGAACATTATTTCTACTGTGACTTAATTTCAAGGAGACATACTGTACTGTAGGTTGGTGAGTGGTTTGTCACAGTTGAATCAGTTTTTTATTTAAATAGATCTTAAAGCTATTGACTGTGTCACCGCATTGTGTTTGTGCTTTGAGCGCAGACAAAGGCCAGCAACTCAATAGAGCTTACCAGGATAAATGCTGCTTCAGTGCCACGAGCACATTCAGATCTCACAATGACGAGATAAAAGGGGGTTAGCTACCTACACGAGTCGATACACGTGTGACCGGGGAGATGTTTAGCCTTTGAGCAGAGCCAGACGTGAGGGCCAACATCTGGCAGGTGGCAGGGGGGAAACCTTTAAAGCAGGGACCGCTCACTCAGACGTCTCGACCCAGTGAATGGAGCGATCATTCCCCGGAAAGGAGGAACACAGTGGAGCTGTACGTGGAGTAAATAGTGACAGCAGCAGGAGACAATACGTGAGGAAGTGAAAGAGCGCGATTCGTCTGGACAAAGGAACTGTATGTTACTGAGGAATAAAGAGTGAGGGGAGAGAAGAAGACCAGGGTGGCCTACCAGTCTGCCTGACAGGCAGGTAGTGATTTACTGCCAGCCTGCTGACTCTCCTTGTTGTCTTTGTCGCTAATTGACAGTCAATTATCTCTCTACGACAGCCCCCCTCTGACGGTGAGCCAGTCTGTGTCTTGTCAACATCCTTCCTTCTCCTCCTGAGAATCAAGAAAAAGGCCTATTGTGACATGTGTGAGTGATGTCCAGGGAAGATACACACCTACACTGCAGGAGGAAGAAAGAATACAGAGCTTTGAAATGAATGAAAGAGGCGGGATGGAGGTTGGGTGATTGCACTTTACGCTCATATTGAGGTTCATAATTATACCTCTGTCTGTTTAAGGCACCTTTGGCAATAAAGGGCAATCTGCTTTTATTGGCCAACTGGCCTCCACCATTGGTCAACCGCCTCAAACAACATACTTGAGGAAAGAAAAACTGAAAAATCACAATATGTCTCCATCAACCTATAATTGGAGGGTTTTCTAAATGGACATATACACACTGTTGGATCCTGTTGTCACTGAGGAACCTAACACAATCAGGATATGCAGGGATCTGCAGAAAGATGCTGTGGTTTCGACCATAATGCATTAGCAGACCAGTCAGCAGCGAATCAATTCTTAATTATGCTGTGGGCAAAGAAATCCAGCTGTTTGGCCTATTGTACAAAAACTCTTATCCCAGGTCAAAGGGTGTCTGTGAAGAATGGTGGCAGCGGAATCAATTTGTATTGATGAAGTTGCAGCAGCAGGACCCCGGCAATGTAAAGCATGAAGGAGCACAGCGACACAACTAAGCACTAAAGAGACACAGAGGTGTTAGACATGTGGGTGTGTAGGAACTTGTTTTTCTCATCTCCTCGGGTCCTTTTTCAGCACTAACTTTGACCTTATCAGGACCAGTGGACCTCATGGGGACCAAAGCCTGATCCTGATGAGGCAAAACATAATTTGTGGATGGGAATGAATGGAGATCAATCTAAGTTCCTAAGGCTAGCTGTGCAAACCCGTGTGTGCATTTCTGTGTGTGTGGTCCAGGTAATACCAGTGTTGTGGGGACCTAAATCTGTTCACAGAGTCACATTATGGGGACTTTTCTTCCTTATGGGGACGAAAAGCAAATCGCCATAGCGAAATATAATTACATTTTAAGGGGGAGACATTTTATTAGTTTTAGGTATAGGTTATGTCAAGGTTTAGGTTAAGGTTAGGGAAGTAGTAACTGGGTTAAGGTAAGTCTCCAGGAAATCAATGTAAAAGTCTACTTAGTCTCCTATGAAGACATGGAGACATGACTGTGTGTGTGTGTGCACATGTTGTTCTATGGGGCTTTTTTTTTACGTCCTCGAGGCAAAGCTCAGAGCCCACGATTTTACCTCCATCGCAGCTATTGTTGTCGATGGCTTTTTTTTACGCTAGGATTCATCTCCCATTCATCGATGAGAACAGCTCGGTGAGGCCCTGTGCCTGGCTCGGTAATGAAAAGACGTGCTGTGTGCTGCCAGGCAAAGAGAGCGGTTGCAAACACCCTCCCAACACCTGTCCAATCAGCCCAAAAGACCGGGCCTTAAATGTTTTCCACCAGTGCTGCTGGTGCTCAGGAGCGTCGGCGCTCACAGGGAAAAGTTTGTAATTGGCTTCTGTTTGTTCCTGGCCTTATCAGCGTATTACTTTCATGGATAACTTGGAACTAATTAATCAGGGTATAGAGGGAGGGAGGGAAGGGGGGTTGCCTTTCTTTCTCTCTCTCTCACTCTCTTTAATTTTCCTTTTCTTTCAAACCCTAACTCTTCTCACTGTGTTCAGGGCTTTCGGAACATTAGGAGCACTGATATGAACTCGGGAGTGGTTGAGATAAAGGCGTTGAGTGTTTCCCCGATCGAAGACACTTTGTTTTTTGTGAACATGCCTAATCCTATGTTTTGGTCTCACACTGTCTTTGTATTAACAATATTTGTCTTCCAGCTGCCCTGAGGCATCTCACACTCATTTGTATGCAAAACAAAAAGATTTCATGAAAAAGAAAAAAAATGACACTGTGTTGAAATAATTGCTTTGATACAATCTAGGAATCTTCATCTATTAATGCCCCAGGAAGTGTCTTTAATGGAAACAGACTGAGTGTTGTTCAACGCTGAAGCTGGGAACTGTTCTCTCCTGCTTTGAATCCCACAGCTTCATAACATGATAAATGTACACAACACATCCTCCAAACAACCGAGATACAATCAACACCATGTGCTGTGTTATTATTCTACAATCATAAACAAGTAGACGGGACTAATTTCGTGTTAAGACTACATAATCATATTTACAACATATGCTCCAAAGCATTTGGAAAAACTTGTACATATTGTGTCACGCCCATGTATTTATTATATATTGTATATAGTCTATATAAAAGATACATACTAAAATAGTATGGCACTGTACATGCACCAGACACATACACAAAATGCTTATTGTATAAGCATGTACAGAATACTGCAGCACCAGCATGTACATACTGTATGTATGTGGGAGGAAATAAATATTAATAATAACCAATACAAATTCTAACCTTGAGACCCTCCCCACCACCACCACCACCACCACCACCCTGGCCATCACTATGTATCCACAAACTCAGCCCCCTGTGATTGTACAGCTTGTTGCAAAGGTTAAAACTTAATTCTGTATTATACGAGTTCATCTTAATATCCGCAGTGCCACTACTGAGCATGGACCATCAGAAAAGCCCAAATATTAGATATTTATAACAAATTACAGAACCAGGCAAGCGCACTGCTACATAGATGTGTACCATCACAGCTGCACTGAACAGAGGCCCTAAACCTGACGTTTTCTTGGCATGAACTCGATCCCCACGGCAGTGGAAATCCTTCACGTAGCCGCTGTACGAGCTGTTGTTTGTATAGTGTCTTGCCCACGAGCTCCTTCACCGTAAAAGATTAGCAGCTGGCTCTGAGCTTCTCGGGGAGGTTCTTTATGTTCCATGCCAAAATACACAAACGACACAAGAGATGCGTTTTCTTCCATCATGTGTTGGAGAGAAAAGACAGAGGTGTGAACTGCAGCAGCTCAGACCTCAGGCAAGAAGGAGTTGACCTTTTTGTTCTTGTAGAAAATGAAGAAGAACACTCTGGACCAACGAGGATCATAAGTCTTGTTCACATATTTTCCTGAGGTCATAGTGAGCTGGAGCGCCCCCTACAGAAACAGAAGACGCGTAGGGTTGTGAAAGGGCATCAGAAAACATTCAGCCTGATGGTCTCAGAAAAATTATGCAAAGAAGGAAAAGTTTGCCACCATTCGTTCTCCAGCTGAGAGCTGCAAAGGCTGCAAAAGAGGTAAAAGCACATGCTCTTGCACAAATGGTGAAGCTGTTAATATCCAACAGGAAAGCTTGCAGATGAATTAATTCTGGAGGTTTAGGGAACTTGTATTTGTATAAAAACAGACAACGAGGAAGAAAAGTATCATCGTGACATTTGTTGACAATAGTAAAACCTTGTCAAGAGATGTTAGAATCTGTTTGAGTAATAGCGTGGTGAGATGATCTCCCTGCTGGTAGGGACACCTCCCTACCCTTCCATGAGCCTTAGTAGATCATGAGGCAGGGAGAGCAGTAGCTAAAAGACCCCGGCACAGACCAAGGCCCAACAGTCCCCAACTGAAAACATAAACTCTTTGGCGGAGGTAAAATTATACATTTTATAGCATCCCAGTATGTCAGTGAATAAATGCAGTGTTGCTGGAGACTGTCTTATGTCATTACCAAATAATTGCATTTGAGTTTTCTTTCATGTTTCATTAACAAGATGGAATTTGGGCCTTACGGAATTCTTCTATTATCTGAGAAGCAGCAGGGAACATATTTAGATAAATAAAGCACTTTGACACATTTCTTTAGTGATGAAATGTATCCTCATGCTTCTGCCCAGCATGAAGTGCTTCCACCGCAAATCTATCATTTGAGTGGCGGCCCATGGGAGATCCGCCTTGTCATTTCTTCTCCTCTCCCTCCTCTCGCTCTCCTCAGCCTCGGCGTGTGGGAGGAGAGCAGAGGGGCCCCGCATTAATGCCCCGTGCTTTCAGATGGAAAGCCATCAACTGGGGATGTGTGTTCATTTCATTTGCTTGATATCTAACTTGGTAGGAGGGATGGGAAGTGTGAGGATTAGCAGGCAGACAGACAAACAGCGTGGAGGTCTGTCTGGCTCGCTTGACTCTATGGGATCCCAGCAGACTCTGTGCACACATCTACACGGGCCAGAGGGTAGAGCTGAGGAGGCTGTTGATGTTTGAAAACACACACACACACGCGCCGATATGTGGACATACACATATAAATATTAATATGTACTCATAACCATAAATGCCACACATAGATCTACATTTCATTTAGATCTACTGCTGTTATAATATGATCCCTTAATTTTAGAAGTAGCACAGTGTCACATTTTCCATGCCCCCGCTGATATTAAATGGATTGGAATAGAAGCTTCAGAGAAGCAGATTGACTCCCACCTACATAAAGCTCAGCAAATACACCCACCCAGGGTGTGTGTGCTGAGTTTCGCTTCACTGTGTGTGCTGAGAATTTCTATGATGGGCAGAAAGGCTTGAAGCTCATTTTACTGATTATATAATGCTTTTCTTTATCCTATTTCAAAGTTACCAGGATATTCTTTGGGTTTGGGATTGGTTGGAATAATTGTTAATTGTATGCGGATGCTCGGTTATTGACTTATGTACAGCAACATCCGGTTTGACAGTCTACAAAAATGGACAACGTGACAGCTCTCCAAAAGTGAAGCCAAAGCATCTCGATCGCCCCCTGGTGGCTGGCTGCAACGCCCATAAAATATCTTAAAATATTATTCGATTTTAATTTGTTATATAATACTACTATAACCAATCAGTCCATGCCTGGGATATCCCCTATCTGGGGTGTAGAGGGTGGGAGGAAGTGGAGATGTTCTGTTTATCTTCATATACAGGCTCTGATCCATGCTGATAAATAACACCAATAGTAATCTTCATGGACCTTTTTAGCATTTTTAAGCTTATTGTTTTCGTTTTGGCAGTAACAAATCTGTTTTTAGAGAAAAATCTCTATAAGGCAACTGCACAGAACCAAACAGTGCAGAGTCATTATATCCAGTAAACGTACAGTGAAGTATTTAGCAGCTAAAGAGGCAGATGTTTTCCTCAAGAAATGCAAAACACAGCTAAACGAATAGGGAATGTAAGGATTATTTCTCAAAATGAAGAATTTTGTATTTGGTCTGATATATGTAAATGGCCAACTGGTTTCAAACACATTTGTCGATCGCCACCAAAGCTTGATTCTACTTCCCATAAATGGCACCAAAAAAAAAAACTGTTGACATGTTTGTGTTTATGTAGACAATAAAATAGATATGTATATGTTTTATGAGTAGATTGTAAATGTCAGCATGGATTGCATTTATATAACCAGCATATTAAACAACGTGAACGTATGTACATGAGGACATATGTAAACGTAGGCAATTTCACCAGAACATGCTTTTGAGATTGTAAGTGCCTCATTTGACTTTGTCGTGCATAAACACATCCTGTGATTCAGATGCAGATAAAGGAACAGATATAATATGATTATACCATTGGCAGCCCTTTCACTGCCAGCCTCTGCTTATAGAAATGTGACTCCAGCCATGTGGGAATTGTGTGTGTGTGTGTGTGTGTGTGTGCTCATGAACACGATTTTAGTTTTCTTCCAGTTCGATCAATAGCTTAACTTTGAGTGGTGCGTATATGTGTGACTGTAGGTATGTGTTCCTGATTCTGTGCAAGTATGTGTGAGTGTGAGTGTCAGGCCAGTTGTGCGATTGTGTGGGTGGTTGTGTTTTTTCAAGGCTAAGATGAAAAGCTTTGAGATGACAAGAACAAGCCCTTTATTATTTCCTCGTAGAGATTTATGTGCAATCTTCCACCGAGGCTCAGCAGGCCACGATAACGGAAGCCAGTAATCTCAGCCACGGATTTAGTGCCAGAGTCAAAGGCTCAACGTGAGATGGATCACCCCCGACCGCAGCAGGACACCACAAATCTCAGCCATATTGTTTCTGTATCTCAGCACTGACAGCTGCCATGCAAAGCACCTTAAATGCCCAATTACATAGTTGATGGCTTTTAATGAAGATTTTGACCCAATGACCGTTTTTCTGACATGAACTCTGGAAAATGTCCTGGAAATTGGGTGTGGGCATTTTCTGGAGTTTGCCTTTCACACATGAAGAAGGCCGCACGTTCAAAACATCAGGAAAAATGTACAGAGCAATCCGGTTGAGGGGTGACGTCTGGGTAGAGCGCGCACAAAATAAATTCAGCTGTGGAAATCACATGCATGTAACTTTCACAGCACATCAACACCAGCGCCAACACAAAAGCACTCAGATCTCGTCGTGTTTCCAAGTTGACATCTCCCTTTGTGTCCTTTTCATCCTCAGATATTTCTATTTGTTTGTGTTTTTTTTCTTCCGTGTGTGTTAGAAACCTCATCAACGCGCCCACTCGCTTGCTGTGAATCTTCTGGACATTTTCCAGCTGTATTCTCACGTGGGCCCACTCTGACATTTTCAGGACATTTTGTGAAGGAAATGACTCAGACATTTACGCATGTTCAGCCCCTCTCGTCTGAAAGCACCTTGGGTAGTATTTATCATCTCACTTTCCTCCCACTTTCCAAAATACAGGTTTGTTGACCCCATTGCACAAGAAAACTTTCACGGAAAGGTTACGGAAAGCTCCAAAGGTTGTTGATTCCCTGTAATCAACTACCTTTGATACAGTGAGTGCTGACAGAGGTTGTTTCAGAAGGTGTCTCATGTAATTAATGTTCTGGATCATGTTTTGGTGAATGAATACTAATTTCGGGTTTGCACGATTTCCTCAGATAATGTGCATGCATACACACAATTGACATGGTTTGTGGAGAAAGATTATTTCCTAATGATAACAGACAATTGATGGACTCCTCTGTACAACTTTCCAAAACTGTTAAAAGAGAAATTATATTGACGATATCATATTCAGTATTACCTGCAGTAAACAAGTCCCTGTATCCAGTTTCTCGACTTACACATCCTGATTCTGATTATTCAGCACAGCCCTCTGAACGCTCTGCCAGCCATATACTTTGAAAGCCACTGGGACAATTACTGAGACACGTTGACACGGAAATGTAATTATAATGTCATTAAATGATAATTAAAAACACGGCCTTCATAATCCCAGTGGGGCCACTAACTCCACATTTGCCATCAGCCACAGCCAGCTCAGTGGTCCACAGGGCCTGGGCAGCACAGGCAGGCGATGAGAACTGTTGGCAGCACTGGCGTCGTTTCTTTGGAAAATGAAAATGATTTCCTCCGCAAGATGTAAATACCACATCCACACACAAACTCACATTATCCAACATGGCATTTAGCTTTCCTCCAGACTGCTGCTGTCACGGGCACTGTCCTATACACCTCTGATAATAGACAGACTATGCATTTAAACAGTATGAAGTCACAAGGTCTCACAGACACACTCTCATATTGCTGCGTCCACAGGAATATTTAAATCTCCAGCACTGCATTTGCATGTGAGAGATGGTTTCCTACATGAATACAAATGCTAAAGTGAGAACTGCTTTGGATATTTCACGCAAGAGATTTATTTATTTTATTTTATTGTCTGTGCACTTTTCACTGGTATTTAGGTCTCAGGGAATAAACATGACTTCACATCTTCCTGTGCACCAATCATCAGCGTCTGAATAGGAACTTGATGAAAGCTGTTTGGTTGTCAGAATAGACTGTATACAAAACGGCTGTCAGCAACGTCAGTCGACTCTGGACAAACATCGTCCACATGTCCTGTGAAGCAGGTTAACTGAGGTTTAGCAACGCGATGACAATGTTGACCCGTCTGAAATGACTCTGATTGATTGTCATGAGATCTGAGTGAGTGAATTTCCATAATTCCAAGCTGACACTGACCTTAATGATCTTTGAATGGATTTAATACAGAAAATCATGTCCCCCCCCCCTTAAACCTTAAACTTTTCCTCTGGAACCACCATCACATAATTCGTCCAATAATTTATGAGTCATGTATCTGAAACTGAATAGAGCAAAGTTCTGTTCGTCAGGGCTGGATGTTGCTAACAAAAGGTTATATAAACCTTGTTATCTGCAGTCAACAAACTGTGTTGTTGTCTGTACAACTGGAACCCATTCTTACTGTTTTCTGTCAGTGGTGAGAAGTGCCTTTTTCGTCTACTTCTTTCCAGAAGTGGTAACACTTCAGTTTTCTTCAGCCGTCTTCTCCTTGGTTGTAGTTGCTGAATTTTTTATGCTTGAGGTTTTGTAAGACTTCCTTTCTTCTTGTCAGTGAAGAAAAGTCTGAACAAATCTTACAGTTTGTAGGCATGGCATGGCTTGAGGGGCAGCTTTAGGCCTCATTTGTGTTATGCTACAGCAGCCTGTCCACACACCCCAAACCCTTTCTGCCAACACTGGTACATCACACGCCGGCAGGCATTTTTTTAACATGCAGTGGATCTGTTTGGATTGCTGTAGAAGTTGAACCTTAGATGTGTTACCTCTTTGATGAAGATGAGAGAAAACCGATTCAGCCAGGGAGGAGGCAATTCTCTCTCGGTGCTCCTCTCGCACTGATCCTCCAGCAGCAGTTTGAAAGCTTGCCGAAACAATGGCGCTGGCAGAGGCATGGAACCCCAGAGCGGTGAAGAATGAAAGTATTATGAAACAACAAACAATTCTAGGGATCAAGTTGTTCATGGTTGTGATCACTCATACCTCAGACACTGGCTGATAATACAGCTCATTCACATTTTGTATCTGCGTATTTGCCATAAGGGGCACAAGCTCGGCAAGGACAGAAGTGTGTAGCTGATGTTCGGTGTTGTGTGTTGCTCGGCAGGGGTCGTGCGTAGCCACAGTGTTAAGTCACCGCTACTTACCTGCTCTATTGACTGTTAAACAACAGAGCGCAGTAATAGTGGACCTTGGAGTGGGGGAATAGCTCCTGGTTGGCCCATTTAGTAATAAACAGTAAGTGGCTCATTTCACACTCTTCCGATTATTCTGGCGATGGGGGCTCGAAACAGGACGCCAACGTTTAAGCTCAAAATAGAAAATGTTTTCAATACCTCCACCAAAGATGTTATGTTTTCACATGGTATGTCTGATAGTTAGAAGGATCAAGGAAAAACTACTGGATGGATTTTAACGAACTTGGTGGAAGGATGTGCTGTGAATCAGGAACCCATTAAGTTTTAGTGCGGATCCTGGAATTTTGTGTCACTTTCTCTGCAGCATTTCACACAGTATTAATTACATCCATGAATGAATTCATGGTACACGTGCAAGAACATTGCTGTCACGTGCAACAGATTCTGAGTCACAGGTACACAGACTAAAGAAAGACAAGTTCCCCCACCTGCAGTATGTGCATATCTGTAGCTGAAACTATGGAGTCATACTGTCTGCAGGGATGGTAAAAACTTCATGTACAATAGCACAGTAGCATGAGCAAGCACACAGTAAAACATCAAGTTAGAAATCACTTGTGTTATTACAATAAATTTGGTTCATCGTGAACAAAGGCAGGCTGCCACAGTTTAGGTAATTAACGGGAAACATTGCTTTGACATGGTGAGATTAGAGTTTCCTTCTAGTTATCAATCAATGTGTTTTTTTTGGTGTTATGAATTAATTGTTTTGTCAATAAAATATCAGAGTATTGTGTCCATAATTAATAGAACAGTGAATAGAAGAAAACCCACATTTGAGAAACTGAATCCAACAAATGCATAGCATTGTGCTTGATAAACAAAAAGTGTCACATGTTGATATAGCTGCACACACTAGTTCCCAGATGCAGGTTATTTTAGACTAATATTGACTATGACTTGACTTTGACTATTCCTACAAATATATCTGTAATGAGTTGTGGTAAACTGACTCTAGAACTGCCATTAAACCACTGATAACCTCTGTTAAATCTCTGTTCTAGAGTTTTTTTCTGTGGCTTGGTTTAAGTTGTATTTATGGAACAATGTGTCCTGCACTGAAAACAAACACTGGCTTATTGTCATGACCTGTTGTTCAACTTGGTTTATTCTTAAATGTGTTGTGAACTTGAATGTCACATATTTCCTCCAAGGCCCAAAAGTCCCTTTAAATTCAATAAAGCTGCACCAAATTTCCCAAACTCATAAGCCATTTTTCAGACATGACCTTGTGCTACGGAGTTTATCAACCCACATACACACTCGCTCGCGGTGAATCCAGCGGGGGATCCCCCACTGTGCTCACACATCGACTTCTCCTGGATTTCAGCCGACACATTAAAGAAAGGAAAGAACAATACCCCAGTACTGTTCCAAAAGTAGCTTTTGCATAATCCTGCCAACAGACAAACATAAAGCAATTAAAACCTAACCCCCTTTGCAGAGGTAACAACCCTGTAGCGCAGATTCATATACAATGCAAACTCAAATCCTCTGGCTTTGAAAGAACAGTAATTCAAGCGTGAATATATTAGAAATCTGTGAACAAGTCTTTTTGGCACATAGCAACAGGGACAACAGTGACAAACAAAAACACACACAACGCAAAAGTTGACTCGTCGCTTATCCCTTCTCAAAGTGTCTCGCTCGTGAAGTACACAAACTTCCACAGCGTCAGTAGTTTAAATTTGTAGACTCTTCAAGTGGCTGCGGAGAGAGCATCATCTCACAAACACGATGGATGTTTGGAGGAATAACTCAGGCAAATGGAGAAGTAAACAGCCGCGGGTGGTGCGAGCATTAGAGGAGATTATACAGGTGGCGGGCTGCGGGGCAGACCTCGGCCCATTAGCATCAATGCCGCCCTGGCTTAAGAGCAGAGGCGGCGTGCTGCTCCTAAGCCCTGCTCGTGGGGCCCCCCCTCACCCCACGCCAGATGTGTGGCTCTGCTAAGCTCACCTACGTCCAAGCGAGGGGTGATAGAGGCTTAGCATCCCCAATCTTAATGCTGGAAACAGGGGCGTGCATGTGTGGCAGCAGGATCGTAAAAAAAATAAAGTTGTGCATTTATCTCACATTTCATCGTGGGTCCCTGGTGGGAAATACACATCCACCGGTGAGGCTTATACACTATGTGGTTGAAATTTGCAGTGACTTTTTCCTCAGCCCCGCGTTTGACATCTTTTGACACACCGAGCCATCAAATGAATGAATGAGCATTTGCTGTGGCAATCTGTGCCGTGCTTTTGATGAGGCCGACAAATTGCTATCCTATATCGTCTTGCTCATGTCAAAACAATGTGATGTTACTGAGCAGTTCCATATGGCTCTCGTTGGGGAAGCGGCGCTGCTATTTTCTGCTGCAATCCAAATGCATTCACACGGAGGAGGGCCAGGGAACGGAAGGTCTTTCAATTTTCAAAATTTCTGTCTGTGTAGATTGATTGCCAATTAGACAGGCAGACGGTGCACTCTTCGCCCAGGTTTTAGGGACAGGCATTGGCGCCCCAGGCTCTCTCGCTGTGCTTTTGTCTCCGTTTTCTTTTTCCTTTTTGATAGGGAGCACTTGTGCTACCATGGGGGCATAGGAATGAACCGCTCTCTTATTTGCACACCTCTCTTCTCTCGGAGGGAGCTGCTTTTTGAATGCTAAACAGTGTTTTCTATATCTTCAAAAGGCGACAGTGGATTGATCCCCTTGAGCAACGGAGGACTTTTCCATCAAATCTGGGATCAATTTGCGTCCGCGCTGCACCCGCCATCCACCGGCTGAGAGTGAAAACACAGAGCTAATTTCAGATCAGGAGCCACACTCTTGGTGGTGTTTACTTTTGTGTTCAGTTCTTTAGAGGACGGAGACATATCAAGAAATATATATCTCTTTTGTTAGGTTCATCCTCCAAACTACTTTTCTAGCAGGAGATTGCAAAAACAAAAAGTCTCACACCTGCGGGTTAGGGACTTTAAAGTCAGAGATCTCAAGTTTATGCCGACACTGATACCTCTTAATAGAAGCTATAATATATATCAATCAATCAAATCAATCACATTAAATTTTTCTAGCCCATATTCACAATCACAATTTACCTCATAGGGCTTAACAAGGTAGATGGATGGATGGATGGACAGATAGATAGACAGACAGACAGACAGACAGACAGACAGACAGACGGACAGACAGACAGACAGATAGATAGATAGATAGATAGATATATAGGTGTTGCAAAATAACAATATTTGCAGCATTAATGAGAAAAGATGGTCACTAACATAAATGTTGAGGTGTCTCAGTCTTTAATGTATTAATGATAGCGGTGTTGCCAGTAATAGTTGTATATGTGAGTAGACATATTGTATATCTAAGAAATGTAGTTGTAATCATACGATCAGCTGCCGCCGCGATGCAAGGTGTGGCCGCAGCAGCGTTCCTGGATCTGCGACGATAAAGCACGAGGACTTCAGGGAGGAAGAATATAAAAAGTATGCAAACAGACGACAGACAAATACAGACTATAAAATAGCTTAGGTTCATCTACTATCCCGAAATTTTGATTAAATATTGACATTTTATTCCTGTTCCTTGCTCCCCGATGAACGCGTTGAAAGGTCACTACCACTTCCACCACTAATCGTGTCTCCAGCTGTCGGGCATCTGTGTTTCCATCATATCCTCAAGATGGACCCACTGAAGAGGGGGGAAGGTTCAAGTGTCTGTTGAATTCAAAGCTTTCCTTTTTTTCCCCAAGAAAGCGATGAAGGACGTTTTCTAAACCTCCATTATAGACGTTATCATAGCACCAAACTTTGGGAGAAAGCAGTTGTGTCACATTCTCCTTCTGGTTGTCTGGTTCGCTCATGAGGATGTCTTTCTGACGGCCCGTATTGTCACTCAGATTGTAACAATCGACTCATTTGCCATTCAAGAGCTGCTCCTCTCTTTTGATGCTCTCTGCAGCTCCGTGCACGTCTCTCCTCAGCCTCCGCAGTGACATTTGGAGGATGCTACTCACCGTGACTTTGCATTCCTTAGACAGACACTGGAATCTAATAGCTCTTTGAAGTTCTGACTTTAGGATTTCAAGATTTGTTTGACAGCCAAAGTAATTACTGTTTCCCCTTTTTATTTATATGTATCTCCAGCCATTTCTTTGTTTTTCCTCTCTGCTGTTTGGAAAACGATGCCTTGGTGGATATGCAGCACAAATAAATCATACTTTTTTTACAGAGTAAACAAAGGCGGGAGATAGGTATAGTCGTGAGACAGAAACAAAGCGAAAGAAAGGAAACTTTAGCCTGTTTTTTTATGTTTGAATTCCCAGAGAGCGCTGAATGGCACACTTCCCAGAATGTGACTGTTTATTTAGTTCAACAGGTAGAAAGACGAGACGAGACGGGTTGAATGTTCAATAATTTCTGTGGGCAAATCATGTTATAAATACAGGCAACAAATGCATTACACCACCATTATGGATCAGACACAAAAATTTGTTATGTCTTCATTAAAAGCTGAACAAAGGGATGTCAGGAAAGGGCTTTGAAGAGGCAGAGAAACATTTACAACATAGTACAGAATTTTTAAAGTGCTCTGAGTCAGACACTGGCAGAACTTCAACGTTTTTGAAAGTACACTCGTTTGTATTCTTGCCCACCATTAGATGAGAAGATTGTTACCACTCTCATTTCTGTTTTAGGGGCCGTCACTTTTAGTTTCGAAAACCATCTGGTATATACAGAATATACAGTCTCATCGTGTGAAATTGTTTGCCTTGTGATCCAGCAGAGGGCGCTCACTCTCAGCTTGGCCTATTACACACTCTTTACCTGTCAGTAAAGTAAGCCAGTACTGTTGTTTTTGCTATGAAAATGGAAGATGCTAACAAGCAGTGAACAAATATGACATCAAAGCATCTGAGAATGGAGGACGGGAATGCTCCCCATAAGGGGAAACCAAAGAGTCTCGATCGCCACCTGGTGGTTAGCTGTTGTATAGGTCATGGTACACGTCAAATATAGTTTTTTGCAAAAGATGGTTTCGGTCAATTAAGGATATCATCACACTGATAACTTTGGTTACAATAAGTTATTTGATGCTATGAAAACATGGTAAAATGACTTGATTGACGAGACTTGGATACTGCGACACTGTCTCATATCTTGGATATTTCAGCTTCATGTCTGGATAGTGGGAGGAAGTGAAGACACGTCATCCATCTCTACAGTCCAAAGGTCTCACCTGCTTTTTTGTTGTGTTTCAGGTCAAATTAGTTTGAACATGATTTTTGGATAAAAGAAGCAGCCCTATGTCTGTATGATAAATATACAGCTGGTTACAATTAGCTAAAGACAAAGCCTGGACATAGGGAGGGCTAGCTCGCTTTATCCAATTCAATTTAATTTGTATAGCACCAATGACAACGTACATTAATTCAAGGCAATTCACATAGTAGGGTTGAAACCATACAACATTATAGAGATAAGTTCCCAAAATGAGCAAATGTTACTCATCAGTATTCTGTTGTTTTTTTTACAGGAACAAGCGAGCAGTTTCCCCCACTTTATGCTAAGCTAAGCTGCTGGTTATATTGTTTTAGCTCATGGACTGACACGGGAGATGTGTCTCATCTAACTCCTGTCCATGATCTCAAAACTATTCCATTGGGTGATCTTTGCTCAAAAGAGTTCAACCTATTACATCCTGGCCTGTCAATACTAAATCACTTCTTGCTGTGAAAGAATATTACATGTACGGACTTGCTTCAAGTGTTTATTATTTTTCTTCCTCAGGGTCACCTTTATTGGTGTGGAGCCATAACTTGGTTTCTGAAGAGCTCTGGAGTTGATGTCCTTGTTTTCCCTCGCCAGAAGAGGACTGAGCGGCATGAGGAGTTGATTAAAAAGCTATAAGACTGCGGAGCGAGAGACAGACAGAGAAAGACAGAGAAGACTTATTTAAGACAAAGAGAGATAGAGATAGAGAAAGATGTATGATTGCGGCAGGATCATCTCCTTGTGGCCAGGCGTCCTCTTGAGTATTGCTTTTGATAGCTAACTTCATTGAGTGTTGGTTTACCAGCAGAGACACTGTTGGCTGATAATGAGTAATGCAGTCAATATCCTCCTGACAGATAAGACCTGTTCGGATTGGACACACAGCCGCTCGCTTCAAATGAAGGACCCGGCCCGGGGGATGGGCTGGTCATCTGTTGCACGACTCTCGGAGTTTGTTTCCAAAGCTAATAAATCAGGACAGATTGAAGTTCCAGGCCACAGGGGAAATGCCATTTAATTTACAGTTAATGAAAACAAAGTGACTCGCTCTTCTTCACTTCTTCCCCCCTTGGAGCTATGGTGACTGTATTTATACGGAAAAATAAGGAATTGATTTTCAACCCAAAGACAGGCCAATATGTTTGGATATAGCTGTTGAGACAGGTATACAATACATCACTTTAATATGAACTGTGCGGTGCAAATTCAGCAGCTTAAATTAATTATTGTGAAAGTCAAGAAAGAAATTCAGTTCCTGAAAGAAAAGTTTATGCCCCAAGTTTTTTCAGACTCTGGTTTTAAAATAAACTTTCATGGTATTTAAATGAACTTTTCTCCTCAAATATCAGCCAACACCTTGAGGGAATCCTTGGCTGTGACTTTCTTTGCACATTCAGTTTGTTCTATGCCAAGATAAATTCAAAAACTCTGTTTGTCCATACCAACCTCAGAGCTGTTATTCTGTATTATGACAGAAATATGCTGATATATGCTTGTACAACTGAAAAGTTGATGTTTCTAACCTTTCGAAACCAGAACTGAATCTGTTCACTGACAGGGGTCTTCAAGTCTGAACCAAAGTAGCAGTTCCAACCCAAAGGACCCATGTTAAGTCCAACTTAAAAGGGGGGTTTTCTCTGTGTAGATCAATCTGCTCCTTTCTCACCTGTGCTGGCCAAAAACCAGGAATGAGTTTTACCCACCGTTTTGATCCCAGTGCTGAAGAAGAAATCAATGAATCTGTGCACCAGTGCTGATGCAGCAAACCCATGGGCAGCCCTAGTGACTTTATCAGCTACACACACATATGCACACACGGCCTTTTCTTTCTCTTATCCTCCCTCTTTGCACCCATTAAAATAGCATGACAAATTTGCGTTACCTTGATCTCCAGACAGGAACTTAATGTGCCCGGGAAGCGACAGGAAACCTGACTTTTATCTTTTAATATTTTGGAGTTGTCAGCCCCACACCCCTCCAGCGACTTCTCCATCCCAAAGCACATTTTTAATACATCAGAAGCATCAGAGGCTCTCCTAAGGGTGAAATTATCTCTGTATCTACCTACTATCGACTGCGGGGTTTTTCCCTCCTTTGTGATTTTAAGGAACAGTGCAGTCCAAATTCTCCAGACACAATCAAAGGGTTCTGCTTTCAGAGCCGGCAGAAGAACAAATGCAGTCAGACTGAGGGATGAGGGACTCTTCTGTCTTGGTGTGAAATATTACAGACCTGATTGGAAGTGACACAGCTATAATTCAGCATGGTGAGGAGGAACAGCCTGTGCTCTAACACACACACACACACACACACACACACACACACACACACACACACACACACACACACACACACACACACACACACACACACACACACACACACACACACACACTCACACACACTCTCACACAGGGCCATATGGGTATTTATAAGGTGCAGCTAATTTTCTCACATTTTCATCAGTACATCTCTTTGCCTATTAGAGCTGCAAAAATCACATCATCTACAATTTTACAGCCGGCTGGTTCGGTGATAGTGCATGGAAATGAGCACTGATATGAACCTAATATTTAAGACAAACAAAACCATTAGGTGATGTTTTTTTTTCTGATAGATGCTCAGACAAGGCTCAGTGTTGAATTAGGAGTGTCTGTTTTACTCTTTTAGCTCCAGCTCCTCTTTAGTACTTTCACCTTTGTTGCTTCTGTGAAATTAAAAGTCAAGCACACACTACAGGAGATATTCTAATATCTGGGCTGCGGTGCACACATCCTTTAGATTATCAGGCAAAGTTTTTTCACCTTAACAGTGACTTTGGCTTGATTTAGTCAGTGCGCACATTATTAATAAGAGATGATTCTAGAATGAATGAGTGTGCCCTAATTAAAAAAGTCTAAAATTACATGGCCAACATTGAGACGTAGATTCTCCTTTTTTTCCCCTGGTAAGAGCAACATGTGCTGAACTTTTTGATTGGATCATTGCAATACATGTACATATCAACATATGTCAGATTATTATAATTATTAACAAAACAGAAAATAAAAATAATCTTCGAATCACCTTGGATCACTACATTTGTGAAATAGCCAAGCTGCCTCTTGGAATATGTAGCACTAAATACTGCTACTACTACCATTACTATGACTACTGCTACGACTACGACTACTAAGACATTATAATAATGGCTCCAGCTCCCTGCAACCTTCAAAGGACAGGCAGCACACAAAATGGATGAATAATAATAATAATAATAATAATAATAATAATAATAATAATAATAATAATAATTTTGTGAAGGAAGGAAGCCTGCTAACACACACACACACAGCCTCTCACACACTTTAGAAATAAAGCTCTCACAAGGGCAGTTGGGAACAATGCAGAGATTGTAGTTGAAATGTATTTCCCCGAGCACACATGCTTCCTAGTTCAATACATTTTTAATTATTACGACCCTGAAGCCTGAGACCTTGTACGACTAGAATCGCAGCAATAACTCAACTTAACACACTAAACAAAGGACTTCACTCGACATCAGATGTTCATAGTATTTTATTTACGTTAAATCTACACAATTGCAACACAGTCATTGTTAACATTTTTAGTTTGACTACTATCTAAGATGTATGTGAAAATACTTATTTATTTCAGTTTTATTTATATGGTGCCAAACCTCAAGGCACTTTGTACAGTGAGGTTAGATAGAGAGACCCAAGAGGCAATGGAGAGGAATAAAATCCTCTCCCAACAAGGAGAAACCTCCAGAACCAGAGTCAGGGTGGGAGACAAAGAGGGAGAGAGGGGGAGGAAGAGAAGAGAGAGAAGTTGTGAAAAATTCTTCTTCTTCTTCTTCTTCTTCTTCTTCTTCTTCTTCTTCTTCTTCTTCTTCTTCATCAGTTTGTGTTGGGATTAAATTAAGCAAGCTGTCCTCCATTCCGACTGACAGCTGCTTCGTGGTCCATTATTGTCCAGTGAAATATTACTAAAAGATGGTCAGACAGAGAAGCGTTTTCCAATTAACAGCATGTGTCAGATCAAGATGGAGGGTGTGATTAAAGCTATGTGTAGGTTCAATGTGTGACATTGAATTAAATGTAGAGCTAAAACTGTCACTGTCATTAATGTGGAAATCGCCCACTACTTTCACCTTAACTTTATCTGCGCTCGAACTCAAGTTTTGGAGTTCTGATAGAAACGCTCAGCAAAGGGGCAGGTGGACGAAACAGTCACTCACAGAAGTGGGTTTCCAGTTTGCAGCATCTGCAGACGGCCCCGCAACACATCACAACCGTGACGTGTGGAGATTCAGCAAAGTGAAGAAGGGACATCAGTGATTTATACCTGGGTCACACCTTTTCTAATGCTGAGTCATGCTTTGTCAACACTTTGAGCACAGGAACAGTATTTTTGGTGGTGACAAGCACTTCAGGTCTACTTATCTTGTCCTTGGAGGTGCAGGGAAGTTGTGCCATGCAAAGATTGTAAAGAATACTGTGTCAGGTCAGGGAGCGCTCAAGGAATGCACACAGGGTGTCAGCAGAAAAGACCATTTACTGTTCAAAATAAAGAATAAGAAAGAAATTACGTACATAAAGCTTTGGATTGAGAATTTCCAATGCAGGTGTGAAAGACTGATGATTTATAATCAAGTTTAGTGCCAGGGTTGATAAATAAGCAGTATGATAAACAGAGTATAAATTACTGCAACGTCTCATCCTTGGGTTTATAATAAACTCTATAAAATTTCTAGAAGTGGGATGAATGTCATCGCTCTTGATCAGACCATGTCTTCCCCAAAGAGTCCTCCAGTTGTCTTTCATACCAGCACTGAACTTTTTCCAGAGGGGCTGTTTGTGAGAACGCAAATGTCGGTCGCTCTGGACTCTCTCCAGAACTTTTCCTGCCAGCCCCCTGGTAAAATGTCAGTGAGCCCATGTGAGAATACAGCAGGGGAAATGTCCAGAGAATCCAGAAGGAGCGAGTGGGCGGGTTGATAATTTCTAAATTGCAACAGACGTGAAACTGGAAAAATGTGAAGATATCCGGATGAAATAGAGGTGTCACTCGCGTAGATAATACCCTTGAAGATGTCAAGATTCTGGTGCCAGATTTTGTTATAATCGCAGGTCGATGTGCTGCAAACAAAAACACTGAGCAGTGGAATTATAAGTCACGTCCTGCCGCCAGCATCCTCGACACAAACGCTGTTTTCCTGTTGTGAACTCATCTGAACCGGACAATCTCCTGCTGTCTTGTTCATATGTGAAAGGCAATGTCCAAAGACCCAATTTTCTGGACTCTTTCCAGGGTTCATGCCTGAAAACGACTCATATTTAATAAGGAACACTCTTTGTCTCAATCATTCACAATTCTCTCTCACTCGCACCACCTCCTCTGATCAGCCGACTGGATGTGTAAGGTAATCCAAATACATTTTGCCATGATCTCAGTCGCTGCCAAACTTTAAACCTCCTCTCCTGTCTGTCTCTGTCAGCGTTCTCCTCCTGCCACTCATCTCATTCAGATCCTCAAACATTATCTAGGTCCCATCCAGACCACAGGAGGGTTTCCTACATGATGCAGCAACACCCCTTACCAAACTTGAAGCCATCACAAGGGGTCTAACAGCCTCACATCACTTTTATTTTATCATGCATGCCAGTAAAATCTTTAAATGAAGTCTCTCCTGATTGAAATATGGTAATACATCTGCTTAACCCTGTATCTGCTGCTCATCTGCTGTTACTGGCAGTGATGCGTGGGAGGCAGAGTCCAGTTCAGGACAACTAGACTCCCACCTGACACGTCCTCTCCTGTCATACAGAAGGGAAAGGTGTATTACTCCAGGTTATTTCACATCCTCTTCTTTCCATTAACAGAAGAGAAGTAATGTAAACTGATAAGAAGTTGTGCAGACAGTGGCAATCAAAATTCAGCAGTCACAAATGCAAAAGCTCCAATTTAAAAGGGGTTTGCTTGGAGTTACAAATGCAGACAGCCAGTTATTACCCAAAACTCTAATTTCCTGCCCCTACTTCAATGTCGCCCCCCCCCCCCCCCCCCCCCCCCCCCCTCCCCTGTTCTCACGTCTCTTCTTTTCTTTTGCAGGAACAAAATCTGGCAATTAGCTCTTATCTCCTCATTCTGCCGACAATAGCTCATGCCGAAATGAGTTCATGGTTCATGGTTGCGGTGCATTTTAATCACAACCCCCGGACATTGGACATTACGGGAGGCAACAGCTGTGCTTACGCCCGCCCCGGCGCACAATAGAGCATTATGGGAGGTTCATTCTGTGGGGTTACTAATAAGGCGCCGTTATTAAGGCAGGGACCCAGAGGAGGGCATTAGTGGGGGGATACAGGAGACAGTTTAGCCATCATTTTGACGAGCAGGGTTATCGAGCCTTCACCCGGGGGGACACAGAAATACTGGGGCCTTTGGGAAGCTGAGGTCAAGAGCACGTTCTGTGATGAGGGATATCGAACTGTAAAAACCAGCACTCAGGTGAGAGTGATGGCCTTGTATGAATGTATTAAATATGTATCAGCCAGTACACACAGTATATCTCTCTAAACATTACATTTACATTTTTCATTTAGCTGACGCTTTTATCCAAAGCGACTTACAATAAGTGCATTCAACCATGAGGGTACAAACCCAGAACAACAAGAATCAAGAAAGTACAATTTCTTCAAAAAAGCAAAACTACAAAGTGCTATAAGTAAGTACCATTTAAGTGCTACTAAATTGTTAGTTTAAAAATGTTATTCAAGGTATAGTCGGAAGAGGTGTGTTTTTAGTTTTCGGCGGAAGGAATTGCAGGAATTTAATGCTTCACACAGTCTTTTCCACAACGCCATACATTAATTGATATTTTTCAGCATTGGATGGTGTAAACCCAGCATAGACATTTCCAATAAACTCAATTACTGTTCGATAAAGTATAGAAAAACAGATGACGGCCTCTTTGAGAGTTGAAATTCAGTCTAAATTAAAGAAGTTGACGTTTTTGAGAAATTGCTTTTCTGTCAAACGCTCTTGTCTGCTCAATAAATATTAAGTGATTTCTAATAATGGTTAGCGTAGCTTAGTATAAAGACTAGAAACATTGGGAAACAGCTAGCCTGACTGTCTTTAATGCATTCATTTACAAATGACGTCTTTTTTTAATCCGTACAAACCATAGACTGTATACAAAGATGGACACCGTGTCTCCACTTGCCATCTTGCGCATTTGGAGCCAGAGTACAGTTGGTGATCCTGATGAAATCCTGATGATATATATTCGCTCGACCTTTTTTTAAATTTTTTATTCAAGGTTTAGTCGGATATATATTCATTTTCATTCACAGTCTATGGTGCAAACCTACAATAATTTCAGATTTTATGTGAGCAACTTTATTTTGGTCAAGAACAGTGACCTTCTTCCATCCTTCCTGCTTGTTGCTTAGTAACCTCATGGAGAGGTCACATCCTTTACTTCTGATGTGTTTATTGGTGAAGCTTACGAGGAGCTGGCAGCCAGATAATGCCACCAGGCTATAGTTTCCTGCTCCTTCTCGTTTCCAAGATGAGCTAAGCTAATCTCTGTCTTATAGTTTGAACATACTGTGGCTGATGTCTGAACAGGTGAGGTCTCAGTGAAAACAAACAGTACTTCAGCAGTCTGACCATGCTGCTCTCTGACCCACCGTTTACATGTTGCATTAAGGGATCAAACCTCAGGCTTTCAGAACTGAGCAGCTAGTAGAACTGTACAAGACCAAAGGGCAAATATACACAAAGGATGAAGTGGCCGCAAACACGGATTATCCCTTATCAAGCCCCATATTTACCTGACCTCTCTCACTGTCTCACGTACGTGCACACACATGCATGCAGACACAGACACACACTACCTCTGTTCCTCTCCCCATTCATCAGCAAAAAGCATCACAGCAGTATTGATTCACTGCAAAGAAAAGGGTGAAACATTTGATGAAGGAAAAACAAGTAAAGGGTTGTCACTCATTGATTTACATGTCAGCGCAGGTCTGTGATCAGCAGCCATTCAGTGTGTGTGTGTGTGTGTGTGTGTGTGTGTGTAGTTGTGAGAGAGAGAGAGAGAGAGAGATGAAATGTGAGTTATTGGGCGCAACAACAACAACAACAGCAGCAAACCAACAATAAATCACTTCAGAATAAATGTGAGAGGAAATTGATCTGCGCCATACGAGGCAGCACTAAGTAAATAATACTTTCTTATTGAATTAACTAATGCTTTCCTCCTCTGGTTTGCATTAACAAAATCCTTCTTGCCATGCCTCCAAGGTCTGAGTCGGCTCTCAGGCACAACATTATGCATAATTAAGCATTAAAATTACGCATTACTCTTGGAAAATTTACAGGGAGCTTTTTGTCTCGGCGACTGACATCAACAATTCAGAAATCCTGTTTCAGAGTCGGACACAGACCTTAAGAGAAATCAATTCACATCAGGCTCATTTTGAAGGCCAACACAGTGAGGCTGTCCCTCTGCTGACGCCCTGGTTACAACTCCTGTAACATAACAGTACATCATACGATCTTTAAAACATCCGCCACCTAACGATGGGATGTGATGCAGAATCACATTAGGCTGGAAACGACACAATTGCGGAAATTATTTGTGAATATTAAAGCCTGAGGGTTTTAGAAATGTGGAGCCTGTCACAACAGAAAACGTCATAAACGTAGATTTACGAGGCTTTATGCCTAATTTTTTAACTTTTCCTATTTGCCCTTCAAACAACTCATATTGTGTCGTAGCTTCTGCACTAGCAAAAGCAATGTTAATGCACATGAAGGCATATAAATCAATTCTAAGTGAGTTTTACTGCCAAGGAATAGTCCTCCTGGTGACATGGAGGGATTGTGCTCATCACAGGCGCACAGGTCGGAGTCTGTGTAATACCCATAATATATATAAACAACACATTTAAGCAGTAAATAATGTTCTGGCACTGACTAATCTCTGGCTGAGGCGCATAGGTGCTCTCATCTTCCCGTGCTGTTTATTCTGTCATTAAACAATTTGTTTCCCTGATCTGGTATTACTGGATGCAATGTTGGATTATGTTTATTAATGGAACTATCACAAGAGAAATCTGCTCTACACACAAAACTGAGTCGTGTTTGATTTTGTGTCCAAACCAAAGTCTCTGTGTGTGTGTGTGTGTGTGTGTGTGTGTGTGTGTGTGTGTGTGTGTGTGTGTGTGTGTGTGTGTGTGTGTCTGAAGTGAGTCTTTTCATAAAGCCACCAAACCATAAAAAACTCCCTTATGAAGTAAACCACTGCCACCTAGTGGACATACTCTATACATGCGTGTATGTTCCAGGTTTGCAATGAGTGTAAGTATCTGTCATGTAATTCCCCCCCCCCCCCCACACACACACACACACACACACACGCACACACTAGGGTCAAACCTCAGAGTTCGTCTGAGTTCGTATCGCTGCTCCTATCTGGGGGTAATTGGCATCAGACCGCGGGCGTAAAAAAGTCCCACAGGTCTGCATTGTTTACTGAGAAAAATCTGGCATCCTTGAAATGCTGCTCTGTCTTCTGCAGTATGCTAATCCTTGAAGATTCAGGCTTCCACCTGCCAACCCTCATTATTTTCATGCTATTTTTGAGATAAACAATGTAGAGTAGCTCAGTGCCAGTGAGACCTCCTTCCATCATGAGGATGGAAACAGACCCACAAAACACTAAGACGTCATCAAATATTTGCTTATTCCAAGGTCAGTCTCTTTAGAGGGTCTTACACTCTGACAGGACTTTTTAAATATGTAAACTTTTTTTCAATATGTTAGTTCAAGAACAGGTAAGAAAGCAGCCGTTGAGTCAACTCCTGTTTTCAAGGCCAAGCATCAACTGTCGAGCTAAACTAAAACGTAGCTTCTGCCCAAATGATGTTATCAGATTAAACAATTATAATGCATCTTTTCTATCCCATATTTGTATTCATCCTTTTATTACAGACGGTGAAGAGATAATTAAAGGTTCCAGTGGGGGAAATGTGTGAAGTTTCCAGCCACTTCACATATTTGTACTGGAGACATACATAGAAGTGCCATGGAGATATTCTACTCATGGGTGCTTTTATGAAATACTTATAAAGTACCCAAATTCCCCATGTAGCACTGCAAACATAGATAAATAAGGTCAAATTGAACAGGAGTCCAGTAGGAGCAGTAGAAAATACTGAATAATGGGGCTCTGTGGAAGAAAAACAACTTAACTATGGTACAGATTTTGTTCCAAACATTTGCTCATCAATCGCTGTGAAGCTTTTAGACATGATTCAAACCTCTTACATCGAAAGTTTAAATATTAAACTCTCTATCACACCAATGAAGGTTTCAATCCTTGTTTTTTCAAAGAGAAAACAGTCACGGATCTCCCCCTCTTCCTTTTACTCTGCACCTCCAGCCCTCCCCCTAACTCTTGGATGTTCTTGGCCTTATCACAAACACCTCCATCCCCATGCATACAATTAACCCTCCCCCTCACTCGCCCTCCTAGTCTTGACCATTACCTTCATTAGCATGAGCACAATAGCCAAACAGAGCAAAGTGAGCAAAAGACACAAAACTAGTCTCCAAGCTCATTACTATTCTTTAGACACTAGTTTGGTCGGACCTGTTTGTCTGCAGCTACACAAAGTGATTTAGCTTCTTCTCCTCTTTTTGCTTCATCTTACGTGCGGCACACTGTTTGTTGACATGATTTAATTCAGGTCAGACATACCTATTGAGCCATTATGTAATATAACTTAAAATGTCCAGTTTGTCCCACTACAGAAAGGAATCAACACAAAACTGATGGGGCATGAAATTAGAAAAGGGGTCATTGATACCACTTGAGCAGAAGCAATAACTCACTGAGAGGGAAAAACAACCACTGGTTAGAGAAATTACAGACATCTCAAAATGTCCTGCTCTTAGCCCTGCTTTTAGATACTGTGGTGGATATAGCAGTTGGTCAGGGGAGGTGTGTGTTAATGAGTGACATAATGAAGCACTTCCTAAGGTCATATACAAAATATAGCAGCATTAAATAACCTGAGATAGAGATACAGCAATACAAAAGAAATGTGTGTGTGTGTGTGTGTGACTGATCAAGCAATTAATGAGGCAAGAGGTTGATGCTGATCGATGGTTTATTGATTCACAGCCCGTGCAGACTGTCTCACCTACTGACTGAACAAAATGCAAACCGATGGCATCAGCGGTACCAATATCAGACATGTGGTGAATAAGAAAAAATAAATACAGAAAGTACAAATGTAAGTTGAAATCTATTATTCAGGTCTTGTTCCCCAAAACACATCTGCCTGTGTGGAGAGAAGTGTGGTGGCAACTTTATTTTCAACAAAATAGTAGAGAGAAAAAATAGCTTATACATGCAAAACTATTGCCACAATATCTCAGGGAAATAGGTAGTTTTGGAATGGAGTGTACAAAAAATAAAATATCTTCATTTATATTCATTTTTCAAGTTACATTAAAAAGAAAGGACTTGTGGGTACTTAACCAGAGTGTGCACACTGGGTACGAAAATACATTCAGTGTAATGAGAACCATTTTAGTGCAAATATAGTGTGACTAAAGTTTGTATTTTTAATTTGCAGAAAATGAGGCATTTATTTTAAAAATGCCAAAAACCTTAATACAGCCACTTAAACCTTCAGTGCACCGAGTGAAACCCTGAGGTGTAACATGGCATAGTAAAAAAAAAAAAAAAAAAAAAAGGAGAAATATGAAAAAGGACAAGACCCATGTTTACAGGGGATGTCTGAACAAGAAGTCCTTAAAACCAACTGGCTGCTCTTTACATTCAAAAAAAAGAAGAAAAAAAGGATCTGCCAAGAACACGGATCAATACATGCATCAAAAAAAAGCATTAACAATCAAATAACAACGAAAAAAAATAGAAGGGGCCCAGAGTCCAATGTTTGGCAGGGACAAAAAGACACCGGAGAAGAAGCAGCTTCAAACAAAAAACGCAGCTAAACAACAGCTTTGAACTGCCTTTTGCCTGGAGGGCAACATGCAGGGTTTAAACAGACCCGCGACTCAGTTTCTTTTCACACACGTGCAAATGTCCAGAAGGGAGGAATGAGCTGTGGTGGTGGGGAGAGCAGGGACACAAGGCATTTAGATGCTAAGCCAGTCTTTTCAGAACATGAAAACACCAGGGCAACAGAACAGTGTAGGTAGTATTTGTACAATTAAAAACTTGTTTGTGGGGCCAAGCAATTCGTCAGCAGAGCAGTTATGTTGCTTCTGAAGCCCGTTTTTGTTTTTACAGGATGTGACCTCTTTGCATTTAACCGTGAATCAGCGACACCCCGTGATGCAGAGCTCGCTTCCACATGTAGTACGTGGAGCGTGGTGTGAAGGGGAAGTAAGACCTGAATTCTTTGAACGTAGGGAAGGCCTTCTCTTCAAAGCGTTGCTGCAGGAACAGCTTGGCCTTGGCCTTGAAGTTGGCCAGAGCCACAACATCCATCGCAAACATCTGCGTGTCTGTTGTTTCCTTGCTGTGAAGCACGGGTTTTGAATGCGAGACATCAAAAGAGGGAACAGTGGAGCTTTCTAAATATCTCGGCCTCTCGACAAATGTAGGCATGGGCGGAGTCTCTATCCTCCTCTCTATGATCTTGTCTTCAGTTGCAGTGCTCTCCACACTAACTGGGAGGACATCAGCACGCTGGGCAGCCATTTTCTCCTTCTGGTTCTGCCTGCTACGCCAAAGCCAGTAAAAACAAAGGGACATGGATGGGAACTTGAGCTTGAACTTGGTCAGGGACCGCTTTGACTTCTGGACGTGCAGTTTGGCAGAATCTCTGAGGAGTTTTTTATTCATGTATGCCAGCCTGAAACTTATGTGCTGTCTCCTGTAGATCCTCATCCTGGGTAAGATAGGCTGGTTGACATTAGACAGGACTGGTGACAGACTTTTTGGACTTTGGCTCTTGTCAGCATCTGAGCTGTCCTCGCTGCTGGCGACGCTGGCTTTGTAACCTCGGTTGAACAGCATGGCCTCTCTCCTCCAGTTGTAGTAGGTTGATCTGGAGATCCCGGGGAAATGTCTTTTGAAGACCCTGAAGGGGAGGGAGGCATTCATGGCGATGCAATTCTGTAGACAGCGCTTTGCTTCCTGCATATGTGCCAAACTCTGGGCCCGCTCTACATCCAGCTTGCCGAGGCCGAGACCAAACAAACTGGCCACGTTGTCATTGTGGTCGGGATCCTCCCGTTTTGCTTCAGGTGAAGACCAGGCCTCCTGCTCCGTGCTCTCTCCAGGACTAATCTCTCCAGTTGAAGAAGAGGTGGAGAAGGTTCCTCCAGTTTTCAGAAGCTCGTGCTTCCAGTTATAGTAAGACGACCTTGAGATCTCGGGGAAAAACTCCTTAAACTGGTGCAGAGGGATAAGCCTTCCCTCCAAGTAGCATGCCTGCAGGAAATACTTTGCCTCGTACCTAGCAGCAGACTTTTTGCAGTGCTCCTGCGTCTGCCTTTTCCAGCGGTAGAATGTCCTCTTGGTAATGTTGTACTTGTCCTTGAGGCTTGGGTAGGAGAACTGCAAGTCCGGGTTCTGCAGCTCCTCGCTCTTGGTGGGAGACTCCCTCTGCTGGCTGTCGGTATTCCCAAATGTGAGGTCTCTGGTCTGGGCTAGTGCGACAAAATTATTTGGCCTGAACAAGACCTCGGACTGCAGCTCGCCAGACCACATGATGTGGAGGGTTAACGGCTGAGAGTCTTTGGGCCAGGTCCTTGGACGTATGACTCGGTTGAAATAGGGTCTGATCTTGAGGTTGAACATGGGATAGATGGAGTAGATGTTAGACTCAAGGACTGATGCCAGGGCGTAAACGTGCCACATGTTGGCGTAGGAGCCGGGGAAGCAGGAAGCTTTGACGTCTGCATCAAAGATGGCCTCCAGGACTGTGACGGGCAAGTTGAGCATGTCCTCGGACTCTTCAGCAGAGAGACTGAAGCGAACTGCCTGAAGCATCATTTTCGAATCGATCATCCCAGAGAGGTAGTATCGCTTCCACAGCACCATTTCCACGACAGTCCGCACCTGTGGAGGAAAAACATGAAAATAATGTAATCGCAACATTTAGATACATAAACAAATGCAACAGTATCTATTTAGACCATTGAGACAAATAAAAAACACCAATGCTCACCTGTAGCTCCAAGCTAAGTGCTGTGTTTCCCACTAGCAGTGTGCTGACTGCATCAAACAGTAAGTTGCCTTTTCCATTGCAGTTTAGAGGCAGGAGGTCTCTGGGTGCATCGCCTGGGTACAGGTCACGGGCCGAGTCGTCCACGCCTGCCCACTCCGGGAAATCCTGACATGGGGTCCTGGGGAGCTGGAATGGAGCGAGGACCCTGTCCACCCCCAGGGCCACTCTGGTGAGAGCATCCAGACCGGAGCTCTCTGTGGCCTCCTGGAGCTCTCTCAGCACGGACAGCACAACCTCATTCCTCTGGATCATACCTGGAGATCTGATGAGACCTGGGAGAGGGAGAGGAAAAGAGTGGAATCAGAATCCAGTAAAACAACACGATACTGATACCAAGTTTAGAGATCTTAACACTAGGGGATAAGCCTCAGAAACTTGCTCTTATATCTTTTAGCAGTAGACTAGATTATGGGGCTTCGGACTCAGTTCAAATGTTCATGTCTACTCCCTGCACAGTTATGCTGATCTATAAGGTGGGCTACTACAAATAAATGATCTTCTGGGTGATGACAACTGTATTATTGCATGAAACTTTTTGTTAGATCACTCGATATCCTGATAATTATCAGGATGGATGTTAATAAATCGTTATTTCTTCTTTCAGGTTTAAAGGGTATTTTTAGCTCCAGTGAAAGTTCAAGAAACCAGACAGTCAACTCGCTTTAGTCTGACCTTTACGTTTTTTAATGCTAAATAAGAATCAATAGGTTGTGTTTCATACAGTTATAATCAATACAATACAATACAATGTTAGAGTGGTTTTATTTAGACATTTACACTTTAAAAGTGGCTGCAAAGCGCCAGAAAAGGGACAATATGACTGAAACTAGACGAAACTCATTCAGATCAAATTCAAAGTCATACAACATACCTACAACACTTTGGTCCAATTTACGTCATACGTGTATTGTTTTATGGCTCTTACAAATGAAATTGCTTGTTTCCTTTAATATTTCGAACGCTTAATTGTTTTTTCGACGCCGAGGCCTCGTGTCTTTACTTTAGAATAAAACGAAACAAATAATGACTTTCTTACCTGAGCGTCCAGAGAGTGAAACGTGTCTCAGAGGATTTAACTTCTTCGTGTTTTCTCCAGTAATTTCGGGGAATCGCTGCAGGTAAGTTACATTGATCTCTCCCCGGGAGACTTTCAGTCCATTGTGTGCGTGGAGCTCCGGAGTCGTCCTGTCCTGTTCTCTCCGGCGGAGCAGTGGAGATTTGGGGGAGTGATAAGCAGCACCTCCCATCAGGAAATTGTCAATCGTCGATTCGCCTTTTTTGTTTTCTGCGTCGAGAAAACACCTCCCTCCTCCTCCCTCCTTACCTTCCTCCCCCATCCCTCCTCCTCCTCCTCCTCAAGTTGACTGCAGACCAGGGTCAATTTCAATGTGAAGTGTTAACAAAAGCCAATGTGTCAGGGGCCACAAGAACACAGAGGCAGCAGGGGCCCTGCAGTGTCAACAGGTTCTGGTTTGCTTTTAGGTTTTGGTTTTGCTTTTCCACACGTCACCAGCTCAATTTCAAAGTGCTGACGGTGTCAAACGGACACAAGTGGTTATTTTGACCCGTAAATAAGATCTCCTCTTTCTCATGTGGCTGCACAGAAACAGTATTGTTATTTTTGTTAAATGTGCTCTGTTACATCTGTGACTCTCCTGGGAGAGGGATCCCTCAGGAGCTCTCACTGGGGTTTCTATGTTTTTTTGCCCCTGAGAAAATGTTTTCATTGGTAGTTTAGTGGAGGGTTAAGGGCAGAGTGTGTCGTGATTTCTGAATATGGGCTATAAAAATAAACTGATTAATTGAAACATTTTGGAGAAAGTTTTCCTTTTTAAACTTGTATCCTTCCTCACGGCAAAAATAAAGAAATAATGCCACTTTCACAGGCATGAACTTGCTCTTCCCTTCACACGTAGTGGACAGTCTGAAGGCGAGTATGTGGATTAGAGTGGATACGTGCAGACAGGGTGTGGACATGCAGCTTTATGAGAGAGGAGGAAGGCTCCAGCTCTATTTGTTTCTCCACTGTATCACTTTTCACACCTCCTCTCCGGCCTTTTGCAGGATTTCAGTAATCAAAGCCTTTTGTTCCACACACGCACAACAATCCCATCGAATGTGTCCCCGACCCCAACCCCCGCGGGCCCTCACTGTGTGGATCCCAGCCCTACAGCTTGTTATCCCTACATACACACACACACTTACATTCACACACCAGGGGACAACAGCATTTGGCCCCCACTGCTCTGTCCACTCCAAGCACTTGGCAGACAAGCTGGTGCCCCTTCACTGGGGTTCAAGGCTTTGACCTAAAGCTTATCAGCTATTTGGACAATGAGTGTGTGGCTGTGTGTTTGAGGAAGACCCCCCCCCCCCCCCACCTCTGCAACACGCACACAATGTTCTTCTCAGTCTGAATGTGTTAAGAGTCTGTCGCAATATTTGAAATACACACAGCTAGTTCAAGGCAAATCACAGTTGCATTTAAACGTACCATTCATTTTGAAATTGATGACACGTTTGTCATGTCAGGTCAAACAAAGTGTTGAGTGAAAGTTGCATCAGCGGAGCGGAGTGTGAGGAAGAGGTCACACCGACCTCTCTCCTCCACATATTTCATTTTAAAAGCACATGATTTCATTGGAATGTGGAAAAAAACGTTCAAGAAACATCCAGCAGCACATTTATTATGAACCCAGGGATGATGGAACATAATGCCTTCACATTGATGTTGTAGAAGGGCCTAATAGCTGAAAAATGCTCTCAGTGCTCCACAAATACACCAAATATGCTCCATTAGCCTTGATCTTCAGCTTTGAGCATGAGTAGGGGGACATAACCTGTATTTTGATATCCTCTGTACCATTTCGTACTCATGCCTTTACGTCTCCTACATTCCCTGCTCACCTTCATCTTCCATTCACCTTAATGCATTAAACATTTTGCAGGGAAATATTCTCCGTCTAGATCAAATCAAGAAAACAAACATGTTCAGCAAATCCGCTCTCGTTTTATGTGATAAGTAACGAGGGCTTCTTCTCTTTATTCACCCTCCACTTTCTTGTCAATGTGTCTTCTTACCATCTCTTCAACCCCCTCAGATTCATGGCTGTAGCCAATCACACACCTTAGGTGTGTAGATTAGCTGTGCTGCACTGCACTGTGAACACAGTAGTGGGCTGGCTGCAAGTATTTAAAATGCAAATAGGGCAACACTGGGACCGGCTCCGGCAGTCTCTCACCTGCTGTGGCTGTCGGTACACTGTGTGTGTGAGTGTGTGTGTATGTACTGGCGGGGGAAAGCAGAAGGAGCTGTAGACTGAGGCCTGCAATGTATTACAAATACGGTTTGATTTAGCATGTTTGCCCAAGGAAAATTGCAGGTTTGTGCTCAAAATGAAGCGCGATTGGCTGTGAAGCTGAAAGCTGCCGAATGTCAATATTCCATCAGCTGCATGACTGAAGAGTACCATTGAAATACTGTTCTTCAGTAACACGATTCTGGTTGTCATCACCACCATAACCTGCAAGTTCCTCCAGCTGGTTTGATATCACCTAATAAAAATATATCTCAAGTGTAATTGGTCTGCATTCAGCACCAGTGTAACCAACACCCCAAAATTGGTGCCATAGTATTTGAAAGAGAAAGGATAATTTGTCATTTCATTGTCTTGTACTTTATGAAGGGCCCTTGATGTAGTGGCCTCTACACAAATAATGGAGGGAAATAACACCAACAAATGTATCCACAGTGTTGTGAGAGATCACAAAGGAGCTCCCGCTTTAAGAGTCTATATATGAGTAAGTTCATAACGTTTTTGCTTTACAAGAGTAAAGTTTTTATTATAGAATTGAACATGAATACACGTTTGCAGAGAAATCAGTCAGAAACATAAATGAAAATACACATGTTGATCTCTTGATTTACGGATTTGCACGTAATTGTACACACACTGTTCACCTGCTGTTTAAAAGCCGGCCATTTCTAAAAAAACATAAGTAAATGAATTGAGGTAGATTGTTTAAATACCTCTCACATCTTTTCATATCTCAGCACCAAATCATCAAAGTAAATAGCAAAATACCTCATAGATGTATGTGTTAGCTACAGTAACAGTACATTGATCTGATGTGGAGTGTTTCACAGTATTGGGATGTACGGCAGTGGCACAAGTGGAGCTCACAAACAAAGTAAAAATACACTGTAACATATATATATATATATATATACATATATTGGACAGAAGACTATTTGTATTGGACACAGGAGTATTCAGTGGACTCCAAGTCAGGGACCCACACTCTGTCAGAGCCGCTGGGGAGAATAATGTCAGCGTAGATGACATCATCTGTATTCATGACCTGAAGACATACACACATGTACATTGTCATTTCAAAATGGTCCCACATGCAGAAGAGGTTGCTGATTGGTGTATGATTCTTGACATTTGACTTACGTTAATTGTACTGTACTCGTCTGAACAGGGCTCGTCGGGCAGCTGGTTGTCTAAAATAAAAAAAGATACAGTACCATTTAAAACTTCAACATAGCAGCCAACATCTTTTCTACAGCAGAGTAACGGCCTCCTGAGCAGCGAAGCGGTAAAGGTGAAAAGTGTGTGGGACTCTGTCGGTTACTGTAGCCGGTCGGGGACATGTTAGTGCATGTGCGCGTGCTGTTTCACTGTAAACACACCTGTTACCAGTCCACTACTGTTCAACCAGAAACACAGTGGCAACACTTTACTTCAACACAGTCTATGGCCCCGTACACAGCTAAGTATACATGTTAACACCTGACATTAAAATCCTTCCTGTGACCACTTGTGGTCGGATCTCACTTCCCTGCTCTACATGCAATTTAACACGTGTGTCATTTGTCTTGGTTCAGACCAAATGATGCTGTTTTGACCCGGTCTGAGTGCACAGATGTGTCCAATGTCGCTGTTTGTGCGTCTCTGCGTTGGCATGAGAGAGAGAATGAGTCAGGAGGCGCTGAATGAATCTCGTGCAGCTGTGGTGAAGAAAAATGTCACCCATTTAAGAAAAGTATCAGTAATAATGTTGTGGTCAGTTTTGGTATTTTGGCCACAAACAAATCAGCATATGGGCACAGATAAGAGTAAAAACAGGTTCAGTGAACAGTGAAACTGTCAGAGGACGTAAGCTTAGTAGTAAGTGGCCCAGGAGGCATTCGCGTTCACACTGCTTACAGAATGTGGACTCATGTGGCCCAGACCACCTCCGGATGTGGTCTGGAGTGATCGGATCTATATCTAATCTGAGGGCGTTCACACCAGTAGTTAGAGCTGTATACTTGTGATCAGATCTCAAAAACCACATGTTAAGTGTGTTGGGTCTATAGGATGCACACACACACACACACACACACACACACACACACACACGGGGGGGGGTCGCCTCCTTCAAGGGCCTCATAAACTGTGACGATCAAACGGAAATCAATAGAGGATTCCTGTGATCTGTGTCACCAGAGCTAGAGTTGGACACATTAAGAAAGTTTTAACGCCCCTTGGCTTTTTTAACTGTTGAAGCCTGGTACTTGCATTTAAAAGTATAACTATTGGACGTCTCGTTGCTTGCTGCTGCCATTATCTCTTTAAAAATAGTTGGTCACTGAAGTGCAATCAATTTATGATGGGTTGGCTCAGGGAGGATCCCCACCACTGGAGCTTTTGTTGCTGGTGAGACATCTAGTGGCAATAAATATCATATATAACCTTTAAAGTATTACATACACAGGCTATATAGGAGAGCCTATAAAACACTGAACCTCATGAGTCATGAGGTTCTACATTTGCTAAATATTGAACTCAATGTGGGAAAAACAGAACTTGTAGGACATTGGCACATCTCAGAGTGCACATTTGCAAGGTGTCTTGTGAGGACATACCCGAAGTAACTGCACGTGCACACGTATGAACCGCAGAGTGATTTCAGCAGACACTTCCTGTGGCCTTAAGAGATGTTTGGAGAACTTACTTGTTCTTCTTCTGTTCAGAACAAACACTGCAACCGCCGCGGCCAAAACCACACAGCCTGCCACCCCCACAGCCACCCCGATCGTGTCCTGGTTACGACCTACACAAGGGTTAAGAATATCGTACTGAAATATTGAAAACACACCATCCACAGCCATGTCTACTTCGTTATTTGAATTTAAATTAACAAAGTTCAGGAAATGAGCACTGACATTTTATCATCATGTCTGCCTTTTGCTGTATCGGTAGGATTTTTATTAAATACATACACAGGGCAGTTTTAATATAAGCACGGATACTGCTCTCTGTAGCGCACCTTGATTTTCAGGTTCCAGTTCTATGACCAGGCCTCTTCCCTTCCCTTTCGGAAGCTACAATGAATAAAAACATTTGTCATTAATTCTTCTGCATTTAATAAATTGGGGTGTACTGGTTAGAATCAGTCACAAACAGACCTGGAGCTCTGACCCACAGCTCCACTGAAGTCAGGACCCGTCCATTCACAGTCGCCTGGCACCTGAACTGCACGCGCTCAGGACTTTGAAAGGCGACAGTCAGAGTTACATCACAAGGGGACCACTGAGTTATCTGATGCTGGGCGTCGGTTTGTATCTCAGCGTGGGCTTCGTCCACCCACGTCAGGCTGATCTCCTGCTCTCGAATGGTGAGGCAATGTCCGTTCTCCACGAAGGAGAGTAAAACACACTGCAGTGACACTGTTTTGCCGGGCAGGAGTTTTAACTCCAGGGGAGAGACAAAGGCTGAAAGAAAGACAACATTTGATTCCTCTTTTTTTCCCCTCTCCTATCAGATGAAATTCTGCATCAAGATGTGCAATCATAAGGGTTTTATCTTGATAGCACTCACTCTTAGTAGAGAGGCCGTTTGACCTTTGATGGCAGCGAAGATGTCCAACATCCTCTGTTGTGAGATGTTCCATTCGTAGAGTGCAGCTCTCTTCCTCTGATTTGAATCTCTGGATCTCTCCATTACTGATGATGGCGATGTTCTGACTTTGGCTTCTGCTGAGCTTCCACATATGAAAGCAGACTGTGTCCTCTTCACAGGGAAATGTGATATCGTAACCCCCCTGTGCAAATATCAGATCGTCTGTGTACAGAGGACAAAGAAGTTTTTTCTGCCATTTAAAAAACAATACGATCATACGAGAGGAACCACAAAGTAAGATTGCGTTAATGTTTCTATTACCTGTTCTGATAAAAGAAAGCAGGATCAGCGTCTCCATGATGTGAGCGGTTCTGACCATCCTGTGTGCAGATGTGTTCACTGTGAGCAGGTACTCTCTGTCCCGAGGTCTGTTCACATTAGTCAACTGTTACATGGCTTCCTGCATTTGTCAACATCCTCAAATTGCTGGAAAATCTTACCAACTGTTGGTCTGGATGTGAAAACCTTCAGAAAAGATTCAGACATGATGCCTTTTTCACAAATACAATAAAGTCATGCAAGATGATCTGAACATACAAGAATGGTTTCTGCAGTCAAGGGTGAAATTGAAGATGAAGCAGCATAAATGTTGATTTTAATATTTATCTTTGTAAACAGCATGTAGCATTGCTCCGTCAATACAAAAGCTTTAAATATTTGGTGCTTGGCATTATGGATTAATTAAATGATGTCTGGATTTAAAAAATCCAAAGGTTTTTGACCTTCAGTGGTGCTGATCTGTATTCTGTCATAGAGTCTGACAGCCAACTGTAATCATAACATGTACAAAGCAGTTTAAATATGAATACTTAAGGGTTTTTTTAGGGACCTTTAAACTGAGTTCACGTAGCAACTTGAATGGCAATTGGTGATACCTCTTTAAGGGCATCTTATTTTATGCATTTGATAATGAAAAAGCAAAATAAGGGACTTTTAAAATGTGTTTTAGTAATAATAACAATAATTATTATTATAATATTCAAAATCATCATCATTTCTTTTGAAATATAGGATTCCATGACTGAACCCAACACAAGTGAGGCAATAGAATTTGTGTTTAAACTGACCACTTACAATGTTGTTGCCGTTATGCATGCTGATCAGCAGATGGCGCTAAAGTACAGTCCTTCAAAATTTGACTTTTGTGACTTTTTATGACAATATCTCCTTTTGTCTGGACGTTTTAAGTCTTCTTTTCCATTTCATGATAATATGTCTATCTCACTGAAGTTAAAAGTTGAATTTCACTCTTCCACACTGCTTCTTAAGAGCTGTTCCAGGAAGTGCCAACACATTTATTTATATCCTTAATTCAGGGAACCGAGTGGCCTTTCAGTGTTAGTCAGGAATTTTGATTGACCACACTCATATCAAGCTGAAGCCTTTTCAAAGTATTCAACACCGGATACCTCTGACTTCTGGGCAGCACACAAATATCAAAACAAGCTATTCAACATACATCATTTATTTATTTAAGTATACCGAATTTAAAAGGGGGATTGTGAACTAAAGAAGATGGGTTGTAAAGGTGGTATCAGACTGTAACTGTAAAGAGCATGCAAAGAGTAAAAAGGGACTAATTTTAGATATTTACGTTGTTTTTCTAAAGCTGTGTCTTGAGTTTATTCAACTAAAGAGTCATCAACAATTTAACAAATCATTCAATAACCACTATCTTATCACAATTTAATTTGTCTGCAGTTCAGTTCAGGTTTACAGCTCAACTCAGAAAAGTGAGTACAGTGAGAACAGAAAATGGGTTTATTATAAATCAATTAGTCAAGCTCTCACACGAGTACTGTATGTTTAGATCCAAGATAACACTGTATGAGATGTGTGATATGAATTCGAGTTAAAATCAGGGCACAGGAAAGAGTGGTTGTCTCTGACAGGAATGAGGAAAGAGCATAAACAGGAAATCATGCATATGACCTGTATATTGCATCATGGGAGATATTGTATTTTTCCAGAGCAAGATTTCATTAAAAAGACACAAACGTCTGCAGAATCCTTTTTATTTACCGATTTGTACAGATCCTCAGTGACAAATCAAGACAAGCAGGTTATGTATATATCTATGTTACAAAAATATCATGTCGCAGTTCTTCTGTCAAAACCTCTTCAGCGTAGCAGCGAACTCAAACCGATCAAATAGAGACTTTAAAACCTGCAAAAAAAACCTCAGACATCCAGGGACCACACACCTAATTTACACTGAAAAATATGTTATATGTGTATATATTTATATATATATTTACATTATCAGTCACTTCAAAACAATCTCACGTGATTACAGTTACATCCTGTACATATTGCATCTTTCACATGAGCTGGATTTCATATTAGCCGTTAAATGGCGTTTACAGAAATGTATATTAAAGCCCCGTCTGACAGTCTCTTTTTATGAGGTGGAAATAATGACGAGCAACTTTTACTTAAACAACATCCCATTGCATTTTTCTCCTCCGTCATCACCCGCCATCCAACCGCAACACAACCATGGAGTATTTCATGTGTCTGAGCAGCACTGAACAATTCAAACCAGTAATGTTTAAATTCAAACGACAGGATTCACAAAAAACGCTTTCTCCTCCGACTGCAAGGAGCTTCATTCAGAGCACCCCGGAGGTAAAACCGGCTTTACATTCCACACACTGAAGGCTGGTGTGACTTCCTGACTTGTCAAGTCATAGACTCCAGTTTTGCAACTTCCGAGGGAGCAGATTATCAGTCGAGCTGATGATTCACTGCCCTGAAGGGAAATGACTTACGACTCTTGATTGCTTTACAACAGGAAACATTCAGACGGAAAAATACAGATCCGGTACTGACCACGCACATGCAGAAAGCCGACAATTCCCACTCATTAATAATAGCTGTATATAGCTAATATTGTAACTTCAACAAATAAATACATCTCATTAAAGCCCCAATCCAGACAGGTTTAATACAGTATATCAATGATTGGTACACAAAATAATCATGTCAATTAAAAATAACAATCTTCCACAGGGATACAAACTGTAATTTAGGCATTTTGTCTCAGATAAATAAAGATAATTAATAATGAATTAATTTCTTGCACCATTTGAGAGATAAAGATTTTCTCATAATAATCAATAATAAACCAAAATTACACAGTAACCTTAACCCTAGCCCTAACCCCCAAGAGTGAAATATATAAATACTGGAACATTTGTTAGCCCCTTAAACTTTTTAAATAAATTCAAAACTAAAACTTTAAAGGGCACTCCTAGCATGACCTTGCAACAACCACACGACGTGCAGTTTTAAAATATACTCAAAGCTCATTATTAGTTGTAAGATTTACAACAAACAAACTAATAAAAAATAATGTGACAAGTGCGGTGCCACATGACGCGCCATTGTTCTACTTCTGGAATAGGTCTTAAATACAGCAGTTAAGTTACAAAGATAAAACCTCACATTATTTGGAAAAAAACACAACATGCCAAACGAGACATAAACATAACGCCACCTACAGGTCTGATTCCCACGCAGACACTTGAACAGCCCTTCAGACCAGTTGATCTTTGTCCACAAGGGGCATCGATGTGCTGTACGGACTAATAGTGAGTTAGCTGCAGTATTGCTTTTTGGTTTGAAAGCAGACAGAAGCGGTAAGGTCTGTCCCTCACGTCGCATGCTACATTGCGCCTCTCTTGCTCGGCTCTTCAGAGGAAATAGCTCTGGTGCAAATGGGTGCTTCTGCGCCTTTACACAAAATAAAGGTTTTGATATTATAAGGCAGGAAGATTTGTTTCCAGTTTACGTTTAAAAAAACGAAAACAAATTCAAATCAGCATTATATACAGGTGCAGTTAAACACTGCGCATTCGAAGATATATTCAATCAAGATATCAACTGTCAGTGTCTACACTGTACACACTACCCAGCCAGTAACAAGTTGAAGTTACTACTGTTGAAAGCTTTCACAAATCTCATGTTACATATCTCAATTTCCGTCATGTTATTAGAGGCAACACCATCCCCTTTACAAATTTGCAACTTCATAGGCAAACCTTAATTTAAATTATAACTAAACAATAAATGTTTGTTTCCTTTGTTTCCTCTGTGACATGAAGTAAAAACAACCGTTTTATATAAATGACTTGTGGGAATGACTGGCTAGCAAAGGTATTGTTTTGTCTTTCCATGCTCTTTTTAAAGTGCCCAGGTTGAGGATCTCTGTGCGGTCACAGGCTGGAGGGTTGGGCCTGCGGCTGTATCTGAGCATGGTGGCTTGGCTGAGCCAGCTCACAGTCCTGTGGACGTTGTTCCACCCCCCGAGCGTACATGAGAACGAGGGTGACCGTAGCAAAGGTAGCTGCATTCACAGGGAAAGCTCGCAGCAGCGTGGAGGTGAGGCCCCGCGTGAACACCATGTAGCCCTCTCTCCTCACACTCTGTCGCACACAGTCAGCTATGCCGCTGTACTTGTTTACTCCACCCACCCCATCTGCCTGGAGCCGCGATTTGATCACATCCACAGGATAAGTGGAGAGCCAGGAGGCGATGCCAGCCATGCCCCCGGAAAACAGCAGCTTGGGGATCATGTAGCGGTCGTCGGGCTCACAGCCAAGGTACCGCGTCAGCACATCGTAGGCCAGGAAATACACTCCGAAGCCAGGTGTTTCTCGGATAAGCGTGGTCACCATGCCTCTGTTCACTCCCCTCACACCCTCACGGTTGTAGATGCGTACCAAGCAGTCCAGGGAGTTCTTGTACAACCTCCTGGTGGATTTCTTCTCCCCGGTACCCTGCATTTGCATGCGGGTCTTAGCCAGCTCCATGGGGCAGCAGATGACGCACTGGATGGCCCCTGCCGCTGCACCTGCAAGGAACTGGTTCAAGGGGGTGTCGTTTCCCAGGCGACGCATGGTGTTTCCCTGAACACCGAACACTATAGCATTGATGAACGTAAGGCCCATCATGGGGGACCCAATGCCTTTGTACAATCCCCACAGCTGTGGAGAAAGAGAGAGATGTCACGTTAGACAAGCGGTTTTAAGTGCTTAAAAAACATTTCGGTCTTAAACTGTGTCATCACTTTTTTATTTCATTAATTGTGGGATTAACTCAATAAAAGTTCACAGTGTTTTCAGATCACTGACCACTGATCCCAAACATGGCCTGTCTGATATCCATTTGACAAAAATCCATCAAAGTGAAGGACAACTTAAATCCCTGTAATTATCTCTTATGATTCAAACCACAAATACATTTACAATCTTCCTGTCATTACTCTAATCTTGTACTTTTGTCACTGTACACACAAATACACAAGCCTCCTCTACGTGTGACTAAGTAGGTCAGAAAAGCTATGTACTGTCTAGCATGCTTCTCCAAAAAATGTAATAAATAGTGATGGTGTTAAGACTAATTCTAATCTTTTTTAACTTAATTTGAATTCTACACACTGAACCTTTAACCTTGAAAATAAACAAACCGGTCCGACCTGATTCTACAGAATGTTACTTATCTCCACCAGGAATGTTCCCCACTTCGGCCTCATGTATTTGACATACTGAAACTCGACCATCACTCTGACCAGTCTGACTTAAGAGTGAACATCTATTTATGTCCAGCCATTGACCGTTATCCCTTTAGTTTCTTATCCAGTTGAGAGCTTCACAGCCCAAAGAGACTAACCTAACATACAGTGTTGTGACTACATACAGTCGTCAGCATTAGATTTGTATGGAAAATAAATGCACCTACCGACTCCTGCCGGATAATGGACTGGAAACAATGGTAGGTCCCGCGGTACAGTGGCTTGTCAACACTCTGGACCTGCAGTCTCACCTGCACGAGGAGACACTCTTCATGTTAAACCTCTCGACAACTACTGAACATCTTACTGTGCTGCTGCATACATTGTGTTGTGATGAAACAGAATTAACTTAAACTAAGCATTAGATAAATATGTTTCTGGGAAAGGAACATTAATGAAACTACAAAATAACCTTTAAACATTTTTTTTTACGATTGTGAGATATTTCACCGTGCATTCAAAATGTAACTTCTCCTACCTTAACTGTGTCAAATGGGTGTCCAACCAAGACTCCAGCAGCACCTGAAGACAAAGGCAGAAGACACAATGGAAAATAAAAATGTGTCCTCAAACTAACACCGTAAACAGAAGATGCAGGATACCAAACGCATGGCCCGTGATGATGTCACAATACAGCGATTTTGCGATGATCGATATATTACAGGACAATAATGATATGTTCCTGCACTTTAATCCAAGAGGTTCAATGCAGGATTTGGGTTTTTATTCATGTTCTTAGAGTTTGACACAAATATCGATTATCGTATCTTTTGATTCAGGACGAAGATATATTGCTGTATCGATATTTGGTCCCCTCCCTATTACAGACCATCCAAACTTCATACTTAGAGAAGTTACAAGAGCCATACTCCACATTTCTAATCCCAATGACTTTCATGTGTAACTGAGGTCTTGTGAACTTCTACTGACACTCTCTATGCACTGGTTATTGACTTCACTGCTTAACATCAGGGTATACACTACATGAGAGGAACTCGTTTCCAAGCATGTTTTATTATCAGGGAAAACCTGCATGACTTGATTTGCAGCATTTAAACGTAGAGAAAGTACAGTGCATGTTCAGACAGCCTATCGTAAGAGGCATAGCCTTAATATCAGTGTTTGGGTCATTAACTATCTGTTTACCTTCTAACAACTTTCCTTCTACGTCTTGGTTTCACACAGTGCTCGCTCACGGTGTCACACACCCCACCACTCCATTTTCTGCTGCTTCGAATCCACACTGATCTCATATAGAGGTTCTATGAAATCTTAGTGAAGGTTCTGCACATAATTAAATCAAAGGTGTGAGACACTCCAAACCTCTGATGACTTTTCATTACCCTTGTGCACAGGCCTTTCCATCTGGCCCATGTGCACAGAACCTTTGCTTCTGGCAAAGTATGCTGCCATATCCCCCATTGTAACGCTGCCATATTGAGCTGCAGCCAGCTCAAGGGGCATCATCACCCTCTGAAACTTTCTTAGCACGTCTTTGATCGTTACATAATTTCAGTTAAGGCAGCACATGCCCCTTATGTGATGCCAGTTGGGGCTTATCACCTGAAACCTAATAACAGCTCCTAGCCTGAACACACACAACAATAAAAGGTGGAAGGTGGAAGTAACGTTTCCAACATTAAAAAGCCTCAAATCTGTAACTGTAATCAAAGTAATGGTCTTTTATATTTGGTCACATGTCAATGGCATCACATTCCATTTGCACATACATGAGACCCATGCTGTCGACCAGAAATGGTGAAAATTTCGTTTTTTCCCAGTTTTTATGATACAGTGTTTAGATCCTGGTTGTTTTAACTATATGTTTTTAAATGATGAAGGATTTTAATCATCCGACATCTGGATCATAAGTTGTCAAAAAAACAAGGTGAACAAACGTTAGCATCAGCTCAGCTCGCAGTCCCTTCCTATTCAGCTCCCATTAAAAAACACCTGAATCATTAACACTGGAGGAATCCAGAGTGGGAGACGCTGTGGTGATGGCAAAGACAACAACACCCATGATCCCATGCCACTTGACAGTGGCACCAAATCCTGTTGGATTAAGAGACCCCTGGGGGCAGAAAACTACATAATTTGTGGTTAATAGTTAACCAGAGGTTAACTCAGGAAATTAACACTTGAAAGAGTACCTGTAGATTATAGACCTGCCCTCTAACATAACCCCTCATGCCATAAAATATCATATATTTTTATGATACGGGCAGTGTTGCTAATCATTGAGCCGGTTGGCTTTCCTGACACAATTAATTGCTATATGATTTCTATCTATTTTGTCATGTTTGTAATGTATATGATGTGTCATACTTAGCTGAGTAACATTGTCTGAATGATTTTCCAGGTAAATTAAATGTAGCATTATATGAAGCTCGTCAAATGTTTACAAATAAGTAGCTGATTGTCACGGTCATATTTTCAGTTTATCTTAGTTGTATTTCTTGGTCGGGTAAAGAATCAAACTGTTTAAAACAATAATATGATGCCAAATATAAATAAAGGAGAATTAAGAACAGGGCTGAAGTCTCTGACCCACCTGGGTCACCTCAGTAAACAAACCAAGGTGAGCTAATCCTATAAGCGCCTGCTCTGTCACATGACTCATTTGTAAAAAAAAAAAAGAGCCTATCAGGAGTGAGTCCTAGCTGTAAGCCGGTATGTGTTTGATACAATGAGTGGTCATTGACCTCAATATACTGCTATGACCTGAAGCGAGAAGAAAACATAAGCAGCAGGAGGACGTTGCATCATGGTTGTAATAACAAACCTCATGTGTCACCAGCCATTCTTTAATATCCGGGCATGTGGGCTTTTAACCTTCATGCCAACTTCTCCTGTCCCAAGCACCATGACACTTGGCTCACCTTGTTTTGACATTTGAGATGCTTGTCCTTAGATCAACGACAATGTGAGAGGGTGGACAACCACATGGTGTGGGATGTCCCTCACAGAAGAACAAAGGGAGCACGGGATTGGTCTGTGGAGGGGTGTGCACTGATTCACGCTATCTGATTGTTGGGTGTGTGGAAACCTAAAACAGCTCTGACATCCTGGCTCGAAAGCTCGGGTTGCACTTGTGTAGCGTTTGCATACTTTCAGTTCTCTCCACACAGACCGTGCAAGTGACACGGGGGGGGGACGAAGAAGGTTGGCGCTTCCTTTATTACCAAGAACAAGCCTGGTGCTTTCATTCATTCCTTCCTTGAACAAATTTAGCAATCACAAACCTATTACAGGGATAATAACACTAATACACTTCCCGTAATCACTGTAACTTCCCCCTGCAGCTGAAAACACAATAGCCCAGTGATAACCCACTCACTCCCTGTCAAAGTCCCCCAGCAGCAGGACAGATGCAGGGGGATGACAGTGCTCGCTGTAGTGTGCCGACCTGCGGTGGAATTTGGAAAATGCAGTGGAAATCATGAGAGAGAGTTGCATCACATCGGAATGGGTGTTGCTGGTTGTGTTTGTGGATTAGGCGTGGGTCGCTGGCAACGAAGAGGAGCACGTCAGCCCGGGTGAGGAAGGTGAACCACGGCGGCGGCTTGGCAAGTGTGCTCATCTTAGCCGGCGATAAGAGAAGTGGGTGAAACAAGCGCTTACCTCCGATGCATCCTGCAAGGAAGTCCATCCCCGCACTTCAGCGTCTCTTCTCGGCTGAGGGAGATGCTTTGATTGTGGAGTGAATGAAGAAGATCTGTCAGAACCCGTTCACTTCCTGACAGTTAAAGCTAGCCTCTGTGTTAGCTAACACCGGCTAGCTAGTTCCTTTAGTCTCCCTCTGACACCTGACTACAAGTCGGTACGGTTCGGTTCGCTCTGAGCCTTGGATGAAACTCGTCCTCTGTTTAACCGCCTGAGACGCTGCTGTTCACCTACACGACCTGCATTCACCGTAGTGGCGCTGACAGGCAGCCGCTCCTCCGTCTGTGCGGCTGTAGCGGCGAGCTCGGAGAGGGGGGCGGGAGTTACCGGCGTCGGCTCGAGTTTCTGTCCAATCAGAGGGGAGAGGCGACGCCGACACCCCGCTCGCTCCGGCTAATCCTCGCCGCTCATTGGCTGAGGGGCCTGCAAGGGCTCCCAATGTCGAGGCGCGTCGTCGGTGCCCTGTGACGTTTTGCCTTTGAATGGACGGTCCAGTGATGCTCGTGCGTACATGGAGGCAGTTATGTCAACAATGAATGTTATTTTAAAAAAAGTTTAAAAACAGTTGTCACAATTTATTCGTTTTTTAAGTTTTTAAATAAAAAGTGTCATGAGTTTTTAAATAAATAAAAAGGGTTAGGGTTAGGGTTATCGTGTACATACTGTGTGTACCTATGATAATAACATTATAATAACTCTATTTATAGAACACCTTTCAAAAAAGCAAGGAAATGCATTTGTTACAGCAGCAGATCCATCAATTCAAATAAATATTCAGAGAACATGTACACGATAAACACCTTTCATCACCGGTGGAAACACTATTTGCAGAGAAAAGTGCAGTGTCACAGGATACTGAAGTAAACTTTGCATGTAGAATAATACAGTTGGATCAGATATTCAAGGGCACCGTCCTCTGGTTTAACATGGTACCAGACGACATCTTTGACAGTGTATTTATAAATGTGCAGCTTTGAGAAATTATGTAATTTTTTAAACGATGCAATAAGCTTTAAAAAGTGGCGTTTATGAAGCTTTAATAAGTGACTTTTTTATTCTGTAGAGTATAAACACGCAAGACAGTAATAATGTGTGACTCCCGCATGATTTGATGGTGTTTAAACTCTCCTAAGTCATCCACCCATGCAGTCACAGTGGATCCCTCGGCTAAACCCGGAAGCGCTGCTGTTTGGCTAGCAGCGTGACACTCCTCCTTCCTTACGTCACGTAACAGCAGTCACGCTGAAGGTTATCGTGGGTTTGTATGAAGCGGAGGGAAGAATGAACTCTCATCTGAGAAGTACCGGCGGACCTGTCACCATCTGACAACATGCAGATCGTGGATTTTGTCTCCGGATCGCTGGCAGGTAAATGATACAAGGCTACTGTAGCTAGTTTTGGATTGAACGTCACCGGTAGGGTGGCTGCAGTGTGTGCTACGTGGCTAAGTTAGCAGCTGTATGGTTATGTGACTGTAGGACAGCACATGAGGGGATCACATTAAAACTACTTCTATTCATACACGATATATGTGTGTATCTGATCTACTTTAACTATACTATAGTAGTGTGTCGTTTCTTGTAGGGCTGGGCTATAATACAATATCAATAATTATCATCAATAGCAATATAATACAGTAATAAACATATCGACACAGTATAATGTTTATGCATGGTGTATGTAAATAAATTATATGTGGAGCCTGTAGATGCCTAATTGCTAACACACGAATTAAGACTATACATTTACAAAATAAATGTACTTAAAAGCTGCCACTGAAAAGACACACTGAAAATAGGATAAAAATATTTTAAATATATAGAAATATTCACTCTGAAACAAAATCATTCTTTAAAATAATAATGTGACATTTATCCTTATAATTATCAGTATCGACTTGATATTATTTTTTTATCTCAATATGATTTTGATCAGGGTTATCACCCAGTCCTAGTTCTTAGAAGCAGCGGTAAACTAACCTGATATGTGAGTCCTGTTAGCTTTACACTGAACAATTATTTAAATTGGGTGACTGCGGTAGTCAACAGGCTTGGTTGGTTTTCTTATCAGGGAAAAATGTATTCACCTCATAAGAATTCATGGCTTTTTAAAGTATGAGATACATTCAATATAGGGGCAATACAAAAAATAGCAATGTTAGATTAGGGCTGTAGGTTCATGAAAAAATGTAATACTTCACACAGAATTTCTTATTTTGCCTGACTACTACCAGGCTTTATTTAAAATACAAAAAAGCAAAATGGAGCACTAAATATTTACATCTGACTTACCAGTCAACTGTAGATTTGACACAGATTGGAGTTAAAGTCAATATGGTTGATCGTCACAGTGTTTGTGTTGTCTTCTGTAATCACACAGGAGCATGTGGAGTTGCTCTGGGCTACCCTCTAGAGACAGTGCGGGTAAGTAGACAAAAATATGAAACACAATATAGCTGTTTGACAAATAAACATATTTATTACACCGTCGTCTTAATCGCTCTAGGTCCGGATCCAGACCCAGAAACAGTTTACTGGAATATGGCAGTGTGCTGTTGCAACCTTTTCAAAAGAAGGGGTAAGTGGTGCTTTTTTTCCCTCCAGCCTTATGAAAAACATTCACAGTTGTTTCTGAATGTGTCACTTGAGGTTAGGAAACATATCTCTGCCAAGGCCCAATCAAGCTGCACCAAAATTTCATGCACTTATAGAAATCAGTTCCCTTAATGTGCCTGATTTTGTTACATCAGGATCCATGAATTATATTCTGGGAAATCAGTGAAAATGTAAAAAAAACAAAAAAACATCCTATCTATCAACAACAAAATAAGTGAAAATATATTCCTGGATCCACCCCCTGATCTGGATGTGCACCAAAATTGAATGGGTTCTTCTTTGACCCGGTCCGCGCATCATTCCACCAAGTTCCGTGGCATTTTGTCCTGTACTTTTTGCGAAATCTTGCTTACAAACAGACAAATATGAAAAAAAAAACAACCAATAAACAAACGGACAACAGTGAAATTATAACCTCCGTGGCGGAGGAAAGAAACAACTCAGGACAGCTAAAGAAATCGGATGACTTTCCTAGCTAAAAGCGATTCAGCATATTTGAAATTCATTACCTTTCATTTGGAATTAAATGCTAGTTAACCTCAGATACAAAGTTAAAGCTCCACTCCACCAGCCCCTGAAACTCTTCTTTGTTCCTCAAAATAACAGGTCGAAAAGGTTTGTCTTGAAATAAAACCTCCTAATGGCCTTAAAATTGTTTAAATCTAACTATACACCTTCCTTACTCATTTCAAGTATACAAATATGCTAGCATGGCCCCGCCCCTCCTTGTGTAGTCACAAACCCTGGCTGTTTGAATCATTATTTTTATTCAGACTAGCATTTATACACGTTAAAGTGGAAATACTCAGCAATGGCTCTGACTGTGTATTTCACTCATAATGTCTTTTCTCACATAAAATGCACAAATCATCGAGTTTAAAAACATGATTTTCACCAACGGGCACTTAAAGCCAACTGAATTGCTAAAAGAGTGTTAGTGGGAGTTCAGGGATGTGAAACAGTTTTTGTTCGATTTTGCCTTGTTTACTACTTCTCACTGGTGTCCCTCTTTTCTTTTGTGTCACAAGGTGCACGGCTTCTTCAAAGGCATGACCATACCCATCAGCACGATCTCTGTGACCTCCGCCGTAGTATTCGCCACATACAGGGACTGCCTGCGGCGTCTGAACCAGGCACGAGGAGCTGATCGTACGGCTCCAAGCAGAAAACTAGATGTCTTCCTGTCTGGTATGGTGGCCGGTGTAGTTCAGGTAATGGAGACAATTTCATGAACTGCCTGAAAGATTTTGATTCATTTCATCTTCAATGTTGTGTACAACGCAAAGTCCCGATGTTTTTTAGCCATGACCAATCAAGGGACTGCTTCACAGATAAAAAACACAAAAATAAATCTTACCTTTAATTCCCAGATGCCTGTAGCCTTTCCTACATTTGTAGCTTTTATGTGTCCACATTTTGAGGAATCTGATAGAGTTCCTTTATCTCCTTTGTCCAACAGACTTCAGTGCTGGCTCCAGGTGACATCGTGAAAGTACGACTGCAGTGTCAGACCGAGTCCAGGCGAGGAGGACCCAACATGCCCAAACCTAAGTACCGTGGTCCAATTCACTGTCTGCTGAGCATTATTAGAGAAGAGGGTATCCGGGGCCTTTACAGAGGAATACTACCGCTCATACTACGAGATGCGCCATCGTTTGCCATGTACTTTTGGACCTATTCCGTTTGCTGCGAATTACTCACACGCAGTGGCAAGAAGAGTCCAGGTGAGTGAAGTCTACGTCCCCGAACGGGCAGTGAGGTACGAGGCTACTTCTCCAAAGATGGTGATTTCTGCAGTACCTGCAGAGCAAAAAAAAGCCAGGGATCTATATTGAGATCTGTGTTTATATTTATCCAAATCCGCTTTTTCAGAATAAACAACTCAGAAAAGAGTATTTATGTCCACATTTTACATACAAATGTTTATCTTCTAAATTCAAGTTGAAAATATTTGGTTACAGTTGTGTTTTCTTCTTATTTATTCATAACTTTATGGTTAAATTGTAAAATATCACGTCTCAATTACATTTCTTTGTCATGAAAGTTTGATAATGACATCTTAAGAATCATTGAGAATGACTGATTACCCCCGGAAATTACATATTGGTCAGGCTCTAACACACACACACACACACACACACTGAACTCTGTACGTGTTAATTTGCATATAGTGCGGGCTAAGTGGGATCTGATCACAAGTGCTCACTTGAGACGTATGTCTAGACGCGTTCTAATACCAGGTGTGAACTCAGAGTCTTGTCCACTTGTCGGATTACACCGGAAGCATGTTAATACCAGGGATGAACACAGCCTACGTCACCTTGCCACCACGCTCTGCATTTTCTGTCTTCTGGGGAATTTGCTTGAGTGGTTAATATTTCCGAGCACGACTCCTCCGAGCTTAATTCATGTTCTAATGTTTTGAATTACAGCCTTAAGTCTTCTGAATAATTCTTAAAAAAAAAACACTTTTATTATTATTATTATTTCATATCTGTTGCTTATCTGCTCCTTTGCATGACAGTAAGTCAAAAGTGTTGCATGAGCGGAGGTTAGCATAACCATGGCTTCCAAACACAGCCAAGGCAAACATGCAGAAGCCCAAAATGTCCCCATTATGTTTGGAATTCCTGGAGGATTAGGATGTCTCCCTTTAACATCAGCATCTTCTGATTTCACCCAGATTGGAGCGCTGTAATGCTGGCCGGTGGACTGGCAGGAATGGTGGGTTGGACTGTAGGCACGCCCATGGATGTGATCAAATCCCGTCTGCAGATGGACGGCATTCGGGGGCCGAGGAAATACAGAGGTCTTATCCACTGCCTGACTGACACGGTGCGGGTGGAAGGAGTCAGCATTTTCTACAGAAGCTTGGGCATCAGCGTTTTGCGTGCGTTCCCTGTTGGGGTTGCCGTGTTTGCTACGTACGAGGTTGTCAGCGGTTTCCTCCGACCTGGACCAGACAGCATTGAACTGCCTTGGAGGCTGAAATAGTATCAACTACTTCTGTCCTGTGTGTATCATGCTCCTCTCTCTGTATTTAATGTTTGTTTTTACAATGACGTCCACAGCTACAGAGACTGATAAGGATGGTTTGCACAGCTATCATGTGAGCTTCCTGTTACATATAGTATACCTTGTGAGGGTTACATATCCTAATATGCTCAGGGGAAACGTGTTAAGGAACTGCTGTTACCAGATAGTGGACCATGCAGCAGCTAACCACTAGATGTCCTCCCTGGCCAGTATGTAACCATATCCGGGGGTTCGTTTCTGAATATGACTAGAAAATGATCTGCATGACTGGTGCCTTTTTTCACCAGAAGTGCAGCACACCAAGAAACTGCAATACTTATAGTACATTACATTATTAATACAATAATTTTAGTTATGGTTGGCACCTCAAGACCATGTAAGACCTTGAATGTAGAATTTATCAATGAGCTACAAAACGCACAAAACGTTAGGGAAGCATGAAACTGGTCCAAGGTGCATTTGTGTACATTATTTTTACGTCCTCTGCTTATTTCCAGCTCAGCAGCAACATACTTGATGTTTCATAATATTTAAACCTTTGATGCAGTGGATCAAGGGTCAACATATCTGCCAAATTCATAGACATCAGTCCTCTAAACATGTCAGTTTTTTTTTTTTTAGTCAAGATGCATGAATTGTCCTCTGAGAAATCAAGGAAAATGTTATAAAACGGGATCTGCCCCCTGATCCGGATCCAACCCAATATTTAAACGTTTTTTCCCTGGGTCAGGCCTTTACCCCTCAACAAAATTTCTTGGAAAATGTTTTTTAAATGTTTGTGTAGTCCTGCTAAATAACAAACAAACTTGGTGGTGGTAATAACATCCAGAAATACACCGACCATCATTGTATGCCCTCATAAAGACATCAAGTATATTTACTTTCTTTTTACCTCCTTCTTCCTATATACGTTTATACAATACACTCGCTCCAAACATATAAAACACATTGCAAAGGTGTAGGTTTATTTTCAGGGGAATGAGGGACATGAAGTCAGAGTTCTTCATAAAAGGACAAATCTGCAATCAATATTTCTTGTAATCAACTTTTATAATGTTAATGGAAATATTCATTTTACTCTCTTGAACAAAAGCAGAGCAAGAAAACTACTAAATGGTGAATTGATTTCTAATCTTGTGTAAGCAAACAGACACTGGACTATTTAGTCTCCAAATATCAGTTCCTACTTCTTTACAAATTGCAATTCAAAATGTGCCTAAGTGGCAATTCTGACTGAACTTAGAATATGAAATGTAGACAACTGTATAATTATGGCCTTCTATAATTTAGGATATGTTCACATAGCTGAGTTTTAGCTGCAAGTTGGATTTCATTTTTAATATTCTAATATTTATTATTTCTTTTAAATCTTTCATAACTTAAAGTGAACAGGTGCTTTAGCAGTAAGATAATAGCAACAAACACACACTAACTTATTCATGTCTTCATATCAAGGCCACACATCAAATGTTTTTTTATTTGCTGTTGAAATGTTTTCTGTCTGATTATTAGACACATGTTTTTTATTTGTGCCATGTTGTTTCATAGCTGTACCGCCACCTAGTGTGTGAGACGGACATCATCCTGGTAACATCATTCAGACCGGTGTCTGCAAATCTTTCAAAATAATATCACTAGTTTTGCTCCAACTAAGACCATCCTGATATTGATTTTGTTAAGGTTAAATATTTCACTAAAAATGAGTAACTGGAAATTATATTGTTTTCTTTCTATTTCTGCAACATGCACACCCTTGGTTATGTTTTTTATTTATTTTGTGTGTGTGATACAATATCTACAAGGTTACGGCTGCTCGGATATTTATTTGAAAAATATGTAACCTATAACTATTTAATGGGATGTGTGTATAATTTAACTTTGATTTGTTTTGAGGAGTAACAATCAATGTAGAGTGATATTTTAGATATGAAGAAATAGATAGTGTAACAAAATATATCGTAGTGGACGCCTTAAATCCTTCAATATTTTAGATGTGCTGTTTTAAAAGAGAGAGTCCTTCTTCCTCGGTGGAGTCACTTCCATTCGTTGCCGTCATTGAGTTTGAATGTGTGGATTACAATAATAATTTCGATCACATTAATGCAATGCAGGATATAGTGGAAGCTGTTGCTTCGTGAAATGTGGCAGAATCATCTCTGCAGTGTGTTGAATAAAAGAACAAATGGATTGGTGTAGCATCCACAAACTTTGTGTTCCAAGTTTTACACATTGTGGGAAACGTTGGACCTCAAAAGACATCATCACATAGTTTTTATTGATGTGGACCATATATATTTTTGTGGCAATGTTTTTTTCAATGAAGCTTGAAACCTGATTTATTCCCTCAATAAAGAACTACTGACAGTTACGGTTTCAATAAATGATATCCTTCTGAGCTCATGATGTGAATGAAAGATCAGATATAATAACTGTGAATGAAGGTATAAAATGAGCTTAAATAGAGGAAAGACTTCCCAAACCCCCCCCCAACCCTTTCTAAACTCAGCATTAGGTGAACAAACAATGAAGTAATGAACTGAATCAGATTATCCCACAGGCAATATCAAGTGAAAACCCTAGGCTGTATATAAAGAGGTGAGAACACTACCAGAGCGGATTGAGTGACCCACCACTGCTCCTTCTGGCCCACGGACAGTATTACCACACTTGTTCCATCTCGTTGTCTTTGTATTTGTGGTGAGAAATGACAAACTCCACAAAATACTGTATGTCACCTGTTTTACATGTGTAATTGGCCCCTGTTTATCCCACCATGGGTGCGACGAAGGGCTTTTATAAACAACTCAACTGTAATGATTTAATTATATTATGAGATTTACTCAATGGTTAAAGTGGGGTTACGCTGGGTGACACCCCAGGAGATCTGTTTTTTTCCGTCAGTCAGTTGTGTGGCGGGCCTTTGTGTTACGAGCTGTAAACAAGCACAAACTCAAAACAAGAGTGTCAGTTCCCATATTTACAGCTTGTTATTGTGTCTCTGCTCATGCACTTGTACACATCAACAACTCTCCCACAGACAGCGGCTGCAAAACTGACGTTAAACACGATTCATATCTGGAACAGTTTATTAGTTGGCGTCAATTAGTTAATAGCGACCCGACAAAAACAATTATGAGAAGTTCTGTGTGGTTCGCACTCTTTGATCTGCAAGTTTTTTTGGGGCTCTTTGGAAAACACTGCATGGCTCTTTGAGTCTGAATGCCTTTATTTCAGTTCCGAGCCAGAGCCGGGCTTCATAAACAAGGCTTCTCCACTGTGGGATGCTTGCAGAAATTCTAGGAATTGCAGTGTGTGCTGTGCAACGACAAAACCCCTGAATGTTGCCTTTGTTAGCTGCTTTTAATTAAACCCTGCATTTCCGCTCACTTATCCAGCAACAGCACACAATTATGCAAGCATCTAAAGATCGCTCTTGATAAAGTTGCAGGCTGTGACATGACCAGAGTCCAGTGACACCTTCATAGCATTTTGATTTACTTCCAACATGTTTTTGCACACATAACAGAAACACGTTGCCCTAAAGGTCAGGTTCCCAACGGGATTATTCGGACAACCTAAAGACGGTTCTAACAGGTTTGGTGACAGGACGGTGGCCCTTCTGTCGCACAAGGCAGATCATGCAACAGATTATCCTCCCAGTTGTGAAACGTGTGTACTTGAATAAGCAAATCGCTGGGGTTGCGTTGGAGCACCATTAGAGGAGCTTTTAATGTCGCTCGACCGTGTCACAGTATCTGTTTATTCAGGGATCGCACTGAAGCCCGGGTTGCCCTCATTTAAAAAAGTTCCTAATTGTCAAGAGGCACATGTCATGTCAAACAACAACATCTTCCGGTTGACTTGTTTCTAAACAGCCTCTAGTTAAGACCATAGCGTCGCTGGGGCACATCAGACAGCAGGGCCTCGCATGAGTGACTCATCAAATGATGGGCGTTCACATAATGTCTGCTTCATTTTGTTGTCAGAATCGGTCCTTGGTAACTACCACTTGGGCCCCCTTTCACCAATTGCTGTTTGGGCTATTTTGGGATCTCTGTGCTCCCCTGTTGGTGACGTGTGCTGCTGGGTAAATTTGCAGCTCCGGCGGCCTGGGCCTGCAACCTCAGATTGCATCAATTGGGAGAAAAATGGATGGATGGGAGGGGAGGAGGGAGCTGATCGGGAAACATTAAAAAAATAAAGTATTGTGTATAAAGATGACACAAGGACACGAGCGGGGTCTGAATAGGAAGTGGTGCTGCTGGAAAACTATTTAATATGAGAAACTAATCTGATTGGAATAACTGGAAAACAAGTCTTGGACAGAAGAATTCCCGAATCATTCAAATTGGATGATGAAGAAAACGTGCTTGCATGTAATGAGATGGATAAAGAATGTGTTCATGAGGAAAAAACAAAGTCCTGGAGTGACGAGTGATGATGGAGGTGGCAGAGTGGGGGCGCTATTGCACTTCCTCACCTGGAGCTGACGGTTTGCCAAACAGAGGAACCACAGAGGAAACGTTTCTGATGCTCAGTGTAAATTCATGTTGTGCCTGGTTGTGTGTCTGTGTAACACTTGTTGTGTTTGCTGTGTAGTGATGCAGCAAAAGAGGCTTTTAATGGGATTTATTTCACTATTTAAATACAAAAAAAGAAAAAGAAATATTACTGTCTGTCACTCGCTCTTATGAAGGAACTAATGTCACAGAAATAGTAATTAAATAAGCAATTAACTGTAATATATGAAATTGGCATTAATACATAAAAAAACTATTGATTAATTCATTGAGTTATTTATTATTGATATTTTAGTGGGGGGGGGGGAGTGATCTAAAAATCCATTTGAAAATGCATCTTAAAAGGAGAAATAAGTAACTGAATGAATTAATGAATCACTTTCCCTTTTTCCTATTTGCTATTCAACCTGCTGAGTCATTTAGCTCCTTCATTCAACCTCTCCATTCCGTCACACTTTGGGCCTTGTGCTGGTAAAACAAGGCAAATTAGCCATGAAATGTAAGAAGCTCACTGATAACCGGGGTTTGGGATAATCTGATAATCTCATTCAAACCCTGAGACTATTTTGTAGTTTTTGTAAATCCCTTTTTAATTTGAAGAATTTATTGATTGATTGCTTTTGAGTCTAATTGTGTAAAGATTAATACATTGATTCGTACAATTTTTTTCTTCTTACTGTTTCCTTGAAACGTGTGGTAATCTGTAGTTTCCATGGTAAATCCTCAGCTCTTTGTATTCATCGGCTTTGTTTATTTGATATGTGAGATCAGCACACACACACATCACAAAAGAATAAGTGTCTTTCACTTGGAGATCTGTTGTTCCGATAATGAGGTGCACTTACTAAACTGTGAAATTAAATATGTCGGATTAAAAAATAACTGAGAAAACTAATGCAGGTAACAACAATGCATCATTCATCCTGTGGGCATGAGGGCAGACTTGTAGTGTTTGTGGTATATTTTGTACCAAACCAATTTCAGACTGGAGATCGAAGAGCACATACGGTAATTGGAGACTACAGTAACTATGGGTGATTTCCCCTTTCTGCCACTTCCTCTGCATTTCAGAGATTTTATATGAAAATATGACCTGGACATGTACAGGTCGACAGTTATTGAGGTCACCAGTGTCACCTACTTATATACATTGCTCGCCCACATAGGTCTGTGGGTGCTGGGTGAACATCGGTAAGAAATCATTTAGGAGGACTGTGCACAATGCAAAGCAGAGGTTTAACTGTGAGCTAAATCTGTGTACACTCCTATATTTAACTCTTTCGGTGGGAGTGTCTGGATCAGATGGGGTCTGTGGTCGATTGTATCAGAATCTTTATGCATCAAGACACTGGCATTGGCCCCACCTGTTAACTGTGGCCAGGAAAAGAGCACAGCTACTTTCAAACTGAGGCTGAGGTTTAGTGAAATACATATTCTGCCACTCAGCAACCAGACATTATACTTTTCTTTATTGTTTTTAATCAATTGTTATGCCAGTCAGCTGACACCAGTGGTGAGTGAGTCCCTATTAGCAGAGAAATAAATGTTGTTTTAATTTTCTATTTAACACATTTTATTGAAGTTAGTCCGATGTGAGGTTGAGCTCGTTTGTTGAATGTGTGGAGTAACTGTGTGTTTATTTGTTGTTCTTGTGGTTTTCACCATTGTCCGTTTATTTGTTGGTTGCTGTGATCAAGCAAGATAGAATGCATAAAAAAACGACTGGAAGGATTAGCATGAAACCTGGGGGAAGGATGAAGTTTGGGTCGAGGAAGAACTCATCACATGTCCGTGTGGATCTGGATCAGGGGGCGTAATTAGTTTTCCTTTTCAATTTTTTTAAACTGTGAGATAGGGCAGTTTTGTGGATTTCTCTTATCATAATTTATGGACCTTGATGAAAAATCAGACAAGTTTAGGGGATTGATATTTATGAGTCTGCAATTTGGGTGCAGACCCAATGTTTTTTATAAGGGGACTTTTGGGCCTGGGCGGCGACATTCTTGCTTAGTTTTTTCCTCCTATTCTGTTTAATGCATCGTTGTAGGATTCTGTTTGTCAATGTGGGAAAATGTTGACATTTAAAAAAATGTAAAAAAAACAAGTGGTTTAGATATATTATTTAGCTTCGATAATGATTGGGCCATACAGGAAAAACCAAGCAAAGGACCTGGAGAAATCATTGGTAGAAGCTTGTTCAAAGGGAACAATCATAGATCTCCTGAGGGGATTTTTCTGAAAAGGTTCTCGTGCCACAGGCCCTAGTGGTATCGAGGTGAAATTGACAAATAGGTAACACAAAAGTTTTGAGAAGCTGAAATGAGACCACATTGTTGTTATTAATAGTTGATCCATATTCATAATTAATTGCATGTGGAAGTGTTGCCTATTACGAACACAAACTGATGGGGCTCTGAAATCCAGCACAAAAACACCAGGGGGGTTTGCTTCTTCGAATGACATCCACCAAAACTGCGAAATTGTTAATTGCATTGCTCGTCTGAGTGGCCGGAATCACCGGATGAGGTTAAGATCACCCATAATAAGCAGCTCTCTTTCCCGTCATATCAGAAGACAAAAAGTCTATCTATCTATCTATCTATCTATATGGAATGTCAACCCTGCCAGCTTCAAATGATTTTGCTACTAATTTCAAATATGTAAAAATTTGGGAAACATTTGGGAACATATCTGCAAATTCACATTGACACAGAATGTATCCTTAAATTGTTCATATTTCATTTGTGTTTCCACAGTCATCCCTCTTGTGTAACAGCTGGAGAACAATGGATGTTTCATTTTGATGTATATGTTATGTTCAGACACTCGGAGCACATGGTAAAGTTTGGGAAAACATCGTAATCTTGAGCATATGACAGGATATGCTTATATTAGAAAGTAGAGTAAAGGTGCCGGGGCAGTTGTACAATGCTGTGAATGGTAGGAATTGAAGGGTCTGTCCACGCGGCTGAGATGCTGCAAAGTCCAGCAAACAGCAGAATCAGCAACAACAATTTTGTCTGTCACGTCTGCAGGGGACCAGTGAAGGAACACTTCAGAATTAAAGACTGTGTGAAGCATAGACATATAATTCTATTTTAGGTTTTGTGATTGTTGCAGCCATAGACTGTAGATAAAGATGGATGTCAGGACAGTGCCTCAAAAGATAAGCCAAAGTGTCCATATAGGTCACAAACCTTGTCTCTCCCATGTTAGTAGATGGGACATGGATCAAACAGAAAAGTCAAAGTACAAGTCCTAACATTTTTTAGATGGTTTCTGTCATTTTAGGCAGTTTTTATCAAACTGTATGTTCAAGTTTTTTTATAACGGTAGGTTTTAACATGTCATTTGATGCTACATCACAAGGTGAAACATCATAATTGACTTATAAAACTGACTGACTATTGGCTCCCACGCGCATCCATCTTTATATAGAGTCCACAGCTGCAACCTGGTGTCATCTAATCTGCTACACAGGATAACACATGGTGCACAGGCGGGACAGCGTGCTGCAGCTTTAAGCCAATTTCAGACTTGACCTCCGGGTAAAATCTGGAGAATTGGCGACGGAGTTTACCTGCAGTTTGCCTTTCACACATGCACAACACAGTTCTCTGCACGTGAAGTGCGGAGGAAAGTGTGATGGGACACTGAGGTTAGAGGCCACAGCTCAGGCCAGAGGGACGGAGGGAGGACGGCCAGGTAGTAAGAATTAATTCAGATTGTGAATATATTCAATCAGGGCCCAGATCAATAAGGCTTTAGAGTAAAAGTAAAAAAGTAGAAAAGACCGAATTGGAGCGAGCGGGAAAAATGCTCCAAATGGAATCTTGATTAGTGGCAAAAAGAACAAATCACACATAGGATCAAGGTTCAGAATTAAATCGATCATTACAGTGAGTTCAGCTAGAACTAATACAGTCAGTTAATCAGGGTCATCGAGAGCAATGGAGGCCTGGAATTAAAGCTTCTTAATTTGGCTCGAGGCCCTAAAGACTTCAGCATTTACACTTTTTATCAGCTCTGGCAAACTGTATTGGTGTCGGAACCAGAAGGCCAGACCACCAACCGCAGCACGCAGAGGGTGAGGGAATCCACGCTGCTGCAGACCTCTAATACAGCTGTTTTTCCCAGCAGACATATTGAACTGTCAATGGAGCGAAAGCACACATGGACTTTATAACATTAAGAATTTAATGGGTGGGCCAGTTCCAGGGCGCTGGTGTTGAGCATGCTCACTCCCGGACATTGTCTGCTGAAACTTAATGGAATGGAGCCACTGTTGATGTTAGTATTTACACGTGTTTGAACACCAGCAATACTGATTCGAAGTTTAAGTAGAAGCAGCTGCCGCAACGTCATTGCCTGCCAGCCTGTGTTTAAAAGGCACAGGAGATAAGTTCTTTGAAATAACGATGACCTGAACTGAACCGAGCGCGGGTCGGCTGAGTGTGTGAGGAAGACGAGGGAGAGAGAGAAGAAGAAGCATTTGCAAGGAAAAATAATGAGCAGGCATACAGAGAAAAACACAGCAGCAGGCAAGGACACACTGGGGGAGAGAGGGGGGGTAAGAAAAACAGAAATACCAGATATAGGAGTGTAAGAGAGGTGAATGGAACCCTAACCCATCTATCTATCTATCTATCTATCTATCTATCTATCTATCTATCTATCTATACGGAATTTCAACCCTGCCAGCTTCAAATGATTTTACTACTAATTTCAAATATGTATTTTAGGAAGAGAGTATTATGTAAATTATATTTTTAAAAAAACATTGAGGAACATATCTGCAAATTCACATTGACACCGAATGTATCCTCGAAATCTTTATCTTTCATTTGTATTTCCCCATACAGAGAAAAAGGGGGGGTGTAAGTGTAAGTGTCTCTCCAGTGTAAGAGAGGTGAATGGAAGGAGCCCGTCACGGAGCGCCGGGGACGAGCGTCAAAAGCAGCCCTGATTTTGGCGTCCCCGATCGCCTACTCACTCTGGCAGCACGCCGCTGTGCTGGGGGTTCACTCCCGGTCAGGGCAGGAAACACTTTGGCAGGCAAGACCAAGAGGAAGGAAACCCAAACTATTCAAACCATGTGTTCAGACCAGAAATCGTCCGTAAATACATTCCATGTTTAGCGTAGTTAGTTGGGACATTCAAAGCAAACAAACACTTTATAAGATGATGAAGTTATTGCATATTCTGGCATCAGCCTTTCAAACTAAGTGTGGTGGAGTTTAAAGAATAACAGAGCTGGTTCCTGTCTTGTTATGTCGGACTCATTAATAAAGACAAATGCATAATTGGCAACACGAAATCTCGAATAAAGACATTAGGTTTTCTTTTTTTCCATTTCCATCAAAGACTTTATTAGCTGCAAGCTGCATTTCATTTTAAGAGTGTGAAGCCCGAACAGATGATACTCATTATTAATGTTAAACAAATACTGTAATCCCGTCTTTACATTCTACAGATGTGCATTAGCAAAAATGTATAATACATAATACAACGTAATCACGTTTTGTTATTAACATAATGTTGGACTATGGTAGATGAACACATCTGCAAAGTCATAATACGTTGATACTGAATGTTTCAGCAAAACACTCTCTGGCAACGCATTTCATTTTATCACAGACGGATAATGGAACAGGTCGGTGTTAGGGAGCCCCTGTTCCAGAACCTATATATATATATAGTAAATCAAACGTCCCTAAGAGGCGTTTAAAGGGAAAATGATCTGTAGTTATACAGCAACGTGTCTAGTCTAGACCTGATGACCACTCAAAGCTCTTTACAGTGCATCTATGTGCAGCACTTTCTCTATCACACACACATACACTTGTACACTGTCGGCAAGAGCCTTCAGGGACAATTTGGGGTTCAGTCTATTGCCCAAGGACACTTCAGCATTCAGAATCGGGGAGACTAAGATCGAACTGCTGACCTTTGGTGGACGTCCCATTATACCTCCTGAGCTGCAGCCGGACTTATAATTTCACTGCATTTTTTTCTAAAAAAACGTGATGCATGTTGCAATGCTTTAGACAGGTTTCTTTGCAATGACATCATGGGAGCAAGTGAAAATAGCTAAACATTGTTTTTGTATAAAGGTTTCACGCCTTTTTTTATGTGAGACACCTTTTTTTAATTCTGAAGGTTTTCACACACACACACACACACACACACACACACACACACACACACACACACACACACACACACACACACACACACACACACACACAGGGACATTGCAACAGGGTAGGCAAAGCAGGCAATTCCTCCCAGCTGATCCACAGCAACAATCATTTTGTGAAAACCACATTACATTTTATGAGCAGCTATGTTCAGGAGACTGTAAAGACTCGACGGTCAGAGACCCCCTAATTAGGTCAAATGCCATTATCTTTCAGCGAATGGCTTTGTCATTTTAGGGGTTTGGTAGAAAGACTAGTCTGTCTATTGTGTATCATTTGTTTCTTGGCAAAGTGGGGTGGGGAGTTCAATGTGCCACCCAAACATTCCCTGGGTCCCCCAAAGTCCCTTGAAACGTGCCTGCACACGGATGGACTGAATTCCCGGGGTTAATTGTATCTGCGACATCATGAACAGGTGCAGAACAACCACAAAGAGTCGTTGCGGTTGTAGTTCATTGTCACAAATACACTACAAATAGATGCAAAACAACTACAAAAATACAAATCTGCAACAAACACAAAGACACAAAATGGCTGCTAAGTAACTTTACGGGCCTTCGTCACAGCAGACATTTTGACATGTCACAGCATTCTGTTCAGATGGTTCAGTTTCAGGGTGCTGGTAATTTACATACTGTCATACTGGGACCCTTGAACTGAACAAAGCCTTTGTTGATGGTATCAGACGTACCTGTGCTCTTCTTTTTTCACATGTTTAGTTCATTAAAATGTATATGAAACTACAATCTTTTCCCAGCTATTAGCAGAACTCTTTCTTTGCCTAAGCCTTGTTGCTTATGGGGATAAGGTTGAAAACAAGATTAGAAAAAAGGCCTATAATTCGATTTAGTCTTTCAGGAAAAAAAGACAGAAATAATGTGAAATCATTATTATCATGTTAAAATGTCATCAGGAGGAGGCGGGGGTGGTAGAATGGATTCACTTAAAAGACTGCTGCATGTTTCCTGTTTCATACCAAGAGCCAAGATTTATCTTTTGAACGTAACTTAGCATTTCCTCACTCCTCATTTAAACCAAAATTCGATTCAACTCAAAAAACAAACCAGACCATAAAGGATTAGGTTTTTGAGCCAAAATGTAACCAAACCGAAAAAAATTACCAATGCAGTTTTCTTTAATTATTACAAACTCTAACCAGATTTTCATATAAATTGGTAGCAATTGCCCATAAACATCTGACTATCTCTGCTGATTTTAATCTAGTGTACATATTCCAAGGGTTTTATTCAATCTGTAAAACTGCTTTTGTTGTATAATGGCAGATCATAAAAACAATGTAATATTCTCATGTGCAATGAATAATCGTAAATCATCAACGATAGGCTGTCACATGCTTATAATTTATATAAAATTACTTAATTTAGCAAGTTACTGCACAATTTGTTCCTCTGGAGTTGAACCCTCAAGGTCTGTGCTGTTTCCTGGGGACAAAGCTGCTCAGAGTTCACAGGAAACATTTTATTGGCATCATGACAGGAATTCAAAAGCAAGTGCTCGGCAATTTTTTAAGATTGACACAGCAGGAACATAACATGACCCTACCGATTAAACACATGCTTCTTTATTAGGAAGCCACTCACTCCCTGGGATGAGGTAACTGTTTGACCTGAAAAATATCAAATAATGTATGCATTCAATACGCCTCAGGGTCACGTACAAACAGAACGAGGGTTAGGAAAAGAGCAGGAACACCAATCACCTAACCAGGCGTCATGTAAACAAAGTCACAGAGTCATGTCAGTGTATGGACTGCTCTGACCAGTATACGTCCTTATGCAAATATTGAATCTGTGATGATTCTGAGTTGGTTTGGTCGGGATGTGTTCTCTCTCTCCCCCTCCCCTTTCTGTGATTTCTCCTGCAGGGCATGTGTGTGGCAGGCATAGCATGTGTCCACTCGGCTCATCAACCTGCCCACAAAAGCCTGGTCGTCATGCCAGTGCTCTTCCAGATAATTCCTTCTCGTTCTTTTGTTGCACTGCGTGCTTGTTCTCTGTGAATCTTCGGTGTTCTTTGAAGTGTCAAAGACCCGTGTTTTCTCTCTGTTTTGCTCAGGTAATCCTGTGTGCCTTGCTGCTCAGCACTCGTGCCGTCCCTGGGACTCTACCAGCCAGCCTGCTCTCTGCCTCCACCGCCTGCACTTCTTAGCGTTGGTTGAGCAATAAACTCTTTATTTTTTCCAATTGTATCAACCTGTCTCTACTTTGATCTGACCATTTTCTCTTTTCAGTGTTTCACAGTGGCGATGGCCCATTAAATTAAAAATAAAGGATAATATTTGAATGTCTGACATCATAAAGTACTGGCTGGTTCGAACCAGCAAATATCAGTGAGAAAACTACAGCCAATGGGAGACAAGAGGGGTCAACCGCATAAACGTCAAAACTGTTGGTTGATGGTTTGCAGTTGCCGGTCAAAGTTCAGCAAATTTGAACTCCACGCGAAGCAAAGCTGCCCCCTGGCGTGCGAACAGAATGGAAGCGACCAGGAGGTGAAGGTTTTCCTCTGATACCTTTATGCACATGTGACCCTCAGAACTGAAGAGGCCTGTTGGATGAGTAGGATGTGAAACGTCTTCAAGAAACTCAACCAAGTCCAGTTGACCTGTTTTTTTAGCACTTGGATTCACCATTACCTGGATGACTGAGAATCACCACAGATATTAAAGCCTCTGTTGTTTCAGATAAGCAGGTCATTTATTGCGGCGTGACGCGAACACAGGCATCATGGAAAACCTTAAGACAAGGTTGGAAAAAAGAGAGACAAACAGTCACAGTCGGGGTGAAATTGGTTTGGTAATCACTATGGTAATCATTATGGTAATTTAAATCTTATTATACAACTGTAGAATTAAAAAGTCAAAAACACAATAACAGATTTTTTTACAGAATGATTTCAGTTGTCCAGTGTGAGTGCTCTTCAGTGTGCAAAGCTTCTGCTCTTACATAAGATCAAATCCTTATTAAGAAATCATTAGTGAATGTGTGAAAAACTGCGTAAGTGGGTTTTTAAGAAGAGATTCCTTCTTAAGAATGGTGAATGAGGCCCATTGTAAGTACAGAGAGCAGCACAGTAGTTCAGATGTCAGCAGTGTTACCTCACAAGATCCGCTGTGGCCTGCTGGGTGTTTCCACGTTCTCCAAGTATCTGTGTGAGTCTCCTTCAGCTGCGTCCGTCTCCTTGTACGGTGCAAACACATGCACAGGAAGTGAAGACTAAGTCTACATCCATCCATACTGCATACCTACGTTTTTGTAGCAACTCTGCTACGAATACACCTTCTCCACCAGTTTTAAAGAAGTTTGGAAACACTGCTAGACAGCTTTAGTTTGAAAACTACCGAGCTGCATTTGAGTCTTGAAGGGCAGAAACTTTGAAGCTTGAAAACTGACGTTGACGCTCACGACCGCTTGTTGATTGGGTCTTTTCGGTCATGAGGTCCCCTTTCGCTGATTCGTCAGGCTCGTATCACATGACCCTCTTCCTGAAGAAGATAACCTGCATTAGCCTCAGCTACCAGTGCAGAACACAACATGGATAATAGATTACAAGCGCTGCTGACCCTGTTGTCTTTGCTAGCAGCTGTTGTGCACTTTTAAGCATTTTACTGTGATAGTACTGCTTTAATGTGTAGGAGACACGCTATTATTCGACAATCTGTGACAAATTCCTGTGTACAGCGGGATGAGCGTTCCCAGTGTAGGCAATTGGTCACGTGACATGCGTTTTCAGGGATGTTAGTTGTTGTGATCTGACATTCTAATGCTTACCACTCCATACCACTAGGTGACACTGTTGAAAACAGGTTCTCATTGAGATGTCGTAAATAGAGAGTAAGAGTGGAAAGAGAATACAAGATAGCGACCACTGAGTGTACACTATTATGCTGCTGCTGCAAAAACACTCTTGTCAACAAAGTTTTAGTTTAAAAATGACACTTTCGAATTAATACGTTGTGTTGTGGATGTAACCTTAAACGCGTGAAGGAAACCGTGACTTTTACTGATTTTGTACTCAGAAAGGAACTGGATGAACAGGTATGGATAATTTAGTCTACACAACTTGTCAAATCACTGATAAACATCTATAAATCTAAAGGTAATTTGAATTCCTCAGATACTATCTCTGAACCTCACTCGTTTGTGCATAGTTCAAAATTAAAACGTTGGTTCAGTTTGCCTTTGTGTTATGTGATTCAATTAAATGATTTGTTAGATAAAAGCCAAACCTACCTCATGTTCATTTTCTGCAGTGTACAGTGCATGCATAACTGTGACGACTGCAGTAAATATCCGTGAGTTCAACCGGGGCAGCACTGAGTAAACTACTTATTTCACTGCCTGTGAGAAAAGGAGCAGATCTGACGGGAGCCCTGGAGGTGTGTGAGTGGATCGGGGCGGTGCGCTGTTCTCACATGAACTCAGTGATTCCAGCAACGCTCAGGCGGACACCAGGCTTATTGACAAAGGAGCCTTGTGTCCTTTGGGAGAACTGCGTGAGGCCACAACCTTTTGTTTCCTTTGGGGCAGATCCAAACCCCTGTTTGAAGCAGACCTCCACTCAACGTCAAAATCAATGTCTGGACCCAATTAATTACAGAGCATATTTGATCCTCTGCAAACGCTTCCTTGTGTGATGCCTGATTGTACGTTGTTGGCAGCATGAGTTCAGCCTCTTGTTGGGCCATTATGTGGCTGTACATTCCCATGACATTTACTTACTGAGCCACCACATAGGGGTCAGAAGTTCAGTCTTTCATTCGTCCTCCATTTTTCTATTTGTTGACTCGATGCAATGCACAACTGTACTTACAAGTTCTATGACTAAAACGGAGCAGGGAGAATACAAATATCATTTGGTCTGCCCCTTATTTACAAGAAACATGAAAACAAATACAGGGTCATTAAGAGTTCCTTAACAGCCAGAACTTACAGTAACATGAGGGGAAAGAAGAATGACAAGCCACACATGAGAAAACACAACACCTCATTTTGTCCTGAACGACATTTTAATATAAAAAATATATTTATACAGCTCTTTACTCATTCTGTAGCTAATCTGCTTTAACGTACTCTATGATGCTTAAATGACATTTTTCTTCCATGGTCCTTAGCCTCTGAACTGGAAACTGAACTGTTTTTAGCTCAATATATAACTAATAATGTCTGTAATTCAACTTGTCATTGTCATCTGCAAACAACAAAAACTGAAATATCTCTGACACTGGACATATGTGCAATAAGGCCACTGGACATATGACATACTGAGCTATGTGGCTTTTTAGCAACTGCTGAAGGAATTAACAATTGTTACGTTACAGAGGAGACCCCAACTTATTATGCTTTTGAGATCCGGTCAGTTAATGTTAAAACTCAACTTCCAAGTTCTCACATAGTGTTTTACAAAGGGTTTTATACTTGATCCAACTTTTGCTTTCAAAACACATCCACATGCACACACACACACACACACACACACACACACAATCCACACACATAGAGTTCTCATGGCCCAGCACTGAACTGGACATATGGAGGATGTACGTTGGCAAGGTTAATGGGTTACATTCCTCCGGAGACTGTTTTCATTTTCATATAATGGCGCCCTGATTATAATCAGACCTCTGCTCTTTTGTGTGTCTTTGTTGTTTTCTAGCGGACCCACTCACAAAGTGAAGGCGGAAAATGAAATTACAGGCAAATGGAGTGGAGCTGAACTCTGCAATGATTTAGAGCGTTATCACATCTAATGAAGCTCTTCTCCTCCTGCCCTGCAGCCGTCATCCTGGCATCAGTGACACAAAAACAGGAGAAATGGACGCTCACCCACCGCTCCAAGAGTCTGAATTTTTCTGGGGAGCGCTCGAAGAACAGCTGCGGAAAAAGAAACACATTAAAATTCAATTGCTGTCTCATCCAGTTTGGTCCTTCCCTGGAGCAGGCCAGCAGAGGATAAGTGACACTGTTGACAGAGCTGCATCATATTTGTGACTCAGCAAGAGATGTATTAATGATTCAGTAACCTGTTTGCGTTGGCAGAAATGTGTCGTCGTCTCTCACATCTGACTACAAAAACGAAACGTTGGAAGTTTACCCGAGGTCGACGCTGAGGTGAAGCAGAAAATGAAGCAAATGTCAAATGTTGCAGGTTCACAGTTTTTAATTGCAATGGCCTCAAGTGCTCGCATATGAATTTCAGTCAGAAAACTCACGTTGAAACGTTTATTGCAACAGTAGAACAGGTTTAGTGTTTGGCGTCTAGGCTCCAATATAATTACACAGATATGGTGGTGGAGTGATATCCAAAAACCTGTAACCCCCCCCCCGTTGGAGCCTACGGGTGGATACTGGGGTGGTGGAGGGGCTGAAGCAACTGGTAGCAGTACTGCAGCAGTTATGCGAGCAAAGGGGGTGATGGGGAATTTCTCTCTGCTTAAATAGGCCGCCTAATAAGATGGGTGTGTATTATAGATGGTTGTGGAGAGTGAGGTACGTCACATGATTGGAGCAGTGCACCTTGAGTTGGCTGCCTGACCTAGCTTGCAGGGTTTGCTTCACTTATGTCATATGAACCTGTTTTGCCACAACCCTTCATGATCCAGTGCTGTGAGAGCAACATCTCTGCAGATCTTTCTTCCATCAGCGGTGACACACAGTCTGAACTCTTTGCCCCTGTTACATTTTAAAGGAGAACTGCCTGACAATAATTTAGCTAATCTAATATATGCAATTTGATATGTATAGTGACTATAATGTTCTGAGCTATATATATATAGCTATATATATATGTAATTCTGTGTATTCGTCCTCAACCCCTAGGCGAGTGTGTGTGCATAGTTTTGCATTTTGGTGTTTGTATTAAAATTTTAATATATTCAGTTATCTCATCATGCATTTTATGTTCAGCTCTCCTCAGGTGTATTGCTTCAGCCACCCTCTCGTCATTTTTTATCAGCAGAAGGGTTTATGTTCCCCTCAGAAGTTTTACAATTATATCTTCATATTTAAGATACTATACAATAGTATGTTTTTTTTTTTAAGTTTAATAAAGGGAAATATAAAGCATTAAAAATGTCACAAATTGTTTTTTTTACTTAATTTAACACCAAATATAAATCAATTAAATAATAAAAAATAATAATTAATAGTAATTCAATTAAATTCATTATTACATTAACTTAATTGCTTCAATTGAGTACAATTAATCAAACTATATTGACTTTAAATAATTAAAATGTAAAACATTGAACAAATAAATCAAATCAACACAATTTCAAAGACATTTTCCAGAGTTAGTCTCTGAAAACGGCCAAAGTTGAAGGTGCTCGTTCTGATTTCCTTCGCTCCACCAACATCATACACTTTCTGTCCTTAAAGCCGAAGCCAGGTCACAGACGCCTGGCACCAGACGAGGCCCATGGTGTTAACATACTTAAACGTATAAAGAGGTCACACAACAAGACATTCCACTTATACAAAGGCTTGACACAGAAGACTGGCTTCACAACATCGATGTTTGTGTTCTTTGCTTGTCAGGAAACAGGCAGTAAATGCTCCAGAACTTTCTCTGCTCCGCTTCACACTTGCTACTCTTACCTCTGAGAAAACCAGGTCCAACCGTGACAGCAGTGTCGTTCTTCTTTATGGGGACATGAGAACAAATGAAGGGGCTTGATTGTCCCATTATGTTTTGGCACAGCCCAAACAGAAATAGCAGAGCTGATTGACTTTGACTAAATTAATTTGTTTTGGGGCTTAGAATTAAGCTCGCTCAATGAACCTTCATCTCACTGGCCTGATTAAAACTGTTGCGTTGCTCTATTTGCCCGTTTGTCTTATTGCTGCATTTGAACATACAGGGCTTTATTTTCGAAATAGCCCTCTGCCCGCACCAGGCCCGCCAAATATTTTCATTAGACCACCAACCCATGCCTCATTAGGGAAGAAATGCACAGAACCCATAAATTGCGGCGAACTAGCGCTCCAATAAATTATAGAGCCGTGTTGACACAACACAAAGCAGGATACATAGGAGGAGGGACAACGGAGCAGCATTCACAAGCTTTATCAAGGATGATTATCCAGTTGTATTCAATCAAACTTTAAAGATTTACCTTGCAGCTTTTCAATTTACAATTCTTTAGATTTGATTGGCTCAGTAGCTTTAGTTGTACGTGGCAGTGCAGGGATGTAGATTCATTCTGAGCAGTTATCATCTCAGTCCTAACCGTTCTTCAACTTGGCACAGCCTTCACACTAATGGTGTGTGAGTCAGAGAATGTAACGGCAGACAGTGCCACGCTCAACAAAAGACTGAATAATGAATCGGAAAGAGCCGCTAAATGAAACACGTATCAAATCAGAGTTCATTAGGATTCCACCAGTGCATCACTGTGCAAGGCGGAATGAGACGATTCTCAACGGCCGAGCTGCACAATAAAAGACGATCAAACGGAGCATTGTATATATTTCTATCATACACAATCACACTATATACTGTATGTGATTGAAAGGATCTAGTTAAATGTGCTTGTTTTTAGGAACAGATATTTCTATAAGGTCTAACATACAAATTCAGCATGAATATAAATAGAGAATGCAGACTGAAAGGCTTTGGATAAAAAGGGACAGGGTTAGAATATGTAAACTCTAACTTGAGACAACTGTGTCTTGGAAGTTTTACAGATGATTTGACAAATGATCAAAGATCTCATGTCATGAATCCATGTTAAGATGTCCCACATTTTGACTCATGAACACATTATTCATTGAGCAAGTTGAAAGAGTAAGGATTTATATTAAGCACTATTTATCTTTGGACCGACTTTTTAAAGTGGGTGTCACTCACAGGGCCTCTCGGTCAAACGCGATATTCAAAACACTGTCAGGTTTCTTTAAACAACTTCATGCAGCTATAATTAATTATACTACAATACAGTTTCAACGGGTTTCTAACACAAGAGAACAAAACTAATCAGTCACATTTCTGTTACATTTAGTCTGTGTGCATGTCTTGTTTTGATAGAATTTTTCAGGATTTCAAAAACCTATAAATTGACTATACTTGTGGGGACCAAAACGCTGGAGGTTTAGGGTTGGCCATGTAGTTGTGATGGCTAAAGCTGAGGTAAGGGCCTGGAGAATGAGTTATGTCATTGAGTGTCCTCACAGTGTGTGTGTGTGTGTGTGTGTGTGTGTGTGTGTGTGTGTGTGTGTGTGTGTGTGTGTGTGTGTGTGTGTGTGAGGTCATGAAGGACAGCAACAGCAAAACTGGGATTTTGCCAACCATACATCCACTACTAATTAAATCCACAATTAAATTTAAATTTTAAACTGTGACAATGGCTGCGCTGATCGTCTTGGACGCATCTTTTTGACACAAGTGGAAACAAAATTTGTGTTACTTTAAACACTACTTGAGCAGCTCCAGGTTAGATAGGCCTGTCATACCAATGTGAAGAAACCATCACATTTAGCTGCATTTCTCTTATACGAATATGCCCTTCACATTATTTTGCTTCCAGGGAATCATTGTGCAAACGCTCTAAAAAGAAAATATTAACCCCCATGCATTTTTTGATTAGTTTGCAATAAAGGCCACGACCTAATCCACACGGATCATTTGTTAGATTTGCACAAGCTGATTAAATGGGAAGTCTATTGGCTGCCATGCACAGTACAACCACTGTATATGTCAGATCCCATCATGCCGTTCAAATCTGAGCTAAAACCCTGGAACACAAATATTTGAACAACTTAAGCAGGGGAACTATTTAAATTCCCCTTTAATGTAGCCATTACACTGGAATTACTGTTAACTGGGTACATTACAATGTGTAATGCTCTGGCTGAACAGTAAGAACAAACCAAAATTAAGGTCAGTGCTTATGACTCTGTTAAATAATTGGCTCCAGTTTGTAGAAGTTGTCAAAGAGACTTTAAGATGTCAGTATCAACACGGAGAGGATTCCATCTTGTGCCTTTCCTCACTTTAACGATTGAGCGATTTGTTCCAGTTTTCTTACAAACTGCAAACCCTGCGTATAGCACAAGAATCAGTGTTGCTCTGTCTTGAATCAGGCTACACATCCATGCAAATATGTTTTTTGCTTGAGTTTTAGAGACGCTAAGTTAGAAAACGCTGCTAGCCTTGTTTTAGTTTGAAAACTCCGGTCTCTACAGGCAGAAACGAAGATGTTTGGTTATGATAACGTAGACTGATTTGTCAGGCTCCAATCACATGATCCTCTTCCGGCATTAGGTTCAGCTACCTATCAATTACAAGCGTAGCTGATCCTGTTGTCTGTTTTCATTTGAAAACATACAGGTATATGGATGCAGCCTCAGTCTTGTCATTATTGTCCTGTGCGTGGACTTGTAATTTCCAGCATTGTATTGATTGTGTTGATATTGGGCTTTACGGGAAGGCAGGCCTTAAAGAGCCCGGAGCTAAAACCAAGGGTTTTAAAGGAGGCTGAGAAGATGAGGAAAGTAAGAGGAAAGTGATGTTTTTAAAAAATTAGGGCAGGTAAACATGCCAAACTGAAATTATGAACCTGAGCATGATACATCTCAGTTAAATCTGGATGTTCGAAATATGATCTTGCCATAAAAATAAAACCAAACATCTGTACAGCAGCATTATTAAACTCTTGTTTGTATGTTTCAAGGATCCACAGCACATGGTTGGTGTTAGGGTAAGATCGTGGTGTGGTTTGATACAGAACAAACCTCAAGATACAATGTGTGTACACATTTAATTAAAAGCTCGTTCTCGGCCTAACCTTCACCAAAGTTCTATTGCTGCATAAATCTAACCACAGATGGGACTCCAGATGTAAACACCAGTCTCTGGAGTCAGTCCTGAGCTTCATGCGCCCTCCATCTACCCCGTCCACCTTCTATTGACTCCGGTCATAAAACTGCAGCGTTTCATTCATTCATTCAAAAATAATGCTGCTATTGAACATAACCCAGCTAGCAATTACATTTGCCACCACAGTGTAATTGGGAAAACAGTTTCATTATATATGAAAACCATTTCAAAGAGACACAATAAACTATTGTGTATGATGTAATTACTTCTACTAATAAACAAATAAAAAGGAAAAACTCTGTTCCTGGCCTCTCTCTCTCTCTCTCTCTCTCTCTCTCTCTCTCTCTCTCTCTCTCTCGTCTCCCCTCTTTACAATCCACCACTCTTCCCCATTTTCCCCGCTCACCCCAACCGGTCAAGGCAGATGGTGGCCCACACTGAGTCTGCTTCTGCTGTGAGGTTTTTCTCCCCACAGTCGCCAAAGTGCTGCTCATTGTGGGAACTGTTGGGTTTCTCTCTACATGTTAAGGTCTCTGAAACTGAACATTTTATGCACTTACTGCACGATCGCAACATTTGACAACAGCTGTCGCCTGCCAAAACATTCTGGGAGCTGCTCCGCTCACATGAATTGAACATTTTGAAACTGTGCCAACGATCATCCTTCCTCGGCGACTATTTTGACAAAATTGAAAAAAGATCCATGGTGGAGTCATTGAGGGTGAGAAGTGTCAAGAATGTCACGCTCAACATTTTGACTGCACCATCTGGTTACTTTTAGTGCACTGCAGGTGGCCACAGTTATCAGTGTAGATGCACTTATGCACAAGTGCGGCTCGGGTCACAGTTTTCTGTTCCAATCCATCTGAGAGAAAACTAACCGAGGCCTGATTACAGGAGCAAGACCAATTATGCAAGTTAACGTAACTGAGCCCGACCCAAACCCGATTATGATTTAAAAAATGTTGTTCAAGCCCAGGGGTCAGGGGGCAGGCATCCACACACTGGTGCTCTCAAAAAAACAAGCGTAAGTACAGATGAACACAAACTGAGACTGTGTTAATGTCCATGATTCTCAACACTTTCACAATGAAAAGTGTGGGGGGGAAATGTGATACAACACTACCACTTGTGATGATTCATTTGTCTCCACAACTCTGAACCCTATGAAGAAAACAACTATTACATTGGGATTAGGTATTAGGTAACAATGTGGCTGGATTAAGCTGCAAGGAGTCCCAGGCAAAGATTTGTGCATTGGGCCTCACTCCCCCTCCCTCCTCCTCCCCTCTGTTAAAATATGACCTTCATGTCAGTTGACTGTTGGTGATTTAATGGTCCCTGTTCCCACACAAGAAGAACATTTTCCAAGTCATGTTGGACCTCGTAGGGCTCTCCATCTCGGGGAAAGCCAGGCCAATATTGACTCTGGTCTTATCTCATTCTTTGTCGGGGGCCTTTTCTGTTACCGATCAGACAGGAAAGACCCAAACGCTGGCACACAAAGCCCTGGGCCGAGCAGATACTTTAATGAGGAACGAAAGTGAGCAGCAGAGAAAGCACACATGGAACACGGGGAACAAAAGCTCAGGAACTTAGAGAGCAAACTAAACAGTGTTATAGAAACTGACAAAGGCCCAGTGACAATTGATAGGTATATGGAGAGGGGTAATGATGAATGAGGTGCAGATGAGGAGAGATCAGGTGACCGCACATCTGATGGTGAGCGGAGGGAACAATTGAGGGGAAAAGGCAGGAAGTAAAACTAGAATACAAAAAATTGGCGAAACATTTTCAAAACGAAACAGGAAATAACCCAAAATCCAGAATGCAAAATTCTGTAAGGGAGGTTTCACCTGAACACTTTGAACTGGCTCGCTTTGGGGGGAGGGCCAATGTTTGTACAGGGCGGGACTCACATGCACAAACATGCCAGACTGGCTGTAAGCTCAGGAAACCTTTTTATCTCTTTGTGGAAAAGTGTTGTTGTTTGTTGTCATACATTTAAAATCATGTATATGACCTTTAATGATTCAAAACACGACATACTCCTATAGTATTATTTAAGTCCAAGTTTAAAGTTTAAAGCTTCAAATCATTTCCGCCTCTTTCTATCATTCTTTCTGTTTCTTAGGAGGATTACACAAAAACGTCTTAACTGGATTTCCAGGAAACTTATTACATTTTCAGGAATAGCTCTTCCTTTCACTTTCTTTAGCGTTGCATTTCACAATATTTTCATTGAGAATAATTCGGAGAATAATTCCTGAATCTTGATGGAGCATGTTCAGGGGACTAATATTCCTGATTGAGAAACATTTGGTGCAGATCTAAATAAAAAATACAGCTCTGGTGAAATATGGTGATTGCCTTGCCTTGGTGGAGGTATTTCTGGTTTATAAATGAGTTGTCTTCATGCATAACTTTTTGTGAAGTACTCCTATTGACCCCCTAAAAACCCTGTTGCGTCAGACGTCCCAGTTTTGTGTGTGTGTGTGTGTGGGGTGGGGTGGGGGGGGGTACTCTTGTGTACTCTTCAGGGTCAGATCAGGTGAATTGATTACCCGCTGTGGTGACACTGCTTGAAAGCCACATCAATAAAGAACATCACCATCAACAAAGGAATTAACGGCGGGGTCGTGTCCCCGCTGTTGGCTCGCACAGTCCCAAAAAACCGGGCCAAAAACTGCGGCCTGCGAGTGAGATTTGGGAGAGTGGGGAAAGACCAGCGGCGAGGGGGCAGGGAAGGCAGCAGATGATGGGATACCACTACAAGAGCAAACATGTTTTTTAAGAGCATGTCCTCATTTCATCTGTAACAGACCATCACATATTTTAATGACTCTCTTGTTTTCGTGGAATTTTTCTGGCACGAGCGTTCTCAGTAAAATTCGAATCGCCCAAAAAAACACCTTCATATAAAACAGAGATAGTTCACAAATACCTTAGATGTTGTATGTCCAACATTTTACCACAATAAAGTTGTATAGGGAATCTAGTGATTATGAAACACATTTTAGTTCATTTTTTTATTTCAAGGATTCCCCCATGAAGCGGAGCAAGTGGTTTAACCATCTGATGGGCTGACGCCAAGAGGAAGGAGGGAAGGTGAGCCGAGGACAGGATAAGAATGGAAAGGGTAAAAGAGGACAAGACAGAAAAAGAAAGTAAAAGAGGATGTGAGCTGACAAATGAAAGGAGGAGGAGAAGGGAGGTGAGAGAGGACGGGGGACAAGAAAGGACAGGAAACAGAAAGGCATGTTCACTCCATATCACACGATCTTTCTGGATACACACACACACACACACACACACACACACACACACACACACACACACACACACACACACACAGGAACGCTAGCACACACACACCACAGGACTATTACATAATACAAGAGACTGACAGGAGAGCCTAAAACAGGCTGTTATAAATTGAGATATCACTTCACTGTGATAGACTTGACTTTTTTCTCTTCCTGGCTCGGAGCCTGACCTTGTGACAAACAACACAATTACTACCCTTTGGATACTATTGCGTTCCAGATTTATTACACACAGTGGGAGTAAGCGGTTGTAGTCAGGCGGCGAAGGAGGAGGAGGAGGATGGGTCAGTCAGTGTGGGCTCGAGCCCCTGGGATTCATAAAGTTCAAACAAGGTGACAAGATTTACTCTCAGCAGATGGAGTGACTCGAGGTCAAGCGGCGATACTGAGCAAGTGCACGTCTCACATCCTGACAACCCGGGACAGTCTGCACTCATAAACAATTTGGGGGCAGAGGGTGTCGTAATGTGCGTCTGACTCATCGGAAGTTTCATTTCATAACACCGTCTGCTGGAAAAAGTTCAATATCTGATGTTGTGCAGTTCTAAAGAAGTTGATCATTTTCAACTTAATGCAATGGTTATTACATAATTTGAAGCTCAGTGAGCAAAGAGATCTTTGCAGAGACAAGATCTTCTTTTCTTTTGCCTCAAAAGGAGCATTAATTAATTGTGAGAGATTGTGACAGGCTAGGATTTATCTTCAGGATTCTGACGATATATAAACCTCACACATATGCTAACAATATGAATTAATAAAATACAAGATGTGTATTCTGTAACTATACGGTGTTATTTACAGTACATACGTAGAAAGTGCACGAGTCCGGTCACTCTCCTTGTACTTCTTCCATCGTCAAGGATCCCTGCTGACAAGCGCGTTAGCTGCTCCCAACATCTCCATAAAACAACACATGGAACAAAGCTGCTGACGCAGCAGACTTTATTGGGAATGTGATATTTGTTTTGGTCTGTGAATGTTCCGAAACAACAGTTAGCATGAGAACAGTGTGTAAAACACCCCAAAGAGATAAGGGCGTGTCAAAGGTTACGTCTTATTGGTTGCAACCTGCTCACTTCACCCGCTGCACCCTCCCCTCTCATCACCTCCTCCCTTTATGAGCTTGACATGATCTCGATTTGCATTTTTCCCTGCGCTGCATGTCAGGACTGTGCGCTGTATGTTCCGCACACTGATAAGATTCATTATTACCCAGAGGCATATCTGGTGACGGCTAATGAACGAGGTTACGAGAGGTGACGATGGGATGGGCCCAGGTTATGAGCACGACAATTATACACAAGATTTTCATGAAAAGTTAATCTTTGTTTAATTTGCAATAATTCTTTCATGTTGATGTGAATGTTAAATAATAAGATGACTGGAGTTGTTGGACCAACTTTAAAAAAACACTTCAATTGTAAATCTAGGGTTGCTAATCCTGGAAGAGCTAGCAAGAACAGGCTACACTTTTCTATTTAAACATCTCCCCTCCCCCCTAAAACGACTTTCCTGTGACTCCCTCACTAACTTCTGGCACTCGTCCCTGCTTAGATGATATTTGTCTCCCTGAAGACTCCTGGGTGTGTTCAAAAGATTGGTCGAGTTTATTGCAGTCCTGTGATGACTTTATTTATTGATGCCTATCGGGACATGGAGAGGATTTCAAATGTTTCCAAAACAAATAACCAACCCTACATTTAATTAACTGAGGATATAATCAGCACATTAATCTATAAAGAAATGTTAATTGGATGTATCCTGATATCGAGCTCCACCTCCACAGACCTATGAGGGCCACAGACACCGGCTTGTTTACTTTATTTATTGATGGAAATACGTTTGTTTAACTTAAAGTTCTAAAGTTTTATGAACACAGTTGCTAACTTAGTTAGTTTGTGTTTTACCAAGGTAATTTTATTTTTCAAAGTTTGTAAAATTTAAACAGTGTTTGTACGATATGAAAATGCTGTTTATAGTGTCGGTGTCTTTGTCACTGTATTTTGTAACTCATTTTCAAATGAACAAGTATCTGTAGTAAATGCTAAGAAATAAAAAGTGTATATGTGTGTTTTTTGTCAAGTGCAACACAGGCCATTTTTAGTTTGACACATCTAGACACAGATTCATATCAATAATCTTTAGAGGCTTAAATTTGTTTCTTTAAAGTCGCCTCAGGTGGGGAAAAAAATCAGCCATTGTCAAGCCACAAAAACTGTTAAAAATCCTGGACATCTGACAAAAGCCAGCATGTCTCATCCCAACACATTTCACATCACATGCCTCAGAGTTCCTGTAATGCTACGCCTGACTCAAACATGGATTGGGAAACTGGCAGACAGCATTTCTAGGCAACCTCTGAGACGCCGTGTTTTGCGACGGCTCGGTAGACTCAGCTGACGTGCTGTACAGATAGCGAAGGGAAGTGCTTCGGATGACTTTGGCATGGTGACTGATAAAGGTTTTGCGTCACACACACATCAACAAACACAACGTGTACTCCCGGAGGTTGTTGGAACATGAGAGGGATGTTCTGAAGGGACACACACAAACACCTCACACACGCAGACTGAGCTCAGAAGGGAAACACTGAGCGGAACCATTTGACCATTCATACACAGCAATGAATCAACACAAATTGCAACACACACACACACACACAAATGTTATGTTTCATGTATATTGTGACACACAGATCTGACAGGTTGGCAGCATTTCAAAAGGAAATCCAGGAAACTAGGGAACATACTGCTCTCATCATGCCCTTGATACAAACTCACCTCACATGAACCAGCCATTACCTCATCCACTAAAACACATTTGTCTGATTTTAAACTGTATTTACTTTAATCTCACATGAAGGAAAGGATGAATGCACATAAATAAACAATGAAACTGTGCATCAACAGCTCTGATTAAAATAAGAAAAGACATTCCGTGTTATTCATAGCACTCTGCAGTGACCCTGTGACCCTTTGTCCAAGCTGGGTTTTGCATTTCTAGAGGCTGGTACTATTTAGCAGCAGAGTTGAGAGAAGGTAATGTTGGTTCAACGTTTTGCCCCAGACTGAAATATCTATTCAAAATCAATGGTTCTACTGAACTACTGATTATTTTGTACCTCTCTCTCTCTCTCAAAATAACATGTAATTTGCTTTAGCACTTATCCGTAGAGATTCTCACTCCTCCAGTTCTTGGTATTCAGGAGTAGTGTGCAAAGGGAACTGGACAAGCGAGTCTAGCTGTTGTTCCCTTTAGCTCAGCTTTAGCACTTATGAGTTACTTCATGCTCCTACAACCTGGCAGCACTTTTGTCAAGTGGAACATGCCACTCAGTGAACAGTTATGTTCAAAATGTTTCTCCTTGAGCGACTGTGGCTTGGACAGTATCTCATTTTTATGCTTAACATAATAATTGCCTTTGTAAATTATTTTTTACAGGTTATTTGACAGGTGACACCGAAAAACGCATTAAGCAACATTTGTCGTGTTCTTTTATCCCGAGATATGAGAAGAGTCTCGGTTTGGTTCAACAAGTATTTATTTAGAAGCAATGGAAATTACAGCATAGCTATGGGCGCTCAATGCACAGCCCCGGCCAAATCAGTAGCACGGGGAAGTCAAGAGTCGACCCCCGAACGGACGGCGGGTGCATTACTTATAATAGTAGGTACAACTTCATTGGTCAATAACGAGTGGGGAGTCGCCGTAGTATTAGACTTTGGCTTTCCCTTGCTGGTGCGCAGGCGTAGTCCCCAGCCTATTGGCACTGGAATCGAATGATGAGGAGCCGCTCCCAGTTTCTCCCCTCCTTTGTAGCATCAGGGCAATTTCACATTTCTGACAGTGTTTTGGTTTTGTGTTTTAAAAACAAGCCTTGACGGTGTTGTTGCAGATTGGAGATGAGGAATATTGTGTTCCTGCTTTAACGACTGTATGTTCTGTGTGTGTCAGCGTGCACATTTTCTATTTGCCCTTCAGAACCTGGGGCAGCTGCTTGAATTCTTTCTAGGGCATAGGTCACAGTTTCTTATGAGCACAGTGCATTCATGTATGTGTGATGTCGAATACAGCTAAGGGAATACTGTAATATATAAAAGGTTATGCATAAGAACAAGTTTAAGTACAGTGTATTGTATGCCACGAATTAAAATCCTAACACATTACAACAGAGAGGGAGAAATGTAACACAAAAACAGTCAAACAAGAGAAAGACAAACTAAATGTACAGGACAGTCAGTTAAAATCGAAACTTTTGTGTAAACAAGCTTGTAGATATAGTGTGTCATGTCCTTACCTCAGTTCACCAAGTCGAGGAAGAAGAGGGAAAAAAAGAGAAAATGTAAATTACTGAAGTGTTTTAAACCTTATTTGGGGGCAAAGTCACCAAACCTTTCCAGTGTTTTTTATAAAGTTTGACGTTTTGAAAATTTTAAGTTGCATTTAATTCTCTTCCTATTCATCTAGATGGGGGCCTGGTCTTCTTGGCCCTAAATAACAGCCAGGGGGCGTGCATGGTGGCCATGGTAGCATGGGGGCCACTCCACCAACTGTTCCATCTACATGGTGTCCAGTGAGGACAGGAAGCCCAAGGGCTTTCACGACCTTGGCCCCTTATTTTCCGAGAACTATGCTTCCAGACCTGAACCCTTACACTTAAAGTGGCCAACCCCTAATCCTGGCGGCATTACGTATTTATAGTGTAGGAGCATGCGGGGTGGCAGGATTGTCGGGGCTATTTCCGTCGCCTTGATCAGGCTTATAGTTGTGGACTGTTTTTCATTAAACTCAATGGTATGTTTACCGTAATCCAATCTGTCTAAATTACCCGAGGAAGGATTTAACACAATAAGAATTCCACCTGCAATGATCTGGACGAGCGGCTTTCTCTCATTTCCACGCTTGTGCTTAGTAAGTTCTACCTGGAAGAGTTTGTGTCATGCTCTCCGACTTAAACTGAGTGACACACCCACTCCCAATATCTATTTATATTGGCCTAGTTTGTGATTAGACACGGTGTATTTTTTCCTGGCTTTGTTTTTGTTGTTGTTGTAAAGCTGCGTGTGCTCATCCATATTTTTTTCCTGTATTGATAGTCCACTTGTGTCCCAGTTGTGTTGTTGTTTTTTTCAGGGTTAAGGTTACATATCAATAAGTCAACATTGTAAGGTTCAGCTTTAATTTAATAATTTTTTCATGTTTTACTTATTTTTGCTTTACTCTTTTCTCATCAGTTACTGATATTGTTTGCATTCATTTATTATTTTATTAGAACTTTTAGTACAAGTTTCCCCAAAGAACTTTCCCTTCTGGGGAGACGTGTTCAAAGGTCCTGAAACAAGTCCACAGATCAATCTGCAGTCACGAACGTTTTAACACTGAAACTCAGACAGATGTCATAGTTCAACCGAAGCATGTAAACAGTATGTACAGAATTTCTGTTGCGTGATAAAAAGAAGAGCCTTCCCTGTAATTATACAGGAAACAACCCTCAGTCAGGTAGAGGCTTGGTCCCAGCAGAGAATCTCCTTGTCCACCACTTCTCTGTGTATATTTACCAGCGGCGGTGTTGCTGCTCCAGGAACGCACAGGAACGTGTCCTCAATTTTCCCCCCTACACTTTATTTTCTACTTTCATCTTGCTGGCATCGTTCTGCTAATTGTATCTGCAGAGCTGCTCTCTCATTGCCATAAGCTAATGTGACACCAGTGTTATGTAAAACCATTCAATAGGCTGAATAAACTCATCCGTGCTCGAACAAGTGTCCTGTGGTTTTAGTTTTATCAATGCTCAGTGAGTGTGTGTGTACTTATACATCTCTGTGAGGCCCATTTTCATCATAAACCGAATTGAAGACACTTGCTCAAACTACGGTTTCAGGGTTAAATGTATTTATGAAGCACATTTCTATTGTTGATGACCACTCAATGCACTTTACAGTACAGTTTTGAATACGTAACACTTTTTTTTATCATATTTCTCTCATATGATGCCGGCACAAATTGTGGGGTTCAGTATCTTGCCCAATTACGCTTTGGTGTAGTTGTGCCTCATGGTTAATGGACGACCCACTCAAACTCCTGAGCCACAGCTGCCCAAACCTATTAATGCATTATGTCATTGAGTGTCCTCACAGTCCTAGAAGTACAAGTGTGTGTGTGTGTGTGTGTGTGTGTGTGTGTGTGTGTGTGTGTGTGTGTGTGTGTGTGTGTGTGTGTGTGTCTGTACAGCCCTCATGCTCCTGAGCTCAACACACACCAGAGACGGATGAACTACGTCACAGTAGCTGGCAGCATATTTGGAACTTTTTGGATTGTGTGACTCACGTCGTTCCGCCTACGCCACTCCTTTCATGTCATCCTACCCACATCCCCGTCACTTCTTTTTTTTTTTACGTCACCCATCCCACTCACGGCCCCCCCCAGAGCTCTGCCTTGTACCCTGTCATTGTTCCTCTGAGACACCCTGGCCTCGTATGGCCCTGGTGCTTCTGCGCCTGTTTTCTTCCCCCCGCCAGTGCCTGCTGTTAGATTTTAAAAAAGGCTCTCTCCGAGTGACTCCTCCTGTTTAACACATTCTCACCACTGTTCAGCCAGGCACAAACCCAGAGTGGTAGTTAAAAGGAAACAAAGATGGAGAATGAGCTTCCATCATTTTGTCAGAGAACACATATCAGTAATTTATTCCTTAAAGCACTGATGAGTAATTCTTTAACCCTTCACGCTGCTCAATAGCTTCTAAATACTGTGTTATCCCCAGCAACCACTCTTTGAAATGTGATAATTTGTGTTGTATCATGTGTGAAAACACATGGCCATCTGCTTTCACACAAGCACCCTGAACATATCTGCACATCACCCGGAGGAGCCGTATGTGAGAAGCAAATTTTCAAATCATTTGGAACGGACATTCAACAGACTTCCATTGACGTCTGATAATAATTGTCCGTAGAAAGGGAAAATGTGGACCAAGACCGAGCGAGTGGGTTTGTTGATGACGTTTGTATCCAGCCTCCTTTACCCACTTATGTCCACTCTACCCAGGCCTCGCCAAATGCACCAAAACGAGGTCTGCAAGAACGCGAGAGGCACGATGTTGTGTGCTACAGGTGTGAAAGGGCAACTCTGGACATAGTTCAATACAACAAGACTTATGTCATTACTTTTTAGTCTAAATATGAGAGGGCTTTTAAATCTTAAACCTTGAACCTTAAAAAAAACTAACAAACTTACCTGAGAGTCTATGCCTTTGTCTGACTGTCCCCGTCTGTCTGTGCCCAGCTCCTCTATCTGAGTTATCTTAAGCACCTTGTTACTTCCTTATATCAACTTGCATTTAATATCACTGGGGTCCTTCTATTTACTTGTTGTTTTGGTGCAATCAAATCTTTTCTTCACAGGTTATTTACAGTAGCAGTAGAGAAGCAACAACAATTAACCAAGCTAAAGCATTTAAAAGTAGAGTTTGTTTTCATGAAGAAGCCCATCTCTAATATTTTGCTGTCAATGTGTAAAAGTCCACAACATTATGAAGCCTATACTAAACATAGATAACAGTGTTTGTTGTAACTTTGTCTTTTTTCAATGAATTTAGACATTTATTTCCAAAATGCAGTGAGTAATTGTTTTGAGTAAGTTAGAAAAAACTGCTAGAAAATCATATGAGAATTCAGAGTTATGAACATTTTAATTGTGGATAGACCTCCTGCCTCACCTGTGCATTAGAAGACGCAGCTGCAGCTTCATGCTCCTCAGATTCACCAGATCTGACCACTAACAATACTTTTCTCGTCAATGAAAGTGACTCGATAAGAAGTGAATGTGTTGCAATAATGAACTGGAAAGCAAGTTTAGATCATAAACAACCTTGATGGATAAGAGAGCACTTTTTGTAACACTCCCCTTCTGAGGGGGTTTGACGCTCGCTGCTCTTTCATCCTCAGAAAGATGAATTTTAAAACTTTATTACATAACACAGAGCGGAGAGCATATCTCCATAGTAACAGCAGGATAAACAGCCTCCGGCTTGGTGTTGTGCTAAGTGAGGCTGCTCAGCATTCGGCACTCATCCTCTGGTTTCATAAAGGCAGTGAACATCTGAAGACGCTGCAGCCTGTCAGGGATGCCCCCTCGAGGCTCAGAAACACAGGGTGATCACAAGAAAAGCAGGCGAATGTTCAGCTAAAGATTTTATGATGAAAAGTATTGAAAAACCTGACAGAGGTATAAACTGTTTTATATAATAATGGCGTGTCATAAGCGACGCACCTTTTGCTTTGGCACAATATCTGTGTCAATGTAGGTAAGATTCCTTGAAGCACAGCCATTGGAGAAATTGGATCCTCTCTCTCTCTCTCTCTCTCTCACTTTATATATACATACATATAAAGATTGCAAAAGAAAGTGAGCCCAGGAAGTTTTCTTTCTGTTTCTTGCAGAACAGAGAGAAAGAAAGAAACACAACAAAAGAAGAGGGGGTCTACGAATGGAAAAGAAAAGGTCACACTATAACAGATTATTACATAAAGTATATGTATCAAATAAGTCACATATACTGAATCAGTCCAAAGATTATACATGGTATGAATAGATCGTAGAAAAATGCTGTTTAGGAAAATGAAAAAAAAGAGAAAGCGGCTCACTGGATTGCTTACTATCTAACCCTCTGATGATTGAATGTCAAGGATGTGCATTTTGCTGGTAGTTACAACATAATGAGATTACAGTGGCAATGGAATCAACAAAGAAAACTAACTGGTTCAGTCAGTTTCTCCATTCAGATGAAAAGAATACTTTGCAAAAGTTAGCAAATGCACGCCCTATAGACATGTGTCATACACATGTCTATAGGGCGTTTCCCTAAGTTAAAATGTAGGTCAAAACTAACCAGATCAAATGTAAACAATGTAACAACGACATGAACCTTGGTTCTGATCATGGTTTGAACTTTCAGTTGTGAAAACGCTTTACATCATCACAGTTTCATATCTCATCATGTCAGTGATCCAATGTTCTCTTTCTTCACATTACCGATGTGACTCATGTGCAATTTACATTCTTCTATATCCTGGGAAATGTTTCACAGCCTCTCCATCCCCCAGGCCAACATATACTCCAGCACAGCAGTGTTTATATAGCATGCAGTAACATTTGCCCTCTACAGTTTATGTATGTGAGGAAGTGCCTGGAGGCAGGAACTTGTAGTTCTGATAGCTCAGGGGAAAATGCTGTTTGTGAAGCAAGTCAGTGTGACCTGTGGTACTTACCTCAGAGAAAGAGCTGGAGGAGGTTTTCTGAGGAGTCGGAGATCTCGTGCACTATAGGAACAGAAGCTGGGTTTTTACTGTTTAACTTTACGATGACTATAAAAAAAGATTTACATTTGCACGAACAAGCAAACGGCTTTTTAGTTGCGTCACACCTGGAATCACCATGGAGTTCTTCCCAGATGCCTTTGTAAAGACCTGAACAAATAGAAAATGGAAACTGACCCTTGTAAGTGTAAACTAAACTTAAAATATATATATCTTGATTGAGATCAAATTATTTTGTGCAACCACTTCACATAATAAAATTTTGTAAATTCAGTTTTGCTTTATCAGTGTAGCTGACTGAGGCGCTGCATGATATTTTCATGGTGAATATCAGGTATCAGGTGAACACTAGACATAAAACGTTGAAATGTGTAAATTGTGTTATTCAGTCAACTTTGTTCATTTATGTCTCTCTAGTGTTGCTGAGTATATAAAAGGGTTGTTTTCAGCCATCTCTTCTTCCATCAGGACACAATTCCCTCATTTCTTCCGTTTCCATTCACTGACTGGTCATGGATTTGTTTTTTCCTCATCTTGGCAAAAGCCACATTTGCTGCATGTTTAAAAAAAAGTCCCACAAAGATTGATTCCCTAAGTCAGCCTTTTTTTTCAGTCGATCCTCTTGGAGTGTCCACACACAAGCTCCCTGAGGCAGAGCCAGAACCAGATCCAGGGCTGGAGGGTAAGGTGGAGCAGTAAACTCATCTCCCCAAAGCTCGTGCTCATGTTAGCCACTGAGCGATATTCTGCGTCTTCCTGTTCAGTGGAGAGAGGCAGGATATTTGTGGAAGTTTGATGGTTTTCAACACAACAGTAACAAATCCGACAGCTGTATAATGGTAAATCCAGGTAACCACTTGAAATCAAGGCAAATTGCCTACTTTCCGAACCCCTAAAAGCTGTTCTCTGTCTTTCTCTACTTTACAAAAAAGATAGATGACATACGCTCCTCATTTTCAAATCCACCTTCTATAACCACATTTCCATCAACTTCATCTTCATCTTCATCCCCTTCGCTTTCCTCTTTCAACCTCCTGTCTCCCTATCAAGTTCTTACCTTGGTAACCTCCGCCCGCCCGACCACCTGCCCCCTTGAGCCCATCCCATCTCACATTCTCCAGTCTATCACTCCCGACCTTCTTCCTTTTCTCACGCATCGTATCAACACTTCCCTGTCAACTGGCTGTTTCCCTAACTCTCTGAAGGAGGCCTGTCTCTCTTCTTCCCTTTCTTACCAAAACTCTTGAGCGAGCTATCTTTAATCAACTCTCCTCCTATCTTCACCATAACAACCTTCTCGACCCTCACCAGTCTGGTTTCAAGGCAGGCCACTCAACTGAGACTGCCCTCCTTGCTGTCTCTGAGCAACTTCACACTGCTAGAGCAGCCTCTCTCTCCTCTGTCCTTATCCTTCTAGGCCTTGCTGCTGCATTTGACACAGTGAACCACCAGATCCTTATTTCCTCCCTTCAGGACCTGGGCGTCTCGGGCTCTGCTCTCTCCCTGCTCTCATCCTACCTCAATGGCCGCACTTACCGGGTAACTTGGAGAGGATTTGTGTCCGAAACTTAACCTTTCAGTCCTGGGTCACCTCCTCTTCTCTCTGTACACTGACTCTCTCAGCTCTGTCATTCACTTACATGGCTTTTCCTACCACAGCTATGCTGATGACACCCAACTAATCCTCTATTTTCCCCTAATCTGAAACGCAGGTAGCAGCATGAATCTCTGCCTGTCTGATTGACATCTCTAATGGGATATTTGTAAACCACCTAATAATCTACCTTGACAAGACTGAACTACTTTTTCTTCCAGGGAAAGCCTCTCCCATCCATGACCTGACTATTCTCCGTGTTAGCCCCCACCCAGACTGCTAGGAACCTGGGTGTGACACTCGACAGTCAACTCTCCCTTACTGCCAACATTACTGCAACAACACGTTCCTGTAGATACATGCTGCACACCATCAGGAGAATACGTCCCCTTCTCGCTCAGGAGGTGGCGCAGGTTCTGGTCCAGGCCCTGGTCATCTCACGCCTACACTATTGTAACTCCCTCCTGGCAGGTCTAGTGCCATCCAACCTCTGCAGCTCATCCAGAATGCAGCAGCTTGACTGGTCTTTAACCAACCTAAATTCACTCACACTACTACACTCCTCACCTCCCTTCACTGGTTACCAGGGGCTGCCCACATCCGTTTCAAAACACTAGTACTTGGGTACCATGCTGCGAATGGATCGGGTCCAGTCTACATCCAGGACATGGTCAAACCTTACACCCCAGCCCGTCTACTCCGCTCTGCATCTGCCAATCGGCTTGCTGCTCCCTCACTATGAGCTAAACACTCAACAAATTCATGACTGTTTGCTGTCCTGGCTCCTAAATGGTGGAACAAGCTCCCCAATGACATCAGGACAGCAGAAAGTCTACACATCTTCGGCCGCAGACTAAAGACACATCTCTTCCGGCTATACCTTGGATAAAATAAAATATATAATGAATAAATGTAGCACTTTAGTAGCACTTATATGGTACTTACATATAGCACTTTTTAGTTTGGCTTTCTTGAAGAAAACAAGGGATTTCTCTTCCCATCTTTTGCCATCATCCCTGACCGTCAGGTCTTGGCCAATATGAACCAATCGGGAAGCAAAGATGGGTGACCACACCCTCATCTCACATCCTCTCCCTTTCCGCTCATCATCCATACCACAACACAGCTCCAGAGTTTTCAGACTGAAACAGGGCCAGCAGTGTTTTCCAATTTTCCCCTCTTTTGGCACTCCATATTAGCGTGAACAGCGGGTGTAAACCTAGCATTCTAAAACTAAAGCGTACGGTAGCAGTGTGAATGTAAAGGTTTAAGCGCAGCAGTTTTAAAATTAGTAGGGACGATGTCAGACCTATGTGATAAATGAAGAATATATTTGAAGGTCTCAAAACTGCCAGGATCTTTGGAAGGTTTAGCTTGTAGTTGGTCGAGGAGGCAGGTATCAGCTTTCAAATCCAACAAGAACGTTGACAATGATTCCAGAGGTAAAGTTTCAAAATTTGTTAGAACAGGGACAATGTAGGGAAGTTTCACGCTCGAGTTGCTCTGCAGAAAAAGCTGAAGGTGAGGCCACATAAAGAGCAAAGCGTAGGTACCGTGTGGGTACACATTTTGTTGAAGCCAATCATTCAGTTAAGCAGGTTACTGTGCTCAGAAATGTTCCATCGCTCTGTCGCCGTACTTCTCCTTGTCACATGGTGGCATATCAAGTTGCATTCCTCAGCTGAGACAAATGGCTCCACGTGCCTGCACTTGCTCGACCGTGTTGCCATTTGCCACACTGTCGTCTTAAAGTAGATTAAAAATAGAAAACACCTTGTTAGATCACATGTTAGAACATTCTGTAATCCTGACACCTTGCAATATGACTCGGGTTATTACAGGTTTATATGTAAATACACATTTTATTCTATTGCTGTATATTTATCTTGTTAGCATTATTATTGTTCTGTCTTTTATAAATGAACCCCACTGCTATATAACTTACTCTATTTGACTGAAACTTTGTTTGCATGATTGTTCTTGTACAACCAATGTGATCTTGCCCCTTGAGCTCAATTTTATTTATCACCTAGAAGTATAATTTATTTGTTTGTGCAGTATCGGTAAAAAATCCTGAATGTGGACATGCTTGACGATGACTTTTGATTTATAACTTAGGTCGAATATATCACAGTAGACTACTCAGCATGTGCAGATGTTTGGAAACTTAGCTCTGTGTGTGCCAGGACAACAATTTTAAACATTCAGTTCATAACATTACATAATAATAACTATTGTAATATGTGTTTGTTCCTTTAGCCTTTGCTTTTACGATTTGGTGGATTGCTGCAACCTACAGTAACACTGTCATTCGATATAATGGGTCTGGCTCTCTCCAACTTTGTTCCACTCATGTTCAGTGGGTTAGTTGCTCGCCCACAGAGTCATTATTATTGCCTGCTCCACCAGAAAGTGCAGAGATTGAGGTTGATGCTGCTGTTACTTTGCTTAAATGTGCACATTTTTACATGAGAGGATACTTAAAATTTAAAACCGTGGTATGAATACCCCAAAAATATACCATGGCAGTTATGAAATAATAATAAAAACCTTTGTAAACATTGGGATTAGTTTATCAAATTTCTTTTCCACTCTGATGATTTCATATTTGTAACATTTGAAGCATCGTCCGCCGTACGGTGACCACAGGATGTCGTCCTTTCTCTACCGACTGTGTCTGTATCTGTGACAGTTAAGCCCTACTCTTGTAATTTATGTTCATGGTTTAGAGCCTGTCAGCAATTAACTTTGTCAAAGGGTTTTGGTTTGATTTGTCCAAAGTTCCAGAAAGACATCTTCTGTTAATTTGTCTCTTTACAAAACTGCTTTCAGACATGCACTGAACTCGAGACATTTTCCTGTGATGTCGAAATTCTCTGGAACTTGAGAAGGGTGAGAAAGGTGTCATACATGTAGAAGATGGCGACGATGATGTCAACTTAGACAGACAACGAGGTTTAAGTGTTTTGAGCTAAGGGACAAGACCAGTGTGATTTCCTGCCTCCTACGTGTATAACCCAGGCGCCACCTCTCGCCTGATTGTTCCAGAAATGTTCCTGATGTTGTGAACGCGTCTGACCCAGACAATCTCCTGCTGCATTCCTCATATATGTGCATTCTTCATAAGGCAAAGTCTGGAAAATGTTGTGATCCAACTTCCTGGATATTTTCGGGAGTTCACGTCTGATAATGATTTGGAATGTCCACCCACCCGGAGCCTGTTCGGTTTGAGGTTTCTCTCCATTTCCACGCCTCCATCAATGGGGGATTGTTGGGTCCCTGTAAAAAATATACAATCTAGACCTGCTCTGTAACAAAAGTGCCCTGAAATCATTTTTGTTAGGATTTAAGGCTGTATAAATACATTTTTTAAAAAAAAGAAAGACAATCAATAGCTGCACGGCTACTTGGGTTCTCCTTGTACTATTCCGTGTTGCTGTTAACATTTAACAAACCAAGACATGTCGACAGTGAAATTGCTTCTACGGGGGAAAAAAATCCTTCATACTGGAGTTTAGCAGCTCAGCTTCAGCTCTGTGTGAGTCTGTGATCCCTCAGCCACGTAAACCGGAGCTCGGGTCATGTGAGGTGAACACAGTTCATGAGGGAGAAGAGAAGTGGTCCCTGAATTATGCAAAACTTTTCTCAACACCGCTCCTGAAGGAAATTCTGCTGTTAAAGTACAAAGCTTTCCGGGTGCACTGTTTACCATATGTTGCATGCTGTTAATTGACAGTTCAGGGTTTTCACGAGGGGCAGAGGATCAAATTGAAAAAAATTAAATAAAATTGTCATAGATAAAAGAAATATCTTCAATTTCTTTCCTTCCAAATTGGAAGGAATCTGGAGCCTTGGCAAATACTCACACAAAACCAGCAACTGCATAAGGTTAAAGGCAGTAAAATCAATGACACATTCGAATATTTCATGTTTCATCCATCATTAAAAGAACAGACTTTATTTTTAGTGGTGAAATGCATTGAAACAGCCAAATAAACCCAAATAAAACATAATTCCAGCTGTTTTAATAAGTGCTGGGAAAACAACAAGCAATGCAGCCTTCCCTTAAAGTTATCTGTGGCTGTTTATCAAAACACAAATTGATGCCAAAGAAATTTAGTACATTTAAACATTTCCTTTGAATTTTAGCAAACAGAATATACATTTAGTAGCAAAGATACATGCTATTCTTGCAGTATATAAAAAATTGTAATATGGCACATTAGCTTTTCACAAATTCTACTTCAGTACAGTCAAAACACATTGTTATGTTTGGGTGCTCCAACCTTTTTTAAGGTAAAAAATATTGAATATTTTCCACATTGTTAACCATATCAAATGTATTTCAGTATTTTTATAAGATAGAAAAGTATATAGCGTATAGTATATAGATATGTATGTAGTATACATATACAGTAACTATAGCATATGAAAGGAGTTTTGTTTAAAAAAAATACTTTTGCAAGCTGAGGAGAACATTCACATACTCACTATTCATTATAGTGATATATAAGGCAGAGTTATATTATCCTATTCTAAATATGCTGTGTTTAGATTGGTGCGGCTCCTACATCGCTAAAATATATGGCTGTGATAAAACGTCGTATTTGAAGGATTACGGTCTTAACACTGTCTACGGTGTCGGCTCTGGAGGAGCGGAAACAGTAACGACAGGCCTATAAATCAGGTCATTTCCAGTTCAAGGACAAACATATAAGGAAAAAGCAGGGTTTTCTTTCTCAAAAAACCCCACATTGATATGTTATTTATTCATTTAAAGGAATTCACAGTCTTGCTTGGATGAGAACACTGACATAACTCACATTTACAATAAACATGCAGCAGGTTAGCTTAGCTCAGCGAGCCCGATCGTTTCCCCATAAAACATAACGTGTCCTTTTCACACTCGACTTTTAGTGTAGATTTAAAAACTATATATGTGCATTAGTAAACTTTAGAGGTGCTGCTTGATATCACATTGATACCACTCTCATGAGTCAAGTATATTTAACAACATTTTAAGCTTTTAAATTGAATAATGTGCTTTTACCGTATCCAATGTGTGTGTGTAGAATTTTAAAACACATGTACAAGTCAAATCCCAAAAAATTGTTTACGATTGGTATTTCATCATTCATTTCATTTTAATAGTCATTGGACATTCATCACACATGGGGTTTGCTTTAATTAAAACCTGTTGACAACATGAAAAGAATAACATGTGGAATCTGTTTTGTTCTCATTCATCGTTTTGTTTTCCAAGTGGGTCACGTAAACACTCAATCCCAGGAAAATGTTTCCAAAGAAAGACTTTGTTATCGTGCCTTAATAACAAGCATCTTTCAAGGACTTGGGTTGTGAATGAGCAAAACATGACTGAATGTCCCGTCAAAATCCAAATAGCATAGTAGCTTCAGTTCATGGAAATTGGAAACCTCTCCTGGATATTAACTCTATGCTTGTGGTTTTGAGAATAGTTGTGTCATGTACACAACAGTATCACATCCAGCCTCAGCTGACGCACTTCGTCCCGACTTCATCTGCTTGGTTTTGGTGGTGTTTGTGGTAAAAAGTCAAAAGAGGCTCATTTCTGATTATGCTGATAAACCACAGGAAGGCACACGGTGTAAAAAATGGCTACCCTCCCAGCGCCGACTCTTTAGCAATACGGCAGATTGGTTATTTTGCAGGGGCTAAATGGCCGAGCCGCGTGGAGCCATGCCTCTTTAAGGACGTGCCGTTTGGTGTATCAGCGCTGCTCTTGCCGACAAAGGACGCTGGTGATCCGAGGTGATGTATCAGTGTGCATCGAAGGCTCCATGCAGCCACAGCGGCCTGGAAGGATTAGCCTGAGAGGGACTACATGTCGGTTGCTTAGTAACTACAAACCTACTAGAATGCTTTAGAAGCACAAGGGACAAGGCTGTGTTTTAACCATGAATAGTCAAAAGTGGCTTTTATTGTGACTTTACCTTCTCGGGAAACTTATATCATCACAATGGCATCACAGAAAGTTAAAAGTATAGTTGCAATAACAGGTGCGTGTCGTACCTGGGAGTTGAGTGTGTACTCAGTGACTCTCCAGTGGCCAGTGTAACGGTTTCGTCTGGATTCCTGCCACTCTTAGTGCTTAGCTGGAGGCTCTGTCCGGGCTGTTTTTCCTATTCTGGGATGTCCTTGTATGACCTGCGCTCCCATGCCAAGATCCAGGCTGTGTCTAATGAAAGCAGGGTTCCAGCAGTTTTATTTCAGCAAAAAAAAAAAAAGAGAAAAATCTCAGAAAACAACAGAATCGAGGCTCAGACCTCCAGTGTTTCATCGAGCTGGACTTGTGAAGCTGGCGGTTGACAGCGTGAAAAGTAGCAGGAGCTGTGGGACTGTGGTGGCAGAGTAGGATGTTTAAAAAGAGAATTTACACAATTGAAATGCTGCCTTAATTTGTTTTTTAAGCAAACATATTGTGGTAACATTGTGTGAGAGAAACTCTAATGAACTATGAATAATGCCTTTTTTATTCCTGTTCCTCTCCAGCATCTTGTATGATTTATTTATTATACTTGTGCAGTGGCCGTTTAAACCTGCCTGTTTGGGAAGGGGCTGTTCTCTTGTCCTGTGCTAAAGCTCCGGAGCTACTTCATTATTATTCCTTGTCATTAGTGAGTCCTCCTCAAACGGATCTAGAATATACCGTCACTTTTTATTGTTTGTGTGCTGGACGTTGTGTTCATCCTACCTGGTTTATCTGCAGTAAAGATTGCATAGTCAAAGTTTTTATTACTGTTCACGTGTTTTGTTCATATATTAGTTTGAATTATTTACTGTAAAAAAGAATCAGGGAAGTGGTTCCGGCCCGTAGTCTATCCGAGGACGTAGAGGAGGACATGTTCAGCTCCCACTGACTGTTACAGAGCGCTGCTTATTAAATTTCTATTAATATTGAATGTATCGTGTTTCCAAATCGCACCAAACTCAACACTGCACTTTTTCGGTCAATTTTAAATACACATGCCAAGTGTGAAGTTGATAAGATGGACGGTTTGCGAGATGTGCGTTCCACATATATACAGACAGACAGATGTTTGTGGAATAAGTAGGTAGATTTGTTGTGTTGTATTTATTTAATATCATTGTCTATATGCACATCCACACTACAATGAAACAAATTCATTCTAATTTAGAAAAACAGATTGTGAGACTTGCTGACTAAAGCTGAATAAGGGTTTCTGGAGGATAAAGGTGATTGAGCGTCTGGGTTGAAGCACCCAAGGGGGCTTGTGTAATCAGTGTAAATCAGTTTCCCAGTCCTTCTGTTGCATTCGTAATCATGTGCTTATAAGGTATTCAGCGGTCAAGTGTGTGCATGTGTGTGCACATGTGTGCACGTGTGTTTGTATGCGTGGACAGGCCCTGTGATTTAAGGGATCCATGACTTGTTGAGTGTCTGTATGTTGACAATCCTCACTAGGGTTAATGAGCTTAAGCTTAAACTTTCTGCGACAGCCTCTCGAGCCGTTTTCTTCACACTGGGCTGAACTCGCGCTGATCTTAGAATTCCTAGCGGTTCCAAGAAAATCTGATTCGGCCCAGAGAATCCAACGCTGACCAGGAGTTGTTGGAGAGCCAGCACACATGGTCTTTTCTTCGTTTTAGCCTGGGTGTAAACAACCAAACAATGCCAGTGGTCTAATCCAGATCACAGCAGCAGTTTAACAGAGCGCTGTGTGGAGAGACCACATTCACAGGAACTCCTGATTATAGAGGACTGGCTGTTAAAATGTTGCTCTATTACAGACTCAGATCAGGCACTTTGGGCTTGGGCGGGCGACGTTCCTCGCGTTTAAGGTAAACGCTTAGGTTGGCAGCCCTCCAATGTCCTGCAGTACAAATTACATCATTAGTGTGATATTACATCAGAAACTCCTCTTGGTTAGTCCATGTTCAGTAAAGAGCAATTAGATCATCGCCTTCCCTCTGCAACAAGTGTTTAAACTAATCAAGTCCCTTTCTTATTGCTGTCATATGCTAAGCCTTTACACACACAAATGTGCGTCATCTTGTAAATCCAGATCATGTTAAGACTGGGATCAAATGAACGGAGTGGCCGTGTTGGAGCTGGAATGACAGCACAGTATCTCATTAGTTCAGTTCATTAGTTTGCTGGATTGTAGCTGCTTGAGGGGTCGTCCATTTGCACATCAGCATCTGAGTCACTTCCATTTCAAATGGAAAATGTTCTGTCCACCCTATTCTTTTTTTTCAGAACTTTGATCAGCACAACCAAATATAGGCTCGAGTCCTTTTGAGCTACACAATGTGAAATGCATGTGAGACGTGCACGGAAACGTTTTTTGCAACCCCAGGACCAAAGTTTTTATTTTCAAATGTCAGAGTTGTTTCTCATGACATTTAAAGATAATATAATGTATTCCATTCAGGATAGATCATTTTCTGAATGAGATCAATACTTAGAATTATATAATTATCTTCATGAAAAATCTACAAAATGGATTTTCATCAAACTAAATGTTGGTATGTAATAAAATTTATATCAGGCAATAATGCATGGATCTTGATTTAGTGCGGATTCAAATAAAACATTTTTTGTATTGTTGTTTGACTTTAGCTTTTCTGCTCGACATATTTTGTGTATAATATTGTGTTAATTCTATTTCTCCTGAGTGGGTATTCGTACTGAGTAAATGTTACATTGGTTTTTCATATCCACTTTTTTTTATATTACTGCTATAAGAGCTACACAATAATATGAAGAATTCTTTGGACTTCTCTCCACTGAGTACCATTCTAGTTTTCTCATCTTTTAAGCTTTGAGATAAATCCAGTGAGCTGATAGTCGCATAGTTTTGATGACAATTAACCTTTAATAAAAAAAATGTTAACCTCCAAAATGCTACTTATTGTATTTATATGTTTAGTGTTAGATGTTGTGCAGTAATGGTAAACATATTCCCACTCTAATCCTAGTGCAAAGCGCCTGGAATCACTTTCTACTACTTTGTTTGATAAACAAACTTCATACTTGCAGTTGTGCGTGTAAAAGTAGTTGAGACATGTAGTTGTTGCACATCTGGTTTGTTATTAGTTCTGCGAAACCATCATAGGCCTCCAGTCCCACAGCTGCTGAACAGTCCCAGGTGCCTCCAGTCAGCCTGGACATCTTGTGCTGTGATTGCAGGTGTTGGGCTCAAAGAAGTGAGTGTGTGCTTGTGTGTGTGTTTGTGTGTGTGTGTTATAAAGGGTTATTTAATTTTGTTAGGTATTAAATCGTATTTTCCAAGGTTTGGCCAGTGGTTCTGTATCCATGTGTTAATTCCTAAAAAGAAGCAAAACAAGACACAACAGCAGTCGTAACGATCAGACAGTTTGGAAGTAGCCCTCGGGGCGAGCCACGTGGATCTGGAGGAGAAAACAGAAAAGCAGCTCGTCATGGTTTATAGACCAAGTTTCTGGTTCAACTTCGACCCACTTCCACGAATACACTTTCACTGTGCAGTGAGGATCTCTACCTACTATATTTATTTATATTCATGCATTCACTTCTGGTTTCAAATAAAGTTGAAGTAACCACTAACGCACAATTGTGTCTGATCATCATACTGCCTGTGTCTTCTTGGCCTGTTTGACTCTTAAAGTGTGAGTATAAAAATAAGATCCAACACTCAACTCTCATTAATACCATGATTACTGAGTGCTGGATCCTTGAAGTGGTAAATAATGAAAAACAAAGCCAAGGACCGAACTCCAATTTCGCTTTTAAAACTGCCTCATGGACCATTTCTATCTCTTTTTCAAGTGGCAAGAAGAGAAACCAGTCGGTTAGCTTAGCAGAAACATTGGAAACATTGGAGGAAGCCGCTATAGCCTGGCTCTGTCCAAAGGTAACAAAAATCTAAGCCCCTGTAAAGCTCACTAATAAACATGCTATACTGTATCTTGTTTGTTTTATTCGTACAAACAACACGTAATGGTTTTATAGGGCCATGTGGTGGATTATCTCTTGGCCAGATGCAGTTTCCACTGGTTCCCTGTAGCAACAACACGGTATTGTCATGTCTTGTGTCAATTAGTGAACTTTAGAGGTGCTGGTGGATGGATTTTGTTACTCTTAAATAAAGCCGCGTTTAGTATTTCCACCTGTTAAGCTGTTTCTTTATAGTCAAGGCTCATTTATGCTGCCTTTATGTACGTCAAGAGATACGTCAGTTTCAAAACGGTCGTACTTCCATGCGTCATTTATTAGAGGACGCGTGAATTGAGATCTAATGACAACAAAATCCATGGCAACAGTGCAGGAGGTTGTGATAATGTACCCCTTAAGAAAGAGGTAAAAGCGGCTGGGTTGAAAACAGCAATGACACCTACATATCTAACGTTGGGAATAAATTAGCCTTTAGTGTACGGATATGAGAAATGCATCAATCTCATTATCTAACTGTCACCAAGAAGGAACATAAGGATGCCTCTCATAATGGCAGGGTTTTTTTTAAGCGATTTGGATAATCTGGTTAATGTGACGTTCATATGATATCAGAGTTACTATAATAACTTGCTGGTGGGATGGATGGGTGGGTGGCTGGCTGGCTGGCTGGTGGGATGGATGGGTGGGTGGCTGGCTGGCTGGCTGGCTGGTTGGTGGGTTGGTTGCATTTTGTCTAGTTTGTGTTTAAATAATGAAGACAGTTAGAATCTCTGTAATGAGTGATATCAGGAGCACAGGAAGGCTGTTTTCCAGGGTTCTCGATGACATGGAGGCTCACAGATAGCAAATCGTATGTGAACTCAATCTAAGCTATTGGCTTTTCTGATCATTGGACTGTTTGCCCCAGAGGACTTCAGTGTTAGTGATAATGCCGCATCCTCACATCTCAACAACCACTTTGGTGAATGCGACGTTATCACATCTGAGCGATAGTGTGACCCATGATTTAAAGCCTCTCTGCCGTGTGTTTCCTGTTGATTTATGCTGGAGCCGTTTCTTTTATCCAGGTGAGAGGGTGAGGAAAATTGCTCCCTTGTGATTCAGCTTGCATCATCACACTTGTGGAGTGCTTATAAGTCTCAAGTACAAATTAATCTGTTCATGGTATGTCCGCACATGGCCCAGACATTTCATACATCAGAGGACTACACCACCTCTTCGAGTACTCTTATTTTTCTTCTGCGACGTGATGAAGGAGCTCTTCACGCATCTTCCTCCTCCCTTCTCCCCCCCGTCTGCTTCCTCCAGATGCCACTTTCCTCCCTTATATAAATCTCCTCTCCCCTCTCCGTTGTCCTTACATCTCCCTCCACCTCAGGGTGCTACTTTCTCAGTACCGCCGTCTGCTTTTAGGGTCAGCATCCCCTCCGTTCCTCTGATATAAGTTTCTGCCGAATGGGATAACAACCTGCATTAAAAACTAAAATATCCATAGTAACAAGGCAGTTTGTGTTGACGATAATAGGCTTTATTTTTCCATCTGTTTGTGGGAGGAGGTGGATGACACAAAAGACATTAAGGGTACACGGGGGGTAGAGAAAGACAGGAGGGGACAAGAAGGTCTTGGATTACAAACACACACACACACACACACACACACACACACACACACACACACAGTGGCAGGGAGGGGTTTGGGGGTCAGGCTGGAAAGTCAGGGACACGCCTGCACTAACAGGTCAACCGTCACGTGTATGCATGGCCTCCTGTCAACACCTGTGAAAAAGTGGAAAGTTTCAAGGTGAGGTAATATGGCTGACGCTCACGCTGCGGTCATGGTTAAGACCAAACTGTCATCGCTTTGTATCTCAGCAGATTAGATGAGATTATAAAACACAAGGCAATATTTCTCTGTTGTATTGTCTTTGACCTTTACTCCAGCGTTTTGAGGCTGAGACGCCTGTTTGCCAGGTTGTCAAGATAAATAAACAGCAAATTACAAATATTTGTCTCATTGCTTAGTAAAAGGTGGTGAAAAGAAAAACAATACAATTTATTGAAAAATGTGTTGTGTTATGAAACTGGGGGTGGCAGGTTCACGCTGCCTCTCTCTCCCTCTCTGGGTGTTTGGGTGAGCTCTGAGGCGGATCACCGAATGACTCATCCAGGTCTTTGCGGTGTGTGTGAAACCAGCGCCGTCTAGTGGCCACAGCGGCTCCTGCGCCCCGTTCCACAGAGATCCGAGTTCACAGAACGAAATGACGTGAAGTCCAAATGTTTCCCCCTTCTTTTTTATCTCCGACTTTCAAGGAGCATCTGTGCGTCCGGCTGCGGTCCCGTCCGGCTGCTGCGAGTGTGTCACCGCGGAACGAGCGAGATCCGCGCGCTGTCATGTTGAGTCCTGACATGTGGACAGAACACGGTGATCCAGACTCTGTCCCTGGATGTTTGAAGCCCGGAGTTGATGGGAGGTAATCCCCACCATGTGAGTGGGCGGTGCGGGTACCGGAGGCGTGTTTTTTTTTTTCCTTTTTTTCCCCCATTATTCAAATGCTTGCTGTACCTATAAAAAGAGCGCCTGTGTGCGTCAGATAGTTTCTCCAATGGGCAAAGGTGACTAAATACTAGTTTGTCTCTTTCGCCGGCCCGGTCTCATCCCATCGTCTTGGGTGGTGGTGGTGGTGGTGGTGGGGGGGGGAAGAGATGATGCACGACTCCGGCGGTGTCCAAATGGCGAGGGCGCTGAAGCATGCTGCGCTGTGCCTGATGCTGCTGCCCCGGTTCCTCCTGGCCGCCGTCATGCTGTGGCTCCTGGATTTCTTGTGCATCAGGAAAAAAGTGCTGCTGAAAATGGGGGAGAGGCAGGACGGCCCGGACGACCCGCCGGTGTGCGTCTCCGACTCCAACAAGATGTTCACCTTGGAGTCCCTCAGGGCCGTGTGGTACGGCCAGAGGCTGGACTTTTTCAAATCCGCGCACCTCGGACGCGCGGCGCCCAACACCGAGGTGGTGCTGGCGCAGGGGGGGCGGCCGGTCCGGATCCTGGACTGCATGAAAGGGAAGAGACCGCTCATCCTTAACTTTGGCAGCTGCTCCTGACCGCCGTTCATGACGCGCCTGGCGGCGTTTCAGCGCGTCGTGAGCCAGTACGCGGACATTGCGGACTTTTTAGTTGTATATATCGAGGAGGCGCATCCGTCGGACGGCTGGGTGAGCTCGGACGCGCCGTACCAGATCCCCAAGCACCGCTGCCTGGAGGACCGGCTCCGAGCCGCGCAGCTGCTGCTCAGCGAGGTGCCCGGCAGCAACGTGGTGGTGGACAACATGGACAACTCGTCCAACGCCGCGTACGGAGCCTACTTTGAGAGACTTTACATCGTGAGGGACGAGCGGGTGGTGTACCAGGGGGGCAGGGGTCCGGAGGGATACCAAATATCGGGGCTCAGGGACTGGCTGGAGCAGTACAGGAGCGACCTGGTGAATTCCCAGACGCCGGTGCTCCATGTGTAGCTGAGGATGCTGAAGCGCCCAGCTTGTGTCCAGCCCAACAGGGCAAACTATCAGATGCTGCTATCAAGTGTTCACACAGGACACGTTGTGTCGGTTTATTTTTCAAAAGACATAAAGACAGAAACCGGACTCCTAGCCTGACGGCAGGTCGAAGCCTCTCTCCAGGCTGCAGGCTGATACATCGATACATTGATACATTGACTCATTGTGCTTGTCTCGAACTTAATTGATTAATTGCTCATAGCGATTTTCTTTTTTTTTGTATGGAAAAGTCTTGGATCAGTTGAAACTGGATTCAATAAGTAATCACTCTATTTTTCTACAGTGTGTGTGTGTGTGTGTGTGTGTGTGTGTGTGTGTGTGTGTGTGTGTGTGTGTGTGTGTGTGTGTGTGTGTGTGTGCGCGCGCGCTCATGTTAATATGTCGCTCCTCTCACGGTGTTTCTATGAAGGTCGGTTTTTAAAAGGCGCAGCCAGAGAACCGACACTGATCTTTTCCCTGACACCGGGAGCTGGTCCATATTAACGGGGAAGTACTTCCTCCTCCATGCGCCAACCCATGTGTGTAACATGTTGACAACATTGTGTAACTGAAATTTTTTTTTCTAATAAATGTCCAGATCACTCATCCATGACGTGCTGTTGACTGTGGAACCAACACAAGTTCGAGTTCTTCCTTTGGTCTTTTATGTTTCTTTTGTGTGTGTGTAACAATGATACACAAGGAATAGTGATGGACTCATGAAAGACATTTGAGTGATTGCCAGTTTTGTGTTGTTGCACCAAAGTGCAGTTTTCAGTCTGTTTCATGATTGTTTATAGGATGTACTGTCTTTCCGCCGCCCCCCCCCCCCCCCCCCAGACTCAGGCCTATTCAGGTCCAAGTGATCCACCATTGTAAAGTGGCTGCATAGTAACTTACAGCAGCAGAGTGTAATGCTCCTTGTGACTCATTAGTGAAGTTGTGTTCAGGGGTGATCGTGAATCATGACACTGCTGCTGATCAAGTGAAAAGCCAGAAAAGGTCCGATTTTGACAGCTTAGCAAACAAGTGCTGATTCAATGTCGGCTATGAAACATATACATGCTCATTGGAGGAGGTGAGACACTTCACATTGTTTTCTTCTGAGCGCCGAAAGGTGTGATGCTGCGTCTTTAATCCATCTATCTTTAACTCTTTCTCACTTTGTCATCATTGCCACACACACCCCTTCGCCTCCTCCCCCGTAAAGCCACTGTATATGTGCACCTACACGAGCAGGAATTTACACACACATGCACACACACACACACACACACACACACACACACACACACACACACACACACACACACACACACACACACACACACACACACACACACACACACACACACACACACGAGACACCTCTGCCATACACAATTAGGATTAGAGAGCAATGAGATTACTGAAGATCCCACGTGGGCCTCGTCTCCCTCCGCCATGTGCTTTTTAAATGTGTTCAGGTCCAATCATGCCTTGTCTAAATGTATAAGCGTCATGCAGTAGTTAGAGCATTGACGACTGACTTGCCCTACCCCGGGCCTGCTCCTCCTCCTCCTCGTCCTCACAACTCCTTCACTGTTTCAAGGAGAGATATGAGAGAGAGAGAAAAAAAAAGAAGTCTGTCCCTGTGTAAACCTCCCCCCTGTCTAAATCAATTACAGGCCTTCAGGAGCAAACACAGTGTTGAAGTGATAAAAAGAAAAAAGGCTCAGTCAATCAGTGATGTCTGACCAAAGACCTTTTGGAAGTTTCTGCGATGACCTGGCACTGATTGGTAATGTGGGGTGATTCCCCACATCCCCACAAGCGGTGATTCCCCGCATAAAACATCTTCCTCAGGCACAAATGGTATCTTGAAATCGACGTGCCACAAACAAGACTGGGGGAAATAAACCTTTATGGAGAAAACTCTCAAAAGTGGCAGATTTGTGATGGAAATAGGTGAAACCATCTTAACCCATCTGCTCTGAGGCTTCTCTGAAGTTTATTTTTGTCCACTGCGGTACGCACTGTGTGTTGATGTATACTCACTACACACTTGAATAGAAGACTGTCGAGATGCACAGAAGAAGCGCCTGTGATCATGTTCTTTTTCTGTGCCGGGGCGCTGACTCCAGGGGATGGCGGTTTCTTCGGCAGCGACTCACGAGTCCCTAAGCGTGACCGACATGTGTCTGTTCCCTCTCGTCTGTGGACTGAGCCCTGTCACATTACAGAAACAACATCTTGCCTTTTGGCTAAATGATCTGCCAACCTGTCCTCCCTACCACTGTCTTTGCTCACTGACTTTATTTTTCCTTTATTTCTTTTCTGTCACTAATGTAAAAAAATAAAATAATCCAATACCAATAACATTTTACTTAAGAACAAATAACTGGATTACTTTCATATGTGATTGAGTATTTTTTTCGTTTAGTGGCTTCTTCTGCATTATGACTGTTTTTGCAACCATTACCTGCCTGTAATTTTTCTTTCAGTTGTGTCTCCATCGTGTCTAACGTGCTTTGCATTTTGTGTCCATCTTTGTCAATAAATCAAACAAATGATCACATCTGCTTTTCTTCTAATTCAGATTTTTAATTATTTTTGGCCAGTTACAAAGTTTTAAAGTATCATTTTCAAATATATGCTTCTGGTGGGTGCATCATTTTTACCGTTATAAAACATAATCCATGTTATTGCATTGGAGGCAGCTTGTTTTTCTGTGTCACAAATGTACTGTTTTCAATCCTGGTTCCAGCCACAGGTAGGTAAGTGGCTCCAAAACCCCAATGTACACTACCTGTGTACAATTATTCTCGAAGATACTCACTCATTTGGTGTTTTGATGATGATGATGATGACTTAACTAATAATAAAAAGCAGTAAAATAAACTCCTGTCCTTCCACTAATTGATTAATTTACTAAGTCAATAACTTGGGTAGTAAAAAGCACCTTCATAAAATGAATTGATTGAGAAAAGTACAGGTATGTCAGCTTTGTGCTCAGGTACAGTATTTGAGTACAAGTACTTTACCTTCCTCCACTGTCAGCTATTCCATCTTTTTTTACAATGAATCATATTATGTTTGCAAAGAAATAGGCTAGTTTGTAATGCTTGTTATGTCATTACACAAAGGGCAACAATGTTCTGTTGGTCATATCCAGCTACCTTACATAACATTGGAAGAAAATTTCGCACAGTTTCGTCATTAGAATAGGGTGAAGGGTGTGGGGGGGGGGTGATCCTGGGAACCCTACGAGCTAGAAGCGCCACTGCTGGTTCAAATGAAATCTCTTTATCTGGCCAATCCCATGACTTTAAATTTAGCTGCGAGCCCTTGAAGTCATATGATGTAGAAAAACAAGGTTTTCAGCCATGGGACAGTGTGTCCGTGAGGAGAGACACAATGACACATATACAGTTTACTGTTTATCAGAGAGAGAGAGAGAGAGAGAGAGAGAGAGAGAGGTTAGCCTTGTTGTGAAAGTACAATAAGCTTCGTACAGGTGCTGAAGGTTTTAGAGGAATCTAAGGACACTGCAGCTGAAACACATCTGAACTGAACAAGAACAGAGCTTTAATGAAAATCCAGTCTGAGCATTGTGAAGCAGGGATATCTGTTCCTTAGAGAGAAGTCGTATGTGATGTACTGTATAGAAACGTATAGGCAGCATAACAGCATGCAGTAGATTAATAATAAATAGAGCAGGCAAGACATTAACACCAGGGGGTTGACACTGAGTTTCATAAGCTGTGCACGTCACATACCCACATACGCAATAATAATGAGACTGGGAGAACCATAAGGGCAGTGAGGAGACATTTCCAACAGGGAGACTCACCAGAGAGGACACAATGGTGTCTGATTATGATGAACAGTACATTCCTACAAAGGGACGTATTATGCGTATTATTTTCTGTCCGTGAAAGTAATCAATGTGAAAGCGAAGCTCAGGAGACAAACTGCTCTGAAGCTTTGATGTGATGTTACATTATAGGCATTTTCCAACATACGAGAGGTAACAGTGTGACGTGCTACAGATCTAAATCCCCGATCTCTCTCCATAACACAGAGAAACCTTCATCCTTCGGGTCTGGCAATCAGCAGAGTACAAGATACTGCAGGAGTCTAAATTCCTGGATTTGTTGCTCTGTACTGAGAGTGTAGCAAAACACAAAACAGTCTTTCCTTCCCCATGCTGCTTCTTAAATAAGAATTGATCAGCTTGAGCTTGAAGAATGAGAACCCTGACTGGTATGATGAGGGTGAAACAGCAACGCTGTGCAGACATCATTAAATGTTGCTGCCACCGAGCTGCTGTGGTCCATAATGAACATCTTGGTCAGATCCATCAGTGTTTCGCTGTTTCTGATTTTTTCGAGCAGGCTCTGAATGCAAAGTGGTCAGGAAGCTCAACCCTGCTGCAGTGGTCCACGAGGCACCGTGCGTCATCCTGCACTGTTCAGGGTGCCGGGATGGATATAACCTAGAACGGGTCGTGAGCATCACACAAAGAAGCCATCCTCTGGGAGCGATGCTTTAGAATGATGTCAAGGCTGGTGTTGAGGACATTCATTCTGAGAGGGCAATTTCATTGAATCCTTTATTGCGAAATTCCATTATCTCGGCTGCGCTCCCTGTCTCTCCGCGAGATTTTGAATGATGCACTTGACCTGGTCAAAGTCATTTTGGTCTATATATATATATATATATATTCACATGGTTCAGCTGGTATCCTTTGGACATCATGGGTGGTGCAGCAGCTTGGCAGTTACGAAAATGATCTTGTATTGAACGGGAGGACTCAAGCACTTAACAGACGTTTTCAGAATTCTTTCTAAATGTAATTGGGAAAGAGAAAGTTACTGTTGAGCCGTCAAAGAATCTCCCTATGTCTTGTAGACGCCAAGTTGCAAGTACAAGTATGTGTCTCTATAGTTAGCTTTAGGTTCCTTGCTTCCCTCTTTCTGTCGCCATAAATTCTTCCCGTATCTCTACCATTGTTTATACATGACATACCTCCCAGCATGAACCTGACATTAAGTCAGCAAGTTGATCTTCTCCTCAGTCTCAAACTCTTTTAGCCCATGCATCACTGTGGAAAGCTGCACCAGCAAGGCTCCCTATAGGCACAGTCCAAGGTAGAAGAGTAACTCAGATAGTGGACGTTTAACTGCATCGGAGGTGATGGTGCAGTAATTGGACAAACAAGCGTCTGGGCCCCAGTGCACCGATGGCACCATCAACATGAAGCCTGATCACATTCAGGCATGTGTATGTCATGTCACTGTTTTGGCCAATGCTCGCTCACACTTACCTACGGAGTGTGAGCAGGCACGTGTCATTAATAGCAAGGGATTTCTTAATGCTACGTATAGTACGGTTAATAGATGAGGGATACAGCACTGTCCATCTATGCAAACATTCAGCTGAAGCTAGATGAGTCTTCAGCAGTCTGAGTTAAGGATTTACCTGTTCCTCCAGTCAGCAATTTCCATTATCATGTAGCTATATTTTAACCACATTCCTTTAATATGTGCAAAGGAAAATGCTACTTGGTTTGCACTTCGACCTTCTATAGGTTTCGCCCTTCTTCTACTGAGGGCACAAGGAGATCACGTATTTAAAAGAGCGCCAGTCAAAGCTCAAATTAAAAGAGAGCCACGTGGAAAACATGACGGAAATGTGGCATTTGTGTTTCTTTCATGTATTCATTTGAAGAATGTTCCAGTCTCCTCAATGTTCTTGTTTCTTCATAGAAACCCAAAGCTTGATTGGAGTTGAAACCACACGCTTCATGGATGGAAGTCCGTTTCCATTGCACTGAGTGGATTTTTCTTTTTTATCTATAAATCAATTTTTCCACCTCAACCAAACATAAATAAACATAATGGTGCTTCCGCAGCAAGTTTGAACTCTAAACATGCACATAAAAACACGCCCGGTGTTTTCCTTGCTGACCTGCTGCTGCAGAGTGATAGTGACAAAGAAAAGTGCTGAAGCTGAGCACACAACAAGGAGAGGATTGTGATTCATCCCTTTGTTACCAGCATGGAGTAGAGGGATGTCTAGACACACAAAATTCTCCTTCAATGTATATATGGGTATGTGTTTTGCTCGAAGACACACAAGAAAAATTTGACTTTTATGTGTCTTTGATTGGAATTTTCTAATATGTTATTGGGCTGGTTTGCATAATGTATTATTATTATTATTATTATAGGTGGTTTTATTGTTGTTACAGGGAAGTACCCATAATAATAAAACCGATAAAGATCAATACAGACGAGATGAAATCATGAACTGTATATAAATCATAACAGCTTTCCTAAAGTGAAGTCAGAGCGTCTCGATTGCCCCCTAGTGGCTGGCTGCAGAACAGGTCATAAACCCTGCCTCCTCCATATTAGTGGATGGAACTTTTACAATCATCACTGATCCACAGCGAAGAGGAGGCTGCTGGGGAAATGCTAAAAACTGATTGAAGTACAAAGAACAGGCAGGAAATGGTGGGAGGACAGTGATGCGGACAGTAATTTAGGGATGGAAACTAGATGAATCATTCAGTTATGTTTTGGTTTTTTTCCTCGAACGGAAAAAATGCCAGCCCGGCAGCCAGTCACTCTGCATATCACCTCAGCATGGCATCTGTATCCAGGTTGCCATGGCGACGTGGTTGCTATGAGATCAATTTATCCGGCGATCTGACCGTTGCAGATGTCACTGGGCACTGCTCTCAAAAACAAAGCTTTGGTCAAATTACACACAGTTCAGACTCGCACTTTTCATCCTGGTCCCAAACGAGGGGGAAGAGGTTTTAATAACGAGAAGTCAGACAGAGCTTCACGTAGCGGCGGCATCACGATCCTCCTGCTCACGGTGACGTATTCAGGCAGATGGATACCATGAGATGATCTAGGCGAGATCAAAGCGCAGCCTGACGTTCAGCGCTCCCCTCCAACTTCCCTTATCCCCCATCCTCCTCCACCTCAGAGCCTCAGCGCTGCGCTTGCACACTGCGGGCCCTGCGTGACGCACGTCTCCGCACTCCTGACGCGTGGATCTGCTCAGGAGTGGGAATACCGCCTACTTGCTCTGCAGACGCTAATACCGCTGAGCTGCGAGTGCAAATCTGTTTACTGCACTTCTGTCTTCTGCAGTCATCACAACATTAGATGATCTGTTCACATCACATGGGGGGGGTTGTTTAAGGGTTGAAGGATTACAACAGGGAGGACATATGAGTCAATGCAATGCCCTGAAGTTTTGGACACACCATGGCGAGCTTTGTCCCATTAGTGTTGATGAGCCTCTTTACTGCCCACTCCTTGCCCATGAACAGAACCTGAGAGACTGTGATCGCCTGCATCAAATAGAAGCATTGGCAAGGTGGCGGGGTGGGGGAGCTGACCAGGAAATGAGACCAATCAGCATGCTGTTAAAGACAGAATTCAAAATACTGGACGGCATACTTTCTCTAAATGAAGAAGAAACAGCAACGCCGCATCTGTCCGTCATGGGAGAGGGATCCCTCACATGTGGCTCTCGGAGGTTTCTATGTTTCTTTCCCCTGTTAACAGGGTTTTTTGGTAGTTTCTCCTAACTCTTGTTGAGGGTTAAGAACAGTGGAAGTCCCACCTTGTTAAGCCCTATGAGACAAATTGTGATTTTCACAATAGTCTGTTTACACATTGATCACAGCCTCTGGAAACGGAAAATGAACTAAAGGTCTCGGACCTATCTGCAAAATGGATTTGGTCAGGTGATGTCAGGCAAGGACACTGATTGTCCTCAGTCCAACGATCAGTTCGAACGCACCAATCAGGAGCCAGAGTCCAGCTTTACATTGCTTAGTCAGCTCCAAACTTCAGACATGGAACCGGCAGTTTTGCTGGATTATGTATTATTGGTTAGCTGTTCCAGGCCTCCCCCCTCTGCTCCCAGCCCAGGAGGGTGACACCACTGTCCCAAGGATCAACACCAGACTGTTGTTCCCAAGAGAGTTTGTTTTTCTCAGAGCAGTATCCCTTTAAAAAAATGAATCTGAGATTACATCTCCCTGTTTTATTGATCACCCCCCCCCCGTTGAGAAAATCATTAAATCATTACTAAAGTTGGGAAAGTCAGTTTGCTCAAGACCATGCACATCCATCCGACTCTCCACGTGTCCCAGATAAAGCATGTCTCCTCCAGCAATCGGTTTTAGAGGAAATATTAGATTTCAACACGACCCTCTGAACCTGAAGAAGCAGAGAAACAACAAGTTATGGATCAGAAATAGTTGAAAAACTGTGATAAACGTTCAGAAACGTGCCAACAACAAGCTAAAGGACAGGGCAACTCCTCATCTAATGTTATGATAGCAGCACTGGACCAGAGTGCAGACACACAGGGAGGCAGGTGCTGTGAAGGAACTTTAATACGACTGCTACTACTCACATGTGAAAATGAGACAAGTGAGGGAGAGGATGTGGCAGTGAGGTGGATTGACAGGGGGGAAGGTCTGAGGACCTCTGGTGGGCGGATGGAGGGCAGGAGCCGGAGGCCAAACTAAACATGGCTGAGACATGAATCATAGGTTCAACTGGTTCAGAGGAGGTAGTAGTATCTTGTAAAATATTAAGCAAGCTTAAGTGCCACAATTTTGTGCCCACACGCACATATGGCTGGCATGATGGTGCTGTGGTACACGCTGACGCCTCACAGGTTTGAATCCCAGTTTGGCCAGGGTCTTTCTGTGTTGAGTTAACGAAAGACTCTTAATTGTCTGGGGTGGATGTGAGAGTAAATGGTTGTTTGTCTCTGTAAACCTCTTTTTCCAACGGTCAAACTAGACACTAACACCCACTAACATCTGGGTTTTGTCTGCAATGCAAATGCGATATGATCGGCAGTGATGGTGACGTGACGCCCTTATTCATCTGTGTGTATCAGACTCATTCACACAGAGCTTCAACTTCACTCGCACATTGTGAGAAACGCGAGAGTCGACGTCAACAGCTGATGAGCATGTGAGTTCAAAAAAACTGGGGAGAACTGTGCGAGCTTCCTTGGCTGTGCATGACTGACAGATGTTTATTAAGTATGACAAATAAGTTCAGTTTGATAGGCCGCTTGCCTAATTTCCTCGGGGCTCGGGTGTTAACCCACTGTATGAATATGATTCTGGCTCGAGAGCGACAGGCTTTGTTTCTTATTGAGTGAGTGTCATGCTGGTCAGGGAACAACAAACATCATTCTCAACACATTCCTATTTCTACACCCATCACCACACAGAAGGACCTGTGCTGCCTGTGTGTTTTCTACACACAGGCCTCACCCTCCATTCATTTCACCCTCCATTCATTTAAATCCTGGTCATGTTTCAGCTGATGCAGGTGATCCCACTTTTCCCCGTAGGGATTTTCACCAAAGTGAAATGGGTGTTGTATTTATAAAGCAAATTGACATTTTACTTTATCATTTCATCTTATTTGGTGGAGCCAGTGTGTGGAAAGACTAAAGTGGGACACCCAAACCATCAGGAGGGGATTTCATCGGATCAATGGACTCACTGTTGTGGTGCCGTGCATGCACTGTCAATGAAACTGATGATCAAATACTGATCTTTTCTCCTCCTTAACTGGGAATCTGGCATTTCACTTCACTTCTGGATTCACAGAACATCAAGGAAAATCATCCAAGCTCTTTATTTAGACCGGGGGACAACACAAACAGATTTATTCACTAACCCTGTCGAGGCCATTCCCTGTTTCACAAAATGTGATTATCAGTGGCTTTTCTCTGGTCGTAGTTCCAGTTAAATAATGATTGTGTCGAACACAGGGTTTTCAGTGTGGATGTTGTTATTCCAGGGAACTCACACACATGCAAATGGCCCTCGACTGCTGTTTCCAGTAGATTTGTCCTAAACATGAGAATAACTTAAATCTCAGTGTGTAAAGCTGCTTTCAGATGTGCACTTATACTCAAGGGCATTTTCCTAAAATTTTAATGCAAATGTTGGTTACGGTGGACATTTCCTGGAACTTTTCCCACCAGCCCCCTAGAAAATGTCAGAGTGGGTCCATGTAAGAATACAGCAGGAACATTTATGGAGAATTTACAGTGGGCGAGCTTGTGACGTCGTTTATAATACATGACGAAGCCTCATCAAATAGACAAATACAAGTATCTCAGGATGAAAAAGAGGAGCCATACATGTAGACTGATGATATCGAGGATGTCAAGTTGGAAAGATGATGAGACTCGAGAGCTTTTAGGGATCAGGGCAGACGTCAATGTGACGTCAGCAAAAACATGTGATTTCATCAGTGGAGTTTAGAAATCACGTCCTGCTGCTCTACCCAGAAACCACCTCTGTTACCTCTGCCAAGCGGATTATGTTTTCGTCTGCGCTGTTTGTTTGTATGACTGTTAGTTTGCAGGCTTACGCAACAATTACCGGACAGATCACCATGAAACTTGGTGGAAGGATGTGGTGTGAGCCAGGAAAGAACCAGTTAAATGTTGGTGCGTATCCAGGAATTATTTTTCATTAAGAGCATTTTCCAATTGATTTCTCAGAGAACAAATAATGGATTTCGATGACAATCCATGGTTGGCGTGGCATGTTCAGGGGACTTATATTAGTGAGTGTGTGCAATGTGGTGCAGATCCAAATCAAAACCCAGATCTAGTGAAGTTAAATGTGGTTTCATTAGGGGACTGTGTGCACTCTCTGGACAATCTCCTCCTGCTATTTCGTAGGATCACAGAGGACATAGGCTCAAAACATGATGTATATGTCGCAGTTTTGAGTCGGATTTGAATGTCGAGGCTTAGGGACACTTGGATGACACCACAGGAGCAGTGGTGCCAGAGTTTTTTTTACGTTTGAAGAAATCGTCGCCATTTATTTCAGATTTGGCTGCGACGCTGTTTACCCCTGAAACTCCAAAAGTATTTTGTGGACTCAAACACTCCATCGGCACATTCTTACTTGTTTACGCAACACGTGGAGTGTGGAAGAAAACAACCGTGACCTAGACAGCGACATTAGAACAACAACACGATCCATATCGAGGGGTCAACATCCAACAGATTATCTCCCCTCCACCAAATTCAATACACTCGGTCCGATTTCACTGTTTGTATGAGACCCGACTGCTTGTTACACAAAAAGTGCTGAAACAACCCTAGCGCACCCATGCACACGGTGAGAAAGAATCCATCCACCCATGCTGTTTAGATGAAACCTCTCATCTGAACATCCCCTCCTGTGAAAGGTTGCCTCCCTCACCCTCTGCCCAACCGTCTATTGCTCAGCCGAGTGCAAAACAGGGCAAAAGAGTGTGAAAGACCTCTGCGTGTGTGTCTCTCTGCTTGACTGTTGCCCTCGCTCCCCAGTTTCCTCAGTCTTCCTGATCTTATTTCCAAAATAGAGGCCATTGTTTCCTGCCCTCCAACGTCCCACCAAGTGTGTCCTGAAGTGAGTGCTGAGAGCGACGGGGCTCCAGACGGTCAAGTGAGGCTGCCGTGTGTCTACGCCGCCCTGGTTCATCTGGTCCACGTATAGTCAGACAGTTATCTGGGTCTCTTGTACAGACAGAGCGCTTATGTCTCTGTGTGGCTTCAGCAGACAATGAGGTTGTCCCCAGGTGGCCCAGATACTGGAAGATAATAAAGGTTGTGTGTGGTTGTGTGTGTGTGGTTGTGTGTGTGTGTGTGTGTGTTCCAGACAGGCACGGTGGAGAAGCGTATGGTTCCATTATACCCAGACTGACAGGCAGCAGGATTACCGCAGGAGAGGTTACCACAGTTTCATATCCCAAATGCGCGCACGCACACGCACAAAAACATGAGCGTGCACGGAGAGCATGCACACAAACACATGTTCTTTGGGTAAAGCACCATGTCAACACTCCACAGGTTTTGCTCATATAATGAACTTGTTATCAGGCAATAGAAGTGAGATTTAGGTTTGGAAGAGAACTCAGGTTTCCGTCTTTATCCGACACCACAGCTTGTAGCCTGATTATACCTGAGCTGTCTCCATCCTGATCACAGCGGGACACAACGGTTTAGTGTGTAAGATTTAGGTGAAATCATCCTAGTGATGTTTTCACTAGTGTGTTTCATCTAAAAGACATTCAGATTCTTCTTTGATACCTGTTTAAAAGAACCGAGTGAGTCAGGGATGTTTTCGAAATGACTTTGACCTTATTCTTCAAACTGACTGCAGCAGGATACTCTGGAAAAACTATTAACATTTCAATGTCAATACAAAATGCTTTCACGGTCATGAAAACCAAAATATTAACTTACGACGTTTCTTGGGTTTCCAATTGTCCTTTCAAAATAAGAGTACTCATGCTCCTGCAACCACAGATGTACTGTAGATGCCACAGACCCACTGCACTGTTTCACTCACTACTATCATGTTTCAATCAGCACAAGGTGCAGGAGTCACTGTGTTTTGCTGCAGAACTTGGAATCAGAGGCAGAGAAGAAGAACTCGAGAGTTTATTCTCTTAAAGGTCAGAGTATAGAATTTAGTGGCATACAACAGTGAAGTTGTATATTCCCACCTACTGACGTGCTTTTTAAGCAAAGAGGAACATATGGTGGTCTTTGGGTTGCGTAAAAACACAAAAGGTCCTCTCTAGAGCCAGTTTGTGGATATAAAGGACTCAATCTAACACAACATTTCTTAGTTACGGGCGTTTCTACACCAATGAAACATCAACCAACCAAAGACTCAACCTGACTCCGATCTGCGTCTGTGGGAGGAAGCTGGAGAACCTGGAGAAAAAACACACAAACACGGGGGGAACATGCAAACACTGAAAGACCATTTATAATAAAAACATTTAGAAACACTATATTCAAATTTCTACGACTAGATCCGTCTAAATCCTACACACTGGACCTTCAAGCTTCCACATTGCCGCGCTGTCTGTAGGAAGTGCAGGTTTATGCAAAGTAGTCAGTTACCTCATCTTGACTTGTCTTGATTTTTCCCTCCATTACATTCTTGCAAGAACAAGTATTCAGAGGTAGAAATGAGGGGTTTTGACGGATACATTCCTGCTGCTGTGATTGGCTGATGGTCCCTCAGACTCATCTGCTCTGTAGGAAATAACAGTGAAAAAACAACCACCAAGAAACCATTTGAAGTTACTCGAGCAAAACAAATCAGTCATACAAAAAAAGAAATATGATGTAAAATGTATGTAATGCATTTTGAAATCATTTTTGAAACATTCACAGTCAGCATCCACATGGTGAAATCGTTTTATTCTTTATGGTTATGTAGGTAAAACTGGTGTTCCACTTTGACGCACACACACGTACCTTTGAATTCAATCTACTTTGCCCCATTTGTAAAAACTGCCGTGTATCATATTCTCTTTGTTTTATCTGTAGCTTGGTTTTGTTCTTTTTCTTCACATCTTGTTATTCCCCTGAGAAAACAACCGCTGTCAGCATGTTTTGAGCCTTGGATCTTTAGCATTAAAGTGTAGCTGTATTAAGTTTGTCTCGTCGAGCTCCCTGTAAGGACATTGGCTTTGTTAAAGCGGCTGCATCTCTCTCTCTCTGTCTCTCTCTGTCTCTCTCTGTCTCTCCTTTGTCCACAGGGCAGGATGCCGAGCTGCTGGGCCTGATCCCAAATTTCTTGCTTTGATGAGAGGGACTTTGAAGCCGAGTGTCAAGCATCAAAAGAAACCAGGACTTGGGCCGCGCCCCAAAACAACCCTGTATCTCGGAGGTGGTGGATGTTGGGAGGAGGGTGAGGGGAGGAAGGGGTGCGAGGGGTGACTCAACAGTTTGCCTGAGAGGAGCCCAGGTGCCACTGAGGAGGCAGAAGAGGACAGATGAGGAGGTGGATGCAAGACCAGGGAGCCAGGAGCCAGGGCCCAGATCTCAGACCCCTGGGGTGGTGTGATGAGTCACCTTCCTCCCACTTGGCTCCCATTCCTGGTAAATACACCCCCTCCCCACACACACACACACACACACACACACACACACACACACACACACACACACACACACACACACACACACACACACACACACACACACACACACACACACACACACACACACACACACACACACACACACACACACACACACACACACACACACAGAATCGGATCCACACAAATGTACCCACACAGTAAAGTAATGCAGCGCTGAAAGCTTTTCTCCTAAAATCTGATTGGATGCAGTCACAATGGGGGTCGACACTCACAAACTTTTGAGCACTGTTTCCATAGCGATGGATTCTGACATCTCCTGTCGTGACAAGATGTGTTTTGGTTGCAAGGGCTGGCGGGGAGAGGAGATGAGAGGAGAGGTGAAAAGAGGTGAAGAGAGGTGAGGAGAGGAGAAGAGAGGTGAAGCGAGGAGAAGAGAGGAGAGGAAAATAGAGGAGAGGAGAGGATGAGAAGAAGAGGAGAGGAAAAGAGAGGAGAGGAAAAGAGAGGAGAGGAGAGGATGAGAAGAAGAGGAGAGGAAAAGAGAGGAGAGGAGAGGAAAAGAGAGGAGAGGAGAGGAAAATAGAGGAGAGGAGAGGAGGAGAAGAAGAGGAGAGGAGAAGAAAAGAGAGGTGAAGAGAAGAGGTGAAGAGAGGAGAGGAGAGGAGGAGGGTGGGTTTTGCACAGCAAGATGTTGACAGTCAAAGAAGGCTGTCAGATCATCCTGATCAAAACACAAGAATGATATCCAAAAAAGCAACAAGACGGTTCAAGACGACAACGCGCAGCACTCCAACTGTCACCGCAGGCAAAGACAATGAACCCAAGTGACCTCATCTGAAAGCAGAAGACCCACAAATAAAAAAACACTGACGTATTTTTGTCATTCAGTGACGCATCCAGCCCAGAGGAATACTTTCTCTTATAATTGGGGTACAATGTCCCTATAATGAAGCAAATTGGGGGTGTTGCTGGGAGACAATTTGCATCCTCATTAGGGCAGTCGCGTAGAGACGGGCTATTATTCTGCAACATTTTGCTCGTTTACAGTAAATACAGAAATTTAAGTTTGACCCTGAAAAATAGATTCTGCAGAATGCGACCGGGGTGAATCCAGCAAATCAAATAAACAAAAGATGAAAGTGTTTCGATGATCTAATTGTGTTCAATATCAATTTGTGGAATCAATCAGTGATACAATATTGAATTTTCCACTGCGTCATCACCGGCAGCCCAATATTTGTGCTGCAGAGGTGCAATAAGTGCGGTTGTGTTTGTTTTCTAAAGCCCTGCAGGTTCATCTGGGTTCAGCTCGGATCCCAGCAGGGGTGCTAGACACAAGGGGGTGGGCGGGTGCCAGACCTCCCCAGTTGTCTTCGCATGAATAGAGGGAACTTAAGTGACCCCAGACGAGCCAATTTAGAGCATTAGGGCGACCGGCGAATGGCCGACGGCAGCGCCTAGCAACATGTCCTCAAGAGAGAGCCGGCAGCGTCCTTCAGATTTGATAAAAGTATGAATGAATCTCACAGTGTCAGAGGCAGCTTCGGCAGCGTCGGATGAATGAACTGCTCGTGTGTCCTCGTCCAAGTGCTGTGAGGCAACACATGACAACAGCTGCTTATACAAGAAGCAACAGGTCAAATGGAATCAGGCCTGTTTGTGTGTGTGTGTGTGTAACATTACATAACAGCTGGGAGACAGAGACATGATGTGTTAGTACATTCAGATTAAGACATTAATTACAAGTTTTGAGAAAAGGAAATAGGCCTCCAGCTTCATGAGAAGATTCTCTCACTTCACATTTATTATATATATATATGTATTTATTTTTTCTTCTGTTGCCTGGAAACTGCTCTGCTAACATGTTTACAGTAAACTGATAAACTGATAAAACTATTTAACTCCACACTCCTTATCAGTCGTGATTAGGATAAATGTTAAATAAGTGATTTGAATCATCTGGGGTGCTCATCATTTTAGATGTTCTATACTAGATTTGTCCAGCAGGTGGCAGCAAACGACTGCATTATCATTTTAGTTTCTTAAATTTAAAGGATTCAAATCTTGACATTTTTTATTTTAATAATTACAAATTACTATAAACCGCATTCATAAATGAACAATAAAGTCACAGGATCTGAATTTGAACCTGCTGTTATTAATTCATTTGAATTCAGACCCGACACAAACTTCAACAATTCAGATTTCTAAACATTAGAAGCTGCTGTGGTGAAACAGACTTAACACTGGCACAGCCTTGACTTGCTGTTCGTTTGAGTTTCACAGTGATTGATTATTGACTACAAGCTGTAAAAAAACATCTATATTAACTACATTTTTGTTTAAAGTTTAACTGACTGGTTAAGATTCTGTCTGCAGCCTCGCGGTTATCCAAACAGGATGCTCCTACATGAGGTCTCTAACTCATAATACAGACTTGTAAAGCAGCTTCATAGTTGTAACTATCATGACGTGGTTGCAGAGAAAGCTTAGAATTACAATCTTTTTGCGCACACTGCAGCAGCAATTTTCCTCCATCTACGTCACCTCCTCCTCTCTCTTGATGGAGAAACATGTTGGTGGTAACCTAACTGACACAAAAAGATGCACGTCACCTCTCCAGAGGGAAACGTGCGTTTGATTGATTAATAACCCTCTAAAAAAGGCCACCTGGGCCGGATGTGGGCTGATGTCCATCGAGAGCGCTGCAAGGAAACAAGGCAGACATCTTGAATTAAACTAATAACGACTCACAGAACAGCATTTGTTTAGGATGAAAATATAAAACTCACATGTTCTCTTTATTTGCTGTATATAGATAGATGTACACCACTGGAGATTTGGATAAAAGCACACACAAAAAGCTCATGTATGTAGGATCTCAACACATGTCTGAAGGTGGAAAACAAAAACGGAAAAAAGATGTTGGATTACAGTAGATAAAAAACTATCCAAATTCTATATGGTTTTCTAAATGTAAATCGTCACATGTGTTGAAGTCTGTGCCACATACCAACCGTCTGCGGTCGCTAACAACCTCTGTATTCTGTACACGTGACATTTTGTACAAAATATGAAATCTACCATTGAATAATAGTTATAACATAAAATAAAAGTACATTATATGTACAATATTAAATGAAGCCATTTAGTATGAGATATATACTAAAGGACACTTGCAATAATCATTCTTTTTCGAGAAAAAGAAAACAAAGCTTATGTAAAATGAAGAGAGCTCCAAAGAAGCCAATATTAAAGCCATTTCAAGAAGAACAACAGTCACCAATGAGACGCTGAAGTTTGAACTTCAGCAGAGGATCGACGCCAAGTCTTCATCAGTGGTTGACACTGAACATGAGGTTCCTATGTGTGTGTACAACAGGCTGTATAAAAGATGGACGACATGACAGCTCCCCAAAAGTGAAGCCAAATCAGCGGGATCGCCCCCTGGCGGTTGGCTCCAGTATATGAATGAATTGTCCCTACTCCATGTTAGTGGATCGGACATGGACCAAGCTAAAAAAGTCGAAGTACTTGGTACAGTATAATGGTTTCTGTCATTATAGGTAGTCCTTATCACATTGATTCAAGTGCTCATGTTTCTGGTAAGTTTGTTTTCAATGACTTATTTGATGCTATAAAAATGGCGAAAACGACTTGATTGACAGTTGAGAAGTAATGGTGGGACCTAGATACCGTACCACAGTCAGTACTGCGCAGACACTGGCTCCAAATGGCTTTAAAGCACAAGATGGCGACAAACCGTATCCTGGATATTTTTGCTTCATGTGTCCACCATCTTTATAGACAGTCTACGGTGCGCGCTCCAACATGATTTGTTCGGTTCCAGTTTGGAGTTGTAGGAAATAGATGTTGAACGACAGAGACGTGAGAAGGCGTCTGAGGCGGGGGGGGGGGGATGACCACTGAACTGACTGAGGCAGAAGAAGGGGGGGGGGGGGGGCCCTTTGGTGAATGTTGTTCATCAAGACAAACATGGAGAGAACTGAACAACGTGACTGCAGTAATATTTACAATTTGCACATTCAGTTGAAACACTGACAAAGAGGTTCTGCGGGCGAAAGGTGGAATCAAACCCACAACAAAAACAAGAAGTTGCAAGCATCCAGGAGCAGAACAACCAGATGCCCTACAGGGTAGCACTCAGCTTTTAACAGGGGGGGGGGGGGTCGAACAATGGTACAAATCAAAAGTGGAATGGGACAGCGTTACGATGGGAGGTGATTGGCTCTCCTGTGGAGAATAGCTCTTATCCACAGGCACCATGGGCAGGCGACCCCTCACCCATACCAGCACAGACAGCATCACAGAACTCAGTTCTTTAGGAGTTTTGTTTGTTCGTTTTTTTTTTTCAGTTGTGTTTCTATTTTCTTTTCAAGTTTTATCAGGAAGTGCTTCATTGATGAAGTGGTTTGGGGCGACCACTCTGCTTCTCCGCTCGAGCGCTAAACCACAAAATGGACTTTGCAGCTTCAACAAGGCATGTGCTGGAGTCCAAGGGCCCGAGGTGTGCAGAGCGCGGATTTAAAACATGCGTCCTTGTTTTTTAATGTCATATTATTTTTGAATGATGTGGCATTTTTCGTCGATGCTACTACTCGATTCTCAGTTGAGCAAAAATCCCCTTAGACTATAAAAGGCACTGTGAAAAGAAAGGCTCATGTTTGACCTCTTCAAACCAAACACACCTCACCCATGACGCGGTCTAATCTCTAACAAGTGTTTTATAAATAAAAGGGTCTTGCTTGAGAAGAGTACAAAAAGACAAGGCTATCAGCACATTGTCTGCCCTGTTGGCCATCTCTCGACACCCAGCGACTCCGTGCGAATCTGACCTCTCCTAAGCCTCACATGAATGACAGTGACTTGTACTGAATGCTAATGGCCGTGTCACACGCGCTCCTACAATAGCTGAACGTGAACGAGGAGCCCAAAATAAATCCCACAAGCCCCCCCCCCCCCCCCCTCATGTAACTGTTGCCGGACTCATCCCGACGACTGATTGAACACGTAACAACTCCCAGACACACGCCACAGCCCACGTTGACTTATTGCCTACACAATTAAAAGGATCGTTTATGTAAATACAGGAGCTGAATTATTGAGAGAAGTTGGCACCGAATGACGCTTCTGCGCAGGAACATACATGTGGTGGATGAAAACAACCTGGACCTCTGTCACGCACACGCGCGGCTCGTTGAACACAAATGAGCTGCAGCACTTTTAATTCTCACACGCTCCACCGCCGTTGATTAACAGACCAATCGATGAATCCTCACAGCAAACGGAAAAAAAGAACCGAGAAAAAAATTGAAAATGCCAAACTGAAGAGCTGTACAGATGGGAAGTGTGTTTTAATGTGAGACAAGCTCCTAATATACTATGCTGGGAAAAAAATATATAAAGAGCGTTAAAATGTTATGAGAGGAATAGCTAATATTTAGTTTATAGAAACAACCGGCATTTTTTCATCAGATGATGCTGTTTTTTTCTTTTAAATAAACCAAAGAAGTACGTTTTAATTTGTACAAGCACCTGACATCTATAAAGAAGAGGCAAGAAGAGAAGACAGCTCACACGCACGCATACAGAGAACAGAACACCTGAGAGAAATGACCAGAAGGGGGCAGCACAGCACCCCCAAAAACACAACAGGTTGAGAGGACAGGATAAAAGAGAGAACGACAGAAGGAGAGGAGAGAATGACACAGTGTCTTGGGGGTGAAGTTCACGGTGCGTGTCGTGGTGGTGCAGGAGCGTCCAGCACCGCGGACGTCTCTGCTGGACAACTACCAGGTGGGGTGGGTGGGGCAGGGATCAGTAAGGGCCGGGCGCCGCTTGTCTGAAAGCTGAATCAGGCCCTCGATGTGCGGCTTTACACATTTTCTGTGTCGGGGGGGGGGAAGCAGGGACTGTTTCACTTCTGTGTTGTGCTGGGCTGGGCTGGACTGGAGATACCAGATGTCTTGTCATTGTGCGGGCCCGCCTTGGGCCTGGGGTTCCTCTGTGGATGCTGCTGCTGGTTTATGGTGGATCCCGGGGTGGTCTCTTAGTGGCCGTCATGCGTCGTCAACATTTCCTCGGCTCTCCGGTGCAGCTCCAAGGCTGTGAGCGTGCAGATGTCCCTGGGGAGCTCTGATTTCCTTCGCATCAATGGGCGCTCTCTCCTCTGGTCTTTTTGGATCTGGACACATGGAGACAGAGTGGTTTTAGAAGCTTTCTCTCCAGCCCTGCTTCACACACATCTAACTCCTGCCTGCCATGAGAAACAGAAATGTGCCACATTAATCTCTCTCAAGACAAACAAAAAACACATCTGCCTGCGCACGCACACTGTTCTCACACTTAAAAAAGAAAACATGTCTGATCCACATGTCGCACTGAGGCTGCAAGGACCAAAGTAAAAGATCCTTACATAAACAAACCTCACACTGCAACATAAAGATTGAAAAAGGAAAAGAAAAAAAAGAGCATGATTACATTCACAGGCAAATATTGTTTATCTCAAACAATCTGAAATTCTCCCGGTTTGTCACTGTTTTACTAAGCAGAAGGAAGGAAGGAAGACGCCTGGTGTGAATCACGTAACCCACATATTTTAGCAATCTTGACAAATGAAATTATTCATGGGATGGAGGAGACTGTTTTTCCTCCGGCTATGTCACATAACCTGAAATAGCCTCAAATGTGTGAGCGGTAGTCAAACCACATCTGAATATCTGTGAGCAAGAGGAGATCGTCTACTCGATAATCGTTTAAAAACATTAACAAATACATTTCGATGGACGCTCATGTAGCTGGGCTGCCCCCCCAAGTTAACGCAGCAAAAGACACGTATGCATATTCACTTATTCATAGTCACTACACACTGACACACCATTCCTCACCTGTGTCGCTTCCTCCACGACGGCTTTCTTTAGCATATTGACGTCGTCCAGCAGTGGCCCGTCTGTCTCCATGTCCATTGGACTGCCTGAGCCCACCGAGTCAACGTACGTCATAAACTGAACAGGGGAGAAGGAAAGGAAATGTCAGAGAGCACCTCAACCACTCATGTAACATCTTGTGTGTGTTCAGTCATTGACCAAAGACTTGAAATCAAAGGCTGCAATCAAAGAGCTTTCTTCTCATGTCAACATGCACCCGAGAGGCGTCCATAGAACTCAGCATATTTTGGTTATGTTGATATACATGCAGACTCAAAATCTGAAGCACTTGCTCATTGTAACCACAGAAACATAAATGTGGCGTGCAAGATTACAGTCAATGAGGCACTTCTTGACATAAATCTGTCAGTAAGATGTCTGCAGCAGATCTGCTGGGTTTAAAATCTCTTTACTCACCTGTGGGTTTGACTTTGCGAGATTCTCAATCTTCAGCCACGCTTCTTCTCTCTCCTTCCATTTAGCTTTCTCTCTAAGACGCCAAACAACACAAACATCATTAAAAGGAAACTTCAGAAAAATGCACCCATCATACACAAAACTCTGCCTTTCAGGAGATTTTGGTTCAGTTTTGGTCCATTTGTAATGATATTTATATGATGCTTTTAATCATGTGTAACAGTGTAATAAGACACAGAGAGCTGAGGCTGCTCTGGAAATCCATACATGACACCTCCCTTGTGACTTACTTGCTTTTCTCTGCCCTGAACTGCTGGGTGCAGTCATCGAACAGCTTCTGGTTCATCTCCATGAAGAGTTTCAGAGCGTTGTAGATCAGCCCGTGGATGGTCCTACAGACGCACAAAGACAGCCACTCGTCTCTGGATTCATGTACTTAACCATCATCACAACCCATCATCAGACAGACACACACAGACCCACACAGGGTAAATCCAGTGGAGTGACTCACTTGTTCCAGTGGGTCTTGGAGTTGCGGTATAGGGCCGGGAACATGATTGGCAGGATCTTGGCGGCATTGTCACTGATCAGGCTCATAATGTACTCATTGTTCCAGTAGTACAGAGCTCGCTCCGCTACCTAATGACACATCAGATCACATCAGGTTACAGATTTATGTCGACATTTCATTTTGATAGAAAAACAGAAAAATGTGCCCAAACAACTTCAGCATATATGTTGCAACAAAACACACATTCATGTTCTGGAATAGATGTCAGACCTGAAAGTGGGGGCTGGACACACACTTGGCCAGCTGTCTGAAGAGGGGCTCCATGACTTTAACAAACTCTGACGGCTCGATGACGTCCAGGATCTCCTCCAGCTCGTTGAGGAACATGACCTCTTTTGGACTGTGGGTCTTTGGCCAGTACTTCAACAAAGCCATCACTGTCTGCTCGCACACACACAGACAGACATGCACCCAGTTACAGGCTTATTAACGGCAAATGTTTGGACAGCTGACTACTGTTAAGTAAATAAGACACCACAGAGACAATAAGCAACACATTTAGAAAACCACAGAATGCTATATGTATGTGTGTGTTTGTACATATATATATATATATAAATAATAATTAGGGACTTGATCTGACTTTAATGGTTTCATTGGTTAGTTGTTCTGCTTTTGAAGACATAATGAAAATACTGCTTGATGTATTTTTCGTGACTAGCTAAGTAACAGGGTTCATGAGTACCTCATTACAACTTGAAACACAAATGGAACTATTGAATGAAAACACGGCTTGGCCGAGGGCCTCCTCAGGTCCGTACTGTTCTAAGTTGTTTCTTGAAAAGCACGGATACTGAGGGGTAATTTAATCAACTATATTAACAACTTAACAATGTTAATAAATCAAGTCTCACCGGTTCTGTGAGGGTGCTGTCCTTTTCTAGGAACTGTACTACACAGTAGGCCAGCTGAGGGAGAAAGACAACATGCAGTAAGTGTTCCACTTCTAACAAAACGCAAGGATTATATAAGACATTGACAAGATATTTACCTGTGGGTGATATACACTGAGTGACTTGACTTTGTGTAGAGGCAGCAGAACTTTCAGTAGGAATATCTTGTGCTCTTCTTTCAATGGTAATGCAAATCCATTGATTATGCTGTAAGGAGAGGGATGGTCATAAAGGAAATAAGTGCTATAGTAGAGCTCCACTTCAATTGACTTAGGGTAACATTAGGGTACCTACTGCATGTGCATCATTATGACAGTTACTGGAAATGAAGCACAGAAGTATACAAAGAACTGCTTCTTACCTGCCTAATATTTCCAGTAATTCTGCTATTCCATTGTGATGTTCAGTCTCATAAATGAAACTGAAAAACAGCAACCAGAAACAATGAGTTCACACACAAGATCCACAACAACACACGCAACAATAGTATGTCCAAGTCAACTACTCAGCACTCACCTATAAAATATGTTATTTATCTGTTTCCTAATGTACGCTCGCAGGCCCAGGAACTTGCCATAGATGCGATGTAGAGTGGTCTTTAAAAAATCTCTTTCCCTGGGGTCTTCACTGTCAAACAGTTCTAAGAGCTAAGCACAAGAAAAAGCTGCTTATACACCAATAGCAAATACTACTTAGAACCAAAGACACAAATGTTTACAGTGAAAAAAACACATGTCATTATGCACTTACCTGCATTACAAACTTCTGGTCAATATACTTTTTGGCTATGTTTGGTTGAAAGTCAGGTGACTCTAAGAAACGTAGGATGAATTCATAGACGAGCTGTGGAGGATAAGCAAGACGTTCACAGATTCGAAAGAAAGCTGAATGGATGTATTCTTGCCAGTCAACAGTGAATGAGTAAAACATTCTCCTGTGTGTACCTGTAGATGTGGCCATGCAGCCTCTAACGTAGGCTCATCCTCCTCTGGGTCAAACTCAGCACCCGTGGGGTTGGATGACGGTGGCAGCGTTCGAAACATGTTCACAGAAAACTGGGCAACAGACAAAGAGAGATTCGTTAATTCAGGACTAATGACACCATGTTTCAATTAAGGACCCATTTTAAAAACAGTATCTAACCATATTAAACTATATCCAAAGGCTTATAGTGCAAAAGAAATAAGTCCATTAGAATTAGTTAACATGCAGACCATGACGTGTCTTTTAATCCAACATTAGCCTGATATCAAATCAAGTATATGATAGAAATTAGAAATACATAAAAAAAACATATATTTGATCATTTGAAATACAATTACGTTCCTGTTGATGCCTCGGAAATTAAAAAATGAATAACGAATGAAGAAGAAAGAAAAACATCTTAAAGTGAAATCAGACATCTGCTGCTTTCTATGAATGCTGGTGGAGGGACAGACAGTGAAGGTAAACATAGGAAGCAATGGCCATGAGCTTTGTTTTTCAACAGTTACACATAAACAAGTGACGAAAGCATCATTAGTGTACTTTATTAGGCACCCCCCCCCCGTGCACTGACCTATTATCACATTTCATACTGTGTTTAGCCTTCTATTGAGCCATAGTGAAAGGTAACAGCTGCTATTATTAAACCCTAGTAAACATGACCCCCCTGCTGCTCAGTTTGGTCTAATCGAGTGTTTGCTTCTAAAAAACACACCTGACAGCAGAAACAATGAAACTGAATGAGGAGTTCTGAAATCCATCACTCAGTATTTGACAAGCAAATAAGACAAATAATCGATGGGCTGTGGTACAACAGACAACAAAAACTCCATGCGGCTCTGTCAAGAAACATTTCCATGGACAAAGGACTAAGAGTGTGAGATATCCAGGTTATTATACTGCACAGACCACAGTAAAAACACAGTTTAAAGACACACTGGTACAATGTTCTATATGTAAACTGGTTTATCGGCAGTTTATGTTCATACTCCACATATTGTATGTATTTAAAGAGGAAGATAAATTAATCTTCTCTCTTGTGCTGGGTAGTGATAAGAGCTTCTTTCCTTTACAATTCCCAAAACTAGGAAGCATCTGTCCCTTTTCCCTCCGAGTCCATTATCACTTTCCAGACAGCACGCTTGGACGCTCCCTCCAGAGAGCAGTCATCAAGAGGTCAGGACAGTCACTCACCATTGTGTTTATATTCTAAGCAGAAACCATTTCTTACTTCCCCCCAGGGAATAGAACTAATGGAGCAACCAGTGTTGTGTCAACTAAAGGTCGGCCAAAATATTGTTCTAGAGCCCCGACGCAAAGGCATCAAACGTGCTCTGACAGCGCGAGGGTTTGTGGGAGAGAATAATGCATGCGGCCTTAACATAAGAATACACTCTTAATGGCTAGAAACGTGTTTTTCGTGTCAATCTCCATACTTTGATGATGAAAGCGGTCAGTTGGCTTCAAAGCACCCTCGTCTTTAAGGGGGCAGTGGAAAGGGGCTGCTGGGATTAAGAGTATATTTTCATGCTGATTTGGCAGCTCTGTTGCATTTTCTGCTGCACTGATCAAATGAAGCCACGGTGGCGACGATGGGGCGAAATTTGCACCTTGATCATCTGCAGTTTACCGTGTGGCATTGAGGCTGGTCTTTGATTAACATCAAAGCCCTTTTAATTATTTGGTTTGGGAAAGCAAACCTGGCCCCTTGAACGGAGCCAGGCCACAACCTCAGAGGGGACAGGTCTCTAAAAAATATACAGCGGCAGCTCAGTGACAGCCATACTGACAATAGCTCTCATCTACAGACCTCAGATTATTGACCTCAAATGGGCATGAATGAGGGGTATTTAAATAAATACCACCCACTGACCACTTCAGGGAAACAAAACAAATGAGTTACTTACAATTATTTAAAGTATTGAATCAGGTTTATGTGACGTGGATGTTTGGATTCACGCTGTGGCCTTATAATGTAAATTACCTGACATAAGCCACAGAATGACATCCCTGGGGAGGTCAAGACTGCTATGATATAGATAATATTTTATGGATGCCAATCTAAATTAAGAGTTGTGATGCTCAAATTAAATAACAGATAAAAGTATTTTATGTTTAAATCTACTTGAGATGCAGTGTTAAGATAAAACGTAAATCTATGCTATGAGACGTGTCATGATTAAAGCTGTTTGTAATCTGATTGTAAAGTCACGACATGGGTTATGAAAATCTGGTGCACTGTAACAATCTGGTGCACCAGTCTTGACCACAAGACATTAATGAGGTAGAACAGGAAAGAATGCAACTCACAGCTGTATCCGCATAAAAGACTCTAGAAGCCTGTGTAAAGGTTATGTTATGTTTGTTCCTTTGTCAAGATGCACTACCTATCGTATTTAAGGATTGGATAGGATTTTAACATTGGTGAAAGTAGTAACCATCTCTTTTAAAACAGTAGTAGATACAAACGTATTGTTGCTTCTACTCACTAATTTGAATCCACACAAACCTGCAACAGCAACCGAAACATAACTAACACACAGTCCATTCCGGACCATCACACAGTTCACATTGTGAAGGAAATTGGCTTAATTTTCTCAACACAATTCATTGACTGATGTAGAGTATACAGACGGCTCAACATTTAATAGTTCAAAAACAATATACGTCCTTATATATATGTCTGTATATATGTCCTTGATTGTCAACTTTGTTCAATGTGAATGCCAATCACAAATCCAAGTCCCGAATTCACCCTGTTTGGATACTGACCACATGAACCACCTCTGGGTAGATGGGTTCGGTGATTACATTCCTGTTGTGGGTGATGTACTCCACCATCTCGCTCAGCGCTGCCCGTTTCACCTCCTTCCATTTCAAGTCGCTCAGTGGGTCTGAGACAAAATCGAAGAGGACGCAGCACTGCCGCAACTTCTGGATGAAGAGCTTCTCCTGCTCTGCAGGTGGAACGTCTACAAGAGAGAAAAGGAGGAAGACGAAAATTAAAAGAGGTCAGTGTGTGTTCAGATTTCACTTTCAACACACAAGTACAGAAAGCTTATTTTACTGAAAATGGAACAGAAGTGAAATGAAATTGCAAGTTCAAGTTAATTACACTGTCAAAGAAATTATCCCTCACACTATTGGAGCAATGGTTTGGCAATCGACGAGAAGTGTCAGCCAAACAGCCAAAACACGGACCCACCATCATGTTTTATCCCACTGTGATAAACATGGATTCAAGAGTATAAATGTGTGTGTCCGTCTCCGAGAGATGAGGCGACTGATAATAAGTAATTCTAACCAGTTATGAAACATTTAACTAAAGCTTGACTAAATGATGGACGATAAATTAGACAGAACAGAATGGATCACACTGCATTAACACTTGTTTGTCGTAACGACCCACAGCATAGACAGCTTTTGTGCTAATGTGCCATGTTAGCTACCAATGCAATGCTAAAGAGAAGTACACAGGAAATAAAAATCCACAACCAGATGATGACACACAAGGTTAGAAAGCTGCCTCCTCATTTGAATTCACGTGCTTTGATTGGCTGGTGGCTCCACATGGAACCACATTGCAGCTCCACAAAGTATGACATCACGTCATTGAAAGTGAATGAACAACATTTCAATTGAGTCCAGCATCATAGAGAAGCATCCCAAAAAGTTTGCAAGGACTCATGGTGGTAATGGCTTCGATGCTATGCAGCCTTTTTTCATGATCAACAATCACTGTACAAAGCGTTTTCTATGTTTTCTTCTTTTCAAGCACTCACTGACAACAAGGCTTTAAGAGTTATTCGTGTTGAGTTCAGCCGTGTTTTGCTACTGTGGCGCTCATGTAGTGAGACTTCATTCAAAGACTTCATCAATAATCAATAATTTAGCCTTTAAAATTACAGTGTCACCACCACATTAATGATGCATTAGGCTCTAAGTAACGCCTGGAGCACACCTGTGTTCAATCACAAACCTGCAATTTAAAAATCATTACATGTTTTTGTCACTACAGCACACACAACCGTCAATGAGCCAACCTCGAGTCTACAGTGTCCAGCCGATTGCATCATCACCGCACAACAGCTAATAAATCAATGAACAGCACAAATCCCTCACTCAACACAAATAAATGATCAATTGCATGAATTATTTATCAAGAAAATGAGAAAACAATTATATAAATGGCTAAAAAGGTAGCGTATGTTACAATGTATAAAGATGTTTCGTCAACCCTCGCACACTGATGCAGAGCAGACAGCTCGGCGCACAGAAGCTAAATACAGAAGCACAAGGATGTTTTCCTGCACTTTGAAACTGTTACAAGTCTCAGAGGACCCAGAGGGCTTTCCCTACTCCAACACCACGAACGTTTCAGACACACAAGCTGTACGGCTATGTACTGCTATCCAAGCAAGAACTTTAAAACAATGCTAAACCCTAACTGGTAACCACTGCAAGGATTTAACACAAACTACCAAGTGCACTCTCCTTCTGGTTCTTGACAGTTTTTGGGTATTGTTGAGAAAGGGCAGGGTAATGACCCGTTAAAAAATATAAAGTCTAGAAGCGCATCAGACCATCTGAAGTAGTTGGTGTCCTTTGAAAGGGGTAAACTAAGTCAGTAATGTTACGTTGCTTTGCTATGAAAATGGAGGACGCTAGCAAGCAAAGACGTCCTGAGCAGACAATCATGAAACCAGAGCATCTGAGAAGCAGCGTGTGGTATTTGGGGTTTTACATCGAATAATGCAAAGTAACGATCAAAGGTGAAGCTGTTTGTAATCTGTGTATCATGCAACTACCTTATGACAAATCTGAGGAGGCACCAGACGAGCGGGGCAACGTGTTCAACCTTGTCTGAATGTTTGAATATTACTGAACAAACTGTGTGTTAAGCCCAATTTGCTCAAAATGTAAATGTACACAAGCAACCCAGGAGCTAATCAATTTGCCTCAGGTGATCAACCTCCTCATGAACAATCGCCATGTGTACTGTAGGTCGCCATGGTGACCACAGACAGAGACAGGACTTTGGACGAGGGGCTGACTGCTGCTATACAGTGATGAAAGCAGACTGCTGCTGCTACACTGGAATCATATGCTGCCGATTAGCTGAGCCTAAGAGCTGCGACCACGAGACGAGTCGGCACGACTGACCTTGTTAAACATGGAAGATACCAACAGGGAGTGGAGAGAAGGAACTCCAATACAATTAAAAAGTATTATCATTATCAATCACTGTCACAATCAATCATGACTATTAAGTATTATAGAACAAATTCTGGGTTAATCAATCAATCATTTTGTCTATAAAATGTCTGAAAATATTTTAAAGTGGCAGTTTCTCACTGCCCAAGGTGATGCAGTGTGCTCCACTAATTACTTAGACTGTGGTGTTGTCAGGTTGTTGTTGTACCATTAGGCTACAATTGTCCCAAAGGACACAAAAAAACAGAACCTAAAGTTGGACCACAAAAGTACAAGTAAGTGTTATTGGGCTACTGGCCTTATTAAAATGAAAAAAATTATGAGGATTTTAAATTCTTAGAGAAACCTGCATTGGCACAGATCAGCCTGTCTGAATGAAGGAGAGAGGTTATGGGTCCGTCTGGTTTCAACAACAGGATGTAGAATGATACTGGGACACGGGAAATTGTCTAGTCAATGTTTTAAAGAGTGGGTTGACTCTATGAAAAGAATATGTACTTTTGAAATATAAATAAATAAGCATAGATCAGCCTGTGAATGCCACAAGTCAAATGATTGTAGCATAACATCATATAAAAAAAACAAACAGAGTCAAATTCAGTCAGTCAGTTCTTCAATCTGACACCCGAGTGTCAGATTGAAGAAAACATTTAGCACTCCGGGCAGAGACATTGGGCAAATCTGATTTTCAGTTTTTCCGACTGTACAAAACGGTTAGGCCAAAATAATTGATTATGTTAAATCATGTAACTGCAACTGACACCATGTCGTTCACACAAGTTAACCACAAACAACATAACAGTAAACAAAAAAAAAACATATTAACTATAAAACTAAAAAGGCAGCTTCCAACTTTCTTTAGATGCTTTCCTATGAACAGAAAACAGATGCATAATAGATGCATACATAAATCTCTACATAAACTTGACTCATGACTTGCATGTGCATCCACACTCCTCTATACACAGAATGACCAAATTTTTCCTGGAAACTTCAGTTTACGCAACATTTTGTATTCATCATTTGTACAATCTGCCTTTAGCACATAAAACATGTAACATGTCTGTAAAAACTATAACACATAATTTCAGGTGACGAACGTTATCGTTTGCAATAAAGACACAATGACCATTACAGTACCATTTTGAATGTTTCCTATACGGCATGTTGGAGCATTGCTACTAAAATCAGATATGAGACCAGTAAAAATTGAATTACTGTACACTGATGAAATGAATCAGTTCGAAGAGCTGCAGAAGTGTAGGTTGTGCAAACACCCACACAGACGAGCGCCTGATCCTGGATGAACGCCATCATCAGACGGACTTCCCTACACCTCCACGTTTGTGAGTCACAGCACCACTGCCGGTATTCAGCACGCAATTCCACATCCAGCTGCCTGTGTGCTACCTGGAAATGTCAAGAGTTTTACCTATTTATTAACCTTTTCTTTAGAAATGCACTGAAACCTCGCACCTCAGCATTTAAAGCGTCGGTTTCCAGAGGTGGTGGATACTTGAGGTTTGGTTCTGCAGTACAGTACCTCGGAACAAGGAGTCAAAGTAGCTCTGCACTGACGTCATATTTAATTCTCTCTAACCAAACTACTGGCCACAAACAGGATCTAATTGAGAAGCATAAATAGGTCAAACAAGTGGGAATTTAGTTCACCCCAGAGATTCGACAGTCACATCCACAGAGAACAGTAATGGGGATGTGTTACATATTTCTGATTTCCATTTATGTAAGTATATACTTGTAGTCTGTCTTAACTTCACAAAATGTTTTAAAACATGAAGCCATGTAACTTTTCTAGGGGAAAAAGCACACAGCTTTGTACGTTCGACTCAGCCTGCTCAACTCTAGCACAAGCAGGAAGCAGGAAAACATTTCAATGTCAAAAGCTCTCCAAATGTATTCAAATTAAAAACACACAGCATGTAGACACACAAAATGAACACAGAATAATTCACTGGTTTTATCAGTAAGGCCCCTAAACCCTCAGTAGGGAAACTTCTAGGTCAAGTACACCCGTATATGGAAGTGGTGTGTACCTGTTACTTTGATGCTGAAATATGGGTTGAACCGTGAACACCTCATCTCATCAGCCCCCCCGAGTGCTGTCGTTACACAACAGCACTGGGGTTTCTGAACAGGCCTGAAATATTAAAAGTCATGCTGTGCAACTGCAGACTTCAGACAGACCTCTCTGCATGGACGGGCAAATAACCTTTACTCATCTGAAGGCTCCAGCTTGCACACAGGAAACCAGTCACGGAACCAAATTGCTCTGAAGAACAAATCTCCAATCTCACAACATCTACTGCTGCATATATTATCAACTAATGTAACTCTAGCACCAGTTTAGTGCAAACTCTGGGTGAATGCAGACTCAACAAAACAAATCGACACATGCACAAGTCACAACATGAGAGTTACATCTCATGGCAGTGGTATGCATGTGCTATAACAGCCTATATGTTAAATGAACACTGCCAGATTGGTTTCTAGAGAAAGTTTGATGTAAATAAAATAAAACACAAATATTAGCTTTTCATTTCTGACAGTGTAACATTCAGCAAGACTCCCAGCATTCATTCAGAGTCAGTTTCTGTTTTCCCTGCTCAGCCCAGCTACACTTGCTGTCGCTCCCAGGTTCACGCTTTGTCTGATAAGTCAGCAACTAAAAAACTACTGGAAATTCAGCAACAGCAAACTTGCACCGTAACGGACCCACACAAACTGACAACAAGCTTTGACCTCACTTCCTATGACATCTGCAGTCATGATGGGGGATGGGGAGACTCCAAACTAACACTCTCCCACCCTCCCTCCCCGTCTGAAGCCAAGCTATGCAATGTCTTGGCAGAAACCCTTCCTCACTCTTCCTCGCTGACACAAACACAATCCCCTGCTTCCTCTTCCAAACATACTCGTGCCACCAACACCAGATAAATGTGCCCAGACTCTTGCAGTAACTTTTACAAAAGTCCCCTGGCACAGACATGTTCCCCTATGACATCCAAATTAGCAGCAGCAGTTACTCAATGAAAACCACATTCTTGCCCATCATCCCTTGAAAAAAAAAAAAAGCAGGAGCACAGAGCAGCAGAGGAGGCAGATTTCCTATTCTCACCTCTGAAATGCATGAGGGCCACAGGCTGGAAAGGCCCATTGGAGCTCGGTGCATCCAGAACCATCCCGCTGGCAGCTCTAGCACATGCCAGCATCAGTGAGCTGAGGCAGGAGGCAGGGGGGAAGAAGGCAGCCCAGGCTAAGGCGAGGAGCCAGCCTCCATTTTAGCACCAACACTCGGAGCAGAAAATGAAGCTCCCCTGCTGCTGGAGGGAACCAGCTAGTTAGTGATGTCATCCCCCACTGCAGCCGCCCGGTTGGCCGGACGCAGTCACATGGGCTGGCTGTCAGAATAAATAAACATGAGGGAAGGGATTGGCTGGTGGGCTGAGGGGGAGAAGGGGAGGGACAGTGACTGTGATTGGAGCAAGAGCAGCTACATCTGTCAGGAGTTTTAAAACACAAACTACAGATCCGATTTCACCACAGCCTGTTATGAAATGTATATAAATAGAGAATATTAAGAATAGGACCAGGAAATATCCATTCCCACCCAATATGTGAGCAGCTTATAAGAATCAGAATTCAGAAGAGGGTTAAGGTGATATCTCATTCGCAGCCTATAACAACAAACTCTTACACCACAAATGATCTTACAGATAAAAACTCTAGAATCCAATACAACAAACTTCAATACACAAAAAAAGTTCACATGTAACCAAGTACTGCAAGTTTCTAGGTGTTTTTCTTGAATATAAAACACCTCAAACAGGAAAACTATATGCGGAGGTTATGTGCCCAATGCAGCGTGTCAGATAAAAGCCCTTTGTACTTGTGTGACCGCCTGTATGTGTGAGCTCCCTTTGTGTGAATGTGTGTCTGTTTTTGCATGACAGATGGCTCTCCAGGAGTACAGTCCGGGCCCAGGTGTATGTGACAGAGAAACAGGAAGGCAGGAAGTCCCAATGTGAGCAACACAGGATGTGCATGTGCGGTGAGCAGCACACTGTCTGCCTCAGCAGCGCTGGAGACAAAACGCAGCGCTGCCAAAGCTGTGCAAGAAAAGGGCATAATTTGACATTTAAAGAATTTGAGCAATTCTGTGATTGTAAGTGTATATAAGAGGTAACTTATTTTTTCCACCATTTCTTTACTATACCTGTGTTATATGCAAGGACTGATGAAGTTCACTTATATAGTGCTGGATGTACAAAGTCCAATTCATATCAGTTTTATGCTGCTGAATTCATTATGTGTGGCATATAATGTTTCCTTTGTCCAGCAGATGTAGCTGTCAACAGGGCTTCAGACAAGTTAAATAAAAACACTTTTGTATCGCACAGCTGGACGACATGTACAGTTTTCCAAACAAAGCCGTGTGTTTTTAGGTCAAACATTCATTTTGACTTAAGGCTGCACATTTAAAGCTATTTTCTCATTGGGGATATCAGTTGCATCAAAACAAGCGTCCCTAACTTTCCTCTCAACGAATGACAACGCGATCTTCCACCACGTCGTAGAAACTGGCAGTGAGTAAAATCAAGAAGAGGGAGTGGGAGACATCGGCCCGAGAGACAAATAGAAGGAGGAGGAAGTTTGAAAAACTCTTTCTAGCCACAATTGTGCAGCTCAATTACTGTATTGTAGTTGTCTACAGTCACTTCATATAACGCGTTTCCAGAAATGTGTTATTTGCAGGACGTGTTGGGGTGGTACGAGTTGGGATGTCACATTTACATTAAGCTCTCCTTAGTTTCAGGCTTGCTTTTGTTTGCTCTTGCTGCAGTGGCAGGACCCTGTAAACCAGCCATTTGTGTTTGTCAGCCAGCTAGAAAAACATCTTAAACTAGGCTACGCTGTACGAATACGAATGAGTACATCCCGAACATAATGATCTAGTCCCCAAACACAATTTAGCAGCGCAAATGAACTCAAACACCCAGTCTGTCTGGTCCTCTTATATACAATAATGGGGCATTTCAGCAGCAGGGACTAATCTGAGCATATAAAGGGCTCTTTCTTGCCTTTCTATTCCAGAGTCATGAGGCAACCTCCCATCTAAAGACCTGTTGTTCTGACCAAGACAAGATAACCCTAAATACAGACGCTTGTTACAAATACTATCCAAATGCTCCCTTGCCACATGCATTCATTGGGCTTGTGCATTTTACAGTGTCTTTGATATTTCTGGCAGCAGAAAGAGAAGTAACCTGTGAGGCATCATGAGTCTGTACGCGATGTTTGCTCATAGTCGAGCTTTCTCTACATTCATCATAGATAGGAGTAGGCCAGCGTAAAATGCACAGTGGTGTGGTTCATTTCAATGAGGTCTGCTGATTTTCAATGTCATGGCCCCCAGTAATAAACGCTTAAGGCTTGAATCTATTTGGAGAAAAAGACCAATCCATGCAGCATGAGGACACACGTGCTTTTAAAAGGACTTGAACCTAATTTTCCCATTAAGCAGCTTCCAATGACAGAAACACAGCTCTAACGTTATCCTGAATTAATTATTATTGATCTGCTTACACTATCAGTAGATGATCAAATCAAATGAGAGACATCATGTTTATTATTACGGCATTGCTGTACTACTTTCACATGCAAATTTAACAACAGATTCCTAGCTTCCTATCCGCAGTATTATTCTGGGACAAACCTTCCTATTCAGGTCAACCAGATGAGGTGATTGACTACTTTTTCTATGTATAATTTCTCTTTTGAATCTTTTATTACTCCCAAAAAAAAGATCTTGTAGACAGCACCTTACACACAGTGTGCACCCTTACAGAGTAGAGCCGCTGTTAAGCTGACGACTGCCTGTCTGCTGAGAACTGTCGGCTGCTTGTTGCATGAACCAGACATAGAGGGTGGTATCCTGCATCAGCTGCATCAAACAAGGGCTCCGAACGTTTCCCTCAACCAATGACAACTGGATGTTAGTGGTGTCTGCTGAGTTGATGCCATATTCTGCCGCCTGTCAAGGATTGACAAAAAAGAAATGTAATGTTTTAATTGTCCATAGGCACAGAGGTGATTTCTCCTGCTGCTGCCTATGGTCAGTCTGATTTTCACACACGGTTTAATGTGTTTGTGTGTGTGTGACAGAGAGCTACAGAGGATAAGAGAGTGCTGCACATCCCTTTTTAAAAATCAGCATTAAATAAATACCCACAAATTAAAGCGTGACTTTACAAGCTAGATTGAACCTCTCACTCAGCTTTTTAGTACAGTGATAATAAAAAGTGTTAATTATAATGTATTTAGAAATTATTCAAATATTTTGTTCCAGAGTGGTAAAATCATTTTTCTCATTCTCTAACCACCAGATGGCGACAAACCCTTTAAGGCCAAGGGTTCGTGCAGAACAGCTCCTGCTGTAAAAGAGAACGCATACAGAGAACAACTGTCGTCCTGTGCTTTTTGGCAAGTAATATACTAGACTGAGACCAGAAGGAAATGAAAAGGCACCTGTAGAAGACTTATCTTCTCTTTACTTTCTACGGTGAGAATATCTCCAGCAAACATTCAACCGGTACACAAACTTCCTGATTTGTGTACTTTTCTTAAGCCTTATAAAACCCAGAGCCGGAATAGGCTCTCGCCATATGAAGCGTTCGACAGAAAGCAATTAAACTGTTGTGCGGCCAAACCCGAAAGCTGTGAGAGTTTAAATGTACTCTGGAGTCACAACAAGTACATTTGGTGGACCCATGGGAAAGGCCTGCCTTCTGGTCAGGGTTTTTCATCCTCACCTCAACCTTGTGGCTCTGCGGGACAGGCTCGCGGACATGTGTTTCCATCAGGAGGAGGTGAACATGCCTGGAATGAAAACAGGCCAAGCGCGGAGCCTGTTTGGACAGGGCTGAGTGATAACATCTACCGGGCCACTGTGGGATAATGTTTTGCAGAATGTTATCAAAGTTCTCACTGGGGTGTGGGAAGTGAGCAGCCTTTATCCGAAATTAAGTTATGCCTGACGCAGCTCGGGGGTAATGGCTAACCAGGACCAAGGCAAAGGTATAGTTTATGCTAGAGTGCAGTTCTTCTTGTGTCCATTATTTATAAACCAAAAGTAAAAACTAAATGGTTCACGATAACACCACAGCTGCTACAGTTCCTACATTTTGCTCCATTAGCCATGTCTCCAAAAAGGCGATCGAATATTTGAACATTAACAATGCTCCCTAAAGAGGATTGCATCCTTTACTCGCAAGAGGCTCACTGGAAGTAGAGTAAACACGCTTAAAGAGCTGCAAAGAAAACTAAATAAAGAAAAAAGGAGGGCGTGTGTGTGTGAAAATGGAAAACTGCATTTTGCAGACTTCTGCGTGCCAGCCGAGAACAGTTAAAAATGACTTTTTGGGCGATGCAACAGGCCATTGATGCAGCAGGATCTGTAGTCAACTTGTGCAGCACCTGTTCTAAACTTGCCCGTTTGGACTGGGCTGTTTGCTTGGCCTGTGGTAATGCTGGTTACAGCTTTCTTTTTTAAACTGTAAAAGTGTTCACCTGTTTATTCAAAGTCCAGTGAAGCTCGACTCAGAATGCAGAACCCCCCCGCGCTGGAGAATCAGTTGTTGCTGCTGCTGCTGCTATTGTCGTGAACGCGCTGTTGTCAAGATCGTCAATGTCACTCGCATTGATGAGCCCCGGCCCCTGTTGCTACAGAGTGCTGGTTTCCTGTTTACTCAGTTCAGTCTCATTATTACGCCTTATTATGTTGTGAAGCCAAATCACACAGAATTCAACACTGCTTCAACAATACACATCAAAGTGCGAAGCCGATGAGATGTCGATTCTCAATATTTGCATTCCACATATGGGAGACGGAGATTTCTGGAATTACAAGATAGATGTGTTTGTGAGAGACACATCTATCTGACACAGTCAGCTGATCCTGAGGCTTCAGGCTTCAGAAGAGAAGGATATTATTACATTAACTATTCAACATGTACCACAAAACCTGCAGTTATATATCCCCTTCTAGTCTCAACCGCGTAAAGCACTTTACCCTATGAGTCATATTCACCTATTCACACACACATTCGCACAGTGCTTCTATATATAGTGCCTCTATATATAGCATTTCTCTGTCGCTCATCCATTCACACATCAGGCAGTTTGGGTTTAGACATGCAGTTCCACATGCTGACTGGGGGAGCTGCGGATCGAATTATTGACTTTCTGGTTCGTTCCACAGCCGCCCACAGTGCCATTTGGCTCTAAACAGAAAGGGCACGGTAGCAGATTACCCGACCACTGTCACTGATCAGAAACTGTACAGACTCGGGGATCACAGCCTGAACAAAGAGACTGGCCGACACACGCAGACCTGGTTGCCTCCAGGAGATACAGCAGCATGTTAAAACTAAGATTTTCTTATGTTAGGTCTGATAGTTGAACATTAAAGAGACTCAAATGCAAAATCTGCTTGGAGAAAATAGTGTCTGTGCTATATCAGCAGCAAGATATGTTACTGGATGTCACAGCCTAAAGCTATACATACACACGTATATGCGATCATTATAAAACGCTTTTAAAATGAAATCCTTCTCTGTCCAGACACGCGTTTTAGCTCCATATCACACGTCATCTCCATCCATACTAATACACGTGAAAATGCATTTCACATGACAACTCACGTACAATGGTCATGTGTCTGCCGGTGTAAACAGAAAGCAGATTTTCTATTTGCAGTTGGTTGCAGGAAAATACAGCAAACAAGTAACGGCAATGGTGAAAAGTAAGAGCAGGGATTTCTCGGTTTGAGGGCGAGAAGGACAGAACACACGCCCACAGACACACCCACTCACAAACACTATTTTTATTTTCCCTTTTTTCTTGTTAATGGCTTATTTTTCAGTGATATTGTTCACATTCATTTAATTAAATTGCGAGAGAAGGAGAGCGGGGGGCGAGAGCGAGGGGCGAGAGAGAGACTGAGCAGATAAATATGTTGCGCAAGGTTCAGCAAAAAAGTGACAGTGCTGAACACTATGTTAGAGATCTTTTTTGTTATTATGAGAGGTAGAAAATAAAATAAATTAGTGGGACAGATTAGACTGTGGCAGGCCGCCACGGTCTAACTAATCAACACAGACAAGCTTCTTATCTCTTTGTGAGATCGGGGAATTTGTGTAACTTGTGTTTTTCAAATTATTTGTCTTTGAGATGAAATTCCCAAGCACCACTGCCAGTGTCCAAGCTTTTTAACTAGGCTTCGCTTACTGAAATGTAAAGCCATTAGGGGAGTGGAAACTGAAAGATTTTTATCCTTTGTTCGATTAGAAAACTGCTGCTGGTTGTTTTTTCTTCATTTCCTCTGAGTTTTCATCTTTTCTACTAGACATAGATCTAATATAACTTTATATTGCACTGATAATTATATGTAATTCCACAAAGCAGTTGACTCAGTCTTATAGCCACTATCATCTACAAAAACTGTTTTTGTATTTGTACATGTATTTAATACTCCATTGGGGACGGCTGTGGCTGAGTGGGGGTAGAAGCAGGTCGGCGGTTCGATACCTATCTGCATGCCAAAGTGTCCTCGGGCAAGATACTGAACCCTTAATTGCCCCTCATAGGAAAAAAAAGTGCCACCCATAGACGCACTGTTTGAATGTGTGTGTGACTGGGTGAATGGCTATATAAATACAGACCATAATGTAATGAGTTTTTTTCAGTTCACTGCCAAGTTAGCTGGGAAAGGGCAGTGGCCAGCATCGTTGTGTGTATTCATGCATGGATACACAGACACATGCATAGACAATATAGCCAGAGGCAGAACAGCAGTGTCCAGTCCTTGCTTTTCAATCTGGTGCTCTGCTGAAACTGAGCTCACAGTAAAGTAAATAATACATTAACAATATGCATTTGCAAAGATCCACCCAATTTTTCCACAAAGGGAAGAGGAGGGAAGGACAGACACTGCTTGTCTGGTCACTGGTAACATCCTGAAACACAAGGACCATGGAATTAAAGCTTTATCTCATGGATTACAACTAAATATAGACACTTGGGCTAAATCCAGCGCAAAGTCCATCCCATGTACGTCCTCTGTTTGTTTCCATGGATTGCGTAATGTCATGCTCAGCTTAGTATTAAAATGAGGGTGATGCAGTCGGGGATGTTCATAGACGTTTCCGTATTCATTTCAGCTGAGTGTGTTGTATGTGAACATTGCACTTTGTTGAGAATACAGCATTTTCTTACCTATTCACGCTCCCAACTCATCTATTTTATAAACCTAACTAAAGGAAGCCCTCCTAAAGGCTTCTAAACCCAAAAGGCATTTTGTTTAAAACTCCTCAACCAAATGCAAACTGCTCCAGCCTAGAAACAGCAGCACAATACGTGCAGACGACAGCTCCAAATCCTAGGGCACTGGGTAATTAGTTTATTAGGTGACAGGACCGAGGAATTGTACAGGTAAATACCTTTGAAAGCTGGCAGTTTCTGCAGCTCTCTGTTGTTGCTCAGGCTGAAGCGAGAGGAGCTCTGCCTTTTGTCCTTTTTGACAGGCGTCTGGGAACCTGGCTGTTTCCCCTTTAGCAGCTGAGTGGTGGGAGGAACGCTATTGCTAGCCTTCCTGTTCGAGCTCTGCTGAAACCGGAAAAAAAAGAGGCACATTAGTGACTGTGAGGTAAGAGCAGGCGCATGCTGAACTGTGGCGCACACTGTGTGAAAGAGTATCTCTTTATGGATCTGATGAAACTGTGTGCACGTAGCCACCGGCTAAGCAGTTTGGCTGCCGTATGCTTTATCGGCATTTTAATTATATACAATGTGTCACCATTTATTCAATAAGACAGCACCTTGCATTATGTAACTAGGGTCATAAACTTCCATTTACCCAATGTACAGACTTACATTGGGTAAATGGTTCATGATTATCATCATTCCATTTAGCCGTCCAACTGCGTTTCTCAAACAAATCCACTGAAAAACACACACTTGGACACAGAGCTTATTCCGCCAGATGCAGCTGTGGAGCTGTGTCTGTCTAAGTCACAGGAGTTTCATCAAATTCATTTAAGACCCAGATAAAGTTGGCCACAGTCTGCAGCGCTGCAAGACAGCAGCTTAGGCTGGGCTGCGAGCAAGCTGTCGAGGCAAAGTGGGAAGTCACGCTGAGCTAAGCTGTTATGGACTAGATTACATACTAATGTAATACAAAGACAGGAATTAACTGTGTACTCATAAGTTCATTAAGAAAAAGTAGAGACATCTGTCACTTATTTTCTAATTCAACGCTCAGACTGTACTTCATCACAGTTGTGGCTTCCTAAGACAGCAGATGAAGCCCTCCTGTTTCCCCTCAGCTTCATACAACACTGTATATGAGACAATAGGAATGGTGGGAGGTGGTGTCAACAGCTCAGAGCCCACTGATTTCAATTTGACACAAGGCTGCTGCTGCATTAGTGGCTCTGCGACATGGCTGCTCGGCATAAAACATGCAGGATTATTGCCCTGCATGAACTCGGCAGAGAGCTGATAACACATCTTCGGAAAGAAAACAAAGCAAGGGTCAGCGAGGCCACAGGACACATCTAAATTCTTTATAACTTTTATTGCTTTGAGGCAAAGCGTTTAAATAAGATAAATGTTTAGGGAAATAAAGTGTTTTGAAGCCTGTTATTTTTCTTCTGGCAATTCAAGTGGCGGTGAGCCACTCGTGAATTTGATTGGCTGGCTCCCCTAAACTCAAGTCATCCACAAATCATTTAGCACCAAGTTAACAACAAACAGCAGGAGAAGGAAAACCATGGTGCGGGTACAACCCAGTGCTGTCAATGAATCCTGTACAGTCCACCAGAGGCCTGATAACAAACAGGATATTACATCTGAAATTCTGATTAAGAGGACACCAACCTTGTACATGTGATAATCCTTCCTCACTACATGGAATTAAAGCTACAAGACATCATGGGCATCAAACCACGGTCTCTCCACAGATTGTTTATCCTCTATGCGAGAACCGGCTCCACTAGATGACAGGTGGAACAGTTCATCACTGCCTACCAGGAGCAGGACAGCAGAAATGAGGCTCCACTTGGGGTTTGTTAATGGTGGAAAACCACACTGCACAGGAGCTAAACACTGGCATAAGGGCACAGGCTACACTCTAAAGAACAGGAGTACTGTTTCAATGAAAAATACTAAATTTTAGTACTGTCACCACACAACAAGGGGGTTTTTGCATGGAGTATGCATGTTCTTCCCTTGTCTGCATGGGTTTTCTCCAGGTAGTCCAGCTTCCTCCTACAGTCCAGAGGTTGATTCGGTTAATTGGAGGCTCTGAATTGACCATAGCTGTAAATGATTAAGTGAATGGTTGTTTGTCTCTTTATGTTGGCCCTGCGATAAACTTGCAACCAGTCCAGGGTCTCGCCCCTATGCTAGCTGAAATTGGCTCCAGCTCCCCACCTGCAGCCCTTGCAGGATAAGCGGTAGATAATGGATGGATGGATAATAAGTGTGGACTACTGTGGGATATTGCAAGGTCATTTCTATAATAACAATGATATAGAACTCATATTAGCTATGAACATAACTGTATACTATATTTCTACCATATCACCAAGACTTTAAATCATGGGTATGATACATTAAGGCTTGGGGGGCATGATTTTATCCCATCTGAACATCCCCATGTTTGAACAGATTCACATCAGAGCACTGCGGTGGTTAGTGATAATGCAGGGATTGGGCGTGTTGATTCTGACAATGCACTCCTTTCTCAAACAGCCACGATGCACTACACACACTGTGGGGTCTATGGTGCGGCATCGGTGGCATTTGAACTTGTGGGGACTGACCCCACTGTTCCATGGTTAGTGCCTCCTAAGGTTCCCTGCATCAGCCTACCTCATGCTCGGAATTCTCCTGTCCTCCACTCTTGCCCACTTTGGTAGATTTAGGGGTCTCCTGGAAGAAAGAGAGAGAGGAAGAGGATGAAAAAGAAAAGTGTAAGTGCTGTGGTCATCTTGGCATCAGCAGATTGACAACATCAGCCAGCAGTCTGCAAGTGTACCGCCGCCGCCGCTGTGCACAAATCCCCGGCTAAATATAGCGCCTGCCCACCCAGTCTCTCACTCTTCAATGAGCAATTCTCCTGTAAGCTAGCTCACGTTACCCCGGAATTCAGCTCCGAACCCCAGGCTGACACCACGAGAGACGACCCAAAGAGACATCAACTCACACAGGCTGTCACATTCATTCAAAGTGAACTCACTCCGGCATAACGGTTTTTTAATTGAGCTAACGCACCAAGTGCTAACATGTTGGTGAGATTGCGGCTAGCTGCTCCTCGGCTAATGTGATGCTGCAGCTAAAATGTCCCCTACTGACACCGACCTATGGATAAATACGGTGAAATAAACCGCACGCGGACTTCCTCCTGCAGCGCTAGAGGCTCCGGGGACGCTCACCTTGTCCTTCTTCGTTTTGTTCGGCATCGTAGAAGCGTCTCCGCCCTCGCTCCTCTCTCGGATCCTCCACAACCAGAAACCTTGACAACTCTCCGGGCACCAAACCGCAGGGCGGCTCAGCCCGTCCCCGCGCCGTGATTGGCTTGCGACCTGTCAGCTGACCCACCCCGACGTCACAGATTTTACACGCTGCGCTGCGGGGGACCCCTGCTGGCGGCAGCTGCTACTACAACACGTGACAGCAGGCGTTCAAGCTGTGTTTTAGGGACTGGGCGATACCTTTGTGAAAAAAATAAGGGAAGGCTCTGGAGATGAACGAGGGTGGGGGGGGGGGTCATGCCAACTGAGGGTTTGTAGAAGGGTGCAGCCTTTATATATAACATCATCTCTATATCTGTATAGAATACAAGCAGCCCCACCCTCTGCAGGGCACCACCACAGCACTGGGCAGCTCCTTCAGCCACAGACTGATCCACCATCTCATTCACCCCACTTTAAACATTTGTCAGCGCAATAGTGTTAAAGGGATAGTTCACCAAAAATGAAAATTCACCCATTTCATGACTATGATGATGGGTATGGCGGGGTGGGTTAGGGTTAGAGTCCACAAAACACTTTTGATGTTTCAGGGGTAAACAGAGTGGCAGCCAAATCAAATACAATTCAATTAAATGGCGACCACTTTCCAACACTTCACCCACCCTTCCATCGGCATAGTGGTGAGTAGATAAAGAGGGAATTACATTTTTTGCACAACTATCCCTTTAATACATTTTTGCTGGAAATGCAGGATTATTGTATTTGTAGACAATCACATGTAGGTGTTTGTTGTTTCTTTGTCACATTACCACAAAACTTGGTGAAAGGATGTGGTATGGGTCAGGGAAGAACCCATTCATTTTTGTTTTGATCCGGATCAGGGGGCAGGTCTAGGATTTTGTTTAATTTTTTGAACATCGTGAGATAGGGAATTCTTTTTTACATTTTCACCAATAGTAATAATGCACAGGTCTAGCTGAAAGAATCAAAGTATATTTAAGGGACTAATATTCATCAGTGTGTTTATGTTATCGCTTAATAAGTACCTTTTATTTATATGTTCACTAAGTACGACAAAACATGGCTTGTTAACATGGTAAACTTTTATTTATGGGTCCCACCATTTCAAAGAACCGTATCAATTTGCATATATTTACAAGTAATGTAAGAACACACAAAGAACATTGGAATGTCAATAAATTAAAAAAAAAAAGAAATGCATCGATAAAACTTAAGATACAAAAACTGACAACTTAGAAAATTAAATTCTAAAGGGAATGGCTCTCAACTGCATATGGTCAATTTGAGGGGAAATGAAGTGAACTTGGTCAAAAAGAGGTTGAGGAGGGGGACTTTCCAAGCTCATTTACAACATTAAACTTGTAATTTTTCTGAAGTACACTACTTCTAAATGCTAGAGGGCAATAGAAGCAAACTTAGTCCACTTCCTCCATCCTGGATGTGTCATCATTGTCACCTTCCAGAGGCGGCATGTCCTCGGTGGGAGCAACAGTGTCAGTGTCATCTGATGTCAGGTCATCTTCATCAATACCTAGAAGAAACAGATGATGTTGAGTCAGTGGAGCCAGGTAATTTTAAATAAGAACGTTAAACACATTGAATGATAGTTTAACAGCCATAACTTGTAACGTAGAAACTAACCGAGACCCAGCTTGATCATTCTGTAGATGCGATTGGAGTGAGTCTGGGGGTCGTCCAAAGTAAATCCTGAGGAGAGCAGGGCGGTCTCGAAGAGCAGGATGACCAAATCCTTCACTGACTTATCGTTCTTATCAGCCTCTGCCTTCTGCCTCAGGGTCTCCACGATGGGGTGGTCAGGGTTGATCTCAAGGTGCTTTTTGGCAGCCATGTAGCCCATGGTGGAGTTATCTCTCAGGGCCTGGGCCTTCATGATCCTCTCCATGTTGGCTGTCCAGCCATAAGTGCTCGTGACAATGCAGCAGGGGGAGGAGACCAGTCGGTTGGAGACTGTGACCTGTGTGGACCATAACACAAATAATTAACACCATCTTCCTTTACTGCACAACAATATGGGTTGTATTAGTTTTTTATTAATGTTTTCATCTGCTCACCTTCTCCACCTTCTTCTCCAAGATGTCCTTCATGATCTTGCACAGGTTCTCGAACTGCGACTTCTTCTCCTCCTGCTTCTTCTTCTCGTCATCAGTCCTCAGGCAGCTCCAGGCCTTCCTTGGTCACTGACACCAGGTTCTTGCCCTCAAACTCCTTCAGCTGCTGGACACAGTACTCATCTATGGGCTCGATCATGTAGATGACTTCCAGGCCGGCTTTGCGCAGCCGCTCCACAAATGCAGAGTTGGCCACCTGGTCTTTGGTCTCACCTGAAATACAGATATGGAAATGCTGTAATATAATGTAATATAACAAGAACTCAGTTCACTTGATATTAAACAAAATTAGAGTAAATCCTCACCTGTGATGTAATAGATGTGTTTCTGACTATCTTTCATGCGTGTGACGTAGTCCTTTAGGGAAACCATCTCGTCTCCAGAGGCGGAGGTGTAGTAGCGCAGCAGCTCAGACAGCCTCTTTCTGTTCTGTGAATCCTCGTGGATGCCAAGCTAAAAATAAAGAAAACACTTAACTTTTAGCACCCTGCAGTTAAAAGCAAATGACTATTATAGGCCTATTAGGTGTAATCATTGACTTCCACAGTGCCTACATTTAAACAGAGGATAGCACTGACGGGCTGTATTCAAGTCTTTTCACTGTGACAATATGGCCTAAGGATCAGACAGATGGCTAATGAGTAAAAGGTCAGAGGAACAAAGGTTTGCACTTGAAGCAATAGTAAGCAACCTGCTTTAACTCAAATTATATTTGGGTTTCTCTCAGATCACATTAACACAGTATCAAACCACGGCAGTGCAGGGTTTAACACTAAGTTGCTGCCAAATGTTTTAAAGAGAAAAGATTAGAAAAAACATGCAGCTTGCACAGTGCAAGAAGAGGACGCTGACCTTGATGTTCTTGGAGAACTGCTCGTAGTATTTTTTGTAGTTGTCCTTGTCCTCGGAGAGTTCAGTGAAAAGTTCCAGGCACTTCTTGACCAGGTTCTTGCGGATGACCTTCAGGATCTTGCTCTGCTGCAGCATCTCTCTGGAGATGTTCAGGGGCAGATCCTCGGAGTCCACCACACCCTTAATGAAATCTGCCAGGATAGATACAAACAACCTCGTTAGCAACACAACAACATTTCTAAGATGATTCACTTATTTATTATTGAATTAATATCAGCTGATTATTTGATCTATGAACAGAGTGCTCAAGCTATTAGTCATTCCAGACGTGGGTTAATACTCACTGAGGTACTCAGGGATGAGCTCATCGCAGTTGTCCATGATGAAGACCCTGCGCACGTACAGTTTAATGTTGTTCTTTTTCTTTTTGTTCTCAAAGAGGTCGAAAGGGGCGCGGCGAGGCACAAAGAGCAGGGCCCGGAATTCCAGCTGACCCTCTACTGAGAAGTGCTGCGGGTAAAATCAGTTGAGATCCCTGTCAGTTTTCACATTTGATAATATTGATACATAAAACCATTAAAAACTTTTGCATTTTCAAGTAAATAACCTACCTTGATAGCCAGGTGGTCCTCCCAGTCATTGGTAAGGCTCTTGTAGAACTCTCCGTACTCCTCATTAGTGATGTCATCAGGGTTTCGGGTCCACAGGGGTTTGGTCTTGTTCAGCTCCTCCTGGTCAATATACTTCTCCTTGATCTTCTTCTTCTTCTTCTTTTTGTCGCAAGACTTGTCGTGGTCATGCTCCTCATCTGACCCAACGTCCTCAATCTCGGGCTTGTCCTCGTCCTCCTCGTCCTCCTCCTTTTCCTTTTTCTTCTCCTTCTCCTCCTCCTCCTCTGCCTCGTCGTCACTCACCTCCTTGTCTCGCTCTTTCTCCACCTAAAGAAATAATGATTCATTCGTAAACAACAGAGTTTTAGCCATCTGTTCTTAAAACAATGTATTAATCCAGCAGTTAATTTAGACGTCAATTTAAATCCTAAAATCACTCATTACTATGTATTTAAAGGCAAATTCTCTACTAAGATAAGTAAGAATGCAATCTGTTTATCAGTTTCAATGAGCACTTACAAAAAGTGTGATGGGGTAGCCAATGAACTGGGAATGCTTCTTCACAATCTCTTTGACTCTTTTCTCCTCAATGTATTCTAACTGGTCTTCTTTCAGGTGCAGGATCACCTTAGTGCCACGAAGCATTGGCTCAGCTGCAGAGGGTACAGACGGGTTAGTGCAAGGTACAGAGATAACCATGGCACCTTTTATTCATTAGATTGTTAAAACATAACTGTTAATTAACTACAAAACAATGGCAGCTACATTACTTACCGTTGTCCACTCTAACTGTGAATGAGCCACCAGCGGAGGATTCCCAGACGTACTGCTCGTCATCATTGTGCTTGGTGATGACCGTCACTTTCTCGGCCACCAGGTAGGCAGAGTAGAAACCCACACCGAACTGGCCGATCATGGAGATGTCGGCTCCAGCCTGAAGAGCCTCCATGAAGGCCTTGGTGCCAGATTTTGCGATTGTGCCAAGATTATTAATCAGGTCGGCCTTGGTCATGCCAATGCCTGTGTCGATCAGGGTCAGGGTGCGTTCCTCTTTGTTGGGGATTATTTCGATTTTGAGGTCCTTGCCATTGTCCAGCTTGGTGGGGTCAGTGAGACTCTCATAGCGGATTTTGTCAAGGGCCTGGAGGTAAAAAGAAGAAGAAACGTTTTACAGTAAAAGTTAATAAGTGCATTTTAAGTTGTTTGTAAGTATTTATAATCTTTAATTCCTTGTTATCAGCATATTACTATGCATTATAGTCACGGCATTTAACTTTACTTTCTTAAAACAAGCTCAACCCATATGTTTTGCACATTAGATTAAGATATTAGGCTTTGGACTAATACTATGACAAACTTACATCTGAGGAGTTGGAGATGAGCTCCCTAAGGAAGATTTCTTTATTGGAATAGAAAGTGTTGATGATCAGGGACATCAACTGAGCAATCTCAGCCTGGAATGCAAAGGTCTCAGCCTCCTCCTCCATTGGTTGGTCGTGTGATTCAGGCATCTGAGAAAAGAAGACAAATTAATATTGCTTTTTATAATGTGCATAAATCATAGAATACACATGCACATGCAAATATCTGCAACATAGTAGTACATCCTATAAGCTTTCTGCCTGTAGTGCAATTTCATGCTTGCTCAGTTCTTGGACTAAGATTAGAAAGCTAATTGCATTGCCACAATCAATAACTCTGCATGCTTTCATAAGACTAAAATGTAACCACATACTTCTGTCTGATCTCATCAAATTTTTGCAATTAACCAGACATTTTAAGGTCCTGTGTGCATGGCCGTGTTCATTGGTTGCTGCGGCACAGTGAGTCACCACACTGGCAGACCAATAAGGAGCCCTGCCAATCCCCCTCAGGTTACGTTCAAGTCACCTTACAATATTATATAATGGACTAAATGTCACCGTGTGAACCACCGATCTCACTAATCGCCGTAAGTGTTAAAACAATGCCTCTTGTCCTTAGTACATGGTTCGGATGTTACAGAACGTGCATCCACTTGACACTGTCTAATATCTGCATCAGTTACATGAAGTTGCAGTAAGGTGCTCATCACCACTGTCAGGTTAAGTGTGAGCATGTGTTGCTCCTGCAGACAGGTGGTGTGACAGATGGTCCGGGTCACCGCTCCACCTCTCTGTAATCCATCTTTGACTAAATCCGCCTGCTTCTGCCTTCAAGGAAATTATATAATGTGATTATTTTTTTATTTTCTGTGCAGCCGCAAATGCAATACATTTTTAAAAAAAAAGTATGTGGATCGCAGTGTGTTAAATGGAAAGTCTGAAACACTATTAGGAGATTCACAGCTGAGACCTCAGCCGTGAATAGATGTTATTGACACGATTATCTATCGTTCGATCAGGGATCAGCAAGTGGCTTGAATTGCATATCAGCAGGAATAAAAAGGTCTCCACCTGTCGGTTTCCCAGGCGAAATGCAAGTTTCTAGAAGGTACCATAACCAAAACGAGCTCTCTAGCAGCTTCCACAGGAATCGCAAGCTCCTCCTCTTGACCATCCGGGGAGAATTGACTGACCTACTCTATACCGGACGGATGGATGGATGGATGGATGGATGGATGAATGGACGGATGAACAGATCATCAGAGACAAATCTGCTCAGGAAATCTGATTAGGATTCATTAGGTTGAGGAGCTCCTGCCTGACAAGTGCAGCATGTGGTCCATGTGGCTGCTGCTGCCGCCGGGGAACACACAGGGTGATGAGGGTGGAAATAGTCTCCAGGATGAAGCTGGGAGAAGTTTTCCTAACGTGCCAATAACGCTGACATGTCAAATAAGCATCTCTGACATTCACATGTCATGTCAAAATGTGGAAAAACGAAAAATGTCAGACCCGAGGCATTTATGGCATCGTCTTAATCTGAACCTCATCACTATTTAAATGCAGGCACGCCATCGTCATGTTGCAAAGTACAAGCTTCGATGAGAACAGCATCAAAACAACTATTTTAGCATGAATGTCAGAGTAAGTCATATTTAGCATGTCTGTTATTGGGCTGGCATTATAAAATATATAATTTACCTTGTGTCTGGAGGAGTGATAGATGCGCGGAAGTCGGCTCTAGTGGCGACGGAGGAAGAGGATTAATACTCTTCTCCCCGAGCTGTCGAGAAATCCTGAGCTTTCCAGAACCATCTGGAATCTTCCCCCCGCAGCCCATAGGCCCGCTGAGCTGTCGATCACGACTGAGAGAACGCCCTCCCCGTTGCTTATTGGCTGGAGGAGGCGGGATTAAAGGATGGAGAAGCCTGTTTGTTCCGGGTTTGGAAACCGAAACGAGTGTGTTCACTGAAAATTCAAGAAACTTCCAGATCAACAGGATGAGTTGAGATTTAGATTCACTACTTCTGAAACTATAATAATATTTGTGTTATTAGTTTGCAGGAACCGAACAAAGCCACGACATCCACCAACAGACTCAGTCACATCACAAATCTTATTTCTGAAATAGATTTTATTACAAATTTGAATGCATTTCATTAAAAAAGAAAATGTGCCTGTAACAAAAAGAGACACAAGTCAAATCCACAGTGACTTTATATTACTCTTAATGGCTGCCAGTAGTTCCATGTGTAAGCAGCTGATAAAATGACAACCACACTGTGGCCTCCATAATTCCACTGATTAACTCCTATTGACTCGTTAATACTCCTCGAGGTGTGTTAGGATGAAATGTCAGTTTGAAGACGAAACATATCTTACAAAAATAAAAATTAACAAAGCAGGAAAGAGACACGAGCGTCATTTCTTTTAGTCAACTTCCTCCATTCTTGATGTGTCCTCGTCGCCTTCCAAGACTGGCATGTCTTCATCGGCAGGCTGGATGAGGTCTTCCACTGCGGAGTCATCGTCGTCAATGCCTGAGAGGGAAATTCATTCGTTAGCAAACACAAAGACTCGGATTATTGTACAATAAGACGAGTAAAAGAAAAAAAAAAAAACTTACCAAGACCAAGCTTGATCATTCTGTAGATGCGGTTGGCGTGTGTCTGCGGGTCGTCCAGTGTGAATCCTGAAGATAGCAGGGCGGTCTCGAAGAGGAGGATGACCAGGTCCTTAACAGCCTTGTCGTTCTTGTCAACCTCTGCCTTCACCCTCAAGGTCTCAACGATCGGGTGCATGGGGTTGATCTCAAGGTGCTTCTTGGCTGTCATGTAGCCCATGGTGGAGTTATCCCTCAGGGCCTGAGACTTCATGATCCTCTCCATGTTGGCTGTCCAACCATAGGTGCTGGTAACGATGCAGCAGGGGGAGGAGACCAGGCGGTTGGAGACTGTGACCTGTCAGTAATGAAATCTGGTATTATTGTCACGATCATACAAAATTAGCCGTAGAAGTTTTTTTACTGGAACTTAGATGATATAATTAATCTGCCGTGTCCGTTACCTTTTCAATCTTCTTGTCGAGGATGTCCTTCATGATCTTGCAGAGGCTCTCAAACTTATTATTGAGCTCCTCCTGCTTCTTCTTCTCGTCATCGTCCTCAGGCAGCTCCAGGCCTTCCTTGGTCACTGAAATCAGGTTCTTGCCATCGTACTCTTTCAGCTGCTGGACACAGTACTCATCAATGGGCTCGATCATGTAGATGACCTCCAGGCCGGCTTTGCGAAGGCGCTCAACGAAAGCGGAGTTGGCCACCTGGTCTTTGGTCTCGCCTGTGAACGGTGATTTGAATTCATTGCATCCATATGTTAATATAATTATAATACCACGTGTGTGAGAAACGTAAAGCAAAAGCACAAACAAAAAAAAATCTGTGAATTTGAATAGCTAACCTGTGATGTAGTAGATGTGTTTCTGGCTCTCCTTCATGCGAGAAACGTAGTCCTTTAGGGAAACCATCTCATCTCCAGAGGTGGAGGTGAAGTAGCGCAGCATCTCAGACAGCTTCTTCCTGTTCTGTGAATCCTCGTGGATGCCAAGCTAAAAAACACAAAACTGTGTTACTTAAATTGCAAATCAACCTAAACATGACCTTCAAATATTTAATCTGAAGGGTTGAGGTGAAAGAAATGAATGAAGGTGGATCAAATTACCTTGATGTTCTTGGAGAACTGCTCGTAGTATTTTTTGTAGTTGTCCTTGTCCTCGGAGAGTTCAGTGAAAAGGTCCAGGCACTTCTTGACCAGGTTCTTGCGGATGACCTTCAGGATCTTGCTCTGCTGCAGCATCTCTCTGGAGATGTTCAGGGGCAGATCCTCAGAGTCCACCACACCCTTAATGAAATCTGAATGAAGATAATAACTGTTTAGCCACCTAAAAACATGAAGAGGATGCTTCGTTTTCATATCGTGAAATCAGTCAAATGTAGTATTAATACATGACTTACTGAGGTACTCTGGAATCAGCTCTTCACAGTTGTCCATGATGAAGACCCTGCGCACATAAAGCTTGATGTTGTTCCTCTTTTTCTTGTTTTCAAAGAGGTCAAATGAAGCTCTTCTGGGCACAAAGAGCAAGGCACGGAACTCGAGCTGACCCTCCACTGAGAAATGCTGCGGAGAGAAGATATTGGTATGAATTTATCAAGAAGTGATGTGATAGATAATAAAATGCATGGGTTGCACTGTTTTATTGTGAGGAAATTGAGCTCACCTTGACAGCCAGGTGGTCCTCCCAGTCGTTGGTGAGACTCTTGTAGAATTCTCCATACTCTTCATTGGTGATGTCATCAGGGTTTCGGGTCCAGATAGGCTTGGTCTTGTTCAGCTCCTGAGCGTCAATGTACTTTTCCTTGACCTTCTTCTTCCTCTTGTTCTGGCCATCCTTGGAGTCCTCGTCCTCGTCAGAGCCGACATCCTCGATCTTTGGTTTGTCCTTGTTCTCAGCGGCCTCTTTCTCGACTTCTTCTTCCTTCTCTCCCTCCTCAAGGTCCACTTCTTTTTCCCTTGTCTTCTCCACCTTAAGTACATAAAAAGAAAGGGAGTTTTAGATTTTTTTTGTGTCACTATCACTGTTAAAATTTGTATAATCAGGTCTTAAATTTGATTGTTATCACATTTAGGGCCGTTAGAAGAACTTACATAAAGTGTAATAGGGTAGCCAATGAACTGTGAGTGCTTCTTCACAACTTCTTTGACACGCTTCTCCTCACAGTACTCTGTCTGATCCTCCTTGAGGTGAAGGATCACTTTTGTGCCTCTGCCAATGGACTCTCCTAAAATAAAAAATATATATAATCAATGATGAGAGCAGTGCCAGGAAATGAATCTAATTAAATTAATCATGTAAATTGTTCAATGTAGAAATATATCAGTAAGGGAAATAAAACTCACCAGTATCAACTTTGACTGTGAATGAGCCTCCAGCTGCAGACTCCCAAAGGTACTGCTCGTCATCATTGTGCTTGGTGATGACTGTCACCCTTTCGGCCACCAGGTAGGCAGAGTAGAAACCCACGCCGAACTGGCCGATCATGGAGATGTCGGCCCCAGCCTGCAGAGCCTCCATGAAGGCCTTGGTGCCAGACTTAGCGATTGTGCCCAGGTTGTTGATCAAGTCGGCCTTGGTCATGCCAATACCTGTGTCCATGAGGGTGAGGGTGCGAGCGTGCAGGTCAGGTCGGATTTCGATCTTCAGGTCCTTGCAGGACTCGAGTTTGCTGGGGTCTGTCAAGCTCTCATATCGGATTTTGTCCAAGGCCTAACAAGAAAGGACAAGTGAGTTAAAAATTGGCTGTTCAAACCATATACATATTTATTACAGTGGTGATAAAAGGCTGAGTGTACTTACATCTGAGGAGTTGGAGATGAGCTCTCTGAGGAAGATCTCTTTGTTTGAGTAGAAAGTGTTGATAATAAGGGACATAAGCTGAGCAATCTCAGCCTGGAAGGCGAAGGTCTCGGCTTCATCCTCCATCACGTGCCCAGCTTTCTCAGGCATCTAACAGAACACACATGTTAAGTTAAATAAAATCTTAAATATACCTCTCATACTACTTTGCTCTGAAATCAAGTTTTAATTTATATACTAAGTATCTTGGAAATAATTTCCTAGTGTGATATTTGAAATCTCTTCCCCCACATGTTGCAGACAGCCTCATGGCGTTAGGGGGTGGGGTGCTAGATGAACACATGGTTCTTCTGTCAATCAAGGACTTGCCATTTGGGAAAATGGGTGGAGCTCCGATGCTTTTCCCAACCCCCAAAGGGCTACATGCAACATGCGTCATTTTACACCTCTGTGTGAAAGGAAGGAGTATTGGCTTGCAGTTGAAAGTATAAAAGACTAATTAAGTTTGGTTTTACATACAGTCCATTCATGATTAAAGATTGTGATCCATTTGGTTCGACTGCATTCAAACGAATTGTGTGTGTTTTTTTGTTTATTTTTTTAAATAATACTCATTTGACTGCTCTAAGATGGAAATGTGCTGCATCTACTCTTTGAGCCAACTGGTCTTCTGCCCATTCGCCATTACTCTCACACTCAGGGTCACCCTTCCTGCCATGTGCTCCTTATGCGTTACAGACTCACAAAGACACTGATGGTAAAGACGCTATACTTCCAAATAAATAACTTGCATTAAACATCTGAATTAAGTTAAATGTAATTGGTTTTCCCACTTTTTATCATTTAATTGTTGTATTTCTTATGTAACCTGATTGAGTAGAAAATGTTTATGCCTCTCTGCCTCTCTGTGTTCCCACCGATTAAACACCCAATGTACCGGATATTCAATTTTTGCAATTTTCATTTAAAGCATAAGTGTAATGTCCAAAAAATATCTGCAGTCGATTGTAATTACCTTGAGTGTGATCTTGTCTTCTTTGATTTCTGGCAGTCAAATGTATCACTGAGCCGGTCTTCTCTTCTTGATAAGGCTCCAATGTGCACTTTGCTGCTCCTGTGGGCAGTAAGTTTCTCCTGGTGTGTTTTCTAGCAAGTAACTTTTGACTCTGTGAAAAGAACACAACTTGCCGGTGTCCTTTTATACTTCTGGGGGTGGTTTCTCGAAGCTCCCATTCAGAAGCTTCTAGAAGATACATTTGCGACAGTAAGGGGGGGTTTCAGGGAAAGGCCTGGAAGGGGATGGGGGTGGTTGGTGAGTGAGACAGCAGAGTCCTAAAGTTTATGTGTCCTTATAGGGCCGCAGAGTCACAAGGAGTGCCTGTCAATCACAATGAGAGCTTCCCTGATAGCTTGTCTGGCTGGTAGGCCCCGCACCCCCGCTCGTAAGCGTCACAGCTGTGCATTGCCTTTGCTATCAGCTGCTGTCGTTGTGCCCCACAGGACACACACATATAAAGACCATTAGGCACGCTTCAGTCTTTTTTTGGTGTGCAAAATTGGGGTGAAAATTAGTTTTCATGTGTTTTAGGACAGAGATCAGCTAATGTGCCGCAAATCGTAGATAGGCTGAGATTCACATACAATGAAATTAACTCTCATGGTCCTCTGTGCATAGAGGAGAAGAAGAAGACACAACTTATTTGTACTAGGTGGTTCTGATAACCTCATTGCCTGCATCAGTGACAAACAAAACAATATGCAAAACAAACATACCCATCATAACATGATAAACAGTAAATGGGCCGTGGTAACAAAAGCATGTTCTCTCTTTTAAATGTATGCTTAGTTTATCTGATATTTAGTTTGCAGTCGTCCAATGACAACTGACAATGTGAGATAGCATATTTTAAAAGTTCTGAGAAATAGACCCTAATCTAGGGGATTTGCCAGAAACCATGTAATAATTGAAATAATGTAATGATCGATTCTAAAATGTAGTGACCATTACAATAAAGCTACACATGTATGGCACATGGTTTTACAGTGATGGGGTCTGGGGACAGCATGAGGGCATGAACCCTGTATCACTATTACGAAATACAGGATGTTTCATACGGATATTTCTTCATTAAAAGAAACATGACTGTGAGCTTTTTGCACTCGTGTGTGCTATAAAAGGGGACCTGGGGAATTCTATCATACAGGGAATGAGAATGACACGTCTCTAAATTTTGTGAATAACAATGAAACTTGCCATGTACCTAAAGGAACTCACCACACAGTAAGACACAAGACTAGAACTCTCTGGTCCACTGTGGGTGTTGGTGACTCCATCTGACCAGAGGATGGCAGTGTGTGACACTTGCTACAACTGTTACGTAATCCAAACGTTTCCAGTTCGACAGCAAACACTGCTAGAAGCTTGACTGTCCGTGTATGTGAGAAACATGGAGAACTGTGGCAATAACTGCAAGGTGATATTCTCTGACACAGATTCCCCATAGTTTACATAGTTTGCTAGATTAAAATGGTGACTGTGAATGTGTGAGCTGGGTGTGCATAAACAAATGGATATTTCTGGATTTTAGGATGGATGGTGCATTTATAGGTTGTGTCCTGGGGCAACTCTTGAGTAATCCGATTACAGCAAAGGCCTCTGGGGTTCAATTACAATTCTTTAGAACATTATGTCCCCTGGTAATTATTTTATTTAGCTATTATTTAACTAGCTTTGGTATTCAGGAGACTTAACTATAGACTATAGTTACATAAATAATAGCCTTCTATTCTATTATAATAAAAATAAAAAGAATAGTCATCTAAAATGTACTCATTTAATTTAGGGGGAGTTTTTTGCTTAAAGAAAAATATAATTCACATATAATTCTTGTTTTTCTTACATATTTAAGGTCTCGACCATAATATGTTGTGAATTAAATTGAATATATCCATAATATTTGCTTGCCTTTTGTTTTTTTTTCATTTGTTTTTATTGCCATGTATTTTCTGAAGCACTTTGTCACCGGCATGCAGATGAGGAAGACTGGGGAAAGGTATTATTATTATTTCACTAATGTTAGACATGTACAAAAAACAATGGTTGGTTATATTCAGTAGACATTCTGCATGTCATTCCATCATTATTACAGTTTAGTTTTATTTTATTAATAAACAGAAACAAATAGGTGTATTTTTACTGCCAATGTTTCTACTTTGATTGTATTCATTTGTATTATGATCGTGTATGAAGGGTAAGTATGTTTATATTTCTAGTTTTGACTCTGACTCTTTATTTCTCTGTACGCATGGCTGCTGGGCTCCGGCGCTCTCGCACATGCGCAGTCGCTAACATCCGGGGATCGGACAAGGATGAACGCAAGTTTCCAAGATGGCGGCGGAGGGAGGAGGGAAGGAGATGAACGAAATTAAAACTCAGTTCACCACTCGGGAAGGCGTCTACAAACTCCTCACTCACTCCGAGTACAGTCGCCCGAACCGGGTGCCTTTCAACTCGCAGGGCTCCAACCCCGTCAAGGTCTCCTTCGTCAACGTGAACGACCAGTCCGGCAACGGCGACAGAATCTGTTTCAATGTGGGCCGGGAACTCTACTTTTATATCTACAAAGGCGTGAGAAAGGTAAACACCCTCCACCGGGACCACGGAGCCCGCGCTGCCCGGGAGCAGCCGGTCCGTTCGGGGTCTCCAAACGCGCCGCCCCGCCGCTGTCAACCCCCCGAGCTCCTGTCATTGAAGTGCGCAGACAAGGCCATGTAGCAGACCTAGCTAAGTTAGGAGCTAATTAGCTTCGTTAGCTAACATCGCCACAGTTGTTGTCTTTGCCTCGGTGGGACTCGTGTGCACTTCACGGTCCCTCCGGTTGTTTGGAGTTGTCGGCGTGTGGACAATCTGTGACACGAGTGACCCGAGAGACGTGTGAAAAATGTCCGTCGTGTCATGTCGTACATGATGCGTTTGTTTACCCTCCTTCTTTACACGGTCCACATCTGCACAAGTTGTCAACAGTGCTCAGCAGCGGTGGCAGCTTCAGTGTTTCCCCCCCTCCTCACAGGACCGAGAGTTCACACTGGAAGACAGTTGTGATGTAACAATGAGTGCAGTGTACTGTCAGGGTTTGAATGTAATGCAGTGTGATCCACTTTGTGGCTTGGACACAGCGGTGATGCCATTGCAGTGGCAGCGCATTGACAGCGGTGATGATGTTGTGGTCAATCCCCGAAGCCTGAAATCCTGTGAGATACGATCTTATCCAATTGTAGAAACGATCAGAGCAACTGGCAATGATTTGACATTCCTCCTTTTGTAGAACTGGTGTCAAACCAGTCGGAGACAGTTGTTGGAAATCATTTGATACAGTAAAAATACAGTAAACATCTGCATTTAAAAGCATTGTACATGTTAGTCCAGTGTACTTTTGAATGCTGATAAGTAACAGGGTGTGATTTAAATGTTGTTGTTCAAGTTTATCTATGTTAATATCTTATAGGACGATATAAGTTGACAAAACAGTAAGTTATTGTATCTGTATATAAAGTATGGTATATACCCTGAACTGCGTTTAAAATTGACACCTTTCAAGCACAAGTAGTTTTATGTAGGCAGTATTAATTGCATGGACAAAACACTTTACAATTATTTTGATCATTCTTATTATTCACCCTTTCACACACGCAACGCTAGGATCAATTTAGTGTTCAATGTCATACTCTAACACACTTTGATATGTGGATAAGAGGAGCTTGAGGCTGCCCCCTAGAATCACTGGTTTGAATCCCAAACATTCCAAAAAGAAAGTGAGTTAAAATGAAATGGCAGCTTAATAGTTTACAAATTCACTTCTGCCAGGGGGTTGAACTGTGGACATGCTGAAATAATCACTCAATTACTAACTGAGGGGAATGAAAGTGTCGTGAAATAACTTTCCCCCTCATTCGAGATTTCCATACAGTTATCTGTGCTGTCCAGCTTCCTTGAGAGATTTCAAAGTAAAAATATCGATGTCTTGAATTACACTACACCCAAAAAAAGCTTTAATAGCTGTTAAGCAGAATTAACATATTTCTTGCACGCCTGTTTGAAATCCGTCCAAGTTCCTTATTTTATTTAGAGCTGTCTCACTCTGAAAACACTTAAAAGCCAGAATCAAATTTGCATTGCATATATTCCAGGTTAGCAGTACTGTTCAAATATTGGTTTTGGTGGCACATGCTTAAAGGATAATATCCTGCTGTATTCCTTTGGCAAACTTCAAACACCACATATTTATTTCCTAAAGCTTCACAGTGTCATGTTTGATTTACATCAACATAGGGCTGGGCGATAAAACGATAAAGATAATTATCTTGATGTAACTTGTCTTCGATAGAAATATAAGACATGGTCGATTCAACGTTAATAGAACTCATTCCATCCATGTTTTGACAGACAACACAAACAGCCAATGATAATGAGAATAGCACCGCGCCGACCTAATCATGTGGCTGGAATAGAGTTATAGCCACGTCAAGTTAGGTTGGCGCACACAGCGATGGAGAAGCAGCAGCACACATGGTAATGTTTGGCTCCCGCATAGAGGTGGACGACTCTGCATCGATGCAGTTACTCAACATAATTGATTCATGTTTTCCGCTACGTTCACTGTTTTTAGCGGGTTTCCACTGCTGAATAATTATAACCAGTGCTGCTTCAGGATCAGGACAGACGCTCATTAAAAGGTCTGGTCGTCCTGTGTCTGTGTCTCCTGTCGGAGTCTGCTTCTTCCTCACTCCCCCTCTGACCTGCACTCACTTTACACTTTAACAATAAACACCAGCACTGATCAGAAGTTATTAGGACACCAACGGTACTGACGCTTACTTGGTGTATCTTTGTCAAGCTTTCGTGGTTTTTGTCTATTCTCAGCAGTATCTAACAGTTACTGCAGCAAATCAAAAAATGATTATTTTAAAATGTACTCATCTGTTTGCATTTGTTATCATTCTAGGCTGCTGATCTTAGTAAGCCCATTGACAAGAGGATATATAAAGGAACGCAGCCCACGTGTCATGATTTCAACCCACTCACAGCTACAGCAGAGAGCGTCTCCCTGCTGGTGGGCTTCTCAGCTGGTCAGGTGCAGCTCATAGACCCAATAAAGAAGGAAACCAGCAAACTCTTCAATGAAGAGGTGGGTTTTAAGTCAGCGTTATCAAAGAACAAATACCAACGTTACCTTATGTTTTGATTAGTCCAATCAAATGAGTATTATTTCAGAGATGGAATGACTGGCTGACCTGTTTATCTTTGTTCTTTCTGTCTTCGTTTCTCTCTCTTCCCCCAGAGACTTATAGACAAGTCGAGAGTAACATGTGTACGATGGGTTCCTGGTTCAGAGAGTCTGTTCCTGGTGGCTCACTCCAGCGGCAGCATGTACTTGTACAATGTGGAGAACACCTGTGGCACGACGGCGCCTCACTACCAGCTCCTCAAGCAGGGTGAAAACTATGCTGTGCATACCTGCAAGAGCAAGTCGGCCCGTAACCCGTTACTCCGCTGGACAGTGGGTGAAGGTGCGCTCAATGAGTTTGCCTTCTCCCCGGATGGCAAGTTTCTGGCTTGTGCGAGCCAGGATGGCTTCCTGCGGGTATTTGGCTTTGACGCCGCAGAGCTCCACGGGACAATGAAGAGCTACTTCGGTGGCTTACTGTGTGTGTGCTGGAGCCCTGATGGACGATACATTGTGGCAGGAGGGGAGGATGACCTGGTGACGGTGTGGTCGTTTTCAGACTGCAGAGTGATCGCACGGGGGCACGGTCACAAGTCGTGGGTGAGTGTGGTGGCATTTGACCACTGTACCACCAGCGTGGAAGACGGTGACCCCCCTGCTGAGTTCAGCGGTAGTGACGAGGAGTTCCATGAGCAGATTCACTTTGGTGCAGGCAGAGACAGAGCGAACAGCGCTCACTCTCGGCTTTCTAAGAGAAACTCTACAGACAGTAGGCCTGTTAGTGTGACCTACAGGTTTGGCTCAGTGGGGCAGGATACTCAGCTGTGTCTGTGGGACCTTACGGAGGACATTCTCTTCCCTCACCTTCCTTTGTCTCGTACAAGGACTCACACTAATGTTATGAGTGCCACAAGCCCTCCAGCCACTGGACAAACTACTACTACTACTACTACTGTATCCACCCCCACCACCACCACCACCACAACCACCACCACCACCACCACTAATCCCAGTGGCACCAATGGTAAAGACAATGTGAGCAATAGCAGCTCCAGTGGTAACACACCAAACTCCCTCCCCAGCACCCTGCCTCGGTCCAATAGCCTGCCACACTCCTCCAACCCGGCAGGGGGCAGCACCCCCAACAGTCACACAGGCAGCAGCAACAGCAGCACCACCACCACCACATCCACCAAGGGCAACAGCATCATCGACAGTGCTTTTATCGCCACCGGAGTCAGCAAGTTCGCAACACTGTCGCTGCACGATTCGCGCAAGGAGCGCCACGAGAAGGACCACAAACGAAACCACAGCATGGGTCACATCAGCAGCAAGAGCAGCGACAAGCTCAACCAGCTCAGCTCGACGCGGACGGCTAAAGCCGACGCGGCTAAGACTCTGGGCACGACGCTGTGCCCGCGCATGGATGAGGTGCCACTGCTCGAGCCGCTGGTGTGCAAGAAGATCGCTCACGAGAGACTCACTGTGTTAATCTTCCTTGAGGACTGTCTGGTAACAGCCTGTCAGGAGGGTTTCGTTTGCACATGGGCTAGGCCGGGGAAAGTGGTGAGTGACAGGCCTCTCGAGGATACTGTCATGTGACACCTCTCAACTCACATTGCTTCTAGTACAGGAATTTTCTCGCAGCAGGCAGAAGCTGTTAATGCCACTGTGTTTCGGTCTCGGTTATTTCAGATTTACACTAAAAACCCTCAGCTTTGTTGAGATCGCAGTACGCGCACATCCTCTTCCGACAGTAAACCTCATGGCCTCACAATTCTGCCGCTTGTATAACACATTCACATTACGCTGTTGTTTGTTATCATTGTGTGTTATCTGTCTCTCCACAGGGATTGCAATCATCTCAAAACAACCCAGCCAACTCCCCCAGTGGAACAGTAGTATAGCCCCAGTGCTGGTGCTGCTAATGACAGCTCCATGCAGCAGAGACGGGGATGACCAAGGCCACGGCCCCTGCAGCGCTTCTTCACACACTGTCACACACCACATGACCTCCAGTGTCACCCTCATTCTCATCCTTAAACCACCCAGATGCCCTCTTTTGTGTTCCTGCTTGTGATCAGATAAACCGACGTTGGCCGAGCCAGGGTTAGAAACTTGACCTCCTTTTGTGTCGGGGGGGTGGCGGCGAAAAGGGTGTTATTGGAAGTAGGAGGGCGAGCTCTAAATCATCCAGGAGGTTCATGAAAGGGGCTCACTGGCTCACTGTTACATCCACGGTCATATCAAGTCACATCTAATCCGAAAATAACAAACTCTCGTACCCGAGCCTTTTGTGCCTGTAGTTCAGAAAAGACTAAAGACGGCGCAGGCTTCGTGGTAACGCCTCAACCTTACCTATGGCGTGGGTTTAATTTGGTCGTACCTGTTTCTTCACGTGCATTCACAGATAAAGGGAATATGAGGAGGGGTTGTTTTTAGAGCAGCAGCATATCCTCAACTCCAAGTCTCTTTCATTCTCTAACCTCCTGGGTGATCCCTCGCGCAGCCACATTCCTTTCAACACCTGCTCAAGAGAGACTGAAACAATTTTTTTTTTTCCTTCCTTTACAAATATTTCAGTCAGAGGTATCACACTTAAAAGTGTATTTTGCACAGATTCTTTTTTTTCTTTTTCCCCATTTTTGAATTCATGACAGTGGAGGATGAGCGATATAATTTTTTGGACAGTTTTGGAAGCACTTGAGGAAAACGGCGCGTTGTTGCCTCCTGTCTCAACGCTGGATGCTGCAATCCTAGTTTTTTACATGGAAAAAAAATTGTTTGCACTTAATAGTTAGAGGAGAATGGCTTTACATTTTTGGAGTGTGTAAGGACTCCCCTGACAAGGTTGAAATATAAATAGAATTTAAAAAAAACATTTGTATCTATTGAACATTTATTTTAATATTGTTTCAGATTAAATGGGCCCTGTATTATATGTAAATATTGTACTTCAATGATTTTTGGGTGAAACCATCATGACATTAGTTGAAAGATCCTCATTTCAGAAAATAGTGATATTTCTAATACAGAAAAATCTATACCTAATATTAAAGAATCTTGAATATGCAGGTGAAAATGTTTCTTTTCTGTTGTACATAAAGAGAATTCAGGTGTATTTTTTATTAATGAAACGTTTGGTATAAGAGATCTATGAAATCTTATCTAACAGGTAGTGCTGAATGCTAGCTAGCCTGTCGCTGCAGATTCCTTTTACGACGTAGGCAGGTAGGCGCAGACGCAGCGGTCTAATTCAGCCATCACTCTGAGCTCAGGTAAACCACAGGAAAACTAACGCTCGCCCGTTAGCACTAGTCCCATCCATCGACGTGCGTGTGAATTCACTTGAACTAACGAATAAGACTGACAACCATGTTCTGCAGACAGGGCTGAAGTCTGTGACTCCTGTCGTCGTGAGTAATAATTAACTGAACTGATGCTGAACTTGTGAACAAAACTCTTTGACACTGTGTTGAACAGCGACTGACTGATGTCAGCACCGGATGGTAGATGAGTGCTTGGAGTGTGTGTGTGCGTGTGTGTGTGTGGGGGGGGGGGGTGGTTTGTTTCAAGCACCCGCAAAAGGAAGAGTGAGGATTTTAAAACTAGTTGGAGCCTTTTCCTCCATGTGACGCCTATTAAAACAGCTTTGACAGACTTAAAAGTTCTGACTGTGTTTATTATTTTAGAGTGTTGATACACTAATCACCACCATGAAACCCATGTTTGTGTGTAACACTGTGATTGTGCTACTTCACTGTGAATATACCCCCATGTTTCCCTTTAATTAAGAGCAGAGGTCAGGTTCAACACAAGATTATTACTATGACTACGTTAACTGGACACCAATATTCTGAATAACACATTTCAATTATGTTTACATGAGTTGCTGATATTTTCGAGCGTAGTACGATGAAGTCAATATACAAAATTGTCACAAAATGCAGCGAAAAAATTCCATTAAGCTCTTCTACTGAGTTAAAGACAAAGGCTGTGTACATAATGCAACTAAGATTGAAAGACTCCACATGTCTTAATTTGATTATGCTGAATATGATCTTATTGTCAAGACAATCAGATAGTGCTGTTTTACATGGCAGTGTCTTATTCAGACTATTGTCGGTGTCCATGTAAACATAGTCACTGAATTTGATTAAACAAAAGACACAGGCGTAGTTTGTGCAGAGGTTAAGGGGGGAAATCTTTGAAACTCTTGTGGTGGTTTACCAGTGACGAGCTATTAAAGGTGACTACATTCTATATACAGCTGAATACAACGTACACTTTGAGATGTTAAACTATTGCAAATATATCTGGGTTTACTTAATATGAAGCCAAGGCCAATAACAAGTAATGGAAGGGATATTCATTCGTGTTAAAATCGAATATCAATTATTCACTTGGATACTAAACTAAGTAAGAATTGATCCTGATTGTTTTATGCCTCTTCCACATCAAATTATATTATATTAACACCTAACGTTCACGCCGTGATCTGAAAAGATTTGAATGGTGGTAATAATTGATTAGGTATTTCTTTAATAACCTTAAAGCCACGTTTAGTGTCTAGTTGTTGTGTGAAGTCTGCTACAAGATGTTGTTGGCTGTTCAAATAATACATACAAGTGGATTTTATTGCAGCTCTGCATTTATCATGATGTCATAACATCAACTTTCTCTCAGCACCCAAAACTGACTGACTTCCAGCATCCCTGCATGTTAGTGCTCCAGTTGGCCAGTTGGGGGCAGCATTGCTTGGACAAATGCAAGCACTTAACTTACATTTGATCAGCTTTCACTGGATCAAACAGGGAAAACATGCATATGTCTATATGGACACCCCGCCCCCCCACACCCCAACCCCTTTATAAATGTATTCCCACCACTTCTTCCTGCTCCTTATATGTACTTTATGTTCCAAGCGGGGAGTAAAACTGCTCCTCCATAATTTATGAGTCACTTTTGGAAGAAACACTAGCACTCACGGCCATTAGCAGCCTGTGGCCTCAGCGTGAGGGGTGGGAGGTCTGATCAGCAGGCCAGAGAGAGAGAGAGAGGCCCCGCTCATCCTGACAGGGTGTCACTCACCACTCGACAGGCTCCCACTGACTCTCTGCTCTCCCCTGGGCCGCTCGCATCAGTGTCGAGCAGCCACCAATCAGAATCAGAGTAAGAATCGGGGTTCATTGCCAACCACACATGGAATTAGGAATATAAAAAGGATTGTTCAATATTAATGATAGATTACAAATTGAAGTATGTACAGTATGGACGTTTTTGGCCAAGGAAGTTCTGGGTGGGGATATTAATGCCGGGGAGTGATGGGGTCCCGGGCCTTGTTGATGAGGTCAGCAGCAGTTAGGGGGGGGGGGGGGGGGAGCTTTTGGTCCTGATGGCTCACGGCCTCCTGCCAGAGGGACGTGGCCTTCAGTGTTTATGTCCAGGGTCGGAGGGGTCGGCTACAATCTAATCAGCTCACCTCAGAGTCCCGGAGGCGAACAGGAAAACGAGATAAAGTGTGCACCAAGGCGGCCGTCTGTGGCGCCTATCTTGGAATTGGATCAGTGCTTTGAGAGATGTCTTCTAAAGCACCATCATACTAATTATAATCCCGTATATATGCTCTGGTCTTGTTTCCTCTAATCTACATTTTGTTGACCACATTTATTCGTTTTTACAAGCCCGGTCGACCTCCCCCCCACCCCTCTCATCCCAGTGGCCGCTTGAATAACTGCCATGGCGTACACAGTAACGGCTGCATTAATCTGGCATCCTCGGGGGAAACGGGTCCCACTCGACAGGAATTCAATAGACGCAGAGAGAGAGAATCCCATCGCTCATGCGAGGCCCCGTTTTAATCATCTTCTCAGCGTGATGCAATTCCCTCGTCTGCATGACTCCACATATTGACCCCGAGTTCTGTTTACGTAGCAAAAAGTCTGCTAGGATGATGAATGATGGCTATAACAGCTTGAAGCCTGGAAAATGAGCTGCAGTCAATGTGTTGCAAAAAAAACCCAAAACGTGACGGTTTAAGATAGTGGATGGAGAAAAAACGAATGCATGGAATTAAGCATGCGTCAGTGATGGATTCGATGGATGGAACAAATAGCCATTAGTCAGATTATGAAATTGTGAGACTAGTAGTGAGATCAGACACAAAGCAATGACTTTGAAAACAGAGGAGCTTGTACTTTAGTCTAATTTCCTTGTTGATCTTCTCGTACTTTAAAAGAATTGAAATAATAATTGAGATGGGGCCAAAAATAGGTAAAGGGTATAAAGGTGCACAGATGTCTGGAACCTACAGGAGGCACTAAATCAACTGCAAACTGGCCCTCAACTCTTCAAACAGTTTTATTGGCTATTTAATTGGGGAATATTACACGCATTACTACATTATTACCTTAAGCAAACCAGCCAGGGATTGGAGTCATGATTATGCAACCAAGTCCGGTATTCCTTCGACTTTTAGCTCGGGTTTTGGTCTCCACCAACAAATCATCATTCTCATCAGCTGCTAAATGAACCACTGTTGATACTATAGACCTATGTGCTGTTTGTGGTTAAAGTCACGTCCAGGTTGTTAGAAAATAATTGTCTAAGCACCTGACGTCTGTGTGTGTGTGTGTGTGTGTGTGTGTTTTAAAATATGTATCAAGCCAAGTTTGTAGCTCCACTCACGGTCTGAAAAGTTTACATCAACCAAAGTCACTGTTCAATTTACCCCGAATGAAAAATCCAGTAGCTTATTCCCGACAACTGGAACAAAGTTCGGTGAATCAACACTTTGCAAATTAATTAATTCACTGTGGCGTATCACTAGTCAATGATTAAGTTGATATTATAACAGAGGATACCTTGTGCTTTTATACAGTTTTGTATAATTAAAATAGTGAATATATTTCTTTATCTTCAACTGAAATTATTGCTTTATTTATCTTCATCATTGTTCAATATGTTCTGCTTTTCTCACTAACAAATGAGCTCCATAGCTTTAGGTTTATTGATGCATGAACAGTGCAGAAACTGACCCGGTACATTTCACACACGTCTTTGTGTTTTTCTTTCTTCCTTTTCGTCCTTGCCCTCAAACAAACTAAATAGAACGTAGTTTCAATGGCAACAGCACGTTACAGTTTCAAGGGCTCCAGCATCAGTTAACCATTAGTCACCAAGAACCGAGAGCGCCGTGCCACTTCCTCCTATTCTCAGTTCTATTCTGGGCCGTGTCCCCCCGAGGTGCAGGCCCAATTACTGAGCCTCCACCATGGGAGCAGCTGCACAATTTGACTTGTCACATGACCTCAGCTTGAGCGGTCCCAGCATCGCGTCTTCACACCGCATTAGGAATTAAAAGTTCACGAGATAGAGAATAAAACGGGACTTCTTGCCCTGCAGAGATCCACAGAGGAAGCTTTGTTGGGCTTTGTCAGTGTGAGACTCTGCTCTCAGTTAAGTGCTCGGGATATACTGTATGCCTTACATTAAGAAAGGCCCTGCAGCAGAGTCTGCCAGAGGATATATTTAATGTACTGTAAGGAGAGGCCAGTCAGCGATAACTTTGCAGTTGCTCCAGATTGTGAACAGTGTGCAGAACCGATTGTTAAACGTTGGCAGAGCAGGGTGGGGGGGATGGGGAATCAATGCAGCTTCAGAGCAGCCACTGAGCTCGGGCCTCGGCGGAAAGCGTCGATACTGAGCTGCGGTCCAAACACTTCAAATGAAAATGCGTCTGCAGTGGCAACCACGGCAAAGATGAAGTTGTATTAGTGTCCTGGGAGCTCTCCAGGTTCTGTGAAATAAATACCTCTGCACCAAAGACCTATTACCGCGGACAGTGCGATAAAATAAAACTAATAATAATGCTCCCTATGTGGAACGTGGCGTGATGAAAACACTACTCCTCTGTTTGCCTTGTCATTGACGTATCACTGGTGTGTTTAAATGTTGTGTCTTTCTGCAGTCACAGGAGTAATGAGACTCTTGTGATCGAGAAACCTGTTGAAGATGGCCTAAGTGGGAGATTATTTAAATGGAACAAGGTGTCTCGGGGGATCTCTTTTGATCTCAGCAAATTTGTGCGATATAAATAACTTCAAATGAATTATGCACGCGCAGTGGGAATGCTAAGTCCACAGATTCCCCCAAATTTATGACTGCCCTGATGAGCACTTTCTGATTTACCTTGTTCTACATTATTGTCAACTTGAGGTAGCTGATATTGTAATCTGAAAGCCTTGTTTAATATATATTTGTCAATAACAAGTTGTAAACCAAAGTGAATTATCCCAGAATCGCTTCAATAATTCACTGGAAAGTCAAATTTCTGTTAAAGAAGCCAAAAATCCAACATTCGTCTTTATTTAGAACAGTCCAATAAAACAGGCAATATGAAGAATATTCCATAAAGATTTACTTTTAAAAGGCTTTTTTCTTTATAGAGGATGCAAAAGAGACAATAATATATAATTAGTAGCAATTAAGGTCACTGTAATCGAACGTAACTCTTGCAGAGTTCATGGTCCCTGATATCTCCCCAGCCACCGTTTTTCACGTGCGGGGCCACCCCCCCGACCCCGTTGGCTGGCAGTCTCTTAGTGATCAGGAGGTTCTTTGGGAACAGCTGGTTCCCGCTGCTCTGTAGGATGTTTTCTATCTTGGTTTTCTGGCTGAGGGGCATGCACGAAGCCTTCTTGTGATGCATGCCACAGTCGCCGGCGTGGAAAATCCGTGGCGCCTCGCTCACCATGACCTTCCAGTAAGAGGGCAGGCAGGACACGGTCAAGTGCTGCAAGGACCAGTCCCAGTTGTAGTCATCATAAGTGCAGAACGTGTCGGTGCACTTGATGAGCTTCTGGTATGTCTCTCTGCTCAGAGCCATCCCCATGTTGTGCTCAGTGGACTTCCACGCCTTCACCTCCACCTTGTTTGCTTTGCTGGAGTAGCCAATGTGGCTGTAGCTTCCAAGTGTGAGGATGTCACAGTCTGTGCACTGCTCCCGCTTGAGAGCGGACATCAGCTTTAAGAGGTGGATAAAGTCCGGAGACACGTAGTGGTCCTCTTCGATCAGCAAGACCAGACCCTTGTGGTCCTTGAGAACCCTGACCCTGTCCCATACAAAGTGCAGCTTCCACCACCAGTGGTGCTTGGTCTGGGAGAACTTGGCCTCGCGGTAGTGACCGAATGAGTCGGGGTACTCTGCGTTGATGCATCCCAGGTTTAAGGCTTCGTCTTTGGGAATGTCTCTGGGGCAGTCCCTGGGGTCATGTCCTGGGAACTCCTGTGGGTACAGCTGGATGCTGAAGGGGAAGAAAATCTGAAGGACTTGACAGAAGTCAACAGAAGCCACCACTTTATTTATCTCAGGGGACCAGAAGTCATGGCTGAATATCAGCAGTATGCTCTCCACACCTCGAACTTTCCGCAAACTGTCCACTAATAGCTTAAGGTAATCTGGTCGATTGTGGACCTGAACCACCACAACCAGATTGTCTTTCTGTCGCGAGGTCTTAAACTTCTCCTCATTTCTTATTGTCTGGTCAAAGTTTAGCTGGAAGACGATGCCACGGTAGACTAAAGTGGTGTTATCTACCTCTGGCTTGGGGATCTTCTCTTTATCCTTTACTTTTTCCGGATGTGTGTCATTTACTTGTACAATAAGAGGTGGAACAGGTGCCCGGCTCACTGCGGGCGTGACTTGCACCTGGATATTGTTTTTGATGCTGCTACTGCTGCTGCTGCTGCTGCTAACGCTGCTGCCTTTCTTCGCCGTCTCCACCTCCTTGGGGATTGATGCAACGTCGTTCTTTTTCTGCCTTCCGCTGCTCCAGAAAGCTAGGCCACAGACGACAACCACCAGAGTCAGTATCACCACCTTCCTCTTGTAGATTCGGAATCTCATGATAGGGGCTCAGCCTCTTGCGAAGGGAGAGAACTTGATTGTGGAGGGTTGCAGCGGAGCTGGTGGTGCTTTCCACGGGGAGCAGGCTTGATTAAACAGAAGCTGTGGTGAGGCTAATTGTTGGCAAAATGAACAGTTGCTGTAAACATGGATCCCACTGGAATGTCATTGGTGGTGAATGAATCTTCCATAAGGCATGACCGGTGCTGGGAGGCCGCAGGGTTGCAGTGCGCATGAACCACCTGGATGAAAAATAAAACAGGAAATAATTAGAGCTGAGTAATGGTTTAAATCATTAGCATTGTTTTCTAATTACACATCATATCATAACATGGCAAATTTAGTACATGTAAAATACAAATATTTTTGAAAATTTATAAAGTAATGAAACTGATGTTGATTCAATCAGCATTCACTCCCTGTGTCAATGACTCCTGAGTAGACACAGGTTTTTAAATCAGCTCCGATCGGCAGTGATGGGAACGTTACACCTGGATGAACGTCTTTCTCGTTTTATTCTCCCATCACCAATGAACCGGAGGAATGGAAACAAAAAGAGAGGAAAATTCCTCTTCTAGCAATAGGAAAAGTCAACTAACTTTTTCAGCGATTAATCCATATATTAAAAAAACCTGCATATACCCTCTTATTTTGGTGTCAAAGATAAAATGAGTCCAAACATTTCATGGCATTCTTACTTCAACACCCCACACTAAGTCGACAACTAACCCAATACCATGACGATAACTTAATTCAGAGAAGAAAACCATGAGATTTCATGGAAGTTATTGGCCATTAAGTTACGATTATTTCATCAAACTGCTTCATTTAATGCATGTAAATAGTATCATTTGATGTACAACATAGTGCAACAAGCATAAGCAAAAATAGTTCTAACTTCATTGTGCATGAAAATCCAATAGTCTCTATGAAAAAAAAGCACCATAAATTATTCAACGCATGAATCACGCTGGACTTTCACTTACTGCTAAGCTGCTGACCCCGTCACAATACTCTCACTCTTTAGTCTTATTGTCAATGTTGATAATAGCTCAATACATATGCTTATTTCCTTGGGCGTAAATGTCTGTTGTTAACGGCTTTGTAAATATTGATTCGTCCTTTCTGCTCAGATCAGCTGAACAAGCCTCCACATCTCATTTGTTATTAAGTTAGTGGTCTCCTTCATCGGTCTCCTCTTAGTGTGGATCCAACACTGCCTGGTACAGGCAGTACACACCAACAGAGACTGTGATATCATGAATAAATACTGGGGCTGGGCAATAAATATCAATAAGTACCGCAGTGTAATTTTCATCAATAGCATGATAATTACCGATATCGACTGATATCCTGATGCCATTTTTGACCAAATGGTTCAGCCCTAATAAAAACCTTCCTGATGGCTGTTATTTAACTCTAAGACAATCTAATGCTACCAGTGAACATGCACTTTAACATAGAAATACTTGATTTAGACTATATATATATATATATATATATATGCCGTATATATATTGAAGTATTGTAGATTAGATTCCAGATCTACCTAATCAGACCTTAACAGCTTGTACCTCTATGTTTCATTCTGTATATTTACAGCTTGATGGATCACTTGAAACGTGCATCCTGCAGCAGAGATGTCTGCCATCGTCCCAGTGGTTTTATTCTATCTCTGTCCGCATCAGTCGTGTTTCCTCTGCTCGTTTACATCTGTCATGTTTCACTTGAAGCCCCCGCAGCGCTGAGTTCCACTGTCCTGAATGTGCCGCTGTCAGTACGGACACAGCCTCCGTCCATTTTAACGTGACAACCCGTTACCGTTGTGAAGTCACCGACACGAAGCCGGAGACGCTGCCGTGTCGGTCCCTCTCTTTAAAAAAGACCCCACGACGAGCATCCACGGACATGCTAGCTGTGAGTTAGCTTCCGTTAGCAACTAGCCAGGCAGCCTCCGTCCACCGCGCAGTGAGCCTCGTCAACAACTCCCCCCCCCCCACCCCCCACTCCCACGACCAGACCCCCAGCTGCGGGCACAGAAACGCCATATTTACCTAGAACTGGAGAAGCCGCGAGGTCTTTTCACCGAGGAACGTCGACGCTGGACTCCCGCTCTCCTCCATTCCGTCCGGCGGGCTGCACGGGGAACGCGACTCGAAGCTAGCCGCTGTTCAAAGCCCAAATGCCGAACCACTGCCTGCTCCTGCCGCTGTCCCACAATGCACCGGTCCAGAGGGGGGCACCCGAGACACCCAAATATGATTCATGATTTCCTCCATCATGTCATCTGGTCACTCAACACACACAACAAGGTTTAATATATATCTAAATAAGAAACCAGCCCTAAAACGGAATCAGGACACAGTCAGAGCTCAAGTAGATACATAGGAAGCTGGATTCAGTATATCATAATTATTAATGAATGAGTTATGGAGAAAGGGGTGAGATTTAATAAGTTTGATTTCTTCTCACTCCTTTCGAGTACGTTGTTGAAATCATGAAGCCCTTGATTTTTCCCCCCTCATCAGTTTATAAATAATACTTGTTTCACTCTCACTGGTTTGGATAAGTCCTTTTTTATTAATATTAATATGTTGCTGCTTCAGGTGGCATACACTACTAATAATAATGATGTATAATAATGTACTGGGAAGCTTAAGCTTCCAAGAGCAAGCCCTGATGCTCACAACAAGGGGATTTCTGCATATCCCACTTTTAATAAACTCTTTTTATGCAGCACTTTTCAAAACAAAGTTACAAACCTCAAACGAGATCAGTTAAGACAGGACAAATACAATCAGTCAATAATACAAAATGAAAATCTAATAAGACCCCCCCCCAAACATTCATTTATATGATTTATAGTCAATAGGAACATAGGGATCAATACAAATCTTTCCTAAAAAAGATGCATTTTGAGAAGTGATATAAAAGATGTCCCGAAATCTGCAAGCCTCAAATCCTCAGGCAGGGAGTTCCAGAGCTTTTTAAAACGCATCACACAACAGCTCAAGTTCAAGCCACATCTCTGTGGCTAGACATGTCTCCACCTGTCATGCTTTGTTGGGGAACTTTATGTACAAATGTATGTGTTGGTCATAAGGGCCTTAACGGAGACAACATGTGATACAAAGTGCTCATCTTGTTTTTGTAACTGCTGGAACAGATGTGTGGATGTGTTTTAATCCCTGTGGATTTGTGGTAAAGTGTGATGATTGTACTTCTATATGTATATTATAGATTTCTTTCTGTATTTTATTATATATTTGTTGTCCCTTATGAGCCTGGGCGTTCACTTAGATCTGAATTTCTTTCTTTGAATATTTTATTGCAAACCTTTGATGAAGGTTTGACGTATACTGTCTTTTATTTTATGTGCTGTGCTGTTCTTTAGTAGTAGTAGTAGTAGTAGTATGTTATTTATGTATTTTGATTTTTTCTACGGATATGGACATGTGAGTCTGACAGAGAGAAAGAAAGCTAAACTCACATGTGATTTTTCAGAGCTGCTGGTCAGTACCAACATCTGTTCACCTAAACTGGAAACCAGAGCAACTGTACTTTAAATGGTGGAATATTTCATGTTATATTTAACATTTCAAACTAAATATTGGGTTCACAGCTGTGAATGAGAAATGATTTCCTATTTAAATCTCCACGGGTGCTGTCACAGTGACCTGGGGGTGGTTCCATTATTCACTGTCTATGGAGCTGCTCCAGGTGTTGCCTTGTTCTTTCCCAGCTGTGCTACTTCTGATACTCATAAAGTTTGTTTGGGTGAATTTGTAAAAGATGAAATCCTTCACAACAACAACAATATAAATGAGTTAATTTATCCATCTTCTGTCATGACACTAGAATTTTTAATTTAGTTTAGGTATTAAAATCCATCCTCTGCCTTTTGACTGCATACTATGTTTATTTATACGTCACTTGACTGCTTAATATGTTGTGTACATATACTGTACGTTGTGCTATATATAGATGTTGAGTGTGTTCCTTATATGTTTAGTACTTATATTGTCAACTTATTTGTTTACACAAGGGATCAGGGAGGAACAGCATTTCAATGGTCAGAAACACAAGTCACAGTGTTTTCAAATCAGACCTACTGAAGATCTAAATGTATGAAGAATAAATATTTTTTCTTTGTTTTCTTGGTGTATCTTTGTTGTTGTTTCTTATTTAAAAGGGACAGTGAAAATTAATTCATGGTTCATATAAATGTTCTAGAGTTAGTCTCTTAGACTCCCGGGCAGGTTGTTGTTAAAACGAGAACAGACAAATCCAATACAATGAAGTATTCAAATTCAAACAGCCTCATTTACATCATGTTTGTAGCCTTAATGTCCTTTGTGATCTACACACGGACGTGGCTCCAGAGGATATCAGAGGACATTTAGGCCAAAAACATGGTGTAAATGACGCCGTTTTGAGTCAAATTTGAATGTCTGGGATTCTGAACACTTGGATGACACCACATGAGCAGTATGGGGGCATTTTACGTTTGAAGAATGGGTCACCATTTACTTCAATTGCATTTGATTTGGCTGCAATGCTGTTTACCCCTGAAACTCCAAAAGTGTTTTGTGGACTCAAAGACTTCACCCACCCTCCATCGGCCTAGTAGTAGATAATGAGTTAATTTTCATTTTTGGGTGAACTATCCCTTTAACTTGTGTTTTAAACGTGAGTTGTGAATATATTATTATAGATACATGTTAATCTCTCTCACAGTCATACAAATAATCGGTTTATGACAGCAGCAGCTACAGTTTGATTCCTGGATGAACTAAAAGCCTCCTCTCGTCACTGACTGTGTGTTTACAGCAGCACGTAGCGCCCCCTACAGGCTGTCTACGTTCCCTCCACCAGCAGGGGGCAGCCGACTCAGACTCCACAGCCGGAAACGCCTCGTGTGGACGCTTCATTTGCGCATGCGCGGCCTGAATTCTTCCTTTCCGACACCCGAGCGAAAGAGACAAGATGGGCCACCAGCAGCTGTACTGGAGTCACCCCAGAAAGTTCGGTCAGGGATCCCGCTCCTGGTCAGTTCTGAGCGTAAATCTGTTAAACATGCACATATGAACAGGGAAGATTCGGGTTGAATGTGTTTGTTGACTCCGATACGTGGTAATTTATCCGCGGACTCCCACCGCATGGGAGCGGATACAGAGCCAATATGGCGGCGGAGGATGCGTTAGCGTCGAGTTAGCTTAGCGGTGCTACAGTGGTGTGGAGGCCGCCGCGCACTGTAGTTGAAATTAAAGCGGCCCCAGTTGAAAGCATGTGTGTTGTGAAAACATCCACGAGACGCAGGTGTTCAATGTGAATCCGGTCTCTTAACACCGCGTTGCTAACTTCTTTAGCTCCAAATTATGTGTTGTGCTAAGCTAGGCTAGCCGCGGTGATCGGACAGGAGCACAGCGATGCTCCCACGGTGTCGACCTGTTGTGCACGTCCCTGTGTGTTGCTGGATGAATGGACGCTGCAGTCATAACTCAACTGTTAATGTGAATAACCGATCCCTTGTTTCCCTTTCTCTTTCAGCCGGGTTTGCTCGAACAGACACGGTCTGATCCGTAAATACGGGCTGAACATGTGCCGCCAGTGCTTCAGGCAGTACGCGAAGGACATCGGCTTCGTCAAGGTAACGACTACTGACCCTTTTTAAAACGCGATCTGTGTTTGTGTTACATTTTACAGCATCTCCCATCATTGGTGTTGGTAAAGGCTGCGGTCAAGCTTTGAGGAAGTCGTAAACACTCATTGTCAACAGTGGCACCTCCAGTGCCGGCGTAGTGTTGATTTGTTAAATCTTTGACTGTAAGAACCCTTCTGAAAAGCCTAATTAAGTGCAGGAAATGGGCTCTTGAGAATATTGTGCACATTTGCAAGAACCCAGCATCCTAGTTGAGTTGATTATCAGTCTAAAGTAGATGATCCTATGAATGTCTAGGAACAATTGTCTTTTTTTCTCCCTCCATTATTGATGCATTCATTCTTCTGTTCGCAGATGGACTGATCTCTTGTGCCCACGCGTCCTCAGATGTGTCACCTGATCTCTGGAGCACCGGCCAAGATGATGGGGATAATTCAGCACTGCAAATAAATGTGTTTTTTTGTCCAAATTTTAATTGTTTTGTGTGTTTTATGCATTGCTCTCTGCACGTTACACAGGCATGGTGGTACTGGTCGGTGACATGCAGGAAAGATGGGAACTGAGCAGAAAGTTGAGTGTCGCAATATAAAAGTTGTGACTTCGCTGATATAGATATGCACATCCAAGACTTAAAATTCATAAAGGATGTTATGAGTGCGCTGTGAACAACAATTCAAGAAGTTATACAAAACTGTAATTTTAGTTAAATTTGGCGTTGCGGCTGGTCACACAATATTTGATGGGACTACTTGTATAAGGTTTAGAGCATAGGAAATAAGTTAGAAGAACCACTGTACATGAAAGTCAAAACATGGGTGCTTCTTGAATAGTTTGACTATTGTACCATTTATACCCACCTGGCCTGTGGCACATGGAGTTGCTACTAAGCTATTTGTTGATGGTGTTGATTTAGATGCTGTAATGTGTCTTGATGCATTTAAATAATGACAGCACAGTCGGGCCTGTTGCCACATAGCTTTGCTTTAAGGAGGGGGTGTTTTTGTAATCCTGTAGCATCACATCTTAAAAGGGGTTGTCTCTATTACTTAGCAGCGACACTTCTTATGGTCTGACCACTGTTGAGCTGCTCTTTGTGGGCACTCAAGTAAGAGACAATACAGACGGGGTATTACACAGAAGAAAAAGTAAGATGGATAATTTCTTCAGTGTGGAACCAATCCATACCAGTTTATATATAAATGTATATCTAAATTTTGTGGTCAATTATCATACACAATTCTTAAAGACTCATTTGCTTTGACACTACAAGAAATGAAGTTGTGTTACTGATCACTGAGAGTGCATCATAATAAACTGCACTGCACCAAAGAACAACTGATTAACTTTTATTAGATAAAGATATTAATTTCCAAGTCAGCGTGGATCCACATGAAACAACATGGCCCCCTTTACATCCCAGAAATTGGCGACACGCTGAGATATTGGTCTCATTCAAAATTAATGAAATCGGAGGTCCCCTGTAGTGTGGCTAATTGGATCGTGCCAGTGACTTGGGTTACCAAACTTTAAATAATGAATCAGCTCAGCAGCAGCGTGGCAGGTGGGATTCTGCAGATGATCCATATATAGACTTTGTTGAGGATTTACTGAAGTCATTTTTTATTTTTCCTCTGGCATAAACACAGAAGGTTGAAGCACTAGATGGCAGCATGACTTCACATTCACGATTCAGGGCTGGTGACAACGGAAAGTGTTGCACAATAGCACTTAGAAATGACATTTCTGCAATCATACCCATTTCCTTTTATCCACTGTCATGTTATGTTTATGGAAGTTTAATTTAAAGGCTTGTTGGCCACATGGTGAACAGTTAAGAAATTAATTCACAGCGTGATGAAGATAACCTGTTTAATCCAAGGCCACACAAAGAAACAAGAACAGCAAAGGGAAGGATTTACAAACATAAGTGTACAATCTCAGCGCGAAAACATGTTGTATGGAAACGACAAGATGGAAGAAAAAGAAAGGAAGTGTGCAGAAGCGCAGAGGCAGTATTTTTTATGATGATGCACAGAAGATGTAATGTGCGTACAAAAATAAAACAAGTGCTGAGGAAATGACATATGACATGCAGAGGAGGACGTACTTTACATTTTAAATCCAGCAAGTTATTCATAATGTGAGTCAAATTTCATTATCCCATGAAAAGCTAGAGATGGAAGCACAGTCTGTGAGGCTGGGTGCTTTGCTGGATGCAGGATGTCTGTGTGCATCAAATATGTATGCATTGTGTTGTGTAAGCACTAACTCGTATGCATAAAAAGGAGTTTGTGTGAACACAGGCTGGCGGAGGCTGCAGCTGTTTGGACAGAGGGAATTGAACACACGAGTGTTGCATCAGTCCGCTCTGCAGGCGGGTGGAAGGTGTTGTCTTTGATGTTCGCCTCAGTCTCAGTCCCAGCTGTATATTAATGCTCTTGTTATTCTGCCTCCTCAGAGCGACACCATCAAGACAACTGACTGATGGGACATGATGAGACGTCTGTTTCATCCCAACTCAGCCCTTTTAGGAACGTTCTTTATACAAACACTGTTGTATTCAAATAACAGAGGAAAACAATATATGAAACAGTTTCCCAAGTCATGGTTGCGTTTGCTACTTCAGTTTGCCGCAATTAACATATGTCACTTATGTCAAAATAAAGGAAACAGCAAAATCTAATTTAAAGTATGAATGTGAAATTAACTCTGAGTTTCTTTCTCCTTCTCAGTAGTTTTGTCAAAATCGTCTCGAGGAACGACTTGTTATGACAGTTGTTCCTTCCTGAAACGTTTAAACATTCATTAAAAGCTACAGTTCCACCTCTGAGACGCAATCAAGGCTGGGTCCAACTTTCAGATAATGGCAACACATCAGTCTCTAACAGGCAAATAATGTTTCTTACCACATTTTTGCATGAACTTATGACTTTTGTTTGCTACAGGGGGGCGGGAGAACTCAACTGGCATATGCATACATATTATCACCTTGATAAGTTGGAGTCACCTATCTAGATATATAGAAAGATGGAAGTAAGGCTGAATGGATGGATAGATAGATAGATAGATAGATAGATAGGTAGGTGCCATGTCACATTTCACCCACTTACAGATATCAGTCCCCTAAACCTACCTGATTTCTTCCATCTAGATATAATGATTATTCCTTGGGAAGTTTGTGAAAATGTCAAAAACTGCAATGCTAAAGAAAGCAAAAAACATTGAATAACAGACAAACATAACCTGACTGACGGTGGAAACTAGTTTTCTAAGTCATGATTTCAGTTGAATGGAAATATCATATGTTACTTTTGTAAAACATAAACAAAATGGTAACACTTGGTAACACAAACTATGTCTGTGTTTTGGCCACATGGGGGCAGAATAACGCCTCAGACGGCTAACTGATACACATGATTCACATACAATACTGCGTATTTATACATCAACCTAACATGTAGTTACATGAGCTTTAACAACAGTTATGTTTCTTATCATGATCCAGGTTTTTTCACCATTTTCACTTACTTGATCTGTTCTACATTCAGTTTATCAGAGTTTGTTTGTTGAAAATAGCTTTTACCTTTTAGGTCTTGAAGGGCTTGAGAGGTTTTTCAGTGATTTAGCACAGCCGCTCCGTAAGGTTCACACAGGTAAATAAAACAAAACAACAACAACAAAAAGAATAGTGGCTATTGAGGCAGCAGAGGCCGAGGTCACTTTAGTCTATGATAGGGTGTAAGCACCTAAAGCTGGATCCCACAGTTCCAATAATGATTGCAGCTTTTATGTACTTTATACACTTTCAAAGGCTCCTTTAAACTTTTGAAATTTCATGCTCAAGCGGGGATACAGTAATGACATCATCAGTAAGTGTGAAGGCCATGAAACTAAAACAAGAAGCTGAAAGAGGCTAAAATGCTCAGTAAAGCTGCATGCTAACAACATGATTACCAGTGAACTACCAAGGTCACATGGTAAATCATCTTTTGAGATGTTCTCAACACAAATAATATAGTTTTGTTAATATTCAAATACAGATAATACAGTTTGGTTGTTGTTGGTGAGACGGGCGCTTCCATGTTTTCGGCATTTTGTGGTTATAAGCACATCTCAACACCGAAAAACGCACCTGAATCAGAGGTGAGCGCCCGTGTGAAGGCCTGGGACCCAAAGTCTCAGCGCTGCTCAGACTGAGGGCTGACATCCATCTCCGAGATCATAGGGAACATAAGTGGTCTGCAAATGCTGTGGTGCACAGTTGGCATGGAAACGTCCCTGCGGAATTGCCTGTTTTCAATTGTTGGACCAAAAGAGCGACTTCTTGCTACATGGTTCCTTAAAAAGTGCTGTGAACAAACACACGGCTCATCCATGCTTTACATTACATTACATTTCATTTAGCTGACGCTTTTATCCAAAGCGACTTACAATAAGTGCATTCAACCATGAGGGTACAAACCCAGAACAACAAGAAAGTACAATTTCTTCAAAAAAGCAAAACTACAAAGTGCTATAAGTAAGTACCATTTAAGTGCTACTAAATTGTTAGTTTAAAAATGTTATTCAAGGTATAGTCGGAAGAGGTGTGTTTTTAGTTCGCGGCGGAAGATGTGCAAACTTTCTGATGTCCGGATGTCCATGGGGAGCTCATTCCATTAGTTCCGATTGAGTGAGGTCAGCGTTGACTGAGAAAAAAAGAAAGAAAGGAAAATCGAATAAAATAAATTCTGCAGGCAGAGGAAGAAAGAATAAAGAAAAGAGAGTTTCATTTAAAAAATGAGCCTCAGTAAATAAGGGAGCAGTTTATTCTCATTGTGAAATTATACAGTGACTATAGTGTAAGAAGCTCTCAGTAATTACCCAATGTTTTCCTCACGATGGCCTAAATGTCTTTGGGCATTAGTGAGTATGATGGCGAAGAAAATCAAAAAAATACATCCATTTATTCTATTTCCAGTAATGTCGTTAGCCGATCAGCAGACTGCAGGGTTTTCCCCCCCCCTTTGAAGTGAGCCATGCACGGCACAGAAGCTTTATTACCGCCCAGTATGGAGCACCTGGCTGACTCAGTTGTTCCAGTCAAGTAGCGGCTAACTCTCAAACCGCCATGGAATAAGCCTCCTCCTGCTGCAAGGCCTCAATTTAGAACAGGAGAACAGGGGAACAGAGGCTCGCTCCAGCTGCTGAGCACGGTCCAGACTTTATTCAACCCCAGTCGACTGTGTGGTCCATATTGCACCACAGAGGAACGTGCAGTCCATCTGTCTTCGGGCTAATGACATGTGAAATGATGAAGAGTCAGTATTGCCAGCCGCTCGTGAAAGACTCGCCAAAGTAAAAGCATATGACTGTTTCATGGTTGATGTGTCGCAGCACAGGGCACACGTGTGATTGATAACACTAATGGTGGCTGTTCTTCGTTATAGGTGAGCTAGTCCCGGGGTCCTGCTGCAGTTTGGCTCACGGAAGCTTACTGGGACATTTACATGGAACAAAGCTATCATTAATGTTGTTAGTTACACTTGCTCTTTACCTGCTGTGGATGTTATCATGGATGCTGTGAAAAGGGAACTAGTAGGATGTGTTTTCTAGTCCAGAAGAGGTTGATATCCATTCAGTAAGTGTTTGTCTTGACTTTGTTGCACCAAGAACTTAAAGGGTCAGTGTGCAGATATTAGTGACACCTAGTGGTGATGTTACATGTTGCAGCTGAATAAAAGATTTTAGCTCACTGGGTGGAGACTGGACCTCATTCCCTTCCCCTGTATGTTGATCACACCCTCGGAGTCAACAGACCTGAGGGCAGTGTATCGAACCCTGAAGCTCAAACAGCTGTACTGTATAAACATAGAAATGACATAATGAATATTAATAGCTGGGATCTGCTTGAAGACTGACGAATGTGTCACCTCACTGCAGAGTCAGGTGGAGCATCTGCACTCAAATACCTCTCAGTAACTGTGTAATTCTTACATGTGAAGTAATGATAGCAAACTTTATCTTTAAAGCGACTTTTAAACACAGTTACAAGGAGCTTTGCAAGTTAAATAGGAAACAGTCAATAAGGAAACAATGAAAATGATTTAAAAGCAATTTGAAGATCAGAAATCTGAAATAAAAAAAACAATCTAAGATATAGGTTATAAAATGATTGAAATAGATGGTATGATCAGAACTAGGAGAAAGCACACCTATAAAAATGTGTCTTCAAGAGGGACATTTAATTTAAGAGGATATGGAGTTTAACAGACGGATCTCCTCAGGGAGATTGAGCCAAAGAGTGGGAGCCTCTGTGGAATCAGGTCAAAAGATTCAAAAAGCAAGTCCAGAATGAGCCTTCATAGTCAGCAATAAAATCTTAAACTCAATTCTAAAATCGAGTGGAAGCGTATGAAGAGAAGCCACAGTCAATACAGTGACATGCTCTCTTTTAGCAGATTCGGGGGAAGAGTCTGGCTGCTGTGTTTCGGACGAGCTGCAATTTATGTCAACTGTTGTCTCAAAAAGATGAAAAGGAGATTCGAAATTATCCAAATGAGAGGATACGAAGGCCCGACAGACGATCTCTAGGTTTCATCTTGATAAAAACATGCTGATCTTTGAGGGTTTGAGCGTTGTGATCCAAAGATGAGCGTTGCTCACCAAATCTGACAGATAGATCAAAGGATCCTGCATGCTCTCAGTTAATTTCACGGATCACACCGTGCATGCAAGTGAATCCATCAAACACAGCTGATGCACCATTAAAATGTCAGGTGGATGTTTTCTTTCAAAGCACTGGCTGCAGAGAGTATTGTGTTTTTTACATGAACAGATGAAAGCTGCAACCCTGAACCTCACTTATTACTTCAGTCATCTCAGCAGACGCCTGATAGTTCTCCTCACTGTAGCTGGTGGGATTCAACATCTCATATAGGGCCCCATCACTCTCCAGTCGAATAGCGCAGTCGATAAATCACTGTCTGCTTTTGCCTACACCCCAGTGAGGAGACGCTGCGAAACCGAATCACGCCTGCAGGGGCAGCGTTGCACCGTCGCAGCAGAGAGAGCGAGGAGGCAGGAGCAGTGGAAGGTGATGAGACGTGAGGCCTCTCTGGGGAGGAGCTCTTCAGTCCCAGTAGGGAGAGAAATGAGAGAGATGCAGAATGGTAAGAAGCAACCTTGATCAGGCTGTCAGCTCCAGGCAGATCTAATTGAATAGGCCACGCCGCGCCATTTGAAGTGAAAAAAAAGGAGCCCAGCATAGGGCAGACACAGTGGGAGAGGAGCCTTCGCCAAACACACACACACACACACACACACACGCAGGCACACAAAAGAAAGAAATCAAACACAAAGATGTTCTAACTGATAGCCCTGACCTTTGCTCTGTGTTCGACATCTCCCCACTGTCGCCGATGTGCTGTCGGCGGATGAATACGAAGAGGAGGAGTCTGTCGTGTCAAGTTTGGCTGAAGCAACAAATGAAAGGTGAAGGAGAACGAGGAGAAACGGTGGCATTTTGCAGATAAAACCATTATCAGTCCTCATTTCCAGTCTGTTTTCATCACCTAATGATGAAAAAAGGGAGGCATTAGTCACGCGTTTGAGTCAAAGCAGGTTAAAGAACCGCAAACTCGGCCCGGGTGACTCACGGGGAGGCATGAAAATGACGGTGGAGGTCTGCTGTCTGACTGTCCTACCATATGTAGCCTAGCACAGCACAGCGCTTAGGGGGGAAAGGGGGGGGGGGGGGGGGAGAAATTATTACTCCTAAATGGAAAAGATCAAATAGTGGCATTTAACAATCTGCAGAGAAATGGTGTCACGGAGGGACCTCGTCTCGCGGCTCTCCCCGGGCTAGGAGGATGTGATGTTCTGTCAGCATTGTAATTTATTTCTCGCACAGGTCATAGCCGGGAAATCACACCGTATACTTTTACCTTGCCGTTCTGCTGTTTTGTCGTAATCCCCCATTACGGTCATGCACATATATGGCGTACTTCCACCGGAGCGGAGGTGTGACTATACGTGTGTTCAGTCTTTATGCCTTCGAGGGACCACACATAACCATAACCCTTAATGCCGTGTGGAGATATCCTGCCGTAACCACGTCTGCCAATCTCGTTTGTACACTGGTTTGGGTGTTAACCTTTTAAATTCACAATGCGCGGCCTGAATATGACCCTCGCTAACACTATCACCGGAACCCGTTTATGAAATATCGGAGACAGCCCGAGTGAAATATGAATATTTAACACGATTTGCATTTGCATTGTACTGAAGTGCATATCATTAAGAACCGGGGGTCGCGTCAGCCGCAAAGGAAGAACATGCAGAGATGAAGGATTGATGTGCGATTTCCATTTTTGGTAACAGGAGCACGATAAGAATTCGCCCTCCTCTGGGTTCCTGCGTTCCCCGCGTCGTTTGATCGGATAAACAGATGTTTGAGATAGCATGTGAGCAGCTGCCACCTACTGATCTTATTAGCAGTCACTAATTCATTCTGCTGTGCCTCTAGTTCTGAGGCGTCTTTGCCAATCGCCACGCTCTGCCGCAGCTCGGCCTTGCTTTCTCTCCGCTCACACCACAACGGGACGAATGAGCTGTCGCACGTGTTCGGTTGCTGGTTTCCGTGACAACTACCTCTACCGGTGGAGCTGGACATTTCCATCCAATCCGTCTTCCCCCCGTTTTGAACGTTTGAGGGAGGTAATTCAGACACAGGACAATTTGCCGCGTGACAATGTGACGGATGCGGCTCTATTTTCCGGGGGATGAACGTGCGGGCGAGCCAGAGCTGATCAGAGCGACTGATACGAGCCACAGAGAGCAGCAGACTTTTCCAGCTCTAGCCCTCCTCACTTACTTTTTTATTAACTGCACTCCTACCACAACCATTACGCCTCTGGCTATTACGCACAACATCTCTGCGGACCGACCAACATGTCAGAAAATGACTGGCATTAAATATGACACACAGTCCTTATGCTTCACTGCAGTGAGGGCCATTTTCCTCTTGAGTGAAATAGAGGATGGTGCAGAATGGATTAAAAAAAACAACAACCAAAAAAAAACCAGGTCTAATACAGACTTTGAGTCATCTAAGTTTCACAGTTGCCTCCTCTCCCCTGCTCTGCTTTTATAAATCCATGACCAACCTCTGCCTTTCAGGACGCAGACGCACAGGAAGTTGAGCGTCGTTATGAGATTTCTCACCTTTGTCCTTTGCTTGAGCAGCTTTTTTTTTTTTTTAAACCGGCACACAGCTAGTCGCCACTCAGAGCCGCATTTGAAATGCAGATCCACAAGTGTTTGTCGGGTACATTCTCTGCATGAACGGCCCACTTTGACCTCACAGCACTCACCGCTGATTATGTTTGTGTTTTTTAAATGAAAGCCTCCCTTTATGGATGTGTTAAGAGGACGTTTTTCCACAGACAGCCTGTCAGAGAGGATTTCTGAGCATTTTCAAAGCTGTAATAACATGTTCTCGTGGAGAACAGTGCTTTAGATGAGAGGTTACGTAAACTTCTCGTTTTTACTCAACATCGTGATATATACTCTTTGGGCATTTTTTATTCACTGAAATTGCTCATAACTTTAGATACTTTCCGCGACTTCAGGGATCTGGAGAGGTTAAATCAGTCGGTTATAGCAAAGTGGTTTCTTGCCCACAGCGATGAGAAGTACAGGATTAAGAAGTCATGCAGAAAAAGGATTTGATAGCACATTGTTGTTTGGTGCGGAGACGCGTTATTCCCAGTAGATTCCCCCGTCTGTTCGCCCGCGGCGGCCTGACCTGCCCATTCTCTGCCGCGTGCTACCGCTGCTCTGGGATCCTCTCTGCCTTTATTGATTCCAGCCTGTACGCCCACCGGAGGATCCGATACCAGTTAACATGATGCAGAGTCCACAGATTTAGAGGCTGCAGGGTATCAGCACACCACAGTCTGATTGGTAATTGAGAGCGATAGGGATCAGTTGGATCCAGGTACACAATTGATTCGGTGTGTGTGTAAAAGCAGATAGAGGCATCAGTGGAGACAGGTCAATGGAAATTATAAGCGTTTTAACAAGGACCAGTGAGCAACACCAAGAGTTAAGAGGTGATATGGATTCATGCTAAAGTTTAAACTTTAACGACCAGATAAATGATGCTGCCACTGGTTTTCACCAGTTCCAGTAAATACAGTTAACAAGATACATTTTTTACTTTTTAAAACATTTTTAAGCAAGAAACTCTTTTTATTCAATCAAGCTGCACCAAATTCTACACACTCAAAGATATTAATTCCCTGAATATCCCTTAATTTATTTCGACCAGATCCATGAATTATTCCCTGGGAAATTAATGAAAATGTCTTAAGTTTTGTGTTGTCTATCATCTCGCAATATTACATAAGATATAATATGTAATATTTCTTCATTAAAATGTCTAAAAACAACTTGACCCGTGTTATATATGTTGTTGACTTGTGTACGTACATAATTCACAACGTTTCCGACAATGTTCAAACCCAGAGAAATCTACTGTTTCATCTAAGGTAACAAAACGTTTTGTTTTGTTTGCCATTGTTTTTGTGGTTCCTGCAGCATGCTCATTACACAAAGCAACAGTGAGGATGCACAAAGTGAGCGCTCCATTTTACTTTGTAATTTGTGCGCAATTCTGCTGACAAACAAACAAACTAATGGACAGGAGTGAAAAAAGAATCTCTTTGGCAGAGGTAAGAATAAAGACATGTACTGTAAATACAATAGATTCTGAATAACTGTGGAGCAGACCTGGTCTCTGTGGTCCAACACTAGATGAATCCTTGCAGTGTGTACAGCAGGTGGGTCTGCAGACGCATAAAAACACACTTTTATTAAACCACCTTCGGTTCTGAGTTGCATCAGGTACTTGGTCCTCGGTAAAATGTACCTACTGACAGGTTAGGTTACTATTGCATGTACTCCCTGAGGTGTTTCTTCAGTTTTCTGCACAGGTAGTAGGAGTAACACTTCTACTACCTCTCTACTAAATATTTCACAGAGACAAGCTGATCTGAGTATTTATCAACCTATACATCATTTTATACAGATATCTTTATTAGCCAATTTCCATATACCCGGTGTAATGTTGGCATCTTATCATTCATGATCCTCTCTGTCTACGATCTCCTCCTACGTCATTACTCCCGGCTTCGGCGTGGTGCTCAATCAAGCCGCAGGATGTTAATAAAACATGCTGGTTACCAAGATAAAATGAATAATCGTGGGAGTCAAGTGTGGTTTCCAGGCCCCCACTGGGATCAAGTGCGCGTGGCCCGCGTGGCCCGCGTCACGCTACAGGAGGGGGGATCGCACCGCGGCGCCTGCCTGTCGGGGTGGCCGAGCGGCAACTGAGGCGGTGGCGGTGTCAGGGGGGGAAAGGCAGGCCTGGCATGGTGCACGGCATGATAAGGTTTCTGCATCACTGTGGACAGCGCTGGGGGATTGTGGGAGAGAGAGAGAGAGTGCTTATCAGTCGGTGTCAGGGTCTATCAGCATCCGTCATGTTTACTCCTCAGGTGTGCTGGCTGCTGGCTCACTGCTCTGCCAAGGCTTCTTCATATCAGGCAAACCGAGAGCCAACCGGGAGTGTAAACAGAAACCCACCCATCGCCCGTTGTTACAGACCCCCCCCCCCCCCTTATTGCTCACCTCTCTCTCCTCAAAGTTTACTTGTTGCATTCTCGGCTTCTCGCCACCTCATCCTTCCACATCTTGCTTTCCGCTGTGAAGCCGCTCCACCTCTGTCTATTCACCGGTCTGGGATGAGGAGTGAATCATCCCTCAACAGACCTGACCAAAAAGGGGCCTAGATTTACCCAAATGCCTTTTTGTCCCTTCAAGTGTAGGCATGTTATCGAGTCCATTTCCTCTAGACCCAGTTCACAGCGGCTCCCCTGCTCTTAGTATGGAAAATTTGGTTTGCAAAAAAAAAGGAGAAGGTCCACTGAGGGAAAGATGACGGGAACTGAGGTGAATGTCAATTCTGCTATAGTACTTAATTATTGCATAAAAGATATATGTGTGTGTGTGGGTGTGGGTGTAAGAGAGAGAAAGCGGGAGACACGCAAACACAGAGAGGTGAGAGAAAAAGTTCAAGCAGGAGAGAACGAGAGATTTGAGAGAGATTGTCAAAATGTCGCAGGTGGAAATGTCAGCGGCGAGGTGGAGAGGAGTCAAACTGAGAGAGAGCAGGAGGTTGGAACCATAATTAGTGTCTGTGAGTAACCGCGAGTGGCCCGGCATGATGTCACCCCTCCCCCCCCCCCCCCCCCCGTTCCTCTGTATCGGCGGCAGAGGACGAGCGTGGGGCCGACGAGCACGTCCCGACCTCTGGCCTTTCCAAAGAACACGCTGTACTCTCTTCTGTTTTCACCGCCGCACAGTCTCCTGGCTCTGGGCCCCCGGCTGTGTCAGCTGTAATGACCTCATCACCATTTGTGAGGTCACTCTCACGCCTGCCGTGACTGTCAATGCATGTGTGTGAGAAAACCCCCTCCTCTTCCTCCCTTATCTGCACGAGCAGCCGCCGCATGACTTACAAAGGATCCAAGGCGCTGTAGCAAAAACCCTCTGCCTGACCATCTCGACGTCGAATCAATGTAATATTGGAGCAAAACGGAGCAACATACGAGAAGTGGCCTCTGTGCGTTGCCTCTCCGCTCGGCAGACGGCCGCGGTCTGTGTCATGCTGCTCTGTCGTTGCCGTGGTATCAGAGGGAGACAGGCAGCCAACCACTGTGAAGGAGTGTGCTCGCGAATGACAAACACCCACTTGATCTCGTGAACCTGCATAACAAATGGTTGTGGGAGCCGCGGACACGGTCGGTGCCATGAGAGATAGAAAGGTTGAAGAATTCAGACATACTGGCACAAACAAAGCCGAGCAGGGAAGGGAATTATATTTATAGATGGGCATTCAAACATGAAGGCAATTTAAAGTGCTTTATATAAGGTTGACTTAGATTGGAGAAATAAAATAAAAACAAGAGGCGGGAAAGTATATACGAATTTAGCGAACATTTGCACCCGGGTGTTACTGCCTTGTAGCTCACTTAATGCTTTTCACAGATTTCCCAACCATCGTCCAACTAATTCCACAAATGTATGTCTGTTTGTATGTGGAACTTATATCCCATGAACATTTCATCTTATTGGCTTCGCACTTGGCACGTCTATCGTAGATTGCCCAGGGAAGTACTGTGCTGATTTTGGTGTGATTTATGCACGCGATACATTCAATAAAAATAAAAAAAACATTATTAAACAGATGAGCACTGCTCCGTAAATGTCAGGGGGGCGGGGCAGCCCTCAACCAATGATATCTGACCTTCTTAATCACTTGGATTATTTTTATTTACAACAAATCGGGCTGACTCAGACATTCACGGGATTCATGGGTGCTGATTTATGTCATGGCACCAACATTCACAGAGTTACTCCCTCTTAAGCTAAGTTGCCTTAAAAGTAAAAGCACAACATTTGTTTTTCTGTAAAGCTTTATATCAAGCTTGATTACTGAGCTTTTATTTTGAAAACTTGTTAACTTGGGTCTGAAGATTGTGATGGTTGCTTAACAGATCTCATAAATAACTGACATGTAATGTTACTCCAATTCAGTGCATCGGATCAAAAAGCCACACACTGTGAACATTAATAAAGCGAATTCAGTTTGATTTTATACAAAACACAGACTAAGACGTCATTGCAGATAAACCAGGTAGGATGAACACAAAGTTTTCTTTATAAAAAGCTCTTCACACAACCACAAATAGCAGGAATTCTAATTTAATTCTAACCCCATAAATTGTGTTTGCTAACAACCTCCACATTTCTCCAGTTGTTTGCATATAAAACCCTGAATGAATCAAAGGTTTAATATATTGTTCAGCCCCAACAGGAGTATTAACACCTTTAAATGGATCTGTGGACAAATGAGAGAAGATAGTAATACACAGGTTTCTGTGGCACTATAGTTCCACCGGTGTCTGGGACACACTGTGCCAGGATGTGCTGATGGTGTAAGTAATGTTCAATGTTAAACAGATGGGACAAAATGGAGAAAATAACACAGCTCTGGTGTTGTCTGACCCTGCAAAATCAGTCAGACAGTGATGCCTGGGCGAACGAAACCCCACCTGACTGGTGCTGAAAATAAGCAGGCGCTCCCGTCTGTCGGGTGTAATTCTCACAGTGTTCAGCCTCTCATGAAATTATTAAGTCCGAGATCCCGAGCTACAGGGATTTCTCCTTCTCGCTCCCACTCAGGCTCCTCATCAGTCTGGCAAAACCTGATATGTAGATGGTCTCTGAGCTCATCTGTCATTTAAAAGGAGACACTGTCCACCTGGCTGGGAAACGCACACGACGTTAATCTTGTACCCCGCCCTGCACACACCCACACACACCTACACACACACCCACAACAACAGAAACAAATGGACAAAGCGCACTTCGTGCTTTAAATGAATGTTGCACTCAGGCCCGGCTGTCACAGCAAATCACAGTAACGCTCAGCATGCTCCTGCGCCCCTGCTCAAAGAACAGTGAGAGCTCCCCCCATTCATCCAAACTCTGTCTGCAGCTCCACAGCTCACGAAAAAACATAATAGGGCATTTTTTATGCAGGGCAAAGTGGAATAGGCTGCGTGTTGTGTTCCCGCTATTGTGGAAGTGTGTTTATCTGTGCATGTTTTAAATGCTTGTGTGTTACGTTTAGACAACGGGTGAGTATAGTGTACTCCAATGCTCTCTGGGCAAACCTACAAATAGATCGTCTGACATTCTGCAGTCTTCTCATAATTTCATAAATGTCAGGGAGGATCACCGTGGGCCAGAGACAAAAGGTTCAGGGAATTTTCCTGTAGTCTCATTTCTGAGAAGTGATTTAAAGAAAAGCATCCCATGCACAGCCTGTTCCCCACTCTCCACTTTGATAATCCGGGTTTGTCCTCACCACTCTCTCGCTCTACCCCACACTACTTCAGTCTTTCCATATCAATCACCGGTTTATGTACACTTCCTCAAAGCTGCTTCAGGGCAAAACAGCAGCACAAACCCTCCGCTGAGGCCGCAGTTTGATTTCTGACAAAGATCCGAGCCAGATGGGAGAGTCTTGTTTTCCTGCCTGAAACAATCCGCGGTAATCCTGCTCCCATGGAGAGAAATAGCTGAGGTGAAGAGTTTTGTTCCACTCCCTGACCAAATGGTGTTGTATAAGACGGAAACATGACAACCGCAGACTTTGAGATAGAAACAAGTTAGATTTGCATAATTGTGTTATATAATTTCAGATAGATAGCACAAGATGTTAGATAAAGGTCGAATCATCGCATAATGTCATACTCTCTCTGTTACAACCTGAATACAAAGATGGACGACTTATCTGTGCTTCCTGTTACTAGCCAGAAATGAAGCCAAAATATCCTGCATATGAACGCCGCCATCTTGTGCCGAGTGTGTGCAGGAGCAATCTGGGGATGGAGCCAAGGTATCGAGGTCGCGCTGATACGTACCCTCGACCAATCGCAAGTCAGTCTCTAGCTGGCAGTCATGACGTTCCAAGCGTTTTTATAGCATCAAACAAATAATTAAAGAAAAAAAATACAAAATATGGGTAGATCAGTAGGATAGAAAAGTTATTTGATATGTAAATGCTTTTTGGGACTGCCACTTGCATGCAGAAGGTGGGATCAATATTTTAATTTTAAAACCAAACTTGCAAACCATCTTTGAGAAGAATTATTTAACGTCTACTTCAACTTTTTAGTTTGACTAATGTTTCACCTACTAACATGGAGGAGGTTGTTTATGAATAATACTGCAGCCTGCCACCAGGGGGAAATCAAGAGTCTTCTGCTTCACTTTTGCGAAGGTTCCATCTCTATATGCAGTCTTTGCTTATGGTGTATAATATATAAATAAGCCTATTGTATATTTGTGTTTCAAATGTTGAATTAATCAAATAAAGTGAGGTTGGGTCTTTTGGGGCACCTGGGTTCTCAGGCATCAGGGCAGTTTTATCTGTTTTGCCCTCAAGGTATTTCCATCCTTGTGTTCCACTCACATCAACCCTCATGTTGCTGCTTCTGTTTCAGTTTTGGAGTTTCATATTTCTGCTCTGTCTCCTACGATGATTTTCAGCAGCATCTAGAGCCCAACAGTACATTTGGTTTGTGCAGAATGTGAAATTCTGGAAGTTTTCTTCCATGAAATCAACCCCCAAAAGTGCCTGAATGAAAGTCGATGAGACGCAATGGTAGTGGAGTTTTTCTTCACATAAAGGCAATTTTTCCCCCCTATTTCGTTTCCCCTAGATATTCCCTGCAGGAGGTCAAATATATGTTTCCTGCATGAAATGTATCAAGCAGCTATTTAATGGTCACATGAGGTCCCATCTCCATCCATTCTGCTACGTTGTGAGCTGCCCATTGGCTAAACACAGCAGAAGATAACAACTACACCCAATGTCATGCTCCATGCACCATGTGGCGGAGGGGGTGTTGTTTCTCTTGCTACACCAGACAAGTATAGTGGACATATATGGTGAAGGGGTGTTTTGATAAGAGAAGAAATGTTATAGATGTTAACATTTAATGTTTTTTTTTTTTTTATTAGAATATATTGATTGAAGACACCACTGCTGAAAAATGTGCTTCATGGCAACAGCTGTAAGAATCTGTGACAGAGCATTCGGACCATATTGTAGAAAAAAGATTTTAAGGATAAAGACCTAATATCACAAGAATAAAGTCATAAATGAATGAAAAAAAGTCCTAATATTATTAAGAAAATAAAAAAATAATTTAATGAGGAAAAAAGTCATAAATATTAATGAGACTAAATCATAATATTATGGAAATATGGTCATAATTTGATGAGGAAAAAGTGATAATTTAATGAGGATAAAGTCATAATATTACCATGACAAACTTGTAATATGACAAGAATAAAGTCATGAGGCTGTATAACCTGGGACCTCATAAAACAAAAAATCTCATATTGTTTCATTTAAAATCCTAATTTATTGCCAATAACCAGGAACATAACCTTAAGAATAAACCAGCAGGAGCCACCAGATGAAAATGATTATACTACACATACAGTTTGTTCTGTAAAATAAAAAAGCATTGTGTCATGTTCTCCCCCGATAGCAGCTCTGGCCTTTCTCTATTACTGTTTCCTAACTGAGACCGTTCTCTTAGCTTCTGCTAAGTCCTGTCTGCATTCATCCCAGGAGTCCTTTTCCAAATGTTTCATACGTGGTAAGTGTGAACATTATACATGTGAGGCAGCACACAATATCTTTAAATACTCCCATTAGTAAAACATGAATAATTCACCCTCTGTGGACCCCAGCGTGTTATTTATAATCGAGATTAAGGCGACAATATGGAGTTTAAGATTTATGGGGGCGAGGGTCAGGGGTTACCCTGTACACATCTCTCCTCACCTTGGATGTGACCACTTAACTGTGCCCGTGTCACATGCTACTCATGAACTGCCGCCAACTGTCCTGTCTCGTGTTAGAGGTGGGAGGGGGGTGGGGGGTGCGCAACTTCATTACGGTGCCCGAGATCAGCGTGAGAGTCCTTCTCAAACAAGCTACAACCGATAATTTAGATTAATTCGATACACCCTTCCCAACCTCATTCCGCTCAGAGCTTCTGCTGTGGCTCAAGGAAATGATGATGTACGAGGCATAATTTAGCCTGGAGAGGGAGAGAAATCGCTGTGGCTGATTGTGGCCAAATGGAATTCAGAGGAAGGGAGCTTATTAAGAGGTGAGGGGTACGAGAATGCAGAGGTAAGAGGTTTATCACCACCAATAAATGCTACGGCCATTTCCTCCGCGAGCTCTATCAGGAGGGAGCCTGCTGCGCCTTCATTCGTCCAAATGGTCGTCGGTGCAGGCGAACAACTGGAGGTTTAAATCTGCTCATTTCTGGGAGTTAGTGTTGCTTTTCTTACGAGTGCATTTCTCAGCCCCTGATGAGGAACATGCAGAATTGGTGTCCTCTTGTGTTACGTAGAATTAATGCTGATGTTTGCGAATCAGGCTGCAACGAAGCATCAGTGTCACGTTTTCGTCCACAGACGTTGGGGAAAAGGCTAAAAAATGTTAGCGACAGTGGTCCAAATGTCATTATTACTTATGAGTTACACCAGGGCTCATTTCAGCAGCAATGAAATCTTAAATGGGGTTATGAGAACATCATCACCGCTGTGTGTCGCTGAGGTTTATAAAGTAATGGATTTAAATGGAAACTCACTGCTAGTCTTAATGAAGCATGAAAAGCATTCCCAGTTTACACAGGGAGAGGGAGAGTGGGAGGGAGGGCTGAGGTGATGAAAGAGGAAGGCCCATCTGTTGTCACATGTGTGTGAAATGGCCAGTTAGGGTAAAATGTTGTTTTTTATTTTATCTGAATGAATATCAATGAGATCATTGGGGTTAGGGTAGGTTTTGCAAAAAAAAACCCAAATTAAATCTTTATAACATAATTAACAGATAGTAAAACACAAAAACAAGATGAAAACTGGATGACAAATAGGAAAACACGAAGCAAATTGAAAAAACAACGGGAAATAAAAAAGAAAAAAATGGCAAATAAGAAAATACAACAGCAAATAAGAAAATGCAACGTGAAAAAGAAAATTGTTTGTGTCTTTGTTTGTCAGCACCATAATGTAAAATGGTGGAAAGATGCAACATGGGTCAAGGGAGAAGCCGTACAATTTTCTTTTTACATTTTCACTCATTTCCCTGGGAATAAAAATATATTAGGCATATTTAGGGGACTGATATCTATGAATATGTGCACTTTAGTGCAGCTTGATTAAAACACAAGAGGACTGTTTAGTTTGGGTAAACACTCTTCTGAGTGCCATTCTAGTTTGTTTGTTTGTCACCAAGATTACATAAATGAGTGGATTCCCACAGAACTTGGTGGTTCAAATTTGGTGTGGATCTTGACAAGGGGGCGAATCCAGGATTTTCCCCCACATTTTCTTTCAGGAAATGATTCATGGATCGTGATGAAAAGAATCAGGAGCATTAAGGGGACTGATATCTATGAGTTTGTGCACTTAAGTGCAGCTTGATTGAATTTGAACAAGCTGATGGGCCTTGGTGGAGGTACGAGCTCTACTGAGTATTATTCATGTTTATCATGACCTCATCACTGCTCCTGATGTCTTTCATATCCTGAGGGTTTTGTCAGGGCTGACAATCAGCTGTGTCAACTGATTATCATCCATATAATACACTGTACATGTGAGTCTGCATGACTTTGTTCTACACATAGGGGGTTATTTGTTGCTCTGCAGGTGAGCGATAGAGTACAATCAAAGATATGTGACCCTGTAGAGCACAAGAATAATTTATCTCGAACCCTGTGAATAAATACCAGTTCTTTCACATTCCCAGGGAGTTTGAAGGTGTTTTATAAACACTTTAAAAGTAGCACTGGAGGAATCCTTCAAATCCCTTTATGATTAAGTTAGATTAGATCTTCACTCAACTCAAGTTAGATTGAGGTGGGCAAACATGCCGCAGTGCAGCTGGACAACTACTTTTAAAACCTTTATTCAAATAAAAGCCTGTGTTTGTGCCTACTTTTCCGTGAGGGTTTATCCATTTATGCTGGACTCCACTTTGAGGTATAGATTCATGCCTTTGTCAGCGGCAGGATGCAGCCGTGTGGTGTGCTTGCTAATGAAGCCGAGGGATGAGAAGAAAGAAAGCTTGTTTACTCAATGGAGATAACAACAGCTCAATCAGCCACCTGACCTGAATCCCTAATTGCTCTCATTATTAAAGTGGGGACAACCAAAAAGAGAGATAAGTTTCACATTTGCATATGGCTGACCGCAGATGATAACTGATGCTGCACGTCACCTGCAGGCGAGCAGCTTCAATCATGGCACAGGCCACATTTAGAGTTTGGTTCACAGTGAGTTGAAGGCATAAAGTAGCAGAGAAGTTTCTTTAAAAAGCAGAACATCACATGCACACGTATGATACCTATTTATAACCATATTAATACCATGTGGTAAAACCTATGACTGAACAAGAAACATTAGTAGAGTGCACGCATTAGTAGAGTGCACGCTTCAGACACAGACACTCAGGAATATGCCTTTCCTTTTTAGCTGAGACTTAATAGACGTCACCGTCTCAAACAGCCTTATTTCTTCCAGCAAACCATTCCAGAGGGGCAGGTGGCAAACGCTCTGTCACACTTTTTTCATAAAGATCTTATTCTCCGAGAAATCCCATAAACTTTATAAAAAGGAAGAAAATCTGGTTAAATAAAGTGGGAAAAAAAGTCCTGGATCCGCCCCCTGACCGGCACCTAAAGTTAAATGTTTCCGTGATAATCCGTCACCTTTGTGTAATCCTGTTAAATATCTAACACATTCAGTTGAAAACATAACTTCCTTGGTGGAGGCAACCATCCTGGAACTCCTCCCCGAGGCTCGATACACTTGGTCGACCCATGTGACGCTGCCGTGGCGGACAGCAGCTAATCTGAGCTAATCCATTTATCAGAGCACAGTTGAAGTAGTGATATTGCTTCCCCCGTCGAGCCGCGCTGACAGGTGCCATCTGACGTGCTTGTACGCACCAGCCGGCCACGTGGCAGCGAGCTTAGGTGAAATGTCACTCTTTTACAGTGTGTTTGATTGCATATGCCTCCCTGAACGACACCGACCCAGCCATAACCCACCGGAGGCTTCTCCGGCGAGATATTAATTTCACTCAGATGTGCCCACAGTGGGCCTGAGTGCATGAGCGGATGAATGCACACAGTCACATACAGCTGCAAAACCTCAGTTTGAGCCCTTGCTTGAGATTTCATTATCGCCGTGACTTTATTGCCACCGCTGCTCCGTTGGCAGCCCATTCAGGAATGAAATGTCACTTCCCCTCATTATTTGCATGGCGACGACAGCATGTGTGTACAGGGCTCTCTGTCTGTGCATCTTGTCTGTACCTCTCTCTACTCACTCACACACACCCGCACCCACACACACACTCACATGCTTGGTCACGACTGCTCTTTCCCGCTGCCTCGTGAATGTCTGGGATGTTCCAGGCGACAAATTTTACATCCTGCTCTGTTATCAAACAAATCCATTTTATTATGTGTCCGCGTGGATGCGACACTTTTCCGGCTCCACACGGTATCAATTGGCCGAGGAGCGGGAGTCTGCAGGGAGGCTTCGATTCATCAGGAGGGTGGGACAGGAGGGCTGAGGGGGCAGATTTTAGGTTTCTTATTGATGTGCTCATTACTGTCAGCTGTACTGTAGATGGCTCCAGCCAAACAAGCTCACTCCAGCAACTCCAAATTGGCATGTATGAAACAAGGAAATAGATTTTATCCATTACCTTGTGCAGTTTGCATGTCATTACCCAGCTCCTATATGTATCAGCCATCAGAAGCCATTAGAACAGGAAGTGGGAGGATAACTACTCTCTCTGACTCTACCTTTTCTATAAAGTCATTTGTAGCAAAGGAGTCAGGCCTGTGACACTAGTTTGGAATATTGAAGAGTGTGTGTCATTCTTAAGTGCCGGGTTTTTTTTACATGTGTTTGTGCACGTGTGTCTGTGTGTACTTATACCGCCTGAATGCAGTTGGTCTATTATGAATAAAGAGTGCACTGACAGCACTTGCTTTTCCCGCAGCTCAACAAAGGAACATATACTGATACATCAACTTCACCAACATGGCTGCATGTGAACAAAAGGCCTTTTCCTGGCAGCTTTGGAAAGGTTTGTCAGGACAAAGGCGGCAGCCACTTAAAACTAAAAAAAGATCACAATAATACATAAATGGAGGCCATGTCGTAACTTACATCTCAGAACACAACTTGGTCTCATGAAGGATCTGATATCACCTTTTGCTCTTATCTCGTAATTCACTGCCCTCTTGTGGCCACCTTTTTGTCTCTGGTTGATAGCATAGTCAGTCTGTCATTGGTCGAGGCTATGGCGTGTCAAACATAGGGGCGAGACGCATTTTTTGCATCGTATATATTCCTGGGAACTCTGACAGTCACTAGCTATAAACGGCAGGAATCACTTATGATATCGTACGCATTATTATAGACAACCACAGATGCCTTAGGAAACTGTTGGGCCGACCTGAATGCCTCAAAGCTTCCACTGTTGCCATGGTAATTGGTGTCCTAATCAGTATGCGAATGCTGCCAAATACCCAATGAAAAACGAATTAAATAATTCATTAGCTATCAAAATTAGTTTTTAATCTTATGCCTTATCTACACTGCTATGGATATTTTCGGTACAAATATACTTTTTAAATCTCACACGTGACCTTCGTTTTACAAAATAACAGACAAAACAACAAAAACTACTACAAGCGCTTAAACATGCATATAGGTGGCGATAAAGTCTACAACAACAATCTGTCAAATACCAGAGATGAATTCTGTGGTCTAAGTAATATTGGGTATGGCGTAATGGTGTGGTGAGGTAATGCTACATGTAGCTGCAATTTTGTAACTAGAGTGGACATCAGATGTAGAGAAGCCAGTATGTAGCGGCAAAGGTGCATGCACTGCTGCGTGTGGACGAGAGGCTCAAATGCAGAGGGAAACAATTTGTTTTGCAAAATATCCACATTAGCGTAGACAGGGCGTTTAGTTTCGTGCATCATCTGAGGTTTGCGGCCCAGTGACAATGTGACAGGCGTACAAGTTACAACAATGTCTGCGAAATGTCAAAAAGGTCAAGCGTGCAAAGTGTAGGTGAGTCGAGCATCTGAGTGGAGCAAGATGCGGAGGAGGCTTCCGGCACAGGAAAGACAGGCTGCACAAAATCACGAGAAGAGATGAGACGGGCCCTGCATTTAAAAGAGATTTGCTACTATGCTGTCATGGAGAGATATGCTCCATTCGGCTCCATTTTTCTTTTTCGCTGCGGCAAACAGCCGAATCACTCATTGAGATCTCAGATACTTGCCCATCTGTAAACCACTGGTATCCAGTCTGCTGTTAGTTTTGCAAACTGGAGTTCCGTCGGTCGCAAGGACATAAATTGATTGATGATTTCACCCAGAGCGTCTGTGCTTAAAGTCCTTGCATAATGACTAATTGGCCGGCAAATCATTTGAATGCAAACAGTGGCAGTCGCTATCGAGTCTGTTCACCAGGGTGGGTAATTATTCAACAGCATTAACTTAAATACACTGCCGTTGTCTGCTTCAAAAAGGGAACTCTTCAATCACACCACAAGCACTCTTATTAGTGTTGAGTCTGATTTGTTGGCCGTTTGTTGGAGTAAGAAAGTGTAGTTCGGGGGACTGTAAATGAGCTGTCTAATATACTGAATTCAGTGTGTGTGTTAGTCCGTGTCAAGGCTGGAAATTCACTGGGCCTACGGGGCAAAACACCCTTGAAAGTTCATAAAATGCCACAGAGCTCGTAAAATGCGTCTAAAATTAGTTCAGTGGTGCGAAAATCTATCTTGTTATATATTTTAGTAACATTTACGACTAAAACAATATGGTCAAGGATTATGGGACCATTAAAACATTAAGACACCGGGACACTCTCGTTCGCCAGGAGCCTTATATTACTTGTGTCACAGTCAAACTCCCGGTTTCAACCGCAGGAGCAGAGGTTATTTATTACCCGCTGTAGCAGCACTGTAGTCAAATGAGCAGGGGGTCTGATGTATGATCTCCTCAAGACTAGATTGTGGACAGGGAAATATTGGTACCTTACCCCCAGCTCGAATGTGAGGCTGTTTTTGATATTAAAATAACTGCCGACCTTTTTCGCACCACCAAAAAACAATTACTAACTGAAACAGCAAAGGTGTCTCCTGCATTTTCATCCCATTGTTGTGGCCCTGTGGGCTGATTCTGGCACATTGACCCCATGGCAACATCCCCCACTGATGTTTATATAGACACCATTATTTTGATAATAACCTGAAAAAAAACAATATACTCAATAAGAGACACTGACTTATAAACTGCAGTTTCCGATTACCATAACCCGAATAAGGTCATACCCAAACAACCAATAATCAAACTAAGACGTGTGGAGTATTATGATCTTAGGCGCATTATGTTGACATGTATTCATCTTAATAGTCGTATAACATCCTATAGTTTTCACAGCATTTCGTGACATCTGCACCCAGTGGTTACCAACTGATGATGATGCATAAACAAGATGGAAAAATAAAAAGGAGCTTTTGAAAAAGAAGACAGAAACACCCCAAATGGTTTACAGTAGCATTGCACATTAAATTATCTCAGGGTGAGGTTTTAAAACTGGTGGAATAACATTGGACAGAATGAGGGTTGTAGTTGGGCTATGCATATATGTAACATATAAACAGTGATATGAATTTGTGAAGAATGCTTCTGAATAGTTTCATTATCAACGGACAGAATTTCCTTTATTTCTTCTGCAATTCTATGATTCTCATCACAAGCACGTCTCAAAGGGCTTTACCTGTCTGGGTTTACCAAGAGAGAAACAAATGTGTCAGTTAGTATGCAGCAGCAGAAAAGAACAATAAGCACAGTAAATACTAGAATCCTAACCCGGCCCATGACTAACACTGGGTTTCCACATCTATTCTGTCTAAATTAAACTATACAGCACTGGAGCCAATAATGTGAGTACAGAGAGAATAATTGTGTTTGATTCTGGATTTGAGGGTTTCCACAATTATTTAACTGCAACAGAATTTGAAGTCAGAGATGAGGAACTGGGGAGGAAAATGCTCTGCTGCTTGCAGATTTTTTCCCCCTTGACACAGCAAGCTAACAACATCCTGCAACTGGAGTAGGCAGAATGGGTGAGGGGGGATGATGGGGAAAGCCAGTGTAATGATTTCCAGCACTGCATATGTCAACAGAAGCACTTTAAGATCCATTTAAGATTATGATGGAACCATGAAAGGATGTCAGAACACAATAATAATGATAATAGTTAAGGTATAATTTGTAATTGATAACCAAAGCATTAAGGTTGGAATCTTACTTAGAAATAATTATTACCAAAATGTAATTTATTTATATAGACTTCCAAAAATGCAAAATGCTCAACATTAGATTACAAGGGATTCAGATAAATGGTCAAATAGTAAGATACATAAAAACAATACAAAAATACATTTAACAAGCTGGAGATCAATGATTTATATATTGAAATAAGCCCTTGAGAAGTCCAACTGGGAATTTACAAAGGATGGCTTTATCAGTCTCCTGAGACTCTCAATATCATATTTGGAGAAATTTACTGCAGGAAATATAACTAGACCAGTTTAATGATGTGACAGTTAAAACCCAAACTGGAGTAATTGAAGGCTAAACCCATTTAATTGGAGAAATTAAAGACGGTCATGGAGAATCAATAGACTGTTATGGTTATTAGGATTAAAAGGTACAAATGTGTATCATCTATATAAAATAAAAAACTGTGAAACCAAATCCTTGAGACATTGGGATGAACTGTTGATGTAACTCCAGGGTAACATAGCCTATATATAGAAAACAATATTGTCCTACGGATGGTTCCTCTGGGGACTCTGCAGGAGTAGGAGTCGACAGAAAAGCATTTGATTCCGATATCATCGTTTCCCATTAGAGAGGAACTGGATAAACTGAGAGCGGTAGCAGAAACCCCGACCCACAACCTCACTCTTTAATTGACTAATCAGGTCTTTGAGAAATGTTGGCATTCAAGCAGATTATGTACGAGAGTTTCCGAATATCAAGCAGAAAATCGATTTCACACCGCCGCATTTTAAATCTAAACCCCCTAACTTGAGTCTTACTGCAGGACCGGTCCACTTTCTCGATGTCCATGTTGTGGGTAGAAGCGGCAACTGATGTGTGTTATTCTGACTGGAGGTCACTCATGGGAGGTAACAAGCTTTTCATGGGACTTTGTTAGTATTAAGAGTTGTTGAAACTGTCTCCCAGTTGCTCAGTAGTCATCAATCCACAGGAGCTGTATCCTGGGCCCATAGTTAATCTCTCCACTATCCTGCTCTGTCAGGATAAGTAACAGTACTAAGTCTTCATTTGCCTCCTCTTGCCGCTCGCCTCATAAATAAACCAATTAACTTGGTCTGGGAAAGTGCTGGGTGTGTAGAGGTGGAGTAAACTAACCCACACATGCACACAGATATTCACATGGATGTGCACAGCTGGACATGCACATATACTCTGATATATACAGTATATATTTATATATAAATCCCAAACACACATACACTCAAGTATTCTTTCCCATCCACTCCTCCTTTTCCTTCCACACATGTCACGTTGTGTGGAAGTCCAGATGAATACAAATCAGTCCTCTCCTGCCTCTCTGGGTTTAGGGGATTGGAGCTTGGTAAATAATCAGAAACAATATCCGAGCAAATGGAAGAAGAGAAATCACAAAAGACCTACAGATACGGGGAACAAACAGTTGGGGAACTCTTGTGTCGCCGTGAGTCATCACTGGGCAGAGGTCGCACTGTAAGTCCTACTTTAGGGATGATGATATTCTACTACTAAATATTTGTGCTTTTTTATGTCTTCGTATGAAGGACCCTGAAAGTCCAGAGTTACTTTACACAGTTACAGAGGGATGACTGCACAGGGCAATGTTTTCGGTTGGAAAAGAGCTGCAGAGCATCTGAATCAAATAACAGCAGCTCATTCAAGTTATTTAAAACTAGAATTACAGCGCTGCCGTTGTATGCCTCTGCCAACCGCTGCCTTTTTTAGTTTACATATGTATATGAGGTCACTGGGACCATTGACCTTTAACCACTGAAATGTAATCCATTAATCTTTGACACCAAGTGAGAACTGGTCAAAATTTGAATGAATTCCCTATAAGTAGACTTGAGATATCATGTTTAAGAGTCCAAAAACATGTTTTCTGAGGTCACTGTGACATTTGACACCAAATCTAAACTTTAACTGTAATTTGAGAGAATATCTGTGCCAAATCTGAAATGATTCTCCCCATGCACTCTAAAGATAACATGTTGGCAATAATATGGTTTTGTAAGGTCACAGGGACCTTGACCGTTGACCACTGAAATCAGTTCATCTTTGAGTCCAAGTGAATGTTTGTGCCAGATTCTAAAGGATTCCCTCAAGGCGTTCCAGAGAAATTGCGTTCCCTAGAATTGGATGGACAACCCAAAAACATAATGACTCTGGCCACTGTCTGTCACCGGAGCGGAGGCGATAAACAGCAGCCAGAGGTTTTTGGTTTCCTCATTATAAGCTCATGAACAATTGAAAGAACTTCATTACAGATTAATCAAGGAATTATGGGCTGGGAATAGTAATGGATTACTACTTAAACTACTGTTTAAACTTAAAAATCAATGAGGAAATGTCTTCAATTTTAACACAGTATGTCATTAATTGAGTATCTTATGTCAGAGTGCTGCAGCGGGAAGAAGTCACTGATTTGGAGTCGGTTGTATGAGCAGCAAATAATGAATGCAATACTGTATATTCCCATATGATACAGTTTTTACCGCCTCAGCAAATTGCTTCCTTCACATCTACCAAATGGTTCAAAATAACCTCTCATACTCCTCAGAGAAACAATATCATATATATATATGCAGAAAATCTTATACATTATTTTTTGGGGGGGAGTGCAGAGGATGTGTGAGAGTGTGGGGGGGGGGAAGTAATCCATTTTAATAGAGCTATCTCTATATTATTGGCAACTTTCCCCCTCCTTGCACCTCTTTTCCATCTCATACATGCAGTAAGAGTGTGTGTGTCAGCACAACATTGTAAATAATAAAAGAGCCACAGTGGCGATAGGACACTGCAAGTCTTGAAATAGCTTTGAGGGAAGAGAATATTTATTCGCTAATGATCAAGCCCTTTATTGACTTTTTGGAAAATCCAATATTCTGCCTGCAAGCCAGTGAGAATCTTTCTCATCGCAGTGCAATTTCACCCTGGGCTCTGGGACAATACGCATTTATAAGTCCTTCGAAAAGACATCACATGCAAGCACATACACAGAGATCTCCACGGACACAAATGTAAATACTGATGTACTGTATTTTCATTTGCATAAACTTGCTGCAGCTTTAGAATGAATCATACATTACCAATAAAAGTCTCACTTTGTTGATTTAAGCTTGGTCACTTTCTATCCTGACAATGTATTCATACAGACGAATGCATGACTATCACACACACACACACACTTATATGTATGTTGCATACATGTGTGCGTGGGAAACATCGGCTTCCTGTCTCCGGTCACACCTGGCTCTCTCTCTCGTGTTCCCAATGTCATCCGCTGTTGGCCTTCATCACGCTGCTGGAGCCAAGGATGAGACAAAACATGATTTTGTCTGGCAGCCAGTTTCTGGCACTGCATTGATACATGGTAATCCAGCTGTCAGCAGGGAGCTGGGGGGAAGAGCTACAATAGGGAAGCAAGGAGGAGCACAAAGAGAGAAACAAAGACAGTAAAAAGGGATAGAAGAATAAAATAGGACAGAACAAGCAGCGCGTTTACTCTTTAGCGGCGATAATGTACAGATAACACAAAACCCTGATTGTAAAAGAAAGGCACCTTTAAATGATTGATGTCGTGAGGGTAAATCAATTAAATTGATGGTAAGGTGGCTATTATCAATTTTCATATTCATAGATCGCATGACTGCTTGTACAGTATGTGGAAGGGGTTGCTGGGGGTGATAATGCAGCAGGGAATCATTTTTTGCTCTGCACTTCATCTCAGCTCTGCAGAGTGTTTCTTCAACCTATTGTTTTTGGTTTTATGGCCTGAAATTTACGGGTTAATTCAGTGTCGGTTTTGACCACAACAGGCACGAGTTACCAAAACCTCTTGAAACATTTGTTTGGCCAAATATATTAACAAGAGAAGTCATTGTTGCAGAATATTTCAATTTATATATTCCAATACTCCTACTACTATATATACTGTTATATCATATATCCACATGCTTGTTTTTTCATTGCTCTTGCTAACTGGCTGACAGTCTATTGTTAGCATGCAAATGTTAAACACTGGTAAAGTTTGATCATTTATTATAATTACTGAATGTGCAAGTCATGTGTTTTGTGTTCCAGATAGTTTAAGCTAACTGCTAATCTTTAGCTAATTGTCATATCTGGTGAGACTTTAGCTGTGTCTCAATTCGGCGTCCTCCGAAAAATGCAGCCCCTGAATTGGACGTTTAGCATAGTGAGTGGTTCATAGATGTTCCTCGTCCCTCGCTATCCAGCCATGGCGCTAGAAACATCTTGTTCACCGACATGTTGGCAGAACAAAATTCTCGGTTTGATAATCAGCTGAGCTGGCAAGACAAATTCATCAAAGTCCCACGACCATCAGGAGCACTGATCGATTGTCGCTAACGCATTCGTGTGTAGATAAATTTGTGATACCTCATTACTGTCAGTTGGAATATGTTCAGCTCCTGTGTTCACCAGCCGCAGTTTTACAATACCAATCACACAGCGGTGCATAAATGCATTAAATTATCCTGCTATGATAGTGAGAGGATCTATCAGGAGACAAGCTGTCTGCATTCATGAAATGTCTCCTGTCCCGGTATTGATGATGTATCGATTTTGCAGTTAGATGTTGAGGTTGATTTAATAGCAAATGTGCAGTGAAAGCTTTTTGATGAAGAATCTTTGGCAAATATATTTTCTATGAACCGCTTGTTCCTAAGTTCCAATCTTAAGTTCAAAAGGTAATCAAGTGGTTAACATAACATCTTAACCAACGGGAGCATGGGACTTGCCGGTTCTTTTGCACTGTATTCTTATAAGCTTGAAAATGCAGCAGTGTGCATTTATGTTCTTTTCTTTCGATCCGTGTACAAATGGACAAACCACACGCTTTAATGTCTGCTTCGTGTTGAGCAGGCCTCTATAATACAATCCAACTGATGTGAATAAATTGTCCCTGAAATACCTGTTGTTGGTGACCTAGTTAGACCCAAATCTGGTTCTGCTGGTTAAGCATCTTTTCAGACAATGTATGCATTTCATACATTGCCCACTTATTTCCAAAAATAATTCCCCAAAATTATATAATTATTATAATTATTATAAAAGCAAGGTCCCTCCATTAAACAATCGTGAGTCAGGCTCAGCTGTCAATCATGATGTGTCATCTGTTTTAATAGCATCAAATAACTAATTAAGCCTGTGGTTCGATTTAGAATATCACTTTGGTAATGTTAGAAGACCTATGTCATTGTGGTTGAGACAAAGCAGGGTTAGGTTGTTGAATAGTCATAGGTTTAGTATTTGTGTATTCATTGCTAGATTCTTGTAAAGCCCGAGAAAATCAATGTTCGACACTTGTGTGCATCTGTGCGACTGAAGCTTAGAAGTCAAAATCCTGTCAATGTATTTCAGATATGTACAATGTTCTATCAAGCTGCATTTGCCTCGTTTACACCGAGGATGAAACTCAGTTTGCATGACATTGGCCGTACAGATTTGAAAGTTTTCTGTTTACGCTGTGTTTCTTGCTGTGGCGGTGCAGCACCGTTGGCATACACAAACACTTAGCAGCACTGAAGTCCCCGTGGATACATACTGAGCAGCACCAAAACAAGTGGTGGTGGTAGTGTCGGTGGAAATCCTGAGACAGTGCCAAATAAACAAAAGCAGGCTGACAGTCTGTGTACTCTGCTTTAATTAGACCCTGCCATTTCAAAGCAGTAACGACAGCCCGTGTTTTTAAGCGCCGTCTGCACTGTAGAACATCATCTTACGTACGACACATCTCCATGTCCAGAATTGGTGTGACAGCACGCACTGTTAACAGCAGTGTTGTGGAGCCCTGCGGAGGGCACTGTGGAGACATGGACAGAAACAGACAAGTCTGGGCTTAAAGTAGGAAACAGTTTGATCAGACTGACGCTCTGATCTAATAGGAGAGAGAGAACGAGAGGAGAGTGACTCTCGCTGTGCACCTGGATAATCTCCTTTAGCTCACAGGGAAAACAACATGAACGTTGTGCATGAGCAATAGATGTGCACAAAGGATGAATATTACTTTTACACAGTCAGTGTTTGTGAAATTTATATGGATCGCCCACATGCAAATTTCTGCCATGTATACTTGCTTTCCCTAATTAATTTTTTAAGTCGTAGTGGAAAAGAGGATTTGTAGAATATAAAGCATAAGGGATCTCAACTCAAGCAGCTTAAAAAACCATTTACTTTTTGCAATGAAATTCTGAGCTGTCTTCATCCTTATATATATATATATAAATGTATGTGTATGTGTGCGTGTGTGTGATCTAGAGCTGATTGCATTATGTAACACATGTCATATATAATACTGTGTTAGGTAAGTTGAGTTATAGTGAAGTTGCTCTTTAATAAGTGAGAAAAACACAGTTGTTCAAATGGATAATGGAAATCCATGAAATCCAATGCAGGGATATAATCCACAGGGAAACAAGAGGGAACTAACAGGGACAAATTGATACGTAGTCTGAAATATGAATATAGCCAAAATATCCTGGATCCATCGCTGCCATCTTGCACTGAAGACGTGATTTGGAGCCAGATTCTGCACAGTAATCATTCTGGAGTGTATCAAGGTCCCACTAGCACATGTTCTCAACCAATCGCCAGTCTGTATTACCTGTCAGTCATCTTGTTTTTTCAAATAGCAAATTAAAACCAAACTCATCAGGAAAGATATTACACACATTTACAAGCCTAAAACGACAGAACCATCCTCGTGAAAAGAATTATTGAACGTGTATTAGGACTGTTTAGTCCTACGTCCCATCCAGTAACATGGAGGAAGCAGGGGGAGATCAAGTCACTTTTCGTTCACTTTTAGGGAGTCGTCCCACTTCATCAACAAATTGTGTCCCTTTTCGAAGGCTGCTTCAAATGCCACCAACAAATGGGTCCTTCCATCCCAGTGTGACGAAGGAGCCATCGCGCAGAACCTACTCAGGCCATCCTATCCCAGGATTCATTGCGCTTTGGTGACAAACCATTTTTCAAAGAGGTAATGCTGCTGGCAAGCGACAAGACGTCCGATGGTCGGACAACTTAAATACCAAGGTGCAATAAAATGTTCTCTGCATCTTTGTTGCTTGGCGACAGCAATAATGGCGGCACAAGCTGGAGTTGCCGATCAGGGAATTTCCTCTGTAGACCAAACCGTCTCAGAAATTCTTCTACTTCTGCAGTTCTCTGGCACATTGCTGCCTCCCTCAGGTTGGGATTAAATTGCAGAAGCTGATAAGGAGTAAAGGGAACACAGACTTTAATACATAAGGATGGCAAGAGTAACTGGGAAAGGGTGAAACACATCAGGGCAGGGCACAGGCGCAGGGAGACAAACAGAGACAGGAAGTAAGAACAACCAAGAGAGACACTATGTAGTAACTTCAAAGTAAAATAATACGATTTTTAAACGCTTATTCAGATTGGTCTTTCATTAAAAGGGAAGGGAGGCAGTATGTGCTAATGACAAATAAAAAAACAGGACTGTCTGTGTGAGAAAGAGAGAAAGATGCTGACAACAAATCAATAGATGGAGTGCAGAGCAGATGAAGAGAGCAGATACTCATTTCAGAAGTAAATAGCCCGATGCATAATGTGACCAATTGAGTGTGTCATTGATTAATTATAAAGCACAGGAGCCTCTCACCAACATGGAGTTACAGCCAGAGTCAGCCTATATACTGTTAGTGTCCTTGGTCCAAAGGCAGCTGTGTTTCCCACAGTTGTAGAAAAATAATAGCCTTGGGTAAGAGACTCCATTGACTCCAGCACAATACAGACTCTTGTCACCTGCTACCAACCATGTTTTATATATATATATATATATATATATATATATACACATGTGTTTTCAAGGTGGTTAAAGTAAATGGTCTCATGTTCTGTAGTTATATAATGCTCTGCTACTCAAAGCTCCAATTATTCATTCACACACATTCATACAGTGCATCTATGTGCAGCATAATCTCTATCGCACTTCAATCACGCACTAGCCGTCAGGGGCAATTTGGGCCCAAGGGCACAGAGTGGAGGAGACTGGGATCGAACCGGCGACCTTGTAGTTAGCGGACAACTCGCTCTACCTCCTGAGGCACAACCGCCTTTAAAATCCCCCTCCGGTTAAAATCAACTTATAAAACATGTCAACAGTTCCCCCCCACCCCCCCTCTAGCCATTTTCGGGGGGGCGAAATATCAGCAGTAAACACTATTTCCACCATAACACTGTAGTAAACAAATGTTCATCTGTCCCAGGGCACGGTCACACACCACAAATGGAGAAGTGGCGAACCTTCCAATCTGTGCAAGTGAGGGGGCGACATTTGTTCCTGTGGCGAAGCAAATCCACAGCCTGGCTTCTCAAGGAGAGAGAACTTTGGTGAACTTTGACCTGCTGCATTCGCGAATGTGTGTCCATGCCCTCAGACAAAAAAAACAATGGGTGACATCACGGTGGTTTGACACTTTCCCATCTTAACACCATGAGATTTGATTTGGATTTTCCTTATTTAAAGTGATGGTTGTTAGCATTTTGCTAAAAGATTCACAGTAAAATGATGTTCACATTTTTCTGAAAACTTAAGAACTAGATAAATAGTCAGACCCTAATGTTGCGTTTGTTATGTTAAAATGCAACTGTAATTTTTAATTATTTGTCAGATTTTTCATTTGTCTTGTTTCTAAGTTTCTTTGATATGTTATTCTGAAATCCCAACTGTCAAACTCTATATCTATTTGTCTGTAATGTTCCTTATCCGTTTGGGTCTGTTGGTCTCAGTTAAATTCCTCATGTTTTTTTTTCAGCCTGGGAGTCTTGGATCATTTTTATGTGAAGACCACGTAAACAAAGACGTTTTCATTGAGTGCACACTGTGTACCCCCCCCCCCCCCCCCCCCCCCGCACACACACACACACATTTATATTACATGTGTGCTGCTCACTGGACCCCAAGGTCATAAAAGTGAGGGAATTGTAGGTGAAAACAAATAAACATGAACGAAAAAGCTTGTTGTGGACCTTCGCCCTGTGTTCCTCCTACACCAGGGCCTGCTGTGTGTGTGTGTGTGTGTGTGTGTGTGTGTGTGTGTGTGTATTTGTGTGTGTTTGGATTTGCAGAATGTTTCATAGATTGAACATGACACACACACACACACACACACACTGTATTTACCTCTGTGACCTACCAGAGGTAAAGCACAAATATTAACCTTATATACTGTCTATATTGCTTGGTTTTGAGAAGACAACACGTTTGGATTCTTTTACGTGCGCCCACATTTGGTTCTGCCGTTTATCACTTCCACCGAGGAGGTTACGTCCGTGCTTGCATCTGCTTGTTAGTTCGTTGCAAATCCGGATCAAGGATTTTTATTTCCTCTCAGGGTGTTTTTTAAACATTTCCCTTGATTTCTCAGGGAATAATTCATTGATTTTGAGTGTGAGCAATATGGTGCAGATCCAAATAAAAATCTGGATCTAGTGGATTCAAATGCGCATTTCTCAGGAGCCTGTCGGGCCTTGGCAGAGATGTGCACTCTTCTGATGTCTATTCCACTTACAATTGATATCTGTCCCTCAGTACATTGACCTTTTGCATTGCTCTGTGGGATATTTAGCCAAGCTTTCACTGTTTACCATCCTCCATGTTCAGGGCTGAAGGATGACACTGTCCTTCTGTGCAAAACACAAGATATGTCTTTTCTGCAAGTAGCTCATAATGACCCTTGGTTATGTTTTTAATGTCAGGGCGACTGATGGTGACCATTTTATAATGACCGGAAAGGAGAAGGTCAGGTGAGGTAGTAAATAGAGGAGCAAAGTGGGGGAGTCTGAAGTGGCCCGAGTGAAGAACAGGAGCATGAAACACAAAACTAATGTTGTTTCAGCCTTAACCGGGTGCTTTTTATTGCAACCATGACAACGCAGCTCAGCTCTTACTTTAGCCGGGAGGTTTTCCTATACTTAAACAAACCATGACTGATCTGCAACCTCAACCACGTTTTCCTATCGTCACCATGAAGTCAAACCTAACATATTTCACGTGACATGTTTTGTTCTTCAACTCGTGAAGACGTCACGCTCCTGCCGAAACATCGGCTGGAGGAAATAAGTCTGTGCTGCACAACCGTCAAAGTGCTGCTGCCTCTTTGCAACAGGGTTTCTATGTTGGCTGCCCGCAGTCATTTTGCATAATGAGGGCGCTTCAATACACGGTGAGCAGTGACTGTCAGCAGAGAATGGCTGAGAATTCAATTTAATAAAACAGAAACCAACTGTTCACAGTCACAGATATAAAACTGAAAAAAAAAAAACTGCAAACACAAGTGAAGATATTCAAATAAATCATGTATGGAAGAGGATCCTGTAATTAAAGCTGAACATAAGAAATACTGCACTTTGTTTATGGTTGCAGTGTATACGCGGATGTCAGAAATGTGAGGTAACGTATTCTTTATAGGTTTCAGTATACAAATCAGCTAACAGACATCCAGTCTATTTTCTCATGAAGTGAATGATGCTTTTCCCCCATTGCTAAGTGCACAGAAGAAAAAAAAGAGAGCTCTTCATAGAGTGGACCTGAGCAGTGCAGCAACATTATCAGCCCAGCTACTTTTGAGGAAATCAATTTCATCAATTTCATACTGAAAGACAACCTCAAGTGTTTAACTTGACCTTGGGGGCATTAAAATAGGTCAGTGTATATAGCTCTTCTGTCATTTCTCCAAGCAATCCTCTTCTTTTTTTGAAAGTCTTGCTGGAACCTGCAGGACATGAAAGCAACTCATTAAGAAAACATATTTTCCCCTGGATTCAAGGTATATCAAGAGTCTCTTTCAGGTTGGGCATCCAATTAGACTGCTTTCAAGGGAAGTTCTGTACTGCAGAAATGACAGATCTACTGTAGGGTGCTAAAGAAATACTTCATGATTAAAAAGAAGGGTGTGGGCTATGGAGGGATGAATGTCAGCCCTGGGAGAGGAGAAGACAAGAACACGTCTGCGGATGCTGATGGACAGATTCTGTCCTGCATGGTCGGCCGCATTATTCAGCTTTAATGTCAGAACAAAACGAGCACTTTTTTCCATCTTTTGATCTGAGGAATCCTCAAAGGCAACCTGTCATGTTTCATCCAAATGTGAATCCCACTTGATAACTAGATTATTCCTCCAGTGCTGCAGCTTACAACAGGGGAGTGTTCAAAATCATATAAAAAGGTACGACTAGATAGAGATGGGTCCCAGGACTCCTGGGGGTCCATAGCACACTACCAGGGGGGTCCATGAAAGGATTCCAGCTTCATCCATTCAAATTATCATGATATGGGTATTCTGTGTTGAGATAACAATATTGAGAATGATAATAACAACAATAATAATACTTCAATAGCACTTCAAAATATAGTTACAAAGTGCTTCACAAATAAAGGTCATACAGGTAAGAATACATCAAAAATAAACAAGTGAATGCAGTACCTGCAGGAACGGCACCAACACAGTAGATGGTGGTAATGCACCTTGACGTTGTTTGCCAGCCGCCAAAAAACCAAACAAAGAAGAAGAAGAACATTTTTTTTATTACATTGTGTTGATCTCTCACCTTAGTAGAAGTGTAAAAAAAAAGGCAAATTATTCCAAGGGACATAAATGAAGAGGTCCCCAGAATTTTTCTTTTTTAGTCGAGGGTCCTCAGCTGAAAGAAAAAATGGAGAACCTCTGTTTTAGTGCCACATCTTTGTTTTTAGAAGTCAACACACACGTCGGCATCATTGCCTGAGGATCTGGAATCAGAGCAGCACCTGCAATTGATTCTAATGTTTGTCTGTCGTCTGCTCCATCTGCATCTAAATGAGGACAGTAAACAAAATGCAACCAGGATTGTCTCAATAGGTCCCTCTGGCTACTTAGCTGGAATTTATTAGCTGATATACTTAAGCCTCAATGTAATGGCTATGTGTTAGTATGCTTACGTGTGTGTGTGTGTGTGTGTGTGAGAGAGAGAGAGCATCAGTAGTTCCATTTCATTGACGTGATTGGAGTCACACTTAACAGCTGCTTCTGCTGACCTTGTTTTTGGTTCAGTTCAGTCGTCTGTTGGCTCTTGCCTCCTACGTCAGTCTGACCCTGGGCTGACCACTGTGCTGCTGTGAAACACAAATTCACCTCACATGCCCTGCGAAATGAAAAGTGACGCCTTTTTGCTTACTGCCAACTCGCAAGTTCAAGAAAAAAAAGGGCAACAATTTACAGAATTAGGAAGTTTGAACTCAAGATGTGGTTCTTTAAAGACAAGTGAAAGGTTTCCTAACCTTCACACTGGGGTAGGACATTTTGATTGACGTCCTTTAGATGTGGCTGGCTGTGCGGTGAGTTAGTTTCAAATAAAAAGATATGACACAATGCACCAAACTCACAATTTGCCTTGAAACTGGGTGTTGAATCCCGACAGCACTTCGTTAATTCATTAACTCATTGCCAATAATAAATGGATAAATGGAGTGCTGTTCTACTCCTTCATTGTAATAGAACAATTGAAGCACTCTTTATGAAAATATACATTGTTTGAAAGAAATGTATGAAAATGTGTTTGCATTACAATTCAGAACACTATGCTTTTTGAATAAATGAATACATTTTCATAGATTTTATGGGCCCACTGCACATTCTGACCCTTGAAATCCTCTTCAAATCTCTTTCTTTGCTACCTGACTTGCTTTTTCGAAGGAAATATCTTGAGCTCCGAGAAGGAAGCATGAGCCTTGTGGTTGTCTGTCCCCTAAGATGTCCAGCGACCCAAAACCTCAGTTGCCCATGCAGCGAAACCAGAGCCTCAGCTGCCCAGTGACCAAGAGCCACAGCTGCCCAGCGACCTAGATCTTCAGCTGCCCGGCGCCATCTTCCACGCCGCGCCGTACCCTGAGCTGGACCCTGACTTGGCTGTTTCAGCTGGCATATTGTCTGTTCCTGGTCCCCAGTTTGCGGCCCGGCTGACACCTTCCCCTGACCTGCCTGAACCCTGAGTCCATTGTTCTTGCTGTCTGCCTGATATCCACTCGGCGGCGCTCACCTCGGTCTCTATGTCCATCAGCTCGCCTGTTTCTGGTCTTCAATCAGCCACTCACACTCCTGTTTCCAGTCTCCAGGCCAATATTCAAAGCTGCTATAGCCATCATCTCCTGGCCGGTTTGTTCTCATCACGTTCCTTCCTAGACCTTGCCTGCCTATAAACCCATCTGCCTGTAAGTTTATTTTCAAAGTGAGAGACTGCTTCACTTCTTCATTCTGTCTGTGCTTAGCTCCTTCCTGTGCTGTTATCTGCACCTGTGATAATACATTGATATAACTATTCTACTGTTGAACTATTTAAGGAAGGAATGAAACAAGAAAATAAAGACAAAATGCAGCAGAGATTGAACATTTCAGAACAGTCACACAAAACGATAACACACCGCAGCGCTGGAGTTGCAGCTGGGAACATTTTTATTACAGCAGGGGGGAAATTGCCAGTGCCGACGGCCCTTTTATTTAAAGACAAAAACCATCGGGGATGTAAGAAATGTCAAAACTTTGACAAGAAACTCTGAGTTTCTCTTAAACATCCCATCATCTGCAATGCAATAAAAAAGCAGAGATTTGGCTCAGTCCCACTGAGCATTTGAAGTTTTCATCATCGACTCCTTTCATTAACGTCTTCCTGCTGGGATGCACAGGATTACTTTACTTCTGCAAAGACAGTTTTTGTGCATATTTATCTACACGTCATTATGAGTTCAGGAAACTGATCATGGAATACTTAAATTGTTTATTTTGAAGCTTTAATTTCAGTCAATACACATTTAATAAAGCACAACACTTTGTTAGTTAGAAAAATGACATGTAATTATACGTGAGAAGAGCCAGTAAGAGAAAAGGGCATCATAACCTCCAGATCCTTAAAGGCCTGTTTGAGATGGACGACATTCAAGCCTGAGGAGTCACGAGTGCCAGGTACACAAATCGAGCAGGGCAGGAGATCTTTGACCCTCTATGGTCTTAATCATTATCAAATTATACTGTCGACCTGTGTCTGAGATTTTCAACAAACAGAATTGAGTCATACATAAAGAAGTGAAGAAAACAAAAGGGAAATCCATCACAGCCTTTGCTTTCCTTCCTAATGGATAAACTGTCTGCCTAATGACAATATGCTGCAGTGCAATGCCAGATCATCAACCAAGGTTTACGCTGCTAAGGCTGCATACCTGTGTTCTTATTTTCCCATTACACATATTTAACTTCATCAAATGCACCATATTTCCATTCAGATGGCTCTAAACAGCACATTAAAGCCCAGCGAGGTCCATGACAAACTGCGATTTAATTTCCCATTCTCTGCAGGTGATTTCTCAGCTGACTCATAACACATTCTGCGGTGTTTGCGTTATGCCCGTGAGCAGGCCGACGGTGTGACGGCGGCTGCTCTTGACTGAGCTGTAATGACATCACGGTCAACTGAGCGTGTGCGGCCATGCACGCGGGACAGGAGGCGAGCGAGCGGCTGTGACATTTAAAGGACTCACTTTGTTGAGCACTGTTGTAACATCAGTTACACTCCTCCTGCTTCTGTTCCGTTCATTTCACAGACAGCGGCCTCACTGTTTCCTCATAAGCTCCCCTTGGTTAAGCTTCCTCACAGCTGTAATGAAAGTCCATTACTCCCCTGCAATATTAATTTCAACACTTTCTGCTGCTGTTTAACTGTAAAAATCTTCCAGCAGTGCAGTATACAGTTTGAACACAGTGCAGGTACCCAGCTCAGCCCAGGGGAAATCTATACTGTCCTCATTACCCTGCGTGCTGGAGTAGCCGGAAGCAGGGTATTGTTTTCACCCCTGTGTGTGTGTGTGTGTGTATCAGTGTGCACATGTGTGAGTGTGTGTGTTTGTGTACAAAACAACTCAAGAATGCATGGAAGGATATTTACCGAACTTGATGGAATCATTAACTGGGAGGATATCTCCAAATGATAACTTTTGGAGGTGATCTGACAAAAGTCAAGGTAAAGTTAAACCAAAATATGCTCTGAAAAACACATTCTGCAAGATATAATAATATATAACTGAGCAAGAGAAACCTTTTCAAGCTTACATTGATCATAAAATTGTTCCCAATCACATATCACACATTGTGATCACTCACAGACTCAGGGAGACTTATAAGTATCTCCACTTTTTCATTTAGGCACCAACATGTGGATTTGTGTGGTCACATACCCTCATCTGCTCCCAGCTAATCTTTAATATACTGTAACTGCAACAAGACAAATGGTTCAGAACATATTCATACAGCTGCTGATGTCTTGCACACATCTATTTGCACCTAGCTGCAAATGTTTTGTGGGGATTTTGGCAATTATAAGAAAGCTGCCATTACAGTGTGATGGCTTCTCCTTTGATAATAGGAGTCATTTTCTTCATATAGCATTGACCTATTTTCAGAATTAAAGCTTAAATTGCTACCTTTTTATTAACATAATAGCAGAGGCAGTGAATTGCTCAGCTATTTGCCTTTAGTAATGGCTATAATTAAACTAAAAGTCACTCACTCACTCAAGTTTGGACCCCCTTGTACCCACCATAAAATGCAGTTTTCTCTTTAAAACAATTGCTTTTAGTTCAAAATAGTTCAAGTTCCCTCCAACAGGGAGGTTATGCTTTCGCCTCACCTGCAGGATTATGGAAAAACTAGGCCCACTTAAAATCCCTCACTAAACTCAACGTAGGGAGATTGGTCATTTTTCAACATTTATGTTCATTTAATATACATATCTTGATTTAAAAAACAGCCAGATAGTGGGCTGTATAATTTTGTGAAGTCTACATCATTATGGTGGCAGTGAGCTCTTCCAAATCCTTTTTAGATGTTTCTTCACCTCACTTCAGTGAATGATAGTCAAAGATATTCAGTTTCAGTGTCTTTATGGGAAAAAGAAAAGCCTCATATCAACACGTTTGCAAAATTTACATTTTTCAGTTATGCTTAAATTATGTGTAAAATGATTTATTGGTTAATAAAATGGTGATGAATTATCTGTCAACAAAATCGAAAATGAAATTGCGTTTCTCCCAGCTCCACGTGCAAACATAGAAAGGCAAGTACACCTAACACAACAAACATAGACACGATAGACAGAATAGACAGACGATACATATACTCATAGACCTAAAGACAAACTAAGCCACGGAAATTGAAAACGTTGGAGGTGGCAGCATCTTGAGGTGACACTTGTAATCTACACACATACTCCATCAAGTGAACCACACAGAGTGAGGCTGCCCACGGTGAAATCGAACATGAAAGATCAAAGTTAGCGCTCTACACACACATCTTTTCCTGTTTGTCTGGTGCGGTTTGAAACCCCGGTGTTGTCATGAGATTATTACCCACTGGGAACACTTCCACATCGAGGGATCCGTAGTATGGAGGCACACATTAGTGTTGATCTTGTTGTGGTTCATGTTCACTTGGCCAAATGTGTGGAGTTAACGAGTCATGAAGATTTGCAGTGTGCTGTTGTTTCTGTTTCTTTATTGTTAAGAAAAAAAATCGTATCAGTCTGCAGCACCTGGCTTTATGACATGAACTGACATTTCTAATGTTCCATTAAATGAATGAGGTTGACCTTTGTGACACCATACATTCATTTATGAATGAAAATATAATTTACGACGCCATTAAAGGGATAGTTCACCGAAAAATTTTAAATTCACTCATTATCTACTCACCACTATGCCGATGGAGGGTTGGGTGAAGTGTTTTTGTCCACGAAACACTTTAGGAGTCTCAGGGGTAAACAGTGTTTCAGCCAAGGCGGCCTCTTCTTTAGCTGTAATAAAACAACAGAAAAAAACACAACATTCCTCCATACTGTTCGTGTGGGGTCATCTAAGTGTCTGCAAACCCAGACATTCACATTCGATTCGAAACGAGGCCATTTCAGTGTGTTTTGAGCATAAAAGCCACAACGCTATTTACCCCTGAGACACTGGACGTGTTTTGTGAACTCAAACACTTCACCAACCCCTCCATCCGCATAGTGGTGAGTAGATAATGAGGGGATTTTCATTTTTCTGTGAACTATCCCTTTAAAGTTCAAGCCGATCAAAACGGCCTTTTTAATCTCCCTATTCAGGTAGTAAAGACTCTTGTTTCACTTTGTATCAGAGAGGAAAACACATTTCCCCCCCAAAAGACTGTGTCCCCAGGCTGCCACTGCTGTCTCCTGTAAAAATGAAAACCGTACTCAACAGATGATGTGGGTGGGTCTGTTAGACGTGCACCGTGGGGGTTTCCTCCTAATGGTCAGAGGGCCCTGCCATAAACTCATGTAGAACATATACTATCTATGGTAGTTTAATTCCCTTTGAAGCAACTTCCTCAAATTGTCTTCTTCCAGTGTAACGAAAGCTAATCCTTCTACGCTTATCAAGTCCCCACAGTGTAACGCTGTGTCTTTTGCTTGGAAAGCTGCCGCATTAATTCAGTCTCAACTGATTCAGTGAATGGGAAAGCATTAAAAGTCTCCCAAGTCCCTCGTTCTTTTGTGCCTCTTTCCGACCGCAATACCTACAGTGTGAATGGAAATGTTATTTCAGTAATTTACCACAAATCTTATTCAAAAAGAGGCTCCATAAAACGCCCTGCTGTTGAAGAGAAAATCCTATAGAGCAAGACTATTACATTCTCACGTGCACACTGGCTGCTGTTATCAGCTGATTAAATAGTTGAGGCAACAACACACTCATTTGATGACTCACAAAAGGGTAATTTACATTTTGTTATTGCATTAAAGACTCATAACTGCCACTTGGGCATAGCTTGGCCTTTACAGATTGCTTATATTTTAGCTGTTACAGTCAAAATATGAGAAGTTAATAAGTTTCTAAATGGGCATAAACATTTAGTGCTTAAACGCAGGCATTTAAGATTAGCTGACAACTCACATTTCCTCATCTTGTTCCTTCTGGTATAATATGTTTATGGGAAGTATCATGAATGCTGAGTGGAAGGCATTTCTACACTCCTAGGGCAGCGATTCCAGACATGAATGGAATCTAATTGCTACAATATTTCTCCTCTGCCCTCTTGATACTTCATATACTGTTGTTCGTTTCCAGATGACCTCTCCTCCTTGTTGAGTGGATGATCATAGGGCTGTGAACCAAAAACCTGTTCCTACACGGCCGGTACCGAATCACAGGTGCAGATTGTGGCGCCTCATTTCGGTGCCTGAGCTCTTTACTGAAATAGTTGCTGTGCGTACAGGCAACGTGAACATCCCCACATGTGTTTAGTTGACATTACACTTAACTCTGGTGGCAATACTCTCTCTACACGGCTCTTTCGGCACGATGTTGGCCCTCAGCAAGTAGCTACCTCAAACTCGAGTCGACACGACAACAAAGTGCCTAAAGCTAAACGGTCTAAAGCGTGGCTGTATTTCACATGAATTGATTCTGACACAATGCAGCAAATGTTTGAAAACAAGGGAGGAAACAACACAGCATATCTAATAAAACACCTGCGACGCACGGAAACATTTAACAGCAGAGGGATGCTCCCTGTTTGACTGCTTGCGTGACCCCGTGTCCAGCACATCAGTCCTCAGTGTGTGCGTGCCTCCCCGGGCTATGGGAGGCAATTGGTTATGAGTTTGGAGCTGGAGTATTTTGCTGTATTAAGCACTGAAAGTGTTATTTAGTGTTGTATTATTGTAGTTGGGTTGGTTTTATTAATTGTTATTTTGTTAATTTAAGAAGTTGGGAAATATGTATATTCGAGCTAAGTATCCTTTAAACTATTAACAGTTAATTGGTTGGATTTCATCTTCCAACAGACCTTAGCAATAAAAAGCCACTGGTTTTGGGACTGTTTATGCACTGGTATGTTTTAAGAAGTATCGCTGTGGTATCTGAACCAAATTATACCCAAACCTATTCATACAGTAAGTATGGAGGTATAGCGAAAGCAGATCAAGTTGTTGTTTTTTCAACAGTCCGATTACAGAGTGATGATCATGCCAGGCACAGTCCTCGTCTGGTCAGGTGTACTCAAGGCTGAGCACTAAAGAGGAGGCAGGCTGTAATTTTTGGTGAGGCTAATGGGCTGTTTCTCACCTCTGCAGAGCATAACTCTGCCATCTGCTGCAGGGAGTCTCTCTCAGCGCCTCGCCCCTCTCTCTGGAACAGGGAATGGACAAATGGCGACCTGAGAGCCACACTCAGCAGCTGAGTACAAGACTGCGCACACATGGACACTTCGCTGTTCTCCCCCACCTCACCCTGCATCCCCCTCCTCCTCTTCATCATCCTTTTCTCTGTTGCTCTTTTCTTAGTTTGTCCTTGAAAATACACACAACGCACACACACATTGGCCCATCTTGCAAACTTACAAGCTTGAGTTTGTAACAAATTATAAGATTCATTTAAGGTCACGAAACGAAGTAAAGACAGCAAACCAGTAAAAAGATCCTTTTAAAAAGACTTGAAGTTGCTTTTATATTGACTGTACTATGTGTCTGACTTTCTCACCGTGTTATGTTCCAGCCTTTGATTATGGAAATGGGCAAAGAAGACTTCACAACATGCTGCTTACTTCTACTTCCAGTAATTTTGCTGAAATAAGCCGAGCTGGATCTTTTGAGCCATGGGCCGCTCTGTTTAGTCTTCTGCAGTGAGCATGGATAAGCAAACAGAGTTTTCAGACTCTGGGTTTTCAATTAAGACTGTATGTGATGTATTCAAGCTTCTACCTTTGTAAGGAATGTATGTTTTTTTTCTTTAGCAATTACCGATTATCAATAACTTACCATTAACAGTAATCGACAAGAATAAAATGATCTTTTCACAATGAGTTTCTGTGGCTCAAAAAATATTGATTCAATTTCAGTTTTACATGTGCAAACAGAGTAACAATAGAAATTGTGAATTCACACACCTACTGTGCTGCTGTGAAAATGGAATAAAATTCAGCGCTACACAGTCTTTCCCAATAACTACCAATAGACTGTGGCGGTTTCATAATGAACTAAAACTTCTGCTCCCTCGAGTTGTGCTCCTTTGGGGCTTGAACCCTGATAAAACAATTGAACTGAACAGAATATGTTGACAAATGTGCAGATTGTTTCATATTCAGTTTTTCAAGGAAAATGCATTGATTTGCAATAAAAGCTAAATGTTTTCTGTTTCTATCCGTTTTAGAGGCCAGAACTAACTTTTGATGAAAATCCTCATGTTTCAGACGTCTGTTTTCAAATAATGCTTAGGCTTAAGAACTTAAAAAACCACTAACAACTCCAGCACCTCTAGTCAGATCAGAACAGAAGTGGAGAGCAGTGGAACAGTTTGGGATGAATCCTTATGATTCTCTGTTGGACCATTATGTTTCTCTGTATGACACTTTGCCCTATTGAATTGCAATTTCTTCAATTGGGTGTCTTTGAACAGTGTATGATTATATATCATCTGAAGAATAGAGGTTAACAAATTAAAAAGCGAAATCTTTTTTTTTTCCAAGGCCACCTTTGACACTCTTGTCCATATTAGACGGATTAGGCTGCAGTTTTTTAAAGCCTCTCTGACCTAAGGACAGTGGGGAGGTGAAATATAGAATGTTGCACATCTGCAGGCCAGGCCAGAAGAGGAAAATTACAACAATTTAGCAGAGTGACAACCCAGAACTGAGGCTCGGAGCCATATCACTCATGTTAACTCATGTACGACAGCAGGGGCATGCTGCCCTCTCCACCGCCTCAGGAATACAATAATGACTGCACATTGTGTGTGTGTGTGTATCTACTGTATGTTAGCCTGTGTGTCTGTGTCCATATGAGTGTGTTCAGTCTGTGTTTAAATGCATATGGAGGCGCCGTGCTGCTAAAGCAAGCTGCAGCGCTGCAGAACAAGAGGAATCATGTTTCCTCTGATGAGTACCACAGTCAGACGATTAGACTTTGTTTTTGTAATATGGTGGCATTCTGCCTCCAGCCAGCGAGCTGAGGCTGAACACAGGCATCTGTATTCACATCCCCTGAGTAGTCTGAACATGTACTTGGCTATTCCCGATGGGATGGAGCCAGCTAACTGAGCTTTCCTGGCTTTTCTGGCACATCTGTAGTACGCAGCCCTGTGGTGGCACATTAGAATAGCAGTACAAACAACAGCAGCAGCTATGCATAGGCTCAGAGTCAACCGAATGGGCCATTTATTCATGACAGGAGGAGAATAATTGGTCCAATTTATCCGATGTGAATTTAGGGCAAGCTGTCGCACATTTTGTACAGGGAGTTTCTTTTTCTCTTCGATATGTCATTGATGTGTCACAATTTAAATAAATTGGAGTGCATAAACATTTGTGATGTTTCGAATGTTGGTATTGCCGCTGAAAGAAATAATCAGTTTGTGCGAGCAGAAAAATTAATAATGTCCCAATATTTTCATTTTGCCTTTAAACCCGGTAAAGTAGGAAGATGCAAATGTGATTCTGCAGCAGGAATCTGAGAATGTCATCAGCATCACTGTGCATGCTCTCACACTCGTATCATATCAGTGTATCTCTGAGCTAAGCCCAACTAATGTGTACTGTGTGTTCCTGTCTCTTGCATATGGATTGTGTCTGAAGTCTTTCTATCCTGCAAGGTTTTAGGAGCGTTAGTCTGAGAGATCAATAGAATGTACTCCCGAGCAGGCAAGAATGAAGCACAAATCCATGTACTCATAACTGTCAGATATAAAGAATAATATATTCCTCCTGCAGACACGTTATGCTGATCTGTTTGAGTGCATCTATCAGTTCAGTTCTAGTCTGCTGATTTGAAATAGTGAAGTCAAGAATATTTATGAAGCCGTGCTGGTAGACACATATGTATTCATACTAAAATGCTCTGCTTTTGAGTTGGACCATGCAGATGCAAGCATATGGCAAACATGATAAGCTCCCATCTGAATGATGAAAAGTCTCACTTTGAATGTTATGTATAAAATGTGTGATTTCCGTGACATGAGCTGTGGCGTGCAAAGACCCACGAGCAGAAGCAAATTGATTTCAGAGTTCATTTTTGCCCTGATGTTACATTAATCTCTTATGCCGTTATTATCGATTATTATAGGGTTGTACCAATCCAATCCAAATGATCCACTTTTGATGGATTATGTATGTTTGCTCCAGATATGCATATACCCGCTGTCAAAAACTACTTTTCTGCTCTGTGTAATTTGATGGGAAGAAATCTATCATTGCTTAAAATAAGCATCAACAGTTTGGAGGTATTTTAAACTGCCCAGCTCCAACAAGTTCTGTGGCTACTTACAATCTGGAAAGCCAATGTTTTGAGAGGTGTCAGTATTACTGCAAATTATAACACATCTAACTAACCACAATCATGCTGGTCGTGATTTGACATGACACACAAGTGCCGCAGTCAGACAAGGTTGAATACTTGCTCCGCTCGTCTGTAGGTCCCTGCTGCTACACACAGGTGAGCCCACAGATTTGGTATAAGGTAGTTGCATGATACAAAGGCGACAAAGAGCCGCACCTTTTGATTGTTACTGTGCCGTTTACAATGTAGAACCCTAATACTTCTGCACACTGCTACTCAGATGCTCTGGTGTCATGATAGTCTGCTAAGGACGCCTTTGCTTGCTATCGTCCTCCATTTTCAGTGTCAATATTTTAATGATAAATATATGTTGCAGCTTAATACCCCTCACCTCACCCTCCGTTCAACTTAATCTTACACACTGAACATTTAAATTCACTCTTAACTTTGTACACATGAATCAATTCCTATAAAATGCTGTATTGCTGCTCACAGCTGTAATTTGTTAACACTTTTCATGCAAGAGACTTCAGTTCTATTGAAGTGCCCTTTAGCAAGAGGCTTGGCTATCCCCTGCAGTGTCTGATTATTTCCCTGTCAAGATGAATAAATGGTCACATATTATTATACATGCAAAATGCAATAACTTAAATTTTCTGAAATGTAATCTAATTTCAATTTATTTCATCCGTTATCGCAGAGGGTAAAATATCTCTCAAACACTGTCATACAATTCAACTTACAGTATCTTGTATTTCCCATGTTTGCTCATTGATCGGGACCTGCCTCAGTTTCGCCTGACGTCCATCTAACAATCCTGTGACAGCTGCAATCATGGAGCAGTGCTGTGGGAGACGGCCTGCGAGCTATTGATGGCTGCTGAAGTGGAAATATGGAACTTCTCCCTCTGTTCTCTCTGCAGCCTGTACATGATGAATTGTAGATTCATACTGAGATTCTCACCTTCGCCCACATCACCGCTGCTGCTTCCTTCGCAGAAACTCCTCGCATCGATTGCTCTGATATCCCTCTGCACCCGGCGTTCGGATGAAACTGAGTGTTTTTTTCCATGGAAGATTAATAAGGGGCACAGCGGCGAGTCGCTGGAAACAGCAGATGAAAAGAAACACGGTTCAGAGAGAAGGTCGTCTGTAGACCCTGCGCACCTTTAAAAGACCATGTGATCATGCCTCACATGGGGAAATGGCTAACTCCGTGTGGGCAGATACATTTTCTTTCTTCAAAGACACACAATCACAAGTGATTGTTCTTTTTTGTTGTTTTCTGTGGATTTTTTTCTGCTCTCAGCATGAAGCATGTTCTAATTCCCAAGATTAATCCCGGACACATGACTCTTGAGTTCCTCCCATCGGCCCAATGCACCTCCCATCACTCATGTCTGTCGGTGACCTTTTCTCCACAATGTACAATGGTCATTTCTGTAATAACTAGGCATCATTTGAGGAGCCACTTTCCACAAACAACACTGCCAACTCTTTTTAAATAGTTGGTGTGGATTCAGCATTTATGTTGTATTAAAGCATGCAGTTTTTTCTTTTATGCTGAAGTACAAGAATGTGGAGATTTAAAGGCTGCGAGGTTCTTCGACAGAAGAAGCAGATGGATAAGGACTGTCTGAGTGGCTCCAGGAAATTAAAACTGTCTTTATTACCTCTCTTCCACATGCACACACACACACACACACGCACACACACACACACACACACACACACACACACACACACACACACACACACACACTCACACACACACTCACACACACACACACACTGCATTCCACCATTACAACACACTGCAATACAGCCAAGTGTTGCAGCTCCCAAAGCTTGTGCGAGAGGAAATGTCAGGATTATATGAAAGCGTGAGCTGTAATGAGATGATAATGGCGTCTCCCATGCTTACGAGCTGACAGAAGGATGAACAGGCATCTGGGATGTTGCTGTCAATAACCTGCTGAAGCAGATAAAATTACATTACAGTCAATTAGCTCTTAAGCGTGCATGGATGCCTCCTATAGCACCGCATTTGGCAACATAACACTTGAATCCCCGCTGATCGTGATGACACTTTGCTGTTTCGCTGTCACAAACGTGTAACATACTGTAAACAAATAATTCTAATTGATTATGTTCATATGAAATATTTAGGGTCAAATTTGGTTCTAAAATAATTTTGGGATAATGGGTAGGAGAAGAAATTGAACTGTTGCCAGCTTTAAAATGATCCCTGAAAATGGTAGAGCATGATTTAAATGTCATTTAAAAATCTTATGAGCAGCAGACTGAACATAACTTAATACTTTGACAGTGTTGGGGGGAAGATTTGATTATAACACCTCAGTGGATGCACAATATCTCGCCCTTCACTTGTAGTGAACTGTTTTCTCAAAAGCTTGGAGACAAATTTTTGTTTTCTTAAAAGAACATTACAGATGCCCCCTACCTTACTTTAAATATTTTGAAACCTCATAGCTCCTTTCCCCCACTTTTTTCACATTTTTTGACCCCAAGTGTAGAGTCTGTTTCATCTTTGAAAACTCACCTCCACTCCCCTTTCCCTTTCAGTGCGCCTCTCAGTCCCTCCATGCGCTCAAATCACCATCTGGGAAAGCCTGATAAGCTCAGAGGCAGACACCAGCATTTGGGCGTTGAGTTGAAGAGCTGCCTTGAGACAGCTGGTAGGTTAACCTGACCAATGCACAGCCCTCGAAGCATGGAGGTTAGGAAGGGGCGCACAGCTCATTCTCTTCCTGTTTGTTTCTGTCCGTCTTGTTTATGCCTCTATGGCTCCATCAAACAGGGATTTCAAACTAAAAGAATCTCTGTGCACTTTGGCTCTGTATCAGTTTAAATCCCTGTCCATTCTAACGCGACTTAAAATGCATATCACGTGACCACTCGAGTACACTGGGAATGCATGCGCCTGAGTACACACACAGGATTTGTTGCATCTTGCTTGAATAATTTGTCCAAGTGTCATTGCAAAGTGTGACTTTTTTTTTAACGGAAGGGGGACATGTGAAAGGAGCCTGACAAATCGGCAAAGCGGTTGTGCGTGTCTGAGTTTTCAAACTAAAACAGGGCCAAACTCTAAGACTCTGGAGTAGTGTGGATGCCAGGCGTATCTGTAACAAGGTTGATGCATTTCAAATAAACATGCAGTAGTGTGGATGTAGCCTTTATCTACTTAACTTATTTGAAACATTCTAATCTGGTCTTCGGCCCCTCCACAAAAAAATGCTCTTTCCAAAAGTCTCCAATGACCTTCTGTCGACTAAAGATAAATAAATAAATCCTCCATCCTTGTTCCTTTGGATCTCAGCGCTGCTTTGGATACTGTAGACTGCCACTCACTCATTGACAGACTGGAGAAGTGGGCAGGAACAATTTTCAAGATGCCACTGTGCTGCCAGGGGTACATTTTAATTTGGCTTCATCCTCCATCATAAGAGTGTGGATTATACTCTCGATTAAAGTTTGGCTAGAATTTCTCTGTGGCGCTGTCCATGGTCCTGACTGACAATGTAGCGAGGAAAATAACATTAATGCCAATACTCTCATTCTCCTCCTCTCCAATTCTCCCTTTTCCTTTGACTCTGTCTTACACACACACACACACACACACACACACACACACACACACACACACACACACACACACACACACACACTAATTAAACTAATTAATGGAGCCCTACATATATCTAAATTTAATCCAGGATTTTCAGTGTGAGTGTGACAGCTGGCAGATAAGTCGGAGAGTACCCCTGGGTCCAAGTGTGACACATCTGACCTCAGAACTCTGTGTGTTTTTCATGCTCTTCCTACCCCGTTCTGCTCCTTCACTTCACACTGGACTCCAATTGTACGACGGCCACTATTTCACCGATGATACTCCAAGAGACAAAGACCAGTCCTCTCTTAACTTTCCTCATAACTTTCTGCATAAAAGAAAAACATTTCATGAACATTTAAATTAATGAATAAAAGTATAGAAACAGTGAAGGAACATTTGAGTTGCTAGAAATATAACAAAAGAGAGATTAATTTAAGGCTATGATATTTACTGCTTTTAGATGTAACACCACACTTGAACTAAAATGCATGATATTTTAGCCCATGGAAAATGGTCCCTTAACACATACCAGAAGGTCAACTCAACAAAGTTACTTACTATACTTGTGTACAGGAGAGTTAATGAAAAGAAACAATTCAGCTAGCTGCTGTTACAATGCTTATCTGCAGGTTGGTGATCCTGTCAGTGTCTGAGCCTCATTGTGAAACGCTTTAGATGATGTGGCTAGCAGCTAGTTAGCCTGGCCAGTATTGTAAACATGGCCATGGAGTGCTTTGTGTAGTATATGGCTCGGCCTTGTTCATTTAATGTTCATAATGGAGGGCGCATTGAAACTGTTGTGGAACTGATGTCATTGAGTGTTATCGCTTATCTCCTGTCACTTCTCACATATACAGAATTTCAATAGAGCTGAATTTCCAATAAATCTGATCTCATTCAATGTCTCTCTGACAGTGGAACACGCATGAGTTAGTGATTGTAACAGCAGCACATTATGACTACATGTTAACCAGCAGTCACATGCCATTACCAAACTGCAGCCTTGCACAGCTAAAATTGTGATTTTACAACCATGACATCGCCTGACAAAATCACTTCACATAAATTGAGAACGACGGCTGTGCTGTGATTTCTGCTATATTTAGTTGAGAAATTATCACCCTGGGAGAAAGTTAGAAGCTCATTTATATTGTGTGTGAACTGCTGCCTGGTCAACTGAATGAGACACCTAGAAAGGTATGCATGCAGAGGGAAAGCCTGAGCACGTACTTGCAGAGCAATACTGGTGTCTCTCTTCTATGGAAAGTGGCTTTGCCCATATATGAGGTTTTTGCAACTGCTAGATTTGTTCATTGGTTCTTATTGGAAATAAAATCACTAAAGGGATCTTAAATGTCGGTTTATATGGCAACACTGCTGGTAAAATTTCCCCTGATGTGGTTGGAGCTGCTTGTGCCAATTCATTTGGAAAGAGCAATGGCCAATTGGGGAAACTCCTCACCACATTCATGTAGTATTTGGCTGATTAATTGTGTAACTATTTCACAAAGTCTGCTCACTCTTACTCAGTCATAGACATTGGCTTTTATAGAGCCGATCATGCTGATGCAGTCCAGCCAAAAAGAATGCGTAACTGCAGTATTTCTGGGTTAACAGCACCGTGGTGGGCAGGGGACAGGTTTTTACAGTGGCTGTGTAGTCTGAAAGACGTCACAGGGTAAAAAAAGGAAAATTAGTTTGTCCACTTGGGTGTCATGTTTACTTCACTGCTGGACAGAGCTGGAGCCATCAAGCTTTATAAACATGGGGAAGGCCAGCGGCCTCAGAGGGAGGACACAGAGGCTCGGATAACAACCCACTTTGGGAGTTGGCTTTGAAATTAAAGTTTAAAATCTTGTGTATATAAAGAGAACATTACACTACTCTCTAAAAAATCTTCATTCTCAATTTAATAAATTTGAGGGTTTTGCTACAATACCCTTACTTGATCTGATATTTCTATTGGATCAAGGATAAACCTTTTAACAACCCTGGGATAGATATTGCTGTATAATGGACTAAATTACAGAATTAATCAAGGTGAAGTCTTCAATTATCTTTACAATTATATAAAATTGAAGAACTGCAAATCAAAATTGAGTTAAAGTTTTGCATCTTTGCTTGAAGTAGTGACTGAAAAGATTATTAAGATACATACCTATAAAGCTGAGATTGACCAATTTGTTTATCAATACACTATTACCTGGAAACAATTTGGATTGATTTATTGTTTAAGAAATCTTTAAGCTTTCATTTTTTTGTTTTTCAAATTATGATTGTTTAGTTTTAAATTATTTGGGGAAAAAAAAAACATTTAAATCCTTTCTTTGAACTCCTGAACCTGGGGATGAATTACTTTTGCTGCTCGACATTTTATAGACCACAAAATTGTATTACATTATTCAATCAAAATATTTGTTAGTTGGCGCTGTAGTTGCCAGTGAATGTTCCGCTTTGTTGCTTTATTGTATGTTTTTAATTTTCTTTTTCGGAATCACTCGTTCACATTACAGCTTTGCGTCCCCAGCTGATGGCAGTCAGCTCAGTATCACATTAAAAAGCATTTTGTTGTAACATTTAAAATCAGCTTCCTCCACCGCTAGTCACGACTTTAAACACTGCTCTTATGTAGCTGCAGTTCATGTGTTTCAGTGCCTTTGCATATCTTTTGAACCATAGAAAAACGAATGAAATATGTAGTTGAAGCTGCATGAAATTTTTCATACAAACCCTCTGCAATGTGAGTCCTGCCTTTGCAAGCATCTCTAAATGGACAGTGTTCCACGAGGCAGGACTGGGCATCCCAGAGGAAATCTAAAGAGATCTAGACAACTCTTCCTTGGCCACTCACTTATTCATGTGGGGATGTGGGAGGAAGACTGGAAGGATACACGCCGGCCTGGTAAGCTGAAGGCTATATGTTCTAATGCAATGCAGGATGAGTGAGCTGAAAGGTTTGCAGGACAGATATCAGATAAGGTCAGGGAAAAAGGGATTTGCCATCCATTCCTGTGGATTTGATAGAGTCGTAGACCACTGCCTACATTTCGCCCGTAACACTGACAGGCTTAGTACAAGGATATCAAAGGTCTGATGGGCAGTGAGAATTTTACATTTGTTTTGTACTAAAGTCGAGTACTAAATCCCAAAAGAAGTATAATTCCTCATGTAAATTACACAGGATCAAGTGAGGACCGAAGCCAAGACGATGCAGAATATTTTCCACTGCTCGTCAGGGTCAAGTAAAGAAGAAGAAAAAAGTGTGGATACTGAAAATAAAAATCAGAACTGTATGATCAAAGGTCTACCTTCCTCTCATTTTAAATCCAAGTTACATTTGGACCATTTCCACCAATTTAACAAGCATTCTGGCAGCTGCTTCTGACGTCCTATAACCTCTAATGATAATTGCATCCCCCACACCGAAGAGGAGGGATTTATTCAAATTAGTCATGTCATTATCCCCAAGATCACTCCACTAAATATTACTTACTGATGTCTAGTTGGTGACAAAATGTCCTCCTCTGCACCGTGACATTGCCAACCCAGGGGAAAGTTAATCTGAATGTTAACTTTGCACACAGGAGTGAGATGCATAAAAATACTGTCAAACAAATCAGCAAATCTACTCCAACAACACTTATACTGATGTGTAATTTCAGATTTCTCCCCCCAAATTCCACAACATGCCAAATGTAGTCGGCAGAAAAATCCTGCCTCACACTGAAGCGGCGATGAATAGCAGACATGTTACAGCGCTGTTTCAACGTCCTTATGCATCCGACTGCTGCGGAGTGCAGGACTAGATAACTGGGGTTAGGGTGTGAATATAGAATAATGAACATAGACAAAAGGAAGATGGATCACATTAATCTGAGCAGCAGAGCCCCCTCCCCAGCCCTTCTTTTTTACTCTGAATACTGCGGTTGTGTAGCTGACACTGCAGCCTTCCCATTTGATGAGCAATTAGCATACCCTCGCCTGAGTTTGTATCGTGATGATCCCTTCATTTCCGTGGTGTAATTATGTGTATAAGGCTGCTCATTTGGAAAACATTGAACTCATCAATCTTTTTGCACCCATTTTATAATTTGGCCCATTGAGAGAACCCTGGGGGGACACCAAAACCACACTTAATTGTCCTCATTCCCGACAGCTTCTAATTACACTCAGTGCTATATATCTGGTTAGAAAAAGTTCAAGATCCTCCTTGCCTGTTTTGTTTTTTCTGTCTCCCAGAACTGTTCTCAATGTGTAGGGAGGAGAGGACCGGGGAGAGAGGGTGTATTTCCCTCATCACCTTGCCCTCTGGCAGCTGCACCCTTGATAAACAAACACACGTCGCTGCACATCAGTCAGCCGGTTGGGAGCTGGGGCTTGATTAAAAAGCTCCCTCCGCTGTATCTCCATGGCCTTGCTCCTGTGAGCGCCCAGATAAATAAATTAATGAATAGGTCTTGTTGAACTAATGGAGGGATGGGATGTTTGTCTTAACAACTGCTCTACTGTATTGTGTTGGGTCGGTGTGATTGAGTGGCGACGGGAGCACATTGAGCAACGCTATAAATCAGTTGAGTCCTGATTAGCAGTTAAGCCACTGATTACCAGCAAGAGCACATTTTGTCCTTACCTACTTTCCTCGGCTGCTTCACTCTCCCGATTTAGCTGCAGCGCAAGTGTTGCAACTGATCCAAAAGTCACCACCCACTTTCTTTGTTTAGGAATACAGATGTTACAAACTGGCACAGAAGGAGTTGACGTCATTTCTCATTAAGCCAAAAGTGGAAGGTACAGTTTAAGACGTGGGAGAATTGGTTAACTCTCAATGAGCACCTAAGGCTGAGACGCTCTCAGTTTGAGATAGAAAACATATTAAGAGCCTTTATAAAAGGCATAAAGGACCGTTCACACTGTAGAGATGAATGTAATGATAACATTCAGTGGCACCAAGTCATCATATTTCAATCTGAAGAACAGAATTGAATAAAGTAGATAAAATAAACAGAATAAAATAATTTGAAAAGAAAATCTTTAATCTTAATCTTCTATCAAAAATCATAACGGCATGCATGTCACTGGATGTAGGCTAGTTTGGTTCTTTTTCATTTGTTTGTTTCTACAATCTGCAAAATACATCTCCTATAATACACGGACTGCATAGCATCCCCCTTGTACTGCAACCGTGATGCATTGTGGTTCCAAGTTTTCCTCTTTCTTCTTCACCATCCTTCCCTGGACCCTGCACTCTCATCATCTGTTGTGTCTGAGTCAGGACCTCTCGTCGGGTCTCCCTCTCCACCAGCTGCTCTGTCACACACAAATGCACACCCAGGCGTTTCGAGGCCCTAATCTAATCCGCATTTCAGGACTTTACAGTCCTCTACATCTACCACACATCTCTCTGCACCCAGCATATCATTTATAATGTATTAGGTGGTTTTCAAATCAGGCGATCGGTCTGATTATCATGCACTCACACAAATGCAACCACGTGAAATTTGAATTCACCTATTTTGGTCCGGAGCCCTGGTTATTAGTAACGTGTGGTTTTCATGCAGTGACGAGTCATAGCATCTGTTGTGAAAATGGCCTCAAGTGGAGTAAATCAAGCTTTACACATACTCAACATAAATAATGTGAACATCAAACAACAACAAAAAACGGATTCATTTTGGGATGAGGAGAGAGCTGAAGAGCTTAGTCACTGCTATGGCAACAGTGCAGAGCTCTGATAGGCAGCACAGGCAGTGATGAGCTACTGGATTTAAAGGTGGAATCAGACTAAATGAAGATTAATGTGTGGGACTGAGAATCGGCTGCCTAACTCTGTAACTGGGTTACTGTTCCCTTTTGTGAAATTAATTTTATGCTCTGTGTCGTGTGTGTGTGTGTGTGTGTGTGTGTGTGTGTGTGTGTGTGTGTGTGTGTGTGTGCGTGTGCGTGTGTGCGTGCGTGTGCGTGTGTGTGGCTTGCCAAAGACTTTCCAAGTCGACTAATGTCTTGACTAGTCTTTAGTTCAAGACATTGGTCAAAGACGTCACCCGTTTGTTATTAATTTCATCATTTAAATATATATTTTTGAGAGACATCAGAAAATGTTTTGAGTCGCAGGGCTGAGAACAACTGCTAAAAATTCACAATTTGACCCTTATGAGCCTGAGCCGTATAGCACATTAATCTAGACTATCTAATGCTAGAGGGAGCAGTCATGCTAAGTGGCTAATGTCTGAATAAGGTTGATGAATGATAGGCGGCTGTTTGCCTGCAGAGATTGAATGTCATCGTCTTTGGTTCATAACCTTTAGAAATGCACCCACACTTTGGATTTCATACCCGACATGTGAATACTAATGACCACAGAGATCAGCCATGTAAACAATAGCTGTGCCTTCACTTCCTGTGGAGCTTGATTTATTATTTTTTTTGGTCCCTGCAATCAGCCATCCAATCAAAACTTGTTGGTTGAGTATTGTGTGTGTGTGTGTTTTCAATTTCATGAACACATTCTTTTCTTTTGATTTAGACGGTAGACAGAGCCATGATGTGGAAGTACAAAAACAAATGTTGTACATAATCAGGGGAATATCAAGCCCATCCTATCACACACGCATGCACACACACACACACACACACACACACACACACACACACACACACACACACACACCAAAATACAAACACACACTTCCTGTTAAGAGCCACTCACACACACACACAATACTACACGTAAGTCATGCAAATGTACGTACTGTCCTCTGTCATCCTGCCACCTGCTAAACATCAAGGTCCGAACAGATATGTGTGTACCTGAGCCTGATCGCACAGCTGGACCACTGTGAAGCTAATGACCTTGTGTAACTCACACACACACACACACTCGCGCTCCCTCTCTCATATAGCCGTGTGTGTGCAGTGGTTACACTTGCCCAAACACACCAAAAACCTTATTCAGAAAGCTGCGTAGATGCAAAGTTTTTGACAACTTTACAGTAAAATACGATACTTTATGTAAATAAAGTTTCTTTTTTTTAATTTATTGTAACTCTCCAACAAGGGTCACACTTGTAGGACAAATGCCTTGAAATATATGCAAGGATCTAACAAGCGCATGTGTACACGCGGTCACTTGAGCAGCAGACTTTGAATTTGCTTACAGTGGTATGGATAAAGTGTGAAATATGGTGTGACAGCCTAAAGCCTCATCTGAACTGAATGTGAACCGTAGTGGAGCAACTGTGCAGTACATCATCTGCCGCCTGTTTATTCCTCCTCTACAAGTGGTTTAACTCTGAACAGGATATTGTTTGTCATGCTGAAGTTGTTGTAGGGACAGTGCGGATAACTTCCAGGTGTGTGCTGAGCCGTAGATGGCTACACACCACATCCCCGACTGAAATAAGATGTGGAAGTAGTTTTGAGCAAATGCTGAGGAGCGTCCAGCGCCGCGGGATTTATGTTCAGCCGAGGAAAGACTCCACAGTGCAGACTAAGCAGCAGGGTGAGCCCGAGGGACAAGCAGCTTCATCATAGTATTGATTTCTAGTTGTGCCTCATTGACTAACATGGAGTTTCATGATTGATTATTGATATCAGGGTGTGTCATTAAACCAAAGCATTAATGAATCCCTTCTGTGGCTGCGACTCTCCAATAGTGAGAGAGCAAGGGTATGCATGGTAGTGTGTGTGTTTGTGTGTGTGTGTATGTCTGTGTGTGTGTGAGTCAAACATGAGCAGAGGCAGAATCACCTGAATCCTAAATGCATTTGTTGTTGTGGTTGAACACACACAAGCTGATTTCATAGAATATTTAACAATAAAAGAGCTGCGTGTAAGGAAGGGCTTTTCTGCAGAGGGTGCAAAAACAACACTGCAACACATTCTCTTCTCTCCTGTGAGGAACAAAGCTGAAGGAGGAACTTCCTCAGCATCAACATAATAACTTTCTTTTTAATTGGTCACTTTTGCTTGTTGTGAAACCTATTTTACTGCATGTGCAGCAACGCAGCACATACGTGTGAGACATGCCTGAGATGCACGGGAGAGCCCCCCCCCCCCTGAAAACTGTTCCCATTACCCTCGTCATAGAACGCAAACCTGCTGCTTCCACCTCTTCCCAGCCAGATGTGTTGTACTGTGAGTCATTCGTGCCTCAGGACAGGAGTCCTGTTCTTACCACTAACCTTGTCTGCCTTCCTGTTTACCTTTACCTCGGCCATCGTTTCATTCAAGTCTCTTCACTGCACCTGTCTGCTTTTGTTTCCGTATTTGGGTCCTCCTTCCTGTGCTCCATACACCAATCATGACTGTGTGTTTGTGTGTACTCTTTGTGAGCAGCAGCAGCATGTGCCTGCACGTCTTTAGAGATTTGTCATCTAACACACACTGATTCTCAATCTTTCACATAATTGTCTTAATTTTTACAATTACAGAGGAACCCTTATCTGTGGATTTCACAACACCACAGGATATACCTGTTTTCTCAGAGCATAAAACTCGGATACTACAATAAACAAAAAAAGACTCTCAAATGTTGTTAATGTGCTTCAGGCTGAATAGATACAATGATCTTGTTTCATTTTTTTGCATTTCCTCATTCCTTGTTAAATAGTATTCTGATATAATAAAGGTTATAGTGAATAGTGGTCGTCTGTGGGTTCTACCAAAATATATTTTTTCAGGGTTCGCATTCTTTGGCAAATTGTTAGTTTGCACAAATACAATCAGAAATCACAAATCTGTAGTTCCTCTCAGAGCATGTATTTCTCAGAGTGTTGATTCTTTATTCTTGTGCAACTTAACAACACCTGAACATGTTGGTTGCTAACTTCTCACTTTCTGAGAAGTGTACTTCAGGCTGTGCCGGTAAACAGTGATGACAGTGACATGGGGCAGAACTTTAGCTCGTGTACAGAACTCTTAACCCTTTGTTCAAAAAAGGGAGTGAGTAATACGCAGGACTCTAGACTGCAGCTAAAATCGCAGTTTGAAATTTCACATGGTCACATTTGAACAAGTGCATGATGATCATTAGGCTGATTTGGTGCCTTCCCGCCACAGGGACTGTGGCATTGTAGTTTAAAGTCGTTATTTTTCTTCATTACTGGTTCAGTCTGTTTCTCTCTACCTGCACTTTCCTTGTGTACACGCTCACTAATGATGCATGCGAAACAATTTATTTAGCTGTTACTTTGTTCCAAAGATGAAGCGGTCTTTATCTGAAAATAAGGATGGAGAGGAGGATGCTGGTGGAGAGGGAGAGCCAACGAGAAAACAACTCATGATGAGCATGTGCTGGCTACATGCAGTGACTGAGCCAGTGACAATGAAAAAGTACTCTTTCAATCCCAATGACTAACACAGTATCCGTGGGGGCGATATACAAGGAAAACCTCTAAACCTCTTACCTGGTCAAGGTAAGCGTAAGGCTTTTGGAAACAATCTGCATGGACTGATACAGAACTACTGAGCCTCTCACTTCTTTTCACTGGTTAGATGAACACAATTGTGCCACAGAGGAGAAGAAACTTCAACACTGCCTAAAACATGGCAAAATTGAAACTGCAGTTCACAAATCGGTTGAATGTGAATCCTTTGCTTGTGGCCAGTTTATAGGAATGATGTGATACAACGTCTGGGAAAAGACTGGTACCGTCTACCTATCATTTATGATAAATGATGCCACACACGATCATGACTCTGTATGTCTGTAAAAAAAAAATTGTCTTTAATATGATAAGCACAACAGCATGATGCATTACCCATCCAAAGTCATCGGTCTGCTCCTCCATCAGCTTACACCAACTTCCAAACTGCATCTAAATGCATCCACGAGTTTATTCCTGTAATTTCAGTACAAAACCATTTATGGACTTTTTGACCATTTGACTGAAGCTAGCGACTAATTACTCTAAGGCGCAAACAGTCCTTGAGATGATGAATACTTTTCAACTCGTGTCTTTTGTGATCTTGGGTTGTTTTTCTGCCCCACGACTGATTTGAAAATGTCTTGCTAAAGTTGTTTGTGTATACTTTGCCTCAAATGTCATTCATGTGTCAGTTTTATGGATGATTTTATTGTGATTTTAGTAAATATGCCTGCATGGTGTTGTAAGATGTTAGACATACATGTATACCCATAAAATCGTAGTAATCAATAATAACGTTGGTACATTGCATCCTTTAGTATTTCTGTATCTAAGTTCTGTATCTGGGTTTTCTGAGGGAAATTCTTGCATCAAATGTAAAGCCTCATGCAGGAGCCTTTAAATGTTGTTCATATACTAACGTCCTCATAATGGAACTGTCACTTTAGCTTCATCCTTGCAGGGTTTGTTTTAGTTGACAATGCTCTGGGTGTTAGCTGAGCAATGCAAATTTTCCAATAGCTTGATCCGCATTATGTAATAGAGATCTCCATTTATATTTTCGGGTCCTGTACTGCTGCATAGAGACTGTTGTTGCCACAGAGGTTTATGAGGAACTGTGTGTCGTATTTGATCCTCAACAGGATTATGTCCCTCACATTTTGAGGTGTAACACCTAATTAGCAGAGAGTTTATATTGTTGTGAGAAGCCTTAAGTTGTTGTGCGATTCCATTTATGCGAAAGGAATATCAGTGCTGTGCAATCAATTCGCTCAAGGACAGCAAAGCCGTACAAACTCACCGGCAGAATATGCTGCAGGCCACAATAATGGCCTTTTTCTCTCTGACATATATTAATATGCCGTTGTCATAAAAATTTGATTATTGACCTTTTTTTCATTTGATACAAAATCACCACCGTAATGTATCCGTGATTAAATAAAGAAGTCTGCATCCCTGCGCTGACAGTTTCCCTATTAATAAAATGTCAAAATCAGGTTATCTAATGCATATTAAAAGTCGGAAGGCTGCATCCTGGCTCGCTGGCTCAAAGCTCATCTCAGGTGGTAATTTGCGACCTATTTTCCATATAAAAGACACAGAATCTAGTTAATTCATCCAGCTGGAAATCCAGGAGTGTTGGGCTGTGTGATATAGTAATTTGCCACCCTGTTTAAACCTGGTCTAGTCTCTAGTTTGTGCTTTGGCACGGTTTCTGTCCAATATCTCAATTTCAGCAATAACCTCTCAACATACACGCACACACACAAGCACACTCACACTTATTCTCATGTAGCCACTTCCCAAGGGACAGGAAGCGCTGCCAGAAAGAGTGGCGTATGTTTGTGTTTGCACTTTACCATCTGTGCAGTTGTTCACATAAGGTGAGACTGCACCTTTTTACATCTCCGGGGATTGAATGAGGCATCATTCACAACACACTAAACTTCAACTTGCCTGCTCTTTTCACCCACCCGCACACACACACACACACACACACACCACACACACACACACACATGCACTCACTCACTCTCTGACATGAAGTTTACAGCTTGTATAAAGGGATAGGAGAAAGCACAGTTGGGTTTTGAGGCAAGAATAAAGACTTGTGGGTGTGCGATTCATGACACAGAGGTGGTGATGGGCAAATTGCAATAGCAGAAAATTGTATAGGATTACAGTATTAGATAGACAAAGCATTAAATTAATGCAAGTGGACTGAAATGTTGGGGAAGGGAGCGAGTGATCGGAGGGAGGCTTTGCATGTCTCATTTCTATTCAGCCTCCATTACCAAACTACAAGAAATAATATGAATGTGGAATTAGATTAATAGAAAAAAAGAAGTTACTGCAATAGTTATTTTATTCTAGAGGGACAATCTGTTACTCTGTGTGCAAAGCAATATACATCATAGTAGAGGATATGAATATTTCTGTGAGACCAGCCCAGTGTTGTAGCTTGTTATTACATTCATATCAGTGGTCGGTCATGATCGTGATGTAAGCTGTCCAGGTGCACTAGCAGACTCGAGCCTGCAGCCTCATCTGTTCAAATCCACCTCGTGACCGTGATGCATGTTATCCCATCTGTCTTTTGTAGCCTCTCTCTGCATGACAGCATGCAATGAAACCAAAATTAGCAATGGGGGAAAAAAAACAAAGGTTTTAAAACGATGTAGCGTGTCGTGTTGTGCAGCGAGTTGAGAAACGTGGGTTGCAGTTCACGTCTTCCTCTCCGAAACACATGGAGTCTCTGTAAGCTAAGTGGGAGCTTGTAGCTGCCTGATGGTGCTCTTTCACCTGCGTGAGGAAGTGGCAGAAAAATTGCAATGTGTGTTTGGAAGTTCATTTTACAAGTATTCGTATAATTCTTGGTGTGTGTAGGAAAAGTTTATAGGTGTGCTGATTGTTTTTAGGCTCCAACTTGTGCATAATAGTAAATTACTAAAGTGCTGCAAAGTTTTCCCTTAAATGTACAATATTTAATTTAAGCCACTAGGGGTCTCTCAATAAAAATGATAGCAAAAGACCTAGTTTGAGTATTCGGGAAGCAGCATGTGATGATGGCAGTTGTTGTCCTCGCCACCCTTGCAGATGAAAATCTACTTGACACGACTCGGTTGCAAATAAGGTTCACATTATGCAACAAATGGCAATGAATAATTGTGATTCATTCCGAGTGACCAATACAGACAGCTTGCTGTGTGTTATTCATTCTTCACACATTGTTTGCCCTGGAAGTTACAATAGAGACAGACATTAATCACAGGTAAAGTGGATATGATGCAATTGTGATAATGTACACAAGTCAACATAATATATAACATAGGTCCAGTTATTTTTAGAAAAGTTAATGAAGAATTGTTACATATCTAACATTACGATATAGGGTGTGTTTTTTGTTTCGAATTTTAAGGACTATTTTATTTATATCTATTTGAACTGACAGAATTTTTTCTTAAAGGTTATATATGATATCATGTAAGTGTGAAAGCTTGATCACAGTTCAGTGCATAACCCCCACACTTGGTTACTGTCAGTAATAGAACAATAGCTTGAGATACAGTGTGTAAAAATACATTCTGCTCGTGTGTAGTTGGAGAGTAAAATGCTCCAGTGCACACAGCCATGGTGAGGTATGATATGAGGAGTTTTCATGTGTTGACACAAGTGTTGATACATCAAACTGCATTGTAGAAATACTTTGGACACTGACTAAAGTCCCCATAGAATAAGCTGTCAAGATGGATGATGGAGCAGACTGTATATACAGTCCAAACTGTAAGCATGTGAACAGTTACACATCTCGTGTTCTTTGGAGTCTGTGCTGCAGCACATTCAATTTGAAATAAAGTAATGAATTCTACATTATGTGCAAAATATAATTTTTATTTTGACAAGGTTTACATCGCTATATATCCTAACCTTGACTGGCCAAGTCAGTCACCTGATGTCAGTCTGACAGAACAACATTTCACTTGGTGTAGATCAGGGTAAAAGGCAGAGAGATCCTACAACAAGCAAGAGATGAAGACTGCAGTTAATGTATCACCATGTCTGCTAATATCTGTGGTTGAGGCTGATGAACTTGATGGACTTTATGGTTGTCTGACACAGTTCTTTTTATATTTACATAAACCTACTCAAATTAAAACTTGAGACTTAGCTAAGCTCAGAGCCTGAAAAACAGATGATGTGCAACTGTTTAAATATATAGATATATATGCATTTTGAACTTTTGGGTTAGCTGTCATGACCATATTGTGAGATGTTTCAAGGTTTTGGTGAGATCTGGTGGTCACTTGTGGACAGTGTTACAAACTGATGAGCAGAATGCATTTATATTATTTATATTTAACTGTAAAAGATACATTATAGCGGTGACTACCGCTTGTGATCACAACACTGGGTGACAGACCAGAGGAACAACACCAGAGAGAGAGAATGTGTGAATGTTCAGCATCTCAACAATCTGGTAATGCAATAACATCTGTCTACAACTGTAATAAATAAATGAATAAATAATACAAGTATTGTTTTGACTAAAGGCACTGACTAAATGTGTTTTTATTTACATTCTCACTTCATGATCCGACAGGTGAGCAATGCTTTTTAAATGATTAAAATCATCAGTAAACGAAACGTGTCATCGTTAACCACATTAAAAAATCATTAAGGAATCAAGCCAGTAAATAATATACACCGTATGAAAACTGCATAATACATTGTGTTGAAAAATGATCACTAACTAATGTAACACCTCCTGATGCAATTACACTACATTCAAACATTTTCACAGAAATGTAAGCAATTATTATGTAGCTTCCCCATTGTTAATGAACATTATACAAACATTCTCGTTCTACAGCACAAATAAACCGCTCTATAATTCAGTGACAAAAGAGACGATAGAGACCTCAATCCCAATCAAAAGAAGAGTTCAGAAACAACACAAATGTTGGGAAGAGGAAAAAGACCAAATCTAAACTGAGTGCTTCTGAGGTGAGAAAGAAACCAGTCGTTAATGCTCTTACTCACTGCAATTGAGTGTGACCTTTTCTTTCCCTTGAAAAATATTGCAGCTAAAAGACTCAAACATCTGGAGACCATCTAAGGTCTGGACTTCCTTATTTGAACCATTTAAAATGCTATATTGCGATGAAGAGATTGGCATAGCATATCACAGCGCATCTAAAGTGTGCAATGGTGACTTAATGACTAGCTGGCCCACTCTTTTGTGATTGGTCAACAGCATAGGACATGTATATCTCTCGCTTTACCTGGTTTTGTTAAGGGGCATGCAAAGCTAGATGTGCATTATGGGGTCTTTAATGTCACACCCCGAAAGTCTCAGCCACAGTTCTGACACGTTATTTCTAGGAGCGCCAGGACCAGTTTTCTGAGTGGAGCTCCCTTTTCTGCAGACATTGTAACTTTGCAGAACTTTTACATACATAAAAACACCTGTAATATAGAAGAAACAAAAACTGAAAAGGCATAATGTCCCCCTCAAAATCCCACGTTGCTTTGAATAACAGCACTTTTTGAACTCCTTAGTCACTTCTTTCCTTTGTTAGCAGCTTTTATCATTTTTTTGTACGACTACTCTAATACGCAGTTTGCTTTAGCACCTCATGAGGTACAGATGTGTGGGATATTTCTGACATGAGTGAAAAGTTCTTTGCCTGTTCCTTTGAAAGCTTCCTTTGAATTTTACATATCACCTCCAGAAGTGACGACCATTGCCGAGCAAATTTTAGAAACCACTTTCACGTTCATTTTTGTAAGCAGCTCCTCGTCAGCCATGTTGTTTGCTCATGTTGAATTGCTTTTCAAATACTTCACCAATGAAGGAGACCTTTGGAGTGAAATGTGATGTGAAATTTGACAATCAGCACCGCCATCTATTCGGCAGTCATTGTGTTGGTTTGTGAATGTAGCGTGGATCTGTGTTATTAGGGTAGACCAAATGTAAATGTCAGAAAATGTCAGAATCTCTACGATTGTCAGCGTCTAAAAGATCTATTAAGATCTAAAATGATCAGACAATACCATGAATGAAAACTCTTTTTCCATAGAAGGAAATAGCCCATGGAACGAGCTATTGGTATTCATGTGAGTGTCCAGCAAACTAATGCCTCTCATTTGTACCTAAGGCACATCAGAAGTGGCAGTCTTTACCCCGACGATCTGGCTCTTTGACTTCAAAGGGTGGCGTGAAGAAAGATCCTATTATTCTGCTGCAGCAGAAATCATTAGACTCCAAATCTCTGATGTGGCTGTTGAGGAAAGCGAGTGCGAAATTAATGCTTCGCCACTGTACCACTCCTGTCCCGCTCTGAATATACAGTGTCTCCCTCTCCCCCTTGTATCTGCAGGAGTATAGGAGAGAGCAGGAAGAGAGAGGGTGGATGAATGGTCTCACAAGAATTAGCTTATGCAACATGAAAGCTAACGCCTGTCGGGAAAAATGGCATTTGCCACTCAAGTCCTAAGGTCAGAAATGCTTTTAAAATAAACATAGTTTTCCCTATTCCCCCCTAAAACATCCCTCATATAATGTTCTGCAACATACAATACATAAAAGGTACAGTGGCTGGATACCACAGATTTCTAAAATAAAGTAATTTATAAAGGCTCACAACAAGGCCACATGTCAACATCCTCGTTTCTCGTTTTAAAATATGTGGCTCGGCTGTAAGTACACTTGTCCATGTGTGTGATTGGTCATTCACACTAAACCCTGCCCCTTTGTAAGTTTGACTTATCGAGTTGAAAAGATCAGATCTTAATTTAAACTTTCCTCACCCTGTCGTCCTCTCCAGTGGTTTTACTGGTTCCCGTTGCATACTCAAGTTATGCTGTTGCTTCCACTGTGTGGTAATAAAGTGAGAAAGTTGTGTTTTTTATGGCAGTGGCTGTGTATAAAGTCTTTATTGGCATTACCAGATGGTGGAGTATGAATTCATATTCATGCAATGTATATACCATAGCATTACATACCATCTTTTATTTAGCAATAAATACCTCATGTCTGTGATAAAAGAATATGACAGAACAGTACATAAATTATTATCCTGTTTCCTTACCTTCTGTACTTTTTACTCCCTCTGTGATTGTGCTTCTCCATATCAGTTGATGTGTGTTTGATGTGCATCCTTGGTTATATCAATGTGACATTTCCTACTATGACATAAAATACAGTTGACTGCAGTACATCTAAAAAAAGATCAGTTGTTTAATGTATTAATGTAAGCCAAGTCACTTAAAAGCTGAGCCACTGTTCTGTTTACCAAGTGACATTTCTTTCTGCTCTGGACATGAATATTAATTGAACATCACGATATATAACACACAGACAAACCAGGGCTAACACTTACAGCACAGCTTGTTTAAGGCGTCGTTGAAAAATAGTGCAGACTCATTGATGTCAGTTTGCAAAGACTGACTCAACATGTTGAGCAAAAATGGATGGATCTTTGTGCTGCATTTAATTAACATAACAATTACATTTTAATTTTGAAATTCCTTGATTTTATTAAAACATAAGACTGGTCTTATTCTTTATATTTCTTATTGCTATCAAATCCCATGAAACACAGAAAACCAACAATTAATTTATTCAGTGTAGCTAGAGTCTGATATTGCTTCTTCCTCTGTGCCACAGACACATCAATAAGCCTCACTGTTGCAATGAGTGACATGTTACTTTATTGAGATGAACATTTGCACGGTAGCTCTGACTAGTGAAGCGGGTGCCATTGTAGTTCACTCCCTGTGACTTGATATTTTATTTTTTTGAAGAAAGGCCACACATCTATGTATTTTTAGTTACATTTCCAGTGCTTTAGATTCAAATAATATGAGAAGAATAGTTAACAAAGATGCAGCCACGAGCGAAGCAATTAGATACAGAGCTGCAGTCTGACTGAACCTTAAATCTTCTCTCGTCTTACTTTTTCCATCATGGATTCCCAAAACACATAATAAATGCTTTAACAATGAAAGCCATTTCAGAATCATACATTTAAGTTCTGTACTGAGCCAAGGAGTTCACCTGATGGGCAGAGAGAGGCAGCAAATTTAAAGCAGCATAATATTCAGCACTTTAAGCCCACCATTTACCAGTGTAGTCTATTTGTTTGTGAGAAGTCAGGACTTAGGTTGAAACTAATTGTGTTGATAAATTGTTGAGAACCAGCCACCCGCTGATTAAAACAGGCATTAGGGAAGAAACTGGCGTGCTTGGGTCAAATGGACAAATGGCTTTTTTTAAATCCACAGCACGTCATTTGCCAACACGAGGGAACAGCTAAAAAGCTGCAGGCCGGGTTCCTCTGCCAGGACTGGAGAGGATACAAAACTGTTCAGTGCCATTAGATGGACCGAGCCAATGTGTAACAGTGTCGCAGAGTGAGTGAACGTGCCAGTCATCAAGGTGACGAGCAGCATCTCATCCATCTTCATCAATAGATACAGTCCAAAAGACAGGTGAGGAGGAGAATAGGCAGCCTGATGGTGGTGAACAGACACTACAGCTGCAGCACATGATGAGATACAAGTTTGGCAGCTTTAATAGACTCGGCAATAGCTGCTGACAATATATAAACTCAGCTCTATGCAGCGCTACTCAGGTTTTTCTGCCTGAACTAGCTCGCAGGCTTAGTCATTAATATTCAGTAATCGAGACTTGAATGCCAACGATCATTTTGGAAGATAAGGTATCACGTAAGTAAAATACTGAACAAAATTCTTGCAGCATGTGTTTCACTCTGCAAAAAGTATGAGCAACATTTTTTTTAACTTTCCCCCATTCCAGTAAGAAGTATACTCCCCTGCTACTTTACTTCCTGCACCTGGAAAAGTTGCTGTTGATATTCTTTCCAGGCAACAGCAAACCACAATGTACCTTTCAAACCTTTGAAAAATGTATGACTGAAACATCATTCACTTCGATCCTTAATTCCTAGCCTACGCTACATACCTCCTTTCTGGTAAGTGCACACATACATCAAAGGACTGCATAAAACAGCCAAGGACCCATAAATCATGCATTGAGACACATTCTCAGTGCTGCAGTCTATATGCTTTTGTCCTCCATATCTACCATATCTCTCAAACAATATTTCATGTAGGCCCCTCTAATGTATGTGCACAAATATTACAAGATAACATTGCCATATACTGTTTCTAAGTCTGGGCTCTCATGTATTTATTAAAGCTGAAATAAATTTGTCTTCGAATTTGGACTCACGGTTAAACGACCATGAAGTGAGAGGTTTACAGTAATAATAATAATAATAATAATAACTTCAGTTGATACAGCGCCTTTCAAGAGACCCAAGGACACTTATATAGTATAATAGAACGGACCTGCATGTCTGGTTGAGGCTTAACCTTGCTTTAGTTTCCACAGATGCAAAAAAAACAAACTTTGGCTGAATTCCAATATTTCTTTGTATCAATCAGGCTTCACTTTATCATAACAAACTGACTGGAAACCACTGTGCGAGATTCATTAGTGGAATGAAGACCCCGCAAGTCTGGGGCACCCTTTTCAAAAGCTAATTCATGAGTACATATTGGCTGCGGTAGTCTGAGAGATTGTTGGTAAATTGTTTTGCAGATGAAATGGGCAGGTGACAGGAAGCAAAAGAGCATATCGCCAGTGCTACATCTCCCTCTCGGAGCACCTCGGTATTGGCCCTCTATCTGATAGAAGGTCTCTCCTTCCGCTGCGCTGACGGTCCCCACAAGAGCAGAGCTCTCAGCTCCAACTCCAACGATTTTCCCATTATGTTAATTATTTCCCAGCAGAAAAGCTCCAAGCCCGGTGCCCATCAATTCAGCGAGGCCTCCAGTTTGAATACATGCGTTTCCTCCCCTTCCGCCTCTCCCCTCCAGTCCCTCCCGCCATACTTCTGAAAAGGCCTATTTCTGATGCATAGAGCTGGTGTTCACATTGCTGTGGTGGGGGAATAGAAAGAGCTCTTAACCAATCAATTTATACAACCTCCTTTGAAGAGTATGCTTTTTTTCTATGGTGAGGAGTGAAATTATACAAATGTATGGGGAATACCAGCTGTAAAAAGTAACGACTCCTACAGCCCCACAGGTTGTTTAGAGTGACGGCATTGCCATTCCAAATGCATACATCACACCAGGGTATATAAATAAACTTCCCCAACACATTTTATTAACTTCTAAGATGCCCTGAAGGTGTGTGGCCTTAAAACCTCACCATTGCTTAATCCTCTCTTCTGCAGAAAATTCCTGGAGTAAGACCATCAAAAATATCTTTATTCTCTGCATTGCCACTGGCACTGAGTCCATCTGCAATCTCTGTACAGAGTGAGCAGCATTAAGGCTATTTTTGTATTTTTTCGCCCATACTTATGTGAGTATACAGTTAGAAGTCTATCTAATAGGCAGCAGAAATACAATTTATAAAAACGTTACCAACTAACGTGTTTTTGGCATCAACACTGCAGTTGTTTTACAGGCAGAGACCTCACACCAACACGCTTGCCTTAAGCTACAGGTTCCTGTAAAGGCGAAGCTCGTACAAACATATCAAACCTGTTGCACTCATTGCAGCCCACTCCACCTATGGGCAAAATACAACAACTAGCAGATGTTAATACTTGCTCCACCTGCAGGAAATGTATGCAGTTTTCTTATGTTGAGCTTTAATATTAATCCAACTCAAAGCCTTTTGTTGGTAGAAGTTTGACATTCTAATTTGAAGTCACGTATGACCATAGACTGTGTATAAAGATGGATGACAAAAATTAAGCCAAAGTGTCTTGATCGCCACCTGGTGGCTTGCTGCAGTTTAGGTCATTTTTAGTTTCTGCCTCTTAAAAAGTCAAAGTACATGTCAAATACGTTTTTCTCAAAGATGGCTTTTGCCCCTGGTTATGATTACGCATGGTTAGACATCGCTAAAACAGTGAACGTAGCGGAAAACGTGAATCGAATAAGTTCTGTCTCCGCATCACGGGCATGTAAGAATCGAGAAATTTCTCCATGAATTTTTTTGCTTAATTAAAATTAACTACACAAAATAGACACTTAAATATTTGGGATTAAGGAGTCTGAAAAATCCTTCAGATGGTTCAGAAAGATATTTTTCTCATAAATATCTCAACCCAAACTAAACCTACTCTGGAGTTTTGATCTAAACCTTGATCTTCCAAATATAAATGACCATAGGTCCTTCCTCCAAGTAAACAATTTTGGTGGCGAGCTTTAGTTAGTCATTTTGCAGTTAGAGGCATTTGGGGAATAGCTATAATGAAGGCTGTTACTGGGGCTTTGTGAGGACTGACAACTGCACAGACTGCAGTTCAGATACAAACTTAAGTTATGTTTTTGTGCTGCCAGATGTGTTGTGTGCTGGGTCAGTGAAGGTGAATGAATGTCATCAATTGGATGAATGAAAAGGTTTTTATTGGCAGAGACAGATGAATACTGAGCCCTCAGCAGGGAACAATGACATTTATAAAACTGACAGCCACGAGGTGCAGGGCATGACTAGAAGTGTAGGTTTCAGTCGGATGATATTGGCCGGAACTAATTTCAGGCCCTTTGCTTCAGCAACACCATACTGTCCTTGTTAAAGGATCTTCACAACCACAAGTGTTCTCATTTATTCTTGGTGATCAGACCCAAGAAGTAGGTTGAAATGGGGCTATAAGCCATGCATGATTTTTGCACCAAAATTGATCTCCTAATGAATTAACTAAAATGTGACAGATATCAGTTTAGTATATCTAATCTACAACAGGCTAAATGGAAGAGTTGATAAGATTACGCAAAACCTGCAAGAGAATTTCTCGAAGCTAACTTCACGGCTTTCACTGGTCTGGTTCTACCAAGTTTCTGAAAACAAGACAGTAAATCTACATTTTCAACATTCTGAGGAAAACAACCAAAACATTTAAATACCACGAACCTCAAACATTTGAAGGTTGGTCACATAAAGAAAATGATAAAAAAAAGGCAGTTAGAGAGAGTGGTAACAAATAACCAAAGTAGAAGAATTCATACACCTGAACATCAGCTGCTTTCTATTGTGGAAAAAAAGAGATCAGACAACGACCTAGATCCATGCCCCACTCTACCGCACACTTCTGAGAGGTCTAATTAGGCAACATAAGCTTGAGTGTGTAGCTTTAAAGATGTTGTATATTCAAAACTTAATTTATGGACATGCATGAGGCCGTTTGTGAGTCATCATTTTATACTGAAGCGTATGACAGCAAAGTTTAATGCCCTTCCTCTGAACTTGTCACATCAGCCGGCATTTAGTCAATACAACTTGACAGGTTCTTTTCTCCCATGCTTCGACTGTGTGAAGTCTCTCCACCATCAAAAAGTGGACACCGCACTAAATCAATCTGACCACAGGTTAATTCACGAGATCAACAAACCCCAGCAGACGTACTTGCATAGAACTGCTGATCCCTACGCTAACATCCGTTTCGCCATATGTATGATCTTGCACAGGCTGTAACTGACAGGGGGGGCTTTGTTCACATTCACTGCTTTCCAACAGTGTCAGCTGTGATTTTTGTTTTAAAATCTCATCGCAGACGAGGAGATTATCTCCTTGGTATTATAAAACAAACACGCGGCAGATCACCGGGAGGCATGGCTCGTAATGAGCGAGTGGACCATGCCATTTCGTTGTGATTCACCAGTGATTAGTGTGATTACAGTGTGACAGCTGTGTAATTACATGGGAAGCCCCCCAACAGGAGAGTAGGTAACATGTTTGAACAGCTGCAAAGCGGGACATTGTCCCTCTGTCACTTTACTGTGTATCATCCCCTGATTGTGGATTTATTTTTGTTCTGGCCTACATTTAATTGGCAGATGATGTCTGAGAAAACGTCGCTGCATGGATGGAATCAGTGAAGGGAATTGATGTGGGCAGTGAGGAGATAATGCCGTGTGGGGATGACAGGTAATAGGGGTCTTTAAGGGGGTACCTCCCATCACAGCTGTTTGGTTAAATAATGTGGCGCTTACACTGCGTGACTTGTGACGGGAGTCTTTCAGTCGCTGTGAGTTCGTAATACAAGACTGACTCGTGATGGAGGCGGGGGTCACAATCTTTTACCAAGAGAAACCCCTCGACTACATTGAATCACAAACACACGAGGAGAGACACTGTGAATCCAACTGATCCTCCTGCTCTTCTGTGTCATACGGCTCAGAAGGAAACATCAAGCTGTAGCCGAGGTGAAAACTCGGTGGACATTGCAGTTGTAAAGAATGTGTTGCTGAGTGTTGCTCAGGGCTCTTTTTTTTTTTGTTGTTCAAGCCCCGGAGAAAAATAACCGAGCCCAACCAAAACACGACAGGCATTCTGTTTTTATGTTTTATGTCTCTCATATGCATGTTTATTTCTCTGATTACAGACGTGCAGTGTGAACTACTCTCAAGGTTCTTAGCAGATAAGATTTCACTGACAGCATCCAATATGATTAAATTATGAATTACCTGAATATGCACCTGGTAAATCTATCCTGCATCTATAATTGTTCGTATGCAGTGTCTTATGCCACATTCCTCTAAGATTATTACTCAATGGGGGGCAAAGAAGTGATGAAATGTGAAGCAACACCAGGTGAACACAGACTGTTCATTTCAGCTTTTCCAATAAAGTCACACAGATCCACCATCAATCCGCCGCTCTCCTGTACTTATGAATACGATTATTTCTGCTTTTGCTTATTTTTGTGATTATTTTCACATGAAACAAGGTGTATAAATAAAAGTGAAATGAAATGGAAAGCAATCTTGCCCACAATATGATACATTAATGATTCACTGAATTTGTGATCGAGGTGTTCGCTTAAATTTCCCCAGTTTCTTGCCATCGTTCGCTTGCTGCATGTCAAGCAGAAGGCGCCTGCAGCGGTGCACCTCTCCAGGCGCAGCGCTCGGGTTTTTATTTAACAACGTCACGCTACGAGGACATCCCCTTAGATTTACAGAGCCGATGTTGAATAATAAACAAGAAATTAAGTATCACTTGTTCTTAGAGGCGAACGTGAGCTGTGTAAACCTAATACCAACATCAGTGAAGTACATTTAAGGTTCAGTGTGCTCTTTTTAGTCATACTTTCCTCATTTCTACCTCTTCATCAGTTGCAGGATCTTCAAGTACAATTACCCTTAAAATCAAACGCTGGAATAATTTTGATATTAAATGATTTCCTAATGTAGGTGAGAGATGATTACAACCCCACAGTGCTAAAATCGGCAGGAGTTTAATTGAAGTCGGAAATAAGTTGTGTTTTTGGCAGAACTTAAAAGTTACCTGAGGATAGAGCTTAAACAGGGTTGCATTTAAATCCAAGTGTGATTTAAAAACAGCATCTTTCTCAAAGATTAGGATGATGGTGTAATACTTGCAGCAATGAGCAGGAATCCGCAGTGGGTTCAACTTGAGAAGCAGGACTCATCATCTGCAACTTAACCTTTTGTTAGTCTCTTAAGTCTTTTTTTTCCCTGACTCTATGGCTGTGGTTTTTATTTTAGTGTTTTTCATATCACACAAGCATTGAAGAAGCATTGGAGCAGTGGGGTCTCTCTCAATGGCTCTTCTGCATTTGGGCCACTTACCGCGCTGAAGTGAAGCAGCGTCGCAGCGGTAGGTGCATGTGCTGGCAGCCTGACTAGTCCGTGCAGACCAGTATACAAAGCAATTCTCCTGACATTAAATAACTTGAAAGCAGTTATTACATTACATTACATTTAGTTGACGCTTTTATCCAAAGCGACTTACAATAAGTGCATTCAACCATTAGGGTACAAACCCAGAACAACAAGAATCAAGAAAGTGCTATTTCTTCAAGAAAGCCAAACTACAAAGTGCTTCAAGTAAGTGCCATTTAAGTGCTACTAAATTGTTAGTTTAAACTTTTATTCAAGGTATAGTTGGAAGAGGTGTGTTTTTAGTTTGCGGTGGAAGATGTATAGATTTTCTGCTGTCCTGATGTCATTGGGGAGCTCATTCCACCATTTAGGAGCCAGGACAGCAAACAGTTGTGATTTTGTTGAGTGAGTCTTGATTTTTGTTGAGTTATAATAATAGCAAACCAACGTGTCCTTCAGGTTGGTCCTTACCTGCTGTAGCACACTCAAGTTGTAGGAAAAGGACTATACATCGGTTACGTGTCATCGCTGACGAGCGTCATCACGACTGTGAAGCAGAGAGAAGTTGATGTTCAATATTTCACATTCCAAGAGAAATTGATTTAGAAATTATTATAAATTTTTTGTTAAAACTTGCAGCTGCATAGATGTGATCGCTGTTATGAAAAAGACAATAATAACGCACGATAATCTTATGTTTTACAAGAAAACATTTTGACATAAACAATGTTATGCAGCAAAGTCTCGAGGGAGCTAATAGCTAAGAAGATGAAACCTTATTCACTTGTGAAAGAGCCTCATTGTTATTCTAGAACTTGGGGAGCATGTAATAGTTTTGTATGTTTTGTTCTGTGTCGTAAGCAAGACCTTTGTTTTGTTAAGTATATTGTTGTGGGTTTTTTAATGGTGTGAGTAGTACATATTGAAAAAGTGTTCATAGAATATTGTTTAAAAAAATGTTTTTAGTTTGTGAAATAACGTAGCGTTTTGAGGGTTATACTTCTTCAGACTACTTCACCTTATCTTCAATACTGTGTTAGTATTTTTGGTTTCTGATACTCCTTCATCTCTGTTGTACTTGACAGGTCTTACATTTCTTTCATTGTTGGTCATATGTCACTTGTTGAAACAATAGAAACCCTGTGAATATGCTGGTGAGTTGGCAGAACTGCCTTAGGCTTTGGGTGAAAGGCTTCAGGACATAAACGTAAACAAAAGGAGCTGAAACTATTTGCTTCCAAGCTGATGTGCCTGACTAACTACAACACAAAATCACTGAGCTGCAGAGCAACGATGAGCTCCGATATATTTATTATGAACCTGCCAAGGATGTTATAAAATTTGAAATGGCCCTTGATAGGAAAAATGTTCCCCACCCCTGCTTAAATAGATGGAAACATATTCACAAATAACCCTCCTAAAATAACACCAGCCCTTTATTTGTTTGTTTAGCTTGTCTGTTTCATTTTCACTATATATTAATCAACCAGTAGACCCATCTAAATGCACAGCAGAAATACAATTTTATAGCAATTATGGCAATAATGCCAGGAAGGCAGAGTAAAGATTTATGTCTATTTTTATCAGCGTCTCTCATCTACCTGCATGTTCACCAAAACAACTAACGTTACCGCCATCTGAAGGTGACAGGTTTGTTTTCCATCTCCAACCTCTGATTTGAGTGCCACACCCTGTCAGAGTGTACTTATGCATGTCATTGTCATTTACTTGATTAAAAGATGCACAGCAGCACTGAGTGGCTGCAGAACACAAACAGTGAAGATACAGGCTCTTATGTACAGAAAGCTATCAAGGATTTCCCCCAAAAATCAAAGCAACTGACCATTCGCTTAAACGGTTAAATTACAATCAGGTAATTCTGACCTGTCAAAGCTTTGAAGCACATTGAAGCACTTTGCTTTGGGTTGTAGCAAATGTGACGCACAGAAAGAGTTCTGAGGATGTTTTCTGGTAATTGTTGGCCTGTCTGGCAAACCAGTTACACCTATCCACTCTGATAACTTTATAGTCTACAATTGAGACGCTTATTATGTTTTTCAATACCTTTGACAGTGTTTGTCTAAGGTTTAATTGTGCAGCAAGAGAATAATATTTGTCAGCAGAATTAGGAAAATACTATTTTCAAGAAGCTTGGTGGAAGAATGTGTCAAGGACCAAGAAAGAACTCTATTAACTTCGGGAATGTAGACCGAGTGGAACGTTCTAAAAAGTAAATTTTCTTTAACACGGCAAGATGTTTTATTTGACATTTTATAGGAATCATGCACAGATCTTGATTTAAAATGAATAAATATATATATAAGTTTGGCAATTTGGTGTAGATCCAAAAATAAGAAAGAATTTAAATATGGGTTCTGTACGGCTCCTCTATTGGGTCTTGGCAGAGGTATGCGCAAACGGTGTATTTGCACTTATGACTCTGAAAGTAGCAGCTCTTTTTTTCCCCCACTGCTATTTGTCTAAAAAAATACATTTCAATTGTTTGAACCATCCGTCTTTATTTATCACATGAATTGTGATTTGACTCCTCAGTCTGGATCTGGCATCTAACAGACTGTGAACGCTTAATGCCCACAATGTGTCGGGCCAAGTTGAGACAAGCATGATGGCTAATGGCTGCTGTCTGTTTGCTCAGGTTTTCTGTGTTTGTGTACATGGTGAATTCTAACACATTTTTCTCATTGGCTTCCTTATTGGAGGAGCATTGCTGCTTATGAAAGTCTGTCAGCACGACAAAGGAAAACAGACTTCTCCTCTCTGTTGCACAACAGTCTTTGTCGATCCTCTGCCACATCAGAACTAAACTGTCTGCTGTGAACCCACTTGTACGGCACACAACCCCCCGCTGTTACCTCACGTTGGCAATCATGTCCTCTTTTTAAGCAGGAGATGTGCAGTTGCCATGACGAACCTTTTGTCATCGGGATCAGACAAAAGTGTTAAACATCCTTTTTCTCTTCACAGTGTCTCGGGTCAAACAAAGCAAACAAATGATCATTTCACAAATGTAAAATGTGGATGCAATCAGACATAGGCAGACTTTGGAAAGAAAAATAAGCTTCAGTCATAATTTTCTAGATGCATAAGTTACGCGTCTTTTTCTAATTGAGACACGCCATGATGGTTGATATTATTCAGTACTGGTCTGTATATTGTTGCTTTACTGAGCAGCATCCCTTGCTGTAAATACCTGGGTTGTAGTATGATGCAACTCCAGTTCAATTCAGTGTTTGTGCTGAGGCAATGGATGAGGCCCGAGCTGTGAGAGGTAGATGAGGAGTCATCACAAGCCGCCAGAGTGGAGCTGAAGACTAGATTACGCAAGTAGCAACAAGAGGCCACACAAACTGGTGTTTTTATCTTTGTGTCCTCACAGGATCTTAGACCTTTCAACCTTGTTAAAAATGTGTTTTGTTTGTTTTTTGAAAGTCATGTAATTCAGACTCCGCATTCAGCATCTACAGCTCTCGGCGTGAAATACAAAATGTCTGTGTCGACATAGTTGCATTCCAGCTTCAGTGCTCCAGAAATCAAAGGGCAGGAGTGTACCCACTTATGAGAAGGTGTCGTGTGCTGTCATCACAATGTGCTGCTTGAAACAGATGCTTGTGTATGAACAGTAGGTGTAATTGTATGGGATTCTTTCAGTTTGTGTGTGTGAGCATTGATATTGTATTTGCAGCCTGCCTCTGTGTGTGTGTGATGCTGCAGAGAGCACAGTAGGGCCACTGGGCTGAAGCAGTTCTGCTACAGTAGTAATGAGCTGCCCGGTGCCTCAGCATTTCTGATGAAGTCGTCCCTGTGATCACTCCTCTATCTAATCCCTATCGGCCAGGTTCCTAGCAGCCGTCCTCCTATTAGTAAAGCCGCTATCTAATGCATTCTATGGAGCTCTCCCATTGACTCTCTCCTGACCAGATTGATAAAAGCTTGTGTCCCACTGTGGGGCTTTGCATGCATTTCCATGTTAACAAATCTCTTGTAAAACATGATGCATATTTTGCACCACCTAACGAGGCAAGGATAAAATACAGAGAGCAAAAGAAGAGGTGCGAGGATACATGGTCTTTCCCAGCAGTGCAGTAGCTCCCTCCACTTCTGATTTCCTGGGTGTGTAAGGTCAGATCTCGCAGAAATATGGATTAATTAATGTCCGTCCACTGTATCCACAAGTCCCTGTGTCCTTCCTGCTGAGTGAATTATTCATGCACCAAAGCCACTGCTCATATCTGTTGTGGCAGCAGCTTCCTTGTGATACGGGTCTGCAGAACTGTGACTTTATAGGGACCAAAGCTCCCTTCACCCAACAGCCAATCCCACATTTTGTGCTCTCCTCCTCAGACTCTCTGGCGTTGATCCCTTTACCTCTTTGTTCCATTTTTCAATCCGTTGCTCATTTTTCTGTCTCCATTCTGACTTCATAAGGTTACACTTTTTATACCTTCAGCTTACAGCTTTTCTTTTCTCTCCCTCTGATATTGCACTTCTCGTTTTCTTACCCTCCGACCTCTGTCAAGCAAAAACCTACTTCTTACATTTTGAAAATGATTTCCCCCTCAATCTTTGCAACACATGCTTGTCTATGTCAGGGTATATCAGTCTTGGTTCACTTTAAGCCATTGGAATAGTAAGACAAATTTCTTTGCTTTTGTTATACAACTAAAATAATTTTTTTGTGGTATCTACACATGTTAAACCACTTGGGACATTTTTTGAACCCACTATTTCTTTTGCATTTTAGATTGATTAAAAACATTAAAAAGATGGTTCTAGCCTTGAGTTTCACCTGTGAAGCACAATTTGTTATATAAAAATATTAAGACCAGAGCAGTGTCTGTGGGAGAAAAGCAAGCAATTTTTAAGATGGAGAGGAGGGAGATGAATAAAGAAATACTGGTGCAATTAGCAACAGACATTGAACTGGTTGACAAAGGACGGTGACAGTTGATGACAAACGTTGTAAGAGCATTGGAGAAAAGCCCCAAACAGACAATGTAGTCATTACCAACCTTCAAAGAGCCAGTGGGAAGGTTTCACGATCCACAATTTGACAAAAAACAACAACTTTGAGATCAGAAATATATCGCAGATGCCAACCAGTCATCAGCAGTAAATATTGGAAGGTCAGATTGGAATTTGCAAAGTACAGAGAGGAGCAGAGAAAACTCTGGACCACAGATGCGTAACCTCTACCAACGTGATGGAAAGGCCAAAGCACGGAGAAAGAATTGATCTGCTCATTATCCCAAAACACACACTCTTGTTTTCGAAGCACAGTAGAGGTGGTGTCATGGCTGCTTCTGGAACAGGCTCACTAATCTTTATTGATGATGTAACTACTGGCAGCAGCTGAATGAATTCAAAATTCTGCAGAAAGATTTTGTCTGACAGTTTCACAGAAATACACTCAAACTAATTGGGAGGGACTTTATCGTGCAGCAATGAGCATGACCCAGCACAGGACAACCGAAGACTCCTTTAGTGCGCATGAAGAATGCAAAAGTTTGGTTGTATCGGTGGGTTTCAGGCTCCTGTAGTCATTGAAAGCAATTCTTTGCTATAATATATCAAATGCTATTAACATAAATGTGTTCCTTTTACTTTTTCTCACCTAAAACAGGGCAGCCTTATACAAAGGGTGCTAAGTCCTGAGTTGTTTTACCTCAGTTGACGTTATAGGATGTATAGGAAATAAAGGATGAACTTCTGAGTCGTGTTCATCTTAGGACCTTAAACGCCAATGTCCAAGTGTACAATGAAAACAAATGAGTTGGCCTTGCTCTCCCAATAGTTTTGCAGGGTTGTACAAACAGTAATGTGTCTTAGATTCAAACCCAGGCCCTGGATCCAAGGACATTTATCATTATTTCCATTGAACCATACAGATCAATGCAAGGCCTTATGGGATTTGTAGGCAGCCATCTGTTTCAGAGACATGGACTTTTTTCCTTCTTTTTCTTCTTCAGGATTTGCTTTGTAAAGTTAAATCTAAATAATCTTGCATTTATACAACAAAATGGAGTAAGAGCGGTTTAGCGGAACCAAATATTTCATCTTTATTTGGGGCTGCAATTATTTACTATTAGTTACTAGTTGATCAACTGATTGGCGAGGAAATGGTGAACGAAAAAAGGCAGATTTTTCCAGAGATTAAGATGTTTTGTTTTGTCTTGTTCACTGGGCTGAAATTAGAGATTTTAGCATTTTGCATTTCTGCATTCTTCCTTTGAAAACCAGGTGTCTTCTGCTTGTAGCAGCTAATGCAGCCATGAGCCTCAAGCTGAGAAGAAGAGCTGGATACAGAGGTCTTGGTCAGTGATGAACCAAACTAACATTGACTTAATTAGATGGCATCACTTCAGGTTATTTATCAGATTCGGTGCACCTTAGAATTATAAAGGCTTGATAGAACTTGTCTGTCACATGTCGAAACACTCCCCTCGACCTGTCATGTAAAATCAGTCAATCATGATGAAGATGAGTGTGAGGTGGTTAAATGTAGGTGACAACTGTCAATTTGTTTTTGTAATACTGGTTGTTTGCCTGACGAAGACAACTAATCAAAAGATCACTTCAATGAGGTGATTCTTAATATTTAGCAGAACTGATATTTTTCCCAACAAACTGTCATTCACACAGTTTTTTCATGTTTGCTATTAAGCTGTAAATACATGTTTTTCTCTTCTCAATTAGATTTTCCTCGAACACACAGTTACCTATAACTGCATTATATTTTTGACAACATAATTACTCACCTTTCGTGCGACTCGCTCTGACGTTTGTATCTATTAGGCTAACACATGTAAAGGTGACATGTTTGGTACTGATTGGTCCCGACAGGCATGCCATTATTCATCGGGAACAACATGATAGCAGTTGCCATGGTGTCTTTTTTCCCCCCATTTCAATTTCACAGGCCCACGCAGTTGCAACTGATTCAGGCCATCACCTTAACCTAATGATATTTCAACAACTGTCATTTTTTCAATTCAACTTTACATCAACACAAAATCACACAGGCGCTGCTGCTGACCTCGGCAGCACCCTGCATATGTGTTAAAAATCGAGGAGGAGCAATCAAGTCATCGAAGTCGTCTGAACTTTGTAATTTGAACTTTTGAACTGAAGCATACTTTGAAATAAAAGCACTTTATCAAATCAATAGGTCCATGTCATACAAACACGAAAGCTAATAAAACATACAAAATACTCCTATGTTCTATATTTATTACGCCAATACAACAATTTAAGGGAGTAGAAAAAGAAAATTTAATGTGATGCGTTCTGAAACGTTTTTATATTAGAATTGGTGCCTTTGGCTTTCCTGTGTAAGCTCTGTCTATTTGTGGCTTGCTTTTAATAGTCACTGCTTTTGATTGCTGTGTGGTCGCACTGTGGGCATTCGAACGTCATAAAACTGTCTCCACTCCGAATTGTCACACACACGGAGCGAGGGGTCCTTCCGAAATAATTAGTTTGTCACATGCTGTCAGGAGCAGTAAGGCAAATCAAGGTCCAACATCTTGTTACGTGATAATTTATCGATCCAGTCAGAGAAGATAACATCTAATTTACTAATGGAGGCTGATTGAACAGTGCACCTCAGGAGAGAGAGAGTGAGCAGGAGACAACAGAAGAGACTGGAGCTCTACCCAGTCAGCTGGACACGTTTGTTCTTCTTCTTCTATGTTATCTGAACAGCTTGCTAATAGAAATTCTCTCTCCCCTGCACATATTGGAAAGATATTCATCACAGGGCTTTCAGTAAGATGATACAGTAATGCATTTTGGACAGACCAATTTCCCTGGAAGCTTAGCAAGAATAATATGTTCTGTTGGTTTATTTTTTGTTTCTTTTCCCCTCATTTTTTGATATAAGGTGTTGGAGTTTCCACCGTCGGGACTTACTCCTTGTCTCTTTGGGGTCAACATTCAAAGTGAGGGCAATGCTAATGTTCTTCTCTATTGATGCTACCAATGCTGAGTGAGTTTTCTAATTGTGGAAATACCTTCCAAGCACCAGAGAAGAGCTTTAATCAGAGTCCCACGGGTAGTTTCACTTCAGGATTAAGTGTCTGCCAAAGTGTGAGACCTATTGGTAGACTGATTTTCGTTTTTCTGTCTGCTCATTTGAAACTGGAAGACTATACTTTTCTTAGGATACGTCTTAAGAAGCCTTTTATTGCTTTTGAGACCAGCCAAGATCTGCGTTTTTATCATTGCTGTTGTTTTCCTTTGAGAGCTTCTGAGACACATCTTCCTCAATAAAGACGGTAGCGTTCTGTGTTTTTTGTAATAGCATAGTTGGGCTGCTATTTCATTATTCCAGTACACCAAGGTATTGATTCAGTTCTGTCAGGAGGAAGTAGTTTTAAGATGCAAAAATGTTCTCGATGAAATTTGGATACAGGACGAAGCTCACAGCAAGTTCCACAGTGGATGCAGTCTAAACGTTGTTGGTGTTGTTGGGGAATATGGTGGTGCAGCTTGGTGCAGCTGGATGCAGCATGCTACTGGTGCAGCTAATTGGGTTCATAAAGGCCATGCTAATTGGTAACTTACTCCCATACGGGCATAGATAGAAGAGTGCTAGTTTCTCCGTACTTGATAAGAATAGTGTGAAGCAGGAGGGAGTTGCCCATTAGCTTCTAATCTAATAAGATAATAGAGCGGGGGGAGGAAGTGTATGAAGAGTTGTGCCTTGAGCTTATTAGAAGAAACAGTGATTGAAAAAGATACAGATTTTGAATATACTCGATATTCAGGTCTCTTAAGATGAGGGTTACTAAAGTTTAGAGCAGACACAGTTTAGTGTATGTGCTACATGCTTAACATTTACAAAGGTAACACAAAAGTAATAGCAGTAGCAATATTACAATATAAAAAAGATTCAGTCACAATTTGAAGCTCTTTATTCCAAATTCTACTTAAGTAAAGGTAGTATTTAACTACATGGCAGCAGAATCTAGTTAAATATTAAAGGTCCCCATTGTGTGGAATGGCACCTTCAAAACTGTCATACACTCATGAATATAACATGAATGTTGTAGCTGGTTGAGGTGGAGATGATTTCAAACACTTCGTATTGTTTAGAAATTGAAGGTCTTACAATGCATTATATAATATGAGCTGTCATGTATGTAAATGTTATTGTGTTTGCACATGTAACAATGTTATTTCCTGTGTAAAGCTGGTAGTCAGTGTTGTTTCTTTACTTAACTTCAAGCGAGCACTTACTTTTATCCAAACCATGATCTTTTCCTGAACCTTACCAAGTACTTTTCTTTTTTGTCTAAACCAAACCACGGCCTTTCTACAACCTTAGCCGCAGGTTTTATTGTTGTTACCATGGACAACAAATGTCTGCTGTACATACTGAAGGTATGGACGAATGACGTACAATGTTTTTTTGTGGGGTTGGAGGACTTGTGGTCATAAGGAACACAGGAGTTTGTTTCCTGTTGACTTTTCCTGCCCAAAGTCAACATCATTTTTTTTTTTTTATTTCCTTGACCAATTAGTTTAGTTGAATTTTCTAGATCATACCAAACTACAACTATTGCAGCTGCAGATCAAAAACAGTGATATCAATTATATCCTGACACACCTGGCAGGAGAGCCATCAGATCGGAACATATTTGTGTGTGACAATGACAAATTAAGCATTTTATCATTTAGTTTTTGGTATCCTCCAAGACTGGGACCTTTTCCTATCAAGGGCCATTTAAATTTTTATAACAGGCTGGAGGTTCCCCATCCTTGCTCCAAGTAAAATGCCTCCAGAATACAAATAAACCATTATACCAACTCTGCCAACTATTGCATGCACTTTCTGACTTCTTCATTCTATGAACATTTTCTCTTTTATGTCTCCTGAAACTCTGGAGGCAGCTTCATCTGCAACCCCATCACTTCTTTTTCTTCCTCTCAGTCACATCCTGAGTATTTAGGCAGTTTCGCAGGTGACGTCCCCGCCTTGTCCTGACATCCTGACCCATGGTATTACAGTGTGGCACACCTCTCCTTGTTGCCTTGTCTGCAAATGCCAGAGCCGTTTCTGTGCCTCGGGGAGTATGCAGAGATCAAATGGCCACAATTCAGCGTTGTGAACCACAGAAGAGGAGAAATGTCACCAGAGGTCTCCCCAGAGCACACTGTGTGCCAGGATGAAGAGGTTTGCTGATCACTGCCTGATAGAGGTTTCGAGGATAACACCTGTGTTTTTTTTCTCATAGAAATCGGTCGTCCCACCGACAGATAAGATGAGCCAGGTGTAAACGTGCTGAAGTTGTTTCCCCATCTTTTTCAAGTGCCAAAGGATGTTTTTCACAATAATATTGTTGTTGTATACACACAGTATGCCTGTGTGAGACCTTGAATAATTTTGTGAATATTCTCTGAAATAACATCTGGCTTTTTTGAGAATACAATGTAAAAAGGTGCATTCCTTTAGAGCTACTCTCTCTTAAAATTCAAATCCAATATGCATATGGAAACAGCTTTCATAAAGCCACACAATGCGGTTCAATAAAAATGAACAATGAGGTTTTTTTAGTGCTTGTTGTGCATGCATGAATGATGTCACTAAAATAAGTGATTTGCATTTAATTAGCCATGAATACACATGAGCCAAAGAAGAACAAAAGAAGAGTGACATGAGGTCTGGCATGCAGCCCCTGGGCCGGTGGCTGCGTGACGCTCTGAGAAATTTAAGCTTTCAGAATAATAACACGTAAAGCACCATGTTCACGGAGATGAATATGACCTCTCACTTTGAAATCAGTTTTGCCGCATTTGGGATTTAAAGCTCTTTGCAAGCTTCAGTTAGAACGGCCACACTCGGTGCTTACACGAGATACTGCTGTTGTTACATAAGAAACATAAAGACTTTGCAAGGCCAGCTGCTTTTAGGTGTTGATATGCAATCGTCTCCGATCGGTACGTGGGTGGTGTGCACAGCAGCCCCTGCGCAGGAGCTGATTGAATCTGCACTGTCGGCACAGATGGGACTTCCTGGACAGGCAGACCTGCCTACCTGATTGGCTGTCACTCAGCATCAATCACTCTGAGTCCGAGTGTCAGTCATACACAACACACACTCGCACATACAAAGAAATGAATGGGGCTTTGGAGGAGCCAAATTATTTGCAAGTAAATTGCAAAACTTTCATTCAGCGAGAATTACCCCTGAGAATGGATTGGGAGCGGTTGCCTGAGCCCACAACTGTTCCGCAGCAGCAGTTTACTTGTTGAAATGTGAGAGGCTCATTAGGCCTAGGGTTCCCTGATGAGACAGTTTAATTACATGCCATCGGGACTTGTGCAAGTGGTAAAGCTGCCATTACAACTTTTATTAGAACTGTGAACCAGCAAATAAGTTCTTTATAATGTCATTGTTTCCACGGACTTGAAATAATCTGTATACAGTCGGTGCATTTTATTTTTGTGAAATCAATACCTTAGTGCTGCGAACCGTGTGTCTGAGGCGACGTGAGCAGCTTCAATTCCGCACCCTACAGGTTAGAGAGTGGGTGACACATCAGCTGAAGATTTGCTCCCTTGTGTGTACTCTGCATTGTGCGCACATACGTGGCCTTCTAATGGAGTCGATGGCTATTGACAGAAACACCTGAGTGTTTGGAAGCTGATCTCAGGCACAACAGGCACTCTGACGGGGACAAGAGGCCACCCAGAGTGCACCGTGCTGCTGTCATTTGTAATAGATTTACCTCTTACCTCGAACTATGACATCCTTCAGCGCGACCTCATTCTGTTAAACCTGCGTGCTGCTCCTTTGAGCCGAGAGTCCGGCCGTGTCTCCCTTCAGATCAGTTCCTGGAGAAAATCGTTCCCATTTCTCTACCACTGTGGAGCCTTTTGTTTTCCCGGTGGCCCAGCGGTCTCTTTAGCATGCAGATGTGATTAGCTAATGTCACCGTACTGCAGGGCTGATTCAGACCGTTCCTCTCTGCTGGAGTCACTTAGACGTTGCAATCCCGGGAAAATCAAATTATAGAGCCATTAATTTGTCTACGTAATCCAGCCTGTCAGCTGCTCTGGAGAAGTAATCTCCCAGGACTGCGTTCATCAAGTGTGTGATGCCAGCAGAAGTGAAGCATTATCTAATTAACAGGAGAAGACCCAGTGGCTTGGAATTACATCTGGCCTGAATCACCTGCCTTCAGTAAAACTGTGGTGACACAAAGACGATTTTGGGTCTGTATGATTCTGAAATATCATCGAGGATAATTGCCTGTCAAAGAAACGCCCGAGTCCTGAGGTTTAAAAGTGATCAAATTGTGCTTACTTGCTACATGGTCAATGTTTCCATTAAAGGACACTGCATCCGAAATGTCATCTGGTAGTGTGACGCTGGTTGTGGGACAGTATCTGTAAGAATTCAATGTATATTGAATAACTGGCCATTTAAAAAACGATACCAACGTCCACATCAGCAAACCCTCTCGAGGGCAGAAGGAGCAGTTCAATGCATTTTGTTGTTCTGCTCATTAACAGACAAGAGGCGGACTTTGTTCGACTCAAGTCGTCTCAATAGTTCATGCTTCAAATGATCAGCAAGACACTGAAAATGTCCCTGATCATAAGCAGGTGGATGAAGTCACTGTTTCTGTTCATTAGAATAAAGTGAATTATATTGACAATGGTGCAATGAAACAACTACGACAGCTGCAACAATATTAGAGCATATTTTATATATGTTGGGCTTTTGCTATAATTTCGATTGGTCGTGATAATGTAATCTGTCCACTATTAGTCAGTATCATTTCTATAACCTTATCCAGGGATTTTGCTGTAGTGCCCGTGGAATCAACTGCAATGACTACCGTCCATCTACAAGCTATAAATATAAACCCTAACTGATATACTAACACAGTAAGTGAGAGAGTAACACGAGCAAGCAGCTGGTGACTGTATCAATCCAATGACTAATAAAAAAATACATTCATTTAAATTTGTCCTTGAAACAGACCTGAGGATATAGGCCTCCTTCTGTTTGATGAGCCAGTGCAGTGCCCTCCCAGCATATGTTACAACATGTAATAATGTATAGTACCGGCGTGATACAACTCACTCTGTGCACTAGTCAGGGCTCAGTTCAGTTTAACATTTTATTTAAAAGTAAAATCTATATATAAAATGCCAGATTTTCTATTGTGAAATGTAGACGACATTTGACACCAGTGCTTTTTCCAAAATGCACAATCGGTGTGTGGGATTGTTGTGGAGCTAAAAACACAGTCTACTATGATTATAGCCAATAAGAATGTAACTGATAGTGGAAACAATTTTTTACCCTAAAATTTGAGATTTATTGAAAAATAGGTTAAAAGACAATGTTGAAAATCTTCCAATTGATTTCTTATGGGCAACAGGAATAATGATAAGGAATCATTTTTTTCCACACTCCAGTCCAGTAGGTGGTGGTAATGCATCTATAAACTGGATTTGCCAACCACCATTAAAACTCAAAGAAAAGGAAGTTGAAAATGATAGAAAAACTATTACATCTAGATGAGCCTTACCTCTGCTTAATTATGTCAATATTTGCCCTAATCTCAATTCAGCAGATTGTGTATATTCATGTCTGTTCGTTTTGTGTCTACAGTAATATCATTATTGTTATTCAAATTTAAAAAAGATACACAGAAGATTTACCTTTTAATTGAGTTCCTGCACTTTTGTAAAAAGCTAAATTAAAAAGACTCACCACAGCAGAGGAGTACTTAGTACTCAACCCCTCAGCTGGGTGGATGCTTGATGCAGCACACTTAGGTTATTGGCTTCGCTACAGTGCCCTGCTGCCATCTTATATATCCATAGATTCTATCACTATTCTTTGAACCACATGTACCTGCAAACAAAAGTTTAGTGTCATTACAGGATGATCAGAAATTTGATTTGGCCGCCTGGTCATTTAGCTTGATATGCATTCGGCACACATGCATCATGCACCCACATCTTGATTAGATCCAATGTCCTAATGATGCCAGAGCACTGTCCTCTTGTCCTTTAACTGTACAGGTTGATCAATTATTAACGTCTCTGTCTGCTGAGAGTGGAGGAAGTCCACGTGACTTGGTAGCACAAAGTGGAAAAGCCATTAATTCGCTAATGATGCTGCAGCTTGCTCTGACAACATGGTCTTTGTTTTTATTGAAGTATGTGAAAGGGATTGGATGCAAACTGTTGATTCGATCAAAAAAGGCCAAGGACGGATGACAACAAAAATCTAATTTGAAGCAGAAACACAAACAGAGCTCCATGCTTAGGGTCCCCAGGAAGCGGCCAGTGATGTGATCTTGTGGAGAGAAGTCAAGAAGGGGATAATTAAGAGTACACCAGCCTATCTAGTGTATGTACGCCTCTCTCATTAGCAGACATGAATGGAATTGAATATTGCTCAGAAAATATGATTATAAAATATTAATTTTCTACTTGGTTAAATTTGAAACTGATGAGAAACTTGAAGCATAATTAGGCATTGATAATGTCAGCTTTTTACAGCAGGATAGCAGTGAGGAGGAGAGAAGCAGAGAAGGTCGAGGAGCTTGTCTTCACCGGATCTTTTTCATTTTGCCGGGGTTTAAAAGACAGAAATGTCAACAAATCATTCTCTCAATGAGATGTTTGTTCTCTCGCTGCTCTCATTTGTTGTTTTTTTGCCATGTCAAAGCTTTTTGCCAAACATCATCCCATTTTTAAAAAAAAAGCCCCTCTTTCTCACTTCCTTCTTTACCATCCACACTCAGCCCTCTGGGGTATTACTCTGTAATCACATTAACAGATAATTATTTTGATGGCTGTTCCGCAGTGTGCTGGGTTTAACTCTAAAAAAGATCTTTTCTGCCTCGGCCGTGTGCGGAGAGTTTTGAAAGCAGACGTTTTGCTAAAATAGACCAGGATACAAATAGAATGTGCTTTTGTAATCGTTGAATGCGTTCATCGGCAGGGTTTGTTTGCATTGCAGTCGAATGTGTCTGCACATATATAATAAATGATAACGAGGCATCATTATCACCAATCCGCTTCGTTTTCGTGTGAAACGTTGCCTCAATCCTGTGAGAGAGAATTCTTCTGTTTGTTAATACTCAGAGGAGAGCTGGTGGAGCCGACTGTTGAATAAAAACAGCTCCTTGCATACTGAGGACATAACCCAAACCTTTGCAAATGTCATCTTCACTGTGACTAAGTTTGCTGCTGCTATTTGAGTCACAACAAACAACCCCTGGGTGTGGATGATTGACAAGTTGTGAGTGGTAATTTGTCACATTCTGTCATTATTCCTTTATGCCGAGTCACTGTGTATTCTGAAGTGCGCAGCAACTCTGTCAACTGGAACGTGATGATACCTGACAGCGACACATGAGAGAGGGCAGCATCTTTTTATACGAATGAAAAAGAGGTTGAACTTTCAACTTGAGTATCTTGCATATTGTTGTTTTTGTTTTTTTATCCCTTTGGGTTGACGTGTCTTCGAATCAACCGTCAACTCCTGTCTTTTTCCATTTCAGATGTGTTCATTACCACCGGGGAGTGTATTGTTTTAAAAAGGCTGCTGCCACGTGTGCTTTTTGCCTAACAGCAACACTTGAGCTGAAGATGATGTGCGGGACGTGGCGCGTGTTGCGAAAACCCTGTCGAAATGCATAAACAACAGATCGCAGGAGGTGCCTCGCATCGACCACAGCCGCCATCCCGGCAGTCAGCTCTGCGCGGAGCTGTTTAGCAACTCGCGCCATTGATCACTTAAAGTGAGTCCCCGCCACAATCGGCATCCTATCACACAAAGGGGAAGCAGGGGAGTGCAAGAGGTGCAATTAGCTGCTCCCAGGAGCACCGGGGAGTGACAGACACTCAGCATTGAGAGGAAGGAGTGAAGAGGAGGAGGGGAGACGCAACTACCAAACAGTGGAGGAGGTAGAAAGGTCTGTGTGTGTATACTAATATACATAAATGCATACACAAAATAATACTTGTAAATAATGTTATGTAGAAGAGGGAGGAAGGGAAAGGGAAAAGATGGTCGTACCCAAATGGGTCGTCATGCCCCATCTATCCATCCCATGCGGACATACCCCCTCGCCCACGCCATAGGAGTTTTAATTGGCCCAGTACACAGTGTTTGCTGAAGCACTCGACAAGTTTGGAGAAGGGCTCTGTAGGGGAATGCGGTAAGCTCAGTCATGCTGGAAATATATAAGATGGAAAAGAGTGGGTTGAGGAATTAGGTCTGTGTGTACGCGGGTGAGTGTGTGCGTCTGTGTGTGTACATGTATTTCTGTGCATATTCCAACACACCTAAAACTCATATCAACACGGAATTTTATTTCCAGCCACATGGATAATGAGCAGCTTGAGTTTTTGTGATATCCTGTGAGGGGCACATAAAGAAGAATCAGCAATCTTCAGGACTCATTATGTTGCTGCTGTCACTGCATTAAAAGTAGTGGTCACTAAACTGCCTGCTAAGATGAAGCCTCGCTTCTTGTAGAGGTCTATATGTTTTTTTTTTGTTTTTTTTATAAAAGCTGATGTCCTAAGCAATAAGTTTTCACCTGACTGGAAGGTCTGACATGCAAACGGTCCTGTGTAGGGCTTCTATACTGATAACTTCAATGCGCGCTGTGCTCATCATAAATCCCCGCTCAAATCCATATGCCTTGCACTGCACGGAGCAATGTTAATTTAGATCCCTTTGCGAGAGCGGAGTTGACTTAAAAAGTTGAACAGACTCTCGCCCCCGGCAGAAGGGAGAGCTGAGGCTCCCAGGTAGAGATACTGTGAAGGAAAGACGGAGTGAATTCTTGTCTTTTTCAATCTGGTGAATACGGTGAATCTCCATGGGATTATCCCACCTGGCAATGACGGAAAGTCCTTGGCTACAGGACAAATCATTGCTTGTGGGAGTGACACGATTATAGCCACACTTTGTGTATTATACCATTTTCAATTGTCAGTTTTTTTGCGCCAGAAAGAAGTAGAAACTCGCACAGTAGAGCACAGATCCTTTTAAAACGTGCACCATCACTTAAGTTATAGACACTGAAACATGTGCAATAGAAGGACGAGTGACAAAATGCACAGTACAAATATATACAGTAGAGCTGTTGCCATAGTTCTGGTGTGCACAGGTGTCACTGCCACACTGTCAAACTAAACCTTTATTTGGTTGAAGTAAATGGAAGCATACCAAAACTTTCTCAAAGTCAATATGGTTTCTACTTTGTCCTTTTTGCATTTAACAAAAATATATCTTCAATGTGACTTTGGCCAGCTAGTTTTTCTGTCTATTGAATATATTAAAACCAGAAATTTAAGATCAGAGTCAAAGAACTTGTAAACTGAGTCAATATTTTAGTATTTTTCAGATATTCAAAGATTTTATTGTAACATGGCAAATAATAGAGCTTGTAAACAGTTTCCTTGTGTAATATTTCATTAAAAAGATAATTTTGCATTTAAAGTTTATATTTACCTTTCTGTTTGAAACGGAAAGAAATCAGATTGCCGTCATTGTGCGTCACATATTCAAAAATTGCATTTTAAATCGACTACAAACTTAACTGCAACGACATAAGATCTTTTTCTTAACTGATCAAAACCTCAGATTTGGCCTTAAAAGACCCAACACTTGTAAAACAAGTCTATAAATGAAATGGCACCATGCTGGTAGATAAGTCTCAGTATCCTAACTCACTGGCAAATAAGCTCTTGATCAGCTTTGAGTTCAGCAGAGAGTTTAAACTGCTTCAAGACCAACTTGAATGTCTCCTCAACACAGTGGGCCACAGAGCTGCAGTATACTGCAACGGACATCTTTACATCCAAGTCTGTCAGGTTGTAGCAGATTCAAAATTAAGAGGTCAGAAACAAATGTGGAAGCAGCTCATTGCCCACAGTTCTAAAGGCGTTTTGCACTTATGCTTGGCTTGTTGAAAAAAATGTCTCTGAATAAGCATTTCATTAATAGTGCAACTATTAGTGCTCAGAGAATATAGATGATGTTTTGTTTCTTGAGATCTTAAAATGTTACAAAGCACAACAAAGTTGGGACATTTAGGACACAGATACTGTCCCTTGTCCTTAATGTAGCCTCAGTTATTCTTAAACTGTGTCTTTATATTTTTATACACAATATCAATAACATATTTATACACTGTGTAGAGTAATAAGATGGAGCTGCTCTGAGGAATCCTTCCGAGCAGGTATTATGGGTGCACCAATAATTTCCAATAAAAATTCTTAATGCTTCCCTCTCCCTCCCACACACACCCATATGAAAATGAACATTTTCTGATAGCCTTGTCCGATCGAGTTATGTCAAACAAAAACACACTCTCGCTCACACATGCACAGGTCCATAATTAATGTGCTCAACTTATCCAGTTGGAGCAGAGGAATGGGTCGGTGAATTAATCATGGATGGCTGTCTGTGAGCTCTTCGAGAGAGAGAGAGTGAGGGAGAGCGAGCATGGATGTGCTCTTATGAGTGATGATGAAGGTTAGGACAGACAGGAGCGAAGCCGTGGACACGCAGCGCATTGCAGGCTGAGTGCAGCATCATGTACAACCACATGACACCGTTCGGTTCATGACTTGTAGTAGCTGACCTCATAAATACAGCAATGACTCATGGCAGAAAAACTACTTGACATGAATACAATATTCATCACTTAAACAAGTCTGCTGTGGAATGACTGCCTGTTGTCCATTTGATACCACAGAGTAAACAAAATATTGCTCTTTCCATCACATAGCCAAACATGAAGAATTTACATGAACTGATTCTGTTTATCTTCGGTTAAAATTATTTTTTAAGATGGATGGTTCGAGATGAAATGGATGCATTATGACATAATATGCTCACATTCAGTTTCATAATTTTAATTTGGGTTTTTACATGAAAAGGTTTCCATGCTCTAATGTTCAGAAAACAAATCATGTTCCCCATTCTGTCCATTGCTGCAGCTCCTCTCTTCAGCCTCTGTCTGAAACACTTGGTTTCAGTGCCTGTCTCTTTAAGGCCCCCTCCTAGTCAGCTGGCCCACTCTGTTGTGATTGGTCAACAGCTTACAGTGCCTGAAATGTCAGCCTCTGCTCTTTCTTTACCTAACTTTATTAGCGGCCGTGCCACACTAGCAGCTAACCTTGCATTATGCAAATATAGTGAATCGTGATGTCATTACCCAGAAGAGTTATTTCAGGAGCAGTTCTGTTGGGGAAAGGAGCGCCCTTCACTTTGGACTTAAAGCTTTTTAACTTTGCAGAGCTTTTATAAACACAACAAAAAACAATATAGCACACCAGAAGAAAGAAAAACTAAAAAAGCATTAAAACTTTGGAAATGTGGGGTACACAACTTCACATTGGAACATTTTGTATGCTCTGAATTTTTTCCATAAGGAAGGAAATATTTTAAGTGTCTTAGCAAGGACGTTCAAGATTGAGTGTTGCATTCCCCACTGACCGCTCAGCTTTTGCTGTTTTTTTGTTATGATCATGTTTGATCAGTCAACCATGTGTAAATTATTTTCAGTCTGCTGGGACGCTACTTCAGAAAAAACATGCATTCAAGGTGCAGCAGAAATTCCAAATAACGTGTTTTTCACAAATTACACATTGACATTGTGGGGGATTTCTTTTTCTGAGGCAGGGATCGGGAAGCAAAGCTGATCAGAGCAAAGTACATAGATGTCCACCTGGTTCAGAGCGCAGAGGAACTTAAGACAATGACCACAGTATGGCTCACAGCCAAGACAACACATGAGTACTTTAGGGACAACAAATATCCTTGAAAGACCAAAGCCTGTGGCTGTCCACTGATGGTCCCCATCTAACCTTACAGAGCTTGAGAAGATTTCAAGAGAAGAATGGCAGAAAATCCCCAAATCCAGGTGTAAAAAACTTGTCCTGTCATACCCAAGAAAACTTGATCTAATAATCGCTACCAAAGGTGCTTCAACCAACCTGGATAAAGGGTCTGTTTGTGAGAATTACTTGGAAATATATGGACGTAGCCCCACTGCTAAATCGAAAAACGCTCCATCCTAACAGCCCAAACAGTATGAGAGCCGTAGAACAAATGGAATCCATAAAATCTTCCTGTATCCATGCTCTATTGAAATATATAGCACTTCTGACACATAAGTCCCTCTGATTCTTCTTGCTCGCTCATCCTATCCTTCAGCAAACATGCATACTCTATTATAGAATGGAGATATAGCTTCTCCATCAGTCCTGTTGTCTTCGTTCCTCCTCTGCATCCTTTGTGTCCTCTTGTGGATTTCTTCGGGGATGTCCATTGTTGTGGTCACTATACCAGGAGGCTTCAGTGAGATCAGCTGGTCCCTGGTGCAAACCGCATAATCAGGGAGTTGCTCCACAACAGTAGCATAGTCTAATGAAAATTTTAAATTTAAACGTGTGACAAAAGAAGGCAAAAAAGTTTGAAAAACAAGCAGGAGCAACTGCGCATTCACTGCAAGTGTACAACAATATTTTTCTAAGGTTTACAGCTTTTAATCATGTCAGGAGTAAAACAGACCCTAGATAAATGTCATGTAAAGAACTGTTTTGAATGGGTGAGATTCAAGCATTTTTGATTAAGTTCTGCTTGGACCCAGTGGATTAGAGAAAAGGGCAAAACTTAAGTAATTGGAAAGTAATTGAACAAGCATGTTGACGGGAACTAGGGAAATAATGTACCCTAAAAAAAACTGAATTATCCTTTTAAGCTATTCCTCTTGAGGCCCCTGATTCAAGCCTATGTGTCTACAAGCATCCAAGTCAGTCATCCGGAGTGTGAGAACTCATCTATCAGCCCCTGTACACTACATTGCCGTAGAACGTGACGATGCATCTGAGTCTGGCAATATATTCTCATTGTGAGAGTGTAACTTAAATGGTCTAATCCAGGTTTGTAAATTGGAGCAAAAAATTCCATACATTTTGCTAATGTACCTTACGAGGGCAAGACGACATTGTTCTGAGAGTAACTATGAAGTTAAATTACATGAGTAGCAACTCACTTCCTGGGCACTTTGAGCTTCAAGGTCTGTTATGAACTGTTGTGATGAGGTGACCCTGTGCGGGATAATGAATGTTTTGAGGTAGCAATGTTTAGAGTAAAGAAAAAAATCAAAGCTGAACAGATAAGACTTTCACTAAGAGGCTCAAACACCATCTAATAACTCGGTTCAGATGTACCACAGAGGACTCATGTGCTAGGTCAAAGCCTCATGTTTCCTGGTCCAGCTATTTCCCTGTCCCTTCCTTTCCAACCCTCTGCACACCTCTTCTATCCCCCTCTCACTATCTCTGCCTGTCTCTTCCAAAATCTGTTCTGCTCCAGTGGACACCCTTCTTTAATCCTATCTGATGAGGACCCTGGTTGCTACCCCCCCCCCCCCCCTTACAGTACCGCATAGAGAAATGTATGCTAATGTGACCCAACTGCAAAAATGGAAATTAGACTCGCACTCTTGCAGCAGTCGGAGACAATGCAGCCGTGAAAGACGCAGCATTGTTCCACAACAAACCCCAAACAGGAAGATAACAACTTGTCAGATTTGATCAGTAATGAATTATGCATCAGTGGCCACTGAGTATAAGCGTTGTGCTTTTTGATGAGTCCCCTTTATCTCTTCATCTGTTTTAGCAATCACACACCGCTGTCGGGAATTCTCTTTATGTACATTCACTGTATGAAAGCAAGTGTGCATAAGCAGTGGCTAATAACTCTATTGTGTATACTTCAGTGTGTGCATTTGTGTGTCTGGAGCTGTGTATGGATAAGGTATAGTCTCCAATAGTGACAAAGACACAACTTATTTTTATGCTTGTGATCTTCAGAATAAAACAGCATTTTGTAAATTTAGATCCAAGCTGAGTGACAGCAGCTCCTCCAGGGAAACCTTGGATGTAAGCAGAAAGTAATGCTGATCGTGAATGCCTCTCCATACAGGGGGACGGTTTGAGTAAGAGCTGCTAACAGGATTATGTCTTGCGTGTTCACCTTTACCCAGCAGAGGGTCAAGATCGATATGTGACTAATGTGATGAGGGAGGGTTATCACCCCTCGTTTTCTGCTTTCAATGAAACTCCATTAACCATGTGACTGTGCAGCTCCAGCGAAAGCCATGCAATTTTTTTCTCCACTCCAAGCGCGGCAGTCAGAGCACAATGTGTTTTTGAAATGGGATGTGTCTGATATCATCCGATGTATCCCAATTTGCAAATTTGAATCCAAACTGTTCCGTGCAGATAGGAGAATCAGCCACATTGCTAACGGATCGAGACTCTTGTCGGTAACAATTCAGCGTGTGATCCTTGCTCATTTTCATTTACCTACAGCCCAGGACTGTAGGTGGCATGAGCTGAGCATATCTCATTAAAATAGAGGAGAATGGCTCTGCTGCTTCTATTGTGCCCTGTAATTCCTCGGTGATGTATTCCTCCCCCATCCTGCTAATGTAACAGCGTTTCAAATTCCGAACCCCCTGTGCCCCTCCGTTTCCTCCTTGTCTGCGAAAGAGTCTGATTTCCAGCAAGTTAATGAAATTGTCACAGCACCTTATGAAATCGCGACCGTGTAAGCAATAACATCTGGCAGATAGATGGCGCATGTAATGTCCGCTGAGCCTCACTACACACAACCCTGTTAATGAGCAGAGAGACAGGCTGACAGACAGGGATGTAGACAGACACAAGCTGATTGACAAACACAGTATATGATAGAAAGAGATGGGTGGACGACTGCGTCAATGTGCTAACAAACAAAAAAAAAACGATGAAAAGATCTTTTGAATTTTCACATATTGTGGGAATAATTGAAATTCGACAAAAGCTTGTTTGCTCTCGAACGAAATATCACAGATTTAATGAAAAAAATTATCTTGTGCCATCAATTTGTGAGTTTATCTGTGAGTGACAAAAGATGAAAAGGAGAGACACAAGGCAGAGCTGCTGGAGTTGGTCCACTACATGAAATTTCTTCATGGAGCTGAAATTCTTACTTTTCATCAAGTCAACAGTCGTCAGGTTGAGAATTTAATCTGTCAAATACGCATATGCAATATGCAACTGATTGTAATCAGTCTCAGCTTCACTTTAGGTTTTGCGTCTATCAGCAAATGTTGTTTCTCTCCGCACAGAATAAGTGTGTGAGCGCAAAATCACCGCCTTGTGTATGTTTGTGAATCAGAATCATTCTAAATTGACAGGCACGTGTCCGCTCTCTGTAATTAGCATATAGCCACACCTCTATTTCTCTATATAAGGACATCTGTTTGGTGAGAGCAGTGTGCTGAGCAGAGAAGTTGAAGTTAGAAGAGATGACCCAAAAACATGAAAAAAGGAAGAATTTCACAGCAGACATTTAAATAATTGTGTCGGAGGTGGAAGCCACAAAAGTATATTTTTTCTGTATATTTATGCTTGCAGATTGAGCTTAACTGAAATTGCAAAAATAATAAACACTGGGACAGGAAACTCTGACACGGTTAAAGATGACTGGACCTTAAATGTGCGTCTGTTCTGAAGCAGCAGTGGTTATAATAATGCAGCAGCAGGACGCGTCTAAAAAATGAAAGTAGCGGAAAACATGAATTGATTATGTTCTGTCTCTGCATCGATGCAGAATTGTTCACGTCCGCATCGTGATGCATTGAAAAAAAAATATCCCCACCTGTAACTACTTGCTGTGATAATGAAATATTGTAGATAGCAAGACATGTTTCCGCAGGATGCCAATGATAAACCTTCCTTCAGCATAAGTTATATATTTGCATATCTTAAATATGTGTTGGTCATGCTGTTACTAAAGTTGCTTGGGTTATATTTCTAAAGAGGACAGCTCTACTTCTACAGCAGTGTTTTATGAATATGAACACAACTAATTTGAAAACTCCCTCAGTTTTATGCCCTCCCATCTTCAAAATCTATTCTAAAAAAGTGAATCTACTGTAATTGCAGCAATTTACGTAAGAACTTTCCCTCTATATGAATTCTGACCTGATTAACCAATTTGTCTTAATGGTCCAGTGTGTAAGAATAAAGTGAAAGGGATCTATTGGCAGAAATTTACCATAAAATAATCCTAGTGATGTTTCTACAGTGATGTAGTGTGTTCCTTCTAAATTGTACAATTGTTGTTTTCTTTACCCTAGGATGGGCCCTTTATAGTTAAATACTATATATTTACAACGGGAGCAGGTCCTCTCTACGGAGGTCACCATGTTTTATTTACAAAAGCCCAGACTGGACAAACTAAACACCTTTTGAGTTTTTATGACAACTGAAGGTTTCCACAGGTTCTCTGTCATGTTTGAAAGGGGAGGGTGAGGTAAAGGTATCCAGCTGCAATATGCAACCTCACCACTAGATGTCACTAAAGAATACACACTGAACCTTTAAAAGTGAGTATGTGGTAAAGGGGAGGGTTATGGGATAGGAATTATAATGTAATCTCTGAAGATTCTTGTATGTACTGTGCATTGATATAAATCTGCTGTGTGTTTCCTGTTATTGCCTCCTGCTGAGCAGTGCCCAGGCTCCTCAGCAGCCCTGGCAGGCCTCTAACAGTCCCATGCTGGCTGCCCTCCCAACCTGCCCTTCCAATGAGATGCCAGCTGGCCCACCGCCGCCACAGCTCCACCACAACCATCATCATCACCGGGGAGGCTGGTTGAGTGAAGATGGTGTGTAGAGGGAGAGAGAGAAGGTGGGAGCTGCCAGTTTGCACCATCCTCACACACTCACTGAGATGTTAAATCTGTCGTCGGCCTCTCTGTCTCTTGTTGCTGGCTCTCCGATTTGTATGCAGACGGTGAGTATAATTCATTGCACACCCCCTCCTTTACCCATACGCTCATCTAGGGGCGCACTCACATCCCCGAGCGTCTCCAGCACCACACTGCTTGGAGAATCATTTATGTTAACAACTGAACAATCAGCGAAACCTTGAAGCATCCAGCTATTGATGCGGCCAGCCTCCTATAGTGAGAGTAATGCTACTTCTGCTCTTTAATGAAGCTCAGGCCGAGCAGCCTTTAATCAGCCAGAGAGGAAGAGAGGGGGGAAGTGATGGGATTATTTATTAATAAGCAGCACTCCTCGTGTTTTCACATGTTCTTTTGGCACCTGCATGTCCCATTAGAAGTGTTTGGTCAGCAGTGCTGAGGGCAGCACATTGAACCCGCGTCACTCCATAATTAGGCCCCTCTCTCCGAAACCACAGTTCTGCTTGGCTGTGCTCTCCAGAGATAAACTCATCATGTTGACACCCAGCCCCCCGACCCCACCGACAGAGATGTGCCAGAGAACATGCTCGTGCTAGAGAATACACCCACAAACAAGCTCATATATCTGCGCGGGCACAGACAGTATGTTTATATGAAGAATGTTGCACAGCTATTCATTTCTATTTATTGCCTCTGTTCAGCTATTTCTGTCTCGTTTTAAGAGGTGTAAAGGTATCCTCGTCTGATTAGCAATTCCCGCGTCAAAAGGTATCAAACAATCAAAGTAATCAGTTGTTGAATTGTCACAGCAGGTTATAGAACAGGCTGTCAAACTATATAACCTTTTTGTATTTATGCCCCCTGCACTCATGTATTTACAACATATAAGTCTGCAGCATTGGATGGCTGCCCAGCAATTAAATGACAGCTTGAAAATGTGATGAATGAGGATAGGAACTAAGTGTACATTTATGGACAAAAGACAGAGATGATTGTATTCTTCTATCCTCCCTGATCTGCCCACAGTTTCAGTTCAGTTAATGTACTTCCAACATCCATGTGGCGTGAGGCACATTTGCATACATGCTTACGACAGGCATCCAGAATGAAGAGATGTGCAAAACAATGATAGCTTTATCTTCGGATGCAATTTACATTAGCATCTGAGAAAAAAAGATTTAATCTAATTTCATAATGAGCTCTGCAGGAGGATTTACTATTCGAGAACATGGGAAATCTACAGGGAAGAGAGAATTCACCTACCGCTAACACCTACGTCTAGGAGCCTGAATTATCATGGAAATTATATCTCAGTTGCTTAGACACAGTAATGAGAAATAGACACAGAATACAGGGAATACACACCGACTGAGCAGAGTTTGTTTCTGCATTACATATTACTTCCTTTTTCACCGGCTATGTGCTAAGAGCAGATCACATCCCAGGCGCTGCTTTGGGTGAAGATTGAGATTTTTCAGACGAGTTCTAAGAGATGATGCTGTTTGATGAGATTTCAACAACCTCCTTAAACTTGTTCTCTGTTACTGAGGAGCTTACAACATCATGAATATTTTAAATGTTGGCAGAGCGCGTCAAAGTCGGCTCATATCACTCCCCCAGAAGCACACTTAACTGAAGGTTGAGTAAAATAGATCTTGAAACACCAACACACTCTCCTAGACACTCAGATAAAACCACGAAAGAGAGTATATACATGTCATAATTATTTATTATTAATATCAGGTCCAAGACTATATGTCTGTGTGGTAATATTTTATTATTACTCATCTATTTGAAGTTACTTAAAGTCAAATTTATGTAACGAGGCTTTGACCAACAGCATCACTGCGCTGCTGAGCGGTGCAACATTTATGTGCAATGAACAAAGGTTTTCTCCAACCACTGACTTTACAGTGAAACTCCACAGACAGCTTAAGCTTTTTCATGGAGCTAAAAAATGAGAGTGTGGTCAAATGCATATCCATCCGCTGCCATAAAGTCAGCAGTAGCTCGATTCTAAAATTTCATGACGCACTGCCAAAGCGATCGTTCCCCAAGGCCCCGTCTTCCTGGATATGTTTTGGCTGCTGCTGTCACACCCTGCAGCAAAGTTTGACTGATGTGAAGTCCAGACGAGCAAAATATGTTAGTGTGAATCAGTTCAGATTGATCCTCAGTCTTTTAGTTTAAAAAAGGTAGAAAAGGAATACAGCAGATTTCACGTTTTAATATCCCTTTACTTTGTGTAATGACATTTTAAAGATACAAGCCATAGACTGTATATAAACATGGAGGACATGATGGTTCCCTTCAAGTGAAACCAAAGTGCCTCAACCCCCCCCCCCAAATCCTTCAAATGCGGCCGACAATTGTGTCCTTCCATCTCCGAGAAACGAAGGCCTTGAATTGTAGGATCCTTCTCAGACAAACGTATCCCAGGATTCCTTGCAGTCCGGTGAAAAAACTTTTTTTCAAAGAGGCAATGGCGCTGGGAAGCAACGAGACGATGCTTGAGTTTCACGCTTCAACTCAACAGATTAACTAACATGTAAAAAAACTAAACAAGGGTCAATAAAGTCTTCTCGTCATGTCCAACTTTAGCTCTATTGCTAGGCAACAGCAATAAGGACAGGGCGAGCTTGTGACTCAGATCATGGAGCGCGTCTGTAGATCAGGCCGTATTGTTTCACAATCTACGCATCCGTGAACTCAGCCTCCATTTTGAGCCGTGTAGATGGCGTCTTCCAAAGGAAGTTGCCCCTGAATTGTGTCCCACCTTATGATTTAAGCTACAACCAAATATTTTGTGTTTACAATAGATTTAAATGCTGTTTTCAGCTACCTTCCCATCACCAAACAGCAGAGAGACAAAGTGAACAGAGTGGCGCATAAGAGCTAAAGAAACAAGACTCAATATTGGATTTGAAATCATCAGGTCATCAGAAATATCACACTACGCGAATCAGGAGAAAAACTGGACCAGTTGGGACCATTCTGAAGAATAGCTAACCCATGTTTGTTTGTCCACACTCAAAATAGCACAACATGATAGATGGGATAATCAATATCAGATCATCATTAACCTGCTCTGGCCAGCTGGAGTCTTTGTGGACCATGTGTCTGTGTGGGCTTCTTCTGTTTTCTGTCCCTTTTACAGTCCAGACAGATTCAGAACAAGTGAAGTGGAACCTCTAAATTGCCTGTAGGTGTTAATGTGGATGTCTATATGTGTTAGGACTGCGACTGAATGGTGACCTGCATGGGCTGAATGCTGTCTTTTGTCAAATGTCCAAATTAAATCGAAGTCATTTCACTTTACAATATAGCATTACATAATGAAACACAATATAAAACTACTTAAAAACAGTTAAGATTGAGGAAGAAAGAGGTAAACAAATAAATAAAGTTTTTGCCTAAATAAGTGAATCTTTAGTATATTCTTAAAAATGGAAATGGACCTTGTGTGGCTAATGTAACTGGATGGGATATTCCACAGTTGTGGGTGATGTTTGTTTTATGGGCCAGCTGAGAAACTGTTGAAATACCAGCATCAGAGGAGTACTGAGAATCATGGTACTGTGGTTGGATCAAAAATCCTAAAAACCCATATTCTCAAACTCTGATCATAAAAGGTAGATTTAATGCGTGATGTGTGTAAATACTAAGGCTGTTTTCATCTAGAGCTGGTTTCGTTAATAGAGGCTACCGCAGTCATCAGGAGGCAATAGATAAAGTACATTTCCAGTGAAGTGTTAACTGTCTTTATAATAAATGGAGAGAAGCTGTCATATACGTTCATGAGCAAACTGCGGTGGACTGGATCAACGGTGCAAATGGAGGAGGATGTTTGAGCTTAAAAAGCGTTTTCATTATTCCCCGATGATTGAATCTGTATCTCACATTTTATTATACGTGGCAAATGTTTCGTTCAGTGCTTCATGGTTTCACTGCAGCTTGTTTTTCCTCCAAGTTCTTTTTGCTTTCCTACAAGACTTTAATGCACAAACATCGTAGTTCAACCAAGTCCTCGATGTAACGTGGGAATTTTTTTACATTTTCATTGGAACAACTTTCAAGTGTGTCAGCCAAACACACTGTTGAAGGGATCTGCTGTTTACGTCTACAGGAGAACTGAAAATATTTTGATGTCGGAATTTGTGAGCTGAGCAAATCGTAGCTCTGCTTCTAATTATGGTTTCAGAATGATTTCTTGTGGTGTTCAATGAAACGTTAAAAGATACACAGCAATGATCAGAGACATTGCTGTGTGTTCAATGAAACGTTAAAAGATACACAGCAATGATCAGAGACATTGACGCCATACGCCACTAGATCAGTGAATGTGATTCCCCTGGAAATTACCAGATCAAGAACGTTACCATGGTTATGTACACTGGGATAGACTTCTGCCCCCCGGTGACCCTAAAGAGGGACAGAAAATGAAATCAGCTTCTCAAACTTCATATTTTCAAAATCGGTGCGGCTGCTTGGAGCGCGAGGGAACGTGCCCCAGTAATAAACAGCAATGGGCGCTCTGAAAGAAGAACCTGTATTTTAAAACCAGAAGACAATTTTAAGGAGAAGCAGGTGGGCAGATGGCAGAGTCATTATTACCCTACATCTGAACCACAGTGCAAAATAGAAAAGCCAATGGTTACACAGTGGCTCTTTCAAGCTTTGTTTGACCACTCGATTGCTTTTTAAAGTGGGCACATCAGAAGGCAATGTTGGATGAAAATAAGGGGCACAACATTGTTTATTGGTCACAGATACAAACATAAACTTGACTGAGCTCGAGGTAAAAACTCTTTTTCTTCGTGTCCTGTGGAGGGACCGTGTTTATGTTTAATGTGAAGAAAGAAGTGAAATGCCGAGATCTCGCATATGTTAAAAAAAAGTACATACATGATGAATATTTTATCACTGTGTCACAAAAATCAACTGGATGTTGGCAGATTTCTTTTCTGCTGCACGGAGCCAACGCAGGAAAAGTGATTAGAATTCAACTTCCATGGAAGTGAATATCCAGCCATGTAAATCAAATCTGCTGGCTTATGAAGGAGAGGCAACAACAATTTTGAGAGCAATATGCAATATTCATTGTTCATAAATAATGAATTTGTTTGCTCGCAACTCAGCTTAAAGTGATTGTGGCCCTTTTTCATTTCAGTGTGTATCTATGGCATACTGTCCTGCTGAATGGGGTGACATTTGTATTTCATTCACACACACCACTTTACCCATACTTCATTGCTTTCTACTGTTGCCCCTGGCCCTGCTGTGGTTTCACAAAGAGCTCTGATCCACAACGAGGCTTTCACGCAGAATCAGGCGCGGGATCAGCAGCAGATAAAGAAAATAATAACGCCGTAATGGCATCTTTCTTATGAAACAGCCAATTATACGAATCGGTTCTACTCACATGTACACACCACGATTAGTGATAGCATTTCTGGTACAGATTGGGTTAGTGTGTAATTTAGTGCCGATGCGAAGTTGCCAAGATACAAACCAACAGCCAAAGTTAACTTTTGAATGTGGATTTCCTCTGTGTCACTCTTTACCTGCGATTTCAAGTGGAGTTAGTAATGTAATTTACTGTCTGTCGAGTGCAGTGTGTGGTGTAATGAATGTACCCAAAATGAGATCTGTTCTGGAGGTTTCTTTTCCTGCCCCGGTGCAGCCAAGGACAAGAAGGCTAACATGGGCTTCACTTTACCTTCTTTACAGAGAGATAATTACATTCTCAGACACCGAGCCAAGTAGTGCTGCATACTAAACCGTGAATCACATTTACTATGCATTTGAAGGGTTTTTAAATTGGAAACCTGATTGTACTCTCTTAGATCATGGTATTTGTGATAAGGACTGTGCCGAAAACACACACTGCGGTGCTTTACTGCTGCCATTCAGGAAACAAACCTGTTCAGGTACTGATAATACTTAATGTTAGCATAACATGTTAACACCTACAGTTCCAACCCAGTCTCATCAGAAAACGTACACCACCTACGTTGGTCCACTTGGGAAAACGTAGGCATTTCACAATTTGGCCTCTCAAATTGTGAGATCTGTGCAGAATTTGTTTCTGTACTTTTATGTATTTTTGTTTACCTATGGAGCATCAGTAAATGAATGCCAATATCATTTAACACAGCTGTATTTATGTGAAATCTCATATTTGTATTAAGTAGTATTCATAATAAGTCACAATTGCAGTGACTAATTATATAACAATACTTTTCTTATTCATATTACATCATTTAATTATTCTCCATGGCAAGTGAAAATCTTCTCAGGCCACAAGATGCAATTGAAAACTCTGGACTGAGCCAGTTTCACTCTTGTCATGTCATTTCAAACTAATAGGCCATTCAAAACATCAATACAACAAAACAAATATGGCTCTTATCCAGTGTTCAGCTACATGGGGCATATATTGCACTTCAGTCCATCCTGAGAGAGGGATCCCTCACATGTGGCTCTCTCTGAGGGTAGTTTTCCTTACTCTTGTTGAGGGTAAAGAACAGAGGATGTCACACCTTGTTAAGACCTATGAGACAAATCACAATTTGTCTCATAGGTCTTAATATAGACTTTATGAATACAATTGTATTGATTGATTGATGATTGCTCCCTTTCCCTTGCTCCTGTAATAAATGTAATTAGCAGTCAATCTTAATTTATAATTTATGTATTTTTGATTGCACTGGAAGATTCAGATCTTTGTTTGCTCAGCAAACAAGACCAAGTTTTACACTTTATCATCTGTTAATGGGAGGAAAATGTTACGCAATCCTTGGGAAAGATCATTGGCTGTTTACTGTTCATTGGGATCCAGCAATGTGCCCTTTTGAATTACACTGCAGACCAGACACTGGTCCAAACGTCAGTCTAATTTTAACCACTGGATGCATGACAGCTAAAAGACAAACCAACAAACTGCAGATCAGCTGACGGACTGACAGGCTTTGCATATTCCCTGGAGCGATCTGCATGAAGAGAGCAGCGAATCTAATTTGTCAGAATTTTCTCAGGAAGGTCTCAATTGATCCGTGTTCCCTTTACTTGTTGTTCTACTGGATAAATGGCTTGAACTCTTTTGCTTATCCATTTCGCTGGTGGTCACTGACATCTGGCGATTGGTGAATTAACTTGTGCGGAAGACGTTGAAACGAACAAGGGATATTATTGAACTTTTCTTATTGTGGGAAACCAAATACCTTCTTTTCAAATTACTTTCAACTTTTAAGCTCAACAATTTCTCACATCACCTTTTACCCAACGTTATTTTTTAATATATTACTAATAAACGCTTAATAGGGAGAGGGGAAAAAGTTAATTAAAAATATAAAAGAGCTGATCTTTAGTGATACATTACTGCTGTGACATTAATATCAAGAAAATCCTCTGCAGTGGGTTTTGAACATCTTCATACAAATTTTTGTGTATTGCTACTCACCCTTTAAAATGAAGATGAAGTGAATCTCAGTTGTCTGTCTATGAAGTCAGGTAGTGGGTCATTTCATTTGTATGGTTGGTCCATATAGCTTATGTAGCATGACATGTTAACTCTGTGCTGTCTCACCAAAACAGCCAAGACAGAATCAATCTGATGAGTTGGGCCGAATCACTTGGGAGCACCGCTGATCAATAGGTCAAGAGGAAGTTCTCCTGTGTTAAAATGGATAGCTGCGGTAAGGGAGACATAAAAGGTTTTCTTAATCACAGTATAGACAGATGAATAAATTGATTGATGGGGATTTTAATCAGTACAGTTTAAGGGTGTCATAAAGAGTCCTTTGTCCTGTTATGAGCAAATAAAAATAGTTTGTGGTTTACAAACTTGTTTAGGCTGAGCTTTGCACTTCTCACACAGTTTGGGCAACTTTTATGAAGCTCAAAATGCGAAAACAAACATTACACCACCTTAGTGAATTCAAAAGACAAGTCAACCTCTGGGACCAGCCCTGATACCTCCCTGGGGACCATGACAAAGGCCTGCAGTTTCTGTATTCTGACGGCATTTTTGTACCAGCTGCCATGAACCGCTGCACCTCATTGGGAAATCTATCTCTTTTCACCCCAGTTATGTGTGTAAATACTGTCGACAGGCTTCCTGCCGCTGTGAATACTGAGTGTGTCAGAGTGCCACTACCCAGGGAAATCGGGGGGGGGGGGGCGTCTGAGGGAACATTTGTAGAATAGAAACACACATCATGCCTGTCGGAACTGCCTTTTGTTTTTATAGTCGGGCTCAGGCTTGCCTCTCAGCGTGAGATCCTACAGACTAAACCAAGTTCAAAAAAAGCTGTCCTGAGGATGAGTCTTTCCTCAACAGAAAAATAAAACACTGAATCTAAACGGAGTCAGCTGTTTTCATCTGGAAGGGCATGAAAGAGTATTAAGAACAGATGCAGTCGATATCCCATACATAAAAGAACTTGTTTTCCTTCTTAAGAGATCAGAGCAGCGTGTGCATCAACCCGTCAAGTTCCTACCCAAATGAAGACTGCATCTTTTAGGGCTGTCACTTTATATTTGAAATTCGTACATTCATTCAGACGTAGGGAAGAAAGTTCATATTTGAGCTGTAATGACCCAGTTGAATTCAAAAGATACAGTCTAGAAGTGCGTCATACCGTCTTAAGTAGTTTGTCTCCTGATCCATTAGAGGTAGATCACTGTCATCTCGACCTATTACATGTCCTCTTGACCTATCAATCCAGTAAATTAGTAATGTTATGTTGTTTTGCTGTAAAAATGGAAGACACAGGCAAGTAAAGCCGTGGTGAGCAGACAATCATGACACACGTGTGGAAGTATTTTGGGTTCCACCTTGTAAATGGCAAAGTACAAGTCAAAGATGCAGCTTTTTTGTCATTTTTGTACCAAGGTCATCATGATTTTTGTCAAAACTGAGAGCCCTAATATCTTTTACATCTTCAATAATTGCATTGAGCGCTCTTGTTGGATGCATTTTTACCCACTGTCCCTTTCCCTCTGGCGGGACTCGGAACAGCTACATGCAAGGCATTGCCTCCGTGGTAACAAGTCGTAACATGGAGAAACCAAATCATCTGCCCATTTATAAATTTCGCCCCCTCTTAAGTCTTCCTGCCAGCAAGGAGGTGACCTATTTTCTAACTGAAACATTCGTCAACAGAGAAACACGAGGGGGATGCTGGGTTGTGTCCTGTGAGTGTATAATGTAGTGAATATCATGGTGCAGTGAATATTATGGTACAGTGAATATTATGGATATACAAAAATGTATATCCAATATTCCCATGGGCACTTGGGCTCTGGATGTTGCAGATTTCAATGGCGTGCTTAATAACGCTTCAGGTTGTTCAGAGGAGCAGGTAATTGCAGTTTGTTGGAACCATTAAAAGCCTTTAGAATCCAAACGCTCAAGCCCATGTCATTTCTGTCTCCCTATTCCCTCAGGGTGTGCTGAACGACGTTCTCCCGTTTGCCAGATAGAAGTTTAAAGTTAATCATTCACTTCAAATGCCACGTTCGCCGAGTGATGCTGACAATTTCAATGAAGCAACTTCGACTGGACATAAGTGAGCATTGCTCGATGGGCGCCGAGCTACAGCAATATAAGAAATTGTTTCCACAGGTGGCCACTGGCTGTTAGATGACTTTTAAGGCAGTGAGATGGAAAAATACATGCTGTTCCATTTGAGATTTGCTCATGTGTGATGACAACCAGAGCAGAATATTGTCAGAGTACCAAAGCCATAACCCTATCATGTTCTTTCTCACACACTCATTTAGACCAACACACATACACACACTCCCCTCTGACGTCATTAAGGTCTTTGAAGAAGAATGCAAAGCCCAGTGAGGCTTCCCCAAATGCCAAATTGTCTTGTTTCATATCACATCCAACACCTCATCCATTTTATGACTGAATACATTTCGTGAAATGTCATTCGGCTTCAACTACAATAGTGCTGAGGGCATATTATAGTTATAAAAAAAACATTGTGATGCTACGTGTAGACTGGGCTCACAATGGGCTTCATAATTGCATTCCTTCTAAAGTCAGTGCACTGCAGTAGCATTAGACATCTTCAATATGAAAGGCTAAATTAAATTGCAGAAGGGAGGTAGAAGACTCAGAGCAGACTCACAATCGACAGATGGAGAGTTTAAGTCTAAGCTCCCTCCTCCCATTCCTGTCCATATTGGAGTGGTGATGCAGAAGTACACTCAGTGTTGGGGAGGAACAGGAGACGTGTAGAACATGTTTTTAGAAAACAAAATACGAGCCACCGCATTTAGTTACAATTTAAATATGTGGTGATCAGAATACAATTGTTTGCATTTTTAACTACAGGAACAGTTGTAGTTGAGTTGAATGCTTCAGTTTGGTGAACGCCTTTTCCCTGATGAGCTATCTACTTAGCCAAATTGTCTAGTCGATATCAGATCGGCCTTTTAGCATGTAGTCTGGCCAATATACAACATTCACAATCTATACTCATTTGAGTTTTATTATTTCTATCCAAACACATACATATGAATGTATGAGAACTTTTAAACAACTGATAAGTCCATCGTCTTAGTACGTGAGCTAGCTTCCTTGCTCTGTGCTCTACTGCAGATTTAATTGTGGGAAACATTAAAAACCACCTTTTCTGGTGATACTTTTACTTTAATCTTTTATAAAATAGTAATTCCATGACTCTGACGTAATACTATGGAAAATATATGGTCAAGGATCTTGATGCTTTTTGCCAGACAAACTAACCTGTCAGACTGTCTCCTGAAGCCTGTGCCATGGAGCAGGGTTTGTGGCTCTCGAGGTAACTTGAGGTTTAACCCTGAGTTTTTCAAGGTTACCACAGTGATTTATTTCTCACTGCGGTAAATCACCACAGTAACTTAATCATGAACTCCTAACTTGCTCTGGAGCGGGTCATGTTCAAGATAACAGGTGAATGCATAGAAAACCACCACCTACTGACCAATCAGCTCCCTTGGAAAATGTCATCACCACTTGGAGCAGACCCTATGGAGCTCGGTGTGTGCGGATTGTGAGAGGGTCTTTTTCAGGAGGGTAGAGTGTCCACAGACCAGCAGAGCCCTTCTGGTCTTCACCCTGAAGATGCTTTATATGAGCGACCCTCATTATTGCAGAGAGCCAGCTCCTCAGCTGTGTAGGAGGGCCCCCTCCTGTCTTCTTTATTTAATTTTTTTCTTATTTCCTGCAGAAAAGCAGCAGGCCATTCCATTGTGCTTTTGTATACCAACATCATCCTACAACAGAGACTGGTTGAAGCACTAAAGGCTTGTGCCGGTTGTATTTATAGGATGTGAAAGCAAGCCCACTTACCACTTTGAATTATGTTTTTGTATATACTTTATATTTGCTCACAAATCCATTTGACACCACCAGGGTTTCAGCGAAAGAATAAGGCTAAAATTGCCATACAAGCAATAATACATCTAAGAACACATCCATTAAGTGGAATACACAAATTTATTTATGCTGTAATGATGGGGCAGCGAGCTTATTGACTTACGGATTCGCACAGTCAGCATTTGCCAGCTTGACTTCCTGCATTTGGCAGCTGCAAGTGTTGCTTAAAGCCTAGGTTATATGTAAAACTTTTTTTGTTTTTTTCTTGTTTTACAGTTTGCTCTCTGTAAATCAGATATTCTGCTCTGCTGACAGTTGATGTGCCCATGTGTGTGATTGGTCTTATGCTGCAAACTATTGCTCCTTTTATGTGAACATGCTCGTGGTAGCCATGGGTTGACTTATCTGGTTTATAACCTTCATTGTATGACAGCTTAGCGAGACATGGCCTCTGGGTTCAGTCTACTTTAGGCAGCAGAATTGTATGTATGCCACATTCAGTCAGTGTTACATGCAATAATAATGTATAACAACATTCACGTAATCCAATGTGTTTAACAAATTATACTCACTTTGACTAATCTGACAGAATATTTTATAAATTACAGTTTAGGGCATGCAATCTGGAGTGAAACACATTTTAGAAATAAACATCCCAACACTGGGTACAGTAATAAACCGACAGGGCTTTTGCTGTACATATATATATATATATATATATATATATATATATATATATATAAACATGCAAGTACACCCTTTCAAAGAGCAATTAACTTTTAATTCTTAAGAATAATTCAGTGTGACATCTGAAAAAGAAAAAATGATTAAGATATCCTAAATAAACAAAACTCCCTGGCTTTGTTACCAAAAAATGCTATTGAATAAATATTAAATATTTGACCTAGAATACATATATATATAGATACATTTTTCTTGAGAAATATAAATATTGCAGTTGTGGGAGGTTGGCAATTAAAATAAATTATACTCCACTTGCTTCCACCAGCTGTCACGGTTCTTTGAGAAGGAACCTAAGAGCACAACTCAGGAGGCTGATGTAAAAGTAAAGAGTCTTTACTGCAAAAAAAGACAATCCAAACAAAATCCTAGCAGACAAAGTACAAAGGGTCGGGCTGGGGTAAAATCCAATCCCCCCTGACAAGGTCCAAAACAGGATCTGGATCAAAACAGGAAGGCAAAGAACAGAGTGCTGGGAAGCTAAGGCACATGTAACAAAGACAATCACACAGCAAATAAGTGAAGAAGCACTTTATATAATGGAAAGCAGGCGAGTGGTGGTGGTAGTGTGCCGTAAGCATCTGAAATCACGGAAGAATAAAACCACATGTGCACGTTTTGTTTCCATGTACTCCGGCTTCCTCTTGTGCTCCAACAGGTTAATTGGAGAATCTACATTCCCTGAAAGTGTGAATTGTCTCTGTATGTCAGCCCTGTGATTGGCTGGAGACCTGCCTCTGGCCCACAAACTGAGTATAAAGACGGCCGACATGTCCATCCATCCACTTCCTCCCACTATCCAGAGTTGAAGCTACATTTCCTCCAATGAAAACACTTCCATCTTGCTCATTTGGCCCATATTTTATATTCAGCCTATGCTCTCACCCGATGTCAGCTGGGATTGGCTCAAACCCTCAAAGTGTAAGCGGTATAGATAATGAATGGATGGATGAATGCATAAACAACGGGACTGAATGAAAGAAATAATATATAAACCTCCTGAAACTCAAAACATTTCACCAGCAATTTGTTTAAAGTAAATTCAAGTCAACACTCAATATTAAATGACTTCTTTAATGGAAATTTGTATTCAGTCATCTGGGAACGAAAGCACCGTTTTTCTTACACCTGCACAAACAGATGCACGTCTCCTCTCACAGAGCGGGAGGGGGAAGATACAGATAGAGAGAGAGAGAGGTAGTTAACCATACTGAATTAAGGAGAGGACAGAATTACAGAGCTCTCCATTCCTCACAAAACAAGGCCAGTTATTTGCAGAAGAATATGATCTGAGACATTTTAAATAATTACAGTTGCGATCTCTTCTGCTCCAAGGATGCCACAGTAATGGTGGTATGAAATGGATGGACAAGATTAATCATTTAGATCCAAAAAATTAATTTGTAATGTCCAATATTAAATACTAAATTGACTGCTTGGCTCAATAACGATGATGGAAATGTAATATGGCGGATAAAATAAGCATGATGTCATCTTTATTTCTATTTTTTAAACAGTGAGTATGGGCAATCAAAATGATAGCCTGCTCTCAAATTTGACATAACTCCACAATGACAGCATGATAATAGATTCATTTAATTTAGCCCTGTAGAGGGCGCCAAATCACCCACTGGTGCTTAGTCACTTCCCAAGCTGATCCCCAGCTGCCTGCAGAAGGCAGGCAGCCCTTTAAGGACAGCCTGTGGTTCAGATGAGATTGTTTCACTATTTACTTTGCTTTACTGGAAACATTTACTCTTTAACACAATTTACTTGTTTAAGTAATGTTGAAAATGTTGATAGGATGATGTGATGCTGAAATCTGGCGAGCAATCTGGCTTTAGTGTAACTTCTAAATGACGGCAGCTGGCAGCTGAATAAAAAAGACATTAAAATATGATTATTAATCGCCATAAATCCGAGTGAACCCTAATCGAGTGCTGATTCATAGCCACATGCTTTTGTTGGTTGTTTGATAATGGATCAAACTGTGGCTCGTGACATTCATCCCCATTTGTCCCAAAAGCATAGCTTCTCCACTGGGGGAAATATCATACGTTTCTAGGAAATCACTGTAGTCCAAGTTTTTATTTTTCTTAAGATCCTGCTAGATATTGATATTGAAGCCCAACACTTCAACTGGAAATAAAATGAAGTGTTTTCACAATGAAATGCTCTGTAAAGACCACACGTCTGTATTGTACTTGGAGGACAATGGAGAGAATAAATCCATCAGTCAAATAGTCCTCACTGCAGTTTCTTTCACTAAGATATTTCTACTCACTAGAACCGGATGTAATGAAATGGATTTTTTAGTATTTTTTGCTGGAGCCCCCCTGGAACTGCCAGCAGGACCCCTGAGGGCCTACTGGGACCCCATTTTGGAACCACTTAGCTCTGACTCTTTAAAACTTTTAGAGTTATGTACTGCAAAAAAGTTTACCAAAAATATGAGGGCTTGTGGCAGCAGCAGTGGGTGCTTGGATTAACGCAGACGGATCACAGTTTCAAGCCCGAGAAATTCGATGTAGCAGATGAATGCTGCATGATGAACAGCATCCCATCCTTCGTGTCTCAAGGGCTTATGGGTGGGGGGTCAAATGGCACGGTCAAAAAACTGCTAAATGGTCTGTATTTATACAGTGCTTAGCACGGTGGTGCTGTGGTTAGCAAGAAGGATCCTTGTTCGAATCCCAAATTTCTGGATTTTGCATGTTCTGGTTGCGTGTTTTCCCTCTGGCTTCCTCCCACAGTACAGGCACATTCAGATTCTGGATTAGGTTGATTGGAGATTTCTTAATTGACCACAGATGTGAAATTTATCACACATCCTACAAACAAACTGCTGGGTCTGCTGCATCAGGGGCAATTTGGGGGTTCAGAGGTTGGGGGGGGGGGGGGGAGTCGGAGCCGGAGCCCCCTTCATCCCCCCGTGAATTACACCCTATGGGGAAACAAGCTACTTCCAGACCTGCACCGAACTCCGGATCATCTCTGGACATTCAGCAGCAGCGAGTGTTGACTGCAGGGGTCTGTCAAAGCTGGAGCTCCTGGATTCCAATGGTTTCTCCCTCTCTCCCCCCCCCCCCCCCCCCTCTCTCTCTCTCTCTCTCTCTCTCTCTCTCTCTCCCTCTCTCTCTCTCTCCTAGCATCCTCCAGCAGCTGCGCCTCTCATGCCTCTTTTCCTGACGCCGAGCGAAGCCTCTCCCATACAGATGAGCGCCCGGGAGCCACGCACCTCTTGACGTAGCCACAGACCGTTTGCGGTGCCACTCGGGCTCCGTCAGCACGTATTGCGCAACGTGACCGATGCTCAACTGGCTCCGCGGCGGCGAAACATCCGGCTCCCACCGTCGCGTGAATCCATCAGGAAAGGGGGGGAAAAGTGTTCTCGGAACGCCGAGACATCAGCGGCGAACGCCTCCGAGGCGCCTGGAGGAGAAGCCGTGCGCCGCCGCTGCTCACCGGACTGAACCCTCCCCTCGTCGCTGCCACCGGGAGAGATGAGTTGGGCGCGCGGCGTCGGCGGTGCATTAGTGATGTGACTGTGCGAGCGCACGATCCTCCGCTTGACGACTTCATCCACCGGGACATGATGGGAACGGGGAGAATTTGAGTGAGGCTGAGGTGATGGCTTCGTGTGACAGCGTGCAGTCAGTGCAGCAGCAGCAGCAGCAGCAGCATCCGCGGAGCGAGCCGTGGCCACAGCTGGAATAGAGAAGCAATGTCCGTGGGTACCGAGCCTCCCCCAGCCCGTTGTCAGCAGCGTCTGTGCGCGCCCTCGGTTATCCGCCCCGGGGGTTTTCGCTAAAGACGAAGCTCACACGGTTTCCCCCCCTTGTGAGGAGGAGGGCATCCACCTGGAGGCGAGGAGAGGTCGCTGTTTGAGATAAGGCCGGGCTCCGCAGCGCGCTCCCCGCACCCTCCGCGGCGCCACTTTGCCGCCAGCGCTGCGCTATTTTGACTTAATGGCAGTGGACATCCAAACCATCCCCACCTGAGTCTTTAAATACCTTCACAGCCACTGTCAGTCGACGTGAGGACCAGAGCAGCGCAGCGTCTATGCACCTCAGTTAGGCTGCACCTCCCCGGAGAGGACTTCTTGCCATTGAGAGCTGGATATGCAGAGATTAACGTGAAAAAAAAAAAGGATGGATCTAATTATCTGTGTTTGGGGGCTGCTGGCGCTGATCGTGGAGGGCATCCGTTGCCAAGGAGTGTATGGTGAGTGTGTGCTTCTCCTGAAACCAACATGTGATCATGACCTTGTAAAAACAGTGATGCACATAAATCTTCCCCTCATCCCCTATAGATTCACAAGGTCCAGTAATAAAACCAAACAAAAATCATGCAGCATCAGCTCATGCCAGGGCGACAAACCAGGTTCTGAAAGTCACGTCTGAGTGAGAGGCTCCTAATGTTTTCTGCAACCCTGAGGTTATACAGCAAATCCTGTGTGCAGCCAATCATGCACAGCCCCTTTTATCATCCAATCCATCACTCAGGATGGTTGGTGAGCCGGCTAAATTTAGTAGTGTTCGCTCATAGATTACTGCGCCGGGACCTGGTGGAGCTGTCTTGGAGCCTGTCGCCTCTTCAGACCGGTCACCTGCATGCATGTAATGTGTTGGTTGTTATTCAGAAGGTTGGTTGGCCTGGCACTGTCGTCTGCTGAGTGATTTTATGTGGTTGATCTGTCTACCTCTTCCTTAGGTCTGTCTGAGTCTCTCTCTGTCACACACACACACACACACACACACACACACACACACACACACACACACACACACACACACACACAGATTTCCGTCTCTTACCCTGTCTGCTTGTGCAACCAGTGGCATAGATGTCTCCTATGACTCGTCATCCTCCCAGCAGCAGCAGCATGAGCAGCAAGGAAGCAGCAGCAGCACAGTGAGGAAATAATGATTCATGTGCACTAACATCGGACCAGGGAGGAAACCTTGAGGCGCACAGAGCTGACCTGTCGGCAGTGACAGTGGCTCTGACCAAAGCAGGGATTGTGCCGGGCCAATGTGAGATCAAGTAGGGATGTGGGATGCTCTGATTCAGAGGTCATTGCCAAGCACTAATAAGATCTTTTGTCGCCATGATGGGTGTGTGCTGACATGATGTAGCAATAAAAGGTAACTGTGAGTCTGACAGGAACAGTCGTGGCGCTGCACCTGACCAATGATGCGCCAGGATTTTTTCCTTTCATTTGCTCTAGAGGGGGGAAGTGAATTGGAGAATAATCACAGCACACGTCAATGATTGCTCACACGATGATTGCACAGCTCTTCACATTACAGCAAGTCTCATGCTCTAACACCTGTTTCAGAGACATCTACATTAAAACATATCTGTAAATGTGGAGCTGATATACTTTAGCCTCAATTTTAGCCTCATCTTCAAACCTCTCAGGACTGATTAGGCAGACTAAGGCTATGCCTGTATAGGAGCTGTTGTTTGGAGTTGGTTAATTCCTCCATGTTATGCGTTAAGCCACAGGGCATAGCCTTTCATCAGACATACATGTCATAAGAAATAATCGCTTCTACTTAATTCCATATCTTCTTCATCAGCCTGTCTCCAAGACAAGCATATATTCAGAGACTGGCATGTCGCTAACCATCACAACTCATCACGGGAACGTCAGATCAAAGCTGCAGATTTCTTGGTTGGAGCGAGCGCTCTATGCTACAGCGTGTGCGTGCAGATGAAAAACGCAAGCTCATTAGGAAGAATCACATCCCACTATGGCAACACCATAGTGGGATGTGTGGCTTCGTGGGCTTATTGCAGCAGCAGAGGAGGAGAGGCTGGGATGTATCGGATGGAATTGTTTGAGTGTGCAACTGACAGTCCACATTTGCGATTGTGTGGTTTATATATTTGATGTGCAGCCTGAACAACCCCCATCTTTGTTATCCAGTTAGGATTTGCATTCTACTTTCTTTTTGCTGCTGTTTATTATACTATGGCAACAGACAAAGGGATAATGGCAGATAGTTGCTGCACATAGATGTTTTAGACTCCAAACTTACATCACATTCTGGTAAATGGTGAGGAGCACCTCATGTTTAAAGCATACAGCATTTCTCCGGAGAGCTGGTCTGAATGAAAATGGCAAAGTTCAAAAGTCAAAATTCATTATTGATAGTGGTAAAAAATCAGCATGCACGCTGCGTCACCTCCCATTGTACTCACTGAAGGTTTTGACACATGAGGGGAGGTGGTGGGGGTCAGCGAAATGGAGTGTTGTGCACCACAGGTGAAAGGGCGGCGAGTGCGTGACTGAATAAATGAACTCCGCGAGAGGATGACATACAATGGTGCCAAGTAACTTGGAAGTGGTAGAGTTCCACAACAGGTTTTATAGGGGGCAAGGCCAGAGTGCACAGAACCAGTCGTATCTTTGAAAGTGGAAGATCATGCCAGGGGGGATTTTCATATTTTTCCCAGTGGAAAACATGACGATGATAGCCATGACTACCACCTGACAAATTGTTTGTCGCACTAAAAGCATCATATATCATTTGGCCTCGCTGATTGCCAAATTAACCCAAGAGCAGATGAATGGGGGAGTTTGCGAAAATTAGATTTTCTGTGATTATTTTCATCCACGAACATCAGTATACGTCGTATACGTCGTCGCTGCAGACTAAATGGTGGAATCATGATGTGGCAATGAAGAAATCACATACTACTGCGTTAAGTGGTGCTGCCACAGTCATTAAAGAGGATTGATGAAGGCTAGTCATCCCTCCATGACTCCAGGCCACAGGGAAAAGGAGAAGCACCTCTGAAGTGCAACATCTGCTACACTCCTCCTCTCTTCCATCCTCTCCTCTCTTTTCCCTTCTTTCCTGTGAGTGTATGTCTTTCATTCACCACACACTCTACTCCTGGAGAACTACTCTATTACCTCGACCTGTGCTCATCTCCTGTGTTGCTCTCCAGAGCTTTGATGAGCCCGTATCTGCTCCTCCATCATAGTGGGTTGAAATGTCCCATGATGTGCCTACAAACCTGCTAAATATTCTCAAGTGACATGTATGTGTAATGTTGCTTGCAATCAAACTGCACTAAATAATAACATGAAACAGCTACAATTGAACATGAGTCTTATGATAGCGTGGGAAGTGTGTTTGTGCTTGTTACTTTATCTGCAGATGTACCGCCCTCAGTATGTTCTCTTTGCATCAAAGTCAGTCGATGACAACCTCCATGGGATGTGCAGATGTTCCTGATCTCGTTTTGTGTTATGCTACTGAAGAAAAAAAAAGTTCCAACTGCTTTTACTCCCACCCCACTTCTCTCTCTCTCTCTCTCTCTCTCTCTCCCTCTCTCGCTCCTCTCTCGCTCCCTCTCGTTTGCATTGAAGTCCAAGCAATTGCTGGGGTTTCTTTTCATGAGCCCCGGTTCAGACGCTTTGGCTTCTAAGCTATGCAAATGCATTCTGCCAGTGAAACTAAAGCCGTCTTTGTTGGTTCTCAGAGGCCTCCTCCACGGAGTCCTTCATCATTCCCTTGGATCGGGACCCTCACATTTCCCACCGTAATGAGACCATGGATAACTCTATCTCTTCTCCTCCCTCTCGCTCTGGGTCCCTATCTCCCTGCCTGTCTCCCTCTCGCTCCTCTGCCTCTGTCTCTTCCTCTTCCATCCCCCGGGGGAACACCCAAACGGACGTCTACAGTGTATGTGCTTCAATCAGAGACAAATGAGGATATACAGCTGGGTGTAAGAAGGAATTCGTCGGAGTAGAACAACGTGTCATGCACGTTGGGGATTACTACATACCCCTGGGTGGGGCTTTAGATAGCACCAATTTAATCATACTGAATGTCAGTTCTCTTTGGACCCAGTCCTCTGAGACTGACACTGAACATACACTGCAGAGACAATGTTTGAACTTTAAGTCTGAAGCACGCTGCTAAGTATTCTCTGCATAATCTTTGACAGTTTTGCTTGAATTCTCGAATACAATGCGATTAAGGTGAAACAGCTGTGTTTGGTTGTGGTGGATTTTGGAAACCAGACTTCAATATTGTTCTCAGGTTTAGCAGTGCATGTTCAAAAAGCCAGGGGACCTGTGAGAGACAGCCCTTTTTTGTTGAGGTATGAGGTATCCAGAGTCATACTTGAGTCAAGCTCCTAAATTGCTAGATCCTACATTTCCCACAGTGATGTCACTATGACATCATCAGGGTGGTTTTCTCAGACTTTAAGGCTACATCACTTACGACTATATTTTCATTTGATAACGCATTAACTGTGCTATTGCTGGTGCCCACACAACTCTGGAGTTGTAGAGCCGCTAGCACGTTAATGCTAAAAGAGAAGTTTGGAAGATCTGCTGGACCCGTTTTAGTCTGAAAACTCTGGGACTGCGTTTTTGTCTGGAGCAGAAATTGAGATGTTTGGAAACAATAACGTAACGACACATGCTGGTTGGGTCTTTTCAGACACAACGTAGCCTGCGCTGATTCATCAGGCCCTAATCACATGACTCCCTTCCTGAAGAAAACAACTGCCATCACACTTGGAATAATCAATTACAAGTGTTGCTGACCCTGTTGTCTGCTAACAGCTGTTGTGGAGTTTACTTCAGTAATATGGATGTTGCCTAAAAAGCCTTTTCTGTGCCAGAGAAGATGTTATACAACCACAGACTGTGTCATGCTTCTCCTACGTGTAAAATCAGTGAAGTGTCCCTTTAATTTTATCTCTGTGACTTGCTGCTTAACTGTAATGCCAAGAGGTCATGTTGCATGTGTGTGTGGGGGAGGGTCGGGGGGTTGTCTGCATGGCAGGGTGGCACTCTCCATTGGAAGGATGCCACTCTCGGATTTGCCCTCTCTCTGCCCCCCCTGGCTTTTTTGGAAGTTGCAGCTGTGTATAGTTTGGCAGTGAGCAGAATGGAAAAACGGGAACGCAGGCTTCAGGGTTGTACAGTTGCAGAGATGTTTAACAACTGTCCTCTGCCGAGAAAATAACTCATCCTGTTCCCTTTCTCTTATGCATTGTTGAGAGCAAAGATGAAGCCATGCACAGCCGAGATAAATGGAATATGTTTTCACCAAGTGTAATATTTTCTCTTGATGATTTGTGTTCAAAACTATAAAAAAAAGTCTAATGTAGCTTTGGCTACTTTTCACACATCATGAACACCTGTAATACTTTCCTCCTTCTACTGTGAGGATTTGGATGAGTTCAGGAACACAATTTACCTCTGGATCATTCAAGGCCAAATCCCCACCGCGGACCAAAGAGGCTTATTGTAACCTGGCTGGCTGCTTCAACTGTTAAGCCCACATCCCCAAACCCTGAGCTACTTGTCCTGCTCTGTACTGTGCTGAGGACAGAAAGCTGCTGCTAATGATCTTGTAGTCATTCATTCATTAAGTCTTGTTCTGCTACATGTCAAGGCCAAGCTCGTTCCCTGGTTTATTTAGAGTCAAAAGCAATTCTCTACTTTTAATGTACACTAGGCCTCTAACCTGTGGAGGAGGCCTGAATTGAACCAGATCTGTCAACCTTGGTCCCGCTAACATAGCCGGTGCGGCAGCAAGCTTTTTATCTGTAGTGATTTAATTTCTTTTAATAGTGTTTATTTCCTCATGTTGGCAGACACATGGTCCAACTCCAATGAATTAAAGCCGCAGTGTCTTAAGCCAAAAAGCCAAACGGGTTAATTGTGATGTTGCAGCTGTGACTCATGTAAGGATGATGAATTTGCGGCTCGGGCTGAAATTTTCTGTCTGAACTCCACAGAGCCTGAGTCAGAACCCAACCACGCCCCCTATTTCCCACAATTACACACATGTACAGTGTAAAAAACAGACACCTCACAATTGGATTCTGATATACAGGGCAATGATTCAATGATTCAATGATTCAATGATTCAATGATTATCGATGCATCTCGATCTCGGATTTTATTTCTATATGTGATTTATTTTTAGCCTCAGGATTTGTGCTTTTAACAGTATTTTTGACTGTTACTATTATAGTAAGTGTAGCAAAATACAGTTTTCAATTGAAAAATCTTTAGCAGGTTTATAAAAACCTGCTAAATTCATATTTATGTTCCTGGATAAACTGGGTGTCGCTTTAAAACCTTAATGTGCGTCTGTCCTGATTCTGAAGCAGCAGTGGTTATAATTATAAAAATAAAGAAATGTTTCGTGTTTTATGTTCCCCACCTCTAGTAAAAACTCAAATTCACAGCATAGCCAACATGACCAAACCCGAATATATAATTTCAGAACTTATATCCGGCCCAGCACAGTGGGACCTACTAGGTACGGGAATCCACACTCTAATATAGATCCTTGGAATAAGACTCCTATTGGAAGACATTGTGAAAATATCCCCAATTACTTTGTTTTAAGTTGATGAATAGAAATACATTCTGCAGCCCTGGCTACATGTCATGAGAGGTCCTGAAATGAAAGACAAGATTTAGTTACCTGCTAACCAGCCATCTTGACCAGAACCTGTAATATAATGGTGTTGTTCATGTCATTTGTAGTGACATGAACAAACAGGGAATTCTGTAGTGTACAGTATGGCATTACGTTTCTGAGGTAAAGGATCTGGTGCAATAATGAGAATGGTAATTGAAACAATAGGCCCCCATAGGCTTAAACATGATCCGCTCATGAGTCAGAGCTCTTCTTCATGCTTCGGTTTTACGCTTTTCCAACAATTTATAACGACTGCCTCGCAGATATGTCATTCAAATCTCATCAAATACGCTCCCTGTTTTAGTTTTACCACACCTCCCTCCTAACTGATTGTTCTTACAAGAGGCATTCATGCTTTCATTGCAGCAAGCCTTCCCTTTTACATGCATTACACGATAAACAAGGTGGTATGCAGAGAGCGAGGCATTCAGCCGTACATGCTGAATGCTGATAAGAGTGGATGGAATATCTGTAGTCAGGTTTATAATTTGTGCATAAAGAGAAGAAAATGTCTTCTTTCCTGCTTTACATCTAATGTGATGACATGTTAGTGAAGACTTCTGTGTACTTGCTTATGCAAATTGACGATTCATTCAGCCTTCATTACTATTCAGCTGGTGCTACTGTCTATAATCAATTAATCTGTGTCCTGGAACTTGATGAGTCATGTGCTAGTTTGGATTTTAAAAACATCAGATAGTTTACAGATATGTTTGAGAGTCTGTGGTGTGTTTCCGAAGCTTGAGTTATCATTTCCATGATTGGCATCACTTCATATCACAGGGAATTATACATACTAGGCAGCTTCAAAGTGTCGCACATGATGAAAGGGACTCATTGAATTACTGTGTCTCCTCCTGTCTTCCTTTACGCATGTCAGTCAATTTGATCATCTGTGTTAAACCAAACTGGCAGGACCTGCATTTACACACAAAGTACAAATCCCTCAGCAGTACCGACATGTACCTGACGAGCGCAACAGGGCGTCTCTTAGCAGCGGTGTGGAGGAAATAAGGCAATGAGCGAGCCGGCAGAGGATTGGTATGTTGTGGCACCCACAAGAGGCTAATGCCAACCTTCAACTATGTCACTTCAGCCCACACAGGCATCCTAAGTGCAGCTCCTGTGAAGTGATGTCTGTTGTCATGGTGACAGTATGTGAGCCTGGCACCGCACATCCTCTGACTTCCCCGTTTGCCTCCCTCGCCTCGCTCCTCCCTCGTTGCCCACCCACTCTCGCTCGTTCTCCTCTTCACACGGCAGGAAATCAATCGCTGAAAGAAATGTGAAGTGATTGCAGAAACGAAAACTCCTCGCAAGCAGCCTTACAATTGTGCACGGGAGCAGATAAAATGGCTGTGAGGGGGGCGTGGGGTGGGGGTGTAAAGGTTTCGTGGTGTAGGGACGAATTCAGCACCGTTGCATTGCTGCGAGGCACCTGCAGGAAGATGCCTACTTGTCTTTTTTAGAAAATACTGCTTAAGCTTCTCTGACAAGCAGGAACAGTGGCGGAGTAAATGTGTTGACTATGACGCCTTTAAGAGTCTCGAGCTTCAAGACCCACGTCAGGCAGCCAGACACATGCCGCACATAGAGACACTCCTGCATAAACTAGCATCATACCGACACCTCCTCACTCCTCCCATCCACGCAGAAAACTCACTTATCCATGCTCTGCTCCCCCCCCCCCCCCCCCCCCCCCCCCTTCTCTCAAATCCACTCATTCCCCTACTGGCAAAAAGAGACTCGCTGCTGTGGAGGTTGTGCTGCGGCTCTGCAGAGGCACTGTGAAATTTCGACATAGATGAACATGCAGTTGGTGCGAGTGTGGGAGCATGTGTACCCATTTTTTGTTTTCGTGTTTACCCCCCCCCATCTATCTAGGGCAACACTTTGCTGGGAAGCAAAGTGTTGCAATGTAATTTACCACCGTGTTCACACATCAGCCCATGTGAGCAAGACTCATCATGGATGCTGAATGTGCCTCAGAGTGTCCTCGTACACATGATGCATTACGTGCGCTTTTACGCTGGCTGTTACACTAAACCTCGTAGCCTCTTTAAAGGGATATCCAACTATCTGCTGAGCCCCTTTTTTGTATTATTTGGCTTTCGCTGTATCCTTCAATAGTCCTTAAAAACCTTATTCTTCTAACAGAAATTCACAATGTAATAGCTAATCTCTTTAGCGTCATGCTCGCTTCATCTCTCAGTCAGACACAGTATATCCCAGAGGCTGTTACACCCATGGGGATAACCTCAAGCCGTGCACTGTCAGTTAATGGCTTCCCATGGCAAAATAAGCACAGTTATCCGGAGTAGGCAAAGCACTTCTCCACGGAGAGTTCAGTCAGTGGAGAAAGAAATCTCGGAGCGAGATTGAATGCAGATGTTGGAGTTCTGGTGCACTTCTGATTGTCTGCCGTCTCCCTCCTCGTCTGTATTCAGGCATCTGCAGCAGCCAAAGTGTTGCAGTTCACGTTACCTGGAGATAAACGGTGTTTATACACTGTAGGTGTTGGTGGTAGCCAGGCTTCAGCTGCAGAGAACAATACACAGATTTAAATAAAAAAAACTCGGTATGTTGGCTGAGTCTCCTCACAGTTTGGTGCATCCTCCTTTAATTTATGCTTTGGCCTTCAGTTATTAGCAGTCTATGAGGTGTGCTCATGGCGAGCGTCTCCCTTGCCACAATCAGCCCACACTTTTTGCCTTCAGTGAAATTCTTGCTTGAATCCCTGGCTTCAACAAATGCTCACATCAACTATTTACAGCCTGGAGATCCTTTTTTTTTGGGAGTCTGATAATGTCTCAGGGCCTCATTACATCCATCATACATCCAATGTTCCTGTGACTTAAAAATAAATATCGCCATGAGGATGTTTGTGCCGATTAAAACACTTCACAGTATCCATTTCCCTTAAAACACATAGCATGTCTTAGGTTTCTCTGTAACCCCAGAATTGTGACTTCTGCATAGTACTAGCCATCCTGTGCACAGGGCATGTGTCTTCAAGCACCGTATGCGATGTCGCAAAGTGCTGTGAAAACCCCAATAGAACATTGTAATGTGATTAAGACATATACATGTCTACATAGCGCAACTCAGGTCAGAATACACCACGTGTCTTAATTTGACTAATGCTTATTTTGACTTCAGGTTCAGAAAATGCTGTTTACATCACAGACATCTTATTCAGACTATTCTCCTAGTCTGGTTAATATCGGAATATCTGTGTCCAAATGTAGACTCTTCACATTAGCACAAGTCCAATTGCAGATTAATTAAAAACTGCTGTTGCATGTTGAAACTGTATTATACGCAGCATCAGTTCTCGTAGAAAATACAATTTCAGCTCATCAAGATATCATCACACCCTGTGATGTGTGGAGTTAATACACGTGTTCGGACCCTTTCTGCCAGAGTGAGAAAGGTGTGATAGTTTTTATATTGTCTCTAAAAGGTAAAAAAATCACTTATTCAGTGGACCCAGACTTGAAGAAAAAGATTCACATGCCTTTTAAATGTGAATACAGAGAGAGGCACACTTGGTGGTCCTTTTCCCTTGTCTTTCATGTCAGTTAGATGTGTTTCATTTGAAGATGACTGAAGCCCGAGGGGGGCCTCCTCAAATGCCACATTCACAGCTTGAGCTGACCTCCCGCCCTTTTTCATCATTTCTACTTCTCCCCATTTCCCTCCATTTCATGTCCCCTGTGTCCTTACATTGCCTTTTCCCTTGCATGTTGTAATATTACTGCTTTGGTTCTGCTAATGTCTCACAGAGTGGCATCATATCTGGGCACTTAAGGCTATTTCAATAACAATAATCATTAGGAAAAGGCTTTCCATTGACCCTTTATCAGCATTAAAACTCCCAAGATGGTTTCTAAAATGTATATTGGTGTAGAGGGTACATACATCTGCTCTGTGGCTGTAATCAAAGGTCTCTGTGTTGAGCAGAAAGCCTTTACTGAGCAGCAACTTTGTTTCTTCAGCTGACTGCCTCAGTCACCATGGATTGTATCCTCCAAAGTCAGTTAGGATTAAGGGTGAGTGTGTAAAATTGCACTTAATCTATAACTGATTATTTGAAAATGGCCGGTCCGTCTGATCTTCGGAAGACGGAGAGTTATTAAGTTATTAAAGAGTTATTAATATTTTTATTGTATGCACATGTTATCTCAATATTGGTGACCCATATTTTCAGTTGATAACCCAGAAATGTTACATTCCCTCATAGCAAATGATTTCGATTGATATCACATCTGAGACTTGTGACCATATTCCCTAAGAATAGAAATCGTCTAGGTTTAACGTTCTTATATTTCGAAAATGGAGATATTTGATATATTTCCCCCTAAAGTTTTCAGGATTTTGAAATTTAATTGCTAAATTTTAAGGCCTTGAATGTCATCGCACTCAAATACCTGTCAGATTTATTGACCTGGTATGCTTCATGGATGGAGCCTCGCTGGTTACTCCCAAATCTCACCTTCAAACTAAGGGTGATGAAACTTTTGCTCTCAGAGTCCACACATTATGGAATTCGCTGCCTGTTGAAAGTAGACGGACTAATTCTCTTCTTTTTTTTCAAAGCTTTTACAAATGATTGACGTTTACTCTCATATTTGTATATATTTTATTGTTCTATTTTCTCTGTTCATGTTTTATTGTTTCATACTTATTGTTTCTTTCTTGTTGAGTGCTCTGTACATTATTGTTACTATTCTTTGTATTATTAATATTACTATATAAGGTGGCACAGGGTATAACTAAATAGATATAACAGCTTTATCAGCTTCATGTTACTGAAATTATAAATATCCCACAAAATCAATTTCACTGTAACATCTGGTGAAGCATGATTTCCCAGTGGCCTTCGGGCCCCTGTTTATCTTAAAAGAGAAAATATTAAAGTCATTAACCTGTGTAGGTAGAAGTGGAAAAAAGAGACAAATCTAAATGCATTAATTCCAGGAATGGCTTTGCTAAGTATTCCGTGCGCTGATGTGGGACCGTGCAGTTATTAAAGTTTGTTGGTGGGGATTTAAAAAAGCCAGAAATCACAGCGTTCTCAACAGAAAAGAAGACGTCTAAACAGCTTTGAAATGCACCAATACACTTCAACATATTAATGGATCCTCAGGTCCTCTTGGCTCATCGGAGGGGCCCATGCAAATCCAGTAATAGCTTCTTTGAATGTATTAATAATACTCTCCAAAGAGGTGGAACCTGGGTGGTGTTTCCATATTGCTATCCATATTTATATCAAAAGCCTCACATCAGTACATGCTGATAATATTCATGAATTCCGCAGCAGTCGATCCAGCAGAAGCAGGGTAGTGATATTTGGCTGTGCCCCCTATGCGCTGAGAGCCTCCTGCAGTGGGCGTCTTACATATTGCTGTGTGTGTGGGTGCCCAAGTGAATGTGTGCATCTCTCTGTTTGTGTGCGCATTCCCCGTGGATTTCTGTGATGCTACCGAGGTAATTGGATGTGTGACGCCCACCAAAAATCCCCTTTAGCCCTGGGCAAGCGCTCTTTCAATCCCAGCGTGCCTCAGTGGAAAGCACAACCCAAAGGAAGGCTTATTCTTTCAACTGGCAAACATCAAATGGTTCCCTGTTCTCTCCATCACAGCCTCCGTCTCTCTGCCGCTGCCGTGGCATCAGAGGGAAGCCCATTAACATGTAATGACATGACCATGCACATGCGTGGCAGTCGAAGGGAAACATACTTCTAGTTAAGTGTTCAATTTCTGGTGAAAATTATTTTTGGGTGGACTGGAGATGAGCTCTGGGGCAAGTACTTAAAAGTAAGAGTGTTAAATTGTTCCTGATGGCAGGAAATGGTCCTTAACACTGGCATTCTGTTGAAATGTACTCTGTCCAAATTTAATTAATGATGCTTCGGCCAGTTTGGGACTGACAAACAGTTACTGTGGACTTTACAAACTTGTAACATCCCCAAAAATAATTATATAACTAAGCCGACTCAACAGCATTAGCATGTAAATAACCAGGATAATGAGCAATTAGCTGATGTTTATAGTGTCACATTATAATACTAAATACACATTTAGAGATGAGCTGCTGTGTTTGTGATGATAGTGGTCACATGTGCACTTCATGCGGTCGGGATATTTTAGGGGTGAAACTACAGTTATTTTCCTTATCTGTTAATAGGTCATTTGTATTGATTGCGATATAAAAATGAGAAATGTGAGAAATGATTCTGCATATTCCCACAGCCATGTTTTGATGTTTTCCAATTAATTGTTCCAAGCAGTCAACAGACCAAGAGTCTTTTAAGGGCTGCAACTAATTACAGATTTATCTTTCGCAGACTTTTTCAATGAAATCAATTAGTCCTTTAATCTACAAATGTCAGAAAAGTGTGAAAAATGCTGTCCCGAGTCCAAGATGACGTCCTTAAATTGCTTTTTTGCTCAAACAGAAACCCAACAGCAAAGAGAAAAAGTTCAATATTTTAATCATGTTAAGGAAGGTGGGACAAGTGGAAAAAGGATTTATTTTTTCTTTATCTCGAAAATACTTCTATGTAACAATATTTGAGAATCTAGCTTCCTCTCATCATGTTAATGAGGTCGGACACAGGGGTTTTTGCAGGGACTTAAAAGTCAAAAGTTAAAAATAATCTGAATCTTTGGCCCGAAAAATGTTAAAATATTGCGTACTAGGTCTTAAATACAACTAGACAAGTCTTAGTTAATATCTTAACAGCGATTTAATGCTACTCTCTTTGGACTTTAAAGTTTTTTATTTGCAGTATGCATAGTTTGTAATGTCTTAAAGTGTTGAATTTCTTTTTCAATGATACAGATACTAGCACATTGTGATCAACATGGAGCTGATAACTAGTGTACAACAACCCGAAAAAATAGCGCTTGAACAAACACTGACATAGGAACTACACAAAATGACAGAAATCATCACTGAGAAACGAAATTTTTTACTTTGACTTTTTCCTTTGGACAGTGTCCAATCTGCTAACATAGAGGAGAAAGTGTTTAGGACCTATACGGCAACAAACCACCAAGTGGCGATCAAGACTTTTGGCTGTACTTTTAGGCGCTGTGATGTTGTCCATGTACAATCTATGCTAAATACCTGCAGAACTAATGATATTCCCATCCAGCTTCGGCTGTAGGCTACTTATTAGCATGCTAACATGCTAAACTATAATTTTGAACACAGCATCTGCTTAGCATGATGAACATGCTAGCATCCCCCTGTTGGCATTTAGCTCAATCCTCTGCTGTGCACAGCCACATAGATCTGCTGGTATGACTGCATCCTCTCAGTTTTTGATTCATTTTCGTGACTAATTGAGCATTAAAATATTCATCTTCGGATGCAACTGTAATTTGTTTCCTTACAAAGCAGTATGGACTTCAACGTAATATGTTTTAGATTGCTGGTCACACGCGTCTCTCTTCTCCTTGGCAGTAATTGGTATTGTTAATCCCCTGTGCAATGCAGAAGCAATGTGTCCTTTTAGCTCACCAGGGCAAGTTTTTTTTAAACTAGAAGTTATATTAATAATGCATGACAAAGAGGGATCAGAATAAGGTTTGTTAGTCTTCACAACGATTAACCTTTCTGATCGCACACACACACAAAAACACAGTATTGCACCGTGTCTAGTTGAAACTGTTCTGATCTCTGCAGCTGTCAGTGGCTGACGTGTATGTGTCAATGTTGTGTTTGTGCATGTTGCCTGTTTGAGTGTTAATGTGTGTCCAAAGGCATTTGTATGCATTGGATGCTGCGGGCTCTCTCTTTCCACTAGTCTGACCTCCTGCTGAATCACACACTGCAATGGGCGCGGGCAGAAAGAGAGAGTGGAGGAAGAGGATCTTGCTTTCCTTTCCTTTCCCCTCCTGTTTATCTAGCTATGATTCCTCTGTGGTTATTTCCTGTGACCTTGTTTTTCTTCTCTTTTTTAAAGTTGCATAATATGCTGCTTGGGGGTTTGGGTGGAGGGCAAGGGGTGTGGAGGCAGTGGGGGTGGAGGCAGGACACTGATCTAAACTGTGATGACAGATGAGGCTTTCTCCCTCTCACCTCCTCCACGCTCCTGAGGGGAGGTGAGGCGACAGAACGAAACCTTAAAGACAGCAGGGGATTTCGTCATAGACACGGTTTAGTGAGAGGGATGCGAGTGAATAAAATGGCACTCTCTGAGGCGTGCAGTTCATTCTCACAGAGATAGAGAGGATCACACTTGCATGGGTTTGCTTTCTGCTCCTCTATATTGCTGCCTCTCTCTCTCTCTCTCTCTCTCTCTCTCTCCCACACACACACACACACACTCATGCAAAACAAGATGCAGAAGGCCTCTGACTCATTTATATCGCCATTAAGTGGCTTTTTGTACTTGTCATCGTAGCTGCAGCGGAAGTACACGTCAGCCATGATGATAACGTCAGTAAAGCAGCAAGAGGGGAATAGCTGTGGGAGCTGCTCACTGCCCTGTCTAATGACATAATGTGCTCAAACTCATTAATTCATGGCATAAAATTGCACGGTCACACACAGATCTGTGGCAGCAGCTCGAGCTCAAATAGGTTTGTTGTTTTTTTTTTTTTTCATTCAAGGAAACATTGCAATTAGGAATGGACGATATAACCCTCCATCAAAGTATAAATAATTCATTGAAAATGTAATTTATTATCAAAATCAATGAGGAAAGAGCTAATGGATGGAATAATTAGATGTCTGTCTTTGTCTAATCCAGTGAATTAAATATGTGACAAATCTAACAAATCATATTAAAATCCAATGTCACCATGAATTTGATCTTGCTCACTGATTGGCTGATTTACCCACAATAGCCGAACACACTATGATAGATGCTATGTGACGGTAAATTCACTGCATTTCTGTAGCGCTTTTCTACTCTTATGTACCACTCAAAGTACATGTACACATTGATACAGCACTACTTTACACAGTGCCTTTTCACACATCATTCATTCAGTGCAGCCACCACAGGCAATTTAGGGTTCAGTGTCTTCCCAAGGGCACTTCGGTATCCAGACTGGGTGAGCCGGGTATCGAAACTACGACCCTCGGGTTAGTGGACGCTCCTCTCTACTACCTCAACCAAAGCTGTTACTCCAGTGATTTTGTTTATCATCTGTACGACGAGTACACGCTGTACGGCTTCGGTCTGAGGAATCTTGATGTGACTAAAACTGAACTAAACTGTGCATCTACTTTGTAAAGTCTCTCAGATTCCATGAAGTCCTGTAAAGTTCCCCTCCAGTCATAGATTTGTTTTGCTTGTCATTACCCCACTGGGATGTTTGACTCACACTGTGCTGGATGATGCTCATGCAGAGTTTGATACTGGAAAGCTGTTTTTGCATCCACTTGCTGCAGGGGGAAAGTTTCTTTGTGCTCACCTTAAATGTCTTTAAAGTTTAAGATGCGTGTGCACGAGCAGGGACTTCTCTTGGTAGTCCAGTAAACAACTTACCCATGTGTGCAAAATTCAGTGTAGTAGCAGGCAACTTGTATCAATACCTGAAACTTTTGAGGAGAGACATCATTTTATAGTCATAGATTGTGGATTTTTCATTTGGGAGAAGTTCATTTTAAGATTAAATGAGATCAATTCTATTTTTTGTGAAAAAAAACATCATGCATAAATTCTTATTCAAAGCTGCATATTTGTATATGTATTTTAAACATAGCCAACGGGTAAATTTAAGAATATTCATACTCTCATTTGCAAATCTTATATGTTTAATCAAAACTCTCTTTAGATCGCTTACTTTAAAGGGAAGCACTTTTCAAAAAATAAGTTTTAAATTAGAAGTAAAAAAATACATGAAAAAAAGAACACAGCAAAATAATGTATAAACACTAAAAGAAAGAACAGCTGGGGGACAACTATGGCACCTTCTGATACTAATTATATACCACTATATATGCATAATTCACAGATGCTTATATTTGTATGTGCTCCTCAGTTAGATCCTTTTGATGATGTTGTTGCGTCTGATGCAGCTGAAGCTTTGCTATGTATCAGTCAAAGACTTTCATCGACTTAAAGTAGATGATGTGTATGTTCACTCACAAACAGGGCACGAATCCTCCGATGCTCTTTTCTTATGAAGACTGCCTCACAGCCGTCTCCACAGTTGCCCAGAAGAGAAATACAAACAAGAAGGTGGGTTTGTCAATAATAATCCATCATTTAAATCCTGTAGCTTCCTGATCCGTCCCTGCTCTGTAGTGACACCTCTGGCCAACGAAGGCCATGAGATGCACCACACACTGCAACACAGAGGGTTAAGATAAATCATATTTACTCCAGTGTGTTCTCTCTTAAGAACTCATTGAATGCACGTAGATTATTTCCTCTGTTCGGTGATAATAGCCCGGTTTTGTGAGAGGCTGCGTTTAAGTCTTTATGTAATATTTGCAAAGCTGCTCCTTTATATTTCCGCAGCTTGTTTTGGGTTTTGTAATCCAGGCTGCCACAATGCAATGCAGGCGCCTTCGCCAGAAATCCTTTACGTATAATAACGGTCTCTGTTTTGTCCCTGCTGCTCTCCTCAGATATGCGGTGCCCCCCAGATATATTGGCACACTTAATAAAATGCTAATCTCCAAATGCCGCGAACTGATAAGGAAGAAAATGAATGGACAATATTCTCAACTTGGGGGATAAAATGTAACGGCTGTTGGTAATCACTGGTACTCAGGGATACACACAAGACAATTGTTGCACTGCAAAGCTTTTTCAAGTCAAACCAGCACCCACTAAGATCAGGAGATCAAGCCTTTGTGTTAATATTCGAAGGGGTTCTTCGATTTAGACTAGATTTGCATTATTTTGCAATTCCGTGCCGAGTTGAATTTTGTGTTTGACGTTGACTTTTCCTTTTGCAGGATGGATAGCCTTGAGATGGACAATTAATGTCCTTTTTCATAGCATTAAGAGGCATCTTAATGCTCTTGCATCACCGGCTGACATAAAGGAATTGCTAACAGCGATATGTCATCATGCCTGCTAATACGTGGCTGCCGTGTGCTGTGAATCTTTTATTGGTATACAGGGAATATGCTGGTGAATCTATTTATATAATGGGAGCTCTCTTTTTTACAGCGGAGGTTTGCTGGGTGTCTACTCTCCCCACATCCTCTACGACAATAAAACAAGAGGACATTTAAGGTTAACAACTTTGATTTTACATGCAATTATTGGATCACGTTGCGTTACATATATATCAGAGGTGAAGGATTGAGGTTGAGTTTTTTCCTGAGCTCGGTAGCTTCTGCTGCACTGTGCAGTCACTGAATAATGAGTATCAGAGCTTTCGCTTTGACTGTGCTCGCCTCAGCGTCCCATAAACAAGTCCAGGATCCAACAATGCTCTCCTCATTTGTTGACACCACCGCGGGGCGCCAGCTCTTAAAAGAGAATGAAATCTTTCTGTGAGATAAAGGGCACATGGAGCTCACTTAAGAACATCCATCTCTTGTTCTTTTGCTTGTTTGCTGGCTTCCAGTCCAATAATGGGGAAAGGAGGGGGAAAGAACACACTGCAGGATGATCATTTTTAATGAGGGAATTTTTTTTGTGGCTGGACATAATTCTCTGCAGTGGATAGATAACCCAGAAAGGTAAAAAAAAAAAAAAAAAAAGTCAATTTCCTCTACAGCTATCCCCTTTTTACATCCACAAAGACAAGAAAGGAGATTCTTCATCAGCTCTGTGTTTATCTTCCTCGGCGATGCTTTGAATCTGGGGCTTATTTCCTCCTCCTGGTTGACTTTACGTCCTCTATCATTTCCTGTTTCTTTTTTATTATTATCCTAAAGCCAAGGTGCACAATGTAAGCGATGGCTCCTTTTGACTGGAGTTCTGAGGGAAAAGTATTAGCAGGCGTGGAGAGGAGAGGAGGCTCAGCGGGGAGAAGATTAAATTATCTCTTTTGAAGGTGTGCTGGCGCTTTCATGAGACAGAGGCCATTATTAATATGCAGTGACACATGCATACATCCGAAATGATCCCGGACGCTTCGTCATGGATCATAAAATTCCCCAAGGTGCCTTTCATTCATCGCCTGCTGAGAGTGCCCAACCACAGCGCTTATGAAACACAGCGGCTCCATCAGGATATATTGGAGGAGGGCAGAAGAGACAGAAGGGAGGATGGGGAATGGCTCCTGTGTTTTATTCGATTGTCCAGACAAAATTGCATTAGTTTTGAGCAGTTTGACTTTGTGGCAGGTCGTCGCGGTGCTCTGTCCACAGGTGACGTGAAGGTCAATGAACAGATTGTGGGGTTTGCGTGGCTTGGAAGAAGGTTAAATGGATCATGTAAGCTACTGTCCGTCTGGGACATGGTGGAGTCATATATTTCATTTGTTGCTGGAACTTTTTTCTCAGATGCTCTGATATTGCTTTAGGCTTTTCACAAAGTAACGTGCTGTTTTCAAGTTATTCTAATGAACTAAAGGTAGCCAGGTTCAACCAGCTATATGAGATAATTTTCCTGTCACAGTGTGATAGCGAGATAATGCAGCCCCCATGTGATCTCATCTCTCAACCGTCCCCACTGCTCCATAAAAGCACCTGGATCTTTTTACAATGTGATACTCACTCTGCTCCTCTAATACTTATCTCCATTGAACAAGTTACACCCACAGCATGCTCATTATACAAGTGGATGGAGGCGTCAACAACGCCAGCCAGAGGTTACACATATCCATGCAGTGAATGGGCATCGACTGTGTAATTGGAATTTCTCCCCTTTTTATTCCCTTTTTCTGCCTTCCCCTGGTAGATAGCCCAAATGAGCTGTCACCCATGATTGATTTTCACATTTCAGGGATGCCTACTTTGACTAAGCACTGACTATTAGAGAAGCTTTGTCATGCCTGTGGCATGGAGTGGGACGTTAAGTACAGAGCAGGAACCGGTTTGGCTTGGGCTCCCTCAAGATGAACGCGTAATGTACGCACAGACTCACATTCATTTGAGCGAATGTAAATGATTGAGTCGATAAAAAGCCTTTATGATCTCCAAGCTATGCTGACTGTTAAACCGCTGGATGTAATTGTCTTAATGTGGCAGTTTTGAATGGTGCACAGGGAAAAGACAGTATTTGCAATATCTTTACTTTGTTGCACTTCATATCATTTCATGTCACTGTGTGTGATGGCACACTGCAGTGCAAAGAAACAATATGGAGTTTGCTGAAAACATAATTAAATGCCTCTAATTATGAGGCAAATATATAATTTATTTGATTGAGTGCACACAAAATATGTACAAGCATTGAAGTGTGACTTTATCCCTAAGGTTTACCTGAAGTGCATCTCACTGGAAATGTACAAACAATGCCTCCAGAAAGAAGTGCAGGGAGGCAGGGTAGAAGCTTCTCACCTGCAGAGTTTCCTGGTGGCCAAGACCATGGTCATCCCAAGACAGCCGGGGCTGAAGCAACCGCGTCTCAGGAGCGCAATGTACCCAAGCCGTTCAAACCGCTGGCACAGGTGGCTGAGGTCCTGGCTGCCAGAAAAACTCCCGAGGCGAGAAGCCCTTTACTTCATATGGCATTTCTGTCTCAAAAGTATGTGTGGTAGACAGCGTGTCTAAAGACATGGAGGGACACGGTAGGACGGGGGCCGTCTCTGAATGGCAGACGATGTGGTAGTTTAAGGGTTTTGAAAATGAGCACAGCTTTCCAGATTCCCACTTTCAAGCAGTCACTGGTAGTATGGGCTGCACACCTTTAATTAGAGGGTGTGAACCTTTTCATATATAGTCATGACGGTTGACTCTATGCAAGCCTTGGCTCTGCCAGGTCCAAGATGGTTTGAAACACTAGGTGTTGTTAAGAGCCATGTACAACACATAACTGTACATTTTACTACATTTGATGAGAAATGTGGTTTAAAAACAAGCATGAATGTATTTAATCAAAGAATGGTTTTATGATTTAGTTTACATCTCTTTAAATATTAAAGTCTCATTGATCTGGTGTAGCTTCACTTCAGCTTCCCTGTGGTATTAGCTGCATCCAGGAGCTGATATTCATTTTAGGTTAGGTTACCTAGTTTGTTATTTTCTAAACTAAACTTGACTGTGAACTGGTGGCCAACCCTTGTGTGTACATAATTACTACTGTTTATAATGGGTAGCTGGTTGATGTGTTTAGTATCAGGTGCAGCGGTCCACTCTTACTCAGAATTCGAGAGCGCTCATCCCAAATGAGTCAATTTAACGGCAAGCTGGTCGGAGCTAATCGGGAATTATGTGTTTGTTTCTTGATAAATGACTTAATTCTCGGGTTCTTCCTCTCAGCGGACCAATTCAAACACTGGGCCTGAGCGAGTGTGGCAGATAATACAGCAATCTTATTAACAAGATTCAAATACTGTTGGGTGATATTCAAGCACTTCACTGGATTGTTCATCCGATAATTAAATTCATGCAAATCTGGATTGAAAGCTGTGTTGTTGTGATTAAATGCTGCCACTTCCTCATATGCACCACCATTCCAAAAACCGTTGTGTTTATTTATGCATAACATGTTGCTATCTGATGTGCCTGGTAGCAGCAAGATGCTCAGTCTCGCCTAGAAAAAGATATACTTTGACTAACACTGTCCAGCACCAGACCTCCCCTTTGACCCTTCGGGCTTCATGACTGGACATTGATTTACTCCCTCCGTGTTTTCTGGTCGGATGATCGGGGCAAAGGCACTTATCTCACTTACAGCGTAAAATGGAGTCTGTCCAAAAGTGTGATTCTGTATGGCAGATACATTTATGCCCGACGCATAATACGTTTGCGCATGCACATGTTTGCGAGTGCAGACGCAGATTCGGAGCAACAGGGTGACGTGGCACTATCAGACAGTTAGCTGTGCTTGAAATGAACAAAATAGACGTGCGCTCCTATTTTAGTTTGCTCAAGGGTAATGCGTTGGCCTGCTCTGTGCTGCAAACAGAAGAGGGTTTGTCTCCTTTTTGTAAGAGCACACTATTTTCTCTAGATAAACATGGCATGTTACGAGTTAGGCTGCGGCTCGGGCCACATTTTTCTGTCCAACCCATCTGAGCCTGAGAGAAAACTAACCGAGGCGGACAGGCATTTAGTTATTTCTGTCCGAACCCGACCCGAGCCTGATGCAGTTCATTAAACCTGCACTGAGCATATGTTACTCTGTCCAAGACATGCATGGTTAGTGCTTGTTTTCGCTAATTACAGACACGTACAGTGTTAAAAAAAACTGCGAAAGTGATCTGAACCCAAATATCATTTGTCATTCTGCTATTTGAACCCTGCCCGTCTCAACTTGGGTATCCACACTTTTACGTGTACACTATTTTACAAAAGGAAACAAATTAAGTCCAGTGTCGACTGTGAAGTGTTATGGATGAGCAGTTGTCGCAGCACTAACACTTTACCCCCGTGTATTTCAAACGGCACTCGCTGAGCAAAACTGTGACATCATCAGTGACATCACAGACACTTCCTGTTGTAATTTGTAATTACAAATCTTTAGCCCATCAGGCTTTTCATGTGCAACAATGCCACAAACTGACAGGAACATATTGAGTTGGCAAAAACATAGTCCCTAGTTCACACTGAAATCCACAGATCCCAGGCCCATATACTGTCTGTGAACTGTGCAGTGCCATGTAGTACATGACCTTTAACCCAAGAAAATGTCAAATATTCATATCTTTCTCGCTCCAGGCTACTTTGCTTCCTGTAGCCCTCTAGGTGCCTGTCATGCCCTCCAGGGCAAGGTCCTGCATTGTGAATGCAAAACTGGGGGTCACAAACAATGAATGAGAATAGGGTTTTGCCAGCGGGGGCCCTGAGGGTCTGCTTTAATGATAACTCAGTGATAGTCCAAGGCCGCAAGAAAAAGAAATACCAGTCCTGTTATAAGAGCAAGGGAATGGGGTAGTGCAGAGAACAGTGGATTTTAAAAACTTTTCTTATCAAGATGGCAAAGACGTATAAATTTCAGGCAGTTGTGATTTATATTAGATCTGTATTGTGGTTATGTTTTATTATTAATGATAAAACTTTGAATATTTTATTAGTGCAGGAGAAAAGCACACAATTCTAGCCCCCTTTCTTTTAGTAAAACAGCTGAAAATACATTAGACACATTAGACTTTCAGGTCTTAAATCACAGGATCTAATGGATGAACTCTTTGTTCTCACGTCAATGATTTAGAGGATCCATAAAGTCTTTGCCAAGAATTAAATGCAATTTCTGAAGGATGTGAATCAGTTCAAGGGTGTGACCTTATGTCTCTGTGAGGCCTGCTATCATTTGTAAGTTGCCGACTCACCAGGTACATTAGGAAAACTTTCATCTCCAATGCAATAACCCAACATTTTTTTGTGATACAATTTCGTTATTTATTGAAAGAAAAATAAAAAAAATACTCAACAGAATATAGAAAAAAATCATTTAAAAAAATCACGAAGGAAAGAAAGGAAAGCAAAATATCATCCCATCCCATCCCATCCCCTGGATCAAGGCTGCAACTAAAATCCCTGTAAAAGGTCTTTTGAGGTTTATTGAGAGTGAGTACCAAGTCTCTATAACTTGAGCAGTCGATATCTGAATATACAATTTCCACTTACGTCGGAACCCGAGCATGAAAAGAGAGAGGGTTGAAAAATCCCTGTATTTTCTAAATCTGCAATCTCCCCCTGATATTTAGATGAATGTGGAAAAATAAGACTAGTAAACAGATTCTGAGAGAGGCTTTAGCTGAATTGGTTCATAAAAAATTCTAAATTATATAGTGTTCCTCTAAATTTAAGGTTTTTATACAGTATCTGATTTCAATCATGTTTTCATTGTACACTCTCTCAGCATTAACAGGGCCTCACCTGCTGCACTCCATCTTGGTCTCAAATCACCGGTGGACACCTCATACTTTCTGTCACAGCTGCCAGAAATGAAACAGCGAGATGAGTGATTACCAGGCTCGTTCGCTCTCTCTTTCCCCTTTGTTCCTGGGCCGTTCACGTGGCTCCAGCTTCCGCGTGGTGTTTGGTGGCTCCTCGCTTGGAGAGCTGAGGGTCCCGGCCCGGGAGGGGACATTACAGGTTGCTCCGCTCTGACAGGTATCTATAGATGCCTTTGACTTTAAATTAAAGCCCAGCGTGAGGTGATCAATCATAAGAGTGCACTCTGGACAGAGCTGCGGTGTGATGCATTGGCCTCCCTCCCCTCGCCTCACAACGGTGAACGTGCGATCAGAGCTGAATTACCCCCAACGACCCACACTCCTTCTACTCTCCCCCCCCCGCTGTCCTCTATCTCTGCACACAGCCAAACCCTCCTATTTTACACTCCATGGAGAAACACCTGTTTTTTTTATTACCTTACTACACCCCTCACGCAGCCGCTTCACAAATGTTGTGTTTTTTACTCTGCAGTAACTTTGAGCTGGAAGTGCAATATATGTCAGCATGGAAGTTTATTGCTCCTCTCTGATCAGGCACAACCCCCACACCAGCATGTTACTGCAACATTTTCCTTCATGTTCAGATTGAAAGTCCTCTCGGTGTTCGAGACGCTGGCCTCATTCTAGCTGTGGAGTCTAAATATACTGTTACACACACCTTTCATCCCACATTTGTATTGTCAAATCACTCACGATTAACTTTACTGCAAATGAGACGGACTAATAAATCATATTGGCAGAGCCTTTTGCAGTCATAGTAGTATCTTTCTTTCTATGTAAAAACTTACATTTTACAGAATAAACTCATAAAAAATATGCACAAAAAAGGTATGTTTTCTTAATTCTAGTCCTATCTATTTGGTTGTTATTGAGTTTTCACTGGTTGAATTGTAAAATATCAATCCTTGATTACATTACTTTGTCATAATATATATTCAGTGTGTGTGTGTGTGTTTCTGTGTGTGTGTCTGTCTGTGTGTATATGTATAGACATGCACTAATGCTACCTTTTTCCACAAGGGTTTTTTTCGTTTTGGTACGACAAGTAGATTATATATAGGAACACAGTTCTTCTTCCAATCTTATTAATTGGTCCAATCAGCTACAGTCATCCACTCAGAGTGCACTGATGTAACTGGTTGACATAACTTAATACAGACGGAACGGGAGCAGCCACAGATGAAAGTGATGTGAATCAGCTGTGACAATTGAGAAGCTGTGGGAGTGGAGCTGAATGTAAAAAGTCTTATGTCCTTTCTCTGAGACGTCGTTGCCTGATGATTATTAATCGAGATTAAGTTCCCGACAGTTTATCTGCGTTACACAGAAACACTTTCTTTGCCACATTCCCCCCCCCCCCCCGGTCTTTCCCTCAACAGTTTTGTATAGAAGGAGGTAACATTGCTCAATTTCATGGTCTAATGAGCCTCTCATCGCATGAGGTATCATACTGGCAAACTGCATGTCAACTTAGTTATGAGAAGAGGGGGAAAATTTCAATTAGTTTCTTGTACTAACTGGTTTGGAAGACTGCCCACGCCAAACAACTACTTTAGAAAAAGAGACGAAAAGCTATTCCTCTCAAAACGTGATGCTTTTTTATTTCGTCACAAACGGGGCCTGCTCAAGCTTTTCAGATCTCAGAGCAGGAAATCCATTTATCAGTGTGACACAAAGTGTACTGTGTGACTGCCACTCAAAGATACTCAAATAGGAGAAAGAAAAAAGGAAATGACTAAAAGGAGCATCACCCTGGCTTTAGCACACATCCTCGTTTGAAGAGGCTGCTCTTGTGTCATTGCATCCAAACACAATCTGCTGTTGCAAAAACAAGCTAACACACACACACAAACCTACACACATACACACACAGTGTAATCAGAAGCACTGAACTGATACAAAATTGTAACAAGCCTGTGCAATTTTGTAATGCACCAGCACCATCCTCACTGGTCCTCACCATGAGAGATTCTAAACTCTATCCTCACATTATTTGACTGCAGACTAAGATGCTCCCCTGCTTCCATTTACGGCATCCTGGGAAGTGCAGTTCCTCAAATCCTGACGTCAAGGGTTGCTGGAAGAACTACGAGATCCTTTGTTGCCTCCTTCTCCAGTTTTGTGTCAGATGTGATGAACAGAGAGCAGGAAGCATCCACAACACCGCACACTGTCATTTTCCTGTGTCGGAGCAGAGAGGTTTCCTTTTTTGGAGTCGTGGGTAGTTTCTTAACATCTCACGGTTGTATCTCTGCACAATCGCTGGAAAACTTTCCATTCGGAGTTTCAAACACAGCTCAAATGGATACATTCAGGAGCAGAAAGTTTCTCCACTTGCTATAAAAGTACAATGAGGGCAGGGGAAAGAGATCAGACATGAGAGCCCTGTTAAGTTTCTTCCTGAATGGAAACACATTTTCAAGTGGAAGGATAATGGATCAGATTTGCCCTGAGTGGCTTGGGCCGTGTGTATAATATGAACAGAATCAGCCAGACGCTGTTCGTATTGTATTGTATTGTATTGCTCCAATTGCATATAGTTTCCAGAAGCAATGACTGGACACCTACAAAGAAACAAACAAAATGTCCCTATGCAGATGACCCTTTGTGCGGCACACTGTTTGACCTTTCTGCTGACTTAGCGTGTGTCCTTGTGGACTGCTCCAAGGCCGAGACATACATTGCCTGAGTGGACTTTCAGGCGCTCTCCAACCCATTCAGTCAACGAGAAGAAATTACATTTCCTGATGGTCTGCAAGCGAGACGATGGAAGTGCGCGAGGGCTTAAAGAGGATGTGTGGAGACGCACAATCAGCTCAGAGAAGAGCCCACAAACATGCTGTCAAAGTGCATCCCGTTGAAATTACATTTTCAATCCCACTCGGAGACTTTTGACCTCTGTGAGCTTTGTTTGTGAAGCTTTAGCCGCTTTTCAAAGATCTTGTTCCTGGCTTTTTGTTTGTCACATGCATTGAGTTTCACATTTTCCTGTAAGCTCAATGCTGCTGTATTAATTACCGCTTTAATTGGATAACATACAAGTATACTAAATTAAAAATATCTTAAGTGTGCACCACATCTCTGCAGGGACAATATGTCCTCCCAGGAAAATTATGCTGTAAACAAAGTAAAAAGAAACATTTAGATTAAAAAGAGAACATAATTTCCCCTTATTGTCTGTATCTGCGAGCGCCGAATTCTAAAAGTGTTTTTTGTTGGTGTCGAACACTTAGGCAGAGTAAACGTCCTACCTTTGGGGATCACTCTTTAATGCTGTTGGGAATTAATTCATCTTTCTGTCATCTCATCATTGTCTGCTTGCCCATTTTATTGTGCACTCGTGATACAACTGTGCCATGATTAACAGCTTGCCAATCACGATCCAATTTATTGGCTTGAAAGTGATTTGGGAGCCATACCTAAAAAGTTAATGAAGCACATTCTCAAAAAAAAGAAAAAAAAAAGAACGAGATTTATAATCAAGCTAAAATCAGAAGCTGCTGGTGAAAGAGTAGAATCTACATGGGTTTATTGGTGAGTCCACTGAAGACAAAGAGAGTGAAGTGCAGCCTAATGCCATGATAATTACCTGAGAATACTCGTACTAGGCTTCCTGCATGTGAAAGCTGGAGAGGTGCTATTAATGGCATGAAATAAATGGTCGTAGAAGACTTCATGGGGATTGGAAGCTGTCATCCACTCTGCTGCTCAGAGGAGTCGGACTCATACAACCTGTCTAATTGCCACATTTCAAGGTTGCAATTATATTTCTATAGCAGTAATTATACTATCCCGTCTTTAGTTTGCACGTTCAAATACGCTGATACACTGCTCACATGCAGTTCACGCTGACGTGCTCACACATGCATGAACCATAGACTGTATGTAAAGATGGATGACACGTCTCCACCTTCTCCCACGATCCATCGATGAGTCCAAAACATCCCGGATACAAACGCCGTCATCTTATGCAATTGGCACTAGAGTCTGTGCAGGACTGACAGTAACAAAGCTGCAGATACACAAGCTTGACCAATCGGGAGTCAGTCTCGGCTGTCAATCATGATGTTTCACCCCATTTATAGCTTCAATTAACTAATTAAAAAACAAAGTTACCAGAAAAGTGAACACTTGAACAAACATTAGTGAGATAAAAACTACCCAAAATGACAGAAACCATCTTTGAGAAACAATCTTTTTCATGTGTGTTTTGACTTTTTATACACACACACACACACACACACACACACACACACACACACACACAATATTAGATCATATATAATAGGATTGCAGGTAGTCATAGCGCTTGTTGTACCGACAAACAGTATGTATGTTCAACAACCTAAGGTTAATTAGCAGAGGCAGAACTACCATCCACTAGAATGGGATTCTTTTGATTTTTAAGGTAAAATGTTTTCTTGCCTCTTCAGGAGCTGTTGTTGTGAATCTTTACAAAACATCTTGATTGCCAACATTAGAACTTTGACTATTCTGTTTGCTTTGGCTCTCTGGCACGAATTACAATGTAGTAATAGTAGAATCTAATGAACCTGAAAATCAGTCCACCTATTCATTTAATACACTAGAAAGTTGCTACTGTTTCATGACATCATATCCTGGCCCACTCTCCCGCCCACTCTGTTGCAGTGAATCTCCTTTGTGCCTGTCGTGTCTTTGTCTTAATGTGATGCACGTGGCTCAGTTCAGAGGTGAAATGATGTGCAGGATGAGAGATCAGTAGCTCCCCGTGGATAAACCTGCCAACCGCTCAGGGCACTGAGTATTGTGTCTCTGTCTCTCTTTCTTTCTTTCTTTCCCTCCCTCCCTCTCCCTCCATCTCTGGTCACCTCAATTGCTCCAGTCACCACTTTGATTCATGTATTTCACTGTTGCCTCTCCCTGATTACTGCCCCAGTCACTCCTCCTTGCTCCCCACTCTCATTCTTCCCATCTCCATTTGTCTCATCTTATCTCCCCCATCCTTTTTCTCCCGCAACCGTCCCCCCCCCCCCCCCTCCTTCAGTCTCTCCCTCTCTCTCTCTTTATCTTAACCCCTCCATCTCCTCCGCTGGCCCCCTGCTCTCATCAGACCCACACAGAGAGTGATGCACAAACATCATCCTTCAAACCTCCAATGAGTACCTTGTTATCATCTTGTCCCCACAGCGCCTTTCTGTCTGGCTCCGTCTCAGCTTGGATTCCGTCACTAATGGGACCGCATCATTTTCGACAGCTGCAATTCCTCAGCGCTGACAGAGATGTGGTGCAGCTCAGAGAACACAGCTCAGAGGGATCGTAGACTAATGCCTCTGTCTGATTTACACATTTACAAAGGCCGTTTTAAAACATTATTTCTCTTTGACGTGCCGGTGCTGTATATGGAAATGCCGCATTGGCCTGTAAAAACACGAGTTTATACAGCTCGCTCGTCCATGTTGTCCTTCTCGATCTTTCGTCTCTTCTCGTTGCCTCATCTCGCTACCGTCTGAAATGTCATTTTTTTTTTGTAATTAAAGGGATGCCAGACGGCAAACTCCATTTCAGAAAACCAAATGCATGACATATTTATGGGATGTGAGAATGCAGCGATAACAGACGGTTGCTTTTTCGGGGGGAAGCTGTTCAAGGATCAGACGTCTTAGAAGTTTGCATATGGCTCCTCAGATCTGCAGAAGAGAAGCTGAGTCAAACTTCATGAAAGCTGTAACAATAACGTATTGGTTTCTTCTATCCCTCGGCCGGCTAATTGTTTCGACTGGGCCTGAAAGGGCAACAACAAAGACTTCCTGAACGTGCCAATCTGTTATTTCTTTTGATTCATTCCCTTTACTAAATTGACTCGTTTTTCTCGAGTATCGCGCATCACACATCATCACACAAACAGCTTTCTCTGCTGTTTTCTAAATTACGCTTTGCTATTCTGCTTCTTTTAAATGTTCAGGAAGAAGTTACTATGTTTTTCTTATGAGCTCCATTTTGACAGGTTCACATTTGTCTTACTTAACAGTAATCCCATGCACATACAGTATATCCACTGATATGAGTTATTGGATGCAGTCATGGCTACTTTTATCCATACTGACTGTGAAGCGATCCCTTTCTAATTTGTAAAAATAAGATTTCCATTCTCTGTGAACGTGTTTTCAACCTAATCTAATATAAGTCTCCAGCTTGAGTTAGAGAACAAATGTTTGGAGTAATTGCAAGATTTTTGAATTATATTTCACAAGTTCACTTTCTTTTGGATTCTTTGTGGAATTACCAAAGGAAAAGTCACAAAAACTAAAAAGAACAGAACAAGTTCAATGCATTTGAGTTTTCTGTTTGAATATCATCACACGCCATGGATTCAGAGTTATTCTGTGAGCTGCATATTGACTTATTTCTATATTTCTATATTCTATATTTGTTTTATTTTTACAAATAAAGACGTTGCGAATTAGGATTTTTCTGTTCCTGTTTAGACCATTACCATGTTTGTATCGGCAACTATTACTGAGTGAAGTATGAGGAGATCTATGAGGATCCTCAGTTGCGGTGGCTGTCCAGTGTGGAGATGACAGACGCACATGTGTGGTGTTTTACCGTAGACTTTTTAAAAAGTGGTGTGATGTCTTTTTTTTTTCTTCTGGGAAGGTTTAAAGCCAACCTTCAAGACAAATTTAGAAACCCATCTCCAGAGTTGGACTGGCAGAGATGGTAGCACCACTCGGAGGGATCATTTTAATTTCCTATTGGCGGGTGACGGGCAGATCACACAGTGAACTGGGGGGAGCTGTGTGTTGAAGCTTATCGTGTTTGAAGAGAGGCAGGTACACTGATCTGTGTTAATAATGTGCTGGTGAGAGCCGCTCATCCAGCCAGCAGTTATGGCCGGCCAGTGTATTACCAGTGACACCACAGATCAGACTCCATTTGGCTCTGCTTGGCCTGCGCTCATTAGAGCAGACATCCTACAGGAGACTGTGCTGGTCATATATACACTGCCCTTTAAAGTGTGGTCAAAGAGCATCTGTATGAGCCTAACAGACAAAGCTTTCAAGCTGTTATCAGATAAGAGTCAGTAATGTATAATGTTAGGTAATACGCCAGAGATCAGGCTTCTGTTTTATATATTTTTTATATCATTTGGCTTCAGTTACACCAAAACCAATGGAGGCACCCTTGTGAACAATCAAAGAAAAGATCCAATATTCCATATGATGTGTTTTCCTTTACATCAGACTCCATATTTCAGAGAGATTACTCTCATTAGACTCCAGTTGCATCGAATGTTCAGTGGTGGCCTGTTTATTCCTCACTTATAGGATCTCTGGCTCATTGGTGATTTCACTTTAATCAGGATTCTAAGAAGAAAACTTTCATTTATTTATTTATTGGAAAAAAAGTCTCTGAGCTTCTTGGAGCGTGAACAGAGCTGCAGCGTTAAATATTTCAATAAACAAGTAAATCTTAAATATTTCATGGGCAGAACGATTGATATGAACTGAAACTGTGTTATGAAACATTAAAGGCTCTGTGTCCATCTGAACTTTACAGATTCACTGGCTCTCTCCGAGCTCAGCTTGTGCCACGGCCTCTGTGGCCGTATTTAAGATTGGAGCGCCTGGAGAAAACACATGCATGATTGTTAGTGCACTCATACATCATGAGAGGAGGAAAATTTGCTTAATAAGAATCTGTTCTCTCCCTCCCAGGCATTTTTCCCTCATCTCCCCCCTGAACACTCCCCCGCTACTCCTTTCTCACCCAACGCTGCTCTCTCTCTCTCACTGGGGTGAATGCAGAAGAATAAGAATGCGTAGGATTTCAAAGGGTGTAGAGAGAAAAAACAAATTCAAGCATGTGGGATGTGGCCAAGTGGAAAAGAAAAAAGCTGATTTCTCCGCAGGGTTAGGGACTAGGAGGAGATGGGTTTATCTGCAGGTCCGAAGAACATTTATGGCTCTCCGCAGAGATGCAGCCCTGCAAAGCTCGGTGAAGCTGCTGCAGCACTGATTCACTCTGATAACACTCTCTGCTCTTTACTGGTGTTCAAATCCCAAACTTAATTACGATGAGACAAAATGGAAATAAATTATATTATGAAAATATCACTGCGTATTTGCCCTTCAGTCATTTTGGTATCTAATTAAATTTGTTTTTGTCTTTGCCTGTATTTCCCAAGTTTGACTTGAAGTAATATGAAGAGATAAGATAACACGTAACAATAACAGATATAATAAAATCATTTTTAGGAGCTATATTTTCAAGGTAGATCCTAATAAACTGAGATGCATGCATAGCTTATACTTTGTTCGTTGATGTCATCTATATCTTATCCTTGTGGAAACCAGAATAATGACTTTGCTGAGCCATATTAGCACAAATGCATTTAAGAAATCAGTCCATCCATATATTATCTATACCACTTATGCTTTAAACTAATAGTTCACCCAGAAATGAAAACTCCCTCATTATCTACTCACCACTATGCCGATGGAGGGGTGGGTTACTGATTTAGGAGTCTCAGGGGTAAACAGGGTTGCAGCAGAATCCAATACAATTGAAGTCAATTGTGAGTCCTTCTTCAGACGCAATACAACAACAGAAAAAAAACGTAACATGCCTCCATACTGCTCGTGTGGTGTCTGAATCTTTGGTCACCAGTTACTTCTGTTGTATTGTATTCTCCTCTAACACTGTTTACCCCAAGTGTTTTGTGGACTCAAACCCCTCCATTGGCATAGTGGTGATCTATCTATCAATCAATCAATTTTAGACCATAGTCCAATTAAGTTAACCTCAATCTGTATTTGGGTTGTGGGAGGAAGCCCACACAAACGTGGGGCGGAACCAGTGGAGAACATGCAAAGTCAGCACAGAAACTGGAATTCGAACCAAGAACCTTCCTGCTGTGAGTCAACAGTGCTAACCACAGCATCACCGTGCTGCTCCTTTGAGACATTTAATCAAACATGATTTGATGAAACACAAAAACAAGCACTTCAGCTTTCTGCCCTGGCAGACTATCGTGTGACTGAATCGGTGCTCAAAAGCATAGACCCCATTTATTTCCTATTGCGCTGCTACAAAGTTTGGAAATAAAACTAGAATAGTCAAAAATGATGTGTTTCTGACACGTACTCCTTAATGTTGGTAAGCTTCCCATAATGCAACTTCAGTGTCTTTTGCTAGATCCTTCCTGCCTGGTAAATGCTCACATCTATCAAACTTTGAAACGCAGGCTGTCTTGGAGGCCAAAAATTTGCAAATTGACTTTAATATGTAAAATTCTTCTCTAAACATCCATCTTGCCGTCTCACCAGAACCCGAAAACCATACATTTACTTTGCTGTAAATGACAAGAGACAGAAGATTCATGAAGTCTCATTTTTTATTCCCGTACTGTCACATTAATGCGATAAATCCGATCAAAAACAGATCAACCCATCTCGCGATCAGCCTCTTCCCATGTACTTCCAGCACCTGTAGAGCCTGTTGATCCTCAGAACATCGATGTCAGACATGCTGCCTCTCTGGCCGATGGCAACAGAGGTATCGGGGATGGGGACAATGGTTTCTGCTCTTTTTATTCCAAAGGCAGTTCTACAGATATGGACAATAGCAATGAGGCACAGAATTATTCAGAAACATGTTTAAATTCAGCACTGACTCATTTGTTGAAGTGCGACATGTCTGCTGTCTCTCACCTTCCATAGTGCATCACAGAGGTGTAGTCATATGGAGTGTTGAGATTGTTCGTGTCCATCATTCGGAAGTTGTTAACAAAATCTGACGAGAAAAAAAAATCCCAATAAGTATCGACCAGACAAATAAATCGATCAATCGGAATCATGGACAATGAAGTGAGGATCTTACACTCGTTTATGTTCTCCCAGTTGATTTGGACGTACTCGTCGCGGTCGCTGCGGGTGTGCTCGTGGTAGAAGCCGAGCGCGTGCAGGACCTCGTGCTGGATGATGCCGTGTTTGATGCAGCCGTACCTCTGCAGTGACACCACCTGCTTGTCTCCAACATGACCCAGTAAAGAGGCGCAGCTAATAGCAGACAGAGGGGGACGGAGATAATTAATATGGAATGTGCGACTTGACATTTGATTAAAACAGTAATGTAATTTGCATTGTCAGCGACCCTGTGCTTACACGCTTAAATAATTAGTTTTCTGATGGTGTTTAGTTGGGAGCTGAGATGTGGCTGTCAACTGCAGATGTGTGATACTAACAACGAGAGGGGACTGACAAATGATGGAGCAGCATTTTGGGTGGCGGGTGGGGCGGGGGATGAGGATCAGAGCCGCACGTCCTGCCTTATTTAAAACTCTGTTGTACACTCCTGCCTGTTGTGTATTTAACCTGTGTACAGGATTGAACGCACATACGTAGCAGGCCAAACTGAAAAAAGATGCGAAGAGCAGCTGTAATATTTGATTAACTTTGCGTTTACGTTTTTGTGATAGTTTTGTATCTCTTGATGGTCATTTGTGTCTTTGTGTTTGTTTTACACATCTTCGTCAGTCATTTTTGCCTTTTGTGGTTCTCTTGTATCTTTTTTAGCTGCATATTAGTCTCCTAAATACTGGAGCACACAGCCCACAATCTTACAGGAAGCCATATTTACTTATTTTACTGTGCAGTATTTAAATTAAATGTTACTGCTGCCTTATTATCACTGAACAAATATTGGATCGGATTTGGTTTTCTGATATTTATTGCTGAAAGAATAAAGAAATAGGACTTTATAAATGATTGACCCATTCAGTCGTTCCCTCATGCAATGTGTGCTGCGTGGGAGCCGTTATACAAGGGCATTTAAGGCTACAGCCATGAATGTTTTATGAATTAAAAAGATGTGTGTATATGTATGCATACTGTTTGACGTGTGCTAGTGTGTGTCCGAGGTTGTGTGTTTCTATTTGTACGTAATTCCATTCATGCATGAAAGCCCTTGAAAAAAAAATAGGATATTGTTGATTTGAAATGTTATGACGTTCTGAATCCCCTGTGTGTCATTCAAACAGCTGATCTACTTCACATTACATTGACACATATACGTGTTTGGTGTGAGAGAGAGCGAGTTGACATCTGGTGGTAGCTAGTGAACTAATTCACTGAGGCAGGACGTCAAGGCTGTGGATACCAGAAGCTTTTTCAGAAAGGAAAAAAAGGATAAAGGCACCAGGGGAGGTGGATGAAGAGTTAACTACTGTTGCTGTAGCAACAGAAGATTTTGAATGTAAGAACCAGCTCAGGTTAGTGAAGAAGAAGGATGTTTAACTAGCTAGCAAGTCTAGCTCAGTGGTTCTCAAATGTAATTAAACGTTTATGAAACAAGTATTATCAGCTCACACCTTTACATATGGGTATGTATTTGTATATCATCATAAGTAAGGGAGACCAGCGTGCGACGGAAAGAGACAGAACATTAACGTCAATGTATAAAAAGAGAAATAGAGATTGTGAAAGAGTAACAGGAGCAAAACAGAGGACGTATTTTAAAAGCTCTTCTCTTATGCAATTTTCATTAGTGTCCCTCTACTTTCATCCCTATATTATAGTTGTATACTGTATCCTATACATGCATGACCTACTCTCTTCACATGTGAGTTCTTTAGTTTTCGACTCACCCATATCTCGGTTCAAAACTCAAGTATGCCCTCTGCCTAATACGTGGGACAAAGCGAATGCAGGTTTTCCATTCAATGACCTGCAGGGCGGCCAGAATCTCTTTCTTCTCAGAGTCGTCTAAAGTTGTGGGTAAAAGTATTAAATCAGTTATATCATCCACTCAGTGACGTGTTAACATGCACAGTCCAGTATCACCACCGTGTTCCCTTTAAACATTTAAACCCACCGTATTTTTCGCTTAAAAGGAAAGGGACTACCGCGTTCCCGTTAGCAGACTTTGGCCACAGACAGGTGTATGGTTTTGTAAAACACTTCATAGCGTTCCTTGTCCTTGGGATCAGCACATCTCCTTCCAGCATAAAATCAGAAGAGCCTATTACAATAAAAGACAATTGTGAAAAAACATTAGTCAAATCAAGATGAGAAATTGTTCTCCAAAAAAACATGCCTGCCATCATGGAATATAGAAAATCTGCACTATAATTGTGAGAAACTAATGTTTCCTTGCCGTCCTTGTAATGTCACGATTGAGTACTCACCATTGTTCATTCTTAGAATAGTTCCAGTAATGTCCTCCGTGTCAGACATGTCCACTGAGGTGTCTAATGAATAGAAAAATAGCAGATGTCACACAGCCCAGACATGTGATGCATTATAGAGGTTGTTTAGACATCACTGGGAAAAGGTGTGCAGAGGTTTGGTCTCTTACCATTATCAGCACCATGATCCTGTGAAAAAATAGCAGAGAAAATGAACCTTTACTTCATTTTACAGAATTTAAACTCAGTCTAGTGCAAAGATCTGGACAAAGACGGACACACCGAGCTATGGGAAACATTTCATTCATTATATAGAATACTATTTAAAACTTAGTTTAGTGCATTATTCCTTACATTTTCATCTTGAGCTTTGCAGAAGCTCAGGAGCAGCATGAGAAGAAGAGAGATGCTGGTTTTAATGGCCATGTTTGGAGTTCCAGATGTGAGTCCTGTTGAAGCCCAGTCGGGGCTGAGTTTATATGCAGCCTGTCAAGGTGTGTCAGTGTACAGAGATTAGTGGCAGGGGTTCAGTGGGCTCCGTCTTCAACACACAGCCGATGGGAGTGCCCCGCTCACCACCGCCCACTATGTCCACACAGGGATAATCTCATTCTGGGGGGATTACAGCGGCCACAGGCTGCTGTCAACTCGCTTAGCATCAGATTTCAGATAAGGCTTTTTAACCAGCAGGAGATCTCGGTCTGTCCCAAAGTTAAATCCCAAAAATAGCAGATACAACAAAAACACAAATTTCCCATTACATATTTGAGGCCCTGAGATGAAATAGACTATTTCTTATATTTTTTTCTAATCCTGTTTTCTTCTGAACATTTGATAATTATCCTGATAATGACTTTAAAATATCATATCTAATGTTAAAATGTGATCTTGTTCCATCTTCTGAAGTTGCTGCTTTTCTTTGTCACACATGACATTAAACTGAATATATTAGAATTTTGCTCTGACATTATAGAGAAAAGCTTATTTGAGTATTTATGACATAGATCTTATAATAATAATAATAATAATAATAATAATAATAATAATAATAATAATAATAATAATAATAATGAGGAAGAGGAATAGAGAAAGACACCAATGAAAATAAAACACAAACTCCATAATGATAAACATCTTCTGTAGTCTTTTATACCATGAAGACATTTTATCTGTTGTTTTTTCTTACCAAATGTTCACATTCATATCATATTTACCACCATATTTAATATCATTAATAGTTTTTTATCAGTTAAAGTGCAAACTTTGTTTTTAAGTAAGTTAAAGCTGTGCTGCGACTCCCTGAGCTGCTGTTTTTCTTCCAGCAAGTTGTGATGTCAAGCAGCAGCTTATATAACTGTTGCTATCTGGACTTGCTTTGTTGGTTGATCCAAGCAGGAGCATGTAAAAGCTGGAAAATTAATAACTGCTGCACCACTCATACCATTAATGCATCTTCTAACAAAAAAACTGTTTTCCCATTAACCTTAAACAGCCAGTGTGTCCTTTACAACCCCTCCAGATTCACAGGAGCTTTGTGGTTTACACAGGGTTTGACCGATTCCTCTGCAGCTCCATTTAAAATGTGTTGTTTCAACTAATAATAATGGGTCAATTAGTGGCCGGCTATAAATTCCACTATTCATTATTGAAAAGCTGCTGGTGCAGCACTGACGATCCTAGTGGTAAAACACTGGGTCTCGGCCGCTCAAAAACTCTGAATCCAGAAATGGGTTGTTTAGAGAGATGAGTATTCAGATTTATTGGACGCCTCGCTAATAAATCCTCGGCGTCCAGTGGGCTGTTTACAGGAGAAGAAGGATGCTGTCTGGCTTCACAGCGCCATAAACAGTTAGAGGATCTGATCTCATACGTCAAGGCCGGCAACTTCAAACAGAGATTCCATCACGGCAACCTTTACATGACGTGGTCCTCTGCTCTACATCACTGTAATGTGGCATGTATTATAGGGGAACAAAAATTACACTGTGTGTGTGTGTCTCTCTTAGAGAGCTGGAGCCTGAGGGTGCCGAATATGTGAAATCCCTTTAACTGCAGACCCAATGTACTTGTACATTTTATCATGTTTGCATCATGCTCTTTGCACATGTCAGTATATGTACTGTCCGTCTATCCGTCTGTCTGGGTCTGTCCGATGCTGGCATTCTGCGCGGTTGCACAGGTAATCCAATTTGTGTTTTAGAGTCACAGGCCAGCAGGAGTAATGCTCAATGATGTATGACCCGTCCATTTGGCTGGGCTTTATTTCTAATGCTTCTCCAACTGCAGGGGGAAGCAGATCTTATTCAATTGGATGTCAGCTCCAGTGCCACCAATGGAGACAAAAAAGATTTCTGCTCCCCAAACATTTGCACTTTGTTAAGATGGAGAGAGGCTTCAGAGAACCATTCAGAGTAAGAGGCTAGTGTGAGACTTTCCCAATATCACATTTAATAGCTTAATTGTTCATTATTTTCCTTTTGTAATATATTCTTTTTAGATTAAAGAACAGTTTTTGAGTTTTGCTTGTTGACTTGAAAGCTCCAGTCCGTGAATAGAAACACAAATAAAATTGCATATACTGAACAAAACTGCTCGTACAAAATGGCTAACGACAGACATGTAAAACAATTTAGGTACTTTTCTCCATTTGAAAGAAACAAGTCTTTAAAGGGGACACATTCTGCTCATCTTCGGGTTGATCATTTTATCCAGTGTCATGACTGTAAAAGGTTTACATGTTCCAATGTTCAGAAAACACATCACTTTCCTTTTCGTCACTGTCCATTGCTGCAGCTCCTCTTTTCAGCCTCTGTGTCAAACACATAGTTTTAGCTCCTGTCACTTTAAGACCTCCTCGTGATGAAGCCCAGTCTGCTCTGATTGGCAAACTGGCCCACTCTGTTGTGATTGGTCAACTGCGTCCAGCACATAAAGGAGATGTCGGCCTACGCTGTCTCTTTACCTGGGGCACATTCTAAATGTTTTTCTACAATTTCGAGGTTGAACAACATGTTTCCTATAAACGACGTAGACGAGCCTCAGGGTTCGTTTTCTCTGGGTCGGTGGGTGTGTCAGAGTTGTTTTGTAAAGTTCTCTACAGATGCAGCAGCTGCTGTTTCACATCAACTGAAGATGTTAGAAGTTGTTACCCAGAAACGTACACAAATGTAAGCAAGGTCACACAAAGGACAAGTAGTAATGATAGAGGTAAAATCACTTTAATCCGACAAACCTCAGATTTTCTCTCGGGTTGGTGCAGAGCTGATGGAAAACTGCTTCACTGGATCTCCAAACAAGTTCAATAACTACTTCGCCGAGTTCGTTACAGACAAAACTGTTGACCAGGTGTTTTTCACACCTAAGCTGCAGGTCAGAGTTTCTGGTTTAGTACGTTTTTTGGTTTTTGCATGTTTGACGGCAAGGGAAGCCAGAAATATTTTTGAGCGAACTCCACCCTTGCAGGACAAAACAGGAAGTGTCTTCTCAAATTCTTAGCAATCTCCCAAAACCAGACTTCAAATAAAGATGGACGAACAGAAAGCCGAAGCACCTTGATCGCCATCTAGAGACTGTTATTTTGACTTTTTATCTTGGTCCGTGTACCATCTGCTAACATGGAGGAGGCAGGGTTTATGTTTGTCAACGATGCTTTAGTCATTTTAGGTAGTTCTTATCAGAGTGATGTATGTTTAAGTGTTTAAGCTGAGACGTCATGATAAACAGACTGACTCATGATTCGTCAAGCATGTGTATCGGACTGCATCCGTAAGACATCGTCTAAGCACATTATACGTCGGCAGGCGCACACATATGCAATTACACAAATCTAATTTTAACTAGCTGATGAGCATCAGGTTTGAGGCATCGAGAGATAAAATGTGAACAGAAGCTTGTTCCACATTACTAGTATCAGAATCTCCAATACTTCTGGAATAAAGTCTTTTCTCGCCAGTCCTCGGTCAGTGTCGTCATCTTCTTCTTTCGGCATGCTGTCATTTTGAGTCCCCCACTAATCTATGTGGTACTCTATGCTGGCGTTGTCGTTCAGCAGCTCATTGTTGCGCTCCCTTACTCCTCCTGCGGCCTCCGGTATCAGTGGGTCTGCGGCAGCGGCGTCCTGTGGGGCTGCGTAGGCCCCATTGTTGTTAGAGAAGGCAGCTTTGTCCCAGCTCCTCTCTTCAACTGTCTGGTGGCACAATGGGCACGTGTCCTGGATGTAGAGCCACTTCCTCAGGCACGCCGCATGAAAATAGTGCTGGCAGGGTGTAATGCGGGCCGAGGTGACGAACTCCTGGTAACAGATAGAGCACACGTCATCAATGTGCTTCAGCTGGTCCCGACGTATCTCCGGCAGGAAGTTTATCTTTTCAAAGGCTGTGCGGCGGTTGATGAATGTCTTCCAGCCATTCTTGGCCTGTAGGTATATTCTGCAGAAGGTGCGCAGGCACATTATGGGGGCACAGATCTTGCTGCCCACATGGGACATCATGGCGTAGGCCCCGTTTCCTAACATAATGAAGCCGAACAGGCACTGGATGATGTTACCTGCAGAGTGCACATAGTAGATGTAGTCATCCAGGTTCTCCCACTGGCCATCATAGGAGACATCAACTGTGTACAGGACGTAGACCGTCAGCGACACCGTCACCTGGAAGGAGGGAAATTAGTTACACATGGCTGTCCTCCTAAGAATCAATGCTGCAGACATCTACTGAATCAAATATTCATGGCACCATCATTGTTTTTCAGAAACAATAACGTGAACAGTATCTCGATTTTTATCTTCACACCATAGTAACAAATAATAAACTGAAAAGTGAACTGTGTTTTTCTTTTCTTTGTTGGACTCTAAAAACACCTTTAACAAGAGCAAGTTGTTTGATCCAAGTTTGACTTTAATGCCAGTCGATGCCTCTGTTCTGGTGCAGAGCCCGTTCAGATCCGTCTTGTTTTTCCAATAAATTGGGTGAAATAAATATTTATATTTTGAAATTAATATTTGTCTGAGATATCGTCATCAAATCTTCATGAGAAAGAAATGTTATTGACGTTTGATATTTCAGTTTAACCTTAAACTGAATTAAAAAAAACTATAAATAATATGAAAAAACAAATACAACCATGAATATATCTCTCGAATTGACACAACGAACATATTTCTTTTTACATAAAATCTAAAAATAAAAAGCTGACAACTAATCTAGCTGATACTGATATCTGTGAAAGACCACAGAGCTGTTTTTCTGAGAGTGATTTATGCAGGACATATGCGCTACCAATGGTTTTACACTAATCCACTAAATTACGAGTGGCAGTCACATGCCAAGATGTGACTTCCAGCAAAGTAGACATGGATGTGATCAATGCTGGATTTAAAATTTTAAAGAAAATAAGCTTTTCAAATAGTTAATTAGCAAAGAAATCCACTTGAAGGTACACATGGTACGTTTTATTGAGTAACACTAAACGTAACTTAGTGTTCTGAGAAGTTTTGTGTCACCAAATGGCTGATCTGCTCGAGTCTTAACTGCAAATCCTTGGTCAAAATTATGAAACAAAACTGGTCAAATAAGCCACAGAGAAATAACTCATAATCATCACTGTTTCTTTTTACACAAATCAACGACACCCTACCATGAAAACCAATTATGAGAAATTGATTTGAAAGTTTACAGGTTGAGAAACAGGAAGTAGCAACACTTCACTGTATGACTCAGCAGGAAGTACTGTATCAGAGCGTGTCAGTCATCAAACTAAATTCAACAGCAGATTCACTGCCCTCACCTTAAGGCAGACCTCCAGACAGTAGGTGATGACGGCGAACAGCCAGGTGTTGAGGGTGTAGTGTTCCCAGAGAGTGTAGCTGAGCGCAATGGGGAGCAGAAATAGTGCCAGGCACACCAGCAAGGAAGGGGAGTGGCGGTGAAACGAGAAGACCTGGGAGGTGCAGAGGAACATCAGGACGGAGTTGGTCATGCCATGGAGGATGTGTAGGAGTGCTATCAGTATACAGTATGTGCTAATGATTACCATTTACTGATTTACGGAGTTTCTGTATCTGCTATTTTGAATAGAATGTTTGGAAAAAAACAAGATTAGGAGAAATCCATCTTAAGTATCTTAATTCTGTTTATGTATCACTAGAGCAGCATTTTCATTGCTTTGTATTCTGGTGATACAATGACAATCTAGCCATTCTATTCTATCAGATCAAGGTCAGATCATAGGTTCTAGATCAAAGGAGAACCCATTCCAATAGTGTCTGAGAAATAGGGCTGAGTCTATGTGATGAACCGAGAGGTAGAGAAAGGGCTCAACTGATTTGATCACATGTATCACTGTAAGGGAAATGTAACCTTTGATCCTGCACAATGCAATCATGTTCATTTCCCCTATGTATTGATCATGTACAATGTAAACCTGTTGACTGAATGAATCTCGGCCTGATTGCCTAAGGCTCTGTGCCCACCCTGATGTCATCAGAAGATCCTGACATTTGGCTTAAGAAACAACCTCAACCAGAGGGGGAGGAGCGAGCCAAAGGTATAAAGAGAAAGAGCAGCTTCCCATCGGTGTGCGTATTCCAAACCAACCGTTGTCTTGTGCACCATGCTCTGAGCATTAAAGTGTGACAGTAACATAAGAGATTTGTGTCTCGTTCCTCGATGTCAGAGTGGGATTGCGAAATTGCCACGACAATCACATAAGGTAATAAGGATTACAGTAGATGCCAATTATGCACCTCAACGTTAAGGAGTTAAGCAATGTGTAGATGCCACTTGGGGCTTCATTTATAATATAGTGTGTAGATGGCGGTAATGCACCTTGACGTTGGTTGCCACCTGCCAATAAACCAAACGGAAGAGGAAGAGGAGGGAATGTTTGGGTGCACCTTGGTGTTGGTTGCCACCCACCAATGTACCAAGTAGAGGAAGAGGAAGTGGTCAACTATTTCTATTGCCATTATCACATAGGGTCAAGAGGTAGAGTAGATGGCAGTAATGCACCTTGACGTTGGTTGCCAGCCGCCAATAAACCGAACTAAGAAGAAGAAGAAGAAGACTTAAGACATCACAAATGTGGATTTTCTACATTTTGAGAAAAAAAGAAAAATCCTGTTACGAGGCTGCAGCCGTTCTGACTCGATAAAAGATTTTTCATGGGTGAACACCCAAAAGTTCACTGTGGCACCATGCTGCCATGTATTATTTCCACAGTCACATTTTGCAGTTGAATATGATGGGAAAGGCGAGAGTGAGGGACCATTAAAAAATAGTATGATGATAAAAATGTTTGACATTTTGTCACCTATGGACCATAAAATGTGATATTTGAGCCAGTAGTGTACGTAAATAGAAAAAAACAACTTATATTCTGTATTTGAGGCAGGCAGTGTAACATTATGAAAATGAAATCATAGTGTAATTTTGCATTAGAGCTGAAGCTCTTACATGATTCATCGATCCACACAAAATTAATTGGCAACCATTTTTCAATCAATGGTTGGTCCCAGCTTTTTACAATTTGAATATTCTTCATTATTTTTGTCGGCTTGGGAAGACAAGACTTTAATTATCAGTGTGACTTAAACAATATTAATAGGTGGATGGGGTTGGTGGGGAGAAATGTGGAACAGATGGAAAGTTCTGGCACTTTGTTCCCGAGCATCACACAGCAGCGGTGGAGATGCCCTATTAGCCCTCCGCTGCGTTAGAGTACAACTCCGTCTTTCTCTCTGACACTGCGTGGGCAGCCGAGGACAACAGTCAATGAGCAATATCAATTTACATAATGGACTATTAGACAATGTGCTTAACATTTAGAAATGCTACACTGGTGTTCAATGGAACTGTGTACCAGGAAGTCAGCAGCCATGATAACCACCCTGCCTCTGCTCTTGCTCCACCTACAGTTGGACGTCTGACCCGACTCACATGCCCTACTTGTTCTCCCTTCACTTGGCTTTTGCGCTTCATGTATAACAATTAACTATAATGTTCTTTGCAGTTTTGATCCTACTCATTAAATGCCAGTCTTCATATAAGCCAGGCATTTCTATTGTTCTGTCTTCACTGACGGACGAATTTCTCATCTAGTTGTATGTCTTCTTTTTTTTTTGTTGCAATAGTAAAGAATTTATTTGTTTATCTCTCCGACAAAATCTTTGAAGACTTTCTTAACGTAGCTCTCTGCCTGTCTCCCGCTTTCTTTCTTTTTTCCTCTACCGGAGTCAATCTCAGAAAGTACACAACATCTTGTTCACACTAACTGACATTCAGACAAACAGGAACAAATAAATTGAATACATACACGGTTTTAATTGGTGTGAATTGCCAGACGCGTCAGAGCCGTGAGAATAGTAAATTAAATCAGGTGTATCATTGTAGTAATGCAATTGATTAAGCCACAATCCAGTTACACTGTCCATTCTGGGAATAATTGTGTTTGATGGATGAGGTATCAAGTGCTTTATGAAGTGAATTTGAAAGGGATACTGTTTAATGTCTTTTTGCTGAGAACATTGGATGGTAAAAGAAGATGGTACAAGTGAATGAACTAATATTATTATAATATGTCTTTTGAAAAGGCTCAATTAGAGCTGGAGGTATACACATGCATGTATTATTTTGCCAAATATGAAATTAAGTTAAAAATATCTGTACTTAGCCATTAGTTATTTTGTCCCCAAATACCTAGTACAAGTATAATTGGTGTCCATTGACTGAATATACTGAAGTGGCCTCAGCATGTGCCTTTCTCAAGGGTATCAAAACAGATTTTGTCAGTATTGTGAAGCTGATGAACTAGACATATCTACTGGATTTGGAATTTATTACATTTATTGACATTCTTTTAGAATCAACTTGTTGATTTTCTCTAAAATGTCTGAGGAGTATATTTAATTTATTTCTTTTATTTTTTGTTGAGAATAGCAGTCATTGAGAAAATCCGAATCTATAAATATGGATCTAATTTTTGTTGGAAGATGTCTTGTCCAATGAGTCTACTCTTAAGTTTCCAAGTGTAGACTTAACAAGTGTTCATTTTAATGTCACAGAAACATTTTATATCTACAGATCTTAAATTCAGATTTAACAAGGTTGAAGATAAACAAACCGACTTTAACAGAAAACCTGAAAATATCAAAGTGCTGCAAAGACTTTAGCGTAAACCCCTGGAGTGAATAAATCTGGATTGTAAGTAAATGATGTCAAAATATGCCTCACATCTGTTTTTAGCTACAAACCTTTAATCCTGACTTAACTTTACAAAGATACAATGAGTTTCTGTTTGTCTGGTTTCTGTGTTTACAGCAGTTACACTCTCAGGGCTAATGGGCGGTGCACATGCAGTTTCAGGTGGCCACTGTTGGCAAGCAGCTTATTGTATCACTTTATACAGTGCAGGGGTCTTATCTGTCTAACACGCTTTATAAGGAGGTTTCTTTGAACAACTTTCTGGTTTTCTGTATGGCTCATTTTGCGATGTCGTGTCGCGCTGAGCAAAGCACTGTAGGTGGGCAGATATAGATGTAGTATCAAAGTCAGCCTTTTACTGAAGGATCAGCAGATCTGTTCTTGTTATATCTTCAACCACAATACTCTTGTGTTCTTTAATAGAGAGATGCTGTAACAGTCAGTAGTTATTTCTGCCTTAAGTGAAATGTTAAGGAGTGTTACACCTGAAGTCATGTAAAGTCAGCTTCCTTATTCTCCTGCGTAGAGACTGACTCGCGCCAATTTTTACCTTTTTTGTGTTTTTAAATGTTTTTTTTTCTAATCTTTACAATTTGTGCAGGAAGGTCACTCTCACAACATGCAAGAGATTCAAAGTGTGAATAATAAGAGTGACAGAGAAGTTCTCAGGTTAGAGAAAGAACTGCATTGATACCACAACTGCAGCTGAAACTATGAGGCCTGATCGTCTGCGTGGACGGTTACAACATTATAGCATCAGCATGTGCGAGCATGTGTTAGAGCCACAGTGTGAGTGAGCACAGCTTCATTGGTTCATTATGAAACTGTGGTAGGACAAATAAGAGTATAGCGGCCCGCTCGTCTGTGGTCCCCCCTCTGCTGCTGCCAACAGGTGAGTCCACAGATTTGTTAAAAGGCAGTTGCATGGTTCAAAGGAGACAAACAGTCTCCCCTTTGATCTTTAACTTGACATCTAAGGTGTAGAACCCAAAACACTTCGCCACGCCGCTTCTCATTTCATAGCAAAATGATGTAACATTATTGACACACTTTACTTATAGGTCAAGCGCTCATGCAGTAGATCAAGTTGACAGTGATCACCCTCTGCTTGATCAGGAGACAAACTACTTCAGGTGCTCTGATGCATTCTAGACTGTATATTTTGACACTGAACTGGTCATTAGAGGTCAAATATGAGCTTTTCTGCCACGTTCGAATTTTGAGTAAAAAGTGATACCCCTACTACGGACAACTCTCCAATTAACCCAACCCCCAATTAACCCAACCCCCAATCAGCATGTCTTTAAACTGGGGGAAGAAGCTGGAGTACATAAGCATACATATAGAAAACATGCAAACTCCACACAGAAAGACCCCTGGAGAAATGGGATTCGGACCTAAAACTTTCTTGCTATGAGGCGGCAGTGCTAACCATATTAATAGTTGTGTACTTTTTTTCATTTTGATTAGCACAGATTTTCTTCTTCTTCTGTCGTCCTCATAATCTTCTTCTTTGCCTCCTGCTTTAAATGCCCCAGTCAGTGCCTATGAGCTAACTTACTTAAGTCTTTCACCCAAATGTAGAAAATCCCCTAATGAGGCTTTAGGCACTGCTATTTTTCATCTTCATCATTTTGCTGAGCTGTATTTAATATCACATACAATAAGCACCCTTCAGTTAACAAGGCTCAGTGGAAAAAGAAAAAAAAAATCCTTATTCATTAAATCTCAAAAACTCTCATACCCAAATTAATTTGCACAGGACTGTACCAGTTTGTGTTTCGAGATATTACAGTACGTGTCAAGTCCATTAGTTTTGGGTTCGGTGTTGTGCTGCAGTGTAGCTAACTTGTACTAAAGAGGCATTCCCCAGGTCTGTGCTGCTGATACTGGAAGACCTGTTACCCTCATTTCCAAGAGCAGAGCTCAGTGAGAAATCTGTAAAACCCATTTCCTGCCTGGCTTAGAATAATGAGGTGTTGGAGCCTGCTGGCTGGGCTTAGCTGCACACCTCCCCAATGGAAAGGTTATGGATGGTATATGGGCACACACTCACACATACACTCAAAGACATGGACAGATGCCCCCTGGAGGTGTTATGGATAGCTGCATATTGCAAAGCCATCCAGCAGGCAGCACTGTCAGCCAGCCTCTGCTGTGGGCATTGATAGGACAATCAGTTCTCTCCGGAACTGCCACAGCCAATCGTGAGACACTTTCTTGGCGGGCGGCACCCAATCTTCTGAGGTTTGCCAGATACTCTTATCCTCGGTGAGCCGGTTGCTGGCCCGCTGCACGCCAACCATAAAGAAAGCTGCTGCCTTCCGTCAGCCAATCGTGTGAGTTTTGGCCAGAGTTAGGCCTATCAACAGAGAACTGCTGCTTGGTTACAGCCAATCTGGGCTTTATCCTTCCCTACAGATGTCCGATTAGTGCTGTTTAGGGAAATCAACCTGCCACAACAGGCCTGCCATGCCAATGTGGTGCTGTGAATGGACAGACTGGTAGAATGGGATAGGAAGAAACCCACAAAGACTTACTTCACTGTAACACGCTGATACTCTGTCATTGAGTGTTTGACTGTGTATCGATGTTGGCAGACAAAGTGTAGTTTCACACCTCGGCTACGTGACCTTTCTCGATAATACCGCGAGCTAGCTGGCGTCGTTTAGCTGCCGAGGTCTTTCTTTCATAAAATAATAAATACACCAGCACTCGTGTACTCATAAAGGCCAGTAAGTTTATTCCTCATAAAACTGTTCTGGCTTACACTAGCCAAGGACATGTTCAATGAACTCTGGTCATGTTCTCTTTGATGAGCCTATAACATATGGCTGCACCTTAAGTTGACAGGCATTAGATCAGATGATAGTTCAGAGGTTTTACAGTCAATCAAACTTTCTGTTTCCACTGAAATGTACTTCATAGTGTGTGTGTGTGTGTGTGTGTGTGTGTGTGGGGGGGGGGGGGGGGTGAGTGTGTGTTTGTGTGGGTGTGTACTTGTACTAGTGTCTTTGTGGGGACCATTTTGAACCTACAACCTACAGAGTGAGGAGATTTTGGGAAAGTGAGAAGATTTTGGCCGTTCCTCACGTTCTGTCCCACTCTTAATAAACTGTCTTAGGGTGAAGACTTGATTTTAGGGTCAGGATTAGAAGTTTAGCACTCAGCACAGCATCACAATTTTCAATGAAGTTAACTTTACACTCTTATCTCATTTCTTGTTTTTGTAACACCTTGAACTTTATCTCTACATCTGAGAAGCGGTGCACCTATTTTTACACCAGTATTTCAAATTTTTTTTTATCAAACATTAAAAAAATCGATCATGTTAGGTTTGTTATTAAGAATGTTTCAAATTATGCTTGTAGAAAGAGGTTGACATTTTATTAAGCATCAGGTCATCGTTGGAAAAACAAAGAAGATAAAAAAAAATTTTCAGAGACGACATTGTGTCGCAAAAACACAAGTGTAACTGATATCAATATAAATACTCCATGAAATTTCAGAGCCCTATTACTGTGCATGCTGGCTCACCGGCTTGGCTTACAGGGACACTTGGTACACAGCCATCACTGATGACATTTGTTCCACCTGTGCTTTTCCTGCTATGATAAGTCACAGTATCTGCAGCGAGGAAGATCTGTAACTCAGGAAATAAATGTAATAACACTCTCTCTTTTTTCTTTCTTATGTAGTGCTGGTTTCAAGGTCTCTGAAACTGTAGTTTGTTATTTTTTTGTCTTTAATGTTGCCAGTACCATCATGAATGTTCAAGCATTAATGAAAGCTGATGAAGTTGACAGGAGGCTGCAGTTTTACTATCAACATTATAGACTTAATCTGCTATTGATCCATCAATTATTTTGTTTTGAAAATGTCAGAAAATCTTAAAAAATTCCATTACAAGCAACCAGAGTGCACAGATTTGCTTACTACCAACTATCCAAACTTTCCGTCACTCACTTTTTTGTCATAGCTACTCAAACAACAGGATTTAGTTTTTTTTGATGCAAACATTGTGTGTAGGCAGCAGGTGTTGCAGTGTTTTCTGCAGCAGGCTCTCCCAGCATTAGTGGAGTGCGAGGGCTGTATGCTTCAGCACCATGGACAGATCCGGCACAGTCACAGCGCTGCTTCAAGCCAAACGCCTCGCAGCACCTCGCAGCGCCTCGCAGCGTAAACCTCAAACATTTGATTTGGAGTAAAAACCAAGCACCTACTAACGGCCTTTAGTCAATACATGACAGGAAACCAGGCTCGTCTGTGTCACTTCCTCGAGACGGCTCGCACGACATCAAGCCTACATGAACATAATGGATGCAGCTGTATGCAGTCAAGCTCCATAACCCCTGCTGTGGAGCGCCGAGTAATATGTCCTCCAAATCTCCCCCACCTTCACCCTCTACAGTCATCTCTCTTTCCACTTCTTTCCATCTCAGCAGGGCTGTGACAGGTTCACACTGGCCTAATTTTAGAGTAACAAGGAGTTTGTGCGTGTGGGTGTGTACTCGCTTTTGCTACCTCTGTAGGACTCTTTCCTAGTTTATATACGCAGGACCATTAGACCTGATGCAACCAAAACCTGATCCTAATGAGACAAAATCCAATTTCTGAGCTCCTGGTTAAGATAAGAAGTAAGATGTGAATTGTTGTTATGGTTAGGCTGTCCAAAATAAAGTTTTATGTGTGTGTGTGTGTACTTGTCTACATTGCCCAGCTATAAATAGCCCCTCTGAGAGCCACAGATGTGCACAGTTGTGTTGTGCTCCCATGGTGCCCCGTGTCTGTTGAATGATTGAACAAACTGCCCCCTCTGCTGTGGTAATGACTTATCTCAACTCAGGTCTGGTGCACATCCTGTGAGCTGGAGCAATGAAGTCTCAGGCTACAAATTATGTTTTGGGCAGAGGCATTTATTGGAGGCTTGATGCATGATGGAGCAGTTAAGACTTTATCAAGTTAAGAGTCGTAATGCCATTCCTAGGCTGAGGCTGTCCTTGAAAGAAGGCTGGGTATATACTCACAAAGTCTAACTTGGCTCTAACTTGCATACAGGAGTTTTATACCTCTTCTATTGGACATTCAAATGTAAGCTTTGGGTGATTATTAACCTAATCTGTGTTGTAACTTCTTTTGGCCTCTGTCCCGCTGAGAGGGCCAGTTAGCTCTCATTTTGTCTCGAGGAATGTCAGAGGGCATATTTCTTAAAGACGCTCGGACTTCCCTTCAGTTGTTTTCTGTCCTGCTCCATTGGATTAAGCTTGGTTGCTATGGTAACTACTGCTGATAACGTGGCCTGTATCTTTCACTGTAGAAGTGTAGTGGACTTTGGTAACTTCATTCGGACCTTGCATTGTGTAGGAGACCTATTGAATGAGGCAACAATGAGTAATTAAGAAAGATAATTAAACTAAATGAGAAAAACAGATATCAATTCAAATATGGAAAGCCAATTTTCATCAAGTACCTAATTTATTACAGCAGGCTTCTGTATGTCCCCTTTTTTTTTTCCACCTGACATTTCTGTTTTGATTCAAATAATGACAGTCCTCTCTTTCTGCCGGACAAAACATGTTCTCTGTGATGCTGCAGTCGCCGCTCCCTCTGAGTGTCTGTGTTTTTCAGCTCTACGGTGCAAACCGGGTGATAGATGATCTGTGCTGATAGCGCGAAGCCGGATCTATACAGAGTCTCGTTTACAATAACAACGTGGGCCCTGGAGTGCATGCGAGTGCATTACAGTGTGTAATCAATACGCTCTGACAACGCCTGATGTAATAATATGCATGTGCTGCTGGCAAACCATTTCAAGGCCTTACACACATGAATGACCTCATGGATGGGTTGCTTCTCAATTATACTGCAGCAAGAACCAGGTGTAGTGTAAAGCCTCCATTTTCTAAAGTGTGAGGCATGAGGAAAATAGCAGATTCCAATGCGTGGCGCCTCTGGCAACGTACCATGTTTACCCATTTTCAAAATTAAAATCCATTGGATTTGCACTGGTATAACCTGTGGCAATGTTCTGCATCATCTGAGAGGATACAGCAAATACTGTTTTACCACAACATCCCTCATGATCAAATTTACTATCAGAATGCAATATGATTCAATATCCCCTTTACAGATTTGAGGAAGATAATATTAATCTAACTACTGTTACTACTGTATGGCCACTATGGAATTATAATATAGTGAGCATATGCTAGGAGTAGATAATGGTGGGGTCTCCTATCTTCTAGTTAAACATAATCCATGCTCCTACAATATTAAATGTACACTAATCAATGTTCTATGAATCAAAGTGTGTGCGAATCGAAAGTACTCACACATTGTGATGAACCCACGGAGAGTTAATCCTGCAGATATCCTCAGACTTAATGTTTTACTATCTGTCAGCTCATCATTTTTATTGTATCACTATTTTTTTTGAAACTTTCTTTGCTCATGTAAACCTGCTTTTCAGAGGAACCAGTTATTTTCACTAAATAATATCTGGTCAGCTGTGATAAGCAACTACGTGCTGGATTTGTGGAGCATTTGGCAGCTTAAGAGCCAGGTGTGTCCTGTAGGAGTTAGCCGACCAAAATAGAGCAAAAAGCAGAGTGAATGTTGGACATTTGTCAGAAAGCCAATGTGGCTTTGTGTCTGCTGGACGTGTTGATTGGGAATTGTGTGCTGCCCAGTAGACAAAAACCCAATTACCACTGCTCTAAAAATATTTAGGCATCATAGAAAAGGAGTATAATGTTGCACAACGCGGCATCTTTTGCACCTCTGTCCATTCTGGGATATGTTGCTCTCTCTGAGGTTTCTTTTCCCCTTTTTAATAGTGTTCTTTTGATAGTTTTTGTAGAGGGTTAAGGACAAAGTGTGTCGCACCTTGTTAAGCCCTATGAGACAAATTGTAATTTGTGAATATGGGCTTGGATTGATTCAACTGTGAAATAGTTGCATGCTGCTGCAGGCTTACCTAGACTGATGTGACCAGTAGCTTAAGGTTGCTAATGTTGGCAAACTTTAATTTACTGAGTCAGTTTGTGTCATTTTATGACATTGTCCATACTTGTGCTATTTGCTATGGCATTTCATAAAAACTTCGAAACCCCCCGGCACCAGCTAGCTCATCTGGTTCCGTTGGTAATGCACATAATGCATGTAGGAGGCTTGGGTCGTCCCTTGGGTTCGATTCCGATCTGGCCCTTTCATATGGGTTTTCCTCCATTCTCTCTCCCTGTTTCACATCCTATCAATAAAGATGAAATGCTGAAAATACAGAAATATGCAGCATATGCAATACAAACCATGTTAATGCAAAAAAATTATACATTTAGTTTTCTGTAGCAGGAGCTGTTTTTACCACGTCAGGTGAAATTCTTTTGGTTCGACAGTGTTTATGGAAGTGTTCAATATCGACTCAAGACAGAAGTCTGGTTTTAAATCATCAAAGCATGTTTTAAATGTGTGTTCATCATCCCTCATCGACCATATGTAAAAACAGTGTTAATTAACCGTCGGTGTTATCTGTACAGCACTTGACAAGTGGGAGCAATCTATTTTTAAAACCTATCATTTTGAGAGCATATGGCAAACATCAAACGGTGCTGACTTTGTTTTGGACGGCTTAACAACGCTGAACTTATTTCCCTGTTATCACTGAGCATTTTCTAAGTTGGCATTGTGCAGTTTTATCACACAGCTGAAATTGGCTTTTTCCCCTCAGTCCTTTTATAACCAACTAGAAGTTTATTTCCAGTGGTCCTGGCACAGAATCGATAATAAGCTTGGTGTGATAACAGAAACAATTATTTTTTAAATTGTTGCCGTATGCAGATTGCATATGTTTTCCTCCTTGCGTGTCTTACTCACTCCTGTTACTCTCTCTCTGGCTGGCCCAGTCTGAGTAGGTGATTACGGAGCCAGAAAACTAGCAGGATATGGTTAGTGGTCCTCGGGGGTTGGTCTGAGAACATTAAACCCACAGCGACAACGAGCCCCAGCTGTTGGAGTCTTTTTTTTCCTTTTCACATTAATTTGTTTGTCAAATTTAGCATCTCTGCCACTGCCAAGAACCCCCTCTGCCACTCCAGAACCGTGGTGACAAGAGTGCTTTTAGCCAAATCCAATTTAATTTCCACTGGCGGTAGTGGATAAAGCTGTCTCCATATACCCCGACTGATTCCAAGGAAGGCCAGGCACTGCACTGGGAGCTGCTCCTTCAACACAAGGACATGATGCACACTCAAACACAACTTTGCACTCACGCACACGCATACATGCACATGTACATTTTCTCATTGTGTTTCTGCAGAGAGGGAAATTATGTCACTGTTATGGAAATGAGATAATGAAATGAAGAAAATAGAGCCACATTTTTAGCAACTGCTTCCAGCCTTTTGCTTCTCTGCTTCCTTTTTCGTTCACTTTTAACCACCAAGAAGCTATATGTGTGTGTGCGTGTGTATATGTGTGTGTGCGTGTTCGCCTGCAGAGGGTGAAGTGGGTGGGGAAGAGGGACACTCCAGCCGCAGATGCACATTTATGCAAACGCTGTATCTTAACCCACAGGTTCATGACAACATTTGCTCGACATTTAAAACAACGCTGTTAAATCACAAGCGCTTGTAGAGCAAACAAACGACTGACTTCAGAACAACTCCGCATTAGTTTGACTGTAAAGATCCACTCGATATTAAGCATTGACTTTTTTTTTCTCCCCTCCACTGTTTTGCACTTCTCACATCAGTGTTAGTGGCAGATGTGCTTCTCATGCCAATGCCAATTCCCTGACTGGGCGGATGGGGAAAAAAAGGAAAAACATCAGAAAAAAGTATCTAATTAACATCTAAATGTGCCACCAGCACACTTGTTTTTTTTAGCTCATTGCTCCCAAATGACCTCTGCTCAGCTGCTCAGCCCACATGAACGCTCACTCTACTAACATCTTGTAATTTTGCTCTGCGTGTAGCCTCCTAATGACAGATGGAGAAGAGGAGGGTGGCTTAGAATAATTGATTATTGATTAATTGACCGTAAACATGCACACGCACTGCAAAATTGTTGGAATTACCTCGATTTCAACCGGTTACAGCACTGACACACGGGTCGTGCTTTTCTATCATATATATTTGCTATAATATACAATAATATCCCAGTAATAGTATTGACTGTATGCATTGACAGTTGGAATGGTGCCTTTCTGCATGATGAATACCTTTACCAGGGATATTTCAAGTGGCCTACATATAGGTCCCAGGGATTCTTCACTTTTTCTTTTTGTGGAGTTTTTGACCACTAGAGGGGCTATGGAGCAAGTTTGTGATCATTTTGTTTTTACACTTATGAGCATACACAATAAAGCACACAGATGGCACATTCTGTTGTCACGTTTAGGCTATTCTGATAATTGTCTGTTGATGGTGGAAATGCACTAAGACCAACTTTTAATTTTGCTCTGCGTGTAACCTCATGATGACGGATGTAGTCGAGGATGGTGGCTTAGAAAATTGTATATTGATTAATTGGTGGTTAACATGCATATACACTATAAAATGGTTTAAAATATCTCGATTTGAACCATCTATAGAACTTAAATGCCAATCTTGCTTCTTTTCCACAAATGTTATTGACATTGAGGAATCAGAAAGGTGCCATTCTGTACAATAAAAACTTGGCTATGTAAAGTACATGTTCATAATGCTACTTTAAAGGCACCTTTTGTGGTTTTTGACCACTAAATGCGCTACATGGCAATGTTTTGACAAATGTGAGCCCATTTTGTTCCAGCTAAATCTGCAGATGAGTAAACAATAATGTAAACAATGCACAATTTTAAATATTAAAACAAATTAATTGTTTCATGAGGAGGGAAATACCTCAAGGACACAAATCATTTTGTTAAGTGATAAGATAAGTGTCAACATAACTTTTATTTACAAGAAAACACCACAGGACACATTGAAGCAAATGCAGGCTTTTACTATGTTACACTTCGTACAAAAAAGATACAGTGAAAAGTGTGAGGGAAATATTGCAGGATGAAGGACTGATGAACGTTTTTCATCATCATCATCAAATCGGAGCTTAGCAGTATTATAATCTCCCCACGTCACAGTGGCCACGTCTTCATGTGGAGCTACTTTTGGACAAGTTTCTTAACCTTGGCTCATCTCTCCAAACCATTGTTGTGTCTTATCTCTCTGTCAGAAAGTCAGAGTGTCCTCCTGCAGAGATATTATTCACCTTCCATCAGTTGTAATCTATCTGGTTTACTACTTTCACCTTGGGTCCTACGCATACTGCAGTAAAAGAAAGGGGACTCTGTATTACAACACAAATATATGGTGGATTTGGGATATCTTCCTCTGACTTTACTCTAAGTCACTATTAAGTGAAAAAGAATAGAACAAAATCAACAAAATAGACCGAAACCATAACAAGCTCCATAACACAGAGCATTTTGTGAATTGTAATTGCAAACACTTGTATTGTACAGCGTGTGAGGTACAACACTTGTTGATTCAGGAATAACAAACGTAGCAAATCCATAAATGCTTATTGTTTTGTCAGTAATTCAGAATTTGAAGTAGATAAGGGTATTATAAGTCGCACGAGCTCAGACTGTGCAAAACAATTGTTGCAATTTTATACATCATTACTTCCTTCCCCTCTGAACATTACATGGATTTAAAGCAGCACAAAAATAAATACTGTAGTACTTAATTGATCCAAAAATTTGTATATGCTTGGTTCACATTTTTACACAATTTCCTGCACAGAAGAGCATCCCAGTTTAAATAATAAACCTGTGTTATGTTAAGTAGCATCACCGACTGTGTGTGTCCCGCTGTGATGTATTGAAAGCTTTGTCCACCACCTGCATCCCCTCTTCCAGGACATCTTTTATCTCCGACCTGTCAGCGCGTTGACGTCTCACTTTAAGCTGCCTGCGATTCCCACTGCATTAACGTCTCATTATCCATTCCGGGATATCTTTTCAGAATATCGCTACTATCGGGAGACTATCAAGGGGCTTCATGAGAACTAAACACACAGGACATTATGTGGTAATGACGGCGGTTTGAGTTCACGCTTTGGGCCAAGTGATTTGAATGATCTTATATTTGTGACTGTGTGAACATTACTGTGCTCATTACGTACGCTTAAGAGAGGGTTATTTGCTTTTGTCGCTGCGAGCTCAGTGTTTTCTGCGTAAAGACCGAGTGTATGTTTATGTGTGTGTGTGTGTGTGTGTGCAGCGGTTGCAGCAGCTATGGCAGTTGAAGATCATTAATTATGGGGTGTTTCTCTACATTCCTCCAGGACTGATAGTATGCTGCAGAGATACTAGCTCATTGGAGTGAATGGCATTAGCACTTTGTTTGGCTTGTGCCCTGGGGTCTCGTTTCTAAGCCCTTTTTGTTTTAAGTGGCAGCCTTGCGTGACGCGGCCGTACACTGAGCCTATTTCTCAAGCCCTTATCCACCCTTGTGGGATTCACCAGCAATTGTATTCATCTCCAAATGTAGAGAGAGAGCAGATCGAGACCAAGAGCGCACCAACGATGCTTCATGAGCGGCCAGTTAGCATCCGTATAGGCGTTCATCAATCTGCAACATGAAGCTAGCATTGCTGAATGAGACAAATATGGTCGGTAACACGGAGGGGACCAGTGGTTAAGGCTACACTGCGCTCCAGACTCCCAGTGCAGTGTAAGGAAGGAGTCCAGCCGTGCTCATTAGCATCGCAGCCTGGATCGAGGTAGTCTGCTGCCGGGGCTGAGTCTACCGAGAGAGGCCCGCACAGGAAGCTGCTCCTCCGACATGAAAGCCACGCGACACTCCTTATGATTTCTGCCTGACTTTCTTTTGAATTTTTTTCTCTTTCCCCCACCAATTTGTTCTCCTCCTCCTAATCATATCCTGCATCCGCTCCCCAAATCATCTCATCCCAAACCTCTCACAAATCATGCAAGTTGGAGAGGAATGAAACGCTGAACAGATGCTCAGTGTTGTCAGGGGTCGCTTGCATGCAACGGCGCTTTCACAGCTCAGTGGAAGCGAGTCGTTTTGAGGCAGATCACTCATTCCTCCTTTCTGTTTAACCCCCATCCCTTATGTCTCGCTGTATGTTGGTGTAACTTAAATATCCTTCCTGCCTCTCGCTGTCTTTCTGTCGTCTACGTGTTGGAGAGAAGCCCCGGTGCAGTGAGAACAGCTGTGGATAGTTTAAAGTCCTGAACTTGCACTTCGGTGTGTGTCTCTGCTAAAAAGTAGTGAATGTGATTAACCTATATTGCAGTTTCTGGCAGTTTTATATCCCTAATTGCATAACATTAGAACATTATGCTAAAATGATTGTGCTAAAAGAGGAGATTTGTTGCAAAATGAAATATCCACCTTTTAAACATGGACACCACACACACTCCATATGGACTAATGACAGCTGAGGATATTTCAGGTTAATATTTAAACGTTGGGAAATTCACTTTCAGACATTGGTCCGAAAGATAATATTACTATTACTTTGGACTCTGTGTTTTTCAATTATTATTACAGCTTAAGTGAACTGATTTCTATAACATTTTGCAATTAACTCTTTTGGCTTGAAATGACACTAAGTTGTAAATTCAGTCTGATATTTCCCCAGAGCAGAGACGATAAGGAGAGCTATTTAAACAAATTGCTTCTAACCATTGGTTGTTTACAGTTGGTCATCTACTTGACATTGCATTTGAATCATTGCTGCACAGTGCACACACTGGCTAATTAGGTTAAGATTCAAAATTGAGAGTCATCTTCAAATTGGTTACTGCTCCTCACATCTTCACATCTACCTTCACCATGTTTTTGTGAAGATTATTTCCAATCTTACATCCTGTCGAGGTTACTCTGAACAGTCAAATATTGACTTAAAAGTAAATTGTGTGGCCTCTTGACACATCACTTGATAAGAAGGAAGCAGAAGTCAACCTATAAAACACTTACTTTTGGTGAATCAAGACTAAGTCCCTTTTGATCGCATTATTCACACTGTCTCAAGTGTGACTCCGATACAAAATACTAAAGTAAAGTTGTGACATGTGATATCTGTTTTCAGGGCCACAGCTCGGGTGTTTTGAAGATGCTGCTGTGCTGTGTCCCTTGTTGTATTTGTGGATCTGAATTGTCTGAACGATTAAATATGATAAAATATATATATTAAATATATTAGCTTGCTAGACTTGAGTCAGGTGTGCTCCTGCTCAGCTGAAAAAAAAAAACAACCTTATATGAATTTTAGTCCTTTATTACCTGAATTGATGCTTCACTAAAAAAAAAAATTATGTCGATTAAATGCACAGGATCTATCAGTGAACCGAATCTAAAAGTGTGAGTATCTGTTGTTTAAACTGTGCATTTCCGGGCCAATCAAATTCCAGGATATGCTCAGTTTTTCTTAGCAGTGCTTAATGCGGAAATGATTAAATGACTTTGCTCCACAAAGCAAATACAAATACATCTGATTAGTTTGCTCTGTTGTGTTCAGCGCAAACATGACCACCAAGCTTTGAAGGAGCCTTGTTTTAAATCAGACGACTTCTTTTTTCGATATACCATCTGTTGCGCTAAACTACACACTCCCTTCACAAACAACCAGAATGCTAACACGCTTTGTGCTTTTTTCCCCCCCTCTGCAGCACCTCCGACTGTTCGCATTATACACTCAGGGCACGCCTGTAATGTGGAGGAGGAGCGGCACACCGAGAGAGTCTACACCATCCGAGAGCGAGAGACCCTGGAGCTCACCTGTTTGGTTACGGGGCATCCGCGGCCACATGTAAGTAGCTCGCCATCCGTTCACCTGCCCTTCAATCACAACATGCAGCCGCACAAGAAGAATCGCGGGACAACATGCTAGTTATTTATCCCATCTCTCCTCCTGTCTCTCCTTCTGTGCGGCTTTTTTAATTTTAATTCTGTATTAAAGTCACTGAGTGGCAGCAGCTTAAAAGTTTAATCCTTTAATTATTGATGGTTTATGTTGCATTGTGCATCCTGCATGTTGATAATGAAAGCTTCCAAGTCTAATGAGAGTGCAGACGTGAAACAGCCCAAAACAGCTGCCAAAACAAAACCTAATGAGTGAGAAACAGGCCACAGTGAGAAGACTCTGGGTCATGTGAATGCACATGGGCCCTCAGCATCTGAAAGAGAGTTATTTTCCCCTCAAAACTCTTTTATTCACTTTTCTGTGATCTAATTAAAAGACCTTCCACTTTTTTGTTCGGAAGAAATCAGGCTTTTAATTTATTCTCACTGTGTCTCTGTGTTATTGCTTTTCTCGCCCAAATCGGAGAAATGTTTGGATAAAAATCATGTTAATAACAGGAGGCGAGCAGCAGAAACAAGATCCCATCTATTTGCTATGACAGAATGCCAACGAACGTGATCCATGCAGGTAGAAATGTCAGCTTTGCCGTAAATAACCCAACCATCACATTTCATCCTCGTATTAATCCGGGCAGGATTTGCACACACTAACCTTTCTGACTTTTATCGAATGTTGTTTCCAATTTGCTTGATAACACGAATGACAAGGAACTTCAGAAATATCTCCTGTCAGGGCTAAGCTCATTTACCATCATTAATATAATTCCCCCTTTGATCGATAAACAGAGCCATTAGTTTGTACACTTCACCTCTGGACGTCAACGCAAAAGAACATATTGATTTTTATATTTCTGTTGAAAAGGTGAGGCCTCTTAAATTAGCGACAGGTTCTGGAGCACCGTTCGTCTCCTTCTGTTGTCAGGGTGGAGGTTGGGGGGGGGGATTCACACTCATTATATGTCTTTCCTCTTAATTAGAATTTCCGAAGAACAGCAGAGTGAGGGGAGGAAAGGGTGGTGGGCATGGATGAGTGGGAGATCAAAAGGCGATGCATGGCTGTGACAGGAGAGGAAGGATCTCCTTTGAACCCGAGTCATTATGAGACTCACGCAGATCCCTTGGCACAGCGGGTCTCGGCTGTGTCTCTCCGAAGTTTGGAGTATGTCAGCTTTGTCCCCCTCTGGTCGTGTCTTGGGACCGCGGGCGGCGCACGCTCGCTCTGAGAGGTTTCCGAAAGCTGAGGAGGTTATCTGGGGTGGCGGTGGACCCAAGGCTGGCTTTGTGATGTCAGTGGAAAAACACAAGGGTACGCGACCTCATTGGGAAAAAGACTCAAGTTAATACAGCGATAAAAGCTCATCCTTTCATTAGAATTAAATATTAATCCCTAGAACATGTTCCGCGTCTGTCTTTGCCCCAAGTTTCCACATTTTAATTGAGTCGAGTTTCTATTTCTTTCAAGTGCATATGTGGGAAGAAGAAAAAAAATCAATCTGTTCTCTTTGCAAAGGTTGTAGTGCACTTTTCACTGTGTCCTGTCCGGATTAATGGGGCAAATGGTTTTATAATTGATGGGGCGTTTTATTAATCAGACAACCAATATGGAGATTTATACATGCACTTGCTCTGCACATTTTTATTTTATGGGACTACACATCGATACATAGACACACAGACCTCAATTCTGCAGAACATTTGTTGTACGTATTTGCTACAAAATGAGTTGCATATACAACCTGGGAGTCTGCCCAGTCTCACAATGAAAGTTTCAATAAAATTGGTTCTGTAGTTGTTTCATAATCTTGACAAACAAACAAACAGGAATGTACATAAAGTAACACATACAAGGTAAAAGTACATAAGGTGTTTAAGGATGAATCGTCATATCCTGGTTTCTGCATATCCCGATTAACATATCAAAATAAGCATGATTTAGCATATCATAAGTAAGTTTCATGATGTTTTTTGCCCCAACATCAGATGAAAATCAAATCCACCCAAACCAACTATAAGTGAGAACGAGGAAAATATATATATCTCTAAGTCTGGAGCTTTACAGAGGTGCATACAAGCTCTGTATCTCATACTATATATATATATATACAGTATATATACATACATCCATACATATCCCTTGTATCCAGGGTAAATGATTTCTATCCACAAACTCACAAATCAACACTCTGCCTGCCTGACCTGCCAATACCAATAAAGACGGGGAAGTGGTCATCACACTCGAGGAGGTTCATTAACCTCTTCTCTCCGTATCGAATCTGATGAACAGTGTGATGAGATTTATGCTCTCTCTTTAAGGAGGTGAATTTAAAGCTGCATTTATCGATCGCTTTATTTTTTTGGCCACTTCGACTTCATTTTTTGGCCCTAAACAACCCTCTATGTTGGATCATGCAGAGACGGGTTTCTCAGTTACTTAGCCTGCACTCATCGATGTTAATGAATCGTACAAAATAACAGACACCCATGTTGTGTTTAATTCCAACAGCACCATGATCTTCCCCCTCAAAAACGATCATTAAGTTGAATCAATTAGTAATTGATGAATAATTTACGACCGTCATGATGGAGGTCACTACAGACTTATCCAGCTGTTTAAATCAGTGCACATCAATGATTAGTTTCTACATTACTAAATTTAAACTCACTTCACAGTACTATGCACATGACCAGAGTGGAGTCGAGAGTCAGAGTTACGCGTAGAGTGTATTACACATGGTGTTGCTGGTCCAGACCCATGTTTTTTAAAATTATGTTTATTTATCTGTCCATCCTACTTAACGTAGTATTTATATCCCCAGTTTATGCCTTTTTGTCAAATCAAAGGGCTAACCTCTAGTTTCTCAAATCTAGAGGTTACTGCCATTTTTTTTTATTTGAAGGGACATCTTATATTTACTTTGACATTGGTAGAGACACTACTGTCCATAACCAAATCTACATCAATAATAAAAAAAGAAGGATTCCTCTAACTATATGGAGTCATTCTCAATTACGTTTTTTTTTTTTTAACATACCATCAGTAACGTAAGCCCCCCTCACCATCTGGACTGCCGTCTCAAAGGGAGCCGTCACACTACTCTGTCTCTCCCTGTAAATGGCTGAAATTAGTTCTGCATTAGCAAATCACAAGATTACTTTTTTCATCATCACTGTCCAGATTTCAGTCTCTCTCCCTGACTTTGAGACGACTCGCTCCCCCTGGTAACATGGACCGAGGTGGTGGTGTGCCAAGTCCAACGTCAGCACCACAAAGGACCAGCCACAGGGTAAATGGGGCCGCAGTTGGCAATTTCGCCGCCATTTAGGTCTTCAAACGTCCATCAATATGCACACTGCTAAAATTACATAGACGCCCATCAGGCCTTCCTATTGATGGAGTCTCTGGATGGGGTCCAACCAGGCAGCAGCCTCCTCGCGGTGGATCTCTCTGTCCATCCCCCCTCCTCAGAGGTAAAACAGAGGCTTTGCTTTCTAACAATAAAGTCCTTTATGCTTCCAACAACACACACACACTCACATACAATGAAACACAATTCACACTAGTGGTGGCCGCAACACTTGTCTGCCTTCCCATTTAATTGTCAAATAAATATATGTCCCTGTCAGTCAACCGCACGTCGTATAATATGTCCTTTTCCCCTGCTGCCCCGTGGGTTTGGCATTTGAAGGCGTTACTATGGGCTGTGCAAGAAGACTGGGACTGTTGGCATCTGGCAGGCTTGAGGGGGGGCGATGGAGTAGAATTCTCATAGATGTGTTGTGCAGAGGTCACTGGAAGGATTTGTGGGACGCAGCTCTCTGAGGAGAGGGAGAAAACAAAATATGAGTTGTGTCCAGTGGTTTTCCCTCAGTCAGTCTGATGACATTGGATGAAAAGTTAGGGAAACAAAAAAGTTACTTCAATCGATCCTGTGGGGAATGTGAACGTCTCAAACAAATGTTGCGGCAAAATCTATTATTCAGACAAAGAGAGAAGTTGAAAGATGTCAGGCTGCTGGATTTCCACCTCACTTTTTTGGACAGATTATAGATTAAAGGATTAATTGATTAAGAGGAAAATGAAAACCTCTCCCTGCTCTCCATATCTTATAAAAGCTGTCTTTCTACTCCGTTCTATCTCTCTATCATTCTCTCTCATCTCCCTCTAGCAAGTGCTGAAATTGTTAGTCAATTAATTGAACAATCAATAACGGAGTCATGAAGTCGTAGTGTTGAGCAGTTGTGAGCACATAGGGAGGCCAGACCCATCAGTGGCTGTTCCCACCTCCAAAGTATCAAAAGTCAACTTGGCGGTCGAGCGAGTGTTGAGCGGTTGCCAGTGCACAGGGAGGGACGAGATTGGGTTCGTCACAGCCCCGTGCTCATGGGGCCACATTTGTGCACATGGAGCAGAAATGCTACCTTGTGGTTTCTCCTCTGTGTGCCTGTATTATGTGCACATTAGTGGTGTTTATGCGCAGTGGTTTTGATATTAATACACACATCAGTTGCATACAACTTCTCAAATTAGATGATTTACTATTGCTGTTTTCAATCAACATGATTTCTGCAGGCGGACGGGATTTAGAATAAACTTGTTGGATACCACTTTCGCTGTGCACAAACATACAGCTCTCTACTGTACTGTGTTGATATTACTCACAAATAATATTCACACTAAGTTTGGTTGAAATTCATGATTGGCATTGGTACCAATACATTAATCGATACTGAAAATAACTTTGTTCGGTTTATTGGCAGGTAGCAACCAACGTCAAGGTGCATTACCGCCATCTACTGGATCTACTTCTTCTTTTTCCTTCTTACTGAGTCGGTAAAAACCAAAGTTATCTGAGGAGTGAGATTGCCCCGATTGTGTGGGTCTCCTCCGGATCTACCTACCCGCCGGGGAAACTGGACTTTTTTGTCTGAATACTGAAAATAAGTCCAAGATTCTGCCTTTTGTACATTAAACTTAATGACTCATAAACCCTTTGCCTTGATCTCTGCATGAGGAGAGCATATATAGAGCTTTATCTGTTCAGGGTCACCATGTTCCAGCTTTATTCATTGTCTTTGATGTTAAGAGCGGACATCAAAGAGTCCCTGATGATGAAGCCATCTGCCCCTGTCTCCCCTGCCCTGGCCTCCATCCATTATGTCCACACTACTTTGTTTGAGTACCAGGCTGCAGTAGCCAGCAACACCACATTGCAAACACCGTTTTTTTTTTTTGTTTCAATTATTGGCCAGCCAGATTCAACTCACAGCGCAACGGGTCAGCAAGTACAAATAAGCTGACCTGGGGCCCGGGGACATTTCACTTTATACAGACCAATTGGACTATGTGATCTGTTTTGGATGCTCCTATGACAGTTAGCCTACAGTGCTGGTGTCTTTAGCAGATGGTGTTTTTGATCTTTCTATTTTTAAAACCATTTATTGTTTTCACAGTTTGCCATATAAAGTGCAGTTTCCCCTTGAACTCCACGCTGTCTAATGCACATGAATGAATGTAACTACATCAGACAGACACACGGGTAGTACTGGGAAAATGTATTAATTATTATTTATTATTATTAATCAACCCTTCTTATTATTTAATTTTAATGTCTTTAAGTGTGTGATTCCCATGCAGTTTAGATTCTCGTGTTTCACATGATCACCAGTTCTTATGAGGGCCAGTGTTTTTTAATGTAGACCTGTAGAGTCTGTGCACTCACAATTCGTGATTTGGACCCCCCGCCGCCTCTTCTGATCACTTGATTGTCATGCTCAGCCACACTTGGCTGCACCACTGAGCTGCACAGACCACCATCAGTGCCTAAAAGAAAAGATGGCAAGCAATTAGAAACCAGTCTGTAGTTGGAGAGGGAAGTGTCACAGCAGGCATTATGGGAGATTCACTCAATACGCGTGCTCCAGCATATGATCCCTGCATAACAACAGACACTGGGCGCATTTTAATTAGCTCTTGCCGTGACATCGCAGCATGTGTGGTCTCAAACACTGCTCGGATTTTCCGTAGGATGCTAATCTAGACGAGCCTCTGCGTTCCTTGTAAGCAAATGTTGATCTTTCTGTTGGGGTGTCTGGTTTAAGAGGGAATGGAGTTATTATTGTGTTGACTCTGCCTTTCCCTGTGGAACTAAGTGATGTCAACTTTTGATTCTTTTTTGAAAATAGAACGAGCAAAAACGTGGATGCACCACTCCTTTTTCTTAAAACTGTGTGAGGTGAAACATTAACACTAGACTCCATTTACATTTCATGTTAATAATATATGCATGCAATTTCAAGGCACGGGCAGGAATAATACATTTCTGCTGGAAAACAGCAGCTGGGTTGTACATCTTGGGTTGTTTAAATTATTCCCGAGTGTGTAGTTGTGCGCACCTTATGAGTTTCAGCTGAGGAATGAGAAAGGAGCCGCAGCAAATGGCCAAAAAAACTCAGCCAGGCTGGCAGTGGGCAGGGAGGAGCAATTATCATATCGCTCAAATCCGCCAGCCCCTCTCAGATCAAGAGTATTTGCATTGCACTAAGCAGAGTGAAGAGGGTCAAACTGTTCTCACCAGGCATACTTCAGGACTCCCCCTGCGGGTAGTGGTGCTGAGATGTAAAAAAGTCAGAGGAGTGACGGACTGAAAATAGCTCCAGGCTACAGGGAGAGTTGAAAGCTCACCAATAATGTGGTCTGCTGCCCCCGTGAAACAAACAGAAGCACTTCCCTTTTGAAAGGGTGAGGAGTTATTTGAATACCCACTTCTTAGTGTCACTCTGACAATGCACTTATTGATACTGTGCTCTTCTAAAACTCAAAGCTCCTTACACAAAAGGCAAAGGGAAATAACTTGTGGGGGGGGGGGGTATAAGCTGGGGGGAATATTGAATTCTGCTGAGGTCGTCATAAGCCAGCTTGCTTTGTATTTTGCATGAGAGGATCCAGAAAACTGTAGGAGAGTGACACAGTATTCAAAAACTTTGCCCCATCTAAATTAAGCTCACAACTTATTTCACTTTCGGGATTGTTTTGCTGAACCCCTGATGTCCCTAACTGATATAATGGGGCCCCGGATGTTCTAAGAGTGCAGCTTTAGCATTGATCAGTGGCTCTTTCTCTTGATGTATGAGGTTGAAACAGGTCAAGTGAAGCCTTTCCTGGACAGTATTTATGTAGAGTCACTTATTTTGGTAATATATCCACTTGTATAAAGGAATAAGAGGCGTAGACTAACTTCAGACATTTTTAGAGACATAGGTAGATCAAAGGAAGCACACAGTCTGTAAGTTTCAGACTAAGCTCATGTATTTCTTCTACTCTCAAATCAAGACAGAGAATCTGAAACTCGGATGAACCTCAACTTTTCCCTGCTCCTTGTCATCCTCTACCCCCAAGCTGCACAGAGAGCCTCTGGAATGGGTCACCATTATCAGGTTTTTGCCGCCCACCCTTTCATTTCCTTTGTGAGGCTCTGCAGGTAAAGCCGTCTGTTTGGAAAATGACCAAATTCAAGCTGTCGTGACCTCAGGCCGGAGTTGTCATGGTTAAAATCCCACAGTTCGAGCGGCACAGCTGCAATCTCCCAAGATAGCACCCAATCCCCATCCCTGCATGTGATGATATCCCTGTTCCATCTGATGCTATCTCTGTAAAATGGGATGTTATCAGGATCCAAGATGATGCTATCACCATACAGTGTGAAGATATTGGATTCTAATTCATAGCCACCGCTGCCTAGACAGAGATATGTGAGGCCTTGCAGGCAAAGCCAGTCCATCTGTGGCTTACTTAGGATGAGGGATTGAATGGAGCTTTACACTCCGTGGTTCTGGCTGTGTGGCCCCCCCGGCCAGAGTTGTCATAGACCTGTTCATGGTGTATGCTTTAATGAGGACAGGAGAGGGAGATGATAGAGAGTCAATTACAACCTCATGTTGGAGAGTAACACTATTTCACCTTTCATTACACCTCAATGCCACGGGCTAACTAGGTCTCATCAGTTAGTGAAAGCTACTCATGCTGAGAGAGCCAACGAGGTCAGTCTTGTGTGGAACAAAGGAAAGATGGAAGTTACCAGAAGATTTATGGACAATGCTTTTCACATAAGTAAAACGTAAAGTAGACCTTCTTTATTAAACCATTGTTTACACTGTGGTGCAGAACACTGCAAAAATGAAAACGTTCAAAAAACTAAAAATGTCAAGGCAGCTTCGAGGTGCACTCGATTCTTTCATTTTAAGGTCAACTCAATATTTGTTTCATTTTCAATTTCATAACTTATTTTGCCAATTAGCCCTGATTATTTACCTTTCATAATTATTAAGACTCAATATTTTGAGTTTTAAATACTAATAATTCTAGTGTCACTGAACATCAGGGTCAGGGAGACTTTCCAGTCAGCTATATATATATTCCATTGACGGGAAATTTGTCACACAACATTAACAGTTATATTTGCCAAATAAAATGTTAAATCGTGTATTGTAAATGGACTGCATTTATATCGCACTTTCTAGTCTTATTGATCGCACAAAGTGCTTTATTGTGCAAGTCAAATTCACTCACACACACGCATTCAAACAGCATTTTTACACACAGCACTTTTTCTATCACACATCGTTCACACACTCCAGGCCCAGCCGTCAGGAATAATTTAGGGTTCAGTGTCCGGCCCAAGGACACTCCACTAAGCAGAACCAGAATTAGTAATTTGATACTTGACTCCTCCAGCCTGAATGCCGAAGTGTCCAAGTGGGCAAGATGCTGAACCCCAACTTGACCCTGACATCTGACAGTGTGTGAATAGCGTGTGTAGCTGTCCATAGGTTTACAAAGCCATTAAATGTTATTTATTGACTCAACTAAAAAAAATCATAGCAAGTCAATTTCAAGTTTTGAATTCTAAAGTGTAAAGTGTCAGCTCAATAATGGATGTGTCTGCACTACAGTAAAATAACCCTGCTTCCTTTATGCCCTGTTCTTTGCAAATGAAGCTGTGTTCGAGGCCTCAGTTCATTGGCTTGCATACTGGAACAGAAGGTGAACAAGTCAAATTAGACGAGGAAGGAATTTATCTTTTCTTTCCCTTTGTTCTCTCCAGATCCGATGGACCAAGACAGCCGGCAGTGTGTCGGACCGCTTCCAGGACTCCAGTGTGTTCAATGAAACGTTGCACATTGCAAAGATCCTGAGGACCCAGGGAGGTCGCTACTACTGCAAGGCAGAGAACGGCCTCGGCTCGCCCGCCATCAAGTCCATCAGGGTGGATGTCTACTGTAAGTCTGAAGTCTCATGGCTAAGAGATGTAGAGCTGAAATTAGAATAATTCCAATAGCTGTCAGTGATATTTGTGTGATTACAAGCCAAATAAGATGAATACGATTTTATTGAGCATTGACCAAACATTATTAATCACTGTTGGCTCCCAGTAATAATGTCATATCTGGTTCGTTCCATGACTTTCTATGTGGGATTTGGATTTTCTCCCTCTGCCATTATGGTTTGCTTGTGTGACGGACTGGTCCCTTTCCCTGAGATGTGACGATCAGAGTCTGTATCTGTGTGACTCTGCTAAGGACTGGCCGTCGTCTGCTCGACTTTTTTTGCTCAGACAGATAGCAGCCAGCTGTGACTCTTCAAGATTTTCTATTCGCTGGTCTGAGTATGCATCAGTCTGGCTTTTTGCAATGCAGTACAACATACTATGCTGAGGCTGGCAGCACAGTTAGACATTCTTTTTTAAATTAGAACCAATATATTTAACTTCTATAAAATCATACCCACAAAAATAGATTATGCAAATAAAAGTCCAGCAAAATGATCATTTACATTTGCAAAATATGTTACATCGGAATCTGTTGTACAACAAGTCAAACTGACACAGACGATTAGCGCTGATCGCTGTGTAACATCATGAATGCTTGCAGCCTAATATAGCAACATCGACTGTAAGCACAACCTCTCTATTTTTACAGTAACCGCTGGACGGCCCGCGAAGATTCATTAGCATCCGTCGAAGAAAATGGTGATTTACTGTCATTGTTTTTATCGATTTGGAATCAATTGTCCTGTTTCACCTCGACAAGTGGACACAGTCAAATTAGTTTGAATGTCGGTGTATCAGCATCAGATGTATTGAGATGTTTTCATCAAATCATGTGTTTGGTGCCTTGAAAATATCTCTAAGCCACCCCCTTAATTTTTGACTCCTGCTTTAGTCTTTGCTCCCTCAGTCTTTATCAATCTCTGCTTTTTATGCCAGGCTGTAAAGTAAAAAAAATCCTCCTCTCCTCTCCTCTCCTCTCCCCCCCCCCACCCACCCACCCACACCCTTGTACCTGTTTATTTGGACTGACGTGGGCAGAGGTTGTTGAATTGAAACGTGTTTAGAAATCTTGTTGAAGGCCTTATAGCGGAGCAGCAGAGCAGGGGCGGAATGCTTCTCAACAGCTGACAGTCTGAGCCTTGTTGCCTCTGTGCACCATTTTACCTTGGCTACACTAAAGAGCTGAAGGAGCACATGTGGAAATGAAGCCGAATTAACAATCTGGAGACAGAACTTGAGGATAGTCACTGTGTGGTTCCTCAGTGATCTTCTTCATCTGGCATTTTGAGGTCAGTTTTCATGGTGGTTAAAGCTATGTTAAGATAACTTGCCAGTAGGGCAGTAAATTGCGTAATACACTGAAGTTGCAAACATGTACATATTTTACAGCATTGCAGAGACTCCCTAAGAGTTAAGAAAACACTTCATTTGAAACACTAAATAGCGACAAATAAAAATTTGATTAAAACTAGTGCAGTGCTCTTTCTAAACATGGGTGTTTGCTTGGCCTGTGGTGATGCCGGTTGCAGCTTTCCATCTGAATTTGTATTCAAGTGACCTGCAGTAATAAAGTTGCAGCAAGTACAGACCTGCTGTCGAACTGAGTCCACAGAACCCTGAAGCACAGAGAGCTGTTCACCATGATTATTCAAAATTCAGTGAAGCTCAATTCAGCACGCAGAACCCTGAACTGGAGAATCAGGTGTCGTTGCCATTATCGTGAACGCACTGTTATCAGCATGTGCTCTTGTCGTGATCGACAATGTTACTTATATTTAGTCCTTGATTATTCAAAGTTTATTTGTATCGCTCCAAACACGCCGAATTTAACACTGCACCTCATTGGGCCCTAAACACTACACATGCCAGATGTGAAGCCGATAAGATCCACAGACAGACTGACATTTATGGAATTAGTAGATCTGAAATTAACTAAATTTGTAATATAAGATTATACAGAATATAAACTGTACATTAAGCATTATATGTTGCAAATATTTTCAAGGATATGAGTAAGTATATTATTATCAGTAACGGTGTATTGGGCACAAACATAAAAGTAAAACATACAACACATTTCAATGCACAATATTAATGATAATTGCAAAATCATTTTGGTCAATAGCTTACAAAGGTAACAAAGATTCAATATATGTATCGATGTATTTCTTAGAATACTATAAATATGGAAATGGTAAAGAGAATATCTTTATATAACAATTTAAATAATAAAGTACTAGTAATAAAGTACGATTTTTCTGTTTAGTGGTATAGTGAAACGGAGCTAATGTTTTAATCTGAACATGAATTTAAGAGGAATATTGGAAGTATAATAAAGGGATAACCTTCAAATACGAAAATCAAGATTAATGTTCAGCAGCTTTTCTTTTTTACACCGTAGCACATCAAATTGTTATCTGGATGACGTCCTTGCATCTGGCCTTGCAACATTGTATGTGTGTACTTCATTAGCCGGCACTGTGTTATGTTGCACATCCAGCAAAAGCACATCATTCCTCCTGAGCAATGTAATAGCTGTCCCCTGTGGGTGAACTTAATTGATGGACCGCTGCAGTACGCTCTATTTTTAGTTGTCTGGAGCTAGGATTTTTTAATTAGCAAAAACTGGTGTTTTAGAGCTGGACCTCCCAACAACAACACCTTGAATTATGTTCGCTGTCTCTCTCCAATATATCTGCCGCGTGTGTGCTCTCTCAAAGGGCTCTGTTTACATGTAAGAAATAACGCACGCTCTTGTAATGGGCTGCACCATCACTGCAAAAGAAAGATACGCTGCAGACAAAGGGCTCCGGCATGTTTTACATTAAGAAGCTTAAAATCGGAATGATCGTTCCACTATTACTCCCTCTGCTTTTCTTTTGAGACCATTTATTTGCTTCTGCTCCCTGGAATTAACTGTCTTGTTTACAATTTAGAAAATAAGCACGGGAGATCTTATTCATCCATATGGAACTTTATTAGATCAAAGTGTGTTTTCTGGAGGAAAAAAAAGGAATCATCAAGGCAGCCTCTGTCTGCTCGACTCACTTTCAATGATATTAAATGAAAGGAATAAGAGCGGTTGAAAGTAGGTACATATACAGACAGGTAGACAGGTACAAGTTTGCTGCATTCAGAGTTTCTGTTGAGCAGCAGACGGAGACGGGGAGGATAATTAATGATAATAACTGACCTCTGCAGGCCAGAGGAGCTAATATTAGCTGTAGAGCCAGCTCCGAGCTAACATATTTACAAAGCTCAGAGGTCCATCTATAAGCACATTTTATACCTGCTGACACCTCAGTTGTGTTTGTTCGCAGTTCGGTCTGTGGGGAAAGTCCTCGGCAAAGTTAATAAAGAACCTTGCCCAACTCCTGCACTGATCGATTTTAAGCTTAAAGCGCTCACTTCTCTTTCCTACCGGGAGCCTTTTTCCACTGTTTTCATTTAATTTCAGCTGCATTAATTTTGCTGCAGCATCTAATGTCTCATTGAATGACTGATGGAGGGGGGGGGGGGGGGGGGGGGGGGGGGGGTCTGCAGGGGCTGCTGTTTTTGCAGACGTGCAGAGTTCATTGACCACCATATATCCAAGTATAAGCAAAATGTCAACCCAAGTGCCGGATGAAAAAAAAATCATTTGTTAATAAGGAGGTTTGGGTATTGAAACATTCCTGTTTACAATATATTTCTAATGGATTTACACAGTTTTCTGATTGGGTTAATTAGTCCTGATGTGATTAGTTTTCTAACTCTAATTCATTTCAGTAATCAAGTCCTGCAGTGAACAAAAGTGCCAACAACATTTGTCATTTTGAGTTAAACAATTGTGACAATTTTCACACACACAGACAATTTCAAGACATCACCTCAGTCTGTGAGAGTCTGTGGGAACCTTTTTCAATCCATTCAAATAATTTTAATTTGGCAAATAATTGCTTCATTAATCAACACAGGAATAACACAGTAGCTCTCCACTTATTTCCAATGAAAAATATAACACCATTCAAGTCAGTAACTGGTGCCCAGACACGCAGGGTGTCAAATTATCTGACGGAGAGTGAAAGCAAATGGTTTCAGCTGAGAGTGAAAATGGAGAACAAATTGCTATGCCTTAAACCTACTCAGTCCAGGTCAGCATTTACTGTGCAGGTTGCGATATAGGTCCCACTTAAAAAACTCCCTTTAAAAATCATCTGGACAGGTGCACAGAGATACAGTGCGGAGAGAAAAAAGACAAATATGTTCAACAGAGTTAATATGAAAGAAAAAAGCTGTTTGTCCATATGCTAATGTTGGACAGGCGATATTAATGTTGCCTGTCTCGTCGGCCAGAGCCGGTTTGTCAGTGGCTGTGAAATAATGAGAATCAGGTGGTGCATATATTGTGAGAAACAACTCGCCGCGCTGTAGATATCCTTTTACTGAGGCCTCCACACACATCTTCCCTCTTCTCTGATACTCCTCACTACATTCCTTCAAAAGAAGGATTAGAATAAGACAATAGGCCGCTTTCTCTACACTGAAAAAAAAAGTCTGTTGGATTTACATGAAAAAAATATGTACATCGGTTGCACATATTAAAAACATGTTCACTCAAAACTATTTAATTATGTTAAATATACAGAATTATTTCTTGTAAAAGAAACATGACTTTATTATGTTCATTTAATAAAATTATTATATGTTAAGTATATTCAATTTCCCTATGTTAAACCAACAATACTTTTTTATGTTAATTTAAATATATTATTTAATGTTAAGTATATTAAATTTTTCTATGTTAAACCAACATGACTTTGTAATGTTAATTTAAAGCATTTTACATGCTCAGTAAATTCTATTAGTACCTTTTAAAGCAACAGCAGTTATTTATGTAACCTACATGCAGTGTTATGTTAAATCTACCTAGTCTGCTCAAGTAAGTCTTCCATTAGTAAGTTATAAAGCATTAAGTCTTCCATTAGTAAGTTATAAAGCATTAAGTCTTCCATTAGTAAGTTATAAAGCATATGCATAATTTGGCAAGCCATCTGAGCCATCCTAATCTCTTATCTACAGCAAGTATCATAACATTTTCAAAACAAATAAGGAATAAAGAAAAACAAATTCCTTTTCACAATGCAACTGTATTTCCTCAAAGTTTTTAAACTTTAACATTAAACTACAGACGTGTGTAAGGCTTGTATGTATATGTATACATACAAGCACATCCCCCACTTGATAGAACACAGCACGTTTTTTCTTCACACGAACGTGTAAACCATATTCTCATGCATAAACACCTTAATTGCTACGATTGACACAATCAGTCCTTAAAACAGCTTCCAATAAAAAACTAAAAAACATCCTTTGCTGTTCCACATTGGGTAAATGCAAATAATTCGGACTTGCAATTTGACGGCAGTAAAGCAGGACCCAATGTCAGGAGAGCCCACTTAACATCCACTACTGTTAGAATCTGAAAATAATACAAATTTTAAAGAAAACAATTATTCTCCGGACAAAAATAGTGTTTCACTGTGCCAAAGGGCTCTGAAATATAAAAGTAAAAATGGCCTACTTCCTCACTGTTATATTTCACAGTGGTAAAAATTATAATAAAATGTTGCCAAATCATAACAGAGGAAAAAATGCCCCTTTTGTTGAAAATCCATTAGTTGAAATGGAATCTGCTAATATGTTAAGGCACTTTGATGCAATATGTACATTTCGTAATAGATGAAACAATCTTCTGAAATCAGCTAGTTAAATGTCCCCTGGTTTACTGCTGGCATGCGTTCTAGAATGGCACTGAAATTAAAGGATAACAACATCTTGGTTTTTCACCACAACATTTCACAGTAAGGCACGTGCCAAAATCCAAACACCCCAAAATCCTTATATGGGGGGAAATAGACCTATTGTAACAGTTTCATTAGTTTAAGAGAAATCTGCTAATCTGTCAAGGCAAGATGCAAGAGGTACATTTGGGAACACATGACCCCGGGATAAACAATCTTCTGAAAAACAACAACATACAACAGGTAAATACTGCAAGAAGCATACATAAAGGAAGTTCAAGAGAGTTGCATAAGTGCATGTCCAAAGTCCAGGATAAATGCAGTTAAAGAGCAACAATGGTCCATGTCAACAGCTCACTCACAGAGTCTGTTTTTGAGAACTTGGGCTTTCTTAGAGAGTGTGTTGCCGTCCAGCTCCATCACAACTTTCTGGAGCACTTCGAAAGTGTTCTTTAGTTCAGGAGGATAGTTCAGGTTCATCGCATACATTAGGCCAAATAACATGGCAGTAGCCAATGCAACGTTGTTCAGATCATGCAACATCTGCTGGCCTTCCAGGACAATCCCAATGTCCTCTGGTTGACTGGTGGCATCATTTTTGACAACGTATATTCCCACCGTAGTCTCCTCAATGGCTCCTTCGATGATGGCTCCGTCCTCTGCCTGCAGAGTGCACAGTCACAAAGAAAACACAATGAATATATACAGTGGAAATATTTAAAATTTTTTAATTCAAGGTCACTACCATATTGATATCTGATCAACTGGCTAGCTATTCCATATTGTTTCAATAACTATAAATTTTAGTTCTCAACAAAATATCAAGGTAAAATAATAATTATACTCACCACAAACTCTCTCACTAGATTTACTGGGTCCTCGTTGAGGTACACACACAGCCCCTTGAGAATGCATTCCCGTCCTATGTCAACATCATCATCCTATGTCAAGGGGGATAAGGCGAGACAGACATTGGTCCTCAATCAAATATGTACACGATCAACTCAGTATTTTCTTTGCACAAAATTCATTCTTACTTGAGTTATGTGTTGCAAAATGCCCTGTAGACGCTTGCCTATCTGTCCTCCTCTTTTTTCAAATAGCTTCACAAGTTTGTTAGATAGCACATCCAGCTGTGAGAGAAATCTGGATTGCAGGGGCATGGTGGTAATGTGCTTAAATTCTGCATTTATCTGAAAAAAAAAGTATCACAGACAAAAATACTTATTATTTGATCACTTCATTTTCTAATGATCTTACATTATTGTCATTTACAATATCATTTAACCCACTCAACATTTTGTTTTTCTGCTACAATAAGAGGATTTTGGGTTAATGTATGTTTATACTGATTTAAAATCCTGGGTCAACAGTATGAGGACCATATTTGCGTAATGTTTTCATGATTTCTATTTTAGACTTTGCCAAAATACTCATGACATAAAAACATGACCAAGTTGAATTTGGGTGATGCAACATGTCCCAGGCAGCAATAAAAAGCATGAAAACAAGACAACAATGTGAACAATGCATAATTCTGAGCCCCAAAATCTTTTTCACAAAGCTTCCACTGCACTATCAACATATTTAAATCAATATATACTTGCATTGCAAGCAAATTTCATAAATCACATACCTCATTTACTTCAAAGAGCGCTGGCCATCTTGCCTGGAAGTCTTGTGCCATGGGTGCATCACGTACCACTTCATATCTCCTATATGCAAACGTCTTTTCCATTTTCATCCTCACCACCTCCCTGTTATTCCTCTTCTTAACATCTGAAAGAAGTTCCACTCTCAGACCTACTTGCAACAGCAACTGAACACCCCTTACACTGCCACATTCACTGGAGAGAGGGGGGACAAAATTAACACGCATACACATTATCTCATATTAATTTGACCGAATAAATCAGAAAATATGTATACTCCTGCAATGTAAGCAGACATTATGCAAAATATTAGATTAATATTCAGAAATTGACAGCAACATTGTCATACCAAGATATTTTGAATGTCTTCAAAATCAAGTTCACATACTGTAGGTCCATTCAATCAATAAAAGCATTTGAATACTCACCATTCACTACAGAGCCTGTGGGACAATGTTCAAAGGAACCGTCAATGTCTCTGCACCAATTACCTATCAAGGAAAAACATATTTAAAATGATTTTATTATTCACACTGGAGCTTCACAAAGATACGATAGCGTTGTTAATATATCAATGACGATTTGACTTGCAATAAATACGCATCAACAGTCCCTGAATACTGACGCAGAGATCACGGAGCGCTCCAAAGCCGGGAGAAGGCGCACAGCCAGGCCACAGCGACACCAAGTCCGCGGTAGGCACCATGAGCCATACACAGCTCCACTAAGTCCACTGCAGTGTTAATTTGGAGTCTTCCATACATGTTTTTTTTTTAAGTTTTAAGCGGCTCTGCTCCTCTGTCATTCGCGCTGTGCGCTATGCGCTGCGCCAACAGCGTCAAACCAAACGGAGCGACACCATCTCCTCCGGCTCTACAGACATTTACGAAGTTTACAAAGTCTGTTGTTTGCACTAAGGCTGAGTTTATACATGTGCCCGATCACACGTTTGTGTGTGTGGGAGAGAGGGGAAGAGAGGGAGGAAAAGAGCGAGCGAGCGGCTGATAACTGCGCTGCTCTGAGGAAAGATTTAACTCCTTAATAAAGTATCGATGATTATGTGATGATCAGTGTTGATATTGTGGCGTCGATCGAATTTAGTCGGAACTGGCTGGAGCGAGGTTTGAAGGAGCCGCTCCGTAACAATCTCTGGTCATTGAACAAACACGTAAATTATCGGAATATATTTAATTCATCTTGCAGCAGGGCTCCATCTGAATGGTCAAATATATTGACACGCAGAGCGTGAATGCGAGGTGCATGGAACACCATTTCGTTTAGCCCTAATTCACACACATATACAGCCGTTTTATATTTCAGATATCTCATAGTTCATCATGGTATCATAAATTTAACATGGAAGAACTTCGGCCGAGCAACTGATGGTGCCGACCAAAGACGTTCCTCACCGTGGAACAGCGAACATTCCAGCAAGAAAAAAGAAAAAAACTGCGAACATGCGTCGGTCATAACCTTCCCCTCCCCCCACGCATGGCTCTTAACTTCATAGTTCGTTGTACTGGACAGAATCCACTACCGGACTTTATCTGTATGCATTTCCACACTATACAACACAACACATATATATATTTATGCACATATTTCGATAAATATTAACGCACATATATGACAGTCACGGTATTAGCCTAGCTAACGCCAGTAAATGCTAACTTTAGCTAACCGAACACTCGAAGTTAACAGATTAACAGGGATCCATACATGTTGCTCAACATTACTGTCAACTGAAAGCATCAGCTTTGTGAAAACAATTAGTCTACAGTGACTAACTCCAACTATGACCAACATTTGGTAAGATTTAATAACTTTTACCTTCTGGAGAGCTCCTCAGATCCAAATGAAATCCTCCGACACAGGTGAAAAGATGGCGGACCCTTGATTCTTCTGCTGCTTTCAGTGGGCGGAGTTTCAGAGAAACATAACTATTTTCTTAATTGATAACATGACTAAGTCTTATATATTTCACATCCCTCAAGATTAAATGAGTTCTACATGATTAATATATGTTCTGACGAGGAACATAAATTAATCATGTCTTATACACTAAATATATATTTATAAATTGAACAACCCCACTTTTCCTCTTTTTTCAGTGTATGTTATCTATGGAGGGACTCGCACAGCCCCTAGTCCACACTGCTGCTGCACACACCAGAGAATTTTAATGAGGATACTGCGCGTTTGTCTGCACATGGACTGGAGTCTGAGCTGGAGTCCTTTTTTCTTTCTTTTTTTTGGCAAATGCTTCGTTCATCTAGATTTTGAGACGCGTGGATGTGTGTCCATTTCTTTGTGTGCGTGTGCGTGTGAGAGGAAAACAAAAATAGAGGCTAACCATTGAGTTCAAGCACATGCTTATGCATGAACACACTCACCAGTAAGGCCCTGACTCACACGTAACATGTCAAAGGCTTAACTTGCCCTGGCATACGCCTCCTCAGCTGTGCAATGCTGTGCAGCAACGTGCAGTGCGAGGCCGACTCGGGGAAGTGTGTCTGCTTTATGTTTGCCTTTCATCAAGGGAGTTCATGAAGGAGCTCAGAGACCAAACAGCAGCCGATGGTGTTAGTTTAGCAGCCGTGCAGGCTTTGCATTATCCAGTCGGTCAGTGTAACTAGCGCTCCCTATCTCATCAGGTGTACAATCCGGGCTGCCCTACTGTGATGTGCCTGAGTAAATGTGTGTGCAGAGCAAGAGAAGCAGAGGGGTTTTGGAGAAAGTCCGGACTCTCAGACCAGGGTGATAAAAATTGAGTTCTGACTGAGGCTGCAGTTCCTATTAACTCCTGTATCCCTTCATTACTTCATTTGCACTCTGTGCGTGTGTTTTTATACCCTGGAAAGGCTCTTTTAGAGTAACTAGGTTATTTATTTGCATATATGTGTGGTATAGTGATCTCAGTGTGTGGGATGGTCTCAGGGGAGCCTATCGATTAGTGGGTTCAGTTGGATGCAGCAGGTGCTCAGGGAAAGTTCATTAGGTTGAGTTATGACTCCGATTGAATGAATATATCATATATAACTGCCGGACCTTCTGCAGGTTGTATAAGGCTTTTATATATATATATATATATATATGTTATGGATACAGGAACAGATGATCCATCCATTGGCCCATCACTTTTGCTTATCCTGTTTATAGTCAGTCTATGAATCCAATCCCAGCATGCACTGGTTCAGAGCTGGACACACCCTGAGTAACAGAACATGGGAATTCAACTTGAATTGACCAGCTTCAAGTTTAAAAATATCTGCATCATCACCTGGCGATGACGCATGTAGAAGAACAGGATGTTACCAACGCCATTATTGTTCAATAGATGTAGTTACTCCTGGGATTACACTGTACCTAAATAGCAAGGTGACATTGATTCAACTTTAAAATATCATCCCAACCATAATTTTGGTTGAAGTTGAAATTTCAATGTTAAATATAAATGTTGGTTCAACAGTGTTCAGCCATGTAGGAATGTATAGTAAGGAAAAATGTGAAATCAGACTGTTGGCTTGCATACTTATTTAGTATAAATAAAAAACCTTAAAGAGAAAAGTTTATTTTAGCAAACATAACAGTGTGTCTGTAAAGATTGCTTGGGTTGCTGCAGTGAAAGAGGCACAGATGTTAGCATAACCTCTTATAGCCACCTTACTGTGGTGAAATACTTCTCAATGGGCTAGTTGTGAATAAAGCTTTTTACCTGTCCTGTAATCACACAAACTAATGTTATTGGCAAATGCTAAACTTGGCCTTGAAAGTAGCCTACTGTGGTATAAATATACTACTTAGGGCCGTAATCCAGTTAGCTGGGTATACTAATGCTGTGAGCTTATGTTAGCACTCTTTAATTGATTCCTCGCACTTCAGCTCTTGTGTTTTCTTTGATTAAGAAAATGAAGCACCTTTCAAAATCTTTAAATGCCGTGTACTACTGACTGCAGTCTCATGCACATCATCTCAGTGAATCTAAGTATGGCAGGTTTCCTGTGCTTCATCAGGGCTGCTAAACTGTGATTGATTTAATAAATGGTTATTTCACCCAACATGCATGTTTTGAGTCTCTGGGACACGCATATATGGGAAAATGTAAGGAGAAAAAAAGCTAACTTGGTGGAAAATATATCACATTTTTCTTCAATTAATTTTAAGCACATTTTCTCCTCTTTAGAATTTAATTAAAACATTAAATAACCTCACGTGACACCTTAATCCTTAGTTTTCACACGACAAACAATTATGTGCCAGAAATTACTGAGGAATACCACGTTAGTATGTCTATATGGTGCTATCCTATATGATGCCAGATGATGTATTAGACAATCTTACCAAAAGATCTCATAATGTATGTAGACAAAGATATATGTGCAGCGGCTCCAAAGTGCTTTTAGATGTAAATGACCCAGTGTGATGAATGGTGTGATACAGCCAGGGTGAGTTATCTGAGCCCTGTTTGAATCAGGATAGAATGAATCAGCACATTATGTGAACATTATGTAAATGTTTGCTGGTGTGGTTAATGGAGGTAAAGCCAGTTCAAGACTGCCCATTATTCTTTCAAGGACTTGTTTTGAGGAGGGGCCCTTAATCAGAGTAGTGAAGTCCACCTCGCCTCTTTTTTTTCTCCTCATCGGGGGCCTAAAACACAGTTTACAGTGTGTTTTTGTTGTGTAAAAATGCTAATGTCATTATGTCTTGTAGAATTGAATTCTTATAATATATATTTTTATATCTTAAAACATGTTCTCCCTGGGTAAGGAAAGGCCAGAGATGATGTACTGACAGCTTGCTCTATTTATCTTTCCACATGTATTTTGGATATGGACTATCTTCCAAATAGGGGTGTTGAACCTTTTTCTTAAAAAGGGCCATTCCAATGTTTATATCATCCTTTGTGGGTCATACTAAATTATTCAACACATACACACTAACCCCTGCCAGGAAATGCGTTTTTTTTGGTGAGCTAAAAGATCTCAGATGATAATAAAAACTGACCTGAATTCAGGTCATGGAGCATGTGAACTCAGCAGGGTGCTCTAGACATCCCTCTCCCTTTCCATCTCCTGCTCGGGGAACCTGAAGCATCCTCAGGTCAGATTGAATATGTAACCCCTCCAGTAAGTTCTGGGTCGACCCTTGTTCTTTTCCCAGTTGGTCATGCCAGGTAAAGCCTTGAATGGAAGGCGCCCAGGAGGCATCCTGAAAACTGCCCCTTTTCGACATAAAGGAGCAGCGGCTCTGAATGTCCGAACTCCACACCCTTTCTCTAAGGCTGAGCCCAGCCACCCAATGGAAAAAGCACCTTTCGGCCTCTTGTATTGGCGTCTAACTCTGCAGTAATCCCACACACAGAAAGACTAGTTGGATGGTATTTGTTTGCATAAATCCTTAAAATGTCCTTATCGGCTCTGCAGTAGCAACAAGGCTCCTTCTAAAATTCTTTAGCTTCCAAACTATTAGCTCACTCAACACAAAACGTGCCTCAGAATCTGCTTTTATGAAAGGTGCTTTTTGGAGAGCCCCAAACTCAGCCAGGCGCATTTTGCTGGCATTTGTTCTTTGTTTCCAGCTGCAATGACACTCAAGCTTTGACCTTTTTCATCACTGAGTGTGTCCCTTCAAACACGCTGGCTTGTCTTTGTCCATTTCTCTTGGAAAGCATTCCACATCTAATTTTCTTTTTTTGACAGTCGCTACCATGCTTGTCAGCAATGACCTGGTTGTGATCTGACAGGCATTCAGCAAAGAAGGGACCACCCCGAAGGACACGCCACTCTACTATTTTATGTAATTTTCTTTTAACTCAGAACAAATAATTGCTTTCATGATTTCTTATTTTGTCCAAGTGACTTCTTTTATATTCATGAATCGTCTTTTGTGCCAGATGTTATTGCACTCCTGAATTATATAATTCATGCCATTTCAAGACAATAATATATCTTGAATTCTACTCATTAAATTACTGAAAATTGTACTTCAGCATTTAATGGCTGCCTGTGACTTATACAACGTTTGAAAGCATCTCATGAGAATAAAACTCTTGAAATGTTCTGAGGCAAAATTCTGTTTAAACAAATATGCACAGATTTACTTTGTGCAAATCACCAAGGAGACAAGTAATCAAATAGTTGTTTACTGATTTATTTTACTTTTTCTATGAGGAGATGGGGGGATATGAGACGACGGAAAAGAAAAAGAGACTCAGTAATGATTATATGAAATGTAGTGTTATACAGAACACTCGAGGCATGCATGAAAATGTCCTCATTACTCCAGAACGGAGTGTTGAGACAGGACATAATGCAGTGAGGGTTCATTCTTGAGTGTTAACCAATGACTTTTATGATAAAGAAAGTATTTAATTTGATGTAATGGCAAATACATTCATAAATATATAAAATCACTGATGCGTGTTGAGGTTGCTGTGACTCACTGGTTGGCAACAATAGAATAGAAGCTGATTTAATGTTTATTCTTGTAGTGTCTTTGGAGCGTTGGCTTGTAATTCAGACATTACGTCAATGGTCAAAAAAGCAGTAAGCCAACTGGAGGCCGGCCTGCATTTGAACACACTCTTTTAAACCTCTTCCTAGTCTTTCATGACAGTCATTTACTACAGTATGTTATTGCAAACACACACACTTATATAAGCCAAGTATCCCTCTCTAGCCTGTCTGCTTGATTTGCACTGAATTCATTAGTTTCTAAGTATACACTCAAAGCTATTATTGGTATCAAGTATGAAAAAAGCAGTAGTATTATATACATGTATAGGCATATATTTATTCTCCTTTTAATGTAAAGAAAATGCCTTCAAGCCATCATTCATTAAAGATTTCCCCATTTTGTCCAGCCCCAACAAAGAAGAAAGTCATTAGGCTGAAACCAGAAAACCATTATGTCACCAGTGCTCAGTGGATGGTTTGTAGGTGGGGGTGGTGGTTTTGTTTTGACCAGTGGTCTGTGGCCTGCTTGTCTTCTAGTGAGATGAATTAGAGAGGAGATATGCTGAGGCAGACGCCACTGTCTGAGGGAGAGGATGAAGAGGAGATTCATTACTACTTATCACCACACACACACACAAACACACATACACAGGAGAACTGGGCCTCATTATTTCTTCATCTCCATCACCAGGAGGAAGTGAGGGGTTACATGCTCTTCCATGAGGCTGCTGAAGTCTGCCCCTCCATTTGTCACACGCATTGTCCACCTGTGCACGCGCATACACACTCTGGTCTTGTGCACACACCTGTGGACGTGCAGTGTTCCTCCAAAGACAGCATAATTGGAAAAGGGCTGTCACTGAGGAAGATGGACATGCAGCAGTCCTGGGCGGGCTGCAGCTTCACTGAACAAAGCTCCAGCTCTTTAAGAAACGTTTAAACAGCACAGTTAAACCACAGGATGACTTCATCTGGCTGGAGGGGAACATCATCCACAAGGCTAAACATCAAGCATTTACATTGCACTGAAAAATATGCAATCAGAAGTCTGTAGTTTATAGCACAAATATAATGCATCCTATAATGCATCCATGCTGCATATTATCTAAAGCATTTCCTTATGCATTAGCTGCCAGTAGCTTGAGGGGACGAGCCCACTTTACTGTACATTAGAGCACCTTCTTGCAATACTAACGAGACCAGTGTCCTCTATTTCCATTTTAGCTACTCTACTACCAACACTGTATCATGCTATATCGTTCACTATCACTCCATTGACTCCATTCTGCATTGCTGCTTTAATTGGCGGTGATTACACTTAACCAGGCCTGATGACTGTGGCCTCAGAGGTGTGTGTGTGTGTGTGTGTGTGTGTGTGTGTGTGTGTGTGTGTGTGTGTGTGAGTGTGAGGGGCAGCGGAAGCCAAGTACAGGAGATTTTATAAAGAAAGAGAGGAAAGCAGCTTCCCTCAGTCGAAATTTAAGTTCAAGTTAAAACAGGAATGCCTAATGAATAATTCAGCACTTGTTTTACATCACCACTGAGGCAGGGCTGGTGTGTTGCCCTTTACAAACCTTAACCCAGCTTGTCTAACACCTGTATCACACCATTCATTAAAAACATTTGAATAATGTTTGTACATTGTTTTAATAAAACAGGGATTACATGATTAAAAGCAAAGCTTCTGATTGAATGCAAATTTGCCCAAAACATACCTATACTCACCTCTAGATATATTATATTTGAAAAATATAACAAATATATTCTAACGTAAGTTTAGCATTCATTTCCAATTGACTACATGATCTTGAATTTCTAGACATGATTGTTTTTTATTCACAAAAAACTGAATTATGAAAATATTTGATCTGATATTCATCCTGTACATTTATAATTAAATGTTTTTCCTATCCAAAGCATTAATAACTCCTGTAATTAAAGTTAAATATTTGTACTGAGGTGTCAAATTGTAATGATTTTACACAGTATCCAGATCTATATGTAGTGGAGTAGTTAGAAGTTTGGATTGAGAGAAATGTGTCTGAAATTTGAGATAAATATAACATTTGGATTAATACCCTTCTGAGATACACAGTATTATAAACAGTTAGCCTGACTCTGTCCCCAGGTAACACATTACACCTACAAGCACCTATAAGCTCATGATTAAAACACTTGTGAAACAACCATATTTCCCAAAATAGCCAATTAAACCTGCAAGGTAGATATTTGACATCCTTACAAATTTAACCATAATCAATCTATAAGCGTTACTAGTTAAAATACAAATGTTAAGCCTTAACCTTCCTCCAGATAAGCACTGGCTAGTCTCAGCATTAGTCATATGATATTTTAAATACTTTAAATTGATATCCTAATCCTCTTATTCTCAGTAATCCTGTGTGCATGTGAGCATAATGCATGCACATACATGGGGTGATTTCAGAAGGATGTTCTACCAGACTGTCCCTGTACTCTACGTCTTGGTGACAAGTAATAATCAGTCATGAAATCGTTGACTGATGACTTATGGCTCCATAAGACATCAGTCAACACTGGATCTTCAGCCATGTGTGTGTTACCATCTAAATTCTGTGCGTGAGATGCACTTAGCTACCTCCTTGCATGACTTGTCCAGTTACCTCTACTTTTTTTCAACGGAGAAATGTGTGCTGTCACACTCAGGTATGACACACCGCCTGAGCGTGCTCCTCCCTGGATTCTCCCCTCGGCCTCCTTTAGTCCCAGTGACAGCACCGGGAGCGCTGCAGCACGTGAAGCCGCTTGCGCTCGCACCTCATGTCTCAGATATCTTCGTTACACAGGCACCATTGTCAGCATGAAGTCATTGCAGAAATAGATGCGCCGTGCCCTCACCCACTCTCCCATCACATCTGTCCTCCACCACTATCCCACTTAAGTATGAGGCAGCAGCTGACGGCGGATAGATACAGCGAGCAGGAGCTAGTTATGAAGGAGTGTCACCATGAGATAGAGGTCACTGTAGCTAAGGGGTAGCGAGATGGAGGGAAAGGAAATGTTCTGACAGTAAATTACTCGTGGTGTTCATGTTTTCCATCAGAGGCCTCCATACGAGCAGGATGTTATATATCACCAACATGGCTCAGTAACCCTTTGACCCACATAAATGAAATGCGTTTAAGTGCCCCATTCAGCAAACTGAAATTGCACACCATCTGTAACATGCTTTATTTTTGCTGTCTCGTTTGATGTACTGTGTTTACACACAATCTACTGATGTTGCATATTGTTTGCAGTTTTAAGGTCTCCTTACAGTGCATTAATCCCATACATTATGCATTAGCAGGGAATTATCGCTGACGCTTGAATATCATATCCAGTGCGCTCTCTGCACATTATCGCACTTGTTATTCATCTGAAGGTGGTAGTGATATTTTTAAAAAGAATATAGAAAAATCAATCAAACTCCACAGACACCGTTTGATGGGCATTTAATCTGAGCGGAGACACATTTTCAGAAGCCAGTCTCAATATGTAAAAAAAAGTTCACATCATATTATTTGGTACTCTTTTGCTTTTAGACCACGGCTTCTAAAAAAGAGGCTTGAAGGTGAGATCCTTCACAAGGCAAGCTGCCAGGTAATAACTTCTTTAATTGCTTCTGCCTCGTGCTCATATTTCTGCAAAAAAAAAGCACCACAAAGACAGCGAGTCGTCCTTATTCAGAATGAGTATGGGAGACAGCTGCTATACAGTATCATCACCTCATTAACCCTGCATCTGGACAGCGGCAATTTAAAGTTTTTTACTCTCTCGACCCTCCTGTCTCTCTGATTGTCCCCCCTCCCCCTCTGTCTTCCACCCTTGCTGCAAAAATAATAAGTAAATTGCACATCTTTTGACATCACAGGGCTGTTCACTCATTAAAGGCGTTGCACGAATGTCATTCAGATCAGCGGCTCCCACTGGTAATCAAGCCGGGACGGTGATTAGATGAAATTAATCGCGGGCCTCTGTCACTCACTGCTGACGTTCGGGAGCCTGATAGGTGTTCGCTTCCCAGGCGACTTCAGCAACATCAGGCGGAGACAGCGGAGGACATCAAAGTGGAGAAAAAATAGACAAACCTATATTAGAGTAACACCCGAGAGACAGCCCCCCAAAAAGTGTCTACGTATGCGTGCGTGTGTGTGGGTAAGTGGAGTGAGGTAATGAGTGTGAGCTTTTGTGCAGGTGTCTGCTCATTTTTTTTGGGCGGGGGGGGGGGGGGGGTTGGCGGACATGAAAGGAAGGAGCTAAGGTTTGATGTGATAATGAAGCACCTTCTTTAGTCTCCATCTTCTCTTTCATCCAAAGCACTCACTTGTGCCTATTTGTCCAACAAATGTTTTGGTAGGTCCATCAAGTAGGAATCTACCATCAGCTATTCAAACAGGATAATCACCATCTTTACATTTTGTTCGAGATCCAGAGCAGCACAGATGACATGGAGTAAAAATGGATATTATACCTTTTCCTGCTTGTGGGACTTCATCTGACTCAAGCATTGCCTCGTGTCTCGCGTTCCCACTTCTGAGTGTCGCGCTGCCCCCCCCCACCCCCCACCCTGTCTTGATATCAGAGCAACTCAGAGCTTTGTGACTTGACGTGATTGAACAGGAGTGATGCTAAGGTTAGCTCGCTGGAGCGTTTAGCTGTACATGGACAGATTTACCGGCCTGTGAACCTATAAACCTGCAATTACAAACCCTAACAACTCTGGCGCAGGCTGCCTGCACACCGCACTTTTCCTCTGGGCTCTGGGATTTAAGCTTCACAATCAGTCAAGCGTGACTTCAGAAGCTAATTGCACAAGGGTGACACATGCATGCACACACACACACACACACACACACAGAACACCCTTACAGGGGATTGAGTGATGGTGGAGGTGGAATTTTGTTTGAAATTCATCAAATTTTAATCTAGTGCGTACATTTCCATATTTCCATATTTATCACTTTGCGCTCCTTGCATCCACTCCCTCTCTGCATGTCATTTTAGCCCTTTTAATAGCTCAAACCGCTCCTCGCCTAATACGCAAACATACAGATACACACACTCACACTCTTGTCACCACAAGGGGGTGAAAAAAACACAACCTCCTATCAGGTCCAGCTCTCAGAGACACATGTTTTCCCGCAGCAGATAGGGCTGTCAGTGAATCACTCCATTTCTGCCACACTTGGTAAATTGACTGTTTGATGCAGGAAACAGATGAGACATATGCTGGGGAAAGTCAGAGATAAGATGCAGGATGCATACTCTCCTCCTCCTCCCCCTCTGTAATGAATCAGTGTATTTATTTAGGGCAATCTGCTTCTCTAAAATATCCCCGCAATCGCTCCGTCTTCTCCGATGCGTTGTCTACTCCCTCCCCTGTTTTTTTCCCCACCCCCCTCAAGGTAATTGCTCTTACCTGAGACACTGTAATGGATCCTGGATGAAGTATTGACCGCTGCTAGATTTTGATTAAGGAGCTGTAGGGCAGAACATGTCTTTAATGAAACCTAGGAATCAGCATTCTCTGACCATCAGGACTGGATGCTGTGCTCTGTGGCCCACAGGCACCTTGATTAGGACCTGATCCTCAGCAAATCCAGGGGTGTGCAGCCACTGAATTAAAAGTGATGAATTCATCCATTAATAATACCTCAGGCATGTGCAGGTTTTTTCTCTGGAGGCTTATAATCATTATGGATTTGGACATTCATTTACTGTAAGCTGTTTGCACTCGCATACTCACACAGCAGCTCCTTCAATCATTCAATCATCCACCTTGTTGCTCAATCACTGATATACTTACTCACTCTTTAATACACTCAACCACTTTTTTTTAACGGTCAGCCTTTATCTGTTAGAATTTGGGCATTACGAATAACTTGCATTAGTGTCTCTCAATCATATCTCTTAAATTGCCTTTTTGCTCCTGTTCCAAACTAATTGCATCTTGGTGGGAGATGAAAGGGAAACAGCTCGCTCCCCATGATCTTTGAGGGTGAAAATGGACATAATCTAAAAGGCGAGTATTAGCATGCTAACAGACACCACAGCTATGATGAATACCATTTGCCAAGGCTTAATGTGATAGCCGGGTAAGATGATTAACTCTGAATCCATTTAATCAACCACAAGCTCTTTCTCAAATAACCAACTGTCTACTGTTGGTGTAAAAACTCCCATCAGATCTGCTGGGAAATGAGTAGAACAGCAGATGCGTCACATCGCAGTGCCAGGATCCGGAGGCCAAACAATATTCATTGAAGTGATGGAGATGAGATGTAATTTTGTGCACTGTATTTGTCACCCTCGGTCATGGTTGAAGGGCACGATGGAGAGAGAATTGGACCATGGTTTGCTCTTTGACTGGGAAGTCAATGTGCCCTTGGGTTGTTTCCTATTGACTAAAGTAGTTCAAGTAGTCGGCCTCTCACCTCCTCTCACTCATCGACCTGTGTGAACATGCCAATAACTGGCCGTCATATTGCAATGACAATCCTGACCCCTTAGGTTAACATGGGGGGGGGGGGGGGGGCACACTTCATTTCTGCCTGAAATGTGATGAACATGATTGATTGATTTGTAAGAAATGATCGACTTGTTCATCAATTAAACAACTCGCAGAGAAGTGTTTATTGACTGTTTCCTCCGCTCTGTGTGTGCTCCTCTCGCAGACCTTGACGACCCGGTGGTGACCGTGCATCAGAGTATAGGTGAGGCTAAGGAACAGTTCTACTACGAGAGGACCGTGTTCCTCCGCTGCGTGGCCAATTCCAACCCGCCTGTCCGCTACAGCTGGCACCGCGGGAGGGAGGTCCTGACGCAGGGCTCGGACAAGGGCGTGGAGATCTACGAGCCGTTTTTCACGCAGGTAAGCCAGAGGCAACATGGAGGATAATATCATCCGAATTGGGTTTTTAGAACTTTGCTGATATGAACAATATCCATCCACCTTCGTGAGTGGTGATCCTGTGTACTGCATAAAACAGTAAAAAAACAACTTCTCCGGAGTTTCTCCAGCCAGCCCTCTAGCAGAAACTCTGGATAATGTTGGGGTGAGCCTATGTGACAACACAGCAGGGATTTCTCCGGAGGATTCACCACGTGCGAGTGGGTGCGTTGATGACATTTCTAACACACTACAGATGAAAAACTGAAAAAAAAACCTTAAAGAATACAAATATCTGTGGAGGCAGGCTGACAAAGAGGTCAACTTAGTAAGACAGGGAGAACCGAGAGGCGCGATGTTGATGTGTTGCAAAGGAAAAAACAATATCCGCTGCACAATGCATACATTACCTCCTGCATGCTGCGCCACGCTCTGTGTTCTTGTGGACACATCTGACCGGAGATTGTCCTGTTGCGTTCTTCATTTGTGAAAGGCAAACACCAGAGAAAGTATGGACCAAATTCTGCGTCCGATTTCTATCACCATAAATTTAAATTCTAATGCACAGTAGTACGAGACATTGTGGATCATGCGTACATACACTAAAGGGCTATAAACAGACTCTACAAATCTGTAATGTTGACCTTTATCGAGTCTTCCGGTGTTTCGCTACAGTGATGAGTCAGTCACAGTTGGTAGTTAATTAATCAACACTTCTTACAAAGGTTACATATTACTATGTGAAGTACTGTAATAATAGCGCTGCCTTTATGTTTTGGGAATAAGACTCTGTAGCTCTTGGGGGGGTTTGTACCTCAAACCCAGACACTACCCCTCGCTGTGCTGTGGCATAGTAAAAGTTGTTCCCATTAACCGCCATGAAAAGCAATATCGGCTTCACTGCCTCTGATTCACAGTCTTTGCAGAAGCAGGAAGATTTGGGTTCTCTTCCCAATCAGTTAAATGGAGCAAGTGGATTTTCTTTACAATCTGAAAAACGGAGAGGCTTTGGTCTAGAGCAGACCTCGTGCAGTCAACAAAGAGACTTTGTGGGATTGTTCTGTCACTAGTGGGGGAATTGTAGTTTTTGAATTGATTGAATTGAATGTGATTGTGGGATTGGGCATCAGAGAGGGTGGAAATCTACGAGACAGAGAAAGAGACGTGCAAAAGGGGGAAAATGGCTTTCGGAAACACAGAGAGGAAGAGAGAGGGAGAGGAAAAGGAAGTGAAATTGATGTTTGGCCAAATGGAGAAAGATGGCTGGGAACTAATGGAGTGGGTGTAGGGGACTGAGGAAGCTGAACAACCGGGCCTCATCAGACGCTCCTCCCATCTCCGTCCCGCTCGATCTTTCATCCTGCCCTCTATTAAAGCTTTAATTGGGTCTGAAACTTTGAGAGCTACCCAAGCCCAGAGATTAGCTTTATGCAGTCCAACCCTAAATAAATCCTGACTAAACTCCTGCTAATGTGCTATTATAAATGGCTAATAACATATTTTTCAGTGATATGGTCAAATTGGGCTGAAATATCCGCGGACAATTAACAAATTCACAATTGACCCAAATCAAGCCTATTAGGTCACATTGAGGCTGTTTCAGTCCAGGACTGTTTAATTAGCCTTTTTGCCTTCCCTCCCTCTGTTATTCTTTATTCAGACTTCTCTGGAACGCAGCCCAACAAATATATATATATATTCCCACTGTTCCTTTAGAAATGCAGAGGTGGCATTTTGAAATCTATGTGTAGAACTGGTTCATGATTAAATTTGGATTTTAGAGTAAACACCCCGTCCTTTCTGCTCTTTCACTTCCACTTCCCACTACATAATTCCCGCCCCAAAGTGTGTCAAAGTAGGGCAATTATCAAAAGTGTAATGGAGCAATTTCATCTCTCATCAGACCCTCAGCTTGTATCAATAGTCTTTTTTGGGGGGGGGGGGTTGATGTGTGATGTTCTATTGTAGCATGTTGTCTTATCACGAGACGGTAACCATTCAAAAACCCTGCTAACAACATAATGTTCATGAAGTGCACATCACAATCATGTCCGTTATGAAGTGTGTCTTTCACTGTTTGGTTCAGCTGCCTTCATCATTTTCTTCTCCCTTATGGAGCCATCAACTTTCCCTGCTGCTATGAAAGTTTAAGTTCAAATTTTTTTTAAATATACATTTAATCCCTAAAATTAAGGGAAAAACAAAGCTGGAGATAAAATATTTCCCCGTGACAGTGACAATAAATTCCTCTATAATTTCTTTGCCCTTTACCGGCAGCTAGGCATCCTGTTCCCGAAGCTCCTGTGCACTTTAGCGTTCAATCTCTCCATCAATATGTCCTGTCAATTCCCCCTTTCCAATTCGGTTTAATGTGTTTGTCCTTTCCATTCCTTCTCTGCCCCTTGCATTTTCCAAATAGATTTTCCTTCCACTCTGCCCCCCCGCCTTCCCGGCCTTCCGTTTCTCCCTGCTGTGAGCAAAGGCTGAATCCCAGAGACCTCATCTAACCATATCTGCTCCCAAGCAGAGGGGGTGACAGAAAGGAAGAAAGGAAGTGGAGTGTGGGCTGCATGGCTAATCGAATACAATTAACTTATCCCTGAGCCTCACTGGCTACGAAGGGGTTAGAAAGATGCGAGTGATTGCCATGTTGTGTGGACTGCCCCAGCGTGAGGCTGACTCGTGTTTTAATCTGCCCTGCGTCCTCACGCTACAGTCAGTCAGATCAGAGGTTCACATTGTCATCGTTCCCTCCTGGGCGGGGCTCACGGCTGACAGGCCCGGCTGGAATCAAACACAAATTCTGTGTCAACGCTTGTTTTTGTGGAGGGTTCCCCCACTGAACCGTCCACAGTTCAGTAGCTGCTTGCAGGGATACAGAATGAAGGGTAATCCACATGTCGGCAAGATGACAAATCTTTTTCTTTAAAGAAACTTTTAATCGTGATTTTAGAGGAATATTCTTACATTTTGCTGCCTTTTCTTTTTACTTTTGGCTTCATTAAAACTGTATATATTCATCTCCTTGACCCTCCTGTTGGGCTTGTTGGCCTTTTGATGTCTTCTACTTGCTTCTGTTGATGTTTTTTACACACATTTTCATACCAGTATTGGTTTGGTCTGAGCTGCAGGGGGAAACGAAGATTCTCAAGCTGAAGAACCTGCGGCCTCAGGACTACGCAAACTACAGCTGCGTCGCCTCTGTCAGAAATGTGTGTGGGATCCCCGACCGCAGTGTCATCTTCAGACTCACCAATAAGACAGGTAAGACGCAGCATTTCTACTGGAAGCTTGGCTTAGTAAACCCAAAGCTCCACCCAACAATGCACAATGCTGTTTTCTTTCTCAGCAGAGTTATACTATAATTGGCATAACTGCCAAAGTTGTCCATCTTCTGCCAGTCATCCTTAGGCTCCACACTCTCTTCCTCCACAGCCTCCCCATCCATCAAGCTGCTGGTGGAGGATCCGATCGTGGTCAATCCTGGCCAGACGGTATCGCTGGTGTGCATCACCACAGGTGGGGAGCCTCCCCCCATACTCACCTGGCTCAGCAGTAATGACAGCCTGCCGCAGAGAAGCGTAGTGAAGGGGGGTACGCTCACGCTGCCCGCCATCTCCTCAGATGAGGCGGGGGTGTACAGCTGCGTGGCCAGCAACAATGTGGGAAACCCGGCGAAGAAGTCCACCACCATTGTTGTGCGAGGTGAGCATGACTGTGTAATGTACAGAACCCCAAATTGTTCCATATGAATTTTTTTTTTTTTAAAACAGAGAGAAGAATATATTTTTAAAAATGTAAAAAAAAAAAAAAAGAAAAAACACATAGTTAAATAATATGGTAAATATTTAAAACTCAACTCAATATGAATTTTTATTTCATCAATTTGCCTTCTGTCTAATCCTTTTAGAATCATTTTAGAGTTCATTTTCATTTCAAATGAAATCTTTCAAATTGTTTTTTTTTGTTTTTTTTTACTTAATAATCGTATTTTTCCCCAATGGCAATAATATAATTTTTCATGAAAGTGGAGTTCTCACCAGAGTTTGCCCCTTACCCTCAATCTCATTTACTAAGCTCAACAAGTACACACGGGCAAATCTATCTCCTGTTTGCTATAGAAATCAAAGAGAAAATACTTTTCATGTTCTTGCTCTTATCAGAGTCCTGTATCTTTCTCAGAGATTTTAATTTGCATTTAATTTACATTGCCTCTATTTCAGAATTACTCAAAATGATCTATTTATTATTCTGTTAAAATGTGCAGTATAATTGCAGTATAATTAAAATAAACGCAAATTATTTAAAAAATATCTAAAATCTGTAACTGGAAAAAACTGGTACACTGTTTTTATATGATCACTTCATGCCTATGTCTTTATTTGATTGTTTCTTTGTTTCTTTGTTTAATATTAAACACTTCCAGGATCCAGTGTTAGCAATGATAAAGTAATAGAATATTATAGGTGAAGCGTAAAACTAGGGACACAAGAGCCATCAGTTTTTTTTATGATTGTACATTTTAGATATTATCTTCTGCTTGTCTCGTCATTTGTTCAGAGATTAAAATTCCAGCCATGCAATGCATGCTATTAATGTTTGTTTTGTAATTCATATTAGAATTGCCGTGTTAATCATATTACAAATTGAAATGTAATTAATTTATAGTCTTAATAAATGTCCTTCAGATCTGAAGCTTGACAGTTTGACCGACCAATCACAGACAATCAGATTTCTCAGATATTATCAGTCAGGCTACTTTAAGACGGTCAAAGACAATGCTAAAGGCAAGTTTGAAACCATTAATTAAAATACATAGATTCAAAAAGTGGCTAACACCAATTAAACAAGATCAGCAGGGTTAGGGCCGCTGCTGCCAGATTGGCCATTATTAGGAAAATATTTCTTTTTTTAAGCTGCTCTTCACCTGAGAATCACAAGAGGCAGAGAAACATTTGATCTTGCTGGAGCTCATTAATAGCCAAGTACTGCTTTTAGCAAACATTTAGTGTCGAGGGAACTTTTTATTTATGAAGCTGACATATGTTACACACGGTGAAATGCTCCAAAACTACTTTGAAGATTAATACGCAAGACAGGCAATTTTACCATCAGTGAAAAAAGCTGTCTTGTTATAAGACCTGCACAGATGGAACATAATGCATGAGGAAATTGACTTTCATACTGTTAAAGCAACTGCTATTACTAAGCTGTAGGATTAAGGATGACGCGGGACTAGGCTTTCATCTGTGACATAACAGAGGATCCCCGCGTCCTGAATGTGAAACTTCAGCCACCTCTTGCAGGTGAATAAAAAAAAAAGATGCATTAATTTGTGGAATCTTTGCAGGCGAAACAGCATTCACAGGATGATCCACATCCACTCATCCTGTTTACATTTGAACTTTTCCTCAGAACATCTCACATACATGCACACAGAGCACATTTGAATCTGAGTTTAGTAGATTGGCCCAGAAAAGCAAGCTTCTCACAGACTTTTCTGCTTTCATCTCAGAGATTAGGCTCCATCATCAGGTTGCCTCTGTACCCAGCCTCAGAGGCATTTATTTAAGCAGCTATGTGCTCCCTGGGATGAAAACCAGATCATCAACAAATCATTCCTGATGGGCCCCCCCCGAGAGATAAACCCCTTCTCTGTATTGTGAAAGTGCCCATGTAGTCGAGGACTTAAAATTGAGAGGCCTACATCAAAGAAAAGGTGCCAGGTGTCCTGTGGGAACAAATAAGTCAGAGCAGATTCAGTGGAGGTAATCGCCGCAGTAAATTCCATGTTCTCATCCATGTGACACACGTCTGGAGTTCACAGTGGTTCTCGTCTGAGGGAAATATCATCAGAACATTTCTTAGAACGCCTGGAATGAACTGTTTCCTCGGCTTGTGATGCTGCTACTTTAATTTGCGCCGGAGCTACTTCAAACCTTCTTGTCATTAGCTAGTCCTCCTCAAACACTTGTGCAATAAACTGTCACATTTTATTGTTTGCGTGCTGGATGTTTATGTCTATGGTCCAGACTACCTGGTGTATCTGCAGTGAAGCAGTTGTTCTTCCATGATCAAGCAGGTTCTGTTTTTGTCGTCCCATTTTTACTGTTTTTAAGTGGATTTGCTTTATTACTGTTCACATGTGTGGCTTGTATATGAGTTTGAATAAGGTACTTGGCTTATTCTTCCAGTGCATCACATAATGGCTGCTATGTTTCTTTCTAAAAGATTACCAAAGCCACACATGCATTATTCTGACTAAATGGCATGCAGGGTACTATTGATTATGCAGTTAAATTTGTGCAAACTGCAACCAATTGGCTCTATAAATCCAATACAGTGGTTACTTGACCCTGCTGAGTTTGCTGTTAGCGTTTAATTTTGTATCCTCATTGTGGGGATTCAGTCACTTTGGCTCAGTGTCCAGGATTCAGCACATCCTTCATTCAACCTCAATAGATAAACAGTGATACCCCCCCCCCCCCCCTTTTAGAGAGATGAGCATCGATCAGTAGTCTTATGTAATCTCTTGAAGTCATCGCTGACGTCTCTGTGACCCAGTAATTTACTGTGGATGTTTAAACAAGAGACAATCACGTAGTGGAGGGGATTAAGTCGATTTATAACTCTGTCCTGAGTAAATCAAGTCAATGAGTCATCACACATTTTAAAACCAAAGACAACAAGTCAGTCTGAAAAGAAAAAGTCAGAGGCCTCAGTGACTTGGAAATGTATATATTTAAACTATATAAATTCATCACTAGAATGCCGCCCCAACTAGTCTCGTAATGGCGAGTCTGCTTGATCCTCAGCAGTCTCCAGGGGGTGCCCAACCTTCCTTGAGTGTTTCAACCCTGAACCAGAATACTCTCTGGTTGCTGGTTGCTGGTTTGGTGCCCCTCTCCTCCTGGTTTCCAGCTCATCTCCTCCCCTCTTTAACTGTCACCAAGCAAAAATTGTAGATAACATACTTATATAACATCTTGATTTAGTTTGGACTTTGTTTGTCAAAGTAAAGCCAATTGGAAAGGAAGACAAATTTAAATGGCATCAGCAGTTACTTTAAAATCCCAAACTATTATTGTCTTTATTTAATTTATTTGACAGGCTCATAAACAGCGAGAAACAATCGGTTGGGAAGGAGGAGGGGTCTGTCTGACATTGCTAATTGACAGGAGATGAGTTCAGCATGTTATCACACATCTCAGAGGCGCTCTCCTGAGTCTGATGAGCTGTCACTGACGCAAATGCAATTTTGGGATCAACATGCACCAGATGACGAGGGGCGGGGGTGCTGTATAACTGTACAGTGACAGGAAAGTGTCCAAATGCATTACATGGGTTTTATAACATACATTTTTTTATGCAGTGGCGACACTGCACCTTGTGATGGATTTTAGTTGTCACGGGGCTCCATTGTCATTTTACTCTCAACCATTTTCATGCCCACAAACCTGTTCAATTTTTAGGTGATAAAAAAAAAGCATGACTTGTGCACGTACATTCTCTTCATAATTCTTTTCTGATGTCTGACTCTGCCGCTGACATTTAACAAGCCAAAGCGTGTCCATAATGCAGCCTCGATCTGAATAATTTCTCCATTGTGTGCTCATGCTCTTGCGGCTTGTCTGTGGCACTTTATCATACCGAGCCCTTATGCTACTCAGAGTCACGCTGCATGAAAACAAGCTCACAGCTTCTTTCCACATTAAGGGGACTGCGTGGTTGGTTTGGTATCGGTCTGGACTAAGTTTTCACCGTGTATACTGTTAGATGTTTGTATCGAGAAATAAAAAAATGATTTTATGTCTTTGATTTGAATTAAATCCAAAATAGGAGCACAGCTAAGATATGGCCCTAGACAGGGAGGAGAAGTGGATAGGGTGAGGCACTCGTGACTTGATTTAATCATGTTTATTGTGTGTGTGTGTGTGTGTGTGTGTGTGTGTGTGTGTGGGGTGTGTGTGTGTGTGTGTGTGTGTGTGTGCATTATTCCTGTTGATTCAATTTTCAAATATCTCACCTGTGGATAACAAAACAGTCGCACATAGTTCAAAGTCTAGACTGTATTCATGCTTTGTGAATCAGTAATACTTTTCTTTAGCTGTGGCCATGAAGGATGGAATACTGTGGAAGTTATGAGCACTTGGGCAGAAATGCTTGTAATCAGTCTGTGGATTTATGTGCACAGTTTTGTTGATACTCATGTGCACATGCTGCCTGTTTACATGAAGTACCAAATATTTGGTTCTGCTACGCTGAGTTTATTCTGCATGTTCAGTAGGGTCACCCTGTGGCCTCATCGGCGCCTGTCTCAGCTCAATCACCCCCCTCTCCAGTCCTTGAGAAGCCCTCTCAAACTGCTGTTGCCAAAGGGGGGCTGTGTGTGTGTGTGTGTGTGTGTGTGTGTGTGTGTGTGTGTGTGTGAGTGTGAGTGTGAGAGAGAAAACACATCGCTTCCCAGCAGATGGTAGTTTCTCTGGCCATACTGTGCCACCAGCCAGACTGCCTTCCAGGGCCTGGCCATCTCCACAGCCAGCCCAGCAGGCTACTGGCAACACATCAACCTTCTGACAAGATCCTTTTTATGGATTAAGGGTCCGCAACATGTCTTCAAATGCAGGTCAAACCCCTGCTTTCTCCTGCCACTTGAGTCCATTCTGTGCTCAACAAAGACACCAAGTAGTGATACAAAGGTCACAGTACTTTATACAGTTCATTTGTTCTGTATCATTGTGGCAGCTCTCAAATGGAGAGTATGTAAATTAAGATGGAACTGTCTGTAGATGGTGTTGCTGAAATGGCCAGCATTTTGTTTTCATGTGCACACGCACACACACACAGAAACACAAACATGCATGCAAAGCCTTGTGTATTCCCTCTGTGTGATGCAGAGAAGTCAGTGTCAAATCATTGGATTTTCTCGACAATTCCTCCAGGACTTCCCGACAAATTCGGGTACAAGGCTTTTTTCAACCCAAAACATCCATCATTCCGACCAGCTAACGTAGACACAACTAATTCCACACAGATGCACACATCAGGGCATAAACACACTAGCTCCAATCCACACCTTGTTACTCTGATTGGAGGCTTGCTGGTACATATAGACAAGTGAAAATGCAATCTTTTCCCAGTGCGAGTCCCCGCTGTTTGTATTCAGACTGTTTGTAGGGGAGAAAACAATCATGACGCGCCTTGTAAAAACCTGGCTGTCAGCATGTGAATCAACATGTGAATGACCCTTATCATATTTGCTTTGGAATAAATTCGGGTGGAAAGCTGAATCCATTTCCATTCATGAATGCCAGATTTAATGGCTGGACGGCCAGAACTGGCACAGGCAGGCCTGTCTCTTGGGCTGCGGCCCTCAGGACTGTCTGTGTGCGGTTGTATTTCTGTGTGTATTAGTGTGCATGTTTTGTTTGTGCATTCAGCATTTGTGTGTGCAAATGAATCCCTTTTAGCATACATTTTAGCTAGAGGTCAGCCTGAAGGTTGAGAGCAGCGTTTAGGACTTTCTCCCACCAAGGAATGGACATGTGTGATATTGTAAAGGTGCTGGTGCATGAGGAAGGTGCTGGTGCTAATGTGGAGATGCATGGAGTGATAACAGGATAATTAAAGGTGTTTGGAATGCCTTGTGTGTTGAACCATGCTATTGCCCGTTGTCGATTTTTTTGTGTTTTAACCTTGAGGCAGAGGAGAGTGGCAGTTAGAGAGACATCCATCTGGCTCCGAGAGATGAGTTCAGCTTCTCCTGCTGATATTCTCTGTGAGAGTGAATGGAGAACACAGTGTGAGGCCTGCTGAGAGATGGACAGACAGGGCAGACTGAAAAATGAGATGGACTGATGGGTAAATAGGAGGATAATGATTCAGAGGCAGAGTGGAGTGTCTTTCTTCTCGAACAGACAATGGCAGAGAGAATGCACTGGAGAGAGCGAGGGGAGAAAAAAAACACACATTCAAACATATTTTTCCTGTCGTGTTGCTGGCGGTGTGTGCACATTTCTGATGCCTTTGTGTCTTTATCCGTACATGTGTACATACGTGCGTGTCACCAGGGCTGTGTGTACCTCTGCCCTGCTAAGAAGCTCCCATGAGGCAGCATTGTAATCCTGCTGTGTGACACGAGCTCTCTGTAGAAGAAGGCCTCAACCAAGGCTTTTCTCTTTGTGTGATTATCTGCGCTTTTCATGTACAAGCCACACATTATTCCCACAAGCTATTAGAGCTATGGAGAATCATACTTACAGGCTCCCTGCAGGCAGACGCACTTCAGTTTGTGGTTTTAAAAAATGGAACAGGAGAACAGTGAAAAGTGTGTGGTAATGATCTGAAAGAATATGATGAATATCCACAGAACTGCCTGCAATCACCAGCAAAATGTGCTACAGGAGGCATCTGATGCAAATGTGAGCAGAAACCGAACTCTTTCTTCTCCTGATAGTACTAAGAATAAAGTAGCACCTGCAAGTGTCCCCATAGTGGGTGTTTTACTCCCTGGCATGTTGCCACAATCAAGGTTTAATGACAAGAAGCTCTGATGATGATAAAAGGGAACCAGCTTCCAAAATTCCATCAATAATGCATGCAGAATTTGTTTGTGCCTATGCTGACTTGTGTTTTGTGCCCCAGAGCTTGTGATACTGACAATGTTTTCTAAAAAATATCAGTGGATTTCTCCCTCTGTGTGCTTAAATTCTGCTTATCGCACCTTGCTTCAGTTGGCACCTAGCAAAGCAGATGCCACATAGTCCAAGCTAACAAGCTGTTGTAAATCAATCTCACTCAGAGCGCTGAATACTTATCGTACGGTCCAAACACTGAATGTGATCCAGATAAAGCCTGTGAAGAGGATTTTTTATCCATTCGGACTGAGATGACACGATTTAACTGTTTTGTCACGTTGCCTCAAAAATCTCTTGAATGAGTTCAATCCACAAATCTCTCAGAGAGAAAGTTATTTTCGACACTTTTTAATGTTGTGTGGCTCATATCAGCTTTTGCAAGGTTGTAGGGATGATACATATCAGAAAACCAAAACACAAACTGGTATCATGATATCTACCAGTGGCACCACAACCTCACTGTACATATAAGAAGTAACTGAGTGGAGCACTTAATGTGGCTTAATTCAAGTTATTGGTTAAATCACTGCTTTTCAGCTGCCTCGTTGTACATAGTTTTCATTTTGACCTTGTCACGTCTCAAACAGAGATAGAGAAGGCTTGAAACCGGAGCCTCATACCTTGTTTCCATTTGCTCTTGAATGTTAGTTCAAGTCCAGAGCTGCTCCTTAGTCCTTGATAAAGATCTGCTCGGGGCTCTGCCTACCTGAGTGTGAGCCATGTAAACCATTTTCAAATATAAAATTTCATACTATTTGTTTTGTCTGAATACTTGATGGTCATTATTTACATCCATATGGCCCAATATGGCTAATTTATCAACATCTTAGATTCAATATTTGATCAGTAATCACATTGATTTCCATCTCACATTAGTCACAGTTGTAAATAAACCTTGACTGAGAGACTAAGTAGTGAGTATTGTCATCACAGCCTTTTATTGACTGGACTGGGAAGCACAAGTTCCATTTCATACTCATGCATATGAATATGTGTTCATGTGCAACTTTTCTGAGATACAGTTCAGGAACACAGTTAACAGGCACTAGACCATAGCACAGTGAACATATAGCGCTGGGAGTGGCTATAAAGCGAAACACAGATAAACCAGGAGATTCGCTGCTCCGCCCAGTTTACGGAACAGACCGACTAGAGAGATGTGCACAGTGCATCAACCAAATGTAACTGTTATTTGCAGACATCAAACTTGAACAGGAGACAACAGATGTTTACAACAATTGCTGTTCCCCCAATTTATTCTCATGGTTTTCTCCTTTGTGTGACCAGAGGGATAATTTTGCTTCATAAAAATTCTAAACATCAATACCTGGTTTGACATGAAGGGTAGACAGGGCCCTATGCAACGTGCCTAAGTGAGCATACAGGGCTGCATTACTCTGATTCAAGCTCTCTTGGGTGCCGTCTGGCAGCCATGTTGTGCCATTAGCAGGTTCTAAGTTTGCTTATGCATCAGGTAGTTATGATGGAGTTATGAACTATAGCTCCACTTCCTCTGCTGTCATCCAGAGTGATGTGGACTGTGACAATGCTTCCAGGAGCCAGGCAGGAGAGACACATGATGGAGCAAGAACCAGGGCCTTGTAGCTAAAAAGCCTGGAAGGTGCCATGTGATGACATATTCTGATTTGGCTGCAGCCCTAGTTAGCAGCCAATGGACTGTGGACTTTATCTACATGTGAATCAACCCACTTAGGGGAAAGAGAGATAAAAATAAACCTGACAAAGTTGTCCCGGAGATAAGATTTGATCTCCCATGTTAACGGATCCTTCTCCATAACAACTGAGCAAACTCAATCCACTAATGGAGCCTGTGTGACACTAGTGAAACCTTCGAAAAGGATTCAGTAAGTGCATCTTGAGTTGCAATTGCTTTACGCAGGCACATGAATGTTTACCACAAACCTCTATTATTGATTTGGACATGTTTCACAGGATTTGTCTACCCTACATGCAGTGGTAAATTACTTATATCCATAACATGCAGTAGTACTTTTGCAGGATATTAATGGTGTTGTGGCAATTGTGTAACAATAGCTGGAGACAGTGTGTTATCTCCAGAGCAAATGGGAAAGTTCTGTCTTCAGGCAGAACCTTTGTTAAAGATTCATATGACTTTTGCCATGAATTTGTTTTCAGAAATGTAGAAGGACGAGTGACAATGCGATAAAGTCTCCCCACTCTGCTCTTCTCACCTCCCTACAGTTCCCCTTTTTTAAAAACACCTCTACTTTTAGATTCTCTCCCATGCATAAAGAAACAGGCAGCATTTTAGTCACAGCAGCTGTCCAGCAAAATTTACTACAGCCGGGGGGAAGTAATGCCCACTTATCTCTCTTGTACACAAATGTAGTCGATTTACAGGAATGCCTACTTGCTATTCAATATTTATGGTCAAATAAAATGGCAGGAATGGAGGTTTGAAGGCGGAGGAGGCAGGGAGGGAACCGATGCTGAAATATGCATGAGTGCACATGTGCAGCACTGGCTATTTTGACGTGCACCGCAGGTCTGTGCTGAACTGAGTGAAAGCTGAGTCACCCGGAGGAAGAAGTATTGGAAAATGTAGGGGACACTGAGGTGACCACTCAGATTTAATCAGAGATTTTCCCTCCCAGGTTAGCTCATACTGAAGATATGCGGTTGTGCAATCTGAATGTAAAGTGCTAAGTGCAGGGCGTTGTCAAAGGAGAATGTTGCTCTCATGGTTAACTTTATTTCTTAACAAAGTTGACATACAGTTATTCAGAGATGTCTTCTATTTTTTCTGCAAAAACCTCTCAATAGACTAAATCTGATTTTAAAAATTAAACACCAGGTGAGGAAGAGGTGATTGTGTAGATTCGGGCAGGTACAAACGTTTATATGGACACCAATAATCCGATATAAACCAGATTAAGTAAATTGTCTGAATAAGATACTGCCAGGTTAACAATATTTTCTGAAGAACTAAAACCTGATTAATATCGTTTCTGGAATAAGCAATAATGCAATGAAGACATCAGGAGTATTATGACTTCATGCCCATTTTGTAGGGATACAAATATACAGTAACTTTATTCCATTAAAATGTCCTCCTGGAGTTTGTCCAGGTTTGTCCAACGTTGTCATGTACAGCAGTTACCAACAACTTAACGATACATACTCTGGATTTGAGTGTAAACAAGATAAAGAGTAGAAGATAAGTTTCGCAAAATTAGAAAGAAAACACTCAAAGGTTTATATGGTAGTATTCTGTTATAAGTATTTCAAGTTGTGGTCAGACATATGATGTAGTGGATGTAATTTTGACCTGCATCTTAATCAGACTAGGCTGTGTAACATTTAAACTTGGAAAATGAATGACATATTCTATCAGCGAGTCATCAGTATTTATTGAGTTTGCAATCCTTCCACTCAAAACCCTGTGCTAGCACTCAAACATCCCCTGCTTGTGCTCAGATTTCTTGCGCCCCAGCTTCAGCTCTCCTCTTTGCATAAAAAGTCTGCTCTCGCATTTCCTGCACTCAGGAAATCTATCGAAGCAACAAAATATCTGAGAGCAGGAGCATTTGAGAACAGGCAGAGCAAATCTAAGCACAGGCAGGGTATATTTAAGTTTTGATTGAAAGCATTTTGAAAATCAGAATGTGACATCAATAACTAAAAGACCACGCTCTTAAATAAAGATGAAAAAAATCAGTGTGATGCTTCTTTTTAATTTAAAAACTGTTCATCAATTCAGTTCTTTCCATTTAAATTATCTGACTGAATTGCTTTTCATTCATTTCAAATGAAACCTTCATTAATGTAAGATTACTTACTTTTTTACTCAGGTTCATTTTTATTTGCTGAACTACACTTGATGTTGGCTGAGAAGAAAAACACTGAACCGACAACACACTGTGATTGTAGCACAGAAACCACTTTGAGTGCCCTGCTTCACTCTCTTAAGTGCTATCACACATCTCACAGAGGTACCAACCTGACTTGTTCCTTACCATCTCAATTTAAAGTGAATGAATAAAGAGATGGGGGGGGGGGTGGAATAAGGCAAACAGTGTAACAGTGCTAAGTTGAGTTTCTTCTCGATGGAGAGAATCGTTAAACACTTCATGATTACAGCCCTAATCAACAATTAGTGCTCAGCTCCTCACGGCCCTGACCTTCAGATCTACTCCAACCATCAAGTCTACATTGTAACATGGACCATTTACACTCAGTCGTCATTAAATAGGGGCAATGGGCCAACTTCAAACTTTGATTCATCACATCCTGTGGTCCGTAAAGTTTATCTGCACCGCACCAGAGTTTCAATCGGCCACAAGGTCCAATTTTGTGGAGCACTTATTCAGCCCAATACTTTTTTTTTTTTATTCCACAGCACTGAAAATTATGTATGTGGGCATTTCCCTAAATTTAACATCGGAAATATTTACAGAGACATTTTCATGAAAAAGATCAGCTCTGGCTTTGCAGTAAAGAACAGCTCGGTCTGCCGTGGTTGTGTTACACTTTCTTGAATTGTGGGGAGAATATATTTGAGTAGGATGAAGGGAAATGGAGAAGAGCAGTTCATCCAAATGTTTATCCACTGTCACCTGTGACAGCACACCCCCTCCCTCAGAAGTGTGTGCATGCATGCGTGTGTGTGTGGATACTGTTTTCTACCAGCTCTACTGGGGATGTCATGGCGACACAAAATCCTTTTCACGCTGTCACGATATATACGTACAACTGTGTCTGTCCACACATGTTTTCACTGCCTCACATGTATGATTGAAGGAGAATATGTGTCTCCTTATAGAGACACTCGCTTCATGGCCTCCACTATATTTCATTAACCTTACACTGTGTATGTTGGCTTTAGGAAATTCAATCTTGGCATTTATGTGGTGGATGTATACTGTGATGCGGAGCTGAGCCCAAGTGGGAAATAAGTGTGGGTTGTTAGGGATGCCGTGTATTATCTTTGTATCTATAAAGGTCACAAATATGCAGCACATCACATTATGATGATTTCCACAGTTTCCACGCCAGTACTACTGAATTCTAAACAACATGATTGACAGGCAGTGCCTTGGAGAATAGGAATATATATATATAGGATACAGATATATAAATGCAAATGCACTTCGTGTTGAAAGGGTGGAGTGTGACATGATTGTATTATTTGACATGCGTCACAAGCAGGATCCTCTGCCCGCCGACTCAAACGGGAGGAGGCGGATCACGTCAAGTAGACATGTGTCGTTCGTCTCTTCCCCCGAACGTGCGGCTCAGCAGGCATCACGATGCCTTGCACATTCAATTTCCTGTGTTTAAATCTGACACACAGGTTTTGTTTTCATTTTGCCTTTACCAAACTGAATATGATAATGTCACTTGGGAATTGCTAGATGAAAAGATTTCCATGGTGCCGTCAGCTTTTTTTCGCCCAGGAGATGAATTGAACAGTAGGCGCAGGGTTTGGAACCAATACAGCATGCATTATAATGAAATCATCTTCTTTCTGCTGTTCAGAGAAGCTGTGCTTCGAAAATGGAGTTGCAAACCAAATTGGATTAGGAATGGTGGATATTTTGCTTGGTATCTCTTTAAATTTCACAGTGTGCATGTGTGTGTTTCCGTGCAGGGTTTTTTTGTGTGTGTGTGTGTGTGTGTGTCTTTCCGTGCGTTTGCCTGCTCCAATGCTGTAAGATTCTTCAGTCCACAGCTATCAATATTCATGTTGGATCAAAGCATCTGTTAACTTCTCTGTTTGACCCCTCCGCTGCATCAACAGCTAAAGTTTCAGTTGCTTCTTTAAAAGAACAGACACAGTTGTCATATCAGCTACTACACTTACACTTCAGGTTCAAACAACTGTTACAATTTCACGACATAGGTGGTGAGGTAACACGCATGAGAAAAAAAAAAATTGTTCTCTGCTCAGATCAGTTATTTCAGGTAGCTGTTACACAATCCAGTCTTTCACTGTGTGTGTGAAGTGTGCAAATGCTGAGCAAGTATGATTCACACAGACAGAGTTACACCGCGTTCACCGGAGAGGTGCATAACGGCACTTTACGGCACAAGTGTGGACATTAAACAAAATAAAATTACTGAGAAAAATCTATTTTAAAAAATCCATAAAACCCTGTCTTTGGGATTTCTTCTCAGAAATTACATCAATAAAACAAGGGCGGCCATAACCTACAGTGAAGGTCTCAGGGTTTGTTGTTGCAGTGTGTCGAAGACTTGCAGAGAAAAAGAGGAATTGTTTACAAATGTAAATCTAGCTTTAACGAAATTGATTTTTCTTCCACAGCTTTGAAAAAGGGACGATTCTGGATCACTCCTGACCCCTACCACAATGATGACAACATCCAGATTGGACGTGAAGTCAAGATATCTTGCCAGGTATAGTCAAAAAAAGTACACACACACACATAAACACACAAGTAGTTCAAATAGGTCAGGTTTCAGTGTAATACACGTCAGGTAACGAATGTTCTAGGTGGAGGCAACCCCACCAGAGGAGCTGACGTTTAGCTGGCTGAAGAACGGGCGTGGGCTGCGGAGCTCGGAGCGTATGGTCATCACCCAGACGGACCCCGACATCTCCCCAGGGACCACCAACCTGGACATCATAGACCTCAAGTTCACCGACTTCGGCACGTACACCTGCGTGGCCGCTCTGAAGGGAGGAGGCATCCCCGAGATCAGCATCGACGTCAACATCTCATCCACAACTGGTGAGCCTCACACCCCTTTGTGTCAGCGAAGCATCTACACACCTCCCCTACACAAACTGAAAATCACTATTGTTGGAGTAAAGAAAAACATTATAGTTTCTTAGGCTGTCCGGGTAGAACAGTCGTAGCCAATTCGTTGGAAGTAAAAACTGACACAATAGTTATTTATAATATAATATATTTTATTGCTGGACATGAGAGCAAGTAAAAGTTTTCAAGTAATAACACAAATCAAAAATATGAACCCGAATATGAGCATCCTTTAAACTGGTATGTAACAGAATGGTAGCGATAATAAAAAGTTAAATTTATTTCTTTAGAGGGGCAGTTCATCCAAGTTCTCACAGATTTTCTTTCCCAATGAACCTCTAGTGGTTTCTAGTAGTGTAGATGCTGATGTTTTTATACATTTCTCACTGAAGATGCACCTGAGTACAAATGAGGAAGAGAATACCTCTGTGGTTCTCACAGCATTTAAAGCTGCTTTGTAGTTGCAATTTTAACCATTTTTTTTCAATTTGTCCAGAAAATAATCTCAACTGTGGCTTCCCTGGAACCATCTCAATGACAAGTATCTTATAGCCTCTGCAGATGAAACCACAACTACCTGCAGTGAGCGAGAGAGAGAGAGAGATTTGGGTGAACTGTTCCTTTAAAGCTTTTTCCTGGTCGGTCTCCACAGGTTAGGACTGCGTATGTATATCCTCATTAGACTATTGTTAACTGCCAGATTCAATTCCGGTATTCTGTCCAAGGCTGAAAACCACTGTATTCTACTGTGTTTTCAGTTCCTGCACGCAGCATTGTGTTACAGCACCACACACTCCATTGACTGTTTAATCTTATTTCTCTGAACCAAAGCCGACTCCGTCAGTCCAACTAATCAGAGACTAAACATCCATCGTCCTTCCATCTAATTGGCTGCTTCCACCACTGCTCCAACTAACATTTGTATACATGTATAAAGCATGTTGATAACACAACTTATCAGTCCACCCTGTCCACTGAGCTATAGAATTTAAATTTCAATGATGGCATGCGGAGAAGTCTCTTAGAAACAGAGCAGTGTTGCAGCGGCCTGTCCCTGTCTTTTTTTAGATATTGTAACATCAGTAATAATCAAATCCGTCATATGAAAAATAATCAAAGGTTATAATCAGCTGTCAAATGTTTCAATCTGCTCTTGTGGTCATTTTTTTTTTTTTTTAGAAAAGCCTGAAACAACTTGAGAGGCAAGAAATAGAGAGCTTGCATTTAGCACAGTAAACAACAATGTTCTTCTACAGGCAGGAAATGCAGTGGTTAGAGAGACAAAGAGGGAAAACGTGTAACAGCACAGGAATGGTGGTCTCTGTGCGTACGAGCAGAAAACCACTGGTTATGTTCCAGTGTCACCATGCATTACCTCATCACCCATGGACTCCACTGAGGGACGTGACCCCCGAGCAACACGGCGCCTCAGAGATGCCTCGATCGGGAGTTTCCTGCTTGCTCACTCATCCCTATCCAGATCTTCTATGTGTGTGGTGTTGGGGGGGGGCTGCTCATGGGTTGTTGTTTGCGAAAGGCGAAGTGGATATATGTTTTTTGCTTTGAATGTTACCAGCGTGTGTTCACTACCAATAAGTGACTTTTTGGGGTTGTGTGATGTTGTGCGACTTGTGATCGCAAGCTTTAGTTCCCCTTATGCTTACGCTGCACGCGCACACACATTGGCAGACACACTCCTACACCTTCTTCTTCTCTCGGCATCTTGTTTTTCACACACCTCGCCGCAACTCACAGCGTGAACATGAAAGCCGCATGTCAACTTTGGATGCATAATTATCGTTAGATAATCCTTTGATAATCCCAGACGCTATAACAACAGTGGGATCAATCGTATCTGCCAAGATTGTTTCCTCATTATCTTTTAAGTAGTGCGGCCTCTTATTTTGGAGTGCCAGGGCGACACCAATGCATTCACACAGACCCTTTAATGTTTCCAAAAAATTGTGTTGTCTGAGAAAATAAGTGAGGAAATGAGTGCAATTGTATGAAATGAAAGGTGTCATCAAGGCTTTGATCTCTTCTTATGCTTTTATTGTTCACGTCAGATGTGCAGGTATGAATTATAAAAAAAAGTGCTCCTTTGTCATTGGAAATAATGTATTGAGTTTTGCTTCTGCTGGTTACTATTCCTGCTGCTTTACCAGGATGTGACTGGGCTGTTTTGCTGCTGAATGCCTGTTATGCGTGATGTTTCTTTCCGTCAGATTGATGCCATGAATCAAAGGAGTGACTTCGCTAAGCGGAACACTATAGCTCTTGTGTACTAAAGCGCCGTGTGCCTCTGCCTCGCCTTACGCCTGCAGCTTGTTTTGGGGTGAATAAGCCCCGTTTTTGTTCCTCTGCCTGTTCTCCTGAAGGGAGAAACCCAGAGCCGCAATTAGACGTCTTAATAAAAGCGTTTAGAGAAGATTACACCGTAGGTCTGCCAGCGTTTTGTGCTGGGGAAGTGGTTGGAAAGCGATTGAGCCGAAAGTGTCGAGTCTGAACGCTTCGTAGCTCGCTCGCTGTTCCAGCGTTGGCCCCGGTTCCAGATTCCAAACACAGGCTTAGTCCCAGCCACAGCAGGGCCTTGATAAAAGAGAATATTTATTACACCCATTTCTTTCAGCTTTTGATGAACATAGATTTCCACACGTTTCATGATTTCTCCCTTTTGCAAATCAGCACTAATATTTACTGTCGTGACACACTCATTAAGTAAGCGACTTCACTTCTCGTCAGGACTTTCAGAGATTGCGAGGCTAATGCTTATTTATGAGCGGGGTCTGGAAACGAGGACACAGACCTCCCCTTTGGATACTGTCAGGATTAAGAAGCACAAGACAAAGGAACAGTCGAGAAGAGTTACGATCATTAGCGTCAAACATAAAACATCCCATAAACTTCTAACGGGGTCGAGCCGATTAATCCTCTCATTAGCCTGTGTGTTTAGTGGGTGTGTCTTTCTTGATTATTGCCACTCTACGTCTGTGGCAAAGAAATGTTATTTGGTATCTGTCTTGAAATACCATTGGGACGATCTCAGAGATTTTGATAGCATGTGGAGTTATTGTAGATGGATTTCTGACATTCAAAGCCAGTTTTCATCTCCAATTCACAAAGCTGACACCCACTCGGTGCACTCAATGGCTGTAATTATTATAAACACTGGATTCTGCCGTCTCAGTTAAAGAAACCCACATTACAATCTTGCAGTCGTGACGATAACAGTCCCGTGTTGATGCATCCCGGCGTCAGCACGCAAACAGCGGCTCATCTTTGGTGTGATTGACGATCACAAAGTAAGTATCTGGATTGAAAGTCACCTCTCTCTTCTCGTGAGGCGGATAAATCCCTCCATGATGAGCCCCGCAATTAGCACCCAGTGTTTCTGTCAATTTCAAGAATCACTGCAGTTAATGAATTAAGCAAATCAATTAAGTTTGCAGTTGATTAAAAAATATGAGCTGGTTTAATAATCACAATGTACATGCTTTTTTTCTTCTTTTTTTTTCGGAAATGAATTTGAGTCATCTGAAGCTCACAGCAGACTTGCTCATCTCTCGTCTATTCCCCTTCCAACCGTTGTCTGGTTGACTCTGATTCACCGTGAGCTGCCATCGTCCGAGTGACCGTGCCACATGTGAGTCTAATAGGGACTGCATGGCCGCCGGCTGTCGACTGTGCTGATGTGTTTGTTTCTGCGGCGAATTCACTGACCCCGTTAAAGAGAAACCTGGTCCGCGTCCTGACTCACCTGTACGGAGCAAAGGTTCAACTGCTGTTTGGTCCCCATGAGTAGGACACAAATTGTTGGTTGTGATATCCCACCAGGTTATGTTTGCATTGCTGTTGTTTGATGGTTTGTCTATTTGATTGTGAGCATGATTACACAAAACTACTTAACAAATTCCATGAAACTTTGAGGAGGGGTGGGGCGTAACCTTAAGAAACCATGAAATGTTGGAACCAGATAAACAGGCTGATCTAGGAATTTCCTAAAGGTTTCTTTAACATGGCGAGATAGGACGTTCACCTTGAAGGAAATGTTCACGCTCCGAGTGTCCTTGTACATCCTTTATATTTGCACATGTGGAGTTTTCGCAGAATTTCACATCCGCAATCAAAAATGTTCAATATATGTTCTATATACAAAATCACATATGAAACCCCAAAAGAATTTTTCAGGTGCAAAATAAAGTAATGAGCTCCAAAGTGGGCTAAAACGGTCACATTTTAAAGCTGTAGATCCAAACATTGGATAAACAGGCCAATTCAAGTCCCAAAATGGTCCCAAGCTGTGAACTGGGAATGAAATGGCTTAACAGCTGTCCCACAGCTGGGAAGCTGTCCTGACAAATCTGCTGCATGAAAACAGTCGATGCCACAGCCATGCCACTTCTATAATGACCGCCACATAACCACCTGGCTGCATATGTCAGCAGAACATACTTTGCAGAGGAGGGTTATGGATGTCATAGCTGTAAAGGGGAAAACACACACTCAATACTCTGTAAATACAAACACTCACATTCATAGATGTTTGGGAAAATTAAAGGTTGATCTGCGTTTTCAGCTGCAGCTATACTGTGATGAGTGTCCGCTTTGTGCGAAGTCCATAAAATATGTTAATAAGACAGGATAACTCAGTACATTATGCGCAGTGTACCAGCATCTAGCCTCAACTGCACCACCTGAAGTCATGCTTTATGGAGGTGGCCATCTGGGAAATCACCTCCCAGTCCAGCTGGGAAAATCTGGAAGGCAAACACGAACAAGAAAGACTCTCCCTCCCTCATTAGCTACTATCGAGGCCCCTTGAGCGATATACATAAACTCTGGTCCTTTTGGACTCCTGCTCACCGCTTAGCAGCAGAGAGCGTGGTGCTACTGGAGGTGTGTGTTTGTGCATTTCTAAACTGGGGCAATGGCCATTTCTTTATGGTTGGGTAAATGTAAAAAAAAAAAAAATACTAGCATCATTACAGAGAGCAGTGTGGTCATAAATCGGATTATAGCCAATGAGAGTGTTAGGTATTTAAAGCCTGCCGCTGCACAATCTCACTCACATGGATTCATGGCTCGTGTGATTGATCGTAAGACAACTTATAAAATCTCAGGGGAGCAGCATACAGCTCAAACACATGCACACACACAGCAGTATGTCAGTGTGGTCAGCAATCTGCCGCTGCAGTCTGTCATTGCACTAAGCCAATTTTAACACATCTGTAGACATTTATTACACTTCAGCAACGTGTTGTACGGATGCTTGTCTGCACACACACACACACACACACACACATCACACAGATTCACAAATGTGGCCACAACGGATCAACAGGACTCTTCTCTCTGTCCCAGAGGCCCAGAACTCAGAGGAGACAGAGTCCTGTCACATTGTGACCAACTCATTGTCCTCAAGCTGTCTAAACACACTCTCACACATACATACGAACACTCTGCAGAAGTTCCAGTAGTAGAGAGAGCTGTTGCCATGGTGATGGGAGTGATGTCACAGCACTTACCAGAAAAGGGGGCAGCGGGATGTTGTTTATTCTCAAAGACGTCAGTGCACACAACTCTGGCTCTCATTGCTGTAAAAAAAGAAATGCAAAGTGCCAGGTATTTCTATGTTTTGCAGTCAGCTCACACTGCAGTGTTTCTGCTGTAGCAGACACAGTGATGGCTGATGGATCCCGCTGACAGGCTCCAGCAATCAGCCTCTACACTTTCCAGTTCCAGCTGAGACCCTAGAGATGTGTGTGGCTACTGAGACCAAACGAGGAGGTCCAGTCCCAATTTTGGCCTAAAAAGCACACAAGCAAACAGACACATGCAGACACACCATTCTTTTCTGTCAGCAGCACCAACGAGAGGCATCCTGTTGAGGGACCGAAGCAGGATCACAGCACGACCTCACCCGTGGGCGAGAGGGGAAACACTCCGCCATAAACACATACACACACAGAGGCATAAAGCCACGTAAGCGCACTCTACACAAGCATACGCACACAGCGGGCTTGCCCTGCAGGCATCACTGGCATTTGGATGGCTTTGGCACAATGAGAGCACAGTGAAGACCAGTAGCAGGCTCTCTGCCACACAGAGCATCTCAGTGGTCAGTCTCACACACAGAGGCAGGGTGTTCACCTGGAAATAGCGAGCAGGAGGAAGGACGAGTTACAGAGTAAGCAAAAGAGAAACGGTCCGTGTGTGTCTGTTTGCGTTTGCGTGATGGTGCCGAGAGAGACAATGGCAGCGGATGGCCTGTATTTGTGCTGCCAAACCCAATAGGCAGACATCTGTAACTGCCTGCCTCATCTGGGGAGAGGGCCAGGTGTAATGATGGCAACTTGGTGAATACACCTCTCCTCCGCTCGCTAATGGATGCTTGCTGCTATCCTCCTACCCTGCTGCTGTCAAATCACCATTTCACTGTTTGGACCCAAGGAATTGTTTGAAAGAATTGGAGAAAGTACGCTGTGGAAAAGAAATATGTCAGCTCTTGACACCTGGCTAGCTCAGCCAATACGATGTGTGAATACCAATCAGCAAATGCAGGAGAACGAAATGAGTGTCTGCTGTCATTGTCTCTGCGGAGATCATTTTTGCTGCTCCTTTGGTGCCAAATAGCATTACCAAGATTTATCTGTGAACGGCCAGTCCCCATTATCCCATACCTATGACAGCAGCATGTTTATGCATCACATACCTGAAGAGGTCTCAAACTAGCTGATGAGCAGCCAAGGTTTCGGTAACAATGGCTGAAAAGGCAGCTTTTTCTCTGTCGTAATTCAATGATTAAGAATTGCAGGATTTTCCATATTCAGTGGAAATGGTTTAGAGGTGCAATGATCATTATTCTTATTTTGACAATGAATAAAATGAGTACTTGCGTAAAAAGGGTCTCCCTAGAAGATGTCACGTCCTCAGCTCGATGGAGAGGGGGTTTTTTTTAAATCGTCTTTCGGCTCATTGTTTTGTTTTTTGCGGCCGACAGATTACGACTTTTGGTTCACTCTTACCATCCTTGATCCAGACACAAGAGGCAGCTATTTTTTGTGAAAAAGCTCTGATGAAACCAGTCCATCCTCCAAGTCCAACACTAACAGCAGACAGACAAAGTAAACAACCAGCTGGCGAAGGAAGTGGAGCATTTAGCAGCTGAGGAGCCAGATTTCTTTAGCGGGAGTTGGTGGAAAAGAAAAACTGAATCATAAGAAGAGTAGGTCTTACAGTTCCACCTGGTTGACAGCGAATGTGAGCATAAATATTTGCTTGCTTCTATATGTCAGCTATGTGATAAGCTGGCAAACTGTCCAGGGTGTACCCCACCTCTCACCTAGTGTCAGCTGGGATTGACCCTCAAGGATAAGTGGTGTAGACAGATTTTATTTTCTCTGGCATTAACAATCATTTAAATGTGCTGTTGGTTTATGAGTCACTGTTTGATCTTGCAAAACATTAGAATCAAGGATGGATGTTGAGCTTCCACTTGCTTCTACCAGTTTGATTCATCTATGAGTCACATACAGGTCAAGGTACTGGAGGTCCAGTAGTTTGAGTAGATTTGTACCAACTGACTAACTCAAGGGCAAAAGGAACCAACAGTTGCAGCATTGCGATGGTGGTGGGGTTGTTTCTTTTCACCCAGACAGAAAAGGGGTCAAATGAAATACAGCTGGACTCTATTTCGTTTTCTAGAGATTGCTGGAGATTTCATCACTATTCAACTTGAATGTGGCTTGACTTCATTCCAGCTGCAGCATTGTTTGGGCAGAATGACAGTGATTGGAAAATCATCAGGGAACCATGACACGGTTTCATCACCGCAGAGGAGATTTTCAATCCTCGAATTGCTGGCTGGAAACTATTTTTGGGAGCAGGAGTAGAAAAAAGTCTTGGACCCTGCTGATGGTTTGGACTTGCACAAAAATACCACACACACACACACACACACACACACACAGCACTCTAGGAGCCGATGCAATTTGCCAGGTTTACTAATTAAACAAATTTACTTGGCCAGCATGCTCGATGAGGAACCAGACTGCCTGATCCAACCTGCTAGTTTTCCTGCTTTCCAAACTAAGAACAGACACACACACACACACACACACACACACACACACACACACACACACACACACAGACAGGCACACTCTACCACTCTGTCTTGCAATTTGGCACTTTTCACTTCTTTTATTATTCATTGCTAACTTAAATCCAGGCTCTAAAATGTCCGTTAAACAAGGGCAAAATATTTATTGGGTCATATTTTGTTACACGGCCAGCAATAATGCTATATCACCTTTGGGAGCATTCTGTTGTAAATGCTCTGAATTATATGATGCTGTGGATGAGATTGAGTAGCTCCATAAGGACGGGGGCAGGGAAGTGAAAAGCTGCAGCGAGATGGCATCGATGGAAGTGGTGGTGACGTGATAAGAATAATGAATGTTGAGATGATGGTGGTGGTGAAAATGTGATGAAGATTAGACACTGTGATGCTGATTATTTTAATTGTAATGCTGATAATGATGATTCTATCTTAGACGGGTAATGCGATGCCATTACTTAGGATGAGGTGGAGAACATAGAAATTGTTTATATTAATAGTATTGGGTGGATCATTTTACTGTCTTATTTCATTGAGTTACGGCCACATGGACGACACATCTCTCCCCTTTTAAGACATCTAGAAATGAATTTAAATTGCTCAGAATAGAATTTGACCATCTTGAGCATGTGGACCCAGAGTCTGCTCTATAGGGATCTTTGAGAAAAATCTATTTGACATATACTAACATGTGTATGAGAGGGTAGGATTTATGACCTATGCTGCAGCCAGCCACCAGGTGGCGATGGAGATGCTTTGGCTTCACTTGTGGGAGACGTCATGTTGTTCAGTCAAGTTACAGATTTACCCCGGATAGTGAATTTGCCCACCATGTCAAATAGTTTGACTGATAACCCCATGTAAAAACCTTTATGTACAGGTTATGTACAAGTGAGATATTGCATGTGAATTGGTGAGCAGTGCTAGAAGATGGATTTTATTAACGCAAGACGGCAAAAAAGCATATTTACCAAAATGTCACACTCGTCTTTTAATTAGCTAGAGTGTTGTTGTGACTGGTGAATGCAGCTGAAACAAACAACTCCGGGTGGTTTCTTTGTGTGTGAAGATGAAGTTGTAAAACATTGAAATCATATGTTAATCTGTCATTAAACTAATTCACATTTTTTAAGCAAGTCGTCAAATACAGAGAGACACGTCTGATTAACTACAACAACAATAAAATTGTTGTTGTATTTCCTATTTCCGTCCCCTTTGTTTAGTTCTTGTCATTTTTCCTGGACTGATTTGGTTGAAAGGTCATTTTCTTTGACCCATATGGTTGCTTGGTTATTTGCGTGTCCACTCTTCATTGCATTGTTCATTGTTTGCCATTGCTCCTCACTGCTGCCCAACATTTTAGTTTTGAATCGTTCAGTCCCAGCCGTTGCTGCTAAAATGTGCATGGTCCTTCCATTCAGAGCTTTGTGTGTGGCTGAGACTCAGCTTCATTGCCATTGCAACTTGGATGCTCATTCGCTCCCCCTCCCCCATCTACCCTCCACGCCACTTCTCCCTCGCAGTCGACCATTTCCTCTTACCCCGCCAGCTGACTTTCTAGAGCCCCATATCAGTCCCTCCTCTGTTTTTCTCTTTCTTAGTTCCCCCCAACCTGACAGTCCCTCGGGGCAAGTCCCCCCTGGTGGCCCGCGAGGGTGACACAGTGGAGCTGGAGTGCCTTGTTTCAGGAAAGCCCAAGCCCATCATCCTGTGGTCGCGAGCAGATAAGGAGGCGCCGATGCCGGACGGCAACATGCAGATGGAGAGCTACGATGGCGTGCTGCGTATTGTTAATGTCTCCAGGGAGATGACGGGCTCGTATCGCTGCCAGACCAGCCAGTACAATGGCTTCAACGTGAAGCCCAGAGAGGCCGAGGTGGAGCTGATCGTACAATGTGAGTAGTTATATCTGTATGTATGTGGGTGTGTGTGGATGTTGCAGCAGCGATATCATCTCTGTATGGTGTCAATTGTTACTGCGATGTACCATCTTTGTATTCAGTGTAATTAATCCTAGTGTCAAGTGTATTTTCCAACTTCTTCCCATCTGCGGCCATCTCATTCCCACTGAAGGATGTAAAATGAGTCCAATCCCTTGGTTCCTTCAGTCAGGTCTGAGAGGAAACAGCTCCAACTCCACCTCCTACGCTGAGGGGAGGACTTCATCTGCTCAGTGTGAACTGAGCAGAACTAATGTTAACAAAGGCTCAAAGCTCTAGATACTGATGTCCATGCTTATTAGGATCTGTCAACATGTTTGTGTGTGTGTATGTGTACTTGTACTTCTATAACAGTGAAGACCAGTCATAGAGTTATAGACCACACAGAGTAAAGGATTTTGATTCCAGTCCTCACAACAATGATTAAGACTTGCTTTAACTGTCCAGGTTAAAATAAGGCTTTTTATTAGGGTCATGGTTTGGTGAGGGTAAGGGGCTGATAAATGTATCATGCCAACGAGTGTCTTCACAGAGATAGAAGCACAATTGTGTGTGCACGTGTCTGAGTGTACGCGCACTTGCATCACAGAACCCCCGGAGACTGTGCGCCACATCTTCGGGCCTCGGACCCCCTGCCAATGCCGCTTACTGCGAAACCACTTCCCATCCTTTAAGATGTGACATTCAAAGTTGGCTTAACAGCTAATTAGAGAGCAGCTAATTTATTCCCACAAGTATTCATTTTGTATTCATTTATGGAGATATGAATGGAATATTTGCAAATGAACGTCAGCGATTCAAAGCGCTGTCACTCATTGAAGGGCCGGGGACGTTTCTCTGCACCCAAAAAAGAATGGGAGATGGATAGGAAGGAAATTAAAGCAATCCATGTAGGGTGCTTAGCATTCTCTGGCAAGTGATTACAAGAAACAGAAAAACTGAGTCGCGTCACCGCAGCTCCATTGTGTTTCTTGTGGCCTACTTTGTTAATCCACGCATTCTTCTTTCTCAATTTACCATAATCTAGAAAGAACCTGTGAAATGTGTGGCAATTACCATGCTGCATGCCGGCTGCCATTTTTCAAGTGTCCACATCATTCAATTTGCCAAACTGAAGACTGCAGAGAAATATCAAGAAACTTTTAAAGTGTGACCAATAAAACAGCATCATAGCTGCAGCTCAAGTGAAGTTTCCATTCACAACAAACTTGACACTCCCACCACCAATATTTTGATTGAGCAGAATCAAGAGCAGACCCTGTTTTCTTCTCACTGACGAGGATTAGAGCATAAGTCTGCCCTCATTTTTTCCCCAAGAGTTTTATTGTACTCTTTGCTATGGTGTTCACGTTTCAGCTTAGCTGTTACCCACTGTGCTGCATTAGGAGAATTAATGACGTTTTGATGTGCTTTGAAGAAAATGGTGTGGAGTTTTTGGCTGAATTGATTATGATTATGCAGAGATGACAGCCCATATCAAAGGTTAGTAGCTTTGCTATGCACCAGCGCTGACACTAAAAAGTAAACAAAGGATTTAGACTGGAAGATGCCCTTCGTTAATTAGCAACCCTCTGCGGATCCGCTGCCTCGTGCGAGGACGGTGTGTCGGGATAGAAACAAATTGTTGGATGCAGGAATTAAAAGGAAAAAAAACTGGTACTAATTGCTTTTCTTAAAACCAGTTTAAATCACTGTTGTATATTCACACAGCATCCTCATGGTGAACCCGTCTCCTACTTGGCCCTACTTTTAAACAACAAAAAAAGAAATATCTGCTGCCTGTAGTCTACGTGAAATATTCAAACACATCTACATAACGTCACTGCCCGAGTCATTTAAAACTGTTGAAGAATGGATGATGCTGCTCTGCCCTCTGCTCCCCCCTCAGCAGAGAGTGGTTTACTGCCACGAGCAGCAATAGGTCACAGCGATCCTGCTGCAGTTAGGAAAGCAGCAGGGGTACGTACTGCACGTACCGTTTGTCTTAGGGCGCCATAATTATAGCACGGTAAAGGCAAATAACCCCAAACTTTCCAAAAGCTTTTTAGTCAGCAGCTACAATTATGCAGCATTTATGAAAATATACATACAATTTTTTACTGTGGTGCAGTAACATGTAACAACTTCATCTGCAAATCAGTGTTGCATTTAAACAAGATCTGCACAAGATACAGGGCAGTTTTTCGACTTGACAGTTGTTTTTCTTATAGAAGATTAAAATATTAAAATGAATGTCCACAAAAAGATTTTCCACATTGTAAAATTGTTGGACTTCATAGCACATCAAAATATTTAAGAAATTCTAAAAGCACCATGCAAGTGCTTTAGTGCTGGTAGACAAATATACAGTTGATTTTATTGTGGATTTTCTTACAATTCAGACATCACGGAAAAAGATTAGAAAGAAAATGAAAAAACCTAAATGTTGCAGGTTTCCAAACAAAATATATTTGCTACTGGAATCTGGCTGGTGCAGCAGTGTCTTAACACCGTGTCTTCACGGAGAGGTGTAGCGTGGGCAGCACATTAGTAAGCAGCAGCAGTTCCAGTTCTCCCTCTGCATCCGTGCAGGTTCCGCTCAGGCCCAGTACCATGTTGTAGGTCACCTGCGTCTTGGAAACACTAATTGCATTCATAGGAATAAACTTGAAGCGTAAAAATATGCTGCGGGTCACATTGACAGGGTTGTAGCGTGTAAGACGGACGACTAAGAAGCGCGGCTCTTTCCTCTGTCGTCAAGCTGCTCCACTCCACTTCTCTCTGCTTCATTATCTTTATGCATCAGGGTCTTTTTTTTGCTCACACTGTGTCTCTGAAGAATGAAAGTCATTTGTTAGTGTACAAAAAACATCTATATTTATCGTGAGATGACATGACATTAATATTTGATGATGCATTTCATTGCTGTTTACTGTGGCTTTTTACTCATATATAACAAAACTTGTTTGTGTGTCACTTCTTTTTCAAAGTCTGTGATGGAGAAGTATTGCACTTGTTTCCCGTTTGCTAGTATTCACCCGTGTTAACCCATTAACATCTAAGACACTGAATGAAACCGTAATTTAAAACCTAAGCGATGGATAGGAATATTGCCATCCTCTAAAAGACAGTTGCCTTTTTTATTGTCAATCGTTGCGTTTTCCACAAACTCCCTGCCGTCGTCTTAAACGCTACTTCTTTGCAGGGAAAGAGCGCAGACGAACAAACTACCTTTCTCAAAATGTATTTCATCAGTCATGTTTCTTGAAAACGATAACATTATTTATGAGATGCACTAAAAAGAGAAGCATGCAAAGTAAAGACACAAACATCATACATGTGCTGTAAGGAGTAGAGCTCAAGCTGCTGAACATGATCCACCACATTCTCCACCACTATCTACAATATATGCACATAAATGCCCAAAACTTAACATAAACACAACAAATATATCGGCAAAAACAACTCGAAACAGTATTTGAAAAGGTGGCTGCCGAAAGAAAGGAAATGTGATCCCCAGCAGAAGTGTGACAGAGCCGTGGCACGACTTGAATGCAATGCAGCAGCATCCGGTGGACATGGGTAAATGTGGAGAGGAGGGGAGATGCCAAGAGGACTGACGCAAAGTTCCCTCTCAGTCTGAAGACAAGGATGAAGACTCGCTGTAAAGATGACAAGGCAGAAACAAACAAGAATAACAAGAAAAGGGCGAAGAAAAACTGTTTCACTTCAATCAGCAGCCGCCTGCTTGTCTGGTCTGACAGATGATCTCGGGGGAAGAGAGGAGGAGCAAGACCTCCAGACTATAAATTCAGGTGGCCTTAAATAGCTACGATGAATAGTAAAAAAAAAAATTCAAAAGCCTAGGGTTTAAAATTCATTATATCCTTTCATTCTGCCCCAGTTAAATCAAGAATGATATGCATCCATAGTAAAACCAGAAGACTGTGTTTTTTCAGAAGCAAAGGCCGGATTCTCATGAACCTTTGGATGGCATGTTTCATAGGGAAGGTCAATACCATGACCACTTTCTGGCAAGATTTCTCTCCTCCGACATGCAAGCAGAAAAGGTCACGTCCTCTTCTCCTCTGCTGCCCCCTCCCCCCTCAGTTGCGGTGACAGTGGACAAGGGTCACTTCCAGGGAGCGAGAGTTGTTAGTGACACCCACATGGAGACGACAGGCCTCTGAAGGTCGAGGGACAGGGAGAGAATAAGATACCAATGTTCAGGTGAACGGCATACGCTATTGTTAATCTTTCCTGAAGTAGATTCGCTTTGGCGTGCAGTTGCATCATAGGATGACACACACGGAACAAGACACTGAGGGAGAAACTCTGTCTCTTCCTTTCAACACAATTTATTCAGAAGAAGGCTATTATTTCTGATTATGTAGAATTATTTTAATAAAGCACTGCTTTTCTTGATGTCATACAGCACTTTCGTGTGTTCTTCATCTTCAAAGGCGACCACATAATGAAGAGGCTTATTAGGGCTTTGGTATTGATAAATCAATCATTCTGCCATGTTCTCACTTCAGAGCCAATTCTCCTCGTCAGAATCGAGTTACTTATTAATAGTTGGCATCAAAGCCCGAGTTTAAAAAGCACAAACAATCTGCTCTTGAGTTGCTCGATTGCGTTGACTCAATTTGAGTATAGTGGGGGAAATGTGTCCACCGTGTGTACACACCAACACACAACCTTGACTCTGTTGTGTTTGCCAAGCACACAGACCTTTGCTCGTCTTTTTCAGCGTGAGAATTTACTTTATTAACACGAGCCAGCCCTTCGTTTGTTGTTTGCTCCGCATGCCTGTCGGTATGCCCCCCTGCTTTATTTCTCTTTTGGCCTGTCTCATGGTGTGTAAGCACAAGCCAATCCCTCTGAGATGCTTTTCTCGCCTCCATTTCCAGGTCCCAGCATGAGCAACCCGCCTTTGGTGGTGAGCCATGTGCAAAGCCGCATTTAGTAACTTGATCAAGGGACTGAGGTACAGTCCTCTGAAGCAAAGAGCATTAGAGCCGTGAAGGAACGACTCTGGCAAGTCAACAGCTTTGATATGTAAAAACCTGCATCTGTTGGCTGGCAGAGGCAACGCCACAAGGAGAGGTAGAGGGAATGGCAGACGTTCGCCTTTTGAATTGTCACACTAATAGAATTGCAAACGCCAAAATCCCTAGCTGTGACACACTAATGTTCTTAGTCAAACTGACTTGGCATGGTCCAGGGGCTTGAGAGAGGAAGTGAAGAAACAGAGGGAAAGAGAGGGAAGACGGAGGCTGAGAGTGGTGTCCTGTCCTAGATACCACTGTCTGTCACAGTGAGAGTTATCAAGCTCTGCTTCGGCACAGATGCACAGGAATCTTTTATCCCAGCATCCTTCTGCTCCCGCTCACATCGTCCATGACACCTGCCCTGATGCAACCATGCGATTGTCCCCCTGAGCGAGGGGCCTTGCTATCTGACACACATCAAAAAGACACACCGGGATAAAGAGCTACCGTCTGGGCAAAAGTGATGAGCAGAATTACACGATGATTGTTTTTAATTATTTTTTCCTTCCTGCATCAAGAAGGCCCTGCAATGCTGGCCCCTGAGGCCCACTCTAATGTGAATCATATTAGAGCGATTCACATTAGCCTAACGCCAGCAAATTAATCTTTTGCATTACGGCGGAGCTCGCGCACACCACATTTGGGGATGGAATTTTAATAACCCTTTTTTATGGAACAATATTGAACTGACCAGCTGCATCAGACCCACACCAGAAAAGGTCAGCGGATATGCAGGTTGTAAACACGAGACTTCACACGGTTTAGACAGAATAATTCATAACTTGGTCAATGGCTGAGCTAAACCTTTTAGCGGATCACCAGGCTACTCCTCGCCCTGTAGAGTCTACATTGATTATCATTAATTGTATATTTATGTTCATAAATTCTCCTCAAGTTTTAATAACTGTATGATAATGCAGACGGTGCTTAAGTTCATTGTTTGATTGCTGCGGCTGTTGCGTGAGGGAAGGAGGGCGCGTTGGTGCGGAGCAGTGTTTCCCTACATTATTCAACACAGGGACTCATTATGAATCAGTTGAATCAGGGTTATCATTTTATATTCTGTATATAACTGTTTGACTTCCTAATGAATGTCTTTTCTTCTATCAAGACTTAATGGTGAAGCGTGTTATGTTACAAAGGAAATGCTCCCTGAAGGATGCATTTGCTTCCATCCCAAAACAAGGCCCTTTGTTTTTCTTTTACACTCCCACGCACGGCTGCTGAACACAGTTGTGAGCAAAATGTGAAATATTTCAGAGTGGAGCGCTGCTCTGTCGCGTGTTAATCCGACACATGTCAACAGACAGTGAATGCATGGAGAACAAGGAGAACGGATGTCACACGAGGCATCGGCAGCGGAAAACTCAGTGCACTAGGCCCTGTTCAGACCTGGTATTAACATCCGTCCTGATAGATTTAATCACAAGTTAGTCTGTTCATACCTGCCATTGAAATATGTTTGATTTATAATGAAACTGCAGCAGGTCAGGAGACGCCCTTCATATGTGGCCCAGGACGCAATTACGTTGACACAGCCAAAGAGAATGTGGCCACGTAACTCATGATCCGTTGAGGACCAGACCTGTACGTCACGCTTTGCACGTGTGTTTGAATCCCAGGATGGTTACCATGAGTGATCAGGCTTATTACTCAAACAGCATACTCCAGTTGTGTATTTCCTTTTCATTCTGCCTTATACATCTACTCCACCACATTTCAGAGAGAAAATGTGTACGCTTTACTAAAGATTCTACATAAAAACGTGATCCAATGTATAATTCATCGTAAAAACAAAACCAATTGTTCCAGACCTATCTGACTTCTTACCACTTACCCTAGATGAGGCCTTTTGTATGTGTCTAGTAGTTATTCTGCTCGAGGAGAGATTTCCCCTTCAAACTTGTCAGATTTACATAATAATGAAATTATGCATTATTTTTGCAAGAAATAATCCAGTAAAACTGTGTGTAGAAGAGCAAATTATTGTCGTGTTCCCTACAATCAACTCATTATAACCTAGATTTATCTTGTGGGACTGGACTAAACTCTACATTAAGTAGTTAAACGTAGCTCCCCCTCCCCCGGCTAGAGCAGTTAATGCCATTGACACACTGTTGCAACAATCTAATGCTCAGTGGTCTTTATTTACCTCAGTGGCAAAGCACACCAGACCTTTATTTGGGACAGGCTTATTTTTATTTCCAGTTTCCCCCTTTCACCATTTTATGCAAACTGACAACTCCCTCCTTGTTTACCCTTTGCCTTCATTAAATCTGTTTAACGTCCATTTGCACAGCTCTTATTCCCCTCTTGATACTCTGAAATATGGCCACGTTAAAAAAACTCGCAGCCTTCCTTTTATAGGTGGACCTTTATTGTGTTGAGTTTTGTTGACAATAGCTTAACACTGATCCATCGTACAGCAAAGAAGACAAGAGTGGAATTAATTATGATATACTTTTTTTTTGACCCTGCTTATATTAGCAAGAATGTATTTGTTAGAACTGGCCACAGCACTTAACATTATATTGTGCCTATTCTTCTTTGCTCTAAGTGCTATTATTTCTGATACATAATATATTTTGCTAATAAATATCTGGCAGTTTTACTTCAATGCAGACATTTACTTGTAACATAGTATTTGTATGTTGCTGTGGTGCTTCCTACATGTTTTGCACTACGCCTCCACCACCAAGATTTGCATACTGTGAGAGAAGACCAAATTAACATTCAGATGCATAGAAGAAGTGCAGGTAACCATACATGCTTCAAGTACATATACACTTTACAGTAAATTTTACTCTTGACTTTTGCCCACATGCTTGCATGTCTTTCTCTCGATACACTCACCTGAAGTGCACGGACGAAAAAGTGAAAACCATTTTGACTGAAGTTGAAGTTTACTCTAAACCAGTCAAGCGGTATTTCAGAGATGCAGGTGCACGCATGCACACCAATTCACCTCAGCTTCCTCCTCCCTGTAGATGGCAGCCCACGTGGACTGCGGGGAAAAGGCCTCTGTGCTCCTAAATGTTGTTTTTCCTCCACTTTACTGTCACCGTATCCACCGGCGACTGATGATGGATTACTTCTCAGCCAGTGCTCAGGGTTTTCCCTCGGCCTGTGACTCACAGCAACCCCGAGCCCTCTCCCACCTTTCGCCGCTGCACTAACCACAGCGAGCGCTGCTCAGGGAATATTACAGAGGACCTTTTCGCTCCTTTCGCCTCATGTTTGCTGGGCAGCTGTTCCACTGGAAGACGCACAGGAGGGGGGGGGGGGGGATGCGGTATGTGCCCTTGTTTAAAGGATGCTTTTGTTACATAAGAGATTTCATTTGTTTTTCATTTGCTGCAGACCCTAACCCTGTCTTCATTTGTCTCTCTGTGTGAATAGAAATGCACTTACTGCAATTTGGTGTAGTGCCACTCAGGGAGGCTGTGGAGCTGGGCTGTGATTCACCGACACAAACAAACCTACAATTTTAATGTGATAAGTAGAGATTGGGAGTCTCTTGGAGTCACAGATAAGCCACTGGGTTTGGGTGAAAGCCCAGGAAAGGCTTGTTTGAAGGAGGAGCTGATTGCTGTTTCGTTTTTTACGCTGATTAAGGCCACTTCGCTCTCCACCTCGTGAACAGCTTCAACTTTTTTTTCTTTCTCTTGAAAGATTTGAGTTCACTTCTTCTTCCACCCAGTGTGTGATGGTTTATTATATTTCTCACTATCTCATCAAATGGTGTGTCATTAACTATGGTAGCTGCTGTGTGAATTGCAGGATGTGTGATAATCAGCATAGAGGGCAACAAGTTAAATCCCACTGGTATGTGTAGGTGTATATAAGTTTGGTCTCTGGTTTTACACTTCTGGATGACCTGCCCTGCTCTATAGCCTGGGCTGAGGTTAACTCTAATATGTGCAACGGAATAAAACGTTAAATAATTCAAGTTGCTTCTTGTAATAACACAGTTAGCACATTCATCATTCAACTCCTCGTTCCTTTAAAAGATTTATTTCAGCATCCTCCCCATATTTTTGTAAAAAAAAATGGCTGTTTGAGGTTGAAGATAATGACGTTAATTGTGCAATCAAATGATGTGCTGTAAATTTTAATAAACAGTTTGTTTAATTGCATATCCTATCAAGTTCAGAAGGCTCAGTAATTATATTATATTATCTGGTGTGAATAATGTAGAAGATTATGTCGGAGATTCAATCAGGTAATCAGTGATCTGTAACAGATTACATTTTAAAAAGTAGCATCCCCAGCCCTGGCTGTAGCTCCCCGCCTCTCCTTTACTCAGAGAGGAATTATGCAAATGTCAGGCTATTAAGGGGCTGTGCGTCGTTCTGCCTCTTCTATCCAGTGTTCGCTGTTGTTTTTCAAGCCCTGCCGTGACTTTTGTCAAGCATCTGTGTGAGCATGTCAAGAGCAAAGATCCTTAAGATGGGGAAAATTATTCGCAGCCAATCTCAGCGCGTTCACAGGCAAGCACTTCCATTTTGTCCTCTAGAAAAAAGAACGACAGATTCATTTGTCCCAATGCACATGAATCAAGCAAATATTTAACAAATATCCAAATTCAATCCATCCAAACCATTATCTACAGCACTTATCCTCTGAGGGTGCACGCTCTGAGTGAGAGCCTCTGAACTTTCTGCGGAGTTTCTCCTGGCAGACCCCTAGTAAACACTTCAGAGGAGCCGCTGTGAGAACACAATACACCAGGATGAAGACACCAATGAAGATGTCAAGAGAGCTTTGTGGTGATAAAGGCTGACGCCTTTGTTGATGTGCTATAAACAAAAACATGTGATCTCCGTCGCCGAATCAATACGCTACGTTCCTTCCTCTGCCCCACCCCCCCTCACCTCAGCGCTCTCGAGATTTCCGTGTTGTTGTGAGCAGAGAATCTTCTGCTGTGTTGTGGAGGCAACCTCCAGAGAAAGTCCTGACCCAATAGAGCAGACATTCTCCTGAGTTCACATCTGAGGATGAAGAGGTGAAGCCTGTCAGACACTGGAATAAGTTATTCATTTTCCATTTTGAAAGCTTGAGATGCACTTCATCATGCTGTTCCCAATTTTCTGTGAAGCGTGAATTTTCATTCAGAACTTTGTTCCCGCACCCTTCACCGCTCTCAGTTGTTTTCATGAGTAGTATGGACCCTGCAGATGTGATTGTTTAAAGTTTACTTACAATATGCTTAAATCTCCCTTTTTCCCTCTGCTCAATAGTCCCTTTCATGTCCTAATGTTGGAGCGTCCTCTAAAATATTTCTCTCCCTTTCTGTCTTTGTATGATTCAAATGCTTGTCTTTGAAAAAACTGTGATTTTCTAACCATGTTGTGTTCTTTGGTCTAAGGTTCGAGTTTTGAGAACATCGCTCAAACCCATTTTCCTTGTTTTCACTTTCATGACATGTCCATGTTTATGTTTTTGAATAAATGTATTCATTCTTCTCACACCTAATTCTTCTAGATGTAGAAGTCTGACTGTCTTTTTTGTCTTCCAGATCTTTTTCTCTGTTAATGTAATACCTCAGGGGGTTACAGACAATCTAGTCTAACCGAAAGGGCCCTTGTCTGAATAGTGTCTGGCTTGTATGGACTTCAGTGCATCTTCCACCTACTCACTCTTTTCTCTCTTCTCCTTTATGCCCTCTTTAATGACTTTTTTTCATCTTCCTTTCATACTCCCATTGCATTGACATCCTTGACAGACCTTTCTGTCCCTATCAAACTTTAGCTGAACTCGTCTGAGCCTTTCTGTCTCTTGCGCAGACCCGCCGACAGTGGAACCGGTTTACACCGAGATGCGTCAGGGCCTCGGGAGACCTGTGGTGATGACCTGCAGGGTGCTGCGAGCCCACCCCTCCCGTGTGCTAAGATTCGAGTGGCTTCTATCAAACCGGCTGCTCCACGCCGGAGCCTTCGACGCCCAAAAAGATGAGACGGAGTACACGATCCGCAGCCTCAACCGCGACGGCTGGGGGGAGTACACCTGCAATGTCATCAACGAGGCCGGTGCAGGCAAATGCACCTTCCAGGTCACAGGTAAAGACTTGTCACATTGTTCTTATTGTTGTAATGTATATTATCACACTGTAGACATGCACTTTACAGTAACAGCACTGGCAGATTCACATTTTGAGATTCTTAGTAATTTGCTGCAAGGTTAAAGATGGTCGTCATGAAGGCTCTCCTAAAGCCTTCTGATCAGCACCTGGTTGGCTGCTGTGTAGGTTATAAATCCTGCCTCCTCTATGTTACTGGATGAGACATGGACCAAATTAATATGTGAAAATACAAGTCAACTAGAAATTCTCAGTTTCTTTCATTTTATGTCGATTTTATCACTCTGGTGGTATGTGTTCAAGTTTCAGTGTTTCTGGTTAGTCTGTTTTAAATTAGTTATTTAATGCTATAGAAATGGGGTAATACTGACTCGCGATTGGTCGAGCTTGTGTAACGCAGGGCCTGACTACTGTGGCTCCACCCCGCGATCCACTCTGTGTGAAGGCAGTGTTTATATTAGGGTATTTTGGCTTCATTTTTGGATAGTGGGAAGAAGTGGAGACGTGTCGTCCATCTTTATATACAATCTGTGATTAAAAGAAACAAATGTTGACTGTCAGTTTGAAATGGTTAACAAACAGCAGTCTCCTGTGTTAAAGACCAGTGCTGCTGCAACGACTGTCAGCTGCAGCTACCTAGAGAATTAAGCTAACATTAGCTCTGTGAGTTGTTTGAAAATGCTGTCACCAGCTCCCTTTTAATTATCCAAACTTGTAAAAGAAGAATGCTCAAAAAGGATTGTAATACATTTGATAACAACATCCAGGATATATTGTAAAAAGACTGATCCTTGTAACGTTTGAAGATGTGGAGAAAAAAAACAATCTGTCTTGTTCCTGTTTTGCAAACTGGGGCAATTGTTGTCCTAGTTTTGTAACTTTGAGGAAAAACATAGGATCAGAATCAATTTTCATTCAAACAACGTTTGAGCTGCTTAGCTTATTAAGTTGGACAAACAAGGCAGTGGTTAGATGTATGTTTTATTCTTTGTATTCTCAAACAGTATGTTTCACTTGGAACACTGTTTAGAACTAAATGGTATGTGTAGCTTGGATGACAAGTTTGAAACAAACAAACAGATCCTGGAGCAGCTTCCACAGAATTTATACTTCACAGATTTTGTGCAGTTTTGGTTCCCGGGACTTATGCAACCAACCAGATGGCTTAAGTTTAACAAATGAATCAGTCTTGGAGGAAAGGCTGTGTTATGCTAAGACTGTATGTAACACACTAGTTAGTAAGACTTTTCTAAAATTGTCAATTTCAATTAAACAACAGTTTAAATACAATTACAACAAATCTAAATGTTAACAAACCTTCTGTGCCAAGGTGCATTTGTTCAGCTAACATTTGATAATTCCTGTTATTTAAAAGACAGATTTCAAGGTCGACAAATTGTCCCTGTGTGTATGAGTGATGTATGAGAGAGAAAGTGCTGCATTGGCTGAATGTGTGTGTGAATGACAAAACTGTGCTGTAAAGCTCTACATATTTGCAGAAGAACAAAAGAAAAATTCTATCAAAGAAAACCTGTCAGGCCTGACCTGAACCCGACAGGCATTTTGTCATTTGTGCTTATTGCAGGACAGGCACATGCAGCATAACAGATCAAGTAGAGAGTCCTGCCAATGTGACCGAGCCCAATCCAAACCCTCATCAGGTCCTGATGGGTCCACAATCTAATGCACACCTCAGTGGTGTACAAAACTAACTTTTACTCAACTTGGTCCGTCTTGAAGTGGCTCTTAATTGCAGATGTTTTCCATTCATTGTCACTTCTGCATGTCTATAACCAGTTCCCCAGTTAGACAGCTACAGTTGGGCTCCACAAACATACAAAGGTCCTTATTGTTCTGTGTTTCAGGGGTGTGGATGCCTTTGTTTGTGACAGAAAATGAATGAAATAAAAAGACGACAGAAATAACATCATAGATTGTCAGTCTAAATAACAATCGACACATCAATGGGACGTGTCAGTCATGGCTCTTTTTGTGCCCTAAAGTACAAAAGCCGTTCTGTCAGATAACACGCACTTGGCCTCTTCCCTCTACCTTTTTTATATTGCCTCTGTTTTTGGATTGTTTTTTTTATGAGCCATCAAGTGTCCATCTCCTACTTGGTTGTTATGACAGGACCAAATTAGTTTGGCCACACTCAGTGACCGCAGGAACTCTGGCCAAGGTTTCAATCTCCCAGACCTCCCATTAGAGACAGGAGCTGCAGGGTCACAGGAGGAGTGTTTGTCACTTTGATCCTCTGCCACTTAGGTCGCCCTCCTCTTTGATACTGTCCATTTCTCTCTATCTATTGCTGTCTTCTAATCATACCTTTTCCCCGCTCGATTTTTACGATCACCTTTCTTTCTCTTTGTCCACGTTGTCTTCCCCTCATTCGTCATCCTCATCCTCATTTAAAACTCCCCCCCCCCCTCTTCCTGTGTGTCATAAATCAGTACAGAGACAGAAGCAGATAGCACCCTCTAGCCATTTGTTTTTCTCAACAGAGCAGGGGTTTTGCCTGCTATTGCTCACCCTACACTCCCCTTCTTTCCCTTTCATCCTCCATCCCTCCTTCCCCTTCTCTCCCGCCACCGCTCCATTCCTCCCTCCCAATGCTCCAGATTCCCACCATCTGGACTCAGTGGTTGCCAAAGGTATGGAGGCTCTTTTAGTAAGCCCCCTGGGTGCATGAGCATGGTGCAGAAAATCTACTTTGGTTCCTCCCATCATCTATGAAATCTGGCGCGCCCTATTCCCTTTACTCCAGCTCTTATTCTCCAAGATTTTTTAGGATTTTTATCCTGAAACCCACCAGTCACAGTGTGATATCCACAATGTTCTGTAGTGTGGTTGAAATAAATCATGTGCTGGAGAGGCAGGTTGCAGCTCCTCTTTGACTTGTGAGCCCACTTCCAGATGAAGCTCATGAAATATTTGTTGTGGCTCTTACATTGGGGTGGTATCTTGGTTTGCTCACTTTACCGAGTAAAGGCAGGTAGACGCCCCAGTGGAAATCCCTTCACCACTCTCTCCCCCTGACTCCTTCATAAGGAACATATCGGTCCGCAGTTCTGGCCCGAAGCCAAAGTGACTCGATTGAACCCGCAAGCTCAGTCAACACGGCGTGGAAAACATACATGTTACCATGCCGACAGACACATGCAAACACACCAAAGTCGGGCAGGAGGCCACTCTCAGGACAATATATTCTGAAGCCTCAGAAATGATGTGTGCCAGGGGAGCATGTGTGTGCATGGATGCCCATGTGCCAAGCCATTGGGACATCTGTGGAAACAGTGAGTTGGCAGTAGTGGCCAAGTTGGCCATTAAATTGTGCCAGGGGAGAAACCCCTCCGAGGGACGTAATGTGTATCACTGAGCTTTGGCTCATGCTCTCTGTCATGGGAACCCTGAGTTTCTTTTTTTTGTTTTTTGTTGTTGTTTTTTTATTTGTTTGTTTTTTTCATGCTTCTCCCAAATCATTGGGTCTTCAGGCTTTGTTTTTGTTCTTATTTCATTCTGGTCTGATGCAGTGAGTCTGCAGTTTACTTTACATCCTGTCCCGAGGCTGCAAATGTGCACCGAGGAAGCAGTGATAGGGTGAAACAAGGGTCTCGTATAACCCAAACCTGAAAAATACAGGGGACATGCAACATTTAACTGTTGCATTCTCATGAAGGTGTGGCAAGAAAGAAAGGGAAGTCCAAATTTAAGGAGCAGAGTTGAGATATTCATGCATTGCACAAACAATCAGCATAAAACTAAAATTACTATCAAACAGATACTGCAAAGCTCGTCCAGACATCTTCCTCTTTCTTCCCTCTCATTGAACATGCTTCTGAACAACATACAGTTTTCCTGCAATTCAGAAATGCACAACGGAAGTACAAATGATATTTCTCATTCCTCTCACACATAATCCCTCTTTTTGGCAGTCCGTCATCAATTAGAAGAGGAAGAAAATTGTCAGGGACAATGTTCACATATTCTTTGTATGTATTTTGAGATTCTGAGTAATGATGTGCTTGTAAAGCTCCAGTTTCTATTTTTATTGTAACCGATATTCCTAATGATGCAGAAATCCCGGTTTGGAACTCGGTGCCTGAAGTTGGCTGCAATCAGATATTTTTATTCGAGGAGAGAATCGTATTTTCTTTAATGTGACTCACACACTCTGTTTTGAAGGCCACTTGGATGGCTTCTCCGAATTCAGTCTTTTTTATTACATGATGACTTTATCCATCATCTGTTTCTGAGTAATGCTTTTGTCATTTTGATTTCTTTATTTTTTTGCCTGCTTGTTTGGCTCTTTGAGGTGGGTTTTAAATAACCTCCCCAGACACTTTTGAGCTGCTACAATTTGATGCTTTGGGTGGGATTTTTATCTTTATCATTTATTCATCTCTTCAAGCGAAAAACAAAAAGCTTCATAGATTGTACCTTCACTTACTAAGCACAATCCTCTACATGGGCTCCTGCTTCTGTTTTAAAATGGTGGAAAGATACATAATTGGTGCTAAGGGTGTGATGATTTACCACCTGCACTAGTCTAGATTCGTAAAATTAATCAACAATATAATCAGTGGATGACAACATAGATAACAATTAGAAAAATGGCTGTTTCATAATTGAAATAATGACTCTAAACACAGTACGTAGCCTACAGGTTTCAAGCCACCAGGCTATTGTCAAAATCAAACAAGGACAAACCACATTATCTCAAATTAAGGACTCTTTTAATCCACAACCCAAAATGTGACTAAAGACTTAAAAGTAAGAAAAACAAAACCGGAGATTTCAGAGAATAAAGTTGTAATTGAGAGGAAGGTCATAGTATTACAAAATAAAGTCATAATTTAATGAGATATGAAGTCATAGTATTTAAAAAAAGAAAAAGAAGAAATAATGAACAAAGGAGCAAAGCGAAGTTGCTGGAGTTCTACACCTTTTTGATCCAAACTCTTGAACCAGTCTCATTGTTATACTCTTTGAATATTATGCAGATGTAACAATGGTAACCTCAAAGTCAACAACTACCAAACATTTCCCCCTCCACAAAAAAATACATTTCCTTCAAGTCTGTGTGGGTCTTTCTTCAAAAATAGACTCGGTTTCTTTTCAAAATCCTGATACTTGTGATGATGTGGGGCAGATGAGTCAAGTATTTTACTTGTGAAAACGAAAGTATAACTTAACAAGATGCTGCACATTCCTAATTTTAACACAGGTGACAGGCTGATCTTCTGATATTCTAAAATGACACATAGCCTGAAATTATGACTTTATTATATAACATTATTCTTGTAATATTGTGACTTTATTCTTGAAATCTTAGATATTTTTCTTTCCTTTTAAGTGGCACTCAAACTCTGTCGTAATTTAAGGGACTGTCTGGTGAAATGAATAATTCTGTCTCAGGCGTGCGTGGTTTTCAGCATTTCGGCTATGTGCCTTCATCGTCTATACCCAGGTCACATGGGTTTAACTTCAGCGCTGCAGTAAATGGAGAATGATGTTGAATTCTTTCCACAGCTCAAAGAGACATGGTGACAGTTGATGGATCCTGTAGGTAGTAATGACTGACATTGCATGGTCAGAGTAAAAAGGCAGCATATGAATAATGTCATCTGTGCTCAGACGGAGAGTCTGTCAGGCTTGAAGGACAGAGACAATCTATTCTGTCTCCTGCAATTTTCTCTTTTTATTTTAATTTCCTGACTTGTTTTGGCAGGTTCTGCTCATTTCATATCAGAACAATAGAACAGTCGGCGTAGAGCAGCCCTCAGTGTTCTCCGACCATGAAGGATGCAATCAGAACCAACACAGGGTGAAGACAAAACATCAAGATCTGCCATTAGAAATCTTTTTATTCTTTTTTTTGTTCAATGGATTAGGAAGTTTATCATTAGGAGTTCAACATTCCTCTTAAAGGAGAAAAGCTGCAGTGAGAGATTTCACTCTCCATCCCAGAAGGACACAACCACACGATTACCACCGAGTCCTCTAATGTCTCTAATGCCTTCTCCCTATAGTCACTCGGCTATTTGTGCGGTGGTGGTGAGTTTCTCCCGGCCAGCTGTGCGTCCATATGTGAACGCCACTTCTGCTACAAAAGCCGAGATCACACATCAGCCCCGGACCGTATAGCAACACTTACCATATGGTGGGACAAAGTGTTTTCCTGAAGAAGAAAACATGTTCGTAGAGCCTTAAAAAAAAAAATGGAAAGGGAGTCTGCAATCAAGGTCAGCCTCCTGCCTGGAGGCTTTTTCACTGAGCTGTTATGAATCATTGCATTGGTTCTGCAGTTATAAACAGAATCTCAAAAAAATCAATTAAGTCTTGTGTACTTTGTGTTTGATGTCTCCCACCCAGGGTTATAGTTTCAGGCAGTGTAAGTGGGTTAGGTAACGTGCTTCACCAGACGTAACCTTTTATTAGGAGTGAGGGCCATTTCGCTTAATTAAATAGTGCTATTTGAATAGATGATGTTTCGCCAGTGAATTCGCGACGATGTCTCCGCCTTTTGCTGTGAATGTGTTTTTTAAAATACTCATTTCTCCAAATAAGACATGCGGACCGTGTAGGAAACACTTAAATTCAATGAGTGCAGTATTTTATGACTTTTAGGCACAGCATGTGAAAGTACTATCCTGTCCTAGAGTGATGTGTTTTTAAAATGAGTCTACAATCAGAATCTTTAAAGACAATTTGTAAAAACACACACTGGGTAGAAGTCAGTTTAATTAAACCTCAATGCCTTTGCTATACTTCATGTTACAGCCTTTTCCTCGCTGTACAGTCGTACACGGCATGAGCAAAACTGACACTATCTGCCAGGCTGGCTTATGTAACGTTCGCTGTACAGTATGTTGTAAACACAGCTGCCTCTATACAGCGAAACAGTGCCAAGTGAAGTGCAGACACTAATTATCCTTTGCTTTTATTGTTAGAAAATATGGTTTTCTGGTTGCATTAGCATTTCAGCAAGATATGACGCAGCCTTTATAATAGCATCCTCAGCTGCTACAGACAGGTTTGTCTGCCGACTACGGGTGCATTTCTCAACTCAATATGAAGATAAAACATTTAAAAATAAATGACACTGCTTAATTATTGACAGTATTTGTCTCCATTCCACTTGTTATTTTCTCTCTGAATGATTTTATCTGGCTGATGTACGAGTTCCTTTCCCCCAGATCTGGAATATTGTATTTTAAATAGCTTTATCCATGTAAACGCTAAGTGATCTACAGGCAGCGACCCAAAGCATCATTAACCTGATTAATTGTCCAAAATGCAGAACAAAACGCCCTCAGTGTTGATTTGGACTTATTATCACGGATGATTATGAGAATTGATCAGGCCAGTCAGGGGCCAAATGAAACAGACACAACCCAGCTGCGAAAGCCACACGTTGAAAACACAATCCCAACGGAAGTGGGTGACAACGGATGTTGACACTGAAGCGAGCAGAGTTACTTCCTGCTGTCGTTTTTTTTTTTTCTTTCTGTTGTCAAGTGAGCCGTCGTTTTTCAAAACCAGTCAAACCAGTCACCCTTTAAAACGATGCTTGTCCGTTTGAGGTTTTTTACGGTACATGTACACTCTTCCTTTTTGCTGCTCCAAGCACCTGTACCGTAACACTTCAAGCGGCGACTGGCTTGACCAAAATCCATGACTTGACCACTCTAAGTAACTCAGCTCCTTTCATTTTTGATATCTCTTGTCCCTCACTTCTGTTGGGATTGTGTAGCCGTTGTGTGGCTATTGCTGTTGGGTTGTGGCTTTTGCGTCTGTTAATGAGCTTGTGTGAGATGTCTCGGCCACCGTACCTCACTGCTTTGGATTTGAAATTTAAATGATTATGTTCAAAATGTATAGTTTTTTTTTTTTATATCTTAACTTGGGAGCATATAAATGATTATACATTTCAGTGTATTGTGGGTAATTGTTTTGTTTTCCAGTCTAATTCCACAGTGTTTGCCCCATACTGTTTTTCCTTATGGTAGATTCTATCTCAAGGCACTGTATATTCATCACTTAACAACCAAGGGTGCATGATTATATAGCAGCATATGTGCAGATTCCTCCTGCTCTGTCATTGTTTTTCTTTTATGCATATGATTTCTATGTAAAAGAGAAGGAAGGTTTATTCTTATTTTTGTCTTCATGTCAACCAATGAAAACACTAAACCAACGTGTGTCACTGTCTTTCAACACTTTCCAACCTCGTCTGTGGCGTCTGTCGCGCCAAGCTCATTTGTCACAATACTTACTCTTTATGTCTAAATGATTTTCCAAGCACTGTACTACTCAACTGCAAAAATAGAGAATTTGTTGGAGACTAGGATTTTTAGCTGTGGATTAATACATATTTGTAGCATTAGTTATTTAAAGCTGTAGCATATATGGGGTCTGGGAGATATGGGCTCAAAGACACAGTCGTATTATATGACACAGATCATGTGAAGTATACACAGATATATACCCCGTGTAGAATCACAGCATTGGATTTGCTCTTTTTATTGTATTTGTTCACAATATAAAAATATAGATTATCACTTATATGATATATTACACACTGTAAAATGCTGCTGTGTGCAGTTATATGGAAAATCAAACCCAGACTATAACTGTTATGTTTTACCTCCATCATCTCCCATTTACCTGCTTAGTTAGACCTTTGTCCACGGTGCTTTGTCAGGGCCGGAGAAAGGTCTGGTTGCACCTATCGTCATTCAACTACAGCAGAAGCAATGCACAGGCTTGTTTGTATTTATTTAAACCACAATGGCCTAGAGCAATGAGAAGTAATGGTGCCCCCTGCAAAATAGGCAATCACTGACATTCAAACGATGAATTCCCTGCAAAGAAAAGGCCACAAAAAGCAGTATGAGGTGTTGGTCGACTGTGTGGCTGCACAATCCAAATCTCACCGGTTCCAACTGGACTGCATAAAAAACATGGACAACATGACCGCTCCAAAAAAGTCAAAGCAATTTGAAAGCTGGCTGCAGTATAGGCCATAAATCCAGCCTCATCAATGTTAGTTGATGGGACTTAAACCAAAGTAAAAAGTCAAGGTACAGCTCAGGTATTTTTTCTTTAAAAAGGTTTCTGTCATTTCATGTTGTTTTAACATGTGCTGACTTTTCCTGTAAGCTTGGTTGTAATTCATTTTTTGATGCTATGGCTGAAACGTCATGATTGACAGTTGAGACTGGCTCGTGATTGGTTGAGCGTGTGCATTAATACCGCAGGTCCATCCGGTGGGTACTTTGTACAGTCTGGCCCCTAATGATGTTATCATCCATCTTTAAATACAGTTCATGGCTCAACATGTCGCTTCCGTTGTTTTTCCTTAGCAAAAGGGATTTTGAAAAAACGATGGAGTGGAAGTGGAGGAGAAAGCCACTGGAACAGGATGCTGTCATAATCCATCAATGGCAGTAACTAACTTGACAGGTTTATCTAATTGGCTGACATACATCAGCTACTTGCTGCATATTCAGTGTGTGCACATGAAACCCTGGTGCTGCTTTTGTTTGAGCTCACAATGGCTGCTCTGCTGTCTTTCCCATGGAGATTAACAATCATTTGCCTTGGGGATTGTCATCCTTCGATAAATAAGCCCAAATAGGGAGGGGACAAACGCAGCCTCGTTGAAGGTGAAATACTGTTCTTCGCGTGGATGGAAATTCCTGTTAGCTCGTTTCTAGATGTTTACGTTACAATGTTCTGCCAGCCCCATTTTGAGCTGTCAGGAATCAACCTGCATGCTGTGACTGCAGAGCTGAAAACTGAAAGATTTATTCACTTCAAGCCAGAGTTCTGTTGCAAATACATCTTCACAGATTCTAAGCAAAATGTGTTATTGAAAGAAAGGTTTGAGCAGATCTCGGTGTTAGTTCAGATCCAGCTGTATGACATTATATTTACTGAGGAGGCTGTTGAGGGGAGTATACAAGGGACTTCTAGCTCACAGATATAGGTTCTTCCATTGCATTGTATGGACACTTAGGATATACTACTTATTTATGAGACACACAACAATCTAGTACATGCCTTGATTTTTTGCGGCCATGAATGTATTCTGTGCCACATGACCTAAGATGAAACTTTAATGATCCTCAGGGGGAAACTGGGTCAAAGCAGCAACAGGGATATCATAAGGAGCGGGTATAAATAGAATACGCTAGGTTACCAAATGAATCATTTACATGTTTACGAATTCTTCAATTTACACCATTGTAAGAGTATATGCATGAACTGTATGCAGTGTAAACAGCAGAGCTCATCAGCAATGCCCAGCAGCATTCTGAGACTTAAGTGGGAATTCACATCTGCTTTACTAAATAATAATACAGCCCTAATTACACTGACCTTTCAGGAAAACAACATTGATTTTTGCCATTTTCCATTTGTATACTTATTACGTTTGTTACATTTCTAACTGGGAAATCCTGCAAAATGTGTTAAAACCTGCATTCACATTTTACGAATGTGTGTGAGTTAATCAATGTGTTCACTAAAGACAGGGTTGGTGATCCTGTAAAAGAGCGAGCAAGCGCAGGCTATACTTAACAACCAAAAGGTCCCACCCGTTGCCATCGAATCATTTAATTTGGTCCGAATGAAAAAAAAGTTTTTGTTGACACTGTTGTCACGGGCTGTAATTCTTCATCACAAGTTATAATATGCTATCAGCTACCAATGTCAGATTTTAAACAATCATAAAGGGCCATGGCACCATTTTTACACATAAAGTTAAGTTCACTCATTAAAAAACGATTTAAAAGATGTTGAACAGTATCTTCTGTGACTCTGAAGGGATGTCTCTGGAATTAAAAAAAAACTCCTGTTGTGTCATAAGGTTTATCTTGGATTTAGTTTTGAGGCTAAATACTTTTTTAAGAAAAAGAATGTTAGAAACTAGGGATGTGGGGTTTGAAAGATTTGAAATTCCTCTGAGTGGGTTTGATTTTGTTTTTCATCTTCAACTAGAATTGCACTTTGTCGAGTGCATACCTCCACATTCAAATTCACTACATTGTAATTTTGATCTGTACCAAATTGCACACACTCAATAAATATGAGTCCCCTGAACATATCGGGGTTTTTTTCATCAAGATCCATGAAGTATTCTCTGGGAAATCATCTAAAATATTTGTTATATATGTTAAATAAAGTTTCAGTCACCTCACGTCACAGAATTTCTTGGTAATTAGTTCAGTTGTTTGTGTAATACTGCTATTCTACCAACAAACCAATGGACGTGTAAAAACATATCCTCCTTCAGGTAATTAACAGTGAAGCATTTTGTCTCATTATCGCTGTTTTCTCTCTTCAGGAAAGGCCTTCGCCCCTGAGTTCTACTATGACACCTACAGCCCTCTGTGGCAGAACCGACCCAGAATCTACGGCTTCAAGCTCCAGTGGACCCAGATGAACCCCAACGCTGTGGACCGCATTGTTGCCTACAGACTTGGCATCAAACAGGTAGAATAACTAAGTGTCGGCTGTCAGGGTTCTTGCCCTTCTGTCTGCTGATTTGTTGGTCTTTTCTCTCTTTAACTTATGGCTGCATCGCTCACGTTTGCTGCACAGAACTCATTTAGAAAGGAGCTTTTGTTACAGCCAGAACACGAGTTGTTCAAGCCTGAAACGTTGGCTCCTGGTACAACAATCGTTGAGTCATCGGTGGTGATCAGGCCCTTTTTGACACTTCACAGATGAATTAATTTCAGCTTTGTACCACGGGTCAGTTAAAGCCTTTCTTATTGCCAATCTACGCCTGTGATAGAAGTGTCTGTAATTCATTTGACAATGTTGCATCCCGATCCATCATCCGTCTACATCTGCAGTTTTTTTAGGCTGTGAATGAGCCTTTGTGGGCCAAACAGAAATCACTGAGATTCCGTCAGGGGCAGTCGGATGAGTGAGTTCTGTGGTTTCCACCAAGTGCTTCTGTTTTTTGCTCTCCGTCAGATGCTCAGTCAGAGGAGTGGAAGGGAACCCCGCAGAGAGGAAGAGCAAGCATAGCTTCTGTTTTCCCTGCAACGAGAGTAAACTCCACCGATGACAGTCACACAGCATTGATGGATGACATGGTTACATTTGCTCTCTTTGGCAATCGATGTGTACCTTCCCTCTGTCTCTCTCGCTTTTCTATTTCCCGGCTCATGGCGACTGCCTTTGGTTTTAATAGTTTTATATTTGCAGCAGGAGTTGTGACACCATATTCAGATAGTTTGAACACTAGCTTAAGGTGGTTGAGACTTCGTGGAAAACACAGCTGCAAAAGCCACACAACTGAAACACATCGAATACAAAAGTAAAGGACAGTGGATGTTGACAATGATACGAGCAGCGTTGCATTCGTGTTATGGTTCTTGCAGTTGTGTGGTGGCTTTTGATCTTCTGTTTACCCTCAATGCCCTTGTGTGAGACGTCTCGGCCATCACGCTAACTCCGTTAACACTGCAGCTTTACAGATTGTAATTGCGTTGGCACACTGCGCTGCCATTAGGGACCCTGTTTTTTTTTTTGTTTTTTTTATAGCACATGTTGTAATGCTAAATCCATCTCAGTTCAGCTCAGAATTAGCGAGCGTAGCCTGACAGTTGTGTTTGCAATGAATAATATAATAAGTTTGTTTCACACTGCACCCTCAAGGAATTGAGGCTCGGAAACACAATCTAAACAAGTTGTGTTTGTGTGGTGCAATGATTTTTCTGTCAACTATCTGAGTTGGTGTGTTTTGGTAATAAATGATGCCGTGCTTGCAGAGCCCATGTTTGCACTGGCCAGTCTGAAAACTTGCCAGAGATATACGTTTGTGTTTTTTCAGCCGGTCCCGTGCACCATTTTTTAAAAAGAGATTATAATATCTGCTTTTGTGCCTGAACAGACCCAAAGTGATTCCGAAATCTCATTACAATTTACATTTCTTCCCTCCATTTGTTTATTAAAAAGAGAACATCACTACTCCCGTCCGTTTTTAGCAGAGAATCAGTGTTTGGGCAAATTAATTTCTTTCCACCTTCTTGCCTTGATATCTCAAGAGGGTACACTGTGTGACCATTATTTCCTTCCTCCCAGGCATAACAAGCAATTTTCCTTCCATTGTTGCAGATGAAAGATATTTTTAGCTGTAGGGAAAATTCTGACTTTTTGGCAGCACTTAGTATACAGTATACCCTCTGACTGATTGAGTCTCAGTGTTTAGTATTGATTTAGACAGATAATACGATTTTTTTTGTAACGTCTTCTGGTGAGAGAGCAGCAGAAGAGTCGAACCGGCGAGCGAGAGGAAATGAGAGAGGAGAGGAGCGAGATGAGTGGGAGGAGAAGCTCCTTTTGTAAATAAATAAATGCAGAGATACCCCCACACTGACTGTGAAAGAGTGGTGCAGTAACACAAGCTCCAGCTCATGGACTACACCACTTCGATCTATTTATAGATCCAGCGGCAACTCCCCTGCCGTTCCCTGAGAATTATTATCATTTTCTCTCGCTACTTTTGAATTAATACCTAGAGCCGCTAGACCTTATGCCTCTGTAATGGGTTGCTCCACGTTATCGTCCAGTGCCCTCATGACAGACAGTCAACCCGAGGGGGAAATGGGGAAAGAAAGTGTAGCTGAAAGGCAAGCACAGACGAGAATCACAAAACACAAATCACTGCACCTGTCAAGGATACAATGGAAAGGTGTGACATCTGCTCTTGTTTTGATACTGTAGCCCGCTATACTTCAAAATCGTCTCTGCTGTCCACAAGCTTGATTGGCTGTCTCCCATCACTGCCAAATAACTTCTTCAACTCGCATCCTGCCGTCTTGGAGCGGCTGCTTCCTCCTCTTCCATCTTCCCCTCCTGCTCCTCCTCGTCTTTCTTCTTTTATTTCAATTGATCTGTCGAGTCAGAGAGCGCGGGCAGATCAATAGGAGCCATACTAATTACATGCAGGCAATCTACAGTAGATCAGCACTATAACGTTACACTTTGATTATTCCTGTGTTTCTTTTGGATCCAGTTATCGCTTTGATCAATCCCGCTCAAGATTGCATAAAAACCCCATGAACTGCTGCCGCACTCAAACGAAATTGAATCAATATGGCACTCTTTGGGGAAAATGTGGAGAATGAAAGGTAATAGGATGTAAACAGAAACTCTAATTGAGCACAGGCACCGGGATTCAGTGAACATTCATGGGAATCAAAACAAAGGTGTGAAATCCATACCCCACTACTCACAGTATGTGTATGATTCCAAATGTCTGAAAGTTAAATGTGTTCCTCAATCAACCTTTGAACTTTGATTTATGCTGTTTGTGTAACCAGCAATTCATATTTGATGTGGAATAAGAGATTGAGTTTGGAGTTTGAGGCGGCGTTTGCCAAAACTACCATTTAAGGCCCTCCATCTGCCGGGAGCTTTGGGACACACAAGCACACACAAAGACACAAAAACACACACAACAACACAAACCAGTCCCCAATTACAATTTTTTTTTTATTTATCTTTAAAACATATTTAAAAGCTTTTGGAGAAAAGAGTATTAGATAACCACCTGAACGTTACCAAAGAAAGCAACGTGAAGTGGGAATCATGAACAGTAATGAGGTGAGATAAAAACCCTCCAATATTCCTCCTGAAGTAAATTGTCAGGGTGCTCCCATCACAATCTGGAATCAAATCCATTTCAAATGAAATAATGTTTTTTTTCCTGACACCTACACAGTGATTTCTATTACACTAACGCAGTAGAAACATTTTATTAATTTCACAAAGCAGATAGATGTTAAGTGCAAACACAAACCCACAGAGTGCATGTTTCATCAGAGTCGAACTGGGCCACTGGCAAATATTTGTTCAGAATTCCTTCTCAGCTGCAGACTTTCAACATAATGAACCATTTGAACAGCTGCAGTTTTATATAATCTGAACTGATAACAAGAAATCCATTCACAGATACTTCATCATTTACAGGAAATGCTTATGAAGAGGTTTAAAGGAAAAGGATGAAAAAGCACTTTGTGGGGAGATATGCTGCAACTAATCCTGTGATGGGATCTGAATCTGAATAAATGAACCATTGATACTGATCAAATAATGTAAATGTGACATTAGCTAATGCAGTGCTCAGTAAATAGGTCTGAAGGGAGATGTTATGGTGCAGCAGAATGGGTTCTAATGAGAAAACAGGAGCATACTGTTTAATGTGAGATTGAGTTTGACTCTGAATCACAGGGTCAAAGAAAAAGTAGGCTGAAAAGCAACATCACAAAATCAAGATAAATATTTCAAAGATGAAAAATGTGATTCTCTGATTTGTATTTTTTTGAATGCTGTGGCCATTTCCACATGCTGCACATTCTGGAAAGCAAACAAATCTGTCTAAGCGGAATTTAAAATTTAAAAGCCTCTGTATGCATTGAAGTAATGTATTTGAATTGTTTTGTTCTGAATTCATCTCTTGAAATTCAAGCGTATACGTATGCAAGATTCTTAATTACAACACTCCAAATTCAGATTCCTTAATTTAACAAAAAAAGAAAATTCAGATTCAACATCCAGGATTACCAAGGATAAGCAATCGATTCTGTCTCAAATCGAGCCAACATCCAGTCAATCAAGTTCCGCCCCACTGACCAGTAAAGTCACTACCTGGGGGGTTAAATTAATAAAGTTTATGGGAGCCTTATGGCAAAATGTGCTGAAAATTATGCTTCCATGTTTTAGTGTTCAAACACACACACACACACACACACACACACACACACAGAGGCCAATACTGTGTAATTTATGTCAATTAATTGCAAAGCTTTTTGCGGAGAAAACACAATATTTACAAAGGAAAGGTCGGGACAAGTGAGGCATCTGTAAATACCAGTGACAGACAAAATACTCTATTTACCTGCAAACTAGCGGTGATGAAAACTTGCACCCCATAATTGTGGCTCCTCCAGACTCTAAGTAATTACTTAATTGGTATTGTTCTCACACAAACTGCTTCACCGCTATCACACCTTCATTCACACTCTCCCCGTCGCTCCGCTCGTAACACACTTCCTCTTTTCCCTTTGGCTGAGAAGGGCATGTATAGTCACTAATTGTGATGCAGAAGCTGTAACTTGTCTTTGTGCAGCTCTTCCCCTTAAACCGATTCTCAAGGATAAGATGTACCCGACTTCTCTCCACTTCGCCCCCAGCAAACACAGCAGCAAGCCCTCGTTTTGTTGCTTTGAATGTCGGTGGGGCTGCATTGTATCACAAGACACGAGGAGCATGAGCTAATCATTTCTTGTGTGATACCTGAGCTTACTCAGCCAAAGACAAGTTCACCTGTGTGCTTCAAAGATGAGGTATAACAATTCCTGTCAGTTTAAGTTCCTTGTACGAAGGTAAGGGAGAAACCTTGTGTGAGACGATTTAGAGAAAAGTGTGAAAAGAATGCGGCAATGTACAGTGCACAAATGTGTTGTCCTTACTGTACTTACAAAATGCAGACTGAGGCATGCCTTGAATGAGTAAAACAAATCATGATTTTTCTCTCCCTGCACACGAATATCTCTGCCGCATGCTAATAACAGCCTTTGAATGCAGTGGCTGCGAGCACCTTTGAAAGTAAATGTGGCTAATGAGCAGTTCGCTGTCAACAGCTTAGAGAGAAGGAATGTTTTTGTTGTGCAGCATTTAATGTTGGCGGATCATACAAACACCTATAGACAAGGTTAATTGGCGGATTGAGAGGGAACATCCTGCACTGATGGCGAGAGGAATACACATTTGTTGTGGTCACACGATCCGAGCAGCGAACTCCTCTGAAGAATGTCCTGTGGACCGCTCACGCTCTTTTAATGTGATGATTCAAGGTACGAGATCAGTGGAGAGAGCAGCACAGAATCTGCCGCAACAGATAACCATGTTTGTATTGTGTCACGAGATTGTCCCTTTTATTAGTTTCAAGGTTGCAGTCGCCCTCTAAAATAAAGTTAAAGGCTGACTGTCAGTGGGTGGTTGGAGGAGTATTAGAGTCGTCAGCAGGAGCTAGCTCAAGGAGACGACCCTTGAGTTGCTAACTAAATGATGTCTTGTGGTTTTGTAAAAGTTGATGAACCTGGACGTGTCATTGTAACAGTCGTCAGCTAAAGGCAGGGGGTCTATTTCAAGGATCTAAGCACAAGGCGCAACTGCATTCAGGACGCGTCCACATTCACTTCTGCTAGTGCAACGGTCTGCACCAGGCGTATGGTTCAAAGGGTTGTACTTTGTCTCTTAACAAATCGTGGGTGTGATTTCGACGAGACATGCCATAAACCAATCAGACTGCCATTTCCAGTTAAAGGCAGGTGTGCTTGCACCTTGGTGGATGATTGTTGTTAAGGTGGTTGGGGAACACTTCTCTGCAGAGGAAACTCTTTCACTTTGCATACAAGCAGACCATCGGGTGTGTGTAACCGGCAGATAAATAATGCACCACTAAAATAATAGTGAAATACACTTTCTGCTGCCTCAGTGTTACAATGTACCCACAATGTGCCTGGCCACACCTCAACATTGCTACAGGTGTTCTAAAGGGCACATCTGTATAATCAATGTGGGGGCTATATTAAAAGATGAAATGTGTGCTACACTGAAACTAGCAAAGGCCGTGGCATTAGTCTGGTGGACATGAGCTTCTCCATCTTCATGAAGGGGGTTCCTTGAGATGCTCAGAGTCTCTTTTAATAAAAATATGAAGTACCTCACAGTTTTCATGTGACTTTATCTGCCCTTGGGAGATCAAGACGATCAGAATCTTGACTAACTTGGGTTTAGAGATCTGTATTTAAGTGTAAAGAGTATTTTGCAGACTTTCAAATCATTTACAGATTGAGCATTCAAAGAAGCTCAAAGTGTAGGTTTCTTCCTTTTCTTCTTTTAAATGAGCTATTCCAACAAAGATCTAGCCCAGGAGTCGCTAACACAGGGTTCGGCAGAAAAAAAATGAGATTAAGGACAATGATTGACAAGCTTACGGAAAAAGGATTTAAAATGACACAAAACCAAATCAAGAGACTGTGGTTGACATTTGTTTAGGGCAGTTGTGTGTAAAATACCTATTTATCAGGACAGCAAAGTTCTGAGTGGCTAATGACGTTACTAATGATCCAAATGTCTTTTGGTTCCCCTCTCCATCCAGATGGGGTTGCAGCGCTGGTGGGAACATGAGATCCCTGTGGATGGAGCAATCAACAAAGGGGAGCTCATGACGCACAACCTGACTGAGCTGATAAAGCCTGAGTCCTTTGAAGTGCGCCTCTGCCCCATCACACGGTTCGGAGAGGGTGATTCCACCATCCGTATCATCACCTACAGCGGTGAGTGCTGCGTACTGGTCTAACTCTTTTCTGTGTGTCATCCTGCAGATTGGTAAACAGAGAGAAAAGCCGCGTTAGAGACAGGAAAGAGCCGCGTTCACCTCAGTGTGCTCACACATGTGGCTGCACAGGTGGAGGAATTACAGCTCCAGATGTTAATGTTATCCTTCAGCGAACTCTGAAAGTAACTCCAGCACAAGTTTGTGCTGCTGCACCATGACACATGTTCATCGACACTGATGGATGCCAAAAGTTCACTAAGCAATCATCATGATGATCACGGTGATGATGTATTATGGATGAGACAGGTCTGGTAAAAAAGTGAAGTCATTACAATAATTTAAATTGCACGCCCACTCATCAGAAGAGAGCTTGACATCAGCTTCCTCTGCCTCCTTGCCAGTTTGAGCTAAATGAATTCTGATCAACTGACTAACCGTCTCTTCTCCGTGACCTTTATTGCCAGAGTCAGGTCTCTCCTGGACTGGGGCAAAGGCTGACTTGGTTGAGATATCATCCTGACATGGAATCAGTGAGTGACTCAAACATGTAGTTTGGGTAACAAGACCAAACCGACCTGGTCAAAGATGAGTCATCTTGTGCTTGATTCACTTACACCCATGATGTTGTCTCCTGGGATATTTGTCATATAACCAGTGTGTTAACCCAGAACCAGTGGACAGATTGAACAACAACAGTGTTTCACTTAATATGATATGTGTTTTAAATCATTTAAATATAATTATAAATTACTAGTGAAGTGCCTGTTCTAAACCTGCCTGTTTGGAACGGGCTTTTCTCTTGCCCCGTGTTAAAGATCCAGAGCTACTCCAGAATTTTTCCTAATCAATAGTGAGTCCACCTCAAACAGTTCTAACACTTCACAACCCCTGAAGTGAAAAATAGCACTTCAAGGGGTGTTCTTTTTTCATATATTGCATGTTGGCTAGGTTAGAGGTCTGTTAAGCAACCAACACACCTTCAGACCCAAGTTGGTAACTTTCAAAATAAACAAGGTCGGGTTTTTGACAGTAACAAATCGTAGTTTATAACACTGGCCACCTGTTTGCATGTCCACATTGCACCAAAACTGGGCACTGCACTTCCTGGGACTATTAAGATTACTGCATGCCAAGTGTGGATCATAAACGGGTCACTTATGCAAGCAGAAGGACATTGGTGGCATTAGTAGGAAGATTGGGACCAGTATGCCACACCAGTCTGGTCACACCAATGAGAAAATGTCTTCACCAGAGGAAATCACTAGAAAATGGAGGTAGACTCATTTGGTTGAGGGATGATGATACTGGCAGAAATACAAAAGCTACAGCCCTCTCCTCACTTGGCTCAGCAGTGCCAGCGAACAGATGCACAGGTACTTGAGATGTGCATTTTGAGAAACAAACCAGCTGACTGTTTTCTGTCTATCACTGACTGCTGAGCTCGTCCTGAGTGCTGCTGCTGCCGCTGCTGCTGCTGCTGCTACTGCAGTTGTGAATAATTCAGTTTCACTGCAGCTCATCATGACTGGTGAAAAGAGAATTGGGAAAGAGAGGAAGAGAAACGTACACATGAAGTTTCGCTCCTATTTTTCTTTTTGTTATTACGGTTTGTGATACTGTGTGGCCTGTGACAGAGCAGCCGAATTGAATCGAATTGAATCCAATCAAAGTGAAGTGAAGACAATTTGGGTTAATTAAGACAGAGAGGCACAGACGGAGAGATGGAAGCAGCCAAGTTGGGCCTGAGAAGCAAACGGAAATACAGATGAACGAAGTGAAAAAAAAAAAAAAAAAAAAAGAGGAAAGAAGGGAGCCAGTGCTGATGTGCGAATCTCCTGCCCGACGAGAGACTGGACTAATTATCACTCTAGGGCTCCTCTGTTCTCCCACGCACAGCACAGTGTCACTGCAGCAGGCTAATGTGGGTCTGAGCCCAATCCACTCTGTCCCATAAGACTGATGAAACAGTCCGGCATCACTTCACTTTCACTGTGGGACCTGTGGGGTGTTTGTACTCAAGTTGTGTACACGATGGCTTTATGGTTTCCCTAGTTGATCTGAAATGAATGGTTTTGGATTCAAATTTTTTAAATTTGTGTGTCTTAAATAATTCATCAATATGTTTTTGTCTCATCCTTCCTTTGGTTATATAATATTTTTGGGGGAAAAGGAGCTGCTGTTTGAGTGAATCCAAGGAGGAAATGAATCGACAGCTTCACTTTGTTAATTTCATTATCATCATTATGGTTTTATTACCAGCAAAACCAACGTCCTCATCATTTACTATAGATATTGTATCGTTGGAGGCGAAGACACATTCTTTCTTCTTCTGTTTTTTTTAATGCTGGCTAAACTTCCTGCAAACGAACCGAACCATGATTCAGTTTAAACTGGACTGGACCACCTACATTTTGGTCCGTTGGTCCAAGGCACCATTCACACCTCTTATTTTAATTTGGTGACAAGGAAAGTGTGAAAGCGTCCCTAAGTAGGATTTAAGTATTTTCATGATGGAAACGTGACAAACAGCATGTAATGCAATGGCACAGGACACACAAAAAAATGTGTACTGGGATGATTTATGTATACTGTATACATTTAGTGTGTATGTCAGCTACTTGTCAGTGTGTCTCAAACCAAAGTCGTACCTGTGCAGACAGCAGACAGGCACCAGTGATCACAGGTACATCCCATAAATCCCAGCTTGGTTTGGCGTAACCCAGCTGGCACGTTTTCACTACAAGCACAAGAGCTTGTCTGAGGTTTTGTCTGAATATGTTTTCCACCTCAGACATACTTTAAAAAAAAACATTTACAATACACCTACACACAGAGGGCAGTATACACTTTAGCAATTGTAGCATTATACTACAGTTGTTACATCTTTTTTTCCCTTCATATTCCCATTTCTACTTCTTATTTATATAATTATAGTCTTGATATTCTTTATTGCACACTGGCTTTGTTACTCATGTATTTCGCTTTCATAAGGCTTAAATCTTGAATCAAACACACAAGTCAAATCAAAATCAGGTGAGGAGGTTATTTGTCTGTCTTTGTCCATGTAACTGCGTGTGCTTGTTTACTTTCCTGCCTTACACTTGAGCATATAAAATGGGTACTCAATCCAGGAGGCTTTGTGAACCAAGTAGTTTGCAAAGGATTGAACCCAACTGGTCAAAAGAGGCTCTTTGTGATCAGCGTCACCGGCTCGTCCCACCCATATTATGGTTGCCTAGCAACAGGGCTGAAGGTGGACACGCCGGGATAGTTTTGACATCCCTTGGATTTTAAATATGTGTACTGTAAGCTGTTCAATCGGTAGCATTACCTCTTTGGAAAACAGTTTGTCACTGAAGCGTATTGAATCCTGGGATAGGTTGGAGCCTTCCTTCTCCGGTATGGAAGGACGCATTTGTCATTTAAAAGGGTTTTTTTAAATGTTACAGCCTTGTCACGCCGCTGTGAAACAGTCGGCCTTTAAACGCAGCCTCTGAAGGAGACGGACCCTGAGTTGAGACACAGCCATAGTCTCCTGATCCCATGACTATGAAATGGAAGGTGTGTGTATGGAAATAACTGTCAAACTAAATGAATATGATGACTGTCTTGTTTGGGAGCTGTTAGGGTTAACATTATTGTCCTACGGTGAGAATCTAAGTAGTAGCGCGTTTTTTCTTATCACAAGGGATGGAAAAATTATTACGATGCACATAAAGCCGATGGTAGCAGCTTTTCTGTGAAGAAAAAAAAGAAAAGCACAAAAGAGTTATAATGTCCCCAGCTGTAGGATAAAGGATGGTTGTGTCACCAAGCCCCAAAGACACTTTAAAATTTTGCTGCAGTGACAAACTCAGCATCTGTTTGGCGTTCCTCATAACACCTCTCTCTCTCTCTCTCTCTCTCTCTCTCTCTCTCTCTCTCTCTCTCTCTCTCTCTCTCTCTCTCTCTCTCTCTCTCTCTCTCTCTCTCTCACTCTCTCTTTCTCTTTCCCCCCTCTCTCAAGGAGTATTTATTGTTTGAGCCTCCTGTCTGCTGTCATTGTGGCGGCACAGTAAACCACTGCATGTTTCTTAATATTCCATTTTCACTCCGCACATAGTGACATATGTGAGACACCTGTCTTGAAGCCAAATCCCACTAAATCTCACATTAATTACATTATATACATTAATCTAAATACATAAATCTTCAGCTCCTTGTGTTTTCTACTCTCTGCTATAGCGAAGGTGTCAGGGTGTTATTATTCTGCCATTGGTGGTGCTGTCCAGCTCCTGTCTGAGCAAGTGCTTGTTCATTAATTGAACAAGTTGGGGACAGCTAGTTTAGGAGCAGTAACTTCTAACAGCTGATAGCTGCTGTCTCTGGCACAAAATACAAAGAACAGATAAATTCATGAAATATTAATAAAATTTAAAAACATGTATTGCAACATACAGTATAAATACATGCTTTTAGGTGTATTCTGCTATCTGTTTTTTAAAGATGCTCAGAATGGCTGTCCAGACATGTTTTCATTCATACGAAAGTTATCTGAATTCTTCCTTTTCAACTCTTTCCCTGTCACGTGAAGTAGCACCTGGCAACATGTGGTTATGCTGTGTGATTAGAGTTTTAACTTGTTGGTCGTTCAGACCTTGCTCCGACCAGGTGTACTCTCAGTATCGCCTCACACTCTAACTAGATTCTTGAGATGATATAGGGCTGTTGAGTTGCCTCTTTCACCATCTTACACTGCTTACATATTATATCTGTTTGTGACCTTTTATTCCCAAACCACTTCATCACCAGAGAAGTTTGTTTCCGTCTTCGGTGACAGAGTTGGCAGCAACCTTCTTTTTTTTGCTTTGGGGCATTCTCATTTCTGCTCTACATAATCATGAGATAAATACATCAACACATTGCGGTATCATTAAAATCCAGATATGACACATTTTCATCAGGGAGAAGAGACACGTATTCTCATGAGTTATATAATATGGCACAACCTTCATGGTTTCCATTTTTTTTTTATGATTGCATTAATAATTTCTTCTTTATTTATTTGCATTTCTCACCCTGGGATTTTTTCGCCACATTTTTGTGTCTCATTTCTATGCTAAACATCTAAACCACAGCAGAGTCCATCCATGTGTAGCTCCATTAAGGATTCAGTTGAAGATGGCACAGGCTAGCTGATGTAAGAACAGGATAACACATAAGAAATATCTGTTCAAGGACTGTCTGTCTGTCTGTCTGTCTGTCTGCCTGCGTGAGTGCGTGCGTGCGTGCGTGTGTTACTTCAGGACCAGTGCAGAGCAGCCTCTGAACAAGAATTTGATTGAAGGGCACAATAGTGTGATGACGCCCATGCTATTGTCAGGGAGACGTGAGGGGAAGATTGCTGAATTACATTTGCCCACGTTCTTATTATTCCAACTGATGGTGGGAGCTGTGCGGCCATCACAGGGCTTTCTCTGGGCGTCACAGCCCCCACCCAGACCCCTCTAAATATGATGGATGGGAATATCTGAGAGTGTGGATTATATGAGGTTGGTTAAATATAAAAAAGAAGAAGAAGTCGAGCTGCTGTTGTGTATGAGGACACTTGGCTTCAGCCGAAGGAATCGTCTGCTGCTTTGTAATACAGCCGCAGGCCAGTGGGCAAGGGAACCCTGCCAAGATGAAGTCAGTGTTTGTAACCAGAGCGGCCTCCACGGACCACTGTCCTTTGACGGTCACTGAGCTCACTTTGTGTTTCAATCAAAATTAGGTAATTTGGATGGAAAGCACACATGCATCAACTGGCAGTTTGTTTAGTCCTGTCAGCTGGAAAAAGTAGAAACCAGGAGTCGGACAGACGTGCACCTAATGCGCGGGTTGAGAACATGACCTGGTGCAACAGAAGAGCTCGCTTCACTCAATAATTGCTGGGGCTGTTTGTCTTGAGAGCTGTCAAAATTACATTTTATCCTTGATCCTTATTTTAAGGATTTTTGAACTGTTGGGGTAAAACAGAGAACTGCAGCATTAAGAAGAGAAGTTTTTAAAGCCTTTGCTGGAGGGCTTCTCATCTATGCTTGAACAACACTGCATTTTAAGGAGAGCATTCGAGGTCCACTCATGTATTCAGGGGCTACAAGACGAGGCTGTAAAATATCTGAAAAGATTACAAAATGGTTGAGTCAACAACAGATCTCAGTCTCAAGTTATTTTATTCCTTGTTTGTATTTCCTGTACCCAGAACAGTCATCCAAATTGGAAGTAAAATTTTGCATTTGTGCGTATATGTGTGTGATAGAGAAAGTGTGTGCGTGCACAGCAGTAGTCAAGTAGCCTCTGGGCCCTGCTCTGTGCTCAGCGTGATTTCTTCAGTGGGGGGTAGAGACACTGCTTGAGGAGACACATTCATCTGGACTCGGGCGCAGTGATTCAGTCGAGGCAAGCTGCAGGTAACAAACTGACAACGAAACATATTTTCTAAACCAAAGTCTTAAAAGAAAGAAGAAGGGGAGAGAGGAGTGGGGGGGGGATTGGGGGTGGAAGAGGAGAAAATGGGAGGTAGAGGGGGAGCGAGGGAAATGGGGGGGCAGGGTGCTGAGAGAATAGTTTTGTCGAAAAACTCAGCATCCGTTTCACAGGCCCGAGGCTGCGAGTTGTCATCTGAAACATTTTCTCTGCAACAGCCCGGATGATTTCCTGCCTCTCTCTGCGGAATCTTTTGTTGCAGCAGTGTGCAGCCCGGTGTAGATTCACTGGGAAGCACTGACTGTTGGGACACAGGTATTTTCACAATCACTAACATAACAGATAATTAAAGTTTGTTATGCAATGAGGCTGCACAGGCTGTTCTTTCCACACGGGTGCCTTCCACTCACAGCGAGGATTCAGCTGCGGCGTCGCAGTTCACTGAATGTTTTACTCGATTCAATTGGAAATGCAACGGTTTGTTCTCCCCTCTGTTCCCCCCGGTGCTGTTATATTGTGTTTATCTTTTCGTTTCTCATCACTGGGAGTGAACGATTGGACATGCATTTCCATGAGGCACACAATGAAACCGCAACCTGAGTTTCAGTTTAAGAACAATTCCAGCCGTCCCTGCAGTACTTCCACGCTTTTCAGTTCACGTTTTGCTTCGTGAGAATGATTTGTTATTACTCACTTTAATTTGTTAGATTAAAATCAATTCCCCCCATGAACAGCGAGGTTTCATAAATCACAAAGCAACATAGTTTTGTAGTAAAGGCTGATGTATTGCATCTATTCAGCCGGTCAGCAATCGATCATGAAAATGCCCATGAATCTTCTTGGCAGGTTAAATGGTATTTACTCTGCAAAAAGTGAAGTGCCGACTAACTGGCTTGTTGCAACTCTGTGTGATACCTTTGACATTTCTGTGTTTGCTGCGGCAGTAGCCTCTTAAATTATCAATAAGGGAAGCGTTGAGCCACGGTTAGGTGGGCAGAATGCAAAGAGACGCCTCATCTGTGTGTCCATAGAAAACATAGGACGAATCATGGATCTTACAGGAAAGTAATTAGCTGACACACTTGTGATTATTACACATTTTTATGATTTAGTGGCTTCTAAATCGAAGTATGAAAGAGGCTTAGTGGTCTAAGTGGAAGTCACCTTGGAAAGGAACATCAGCAGTGCTGGTAAATAGCAGCGATGATAAGCAGTTGGGCTATAATCTTATTAATGTGGTCAGGCTGGTCGTCCTAATCCCTCCGTCTTTTACATTTAATATCAGGATGAGAAGGATTGCTGTCACGTTTTTCCTCTTCAAATCCAGACATCTCTCTTTCGCTCGCCTAAATAATCCCTACATCGTGTTTGTCAGGCGAATGCTTCCTGTTTCATTCACGTCGGCCGCTCGTTTGCAATCAGTGAAAGCAATAGAGCTTAATAAAGATGGAGCACACACACTCTAATATGCTTGCAGTGTTTTAATATCACAGGACAATATTTCTGTGCCTCCCATGGGCCTCTTTCATTTTGTTTTTATGAAAAGTTTTATCCATGTGGACTTTTCTTTAGCCCCACGACAAACAGTCGCTGACAAGCAGGAGGAAATGTTACCGGCAGCTTAGTGCTTGTGTAGAAACCTGTAGAGTGCACAAAAGAGACAAAGTGTGCCTTTCTTTTAATGTGACAGTTTGAGTGCTTTACATTTTTAACAGCTGCACAAATAATGTATTCTGTACTAATGACCGTTCCTGGCCTTTTCTCTTTTCACAGCTCCCATCAACCCTCATCTGAGTAAGTAACGCGCATCGCTCTTTGCATCTCTCGCCACAGAGCGTCTGTGAGAACAGTGGGAAAACCCAAAGTTACTATACGTCCCGTAGAGATCTGACTCTCAACATGTCACGCTGCACTGGAAGATCTCTCTGAGTAGAGCTAAATAATGTATGATAAATAATACTTCCCTTTAAGAAGTGACAGTAAACCTGAATTAGGTTATCTGACATGTTGAGAGTTTTAAATCTCTGCAGAACGCCTTGCAAACACTTGGACACTTCATTTGCATGAGATATGTAGTGTTTGTGCCTGAGTACATTTGCACGCACTGTGCTAATGTTTAGCCCCATTATGAATGCACTTCATTTTTGAAACTTTATAAATTCACACCTTGAGAATCCAACTTAATCATTATTTGCTGTGCCGCAGTGTGCTGTTGTGTATTGTGCTTTATTTATTTATATAGATATGTATTTTGTTGCGTGTTCGCAGCAAACATTTGCCAACATCATAACAAACTTCCTAATCACCAACATCATTATCTAAATCCCTGAAGGAAACTATCATACCTGCACACCTCCTCCCTCCCTCCTTCCTCGGTCTTTCCTCCCATCTCTCCCGTGCTCACAAGGCGAAAACATTTAGTTTAGCTCACAGTGGATGGGGGCGTCGGTGTCTAGCGCCGGGAGCTAGACCTCCATTTAAATCTGCGTGCCTATGAGGGGAAGAGTCAAGAGTATCTGCAACCCAGCCCCTTCCCTCACTCTCCATCACCACCTCCTCTTTCCCTCTTGCTCTCACTTTCCATCTCTTTGTCTTCCTCTCCCTCCCTTGCAGCACAGCTGCCCTCTTCCATCCCTCGGTCCATCCACCCACTCTTCAACTCCATCTACGTTACCTCCATTACCTGAGTAAAAGCTGCTCCTCTCAAGGTCACCACTCCAAACTGCTCCCAGCTACGTTTTAATAAATCAATGAATATTTATCAGAACACACGCCTGCATCCTGAATCTAAATCCTCTTTTTTTTAACTATCTCTTTGAGGACACTGCTCAGCAGCACCATGTCCTCTTTAAGGTGTTTTTTCTTTGATTGTTACATGAATTAAATAGAAGTTTTGACACTGTTGATCCTCCCTCTACCCTTTAATTAAAGTGAGTGGGCTGGTTCCCAACACGTGCTATTTCCAACTCTTCATTAGTGTATTCACTGTTAGACATTCCCCTACATGTGACCCATCATCACCTCATGCTGGAGTAACAATTACTCATTTTTTCCGTGAGGGGTGTCCAACCCCACACTTTCATTCGTGTCTGCACTCTCCACTGGTTTAAAAATTGCTGTCAAAGGGGGCGTGGAGAGCAGAGCGGGAGAAAGGGAAAGTGAGAAGATGGAGAGTGACAGAGAAGCATGGAGGTGGAGTTGATTCTAAAACCTGATTACATAGAGTCCGAGTATTGAGATACTAAAAAACATCCACGGTCAATCAACACATTTTGATCGTGCGCAAAAGTTCAACAGATTGAGTTTCGTGCTTTCAGACATGCATCGCACTCCAGCTATTCTCCTGAAGTTAGATGGACTGTTGTTGCAGACATTCTCCAGAGTTTCCCCTTCCAGCCCCGTAGTAAAATGTCTGGATCATGGCCGAATATGCCCATATAGCTAACACGTTACAAGAGGAGCCATACATGTAGATAACATCGATGAAGGTGTCAAATTGGAAAAACAACGAGATTTCAGAGTTTCTGGTGCAGACGCTGGTGTCGATGTGCTGTAAACAAAAACACGTGATCTCCACAGCATTACGGCTTGTCTCTCGCTGCTGCGCCACACCCACCTGAACACTCCGGAGATGTCTGTGTTGTTGGGAAGAACCTCTATATGTTCTTTAAATGTAAAAGGTAAACTCTGAATAAAGTCTGGGCACAATCGGGCCGACAATCTCTTCATGTTCATGTCTGAAAACGGTTTAATAGTACTTCTACAATGTCAAATACAATCTAGAAAACCATTAATACCTTTAACCAAACCTCCTTTACTTGAGATTTGTATCTAGTGTAATGTGGTTTATGTAGGTAGTAAGTGTGAGTATATTGAATACCATCCATCAGTAGTGGACTGTCATGGTACATCTCTAAAAAACTGTTTTGAAAATCACACACTGCAGTTGAGTGTGTTTCCAGGGTGCAGAGACTTCCTCTCTGAACTGAACCAAACTGCATGCCGTCGTCAGGGAAAACTCGAGCACGCTCCGTGACGTCTCCACAGTCAGCAAGAGGTCAAATCTTAATTTAGAAATTCTGCTCTCCACATCGTGTGGCGTAATTAGGTCTTGGCTGTTGCATATCCCCCTGTGACACACGTACACACGCGCACACACACACACACGTAAAAGCTCATAAATTTACAGTAGGTGTCACACTGCTCACATACTATACTGTAGCCTCTAGCCAAGTGTATAACTTCTTTTTGTAGCGATGTGAATGTAAGAGCCCAGTTCTGCTCTGTCGCTCACCAGGAGAGTTCCACTGCAGCTTTGAGGAGGAGCCCATCTGCATGTTCACCCAGGACAAGAACGATGATTTCGATTGGACACGACACAGCGCTGCCACCCGTGACACCAAGTACACACCCAACACCGGGCCTAGTGGTGATCGCAGTGATTCCAAGCAGGGTGAGTATTCCTTTGTAAGTTTAAACCCTGCACTCACATCTGGCTTTTTGCCTGCAATGAGAATGGATTCAGCATTGACTCGCCGGTCAAATGACTCTGCCACCTACACGTGTTTTAATCGGCTCCGATTGGGACTAATGGAAATGTGACATATACGGGTGAAAGCGCTAATTTGGCAAGACGGCGAGGTGAGAGAGCAACTCAGTCATCGGTGCGGCTGTGACGTTGAGCATGACCAGAGGAAGACAACAGACATTTTCTCTACTGGCAATGGGAAAGGAGTCAATTGCCTTTTGGTGTAAAAGAGGTATAAGTGACCATTTATTGAACAGCTCCCCTAATAATTGTCCAGTTACAGTGTGGCTGTAGTTTAAAAAGCTCCACTTCCAAGGCTAAAGAGCTTATCATTAGCTTACTACTTTACAACATGTATTACTGTCACTGCCCTGTTCAGTGTTCATATCATATATTTAGCTATCAAGTGCACATTTGGACCATTACATTTCATTAAGCTGACGCTTTTATCCAAAGCGACTTACAATAAGTGCATTCAACCATGAGGGTACTAACCCAGAACTACAAGAATCAAGACAGTACCCTTTGTTCAAGAAAGCAAAAGTGCTATAAGTAAGTGGCCTGCAATCCCCTCTGATGTTTTCAACCACATCACAGAGTTACCAATAACTACTTAGTTGATAACATCTTTTAGCATCAGCTCTTATTTCAGCCAACAAAACTTGTGGTAACTGATGAGGAATGAGAACCCAGCTTTTGTTATCCATTATCAATATTATAATGCATGTCGGGCCCTGGATCGTCCTATGTTGTAACTGTAAAACACACATCTTTGGAGGAGCCAAATCATTCCTTCATATAGCTTTGCACTTGTGATGCTATGGCGATGAGCACATAGTGTTACTAACAGTCAAATTATTTGTCAAATGAACTGGAATATATATGAAAACTATTTAAACCGCGGAATATGTATCATACGCATAGAGAAAAAAAACCAGATATGTAATATTGGCTACAGATGCATAAAATAACAAATTAGATACAAATCACCAACATCTTCAATAGTCATCCAGCAGTGAGCAAGTTGCCCTCTTCGACTCTCAGCTGGGAATTTATCTCTATAGCCGCTGCACCAATAGGAAATAAAACAGTTGGTTTAAGTGTAATCAATTATGTCCGTGTGGCTCTGCAAACACTGCACCTGCTCACTGGACTGGGAGTAAGTTGGTTGAATGCATATAAATGTACAGCACACACTATCTGTGGTGTGCTGCTACTCACCACACACACACACACACACTGACTACACCCTGTTTCATATACAATCCATGCGTGAATGCTGGAAGCCCCACATGTTCACAGCCACAGCAGTGTGATTATCATGTAATTGCTAAATGATTTGGCAAGATATAAAATTAGCAGCATTCCATGTTGATTATGTCGTACCTGTATTTGCAAACATGACACTAATGGTGTCGCTTTTTGAAATATAACAATAAGATGGAAAGATTCAAGTGTTCAATAATTCTACTGAATTATAGAGAATTTAAACTTGCATTATAATAAATCAATGAGCAGCCGTGACCTTTGATTTTCAGGCTAATCAAATTTGCACAATATTTAGTTTTCAATATTTTACTCAGATGTGCAGATATTTAAGAACTTAAATAGCAAATCAACAAAACTGAAGTCATGTGAAACCCTGATGATAGAAGTTATATCTGTGGTGGAATGTGAGTGTCTGTTATGGTGCTGTGGCACCAGCAGCAGCTGAAGCAGTAAATAATGCATTGGCTTTAATCACCTAATGGTTTCAAAATGTCCAGCATTTCATTACCGGCCCCATTCCTCTTTGCGTATAATTATCTGATATGAGATTCAACATGAGGGAGATATTCCATTTGATTTTGTGCTGGAGGGGCGTGGAGCCGCTCACTAGCTACCTTCCCTGTGCCTGTGGCAGGGAAGAGATTGGCTTCAGATTATGTGGCTCTGACACAATCAGAGGACTGTTTGACTCGCCGCCATCGCCAGCCGCTGTTCAGGCCTGTCAGACCGAGGGAGCATGAATGTAACCCCATTGTTATCGGCCCGATTTGCCCCCTGGTTATTGCTATTAGTAAAAAGAGAACTGTCCCTCATAGAAAGCCACGCTCCTTATCTCTGATATGGAAGGTTTCCTTTCCATCATGCTATCACAGACTGGCTGAGAAAGCTGCTGAGCATGACCACGGATGCTTTTCCCCAGTGTTTACAGTGGCAAAACAATTGTTGGTGTATCAGGAGGCGGTGAGAAAGTACTGTAGTTATGGGATTGTGAACACTGCCAGGCAAACGCTTTCTCATTTTTTAGTTGGTGCAGTTAACCAGTCAGGCACAATGACTGTCCAACGTCCTAAAAGATTTTCATAAGGCATAATCAGATGTATAACTGTACTGCATATATAAGTATTTACAGTGGATATATATGGCAATTAGCTTAAATACTTTTTATGCCTCGGCACCGACCATAGCCACTGGGTAGAGGCATTATGTTTTCTCTTCTGTGTCTGTCCAATTCCTTTGAACACGATATCTCAAGAATGCCTCGAGGAAATTTCTTCAAATTTCGTAAAAATGTGCACTTAGTCTCACAGATTGGATTTTGGTGGTCAAAGGTCACAGTGGCCTCACAAAACATGGTTTTGTTGGCAAAGACATACAACTGACATACAAAAAACGATAATTCCAATTGTTTATTGTAGTTTTATTTCAACCTGCAACTTATTTTGTAATATTTGCTCATTTGTACCATGGGTAATTACCATGTATCTGGAAATATGGCACTGAAAAAAATGTACCTCCTGTCTGTATAACATTTGTGCACCAAATGTTAGTTCCAGTTTAAGGTGAAGGAAGTTCCATACCATAGAATCTCAATTGTTCGCTTTGCTTTATGTGTGGGAGATGAACTCACGTGTAAATCTTGCTTCCACTAACCTCCTGTGTTCATGTATGTCTGTGTTTCCAGGTTTCTACATGTACATTGAGACGTCGAGGCCGCGGAAGGAAGGGGAGCAGGCACGGCTCGTGAGCCCGTTCTTCAACGTAGCACCTAAAAACCCCTACGGTATCACCAACCCACCTGCCTACTGCTTCAGCTTCTTCTACCACATGTATGGAAAACACATAGGTATGTCACATTTCATATTTGCTCCCTTGTACACAGCTTGTGTAACAAAGAAAAACCTGGGCTTTGAAGAAATCAACAGAAAGGATCTGCTTAATTAAATTCATTGCTCACTAGTTCATGGAAATAGATGAGGATCGAATAATTACTCTCATTCTTTAAAGAATCTGTCGCTGTTCTGTATCTTTTGGCTGCTTAAGCAGAAAAAGCATATTCTAGTGAAGCTCAAATTGCTTTGGCAATTCTTTGTTAAATGAAGGGGATTGCGTTCTTATCTGCGCGGAACTAAACCGTCAATGAGGAAGCACCACAACAAATTTTATTTTCCAAGACAAGAGTCCGTCATCAAGCATTCGCGGGACATCACAGTGTCTTTGAAATATATAAACTGAGAGATGAGATTCTTGAAATTGCTGCCCGCCACCTACAGTGTGTGTGTCCCAGTGGGCTCTTCTCTTCTGTGTTTCTGAAGAGTAGTTGTTTGTGAGACAGAAACACAGGAGTCACGCTGTGAAAAGAAGAAGACAAAAAAGCAGCAGCACTTTTTTCTGTGAGCAACCGACAGTTTTATCTCAGCGGCGAGTGCTGTGGGGACTTTTATGCTTTCATGCCGAAATTTTTGTTAAATGCAGCTGTCAAATGGCTCACGCAAACTATATCTCATTTTTACAACAAACACTTGGAAAGGTGTGCTCACTAAACCTGGGCATTAGCTATCACAGTCCCCTCTGAATGGAGATAACCAACTTGCATGGCCTGTTTGAAGATGGCAGAGTGACTGAAGGAGCTACTCTGTGGCGCACGTCCTGATTCTTAACTTTCATTCACAAGGGAACCAATCAGTCGACCACAAGCTCTCCTGCTCTGAGTGCCAACTGTTTGTGGAGATTGTGAATGTGGGAGTGATGAGAAAGATTGGATCTTAAGCACAAAAACAGCAGCTTCACACGACGTTGAGAGCCAAGAAGGTTCAAGTTCGAGTTTGTCCTCTTATGATCCTGTCAGTCTCCAGATGACATAAACGTTGAGGAAATCTGGCCAACTTTGTTCATACCCTGGCATTGCCAAACCCCTCCCTACATTATCTGTCTCAGTGGAGATTTAAACATCCAATCAGAGCAAACATGTGACTTAGCTTGGCTTGACTGAGAAAAACATAAAAGGACATCTTCTACTTTGCTCTCTCTGCATGCTGTTTGTTTTTCCTTTTGGAGAAAATATACCATCCAGTTCAATAAATCCAGTCTGCATGGCGGAATTACCTGACCTTTCCATATCCGCGACAGCTACGCTCCGGTGGCTCTCCTATTGGGTGCTCCTCTGTCAGTCATTCGAATCAATCATGCCTCATTATAGATCAATGGTTGTGATTGCCCCGACAGGTTTTAGGACAAATGGGAATCGGTTTAAACAGGAGGCGGGGGGCCAGACCCACAATCAAGAGCAAATGAACATGAGCTCACTGATTGGACTGGTTTCCAGACTAATTGAGTCATTCATCTGCAGATATTATTAATGGAACCCAGTTCTATCCACTCCAATGCCAGTGAAACCCTTTCATCTCTCACGCTGTCCTTTAAAGCCCAGTCATTCACTGAGTCTTAGGTCAGTGCATCAATGTGTGTTGTAGTAGTTTTGTTACCTGTTATTGACCAGGCCAGCAAATGTCTCATTTTGTCTCTCCTATGGACGCCTCTCTCAGAAGTAAGGGGTGTTGTTTGAAGGACCATCACTGTTGACATTTGTGTCTTAAACAAGCCCACTGACCCGTCCTCTGTGATAGGTTCACAGGCAAAGCAAGCGCGGGCATTATACAGTAGGCACAACAGCCTTCAAGTCCCAGTTTGTGTGGCATTTGAGGTTGACATGCAAAGTCAGAAATGTTCAAATCTAGCCATGGGAGATACGTAAAGCCACTGAAGACACAGGTTTAACATAATAATTTAAGAATTTTAATAATTTTTTTCATGGAGGTCTCGGAAACTCGGATAATCAGCCACGAGGACTGTGTTGATGTGATTTGATCAGATTGATTGACAGTGACCCACCAATCAGTCCTCAATTTGACTAAAATACGATTGGTGCAAGTATGTGACCTCACATTTTCGAACAGAAAACCAGTAAGAAGAGCACAGATGCAAAAAATAAAAATAAAAAACAAAATGAAACTTCTCATCTCCAACTAGAATACCTCTGCTAACAATCCCCTTACAGTCAACCAAGCTGCTCTGAATTTCACACACTCAGTTCCCTAAATGTACCTAATGTTTTTTCATTTATTATTCTCTGGCCAATTTCAAGACACGCCACATATCTTGCAGTGTTAAAGATATTGAAATATAATTCTGGATCTGCACCAAAATGTTATAGATTCTTCCCTGACCCATACTGCATCCTTCCACTAAATTTCATCCATCCGGTTGTTATTGCGTAATCCTGCTTACACACCCACGAAATACTACTTTGATAAAAAAAACATGATGTAGTTCACGAAAATAAAATGGCGAAGTATGAATAAACGAGTACTGAGAACTGTGAACAAACACAGAAGGAACAAGTAGCAGCGCTTTTGTGCTCATTAAACTTGACACTTAAACTGCATGAGACTGTAAAATCACGACAGCCAGGCAACTGCACTCGTCTCCCTTCTGATAAAATGTTTACAGTGAGCATTTGGCTGCGTTTACCTTCGTATTCTAGTGAGACATCGATGGTATCAGCAGCGTCTCCACCCACCACCTGCTCCACTCTGAGCTTCTGCTGGACCTGCTGCTCCAGCCCACTCAGCTTCCTCTCCTCCTCTGTCCCTCTTGTTTGTAGAGGACTGGCTTATTCATTCTTTTTTGTCATCCCAATGTTTTTATTCCTTTGGGGCTTATTTATTGACTCATATTTGCATTAATAATATATAAAGGCTTACAGATGGTTCCCTTCAGTAATGAGAGATAAACTGCAGCCTGTGGAAATATCTTTCTTTATTACAGAGATTTTTATGCAAAAGTACTTTTTTGGGAGGAGAGAATTTTTAACACAGGTCACCCGGTGAGTAAACAGCCACCGATTTGTTTTTCCTCAACTTGGGGCTCCACACACCAGCTCCATTTTACTTAGGTTGTGGCACATTACTGAAATAACCCAATGATCTTCCCAGGTACAAAACCAGTGGTAAGAATCTGCTTTTCATAATTTAGACTGGCTACTTTTCCGCTGTCCTCGGTGGAAAGGCTGAGTGTAAGAATCCAGGTGGGAGAGAAGGACCCAAACATCTGGAGAGGTGGAGAAAATGTAAGGATAGAGGTGTCAGAGGGCGACTCAGCGGGGAGATGAGAGCTCCTCCGGCTCCCTGCCGAGGTTGAGTAGGCCATGACATTTCCAATTTGCTCAAATTGATCGCCGGCCAGACCCTCTCTTCCCTGCCCTCCCCATCTGTGGTGAAGCCCATGCCCAGACTGTGGCGTGTTATGATGAATGGGCTAAATGTCAAGGACTTGAAACCCAGCTCAGATCCTCTATAGCTACGCTCCATTTAGTATTCTGCCTCTCCAGCCGTGAGAGAATTTGCCCCTGAGCTCAGGAATGTTGGATTGTGATATTCTCTACCCAGAGAATGAACGCGTATTGGCAAACGGTCCATATAACATATGTTCACTTCGACTATGCAGCCCCACAATGCTTCTTTTTTTTTCACAACTTTGTTGTATTTGCAGTTGAAGGCGTTTTGTTATTTAGAGCCGTGCAGCTCCATCTTGAAACACCAGGAGTTGGATGCTCTTTGGGACTTTGCTGTTGAGGTTAGTCACAGTCAAGTTGTGACACGGCAGCGCTAAAGGCCAAAATCAGTCGATAAGGAGTCTCGCCTACACACTGATGAAAACAGTGGCACAGGCTCAAAGAAACTCCTTTGTCGTTAGCTAGCGGGGGGATACCTGAGACAAGGTCACACTTAATTACTGAAGCGCACATCAAAGTTTGCCTCTGGAGCCCGTGTCGCATTTGTTTATAGGATTAAGTCTCCAGCGAAGCACAAAGCAAAGCAAGTCTGTTTTAAGTCTGACCTTCTGAGAAGCAATGGAGTCCTCCTTTCATTAGCAAGGAGGGTGGTACCGCACCTCAATCCCCAACTCGCTCGTCCTCACTCCATAATTGAAAACGTCTAGGAGCTGCTTCTTCACTTTTCACTACACTCACATCTTTCTGTTCTCAGATCTTTTTAAATTTCACAAGTGTCTGCCACAGGTATTTCTGTAAAAAAAAAAAAAAAAAGACAGAGATACTCCAGATGAATATCCAGCGCATGACTTTGCTCAGGATCTGATGACACCAGCATAACCACCTACATCGCAATGAGTTCAAAGAAAATGTAAGCCAGCCAGCTCAGCAAGAATCCTCCTACATCCTAAACACTTCGACGGTAGATGAAACCGCAGGTCATGTTCTGTACAAGAGCTCATCTCTCACTGGATATTGGGCTGTCGTTGGGAAAAAGTGTACACTCTGCTGATAATATGAACAAGGACATACAGTACAGCTTTCCCTCCATTCCTCACAGAGATGTTTTTAGAAGGGGGCTGTACAGTAATGAGGCACCTCGCTGTGGCAAAGATGCATCAGGGGCGAGGTGACACTCCTCGACGCTGCTGTTTTTTGCTTATCAGTTGTGTCAACGCAAAGGTGCCGCTCTCCATACTCGAATTTCACTTGACTTCAGAGCGGTGATCCTGCTGAGCTTCTCCACGGTGTCAAGGCTAACCTGATTTGAGTCTTTGGATGCTGCCCCTCCTGGCACACCGCTAAGAAACTGCTGCCTCACGCACTCGCACACAACAGTCTCGCTGCATTGCAAATAGAGAAACTGATTGTGTGGTTGGAGAGGAGGAGAGGGAAGTAGTTACACTCTGTGTCATCATCTGACATCATATCAAAGTCCGGAGCCAGACAAGAGGAGAAGCTGGAACTCAGTCCTGGTGTCTCTTCCTTCTCAATAAGAGACTGTATTTCTGTTTCATTGTTAGAATTTTACATGAATTCAGTTGAAAGAGCTTTCTTTGCACTGCAGACTCTTTATACTTTAAGATTTTATTTTGTGTCCAAAAACACAGGTAAACCTTGACAGAAGATTTAAGAAAGAGCCCTAAAGGAAGTGGTGTGCGAGCATAAAAAACACAATTCATCTGTGTGTATTTTAATTGTTACGGATAAACACGAGAGCAACAGTCACACTGATGTGTGTGTGTGTGTTCAGTTTCACTATTCACCAGAGAACAGTTTGATGATGATGAGGGCAAATGCAAATTAACTTACGTGAACGAATCCATCTTATAATTCTAGAAATGTCTCTTAATCTGTGACTTACATATCTCGAAAACTGTTCATGTCATGCTCAATATTGATCAACTTTAATAAGCAGGTGCCCTAAAGCTTACGCGCCTGTAGGTGTAACTCAACAGCCCAGTCAGTTGCTGCGGCAACCAGCATCACCACAGGCCAAGAAAACAGCCCATTCCAAACAGGCAGGTTTACAACAGGCCCTGCACTCGTCAAGCAAATGTTGTGATGCACATGAACCATGGAGGAATATAAGGGATGTAAAAAATATTGCTCTACAAGCAACATTTCAGCACCTTATCAGAGCTGGTCACATGCCATTTGCAGGAAGCTGTAGAGTAAACACTCCAGGGTTATTATCATAGAGTACCTGTCAGCAGCCATACTGCAAGTGTGGTAAGATATGAACTGTAGTGTTTTGACCACGCAAATCTGTTTCCCTCGTGCACACAGACCAAACAATGCTGAAAGGTGGTGACAACAGACTGGTTACCTGAAGTACTGTTGACCTACTTTAGCTGAAAAGCAGTGTATTGTTGTTTAGAGCACGGCGGGGAGGAACGAGGGTGCCAGGTTTAAGGTAATTACCTCAGAAATAGTCTATAACGCGCTACAGTATGCAATCGGTATCAAGGTTTCTCTAAAGGCTCGGTACAGGTCCATGTGACTGTGTGTACGTCTGTGTGTGTGTGTGTGTAACCTCTTTGTTTCTCTTCTGTCCATGCAGGAACCCTGAACGCCTTCCTAAAGCAGAAGGGCCAAACGACCTCCGAGGGTCCCGTGTGGTTGCTGAGTGGTAACCAAGGTGACCGTTGGAAGCAGGCCAAAGTAAGCATCCACCCGACAGCGTCCTTCCAGGTGAGACCAAAAAGCAGCATTCTTACTGTTGCCCTATTATCTTCCTCTCTCTCTGGGTGTGTACGGTGAACCGTTAGTTTCCTCGGGGGTTGCGTGTTGATGTAGCGCTTCACAAAACCTCAATGTAAGCAAAGAAGTGGACAGGATCCGTGGCTATTGAGAAAGCAATATCACTCACACTTTGCCATCAGGAAGCCTAATCTCTGTGAGTAGCGGAAATAGAACTGCAATATTCTCCATCATTTTTACTGCTGCACTTGTGGAAAGTAATTATAGCCTCAGCTGCACTTGTGTGTTTTTTTTCCCCCACTCTCACTTCACCACAAGCTTTTTTACTTTTAAATCTTATGACATAAAAAACTGAAACAAACACTCACCACCTGCTGTTACTTTTTATAAGGGGCAATTTAGCTTAATTACACTGTGTGCTTACTTTTAGAGTTTGTCTTTTTCCTGTTTTTGTGCTTGATCAAGGCCGTGCAGGAAAAAATAATCTTGTTTTTTCTCTTTTTCCAGGTGGTCCTGGAAGGTGTCCGGGGACCGGGTATTGAAGGAGACATCGCCATCGATGACGTCACGCTGGAGGAAGGGGAGTGTCGAGACCCTCCGCCCAGTGAGTAGCACCACACGCCCACCTCACCTCCTCTGACTGCTCCTCGGACCCTGCTCTACCTCACTGGACAAGCTCCAGATTTACGAGAGGGGACATAATCTAAGAGGGTTGCTGCCATTGAACCACCTTGTCGCGGGGGAGGGGGGTTGTCATAGCAACAGTGTTGTAATCACATGAGTGATAGCCACGCCGGCTGAGTGGAGCACTGTAATTGTGCAGTAGGAACAAACAAAATATAAAAAGAGAAAACAGGACACAGAAAATTGCCGACACTGTTCCTGCAATTTATTTCATATTGCATATGATTGGACGAATATTATTTCCAGAAGCTCCTCAGACTAACACGTCCCTTTCACATAGCAGCGATGACACAGGGTAATCTTTTCCCATTTGTCATGACATTGGTGGGAAATAAGCAGGCATCTAGAAGAGAGTCACAGTCGGTTATCTAGCTCTGCAAGAAAAGAAGCTTTGTATTTATCCCAAGATTATTATTGTGGTTATTTCTCATCTGGATCATTGAGTCAAAGCAACAGCATTAATTCATTGTAATAGGTGAAGTCGGAGGGAAAATTTGAGGACTATCTCTTGAAGGCTGAACTGACGGAGGATGTTATTCAAGAAGAATGATTCAGAGAAGCTGTTTTAGGATCTGGTCATACAGGTTCAATTAAACTAAATGTTCATCTTCAGTTATTATTTATAAAAAATAATATACAATCAAATATATGAGACAGATATCGTGCATTCTCTTCCTTCTGTAAATTCGTTTCAACAGTTTGCTTACTCACCCCCTCCCTGTGTTTACAAATTTGGTGTCCAAACATAATCTTATTTTCCACTTCCTCCTGGTGACAATAAATTCAGTCAATTACAGGAACCTACGCTGTCCGATTCCTCGACGACACAGAGCAGGCTGTTGTCATGACTTTCCAAGCTGAGGTGTTATTTCCTGTCAACTCTGCCACAGAGAACATGACACACATTCAGCGCTTGTGTCCGCTGATTGGCGATCAATATCTGTTCTCTCCATGGCCTTTTTTTTATTGTTTTTCTACCTGACATGTGAATATGTTCAGTCAAATAGCACTCTGACATCACAGGGTCGTTAAAGGAATAATTTGACATTTATGAAAACGTTGATTTATAGGAAGATCAATATGGGTTGAAAGTGAACCAGGAGCTGGGAGGCGCTTGGCTTAGCTCAGCATATAGACTGAAAACAGGCAGAAACATTAGCCTGGCTCTGCCGGTGAACACCTGAAGCAGAGGTTCCCAAAGTTTTCAGCACATGACCCCAAAAAGGATCATGCCATATTTATATATATAGATATTGATGTGATTTGAGTGAGTTCACAATACAATTCACCAATGTGCACATGTTGCACACATGTTCCTGTGGTGCTGTAAACTGAGCTGCTGTAGCTGATGCTGTCACACAGAGTCAGAGAAACCAGTATTTCTTAATTTCTTAATTATTGTTGAAATATGCCCTTTAGAATTTTTTTTAAATTGGATTTGGTTTCTGAAAACCATCTTCCTCAATCCCCTGGGGCCTCCCAACAGCTGGTTTGGGAACTACTGCCCTAAAGCACACAAATTAACACTTTTAATTTAGTGTGTTGAGTTTTTACAGAAATGTGGCTTTAGGGGTGTTTGTTTGCTGGAATATGTTTTTTGTCTAGTACCAATGATTGACAAGCAACTAAAACAAACTTCATATAGGCCAGTAAATCGTTGTATTAGCCCCAAAAAAATGTCTGTCTCAAAGTCACCACGTAAAATCACAACTTGTCATTTATTCACCTCAGTTTTTGTTTTTCTACCAGAAGCAGGCAAGCTGTTTCCCAAATGTTAGGCTTTATGCTAAGCTAAGCTAATTGGGCACTGGCAAAATATTAAAGGATCAAGAAAGCGACTACATACATTTGTCACAGTGGGGACTATTTGTTCAAATATACCTTGTTTGTTTATGCCCATTTGTTCTGTTTTTGTGTCTGGAAGCATTTTTGTGTGTTTATGAACAACAGATAACTTTCATATCTGCTCTTTTACCAATTTTAGATCTCAGCTCTGAGGCTCCGTCAACATCCTCCCATATATGGCTGCTATGCATCACCTTGGTGATGACCCTCCTCGAAGGTCAGAGGTGACCCTCCTCTCCGTCACCTCAGAGGCAACTATTCAGACCCACCGTCTGTGAGCTATCCTCGGCATCCAATCACCAAAGATTCATGCATCCTGAAAGCAGCAGGGGTCCTCTGATGGACCGCGGAGGGACCCAAATCAATAAAAGAGAAAAAAAATTGTGATGAAAAAGTTACACAAAAATTAATAAAGAAGTTGCGCTCATTTTTTTAAAGAGACCTCTTTTACAGAAAACACTCCTCGGTGCAGGACTCGGGACGTCTTTACGAGCACAAAGACAGGCAGGCCGCGAGTGAAGCCTGGACTTTGGTGAAAGACTTCTCAAGCGTCGAGGGAGGACAGTTTGTAAAGCACAAGAACTATTTTATGAAGTCATGAAAATATCTTTGGAGGGAGGCGGAATATAGACTCTGCTGACTTTTTCAAATGGAAATAACATTTCCCTGCTTACGAATACACGGAGTCAGACCTTTCTCTGTGTATCTTTATCTTCATTTTCTTGCACCAGATGCCAATCCCCCGACACTTGTTTTTCACTCGAGCCCAGCCTCACATCACATCCTGGCATTTCCTTATCTGCTTGGTGCTGTACTGTAGATAAACAAGGACTCCGGCAACTTTTTAGTTCTGTCTGCTTACTCCCCCTGTAGCTGCCTATGTATCTTTTAACACTGTGCTCACGAGTCCAAGTGGCCAACCGACGGAATGGTGGCAGAACAATAAATGAAGGAAGAATCAGCGAATGTGTAGACAGCTGGACTGGAGGGCAGAAGAAGGTTCGAGCTTATGAGTTGAAATAAGAGGAAGGGGCGGAAAGAGGGGCAGAGGGAGGAAGAGGAGGAACAGGCAGAGAAAGGTCAGATTAGTCAGGCCTGACTCCAATATTCAGTCAGCGGTCCACCTGTGGAGCCGAAGCCACTTTACTTTCTGCCATGAAACAAAGTGCCTTCAGATTACAAACCGAATCGTGAGCCTGGGCGTTAATCAACATCGAACACATCTCTGTTCATGTTTCCTCTGATGGGCTATTTTCTACATGTTTCTTTTGCCCCACAAGTGCTGATGGGAGGACACACGCGTTCAGAGGGAGTACGGGGGGGGGGGGGGGTCGCGCAACACCTGGATCTTACTGCTGACGATGGGACAGTTGCCAGTGTGTGTGTGTGTGTCTGTGTGTGTGTGTGTGTTTGTATGCGAGTGTGTGTCTGTGTGCGTGCGTGCGCCTAAGCCTATGCCTACGCGTAGTTCAATGGGGGCAGCCGACCGGGCGGTGCTGGCAGACCCCGAGCACAGGTTGGGAAACAGTTTGGATCAAAAGCAGCGGCAACCGTGAGAGTGAGGCCCTGGATCTTTTTTGCATAAGGATAGTTTAAGATCAGGCAGGAGGATAAAGACACTTTGTTGAATTAATACCCCACTCTCTTCCCATAATTCTCCCTCTCTTTGTTTTTTTTTTGAACAAAAGAAAAGAACAACTGCTGAGTAAAACATTGTGTTGTACAGGGAGGGGAGTAGGAACCTTTGGACTGCAGGCTCTTCATTAGGGTGATTGGCCTCGCCCCTGTGCTCCACCATTTATATGGAACAATATGAGAATAAAAGATAATAATGACCATAATAATAGTCATGATATTTTATTACTCTAGCGAGAATGTTTCTCTGCTTTTACACAAACTGTGAAGATTGACTGTGGAAGATCTACCTGAGACCATAACCTTAACCAGCGGGGTTTTTAAAAAATGTATTGTAAAAAAGAGAAAATAAGAAAATGAAAAATTCCGTTCATTGTTGGTTATGACAAATGTTTTGAGGACTTGTGTCTTGTTTCTTATTTTTTCCGTTGAAGATGACTTAACTTCCTTTCTCTTCTTGTTGTCTCCCTTTGCATTGCTGAAGTATCAAAGCCGATGGAAGCATAAGAACCAATTTGGTAACTGTATAACTTGTAAATGTTAAAGAAGCTCTATTCAAAGGTTTATGATAAATGTTTTATGTTGGAGTACAGGAAGCACAACAGTTCAAGGTCTCAACATATAAAATCCATTTCATATTTCTACGCACATGCGTGACCTACTTTCACAAATTCAGGCTTCACCACACTTCGGAAATAAATCCCCACTTAACAGTGAGTTGTTCCATTTGTTCCTCGTTAAATTCATATTTATAGTGCGACCACAATGCAAGAAGGCACGAAGGGAAGCCAGTCAGTGGAGGAGATCTTCATGAAACGTAATGGGGGGGGGGGGGGGGGTTGCTCAGCATATGTAGCCTCTTCAGTGGAAGCCTGGGTCGGTCCAAGTGGGTCACGTACATGTGTGAGAATAAAGCTGTGTACAAATAAGTGTGAAAAGAAACTGATACATGTAAAGAAGATAAATATGCGAAGCAAAACAGCAGAATGATGAAAATTCAGGGCATCCTTACCATAGCATTATGGTCTGTACGATATTATTACAGAGATGTTGGTATTATATGCTGTCCATTTCTCTTTATCTTTTCTTTTATTAGATAATTTCAGACGCTTTTTCTTTTTTTCATTTTCAGTATTTTGATTTCCATGAGGCCCAGATCAAAATGAATGTAAATGGAGTTCTGGGGACAGTTGTTCTTTTTTTCTTACAGTCTTACTAGATGTAATGTTTTACTAAAACATATGTTATTTTTGCGGGGATGTGCTTTTCGATGATGAGAACTTTCAGACTCTCCCAGGCTGTTTCGGACACATCGAGAACCGGACGTCCATCCGACCGTGACACAGACTTTGACACAACTTCCAAAAATAGAAGTTCAGATAAAATCATCCATTAGCTCTATCGCTATATCCTTCTGTAGTATAGTATGATTAAAAGTGCCAAAGTGCCCCGTGTAGTTGTCAGTGTTACTGAGTCTGGAGTTTCTGAAGACGGTTTTGGGAACTGTTTCTTTTGCAGCCACCCTGAGCACTTGGTCTCTTATTCATGACGTGAGCAGAAAAGCAGCAGATGATATGATGAGAATTTTACTTTTAAACAAATTGTAAGAATTTACATGACATTAAAGAAAAGCTATGGTATTTGGTATTGTTGTCAGTGGTTTGAGGGAACACGGTTTCATTTTTCACATAACTGCCTTGTGTTTGATTCAGATTTATTAATCCCAGGGGAGTCATTCATTTCCACCGTTAGTAGAATTCGATGAAAACATCAATACCGTCACATATCTGTCCATTAGTTAGCTGAGCTTATCAAGTTTCATATTGGTTGTCACTAAACGATGTCAGGAAGTCACTGCTTGTGGCCAAGAAATAGTGGTGCAATAGTAACTAACGTGTGTAAAACCACAAATGGTTGTACATTCTTTGTACAAATTAAATAACTGAGTTATAGCATGTTAATTTGTGAGCTGCAGATTTTGGATGTTCTCATTCTCCGTTAGCTGCATTGAGACTTCCTGCTAAGCCAGGCTAACTGGCTACTGGTAGATTTATATTAAATGTACGGATATAAAAGGTATTTGATCTTATTCTGGAAAAGCCAGTTAATAAGTTTATTTCTCTAAATGTCAAACTACTCCCTTTAGCACTGAGCTAGAACCAGGAGGTGAGCCCGCTTGGCTCTTTTCAAAGTTCACAAAACATATTTCCCAGCACCTTTAAATCTCGATAATGAACAAGTATTTCAGAAAATATCAAACTATTGCTTTATAACAACGGAGTTTAAAAGTATGCAAAACTTCCCATTCAATTAACACACTAAAAAGATCTTTTTTTTTACCTCGTAATTATGTCGGTTTCAGAAAAGATGAAAGACCTCATCTCATCCTGACTTTGTGTTGTATTAAAAATGGGCTACATTCATACACATCTGCAAAATCTTCATCTGTGTGAAGGAAATATTGTTTAATTTTCCCAGAGCCGCGACTGAAATGCATCATTATTTGTTTTGATGGTAAAACAGCTCCCACCGTATCGTTGATTTATGTTTCTGTCGTGTCAGCCTCTGCCCTGTCGTGCATGCGAGGGATGTGAGCCTGGTGACTGGCTTACACACTCTGCCCTGTTTATTGATAACATTCTTCTAAGCTCCTTCAAAGTACAATTGGAGGGGATTAGCAGTTTTTGAATATGTAAACATGTGACAGTTTGCTTTCTCGCAGTGTTTACTATACTTCTGTAGCTGTGGAAGTAGCGTTTTGATTGGTTTAGGGCTGAATGGCTGAATGTGCTCCGAATTCTTTCTTTTTCCACAGTAAATAGCCGATCAGATGTTTCTTACAGCAGCCACAGAAAGGTTTACACGTGTAGGAGCATAAAACTTAAGTGGTCAAACCGATGTGGTGATAGTGCCATATTTTTTTATAGATGTTATAAAAACTAAAATTACCTCTTTTTTTTGTTTTCCTCTTTCATGATAACATAAAATGGCAAAATCTCTATTTATTATAGATTTGTTTCTATAAATTGATACAATATACTGTCAGTACTGCAATGCAGTACCACTGACTAGTAGTAATCACTGCTTTGATTTAATACCGATTATTAAAGCATAAGAGCAGGCGGAGCATTGAGGTCATGTCTACACTAAGTGATAAAGTCCAATTAGGGCTGGACTATATTTCTCAAAATGTTAGTGAGATTCAATTTTCAGATCATTCAATATCAATGATCATTACAACAAAAGTCAAATCTTACCTTTAATGAAGTATTCATTATATTCTCATATAGTGTAAAGACTGATTTTTGCTCCTGAGTGAAGGTTTTGGTTTTAAACTCGTCTTTATGAGCAGAGAATGACAAACACTTGATCAACAGAAAAACATTTTTCACACAGTTATGTGTCCTACCTCCTCACTGTGCTCACACAGTACATACACATTATATCGATATATACTTTGTTTTATTGCTATTGATGACAATTATATCACAACGATTATTGTTGTTGTTTTATCTGCCAGCCCTGCATCCAATCAGCAGAGCGTCGCTTTTATAACCTGATACTTCTCACTATAACTCTGCTGATACATTTTCTATAAATCAACATGTAGTTACACCAAACCATACAGATTTACTGTTGATATCACAATTCATTTATCTATGTCTTCATTTGTGAAGCTGTACATTGTGATAACGTTTTGATCCTATTATATTTATACCCTCATATGTAAGTAACTGTACACGAAGTGGACAAAGTTTCAGGTCATCTTCCAGTATGATGCAATCGGATGAAACCACCAGAAAGTGCAGCCCTGAAAATGTCACTGTGGAATTATAAAAACACAAAAAAAGTAAAAAAGTTAAGCCGTGCTCTCAGCAAACACAGAACCTTAAGAAATATGGAGTTCGAGTTGGTAGTATCGCACCGCTATACATTTTAATGGTCCCAGTGTAAGCTAGAAATTGCCTTTTTTCCTTTGTAGCGCTGCTGAAAACAAACAACACAAATCAATCTTTATTGCATGGGAAGAGGCAATAACCATTTGGTGGATTTGAGGTGGGAGGCAGTATATACTGGGCAGGGTATACAGACAGAAATGGTGTTTTCCTGTTTGAATGCAGTTTCACCTTTTACCACCACTGAAAACATTTGACCTGCTTCCTTTGAGTCACGTAAATATTCACATTCATCAAACTGGAAAGAAAATAACAGTGTTGGATACTGTGAGGTCCTGGAACACTGAGGAAACAAACAAGGCCTCGTTTTCAATGCTGTTTCATATTAGATTCTGTTTAAAAAAAACGAGAAATGATTTCCTTTGTGCATCGATAACTTCATGAATGAATTATGCGGCTGTGTATGAATGTACCCAGTGCTTACATTAACACCATTAGAATGGAGGTGCTGAAGGATTTAAAGGCTGAGGTCTGTCAGAGTTAGTTCAGGCTGTAGATTGAACTTAATTAATGTAACATGCAATATGCCTGAACAATATTCCTGCGTTCTTTCGTAAATTTTATGAAAAGTATCCCTGTGAGTACAAGCATGGCCAGTTGCTATTTGAGAAAGTAGAATTTAAATCATTGCCTTATCTTTGAAAAAGCAAGAAACTGAAGTTCTGTTCAGTTGTGCAGCTAAACTCAAGCAGTTTCCAATTATATTTAATTTGGGTTTCTAAAGTCGTTTAGCTGTAATCGTCACATTTTAGCATTTAACCGCTCGGTGCCGAGTGCTTCGAGGGGTCTCTAAAAGGAACAGTCCCCACATTTCCCTCTCAGCGGATATGTTCTCATTTTCTGTTCAACCTATGAGAAGGGCTTTGTCACATTGTGCCATTCATCACCCCCGCGAAAAAGAGAGAAGAAAACATTCATTTCCACTGGTGTGATATGATTGCAGCTGGCAGTCGTAATTATGACTACACATACCCAGCTCTCTTGGTATTGATTCAGCTCAGACGGGCGCCCAACATGCACGGAAGCACTGTGGTTTGACCTGCGCTGGCATAGCCGACAGTCAAAGAGACTTTGGCAGTTTAAATGTTGCTATAAAAGACTCAATCAGGGAAGAAAATGTCATCGCAAATAAAACCTGAAACTTAAATTGCGTTTTTGGAATATTTGGTGAATTTATTTCACTCCTGCACAAAGGCTTGGGCAGTGGTGAGTGACTTGTTGACAGGAGGCCGACTGCAGCCGCGCTAAAGACCAACAAAAAGGTAGACGTGCCCCAGAGATCTGGTTTTACACTGACAGAAGCCGTGTGATGCCGAGGCTGCTCCGCCTGACAACTTTACCTGGGGGGGGGGGGGGGGGGGGCTGCCACCTCCCTTGGTATCGGCCTCTTTCTGGTGTAGGAGTGAATGTCACCTCTTCTCGCTCGTCCGTCTGTCCTCACCTTCTCTCTCACCTGCTCTGATCGGGAATCACAGGCCAGGGCGGAGCAACTCGTACGCTCACACAGACTCCCCTTCTTTCCATGTCCAGTTAATAACCATCCTGAATGTGTGAACCCCCCCCAACACACACACACGCTCTTGTCCTCTGGAAATTACGAGATTGGCTCCTGTCATACGGAGGTCGTGGAGGAGGCTGTGTTTCAGTGATGTTATCTATCTTGTTCTGTGCTGACACCCTGTAATGATGATGACCTGTCACTCTTCTCTGTTTTGTGCTCTATATTTATATAAAGTATGGTCAGGCTTCTTTTTCACTGTATTTCTTTGAATTTGTCACCCATTTTTTGTGCCATACCTGCAACTAATGAAAAAATAAAGAAAAGGAATATTTTGCACGAGTGTCAAATACATTCTCCGCTGTGCACTGTCAGTCTCCAGTGTAATAAAGACTAGAAAAGGATTGAATGGAATACCATATTCCGTATTGTGCTTAGTGCTGAAACACAAAGCCTCTCCTTGTTTCTCGTGGTTCGCTTGTACTTGACACCTCTGTCCCCGCAGTTTTTCAAAGGGAAATCCAAGTTATTCCCACTGTGACCACCCATCTCCCACTCAAAGGGCCGGAAACAAAAGCTTTTGTGTTGTGCAAATTGTTCCTTTGACGGTGCTCCCCAGATTGTGCTTATTCTGAGGAGCGAGCAGGTTTGCTTTCCTCTCCGAGCTGAGAGCATCTGAGCGATTGTGGCGAGTAAAAGGACATCTGAGGGAAAGACAATGGTGTGTTCAGTGACTTGAAAGTCATCCAAAGGTTAGCCAGCAGGGGCCTCTCGACTGAGGGAAGCTCACACACTGCCAGAGCTGAAGTTACTGTACACGGACTGAGCTGTTCATCTCTCTGACCTGCTGCACACACGATGCAAGCTTCCTTGAAAATGGTATTTTGAAATAAATACAATGTCAGAGAGATGCCATGTTGCATTGTTGCCGATGTTTTCACTCTATTCAACTGACCAACAGGTGGCAGTAATTTGTCTTTAAACACACTAACCCGCCAACGCCAAGGACTGAAGAAGACTGCACCCTGTTATTGTAAATTGTGTTGTCAGAAAAGCAACAACGCACATCTTAAAATAGTAATTTCTGCAAGTATTGAACTAGAACTAGCCTGTAAAGCAGCAGAGTTTACAGTATAACTTCTCGTCAAACCACAGATTGTAATTTTCACATTTCTGTTAGTGAACACATCTTTCACCATATGAATAAAGATGGACGACATGACAGCTCCCAAAAAGTGAAGCCAAAGTGCATTAATCGCCACCTGGTGGCTGGCTGTAGTATAGGTCATAAACTCCGCCTCCTCAATGTTGCTAGAGGAACTAAAAAGTTACAATAGCAAATACATTTTTTAACAGATGGTTTCAATTTCGGATGTTCTTGTCACACTGATGTTTTTTCAAGTTTTCATTTTTCTGGTAAGTTTGGTTTTAATTAATTATTTAATGCTATAAAATACGGGTGAAATGTCATGATCCCAAAACCGCTTCTGCACAGACTCTGAATGCACAAAATGACGGCGTTTCTATCTGGATATTTTATGACTTCATTTCTGGATAGTGGGAGGAAGTGGAGACGCGTTGTCCATCTTTATCAAGAGACTACGATAAAGATTCAACAATCTCTATGCTAAGCTAAGCTAAGCAGTTCCTGGCTATTAACACACAAACTAATTCTTAGCAAGAATGCAAACATTTTATTAAGGCTTATATATTATTCAGTTTTCACAGTTGTTTAAAGACCAGGCTGATATTTGTTGTTCATACAACACTGTCAGATATAATAATGCATGTCAGGATGATCTGTTTACACTGATTTGGCTTCTCCTACACAATGAGGCCTCGCTTTAGGGGCTAATGGGCTCCCCACCATATATAAGTATATCACCAAGGCCAAACTGCGGCCATCTTCCTTAAAGGCAAGTTGATGTATTTTGTCTCCTGGAGTAGAATTTGCCGGTTGTGTTATTTTCCAGCTCTGTGCCCTGAGGGAATCAGGGAGAGTTTTTCATTTCTTTATTTCTTATTGTTTTATGAAATGCAGATTTCATGGTCAGACTCCCCAAGGCTGCCCACCGATTCAGAGAGCGCTGTGAGGCGGAGTGTGCTTGTCTGGAATATGTAGGTACGACACATACATGTGCATGTGTCCAGTATCCACACATGACAAAACACTGAGTTGTCTCAACACTAACTTGCAGTGTCAATGTGTCTTTCCCCCACGGGGCTATTGTGGGATTGTGTAGCTCTGTGGGAAATCAGAAACATATACATGTCATATTGTGTTGCTCTTTACTCTCAGGTTTGTTTTGCTCTGCTTTGCAACAGTAGCAATGATTTCAGCATCTTCAGTTACATGCGAGTGCTTTGTTTGCCTGCACATCAGGACTGGTTCATCACACAGGCAGCGTTAAGGCAGTAGGATGCAGAATGTCCGAAGGCGCTAAGAAGATGAGCTTGATTTTATCAGGCCTGTTTTTTTCATTACAACATTAAAAACATTACACCCCCTGAACTGTGAGGATGTAACACTGAGTGACTAATGACTAACGCTAGATCGGATCAGCTAGAAAGAGACTTCAATTAATATTAGCTTGAATTATTTCATCGTGAAAAGTCTCCTGGTGAACAAGAGCAAAAAGGAAAACAGGAAGAGGGAGACAAAACGATTTGTTGTCTTATGTTAACATTATATCGTCAACCTCAAGCCAATGCTATTGCTAGAGATGCTTTAATAATTATATATTACAAATAAAAGTCCTAAATTAAGTAGTCAACATAAGTGTCAGTATATGATGGGTTAGGGTTAGAGATGATGAGATTTCGAGAATAATGTCATAATGTTACAAGTGCTAATTGAGAAGACAATCAAAACATTTTGAGAATAAAGACGTAATTTATAATATAACAATTTAAATCCTTCTTGATCTAAAACATTGAACCAGGCTTATTGTTTCTTGAGAAACTATGAATCCTCTTTAAATAGCAAGATGTAACAAACAATAATCTCACAGTCGACCGCTTCCAGACATGTCCTCCTCCACAAAAGAGGCAACTTCCTCCAAGTCTGCTTGTTTCCTTCTTCTGAAATAAATTGCATTAATTCTGAAACCTCTTCTAAGAATCACTTGATGCTCCACATTGCTCATTTGAACGCAGGCGAGAAGCTGATATTCTGATATTCTCCATGTAAAATGATTTATTAAATTGTAACTTCATTCTCATAATATTACAACTTTTTTATGCCAATATTTTCAAAACGTTTCACTTTTCATTTTGTCCTGTAATATTACAACTTCGTCTTTGCGGAATATTAAGATGTTATTATTGTAATGTTACCACTATATTCTTGAAATCTCTGGTCCCTTAATATATTATCATACATGACATCATTAGATTATTAATATTGAAGCCTTATTTTAACAATATGTACGTTTTCTTATCTGGAAATAAAATGACCTCTATCGGGATATTTTTGGTCACGTCGCACCGCCCTTAACATCTGAACCACATTATGGAGTTTGTTCCATTACACAGATAATTAACGTGAAGGGATCAGTACATTTGCTCACATAGTGTTGAGGACACAGCCCGATCATTGTCCCTGCAAACAAGGTGCTAAAAGGGATTTTACAGTGCTTTAAAAATAAACACTCTAAAGTTAGCTTGTGGCCTTTATGATCTTACTTTACCTTGCGCGCCCTCTGCCAGGCGTGACAAACCTCCTTTTTGTCCAGATAATAAGTCACTCCCATAAAAAATTCACATTGTTTCTGCAGCTGATAACCCTTGGTAGCGTTTGGCCTTTAAAATCCTAAGCACTTTCAATTACCCTGCTGCATGTCCCGTTCGTCCACTCCCTTATCTGCTCCCTCCTCTGTTTCACCGCAGCCAGAGGTTGCCCCCGTAGATCTGCATTAGAATGCGCGCATGGTGTCTCCGCCGCTGAACAATGCCATTTTACATTACGTCCTATTCCCTTTTCTCCTTGCCATGCGGCGCGACAGCACTTTGTTTACAGGGCCACCGCTGCTTCCTGGACGGCTGCTGAAATGTCATGGAATGCTAATGGTCTGCTAATGCTCCTCCGACAGGGCTCCCCACGTCACTCAAACATCTATTGTGTTTCGCCAGCTGTGTCAGAGCCGCTCGGGCAAACACGAGATGACCACATCTGCGGCCGCCGCGGCGTTGACATATTCTCAATAAAAACAAAAACACTCCTCATTTGCACTCAACATGTGGACTAATTTGTGTCCGGACGAGATTATTAAAATAGATTGCTTGTCAGAATTAAACATCTCTTATTTTCAATAACCAAACACTGCTGGGATTTTGTTTAATTCATTAGCTGGAACTGTCTTTGTTGCCCCAGTGCCTCATCCTTTTTTTCCCCCCAACTTTTCAAGTTATTGCTTTTTAAATGAGATTAAATAAGTTTCCATGCCAGACTAAGAATATCTGAAAACAATAAATCCAGTCAACAATATGGGCAGAAACAGTCCAGGAGGCATCGCTCTGTTGTCTTCTCCATCACCTGCACCTCTTGAATACAAAGATGTCAACAGCAACTCAGACAATTAGCGATTCCTCCATCATGAGCCCTGATCCGCCTCTGCACATACGTATGAGCACCTCTCACTCAACGCGCGGCTGTGAGACGTCGACTCGTCCTCCTGTGGATGTTGCATAAATGAATCCCTCTCATGTGCTGCCATCTGAGCCGTGTTGATGCAAAACTTCAGGCTGAATAATTTATCTGTCTGCCCTTCGGAAGGCAGCGCTCGCACCGGGTGCCACCGCGCATAACGACGAGTTCTCATCACAGAGCCGAGCCTGCTGGCATCCACTCAGACATCTGTGCCGTGTGATAAGAGCACACATCATGGGAGCAAGACATCAGATCTGCTTTGAATTGTGGCCACTGGACAGACAGACAAAGGGGGGGGGCAGGGCTGTGAGCAGAAGAGTGGTCACCTTTTAGACACGTGCTGCACTTTAGCTTCGTCTCCATCACTTCTGCTGTGCTGCACTTGTGAGCTGATGCAGGACCCATGCAGAGCACTCGCACCGAGCTCATTGCCTCATTGTTTCAGTTTCAACTGTTCAGGTGATTAAACATGAGATGAAGAGATTCTGAAATTCGGCTGATTATCGGCTGATTTTCTGCCTAATTTGATTATGATGACAACGATGAGCCTGTACTGCGACTGCTGTATTTCTGTATCGTAATAGAACATGGATAACCTCCTGTGGTGCATGGTTTCACATTGTGGTTTCAGCGTGGGTGCAACGTGACCTGCTTCTGCAGAACGTTTCTCTGAGGTGGGGAGAACTTTTCTTTAGAGAAAAGGAAAATCTTTAAACTCTTTTTCACTCCTATGTTGTTAATTATAGTTTATTATTATAGTCGTTATTGTCAATTCAAATTCTACTCCTCTCAGCAATAGTTAGTCCAAACTGAAAAAATCAACCCCACAATTAAGTAAATCTATGAAAACACATCAATTACTACCTTGAAATAGCTCGAAACGGAGGTATTGCTGACATTTTAGTTAGCTCTAGCTAACGCTCCACTATTGGGAATCAATTCTTCTTCGTAGTCTGAAAATCTCCATCAGATTTTTCAGATGCTGTACACAGAGTATTCATTTACTTTTCTCTCAATCTATAGTTTCCTTGCTGAGTGATTTAGAGCTGACTTCATGAACCATAAGGACGACTTCCCCTTAATTCTCTGGCATCATGGCATCACGTTCACAGTATTTTTCTCTGGAGCGTTTCTCAAAGAGCTAATTGACAAAAAGAGATTTCGTAAGCTTTGTTTGCTGGTAAGATATGAGTGTAATGCTTATGAGCTTGCAAGTTAATGATTATTGCTCCTGTGCATATCAAGCAGGTGACTCATCTGCAGAGTGTGAATCGTGTGTTTATCCGAGCAGCGTCTCTGGTGTGAGGACTTTTCATTACTGTAAAAGTTGCTGATACAGATCAAAAGATCATCAGTCTGCTCCGTAGCTTAAACTCCATCCGCTCCCTCGACTCTGACGTTTGCCATCTCAGTGTGTGAGTTAACGTTCTGAGTCAGTTTGTGGAGAGGGTTGTTCATCATGCGAGCGAGCGAGCCCCACCCAGGCTCTCACCCACCCACCAGGCGAGCTGTTAGGTGCTCTTGTTCTCAGATGGCGCGGCGAGTGTGGAGGGCAGTGATCAGATCCGTTTTGCATCTCCCCGCAGGACAGAAGGGGCGTGATGACACGGGCGACCTTTGGATCATCTATCAGCGCTGACGTCTTTCTCACGGAATAAAAAATGTTGCATTAGCACAAATGACCTTTTCTCATCACCACATCCCAATCACACAAGGCCACTGGATCCACCCCCACTGCTCTCTTATCTCCCTGCACTTATGAGCGGTCACGCCATTAAATATGAGCCCAAGAATTATAATTTACACCGACTCCAAATGCCCTGCTCCGGGTGTCGCATCAAGTGGTCTCAAATTTCATTTGGCAAAGAAAAAAAGGAGGATTTTTTTTTCTTTCATTGAGGGAAAGTGGCTGTGAGGGAACGGAGGGTTGACTTATTTCACAGTGTGATAAGGTCACATGCCCATAAGCAGAAGTAAGTCATTCAGCATTGAATTCAGCCTAGAAATACATTTTAATCCACTGCTTCTTTAGTCACCATGACAACAAGTGATGCTGTTTGGTTGTACATCTGATTCACTTTCCAGTGGGAACCTACTTAGAGACATTTATGGTGTTCAAATCCTGTATAAATGCTTACAAAAATATTTCGAATGGTTTATATTGTCCGTCCATCCATCCATCCATGATCCATATCACTTTATCCTTTAACAGTCACAGGGGAGGTGCAGCCAATCCAAGCTGACATTGAGAGGCAGACAGGACAGGGCCAACATGAAGACAAACAACCATCCATTCTGCCCCTGGTTCATATTGTTCGAGGAAAAATGTGGAGAACAAACACGCAACTTTGTAGAGTTTTTTACATTTGTCATGGATGTGAAAAACCCAGTCAAACTGGAACTCCAGCATCATGATGCTCTGCTAGTTTAACTTTTTATCAGATGTTGTCTGGATGAAAAGAATCGAACTACAAACAGGCTGCCAGTGAAATTCTCCAGTAACCTGTATCACACCTCGGCAGATGCACCAGCCTGTCCATTTTGTTGACATAATCAAAGAACCACCGTGTCCAGTAAAGATTTTATAGAAACAACAAAATCATTCACTTCTCCCACACACACACACACTGGTGATCTGATGAGAAAGTCTGCTATCCTGCTGTTGCACATCAAGTAGAGTTGTTTTTAGGTAATTCTTTTTCACAGCCTTTATTAAAATACTAATGTCCGGATCTCTGTGATCAGAGGAAGCCAAAATGAAAAGTTAGCATTAGAAAAGGTGTGTGTGGCATGAGATCTGTGTGGATGTCACACTGCATGAGAGGTGAGGCCTGGATGCTGGGCAGGTGCACACAAACAGCTGCCTTCAGCATCTGGGAACAACGCTGATGAGAGAGTGAACCAAAACAAAAAGCTCATACTTTGTAGGTTTACACACACACAGACACGCAGACAGACAGACATACACACAGACCAGACACACAGACACAGACGGACAGACACAGAGACAGAAACACAGACAGACAGACAGACAGACAGACAGACAGACACACACACAAACACACAGACATGTTATCTTAGTGAAAATCCCCCATCCATCAAAGTGAGGATACCTTTCCAGTGCTCACATATTTCTCTGGGTGCCTGAGCCCTCATTTTTATGTGAGTTGGCTGGAAATCATTTGAAAAGTGTAGCGTTGCCAAGACTTTGACAAGCTCTGCAGATCCCTGGTTCCACATAACAGGTTGTGCTTCTAAGATTCCTTGACAAAATCCACCCCACAGCATCGTAAACTAGATTTTACCCGACAAAAGGCTGACAACGCTGTGATTTCAACAGATTTTATTTTGTTTGTTTCTGACACGCTTGCTGTGGAGCCGCACTGGAATCCTGCGGCATGTATTTAATGTGAAATAATTTTTTTATCAAGCTGGTCAAATGGATTTAAAATCCGCCTTGAGAACTTGGGGATGTGTCACACCATTTGACATGGTATTTGTTTTGCTTTGTTTTGTCTTGGCCAGAGAGGCAGCACTGAGTTCGCTGCAGCTGCAGCCGTCTCATTTAGTCATGTCTTGTGGGGAACAGAGCAGCCATCCTGAGCCAGATTTTCTCTCAGAGGACTAAACCTTCTGTGGGGGTGAAGAAAAGCAGCTGGGAATAGAAGATCTAGAGCAATCCAAGGCTGCAGTCATTCCTCTGCCTGTAACATGACCTTTGGTGCACAGATCTTGACAACAGATATTTTGATCCAAAGTTGTAGTAGAATGTCAGTATTTTTGCCTGTCAGTTCGTAGGTCAGTGCACTGGCTTGGGTGAAATAAAGTGCAATTTTCCACATTCATGGTTCTAATGACCTGGATGATCCCCTGACTATCGCCCAAAGACATGCGCATTATGTTAATTTGCAACTTCACGTTGCCGGGACGCACAACAGCAACAAATCCTCTGCAATATTCAGGCGAGAAGTGGAGCAGCCGGGTGCAACATCACAGTGACCTTTAGGTGATGCAAATACATGGAAGGCCCTCTGTAGAGCCAGTGTTGGATTTGTTCTGTTCTGTAGAAACATGGCGGTGCAACACGGCGTGCTCCGTTGAAGAGGACACGCTCCCAAGACAGATCAGAAGGGCTCATTCTAAGGTAAGGAAGACACAATGAAAACCTAATGAATATTTAACAGATCCCCCTAATTCCCAAACACTGGACCTTTAATCTTGACTAACGACCCCTTCATATATTACTGTTACTTTTACAAGTTATTAGTCCTCTTTAACTTTGTGTTTACTGCAAACTTTGCTGTTGTTCATTTTCCTAATATTGACAGTCTGTGGGATGCAGTGAAGTGTGAAATTTTAATTGTGTGCTGAGATCCATCTCCAGGTCCCTGGGGGTAAGAGGTGGAGATGTAAATCTGGTTCAGTGAGGTTTTCACTGCCTGCAGCGTCTATTGATCTGGAGAGAACAGTAAATAGAGGGTCACGCGGACAGACGCGTCAACCCCTTGCTCTGCTGCTTTCAGCACACACCGCTTCTGAGAGATCAAGTCTTCCTCTTTCGCTTCTTCCACTGACAGTGCTTGGTTGAAGTCAGATTATTGAACATCATGGTCCACTAATGGGGAACCAGAGATCATTTAAGCAAATATTGCATCAAGCAAGAATGAGCGATGGAGGACAGGGGGTGGAGAAAAAAAAACGAGTGGGTGGAAGGAAATGAACCGCAGCTGGCTCTCTCACTTAAGAACAAACTATTCCTCCTCTGAAGGAATTCATCCTTGTAGTGTACAGAAGATTCCTCCTGAATGAGCTGCGCTAAACCACATTCAGGGCAAGAAGTGTGGCGTGAGATATTTGTGAAGACATTGGTGCGTGTGCGCAAGAATTTCCGAAGACATCGAAAAGCACTTGAAATTCCGTTTTGCTTTCAGGAACTTGGGGTGGATTTGCTTTTCAGTGCCGCTGATTGGCTGGGCAATCAGACAAGAGCCTGAGACTAACAAAGGGTAACGATGATCCTGTGACTGCGCTGCTCTTCCTCCTCCGAGCTCTGGTGTAAACATGGAAAGCTATTTTCGGTGCTCCTTGGGTGCAGGTGTCCAATTATATTTCACACTCATGTGATGGTGCACTGAGAGGCTGCTGGGGGTGGAGTGGCATTAGCTCACTTTACTGCCCGTCAGTGGAGCCTGGGGGGGTCTTAGAAAAATAAGGACTGAAGAACACAAGAAGGGTGAAAGAAAAATACGACAAATTCTGTCATGGCTTCTGTGTCATTTTTCACCTCATCTCTCTCAGCGAAAGAAAAAAGGAAATTCACATTCTCTCCTCCTCATCTTGGACAAATGTCACAGGACCCACAGCTGATGTAAACTCAGCATCTCTGACATTAAGCAATAAGCTCCTCTCTATTGGCCATAACCTTTAACCTCCGAGGCCGACCTCCGCACTCTTTGTTTGGGCTGTGAACACCGGAGCTTTTCATCCAGACTAAAAAAGACAGTTGTCGAGACACTTTGTTGTCTCGTGGACGACAGGAGAAATATTTGACTGCCGCAGTTGAGGGTCAGCTCTGTAGTGTGAGGTGAATTTTTGAGCGTGTGACAAGCGCTCTCTCAGACCCAGAGGTTTGTTCCTTGGCTATTTGTTTACAGCTTGTACATATTTTCCAGTCCAGATGGTTTGAGCTCCTCTGGGCTTTATTTCAGTGGTGCTTGTTTGGTTGCCTTTTTTTTTGTCAAGCTGAGATGGAAGAGGTTGGTGGGTGGAGAGAGGATTTGAGAGGTTTTGTTCCTGTAGGTGCTTAAACGTGCTCCACATTCTGCAGGAAGACTTTTCTTAAAATCAATACGCACATCTGCTCGAGTATGACTGTCTCTTTGTTTATTCCTCTGCAGAAGACACTGAGAGGAAAACAGGGTCTTAGTTTGGTTTTGTTTGTCGTCACAGTGGGATTCTGAGATGTCCTGAGGAGCCCAGCATAATATGATGGGGCCAGCCCTTGAAATAAATTGTGACATACGGAACAACGCTGGGTGTAGATCACCAAAATGAATGCTTCTCCAACACCAGCACAGCGACAGCCCCGATCCCAACAACGCTCTTAGGCTTCAGTGAAGGTGACAGGACTGGCAATCAAGTTCCCCCCCCCGATCACATACACTGTCCTCAAGTAAGATTGTCCTTTTCTGGACAACTAGTGAATATTCTGTTCAACCTGAAAAAGACAAGTTGTATAAGAAATGGGGGGGGGGGGCTATATTATTTAAAGAAAAGTCACATAGCTCCGAAAAATGTCTGTGGAAATTTCAAGTAGCAGATATTTGAGTGTGCAGCTTTTAGAATTGCAAACCAGCCACAGAGCTAAATAATAAATGATAAATACATTTCTGAAGTTCATCCGCTTGCTGTTGCCACCAAACGAGCCAGCTCTCATATCTAACGCTTCACTTGGAGGAAGAAATAAATCCGTGAGAGACGCACCCAACACGAACCACACTAAGAGGAAATGATGATGACTCAAAGGGCAGAATTTACAATCAGTAGACGGCAGCTTCACAGGTCAGTGCAGCCCAATGTTTAGATTCTTTCAGTTGGACAACATGAATAAACAAAACTGTGAACTGGCTGCAATTCAAAAAAAAATGCTGATGTCCTCTAATCCCCTCAACCAGGCAATGAATGTCCAATCATAGCTTAGCAACTGAAACCAGGCACTGCAGGCCTGATACGCTTTGGGTTTCTCCACATGTGGCGTCTGATTTCAGACACAGCTGTTTATAGCCAAAACAACTTGCTGAGACAATTCGTCTTTGGTTGTACCATGCGTGGCTTGTAAAGACAGTGATTCCTCTGCCGTGATCCCAAACACAAAAAGGCACATTTTCTGCTGTTCCATTGCAGGCCAGGGAAGGAAAAACTCACATTGTCCTTTTGGTTTTTTGAATATCTTGTGACATATCAACAACATCTAATCATCATGAAGGATTACTTTAGTGAACTGCACAATCCAAAAACAAATATTCAGGCTTGTTACATTACATATCTATAGTTTGTATTAAATGTTCATTTAAATTAAACACAATTTGAAATAAGCAAATGGAAAAGCCATGTGATGCTTGCATTTCATTTTTCTTAATTTACTTCTGCTACATCTATATGCTTTTCGTAATTGTTTACGCGAGTGACCTGAATACTAACATTTATACCTGGTGCTTACAGCCCACATCAGGAATAATGTACAGTATAATTATAATAAATCCTTAAGGTTGTACCTGAATTCTGTCTGTCAGGTCAGATTAGATCGTTCAATACAAATATTTGACGATATTGTCCTTTTAATCGCTTTATTGAACTGCCAACTTTTGCCCGTCTCCATTTCAGCAACACTTCAAGGTTTTGGCAAAGACGGTTGGATTTCTACATAAAAATCTTCCAAGCGGAACCTTCAAAGGAGATTTTCAGTTAACTTTACAGGTGGTCAGTTAAACCAGACGGCTGTAAAAGGAGGGCTTTTGTGTGATAGAGCTGCTTTCATTGACCTTCCAGCAGTTGATAGAAATTGGAGGCTCTAAAATAGAACATTTAAAGTAATTCTTTCACCCACTGACAGTGTATCTTGGCTCCTGTTTCTCCTCTGCCAATCAGTGTCTCAACGCTGTGCTCGGAAGCAGAGCAATTGATTCAGCTCTCCTCTAAACTTATTTGCCTTAGGGCCACCTTTTCCTGTCCTTTCACTCCATTTTCCTCTTTCATTAACCTAATCGCTCACAGTCTGATTTCCCTCCGCCTTTTCCCATTCGCTAGTCCTCTGGCCCATCCCAGGGGGGAGCATTGTGAAGGTGAGTCAGCCGATTAGCGTCCGGCTGATGTACTGTCCTCTCCCAGATACGACCTCCATTGTGTCCCGTTGGACCAGCCCACCGTGCGGCAGGGCGGCCGGTCACAGAGAGGTTGGCTGGTGCTTTGGACGGAGGTGGATGTGTAGTCGGCTGTGAAGCAGTCTGTTCTGATGTAACCTGTGGTTTTAAAGCCCTCCACAACAGAGAGAGGGAATCGAATATGAGCTATTCTGGAAAATCGGAGCTGAGCTGAGGTGCATTGCAAACACAAATAATGACATTTCTTCCCCACAATGCTTCTTTTCCTGGGACCATAAAAATCTTTTACTCTCTTTGTGTGTCAATTTATTTGTGATCTATCAACAGTAACACCCAACACAATATAGAAACTGAAGCAGCTACATAGAACTCATCTGCATTAAAAAAAAATTCTATTAAAAGTGCGTTGCAATGCCCAACACCTACATTTGAGTTCTTAAGCCCCTGTCTCTCCCCCTTCAACCGTAAAGAAGGCTTAAAGAAACCCTCCCTCATCACAGTCACCATAATTTGCGTATGTGAATCAAGCAGCATCCTGAAACATCCTCATGTGCGTTTGGGTACTTGTGCTACTGAATGCTCCTCTATACTCACTTGTCCTTTAAGGGTCAGGGGGAGGGGACAGCCAATCCCAGCTGACATTGGGCGAGAGGTGGGGTAAACCCTGGTCAGGTCACTTGTGCATCACAGGGCAACGTGCACCGACAAAACACCATTAACACTCTCACCTACAGTCAATGTAGATTCTTCAACTATAACCTTACCCCATCTGCATGCTTATGGACTGTGGGAGGAAGCTGCAGTACCCAGAGAAAACAGACATGAGGAAAACATGCAAACTCCACAAAGAAAGACCTCGATAAAGCAGGGAATCGAACTTTGAAACGTGTTGCTCTGAGGTGGAAGAGCTATTTATACTGTAAAAAAGTTTATGACTTGATTTATTGCCTTTCCTGACCCAATCTGAGCAGGTCGGATCAACCAGGGCCAGTGAATCACAAAAGAAACCACACCTATGACTTGTCAGCAGCCCGAGGCGCTCATGGTGCCAAACTTTGCTGTTTTTAGCTCTGGTTGGCAGAATAACACAGACTTATTTATCTACAGCTCCATCTTTACCCGCTCGCAGCACATGCATGTCCAATGTCTGAAGATAACAGTCTTCTATCTGCAGCCTGCTATCTGCTTGTTGCGGTCACCTCATCCCTGAGGCAGTGTAGGGATGTTATTCACTGAAACGAAGCTAGCTGTAGCCTGTTACTACCCACAATGCAGAGCAGGGCCATGAGCTCACTGACCGGCTCAGCAGGCCACAATCCATCACGGCAAAAAATCAAAGCGGCACCGACTTATTGGATTCAATTGGATGTAAATGCTCGCAACTTATCTTATTTGTACAGTGATTCTACAACATTACATCTATTGACTGCATTTAAATTTCTTTATGGACTTTTTGAATGTGTGATTGGAGCAAGTTTAAAAGTTCGAGATGGTTTTCAGCTGTATTATTTTAAATTATTCATAACAGTGTTCATCTGGGAATTGCTTTCTCTCCATTACATTATTGGTTTATGCAAAGCAGGGAACGACTGGCTGCTGGGACGTGAGCGTGCATGTGTCTGTCTGCATGTGTGTGTCTGTGTGCATGTGTGTGAGTGTGTGTGTGCACACTATAAAGAGGCAGAGTCTGTAGATTTGAGCCCATAGGTGTATAGTGGAGTGTATTATGGTGTGTCGGTAATTTGTGTCCCAGGATCCACTCTGATTTCAGATTTATATCTTTCTGCAGCTTCTGATTGTTTTCACACAACTTTTTTAGGAGACTTGGCATAACACAACACAAAAAATCACACCACACAATACCAAATTGTGTATTTCAAGAGTAAACTATTACATATAATAATCTCCTTTGAAAACATAATCATGTTCAAAACTATTTTTTTAATGATTAAAAGCTGTTGTGAGCAGACGGTTTGTCATGACTGACAGTCTGAGACAATGAGGAACATTTGCCAATAATTTGTGACTGGTTGTAGACCAGTGGATAACAACTGATCGATCAATTGACGCCTCAGATTATCAACATGTCTCTGTCTCTCTGCTGTGAGTGACAGATAAAAACAAGAAAGATGAAAACTGACTGAGCCTCTCATCAACAGAGTCAGTTTCTTTGAATCCATTTAGTTTATTTAAAATGATGCTGTGATGCTCGCACAAACCTTAACAGGTTTAAGCCACAACATAACACTTAATAAAAATCCAAATTCAAATCATTGTTTGAGCAATTTCTGAAAAAGTCTGCCTCTCAGACCTCAATTTCATAGAACTACATATTGAACACCAGAACATTTTAATTCATCATGATGACATCTTTTCAGACAAACCATCATGTGGAAGAAGTATGACTATAATTGCACTGCACTCAAACCTTCTTCAATCCCAGGCCTTTCTGTAGTCACCCTTGGTTTACCCGTCCTTCATAGATGAGCTTTTGTCCATATTCGCCATATATTTGCTGTAATGGCTCTCAGCAGAGCATATACCTCCGCCAAGGCCTAACAATCCTACACACATCTGTCTAGTTCTTACAAGAAAAACATAAAAAGAAAAAGGAAGTGGTCTGAAATTCGGCATCAATATATACAAACTGATCACAATAACATCAATATGTCTGTTTTTTTACATGAAGATACAAACGTTATTTCTTGTAAAGTTGAGAAAACTTCTTCCCTGATTCTATGCCCCATGTCTCCTATAAGCTCAATCCCGCTGAAGGAAAAACAAACAATCTAACATCGGTAAAAACCACTAGACTGTTTATAAGATGCACGACATGATGGAATCCCAAAAGTGAAGCCCAAGTGTCTTGATCGACCTCTGGTGGCTGGCTGCAGTATTGGTCATAAACCCGGCTGGCTCCATGTAAGTGGATGAAACATGGTCCTCGATACTGTGGCTCTATCCTGTATTCACTACTGTGCTCAAAATAACGTCATCAGCTCAAGATGGCAGCGTGTATCCAACATATCCTGACTTCATTTCTGGATAGTGGGAGGAAGTGGAGACATATACAATAGTGAAAACTTAACCCCTTTTGTTGGCGGTATCTTAGCATATCCTGTATTGTTTTTCAAAATAAAATGACATTGGTCAGCAATGCCAATGGCAAATGAATGTGACAATACATGTTCTGGAAACACAACATCTGGATCTTTAAATCCATAGATAAAGAATTGAATGTAATGTTGTCACTGCATAGTTTCTTTCTTTGTGATAAATGTTCTGACCTGATGAACTACATTTCCCATCTAAGAGGATTTCTGGGTGTTTAACCACGATGGATGTTGAAGATCCTGCCTTCGCCGTAAAGAGCAAGTTATACTATTCAGAGATGTGAAGAAATTAGAAGCCAAACTTGCACTTCCTCTCCACCTTCTGATAACACAGTGAACTCAGTGATATGGCACAAGGTGTGCGCAAAATCTAAACGTGTCAATGAATGGGATAAAAACCCAAGCACTGTGCATATATTAATATAATTAAGATGATAGATTAAGATCAAAATCTCATTAATACAATCAGGGAATGATGTTTACAGTACGAGGGCTCTGTCTTACATGCATTATTGATTTAATTAAACTATAATCTAATTTCTGTTGTATATCTAAACGTGTGTGAAGTGAATGAAGTTTCAGTCAGTCTTAGGGTGCTTCAAGGACAAAAGGACTTTACCTCCATTGTGCACACAGCATATTCTTCACTTCACTTCTGTTCTCTCGATGCTGTCATGTGTTCTTTTTTCTTTTTTTTTATTCCTCTTAATATTCAACACTTTGCTGTTGATTGTTGTTTCAACCTTCGGGTGATAGTTTAGACAAGCAAATTGAGTTCACGCACAATAAATAAAGTCTAGAATTGGTAAATTTGCACTTATATTCAGTGTAAACACACACACACACACACACATCTCAGCAGTCAGGGAGTTTGCACTTAATGTTGGCCAACACACACACGCACTCACACACACATACAGTATTTCCCTATAGACCATCGGTGGCAAGGCAACACAGGCATTAGTCTGACAAGGACTTTGTTGCTGTTAGTATGCCTCGCACATGAAAATAAAAAAAAAATCCTTGTGTATAACAAATAGGCTGATCTCAGAACAGCACCAGGGGGATTTGGTGAATACGAGGTGGTGGTGGTGGTGGTGGTGGTGGTGGGGGAGTTCGCCCATATTGTTATCCATACAGAATGCATACCTCCCTCTCCGTCCCTCCATGGTATCACTGTGATGATCAGGAGGAAGAGGGGAGCGCAAAGGGGGAGGCAGAGAGAGGGGGGGGGGGGGCGGGCACCAAGGCTCTCAGAAGTCAGATAAGAGAGCCCAGACAATCCCTCCGCTCATCCCACTCGTTTTTTAATATCAAGAGGGAATATATCATAAGCTGTGTTGTCTTGGCTACACCAGAGATGGTCTTTGAGTTAGCTGCGTCTATTAGGAAGCATCTGTGTTGATCTGGGAGCTGGGCGGAGTTGACGGAAAAAGAGGGAGAGCACAGAGCAGGAGGAAAAAAAACGCAAAGTTGAGCCCTGGTTTAGTCTGACGCCATTGTTTCAACATTGATTATTCTGTGTGTTCTGTGGACGCGCAAGATCCATGTACAGTATACACACATTCACATGTTGCATCAGTGAGCTGTGAGGGAGAGGTAGAAAGAGAATTGGATGCGTGTTATGAAACACAACCACAGAATGTGCTTTGATATTCATGTCTCTGTGGGTCTGATGGTGATATAACACATGTTCTAAATTTTTCATACCAGATGAAACGCAGTATGTAGGCTATACCACTCCGTTGGAATAGCGCTACTTTGAAAACAGCTTGTTTCCATGGCAAAAACGACACTGTTTGGGGTTTTCTTGGATCCTGTCCTCTGTCACACCTCAGTGTTACATAAACAATAAGCCGTTCTGTTTGTTTGGATTCATTGTTGAGTTTTTCTTCAGGGTCCTTTAGATTGAGAGGCATTTGAAAGCATTGATTATAGCTGTGACTGGCAGTGTTGGCAGTTCACTGAGCAGCATGTCCTGATTTATAGGAAGAGGAATACAGCTACAGAGTTTCCAGTATTCAGCTTCAAAGACACCGATCATCACATCTCATCACCTCCAACTCTTGTGACACAATGTCCTCCAGCTTGTAAAGTTCTTTTATTTTAATTGGTGAAGCAAGACATAAGAACATTACGTGTGACATTGGCGCGAGACAGAACATACAGACAGACATGCTAGATACACAGATGGACCACAGTCGAACAGAATACGTTTTTTTTCTTTTTGTTTCTGCGGATTGATATTTATCTCACTAGAAGGAATGGGGAAAGGAAGGAGAGAAAGAAGGTTCAATATTAGATTGATATAGTTTTTTAATGGTGCATGGCAGAAGGCAGGTGGAGTGGCGATGGGGGCGGATGAAAGTTAGCTCCATCCATCAGTGGGGAAGTCACACAGCATGGGGGGAGGTGTTTTGTTTTGTTTTTGTTTTTCTCTCCAGACCCTTGGGAGGAGGCTGCCCAACGCGTGACAACCCTGTCTCCCAACAGGAAAGATGGATGATCTCCACTCTCGACCAGAGGAGTCTGCGCAGGAGTGATTGTGGTGGCGCCGCAGTAGCCAGGTCCTGCACACGAGCTCGACCAATCACGATTCAGGCGCAGCTGCAACTCATGACGTTTCATCCCATTTTTATAGCTTCAAATATCTACCGGCCAAACATACATGAACATCCATCAATCTTTGAGAAAAATGTATTTCACCTGTACTTTGACCTTTTGGGGGAGGTGGGATTTATTACCTATTCTGTGGTCAGCCATCAGGTGGCGATTGAGACAATTTGGCTTCCCTTTTTGTCACGTTATCCATCTTTATATAAGGTCTATGGGGATTGTGATGGAAATCTGGAAATACGGAAAGAGGCTTAAAACACCAAAGTTATCTACGTGTATTTTACGTGGGACTTTCTGCAGAAAGGATCAACACAGAGAGTCACAAGGATCTCAGAGTGAAGATGGAGAACAGTCAAATGCAAGGATCTTATATAGGAGGACTGAGGGCTGTCTCTCTGAACCAATCCAGACTGGTTCTGTAGGCGCAGGAGAGAGAGGTATCTAAACACAAACAATTGATTTACATGTGTTTCCTAAGGAGATAAGCAGACATACATTCCGTTCTTTGGAGAGTAAATAAGTGGCAAAAGGGTCTGACAGTTTTCAGGTCAACAACAGTTCAGACCATAAAACAGGTCAGGTCATAAAGCATTTGGACAGTTTGTTTGTATATGTAGCTTTAGACAGGTCTGCAAAAAGTTACTCTTCAACTACAAAATAGTTTTCAACCACACTTAGTTAATTTTTCCAACACGGCATTGAAATTACTTGTTCAGGGTTTTTTCTGAAACCTTCATCTTCTTTCTCATTTAATCTTTTAAAATGCATGTATCCATTTAGTTTTTTCTCACCTCCATTTATTTCACCGCTGTCCCAAGTGGGGGTCCACTCACATCCTTTGAAGATAATTGGTCAACTTGCCAAATACGTTCAATAAATTTCAGGAATTTTGTTACCTATGTGTAGCAGGTCAGCAACACAAGGTGTGGGCAGTGTATTTTCTACTACCGTGGTGTTTTCAGACTGAGGAGAGAAAGTTTTAAAGTTTTAAATAATGAATATTGATTTAAATATCACACTGTGTCTGTGCTTGCACATTTTATTGAGTGTAGCGCAACACAAAACCTCAATCTGGGTTTCATGCCTTTGGCTATGCTTTTTTTCCCCCCACGTACCTTTTTCTGTTTTCTCATGATTTCACTCTCCTGCTGTTCTGTTGTGCTTTTATGTGTTGCCTCTCTTCATGCTTACTATTATTTATTGCCCACCACATTTTTCGGCATCTTATTTTGATATTTATGCTGTTGGTTATCTCTGTCTAATATTGTCCCTCAGTGTTTTTGCTTAGCCTGAACGTCACTTTTTTATCTCCTCCCCTTCCCACTCAGGAGGAAAATTCACTCCTCCAAGGTTACGCTTGTAAATAAGAATCTGTTATTCACCGACCTACATGCATAAATAAAGGAGTTTTGTGATTCCTTCCACCTCTGAATCCTCTGAATACATCTTCCAATTGTCCTTGGGGTTCAAGTGTGGCAAAGACAAGAGGCAATATCATCCTCAGAAGAAATAGCTGTATTGCAAATGTGACAATTGTGCAAAAAAAAAGAGAGTCTCACTTGTTTTATTCAGTAAATAATACCACGATGGTTCTTTTTGTGTTACTGCATCAGATAGAGCCCAAGAGATGTGTTCCATTAGAAGCAGGCCATACGTTGCTTTCTGATGGCGGTTTGTTTTTCTCTGAATTCGCAGATGAAGATATACATCCCAAGAGACTGAGAGCGTTTTTGCTTCTCTCTCTCTGTGTGTGTGTGTATGTCTGTGTGTGTGTGTGTGTGTGTGTGTGTGTGTGTGTGTGTGTGTGTGTGTGTGTGTGTGTGTGTGTGTGTGTGTGTGTGTGTGTGTGTATGAGTAGAAAAAAGAGTCAGAGAGTGAGCAGTACTGAGTGGGAAGAGTGTGGCAGAGGTTCACCACAGCTGCAGTGTTTGCTTAGGCCGGCACAGGGGAGGGTCACCCACAGCGGAATGGAGGGCACGCCTCTGTGCCACAGCTGCGGCCGATCTTCACGGCAAACTGAGCCTCTCCCCGGGAACAAGCCACTGAGCTCTCCAGGCCCACATGGGACGAGTCGTATCTATGTCAAACTGTGCATGACCACATCTTGTTTCTTAGATTAAACACGCAAGTAAGTCCTCTGAGTGCACGCATCAGTAATAGCAGTGATGATGATGATGATGATGATGATGATGATGATGATGATGATGATGATGATGATGATGATGACGATGACGATGATGATGATGATGATGATGATGTTGATGCTTCATGTCCTCTCTTGAGCTGCATCCCATTAACATCGCTTTTTTTTAAAAATCAATGACAAGAATCAGTAGGCGATTTGTACATTTTTACCCCCCTCTGCACACACACCACAAAAACCCAAAGGATAACATGTTCCTGCATTATCCAGTCGCCCTCCTTCCCTCCCAACTAAACCAGTGCTTTTACATCCATGTAGTAAATACACCTTTTTATTTCATGCAGCGGAATGTGTTGATGAAGGTTTTCTCATGTGTCCAAATAACTTACATTATCGTGTGTATTTTTTTTCCATATGTATTCTGCTACAATGAACATTGGGGAAAATAGAAAGAGAACATAGCCTTAAATAATCGATTGAAGTCTGTCATATTTTGCCATTGTAATTAGATTGCTGCTGTGTAAAGTTCCATTTTTAAACTGGGAGAATTGTTTGTTGATTCAAAACGGTTGTCATTTGTGTGTGTGTGTGTGTGAGAGCACAAAAACTGAAAAACATATGGACATATATTCATCAAACTTTGGCATGGCCGAATTGGCAGATTTTTAACAATGTATAACTATCTCAGTCTGGCAGTCAGTCCTACACCCATTTGTTTCTACTCTTAAGAGAGTTCACATCCTGAAGTTGCATGTCATTAAAGAAAGATTGATAGATGGATTGATAAAGACTAAACAGTGAATTTGTCCAGGACTATTTTCAGTTGTAGATTAATACACACTCTGTGCTCTGTTGAATTTGTAATTGCTAACAAAAAATAAACTACGATGCCCATGTTCATTGTAATGAAGGAACATTACAATGAAAGTGGTATTATACTAAGTCTTATGTGTGTGTTTATAATGGTTTTGGAGAACAATGGTGGTCTATGGAGAAGAGGAATCGAATACATCAGAGAGTGGAGAGCATAAGAGAAATACACACTCACACACACACACACACAAACAAGACTCGTTTCAGTCGGAGAGTAGAAAGCTGGCGATGGATGTTAAAGTTGTGAACGTGTGGCGGTGCATAACACCAGTATACAGGCAGAATATACATAATCAAGACAATAACTTTTCAAGTCCAGTCAAGTGTTTTTCCACTCGACTTCAGGTTTCGAGTAAAGATCACTTTCAGGTCACAATGAGGCCTCAATTTGCATGTGATGCCCTCTGCTCGACAGCCACTTTCTCCCCGTACGCCATCGTGAGCCACTTCTCTCCTGCCATGATTACGACTGGTAATGAGGGTGAAATCATGACATCTAGCTGTAGTTCGGAGTGAGAAATGTTACTGGGGGACTCGAGTGCGAGACAAAGGAAAATTGTGTCATCTCTGGAGGGAGAGCGTCCTGCTGAATTTCCCGTGCAAATAAGACAGAGCGTGCCGGAGAGAGAAAGAGGGCATGAAGCAAAAGGAAGCAGACAAAGGGAAGGGGTACATTGGCTCTGACATTTTAGAGTTAACACAAGTGTGTGTCAGAATGATTCTGCCTGGTTGTGGCTTTATAGGAGATGACCAGCATTACTATTCATGTGCTAAATCTACTGAACACTCAAGTACAGTGTGCAGATCCAGGGACTGTACTTTACAGTATGTCTGAATTCATCTGTTATTCTAGGGCATAAAAAGGAGGCTTGACCTTGCCTGTGGCTGCGTTTGTGATTATTTCACATGACATAATTACAGTTCAGCAAAAAAATCTCCTCACTGCAGCCAACATGTATTTTATTATGTATTTTTGTCCCTGAACACATATGCACAAAGACAAAGCCCCACAAATTGGTGTTGGATATATAATTTTTCAAGCTTCTGCCTTCCGTATATGAACGCCAGCCTGTCATCCGAGCAGGGCCAACCGTCTCTTTATCCCGTCTGCTGCCTGTCATGCACACACAGCTTCCCCATGTCCCTCGGCCCAAGTCGCTCTCTAAAGTAATTATCTGCATGATCAAGAGCTAGATTGAATAAAGGCCACGTGAGTTTTACCCCTGTGAGTGGGAAGTGGGGAAGAGCCAAATATGGTTGGTGCAATGAAGGGGATGACACGGTTAGGTTGAGGCACAATTGATATCACAGAACCACTGAAGTGACAGCTGGAATTAACCTCCATGCAGTTTTATCTGGCCGTTATCTTTCATTCACCTTGATTTTGTGAATGTTAGATTTTCTGTTGCGTCACTTAGTGAGGGATGTTGTTCATGGCCGTGCATTCGAGGATGCTCTGACATTAAGTCTGTGGAACTGACTAATTTGATGTGGGAAAACCAAACACATGGACGCAAATGCAGACACTGTAGAAAGGACGGTGGGAGATGGATTTGGTCATTAAAACAGTCAAGAGTTAAGTTTTGCATTAATGCATGATGGTGCTGGCGCAGTCGTCATAGCGACAACAATCCGCGCTACCTGCTTGGGTTTGGCAACATGGTTGGCTTTTGATCTAACGTGCCATGTGATTTGATTGACGAGCTGCCTGCTGCTTGAGTATTTGCTTGAACACTATTTGATTGTCTTGTGTCTCCACTGCCGCATGAAAAACGTCTACCACACGCAGAGTGAAGTAACGGACCCACAATGCAGTTTGGCAACGTATGATGTCACCCCATTCAAAGTGAATGAGCAGTGTTTCTGTGCCGCTTCCTGACATGTGACTCCTGTGTCAGTCATTCAATCAATATGATCTAAAAAGGTTTACAGCTTTTTGAAGTAGACTGCAGGTACAGGCAGAACTGTCTGAACACGTCACACAGTTGGCATCAGTCTAATAATCAGACTTAATTAGCAATTTGTTTAACTTATTACTATTATTTATCCTGACAGTATGTTCATGTTTGCCAATTTCATGTTTGTGTGGGGGTTATTTTGTAGCAAGCAATCCCACCAATTTCATTTTCAGATGAAATGGAAATTGCAGAAGTGCTTGCAAGGAGCATTTAACTGAATATTTTTGAGATGGACCATAAAAATTCAATCAAAATTTCTTATTACTGTAAACTATGTTGATCACAGTATTTCTTCACCATAATACCCAGATAAATTGGAAGCTGATATGCTCATTCTTAATCCCACCTGCTAATCTCTGATAGGTCATCCAATTTCTCCAACCAGTGGAAATAAATGGCACAAAACAAGTCTATGAGAAAACGACCCCACTTCTTGCTTGATTAAATATTTTCATAACAGAGTCTATGGTCACAATCACTAGTTTTAAGTCTTCTCCAATTCATGATGTTCCTGTTGTAATTGTAAATTGTGTTAAAGTAAAGTAGACGATAAAGCTTGTGTTGCATTGGGGTGTGGATACCGTGTGATTGGCGGCTAGTATCATCCAATGGGTGCAGGTCGCAGTTGGGTGTGCTATTTTCTCAAGCTTTCAGTCAGGCTCCACCCCTCAAGTCAGCCGCTCACAGACCAGCGACATCATAGTGGGTTGACACTTGCACCACCTTCCTGTTTGAACTAATCGAATGTGAGGGCTGAAATGGCTTGTGTTGGTTAGCATCCCCTCTCCTATGAAACAGGTAATGTTTCTTGGTAATGTTGACCGAACTTCAAACATTAATTATACACATATTCATAGTTTTAGTAACAGTCTCATTGGTCATTAAAAGAAGATGTGACTACATGTTGACTCAGTAAACAGGTCTGTGTCATTGTTCACTGAAAAATATAGAAACCAGTGGCTGCCTGGAAAGGAAAAAGAAATCAATGTATGGTGTTCTTTAGAGAGCAGTTCGCAGTAATGTAATTAATGGGCTTAGTTTGCAAAATCACCTGAATAATCCTCTGAAAGAAAAGCTGGTCAGTTCCAGTCGAAGGTGTCGATGCTTGCATTTCCATCAAACTGCTCCTGAGTCATACTGGAAACACACCACCATGCCCACACACACACACTACAGACTCACACGCTCACATTCACCCACACTGTGCACACATATATGTGTCATCCGGGCTAATTCATTTATCATGCCTGCCATTGTCCCACACCACAATTAGCAACGCTTTGTTTGCGCTAAATGCATTTTCCTGACATTTTCAATTAGGAAAAATTGCAGCACAAAAATAACTAATTGGGGGACGAAGATGAAGAGCACCCAGCTCCATCACAGCAACCTAATTGTTGTAATTTAGCCTGATTTGCATCACGTAGCTTCGGAGTTACACAGGTAACAAAAAGATTAATTGTGTGATTGCCACATCTGTTTTCATTCATCTGAGCTGGCGGCAGTTCTTTGCTGTATTTCTCCAAACTCAATGTCGGATGTATATTGTGACCTAAGGCTGCAGCGTCTCATCTAATCTGTATTTTTAGCAAATTTCTTTAAGAGTCTGTTTGTTTTCCTCCTACCAAAAATGTTCTAATTTATTACACGACTTCCCTGAGTAATGTCTCTCAGCCATCTGTGTACTCTGTTGTCGCAGTCACTCCACTCGTTTAGTAGATGGATGACATAAATATTCACATGAGACATATGTACATTTGAATATTCACAACTTGCCTGATTATAAAATCCTCCTCCTCATCCTGCCAACAGTAACTTTCCCCTGCAAACTTAATGAGCGACTGCTCATTGTTGGGGGGGGGGGACTTCACCTCCTCCCACTTGTTACCACGGGCCGTCCTCTGAAGCTCAGAGTTCAATGCTGGCCAATTTAGATCCAAGCGGCAGAGACGTCTTCTGACCACGATTTCACCCGGCTCAGATGCACCGTGTGCCAGAGGAGGACTGCGTGGGAGGGAGCGTGTATGTTTGCTCTCTGGGTATTTCTCAGACATGCGGAGGAAGAGAGGATTGAAGCTCGTGAAGCTGCGTAGGGAGACAAACACAATGCCAGGAGGGGGAACGGTGTAAAATAAAAACTAAAACGTGTCAGCGTGAAAAGTGCTTCACGCTTGTATTTGTGCTCAAGCAATTAGAGAGAGAGAAAGCTAGAAAATGAATGAGAGAATGAAAGAAAGTGGGAACAAAACCCAGATTCGTGCTGTGTGAGATTGGAGAATTACTAATGGCTTTTTCCTCATTGAGAGCCAGCCACTAATGAGGAGGCAGGTAGAGAGAGGGCAAGCGACGGGTCGCCGGAGCAGGTCAGAGGGAGGGATGATTGCTATGCAGGTTGCAAACACGAGGGCCTGGATCACCACACAGGATTTGATGGTGTGGAGGCAATCTAATGAGCTATGCTTCGTACATAACTTCACTTAAATCCATGTCGCCACTGTACCCTGCTAATGGTCATTTTACAGAGAAAGAGCAAGAGGGGAAAGCAGGACTAAAGATGGATGGTGGCAAAAAGTTTAACAGCGATCCCATCATAACTACCTGCAGCATAAGTTTTGTAATACTACTGGTATTTATGGTGACACAACTACACAGAGGTGTGTCATGCTTTAATTATATTTCTTACAGAAACGATGTTTCTGGACTGGAGCCATTTTCCCGAACTTTTCCTGTCTGCTCCCTCATAAAATGTCCACAAAATGTCGGCTTGAGCGCACGTGAGAATACTGCAGGAAAACGTCCAGCGAGCGATTGGGTGTGTTGATGATGTTTCTAAACACGCGACTGACACAAGACTGAAAAAACAAAAATACAAACATCACATGATGAAAAAGAGGTGTCATACGCGAAGAAGATGCCGAAGAAGGTAACAGGCTGTGAGAGCTCTTGGTGATAAGGGCCAACACCGATGTCGATGTGAACAGAAACACGTGATCATCATTCACATTCTCACATTCATTTATGTGATACAAGCGGTAGGAAGGTCTTACTTCTTACTTCTCTACTTACTGAATATTTATATTTGAATATTTCTGTTGCTTCATTCACTGTGAAGGACAGAGGAGGCTGCAGAGAACGGAATGAAAAAGACATCTGAGCCTTGTCTGTTGTCATCACTGTCAACAATCCCACACTAAACCTGTCGGAGAAAATACAAGATCCCCCAAACTGACCATTCACAGTTTGAGTCATGTTGTAGTTACAGGCTTTAGGAGAGACACTTGTGCAGCTATGTAGCCATTACCCCTCAATTTGAAACAGGCAGACTTTTGTTCTTGCCATGACAAAACCTTAATGCACTTGTTTGAATATGTCAAAAAGTAATTGATTTTTATGTCGCAAATCAAATCAAACTGTACAGGGCCTCATAGGGCTGTGAACATAAACATTATATACCATGAAAATGTAATGTAAAGTACAGCAATGTTCAAATTGACAGTTTGGAATCTTCTGTAGAAACCTGGTTATCTCGAACCTGTTTCTTCCCTTATCACACACATTTTCAACAATACCACAGAAATGACATCTAAGGAAAGTATATCCAAGTTTCCAATAGACACGATAATAATTTCCCTTTAAGGAAGGAAAAGACTCGCGGCATTAAAGCCCATGCTGCCCAAATTGAGCAGTAGAAGCAGGTTTCTAACAGCAGGCAGAGCAGAGCCGCGTGTAGCCTGGAGACCTTGTTAGCCTCTCCCCTCTGATCAATGGAGAATGACAATGCCAGGGGCTCGGCAAAGTCCCGTGGGTGCCGCGGCCACCCGATGCATGCCAGAAGCACTGCCCGCCCAAAACAGAAACCGTGTCAGAGACCAACAGAAACACCGACGCTCCAGACCTTCATGTTAAATCCTTAAGATGTCGTGTTTTTTACTCTCTATTCTCAGTGGGGTGCAGCCCTGTGAAGCCTCAGCTATATGATCTGTCAGCATGAGATGTCAAACAATCTCATGGATGCATCTCTCATTAAAGACAACATCCTGCGCTATTGCTTTGAAGTAAAACAAAAAAATAGCATCGCTCTATAAGAAAGCAGAAAATCTTTCATTTATGTCATATGATATATTAAGATAGATTCAGCACAGCTGGATAAAGCTTCCTTTTACCCTCATCCCTCTGAGACATACTGTAAAATTAGGTAACTCGCCCTCTAGCTGCAGTGTATGGAAAATGTTGACGGGTAGAGTCATTAATACCATTTGATACCATTTAATACCACGACTTAAGATGAGGGTTTCACAAGGTTATGAGCCCGGAGACATCATTTCTCCAGTCGAGCTCTGGTTTCATTGTTTTCTATTACTTTCTCATCTTTATGACTCTGTTGGGCATGGCTGAGGGTCAAGTGGTGGAAATGGATTCCGCAGACGTCACTAAACGAAAGAAGGAAGAAGACATTTTCATTTTCCCTAAAGATGTAGTGAAGTTTCTTCATGCTGCAGATAAATTCGTGGAATGAACAGGGGTTGTGTCCACGCACAAAGACTAAACTTCAATTAATCCTAATGAGTTTGGTTTAAATTGAACTTATGCTTCAATCTATTACATTATACTCTCTTAGAGAAAAAGCGGATATTGCACACTTTGTATATTTATACTAATGAACTCTGCCAATTTCGCTGCTAGATGGGAATTTAAGTGCTTTGGACAAGGTCAGGACATTCAGGTCGTTGCAGCATCAAGTCGTTGTCATTATGACAAGCTGGGCTGCAACAGTCTAAGAGACACAGGTTAATTAGTGGGATTCCTTGCTGCTGTTGCCCTGCACCAGTGACTAATTTAATGGCTTTATTACTGCGGCTTTCTGCCTAATTAAATTGCTCTAATCTTATTTGCAAAGTATCGTGAGGTGTAAGTTCAAGGTGCCTCCCGCGAGCTTCGGGTTTGTCACAGCGCCGATGCAAACTCGGCTCCACACACACAGGAGCATTTATTGAATGCCTACAGAAACCCAATTAAACTGTCAGAGAGGAGGCTTTTGTCATAGTGTGAGAGACAAACACTTAATCTGCTCATTCCACGCATATCTCATGAATCATTCATTTTGTTGGCTTCACACTTGGCATTCGTATTGTTAATGTTCCAGGGAAGTGCAGTGTCAGATTTGGTGCGATTTGGAAACGCGATACTGTACGTTCAATATTAATTCAAGTTGAATAGACAGGTCACCAGTGCTTTGCAGCAGTCAGTGGCAGTGTGCTGAAGGCTGCGTATATTCAGCTGAGGATTGAGCTGAATGTGTCTTCTTCAACGTCCTCATATAAACTACAGCAGTGCTCGGCAACTGGGTCAATTATCATTTTGATAATTTGCTTATGTATATTTCACCATATCAGACTGACATAGACAGTCACGGGTGTTGCATGTGCTGATCCCCGCCATGGCAATAACATTCATGGAATCACTTCCTCTTTAGCCATTTAAAGCATGTGTTTGTTTTGTTGCTGCAATGCTTCATTTTGAGATGAATTATGGATCTTTTATTTTGAAAAGTTGTGCACTTTTAAGTAAACCTTCAAACTTTTATATGAGCCACACATGTGAACAGTAATAAAGTAAATTCACTTTCATTTTTATGAAAAACATTGAACGTAAAATCAGTACAAAAAAATGTATAAATCTGGCACACAATGGACAAACCAGGTAGGATGAACACAAACTTCACTCTGCACCATAGACTGTATATTTAAAACTCTGCACCCAAACTCCAGCTGACAAACAATAAAAAGTACAAAATAAAAACCAAATTAATTCTGAAGTAGCTCGGGGGCATATCAAAGAAGCAGTTATTCTTAAAATTATAATGCGCGTGTATTATTCATGTTTCGGTGTCAGAAAGAAAGCTGCAGCCCAGATTACCACATGCCAAGCAAACAGCCCATTCCACACAGACATGGTTAGAAAGCCCACAACGCCAGCACAATTCAGAGCACAATAGTGTAGTGAGAGCAGCACAATCCCTCACAGTTAGATAACAGGATGTGAATACTTGTCAATAGTGGGCTGAAACGCTTCGGAGACCACAATCAAGTGGTTCAGCCGACACATGCTCAACTAGACAGAGTAAAATTAAAACCAACCAGTGTTTACCCCTCTGGCAACATGGCAGAGCTCCTCAGTAGCTGAGAGACTGCTCAGTTGGTTGACTCCTCTCGCGGGGCGGTGACAGAAGCCCCTGTCAGACAGACCATCACTCACTGGAATGGTGTCACCAGCTGAACAGTGCTGCTGGTAGCTGCAGCTCTCAGGAAGCGGAGCTGCATTACATGCCCAAGAGAACTGAATGCACAAAGGAAACAAGCAGCTCAGGAGCAAGACTGTCATTCCGAGCGTGTTTTACTCCACGCAGGCAATTAGCATATAGCTGCTAAAGGGTGCTTTGCTTTTTTTCCCCCACCACCATTTGAATTCAACGGGGAAGGTTGAGTGCACATTACAGCAATGTCAGAGGTTTTTTTTTTTCCAGGATGTTTGTCTTGTGCTTTTCTCTAGTCGAACACCTCTGATGTGGTTGTTGGTTGTGTAACTTGCTGAGTTAGAGCTGGTTGTTTTGGTTAAGTGTCATTAATTCTTTTCCCACTTCTTAATATTCTCAGAAAGCACAAGATCATTTAACCATAGTTCATCAGAGTTAGAAAAGTAAAAGTTCAACAAAGTACCATCCAAACACATGTCTCAGCTGTCAATCATGATGTTTCACAGTATTTATACTGCTGCCTAGTTCATATATCCCACCTCTTCTATGTTAGTGAATGGGACATGAGCCAAACTAAAAATCAAAATACATGTCTATTAAGTCTTTCCCAAAGTTGGTTTATTTTTGCTTTTTGCTTATTCCACTGGTGTTTGTTCAAGTCTTTATCTTTCAGGTAAGTTTGTTTTTAATTATTTGATGCTATAAAAAAGGGGTGAACCATCATGACTGATGGCAGCGTTCATATCCAGGATATTTTTGCTTTATTTCTGGATAGTGGGAGGTTGTGGAGATGCATTTATAGACCTTTATATAATATGGTTCTGACATATACTCCTGAAAATAACTGGTGAACCTCTGTGTTGTATTTGATATCAGTAGATCGATACACTTACGACGACTGTTGGAAGCCTTTTTTAAAAACACATTTTTATTCCCAACAAATCTACAGGTAAGTACAAGATGTGTGAATCCTCCAGTTGATCTTCTGTTACTTTCTTTTTTTACGTCCTTCAACACAGATGGCTTCACCACAAGCCTGATTTGTTTTTCACGAGTGGACCGATGCCAGTCTGAATACGGTGTCAGCTGGACAATGACAAAATAGCGAGCGACTTGTCAGGAATAGCGTTCGTTGTTGTTATCGAGGTAATTCATTGTTCAGATGTACTGAAGCTTTGAAGTGACCTTCTGGGGATGTTGCCATTCACGCTGATAGGATTGTCAATAAAGTGAGACGGGTCTCATCGCTGAGAGACGCCAAGCAAGCGCCTCAAGTCACCTGCATCCTATTTACTGTGAGGCTCTCTCACTTTCATGCGAACAAATAACGCACATAGCCAGTGAAGCACGCAGCCACACACAAGACACACACTCATTTATCTTCACACACAGACTCTGCTGCTTCCACTAGTAAATTAGATAATGCAAATAGATAACTACCCACCCTTATGATTAATCACTTTCCATTTGCACAGCCCCAAACTGACAGCATCGACTGTGGAACTAATAAGTGCTTTAAAATGAGACTGGTATTAACAAATGTCTGCAAACTTTGCTGTATATTCAACATTTAGCAGATTTTTGACTCTTTACTTCCTGCACTATACAATTTTTCTTCAAACATCATTTGCAAGTGTTTGTAATATTACACGGTCCCACTTTAATTTGAAATAGCAAGAAAAGTAAACAAGTATATTCCATCTTTGGGGAAACGTGCAGAAGAGAGCAGTGCACATTTCCCGAATCTGCGATTTGAGAAATTCATTTCAGCCCAGAAGAGAAGATCTATTCTGGTACGATGGCACACATCTTCATGTTCACTTTATTGCATTTTCATCCTTGGCTTATTGTTTGCTCCTACAATAACCAATTCCCCCTCAAGGGATCAATAAAGTTAATCTTACTTTAACACTCCACCCCCCCCCCACCCACCCCTCGCTCTCCACAACCCATACCTCTGCCTCACACACACTCATCCACGGAGAGCATTTATTGATTCCCATATTGATACTATAGGGACGGCGGGATGCAGGCGCACGTACACAAAAACACATCCCACTGCCAAGCATATGTATCATCCTGCTAAACTAACATGCACACGGTCACACACACGCACACACACACACACACACACCTTTTAAAGAGAGAAGAGAAGCCTCTTAAGTTCCAGCACATTGCATTTGAGATGAGACCAGCGGGCAATCATCGCCCATCTCCGCCAGTGAAATGAGCCCAAAATTGTGAAGAAAAGAAGGCCGTTTTGACAGGCAGGGTACAAATACAAGGCGATAGAATCTCAATGAGGCCTGAAAGAGGGAATGCATAAATAGATTAGATTGAAGGGACTGGCGCCACACAGAAAGCAAATCTAATTATGAGGCGGCTGTGTCTCCTGATTTTCGAATAGGGGAAGCTCATCTCTACCCGGCAGAAACCCAGCGGATCCACTCGGACAACACGAGCCATCGGCGGAGGATGAGAGACGGAGGGACAGGGAGAGCGAGATAGGGACGCGTATTTCATTTTCTAACGCGGGAAATGTCATGGAGAGTGACACAGACACTGGTGCCGGTGTCATTTAGAACGGAAATAGGCAACCAGCTGTAATAAATGTGGCAGATGTCCCGGCTACTGTGACACCCGTAATGTTCTCGACAAAGTCTGGATGGAGAAACTGCCGCCTGTCGTTGGGAAAACAACAACGTTTAGAGCCCCCAGTCTTTTGCATTCAAATCCCCTCACTGCAGAGAGCGACTTCACCCCACAGTGATGAGATTTCCGCTGCAGCTAGATTCTGCTGAAAAGTGGGTTAATAGAGCACTTACTGTCCTCAGCCTTTTATTCAAACAAAGTGATCTAGATGGACTCCATTTTCTTTATCTGGCCAAATCCAGTCTAGATTGGGTTGTGTTAAATTGGAGTGAAAAGTCACCCCTCACAGTAGGGATCAGAAAATATACGCCAATTCATTTTAGGATTGGATATAACAATTCAAATTCATTCTGCAGTAATTATACAAAATCAAATTAACCAAGGAAAGTAAAATGCATGTACAGTATGCAATTAAAATATTCCAGCATCGTAATGGCTCACACAATTAAATGTGCATTAGTGGAGCAGTGTCCCTGTCCGTCAGGGATAGTGTGTTTCACTGTCGACAGCCGCAGCCGGTCCACAGTGAGATTCAGATGGCGCTTGTTTGTTGTGAAATGAAGATCGGTTGAAAGGCCACCGCTTTTAGATATTGTCCATCATAGTGTTTTTCCTAATTATATATGCCAGGGCTGTGCAGTGACTTTTACAGATAGACAAACAGAGCCGGAGACTTCTGGAGCAATTTTCTGTGCAAGAACAGTTTCCACACACGTCTGCACATGTGGATAATTATGCATTATTATGACTATCGTAATTCTCAGAGCAGTGGAGGCTGAGGCAAGGGCAGCTTGACAAGAATACTTGTTTGTAAGTATTTATAGATAGTGACCCTTCAAAAATCTCAGAGATTATCTACTATACACATGTGCATCGTACACCACTAAATATGAAGATGGAGAACACAACAGCTCCCTTAAAAAGAAAAAAAAAATAGCATCTTGATGGCCTCCTATTGGCTACCTGCCTTCTTCTTCATGTTAGTGAATGGGACAGGAAAAAAAAGAAGCACATGTCCGATACATCTATCTCAAAAAATGGTTTCTATCATTTTAAGTAGTTCTTATCGCACTGGTGTATGTTCAAGTGTTAATTTTTCTGCTAAATTTGGTTTTAATTAGTTATTTGATGAAATAAAAACAGGGTGAAACCTAATGATTGACGGCTGAAACTAGCCCGTGTTTAGTCGAGCATGTGTATTAATGGGACATCGATTCTGTGATTCCATCCTCTGCACAGACTGCGGCTCCAAATGTGCAAGATGGCAGAGTTCCTATCGGGGATATTTTGGCTTCATTTCTGGACAGTGAGAGGAAGTGGAGCCACATCATCCATCGTTATATACAGTTTAAAGCGTAGAAAAGGCCCAAGTACAAAAGGAGGTGCTCGAGCACTACATGTGGCCGGATTAAACCTGAACGCTAACAACTCAATCAAAGGCCAGTTTGGATTAAAATGCAGGTTAATTTGATCTATTTAGAAGAAGGTAGTTATTGTACTTTCACAAACTGTGAGTCTCCTGGTGTGGTGCCGCATGACCTCCCCCCCCACCCCCACCCCCCCCCCAGCATGCGATAAACTCCCCTTCAGCGATTTGAATAATGAAAACAAAACATACACACAACAAAATAAATAATCACAGCACAGGCAGCACATTCATATTAACTCCTGCTTGGCACTTCAAGGATATTATATATAATTCACTCAGAAGCAGAATGGGGGGGGGGTGAAAAATCGATTTGTGGGAGTACTATAGTGGAGAGATTACTTTTCTTTCTGTTCTTCACACATCTTGCCTTTTGGTTTCAGCGATGGGCGACTTGACGAAGAAACACCGAGATGGGATTTTAATGAGACAGCGCGCAGCCACAACTGCTGCCTGCTCAGTCTAATAGTATTCATTGCATAAACATAAACATATGTGTTGGTGCACGTGTGTCTTCGTGGTCAGCCGCAGACATCAATCTCAGAATACCTAATTATCAAACCAGCAGCTATATTACCATATTACCATTTTACCTTTGTCTCATCTCATCTTGCTTCCAGTCACTCGTTCGGAAAACGTCCAAGCGACTCCTGAACTCTCTGCTGCCCCCAAACCAGTCCCCAGATGTTACATTCGGGCCGTGCACTTGGCTACAACCTCCAACCTGCCCTCTGCCCATGCTCCTGCGAGCGCTGTCTGCGGTGATAGAGTGGCTAGCTGGGAGGTGCAGTCCAGTCACCCGGAGTGCTGATGTCCGCCGGGTGGGTGAGTGATAGGCAGCCCCGATGTCTGCCGGGCAGCAGGTGGAGTCCGTGACTCTGTTTGCTTGGTCAGCGCTGCAGCTCCGACCTTCAAACTAGCGCTATCATTCACACGACGCGCTCATAAACACTTTTCCTATCACCATTATTGTTTCAGCCACAGCTTTGATACCGGAGGAGCTCCAGAAACTGCATCGTCATCATGAATTGTGGATTAAAGAAAAAGAAAAATGTCTTTGTTGTTCTGGTTTCATTTCTGTTAATCTATCGTTACCCTCTGGTGCACCATTACAGCACTGGAATGATCTGTGAAATCCAAATTCACATCAGGTCCCAGTGCTTTATTGGATCCAATAAGCTCCACTGAAACTCTGTCAGCCAGCCCACGGATATTGACAAGCTTTTTTGACAGTCTAAACATATCATAGAATTCATCAATACAAGCCCCATGGTCCCGCCTGTGTTTACAGAAAACAGTTTGCATCTCTCTGGCTTGGGTAATGACTCTGATAACTTGGTAGAAGATCTCTTGTGAGTGCTGAGTGACTTATTATGACTCTGTGGAAACTTGGAATTGGTAACAGTAAACACTTATTTCACACACATTGTTTTTCACAGTGATGCCAAACCTTCCAGAAGAACTTTAATATTTGTTTTCTCTTTATCTGCAGCATGATTTCAAAGTTAAAATGAAAGCGCTCGGGAGGCGCAGTGGTGCGGTGGTTAGCTCTGTTGCCTCGCAGCGGGCTCTGGTTTGAAATGTGGTTCAGCCAGGGTCCTCCTGTGTGGAATTTTTATGTTATTACCGTCTCTTTGTGGGTTTTCTCCAAGTTCTACAACTTCCTGCTACAGCCCCAAAACATACAGATTGGGATTAGGTAAAATGGACAGTCTAAATTGACCGTCTAAATATTTTGGCTTTCAGACATGAACTGAAGGCTCCAGACTTTCTTTTCCAGCCCCCTTGTAAAAACTGTGGATAATGTCCGAGCTGTGGATAATGTCATGAGCCCATGTGAGAAGACAGCAGGAGATCCTTCACAGGATTCCCCAAGAGCAAGAGGGGGCTTATTCATGAACATGTGACGGACGCATAAATGAAAAAACAAACAAAACGAATACAAATATCTCAGAAAGCGCTACCATACACGTAGAAGATGTCGAGAGGGTTTTTGGTGATAAGGGCCTGATGCCTGATGTGCATTAGGAATTTGTACGTTACATCCTGCCTCTGCCTGCTGCACCGGGCTAACTCCGGCGTTAGCGGCATCTGGCGACCTGTCCTAGGATTGGCTCCAGCTCTCCCCGAGACCCTCAAAAGGATAAGCTGTATAGATGATGGATGGATGGATGGAAATGCTCCTGTGGATCCTCCAAATGGTAGAGAAAGTGATTAAAAAGTGCTGTCTCCATCTCGCCTCCCTCATCTCAACAATTAATTATGATAAGCCCTCAAGCAAGGCACTTAAATCTGTTTATGTTTAAGTTTAAGACTCTGGTTATGGCATCATTCCGCCAGATGTTAATATGTACACAGCTGTGTGAATCTGTGTGAGACATGGAATAGCTGGGAAAAAGCATGCATGGTCAGCAAACCATCCATGGATGAATAAAGAGAGAGAGAGAGAGGGATCCTGGATCAAGGATAAGTCAAGCCGCCTGTCCCCCTCCTCCACAGCCTGATGCTTAAATCCAACACCAGCTCGCCAAATAAGCCTTGAGCTCGCGTGCTATTTCCCAGAGCTGCAGACCTTGACCCCGCCACCGGCCCAAACACACTCGCTCTGCCCTGGTATCACGACTGCCACTGTGGAGGCCCGCGCAGATAAGACATGATGAATGCAGATTGTTTGCAGTGTGACAGACTCATTCGTTTACCGTGGGATGGTGCCTTCACGAGGGGGCAATAGCATACAACCTTTACTCTGAGAGGGATGAGGGGAGGAGAAAAAAAGAGAAAGATAAAAAAGGGGGAAAAAGAATGAAAGAAAGAAAATAATGATTGTAAAGAAATGAGTGTATGAAAGGCTGAAGCCATACAAAACACATTTACTCCACGTACACACTACTCTGAGGTTTTAGAGCCGCTAAAACTGAGAGAAAAACGCTGCTGGCTCCGTTTTACTTTGAAAACTCAGGCGTTGCCTTTTAGTGTGGACGTGCAAAAACGGAGATGATTGGAATCGATGGCGAAGACACTCAATACCACTTGTTGATTGTGTCTTTTCGGTCACAACGTAGCCTTTGCTGATTCGTCAGGCTCCTATCACATGACCCCCTTTCAGAAGAAAACAACCGGCATTAGCCTCACCTACCAGTGCAGAACACAACATGGATAATCAATTACAAGCTTTGCTGCTTCTTTTGTCTTTGTCAACAGCTGCTGTGCAGTTAAATTCTGCATTTCAAGAACAACTGTTGCAGGAGACGAGATGTTATTCGAGCAACCTGCGTCAATTCCCGTATCCAGCGGGGCGAGCATGCCCTCCTGTTTACACTAGCACGTGCATGCCACGTGTATGTGAGTGGTCACGTGATATGTGTTTGCGAAAACTCTTGTATGAAGAGAGATGGTTAAAGTTTGAAAAAGCCATTTTCAAACCAAAACATAGAGGTATGGATGTAACCTAAGGCTCACACTAGAAGACACTTCAACACAGGGAGACCTGAGTTGCAGGCTGATATCACGATGGCAAAGAGTCCATTTCTCCTTTAGGCAGGTAGCAAGGAGAAATAAATTGGAATGAGGGTAGTGAGAAAGGACGGAACAACAAAGTGAGCAGAGTACAAAGGAGAGATAGAAAGATGTATCCAGCACATTCCCTTGTTTCTAATCTAGCGGCTTTTATCGCGGGGATGTCGGATTTATGCTTCTCCCTGACACACAGACAAAGCCCCATCTGATACTCTCCATGGCAACTGAACGTGGTGACTAATTTTAGGGCTGCGGTTTGGATAACACTTCAGTTATTAAATACCCGTCAGACAGCTTCCATTGCGGTGCCTCCTTTGAACAGGAGAGGGGTTGTTTAACATCACTCAGCCTAAAGTTTCTATGCACAATTCTTCTGCCCTGCATACAGACGATTTATAGTTTGAACACATTGTTCGTTGTTTCAGTGATTCATCAAGCTTCCTGGGAGTTCACATATTATTTATAAGACAACAACATTTAGACCTCCACAAATCAACATTTGTTACATGAATAATTATTCGATCCAAATATGATGGAGGTTTTTGCTTGAAATAACAAATCCATTCAGTAATTGTTCCCAACTATTCCTGTCTGCTCCACTATATTGTATTTTGTATCATTGTCTTTTAGATATATTTTCGGGCATCTCGCCTTTATCGCACAGTACAATGTGCATGAAATGAGGAGAGTGAATGGGTGAAGGCACGCAGCAAAGGTCCAATTCAGAACCAAACTCTGTATGCCCATGCAACCAGGTAAGCTAGAGGGCGCGAACCTGCATCTCCAATCTTGTCAATTTTCTTTCCACCGCATCCGCACAGCACAAAGACAAGGTTAGTAATGACCCAGTGAGTATTGTGTCGCATTCAGCTGCTTAAGAACCAGATATTGTCCTCTGGAGTAAGTACAGACCATAGATAATAGTCGAGTGAATATTGATCTCACATCCACTGGGTGGAGAGAGACACAAGTTCATATTAATGCTAATGTTGATGTCTGCTCGATATGAAAAAGTGTTTACTGGCATTTTTGCAACTGTAGCTTGTGAGAGTACACTGTTGTTTATATTGTGTTGCCCCCAAGTGGCCATCTTTGTTGATGTGGTGATAATAATAATAATTATAATGGTCAAAACATGAACACCTACATTTCCTTGTCACCTCAGCAACTTCATTACCTGAGGAAGATCACATGATACCATCAAAAGCTTTGAAACAGCTAAAGCACTTGACTTTGTGGTTTCATTTTCCCTTTGAGAATTTTCTCCCATCATTGATTTCATTTGTCAGTTCAAAAGTTAGATTGACAATTATTTTCAAATGATTTTCTGTCCGTTTGGATAATCTTGACATGCTGTAACCACTGATCATTGTTTAATCATTTCAACCAGACAAGATTTTAATTGAAAAATGAACAAGTTGCACAACAAGAATAATTTTACGTGATATACAGTAAATTTGAGTAAATCCTACCCCTTGTGATGTCATCATGGGTGTAGGAAACCCTCCAAAGGTCAAGACACTGGTGGCAGTTGAAGGGATCTAGAGAGCAGAGCATATGAATGAAATGAGTGGAGTCGTAGGGGCGCTGGATCTGGAGACCGGAGGAGGGTCGCAGCAAATCACGATCACGATTGGCTGATCATGTACAAATCTGATTGGATTACAGATGGGAAGGGATGTAGAGGTAGTCTTCCTGATTGGATTTACATAAGAGTAATTTCTCACAATGTTAATGGTTAGTGTTGTAATCACGTTTTTTTTCTTCCTGATTGTAACAAGCTGCTTTGTGTTCTCAGTTTTTTTCCTAGCACAGGATGAGCAGAATCAGAAGTTCAGTATGTTTGTCAGGAGTAGCTGTGTTTGGTACGTTGGACTAAAATGGTAAAAATCATTCCCAGACTTGTGAGGCCACGTCTCTGTGCCTCAGTAAACAGCAGTGTTAAAGGTCCACACACAGCAGACATCTTTGACTGCTGTGTGTGGACCTGATGTGAGAGTGTGTGCTGCTCAGCAGTGTCGCTCTGACAACAGCTTCACATCCAGAGAAACCAAACACAGCAGACCCAGCTGTGACACAACAGTAAATGACTTAAGACGAACTGTGAGATCCCACAGTACATGTTGATGCACACGTTTAGGACCACACAAACACACACACACACACACACACACACACAGTCGTGTCTCCATTACTTCAAGGGGACATTACATTGACTTACATTGAGTTCCTGGATCACCGTAACATTAGTTACTATTTGCCTGACCCAAACCTAAACCTAATGGTTAAACCTAACCTTAAAACATGTCCCCATAATCTGACCGTGTAAAGAGATTTAGGTCCCAACGTCATGAGTAATACCTGGACCACACACACACACATACACACACACACCAAATAAGCACAGGGTAACATCTAGTTATGAGAATGATCTTTTCAACTTCATCCCAATAGCAAGGTTAGCATAGTTTATTTTTCTGTGTGTGTGTGCGCGCAGGTGCATATCAGACAATCAGACAGGTGTGATAATAATTGTAGGTTTTGGCTCCATTATTGCAACGAAATGAAAGTGATTTCTCACAGCCGTTGCTTTATATGTCATGGCGTTGAAAAAAGTGGAGAAGGAAAAGGTGGGGAATCATCAAAGTTCCAGAGACAGAGCCACAGCGTGTGACATAACTTAGCCGTTACCTTGGAGAAAACTTATAATGCTCATCTTTCTCTCTGAACATGGTCGTTAAACTTATTAAAGTGACTCACACATCCCAATCTAATTTACATCTAAGCTTTTCTTCGAGGTTCCTGCACTGTATCTTCATCTAAATATGGCTTCTAGCTGTATAATTAGTTTTAGAAGATCTGTCATTTGCATCCACCTTTAAATAATTTCTCCTGCCTGAGCTTCTTCAAGGCCTTATGAATTATTAGATGAAATCTCAGTGCTGTTTAGGTTTTGGACATTTTACCATAGGCCTTTTGACATGTCCCAGTAGGAAAAGTACAGACTTAAACAACAGAATGAATATTGGCTGAATTCCATTAAGCTGCTTCAGTGTCAGGGCCCTGAAGTGTTTGCATGTTCTCAACGTGTCTGTTTGTGTTTTCTCCACAAACTACGGCTTCCACCCACAGTCCAAAGACATGCAGCTTAGGTTAATTGGAGACTCTAAATTGCCTGTAGCGAGCTTGAATGGTTGTTTGTCTCTATGTGACAGCACTGAGATGCACTGGTGTCCAGGATGTACTCCACCTACAGCCCAACGTCAGCTGGGATTGGCCCTAGCCTTTCCGGCGACCCTCAAAGGATGAGCGGTATAGATGATGGATGAGTGGGATGTTGTATGCTAGTCCATACCCACACTGTCATGTCTTGCACTGAACAGTTAATTTATGCTGCCTGGTCCAAACGATGTAACGTCACTGCACAGATACTTCCATGCGTCCTTTACATTGGCATGGTCTGTCAGGCAGTACATCCACTAGAGGGCAGCACAGAGTCGAGATTTTCTTACAACTTTGTAAAGTCTCTCCTCGAAGTTTAATTTATTCCTTTCGCCGATGGTCGTCTTGCCTGAACTGTTAGCTACACTGCCCCCCTACGATTTCCATTGGTACTGCTCAGTTTTGTCTGTATCCAAAGACGTGATGAAATCCATTTCCGCTTAGGTGTCTAACGTTTAGCATGAATGAGCCTGTGCTTTCTCTTACTATGCCTATTACTATGTTTGTTTAAAACGCAACTTGAGAAAAAAAGATCTTTTGACTGATACAGAATCACTGCAAGTTAAGTGAGAAAAGACTGACTACTTAATTGATAGTCTGCTTTGCCCACATGTTAGGCTGTTATCCCAGCAGCCCACAATTATTGATGAATTACCATGTCATCAATATTTGAGTAATAACTCACTGGGTGACTCAAAAAAGGGAACGATTATAATAGGCTGCAATTTGTAAAATATTCAGAGAAGGGATCTTTTTGCCCGGCCCCGTCTATGACGAGGGAGTAAACGTTCCAGAGCTTTCGCCCGTTACCAAGAGGGCAGGCGTCCCCACAGGCCCCTAATCGACAGGGGAGTCAGACATTGTGAAGGACAATTGGCAACTTGTGAAAATTTAATCAGGGCCATGAATTAATCAATAAAAGGGGGAGGATAAATGAAGCAGGCGCATGCACCTAAATGATGGCAGAGGAGGCCCCATGGCCCAGTGCAACACTTACTTCCTGAATAAATCATTTCCTTTGAAGGTCTGGAGTGTCCTGTGGAGCCACTGCTACCGGACTCAATTTTTTTTCCCCTCCTGTGTGGATCTCAAGGCCACGACAGAGAGCAGGGAGCTGAGTCTGTAGATTCACCTCACCTAAAGACACTCACTTGGAATATTTATACCACAGCAACTGCTAATTTCTTACAGGAGCCAATTTGGGGAGAGCTTTGCATGTTAATGTCATGCAATTAAGCCTCATGGCCCACTGTATCTGATTGCTCTGTAACATAGCATGTTGGGACATAATTGTTGGGGTCTCAGTGTTCCAGAAGAGCTGGCTTAATATTTTCCTCTGTCCACTGGCACTTAACTTTATTCTCAATGTGTCTTGAATATAATTACAGACGATACCTCTCCTTAATACGTTGGCACGGAACCAAGGGAGGCTGATGGGTTTTAACAGTTTAATTATGCAGCTTGAGGGACTTGATTACTCGATTAAAAGAATCTTCCCACTGTTCATCTGCAGTCAGCATTCACACATATTTGGTTTTTTACGTTTGTAGCCGAGAGGATGTGAAATCGAAAAAGTGGAGGCACCTGGCGTGGTAATTGGGAACTCGAGCCCCAACAAGAATAAATCTGAAGGAACTAAGTCCACATCAAATTGAAAGTGCACGCTCGTCTAGAGAGAGGAGAAAGAGACAAGAACATCTAAGATAAGATAAGAGATGATAAGATAATCCTTTATTAGTCCCAAAGTCGGGAGATCTGCAACATTACAGCAAGAGGGCAACATTAGTAAAGTAATAATAAGTAACATGCAATACTTGTAAGGAGATAAAAAAAAAAGAATATACAAATATAAATGGAGTAAAAAATGTATAAAGTGTAAACAGAATATGTACAGGGAAATGGATTTCATAGCCATTTCATTTCACAGACAGAAGTAGGCGGTGTTATGGACATTTTCTGGAAGCTGGTGAAAGGAGAACTCAGGCAGCAACTGATGTCTTAGGCAGAAGGTTTTAATGTAGAAGGAGGAACAATATACAAACACTAGCAGAATAACACGAGTGATTGTCACCTCCAAATCTGAAGATTTCTCCCACAGCATCCCAGTATATCTCATTCATGAATGGCTAGATTTGCTGTCACTCTCTGTGTATTCCTGAATCACATTGTGTCTTTACGTCACTGGTGAAATACACAGAAGAGTTAAAGTCGGTGAGAGTTGAAGTTGAAGCCTCTCTGTCTGGCGCATCTGAGTTAGATATGAAAGTCCCTCAACGTAGACACTACAATGTTCTGTTGGTTGGCCCTTTATCTATAACCTGGCCTTGAGTACTGCATAGAGAGAGAAGGGAGACAGGCACTATTCTCCTGTACAGATATGTAATATACAATATACATAATATACAGTGGCATATACAGTACTGTGTGAGGATGGTCAAAAAATCCTTGATAGATAGATAGATAGATAGATAGATAGATAGAGCATTTGAGGTGATCGATTGTCAAATAGAGGGGAAAAGAAATAAGAGAGAAAATGACAGAGACAGGTGACAACGGAGAACAAGATGCAACCACAGGAGAGAGAGAGTGGGATGTAAAAAAGAGAGAGAAAGAAGAAAGACACAGAGACTTAAACTGGCAGAGCCAACATCGGCTTCCCGTTGGCACTGTAGTGCGCTCGGAGCCAAGTACGAGTCTAGGTAACCAGCCACAGCAGCTCGGAGTCTCCTGGGCACTGTTCTCTTCTATCTCATCCTCGGCACTCAGTGAAGCACAGCAATCGCTCCCCTCCACACCCTGCCACAGATCTGCACCCGCGATTACGCCCCAAATCAAATGAGTCTGGGACTGAGAGGTGTGGGGGGGGGGGGGGGTGTTCACAGGGAGGGGGAGAGGGGTGGTGGTGGTGGAGAGGAGACAGGGACGGTCTGACAGATGTGCATACAGATACATCATGCCAGCTCAGGATCTGAGTGGTCTGAGAGAGTGAAGCACGTTGGGTGATTTAGAATTCCTCTGAAGCCCGTTGGCTTAGAGAGGGCATCCGTGCAGAGAAATGACTTCACTGTTTGTGCAGAGATTCAGTGGGAACAATAGTGCATGTATGACAGGATACGTCCCTTGAAGCAGAGGCGACAATATTATTCACGAGTCTTTTTATGCAAATTGCATTCTGAGAGCAGATAGATTTGAGCTGCACAAAGGGAGAGAAGGTTGATACCCAGCAAAGATACATGAAAGCGAGAGGTTCAAATCTGAAACTGAAATTGGTCACATTGGTCATTTTGACAGGAGACAAATGTCTTGCAGGGAAGATGGTGACTGCAACAACAGAACAGTTGGAGCAAAAAAGAAAAGGCTTATGATCCTTCAGATTTTCAAATAGGATGTTTAGTTGCTGCCAACCTTTCAGTTTATTGGCAGTTGATAAAGTAGTAATCCACAGATTCAGCTTCATACTGTCGGTCTAAAAGAAACAATCAAAATGAATGCAGCAGAACCAGAGATGTTGTCGTTTTTATTCCCGTGGGTCTTCTTCCTACTCAGAGGTTGTCCTGACACTATATTATCCACAATGCAACTCATCTGTCTAATGTTTGGGTGTGTTATATATAGGCTCCAGTTGCCTCAAGCAGAGATGAGGAGAGAGCAACATAGGCTTTCTAACTCAGAGCCCCAAAAAAAATCCCAATTTATGATCTTCAAAGCCAAACAGCAGATGTAGAGGGAGCTCCCTTCAACATAGACTATGGGCTTTTTAACTCTGCAGACCATTTACCTCCAAAAAATCAAAAGCTGAAAGAAACATAGCAGGCCTCCTTTAAAACTGCATTAATGACTTTTTTTCAGCTCAAGTGACCATGTATAATGTGAAATTAGCTGCTCATAGCAACATACCTATAGAGAATTATCACCACCTCAGCAGTTGCCCTCAGCTACAATCTGTTTTCCGTGTCTTCCAGCTCACTTGTTTGGTTTTACAGCCTGCAACTTAACTGTTTTGGTTCACTCTCACCATTTCCAGCCACAACAGGAAGCTGTTTTCAGCTGCTCGGCACCAAATGATGGCGAGAAGAAGATACCAACTAGTCGCTGAATATGAGAATGAAGAGGCTAAAGTGAAATGTAATTACATCAGGATTTGGTGCAGTTGAACGCAATTCCAAAGATGACTGTGGACTGAGGGTTAACATGAAGGGGCCACTGTTCTGAGGAGAGCATGATTAGCACAAGTGCTCATGACTAAAGAGGTCAAAGTTGTCATGAGGTCAGCAAGCTTTTGTTAACATGATGGTACATAAGGCAAGACATCCTCAAAGACCTATGAGGGGACGATCCTGTGGCATTAAGCGGTTTGAATCATCACATCATGTCTTTAATTCTCCAAAGAATTAGAATAATCACAGACTGTGGAATGATGCAGCTATTGGCTACGGATCAGGAGGAAAGACTCCGACTGGGCCCCAAGATGTTAGGGTCACACACCATGGTCTGAGCAGCGTGTGGTCGGCCCGTCGTAGCAGAAGGTGTCTTCTGAATAAAAGGCTGAAAGACCCGATGACGCCAAGGTACACAACTGATGATATGTCCCTAACATCCGCTCGTGTTTGGTATCTTATCATCAAACTAGTCCTGAAGATCTTCGTTTGCAAATTTGTGCGAAACAGTTTCACCACAAAATCAGCTCATTTCACTGCCCCCTAGTGGCTGGACAAAAGCTTGCTTTGTATTTTTAGAAGAGTATCTAAAACTGAGCGATAACAGATCAATTCAATATAATTCATCAGGTAATGTCTGCATTCTTAAAAATGAAAGTGATCAACAACAACACGTTTTCACCTGGAAAATGTCCTTTAACGTCCTTTAGTCTGACAGTTATAAAGAGACACTCTTTGCTGATAGCAGCCCAGGACCACACTATAGCAGTAACAGCATGTGCAGGTGACCACCAAGGAAATGCTGTGTATGCTCTGGTATTTCTGTGTTCCTCCTCCTCTCTTTTTAGCCCCCAAATTTCATTCACATCACACCTGATGTTGTTGTTGTTTGTGATGCATGGCTCGGCAGATAGCAGGCGAATTCATCAAATTAATGGGGAAACAATAAATGCACCAGGATGAGCCTTTGTACGGAGAAGCATTGCCTTTTAAGAGCACACAGGTAAAAGCTAAAATAGCCACATCATTCACAGGAGTCTGCCCTTGCCTGCACGTCATTTGGAGAAATAAGGGGGAAGCGAAAAGCCTCAACCGAGGCAAGAAAATGTTTTTGTATTGTAAAGTTTTAATGAGGAAAATTTGGCAAATTACAGCATTTTCTAATATTGAGGGTTATTTTGACAAATTACACATTTTACATCTTTGATTTTGCCCTCATCGAGATAACACATTTGCACGGGGATGTATTGTTATTAGGATAAAAAGCTTTTAGACTCGACGTGAGAAGCTGTTGAAGAAGAAATGTGAATCATTCATTCACAGCAAAGTGAGTTGAACTTAAAGTTGCACAAAAAGGTGAACGCCTGTGAACGTATTTCAAAGCATTCATACATTTTGTGAGTGTGAAGTCAAAGAAGAGAATCAGCACAAATGTGTAGATTGAATGCAAGGCAAGGCAATTTCATTTATGAAGCCCCTTTCCCGCACCGAGGTAGATTTTACATAAATACAAAGACAGCTGAAAACATTTATTTACATATATTTATATTTATTATTTGAGTAGGATTTTCAGAGCCAGCACAACTCAGTGATGACAGCCTCTCAAACTGACAAATGTAATTTCAGGAGTGTGCTCTTTGAGGAATCTGTGTGGCGTGATTTCTGCCACACTAAGTATGTTACAGAACTTACTCCTGTAGCTGTGAAAGTCAGGAAGCACGGAGGGGGAGTAGCTGGAGGGTGGTGGCGTTTCAAGAGATCTTTGGGGCCCCAGGCGAAAGGGGCATCGGGGGTCCCACATGGAGCCACCCTACTCCATCCCACCTCACAGACACTCATGACACCAATCCACATCAGTCTCATCTTCCTCCACCATCATCTCAGACACACCATACACACACATTCAGATGTGAAGATAGCCTTCAACCAAACATCCGAGTTAGTGATATGAGGCCCCATTAGGGACTTTCTGACCAGGGTGTAATGCTGATCATAGAATTGAAGGGGGTTCTCACAAAATTGTCTTCGCTGCTTTACTTAATTCCATGAAATTTTGTGGAGGAGTGGGGCATGACTCAAGAAAGAGCCTGTTACATTTTAGAGCAGATCCAGATAGACGTGCAGATCCAAGACTTCATTTAAAATGGTGAATTAGGCCATTAGCCTCTGTTGTTTCCCTTCTAGTTCTCTCCTTTCTTCTTCACTTTCCAAAGACAAGGGTTGCAGTATGAAAGTCTGACCTGAAGAGAGGTTGTGAAATCTGAATCGAACCTGAACACACCACATACAATACAATTTATCCAAGTGCATCAAATACTGATACATATTTTTGTTCTACATGTTTTTTACAGCAAGTCTTCACCTCTCACATTTTGTACCACATTTACCATCATCAATTTTCTTCATGTTTATCAATCGGCAGACATACAAACACATCAATTGGGAAACCACTTAAATCACAGTATTATAACAAATGTATATATAATTTTATTTTGAAAGTATTTAGAGTGGTGAACGACAACACATTAACATACAACTGTTTTTATCTGTATATATGTTGCTGCCTCAGCTGCTTCCCTTTGTTCTCCGTCTCAAAGGAAACCCTAAAAAACTCTGCCTCACTGTGATTCCTCACAACTCCTCTTCAGCAGCCTGTTGATGGATCACAGCGTCGATGTGCTGCGAGATGCCACCTTCATGTACTAACAAGATTTTGAGGCTCTTCAAGTTGAATGGCACGATATGCCATCTCAGTGTTACACATTTCTGCCTCCTGCACCTGCAGGTGTAAAGACTGCTGCCGCTGTAAATGACAAGCGAGAGGTATGAGATGAGCAAAGGCGACTCTTACACATTTTAAATTGTCTTTGTGTGACCGAGAGGGTCCTGGAGAAATTTGCCGAATGGCCTCTTGAAGTGGTGCTTGACATATATTACTTTTAGCACATATGAGCACTGGATTGGTTTTGATCACGAATCAGAAATCATTCAGTAAGTCAGTAGAATTGTGTGTTGAGTGAATTTGTTTTTTATCCCCAAGCATATAATGTGGTAGATATGGGATCCTGTGTAGTGCAGCTGTCCATACACCTGCTACTTGAGCACAACTCAACAATCATTTAGATTTTTTCCCTTGGAACTTCACTACCTGGTTAACAATCAGTTAGTGAGGGGGGTGCCTTTTGATAATTAGTGTTTCCTGTGGAATATATCATGTCTTATATTAATTCTTGTTTATTAGGTTGTTTCAAACTAGCGATTTACTGAATTGGGTTTCACCATAGACTGTATATGATTTATCTTATATTCCTCCCACTATCTAGATTAAATGAAAATGAGGCTAAAATATTCCAGATATGAACGCTGCCATCTTGTGGCGATGACATAATTTGGAGCCAGTCTGCAGTCACAATCAAGGGGATAGAGCCTCGACCAATCAACCAATCACAAGTCAGTCTCAGCTGTCAATCATGATGTTTCACCCCATTCTTGTAGCATCCAATTACTAATTAATTCCAAACCTACAGGAAAAGTGCATTTAAAATGACAGAAACCAACTTTGATGAAAGATTAGTGAACAAATTGACAACACAGTTTCAAATGTGAGCACATTTTGATTGTAAGTTTTAATAACTAACTGCAGTAATTGAGCAATTCAATTAAATTAAATTAATAACACAAAAGTGATTTGAATCTGCGACTGATCGCACTGGACTCTTGAATTGGTCAGAGAAATTGGTTGTATTAGTGTTCACTGAATTACAGAAGCATATTTTATCTTTGCATTTTGCATGAAACCACTGCTTGTGAGCGTGAACACACAGTTTAGACATTGGACGGGACAGCTGTGAGGTGTGAACGACTCTAAGTGGAAGTGAAGGAGACGACGGGGTGACTGCCCCATCGCATTTAAACCGAGAGGCTCAGAAAGCCTGTTTTCCTCCAGAGAGGGGAGAGGAGGGCAGGAGCTGTGTAATTCTGTGCGAGCGAGACAGAATGAAGAGATGGGTAGTGAGGGGAGATAAGGTTCATTAGAGGAGGTGCACGGGAACAAAGCGTAATCTCCATTTTAACCTTACCTTTAGAGGAAGGCCACAGTTGCGGCTGTGATAAAGGACTAGTGCGGAGAATACTGATTAATCCTTTACCATTGTTATCAGGAGACGTCAGCTAATGCCGCAATGGTGAATCGCACTTAGCTGCTGTGGCTGAGGACATTTTTTCCCCCTCTCTCTACCTATCCCTTCGTCTTCTTCTCAGTCTTGTCCATTCACAGAGTCTATCCATCTTTCCCCTCATGAGGGGCGAAGAGGCGCCTGGGGCCTTAGATGGCGTAAGGGGGCGTTAGTGTTTTGATAAGTATCGATATCAATCTTATAAATCTGAATTTAATGACACCATGTGCCGGGGCTGAGGATATTTGTCTCAGAATCCTCATATGAGGAATAAAAACTAAATAGGTTTTCTGAATTCACATCGATGAAGCATGAAAGTAATGCTCCTGCTTTATAAACTATTACAGTGACAACCTCATGCATTTGTGTTTATTGACTTAGTCTGCACCAAATACGCAGAACAGTGAAGCCCCTTTTCCACTGGTCAAAAATCCACAAAGACCCAAGAATATCTGGATTTCTTTTTGCAATGGAAATGGAGACAATTAGCATTCACTGCCGGGTCGAATGACTTGGCAGTAGATGCAAATTTTAATTTTTATTGGTGTTGTAAATGTGATTATTCTAATTTGGCAAAAAAGCAAGTGGGAGTCTGCCTAAGTTGTCTGTGCGTTTGTAACGTCCAAAATGACTCAGTGGTAAAGGAGTTCATTGCCTTTTTTAATGTTTAAAGTTTACCCTCCTTTAAAAAAAACTGTAAATAAAGTGAGAAAGGAAAAGTAAAAAGAGATGTGAAGGGGAAAGAGAAAAATGAACAAACCACAGAATGGAGAGATCCTTGGTTGAGCCTCAGCATGACTTCTTCCCTCCCTCCCTCCCTCCCTCCCTCCATCGCTCTCTCTCGCTCTCTCTCTCTCTCTCTCTCTCTCTCTCTCCCTCTCTCTCTCTCACACTGTCTCTCTTGATGGATTGGCCCATCAGTTAGCAATAATTAGGATGAGCTGAAGTCTTGTCTCGCTGAATGCAGTATCACCGGGGAGCAGGGTCAAGCCTTAAAAACCAGAAACTCCATCCCGCCTTCACTTTATATTCCTACAGGGTGGCTCCCACATGAAATTGCATCATTTCGCTTTATTAACCCGGTACCTCTGTACGGGATCGTGCAAAGATGAGCAGTAAAAAAGTCTTAAAGCCGACGACTTCAGCTGCTGCTTCCTGTGTGTGTACAGCATGTAGTAAGATGGAGTATGCTTCATAGTACCAAGATATTATACTGCACACAATATACTGGTGACACCCACTGGCAGGAGGCGTTACATTTTTAAGCTGTCAGTCTTTTTTCTTGTGGAAGTGAACACCTTAAGGGAATTTCTTCACACTTGGTTTTAAACATTCACTTGGACTCAAAGATGAACTGATTACAATTTAGTGGTATAAGGTCAAAGATCAAGGTCACAGCTTTTGAATACAGCATCTCATGAACACCTTGAGGGAATTTCTTCAGATTTTTGTAAATTCACTTGGACTAAAAAAATGAACTGATTAGGTGATTCATCAGGAACACCCCAATTTTTTGCCTCAAAATTATTCTTTTAAATTTGGTGGCACATTTTCACTTAGACTTACAGATTGACTGATTACGTTTTGGTGATAAAGGTCGAGGTCGCTGCAGCCTCACAAAACTGCAGACTGAAGCCGCACTGGTTGGCGGAGGCATACAACAACAGGGCTGTTGTTCTAGTTGCTTTTTTCTGTATATATTTTCATTCCTAAATTCCACAGAGAATCAGTCTTCAGCAGATAAATTCTGCTAATTAAATCCATTTTCATACTAATATTTCTCAAGTGTGCACTGTTTATTAAACCCCAGCATATTATTGTGATAAATAATTAAGTGCATATTAAGACTATTGTGACTCATTATCTCCTGAGCCTGTACAAGGTGGGAATTAGATGATCCTGTATTAATGTTACAAACCAAAGGCGGGGGGAATAAAGATGGATGACACAACTGCTCCCCAAAAGTGAAGCTCCCGGTGGCGGGCAGCAGAAAAGGTCATAGACCCCACCTCTTCCATGTTAGCAGATGGGACATGGGTCAAACTAAAAAGTCAAAAATTGGGACATTTTAGATAGTCCTTATCTACCTGAAGTGCTAAATTTGGTTTCAATTTCTTATTAAATGCTATAAAAACATGCGATTGACAGCTGAAACTGACTCATGATTGGTGATCTACTGCACAGACACGGGCTCCAAATGCACAAGATGGCGGCGTTCGTGTTCCCAAAATTTTTTTTACCTTCACTTCTGGGCAGTGTGAGGAAGAGGAGACGCGTCGTCAATCTTTTGAGTTGGTCTCAGAACGGAGTTGACGTCCGTGTGAGAGAGAGCCGTCACTTCAGGACAGGACACTGATGTGACACATCACGCCTCCGATTCCGGAACGCTAGCATGCTATCTAAAATCACACAGTGTGGCGGCATTGCGTCTCGATTGCTGGGATAGCTGTGACCGCCAAAGAGCGAGTTTAATACACAACATTTACAGTTTGTCATTGTTTGTAAGGCTGTGTTACATGTCCCATACTTTTCACTTCCCTGAAGCTTCAATTCAGGATTTCAAGGTAAAATAAAACCTATGACCCAGAACAAAATTAATTGTGTTGTGTCTGTGCCAGAGGAGCGAATGCCACAGAGCCCTGCCCATCCCCAACGACACCTGTCTCCACCTGTGTGGCTGGTTATTGCCATCCTGGGATGCCTCAACCTGCCTACTGTCCTTTACAATGATGAGTGCTGAGCCCCAGTGGACCAGCTCACCCTTCCACATAATGGCTTTTTTTTTTTATCAGAGCGGAGTCTGACCTTCTGCTTATACTCAGAGAACATTGCTGTAATATAACAATAAAGCATCATCATCATCATCCTCGTCATCATCATCATCGCCGCAGTGTCTCTGTGGCGATTTTTCTTGGCATGTGTGTAGGGTTTATTTTGTTTTGCGATACTTTCTACTCAGACTCTCGTGTCTCGTTTTGAGCACTTGGAGAAGAGAGACTGCCTTTCCTCCAGCGTCTCAGTCTGACATTGAACCTGTGGTCGCTGCCTCAGCCACCGGAAGGAAGATTTGTAAACCTCAGACAGACACGAGAGCTGCACTCCATTGCCTGCACGGATTCATTATTCAAACATGACCCTTCTTCTACCTCCCCCTCCTCTTTAAAAGTGCTGGAGATGCCACAGACAATCTGGCACTTCTTTCCTCCTCTCCATTAGAGACGAATGGGTTTTTTGGGGGTTGTGTGTGTGTGTGTGTGTGTGTGTGTGTGTGTGTGTGTGTGTGTGTGTGTGTCTGAGCCTTTCATGTTCATTGCATGGTGCCTCGTCAGTGTCGGGCTTCAAATGCTGATTAAAATCAGAGTCTTTGTGACTCAGCTGGCTGGGGAGGACGAGGCAGGGAAGCTGCACATAAAAATAAACTGGTCACCTCTCTCCTTCATGTGCTTTAATGTCCCGTGGTTTTTGCACCAGGTGCGAACCCTGAGCGAGCACAGGATTTAACACACTATCGCACTTTGTCTCATCTTTCTTCAAAGTGCATTTGACCACACGCATGTACACTGATGGGAAAAAATAAAGAAAAAGTGACATCCCAGAATCTGAGCTGCTCGTGGAGTTCAATTTTATTTGCAGTCAACATAATGGGTTCATGACTCGATGATCTGTCACGTGTTTGCCCGTCTTTCCTGTTGTGCTTCGCCCCAAAGAGGAGATGCTCTGCCTGAGAATGTAACCTTTAGGAGGTGTTTCATAAATACTAAATATAAGAGACATGTTCCGTTATTAATCAGTCGTCTTCTCTCCGCAGTCATGATGTATTTCACATGGCAGCCGCAGGTGAGACCTGCTTCATCCCTGTGATGGAATTGAGCGGAGAAGGATGGAATTCCATCTACTGAACGCAAACCCATTTTCAATTACACAAAAACCCTTCAGCGTGTGTGTTAGCGCACACGCGTGCATACGGCCGTGCGTGCTTGTGTTCTTGCGAAGGAAGGGGATTGCTCTAAAATGCAATCCAATCTTTGAACAAATGGAGGGAAAGAGTTGCTACAATCCCGAGTTTGAAAACATATTCTGCTGTGTGCAAGTGGAGCAAAATTGCTTAGTGTTTTTACTTGACATACGTGCCATCCTTTTTCTATTATAGAGGGGAAAAAATACATTGCTCGAATGTTATCTGAAGGTTTGAATGTTTTATGGGAGCAACAGGAGGTTAGTGCCAGGCCACACCGGGTACCCTGGTCTGGATTTAATGGAGTCTACAGGCAGTGCATCACTTTGGGATGCATCACACCAGATGACACTGAATATTGCCAATATGTTTAAGTCAGTCTGGATCACCGTGAAATATGTTCAGCCACAAATCTGAGCTGTTTAAGAAACATAAGGCTCTAAAAATTGGCACATTTTCAGATGATGAACAGAAAATGTACAAGTCAGAGTTATGATTCAAAGTAATAAAAGTGTCAGAATGTTCCTCACTCTCTCCTGCCCGAAATTAAAAATCTGGCTTTCCATCACCCTGTGCTCGTGCCACATCCAAAGCAAATTAGCCTGAGACATCGTATGTGGTTTGGTTTTGGTTTTGGCCTGCGATCAGCATTCTGTTGACCATCACCACCCATCGACCATCTCAGATCTCAGGCTTCCCACTGAGAACTGCATGCGTTTACAGCAGCGTGGGGAGCACAAATGGGCCCCTCAGCCCGAGGTTGGTAAACACAAACCTCAGCTCAGCTCCATTTGGTGATGGAACAGGGTCAGGGGGAGTGGATGGTGTGTGTCTGGCTGAGATGGGGCCTTGATCTCAGACTGTGCAGATCCCTGGATGTGAGGAGTGAGGCAACACTGCTTCTTGGGTGAACATAGAGGAGTGAATCAGTGAATCTTCAAATTTTGTAGTAGCATGGATGGAGTATGTTGAAGTTAGTGTGTGAAGTGTTTCGTGTGCTTGCACAAACGTGTCACTGTCTCCTATAAAAGACATTTATGTTCCACTAATTTGTTTCACCAGTTTGGTTTGTTGTCATGCAAACATTTCATTGTGATTGCGGATGTACAGTGAGCAGAACAAAGACCCATTTCACAGCAAAAATGTAAACTTGTCTGAAGCACAGATGTAATTAGTAATATTAATGATTTATTTTAGTTGAGTCAGTACCTGGGCTCTGGCATTCTCATTCACTGACATGGTTTACTGAGGCACTTAATGTAATGGAGCAGATAGACGACGCATCTCCACTTCCTTCCACTTTCCAGAAATTAAGCCCAATTATCCTGGATACGAACGCTGCCATCTTGCACTTTTCAAGCCAGAATCTTCGCAGTGGTCATTGCAGTGTAGAGCCGCGGTCGGGACGTCCCGTCAATACCTGCGACCAATCGCGAGTCAGTCTCAACTGTCAGTCACGACGTTTCACTTTGTTTTTATAGCGTGAAATAACTCGTTAAAACCAAGATCACTGGAAAATGTGCACTCTTACAAACCTCAGTGTGATAAGAACTACCTAACAGAAACCATATTTGAGAAAAATGTATTTAGTTTAGTCCATGTCCCATCCTCCAACATGGAGGAGGCAGGGTTTAAGATCTATACTGCAGCTCCAGCTTCACTTTTGCAGAGGAGACATTAACTTCAGACCACAGATGTTTGTGTAGGTGGAGGAGGTAATAACAACACTTAACAAAAGTCAGTGTGGTTCATCATCAAGGAAGCATGAACGTTGTAGAAATTGTTCTGGCAATCAAGCCAGTAGTTGTTCTGGTAATATATAGTCATATTTTAGTCTGGACCAAATTGGTGGATCGAACGCTGACCAAGAGACTGACTGAGCTGGAGGCAGATATTGCCATCCCAGGAACCATGACACTAACCCGGCAAAAAGCCAGCATTACTTCTCTGTGAAATTTGCTTCTGTGATATTTGCTTTTGCAAATCTTAGGTAAGAATGTCAGAGTCTGTCTGGAATTTCTGAATTCATTCATTCATTCAAGTGAAGAAATAGCAGCCATCATCCACTCCTGCTGTTATTTGGAAAAAAGTATTTTCTGACAGTAATTTTAGGTGGAGACAAAGCAGTGGAAAAAGTTATAAGGCCGTATTCAAACATATCATTTGCACTGAGGATGAAGTCAGCACTCTTATTCTTCAAATGCAAACAGACAGCGTGAGAGTAATATGAGGAGACAAGAGTTTTGGGAGCATCTGGCTCAGAAGTTGCTCCCTTCAAGCCCTTAGAGATATCACACTGGGACCACTTCCAAATGAAACTGCAAATCCATCGTTTCTCTTTTGGATTCTCATTAGCAGATGATACAACGGCAGAGCCAGGAGGCAACGAAGAGCACGCCATGGTGATCCGGGGACTGATATCCACCCCTGATGCCACCCAAGTTCTTGTGATTTTTGAGATTTTTCAGGTGAGCGGTTTCCCTTTTCCTCTGCACGCCTCAGATCAGGGTCGGGCTGATCTCAGTTAAACTCTTAATAAGCCCCATTTCACGGCATGCAGCCAAGAGATTAGATCTGACAGGGCAGGCGTGGGCTAGTACTGAGACTACAGATCTGCAGGCTAAGCTCTGGATTGGAAATGTTCCAGAGTCTGCTGCAGCTTGTTGGATGGTTGCTGCATGTTGATACCAACAGTGTGTGTGTGTGTGTGTGTGTGTGTGTGTGTGTGTGTGTGTGTGTGTGTGTCTCCGTGCTCCACGCTCCCTGTTAACCAACCCACCGGCTGTACTGCACCTGAATCCAACCTATACTTTCCTTCTAAAATGCACTGGTATAAGAGATGCTACTTCCTCAGATGAAATTGAATTAACAATCTCTGTTTCATTATCGGGAATAAGAGAATTATAATTTGAAGAATGACAGTCTCTTTGATATGTTACAGAGCTACTTCAGAATTATTCCTTGTCATTTGTGAGTCCTCCTCATACAGGCCTACAATGCACTGTATACTTTATTGTTTGTGTGCACGTGTGTGGTTTATATATAAGTTTGAATGATTTAGTTGACTGTTATTTTATTTTCATACATTGCATGTTGGCTATTTCGGAGGTCTGTTAAGAAATCGACACAATCTTCAGACCCAAGGTCACAACTTTTCAAAATAAAAGCTCTGTAATCAGCCTGATTTATGATATGTTGCCTGGCAGCAACTGAAGAGGAAGTGATTCCATGTTGTTGCCATGACGGAGATCAGCACTCGTGATGCCAGTGAATGTCCTAGTCCAGTACAGTGAAATAATAATAATCAGATTATCTAAATGATCTGGCGTTGATTTTGACCCATGGTTTGATCTAGTTGCCGAACCACTGCTGTAGTTTATCGGAGTACGTAGAAGAAAGACACGTTCAACTCCATCTACAGACTGAGGGCACACTGACCCACCTCCACTGACTGCTACAGAGCATTACTCGCCTGTTTATTCATATTATTCAATTAATATTGAATATATCACATGGGCAAATGGCAGAAAAATCCACAATGCACTTTCTCAGGCAATTTAAAATGCCCATGCAAACACACATGAAGCCGATTAGGTTAACGGTTCAGGAGATATGCGTTCCACATGCAGCCAGACAGGTACAGTATGGTGACCTATTCCCCCTTCTACTGACTGCATTATATAGACACTGCATTATTTAATGTGTAAGCTGTTGGTTTCAGCTGCGGTGGCACGTGAATCCTATCCCACATGAAGCTAAAGATGTGTTGTCACAGCCCCGGGCACAGGCAGGTGAACCCAGCTTCCCATTTGGCTTAGAGGGAGCTTATTAGGGCTCTGAGCAGAAAACACATTGTCCACAGTGGACCAAGGCCACAAGGGGTGATTTCCATTATGAAAGACTTTAAATTCACTAGTATGAGTAGTAGGACCTGTGTGGAAATATGAAGGCCCTGGGAGACGAGCTGCACCCCCGGCGACTCGGCTCGTGTTAGACCAGATGATATCTCCACGTCCTGCTCGCTCCTGATTGGCATTAAAGCAAAAAATTTGATTTTCTCTGGTTTGTTTCCTGGACACAGTTCTCTGAGTAATCCCATTATTACCAACACAAACCACTGGCCTCACCACACTTCTGTCCTTCTCTCCCTGTTGCTCACTTTTATCTAAACTTGTACAAATTCATCAAATGTAGCCTCAGGGTGTTTGTTGCAAATCGATAAGAGAGACGGTAGACAAGGAATTCCAAGGCCTGCAAATGAATGAAAAGCAATGTTTTTTTTTTAAAAGAAGAAGAATAGCATGACGGCCATATTTCCTCAATATTTTCTCCTGTGCATTGATTCCAACGGTAAACAATATTAAAAAGTTGATTTCATTCAATCTTTAGATCGAGATCTAGCGAGGTGTTTTTCACACTGCTGCAGTCACAAGGTTTTAGCAAATTAGTGGTTCCACACACACACAGACTGACTTCCTGTACATACAGATGATAACAGATTGAGATTTTTTTTAAATTGCTTAAACACTAAATCAACACCAATCCACCCAGACAGACTCTGTTGTGTAGCGGCTTGGCAAACCTGTTCCCCTCCGCACTTATTATTCATTCACACTGTTTATGCTATTTATTATTGTTGTGCTCTTCTCCAGGATGAATCTTGGCCATTTCCCCTCCTGTCAGGCCTCATTGTAAACCTCATATATTGAAAAGATCAATCTTCAGTAAGTGTGCAACACAAGCTGCTTCATAAAGCTGAACAGTATGTACATACTGCCCCCCTGAGGCTAGAGACGGTAACCACAGGCAGACTGGACTGAAGTGACTATAGATAGATAAATAGATAGATAGATAGATAGATAGATAGATAGATAGATAGATAGATAGATAGATAGATAGATAGATAGATAGATAAATAGATAGATAGATAAATAGATAGATAGATAGATAGATAGATAGATAGATAGATAGAAGTTGAAAGTGTGATGAAATGTGAAGGGTCTGCGCTCATATTTAAGTGTCTCTGTGTGGGTTACCTCCTGACCCCAAAACATGCAGAGGGGGGTGTGTGAATGTATTGTTCTGTGTCTGGAACGTATCGTCTGTATAATAGTATCATGTATGGTTAGGGTGTTGTGTCAGTCAGCTGAGTTCTCCAAACAAAGGACAAACAGAGTTAAACCAGAGTAGAGCAAAAGGTCACATGATAAGGTGACATCAGGATCAACTTCTGCAAGACATGAATAGACTTGGCTCACATGCTGGACAGTGGGTGCACCATAACGTTTATGTTTAGCTGTACCCTTGATTGAAATGTCTGCTGTATGCATTAAGTTATTAAGTAAATTTCCATTACAATATATTGATAGATTGATTGATATATTGATTGGCTGGTTACTAATACATCTTCAATTATAATTTCACATGTTTTCTCATATTGTGGACTTTAGAAGCATCATACTTGCATATTGTTTTATACAGCATATAAAATGCATATGATACATTGTCTAAGCATTGACCATAAACTTTAAAACATGGCCTTTGCCAAACAGTTTGACTGACATGTTTTTAGTTTGATTTAAGGCCACAGTTCTGGAAACACCACTTGAGAGTGATATTGTTTGCGATCTCTGTGTGGAGAGGCACATCTCAGACGGTGTATCACTTGTTTGTGTAACCTGCGGTCGTGAAGAGCTCTCAGGAGCCGAATCAATTTGGATTCTTTCCTCACTTGATGTGTGAGCTCATCTAAGCTGCTCGGCTTTGCATTCCTAAGAAACACTTCATCACAACACGATGCACCAGGCATGTGATCCTCAAACGCCTTTTCTCCTGGAACTTTCTGTCACCCCAAAATGCAGAATCAAACATTATGCTGGCAGCATAAGAATGAAGGAAAGAGACAAGGAGATTTTAAGTAGGCCCTCTGGCCAAGTGTTAACTAAAACAACTTGTACTATACACAGATAAATGGCAAGTTTATGTATGTCACCGTAAAGACAACATCACGTCGTCAATGCCAAAGTGTGGGCCCATTTGTTTCTTCTTTTTCTTTCTTCTTTTCTTCTTTTCTTCTTCTTCTTGTTTTTTATAAAGTAGAGATTTAGTACATTTCTTTCATTTCTCCTGAAGCTAATTCACTTCCACACTTTGTGCAGTTGTGACAATCTTTCCTTCACAGGCAAAGTAAAGGAGATGAAATGGGACCTGGGAGATTTCCCCTAAAGAGATAATTAGTCCACTCCTCTTCCTTATGAGCTTCTCACCCAGTGTCACTGTTGTTGCCTAGTAACAAACAAGGGTAAACCCCTTCTTGTACAGCTAGGTATAGTGGTGGTAAATCATCATCACTACCATCATCATCGGGTGACTGTCTTTCAAGGTTAGTGATGAATCGAGGTGAGCAAGGTTATTTATGCAGGTCTTTTTGTTGGTGCATGAATGTCAGATTTCTATTTGCACAGCAGCGAGCTCGCCTACGGGAAGGCCAAGTGATGCAACAATGACATGAGACTGACATGTCATCCGATAAAGGAAACGAGAGGCTGAAAAGTGACACACAGGAATAAATGTAGAACAAAGCTACACTCTGCAGGTATAATTCAGTTTTGTTTGAATGCCACTAAATCACAACATGTTGTTATTTTCTCAAGAATCACGACTGTCTCAAGGTGCTCCAGAAATATGTTTTAAGCACTGATTTAAAACCAGGTACGGTGTGAGCAAGTCTAATCTCCTCATGCAAGAAGTCACAGAGCCTCGGGGTCCTGATGCCAAAAGCCTGGTCACCCTTAGTTACCAGCCTTGATTTAGAGACTAGCAAGTGATAGTTGGGAGATTTTAGATTACGGCTTGAAGCAAAGGGAGTTAGTATCTCCATAATATAACCGGAGGGCCAGACTGTGCTGGGCTCTGAAAGTTATTAAAAATAATCTTGAAATTTATTCTTAATTGAACTACCAGCCAATGAAGGGAGGCAAGGATTGGAGAGATATTGGCCCTATACACTTGGTGTTGGTTAAAATGTGAGCTGCGGCATTTCTGCATTTCTGAAGATGAGACACTGAGGACTGAATGAATGAAAGAATGAATGTGAGTTGTAATGTTTTCATGCAATTCTTGTTCTCTTAATATGTTTACTTTTGCATTTCTAAGTTAAGGCACATGTTTGTCTCTGTAAATCTCTCCTGATGAAATATTATACTCACATATGTCCACTAGGTTGTGAACAGTGTGAACTTCAGAGTGTTTTTCCACCTATTACTTGAGTCATGTTGAATAATGTGAGGGTGTTATATTTTTTTATATTTATCTATTTGTTTATTTATTTTTTTCTCTTGTCAAGTCCTAAATAATGTCACCTTCCATTTCATGAGCTAAACTGTGTAAGTAAACAATATAATAAAAATTCTAAAAATAATAAAACATGCGTACTCTGAAAATGAAATACGGAAGTGTTTGCAGTGCCTCAAATGCGCCACTGGGGGTCAAAGTTGAACAGTTCGCCTTTCAAGATGGCGGCCGAACCAGCACGGGAGTGGAACGATGAGCAGCTCAAAAGTGACGATTTGCCCAAAAAAGACATAATCAAATTCATCCAGGACAATGCAGCCCACTCGGTATGTTCGCCCCTCTTTCCCGTGCGTGATCTCGGTGTGAATATGTCCAGGTTGAAGTTTTAAACCTCAGTGAGAAGTGCAGCATGCAGCGTGGTTAGCTGCAGCAGAGCCACATCAGGAAGGCTGCAGTGGTTTAGCATCCCGCAAAGCTAAAAACACGACATCACATGTTATACTCAATCGTTATACTGGTGTTTTTGTAAACAGTATTTCATCTGAGCACTAGTAGAGACAGCTGCGTTCACTCTTTGACGTTATTTCTTATTAAATAAAAACACGTAATTGTTCAATTTAGCCAACGTCATTAACGTTCCCAACGTTTTTCTGTTTCAGTTCCTTAACGAGCACAAGCTGCTGGGCAACATAAAAAATGTGTCCAAAACCGCCAAGAAAGAGCAACTGATCATCGCTTACAATGAGCTGTTCGAGAGCAAAGTGAGTATCCACCGCATCACCCGGGGATGATGTACACCGAGATGGTTGGCAGCCTCATGTAAACAATGTGTGTTGTGCTTTCGGTGTGTTGCAGAAATTTAAAGGCACAGATCCAATAAAAGAAGTGACCGAGCATATCCGAGATGTGAAAATTGAAGAAAAGCCCAAAGAAGTTAAAGTAGAGGTGGTAGATGAGGTAATGGTGCAGGATGGTGAAGATAGACACGTTTTTTTTAATGTTTGCTTTACGTGCACAAAAAAAACGATTATGAACCTGCGTTGCTTTTCTCAGGGTCCGCCCAAGTACTTCAAGTCGGTACTGAAGAAAGGCGACAAGACCAACTTCCCGAAGAAGGGCGACGTTGTGGGCTGCTGGTACACTGGCTCCCTGGAGGATGGGACTGTGTTTGACACCAATATTCCCGCAGGTTTGACCAAAGTGCACCTTTTTAAATATTGTGATTTTTAGCATCGGGTATTACCCCCCCCCCCCCCCATCAGGTTTTAAACCATCGTTTCACTTTTGTTTCTACAGCCGCCAGAAAGAAGAGACAGACCAAACCACTGTGCTTCAAGGTCGGCTTGGGAAGAGTCATCAGAGGAGTAAGTCAATATCGTCTAAACGTCTCTCAAGCTGTTCTCAGATATGTACCCCCGAGAATGTCTGACTTTCTCCAGAGGTTTTGCCTTTCAAGTATGAACAATGCAGCAGGAGGTTCTCTCTGCTCAGACGCGTTCACAACAACACAGAAATATCCGTAACATTGAGGTGGGGGCAGCATTGCAGAGGCAGGATGTAATGTGTTATTTTAACGGTGGAGATAACTTGTTTTTTGTTTACGGCACATCATCACTAGCGTCAGCTCTTATCTTAAAATACCTCTAGACATCTTCTACGTGTGTGGCTCTGCTTTTTCCTTCCTGAGATAATTTGTTTTTTAATTTATGCATCTGTCGCATGTAAGAAACAAAATCAATACAGTCTCTTGCTCTTGGTAAATCCTGCGGAGGATCTGCTGCTGTGTTCTCGTGATGGTTCAATCGGACATGCTGCCGAGTTTCTAAATAGGGTTCTGGCCGGAGAAGCTCTACAGAAAGTCAGGAGCCTCCCACTCAGACATTTGCGTGCTCACACAGCCCCTCTGGAGAATGTCTGGGGATTTCAGTGCATGTCTGAACGCATCTTCAGTTCCTCGGTGTGACTCTTCCCTCCACCACCTCATCATATTTAATCTGTTACTTTCACAGTGGGATGAGGCCGTGCTGACAATGAGCAAGGGTGAAACAGCCCGAGTGGAGATCGAACCAGAGTGGGCCTATGGAAAGAAGGGTCTCCCTGACAACAAGTATCCTTTTCTGTGGCTGATTGTTTCCCACTGTCTGTGTGTCTTGTATAGTTGCAGTGAAATGTTGTCCTGCCAACACTGGGGGTCATTTGTTCCTTTTGTAATTTGATCTGATGCTAAATTCATTTTCAGCCATCTTCTCCTTAACTCCAGCTCCCAACAGAGTACCACCCAATGCCAAGCTGATCTTTGAAGTGGAGCTTGTGTCAGTGGATTAACTGACTTCACGTTTGCCAGCATGCATCACACTTAAAGATGGACAACACGATCGCGACTGTGCTGTGACTACTTCCTCTACACCTTATCTCACATTACATTATGTACAACAGGCTGCATCAAGAAATAACGACCACTTACTACAAATGTTTTTGGCCAAATGGAATGGCTTGTTAATAATGTACATATAATCATCCTGAAATATTTTTGTTTCTGTTTACATGTAAAATGTAATTGATAAATAAACTTGTTTTGTGGACTTAGTTCATACTTAAAGAAAATAGCCTTCTGGTCTACCTTATTAACCACTGACTGTGCAAGTATATTTAATGTGTACATCATTTGCAGGATTATACACAGCATGCTATTGGTAGATTAAACCAATTTATTAAGCAAATTTGAGAACAGAAATTAAAAAGGCAAACGGGATAGATGGAGCACTTTACCTTGCTTCCATATATACCACAAAAGGTCTATTTTTACCTCAGCAAAGGTCCATCAGTTTGAGAACTTGTACAGATTAATATGAAACCTGGAAGCAGAGTCAGGAAAGAACCTTATACATTTTAGTGCAGATCTGTGGTAGTTCTCCATCTTAACATGGTCACTTATTTTCCACATAATCATGGTATTGAATGTTAAATCCTACATATTCAGATATTTATGAATCTGTACAAGTTAGTGCAGCTGGGTTGAATTTGAGGGCACTATTGGGCCTTGGCAGAGATGTGCACTCTACTTAATGCCGTTCTAGTTTAATAAACTGCTGTAAGCTAAGCTACTGGTTTGAAAATAAGACTTCCAATGCAGGACACGTCACACAACAGTCAGTTCTGTCCAAGCCAAATTTTATTCTGTACAGGATAACATTTAACTTGATAAAAACTGACAGGTGGTGATCACGCTTCTCCTTTGGGGCATTGAAGCATTTAGGAGTTGGCGTTGGGTCCCTTCTTCTTTCCGAAGGTGGGCACAACGTTCACAAAGCGCCGGTTGTACTGGATGCGACGCTTGGCACGGCCAGTCTTCTTCTTCTTCTTCTCCTGCTTTTCAACCTGGACAACGAGATGGCAGAGAAAGTCTTATTTTTCACATTTATGAGACAATCCCAAATGCAAGACATGTTGTAAATTAATAACATTTTAAATTATACTGGAACAGGACAGAAAACTTACCTTGGGTGTCTGTCCCCTCACTTTTCCAGCACGGGCCAGAGATCCGTGGACCTTACCTGTTGTAGGGAAGAAAAGGGAATCATAGTCAGGACACGTTCAATAAGTTCTTAAGTTTAAAATCAACCTGTGGGGGTCACACCATGTGTGCCACTTGTATTTAAAATGGATGTGCATGTTCTCTTTGGTGGACAGACGCAGATGCAATTAAGTGTTGCATTAGTGAACTCACCTCCCAGCAGCCTGCCAGCTACATCCAGGGTGCAGTGCTCCAAGACTCCACAGGATGCCAGGGAGGAATCATCCTCCAGTGGGCACCCGGCAAGCAGCAGCACCTGATCCTCGACCAGGAGACCCTCTAGATCCTGGACATGAGCCTGAGAGAGAAACCACAGATACAGGTATTCTCATACACGTTCCCACATAGGAATTCCACTTGGGTGTTAATAGTAAGCTATTCAAAAAAAAAAGTCGACTGCACATCTTGTTGAGATTTTACCTTGATCTGTCCAACAGTTTCCTGTCCGGTCACCTCAAGGGTGTGAGTGTTCTGTGCACGCAAAAACAGCTGCATCTTGATGCTGGAAGAAAACGCAAGGCCCAAAGATTAAACATTGACTTTCATTTACACATGTAATTGACGCGGAAATCAGCTCGCGGCTTTGGATTTATATATGACAGCGAACGAGGACCCCCCCCCTAACCCGCTGTGTATTTACCCCGTCTGAAAATAAGTCATCATCAGAATGAAATTACAGCTACAAACATGCACGAATGTGTATAAACGCTTTTCAAAAACTGGAAACGGAAGAGAAGCAGAGCAACGTGCCGGGAACACACTCGTCTCTACGGGTATCGCGCTAACGCTATGCTAGCGTGGTTAGCCACATGGGGCACACGTTTCATAAAGTCGCATAAAAACACGTAAAATAACCCGTAACTGCTCCAAATAAGAGGTAACGTGATGCGCGGTGACATACGTGTTATATTTGTCAACTTAAACCATGTCGGGGTTTGTCGAATTTAGGGCTTTTCTCTGAAAACGCACAGGCCTTACCTCGCTTGATGCTAGTCGATCAACGCTAGGCATAAAAAGGGCTGCTCGAGGGTCCACACCGCGCATGTGCAGACATGACGTACTTCCGCCTCTGTAGCCACGCCCATCACAAGTTGAAGGGTGATGCGTTTTGTTTGCGTGGAAAGAATCGGCAGTAATTCAATACTTCGCATTTTTCTGGTGATTTAAACTTTACCACACAAGCAGGTAATAAAATCAGAAGCTAAACGGAGGGTCAGAGACTATATAGCTGCTTTAGGGTCACATGTTTGAGGTTTAAATGGACATTTTCATATTTATTAACCATGGATCAACTCCTTTACGTGACTCAGTAGGAAAAAAATCCCTTCAACACTTGGTCATGTGCAAATTTAACCTTACAATACTGGGTTTTTGCTTATATGCACATTGGACTATGTTAAAAATTCATTGCTTGAAGTATAAAATAGTTTTATTCCAAAATATTTGATAGGATTGTCTGTAATGTCTCTTAAGAGCTCATGAGATCTTCAGCAATTATTTAACCCACACAGCAATAGTATGAGATTAAATCAACAAGACAGTTAAGGATATTGTTGTCTTTATTAGGAAATCAAGTCAAAAAAAAAAAAAGAGTAACTCTTCATGTTTTGTGGAAACAGAACCATGAAATATTAAAAATCTTTCAGTTTGAGAAGGGGAAACATGACTCAGAGGTACACACATGAAGGTCTCCTTTACAAGTTTAAACACAAAGAAAGAGACCAAACTAAGTCATCCAATCTAAAAGAAATTAAAAAGCCTTCGTAACAGGGAAAATATAACTCTGCCTTCACAAATAACATGCATTAAGAACACCCAAAATAAAGCACCTCCAGTGTTGGAGATGATCGTTGCAAGTTATATTATATTAAACATGAATGCCATGGAGGGCCAAGTCTATTCTACTCCAACCAATAGCTACAAAGTGTAATTTAACTGATGAGCACACTCGAAACCAGAAAGGAGGAACAAATCGGCTGCTGCAAGTCTGTGGTTGGGTTGAAATATCCATGACACCCTGTGAAGAAGCCCTGTTCAGTGATGTAGGCAGGTCAGAAAGGATGATTTCCTCTGAGTCTCCGACTTCACGTCAGGATTTTGTTCATCATGTTGGAGGAGGGGGGTAGTACTGGTTATACTGGGGGTATTGGTTGTACTGCCCCCAGGAGTTCTGTCCCCAACCGCCGTATTGCTAATGAAAGAGAGAAAAAGAAGAGTTGAGAACATACAGTTTTATCAGTTCGAGAGTTTAGACACAAATTGAAAAAAAGTCCAACATTTTACAGGCAGTCCATCCACATTTATTCATTTTCTGCCACCACTGTTAAAAAGAGAATATCCTAGAGGAAACACTGTAAAATAAAGTAAATGGCCATATATGTTCGGTGTGACAAGAACGGAAAGTAAGGAAACCTTGGACTTGAGACCTACCTGATACCAGTTGTAGTTATAAGCCGAGTTGTTTGCCTGCGCGTCTGTCGCTGCATTTGCTGCACCTGCGGAACCGTCATCCACACGTTGTTTCTTGGAATCAGGTTCCTGAGAGCTGCGGACGAAAAGATTTAACTTAGTAAATTCTCTTGTAAAGAAGGTCACTATGAAATATGCTCTGTTACATTACTGTGACCCAACCAGTAACTACAGAAAACTGCTATAAAAATCTTTTCCAAGAGTGATAAGTTACTTGAAAGAATTGTGAAAATTGTAATGTGACCCAAGCCCTGTTCCCATATCCACCTGTCATACCCGTTCTCCGCTTTCCGCTTCGTAGGTTCACTTTCTTTCAGTAGTTTCTGCTGTTCGTCATATGCAGCCACAAGCCTGAGAGACGTAAAAAAAACAAAACAAGAATGAATACTTATGTGTATATTTACAAAACACACCTATTCTAAATTTAACAAAAGAAACTCACACATTGATGTCGGTGCCAAAGTCCTCAAGGAATTCGACCTTGCGCTGGGAGAAGAGGAGGCGAGATTCCAGGGGCATCTGACTGTTCAGGGCTCGGTCGAAACAAGCCAAGATCTCTGCCTGGTTCTGCGTCACGTCCCCACTGTACTCCAGCTCAAGCAGGTTTAGATACAGTTTTGGACTCGTCTGTAAAGGCAGAAAGCAGCAGCAAGGAAATTCACTTGTTAAATTGTACAGATTCAGGCAGTGCAATTATGTTGACTTCATTCTGAACAAAGTAAATAAAAATAAAAACATTTTAAATGACAAAATCCATTAGCAAGCAGTGCAAACCCCATCATGACAACATTAGTCTATTCATCGGTCTGCAGATCTGTTCAGCTCTTAAACCTAAAGCCAAATCCACCATGTAGGTATGTAGAGTTGACAAACTAGTTCCTCACCTGGTCTTTTTCGATAGCATCCAGCAGCACCTTCCTGGCTTTGCTCAGACTTTTCTGCACCTTCATAAGCTGCCTCGCCAGCTTCACGGCATAGAAAGATGTCTCGGAAACGGCCTCCGCGGAATCCATGGCCTCCCTTAACAGCACCTCTGCGTCCTCCAAATTACCGTGGCGACGCTCCAGACTGACCCTTCGAAGGCGCACCATGGCCATACCTGGGACTGCCACCTCCAGGGACTTCAGTATGTCACGAGCCTCCTCCACTTGGCCTGAGCAAATAGAACATGAACTCAAGTCAAAATACTGCTGTTGTAGATTTTGGACCGCACGTCACTTTGCACATAAGTTAAGTTCCTCATCAACTCCATGGTTAATTTGACTGCTAAGTTCAATATGCATGTTAGTTTGAATGAGCGTCACTCACCCTGCTGCTCCTCAAAGGCCGCCCACAGCAGGTGGATGGCAGGTTTCTTGGGCAGGTGGATGTTACACGCCTTCTTGTAGACATGTCTCACACATTCAGTGCTGTAGCTCTCTACATATTTTGCATACTTCAGAGTGAGAAAGAGAAAGCGAGTTGGAAAAAGTGCAGGAGAGGACAGAGGAAAAAAAGAATAGAGGAGAAAGAGAGGCAAAAGAGACAACACATTTTAAATCCACATTTTCAGTTGACAGAAACACTGAATTTCTTCATTGACAAGATCGTTTTTAGAAATTTTCTGTGTAAACCCATCAGCACCTTCATGGAACCAATTAGATAAGTTTCTGTAAGGTAGTGGGAGACGAAGAAGATGCAACGTAGTAGTTGGCAAATGCTGCAGTCAAATCTTGTGTGGCAAGCTGGCCATCCCCTAATACAACAGATACAGTCACATATCAACGTTACACGCAAAGAGAGTGCAGGACGATTTACTTTGTCGATGTGATTATCATCGTTGATGAGGGGGAAGTGCAGGGAGGAATCGGGAATGAGAGAGGGGTTAGCGGTGACTTTACCTTGGTCCAAAACTCTTCGTAGAGAGCACAGGCAACGAGGCATCGTTCAAACAAAACGACCACGCGCTCCGGAGACCCATTTTCAATCTCAAAGTCCAGGTACTCCTTCCAGTTGTTCAGCTGGGTCTTCTCTAAGGCTTTGACATGGAAGTATGGTCTCTTAATCTATAAAGACATACAAATAAATTATTGTTATACCGAGGCAAAAATACAAAGAAAAACATTTACAATAATTAACACTGTGGTGACGAAAAAACACATACCCCTTCCTCAAAGGCCCAGCGCTTGCTGACTTCATGTTCATTGTGGTTGAATACTTCCTGCCGAACCTCAATGACTTTGTGGCGCATATTCTCGATCTCTGTCACTCTCTACAGAAAAACACACAAAGAAAAAGGTCAACACTGTCATGTGTACTTCAGATTCTCCACTTGATGTAAAAACTGCTAGACCTGCAGCCAAGAATTTACATCACCATGAGCTTGCAGACACAAGAAGCCTGCAGAGGGGAGAGTATGTATGCACCCAGCACATCAGCCTCTGGGTGCAGGTGCTGGGATCAATGGGCCTCAGGTCATCCTTTTAGATTTAAGACGACTCTCTGAATGGAAGCCACCTTGAATCCCCACTGGCATTCATTGGCTTGGCTGCTGACATAAAAACACCCCTTCAAACCTGAACAAATGTTTCTTTCTATTTCATCAAGGTAAGCTCCTACTAACCCCTACCTGCAGCAATTTTGCTAAATGCGTCACCCCTCCAGGACTAGAAGTTGGATTTCTACCTTTGCAGGATCAGCAAGATCGTCTGTTCCAGGCGGTAGCTCCTCCTCAGCAGCAGGCGTCTCTCCATCGCTGCCGACCATCGACACAAGGCTGGATTTAGAGAGCTCAAGCCTCATCTCGATGAACTCCTTCTCTGAGAGGAAGTGTTTAGGGTTGTTGTTCTGCACATGATCTTTGAAGCTGCAAAGTTTGAAAAGGTATTGTATTTTAATCTAAATGGCTTAAAGGAAAAAGTTCTCAGATTTGTTTTTGTATGGAGCCGAGTGCCCCAAAGAGCAAGCCATATTCACAAAAATGTTCTTGCAAACATAAATATGTTTTCATCTCAGAAGATCCTGTAACTCTGGTGCCTGGAGCTGATAAAAAAAAAAAAAATCAGACAACATGACTGCAACCACCACCATCTTCTTCTTTCCCCTACCTCTGAAAGTGCTGGGAATATAGCTGGGTTGGGATGCCCAAGATGCGATCATAGACAGCGGTGACATTTGCCAGCTTCTCTTGTTCCGTCTCCCAGCTGATGAAGGACTCCCACAGACGGTCTGAGCGGAAGTCTGTGCCTGCTGCAAGCACTGACTGTTCATAAGTACTGATGGCAGAAAATGAAGAAAAGATTATAAATTCTATTTGATGTTTCAAAAGGGCCAAATACTGTTAAAAAACCATGAATATGTGGTTAAATTCAATTATTTACACATAAAAATAGGGCCATTTAGATTTTAGCTTCTGTTGACATGAAGTGTTTTACTTACGCTCGAATGTGTCCCTCCGTCTCTGGGTCAGTAGGGTCTGAGTTCTCCTTGATGTAGGCCAGGTAGTGCAGCCACAGGTCCACACTGAGAGGGATGGCCTGCAAGCCTCTTCTGTATACCTTGGCAGAGATGAAACAAAAAGCCTGTCAATGACTGGAGCTAATTTGCAAAAATTCTTAAAAGATCTCTCTTTGCCCTTATAGCTTACCATCTTTAACAAGAAACTATTTGCATCAGACAATCAAAAAGGTAGAAAAAATACAATAGAAAGGCAATAAATGTGTGTATGTTCCTAATAATATGTATATTTACCTCTTCTGCAACTTGCACATTGCCGTGCTTTTTCTCAATATCTGCATACTTCTTCCAGTAGCCATAGCAGTAGGGATAGCGTAGGAAGAATAAATCAAATGACTTTCTTACAGATTCAAGGACGTTCTGCAATGAGGAGAGAAACCAAAAAGATTCACAGAATGAGGTTATGTAAAAGTTCAACGTTAGAAATGTTTAAACTAATTTAAACTAATCTATTTTCTTTTACCTCTTGCTCCACATACTGCAGCAGGTAGACCCAACTGTTGAAGTCTTCTGGGTTCTCCTCGCAGCCTTTAAAGAGTTTTTCAAACTCACTGGGCAGCGGTGGCTCTGGAGCAACAGTCGCTTCTTCTGTTGTCTCTTTTGATGGTTCTTCTAGCTCCATGCCATCCTCTGTGACCTGTGGTGCCTCGGTCCCATCTGAAGAAGGTATTGGGCAAATCAATTAGTTGCACTAATGGAGGTTCAAATACTTTACACTTGCTATTATGTGACCAACAGTGATACTCTTATTTTTACCAATAAATTAAGTGCAAAAACAATATACAAATGTTGACTTTTTCAAAAACCCTATGGTGCAGTTTTTACAGAATCATACCAAGACTGAACTTTATTGCAGTGAAATCTGATGTTTGAGAAACAAATGAACAGTGACTTGTGTGTCTGGTTATGTGACCAAAAGCATTGTTTTGAGTAGCTGCTTAATCACTTCAGTTGAGTGTATTATTGAAGAGGTCATGATCAACACTAAATCATACTTTTGTTGCAGATCTTATGGCTAAACTAAGACCAACTTCATAATAACTAAATACCAAATCTTCTATTTAATTTCCCTCCAGCGATCAATAAAGTAATCCATCAATCTATGTTAATCACCTTGACTGCCATCTTGTACAGCAGCACTTGGCTCCACACTCATCTCTTGGCATTCTTGCTCAGCGTCCACAGACTCGGCTTTGTGCTCTGGTGGCTGCGCTGGTGGCTGTTCTGGTTCTTCTGTGGGCTGTGGCGGCTGCTCCTCTTGGAGAAGCTGAGCATTGGCGAGCTGAAACTGCTCGACGGCCTTCTCCACAGATCCCAGCTCTGTTGAATTCATCTCCTGAGTTGGTTGCTGTGGTTCCCCAGCATCATCCTGGGACGCATCAGAGTCCTCAGGCAAGATGGTTGTGAGTGGCTCTGGAGCAACCTGGCCCAGGGACCATTCGGCGGTTTGGCCTAAAACAGGAAGTTCAGGAAGAAAAGCATCCCCATTGCTCTCCATGGCAGTGGACTCAGTGTCCAGCATTCCAGTATGGGTGTTGTCTGAGAGGTGCAGGTCTGTTGAAAAGCAGGTTGGATTGGTCATGTTGTGTTTTATGAGCACACACAAACAGAGCCAAATTCGACCACATTGTAATAAGTTACCATTTGGGACCTAAAGTATTCAGCACCTCAAAAAGCACAAAATGTAGATAAAGAAGTTTCCAGAACTTATGTGGTATAGGAACATGTTTTACTCATGCTATCACATTTCATAATTTCACGAGCGTCCCTTGATAGGCATCATACAAATTGTAAGTTCATATCCTGACACGTGTTTTATATTAACTTGCAGAAGCTCATATTAACATCAAACATTGACGATAAGTTCACTCCACACCATAAGAGGTCACCCCGGCCGAAGCAGCTGCTGGTGCAACAGGATACTTCCTTGTTCTAACATTAAAACAGACGACAGCTTACGGGTAAATCCCCATTAAGCTACTAAAAATAATGTAACCACGTGTTCGGTTACTTAAATAACAGAACGCGCAGCTGCTTAACTTCACAACAAAAGGCCCGTCGCTTGTTCGGTTCGGTTTTCACCCGGGAGGTTGTTTGCATAATCAAAGTTCAATCTGAAGTTGGGCCTCAACTCCTGTTTCCCCGACACCCATCGCAGCACTAGTGACCAGAGATTAGCGTTAGCCTCGCAACAGCCTACGTCACGTATCGGGGGGGAACGTAATAAAACTAAAGACGTTTTATAGCCTTAACTAATATGTTCGACTCAGCACGCGACACGTTATAATTTAATCAGAGCCTGGTCAACTCAGAGTAAACTAGCCACATAACCAGAACTACAGCGTGCTAAGCATTTGCCTACATGTCCAGTTGATAGACGGCACCCGCGGCTCCTCCACGTTAGCTAGCGGGCTAGCGCTGGCAACGGCTCACGCCACATCTCGTAGCTAGCGTTAGCTCTGTTGAATCACCACATTTCTCGTCTCCCTACATCCACCACACGAAGCATTAAGGGTTTGTGGATCTTACCAGTATCTTCCATGAAATTCTGACCGGCGGTGAGAACTTGCGTGCGGCTCCCGAAGTCACTTTATCTAACCTACGACGTGCAGGCGTGCTCCGGCTACCATTCTTATCAAGTTGAGGAAGCGCTGAGGTGGAGAGTGCGCATGCGCGGTCCGACGCCCGCCAACCTGTGGGTACGTGTGTGCGCGCGCTTGTTCGACTTTCTGATCAGTTTTGAATTCAGCACGAAGGTCACGAGACAAAAGAGGAATTTAAGAATTCAAATAAGAGGGTTCCGTTATTTAAACATGCAAAAGATAGAGGTGTGTACAGTTGGGAGATATTTAGAATGTACAGCTTTAAATGTCTGAAATGTGTAGATTTATTTTCATCATTTTATTATATTTATTTGGTATTATATTATATTTATGAGATCAATATAAAGTTACCCTAACATAATATAAGATAAGATAGAATAATTCTTTATTAGGCGCGCTATGGTGATATTTACTGTGTTATAAATATACAATACAAACACAAGCAACTAAAATCTAACATTTGAAATATGTACAAGGTAAACAATATATAGACAGTGTAACAGTACTGCACATGGCTGATTATAAAATCATTTATATATCATATTTATATATACTTAGGCTTATTCTATACAACCAAGTACATACGCTATAAGCACTCTAATATAAACAGTATAACAGTACTGCACATGATTATATATTATTTATATATATACTCAATTCTATACTACCACGTACAGAACATACAGAGCTACTCAAACACTGGATTGTATAATTTCACATTGACTACAAGGAAATTACACTTGAACCGTAACTTTAATTATAATAGACTTTTGTATTGTTACTACTAAAATTAATGTTATCTATTCTAAATGTTTTAGATCATTGATGTTTAGAATACAACATAATGTTCCTGTTGTTTTACAGTTGCTTATATCACAATAACAAGCAGGCTAACTTTATATTATAGGCATTTAAGCTGATACCCTCAATGAGAAATGAACTTATCAACATAAAATGTCACACTGTATCTTTATTATACATTATGCTCTTAATATTTACTTTTGTAAAGATGATCCTGATAATACATTTTGGTTTGGGAAATTCCCTTTATACGTAGGTAACTTCTACAAATGTTCATAATGAAACACTGTAGTTCCTCAGTCCCACTCACTCACAACCTCCACGTCACAGCCTGATCATACAGGGACGTTTTGAATGAATGGCAGAACGTGCAGGAAACACCGTGAGTAAAACCCCCCTGAGCTGAGTGGATCTGCTAAATCCGCACCTCTGCTTCATGTGTACAGATGTGTGGGTGATTCATGAGCCACATGTAGCAGCAGAGGTGATTAAATTCACTCTGAAAGCTCAAATGGCGTCAGCAGCAGCTAATGGGGCCGCGCTGCATCTCGCTGCGTTTACAGCGCGCATGCGAAATGGCGTATGGTGCTTTAAAGTGTCGTCGTAATTCTGAAGACTTCATTCCCATGCAACTGCCCGCTTTGTAACGAGGCATTTTGATCTATGCAGTATTTCATTATGATACATTTTTAAGTTTACAGTATGACTTAACTGCAGTCCCCTGATTTTAAAGCTTAAATTTCTGTCAGGTGTTTTATTATTTTCTTTTTTTCTTTTATGTCTGTGTCTTTATTTGTTTTATGTTTTTTTATGTGATTTTACATCTGTGTTTTTTTCATTTATAAAGCACGTTGTAACTGTGTTTTTTAATAAGTGCTATATACATGATTATTGTTGTAAATTGTTTCAAGCATTTTGTATTTAAAAATAATACATTCAGAACTGAACTGATGCAGTTCACAAAGTGATATTTTTCGTATCCACCAACATTATTAATCGACACCAAAAAGCTAGCAGAAATAATCCAACTTGAAAAATAAATACAGTGATACAATATAAATAGATTTATAGTAAAACGTCAGGAACTAACCAAGTGTAAACAATGTAATATATATATATATATATATTAATGGTTAAATAGTTTTGAACATCAACCTGCCTCGGACTGCAGATGAAAATTACTCTAAAAGACTAACTCTGGTACATTTATATGAACCATTGTGCTCATCTCAATTAATGTACACTGTCCCCTTTTAAATAAATTAAAATAAAAAAGTTAAAGTTAAAACACTATTAACGCTACTAAACTTTGAACTATTACATACTATTTAAAAAAAGAAATGAAGTAAAATAATGTAGAGCTATGGGGGAGAGACACATTTTGAAAAAAACACTTTAGTAGTAAATCTTCCTCAAATGTCGGAGCTCACACTGTGTCCCTGAACGCCTCGGCGGAGTGTGTGTAGAGGAAGTGGCGGCTGATCTGGGTCCGCACCTTTTCCGGTAACACAGCCCCGCCACAGCTCGACTGAACGGCCGCAGAGAGAGAGGGAGGAAGAGCGACGGAGAGAGCGGCAAGAGAGGGGAGAAACGGCCCGGGGACGGAGGGGAGATCGCCGCGAACGCAGGTAGTCAACCCGCTTCTCTGTGTTCCCCGCCTCTGTTCGGCTTTTCCGAAATTTGTCGGACCCAAAGTTGCTCCGTGTACTAACACCCCTCCCTTCTCCGGACCGCTCTTGTGTCACAGGGGGAAGAGGAGAAGAAAGTCGGATGAATCAATGACCTTTTGGGGAGCTCTTCCTCTGGAGGTCCCGCGGCAGAAACGCACCGGAGTGCTCGTGAGAAGAAGGGGGGGAAAACCCGGGGCTGTGAAATCCATCGACTGGATTTGAGTGAAGGCAAGTGTGGAGCTGCCGAAGGAGGAAGTGGGAACCCGGGCTCAGGACTGGGCCTGATTCGCCTACTGAAGGCTTCTGGTGGACCTCTCCAGCAGATCCGCCTGGTTCCGGAAGGAGAAATAAGCCCTGAAATGTGGCCTCAGCTGCTCTGAAGCCGTCGGGGGATGCAATTTTTTTTTTTACCTCTTCCAGTGGATCAGGAAAATATATCCCCACCCAAATCTACCAGTGCTCCACACACACTGCTCCCAGTGAGTCACCATCTCAGGTCACATCACCTCAGTCCAACGCAATTGTACAACTCAAACTTGAAAGTCAGCACCTTTTGAATACTGACACTTGTGTGAGCCCACCACCGCGGCCGTCACGTGGAAGGCTCCCAGCACACTCTGACCTCTCCCACTTGGACTGTGTCTCATTAGAGAAGTGATTTTTTTTTTAAATTTTAAACCCAAGTATTTATGCACAGCAAACAAGATGGGCAAAATCCTGTCAAAGATCTTTGGCAACAAGGAGATGAGAATATTGATGCTTGGACTTGACGCCGCCGGCAAGACGACCATCCTGTACAAGCTGAAGCTGGGGCAGTCGGTCACCACCATCCCCACGGTGGGCTTCAACGTGGAGACCGTCACCTACAAGAATGTGAAGTTCAACGTTTGGGACGTGGGTGGGCAGGACAAGATCCGGCCCCTCTGGAGACATTACTACACCGGCACCCAGGGCCTCATTTTCGTGGTGGACTGTGCCGACAGGGACAGGATCGACGAGGCCAGGCAGGAGCTCCACCGCATCATCAACGACCGGGAGATGCGGGACGCCATCATCCTGATCTTCGCCAACAAGCAGGACCTGCCCGACGCCATGAAGCCCCACGAGATCCAGGAGAAGCTGGGCCTGACCCGGATCCGCGATAGGAATTGGTACGTTCAGCCCGCGTGTGCGACCACGGGGGACGGACTATGCGAAGGCCTCACCTGGCTTACCTCAAATTACAAATCTTAATGTTGCTCCCACTTCACCAGCCTGGACACTTGGAGACAAAAAAAGTAGCTGAGAATGAAAACACGAGTAAAAAAAAAAAAAAAAAAAAAAAAAATCTGAAGCAATTAATACCACGACCTCTCTTCTGAGTATACATCAAAGAGAGTAGCAATTATAATTTGTTTTATTTTCCTTTTTTTTGATAATGATGACTTCACTATAACCCCAGATTTCATTTAAACAATTGTTTTACGCCTGGCTTTTCTTTTAGTTTGCTTTGGTTCACATTCTGTATAATCAGTACTGTCTAAATATACATTAAGCTTCATTTCCAGCTTGTACTGCAAATACTTTTATTAATTTCCTCCCTTTTGGTATAATTTCGGGGACTTTGGGACACACACTTACCGTTTCGCCCACCACCCGCCCCCCCTCCTCGCTCAGCTCTCATTCAGTATTCTCACGACCCAGCTACATATCCAAAGGATGGGGGGATGGGGGGGGGGGGGGGCGTCCAGAAACCATCGCCTATAGCATCAGCATATCACCTTCGTGGCTCAAACTGCCTCTGCAACGTGTAAGAATGTGTACTGTGGATATGTTAGGACCTCTAAGAAGAAGAAAAGAAAAAAAAAATTTAACTGTTTTCATATCTGATTGTACTGGGATGAATGAGGAAACGTGTTAGTACTTATTTCCTGTGCAGTGATTACATCCATCATGTCTGCTGTGGCGGTTTGTTTTCAAAGACACTATGTGGACGCTGGATATTCACACACACTGTGATATGGATATATATTTTTGTTGTTTCAGGGGTGTCAACCTGTTACCACCAGTCTTATTATTATTGTTATTATTGCCTGTTAATTCTTTTCCTCTCAGAGCTTCCATTACTCTTGAGTATTTTGTAGTTTCAGCTGCCTTAGGAGGGGGTCACAGATGACCCCCCCCCCCCAAAGGAAAAAAAAATCAAGACAGTTACTACAACAGAAGGTGTTCTCAAAACGCTGAGTTTGCACTTTGGGGAGGGTGTGTTGGTGCGTGAATGTGTTGGGTGGGTGTTCCGACGAGCTGGCTGTGCACATTTTTATTTTCTGTGACTGACTTTTGGGCCCCAGCGAGTGTTTACGAATTACCCAACCCCACCCCCCCTGCCACCTCCAGTGTAGGTGCCTCAGTGACTGCTCCTCCTCCTCCTCCTCTTCTTCTTTTTATTCCATCATCACCTGCCTGTAGAGGTAAAGGTCCTCCAACACCAGCCTTCTGTGGATTGTTTCTAGATACTGCTCTATTATTTTGTTCGCTTCCTTTTCCTCTGCTAATGAAATAATAAAAAAATATATCCAGATCAGAACAGAAGTGACGCCTTTTCAATGAGCAGCTGCAACGATTCGGTAATTCTTTTTTAAAGAAACCAGTTGAGCTGATGAAAGAGGAAGTGAGAGCTCAGAGCGTTACGATGGTTGAAAGAAGGGTTAGCTAGAGCGGGCTGTGAAGTGAAGTGATCCTCGGCCCGTTTCCTCTCTGAGCTCGTGTGTGTGTGTGTCATCAGCTCTGAATAAATGATTACTTCTCTGGTTTCAGGGTAGTGATTGTCAGGTAAACTCTGCTTTCTGAAAGTATCACTTTTATCCATCAGGGCGCTGACACCGCACAGAACGTTTGACTTTTTGAAACAAAGGAGACAAATAAAATAAAGTATACATTGCTGGAGTCGGCCCAGTTCTTGTGCCATGAAAAATTTAAACTCAACAAATCTCTGCATTTCAGGTAGGAACAGGACACTCGGTGCTCTCCTGGTAATGGCTAACTTCACATCCCTGTTCAAACAAGGGTGCTGTCAAAAGTGAAGTAGCAACAGTTCAGTTCCGTAAGCAGGAAATGACACATTTAACACACGCAGACTTCCACTGTCATCGTATTTAACTTGATGATAAAAATCGTACAATCTGGTTTAGAGTGCGTTGTTACAAGCTGAATGAATTTGCGTTACTGAGAAAGCGACAACACCAGTGTCTTACTTCCCTTGTGCAACCACGGAGGTTACGGTGACAGCCTGGCAAGTCTGCCCTGGGTATGCGAGTCACCCTGAGGCGCAGATCTGAGGTCGTGCCAACATTTCATTTCCAGCCATTCATTCATTTTTTTTTTTTAAATCTGCCAGCTTCACTGTAGCACTGGGATTCATGTGTTTCTGAGCCATAAGGACAAGCCCAAGAGCTCTGTGTGGTCCAGGTTTTACTCATGTTGTGGGGACCTAACATGTTCACACAGTCTCATTATGGGGACTTGTCTTTCTTACGGGGACAAAAATCAAGACCCCCATAATGCAATTCATTACATTTTTAGGCAGGTTAGGATTGGGTTAATGTTAGGTATAATTTAATGTTTATGTCCAGACTAGGTTTAGGTTAGGTCTAGGTTTAAGGTTTAGTCTAGGTTTAGGTTAATGTTCGTATAATGTTAGGTTTAGGTTTGGGTTTGGTAGTAAGTAGTAACTATGGTAAAGTTCAGAGTAAGTCTCCATGAAATTAATGTAAGTCAACGTACTGTCCCCTGAAGTCATGGAGACGTGCGTGTGTAAGGTCATTCAATGAAAGATGTGGGTGTGAGCTGTGTGACGTCACTGTGTGAAGTCAGGAGACTCTTGAAAGACGAAAGTAGTTGCCATGGGAAGTTGGTGGTTTAGGGGTGAGTAGAGTGAGTTAGTAAATGTCAGGTTGTGTCTCAAGCATAAACACACACAGGTGAAATCCTAACTCCTCTGGCTGACTCTTATGTGCTCAGCAGTCAGGTAATAATCACCCTCCAGTTTCATGAAAAGCTAAAGTATTAAATTAAACTAATAGTGTTATTCTAGCTGAGTTTTCAGGACAGTCACTGTGCAGGAATGCTCTATCTCTGTATTTGCTGTGTTTGCTCATGTGCTGTTTGTTCAGTGGCTGTTGATGTGAAGTTTGACCTGTTGCTGTGCTGAAAGCTGCGTCCAGCATGAAGGACGCGGCCCAGGCAGATAAACTCAGACACCTCGCAGACTCAACAGCCCTGTTATCTGACCCTGAACCCGGCACTGTCACTCTCAGGTCAGTTTCTTTGGAATCGGCAGCACCAGTTACAGGAATTTCCTGCACTTTCAGAGTGTGCTATTGCACTGAAAGCACTCTATTTGAATAGTCGAGGGCAGTGCCTCAGTGGTGTCAAGTGTGATCTTGTTTGCTTTTGATTTTCCGTTGTGGAAACGTGAAAACTATAAGCGCTCTCTCATTTCTCAGGAGCAATGGAAGAGTAAAAAAGGGAGAGTACTTTGAAACGGCTCCGGATGTTACATCAGGTCTGAAACACTGCACATGTCACGGGGGCCCTTGTCCAGCTGTCACTGCCCTCAGCAGCAGATGTACTGCACACTGGCTGGTGTCGGATGCTGCCAGGCTCACCTGTGGCACTCACTTAAAGGATTTAACTGTTTGCTTTGTCTTCTCTTACTTAAGCAGTTCCTGTTCTAAACCTGCCTGTTTGGAATGGGCCGTTTGCTCAGAATTATCAGAATTGTGAGTCCTTCTCAAACAGTTCTTTGACGTTGTTTGAAGAGCTTTTTATAAACAGTCTATGGTGCAGAGTGAAGTTAGAAAGTTTCCCTTCATCCTACCTGGTTTATCTGCAATGAAGACTTTATAGTTTTATAGATTTTATAGTTTATTGATATTGAACATATCGCATCTCCAAATCACACCATATTAGACACTGTGTGTACTGGGCCGCAACGACTACATGTGCCGAGTGTGAAGTCGATAAGATGAACGGCTTGCGAAATACATGTATGCGTTTCAGCATACAGACAGACAGGCGTTTGTGGGACATGTGCATGTACACGTGTTCCTGAGTAAGTAATTTCATAGACACTCATTATCTTCCTGTCGCTGTCCAATCCTACACAATGACCCTGCACCCTCACTGATGCAACTTCTCTTCCTTTCCTTCCTCTACATCATCGTCATCGTCAGCAGTCACATCAGGCCTTCAGATGTGATTCACTTGTGTTTCCTGTGACCGGTCGCCAAGTGAAAGCTGCTGTAAAAGTGCTGGATTTGAATGAAAGCAAAACTGCTTCGTTTTCTTTCTCGTTCAGTTTTAGCCCCGAGCGTTGTCATTGCCATTGTATTCTGTCTGGGTGGGGGGGGGTGGACTGGACTATTGTATGGCCTTTTGAACAGGGTAATTTCAAACAATACATAAAAATGGAGCTCATTGGCAGTTCCTCTGTCTTTTGTTTACCCTGGGCGTTCCTCTTTGACTTTAATCTCACTTCATCTCTTCATGAGTCAAAACCAGGAAACCATTGAACACAAACACAGAGGAGTCTGCTGCTCATATTTAATAAGCCATCGCATTACAACCTCTGACATGTGCTCTCTAGGAAAACCAGCTTTTACAGATGATGGCTGTGTGTCATGTCACTTTAAATCTTGTTAAAAGCAGTTTAAAAACTGTCATTATGACACATGTAACAGTCATGCACTGTAGTGAGATAGCATGATCATGTCTCTTCTCACACCTCCGGCAGTTCCTGTAGGTTTCTGCATCTATTTATGTTTATGCAACTTATTGAATGCAATGTAATAGTTACCAGAGTATGTTCACACTCTGGTATTGCTACTTGTACTTTAAAGTGAGGGATCCAAGAACATCAGCACATAACATTAGGGGGGGGGGGGGAATCACCTGATGTAAAATTTTTGAAAGGTTTGTTTATGAGTGTGGTCTGTACTTAAAAAATTAAAATACCTGTTCCTAAGAGGTTATGTTTATCAACAGTCCGCATGTTGGTTTGTTTGATAATAATCAAGATCCTGCTTAAACTACAGGATGGAATTCCATGAAACTTGGTGGAATGATGTGGTATGGGTCAGGGAAGAACCCATTGCATTTCGGTGCAGATCCAGGATTCTTTTGCACTTTCTTTAAGATTGTAAGATAGGGCAGTTTTGTATCCTCCCAATTGTCATGGATAACATGACAAAAAATAAGCCAACACACTTTTCTGCCTAATCTTGAGCAAGCAATGATTGAGCAATTCATCATAAGGTTCACATTTAATTTAGTCTTTTCTTTGTTTCATTAAAAAAAAAAAATAAAATACTGTGTCTTGTGAATACTCACAGTTGTCTTTACGGGCATTTCCTGTCTGCAACATCCACTACTGGGACACACAAAGGGTCTTCAGCACGGGGTGGAGGGGCCGGAGCTGCTAGCTCAGACAGTCTTGGTTGTCATGGGGCCCGTTTAAACAGTGTTGTAAAAGCAGCATGCACCGTGACATTCAGCTTCCAGGCAGTTGTGAGCTCGTCAGAATCTGTCGCACATTGTATTTCCCTCCCGCCTCGGACAATGTGCTAATAATTATGGGGAGCCCGAGGCCCCGTGTTCGCGTTTGGCGGGGAAGTAGTGCAGTGGGAGGGTTGTGTGCTGCAGCAATAATTCAGCCTCAGAGATGTAATTAATGGAAGCTGTACATTGAAAGTACAGCTTTTTCACATCCTTTAAAAATGGCTGAAACGGAATATTTGCTGCAGGAAATATGCAAATAGGAGCAGGTAAAGAGACGTATAAAAAGGTGCAGAGCTCATAGCCCTGTCAAGCCCCAACAGTCCCATTAAATTCAATCTAGCTCAACCAAATTTCACACACTTTCTCTATGAGTTCTCTATGCCTGTTTTTTTTTTCAGATCCATGAATTGTTCAAAACATTAAGTGTTAAGGGAAATTCCTGGGTCTGTCTGCTGATCTGGATATGCTCCAGATTTAACATGTTCCTCCCTGACCCATCATGTTTCATGGTAATACATCCAGCAGTAATACGTCCTGACGTTTTTGCATAAAAGCGAACACCAAGCCTCCACAGATGACCCCCCCCCCCCCCCCCACCCCCCCCCCCCCCCCCACCCCCCCCCCCCCCCCCCCCCCCCCCCCGCTCCATGGACTTGAGCAGCCGACACGCCCGAGCACACAATGTCCAGGTACTACAGAACCCAAGCATGAAGAGACAGGGAATCAGGAGGCCTCCAACGATTGCAACCAGTTCCTCGTTGCTTGTGTTTTGCTTCTGAAGTCAGGCCAAATTTGATATGTCATTCAGAATGAGTGTTACAGGTGAGCCGGGCAGCTTGATTTTAAACAGCTTGGACAGGTTAGAGGAAAGGTCTTTTAGAATCAGAACACTGGTGCACACTCCCAGAACTTCTGAAAATAACATGTAGGGTCAGCAAAATTTCTCATATAGCTTCCAAGGTGTTATATACACCGGATTTCTGGATTTCAGGATGCTAGGCTAGGTTAACCCCAAATTTTTCCCAATCAACCGTTGAGCTCAGACCTGATGATATTTTATAATATACAAAACTACTTTTCATCTTAGATACAGACCCAAACTGATGAATAAATTCTGAGCAGTACTTTCGTTTGTGACAGGAAGTGACATATGCTGCAACCTTCCTGTGTGACACTTGGCACGCCACAGCAACAGATGGACAAAATGAGATACAAAAAGAATATGATATGCAGCGTATAGTAGTAGAGATAAGAACAATAGACCGAGCGCCTGGTTCTAAAATAAAACAGTTAGGACGGGGGTGTAAGTATTGTTATTCTGATGCTAATTATATGTGTGTTAAACAGCTCTGTAATTACAGACTGATTTTCTGCATTGCAACAACTGAGAAATAGGAAAAGTGAGGATCCTAGAGTGTGACTGCTTCGAATACAAGCCGGGACAGCAAGAGTAAAATCATCAACATTTATATCTCACTTTATTTCCCCATTCTGAGCAGTGATAACAGATGCAACAAGTGTCTCAGCCACTCTTTAGAAAGCTGTTGTAATAAACCTGGTTGAGCCCAGGTTAAAGATTGAAATTCACACATTGTGTAATTATTAATAGGACTGCTGTGGAATTCTGTCCGACTGAACAGGGAGCCAATTATTCTCAATGCCGCTCGCTCGCTCTCTCCCTCAGGTTCCTGTTGGCAACCACCCACTTACACAAACACAGAAATAGTTATCGATACCACAACTTGCATCCAGAAATAAAGCACAACACTAAATCCAAAAATAACCCACCACGCACAGCCTCCCCCCATCAGCTCTTACTAATGACCTGTCTGAGGAGCCATCTGCTTTCTTGTCCTCATAGCTCAGCTGTGTGTGTGTGTGTGTGTGGCCTATGTGGTCATGTACATGTAAGGCAGGTTGCTGGCAGGTGCTACATGGAGCTCAGTGACTTGTGAAGGGACTCGGTGTGCTAAAAGCAATTGTCTCAGCTCACCAGTCACTGTTTAATCTGAGCTGAAGTGATCCAACTAAAAGGCCTTATGATCTATAAAAGCAGCTTCATGCACTGGGACAAGGTTTCCTGTTGTCCCGGCATTACAGGGTTCAAAAGTTCCTCTGTGTTCTATTCAGTTCTTGTGATAGATTGTCCGTCCGTTATCTTACTCTCTGAGGATAGCAGGGGGAGCTGGAGCCAATCCCTGCTGACATTGGGCGAGAGGTGGGGTACACCCTGGACAAGCCGCCAGCGTATTACAGGGCTATGATACAGAAACAAAGTCATTCACACATCTCCCAGTCTCTCATTAACCTAATCCCCACACCGCATGTCTAGAGACTGTGGGTGGAGGCCAGAGTACCCAGAGAAAACCCACGCAGAGAACACGCAAACTCCACTAAGTAAGAGGCAATAGTGCTAACCACTGCCCCAAGGCCCAACAGCACCCTTATGAAACCACCATTTAGAGTCATTAGATACTGATTTTTACTTGGATCTGCATCAAATTGCACACGCTCATATCAGTCTACTTAATATTTCATCTCCATCCATGAATTATTCTCTGCATCCTTCCATTAATTTACACGGCAATCCCTAATGTAGTTCTTGTCTAATCCTGGGAACTAAAAGACAGACAAACACACCAGGATGAAAAACCTCTTTGAAACCGAAATACTGGAACACATGCAGTGCATTTCCTTACCAACAGACTACAAAGGTTGATCTTGTCAGTCACATGTGCAACAACATAATTTGCTCCATTGTTTCTACGAGGCCGTCACATGACTTCCTTATCTCCTGCCTCTCACATGATCTCACACTTATGCACAGTGTAACTGCCACTGTTTGTAATGCCATTCACTTTCAGTGTTTTGCAACAAACCTGCTTGTGTACGCAATTAGTCCCCCCTGCAGGCGGCCACAAAATCACTGGTGGAGCCTGTTGTGTCTGTGTGAACACAGAGGAGTGTAATATGCTGAGCCATCTGCAGCATCATGTCTGCTCCATGCAGGAGACAGCCTCCCCCTCAAGTCCAGGGAGTATGTCCAAAACACACACAGACAGACACACAGACACACCCAGCATGCATGTGTGCACTCATGCATCACAGGTAGGTTACAAGCAAGGCCACACGCTCTTGCACGAGCACAAAGTGATGCCTGTGCACAGCGCACGAGGTTAGAAAAACAATGCATGACAATATGGTTTAATAATAACTGCTGTTATCCTGCTTGGTGTGCACGACTTCAAAAAGGGTTTGCTTCAGCAGTTTAGCTGTAACTACACACAGAGGAGACAGGGCTGCTAAATGACAGGAATACCTTGTCTTTGTTTGCTCGTGTCTCTATGGCAACGCCGACAAAGATGCCGCAGCAGATGGCTGTAGCACGTCTAAGTGGTCTAAATTGATCTATCTCCACTCCTTACACACCGTTCTTCTACAAATATCTGGTTTCATCTTTTGAATAATCGTCAGGTGATAATACCAGAGCGACGAGATGGGAACAGAGGCATCTACGTATAAATAGTAGGAAAAAAATGGAGTCCCATTAATCATGTGCTGTGTCCGATGGTGTACATTAATGAAATAGGCTCCTGAGCCAAAATACCAACGCATTTTGGGGATCATGCGATTATATGTGTACATACGTGTTTACAAGGGCAATTTTCTAATCTATTCATCTTCTCTGTATTTAATAATGTGATTTATTCTTTTGTTCTCATCATTGACTTTCCTCCATGTTTTTATTAAATGCATACATACACTTATCATTTGAGAATGTACAGAGACATGTGCTGTATTAGTGTCTACCATGAGATCCTCTTATATTTCAAACATGCAGGAAAAGAGTTCCTCCAAGAAATGTCCATATTTGTGTATATTCTGCACGAGAATCCACCTCTAAATTATCACCGGCCACCCCTTCTCCTGCGTTTTGCTTGACTTACAGCCTGAGAAAAGCTACATAACGATAGCAGGGGTAATGCATTCCGCATGTGCACAATTAAGGCGCAGGGTCTGATCTGCCGTGGTCTCACCAAATATGGTTTTTAGACAACTTGTGTGATGCAGCAAGGTCATTTTATACTACACACTGTGCTACAGACAGACGAGGTGCAACTTCCTTCGTAATTGGCTGCCTAGGTGCTCTCTATTCATGCAAGCGGATTAAAGAATTTATAATTATATATCTTATAAACGGTGAACACAACAGTCACTTGGCTGCAGCCACTTGCAACGCCACAGCAGCAGCAGCTCGACGTGCAGAGATCTTCACTCATGTGAATCTGTCCGGCTGATGAGGCCGTCGCAGAACAAAACTCAATCAGAACTGTCAAATCCAATTTTCTTTAATCAATCAACATCACTCTGTGTTCATAGCTTTAACTATGCTATCAGAGGACACCATGGAAAGACAGTGTATATGAAAAGCTTCCCTGTCTATTGGTGGCAGTGGGGTGATGTGATCAGGGAGACAGTTTATGAACAGATTTATTAACTCACTGCAGCTTTATGACAACAAGCATCTGCTCTGCTAAGTATCCTTAAACAAGTTGAAACAAGATGAAACAAGATGAAACCTCCTCCTGCTCTACAGCTGGACATGTGCTATGACCTCAGTGAGATAAAGAGTTCTCTATTGGGGATTGATGTTTTTCTGTTTTGTTTCTCTATTCATTGGGTCAGAGAGTTCTTTAAATTCCTGCTGAGGTGACACAAACATATAATCCCCAATGGTCTAAAGTGGATCCCTGCCCTGCTGATTGATTATGATGAGCATAAAAGAATAAAATTTTCGTTTTATGCTGACATCCAGCCAAACAAGTACCGGGAAAGACAGAAAGAAAAGCAGAGAGCAAAAGGGAGGGATGAAGGGAGAGGGAAAGAAAGGAGTGAGGAGGGTGTGACCTTAATCCTGCAGAGGGAAAGAAAGAAACATACACGCACAACACATGCACACACATCTGGTCCATCCAGTTTGTACATAGTATTGCAGAAGAAATGTAATGTGTGCTGGCAGTTAAACTTGTGACACACTCATCGAAACTTCTGAGTCAGCACTCGGGCTGGTTGATCAGTTTCTCTGTAACTGCAGTGGGCTGTACTTCATGGGTGTGGTTGTTTAGTTACTGAAGCCCATTGAGGACTCATGACTCTTTTAGGGTCATCAACTGTTTTGTACTTTTCTTTTAAATGATGTTGTGTGAAATGATTCTTTTGTCTTTGGGTCAGGGTCATCAACATTTTAAAATGATGTATTATTTAATCTGCTGTCTTTGTTTTAAATCACATTGTATTAGTTTGCCTCTTGTCTTTGGCTCTTTGTATTCTTGTTTTTATTTTTCCTCTTTGTGAGGCACTGACTGTTTTGAAAAGTAACATATAAATACACTTATTAATATCATTATTACAGTCACATCACTTTAGCTAATGTGTTAGCAAGGGCACAGCCATTTCCATTTTGAAGTTGACATCATATCTGTGAATTTGCTCAAGCTATTATTAAACTGACACTGACACAATTGTAAGCCAGTTCCACCACCATCGCCACACACTGCAAGGTCATGCACATTATTGCACGGCGCCTCTGTGTCTTCACCTGCACACAAGCCACTACACGTTCCACCACCACACCAGGACATAAAAGTAGGCTACTGTTCCAGGTGAGGGCGGCCATGCCACCGGGGAGACAGAGCAGATTCTGTTAATGACACCACAGATCTGGGTTCTGTCCAAAAAGCCTGCAGGGACGGCCTCGCTCTCTGTCTCATCAAATAACAATGAGCAGCAACAAGCGGCAGGGGTGTTGGAAGGAAAATGTGATGACACAACCGCTGTGTCTGAACCAAAGTGCAGACAACAATCCACCATGTTGGGGTAAGTAGCTCCATTTGACTAACTTTATCCTAAAACTGGAAAGATATACTTTGCAGCTGAAGTACACTGCCCTCATGTGGCTAGCACAGCACTATGAGTTAATACACACTGGGGCTCTCCCTCTCTCTTTGTGTGTGTGAGTGTGTGGAAGACCAAATGGCCCTGGCCTAATGAGGTCCTGGTTAAAGTTAGAGGTAAGGTTTTAATTGTGTTTAGGTTAAAGTTCAGGTTAGGTGTGAATTGGTCATGTTTAAGGTTCGGAAAAAGGTTTTGGTTATGCTGTCCACAATGAATGGAAGTCAATGCAAAATCCCAATAGGGTTGGCTGCACAAACCTGTGTGTCTGTCTGTGTACGTATATGTTTTTGTTACCTAGGACAGTTTCATTAGCTAAAGGCAAATATTTGTCATTTCCATTATATTAAAAGCTAAGGTTTTGGTAGCCTAGTATGTGTGTACTTGTACTGATACATTTGTGAGGACCAGTTTGAGCATAGACCTTATGGAGTGAAGACTTGGTTTTAGGGTTAGGGTAAGGTTAGAGTTAGGCTTAGGCATTTAGTTGTGATAATTAAAGTTAGTACACGAATGTGTATGTGAGTGTGTGTCTGTGTGCGCTCCAGGTATTACTCATTTGTCTGGAACTAAATCTGTTTACAAAGTCACATTATGCACCTTAGGTTAGAGTTCGGCAAGTAATAACTAATAACTGAGTGTGTGTGCGCATGTCTATCTATAGTTATGAGAGCCAATTTTGGTTCAATACCATCATTGTGAGGACATTTTGGCTGGTCCTCACAAATTCAAAGGGCTGTTTGAGGGTTAAGACTTGGTTTTAGGGTAAGAATTGGGTTTAGTTTAGGGTTTGGGATTTGGTTAGGGTAAGGGGTGGACTAGGGAATGCGTTATGTCAATGAGTCCTCAACTATAGAGAGATGTGCAAGTGTGTGTGTGTGTGTGAGAGAGAGAGAGGGGAAGAGAGGGAGAGAATGAGAGATGGACAGTGGGCTCCAGTCGGCCTACATCCGTGTCCCAACTCCCACATGAGAGGCAGACAGGGGGAAGAGCGGGTGTCTGCTCGGGGGGCGCAATGGTGACCCACATCCTGGCTTACACCACACCCCCTCCAAGCATCTCTTTACGTCAGCCTCCATAAGCACCCACGAGATCAGAGCGGCACGATTTCCACACATTAAAACGGAAACGCATCCTTGTGTCACTTTAAACGCACCAGGACGCGTTTACGTGCCGGTGGACGTGGGCACTTCCTCTGGATTTTTGAAATCCCTCATTTTACTCCATCTGTGGGAGCCAGCGTCTGCTCAAGGCTGCGTCCATGTTCGTCTCTCACAGGGGCGTTCAGACGCACAAGAGTATCTACATCTTTGATTGTTAATATCTGCTTTACTTCTGCCCAATAATAAATAGTTTCAACAGCGATACAAAAGCGTATAGTTGAATAATGGTCTTTGTAGAAGTGATTTAATCAACTATTTAAAGAAGTTTTTCGAGCGAGCACCCCTACATGAAAACGTGGTGCGCTCCACTCCCTGCCGTTAGCCGTTGTTGTATCCGATGCTACTGAACAGATTCGCCGTGGTACAAAGTCGCTCCACACTGGCACAAAACCCCGGAAAAGATGCTCCTTCACGGGACTAAAACAAGAAAACACGCCGCCAGAAGTCCCGGGAAACTTTACCGAACTGTGGGCAAACTTTGAGAGATTTTTAACCCAAATACCACTTGTCTACAGTTTGCGAGGAGTGGGTTAGCATTGTTTTATCTCACCACCACTGTTGCCATTGGACGCGGACACAGACACACATATATATTCTTTTTTTTTTAAATTCTTTTTCTTCTGGAGCAAGTCCAGTCTGATGAATTCACCGAAAAAAGACGGAGACGACGATGTGCCCGTTAAAGACCCGGTGAAATATGGCGAACTGGTCATTTTGGGGTAAGTCTCCCTTTTTGTTTTTTTTTTTAACCTGAAGCTATAGTAAGAAATGTGTGGGATGGAGAACCCCTCCATTAACCTTGGATGTGTAGCATTAGCATCGGCACAACAAACCCACAGATGTCGTGTGAGCTCAGGTTTGTTCTTGTTCAAATAAATGGCTGTTACGGTGATTTATTCGGGCTGTAAATCTTTATAGTACCAGCTCATTTATTACACACCACCGTCGTTCACCGCCGCCAGGGAGGTGTAGTAATGTTACAAACTAACTTTATCACAGGAAGCCATATCCTCTCCCCTGTGGGGGTTTCCAGCATCACGTATGCTTTGTATGTGTGAGCTACATACATGTTATAGCCATGGTACATGAGGCCACACAGATGTAGCCGCTTTTTCATCAATGGTTGTGTCGGGGGTGGTGATGGAGGGAGGGAGGGGGGGGGCTGGATTGCTCTGCCTGAAAATCCCAATGATGTCATACTATGCTGGATCTGCGATAGTGAGGCAGAGGAGGGTGATATCATGGTGTGGAGGAACATGCAGGTTGCAGTGTATGATTTAAAGCCTGTGTAGTCTGGGGCTGAAGAAGACAGCGCTTGCATCCAGATGACCATCCATGCCGAGGAGGAAGAAGCAGCAGCAGCAGGAGGAGGAGGAGGAGGAGGAATAAAGCCTCTCTACATCACCAGCAACACAGTAGGGCCGGATGTGCTGATGGCAGCCACCAGCTTCCACAGAATTTCCCACCCCTTCATCCTCCACGCTGTGCATGGTGGTCTGCAGGGACCAGAAATGCCACAACACACACACACACACACACACACACGCAGAGTCATGCAGCGCTTCCTGTGTATGCCAAAGATAACTGACCTAATGGCCTATTGCTTCCCCTTTGGCTGAACGTGGAGTTAGGAGGCTGTAGGCCGCCTGTATCAGAATACTGATTAGTCGTCCTCGCAGTCATTTGACTCTGTGAACAGAGCAGGCCTTCACACCCTCTGAAGAGGCTGAGGAAATGATCATTTGATGCAAATGTTATATTTCTAGCCATGCAAAATACACACAAGCACACCCTGCGGTTTGTGGCACGATGCTTAATGTGCCTCTTCGATTGTAGAAAAAGCATTTTGTGTTGGCTCACTTTTAAACTGTGACGATTGAGGTATGGTTTGAATGATGGCCAAAGGCTTGTGGGTTATGATAGCTATCCTCCTTGTGGGCCTACGTTTGAAAGACTGTCTGGTATTATTATTAAAGCCACATACAGTATGTTAAAAATAACTCAATCTTATCACACTGTTGGCTTTGAATATCATATTATTACTTAGGTTATCCACTATATAGATCAGATTTATTATGATTCCGTCCCTTGACCACCCTCTGTCCTCAGACATGCAGCAGGTAACTCCCAGCGTCAGAACAGGCTGTTCTCTCCTCAGCTTCCTGTCAGATGTCATGTTTTCCTGGCCCGTTTTGTGCAAGTGTGGTTTGATGATCGTATGCACCGTGTGGTCGATTGCAGCTTCAGTACGGCCATGTGATCTTTGCAGTAGCTGCCTGCCATCGCTCGTTACCTTAGTTGGCCTGGACACTGTGTACGGCGGCACTGCCCCTGTCCCAGCAGCCCCCGGCATCACTCAATCCACCTCTACCCCGTGACCCGCTCCCGTCGCCATGCAAACACCCTCTTGTCTTTGCTGGTTATCTCCCCCACACCTGTTTATCTCAGCCACAGCCCCTCTTAACAGTCTCAGTCGCATTCCTCTGCCTTACACCCAGTCCTTTCTCCGCCAGCCTCTCTGTGTTTTGCTGAGTGCTGACTTTTACAGGAGCAGCTCTCCTCGGTGCCTTGCCCTCAACAAAAATAAACCCTGTGTCGAGGGGCAGAAGGAGTGAATATTTCATATTGTGCTTTATGATGTGCACACATGCGTGATGCAGGCCATGGCTGCCCAACACACTTCACATAGCTCTTACTGTGGCCTTTTCCTCCGACCCTCATGCTCGCTGTATCTCTGCCCTTTCTCCCTCCATATCCTTTCCCTGCCCTTATCCTCATTTCATTAATTTAGCTTAAGTTTTTCTCTCTCTAATACTCAGGATAGATTCTGACTGCTTTTCTTTCTCCATCAAGGCGTTTGCCACCTTTTTGCTCTCTCTAAGCTGATTTTCTCTCCTGTGCCCTCTTATCCGTGGTCCCATTTCATATCTCATACCTTCTAACCAGAACCCTCAGAGCTCTGTCCTCATATGTCTGTCTTTACTGACCCAGTCCTCCTCTCATCAGACGGCATTTGAATTAACAGGCAGGGCAATGGAGGGAGCTGGCAGCACTGAGTCATCCTCTTTAGTTGGACTCCACATTTAATGTCAAGTACATGCAGCCTGTTTGAAGGGTTTTCCAGGTAGAATGCCCTATCATCTCACCATCACCCCACTGACTCTGCCCTGCTCTGGCCTTGTGGTTGATGTCAATGAATTCTGGCCCTGAGATCCATGGAGGTTTAGTTCATTAAAACAGTGTAATGCCAATAAACTTCTCTTAGACACACAAACAGACTTTTACTAACAAAATATACTAGTGAAACCGAAGTCAATAATAAACGTCATAAAAGTCATGTTATTGTACGAAAGATATGGGCAAAAGCATTTGCTTCGGCTAAATACAGCAAACTATTATTTTAATTCTTAATTAATCAGCCTTATTTTTTTCCTATTTATTGTTTACATTGTTTGGTGTATACAACATCAACAACAGTTGAATATGAACCACAACACTGAAAAGGCGGTCAGAGAGTACCTCCCCCCTTTAATCATATCTGCTCCAAAAGGGAATGGATTTCTCCTTCACCCATGCCCCACCCATATCGGTTTAGTAGTTGTTAAAAAACTCAAACTATTTACCTTTTTAAAGAGCTGGATCTAATACTTTGCCTAAAAATGCCTTTATCTGATAAACTGCAAATGACATAATATACTAATAATTTCAACCTTAGTTCAGATGAATAATTCTTATTTTATTGGGTTTCAACTTTACCAATAAGTAGTGAGTTTATTCTGTTGTCGGATGATCAGATTAATGTCTAAACAACTCACCAGAGCCAAGAGTCATGTCTTAAAACTAATATAATATAAACTGTCCAGCAGCACAAAACTCAATGTATCAGATTTTTGATGAAACAAATGAAGAAAGGCTTGGGTGTTTTTTTGGCATTCGACCATAACATTATTGGCATTTAATGAACAAATTCATCAAATATAAAAAATCTGTCACAGAATGATTTTCTTTTTAAAGACAGTTTAATGAATCAAACAGTTTCAGAGCTACATGGTACAAACATAGTAGAGCAGGCTGTGGCTATGTCAGCCCACGCTGCTGCAGGACTGACTGACTCAGAACAGAGCCAAACCAGATGCCCTCTGATCTGATGCAGTTTGAAGGCCAGTAAAACCAGTTATTGTCCCTCCTAAAGTCTTCTTGCCTGCGGGGTATCTGCTGAATAGTTTTAATAAAGACCATGTCCTGCTGATTAGTCAGAAGCCGAAAACCAGAATACTGCTTCCTGTGTCAGCCCAGACTAAAAATTTGGTTTTAACACGGCTTAAAAAAAAAAGGACAATGTCCAGATTTCAGTTAGCTCTGACGTTAGAATGAAGTTAACATGATAATTACACAGTAATTTGAATAATAAATATGAGAATATATTCATGTTGGATATTAAAAGCCTCTGTCTAGAAAACATTATTTACCACTCCTAAAACTCTTTATGTCCAAACTAGAACACGTAATCAAAGCTGCACCGTTAATTGTAATGTGTGATTGTGTTTATAAAGTTATTCAAGCTTGCTGAAAATGCTTTTCATTTTAAATAGAAGTTAAACAACAAGCTTGCGCCACTTTTTTCAGTATGCAAACAAGATCACTGTGTTTGTCCTACCATGAGGCATTCTCCATGAAACAAGATGAATGTGTGAACTTGTGTACATGTTGTCTCTGAGTTGTATTCTGGTCTCATCTGGTTCATTTGGGTGTGATGTCCTCATTTCCGTCCTGTGCTTTGTCTTTCCGCAGGTACAATGGTTCTCTTCCAAGCGGAGACCGGGGGCGCAGAAAGAGTCGCTTCGCTCTGTACCGAAGGGCCAAGGCCAACGGTGTCAAGCCCAGCGCGGTGCACATCCTCAACACGCCACAGGACAGCAAGGTACATGTGTGTTTGCTGTGTTTTTTATCAGCGTGAAGAATTCCTTTCCTTCCTGTGACTCCCTAGTCTTTCCTAAATGGGCCAGAGGAAGGGTGACTCAGCATGATGACTGGTGTGTGTGGTCTGCCACTCTCTGTTGTGTATGTGTGTGCGTGTATGTCTGCATCCATAGATGGGGACAGAGAGAAATAGTTTAAGACGGGTTTTACCATCATGTGCTCGTTGTGACATGCTACTACCACATTTAACATAACATGACTTTGTTTTACAATTATGAATTGACCGTGTTTTATTGATCTTCATTTTAGTTTTTCTTGGAGTGTGTGGATTGTGAAGAGATAAAAGACTGTTCCAGAAGATGCGCTCATCCACTCATCCTGCTTGCTGTTGTTGTTGTTGTTGCAGGCCGTACACAGCAGGGGGCAGCACAGCATTTCTTTCACTCTGTCCCGTAATCAGACAGTGGTGGTGGAGTACTGTCATGACAACAACACAGACATGTTCCAGGTAACACATTGAGAAACTCAAAACAACAGGGTCAAATGTTTCGATACAACATTCTTGAATAATGGTCGCTACGGTAGCTATAAAAATTATCTCAAATTTGTCTGTTTTTCCTCCCAAAATATGCTGTTATGTAATCTCATCAAAGCAGTTGTTGTTGTCAGTAGATTATTTTGGTTCAGATCTAGTAAGAAGTAAAAATAAAATCTCCATGAAAGTCTATTTTTATACACCAGGTTTTGCTCATATACTAGTATCACAGATTTATTTTGTTTTCAGAAAACAATGAATCTTTTAATCAAGTTACCCACATCATTAAAAGCCACGTTCATCATCAACAGTATATTAATAGACAGTACACCACTTTTCGGAATATCACTTCAATCATCATTTGTTTTGATATTTGTTATTCACAAAGCTCTTCTGTGTCTGCCCCCGCAGATCGGACGCTCCACAGAAAGTCCCATCGACTTTGTGGTGACAGACACCTCCGGAGGGGGGAAGGAGGGGGAGGACCCCTCCATTGCTCCCAGCACGATCTCGCGTTTTGCCTGCAGAGTCGTGTGCGAACGCAACCCACCCTACACTGCGCGCATTTACGCCGCAGGCTTCGACTCCTCCAAAAATATCTTCCTAGGAGTGAGTACACTGATATTCCAGCCAATAGAGGTGTCTGATAAGAGGTGTATTTTTGGAATCAGGATTGTAGCTGTTCGAAGTATTGACAAACTAGGTGTGTGTTTCAATAGGTGGTTCACAATCTACGGTTCTTGACCACTTTGGGACACAGAGGGGGGCTTGGGATATAATTTCTGTAAATCAATTACAATTTAAAACCATTTTTAATGGACTATTTTAGCCATAATTGCTATAAAAGAAAAAAAGTAGTATTTCAATGCAAGATAAAACCATGCAAATAAAAATATTTATCAACCGTATGATATTCTTTGTGCCTGTGACCCCTGAGGTGATTATAAGATAGTAGTCATACCGTCAGTTGCAGCAGGTTAATTTACAGCACCATACGATATATTAAAACAGAACTTTTTGCGAACTAGCTCAAATCAATATCCTCTGGGATGATGGGGGTCCTAAGTGTCTGGGGTCAGGGGCTAAAACGTTTTGGAACCTCTGAGCTAAAACAAACGTTACATGACATCATGTATCATTTATACATCCTCACGTCTGTGCCAACACAGGAAAAAGCAACCAAATGGAAAAACCCTGATGGACACATGGACGGTTTGACCACCAACGGGGTGCTAGTGATGCATCCAGAGGGGTTTCCAGAGGAGCCGAAGCAGGGGCTGTGGAGGGAGATCTCTGTCTGCGGTGATGTCTACGCCCTTAGGGAGACACGCTCTGGGCCCAGCCGGGGCAAACTGGTGAGTCACCACTGTTTAGGTTGCCACGTCCGTATCGCTTTTTGACCCCATGAAGGTTGTGTGAGGTTTATTTTTGGTTTGTGTATCCAGGCAGAGGGAGAGAGCAGCGCACTACGAGACGGTTCCCTGGTTGACCTGTGTGGTGCCACCCTGCTGTGGCGTACAGGCGAGGGGCTCATGCGTGCACCCACCCTACGTCACCTGGAAGCACTTCGACAGGAGCTTAATGCGTCCCGGCCCCAGTGTCCTGTCGGCCTCAGCACACTGGCCTTCCCCAGCCTGCCACGCAGCCACAGGTCAATCTTTAGTGCTTGTTCATACAATGGATTGTGTTTTATCTTCATGTCTAAAGTACTAACTACTACTGACAAAAAACATTGATGTTTTACTGTAGCCTTGAAGAACGTCAACCCTGGGTCTACCTCACTTGCGGCCATGTCCATGGACGCCACGACTGGGGCCAGAGATCTGAGAGGGAGGAGCAACCAGGGGAGGGCGAGGGCTCTACAACCCGCCGAGAATGTCCCCTGTGCAGGAGTGTGGGTCCCTACGTGCCCCTGTGGCTGGGCTGTGAGCCTGCTGTGTATGTTGATGCCGGCTCTCCTACTCACGGTTTTGTTCCATGTGGTCACGTCTGCTCAGAGAAGACAGTCAGGTACTGGGCAGAGACCCCACTGCCCCATGGGACCCACGCCTTCAGACCTGTCTGCCCCTTCTGCTCAAGTGCCCTCAGCTCCCCCGGCTGGACGCGGCTCATCTTCCAGGGACCCATCGACTAGTCGCCACAGCAACCACTATAACAACAACCATTCATGTCACAAATATTGGTCAGTATGGAAAGGTAATTAAGTTGGAGTGCTTGACGTCATTTTCGCGTTATTAAAGCATATGTGTTCTGTAGTCAGTATTCAACGTTGTCAGTGAACGCAGCTCCAAGCTGAAGAATCCTGTGTCTTGTTTATCCTTCAGTCGCTGTTAATTGGTATACGATGATCAGGATAGTGGCAGAATAATCCATACTGTCATGTGAACAGTATTTATTCTGAAATACCTGATGTCCTCTTCTCTGTTATTCAAGAGTCTGCTGGTTTTTATTTCAGACCAACGCCTCACAAGCCGATTTACCAGGAAACCTGTCTGAAAATACACACAAGAGCTTGAAGTCCACCTTTTAGGTTTTGGGTGAAGTGTCTCACTCGGTGAAACATGAATTCTGACACGGTACTCTCCAATTTCAGATTTAATATGCAACCACTTTCACCTTCATTTGCACTTGTTTGCATTCTGACTTCCTCGCTAACCTGAATGGCCAGTTGGTTAATATTAATAGCTGCACTCAACAGGCTGTATAATAAGTACCTGTGTTAAATGAATGAGGGATCAAAGGTTGTTCCATGAAGCGGTAATGATTAACCACTTTTAAAATCATTGTTTGTATTCAAATATCCATTTAGTGTGACACCTATGCACAGGCCCACGATAAACGAGACCCCCTGTTTACCATTAGCTTGGAGTTAGAAACCTGCAGACTCTTTGATTAGCACTGAAGCACCAGAGGGAGCTCTTCATGCTATGTAAGGACAAGTCTTATCCAGATTATCGAGCAGACAAAGGATAAACAAGGGCTGGGAATAAAACTGGGTAAACGGCACTTCATAACCCCCTAAAGCAATAAAAGCACTCCCATAGATAAGCTAAATGTTGTGCTATGTTTAGCCAAGTGTTGTGTCAGCGCTGGTCACATATAACAAGGCTGAAATGGTTTCCAGGTTAAGGGCTCAACCAGAGGCGTGTTCAACACCACAATTCATTTTATTTCTACATGAGGTCGTAGACCAGGTAACCAGGTATCTTAGTAAGTGTGATGTAACCAAAGGCTGACATTTTAAACACGAGCAATTGAATCAGTGAAAAAAATATATTTTTAAATCATTTTAAATGCATCCAGTAGGGGGGGCCATGGATCTAGTGATAGAGCATGATGGCCTGCAGGGCTGTCGGTTTGATCCTCGGCTCCCCTGAACCCAGGTTGTGTCAGGAACGGCACAAAGCTCATGCCAAATCACATATGTGGATGGTGTTCGATCCACTGTGGCAACCCCATCCATTCAAGTACATGAAGCAGCCACATCGTGCCGACAGAAATCAGGACAAGTCATCACATACAAGCATTTAGGATTGTTAAATGAAATTGAACACACTTCTGGTTACTGAATTCTGATTAACTGCGTTAGTGTGACGGAGCGTCTGAGCGGTTTGACCTTGCATAACCTCAAAAGAAAACCTTTTGTTTTGTTTTGTTTGTTTATTTCAAAGAAAACTTATTTTGTTAGGAAATGGGGAGGGGATTTAACCGGGTAAGCGGGGAGGAATTCTTTTAGATGTTCAGTGTTAAAATGAAAAAAACAATACTATTTTTCTAACAGATAATTGGTTTGAGTTAACCGTTGTTACTCAGTGTAAGCAAAGTTCTGTATGTTTCCGAATATTATCGTGTGGTAGATGTAGGAGAGCTTGTGAGTGAGAAAAAAACGTTGCCAACACTGTGTCCGACACACACACGTTAACACACTGCTACCATAAAACATTGCCCAGACAATGAATGTAGCCAAATACTCAGGCTATGTTAAGCCTTCCCTGGTGCTCATATTGAATGGTCTATATTGTGATACTATTTTTGTAACTGAATATTATGGTGTAGCCTGGTGAACTAGCTCAAAAGAGTCTGATGATTTCAATAATAGCCTCAAGTGTGGAAGACGTATAATTGATAACACACACACACTCGTGGAATTTGTGTCTCGCTTGCATGTGCTGAACGTACACATACAGTATGTACACTACACAGACACGTACTCCAAAAACTTTGCACGGTGGATTGCCAACCTGTTATTCACGCTCAGAGGGTTTGTTGCAGACCAAGATGTCTTCCACGTACTCAGCTGTCAAAACGGCAGCATTTTAGTTTAGGGGTTATATTCTTTTTATTTTTTGTATTTTTTGGAAGACGTCTTTTCAAAGAAACAAAGACAGAGAGCCTGAGAACAAAAACCTCATACTTGATAGATGTGTGACATTTGTGAATGAGAACCATCAAATCCCACTTTGTACTACTATGCTAATATTTTCCACCAAAATCAATTCACTGCAGAGGGATGTCCACGTCAACGTGTGTTTACATTTTGTATTTAGACCAGGCTGTAAATAAAGATGGATGACGTGTCTCCACATCCTTCCAATTTCCAGAAACGGAGCCAAAACACCCTGTGTATGAACGCCGGCTTTCTTTGCATTTGGAGCCAGAGTCTGCGTAGTAGCGAGTTATGGTGTCGAGGTCGATTTGTGCACTTGACCAATCGTGAGTCAGTTTATCTGTATGGTCACACACAAGTGAACATTTCAGAGATGAACTTTTGAATCCAGTTCACTTCAAACCTGTGTGAGTGAGAGGGTAATAAAAACATTAGCTCACCTCACTTATATATGTGTGACCAGACCCATATAATACGATCAAGGTGCTTTGGCTTCACTTTTGGGGAGCTGTCATGCCGTCCATCTTTATATTCAGTCTGATTTCAGACGATAGTGGCACAACTCACGCTACCAAGAGTTCCCAGAAAACTGTATTTTCCATGTGAAGTCTAAATACAAGATTTAAGCTCAGCTGAATGCGGTGGACAACTGACGCAGTGTTGATAATTACTGTCGCTCAGGATTGGTGATTTCAGATTCACGGCGGGCAACGCCCGAAGGTAGAAGACACTTTGAGACGAAATGTTAAATAACAGCGAGATTCATACTGTTTAGCAGAACCGATGTGAGAAGAGGATAGAGAGAGAGAGAGAAGATCACCACATGTCCAGGTTCAGTCACATACGGGTCTTACTGCAGTACAAGGCAATGAAAACAACTCGATCAGCTGCCCTTTACTACGCACGCCAAATCCAGTGAATCCTGCTTTTGAAGATGATGTATACAACAGTTAGTGTAACACATTGGCATGTGGATGGGAGAAGCGTTGCAGCACCCTCATTGGCTTCTTGTTTAGCTCACTCTTCTTTCACTTCTCCTTTGCTCTATTCTTTTATTCAAACCCTCTGTGGGTTACAGGTGTCCATATGCAATTTCCCTTTTTTTAAATTTGTTTTTAGAATTTAGTGAAAGAGTCTGACGCATATTGTATTTTAGCGCGGCATCAGGTTGTTTAACACCACCAGTAACATCATTAGCTCGTCCCTAACTTTCTGTTGTTTTATTATATCTATCGATTGACCTTCATGCCACATGATTAAACCTCATTCTCCTCAACTGAGTAGCTGACACTTCTTCTACAGGGCAAAACCTCACAGTTAACAATGCATTCCTTTAAATACATCTGTGTTTTGTACAGCTATTTTCTATTATTTTATATCATATTCTCCTGTAATTGTCCGGTGCACAGACAATCGCTATACACATGTCAATAAACCTGTTAAAAAGTTGAACCTGCTCTGTCTGTTTTGTCGCTATAATAATATACATTTAGTTGTGTTTAAATGATGCCAAAAGCAAAGTGCACTTCTATCCCAGCAGGGGGCGCTCTCTACCAGCTCCGAGACTGACTGCAGGCCCACTGATGAGGTTGCTTTGAGTTGCATCACCTCTTTACAATAATCAAGCGTTGTAATGAGCAGTTTTGGCAGTCGCACATGTGATTTGACACCTCGCAGAAGAATCCAGGATGAAAGAGCTGCTGAGAGCGACGCTGCTCGCAAGTCTGTTCAGGAATTGTTTCACTGCAGTAGAGGGTTTTTTACTCTTTCAACGATTATGAAGCTTATTCCAGGGGTGTCTCACTTACAGATTACATTTAATCTTTTCTGAAGCAGAGGAGGGAGAAAAGTAAAAGCACGCTGAAACTATAGATGAGACTTTAAACAAAGTTAATTAGAATACGTTGTGTTATGTTGAACATGTTTTTATTTAACATGGTTTTCCAGTGAGGACAATGCAAAGCAGGCACATGCCCAGGGCTCTGGAGCCAGTGGAGGCCCTTAACATTTATTATTAGTATTAGCATTAGTACTTTGGGAAAGGAGGTTGTATGATTATAAAATTGTTTGAATATTTTCTAAATTAGCAGATTATAGATCATATTAGACTTTATCTGATGTTTCATGTCCTGTTAACTTGTCATAATGAATATAATATCAATGTGATAAATGCTTTGTGGTTGCAGGTTTCCCCATTGGGCACACTCAGTGCACGTGTAATATCTGCATGTGAGAGTAGGGGGGTCTGTGTAAAGTTTGGGTCCAGACCTCATGGTTATGATGATCTCGACCCCCCCCCCCCCCCCCCTTTTCTGTTTGTTTGTTGGTTTGTATGTTTTTAAGATTTAAAAAAACAACTGAAGGGATTTCAACAGAACCTGGTGGAGGGATGCGAAGGGAATTCAAGACTTCTCAGGTAATAATCTGGTATATTTTGGAAATTGATGTCTATTGTATGTGATATTTGATGCAGCTTGATTGAATTGAAGGGGACTGTTGGGCCTTGGCAGAGGTCTGTGCTCTAAACTGAGCCCCATCGTAGTAATGAGGAAGAAACTCTTGATATTGTAACAGAGGGCAGAGAGACTGGCTGGTTGAACCCCGAAACACTGGTGTTGTTTAACAGGTTCATCTTGACGTCAGTGCTGGATTACACCTCGGCCCTGGTCCCAAAAGCCCCAGGTTCAGTTTACGGGAGTACCATGAGTTGTAACTTTGTACGACTAAAGCATTAGATCACCTGACATGACAGAGACCTGGCCACATCTCAGAGCTGCACTGCATCTGTAGCACTTCCACTGACACTTCAAGCACTCATCGTGTTATACAGGCAGGAGAATCAAGGTCTGGCAACTGATATGCTGGAGGGAGGGACTGTGTGAAGACTGGGAAATAGGACACTGATACTTCCTGGTGAGGTGACACATTCAAAGATAAAGCCGACGGCTGGGTTGCTTCATCTCTTAATATCCAGGACTTGTCTTGAGGAGGGGTCTTGTGTCAGAATCCGTTCAGAAGACCATAATGGTAATTTCAGGTGATACTGTGTTCGAATGATGTGTTTCTAAATTGATTTGTGTCAAATCAGATTATCACAGTGTGAACTCAGGACTGTGCAACAAACCACCTTTAGGAAATATAGTGCATTCTGCACAGTGTGGAAAGGAGCAGGAGCCCGGCAGTTCTCTCTCTCGCCCTGCGGCTCCCATGCAGGTTTACACGGCCATGCTCAGTGTGTGTGAGAGTGTGTGTCAGGGGACGTGGCATAGATGCCGGAGGCAGGGTTTAAGCAGTACAGTTGAATTTTCTCTGGAGGGATTTGTAGGTTTTGATCCCAGCTAATTAATGTGAAACCCTCAATGGGAGTTATGATATACGTGACTGTGGAGTTTGAAGATGACTCTCCTGTGAGTGTGTGTGTGTGTGTGTGTTCGTGCGTACAAATTTGTGCACTTGTGGACCATGTGAAAGCATCTGAACTAATGTGTGCGTGTGTGTGTGCGTGTGTGTGTGTGTGTGTGTGTGTGTGTGTGTGTGTGTGTGTGTGTGTGTGTGTGTGTGTGTGTGTGTGTGTGTGTGCGTGTGTGCGTGTGTGTGTGTGCGTGTGTGTGCGTGTGTGTGTTAATCAGTGTCTCTGAAATCTGTCCCCTCTGAGGACTCCCTCTGAAGGTAGCAGGGGGTATTCCCACCATTGTTCCACCAATCCACCCATTAACTACAAACACTGGGAAAGTTTAATTAAGCCGAGGCCACAGACGATTAATTAACTTGAAGACTTTCACTTCTTTTTTCTCTTCCCTTACACACTCTCGCTATAAGTCACCGAGCCATGGAAAGTGTTAATTTAGCCACATAATTTACAAATCCAATTAAAGCCAATATTAAGGCACCACAAGCTGCTGTCCTGTGTTCTCCAGTCTGAGAACATTCTTCTCTTTTGTGGCTCGACGAGCGGTGGATGCCAGCGCACGTAAGCCGAGCAGAAAGTATTAAACAGGGGTTAAGAGTTGTAATAAGTTTGATTATTTTATGGAGTTTATTATGCTGTGTTATCCTGTTAGGGAGGTGATGTTGTGGCAGCGGGATGTGTAATCCGGACCCTCTCCCGCTCTGCTGTCGTCACATGTCACAGTTTAGTGAAGGGAGGGCCCCGACCTGGATGTGGCTGAGTGAGAACACGAAATGGGTCTCAACACCTGCCACACGCAGCAGGAATATACGACAGCATCCTCCGCACTGTGGAAGTCATGTGCAGCTGATGTTTCAGGTTATTCACTCTGTCTTCTGTCAAACCACTAATCCCCGTAGACACTACATTATTTCAGCCATTTACTCTGAATGTCATATACAACAGTACTAATGCTGAGTGACACTGAGGTCACATCCTCTGTGGTTTTTCTGCTAATTCTTCAGTTTTAGTGACCTGACCTGACTTTACATCCCATAGTTTTAAAATAACTGCACATGGAGTGTTTTTAGGCTTTGATATTTCAAATTTGACAACTTATAGGCCAATAACTACAGAGTTCAATACCTTGAAAAAGAAAATACTTCACCAACTTTTACTGCAATGACATATAAATTCAAAATAAATAAATCAATTGTGTTCATATAACTTCTTTGCAGCATATAAACGTTCATTCATTTTATGCAGCAATAGCAGTCTAAACGTGAAAGGAATAAAAAAAACACTAAACACAAAAGTTATAATTATTAGAAATGAAAACTCTAAATATTACAATGGAATTAGAGACTTGTTTTATGTGAGATTATAATCATCATCTGAGGGATGAATCTTTAAAATAATCCCCAAAAATTGACAAAAAAGGTGGAAATCTGCATATCACTCGACAAACATGCGGAAATTTATATTTTTTGTGATTGACGTAAGCGGATCCTTTAATTATGATTTAATCTTATTTATATGAATATGATATTAAGGCATCTTTCATCTGGACATTACATATTACCATATTGTGATGGGCTAACACCGAGAGCAGTTTACATTAATATTAAATTATTTGTCGGCGCTAATATAAGACAGAGCTTAAAAATTCTACAATTTTAGCAAATTGCAAAAAATAACACATTACCATTTTTTTCCCAGATGCATTTACAGATTTTACCATAACCTTCTCCTGTGTCATGAATTCTCCAGTTAATAGCATGTATATGTGTATGTTATGAATAGGAAACCTCCGCCCCAGTTGAGCTTCCTCTAACCTCTGATGAAACTATTATTTCGACCTCTTAACAGAAGCAATATGTTAAAATATCTTCAGAAGGTTTAGCTCCCTACTCTTTTACTTGTTTTGTTTCCTAAATGATCACATTCTGCTGTGGTAGCGTGTGGTAGCGTTCCTACAGACATCATCTTTTGTCATGTTGTGGTTTTTCAGACTCTTGCAGCTGAGAAATGTTGTTATTTCGCATTTGGCCTCCTTTGTCCCAGTTCATACTGGTCATTCTTTTTCTCCCATTGGATTCAAGTGACCTTTCGTTTGCCTTTCTGTTTCTATGTTGTCATTTCTTTTTCCACTCTGGCTCCTGTTTGGTTTGAAACTGATCCTATTTGTCTCTTCGTGTTCCTCATATTGATGGTGCTGATGCTCCTGCAGCGTCGTCCCCCTGCTGCTAAATGAATGTAGGCCAACTCTGTCTGTTTCCCTCGCTGGCGTTGCTCTCGTCGCTCACAGTCGGCGTGACCAATACCAGCCCGGAGGAAGCATCGCCGTAATTCCCTGTAAATGGCAACTAATGAAGATGGTATTTCCCCTCATTACTTTGCGTCTTGCAGGAGGGGCCGGGCCGTGAGAAGGGGGCTTGTTTGATGCACAGTTTATTTCACTCTCTGCTCTGTGTTCACGAGGAGTGAAGGGTTCCTCTCCTCTTCTTTCTCCTCACCGGTCAGGGATGAGCACTCTCCTCTCACGGCTGCTTCAAGCACACACTCAATTATCACTGCATGGTAGGTGAGAGCCGTTTTTGAAAACATTTCTCATTACACCTTATCACTGGGGCACAGAGGGGGGGCAACACAGAGCAAATTAGAGAGGGGGGGGTGAATGGGAGACGGGGAGCGGGCGACTGGAAACATCAAAGTGTTCCCGCTCTGTTTAAATTGAGTGATCTTGTGTGAAAGATCCCCACTACATAAAGATTAAACCCCCTCCCCACCCCCATCACATACAGCTAATATCACACACCCGCATACCCTTGAATTTATGTGTCAAGGTTTAATAAGGATGAGGATACTGGGCCGGGGGGGGTGCTGCAAATGGACGTGTGTGTACATGTGCAGTGGGGTCCAAAGGTCTAGGACCACTACACCTATTATGTAGGAATGTGTGTGTGTGTGAGAGAGAGAGAGAGAGCGAGGAGGGGGATGACAACACAAGCAGGTAGAGATCACACAGCGAGAGAGGCTCAGTTTCATCTCAGACCAAGGAACTGACGTGTTACAAATCCCAACAGCAGCACTGAACAGACCTGCCAGCTCTCGTCAGGAAAACACTCTCACACACACACACACACACACACACACACACACACACACACACACACACACACGCAAAGGGAGAGAGAGAGTGGCAGGGAGTCTGTGTGAGAGTTGAGCTGTTGCCTATTTTCTGCCAGTTTCATCATGTCCTTTAGCTAAAGGCATATTTTGGTCATTTTCAATAGACTGACAGTTGAGGTTGTGGTATCAAGGCCTAGAGTGTGTGCGTGCATGCATACGTGCGTGTGATGTTTATTTTGTTTATATTTATTTCATGTCCTGTTTTTCTTCAAGTTACCGTATGTATGAGTTTTTGTGTGTGTGTTTTTGTGTTTATGTGTATGTGTGAGATTTTGTGTATGCGTGTGTCTGTGTATGATGTTTATTTGGCTTATGTTCATGTCATTTCTTGCCCATCTTCATATGTGTGTAAGTGTGTGTAGGTGACTGCATGTGTGTGTGTGGGCGTGAGCATTAATTTTGCTCATGTTTATTTAATTTCCTGTTCATCTTCAGGAGTGTGTATGCATATATATATATATAGTTGTTTATGCCTGTTGTCTGCAGTATGTGAAAAGCCTTGTGTGCATCTTCCCCAAGTTGTGTTTCAGAATGTGTGTGTGTGTGTGTGTCTGCTCAATCCCACCCAGTGGATTAGTGACGTCGGTGGTGGAGCTCACCCTCTCCCTCTGATAAGGCCACGCGCTGCTGCCTCCCGCTCTCTGCTCCCCGCGCTCAATTTCAGATAGTGCTAATGGAATCTGTCCCGCGCGATTGTAATGCAAGCGAGACTCATTTTCCAAGGAGCTTGGAGCTGTCAGCTTGGCAGGACTGTGGAGGGGAGAGCCAACGAAGAGAGGGTTGATGGGAGGACGAGAGGAAGGAGAGGATGATGATTAGGGTGTGTGTGTGTGTGTGTGTGTAAGAATGTGTGTGAGGTGTGTGTAAGAATGTGTGTGTGTGTGTGTGTGTGTGTGTGTGTGTGTCTCTAATGTGTGTTTTGGTAGGCCTCCTCCCTCCTATGAAGAAGCTGGAGCGTTGTGTCCCACACGTTGCACAGCATGATCATTCCTGCACACACATGCACAAACACACACATGTCCAGGTTACATAAGGTAAACGTCACAGCAGAGTAACATTCCATCAGTAGAAAGTTTTCTATAAGTAAGACAATGGGCTGGCATTAGTTGTATCAAACCCTTTTAAGTTCAAAATGTATATGTGACAAACTAAAGCTCGAGTGTTCGCTCTCAAGCTTTTTCCCTTCAGCAGTAGATGGAGCTCAGCTTACTCCGTCTGTCATGGGAATAAAAAGAAGTTCCAAAACACAAGAAGACACAAACACGATTAAGTAAACCTGCCATTGAAGTGTGTACATGTGACTGACCACTGTTTAGATAAAACTGTACCAACTAGGCTGTGTTGGTGAGGCCAGTGCAGCTTGAGTTTAACAGAACTGATTGAGAAAGAGGCTCAAGGGGAGAGATTGTGTATTTTAGTGTGGATTCATTTGACTTGCTTTTGAAACATATGTCAAATGTCTACATGTTAAAGCTAGGGTAGGTAATCATGGAAAAGCCAACAAGAGCAGGCTGCAAAAAAATGCAGCGGTGCATCCCACTCCCTCTCGTTCAGTCCGAAAAGGAATGATTGGCCCACAGACCAAAGGACTTTATTTATTGGTGGCTCTCAGGATGTTGAGAGGATTTCAACAAAGATGATAAAATGTTCTTCAGAGACAAATTAACAAACCCCTCTAATTGAGACAATCAACGCAAAACTTACAACCATTTCAAAACTTAGCAAATTACATGCAAAACATTTTTTAGGACCTTATTTAAAGGTTGCTAATTGATCTTTACAGTTTTGTTGTTACACCATCAACGTCATCACTTCAGCGTCTACAGAGTTTATTCGATTCGTATTTTAAGCAAAGTGTCGTATGGATAAAAGTCTGAATCAGAATTTTCTGATCTGACGTGGGACTTTTTCTCAGCATGGCTGTGTGTGTGTTTGAAGGTGAGATTTACTTTATTTATATTGCATGTGACTGTGTTATAAACCACCTGCAGGTGGCAGTGTTTGCATGGCGAACAGTGTAAGAGCACAGACACCTTCTCCTCACTGGACTTCCTCCTCCTCCTCCTCCTCAGTCTGACCCTCCACTGCATTTTGTCCCCTTCGCTCAACCTTTACTATTCAGTCACTACTTATTTATAACGTTAGCTTTCAGAAATCCACCCACAGCCTCACGTGACTCCGCCCAGAAAGAGTCGTGTTGAACACTGCGTAACATCTTCCTGTTGTGAGCAATTTCCTGGATTTAGTTTCTAGTTATAATTATTGGAATAAACAGTGTTTTTTCCATCAGGTCACTGTGTGCTGCTCTTCCTCTCTCTACCCCAATCTCCTCTCGCTCAGTTCGGGGCGAAGGGGAGGAAATACCAATTTGGCAGTGTTACAGTGGATTACAGCTGTGGTGGTCATCTTTAATCTGAGACAGACTGCCCTGCCCCGTCTCTCGTCCTGTCACCCTGTCCCGTCCCATGAAGCACTGCTGGAGCTGATTAGACCCTTTAAAAATAAATAAATTAAATAAATAAACGGGCAACCTAAATCTCACAGCCAGGGCTTTGCGCAGCCTGAGCCCCCATTAATGGTACTCTACCCCCTGGGCAGAGTTTAGCGTCAACAGACCCTCTCCTTCTGCAGGGGTGGAGGAGGGTGTCCATCACTAGCATGGATGTCTATAGCACTTTCTATCAGGGAGGGGTCCAGAGTATTTTGATACAAGGAAATAATGCGTCGAGAAGTTCATCAAGGGTCTGACCTGCAAGTGAAGAGCATAACAACCTTTTAATGGACTGAAATCCTGCATTATTCGGCCTGCGTGAGGGGACATATAGGTCTGTCCCCACACACACACACACTCTCACAAACAGTGTCGCACACATGCAAAAGAGCATATGCTTAATCACCACTGGAGTTTCCCAGGAAATAAAAAAAGCTGCCGTGGATTAAATCCTTCGAGCTGAACATTAGAGAAGTGCAGAGTTCAGCTCTTACAGGAAAAAAAAAAGAAAAGGCAAATCATTATCTTCCAGGGGGAGAGAGAGAGAGGGGAAGAATCAGAGGTGGAAGGCGGCAGACTGTGATAGTGAGGAAGAAAGGCGTCACGTTGCGAGGAAGACAGACTGATAAAAGGAAAACGAAGCCATCGGCAGAGGAGGAGAGAAAAGGGCCCCACAAATTGGCAAAGGGAAATCAGGGTCTCTCTCTGCTTTGCATTTCATTTACATGGCTGGCCATATCGACCAATCGGATTGGGAGCAGGGCCCGTGGCTTAGGAAGGCGAATAAAGACTCCAAATGCCTTCACTGCTCTCATCCCTCTCTCTCATAATACCCTGTCTGCCCTTCTTTTCTCTCGCTCCCTCTCTCTCTTCCTTTTTTTTTCCCTCTCCTCGCTGTCATAATACCCTTTCTCTCCCCATTCTCTCCTCTCTGGCGTGGCACTCTAAGTAGATCCTGTCCGATGTGATAGTGGGATGAGGAGAGGTGAGGAGGAGGAGGGGGTGCCACCCACGGAAAAACTAGAAAGAGTAGGAGAATGTGTGCGTGTGTGTGTGTGTGTCTGGAGGAGGGGTTAGATATGAGTGTATGTGCACATATTTAGTGTTTGTTTTTTGATACCAACCATAAGTAGTAGATGTGTATTATAATATTTGTAGCTGTTTGTGTTGTGGTTGTTTGGGGAGTATTGTCTCACCTGCATGACACACACATACACACATACACACACATACACACACAGGCATGCACATGTGGGTGGAGCAGTGTGTCCCCCACATGGCACAGCATGTTCTTGCCTAAACACAGGCACACACACACACACACTGTAACAGCAGTCAGTTTGCTAACCTGACAAATCCATTGACACAGAAGACTTAAAACATGCTAATTCATTTATAACTGCTCTATAATTAATAGGAATGATGTAAAGTGTGTAATTATTACAGATGATGATGAAAGATAATTAACGCTGAGAGCTATCATGTGCCTTTTTTGACAAACAATTGACACACACTCACACACACACACACACGCACACACAAATGCATTGATATAGCCCACGGTCCCCCCTTTGCCTCCCCAATTCATTTGAATAATGGCATGTAGACACACACATTAGAAAAACCCGTAAATGACCACAGGCATTTCTCACAGGAGACACGCAGCCACTTTTAATGCTTAAGAACACACACACACACACACACACACACACACACACACACACACACACACACACACACACACACCTTGAGGGTATAATTTTGTGCCATATTACGAGTCGAATAGTGCACCTTCCATCCGTGCAGGAGGAGCCTACATCTGTGAGTCAAATGAAAGTTTTGGATGAAGGTGGAGGAGGAGACGGGAACTTATTTCCTTCTGTCACAGATAATAACTATATCCTCTACATTATAGACATTACCGTTGTGCAGTGGTGGAGGATATGGTGGATCTTTTAGTTTAGATAAAGCAGCAATACCTCCATGTTACGTAAAATCACCTGCGTCAGAGTGTTCTGTTACATCCTTATATGTTTTGAATCTTTGAATGTAATGATAATGTCGTCTATGCCCATTCAGAATATTTGTGCTGTATCTCTTGATGAATTTGCTCACAGAAGAAGTGCTCAGATAATTTACTAAAATAAACGGACAAATAAATAGACACAAATGTAGTAAAGGTAAAAGTACCACAATAACTTTTCTCCTCAAGCAAAAGTAAACAATTCCTTGTTTTACACTATACTGAAAGTATTAACAGTAAAAGTATTTGCAGACTGTAGCCTATTCTCTAATGCAAGGATCTACAAACAAGACCTACTGTATATTTACCTCTGTCATATCAATAAAGAACCTGCAGATGGTGTTACTAAAAACCATTTCCTTTCAGTGGCCCAGTTCCCTTCTCCTGTAGAGAAGTAGAAAAATATTTATTGATATATGTATACTGGAAGTGGAAAGTACCTGAAAATAAATCTACTTAAGTAAAGTACAGGTACATGGAAATATACTTAGGAATAAGTAAATATACTTTGTTACATCCCTACACTGATTAAAACAAGTAGTGCACCGAGAAAACCCCAAGACCTAAATGCTCAGGACGCAGTGCCTTGCTCGATGGCATTTCGTCATCTGAAGGTGGGAGGAGTATCATCTTCATCATCCTCATCCTCATCACTGATGGAGTGTGACAACAAACATTATCAGATTCATCACTGTCACTTCCCTCCATGATGCTGAGGTTAATCAGCAGTTACACCTCACGTCATCTTCAGAGAAACCGCTTCATCGTTCACCCACATCATCCTCATGGTCCTTTCCTCAGCCCAAACACACACACACACACACACATGCAGCACCACTCATTGCCGTTAATCATCAATAACAATACCTTATTTGTCAGGGAGTAATGTTTACAATGGGATGGCCCCCCCTTGGCGTGTGAGCCCCTCCCCCGACACCACAGTGTGTCTGTGTGCCACCAATTACTGAGCGCAAACTGAATGAGGTCATAACAGGATGGGGTCATTAGCAAAACAAACCCACCGACCCCGTGGGGGCAAGAGGAGGCGAGGAAGAACATCCCACCATCGCAGGGACAAGTCCACGGGCACTTTGTTGGCCCTCCTCATACTCTTCATCAGATCTTCATCCCTTCATGTGCTAACTTGTAAAGTGCTCCCTCAGAACACTCAGAACTTTATACATCAGGGTCCTGGCATTCTTACTGTTTTATATTTACATGGCAGGGATGCAATGATTTACATGATGCATACAAGAGGGTGTGACTCTCTTTGATACTTTTTGATCATGTATCCTTCTTTTACGCAAAAACAATTCCCTACCAATTTAAAAAGGCTGTAATTACATCAATAATAAACAACCCCAGTAAGACATAAACCTACTTGTACTGTAGGGAATTCAAAAGGTAATAGATCAAGTGTATCTGCTTCCATTTTGTGCATTCAAATCAACTTCGAATAATGTTCTCGTGAAAAAACGTCCTCATTCTCTATTTTTGGTGCTCAAACTATACGTGATTTTCCTTCTGTATACATCATATTTATTTTTCTCAGTTTATTTCCTTTGCCATTTTTTGACTGGACTTTTAAAACTGCATTCGTTCATTCATTCATTTGGAATTGAAGTTGGCCCGACTTGCGTGACACAGATTTAAAAAGGGATTATACAACATAAGATGACATTTCCTGTCTTTTATTCCTAAATTGTCAAACTAAGTATTAAAGAAGTGTTTTTCAGGCTGTATGTTTCCTGCATCAAGAAAGGCCTTTTGAGTAACCTGTTATTGGGGCCTACTTGTGGCAACTGAGAGCATGCTGCCTTTAAATAACCCATGATAGTTGTTTGTGTTTATGTTTTGTCTCTGATGTTGTTGTTGATGTTCTGTTTGGTGGATCTGTCTCGGACTGGATCGCCTGCTGGTTCCTCCGTGCTGACGTCACTGTGTTTTTATTGCTGAAAAGTAGGACAGCAGATCTGTTGTGGGTCACAGTGGAGCATGCGTGGCAAAACCCCTCACACACACACACACACACACACACACACACACACACATATATTAAACCCTCTAAAACAACAAGTACACACTACAGTGTGATAAGCCTTCTACGCTAAACATATAAAGATTAATAAAACAGTCATCATTATTACAACTTCTCCACGTGCACCAGTCAACATGAATACAAACGTCATCTGTCCTGTCACACATTGCGTCTGAAAGCCATTATTTCCCAAACTATGAAAATATTGAAGATGTTAAAATCCATTAGTGATGAGGCTGCCGTGTGTGTGTGTGTGTGTGTGTGTGTGTGTGTGTGTGTGTGTGTGTGTGTGTGTGTGTGTGTGTGTGTGTGTGTCCTTTGTTGGCTAAGGGCATATTTGTGTTTGTGTATCTCCATTGTGACGCGTGTAATCCGCATGCTCTCTAATCCCAGAGCAGGTGGTCAGGCGTGTGGCGACTGTGGGGGTGCAGCGAGGGCACACGCCTCCTGCTCCCCCAAACACGCTCACTCGCATCACATATATGATTGATCCACGGACCCGTGAACGCATCCACGCTTACCCCACGTTCTATGTGTTGCACACACACACACACACACACACACACACACAAACACACACCTGCACCTCAATCCCACACACCTAAGGCCCACATGTACACATGCGGCCTGGTACAAGATGTATCACTGGAGGTAGATCTCTGCAGGGGGTGCACGTGCCAGTCCACCCCTTCCTGGCCACCACCTCCCGGCGTGCGTCCCCCACAGAGAGCTCAGTGCTGCCCTTAACAGGTGGGCCGAGGCGAGGCGGGGAGAGAGAGGCATCTGTCAACACACGCCGCATCCGTCCTTCTCTCCTGCGTTACCTTTCCATCTGCCCAGAGCGACAGAGGGAAGGTCAGTAAAGCAGTGGGAATCAGGAGGGTGTTGTCATGAGGCCTCTGCTGACACCCACCGATTGTGGCCCTGTCTGCGGCTCGTGTCCCACTTCTCGCTAATTGTACCAGAGACCAACCCTGTGTGTGGTTTCATGAGGTTTCCTGCACTGTACCGTTGAGTGACAAGCAGCGGGAGGCCCCTTGACCTTTGACCTCCACATTGTAACAGCAGTACAGGAGAGGTTTGGCAGTTGAGGTCTAACAAGTTGTCCACTTAGTGAGCTGCTGACCTTATTTAGAAGCACTCTCATGATTGCTTGAGTGAAAAAACATCATATTTAACATGATTTTTTCAAAAATTGCTGTGAATTTGTATATTTTATCAGAAAGTTGTATAATTTCTGTTTACATGGTAAATGAAACTGAACAAGGTGCAAGTGCAGTGTACATGTCACATATATAATAAACATGTCTTGACACATCACAGACTCACATTTGAGATTTTAGATGGATACTTTTGCTTTGTTGCATTCGTTATGAGTCAAGTCAGGTTTATTTAAAGTGTTTTTCTGTCAAGAAAACAAATAGGTTTGGATAAAAAGAAAATAGTGTGACGACAGAATCAAAATCAATGCAGGGGTAAAAGATACAGAAGATAAGATTTAAATTAAATTAAATAATGAGAGACATTTTGCAGAATCATGAGACAGAATCAGGCTAAATTAATAACAATATTAAAATGTTAAGGCTTTAAACTGCATTTACAATGAATGGCACAGCAGAGTGCATACCTCCAGCAAGGCCGAAGAGTCTTCATAGATATTCCCTAAACATGGCAGATTCTTTCATCAAGAGCCATGAATTATTCTCTGAGAAAAAACACCCTCATCTCACAATGTAGAAGAAAGTGGTGACCATCTTCTCCTATGATTCTAAAATGACTCCTGGATCTGTCCTTTAATCTCAATCCACACCAACGTTTAGTAGGTTCTTTCCTGACCCACATCGCATCCTTCCACCAATACGTTTCATGGTATTCCATCAAGTAGTTTTTGCGTAAAACAGAAAATCAAGCAAACCAACAAACAAACGGACAGGTACAGGGTCCAGACCCCTTTTTAAAGAAAGACTGGGAACCTAAGATGAGCTATGCGATTAGAATTAGATCAATGAGAGGTTTGTGCATTCAGAGCTCTGTAAAGAAATAGGACAGTTACGTCAATTTGAAATTCTGTTTTCATTTATGGGTTTTACTGAAGTGATTGAAGTCCTTTCTCCAACACGCTCCGGTCGTACTGCCGTCAGGTGTTGAAGGAGAAGATTTGGCATGAACAAGTCGTGCTTGTGTCCGAGACCAGATCATCATTTAGGGTCAATATTTGCTGAGTAAACTGGCAACACTCCCCTGTTCAGGTGTGATTTAGATTTTATTAGGATTTTACACTTTCCTCCTCACTGACATTCCCGTGTTCCATATGTGAGCTTCCTGGACAAAGCTGCACTCCATTATCTGTTTGCGTCAAATGCTTTTAGCTCCAGCTTATCGATATAAATTTGGCCATTAAATGCATGTAATCTGTTATTACAACATCTCCCTCTTCCTCTTATGAGGAGATTTATTTTTTTTCCTGCTAATGGTTGCTGTTCTCATGAGGCCAGGAGTGCTTTGTTGGCTGAGTGTCCACTGTTGACTTAATCCTGGGTTGTAAGGTCACGATGCTAAATTTATGTTTTGGGGCAAAAAAAAGATAAAAGAAATGTTAACTAGGCATTAATTTTATGTAAAGCATTAATTCCCTAATGGCAATTCATGTTTTTACATATGCTGGATTTTCTTTAAATCTGTAATCAGCTTTCTGCTTAAGTGTGCATCGTATGTGTGTTTTTACTGCTCTGTATTTCATGAAATTACAAGATCTCATCTCTGTTAATATTTTGGCTCCACTCTGTACCTCCAGCCATATGGATGGGACACAACTCAATCCCTGCAACCACTTAGATGTCATTTTGTTAAATATTTTACTGGTGTAAGAGGTTTGCTTACATTCATAACAGGCTCAAGTTATGACAATCAGTTAATCCTCATCACGACGAGAGATTAATTTACAGATTATGATATAAATCAGATGTTTCTATGATTTTGACAGAGGCCTGTTCAAGTTTCGTGGAAATCCGTCCAGTAGTTTTTGTGTAATCCTGCTCACATACAAACATAGAAATCGACCAGCAAACAAATGAAAACACAAACATTTATTTTACTATAGTAATATATGATAATGAACACTTTGGGCCTGTTGCCATTTTGTACTATGTTCAATTTCTATATCACTTGCAAATATTTTACTTTTAATTCCATTGCATTCAGTAATTAACTTTCATTACTCGTTTACATGCTAAATTTTCCTTTTAAACATATGAACAGTGACATAATAAATGTAAAACCTTTTCTGTCTTTCCATGAGTGTTGTCTTTGTTTAAATTATTGTTGATGGTACAAATATTCCAATGTTTCACAAGAAAATAAAGATTAATTTCAAAAGCCTTAAGAAATGTGTTTGGCAGAATGTATTAAAAAGCTGTTTAATAGCTCCATGTCAAACAGTTATGACATTAAATTGCTGTTCATGCATTGATGCCCATACATTATTATAATAAAATAGTAAAACAGGTAAAAATATCAGTCAGAGGCCATTGTTCTCTGCAGGAACATTTACTCTTTTGTTGATTATGCTTAAAATTAGAGATGCTGGACTTCTGTAAATAAATGGTTGTAGCGTTTTCATTTAAAACAACAGCAACATTTATGAACGGCGATAAAACCCATTTCCTCAGATCTCTGCTTCTCTTTGTCGACTCCAGACCTCTTCAGGAAACAATCTCAATGTCTGACAGCATTTAACAGATGAATGCGTTTTCTTGAAGCCGTAAAATATTTATACCAAAACTATTTGAGTGTTTTGGAGGAATCAATTTTTTTTTTTAAGTCTTATTAAAACAACACATATTAACACTTAGTGCATCTGACAGAATTGAGTTTAATCTCATCAAATCCACCCTCCACCTTACGCGGCTTATCGCGGACAGAGAGGGTCCGTGAAACGCTGTCCCTCAACCGCCAGTCTGACAGGAGCACAGGAACACTATTGTTTCAGTCTTTTAAATGAGATTCCATGACTTGTTGTTGCAGATGAATTATGTATGTGTTGCTGTGTTGATATGTGATAGACGAGGTCTCTCTGGGAATGTAGGACACATGCTTATGCATAACAATGGTCTTCAGTTGCATTCTCACCGACAAATTGGCCGAATATGTCCAGTGTTCTCGTCTCCATGAAAGAAAGTCTCCTCGGTTTATCTTGTGATTATCGCTCATGCAGCTGCCGCAGACAAATCAGGTCCATATCCCACTTTATCAAATGACGGTTACACTCTATTCAAATGTCCACGTACTTTCACTAATTCTTTATTCTTGAAAGATGCAGCCATATGTCTGTTGGTGACATGAAGCTGATGATAGCTTCGTCTGTTTAAATCATGAATTCTTCATCGTTGACATCTGCTGACGTCTTTGTCGTGCTTTTCATCTTACCAGACATGAATTGACACATTGGTCTGTTCCCATTAGGTCTGACTCAAATAAAAAAGAATGTTCATAACTGCTTCCAGTGAGATGATATAACTGTGCACATGGGTATGTTATTTTAAAGTTGATACCAAGCCCTTCTGAAATACTTTCACATCAAAAACAGCCAGTATTATGATGTTTCCTTTTCTGTGATTTCAGGTGCCTATAACAGTTTTTTTTAATGATTTTATGCTTTTATTGAATTGCTATTTTACATTTTTTAAGAAACATTACAATAAGTTTAGGTCAAACAAAGACAAGATCACTGATATTATGTCCGAGGTCTTTATGTGACTGGTTTATTGTATTATTATGAAACTATATTACACTTTGGATGACTGAGCTCTTAACACATATCTCGGTCTCTCGGTTCTCTCTCCGCCGGAGGGGCAACCTGGAAATCCCTGTGCGCGGTGAAGTGCCGCCGCTCGGGGAGGAGGATCGCCGAGCACCGGGCCTCGAGGCGCCGGTCCACAAAATGTACGGTCTTCCTCTTCTTCTTTATTGTTTAACATCCTCAAATGCGATGATAGGATTAATGAAGCGCGTCTGCCGGATCCATATGTCGTCTTTAGTGTCGCTTGGGCTTAATTAAAACCCAATGGATACTCGGGGGCTCCGGGGTCCTCCTGCAGGACGACCGACTCAGGCCTCCTCTTATCGCACACTTATCACTGTGGAAGCTGTGATTCTGTTGTTAAGAAAAAGAGAATAATTACTGACTGATTTTCTGATGTGGGGGAGAGCTGGAGCATCATTCATTTATTTGGCTGTGGAATAAAATGTAAAAGATCCCATTTGACGCATGGATCTGACTCTGTTTCTTTCAGAAACACTGGATGGAACCAGATTATATCACATGTTGCTCAGATTATGTATTTTCATTAATATGAAATCGTTGTGAAATTGTGTCCCATCATTCTTTAGAAGTAAGTTGTTCTTAGTTTATGTATCTGTGTTGTCATCCTGGTCTTTATTTGGGTCACGATTTCAGGTCGCCACTTGTGCCAAATCCAAATTGCTGTCATTGTCATGTAAATTGATCAGAAACATATAAATCAGTGTTATCTGTGTAGCGTAAAGTGAATAAAACTAGAACGGGCTCCATGTTTAATAGACTGCACGGCGGACACCAGTCAGCTGTGTGCGGCTCTGTGACTGTGTGCGTCATAATGGGCGCTAATTGGGGGTCAAAAGCGCAACAAAGCCGTTGAACGCCAGCGAAAAGTCACCGCGCCATGCAGTTATAAGAAGCTTGATGACGTCTCCTGTCACATCCTAATTAGAGCGATATAGCACGAGCCCTCTTCATCATCTTCCTCTTCTTTAAGCCATGCATGCACGAGCCCCTGGAGCTAATATTATATCACATACCCCCAAAACGCAAAGAGGGGCGTTCACAGAAGTATCCACATGTGCCGTACACACGACTGATGACAGGGAATGCAACAGACTGGATCTGATAACAAGGATTTTGTTGCTCTGGATCCCAAAGATTCATATCATAAGAATAGTCATTATATTATACTTTAATGATGCAATATATAATAAATGCCCTTAAATCAATAAACCATGTGACAAGTATGTATTTTAAAAAGGTCACTCATTTATGTTTTTTCACATAAAAGTGTCATTTCCCAGGATGATGACTTATTTACCCACGTGCAGCACATGGACCTCAGCAGATACGGTCTGTGAAGTCTGAGCGTCTGGCCTCTGTGCTGAGCTGATTCTGTTTGTGTGTGTAACGTGTCCTTCAGCTCCTGTTTGCCGCTGGACTCTGAACAGACAGAGCTCATTTTTTTTTTTTTTCACATTTTCTCCGTGTGTGAATTGGCCCGAGCGGTGCAGCCCGTCAATAAAAAATGTTGGATTATCCTCTTTATGAGACGGGATTAACATAGCCCCCCCCCCTTCCACGTGCACACCCCCCCCCCCCCCCAGTCGTGGCAAGGAATCCACGGACCTGTGACGTGGCAGTGAAGTGGCGGTGGTGGAGGTCAAGACCTTTTTTCATTTTTTACTGCAAAGCACAAATGGCACTTTTAATGTGGGTCAAGGTGGTTTGTGCTGCTGTGAAATCTAACATGAGGGTAACTCTTCCTTCTTTAATGGCGTTGTTGACATGTGTTTTGTGTGTGAGACAGAAACAGGAATAAACACAGAAGATGTGGATTGATTTTACGCACGAGTTGGATCAGGTTCAAGTGGTCTTTATTGTTGTTTAGTGTGTTTGTGGCCTCCTCACTGCTGCGGCCTTATTGACAAAATGTGTCCTGATCATAATTTATCATCCTTGAAAGGCGAAAACTGCAGGAGACATGGGAAACAAATGATCTAATTCACAGCTGGGTTCGTGGCGCATGTTTTACGCACAAAGCAAAATTGCATACAAGTACAAGGAATCACAATTTATTTAATAAAAAAAAACTAACACAAGGGGGAAGTTAATAATTCATAAACACATAATGGACATGTATGAGCACACGCACTGATTGTCTCTTATAACTAGTCTTAAACATATTTTCTCATAAATTAAATAGTGCATCCAGGTTCATGTCAGAGCTGCCCTCACACACTCTCTACAACACACACACACACACACTCTCTCTCTCTCTCTCTCGCTCTACAACACACACACACACACACTCATGCACATCGCTTTGATCAAAGGGGCCCTTCAGCGTGCCAACGAAATAAAAAGACAAGAGAGGGGAGTCTTTAAGGAGCTTAGAAGAAAACCTGACCTATTCCTCAAACTCAGCCAACTTAGGCTTGAATCGTTTTCCTTTTTTTTTGCTCTCTTGATCTTTTTTTCCCTTCTGGTCAACAAATTTGTTCCGTGTCCTTGATCAAAGTTGGGGAGAAGTCAGTCTGAATGTTCAATAAGTTAAACCCAACAAGTGAGACTGGCAGCCCTGCTCGAGGTAGAAGTTAGGGCCTTTGCTGCTTCCCAAACTTGGGGCTTTGTTACATGTGAAGTCTGCAGTTTATGGAAAAAATGTCCCTTTACTTTTGTCCTCTCACAGCACTTGGAACTTCCACGCTGCCTGGTCTTTGTAATCCAAACAGTCCGTGTTGAAATTGAGCTTCCACGATGAAGCTGTCTGGTCCTTATAGTCCAGGCAGTCCGCGGGGCCGCTGAAGCCGAGGCCCGCCGCTCCGTACGCCGACGAGGAGAGGGAGGAGGCCGGGCTCAGGTGGCTGGACGCGCCGTTGCTGCCCATGGGGCTCATAGCGGCGCCCGAGAGCTGGTGGTGCATAGGCGACAGGTAGGAGCCGCACTCCATGCCGGTGAAGTAGGACGAGGAGCCCGTGTAGCCCTGGTTGTAGCCCGACGCCTGCGTGTAGGTCATGGGGTAGGAGCGCTGCATGCAGGAGGAGGAGGAGGTGGAGAGCGGGTCGGAGAGCGGGGAGATGGAGGCCGGGCTCCAGATAGACACCGGCGCCGCGCTGCTGCTAACAGCCGGGAGGGAGGTGCTGGAGGGCGGCGTAAACTGGCCGCTGGCTCCGCTCTCGGAGCTGGGCTCTCGGAGCGGGGAGCACTTCTTCTTCACCGGCCTGCTCACTGCTTTGTTCTGCACTCCACTCTGGGTCTGCTGGGCCTGCTGGCGATGCTTGGCCCGTCGGTTCTTGAACCACACCTAAAAAGAAACAGAGCGCTAGAATTAGTTAAATCCAGTTTTAGAAAAACGTATTTATTTTTGTACTGTTTCCAGAATTGAAGGTATACTCCACAGACCCTGTAATGTCACTGTAAATAGATAATCTAAAGTAAAGCGATCAGAAACTCAAATAAAATATTTAATTGTAGGCCTTCATCTGAGACAACTATGTTTATTTTTTTACAAATTTGTATTTTTATGTATAGTTTTAAAAGTAAATTGCCGATAGTCTTGCAGATTCAATTCAATTGCTTTGTGGTTTATCATTCTGTAAATTATATAACCTGAGGGAAATTGGCATTTGTGAATATGGGCTCTAACCGTTGTATTGATTGATGAAAATATAAAAGTGGGTTACTCATAAAGGGAGCTAATCAAATAACAGTCGATCAATCAATTACATTCAATGAACAAACGTCTTGAAGAGGACACTCTGCAGTAGTGGACTGTGTGTGTGTGTGTGTGTGTGTGTGTGTGTGTGTGTGTGTGTGTGTGCGTGTGTGTGTGTGTGTGTATTTGATTCTCACCTGCACTCTGGACTCGGGCAGGTTGATCTTTAAGGCCACCTCCTCCCTCATGAAGATGTCAGGGTACCGGGTCTTGCCGAACAGGTTCTCCAGCACGTCGAGCTGGGCCCGGGTGAAGGTCGTCCTCTCCCGCCTCTGTTTGCGAGGGGCGCCTGGGAAGAAAACGGAAAAGAGGAAATCAGTTATTTTAGAAATACGGGAAACGAAATCACACATTTGTAATCGATGGAAAACAATTGTCAGAGAATTATCTCAAATATCTGACCCAATTCGAATAATTAAGACTTCAAAAGTTCTAACGAGGTATTTTCTAATAAATAAAACAATGGCAGTAGCATATCCATTTATGATTAATTTAAAAATAATGATTCGATCGTCAATTCATAGGCAACATACATGATGCAGGAATACATTTCCTTCAGTCTCTTACCGTGGTATCCCACAGATGGATGCAGCAGGTCCACTCCTGAGGTAGATAAGCTCAGTCCGTTCACCGTGTACGGCGGCTGCTTCAGATAGGACATCATGCTGGCGGTCCGTTCTGTGAGGAGGCTCCGGTGAGAAGAAATTAAGGAAAAACGTGTTTTAATCCTCGCGAGTCTCCGGTTTTGATGTTTCACGACCTGAAGTCGGGACACAAAACAAGATGAGGTTTTAAAAAAAAAAAAAAGAAACGTGTGAAATCGTCTCTTGCTTGAAGGATGTTGGGATTTCTCTCTCGTGTCCGCCGCGTTTTTACGCACAGCCTTTTACGCACAGCGCTGGGTCGCAAAGAAGTGGGCGTCCTCGGGCTCTGCGGGCTCTTAAAGCCGAGTGGAGACCCCCAGCTGTCCCCTGTTGGACTCACGATGCTGTCTGGCTGACAAGCGTTTACGCCATCACCCCCCCCCCCCCCCAGCCCCCACCCCTCCAAACACACACTAACTGCTACTATAACCCCGCCCACCCCTGTTACCCCCCCCCCCCCCTCCTCAAACACACCCCTCTCTCTCCTCTAGTTGCTGCTGCCACCAAAACAAAACATTGTCGTTAAAAAATGCGCACACTCGCTGGGGCCCCAACCGGGCCCTCAATTAACATATACCCACAGGTTAGGCGAAGCTAAATAGACAGCTGATTGGGGGGCCATTTGCAGAAACAAAGCCCACTGTTGACGGATAAGTAATGCTGATAACAAAAGACTGCAGGGAGCAAACAAAGGAGCCAATACTGCAAACTGAGCGCTCATTCAAACACAGCCGAGCATCTTTATTTCTATATCTGCAGGCCCCATTGTTGGTTTCCACTAAAACCCATGTACATTCAAATGTAACCACATTAAAATAAGAAGGACAACTTTAGCAAATAATTAGAAACATGGAGATGTTCTCTCCCCCCCTCCCCAAAAAAAGTCAAGGCGATAGCACTGACGTATTATGACACTCCTCAGGGCGATTCCCCGTCCTTCACTAATGAATTGCTCCCGATAATTAGATTTGGAAGGTGAGACTATCGAAAAGTGTTGATTAGAGAGGAGCACTTAATCTTAATCTAAACAAACAGGGAGATGGCCCACTACATTTGTCGCCAGCTTTTGGAAATACAGCAACAACGATTAAATAAAGTTTTACAGGGGAAAAGAAACGTTACGTTTCGGGCTCAGATTTAACCAAAAATACAAATTAGATTATATTTTTATAGGTAAAGCGACTGTTTTATATAAAATAGCGGAATTCATGTCTTATTTAAAATAACAGAGACAACTTTTACGGAGACAACAACACCAGAGGAAACAAAAAACAATGACTTAGAAAAACATAGCAATATTTTATTCCTATTGAAATATCACTTGAGGATCTCATCAGTAAACTTAACTTATAGATTAACTAGGCCTTTGTGAAAAAAAAAGCACTTCGTTTCTTACATTTAAAAAAAAGTTATTATTATTGTAAATTACGGGGATTCATTTATGAGACAAACGTGTGATTGTTTATATAATATTAAATTTCATCACGTTTATATTATAAAAGTATTGGTAAATCACACGCAGAATATGACTAGTTACTAGAATCATATTGTGATTTTAAGTTTATTTTAAGTTCGGCACACACATGCAATGAAAAAGACAAATAACTATTTAATATTATACACAAAAAGAAAAGTGTTTAACAGGTCCTAATATCTTTCAGATTATATTTTAATGATATTTTTTTTATCAACAGCTAATTAGTCTCCATGTTTTTGTCTGTGGCCTCTACCAACGTTTAGTGACGCCTACCTGTAGAATAAAGTTCCCAGGACGCCAGGGTGCTCCTTTTTTTAATGATGATGATTATTACATGGAGCCAATAACGGACACTGCTCCACTCAATCTGTCACTCTTCTCCTCCCCGGGCCACCGCTTGCTCCACATCCGTTCAATAATAAATACCCTGCTGCCTCCTCGGTAATTATTATTATTGGCTACATGAGATTTTTTTTTTTCTCCTTTTTTCTCCTGTAAGAAATTAACGAGATAATCCGGACGGCACGCGCTGGCCTGATTACAGGACGCCAGCCTCGACTCCGCATTCAGGCCTCCTTAATTTTCTGCGTCAGGAAAATAAAACAAAGACTGGCATTGTATATATGAGACCAGCTGACTGCCAGACAACCGGGACCCCCACCCCACTATAAACCCCCCCCAGCACCAACACAGCATAACCAACACTGCAGCTCACTTTCCCAAACTGACACACTAAGGATGAGCCTATTATTATTATTATTATTATTATTATTATTATTATTATTATTATTATTATTATTATTGTGAACGTTTTATATCATTATATATTATTTAGTTTGGCCATCATTTTTTATACATATTTTTCCAATGTAGACAAACATTTATCACAGGCACAATAGAATAAAAATATATAAAACTCAAAATATATAATAAGGTGATTTCTAATGCTTATTCTATTCCACTAATATACTAACTGACTTATTGACACTGAACGATTCAGTTCCAGAGTCAAACAGCCCAGCAGTTACAGTGTATATACAGGCTATAGACCACCTATTATGTGAAGTTATCCACTGTCCTGCCATTACTCGCTTGACTGCACCCCCCCCCAGCCCAGAGGACCCCGGCCCACAGAGGCACAGAGGCAGAAAAGTTGGCTTTTTAAACACGCCTCCCCAATTATCTCCCTGTAGGCTGCTGTCTGTCTGTCTGTCTGTCTGTCTGTCTGTCTGTCTGTCTGTCTGCCCCTCACCAGCAATTAGATGACAAACTGTTTCCCAAAATACACTTTGCACAATGTGAACAGCGAAAGAGAAACAAGTCACTTACTTCAGTTGTTTGAAAAGGCCTTTATTTCCCAAACGCCTCTCTCTGGTGTAGCAGAGTGGTTTTTATGAAGCTGCTGTGATTATATTCTCCTCCGGGTGGGAGCTTGTTGGCTGTGGATAATACTAAGAGATGCTGGGTATTTATGTGGCGAGAGAGTGGAATTGAGGGAGGGAAGGAAGGAAGGAGGGAGGGAGGGAGACGATTTATAGCATCCAGTGTAAAGGAGAGAAGATGTGATGATGTGCAGATGTGTGAGAGGATGCAGCTGCTGGAGGAGAGAGGCCTGGTGGTGCAGCATCGGCACCACAGCATCATTGATCATGGATTATAGCTCACTTTGTATCATTTAACCATGAAGTAAATATGTAAGATATTATTCACAGCAGTAATAATGAATGCATTCATTTTACATTATTTTATTTTCAACAGAAGACCAAGTGCATATTTCCGTTTTTTTTTTTACAGACCAGTTACAGATGTATTGCAGCCGCCAAGTCTGTGGATCCCAATCAAGATCAAAGCATTTTTATATATTTTCATTTTATTTGACATATTATTTATGAAGATTATTCTCTCCACATTCGCCAAAGTGCTTGATTGTTGTGGGAACTGTTGGGTTTCTTTATGATTTGTACATTACTATGTAAAATTTAATTGAATAAAATTTAATTTACTTATTCATTCAGTCATTTTATTTATAATCAAGTAGACTAATAGGCCCTGGTTTATATTCTGATTTAAACCTTGCATATAGACTGTTAAGCTGCAGGATATACACAGTTGGTTTTCTTAGATTAAGCTGAGCAAGCAAAAATTGAAGTAGTGTTTTGAAGCAGTAACTTCTCTGGGGTCTGTCACGCTTTGATTCTGTGTAACCCTGTAAAGCAGATTTAAGAAGAAAAAAAAACGGGGCCCACCCCCCTCCACTGTGGACCCCCCGCCAGCACCAACAACACAATTATATGTGGAGTTGATCAAAATGTCTGAGTTACACCATGACACAAAAAAAAGTATTTACTTTCATGTAGATTTACATCTCGCCCTGTTTCACACAACCTCAATCTGTGTCCACTTCCATTTTGGGATTAAATAAAATGTCTGTGCTGGATTAGCAATGGAGCTAATTCTGCCCCTGCTCTTTCCGCTGAACTGCAGAGCCGGAGTCTAATCCCAATTCAAAGTGGATTTCTCTCTTATTTCCAAATCGGTTTCATACCATTTAGTCAAATCTCTGTCCTCAGCAGTGAATCGCTGAGAGGAGGAGGCTGATGCTGCAGAACAAGCAGCAGGTTAGAGAACTAATTAGGAGCCTACATGATGAACAGACTGTGAGGCTGCGTGGGTCGTTAGACAAGCCTGAAATCAATACTGACTATGGCAAATCATTTACTGTATTTATGTGGACACCTCATTGTGTATTATGACATGCCGTGTGTTGCTTTTATCAATAAGGTTAGGAGCTGCCTTTTCATTTAGGTTGTTAGTGGACTGAAAGAGTTTTGAAAACAAGAAGGAGAAATGAATAAAAATAAAACTCTTCCTTTATTTTTTACTGGACTTTTCCCATTTTCCCCCTCGGTGATCGTAGAAAAACAAACAGCCCAACAGGGCTTAAGTATCTGGTGGCCTTGTCGTCCCACAGCAATGTTCCTGGCTCACGCTGAGGCCTTTCATCTGCGTCTCTGATATATAATTCATCAGAAAATATCTAATAGCCCTGGGGAGCGTTTTCAGCTAAACGGGGCCGCGGTTGTAAAGAAGGTGAAGTCGCTTGTTAATGTCTGTGGCAATATGCCCTCCCCCTGTCTCCGGGCCAATTGACGAAGTCACGGTTTCTCCCGCTGTTAGAGCGAGAGGAACTGAAGACTGGGAATCGTGGGACTGTAAATGCTGCTCTCTCACAGTGTGGTGGATTATACTGGAGGAGCGTGTGATGTGTTGCCTCCTCTAGATCCTTCTGTTTACTTCTTACAGGACTGGTTCATGTGAAAATAAGACTGGTCCATGTGGTCACACACAACATGGAGGTTAAGAATAAGTTTGGGGATATGGTATTTTCCTAAAAATGTAACTGTCTACCCACCCATCCACCAACCCTATCTATCTATCTATCTATCTATCTATCTATCTATCTATCTATCTATCTATCTATCTATCTATCTATCTATCTATCTATCTATCTATCTATCTATCTATCTATCTATCTATCTATCTATCTACTTAACTATTTGATAGACGTGCAACCTTTCATGCTATGTTTCTGAATCAAAGCACTTATATTTCTCTTTATCTTTTATCATATCATCATTTCAGATAAAATATTGCAAATATCGTACAACAGCCACTGGGGTTTTTACAATGTCCTTTGCTTGACCCAACCTCACAATTACGTAAGTTAAAAAATGTCAAAAAGCAAATCAATAATAGCAACAAAAAAACTGAGAATCCTCATTAAATTGATGTTTTCTAATTTCTGAAAGGCTTTGTATCAACTTAAAATATCCAAACCATTATGTATTTTCTCAGTTTTCCCCGATCCTCAATTCTGTTCACTTCATCTGTTCACTTCAAGGTCAAATCAATGACTTGGCCCACTCAACCAACCCCATCTGTTACACACACACACACACACACACACACACAGAGCTGTATTGGACACATGATTGTGTTTATGCCATCTGCACTGTAAAACCTCACATTGATAGATTTATTGATAGGCACGGAGCAAGAAGCAATACATGTATTGATGACGCTATAAGAGACCAGTGTGAGCGTCAGTGGATAATAAACTACTGGGTAATTACCAGAGGAGTCTGTGAGCAGGTGTTTCATGAGGAAAACAACGGACGCAAAGTTAGCAGTTTAAGACACCTTATTTCATTTAAGTGATACCTGCTGATACCTGATTCCTGCGTTTGGGACTTTCAGCTCTCTAGCAAGCTGAACTGAAATCTGAAATTCTTATTGTTCCAGTCGAAAAAAAACGAATTCAAAATCCCACTCAGATCATCATCTTCAAACAGAACCCGAGTATGTTCTGTTGCTTGCTTAATATTTCTAGACAAACAATATAAGTTAAGCAGCCTTTAACTCCACCATCTTAAAGAAAACCAAGTTACCATCATGTAAGTATCTGGAGTACCTACATTTAAAAGGAAGCTGTAGTTTTGTTAATTATAATTTTTTCTAAAATCACAAAAGTTTCTATTTCTTATGGAAAGTGCTCTAGTTGATGCCGCTTTGTTGTAGGATGTGAAACGTAAATGCGCAGGAGGAGGCTTCATTTTTCCACAAAGACAAAATAAAGAGATTACACGGAATGACAGCAGATGTGTCATACGACTCACGATGGCTATTTCTCATCGGAGCCAAACCCTGTGTCAAAATTCAACAAGTTTAAAGTGGATTTACTTTCCCCTCAGAAATAAATCCAACGATTGCACTGATTCCATTTAAATAACTGGATTAGGTTTTTATCCATGTTGATTTGACATCTGTTCTGCTGAGGGACATGTTTCGTTGAGCGCTATCCTTTTGTTTGCGATATTGACTTCATGTGGCTGAGGTGCACCCAGGTGGATAGAGGTGGACAGGGAGTGGGCCGACAGAAATCAGGAGAGGCTTATGTCTATTTTACCAGGGAGACGCCATTACCCTGCCTTGCCCAATGGTACAACAAACCACACAAAATCTAAATCCTGTTTTTATAGCTGTTACTGTTTTCAAACTGATCTTTTCCCTGAGTAAGATTCTTTTCCTAGGTGCCTCCGTTTCCACATGATTTTGAGTTAAGAATTTGAGTCCGACAACAAATAGCCACAACATTTAGTCTTTGATAGTGTCAGTGTAATATGTTTTATGATGCACCTGCAGTATTATTATTACCATTGGACCCCCTTAGCGCCCACCAGCGTGGCCTACATCATATCATATTCATGCCCTTCATTGAGATACACCCACCACTTGTGGTTGTGCCCTAGGCAGAGTTGAATGTCTTGTCCCTGCTGGTACCTCGTTAACCTCCCATGGCCTGCGGCTAGTGTTAGCCAAACTGAGAAGCCTCATACCTGGGTATTGGTCAGCAGGGACCGGCCCCAGGAGCCCAGGACCCCCTGCCAGGCAAGGGGAGGGAGGCAGGCGGGACAGAGGAGGGCCAAACAAAAACACAACCTGGCATCCCCACGGCAAACAGCCCTCCTACTGTCAGCCAGCATCTGGGCCACAGCAACACAGCTCCCTCTATTCACATTCTGATGACGGCAAATAGCATGCAGCACACACACAAAGACACACACTGCTGCAAGTGGCTGGATTTATTCAGGATCCTTAAACACAGATTCACTCCCTGCAAACCTGCAAACCCTTTTCAAAAAATGACCTGTTTTTCAGCTTAAAAAGTATCTTTAAAATCACTTAGTTGATATATAAGGTCTATTAGTGCAACACTGTCAATGTTTTGGGAGGAATTTGACAAAAGATCTGCATTGATGTTACTTTTTTGAGGTTAATACTTTGAATAAACTGTCGACCATTATACTTTGAAGAGAATGTAGAATTACTTTCGGAAATTGCGAGAAAGAAAGAATGACGGAAAGAGGCCGGGGATAGATTGACAGAGAGAGAAAGAGAGAGACACAGGGAGGAGGAGTGTAAAGTTAATCCAGACTGAATCGATGGGCCCTGGCTACAGGAGTGACACTGAAAACAGTTTTTCTTTTCTTTCTTTTCTTTGCAAATTTGCTCTCCCCTCTCTCCCTCTCTCTTTGCTTCCTCCCGTGCCTCTCGCTATTTTCCTGCCTTCTTATCCTTTTTAATTAGAGGGGCTATTCTGCTGCACAGAGGACCTTAATCCCCAACTGACCAACAATGCAAAAAGCCAGCCTTTGAACAGCCGGCCCGCACCCTTTCTTGGCCCTCAAACCTCCCCTCCACCGCCACAGCCACCAATCATGGTGCCGCTCGAACCCTCCACTGTTCCCTCCGTTGGCTCTCCAGCTCGCTCTCTCTCTCTATTTATTTCCAACATCTTGGACAAAGTGCTCAAGGAGCCGCCGAAAGAGCATTTCTGTATCCGCCATGCTTCTCAAAAAGCTTTGCTTTGGTACTAGGACAAACTTGAGGTCAAAATGGCAGGTGACTCTAAGTGAATCCAGAATATTAAAATGACTCTGGAACATCTGGAGTATATTAAAAAGAGACAGATTAAGCTTTATCTGTCACTTCCATGATACACTCACAGCATAAATTGGAGCAAAATGCCTTGCTCAAGGTGCAGGTCACATTTAAAAACAACTTGTAAACACTATTGGATTATCAAGGATTTATTGGTAACAGATTCAAATTTGACTTCATATAATTATACAGTAAGACTTACAAAGCATACTTCATTCTCAATGAGTCACAACTGTCTAATTGGAGTGAATATGTTTTGTTAAAGGAGCAATTCTTCGGTGAAGTTGCTTTTCTCATATGAAGAACATAGCAGGAGATTTCTTTTACACAACAAAGGAAATGTGAGTTAATTTGTGAGCTTTAGAAGAGGATTCTGTTGCCTTCACACAGAGCCAGGTTAGTGCTGTTTCCAGAGTTTACACTAAAGCTGTTTTTAGACACAAACTTCATAATATGACATTCAGGCGAGGGGTTGTGACTGGAAGAGGAGCAGGAGGCAGGACATGTATAAATTCTGCTGCGGAAATCACATATTTTTGTTTGCAGCACATCAACATCGTGTCGGCCCTTATCACCAAGAGTGTGGTCTTTCCGTTTTGCAGCAGCACTTGATTTCCCGTTCAGATTTTGCTCTCACTCAAAACCCTTTGACAGATTTATTTGCACAAAAAAAATCCAAAAGCAGAGGAGACGTTTCAAGATTTCAAGATTCAAGATTGAAGATTCAAGAGTTTATTGTCATATGCACAACAATTACATTAAGCAGTAGCTGGCAATGAAATGCTTGGCTCACAGGCTCTCTTCAATGCAATGCTCAGAATATTACAAGCCAAAAAATCGAATAAAATAAATACAAAATAGAATATAAAAAAAATATATAATATATATATATATATATATATATATATATATATATATATATACATATTATATTCACAAACTCACAGAAGAATCCTGAGTGCAAGGAGAAGAGCTGAAGCTGGAGCACAAGAAATCTATAAGCACAAGGGGCTATTTGAGCGAGTGCAGGGTTTTGAGTGAAAAAAAAAAAGTGCTGCTCTTAAAGAGAAAGACCATGTGCTTGAGTAAATAAATGAAAAATAAGCACATACTGTATTTCATCCTGAGATATTTGTATTCTTTTATGTCACGTTTGCGTCTGTCGCATGTTCAGAACATCATCAACACTTTACTTGGGGGACTGACAGGAAAACTACCAGGAAATGTCCGGAGCAACTAGATATTTGCATTCTCAAATACAGCTCTTCTGTGAGAAATGACTTCAGTGCATATCCGAGAGCAGGGTAGAAAGAGAAGAGGCAGCAAATTCCTCCACTGGGCCTCATTTCCATATGTATACTTATCTCACGATGGAGTCTATTAGGGTGAAGCCTTGTTGTCTTGTTAAATGATTATGTGCAGCCATTATTCGTAGGTTAGCTGGAGATAGAGATAATGAGTCCGAGTCAGGGAGGTGAACATAATGAGGGTTTGGCTGAATAACTCATCACAGATAAAAACACAATACCTGAGTAATAGTTCATGACCAATCACATGCACCAGCCTGCAGAAGGGGTTTTATTCTTATGTATTAAATCAAGTTGACAGCTGTAGTCTATTTTTTAAGTAATATAAATAAATAACTGAAATAACTTGCCTCACAATAATGTCATTTCTACTAATAACAATATGCCAGCTAAGCCTGAAAGTATCTGAACTAATTTTCCTGTAATTTTGTTCAAGCGAATTTTCCATCAACATTTTGCCGACGTAGCAGCCTGACAAACTGTCACTGCGGCACAATAACAGTTCTCACACTTTCAACCCCGCTTCGCCTGCGACAGACAGAAAAAAATGAAATTTCCTTTCAAAGCCGCCGTCGACCCCGGTTTCCTATTTTTATGCCCGGCGTGCTGGCTCAACGCTGCCTCGTACAGAAAGGGAGCGAAGAACTGCGGGCCAGCCAAGCCTTCTGCCTGGCTAATCACAGGCCCAATATTTCCATAGCAGGCAATTAGCATGTCGCTTTTATGTGCGAAAATGGGTGAGGCGAGCGAAGGAGTGAGTCGGGGAGAGAGGCACAGTAGAAACGGAGAGAGAATAAAAGAGCAATTAAGATGTTGGGTGAGCGGAGGACAGAGACAGGCGGTCTGCTGCCGTGTGATTTGAGGCTTGCAGGCCCAGTAATTAGCCCTTCATTGTGAGATAATGGACTTGGCTGGTCTTCCTGGTTCCCTGAGCTGCCCAGCCCGACTCGACCCATGGAGGGTCAAAGGGCACAATGTGCAGTTTGGCTCCTATGTGCACGTGTGTGTGCATGTGTGTGTGAGAGTTAAAGAGAGAGAGAGAGAGTTGTAAATGTTGAGTAAACTCGCAGCATCTAATATTAAAGTGCAATTCAGTAAAATTAAAAGATGTTCTCTGCATTCAGGTAAATTGATAATCTGTGTAAATCTGCAAAGTTTCTGCTCGTGCTTTAGCCTTTTGGAAGACGACGCGCCAGTGAAAGCGGCGGCCGGCTTTGCGGCGTTGGAGTCATCTCTCTCCCGGCCTATCGCTCCTTTTCTCCCACCATCTTTAGAGGAGCAGTAATCTGTGAACCCTGAATCATAAGCTTGGGGTAAATCTATGTAATACGGGTAATTCGATGAAACAGTATTTTCCTGGTGAGAGGCAAAATCCTGTTGACTATTCAGGGATTGAATCATCCAACAGTAATGCCATTAGACCAGTGCCACGGATTCCTTGGAAAATGTTGTTTAATTGCCAGTAACCAGCCATTGTCTGGTGACGGGTAAACACTAGCTGGAGAGGGAGGGGGTGGCGAGCGAGGAAGCGTGTGAAAAAGATGGCCCCTTCGGCCTCAGCCAATCGCCATTGAGAGACGGATTTGCTCGATGAAGCCCACGCTGCAAAGTGGCGGAGGCACTGGCTTAGCTAAAGTCTTCAGGAGTATAAATGCACAGTAACTCTTTCCTTTTAATACAGGATTTGCTCAACAATGCGATTTAGGGGGGTGTCTATTCACGACAGACATTTTCTTTTTGAGTGGCGAGGTTTTTAAGGATCAAGCCTTGTTGCTCACGTTTATTAGCGCGGGGACTCCGCAGCTCAGGGATTGTTGGTTGTTGTAATCGTGGAGTTTATCCATGTTTGTGTTTTGGCTTTGTGTGTGCACCCTGACACTAAGTCCCATTCTTTTCCTTATGCATCGACATTTTTTAAGAACAATGTCCCGACCTACACGCAGCCGTTTGTCATAAGCCACACTTACGCCTGTTCTCCGACAATAAAAAAATCATACTAACGATCCAAATCAAAATGAACTGATATAAAGCTTCTCGAAAAGTGTTCTCTACTTTTACTAGCTAATCCAATTCTGGCTGTATGAGGATTTTTTCAATGAGAATTTGACCATCTTGAGGGGCATTGTCGTTCCTCCCTGTGGCCCCCTGCTCTCAGGCCCGTCCTGGACGATGCAGATTGGAAGTGAGAGGTGTGGCGGCCGAGGCTCGCCTCTATTGTGAGCCGGTGCCTGGGAGACGAGCAGCGCTGGCAGACCAGACACTGATTGGGTTTGACACAGCGTCCAGGAGGCGAGAAGAGAGCTTTTCTTTTGCTCTTTTTTTTTTCTTCTTCTATAAGTAAAAGAGAGCCCTTTTTGTATGAAAGACCCCTCCTCTCCTCTCTCCTCTCACTCCCCCTGGTTCTGTTGTGCTGCTCGCCCTCTATCTCCGTTCTGTTTTTCACTTTTCTTTTCACGTGGCCATATTGACTCCCTCATTTTTTTTTATTCTCAGATTAAAACCGGTGGACTTCTCTTTCTTTTGTCTTCCTCTGTCATTGTCGCTCTCACTTAGAAATCGACCGGTAAATTTGCTCCTCCACATTACGCCATCAAAAGTTTACTTTTGTCCCCTATCGCTAAAAGCAACACTGGTTGTTATAGTGATTGTAAGTGCAAACACAGAGTGCAACTAAATCCATCTCCCTCACTAAGCCTGACACTCTGCCACATACTGAGCCCAGTATTACGTGCTTAGGGGACACTTTGCCCCATACATACTTAATCACCATGCCTCAGGCAACGATCACATACTGCTCAACTGCAGCTTTTACACATGATTTAGTTTTCAATTAACTAAGCTTGTGATACTTCTTATTCACAGAGTGCAGGAGACATACACTGCAGCTGGTGTTGGTGCCTCACAACATCATTTTAAAGGGCCAGATAGTTAGCTTAGCATAAAGACTCCAAATAAGGGCAAACTTTGACTGTGTTCAAAGGTAACAAATCATAAGTAATCACCTCTAAGGCTCATTCATTTGAGAATAGTTAGAAAATGCTTCTTTTCAGTCTAGTTGAGAGTTAGATGAGAAGAACGAAACCTTTGGAAAGTCTGGATGGTAAACTTAAAGCTACACACAACAGTCAATTATTTGAACTAAAACTGCCTCCAGGCACATGGGAGCCAACCCCCAAAAGAATACAAATATAAAAGATGAGCCACACACGTAGAAGACGCCAATGACTTGCGAAGACAAAGAGATTCAAGAGCTTTTGGTGATAAGGGCCGATGCCGGTGTAAACAAAAACAAGCAACCTCAGATGGCATCCCTAACATTAATGTTCTGGATATTTTGTTGTGAACACGTCTGACTTGAACATTCTCTTGCTGCATGTTCTTCTTATGTGAAGGGCAAACTCGAGGAAAGGTCCGGACCCAATTTTTTAAACATTGTCAGGAGATCATGTCTGTGGAAACCTGGGAAACAACACCCTACCTGGCTCAGTGTAGATGTAACTAAATTCCACCACCAACACAGCCTCATGTTCATTTCATATCAGCGCGAGCGAAGTGGCAAATAAAACATTTGCTTCCTGCGGCAAAGAAAATCGCAGCGCAGCTTTGTGTGAAGTTCAACTTTGGTGAACTTTGACCAACAATATTCACTTCACATTCACATATGTGTGTTCGGGACCTAAGCTCCTCATTGGTTGTTGGGTAAAAGAAGCATATTTGGTTGTAGGGCACACAATCTATTTAAAACCAGAAACTCGTACAGAATAAACTGACAAAATGAAACATGTTAATTCATGAGCTGTAGCTTTGCGTTACTTTCACACGGAGACATGCTAGCCTTCCTTTCCTCATGCTAAGCTACGCTGACTTCTCCTGGCTAGTTATGTGAGTGTTGATTGAAGAGTGATTGTAGAGAGTGAAGAAGCTTATTCCCAAACAATTTCCTTCATGAAAAACTACAAATAGAAACTGCGTCAAGCAGCAGTTTCATCCCCAGAGGATTATGGGTAAGTGAGCTTAAACGTCGCCACACAACTTTCTGGATGAGCAGTGAAATAGAGGAATGTGGGAAGGTGGAGTTTGTTGGAAATCTTTGGCGCCGATCACCAAAGGAGAGCGCCACCCTCTCGATCCGCTTAATAGAGGCACTAATGACGATCCCCATTAGTTGAATGTATGCTTTTATCGCTGTGCCCTTAGATGACTGTAGCGTTTCATTAGACATGTCTGCCTCATATCTCACTTTGCACCCAGAGGAAACTGTGAAGGGATTAATTTTATGATGGACCCCCTGCCTCCTCCTGCCTCCCTCCTCCTCCTACTCCCTCTCTCCCTCCCTCCATCCGTGCTTCCCTCCCTCTATACTCAGCTCCCAGCCAGAGGGACCCGGGAGGAATAGTGTCTTTGTCGTCCTGCCGTTTTTTTTTTCCGGAGTTGAGGAACAAGAGGAGTTTAATCCTCATTGTCCAGGAGACTGCAGAGGGTGGTGGGGCTGGGGGGTGAGGGGGGGGGTCCTTCGGCTGTAAAATGATCCAACTGGCCCCAGCTAATCCCCTCCTAACCCCCCCCCCCTCTCGGGCCTGACCCCCTCCCGGCCTTAATTCACGCCCCGGCCACTACCACGGTATCACACTTTATAAGACACAGATCTGTAAAGAGACAGGACTGAATGTGCACTTTAAAAACACACAAAATGAAAAGGACGGAGTGTGATTGTCAAGAGTTTTCCTCTGTCACACACACATGCAGGAGAGAACCGTCATTCATAGATATGCAGTGAATGGTTTAAGTGGGGTGCGTTTAAGTGGGATTTAACTTAATCACCTACACACGAGCCTAATCAACGGAGGAAGCCATCTTCTACTCTGCATAGGGATCCTCCACAACAGAGGAGGTGTCTAATCAACTGAGATGAACACACACACACACACACACCATTTTTTCCCCCATAACGTGTGTATTGTGATTTATGCATGCGTGTGTCTATGTGTGTGTGTGTGTGTGTGTGTGTGTGTGCATGTGCGTGTGTGTTTGTGAGTGTGCGTGTGTGTGTGTTGAAGTGACAGAAAAACAAGAAACAGCTTCACAATCATTAGTGAGTAGCCTTCATGATGTGAGTGTGTGTCCATGTAAAACTGTGTGAGCGTGTGTGTGTGTGTGTGTGTGTGTAGGCCTAAATATGTGTGTATGAAAGATGTGGGTTGACAAATATGAAAACAAATAAAAAGCCTGGTGTTATTGTTGTTCTCATTAGCTGTAGGATTAGGAAGGACAGGGCCGGACATCTATTTGACGTTAAGTCTTTCTCTAACAAGACGGATGCTCGAGAAATCTTCTTTGAATTTTCCTACCTTGCTCGTACCCCTCCTCCCTTCCCTCCCTCCTTCTTGATCTCTCTCCCTCTCTCCCGTTCTGTCTTTATTTCTGCTCTGTCTCTCTCTCCCCTCCTCTCTTTCTTTTTCTCCCGCACACCTCCCTGAGTGACAGCTCAATACCCGGCTCTCCCAGGCTTATCTAGCCTCAGCAGATGGTTGACTTGGATCACTGTTCATACGCCACGATCTGGGCCGGTGATAAAGACTGTTACAGAGGGAATATACGCTATCTCTCCATTGCTCGCTCTTTCTTCCTTTTTACTTCCCATCCTCTCATCTTTCATTGATCTCCCCTGTCATTTTCTCCCCCTCCATTTGTGTCTTTTCAACTCTTTTCAGTCTCTCCATCTCTACCTGGACCTCGCCGCTCGTCTCCTTGTCACGTCCTCAACCTTTCTCAGCAGTGCTCTTTGTCCCATACCACCCACTCCCCCCCTCAAACCTCCCGTCCGTTTCTCCTCATCTCCCTCCATCCCTCTATCCTCTGTGCATTGAATCTGGTGCTGCGTGATTGTCTCTGCCTCCCTGCTGGGCTGGCGCCTGTCTAAAGGGCCCCAGGACCCTCGCGCACTGAGGGAGCTCCAGCCATGCCAGAGATGCCCCTCTCTCCTCTCCTCTCCTCTCCTCTCCTCTCCTCTCCTCTCCTCTCCTCTCCTCTCCTCTCCTCTCCCATCCCCTCCTCTCCCCTCATCTAATCTACCTCTGCTCTCACCATTTATCTGATCACGCTTCATCTCCACAGGTTAGAAGAAAAGGTCAAATCGGGTCTTTTCTGCTCCTTTGCTGGTTTTCTGGAATCAAAGCTTCACATTAGACAGTTGCACATGTTGCCTACATTTAATATTTTACATACAGCTATAAAAGACGTCACTTACATATGTTTAAAAACTCTAATTAACAATAAGTAAACAGACAAACTTCAAAGTGCCGCAGCCCAAAGATTTCCTCGACTCACATCTACTGTTTTCATACGTTTCATTTACTCTACAGTTTCATCACTGCATTTAAACAACTGATGTACCCTTGACAGACTTGAAATGCCCATTTTATGTTCGCTTCACTTGTGCAGAGTGGTCATTTGATGTCGTCCGCCAAACAACAAAGCCGAGAGAGAGGGTATAGCTGCCCCTCGTAGATGAAGAAAGGGGGGAACTGGGTGCTGCGGGAACGATATGAATGAGAACATACAACACAGCACCTTGTGAGGCAGCAGGGAAAAACACTGCACACCATGTGTGCTATTGTTATATGGGAGGGGATGGTGAATATGACTTGTGGAAAATATGAGGACAAAAATCATATAATCTGATCTACAAATGTATGTCTGTTTGTGGAATGTATATCTTGCCAACTTTTCATCTTATCGACTTCACACATGTTCCAGGGAAGTGCAGTGTTGAGTTTGGTGGGATTTGGAAATGCGATACGTTCAATGTTAATAGAAATTGAACACACAAGCGGCCAGCTCTCTGTTGCAGTCTGTGGGGACTGTGCAGTGTACCTTCAGTCTGCGAGCCTAGTTGAGCATGGTTTTTTGTACGTCTTTGGGCAAACTACAGCAGTGATCGGCAACTAGGTCAAGTCACAGGTCAAAATCGCAGCCAGATTTTGATTGAAAAATGTGTCATGATATCAGACTGACACAGAGATTCGCTGGTGCTGCTCTGTGTCATGCCAACCACATTCATAGAATCCCTTTCTCTTCAGCAATTTCTCTACAAGGTAAAAACACATGTCCGTTGTGTTGCTGCATATCGAGCTGAATTTGAGCTTTTATTTTGAAAAGTTATGATCTTGTGTCTGAAGATTGTGTATACACACACCTCTGAAATAGCCTGCATGCAATGTATGAAAGAATGACAACAGATAAGTAAAATAATCAAACTTCTAAATGTGCCCCACACGTGAACAATATTCAAGCCAATTCAGATTTATGAAAAATATTGACTTTAAAATCTTCATTGTAGATAAACCAGGTAGGATGAACACATATTATTCTAACTTCAATCTACGTCACAACTACCAGCACACAAACAATAATAAGTGACAGTATATTGTGGAACTGGAGGACTCATTAATGACAAGAAATAGTTCTGAAGTATCTCTGGAGCCTAAACACAGGACAAGAGAACAGTCCATTCCAAACCGGCCGGTTTAGAAACGGACTCTACTCAAGTAAGAACAATGATGCCAGCACGGGTGTATAAGGAGCCGCCATGTGGTGGAAACCTCCTCCGTTTTTTCTCTCTCTCTCTCTCTCTCTCTCTCTCTCGCTCTCTCTCTCTCTCTCTCTCTCTCTCTCTCCAGACAATTTGCAGCCGTCTTAATCTGAATGGTGGAATCTGGCAACCACTCTGGAGCACCTGCATCCGTCCAGCCTGACCCGCTTTTGTTCTGGTCCGACCCCCTAACTTTAGCCCCTAATTAACCCAACAGAAACTAATTAAATGCAGCTCTAGTGGACCAGACGCCAGACTAAAAAAAAGAAGGAGAAGAAGAGGGAGAAGAGGAGGGACACAGAGAAGTGAGCAGAGTGATGGGGAGCAATCTAATGTGACAGGCAGGAAGAAGGGGGTACAACAAAAAAAAGATGGCGATCCAAAGCTTGGCCTGCAGCCCCTGAGACAGAGAGATTCACACGAGGAGGGTTTTTGGATCTCAGTGTCCGACTACATCCATACTACGTTTATGTTTAACACCGCATCAGCTCTGCTATGGATACGCGTGCCATCCACACTACTCATAATGGAGAAGTTTGGATACACTGCTTGACCGTTTTTTAGTTTTGAAAATCCGGGGCCACATTTAAGTCTGGATTGGCAGAAACTAAGAAACTACTATGTAGACATTAGCCTTGACTACAAGTGTAGAACACGGCATGAAGAAGCACTTAGAAATAAAGTTCTGGATTTTATAATGATACAACTGCATGCATATGTCTGAGACGATCTTTAATTAGAGCAATTCCTGTTTACACTGGCCGTTTACACAGGGGTATGTGAGTGATCACGTGATCTGCGTTTTCAGGCTTGTTGGTGTAGACATGGATCAAAACTGATGCTGACCCAAAACTCTTGTGGACGGCGATTGTTTTTGTTAAAAGATGCCTTTTTAAATTCAAAACATGGATGTAGCCTCAGCCTGGGTTGTCCCGAGCATTGCTGTCACTCTCCATACTGACCTTATGCTTCTCTGCCATTCTCTTTATCAAGGTATTTTTGGGGTTGTTCCTCAGAAACGAGAATGGCTGCCAACTGCTGTAATCACAAGCACACCAGGTCACATGACGCAACTGACACCCTGGAGATATTTGGAAAAGGGTACATAGACACAGGATGGAAAGAGCCACGGAGAGACGAGAGGCAGTGTCGATTGAAAGGAAAAGGAGGAGGGGAGAAATAAAAGGATGATGAGATGGCGGGCGGGGGGGGGGGGTATAGAGAAAAGGTATAGGACGGGATTGTGCGAAAGAAGATATGTGAATATGGGTTCAACTCAGCCAAGTGTCTCTGGCAAGACACTGCTGCTCCTCGTCCCAGGCAGGCACGGCTCGCTAAGTGATAGAGGAAAGTAATTAAGAGAAGGCTGCTCAAGTAGATAGGCCTGTAAAGGAGATTTGAAGAGGGGGAACTGATTGTGCATGTCTGATTCCCGCTCTTCAGAGAGTTCTCAGCCCCAAGGCTTAGCTTTCAAAGAGCTGTCTTTCTCCCCCGTCTATCTCTGCGTCTCCTGCGCTGTGACACGGGCTATATTTGCAAACAACATATACATATATATACATCTACAGGAAACGCACATGTGCCCATGGTAGCTGATGGTAGGATAGAAAAGAGAAAACAAGAGGTATCAGCATTTCACTTACTTATACTATCTATCCATCTATCCATCTATCCATCTAACTATCTGACCTTGTATACCATGTGAACCATGAGTTCCCCAAACAGTGTTCCATCTCTCAGTGCATGGAGCTCCCTGAGGACGTGATAGATCAACACTGCCACCTAGGATGAACTACACCACCCTGCAGATAAACTTTGAAATGAAGTGTAACTTTAGATTTAGACGTCACGTCCCACTAATAAGTTTATTGTCTTTATTTTTGCAAATATCAATTGTTCACAGGCATTATCACTGATGATATGATCAGTTCTCAGAGGGCACAGGTTTTCCATGTCTCTTTTTTTCCTCTATTTTGATGAAACATCCCCACTTCTTTCTGGAGCATCAGCAGAGGAAACCCATCTATAGTTGGAAACTGTACATGAAGAATAATGTAACTCTGGAAAGTAGTGCTAAGTCTGTGGTGTGGATATTATTCAATGTAAACCTGCACTTACTTGACAGGATGAAGCAGTGAACAGTGATAAGAAAGGGAAACTAATCTACTGGCGACATCTACTGGAGAAACTGAAGTAAAGAGGAAAAATGTCATCTTTCCATATAAAAACTGGCGCCCTCTGTTGGTAAAAAAAAACTCACAGGTCTTGAGTTAGAGTAAAGTTCAAAATTTAAAGCAGCACAAACGCTAAATTCAAAATCCATATGCAGCTATAAATTGTTTTAAATTATAATTAAAATGATGTAGTATGGTGGCTTCTAAAGTCATCTTTCGACAGAGCTGGAATTCACCATGTGTCTCTCTTTGCCAGAATTAAATGATTTTAGCGAGATGAAATCGTGAAACATTGTAAAACAACAAACAAACACGTTTATTTCAAATACAAGAATAAGGTGAGCATAAATAAACGAGAGGTCACACGTCATTGTAAAAATGTATTTCCATTTATTATGTTCATATTCTTGATTTATAAATCCGGTAAACCTGTTACAAGGAAAGTACAGATAATACAATAAAATAAAAAAACGAATAAAGAGGAATTAGTTCATTTAAAAAAACATCATCTGTCATACGTTACACCACTGTCGTAAAACGTCTCGCGCTGCTGTTGCAATGGCGTTTGCTGCGACAGCGCTTTGCGGCAGCAGGGAAACCGAGGAGAAAGCAGCGACTGCCGTCGCCAGCGGAAACGTTGTCTCCTCCAAACCCCTCGGATTTATGCAATATTCGGCGAACTAACTTGTACGTGTTTGGTGTGTCCCTTCGCCCTGTGGATGAGATCGTGTTCGACGTTTTCCAAGCGTGAATCCCCACCTTAATGCGGTGGGATGGCCACAGTGCCGACTGGGCCTAGTAACGCACTGCCTACATCCCCGGCTGAAATTCCTCCTTTCCCCGGGGCTGGGAGCGCGGAGCCGGCGGGGGGAGACGGAGAACCGGCCTGCCACGGGGAGGGCTGTATACCCGCCTGTACGGGGAAGACGTCAGGGCCGGTAAGCGAAGTGAAAGGGTCGGTGAAGGCGAAGCAGAAAAACATGCTAGCGCGAGCTAGCCCGGCGCCGCTGCACCTTAAAATGCAAGCCCGAGAGCAGCAGCAGCTAAACGGCTTGGCGAGCCCCTCCGAGGACGCTAACAGCCACCAACACCCAGGAAACCGACCTGACAATCCGAGACCGTCCATGGACAACTGTGACAGCAGCAGCAGCGGCAGCAGTGAGGAGGCTCCGGCCGCTAGAAACAATAGTGAGCATTGCCAACACGAAGGCCACAGCCCCTTCTCCAAAAACGGCAGTCTCTCTCCCCTGGTTAACAATAGCGTGAACGGGATACCGGGTTTCTCAAGAGCCGACGAGACCCACAGCCACCTCGGGGACGAAGGGAAAGAGGAGTTCGACCACACGGATCCGCCGAGGCCGCCGGACGCTGCGGGGCCCGGCGGGGATGAGGGCACCGCTGACCCGGCGCAGCAGCAGCCGCTGGCCGCAGAGCTGGCCCGGCTCGACCTGAACAGGTCTCCAGGCCGAGTGGAGGAGGAGAGTCACGGCATCCGATACGTCCGCTACGAGTCTGAGCTGCAGATGCCGTGGATCATGAGATTGATCACGAAGGACTTGTCTGAGCCTTATTCTATTTACACGTACAGGTACTTCATCCACAACTGGCCGCAGCTCTGCTTTCTGGTGAGTGACGCTGGAATCTGAAGATCATGTCTGTGTTCACTGTCTCTCTTCGTTCACCAAGCCACAAACCAGGGCGATCCCCTCCTGTTCCACGACCTGAAGCGACATGGCTCTCCTGGAGCTGGGTGTGACCACATGCTCGTAGCTTCCCATCACCTGTCACCTCTCAGTGTGTATAAAACAAACGCCTCCTATTCAAACACACGTGTAAATGTCCCACTGACAGCACATTGCTTTGTGTAGCCGTACTATGTGTTGACAAGGTACGAACACCACATTTCTGCCACAGATCCACAGACTTGTGGTTTTCAGTCTGACTGAATAGTATCAGTGTTCATCACTGATGTTAGGGTCTTCTGTCCAGTCATCTTTGAACAGGAAGATAAGCACAAACAGTGTTTTATAATCCTTATGTTTCACTTTTGTTAGTTTTGCTGTAGGAGGCATTTCCTCTTGTACCTGCAGGGTCCACTCACTAAGGGCTGTCTACTTTTTTACAAACACCGTCTACACTTTCCTTGTTTATCCTCTGAGCCTCAAGGTCGTAAACTTCCCAGTTCCAGTTTGTCTAGTACACAGCATGTGACACAAGAGGAAGTGCTATGAAATAAAGGTCAGAGTTCAGCTCAGAGAGCCGGCAGAACAGGCAAGTTGACGGGAACTGTAGAGGAGTCGTCGTTAGGCTTTCAGCAACCTCAACTGTAGACATTCTGGAGACTAGTGTTGTCATGATTCCAATCATTAATTGATAACAGTATCTCAATTCCAATGTCGGAACGATTCCTCAGTAGAAACCTAAAGGATCAGGGGACGTAATGGAAGACAAGACATGGAAAAGAGAGAACCTCATATATAGACAGTCTATTGTCAAGGAGTCACCTGTATCCAGTCTACTTTAGTGGTTTGAGCTCTATCAACATAAAGTTCCAGTCTTTCAGTCAATTTCATTCATGTTCAGTATTTTAACTTTTGTGTTGTATTTTTTTATTTTATATTATTTAATTTCTCATTAAACATTAAAATCATACATTTTAGATTTAAAAGTATGGTTTGCAGTAATCTAATCTATCCCCTATACTTGAGTTTATGTGATTTCTCTGACAGCACTTTCTAAAAAGAATAATTGACAAAACTAGTTAACAGTACCAGCACTATGAGGAAATGGATCAATTACGAACTCCTGACCACCTGATCTTTAGCAACTCAAGATGAAATTAAATCACTCATATGACTCACAGTATATTTCAGGACATGAGTATGATGTCATTCTGTTACCTCACATTCCCTGACCTGTCTCTGTGTCTGTAGACGAGATGCTGGTTCCTTTGTTCTGCGTAGGTTTCTTTTACAGATGGACCTTCGTAGTGTCCACGCACTTGCACTGACTGTCAGCTCTCTAAACAAAATAATTCCACATTTCACTTCTTGCTTCCGTTTTTGGTATTAGCATCCATGCCTCTCCTCTTAATGATACAATAAAGCTAAGAATGGTTGGCACGCCCACTGTCTGCAGTGAGAGGAAGCAGAAAGCTAAACACCCCTGTCGCACATTGAATCAATTCATAGGAAATACATCTGTTATTAAAACAAGGCATTCTTAAAGTAATGGAATAGAGCTTTGTACCATGTTTAACCAGGATATTGCAATACTGTTCTGTGTCGGTATACCGAGTAGAACCACAGAAGACCTGAGTGCCGTGTGTGTGCGTGTGTTTGTCTCGCAGGCCATGGTGGAACAGGAGTGTGTCGGAGCCATCGTATGTAAGCTTGACATGCACAAGAAGATGTTCCGCCGTGGCTACATCGCCATGCTGGCCGTGGATTCAAAACACAGAAGGAAAAGCATTGGTGAGTCGGTGTGCTCATAATACAGAGTACGACTGTGTCATGTGATGTACAGCACAAAAGATGGATGGCATAATATCAAACATCTATTGTTTGTTTCATTATGTTGCAAATCACAATCTCTCTGGTTATTTTTTCCCATTTGGATGATGCTTTGTGTTCGTCCACACGGCACATAGGCAGGCAGACAGAAAGTTTGGATAATGGCAACACAAGCAAACATGAAATAAATTGAAAGCACCACAGGGTAACTTGAACAGGAGAGGGACCCTCTTTTGGGACACGTACTCAAAACACCTCTAGCCTCTTTTTACCATCTACGCAAGAATCAAGACAAACAGTAGAGGCAGCCTGAAGTTGAGAGAAACAAAAGTTAAGTTGAGTGTTCAACACAAACCTCAGACTCAGATGTTGCATGGGGCTTTTGCCTGCAGCACAACATACGGAAAACTGACATGGCCCCAAATTAACATAGTCGTGAAATGAGGGTTTCATGAGTTGGTGCTAAGACTTGACCAAAGATGCACAATGTCATGTAGAAAACACTTGAAGTTGAGTTGCAAAGAGTATATCAAGAGAGACGGGCCAAAGCAGAAGAAGAATTTTAATGTTGTGTCATTATGTCGATATATGAGGTTGTACAAGGATATGAGAATTTGGTCATGTCACGCTTTTCTAATGCAGAACAAGTTGTGCGAAAGAATCGTTCATTTTTTATTTGACAACCAAATCTCTTTATACAAATGTTCCATTTAAATAATATATACACCATGGGAGGATGTCTAACACTTTACTTTAAACTTAAGTGCCATTACTTTGCCCTTGATCTTAAGACCATCGGACGTCAGGTTAGAAAAAGTGCTATTCATGCTTAAGTCTGTGTTTTGTTGAATTGAATGTTGTCAATGACTCAGATTCCTCTGTTTCAGGCACTAATCTGGTGAAGAAGGCCATCTATGCCATGGTGGAGGGCGACTGTGACGAGGTAATCTACATAGACTTATTCTGACTGAAGGAAAGCTCATCTAATTCACATGTCATACATTTTCAATACATATTTAATTGGGAAAAGGTCTGTATTTATATAGCTCTTGTCTGATGGACCACTCAAGTCACATTCACACACACACACACTCATACAGTGCTATTAAATGCAGCACTTCCATACACTGCTGGCACAGCCGTCAGGGGCAATTTGGGGTTCATTATCTTGCCCAAGGACACTTTGGAATGCAGACTGGAGCTGGGGATCGAACCACATCTGCATCTGTGCAGAGAACCTCCCGCTGCGTTGTGCATGTGTGAAAGGCAAAACCCACGTAGTCAATTCTCTGGATTTTACCCACAGCTCATGTGGGAAAATGGTTCTACAAATTTAAATATTTCTCAAATACTGAAAATCCATAAAATATCACATTGGGAAATTAATAGAATATAACCATACTTTTGGCATTTGGTGCTTTAAGGTTAAGGTAACTTTATTTGTACCCGTAGGTAGATTTGTTGTGCAGCAATAAAAAGAGAAGGCATCCATCTTTGTTGTTATTTTCGGTCTGTGTTGGCCCAATTCCAGTGATACAAAATATATTTTCCTCACAGTCAACCTCCAGCTCGAATCATTGAGCCCCAGGTCATGGTTTATAGCATCGCTAGTTCTCCAAAGTACTTCAGGTTTTCTACTGAGTTTGATTTACCAACTGCTTTGCATGCAAATAACTTTTAACTGATAATCAACCTTCCTTGAGAACATCAACAAAGAAAGCCTGTTAAACTTTATCTTCTTGTTACTGCATTCCTAAGTAATAACATTTCGTAGACTGGTGTTCACTGTTCACCTATCTCAGGCATATTATCATGTTCTTTTATTGTTGTATTTAGATTTAACTGTGGCATTCAGTTTGTTATTCCTAATAAATCTTGACTTACTTGAACACTGGTATATGAATGCAATATTGCATAGCCTAGCATAAACAACACCTGTGATTGTACTGAGATGAAATTGGTGTATATTGATCATATGACATATTTACAGACTAAAATGTCAACCAGGGTTCTGTGGAGACTTAAACAGTCTAAAATTAAAAAGCCTTAAATATAATAAAATATCATCTACATTGTCTTCAATACGTTTAAGTAGGTCTTAATTATGTTAATGTTAAATAAATGCGTCAATACCGACAACACCAAAATGGAACTTATGACTGTTCTACAAACACCCTGGTCAGAATTTTTCTCAGTACACACAGCTTGGCTTTGTGGAAAGACTATGGATACCTACTGTCTCTGCCTGTAGTTCACCTCCCCATTTCCTTTTATTCTAAACCATAGGGATGTCATTCTGACTCTGATATTCCTTCATATCTGTCTGACTTGTCATAGGTCTTAAATTTCATTCATTAGTCTGAAAAAGTCTTAACTTGATAATGTAACTTGTTGAAACCTGCCAAAGCCTTGTAAACTCGTGTTAAGGTGCGAAACCAACCTCTTCTGTGTGTCCCCAGGTTGTATTGGAGACTGAGATCACCAACAAATCAGCCCTGAAGCTGTACGAGAACTTGGGTTTTGTCAGAGACAAGCGGCTGTTCAGATACTACCTGAATGGAGTGGATGCGCTGCGGCTCAAACTGTGGCTTCGCTAAAGGAAGGATGAGGGGACGGGGATGGAGGGACGGGACAGCAGGTGCTGTTCACCCCCTACATGATCAGCTTGACAGCCTCAGCTCTGCCCTGGTCATTTCACTCTTTATATACACAGACACACACACAGTTCATACGCACACATACACACATACACCTGTGCACAACCCTGAGGAGTATGCACATAGGTATGCATAGATGTGCAGACACATCCTCTTTTTGTCCTTGACTTCTGAACAACTGTTGTTTCGGCAGAAATGGACTGAAATCCCACCTGAAGTTTTCATGAAGGGGCCCCTGATACTTTCTATGACGAGGAAGGGGCAAGTGAGGGCGGTCTCTGGGATGACCTTGAGTAGGGGGACTTCATGACCTTTTGACCTTCAAGCTCGAATGCCGCAGCGCTCAGAACAGGGAGGGGGTTATGAGGCAGCTCAGGTGAGGACATGTGTCTGACGCAAAGGAGGACGCAGCGCCGCACCAACCACTTCTGCAGAACACCGGACAAGACTTAAAGGAAACATCACCATGTGAAACAAGGACGCAGGGCGCTACAACAGACTGGGAAGAAAATAATTGTTGAGTTTATTTTTGTGTTTCTTTTTTTTAACCTTGTAAGTTTGACGGGGATGGAAAAAGCTATAGTATGACTGCGTGTTTGTATTTTGTCATGTTTTGGGGGGGGGTGGGGCAGGGGGATTGGGAGCAGGTTATTGGCTTTTTGTGTGTGTGTTTGTGTGCATGTGTACGTGGCGTGGTTGGTTTTTCGCTGTGAGCAAAAGAACACGTTTGTGTGACTGTGTGAGCGCATGTCTGGTTGGAGATGTGCATACCATTATGCGTTTTTGTTTCCCCATCCTGTCTCCATCACCCGCCTCCAGGACTGAACGCCTGTAAAGATATGCATGCATTTATTTTAATGTGAGCACGGGACTAAGTGTGGAGAGTGTGTGTTGGTTAAACCCAGTCTGAGGCCACCCCCCACCCCCCCACCCCCCACCCCGACCCCTTCCTCTGTTTGGTGTAACCATGTCGGTGCAGAGCAGTTGATCGAAAAACAAATCAGTCCATTAGCACCTCAAACGTTTGCCCAGCCGGTGGATCAGCCGCCTCTTTCGCTTCATCGTCCTTCCCCAAGTCTCTCCTCTTCAAACCGTGACGGAGTGTTCAGGTGACGAGCCTATTTTTTAATCCTCCTATTTTTGCAGATCAGAACTTGTTTTCCCTAAATGCACTGCCAGCTGCTGCAAAATTCCCAAAAAGGAGAAAAGTTTGTCTTTTCAGAGACGTTTCTTGCCAACAATGGTGCAGTCAAACTTTCCTAGCCGTCTCAGTTTACTCCTTTATAATAATTGTCTGTTTCTCCTCATTGCAAGTGCCACTCGATCCATCAGAACTCTCGGCCACGACTGCGGTGGTCAGCCCGCTAAGAGGCGACATGCACAGCAGCGTCGGCCCCCGCTTCTCGTCTGCCCTCAGCACCAGACGGGAGGCAAAGTGTTACATTATGCTGGATTGCTGTTTGAGTATGCTGTGTGTGCGTGTGTGTTTATCTTTTGATTTAAAGAAAAAAGGAAACTAGACAAGTATTCTTAGCAGATTATATTTTATTCTTTTGTTCGCTTTCAGTTGATTTAGATATACTTCTATACACCTGTATAACCTCACGCTGCTGTAAGCGGCTGAGACCACAGTGCACTTCCCAGGTGCCCTAACTCGATGCACAACCAACCTCGCTAACATTTTGAAGATCTCCCGCCCGGAACCTGTCGTAGATGCACCCGGACGTTTCAATCAACACCAATTATGACAAAGAAACGTTGCTTCTGCCGCTTATCGTTATTTCTAATTTTATCTTTCCTTCAAATTAAAATGAACAAAGGTCAGATGCACTTCTTTGGAAATTGCTGCAGTGTGTATTTGTGTGTCTGTATGAATGTGTCCTGTTATTTTAACAACGGTGTGTGGATCTGTTCTGATAGACTTTTATTTCTCAACTTTCAGAGGCACAGGAAAATCAGAGCCTTTACGGTGCTGTGTTTTGTTCCACCCTAATGAGGACACTTGTTAGTAACAGGAAGGAACAAAAGCACTTGTTTTCTTCCTTTCCAGGATTTGAGTTTTCATACGAGGAAAGCAGGAAACAGCGTGGTTCATAGTTAAGGGGAGAATAAACCTCAAATCATCTTTGTTTTGCTTTGCCTTGTTTTTTCTTTTTCAAATTTAAATTGTAAAGCAACTTGCATCACAGGTTGGTATTGCAATTTCAATTTACAATCAGCATTTCAAAAATAATGCAATTGGACATCTGTGTGCTTTTATCCCTGCCTGCTTTATTCAGAGTAGAAAGCACTCAAAGACACTGCCATGTAACACAACAGAAAAAAATCTTGAATTCTATCAGCTACAAATATTGAACAAACAAATCTCCAGCTTTAGATGCTTTAATGATTAAAAGACAGATTAGCTTATCTTTATTAATGACACTACAAGACCATGTTCGTGTTTCGGGTTTATTTCCCCCTTTCAGATGAGAGATTTAATCCCAGGAGCCCAGGACTGGAAGGGAGAGTAGATGGTTACAGAGTTGCCACCCACGTAACAGCCTGTGTATCCAAGTTTGTGTGTGTGTGCATTTGGAACAATGGATCAGATGACCTATTTTCTTTTCTTTTTTTTTCCAGATTTGTATATGAGTGTTGTTCTATTCATCGTATTGAGAGCATGTTTTTTTTTTTTTGTGAATCACCTGTTTGGGAAAAGGGGACAATTTGGTTTGAATTATCAGATTTTCAGAGTTTTATTTTTAATTTCTGTGCTAATTAGCCCATCCAGAGATGTAACCAGAACGATGAGCATACGGGAAAGACACTTATCACCTTTGCTGCTCATCTTACTCCCATTTTAGATATCTCCCTGTTTAAACTCCTCCTGATTTAATTCTGGAGGTTTAAATATTATCGTCCCTGTCAACAGTTGTGTGTCCCCATTCTTCTCTGTTCTTTTACTGTTCGGGCCTTGTCTTCTATTACTCTGACCACTCATGGAGGAACAGGCTGGATAACACGTGCATCCATCCTGTTCTTTCAAAACCAGCTGTCAGCATGAAGAGGTGTTTTAGATATTGAAGGAAAGGGTCTTTTTTTTTTTTATCCTGTGAAACTCTGGCAGTTCCATTAGGTATATGGGCATTACAGCCTGCTACAATGAGCCAAAGCGCTCTGTCTCAGTCAACGCAGGGCTTCGTCATCAAGTTTTACCCAACTCTCTCTGACAATGACTCGTCTGCATTTGGAATCGGTTTTGACTTGACATGCCAGTTAGGTGTTCACAAATGTCAGAGGTCCCCCCCCCCTCCATTTCAGACTGCATCTGGAATCTGCTGTTCTATCCAGGTTGCTTATTCAAACAATGCCAACCCCACCCTCTGTCCTCACCCAAGGCAACATCTGCCATTCTACATTTATTAGATTAAATTCCCCCAGAAACCAGGTTAGTCAGATAATAACATTTGTATTGGAAGTAGTCCTGCACCACAGAACGCTATGGTCCCCACAACCAACCAACTGACCACAGGGGCTTCCTGCAGTGTTTTAAGGGCGGCCAGCACCGCCTACACCGCCATCCACCACCAAGTGTGCAAAAGGGGAGAGCAAAAGGTTTTTTTGCATGTCAGATTTCTGTTTCCCCCTGTTCCTCTTCCCTTTCCCCTCTCTTGATTTTGACCTGGAAATGTCCAATAGCTTTTATTTAATGTGGAAAAAGAACACAGAAATAAATTATTTGATTTTTTTAAATGCTGTAAACTGGGTCTCGTCTGTGCTTTTTTTCCCCCCCCAGTTCAGATCCTGTGAGATTGCAAGATGTATCAGAAGACAGATTCTGAATCAGACATCTAAAACATTGGTTTTATTTGATCACATCATGTTTCATATCTGCAAAGACAAAAATGTGTCACTGTTTTACATCACACTTATCCTAAAACAGTATTATTGCATATACACAGGCAGTTAAACATTAAGCATAGCTCATGAAGTTACAGAAAATATACTTTCTTTGAAAAAAAAAAAGACGACAAGTTGTGTTGATGCCATTGGTGTTGAAATACAGAATGTTTTGGATCATTTTTAAAGTCAGCTTTTCCTCAGATGTTCTCCAGAAAGTAAGAACTCAAAACTTGTTCTGAAAAGATCCCATCTCAGCAACGTGACAGTAAATCAAATTGTCAGTTATCTGCTCTAGTCTTGATCAAATAAAAAAACACAAAACCAGTTTAACAAAATGTCAACTTCGGCCTCAGTGTCTCCAATATTTGTGCTTTTCCAGACAACAGAAATGGACGCTGTGCACATAGAAGAAAGAAGATAACGCACACACAAGAATGAGTTCTTATCAGTTTCATTATTCATAAAAATCTGTTCTTTGCTACATACTTTTCGAATGATGGTATTTTGTGTGCGTGCCTCTCAATGTAACTTTTTGAACCAATGACAATGAACATTCTCATTTCCACAAAATTCACATTTAAGCAATGCCCTAATACAAATGAATTGTATGTGAAGATTTCTAAAACCCTAATCTAAGAAATAGTTCTTCATTTTCAGATACACACTTATTTGTTTTCTTGCAAAGAGTTAAATGATAAGACTGATACCACTGTCGTATGGAAACATGATGCAAATGGTGGCAGCCAGGAGACACTTAGCATTGCTAACTTTAGCTTATCTTAGCATAAAATCTCTTAACTGAGAAAACAGCTAGCCTGGCTCTATCCTGTTGAAAACATAGCAGTCAGGAGATGCCTAGCTTTGCTTGTTTTAGCTTAGCATCAAATCTGGAAACCATGAGAACAGTTGACCTGGGTCGTTTTCTTGGCAAAAAATAAAACAAATAAAATAATTCTGCAAGAACACTATTTTTTTGATCATGTTTGTTTAGCATTGAGCAGTTGAGGTAACCACAGACAACCTCAGAAAGTCACTGCTCACAGCTACGGGATAGTTCGCACATAATCTCCATAAAGTGCCTAATTTTCATTTATACATTTTATTTTTTGTTAACATTAAATGAATAAGACACACGTGTGTTGGTGAGCTGTGGAGGAGCCCATTTGGACAGAGCCTGGCTAGCTAGCTTTATGCTAAATTAGCTAGCTGTGTCCGTCCTCTTATCCAACTATTTTCTTTTCCCAAAAATGCTAACGTGTATCTAAAAATGAACCTTTATTTACACCAACATGACAAATATTTACATTGTGTAATGTCACCCTTCTACAGCCCTTTTATTACTTGACAGAAAACCTTGGTTAAACCAGCAACACTTTAATCCCACCGATACCCTGCGAATACATTTTGTTTTCACACCAGTATTATTATTTCTTTTTTTCAGTCAAAGTGCATCACACCAGCCCTGCCAAGCCATTAGAGTCAACGTCACCTGACAACTTTCAAAAAAAGTGCTCACATTGGTACCTTTAGGACGGGTGGGGGGGTGGGGGGGGGGGGGTTTACAAAGCCGACCATTGTGCAGCCCGTGCAAATTGTGCCCTGTGCTCAGTCACACTCTGTGGATCAGATGAGTCATAGCCGAACGGCCTGGGGTGATTAGAGATGCAGTAGTCATAGCGATGGTGATGTTCGCCGAGCCTCCGTTACAGGAGTGTCGGGCAATGGTCGCTGCCAAAAAGGAGCCCCCCCCCCCCCCCTCCAAATAAAGTCCGATCAGAATTCATCTTCGGAGCTGTCGGCCAGCAGCATGGCCTGGTCCTGACGACTAGTGCCGGGCTCTCTGGGTTGCTGGGGAGGAAAAATATACGTAATGCTAAATCGAGAGCATCTTAGGAACATAATAATTCACAAAGGAGCAGTTTGTTATAATTGTGATCAAAACAACTGTTGGTCAGTGGCAGGTGGAACATAAAAACCTATTTGTGTTAAATACAAGTAGGGTATTGACCTCTGGCTGCCTGACCTTCCTCCTCTGGTGTTTGAAGCTGTTCCTCCTCTTGCGGTGAATCATCCTGATGCTGTAGAGGGCGCCGACGATTAGCAGGGCCCCTGTGATGCCGATGCCCACAGGGGCCAACATCCCGGACACATAACCCGCCTGCCGACATTGACGACACAGGTCAAGCACAGGTCAAAAATGGAGCAGAGATGTAAACATGGGCTATCTAATCCAGATAAATCAATTGAATTACCTTTATACATATTGGTGATCAATTTGCTGGTGGAAGAAAAACGACTTATGATGCCTTCATTGGTTCAGATTGACATAATTCTATATTTTTCTAATTGTCGACAAATCTCATGAAAATAATGAGTTACTTTGCCTCTCAATAACTAACAACCTAACTATTTGTACCCAAACAAGACTAAATGGTTCTTTTGATATGGAACATTTTCAGCCACAGATTAACACACATTTTGTTCCCCAGTGAGTATAGCCGCGGGACGGTTTATGTCAGATTGATTCCAAAATAAAGTCGGAATATGTCTCTCATTTCAACAGTGCGGCTTAATACAACAGAGGAATATTGTATATCAGTTAAATGTTGCTTTTGGACTTATCGTGTGATAAATGGACAGGAAGTTAAATAGAGAATATTGCCACCTTTATTGTAAATGTCTTAATGAGGGTAACTCACATTTTTAATCGGCAAGTCCTATTTAAGGACAGGAGGGGGCAGTCTTACCTTTTCTCTGATCAGCTCTACCCAGCTTCGCACTGGGAGAAAAGAAAAGCCACAGATTTAGCAGGACAACATAGGCAAATAATATTTCCTCCTCATTTGCAGATAATTGCAGGGGAAATTTCTGGTTATGTGTAGTCTGGTAGTTTAGTAACAAGCAACTCTATAAGATAAGGTTTAGAAATCATGTTGTCATACTCAGCCCCTGGTTGCGTTGAACCCAGACAGGAGGTGGAGGGATGAGGCTGTAGGGAGGCTGCGTTGAGAATGTTTTTGGCTTATCTGTCAGCTCCTCCTCGCTCTCCCCCTCATGCGATTCCTCAGAGTTCTCGTCCTCCTCTTCCTCATCTGTCTCTTCTGTGGGGGAACAAATTCATCTACTCAGCAGCCAAGAACAAAGGGTCACATTTGGGGGCTGGAAATAAAAATACATTTTTAAAAATGGGAATTTATGTATTAAATGGTTTCTCACCCTCAGACTCCATCTCCTCTAACCCTGATCTAGATTTGTGCACAGGCTGATGGGCTGCCATGGTAACCGTTGTCATAGCGTGCGGGAAGGATGAAAGGGAGGGGCCAGTGGTGGGCATATACCCTTCAAGGGTTGGCGTCCTCACAGCAACTGCATGTCCCACATCACACAGAGAGACGGCAATAATAGTGGATGCTTGTAGACATTTCTAGACGTTTCACAATGTGTAAAGGGTTAAATCTAAGTGCAGGGTGCCTTCTTAGACTTTTGACAAATGTAGAAATTGATTTGTTATATTTCAGCGATTCAGACATGCCTTCACAAATGCATCTACAAGTGTGCATCTACATCCTAGACAGTGTATCTTTAATTTATACAAACAATGCTTAAGATATTTTTGGGGACATGTGTCTGTAAAAATAAATGTCAATGTAATAGATTAAAATGATAAACCGTACACAAAGATGGAAGACATGACAGCTCCGCAAACGCGAAGCCAAAGCATCGCAATTGTGGATGGCTAAAGAAAAAAGTCATGAATCCCGCCTCCTCCATGTTACCGGATGGAGTATGTGCAAAACTGAAAAGTCAAAGTACACCTCAAATGCATTTTTCTCAAAGATGGTTTCTGTCATTTTAGTAGCTCTTATCACATTGACTTGTGTCTAAGATTACATTTTTCTGGCCAGCATTATCCGGGATATTTTGGCTTCATTTCTGGATAATGGGACGAAGTGGAGATGTGTCCTATGGATAGAATTGGTAACCTCCCACATTTTGTTTGGGGTTTTTGACTGGAGTATAATATCCATGGTCTGACATCATTTATGACATTTTTAACTCAAAAGAGGAGCAGGGTATTTTGTTGGATAAATCAAAAATATCAACAAACCATAAGCAAATGAGCAAATTATAAAATGTGTGAAGAGAATGTGGAAGCCTGCATTATTGAGGTTTCAATCAAACCATTGACTATCAAAAGAAATTGAAACTAAATGTTCACTGTAATAAGTTTTAAGATCTCTACACATTCAGTTTTGTGCCCAAAGAAGGAATAATGATGTCAGAATAAATGCACTGATCTATCATGACCTGTTTTGGCAGAATTACACCTCTTTGAATACTGGATTTTAAACGTCTTTTAGTATACAGTACTTTATTAAGCTCTGACCCCTACTACATTTTGCTTTGGAGTAATGTTTGAGTATTCTGGATCTATATGAAACAGAAAAATTCATGTTTTTATAGTTCATCATGTTGTGCTTTGACATTTATTTCTTCATTCTTATCAGCCATATCCCCTCTCTCACCTCTCTCAGATCCATCCTCCTGCTCACTTGCAGCTCGCTGCTGTGAAACAGACGGAACCGAGGAGCCGATCGGTTCCTGGAGCTCGGCGCCGGATGTCTGCCACGCTGACGTCCAGTCTGGCATCAGCAGGGGTGGGGCATGCGATGGGCCGTCGATGTCTGCCTCCACTGTGACCAGCTGGTCCAGGTCCACCTCTGACAAAGGCATTCCTCTGGTCGCCATGGCATTGGGAGGCTGAGCGCTGCCAGGCACTGGTGTGACCACTGCTGCTGCCGCTGCCCCCTCTGGTGTAACATCTTCAAACGGCTCAAAGATGAGAGGGAGAGCCTCTGATGACATGGTGCCCTCTGTGACTTCATCCTGAGTCAGTGGCACCTCAGTGTCCGCTGCAATTAGAGGCAGAATGAAGGTCATGATATACAGCAGGACAATTTAATTTTGAAAGGGCAGGATTGTTCAGACCTTCTGGTAAACATCAGTGAAATCCTGCAGCCGGTTCACATGGAACTCAGCGAGCAAACTAGGGCATATGAATAATGACAGGTTGTGGGTCTTGCAGTTTCTGTACACTGTGCTGTGCCGACAGCTGGAATGAAAAATGTATCGCAGAGCAGCTACTATGTTCAGCCCCATTAGTAATTATGACAGAATGCAGCTTTTTGAAACAGCTACCTCTTTAGACATGCTGTTTCCTCATTAAAGGCACTTGTACCCTCTGAGAGCTGAGTTCACAGTGCAGCTAAGACACAATGAATGGTGGATTTGAAAATGGTTCTCTTTCGATAAGAGGCTACACCACACAGGGGGCTGTCACAGGAGAAAGTGGTACGGCATTTCCTCCAAACCCGAGACATTTCTTAAGTCGGCTGAAAATTGCTTTTAAAGACTGAAATCCTTTTACATAATGCTGTTTGGGAATTTTTTTTTTCTTTTTGGAAGGAAGATTCATCAAACGCACAATCCCCATACGGACGGCAGGAACACATATTGGCTCAGACAGACTCCTTTAATCCATTTCCCTCTCCTGCCTCACTGAATAAAAACACTCCTGCTCCTTTACAATAGGCTGCTGGGAGAAGGGTGGGAAGGAAAGAGAGAAGGTTTGAAGGGGTAATATGTATATATACATATGCATATACTGTATATAGATAGAGAGAGGTAGAATCCTCTGAGGACTTGCACAACACTGCCACCAACGTTTGATGCCACTTGTGTGTGTGTGTGTCCTTTTCTTTCTGTTTTTCAGACTGAAGTCAGGAATAGAAAGTAATTAGACTGCCACAGGTCCCAGCTGGGGTTCAAAGTGGAGCGTGGAAAAGCGGGCGCCTTCCTCGCCAGTCATCAAAAGCAATCTCCGCCACTAGACATGTCGTTTTCATTTCCACTGCACTGCACTCTTAATGAAGCCTCCTGAAACCCTGCAAAACCCCACAGGCCCGGAAAAAAAACGGCTTGTTGTGGAGGGGATTCTTACAGGGTGACACTGCCTGCAGAGCATTCATCTTAGCGACACAACTTTAAAGGCCCTCTGTGGCAACTCACGTGGAATTAATGACCAATAAGGGATTAGAGAAAGTTCTACCCCAATGCATATGTCCATGTCCTACTTTTATCAAATATGCATTTCTAACTTTAAAGGTTCAGTGTGTAAAATTTAGGTGAAAGGGATCTTTTGGCAGAAATAAAAATATAAAATAATCCTAGTGATGTTTTCACCAGTGTGTTTCATCTAAATTGTACAAATTATTGTTTCTTTACCCCAGATTTGGCCCTTTATATTTAAATACTTTATATTTACATCTGGAGAGGGTCCTCTCTACAGAGGCCGCCATGTTTTTTTTACAGTAGTCCAAACTTGACAAACTAAACACCTTTTGAGTTTTTATAACTGAAGGCTACCACATGTTCTCTTTTATGATTGGAAGGGGAGGTTTGAATTGAGGGCTGTTCAGCTGCAACATGCAAATTCACCACTTAATTGTACACACTCAACTTTTAATGACTTACCTCCGCCAGGTCTCGCAGCCTCGGTCCACAGGCTTTCCGGTCCGTCCTCTCTGGGCATCAGGTTTGGTCCAATCTCAGGTAACAAGGGGTCTGGGAGTGAGGATGTCGTGGCTCCATCATGGCCCCAACCCGTCAAAGGTGTGGAGACAAGGACCGAAGGAGGGATGGGACTGTGGGAGGTCAGCTTCTGGACCTGTGTCAAAGGGTATGGAGGTTCTGTAAAGGAGGGCGAGCTCGTCTCTGGGTCTTTTTCCTCGCGAGAGTCATCTCCATCAGGGAGTCCTGTTCTGTCCACCCCACCTTGGCTATTTTGTTGGCTGTCTGATGACTCCAGCTGAGGTGGCGCTGTAGAGGAAGCCAGAAATCCATCTGGACTTAATCGAGAAGAACTCATGTCTTCTAATAGCTGCTTTTTCCCACTTGTAGAAGGTGATGTCTTCTCATCAATGACAGACATGTTGTCTTCAGTGCTCTCTGACTCCCCTGGCAGAACTGATGCTGCCTGTCTCTCACCGTCCTCCATTTCAGATGAGCTCACATCCTTTTTTACCTTGCTCTTTTGGCTCCATGCCTCTCCACCAGCCTTCCTCTGCCCAGATCTTCCATCGAGGCTGTCCCCGTTTTCTGTCTGCGTCACCGGCGCTATCCCCTCAGGTGGTCCATTCGGGTCAGCCCCTCCTCCTGCACCTACATTCAGTACCAGGCCAGTCACATACTCTCTGTCCAAGGGTTTAGACTTTACACCCACACCCAGCACGGGTGTTGACCTGACAGTTCTTACTGACTTACACTCCCCATCACAGTGGCTGTCCTGTGTGGGAGTGAAGCTGGGGAGGTGGACGGGCGTTCCACAGACACAAAGGCAGATCCCAGCCAGGAGGAGGCGACGGAGCATCCCAGACATCAGCATCTCTGTCTCGTCTCAGCACCTGCAGAGAGTGGACCGATAAATATAGACAAATGCTAACAAGTGGAACTGAGGTGTGATCAGTACCCTGCCTGCAACTTCTACGCTTTGTCAGACACGTGGACAGAGAGAGAGGGAGACAAAGAAGATAGGTGACATGGCACATTACAGATGTGTGCAGCTGCAGATTAAAGGACTGGCATGAGAACTTCATATAGAGAGCATTGCTTTGATGCTGCGGCTGAATCTTTTTGAATAATTTGGATGGAATTCCTTTTAATCTCAGACTTGTGTGTTAATTTTGCATAAAGAGAAAATACATGCACACACACACACACACACACACACAGAGAGAGAGAGAGAGAGGTAGAGTGACAAAAGAGTGTGAATCTGACACAGCAATCCTCTGCACATTATCACCCATAGCACCAGGCTGCCTATCCTCAGCGATGCTGCACAGATGGAACCATGATGTTACATGTGTTTACATTGCACACATCTGCATCTCCCTCACAACCGACCAATATGCATTCATGATGTATATACATGACTATAAATAGCACATTAAATCAGATTGGGGGAAAATCTGATTCTGTGGGGCGCATTTGTTTCTCCACGTGATCCAACACCGATAATCACCTGATAATCGATCGCTGCTGTGTGAGGATGAGGAGGAACGACGCGTCTGGTGTTGACAGGGTGACACCCTGAGTCAGACAAGCGTCTGAGAAGTCATGTTGCAGCCGTGATGATGCTCAGTCCAACAATGTCATACACTTTACTCCATGCGCATCCCCCGAAACCACCATGCGACCACCACAGCTCGTACACCCAATCAAACACATGCAATCGAATACCCAATTACATAATCGCTAACAGCATATGGATTGTAAACACATTCATATTGCGGTGTTGATCCGATCTGACTGCATGCACCTGAGCCAATCACGGCCGTATGGCACCCACCTAAATCCCGCCATGCCCAGCCACTGAGAGCGAGATGTACTTGGTAACAATGGAAGCATATGGCTAAAAATAAAAAAATAAATGCCTTTACCTTCCAGAGTTGGTGTCGGATCGCTGAGCCTGCAGGGCGCACATGAGCCTCACATGCACCGAGAGAGGAGAGGACAGGAGAGGAGAGGAGAGGACAGGAGAGCAGGCTGGAGGAGGATGAGGAGGATGAGGCTGGTTGTTGTGCAGCTCAGCGTCACTGACTGAAAGTCTCAGGCTTCTTCTCTGCGTTATTGTGTCCGCCTGCTTCTTCCCCAGCGCTGCCTTTAAATGCCTCAAATCTGCAGGATTTACTCAAACCGATGACTTCACCTTCTGGTTTATCAGCAATGCCCTTCACGGCATCGCTTTCTAATCAGCAGTTCAGTTTCATCTGCTTTAGTCTTTTCTTCATTGTTGTTGTTGTTGTCTATCCCAAAAGGTCACTTCAGGCTCCTCATACTGAATAAGAGCAGGGAGATCATGCAGTTTATGACTATATATAAATCACCAAGAAAATATTCTTGACTGGAACTCAAGCTGATATTATATTTAAAACTTTTTTTAACCTAAAACAAATTACCTAATGTGATTTTCCCACTACAATTGTAATATTCACAATAGACATTAATCTTTACATTTTTTTTGTATGTAAAATTGCAAGTGGTCAATTGTCTACATAATATACAAGGTGCATAATTGTTCACTATTGGTTAAAATTAACAAGCAAGTGTTGTTTTTGAAGTTTGAATGTTTATAATAGAATTTTGATTCATGCACGTGCAAGTTAAGTGTATCTCAGATCTTTCTGTCAATAGAGAATCCAAACTGCACAAATAGAGAATTAATGGAGTGAACTTCAATTAAGAGGAGTCAAGAGAGATATATACAAGTTCCTGATGTGGTCTGCAGGGTGTAAAAGAGCTATGTCTTAGAAAACATTTTCTGACCATTATTAATTATGAACTATAGAGCTTTTACAGTCCTTTTTTGTTAATAGGTTATATTGTGGTACACACAAACATTTCTTTGATGTATAAAGTTATTATTTTATTTCAAAGTAGCATGGTATACAAGCAAGTACATGCGTGAATAACCAGTCACAATCACAACTAATAATATTTATTTGTTTTAAGTTTTAAATGTATGACTACATGATCTGAAGTGTATGCCAATCCCAGACTGTCTCCAAAAAAATGTTGATTTGGATGATGAGGTCATGGTCTCATGTAATATGAATTGTACAGACAATGATATGATGATGTTGCTTGTTTTTGCATCAGAGAAACTGAACTCTCGACAGGTTTAATACATTCAACAAGGACCTTCCACAGACAGCATGGCTAAACAGCAGTATAGTGTAGTTTGGTTTGAGTAGACTGAAAAAGTTCCAGTGACCCCATGTGGCAGGACAGTGAGGTTACACCAGGTTAGACCATCAGCATTCATGGGTTATACCACTGTGTCAGATGGAAGATCATCAAGATCAAATGTGTCCCCAATATTTATGACAGACAGCAATTGAAACATCCTTAAAAAAAACTCCTGTATCAGACTTAGTGTAAGAACAAATGTCTCATTATTTGTCAGTGTCAGAGAATAGTTATATAAATTTATTTTACAAAGAAATTAAATTGACCTGATAACATTAATGGGTTACCACGTTGTTGTCATTTTATTTTAATAACATTATATAATTGACTGTCAGATAGATTGTATAGCTTTTGGGGTGGTAAGATAATTTTCCAATTACTTCTATTTATTTTTATAAACTCGGTTTTATATCTTTGCTGTTGGGATTTGTTTTTTGATCAGGCGCTCATACATGACGTCATTGCGTCTCTGAAGACCCAAACCCAACCCAACAGGAAGACAACAGATTTTTGTTGGGATGCAGATTTGCGGCTGTCGGTGTTGATTTGCAACTCACGTTACTTTCGCCCAGAGGCGAACATAATAACAAAATGCCATTATTTGATGGGTTGGGCAGCGGAGGAGAGAAGACTGCGATCGTCATTGATTTAGGAGCAGCATACACAAAGTGAGTGTCAGTCGTTAGCACGCCTTGTTAGCGCTTTGCACAAATTGCTAACCTATCTCTGTGTTTTATTTCTTAACCACCCGTAATTTCTAATACAGAAGCTAAAGCTCAATAACACACGATGCTAAGTAGTTTATACTTGTAGTCAGTGTTTCAGCGGTGTTAGCTAGTGAGCCACATAGCCAGTGCTAACTGGGACATTCAGCTAGTGTTAGCTGCTGTCAAGTTAGAACTGAGAGGAGATCTAGAAAATACAAACAACTGTAGTCAACGTTAGGAGCATCACGAGCAGCTGCAGCTTCTGAACATCCTGCATGTTCGTATTCGACCAATTTTCAGGCAATAAGTTCCTTTAAAGCTGATCTTTTTCAGGTCACAGGTATTGAGATGTTTTTTTATATTGTTGGTAAAATCAAATGCATAACATGTAACTCTTGGGTTTAGCTTTGAGACCACATTCCTGCTATTTGTCCGCTGTGAGATGAGAATCTCCCCCTCACCATGACTTCTGGTGAAGTGACCGACAGTAGATGGAGCTAATCTGAGCACATGTTAATCTGATCATTGCCTGAGACTATAAGTCACTTTACTCGTCATCGTACCTCACAGATCTCCCCTCATAGAGGGCACATGACATTTACCATAACTGCTATAATACAAGTTGAGTCATTTGGGTTAAAAGTTAGTAAGGGTGAGAAAGTGGCCTGGGGCAAATCACATGAAGATCAAGAGGAAAGTTCTCTATAAATAATGAAGTCTTTGTCTGCAGTTGCTTTCCCACAACATTTGACACAGAGCAGCTTTCATCTTTTATTTATAATAGACACAACTGTACTGAATTTTTTATTTTCTCATAAAATTATCAAGTGGCCCCTTTAGCCTTTATTAATCCAATAAAAATCATTCCATGTTGGTTTGCATCATGTTTATAATTGTTCGGTTTGCGAGCAGTTCAGTAGCAATGTTTATCTTGTAGTATGTGTTGGAGCATTAATCTAACTAGTATATGTTAGTGAACGTTCACAAATATAAATGGTATCCTCTGCATATCAGCAGCTCAGCTAACAGCTGTATTTCTTTGCAGATGTGGCTTCGCAGGGGAAACGGGGCCCAGGTTCATAATTCCGAGCGAGATCAGGAAACCAGGACAGCAACAGGTGAGTCAAAGCTGTGTGTTACCGAGTGTGATCATTTGGAAGGAAATGGCAAAATATGTTAATATGTTGTGTGGTTTTCTCTCTTTCAGGCTGTCAAGGTGGTTCAGTACAACATCAACACAGAAGAGCTTTATATCATACTCAAAGAGTTTATCCACATACTGTACTTCAGGTGAGACCCCTGCATTAGGTAATCATTCTAAGCAAGTTACTAAGATATGTGTACAGCAACGAAACAAATTAAACCTGCTCTGTAGTCATACTGTGTTCTAATATAGTGATGAATTTGTACATTATTGTAGTTTTTGGCCCTAAAAAGGTCGAACATTTGAGACATGCCTCATACAGTACATGCAACCTTCCTTAAAATCAGTGTTTGCAATCTTGTCCGTCTCAACCAGACACCTGCTGGTGAACCCTCGCGACAGAAGAGTGGTCATCATCGAGTCCATCCTCTGCCCTTCTCACTTCAGAGAGACTCTCACCAAGGTTTTCTTCAAACAGTTTGAGGTAGAGCAATCAAACACATCAGTCTTTTATGAAATAGACAGATCTTGTTTGGACAAGGTGTTAATGTGCCATGTATTCTGTATTATTTTTGTGCCAAACTTATTTTCATCCAGGGTATTTTCTTTTAATAACTTTTAATAACTAGTCTGTCTATACAGATATAGACAAATCACACAAACGTTTTTTCCAACACTCTTTCAACTTGAAGGTTCAGTGTGTTAGAATTAAAGGCATCTAGTGGTGAGGTTGTATATTGCAACCATCTGAATACCCCTCATCTTGCCCTTAAAAGTGTGTAGGAGAACCCACGGTGGCCTTGAGGTAATGTACAAATATTAACAGTTCTCTATAGAGTCAGTCTGTCTTTTCTGGGCTACTGTAGAGAAGGGGTACAACATGGCAGACTCTGTAAAAGAGAACCTGCCACCACTCAGAGGGACTGAAAACAATGATTCCTAGTTTCGGGTGATTATACACTAATGAAAATTCAATAGATCCTCCTAAATCCTACACACTTAGCCTTTGTTATCCTGTTCCTAATGATAAGAGGAAACTGCAGTATGTAGTGAATATGGTTTTACTCTGTGTTTCAGGTGCCCTCTGTCCTGTTTGCCCCAAGTCACCTTATGGCCATCATGACTTTGGGCATCAACTCTGGCCTGGTGATGGACTGTGGCCACACAGAGACACTGGTGCTGCCTGTATCCTTGTAATCTGTGACTTCCTGATGTAAAGAAATCCCCCAAACAGAAATAACCACAACAGTTACCAGGAGGTACATGATACAAATGATATCAAATAAATATTTGTCAGATAAGTTTCATCTCGATAGATTTGTTTTTACATCTCTCTCAGCTGTTTGTGTAATTTACTATTGGTAGATTGCTGATGTATTCTTGGATGTAATATATTGTTTTGTAATATTTACTTTGGGGTTCACGTCTTACCTTAACTGTGAAATCAGGTGTATGAGTGCACTCCCATTCTGCCAGCCTGGGAGGCTCTGCCTTTGGGAGGGAAAGCCATTCACAAGTAAGTAGCTGGAAGTGATTGAAGAGGAGACCCTGACTTTGCCTGTTGCTGTTTTACTTTTTACACACTTGGCTGTAGAAACAATCACTCTCTTGTGATGATTGAAAATGTTATGTAGCTTTTTGTGCTTCTTTCCTGTCATAACCACAAATGTCTGTATTGTAGAGAATTAGACGGCCTTCTCGTGGAACAGTGCACGGTAGACACAGACACCACCACTGGGCAGAGTGTACCAGCCATCATCGGTAATTAGAGAAAAACACCACACACCATCTGTCTCTGTCTTTTTAACGGACAAACATGTCTGATGTGGACCGCTCGTTTGTTTGACTACTTAGAATGAAAAGACAATATAATGGTTTTGACCCATTATGCATCATTGACTATTCATAAGAGGAACTTGTTTCTGTGTGACATCGGAGTAAATCCCTTTCTCCATTTGTGAATTATATATATACGCGTGCAGCCTCTTTTTAGAGTTTTCCGTCCACATTTTGTCTTGATACTGAATCGTAGTGTTGAGCTGTGAGATCCACGGCTGCAGCACAGTGAGAGAAGCTACTCATACATGCATCAATAATTAAGACCGACAGCAGGTTGACTCACTGGACTGGACTCTGTTCAAAGAACTGCGTTTTTGAAATAAGTTCAGTTGGACTGAGATCTCTGTTATTAACCTAAATCTGGAGATATGTTGCACAAACTCAAACCGTGCAGGAATTTGAAGTTGTCCAAATGACAATAAACACAAAATAACCCCAGACAAACTTCCCCCTCATAGTTTCTATGGCCTGGATTTGTTTTACACCAAGCAATCCGACTCAATACTAGTTATTTGCTGCAGTGTGAGCTCATTCTTTCTCTAAACGCTGATTCAGCCTCATGATATAAATCTAACTCTGAAGTGAAATGGGGGGAAAATGGGCAATGGCTGTTTTGAAAACAAGTTGACAGAAGAAACTTGTCTCTTTTCTTCTCCCCAGGGACCATCCCGGAGGAGACTGTGGAGGATATCAAAGGTTGGTTTGACTGAGATGTTTTTGTCTTTATGAGCGGCCCCTCTCATTTTACTCCTCTGAGGGATCACAATGTTTGCATTTTTAAAAAGACAACCAAAATGCTGTCTGACTGTTCTGCTCTGCCTTCACCATTCACCCGCTGGATTATTATAAGGAAGGTCAACAAATAAACTGACCACATGGATCACTCATGTTCGTTCTCTTTAATCAAAGCAGACAGGCTTTACTCTGTTTTCAGGAAACTGGGGCAGGCTCCAGCCCTTCATGGTTTCACAAGAATAGTTTCATGTTTAGTCTCATTTAGTGTCTGTCTGCAAGAAGATTCCCTGCACATAACTGTGGTTAAATTGTTTAAATACTTTTTCGCTGTTTATTTATTTAAGAATGACCAGTGGAGAAGGAGCAAATTTTATTTTTTAATTTCTTTCATTTACGTGTGTTTCATTGTGTGAATGAAATACATAATTTACGTGGGATCGTGCAACATACCACATTATGTAATTTAAGCTTTGATTTAGGACTTGTGTCCAGTTTGTATCTTTACAACCTTTTAATATATTGTCAGTCATTAACATGGCCTATAGTCATTCGGTATTAAATCATAATTAACTTGTCATTCTTTTTTGTTTCCTCTAGTGAGAACATGTTTTGTCAGTGACCTGCAGAGAGGACTCAATATCCAAGAAGCCAAATTTAACCTGGATGGAACAGCAGAGGTGAATGACATGTTTTTAACAGGATCCCTCAGTGAGCTGGTCTTTATTTGTATTCAGGAACTCATTGGTGTTATTTTCTGAAAAACTCTTTTTGTGTGTTTGTAGCGTCCAGCTCCTCCTCCAGATGTTGATTATCCACTGGATGGGGAAAAAATCCTGCACATTAAAGGATCAATCAGGTAGTTTGTCAGAATATGTGCTTTAAATCTGCTGTTGGAGTTCTTGTAAAAATGTTTACATCTTATTTATATATTTTAATGTGGGCTATGTTTATTTCTCATTAGGTTTATGTCCCTTCAGTAAAATGAGTGGATGTGATATTTTTTTGGTCTTTGCTGAACATCAGACGTTCTCATGAACTCTTCTCTTCTTTTTTTTAGGGACTCTGTGATGGAGATCTTGTTTGAACAGGACAACGAGGAGAAGAGTGTGGCCTCGTTGATACTTGACACTCTGGTCAAGGTAGAGAAAATGATTCCTTCTGTATGTAATTGATATGCGTGACAGTAGGATGTTATATTTGTCCTTATCCTTTCAACTACTACAACGTTTAGAACAATTTGCTAGTGCACTGAGGACGTGTCCAAATTCATGTTCCCTAGTTTAACAGAGAACAGGAGAAAACATTGCTCTGCCAGGCACATGATTCACAACTGTTGTACTTAGTCTCTAAATGAATCAAGGGTTTGTTTCTGGCGTCATGTGCAATACACCAATCATAGTGCCATGTCCCATTCCCTTTAGTATCTGCAGCTTTAAAATAACAGTGAAATACTGCACCATTGACTTCAGACCAGGGTTTTGTTGGTCAAAGATCAATGCAACTGACCACTACTCTGTAAGACCAGGAGGACCATGGACACATAGATGGGTGCCGCCATGTGGGAAAAATAACAACTGCACTGGTCTGCAACTATGTTTTTCTCTCTCCCTCTTTCAGAGTTCATTCAGTTTGTATCATCCATTGGAGACCCCTCAGTTTACAGGAGTATTCTAATTGAACAGCCAAATCGGACAACATTTTAGTCTAATACAGCCTTCCTGTTTATATTATACACCCGTGGAGTTGAGCCCGCAGTTTGACTTAGTGCAGTTGCTATGGCGACACTTTTTTTTTTTTTTTTCCCTTTCCTCCTTGTGGGGATGAAGTCAGCCCAGGACAGCAGCCTAATTAATCTCTAACCGTACAGCAGCAGCCGACATCTCACAGTCTGAAACAGCAGTATGTGCACGACTCTGCTCAGGATGTACAGAAACACGGCTCAGCAGCTCCCCCGAGGCTTCAGGCGAGCTCTACACAGAGAGGGCAGCACTGCAGTAACGCTATCCGCGGCAACTCTCATCCATCACATTACGTTTTAGTCTGCACCTGTCCTGATAACCACAAAGTGTAGTTCTCCCGCCCCATCTTTTGTCCTACACCACTGATATGGCAGAGTGAAGTGGTTTGTGATTGTCTTAACGGTTTCCTTTACTGATATGTAATAATGGTGTCAAATGAATGAATACAATAAATAAATCCGTCTTCTCTTTTCACCTACACACAAGGGATCTAGACGGAAAAGACACATTCTTCATTGCAATTCCCACCTGAAAATAAAAAGTGATTCCTGCAGGTGATTTTATTTGGTAAATGTGGGTGTGTTTTTTTTCTTTAGTGCCCCATCGACACCCGTAAAGTGCTCTCTGAGAACCTGGTGGTGATCGGAGGCACAGCCATGCTGCCGGGCTTCCTGCACCGTCTGCTGGCAGAAATACGCCTCCTGGTGGAGAAACCCAAGTACAGCAACGTGCTGGCCAGCAAGAGTTTCCGAATTCACGCTCCGCCCGCTAAGCCCAACTGCACCGCCTGGCTCGGAGGTCAGATATGAGATTTTATTGTTACCTCTGCTAGATTATTTCTTGGATCTTGATCTAAAACAATCAGGCATGTTTAGGGAACTGATATTTGTCAATGTGTGCGATTTCCGACTGTTGGTCCTTGGCGGAGTTATGCACTCTCTTGTGTAACCTTACATTTTTTCACTACCTAGTGTGGGAAGACTTTCGGTCAGAGAAAATCTTGAAAAAAAAATTATTTTGCATAAATATTTCTTCTGCTTCAACACACTTTAAAAATCCATAATGTCAGAAGTTTTTGCTTGTGACTTCTCTTGAATCATTTATAAATCCATCTCTTATCGCTCTCTGCTCAACAGGTGCGATCTTCGGGGCCCTTCAGGACGTCCTGGGGAGCAGGTCGGTGTCACGGGACTACTACAACCAAACAGGTCGCATCCCAGACTGGTGCTGCCTGAGCTCCCCTCCACCCGAGTCTCTGTTTGAAGCAGGAAAGACTCCTCCTCCGCTAATGAAGAGAGCCTTCTCCACAGAGAAGTAGAACATTCTGCAAAATAACTGTAATAATGTACTCTTCTGTCTAATAGATCTTTAAATGTAACATCTCAACAAATATCTTGTGAGTTTGTTAAATACACAAACGACTCTACATGTTTGTAATGTCCAGTAGTCACACCTACGTTTTTGTGTGCAGTTTGTGGACTGTTTGATGGGCAGACGAGCAGGTTTTTGACAGACAGAACCCAATGGGGTTTAAGCGATTACATGAAGTATTACAGTTTTAAAGTTTCAAACTGTCCTTGTGCTGCATGCAGCCAAGTCTTCTGTTGAAGTCTCATTGAGCAAGGCAGTGAAGATGTTTGTATCTACTCTTAATCACACTCAAGTTTGTTCTTGTCACTAAACACTAGAGAAACATTCCAGTGTCATGTCGTCAAATGTGAGGTTCTCACTCTGAAGATAATACCCCTTGACTTTAAAACATTTTTTTATTTTATTTATTTGCACTTGGCAATGTAAAGTCATTTAATCACGTTAAGGGCCCTTCACACACATAGACAGTTACTCATGGTTATCAGCAACTTGTTACAGTAATTTTAAAGTGTAAATTGTCAGAACAAGCAAGATGCTCAGTCTAGAGAAACAGAGGCACTTGTGTGTGTGTGTGTGTGTTGATCATTGTTGTGTACAAACTGTAAAACACCTTTCAAACAATGACATGTTGCCCTGTAACCCTCAAATTCAATGAATAAATATTCAGAATTGAATCAGACATGCATTTCACTGATTTTTATCCAGAAATATTTCTTAAAGAAACAGCCAGAACAGCCTCTTGTGTTGAGAGGCTCCCAGCATTGTTTTGAATGTAAATACAGTTACAACAAATGAGTGCACATACAGTGTCTCACTCTCCAGACTGGGTAGTCAGATGTGTTGATGTAAACTTGCGTTATGACCACTTTCAGTAAAACTAGCTATTCCCTCTTCACAGCTACAGGTTAGGTTAACAGTGACCAAACAATATAAAACATTTGCTTTCATCACAATGAAGACTGTTGTTCTTTTTTCAGCCCACTCCTCGTGTGCTCTGTGTGCGTCCATCCCAGAATGGAGTTGCATCTGTTTGGCCCTTTGGGTCACATCCATCTCTTAACCCGGCTACCGTGGGCTTGGGAACCAGTAGCAATACCCACAATGCATCTGCAGCACAATGCTGGCAAAAAAACAGTCTGGGAAAATGGAAAATAGCCATAAACATTGAATGGAGGAGAAACAAAGACTTAATAGTAAAAGGGTTGTGTATGTGCTTGTCTTATCTGTCCAGTCAGATGGTCATCATATTTTTCAACATTCATATTTTGTGAAGAACTGTGCTCAGTTGATGGTTCAAGGACAAGGGTTAATGTGGTAGAAAAAATAACCTTGTTTCCCTTTCTTTTTTTTTCCATCTATGGAGTCTCTTTCAACTCCAGAGTTTAGAATAGAAAATTCACTTTCTGCGTCATGAACGCTAAGATTAACCTCACACAGTGCGGTCCTCCTTAACTTTGTATACAGGGACATTTTGTTTGAGTTATCACAGACTTATTCAGACTGTTCCTTGATCATATAATTAAAGACAGCCACGGCCTCGCCTCTATCTTAGGATGTAGAGCTGCACAGCCCCACCTGCTTCCTCTGCTCCTGCTGAGGGAGACCCCCATCCTCCCTCGATGGGGACTGGGACTGGAGCGACGGTGTGGTTCCCAGACCAAGAGAGCTGCAGCTGTCCGTCTGACCTCTGGCTGTCAGACTGGGACTCGGAGCGGGAAGGGGACTCCCCTGTAATTGGGTGAGTCCCCATCTGTGAGGAGCATTCGCCAACTGGAAAGAAAAAGCTTGCAAGGTTCACAGTTACGTTCCCCCCCATCTCTCTGTTTGTATTTGTTGTGTTTTGTACTGTACTTGTAACATCAGGAATATTGCAGGATGCTGATCATCAACCTGAATAGAGCGAGAGGTTAATCTGTTGAGAGGGAAGGCATCATCCATCTCCATAAATGGAAGGGCACCCTGGTTTGTGTGGCATCAGAAGAGGAGAACTATAGCGTGGATGCACCTGTAGGTCATTCTAGAAAGTGAACATAATCAAGAAGCAGCCCTCACACCAGATACACAGTCAGCAGTGAGCTTGTGATTGTGATTGTGCACAAACGCGACAAAACTCCGCAGAGACTTTCCTCTTCTTCTAACAGCCTCGGTAATGACAACCTCAGGTGCCAAATCTAAACACGCAGAGCTCCGAGGACCAGAGTTGTGCATAATCACCGGAGAAAAGCCAAACTGCTGCGACCAGCAACCACATCCAGAGAGAAACCAGAGCAGCTGTGTGATGGCAGCTAGTGCAGAGATCCAGGGAGGTCGGACAGCACCAGTCAGTGTTTCTGTATCATCGTCAGGACTAAAGAACACAAACACTCAACAGACCTTACCAGCGTGTTTGCAAGTTTTTGTTCCACAACAGCACGACATGTTTTCTCCTGACTATTTGCAGGCTGTAAAGTTTAAGATTCTGTTGGGAAGTATTTTTCCAACTATTCCCGGAATATATCGATAGTACAGAATGTCATATTATATGGTTGTTGGTCGGCTACTGGTGATTATTTCTTGTATATCAGTATGTCTGACTATTCAGAAATAAGTTTGTGTGTGACAGACGAACAGAACTTATTCATGTCCATTCTGAATAAAATTGTATTTACTGACTCAAAACTATTCAATCCACCACAGCAGGCATCAAATCATCTTTTTCTTCCAGGGTCATTTGTTTTTATTCATGTCTCTGATATATGGAAGTCTACGGCACTTTGTGTGAATGTGCTTGCTCAGGTCATTTGAGTGCACACTGTGTGTGTTGCCTCATGACAACACTCCAACGCAGACAAAAGACAGACTTGATGGTGGCTGTCATGTTTCTTAATGAATGGGCTATAATAGAATGGGGCTTTTACTGGTGGAAACAATTTAAATTGAATCAAAAGCCAAATCAGGTTTAAACTGTTGGCCAGTACATTTTGTTATTGTGAAAATGAACGGATACCAACAGAGTCCTGGTAAAGTGATTATGATTATGACGCAATATGTCATCACATAGTTCAGACATGGAAACCACAGTAAGGCTAAACTTCATTAAAACACCCAGTGTGAAGAATTGAATATATTACAAAGTTACAACGTTCCAGTCAAGTGTTTGCCTTTAAGTTTCCATCAGCACCAGGTATATAATGTGTATTTAAGTACAGGCTCTTATGATGATTAGGATCTGTTTATGTTCAAAGCGTAAACCCACGTGGACAGAAATAAGTGTGTGCGTGACAGATTATGGGAGTTATCATCATAACTTCTATGGAATTCATATTCCCATTGTTTCATATTGATCAACTTGTATGTGTGTGCGCGCTGTTTCATCCCCGCTCGGCTCTTGCGCACAGCGGAGCGGCGCGCATATCTCTCTCTCTCTCTCTCTCTCTCTCTCTCTCTCTCTCTCTCTCTCTCTCTCTCTCTCTCTCTCTCTCTCTCTCTCTCTCTCTCCTCTTTTGTCCACTCTTTCACTTCTTTCCGACTGACCGGACCAGGCAGGAGGTCACTTCTCCATCCAGCCAGGATGATGCTGTTTATTTCCCCCGGAGTCTCCCACCTTGCTCTGGTTGTCCTGGTTCAGCTGACGGTACATGCACAGGTAATTCAACAAACACCAGCACATAGCCTGCCCCTTACTTTCTTTATTGTGTTTGAGGAAACACATTTTCCACTTATTTTTTTGTTAATATGTTATATGTTTGTCTGATTTTTAAAATTAATAGATGTCTCTTCTTTTCTCCAAATGTGACTCCTATTAGTTTGTTCACGTGAAGCAGAGAACTTAAGAGGAGTCAGGTCGGGGCTCCTGTCTCTGTCTCTGATTGGCTGTGCTCCACCCTATACATTCCATCTAAATTCAGTGGTTTGACAATCTGCATGTTTACAGTGATGCACGGGACTGATCCAGATACAGAAATGTTCCAGTGAACTGTATGTTCAGCCTTCTAACCTCAAACATCATGTTGGTCACTTAAACTGTCATAAAGCAACAAAGCATGTGAGGCAGTAACTGTCTATAAGTAAATAACAGAGACCTAGGGTGCAGACTTCATGTTGACCAGCTCGGCGTATTAGTATCCATGCATCTACTCTATATCAGACCTCAGTGAGGTTTGAATTTCACAAAGTGATCATTTCAGATGATTGATGTCCTCCCTCACATGAGACAGCGGTGGTGGTTTGGAGACTGTGTGGCTCCAGGTCTTGTTTCCTTAGATGTGAGGAGGGTGTAAAAGTCCACATCTGGTTCTCTGGATCGTGAACAGGTGCTTCCTCTGACTGTATAACGGGATCCGACCCTGGGCGAGGCAGACGCAGTCAGGCCGTATCACTCAGCGGGAAGCCGACTGCTCAGTGACCATGCGTTGTGGAGTGTGGAGGCACACACTGTAAAGGTGGTTGTAATGTGTATGAGTGTGGAAGAACGTTAGATGTTGCTCATGCATGGTGCAGTCCAGAAGGCCTCTTATAGATCCACACGGTTTTTCATGGAGATTTGAGTCACAGCAACAGATCGTGGATTGAAATCTGTGCTTGTTCTTTACAGCTAAGCACAAAGACTGGGAATAAATAAGCATGACAGCTCAAATATCACCACGCACTGCACTCGGATCCTGGTCTGAGTCCAGCTTGCCGTGCCCCTGCAGCAACTCTTTAATGAAAGTTATACATTTCACAAAAAATAAAAATCCAAGATGATCAGATAAACACATGTGATATAGTGCATCCAACATTTGGAAGAGAATGACAAAGGAAACTTAAGGTAGGAAAAATATCTATCTCATGTCTTCATTCCCTTTTGGAAGCTTCCTGTAACTTACAACATCGGAGGAACAAAAGAAAAATGAGAGTTTAATTTTTATCAAACCAATAATCAGTCATAGACACAGTAATGTTTTTGTTATGGAGCTGATCATATCCAACATCACAGCAGTTCAACATCACACTGTATTGTTTATACGTGTCAGCCTGTGCCTATGCTCATTACAGCTGCTGATATCCATCTGCTCCTATTGTCGGATGATGCATCATGTTGAAGGACTCTGGGCTTGTGTTGTATTTGGCAGAACTACAGTAGAGCTACATGGAAATAAACATGACTATCCCACATTTAATCATGTGGTCCAACCTATGACAGAAGCATTGTATCAGAAAACTAAGTCTTGGATTTTCATGTAAGTTACAACATCGGAGGAACAAAAGAAGAAGAATAGAAGAGACAACAATTCTCTGAACACAATGTTATGGAGCTGGTAATGTCCAACACGAAGGCATTTCCACATCACACCATTGTTGATGTGTGTCTGCCGGTTTTATGCTCATGAAGTGTAGTGGAACTCCCAAAAATCCCAGAATAAAGACATTTTGTCCAACCTAGGAATTAGAAAGTTTCCACCACAGTTCCTAGGCTGAGAGGAAGACATGAGAGAGTTGAGGAGTCAAAAAGAGAGAGAGAGAGAGAGATGGGGATAGAGAGGGAGAGAGAGAGAGCCAAGATCAACAACAATTTCTGCTCAATTTGTTGTTTAACTTACCGGGAACGTTGCGAGTTTGGAGGCTGGGTTGTGAGAATCTAACAAAGTTCATTCTGTGTCACGACTAACTTCAGAGCTGCCTTTGTGTTAAACTGTGTTTATTGTGTGTAAAGCTCCCACGAGAGGAGGCAGCAGCTATTGTTTGCTGTTATTCTTTGCATTCTTTGAAGGTTTTTATTTTCTTCTTGTAATACTGACCCTTCCAGTGTTGAGAAACCAATGTGCTTTTTGTGGTCGGCTGTCTCATTTTACTGCATTTTTTCTTTTTTTGTGCTGATTTGCAAACAGAGGTAACACCCCTCACACCATGCTGCACCACTGCTTTCACTGGATCAGTGTGATGCAGTATCTTTTCTCTACCACAAGATGGCACTCTGCAACTGTTGTTGTAACCACTCACTGTGTCAGTTTCCTGCAGGTTCTTTATCACTGCAGCCTCATCTGGCGTTGATTGTATTGCTTTGACTAAATTCCCCCCCAAAAATGTAAATTGTACTTTAGCAGATTTTAAATCAATTCATATTTTTTTTATGTAATTTAGCAGATTTTAATTTTGGTCTCATTTTTTCCATGTATTTTTTTTCTATGTATTTTACCAATTTGAGAGAAAACTAATTTGGGGAATTTGTTCTATGTATCTTTTGCAGATTTCAAATCGTTTTATTTTTCCATGTATTTTTGCAGATTCCACCTCTGCCAGACAACAAGGCCCCCAGAGGTAAATGTTCTGAACAGACTTTCCCTACCTGTTGCAAATGATGGAAAGGCTTAATACTCATCTGGCCCTCTAGGGATGATGTTCGAGGAGGTGATGGCGAAGAGCATGTGTCACCCTATGGAGCAGCTGGTGGATGTGGAGCAGGAGTTCCCTGGAGTCGTTGGCTACATCTACATGCCTGCTTGTGTGTCACTATGGCGATGCTCTGGTTGCTGTCAGGACGAATACCTGGAGTGTCATCCCACCCTCGAACGCAACATCACTGTGCAGGTGGAGAAAGATCTCGAAACACATAAAGGGAGATCTTCCTGTTTACATTAAATATGTGGTCCTTAGTTCAGTTTTTCCTTTCCTATGGTTCTCAGATGATAAGAATTACTCCGATGATATCCAGCGACCACGTGGAGCTGACATTTGTGGAGCATCAGAAATGTGTCTGCAGGTAAATTAGCAATCGGAGGAGAGTGGGGATGGTTGCAACACTTTTTGCATTTCTCTCAGTTACTGAACAACCAAACTTTTCTATATTCAACTTACATCTGCCAACTGGCGACTGGCCCCAACCCTTTGAACAGCTGCAACACACATCTGGGTTATTTAACACATTAGAAATACACTGTTTAACTTTTGTTATTGGTCTCAATAAGCACCGTAAACTCAAGAAATATATTTTTGGTTATGGCTACAATGATAGTATTGTATTATTTGTTTATTCATTAATACTGAGTTTATGTGTAGCATAGGCCTATCTTGAGTCAAGTGCGGAATATGAGTGTACCCATTATGAGTGACATCACTCTAACTTGTTTGTCCCCTGTTGTAACTGTCCCCAGTCTCCCAATTATTAAAAAAAAACATCACATGCAAATTGAGATCTATATGACTCAGTTGCTTCTGTTTTTTCTCCTTGTTTTTAGACCCCGTCCGACACCTCTAAACTATACAAGGTCAGTCGATGAACATTTTATTTGTCAGACGTGAACACATGATTATCCTCATTGCAATCGGCTCTTCCACCACAGCAGCAGCCAGGAGTCCTTCAGGAGTAAACCTCGGCGGAGGAAACTCAAGAAGACAGAGACCGGCTGTGGCAAGTAAGAGATGGATTGCTCCCCTGTGGCGCTCGCACACAGTTTCATAATGTTTGGACATTTATGGTAACATTTATCATTGCCCCCCCACCACCACCCCCCGCCCCCTCACTCTGTCAGGTGACCAAGGACAGATGAGATTAAAAAGTACAACAATATGTTGTCTGCTGTGCTGCTCTTCTCTCCGGCATGCCTGTAATCCACCAACCACTTAAGATGAGCTGGTGCTTCTGTCTGAGGCCACAGAGTGGCTGAGAGTTCACACCAAGGACTGAGTGTGTATAAATTCTGTCTTAGAATAGATATATCCACATAATCAGAAAAAAAAGACTAAAACGAGGAAGAAATTTTAAGATAAGTGATTAAAATAAATCTCATCAAATTGCTTATGTGTGTTTATGTCAAATTTTTGACTGTATCAGGCAGACAAGCCAAGTACAGTCTTGCAAACACTGTATATATATATATATATATAATAAAATTTACATTATATAAATCTATTCACTGGAGTGACTTCAACAACAGCAGTGCTCTGCTCTGGCCTCAAAATTCAATCTGACAACTACAACTACAACTGCAGCTACATCCACAGCAAAAACTTTCTTTACTTTTTTCACTCAAACTGTTCTGTCTTCATTCTGCAGACAGAACCAAGAGTTATATGTGCAGTGAGTTTGGTATTTGGAAAAGGTCAAAAGCAGCATGTGTCAGAGGTAATCTCTCTGTAATAATCTCCTTCCTTTCTTTTTCCCTCTCAAATTGTTGTGTAACCAATATTGAATTATTGTACAGTGAAGATAGGCTTGAAAAAGATGTGACGCCCAAAATAAATACTGATAAGGTCACGCATGAAGCTCAGTTTACGTGTCAGTGAGTAAGTACTACTTAATCTGTGAAAACAGTTTTTGAACGTCTCTTGTGGTTTTAAGGGAAGCTGTGTAAATACTTTGAACATAACCCTGTTGATATGAATACAACAGAAAAATCTTTGTTACAAACTTGAGGTGTGGGAGTTGAAGGGTTTTAGTTTAACTGCGCAGTTAAATATTAGACTGTGTATAAAGATAAAGGACATGTCTCCACTTCCTTACACAAACGAAACCAGAAAATCCTGAATACGAAAGCTGCCGAGTTACACACATTTGAACAAACATCGCTGTGATAAGAACAACGTAAAATAACAGAAGCCATCTTTGAGAAAATTATATTTCACTTGTACTTGTCAATGTCCCATCTGGTAACATGGAGGAGGGTTTATGACCCCATACTGCAGCCAGCCATTAGGTGGAAACTGGGACGCCTTGGCTTCACCTTTAGGGAGCAGTCATGTGGATCATCTTTATATACAGTCTCTGAGGTAAACATCATAAACAATGCTACTCATTTGCATTATGGGATTTGTAGGTCATAAAATCTCATTCACTGCAGTCTGTTGAATCAATTCTTATCATTCTGCATTGAAGCTGTGTAATCCGAAATTCAAAGGTTGACTTTTCTCAACTCGATCTTACATCATCACTCATATTCCCATATGGATGTTGAAACGTTTTTTGGTCAGTGTCATCATCCCTCCTGTCCACAATGGCCGCAAAAAGACCTTTCTTCACTTCCCCTGTGTAGAAACACAAAGCTGACATTTTAAAGATTAACACATTTTTGGAGAAACTCAATTTTACAGTGAGAAAAATTGTTTTTATCTGGACAAAGGAGGTGAAACCGACGAAATAAGATATGTTTGCAAATATAATAGGCTTAGTGTGGACAGACGCTGATGCAATTCCAGTCTAAGTGATGAGGGACATGTGGGACAAAATTTATTTCAATGCCTCAGTTAGGAAAAATCTATGTAACAATAATAATAATAATAATAATACTATAATAATAAAACTTTATTTGAATAGCAATTTCAATACAAGTAACAACGTGCTCTACAACAATAAAATAATAATAATAGAATAAAATATAGAATTCACAAACAATCAGAGTAAAGAAATAATAATAATAAAGATACAAATAATAAATGGCATGGCCATCATGCGATAAAAGCTTTTTTTTGACAGTATAATAATATGACAAGTTAGCCCTATTATTAAGAAATCTCTCCTTTGTGTTGTGATCCCTTCACCACAACTCAGCACAGAAACACTGTCTCTGGATACACAATGCATATTTGCACAGACGATGAATTTTGTTTCCCATAACTTTGTAACCACACCATGAAAATACCTATTTACAGGCACTGTGTAATTAAATAGTCTTTCAATGCGAGCATGTAATTATTGTTTTGAGACAGATTTGAAAAACAAGGTCCTATTCTTTAACCATTCGTTAAGGAACCCTATTATCAACTCAGTCATTGAAGCACATCATCTTTTCCTCCTTGGGGAACGAGCAACAATGGGTTATTTGAAGGAGATGTGATCTATCTGGAGACAACTAGGTCAACTGTTTGGAGCGGTGACGATCAGGTTTCACCGTGTCCTGTTGTGGAGTCATTCTGGGTAAAGGTTGTTTTAGGTTAAAGTCTGTTAATAGTTTGTGCTACACGCTTATTATCTCATTACCCCTCCACCGTGTGTTTAGCAGTCAACGGACCACACGGTTTTTAATTTCTAGACAAAATTCAATGAGAGGAGTACTCAACAAAAACTAAAGTGGAGTTTAACTTCCTACATGTAACCTGAGGCACATACAGGCTCTTTAGAAGTTGTTGTGAGGGCGGTCTTGTGGTGTTGGTGTCTACATTTCACCGTTGATAGGGAAGAACCAGACAGTAAACACAGAACTGTGGACGGTGCGGCGATGCACCACTGCACTGTGACCATTTAACTACAACAGAGTTCCTCTTGTGATGACTTGAGATTGAATATTTAAGCTTTTATTCGGGGGTTTCAGGAGGACATTTTGCTTTTTCACTGAGAAATAACACTTCACACACATGCTCTATCCTTGAGTGACCCCTGACCCTCACGGGCCCCTGAGCATGTGCCCTGTATACCTTTTTCTGTAATGCATTCGTAGGTGTCAAAAAGACAACTTACTGCTGAGACTGCTTTTTTTAGCACATGGGTCTCTTCAATGCCACATGCATGTTGGAACTGTGTAATATTACCTGTAGAGAACTACTGAATCCAGAATGGTGGGGGGGAAATGACTGAGGTGTATTTTTATCTTTGCTACAAGCCATGAAACAAGTATCACTCATTTGTTGTGAATTTTTTTGAAACAAGCCATTCAGATTGCCTCTTAATGTCTAACTAAGAACAAATAATGAAAATGTGATCATTAATAATCAATTTCTCAGTGTCAGGTTTGTACTTTTGTTCTTGTTTCTCGTTGAATGGCCACAACCCTCAAATGGGCAGCAATGATCAAGCTACATTAAACTGTAGCTCATGAAAAAACGTTGTTATGAAATTAAAATTATTCAAATGCTCTGCTGCTGAATGACTGTGCTTGTTTATTGTTGACTTTCCAGGTGCCAGTTTCGTCAGAACAACTGATTCACACCTCTGTCAAAAGTTTCATTGGGAGGCCGGACCTTGACGTGGCGAGCTGAAGCACTTCTGTGTATTGAATATTAACACCTGTCTTTACATCATTGATCTGGGTTTTCTAATTTTTGCTTAATAACAGTATATCTACACTCATTTGGCTCTGCCTGCTGTTTTTACATGGACCAAAATCAATGTCAATATTTGATTTTAAAAAATGTGGCTGCTTTTGTTTGAGCTTTTAAAAACAGCAATAGGGTGACAGACAGATAATCTGTGCAGAGATAATGGGTGGAATGCTTCAAGCTTATCAATCACTTGGCGGAAGGATGGCGGTCTTCATCCACCTTGAGTTTTCACTGATTAACTGTCACATCAATGTGTCAGACCCTCCTCATGACTTCTGCAATGACTCACGTAGTTATATTTGACGTAAAACCTATTCTTTTCTGATGCTAATCTACAGTCACATATGAGACCATGTATATGTAGCGTCCTATTTTTGTAGAAGTGTGTTTTGATCAATGAATCTACTCTTGTCTTAACAGGGATCGTGATAAACTGAGAAAATAAAACACACTACATTTGCATTTTCGGACCATTAAGGTCTGTAACATGTGAGGCCACATTGAGTGTGAGGTCGCTCTTTCTGGCAGGGCTGTGTAGTAAGTACATTGTCAACAGAGCACAAGGAGTAACTGTTATCCACTGATTGGTATTGCACCCACAGCCCCGTGAGGTGACAGAGATGAGGTGAGACTGATCAGGCTTCAAGTGATAATTCACCTACAAATCGAAATTGACTCATTGTCTACTCACCACTATGCCGATGGAGGGGTGGGTAAAGTGTTTGAGTCCACAATCAGAAAAACTAAATCAGGGGTAAACAGCGTTACAATCAAATCCAATGTAATGTAAATAAAACTGAAAATGCCTCCATACTGCTAGTGTGGTTTCATCCAAGTGTCCATAAGCACCGACACAAAACAGCGTCATTTACACCATGTTTTTAGCCTAAATGTCCTCTGATATCCTCCTGTGGAGATGGGTTGACATTTGGGCTATAAACACGGTGTAAATGACGCCGTTTGAGGTTGAAATTGAATGTCGGGGCTTCCGGACACCACAGGAGCAGTATGGAGGCATTATATGTTTTTTGTCTTAAATTTCACCCACCCCTCCATCGGCATAGTGGTGAGTAGATAATGAGTGAATTTTAATTTTTTTTTTAACTATCCCTTTCACCGTAAAACTTTATTGTTGACCTTAAAGGTTCAGTGTGTGGAATTTAGTGACATCTAGTGGTGAAGTTGCATGTTGCAGCTGAATACCCCTCACCTTACTGTAAAAAACATGGCTGCCTTCGTAGAGAGGACCCTCTCCCGATGTCAATATGAAGTATTTAAACATAAAGGGCCAATTCTAGGGTAAAGAAAACAACAATTCGTGCAATGTTAGTGAACACACCCGAGGATTAGTTATTAGTTTAGTTATATTCAATTCCTGCCAATAGATCCCTTTCACCTAAATCTTACACACTGGACCTTTATGATCATGAAACGTCAGCAGTCACGGTGCATTTTATTACAGCATGTGATCGTGTTCTCTTCTCACCTCATCCTGACCGCAGTGTGCATACCTGCACGTGAGTACGTTGTGTCCTGAGTGTTATTATTTACTGTTATGTAACCCGGAACATCGCGCTCGAACCCTGTCGTCACGGGGTTCCCCGGCGGTGTGTGTCGGTGGTGCGTGTTGTACAGTACAGCGAACACACGCGCTGCTGCGTGAACACGATGTCCCCAAGCTGCCGCACATTCAGGCGGCGGTCACGTTTTTCAGCCGCTCCTCCCGCCGGCCAATCACAGGCCGCGGAATCCAGCGGGCGGAGCGGCCCAACTGCGTGACGTGTGCGCTACTCCAGACTAAGACACGCCCCTGACTTCCAAATACGGCGGGCGGCTGTTAGGAACACGCTGCCCAGGAACAGCGCTTCTATCGCCGCGCAGGAGCTGGAGGTGAAGTCGGGGGATGCCCGGAGGGGGCTCGGAAGCTTGTTGAACGTTTTGAATGTTTTGACGCCATCGGAGGACGACCATACCGCAACCGCCAGCGACTGAAGCCGCATTTGACTGCTCAGACAGGGGCGGGGCGGCGGCGTGTCTCGTGTATTGTACCGTGGAACACAGAGTTCCAGCTCCAGAAGAACACGCGTCGACGGGACGCAGGCGGCACCTCGACCCCGGCTACAAGCTAACACCCCCCTCGGGTTGTTGAGCACAGCGTCGTTGGATCAGCGCTCACTTCAATGTAGGTGTTTCCTTCAGTGTTTATGATGTGTCTCCTGCTGGTTCTGTTCCCTCTGCGTGACGTTAGTTTGCATTCAAACGCTGCTAACCAAAGTGCTAATGCTAACTATACGTCCATATTGTTTGCATTATTTTGGAGTTACAATGAGCTAGGTCACAATGCAGCCTCCCCAAAATGTAGCAGAGCAAAAAGTACATGCTAACTTCCCAACACAATGCAAAGCTTCAATATCCGGGTTTGCTACAGCGTTTGTTGTCAGTGTCCAAATACTACGATCGTACAAAAGTAGTGCAGCGTAAAATATATTCCGTTTGTTTAAAAATTATGCAAAATATTCAGCTGGTTGATATTAGCAGGATTAGCTTGTCCACTAAGTTCAACCGGAACTGTGCTGTAAAGTCAGAAACGAAGCCCCCAGTCACACCAGGAGGTGGCGCGTCTTCTGTAGTTAGATAAAGTTAGAGACGTATTTACAGATTCGAACTTCCCGGTTCAATAAGTCCTAAGTGAAACGTTTTTTTAAAAACACAAACAGTGCGTCTTATCCACCGCAGTAAAGTAGGCAACGGGCTTCAAGCCATAGCCGAGCTGGAGACACAACATTGGTCTCTATGTACAGCTGAGAGGCGAGTCCATAGGCACCGTCTACAAAGTGCAACACCAAAAAGGCCCAAAACTCGTATACTGTGTAGTCTCACCAAAATCACGTCACCCATCAAGGGTCTCCTGCTGGTTATGCTGCAGCCCGGCTAGGTATAAGTGTGGATTGCATTTAACTGAGCTTGACAGGACATAGAAAGAGGGACCATATGACACCTGTGTTGCACTCCCTCCGCTGGCTTCCTGTTTGTTACAGGATCAATTTAAAATGTATTTTTAAATCTCTTAATGGACTGGAACCACATTACGTAGTCGAACTCCTACATGTTCACACTCTACCTAGAGAGCTGTGGTCAGCCACTCAGCTGCTCCTGGATTTGCCTAAAACTAGGCTCCTAACCAAAGTAGGTCGTGCGCGTCAAATCATTGTTAAAGACACCTCTTCTCATTGGCCTTCTTTCCGAGTTGAGAATGTTATCCCAGCAGAATTTATTTTATTGTCATTAGTATTTGATATATTGCGTATTGCTGTTTTCTTGTTGTACCTTTTTACTTTGTAAAGCACTTTGATCAACCAAGTTGTTTTAAATGTGCAACATAAATAAAGTTGACATTGATATATTAGGATATACATGTGCTTCCCAGACCTAACTTAATAAGTCAATCAACACCTTTCAGTGTTTATGTATCAGTACAAAGCCCAATATTTTGTATCCGAGATGAAACCGCTGTCTCATTAATCTTCTTTTATTCCCAAATTTAGCCTTTGATCTGCTGATGTGGTTTTTGTGAGAGCTTTTCGAGCCAAGGACGTCGTCGGAACAACAACAACAAAGAAGATGAGCACCAAGAGGAAGGCAGAGAGTCACTCGAGGGCAGCGAGCAGACCACGCATCATGAAGTCCGGAGGCTCCCGTGCTGATTCGGAGAGGGACTCTGGATTCTCAGGTGTGAACTTTCTCTTGCCACATTGATTATGTGCTTTAATTTTAAGGTGGAACTCAAATTAACCCCAGTTAATTTACTTCCTTGTCTATAGATGCAAGCTCAGAGCATATGAGCACTATGGACACCACAGACTCTGAGGATTCGCCCCGCCCTGTTGTGCAGCAGGGACCACGGGCGCCTGGCTCTCGGGTGGCTGTGGTAGGAGGCTCCTACTCCAACCTCTCTCGCATGATCATCATGAACAATGTCCTCCTGAAACCGGTACAAAACATCAATCTTAAAATATAAATCCTGAGAGTTGAATGTTATGTGTGGATGAGTTTCAACCCTCAATCTTTCCCCATCTGGCTGTTTACAGCAGGGTAGTTTTGGTTATGGTGCCTTTGTTTAACTTGAATGTGTGGCTACACAATCCACCCACAGCTGCCAGGAATGTGTTACTAAAAAAGACAAGATTCAACACAACTAGCTGAACAACACAGATATAAAAGTACATAGGGCTTAATTAGATTCCGATTTTATTATTATGAAATCAGAAAGGCATGCTGACACTGGTTTGCAAAAGTGAATTCAGTGCCCACACAGAGAGATGAAAGCAAATCTTTATTTGGTGATTGTGTAATGTAGTTTAGTGTTAATTTGTCATATATGTTGGATTTGATTGTGGTTCTGGAGCTGTTACTTAGATTATCAACAGGAAAAGGTTGGAATTCTTGCTAATTGATAAAGTAAAAGTTTATAATTGCTGGTTTTGGAATGTGATGGGTGTGATTTGAAAGCAAAATTGTGTTGCCTTTACAGCCTGAAAACAACCCTCCTGCTCTCAAGCCTTGGGGCTTTAGTCCCGCTGTGGAGGTGGTCCAGCCCGTGGTCCAGCAACCTCAGGTAGTGTTCCTCCAGCCTGTGGTTTCTCGTCAAGCTTCCCCTGCCTCTAAAGAGACCACCTCCAGACACAAACGCCCTAAGAAGTATCTTCCAATCCTGAAATCCTACCCCAAGATTGCACCACATCCCGGAGACAAATCCTCTTCCTCGGGGAGAGGAACTGCGTCCTTGTCTTCACCTTCCTCCTCCTCCTCTTCTTCTTATTCCTCTTACTCCTCAACGAATTCAAAGAGAGGTAACAGTCTGACCTCCAACCACCGTGAACACAGTCAAAAAGAAAAACATCCAAGAAGTGTGTGTGGTAGTGTTAGTAGCTCTGACTCGATCATTACCAGTCTTCCTGGTGCCCGCAGCACCGTGTCTTCCCATCTCCAGAACCGACTTTCTTTCCCTACTTCAGAATCCAGCGCCAACAGTAGTCCTGCCAGGGAGAGGCCTTCCTCAGTCATCAGCCAATCAGAGTTTACCACCTCCCTTTCGATCACTCAGACCACAGATTCCCAAAAACAGACACTCCCCTTTCCACGGATGGACGCCCAGGAGAACATTATGCTGGATGAAAGTGACCTAAGTGACAATGATGCTGATGCAAAGAGGAAGCGCTTCTGCAACACCTACAACATTCTGAGCAAATCTGGCCTGCTCGACATTACTCTTCGTACCAAGGAGCTCCTCAGGCAGAGCCGACACACCCAGAACGACCTAGACCGGCTGAAGGAACACACAGACCTCTTCTTTCAGGCCCTGCGGAGCGGTGACACTAGCATCTGTATTAAGCTGCAGGCCAGCCTTCAGGAGGAGGACAGAGAGCCAGAGGGGGAGAGAGCTGCTCAGACCAGCTTAATGGCAGATTAAACCTGGGTTAGTGCAAGACAGTGAACCTATAGTCTGGGATGGGGAAGGGAAGGCCAGGGTTGGGGGGGGCGTCACAGCGTTGCAGAGACAGATGGACTGAAAGTAATGTGCTCCACAATATATACCCACCCCAGATTCTCTCACACAGACAGTGTGCTGTGGCCTACATTTTGGCTGCTGCCTGCCCAAGGGCTCTGACACACCAAGCTGACCTCACACAATTGATGCAGATGAAGACTCTTTGTGGCCACACAGCTTCTGATAAAAGTCCCACTTAAACTCATTGCTAGAATATCTATACCAATGATACTGTGTAGCTTTTAAAAGTTGTCTGCAAATTTAGATTTGCTGTACCTGATGGGGTCAGTCTAATGTGTTACGCTTGTAGAAAGAGAAAAGATGTAAATAGAGTTGCGTGGTTAGTCTCCATCACCTCATTCACTGGGGCTTATTCAATAGCGTAACCCTGTGAGTGATGGTCAGCCGCTCGCATTAAAGCTTGGTCACCAACTGTCGACTGGATGTGTCAGGTATCAAAGGGAAGAACCACAGCACACTGACCCTGATTACAACTCTTCCACTGAAACTGCTGCACAGAACTATTGGTCTCATTGGCAATCAAGACCCAAAACGAGAGGATTGGATCTAACGTATGAAGGGAAGAACAAAAAGAAAACCTTTTCTATATATCAGAAGCACAACAGAGGTTCAGAATCTGAAAGTTTGATTGATTAAAACACCGGGGCATAAAGTGCACAAGTCAAAAACAAATTCCGATTTTTTTTTTGCATCATTCATGCATTCCTTTATGCTATGTTACACATAATACAAAAGATAACTTGGTGCAGCAGTTACCAATTATGCACAATCTCTGATTACGACAGGCCTAAGGGATGAATGTGTTCAGGCCTTCTGCCAGTCAGCATCTTCTAACATGTGCCTAACGCGTCTTTCAGTTCCTGTTGTTTTAAAAACTTGATGTGAAAGATTTATTACGGCCGGTCGACAGTTTCAAATTCAGCATTCCCATCATGTTTGCTGTGATACGAGGCAAACTGTCTGCCAGTAAAGCGCCTAACAGCCTTTTTAAATTCTTCCCTGGTGACATCCTGTTATCTTCCTGTAGCGCAACCATTGAGTTATGTAATATTTGTTTTATATATGTATATACGCATGGTTGTAATTTAATGTGAAATGTATGAAATAATCGTGAGTCCACTTAGACAATCAAGTGTCTTGATGAAGAGCAGTTGTTGTGCATAAACTTCAGGCCTCTTGCATCCACGGTTTTGATCTTCTATTCAACAAAAAGTCCAACAGTTAGACTAGATCTAAATCAGGAACAGTTTTGTGTTTTATTGTTGCATATTTGTACGTTTCTAAATTATGGCCTTAATATCCAAATCCTGTGTCTGTCACAGACCTTTGAATTTGCACTAAAATGATGGAAGAGAAGCTCTCCTGGGCAGAATTAAATGGCAGCTATGGGAAATAGTTATTTGCAAACAAGATTGCAAACGTTTTATTTTTGAAGTGCATTGTAAGTCATCATAAGCACATTACCAGTAAATACATACTGCTCCTACAGTAAAGTCGTACATTAGATTATACTGAGATTTTACCATTGCTAGCAGTTCTCAATATTAAACATTGTTTATCAAATGTCTGTTTATTAAACTATGAAAGATTTGTGATGATAATGTGCTTGTTGTGCTTATGTTGACTTGAAATGACTCACGAGGGAATCGTTCTATCCAACTTCTGCCATTTTAAACCATGTCCATCTGAACATCATTACAGTTGTGAGGGTCGTGTATTCTGTGACAAACCAAATCTCAGAAACTTGGCCTCTTGTTAATTTAATGTGGGTTTTTTTTGTCTGTTTTTGTTTTTGTAGGAACTAAATCGCACATGAAATTACAGCCTTTATTTTTGTTAACCGAATGCCACAACAAGAGTTCATGTTTTATTCAGTCGTTCTTGCTGATTAAATCGTTGACCAGACACAGAGGCAGATAATGTGTTGTTCTTTTTCCACAGCCAACACTAAATTAATCAGTATGTTTTGGTTTTCAGATGCTCCAAGACCAGATTTAGTTTTCGTGTTTTCCAGGGTCACTGTCCTGCTGGAAACTCGCTCCGTGTTTAACACCCAGGCGTCTCTCTGATAGTTTGAGGTTTCACTGAAGGCATTTGAGGTCATCTTACATACTCCACCCATTATTCTCCTCAGTGCACCAGCTCCACTGTCGACAACACAGCCCCAGATGCATTGTGTTTTTTCGGTTTAGCTTGAACGACACCGTATCTTCTCACATCACTGCAGCCAGACAATGAACCACTCAAAGGTTTTTCTGGGATCATTTAATCTGTAGGAAACTTAAGTAGAGCTTTTAGTTCTTTCTTATCCTTTTCATAGTCTTTCCTCAGTTCACAGTGCTGTAAAACAATCTTTCTTATCGGTTACATCCATGCTTTTTTTGAACCAACTAAAATATAACAGTTTTTAATTTCTCCTGACCTTGTAGCCACTGCTCCAAATATTATGTACTGGTTTAAGGTACAGAGTAGTCTGGGTTATTAGGATCTTTAGGCTCCGAACACAAATTAAAGTTATCCAATTCTCTTTTCTGAAATCAACAACTCTGAGTGAAGAGCTACTGAGTGGCTGACTGGCTGTTTGCGCAGACAGATGTTTCCTGTGGCTCGGTAATAAAAAACAAGATGTTGAGGCCGGTCATAGGGACGTTGTTGACATTTCTACTCTACTAATTAAAAATAACACTGAATTTACTGTACAGTTTCAATCAAGGGTACATTCATAAGACCTACAGGACATTCATGAAGGCACTCCAACATGTTTGTCTTTCTATGCTATGTGCATGTTTAAGAACCAGAAAAACTGGTTTGAGAAATTATTGACTGCTGGAACTATTCTTGGACTTTTGCCTCAGCTAAAAACAAATGTTTGAGCTTTTCTTGAGAACTTACCAGTGCAAATATTTTCTTTATTTCTTGGACCAATAACACAGAACACATTTACCTAAACTGCAGATCAATTCCTCCTCAATCAGATGTGTTATTCTTAGGGCTGATATTGTACCTTTGCTAAACTGCTTCGCTGTGGAGCCTTTAAATCTTGGAAACGGTGTGTCGGCCTTCTGCTAAAATTAAATCTTACAGTTATGACCCTGGTTCGCTGCCAATGGAAAAAATGATGGTACTAAATCATTCAAAAGGTTGGTGGGATTTTGGCTGAAAATAGCGTAACAATGCTGATCACGCTCGTCTTTTTGAAGAACTTCTCTCGTCTGCTGCTGCCATCAGCGCTCATCACAACGTATTTATTAGAAGTAGTTGTAATCATTTCTCTGTGATCTGTAAAGTTAGACTTTGTTTACCTGGATCAGCACTTGAGTGGTTTCTCTTTCTTGGATCACGCCCGTGTGATTGACTTTTTATTACCTCAAATGTATCAAACCATAACTGTCTCTGATGACGCCATTATACGCTCTACATGTCATGGACTGGTATCGCTGTTGTTGATAATCAAGTTATTTTCTGTCTCGATTTCCAGAACAAGTTAATAGAAGAGCAGTAAAGAGTTTTGCTTGTGTAGTTTGAGACTTGTAATCTTGTAATGCTGGATTTTGGGGGTTTTGTCCATCATTACACTGGCAACTTTGTTTCTTCTGTGCTTTTCAGTCTGCCTTCTTTTCATTTTATAGATGCTGAAAATGTTTGTGAAAAAGATTCTGACTGTTTTATCAAAACGTTTCAGTGGAGCAGCAGCAGCACCCGCGGAAAATCTTAGCTCGACTTATTTCTATGTTGTTCACCAAAGTAACTGTGTTAGGAAACCATGATGGATTCTTCTAATGGAATTAAACATTGCAGACTGAATGTGGTGCGGCTTGCTGGGAAACGTTTTTTTTTTGTCTATTCTAAAAGTGTAAATGTGGAACGTTGTTAAAGTCCTCACGGGATTTGGAAAACATCTGTTTCATGTCTTTTTTTCTTCTTTTTTTTTCATGTCTTTTACTTAAAACCTCTGAAGACACAAGACTTGTAATAATGGCACTTCTGCAATAACGGTCAAAGACGAATAGACTAACATTGAGAAAGGATTTGCTGTGATGTGCTCAAGGACACCTTTTTGGTACGTTTTTGTTACATTTTACTTTACAGACTCTTTGCTTGTGTAATAAATGTCTTTCCAGAGAAACTTCTTAATTGTCTGTATTAATGGTACCATTTCCCAATTGTCCCACTTCAGCTCAGATACTTTTAGTTTACATGAGGAGGAAGAGCCTGACGTTTTTTCTTGGATACAGATGAGAAAGAGGAAGACTGACACATTTATTTTGGGGGTTTTCCACTCACTTCTCTCATCACAGGGACAAAGTGAGAAAGAACAGCACAAATGGACGACATGAACACTGAACAATGTTTGGACTTTTCAGACAAGTTATATTTCAGTGTGAATAAAGAATGCACCCTTTACTCTGCAGTGAAATGTTATGTCAAAGTTTAATTATTATTTGTATTTTGTAAATATCCCCAAACTGTAAAACAAATGGTGCAATCTTGATTACAAATTATTATTGATAATAAATATATAATATAATATAGATAGACCTTTTAACTTGCATACATGTTTTAATATATACCAAAGTATATATATATATATATATATATATCAGTGCTAAGAAAGTACTATCTTTTCCTATCTTACCTTAAAATGAACTATTGGCTCTGTGCACTGTATCTGACCTTAAAACAGCATATAGTTTGATAAACAATTGACAGTTAATCCAGAGATGGAGGCCTCTGAAGAACTATTCTCCAGTGGTTTGTTCTCAAAGCCAAACATGAGAAAAACAAAGAACCCACCTCCTTCTATTGCTCTGCTGTTGGTCGAAAACTGTTCACTTTAAACATGAGTGTGTCTAACTCCTCTTTTAAGGTGCTGTATCACATCTGATTCACTTTACTCAGCTGTTACACAGAATACTACAGGAAGCCATCTATGAAAACATGTGGTGCAGATTATATTTTTCTCAAAAATCTCAGAGACGACCCAAAATATGACAAAAAATGACAATGCCTCAATTTGCCCTGCAAAGCTGATGCATGGGGAAACAGCAATTAAGTTGTTGAATCTTGAATTAGGAATATAAACTGAAGGGATATTAATAAACATGGATATTTTGAAATAACATTTATTGAATTAGATGTGTAAATAATTCATCCAAAAACCAAAACCTTCCGATTTGCGTGAATTTCTCTATATCGTTAAGTGTAGTTTACAGCTTTGACCACTGGGTGGCGCCGATGCTTCGACCTCCTTTTGCGCAAAACGCGGAAGTGTTGTAAAATTGTTCCACCGGTGTCTCCGTAGAACCAAGCTACCACTCTCTTTTGAGACAATTAGCTAGCTTATCCGACACAGTAGCTCAGCCACGCCTCTTTTATAAGGTAAATAAATATGTTTAATGTCACTGGAGGTGTAACGGAGTTATTATAACGTATGTTGCACAGTCGGCGGTCAGGCTTTGCCTCCGGACAGCTAACATCTGTCCTGTTAGCCCCGGTAGCTAGTTGTGGCAACTGCTAACTGTGCTAGCTAAGTTGACAAGTACAGTCTGACATTTTCCCCCAGAGACCGACGCGGAGCTGTGGAGCTCTAGCAACAAGCAGCTACACGGTCTGACCAGCTAGTTAGTGGTGGTTAACTCGCAGTGACTAGCAGTGTACTAGTTAGTGTGACGTTTCCTCCTGGTGTTTGTGTCACAGCTCGTGTGATGGTGTTGACTCGGAGATGACCTGCAGCCTGAGCGTCTGAGCGACAGAAACATCTTCCACCCAGCAGGTCAAATCGTGAGGTAAGTCGCGTTTTAATACAATTTCAATCGCAGCATATTCGGCGGCATTTAACGTGTGTGGGTTTATCCTCTGGTGTCACAGGTCGCACACAGGGTGACCAATGCTTTCTGATGAGCTTGACTCCAAACCAGAGGTAAGCTCTTTTCGCCAGGAGGACTCTGTTGTGACAGATAACGTTGAACGTGCAGCTGCTGATCCCGAGTGTGTCTCCTCTCAGCTGCTGGTGCAGTTTGTCCAGAACGCGTCCATCCCCCTGGTGCAGGGTCTGGAGGACTCCGAGTCCAAACACTGTCTGCCTCTGCTGACTTCGGCTGAGGGCTCACTGTGCAGCCCGCTGGAGCTCACAGGTCAGCAGCTGATCACTGTCACATGCTCCCCAGTTCTGTCAAAATCACAGCCGATTAATAATTAACTTAGTCAATTTAACTCCCTTTACTGTGCCGCAATACAAGGCATGGTGGGTATTTACTTAACCTGCGGCATTTTTTTAGCTTGTTAGTGCTCGCTTTGCTGTAAGAGAACCAGATGTAAACATTGGATGCCTGCAGTATCAGGACAGCCAAACAAGGGTGTGGATTTGAGTGAGTCATACTATGTTGAGCGCCACTTTGTAGTCAAAGACTGTCACCTCTGCTGCTTTTCTCTGTAACTGCAGGGAAAACATGAGCTCAATAAAGCAAATCCAAAAACCAGAAATGTATTCAAATAAAACGAAGACAAAGAAGCAAAAGCAAATTGAATTGTCAATACCGAGCAAATGCTACGTGTCATGTACTGTAGGAACAAAGTTTTTTCAAGCTCTAAGCAGTGAACTGACACAGAATGTTCAAAAATATAGGCATAATACAAAAGTAGTACATTTTTAAAGAAAGATGACAATCAAGAGACAGTTTTTTTTAGTTTCTGTTTACTTAAAGGAAAAAGGCCAAATAGTAATAGAAGTTGTAAATCTAGGGACACAGTTAACACCCCTGGTTTTAAGGAAGTGCACTTGCTCATCATTTTGAAGTTCTGTGAATCTCCACCATTGCATTGGTTTTTAATCCTACATTATTAAAATAAGCTTTCATTAGCTTCACCTCACTCTGCTTTGCTTAGTACTCATTCTAAATGCTGAGTACTTATTGCGTTTTTATGTTTTATGTTCATTGTATGCACCTTTTACACCAAGGAAAATTCCAGGTAGGTGTAAACCTACTTGGCAATAAAATACTTCTGATTCTGATTCTTAAGATGCTTCATCATCCGTAACTTTTAAATTTGACCCTGTGGTTTGATAGATGCTCCTTGCGGTACATGTTCATTCATTTGTCTCTGTGTTGGATTTCCTGTTCTTGGTTTTTACAAATAAATTAGATAAATTTACTCTGTTATATTGAAGTGGAGTTTTCCAAAAGCAAACAGTCATGTTTATACTTGTAAACTGCATTTTGTGCATCCAAACAGAAAAAGTGTTTTCTTCTTCTTTTTCTTTTCTATTTTGCAGTCTGTTTTGTTCTTTGTGCTCCAGTCTTCTCTGGTTAGATACTAACATGAGCTGCTTTCCTCAGATGGAGGCTTGAGCCATGAGCCCGAGAATTCTCCCTCCCTGTCCGAGTATGGCGGTGTGTCAGAGCGAAGCTCCTTAGTGGTCCAGACGCACCCTCACCCACGGGCCTCACCCAGCCCCCCGCCCATCCTCCATGACTTACAACAGTCAGAGAGCACTTCCTACGTCCTGCTGAACCTGGCAAAAGGTACAAAATATAATGCATATACCCATGTACACCCCAGAGTCTCATAGTTAAGCCTACAGAGCAACAAAGTGCAGTATTCGCTGAATAATTATAACATTTTATTGCTTACATTTTCACTGCAGCACTTAACAAAGTGGAACGATCTTGCTGTATGATTAATTGTATTCTAATCATCATCATAGCTTTAAGGACAAGGATGTTGCCCCTTTATGCATATGGGCTACTCAAACTAAATTTGATTTGAATTAACACATGAATGCAATCTCACTTCTAATTGACAACCACACTCTGCTCCATATTTATTGTGGACCTCACCTGCATCAAAACAAGTGCTCCTACTTTATCCCAAATAATCTAAAGCATCCCATAATGCTGTATTATCTTTGATTTATCCCTCAATCAGCAACAACGCAGTCTTGCCCCATGTGATGCAGACTAGCAGACAACTGGCAGAAATACAGCAAGTGAGAGGCAGCTGCAAATGAGTGAGAGGGAAAAGCTGAGAAAAGTTTGTGTTAAGGACAAATAAATAAAAAAACAGGGCAAAATTAATGAATAAGAAAACCCTGCTGATAACAGGAAAGAATCAGATAACTGTTATGAAAAGATAAAGAAAGGAACCTTTCCTATTGTCTTCCTCTTGTCAGCCTAATTATAGTGGAATTGAGGTAATGGGCAGTTTTTCTTTTATCACATTTTCTAGGTCATATGCACAACAAAAATAGCTGCAGTCTAAAGAGAAACCTGACATTATCCCAATTTGATGAGTCAGTTTGTGATGAATAATACAAGTAAAAGAGAGAATATTTTACTATAAAACAAATCCGATCTTGTGTCTGTACTTTGTGTCTCGCTTTGCTCCTGATTCTATACAGAGCACTGAAATGAAATGCAGTGACACATTTTCATGAAAAAATCCCAGTGAATTATTTTGGCTGGAAGAAATGATCCTTGGCAGACACAGTCTCTTGGTTTATGAGGCCTTGGCATGAGAGAGACAAAAAATAATTTTGGTCTCTTCTCTCCTGATATAGACCTGATGTGTTGTGTCTGTGACTCAGTGCAAGATATGAAGGATAGAAAAGACCTTTTAGCCGACAGAATCATTTTCTATTGTTACATTGAATTCAAATTCTGAATAGAGGGTTCTTGTTTCTTTGTGGATATGTGTGGGTCTGCTGGCCACCATCCTCTCAGCCTTCCAGAAAAGAGCCATAACATTGAGAATGGCTGAGCATCAACTCAGGACAGTAATGAATTCAGAAATGTGACCTCGAGCGGCTCACGTCATCAGTGATCTTGCAGAATATTGCATTGGCCTTGAACGTCTTGTTTCACGGTGATCCTCCCTCTGCCTTGTCTTCCCTCTGAGGAATCACAGCCTCCTCCGAGTCCCTGATCTTCGCCGCAGATGGCACCGGGGACGATGATGATGAAGGGGTCTCATCAGGGGACTACGGGATAGATGGCAGCGCTCCATGGTATCTGCGGGTACAAGAGCTGGCACACGACAGCCTGATTGCCGCCACGCGGGCGCAGCTTGCGAGAGATGCCAAGGCCAGCCAGGACGCCAGAGCTGCAGGTGTCAGCAACGGTAAAGTCACTTTGTCTTATCAATACAGGCAGAAAAGTTTATCACGCTGTAAATTAATCCAAGTGGGTTCTTAATAAGATGATATAATGATACGTTTATGGATGTGTGCAGTGATCGTGGCTTCAGATGAAAATGAAAGGGGGAGAAAAACAATGAGAATGAATCCTGTACATGTGAGGCAGTGCATTTTCTGTGCTAAGATAACTTCCTACGGCAGGGCTGAGAGATAGAGAAGAGAAATAAGGTCAGCGACGAGATGAAAAAGTAGTGTAATCAGAACTGACTGGAACTGTGTTCAACGCTTCTCATCTTAAGTCTCTGAATCAAAATGAATTTGTAGCTGTGTCAAGATAGATTTACGAGTCTGGCTGCAAAATATCCAAAAGGAGTTGTAAACGCCGCATCATCTTGAAACATTGATCACACCTCAGTCCATATTGGTGCGCCGCATCTCTGATGATATAATGCGCCTTTAGTGATGTGGCTAATGCAGACCTGAGGCTACACGGCTGCAGTTGTCAGGAAGACAGACTCAGGTTAGATGAGAGCAGAGATGAGCAGCAGCAGAGCGGGGACCAAAGACGAGGGCAGGAGGACGCTCAGGTTTTCGGACAACAGCAAAAACATTATATGAATGATAACAGAATAACAGATGTTCCGAATAGTTTGACATTTTGAAAACATGCTAATTCACTTTCTTGCCAAGAGTGAAATGAGAACACCCATATCAGCTCCTGTTTTTCTTGCTAAATATGAAGCCATAGCTTGCAGCCAGCCAGTCAGCTTACCTTAGCAAAAAGACAGCTAACATCATCCTCGGCACTGACTAATTCACATGCTATATCTTGGACTGGACTATTTCTTGGGCAAGAAAATTTGCTGTTATATATATTCAGGAAGGCTATTGGATAAAATCTTGGATACATGATTTAGCGTAAATTCTTGTGTGGGCCTATAGTTTTCGCATCTAAGCTGAAAATATTTGATCGACTGGTGTCTTTAGGTCACTCGAAGCTGCTGTGTCACAGAATCTCTCATGTGCTCCTCAGAACGTCCCATTAGCCAAAGTTGTGAAGTCGCTGCTTGTGTGTTCAAGGGCTTTGAAGTCGTAATGTGGAAAAGTCATTAACGCTGAAAAAAAGATGTGTTGTATTTTTTGTGTGAGAGCATTTAAACAACACCATGCCACCTCTTTCCAATATTTGCATATTAACGACAAGCAAAGAAAAAGGATCAGGTCTGAAAAACAGATAAGTTATTGAAAACAAATGCATGTAAATCATAAAAATGTCTGCAATGTCTAAAAATGGTGTTAGCTGCCTCAGAGAGTTGGACATGTAGGTTGCAAGTGACAAAATAAGAACCTTCTATTTAGGGCTAATTGTTAAATTATTAAGTTAATTGGTTTATAAGTGAATACATCAGTAACTCAGCAACTCGTGAACCAAAAGTTGTTCCGACTTGAGATGCCATTCGCTATAATTTTCCCAGCACAGAACAAATCTTTCTTTCTATTCTTTTATAATTGCGATGTGACAGAAATGCACAATCCAAACCAAATTTCAGGGCATCAAAATCACATCTATCAGAATTTGCCTTTGTGCAATCACTGTGTTCTCATGTTTGGTGTCAAAAACAACTAAAAATAAAAATGTCTGCAGTGTTTGAAATTTCTATTCAGGTCACAGAATCTGATGGATGACAGAATGCTTTGAAACATCGGCTTCTGGCTGTAGCCTCACACTTAACGGACAAAAAGATGTTGATCTCCACCTTTTACAGTCATGCAGATGATTAATGAGCTTCTGTGCAACCTGCATAGGATGTTAAACACAGTACAAAGTCACGTTTATGATTCCTTCCAAATTCTGCTTTGTTTGTGTAGGATTTTCAATGTCTCTTATCAAAACAAAGTTTCAGTCTGCTGTTGATGGCTCCCCACACCTTCACTTTGTCCCACTGTGAGGCCTCTGATCTGATCTCAAACTGAGATGTCTTTGCTGCAGCGCACAGTCACGTACAGATCTGTTGACCCACACCAGGAGTCGGCACCACATCACAGCCCATTTTAACGTCCCACCACAGGAAGCCTGATACATACAGAATTCAGCCATGACTTTCAAAGCTCTCTGACTCTTGGCTACGTCTCTGATCTTTGAACCCCTTCTGAGTCGAATTGCAGCTGGAGGTGAGATGTTAGCGAAATCTCTCCACCTTATGTGGGCCCAGTTTATTTCCTTTGATCTCAACCTGGGTTCTGTTTTCCAAGATCAGTTTCTTAAATAATCTTTGTGGTAATTTCCTTGTATTATAATAGTATAATATTTTTTAAAGGCTTTTAGAAAGGCTATTAATGAGAAGAGCAACTCTTGCCGGTGCAGGTCAGTACGGGACATGATCAGACTGATGGAGGGAACAGTGTGTCGACAACATAGAGGAGTATTATAGTTACGCTGCATATTTCGAGCTCGGAGGTACAAAAAACCTTGGTACTGTTCTACAGATACGTGGAACAAAGTGATATGTTTCAGGTTTTATTTTTCACATTTATTTTTACAGTACAAATACACTATAATACCACATCCATTAGAGGATGCAAGTGTGAAACCAAAGTGACAGGTGTAAACTGTATGAGAATATGCATATGTATATATATATATATATAGCACATTTTCTAGAGGTGGATTAGAGACACAGTGCAAACAGGCAAGTGTAGAAGTCTGATGAGTCAGCTTTCCACACATTTTTGACAAGTGAGCATGGGGAGGTTTTGCTGGTATGGTTTGTGTCTACTTGTAGTGTCCACTTGTTACAAGTCACTGCAAATCGATAGAAAGCTGTTCTGATTGATCACCGTTATCCTTTACATGATTTCTATCCTGAGAGGATTCTTCCAGGTCTCTTCCAGGATGACAATGGAAGAGGTGAGACGTGTTGAGGCTAATCCGGCATCTCATTGTGGCCAAACATATGACTTAGATTAGTTTTTACCTTTTGATTTGTCCCCCATCTATACATAGTAATGCAATATTCAGAAGTGGGATGCTTCAGACCAATCTTGTGTAATCAAGGTTGCAATCAAAAGCCAGACAGATTTATAGGTTGGCAATAAAAATATTGGCATTGGCCTCTAAACATCCACATCAGTCTGGCTCTAATTTCAAGGTGAGCTGGACGATAATACAAGACATGTGTTCTCTTTCTACCTCCATTTGATTTCACCACATTTCTCCTTGACCTCATTATATTTCCATTAAAGTGAAGTTAGAGGAGTTAGCAGAGGGAAAAAAAGGACACTTTTTTTTTTAGAGCCCTGAACGTCTTTGACATGAGCTCTCAGCTTATTCTGAGCTGCTGGACCAGTTAACAGAAGGCTTAAAGCGCTTTGTATATTGTTGAATAAGAAAGTGTCTGCAGCAGAGTGAAACTCCTCTATGAGTCACTGTAATGGTTTCCCTCCCACTAACTTGCATTAGATTAAGCATGTTTCCCTCAGCAGTGGGGTGTCCGTTATAGGAGCATTACCGCTGCCATGCTCCGAGCACAATTGCACCTGTTAGAGACATTCAAAGAGAGTCAAAGCGGTAAAAAAAGAAAGTGATTGCATTCAGCTTCAGGGTTGTTTTCTTTTGGCCGTGCTCATTCAGCAGGTCTCAGTCAGAACCCGGTGATTGACTTTTGTACAGCTGGGGCTCCAGAGGCCGGCCACCTGGCTCTTCTAGATTGTTTTTCTGCACGGCCCCGCTCACTCTCCTCTCCCGGTTGCCTAGGTGACCACACACATGGTCTAACAGCAGACGGGGACAAGCGGGAGCTCCCACCTCGGACCGGCCGCCCCCTCTCTAAGCAAATCCTCCGCTGCTCGTTCGAGGGTTGCTGCAGGACGTTCACCTGGCCGGCTCATCTCAAATATCACCTCAAAACACACAGGTAACACAGTCTCTCACAGACACTCACACACACTCACACACAGCAGTGGGAGATAATGGAGTCAGGCAGCCATCCCAACCAGATGCTGCAGCCAAAGCACCGATATTCAATTAATTCCCTGTGCAAATGCTGGCTATTGTGGATCCACTTTCCAAATTGAATAATGATAACTAATTTCAGCTTGCTGGTTAATAGTTATCAACTTATCATACAAATGATGACACACGTTCTTGATTGCACGTGGCAATCCAGTCTGAGCTGCTGACTGCATGCGTTTTTAACCAAACAAGGTCCAACAATACGACAAATACATGTACAACAATGAAGAAGACAATGAAGTGAGTCATTTTCATCCGTCTGAACGTGGAACGCAAATCTCGTGAACTGTTCATCTTATCGGCTTCACACTTCAAAATTGTTTTTACATTACAGATCATTTAGCTGAAGCTTTTATCCAAAGCCACTTACAATAAGTGTACATTTAAAAGTAATTTAGATAATATGTATGATCACAGCTCAGGTAGTCTTTCCCACTGGTTGTGTGTGTGTTGGAGGCAGAGATGTAGAGAGTAGTGTGTTTATGTCCTGCAGGAGTGCTGTTAGCATCAGTGTAGGAAATCTATTTGCGGTTGCCCTGTCTGACTCTCGGGTGGGCCGCTGCAAATGAAAAAACGTGTGCACAGGAAACACTGAGTTTGTTTGTTTGGTTTATCCGGGCTCCCAGGAACGACCGCATGTTCAGGTGCGGCGCCGAGGGCTGCGGGAAGAGCTTCTACGTACTGCAGAGGCTGCAGGTTCACATGAGGACGCACAACGGCGAGAAGCCCTTCATCTGCAAGGAGAAGAACTGTGGCAAGAAGTTCACCACGGCTGGAAATTTGAAGAACCACAGACGCATACATACAGGTGTGGGGGGGTGAAGTGGGTGGGACTATGCTCCTGGTATAAAAGCCCGAACACGGTGAAGGCAATAACTCAGGGCATTTGACTCTGCTCATTTAATGCTTCCTTGGTGCAGTCAAGGCTGGAGATATGACGAGTCAGCAGCACTGGCGCCTCCATTTCACTGCTGGAAAGTAACAATGCTCTGTCATATTTTATTTAGGGTGACATTAAGGTTTTTGATGGCCCGTTCCACTGTTGTCTTCTTCTGTCTGGGGACCAGTTAGCGAGCAGACCAGCTACACTGTACTGTGTTTATATTCTGCCAAAAAGGTTCTGGAAGAAAAGCTATTTACGAGCTATAATATCCACTTATATTACATGTTTAACTTTTTTGTGCAAAAGAATAGTTTAGCTGTCACTAAAAGTTCTATAAACACTAAGAAATGCGTGTTTCTTTGACCTTTCAACACATTCACATCTAATACGTCTGTGTTATTCTGCCATCAAGAGTTTACTACCTTAGGTATTTGTGTCGTAGAGCTAAACTGTGTGTGTGTGTGTGTGTGTGTGTGTGTGTGTGTGTGTGTGTGTGTGTGTGTGTGTGTGTGTGTGTGTGTGTGTGTGTGTGTGTGTGTGTGTGTGTGTGTGTGTGTGTGTGTGTGTGTGTGTGTGTTGGGGGGTGGCTGGCTGTTTCCAGGAGAGAAGCCTTTTCTTTGTGAAGCAGATGGTTGTGGGCGATCCTTTGCAGAGTACTCCAGTCTACGAAAACACATGCTCGTACATTCAGGTGAGTGAGACAGTTTTTAGGAACCAGTGTTACAGATGTAGATTATCATTGTGTGCCTTGAGGAGACGCTTCCGTCCGTCAGTTCAGAAGGGATCACATTATAGTACATATCTGTGTGTGTGTGTGTCCCAGGTGAGAAGCCTCATCACTGTGGGATCTGTGGTAAGACGTTCTCTCAGTCCGGCAGCAGAAACGTCCACATGAGGAAGAGACACGGAGAGGAGGGGCTCAGCAGCGAGAGCAGAGAAACAGGTCAACTACAACAACTACATGTCTAAACCCAACCCTTAAATTAACCCCAAGAGAACCCCAAGAGAACCCTAAAACCAAGTCTTGACCCTTATGCTACATCCATACGACTATGTTTTCATTTGAAAATGCATCAACTCTGCTACAGATGCGCCTGGCGTCCAACACTTCTCCAGAGTTTAAGAGATGCTAAAACAGAGAAATCTGTAAATGCTGCGGGTTTCATTTTATTGTAAAGACTCTGGGGCTGCATTATAGTCTGGACGGGCAGAAACAGAGATGTGTGAAAACAGTGATGTAGACACTCACAACCGCTTGCTGATTGTCTTTTTGGTCACTGACATAGCCTTCTCTGATTTGTCAAGCTGTGTTTGACAAAGTGTTTTTAACGCAACATGGATAATCCAAAAACCTTTGTGTCTTTGCTAACAGCTGTTGTCCAGTTAAATGCAGAAGTTTACAATGATACTTATCACGTGTGTAGGAGATGAGATATTATCTGAGCAATCTGTTTACACTGGCATGCGCATGCCTTGAAAACACAAACATATTAATTAAACAATCGTTAAAGGTTTGTCAGAAAGCCAAAATGTCTTCACTTTACCAAAATAGCCCCACTTAATATGGTGTAGTAGTCAAACTGGTCCTCACAAAGACGGATATACAAGTAACACACATCTGGTGTGGTGGGTACATGCGAATCCTTGGATTATGTAGCTTTGAGCAGCCCATACATTTAAAATGTGCATAGAGATGGTGTTGGTCTAAGTTACATTCAGGAAGGTTTTTTCAATTATTAATGACTCAGCACTTAAATGAAAAATGTGAATTATACATTTTTCTCAGGGCCGGTAGCTGAATTGTTTCAGACTGCTGAAAAAGACAGAGAACCTCCCCCCTGCTGCAGAAACAGTCCTATTAGGCTTCTTCTGACTGAGTCAAATTTGGCTTTAAAGTATATAATTTACAATTTAAAACATTATTAACACATCTATTAAATCTCTGAGATAAACTAGTAGATGCTCGAGTAAATCTTCCACCGCAGATGTAGGAAATTTGCCCGACTGCACACACTGCCTGTTCTCAGCTCCAGTTTCAGTGCCGCTTCAGATGTAAAACCGCCTCTGAATGAGCTCTTTGCATTCGTCTAATTGTACAAAGTCAGCTTAAATAAGTTTTCCATATGGCGTGAAACAACGAGAGCAGACGGCGCTTTTGCCTTCTTGTCACATTTCTGCAGCAGTGGGGGAAGCACCGCTGCTGAAAGAGGAAACGCTGCCAAAGCTCTAATTATAAACAGCAGATTTATTCGGGTCAGCTTCCCCAAAGACGCTGGTGTTTTGTAAAAGAAGAGCAAAGGAAGATACAGCTTCACAACAGAGGGGTAGTTTCTGAGTTATTTATACATAATAGAGACACAGTTTTATTTTTAAGTAGACTGTTGGAATAACTAAAGCCCTTTAACATGAGAATCCGCGCACAGGTCAAAAGGTAACATGGAAAGTTGGTAATAATGAGCAGATTTCAGGTTTGACTCATGGGACTCTGGTGTCGGCTCCGGTGATCGAGCACATCGTGTGTCACTCTCCGCTTCGTTCTTCTCTTGTGTTGTGTGTGAAGTTTTGTCTGTTTGCCGGTGACAGGAGAGGCGCTGACACAAAGCAGCCTGCTGGAGGCGGACGGCGAGAATACAGACAGTATGGTCACCATGACAACAGCCGTGGAACCCATGAATCTTCATCATGCTATGCTGAGATCCCCAGGTAGGCGTGTGCACGTGTGACAGAGGTAATGTGTACAAAAAAATAAGGAACCACAATACAACATAATTTGCAGTCGTCACTACTTTAACAAAGCTCCCAGTGTTGATGTCAGAGGGGCTGAGTCAACTCGTGGTGTTGCTCTCGTCCTGTGAAGTGTTTTAATCACTGTTTGTGACACTCAATCAAGTCTTCAGCATTTGTTGTCTTCACTTTCAGACCTTTTCGTTTCCAGCGTTAGAACAATGAACTAATGTTGTATTAATGTCTTAAATGAAGTGACAAACTGTGATGTAGAATAGTTGCAGCCTGTATTTGTGGTTTGTTGTTTTAAACTCTTCCTTAGAAGCAGAGCAAGACAAACACTTTATGAGCAGCCAAACATTTTACAAATCTGAAGTTGATGAATTAACTTCACGTCTTTGTGTTGGCGTGTCCCCCCCCCAGGCTCTGCAGACTCCGTGGTAGTTCTTTCTCAGCCGCACGAGCTGGTGACCATGACGACGGAAGGCCATGCATATGGAGAAGACGTGGTGGCGCTGCTGTAGTTCTGCTGTGACAAATGTCACACACTCAGTGGACTAAACATCAATGTGTAAATAGATGAATCACTGACTTTAACCCCTGTAGATATTTGTAATTAGCAACCAACAATGGTTTTATTTTGAAAAGCGTGAAAAGGGCAGAGTTTGTACAAAACAACCTTTTTTCCTCAAGTTTTTGAAAACAAATGCTCCCAAAGAAATACAGAGACGGGTTTTAAAAGTTTATGATAATATAATGGCCGTGAATTGTGCTGTGCAGATTGCGTAATCACTATAAACAGAAGGCAGAGGTTGGAATGCAGTGATGCTCTCAACTGCACAGTGAGTGCCACTTATTGAAATGTACCAGACACATGTATAACCCATTATCCCTATTAGTAAAAATAAAACACTTGGCATTAAAACTGCTAAAGCACAGTATTTCATATTGCTGCAGGTAAACACTGGTCTCACACAACACAAGCAGCCAAGTCGCCCCTGATAACTCAAACAAACTGTGTCGTCCAAAGCTGCACTAACAGTGTTTATTGAAACCGTCTTTCACTCAAGCGTCACCTAACTTTCATTACAGCCCAATATAAATTAATACTAGAGAATAAATGCTTTTAAAATTAAATGAGGCTCATATGAAACACACAGCAAACGTCTGGGCCTGTTGGATAAGCCAATGCCCCGTAACTTGTTGTTGTTGTTATTGAGCCACCAACTAAATCCGCAGTCAGTCAGTGGATCTTCAGGTTGTGGAAGTGGTCCAGCATGGCGCCCAGAGCCCAGCTCGCCTCCACGTTGTTCACTTTCTTGGTCAACTAGGAGGAGACGAGAACCCAACACCAAATCACTCAAATGCCTTTTGTATTTATTGAAATAAAAAAAGTAACAGTAAAAGTAAGACACATTTGTATTGAATTTCTTTTTTCTCTCCATTCATTTACAAGCACATTTTGAAAGAGCAAAAACATATTTACTAGTATTTGCAATTACTGATGTGTGATTGACTATGTATATGTGGACAAATATATTCCCACCTTATTCCGAATAAGAGGTTTCTATTATGATGTTTACATGAGTTGCTAATAGAATATCCCATTGATATGGTACTACTTGTTTACACTCGAGCTCCGGGCATGTGTCGTCAATCAGTTGCTAACTGCTGTGAAAACTAATCGGGTTAAACGTACACGTAACTTCGGCCACTGGGGGAATCTCCATCAAAAGAATAACAACATGTCGTGAAGTAGAGTGGGATCATGGGAGATTGAAAACCTACCTGATATGACTCCGGTACAAATCATGTTCACGGATGAAAGTTTTTTTTATCACTTTATGCAGCAAATAAAAATAAATAATCGTGATCCATTATGAATGACCAATACAATTTGTCATGGGTAAAACAGATGCTACAATTAAAAAGTTACATTTTGGTTTATGTAAGTACACAAGTCGTTTTAAATCTTTAATAATGTCGGAGTATTCGCGACCATGTAAATGTGCACACTGTCTCCGTATCTATGCCCAGTTCCAATGATAAAAACATACTTAACCAATTTAAAATCGACCAACCTTTTAATGTTACGTCATAAAATTGCAGATTTAAACCTGAGTAGGTTTAATGTTACTTGTTTCTTCTGTTGCATCCTTACAAGGCCACAAACCCTGTAGACTGTGTTGTGCACTGATGCCTCACCTGCAGCACGGTGCTCTCCTTGAAGCCAAATCCATCCTTGAGCAGACAAGTGATGTAGGTCATGTCCATGCACAGGAAAGGGCTGATGCGAGGGTACTTGGTCATCTTGTTGCACACTGAGCAGAGAAAAAGGGGACGAATTCTGTTGGTTTAGTTTGGATAATCGGGCATCGGTATTCTGCTGAGAGCATGACAAAGGTTGCAGATAGCAGCAAGGACACGAGTGCACAGCGATGGAGATGCTCGCTGTGTCTCGAGAGCGGGCGAGCTGCACATCTGTCACAGTAACCGTGCGCTGCTTTGACCATCTCACCCTCTTTAGCTCTCTTCTTGAAGTCTCTGACCTGCAGCATCCCTCCGCGGACCCCATCTGTAACAGAGGGTGGTGGGTGAGCGGGTCACCTCCCATTTGAAACGCTATACCACTCATTTCAAGATCAGATTCCCATGCACATTAACATAATACTTAATACTGTGGACTGGCAGAGGACAGCGATTTGTCTAATAACTACACACCGAAGTGCAGATGACTCACATTCTCCCCTCTCTGTCTCGCACTGGAGTGGGTATTAACATCTTGCTGTGTCTGTATAATTATGTAAGGTGTGTGCAGAGAGGGAGTGTGTGTGTACTAACCGATAAGGCCTGCGTCCACCGCTCTGTCAAAGTAATAGGAGAACGCATAGAAGACGTTGCTGCCTTCCAGCTCATATGGCTGATGAATGATGCCCTTCACCACCTTAAGTACTTCTTGATAACAGAGCTTGAATCCTGTGTAACCTGGAGAAGAAAGCAGTGTAAATGATGCATCCTATTTAGGAGCCACATTACGAAACGATGCGGAAAAAGGTTCATTTTAATGGGCTTTTGTAACATTGCTGCTGCAGCCATTACATTTTCTGACGTGTCTTTTTGCTCAAACCTGTCACATTATCAAATTTATGCTGGACGTCCCGAGTGTAACATGAACATTTGGGGAAACGGCAGCTTTGGATTTGTTCCTCTCATGACTGATGATACTTGAACCACATCTTACCCTCTGGGTCTCCACTGACATGATAGGTGATCCCTCCAAAGCTCCATTCATCCCGGAATTTCTTTGGCAGGCAGGAACTTTTAAAAACCCGCCACTCCATCCCTGTGAGAGCACGGACATGACTGGTTGACATGGTTTAATCTGCTAACTGGCTCAACAGCCTCAGACCTGGTCACCACAGCCTGAGACTGACTCAAGAACTCTGAACGGCACTGAGACAATTTCCACTGAAGCGCTTCACGGATTCATCTCAGTCTCATTTCACTGGTTTATCAGAGTGGAAGACTTTATGTCCCACAAAGACATTTTTCTCTTGTATAACCTCTCAGCATTTGGAGAAATAGGCAGGAAGGACGGAAAACAACAAAGGAGAGGGAGAGGGGGGAAAACTGACTCATTGTTGTGTCCCAGTTTTTTTCAGACACACACACACACACAAAATAAAAAAAACACTGACCAACAGCCAATGGCAACAAAGCACCGTTTCTCCATATACAGTACCTTCTGCACCCAGAGCTCCCAGCGTGGCGAGTCGTCCTGCCATCAGCCCATTTCCCAGGTAACTGGATGAAGTCAAAGGAGCATTGTGTTAGATTGTTAGAAAACCGATGTAGTAAGAAAATGTGTAAATATCAAATAAATCATTCTGAAAACATTATCGACATCCTAATGACCATACAGAAAATATAAGTTAGAACAACATCAGTGGCATTTAAAACAACTCGTCAAAAAGGAGGCCAATTGTGTGTGTAAATGTATTAATATATATAAATATATGTAGATGACCATTTAAATATATTAAATCAGGAATTGATTTTTCTTCTATCACTTATAATTAATATGTAGACTTAATGTTTTTTATGAAACATGCATTGATCTAATGTTACCTGTAAGTGTATAATTCATATGTTGAGTTGAAGATGTCCAAACTGGCAACGAAGTCAGTGATAGGAACACTTTCAATGGTTTCCTACAGAGGATTATGAAGGACAGAGTGGATAAGTCATTCGTTTTGTTATTTAATTTAAAGAGAAATCTCTCGCAAAAAAACAAACAGACCCTCAGTTTCGGCAGGAACGTGATCTGCGTAGATCCTCCTCCCAAATCCAATACTCCCACCGTCTTCTTGGTTTGTGGGTTGAGGTGACCTGAAAATATTTCCTACTTTAATCCCACAGCCACAATAGAGAAGAATCAACTGGAATCAGTTAGATTATATCTTAAAAAACCCTCAAGTATAAAATCCTAACACTGAAGCTGATAAAGATCAGAGCAGTCCGCTTTAGGCAAAGAGCTGTGATTTGTCAGACTGTGAACAGGGATCTATTTTAAGACAGCGACACTCAGTTCAACCTGAATGTACAGTAGCTGAGCTCAGAGAGCAAAATAATCAAGGGAAATATTCAGTGTTGTGTCACAATCTGTTCTTACCTGTCAGAAAGTTCAAAGAAATCCAAGCCAAGATTCCTGCATTTTGCAAAATTAGCAAACAAGCAAACCAAGAAAACAGAAAAAAACTGTTGTTATTTCAGGCGGAGCTCACAAGTTCAATTTAGGAAAGCTGATGACAAATTCTCGCAGAAATGACAATGGTTACAGCACAAACAAACACGTGCTGACGTGTGAGTAAGAGCTGCAACACTACAAACAAAGTTGAAATGCTGACAAATCAATTACACTATGGCCCAACAGACAGGAACATTTTCCACCACATAATTACAGCCTTTTTAACGTTGCTGCAACTCCCTTGCGGTGAAAAGGCAATTTTCTAAAGTGTCATCAAAAAATACAAGCAGTAATCTAGAGCAATTTAGTCGCATGTCTGCAGTAAACAAGGATTCCTTATAGAAACGGCCGAGCAGACGAGAAGTAGGGCAGGAGACTTGGCGATGCCACCTACGATGTGACACGGGAGGAACATGAGCGGCTGCGATAACTGACGAATGTGTTGCTTGTCAAGGCGGAGGGTGGGCAGACGGTACCTTCGTTTGTGCCATTCATTAATGTGACGCTGTTGTCTGGGACCAAAAAGGGAGATTCATCAAACACATGTTGAACCTGAGGAGGAAGGAGAGATGTAGAGGGAGAGAATGAGAACACGAGGGAGCAGTGGAGAGCGGCAGAGAAATGCCTTGAATGTTATCTACTGTATTGGCAGCTCATCCAGAGGTGCCCTCCGCTTGAAGGGATTAATTAATTCCCTCATGGGGATTAATAAAATATAATTTATCTTCCAAGGTGCCCCGGGGCCATCCATTACTATCTCATCCCCTCCTCAAGAGCCCTCCACACTAAGCTCACAGCGCTCTGATAACAATACTTCTCCTCTCGTCTCCGTACCAGCTGCCGTAGCAGTTAAGTTGTTCTGTCTTTATCCGCTTTCCCTTTTAAGTCTCTGACAATGCAGCTCCTAACAACTCACTCGTGATAAAGAACTGTGCGCTACTTTGCAAAATGTTGCTATTGTGTAAACAGCTACTCTCAAGATCTGGATAGTATCTCGTGTTACCTGCTCCAACAGAGCCCGAGCTTTCTGTGCGGTCAGCAGCCGGAGTCCTGCCGTGGCTCTGAGGACCACGGGGGTCCTCTTCCACTCCACGCGGGGCACAGTGCTCCTGGCCACCTTCAACAACATCCGCACTGTGTGTCCCGCCTTTAAGAAACACACACACACACACACACACACAATCCTCACTAGAAGAAAAACAGAACTGTCTTGACAGCAGGGTGACAGGTTAACGTTGAGAAAACACTTGCATGAATCTTCACCTGTCATTTTGTTTTTCTCACACCTCCTCCCTCCATTCATTACCAATGTGAGTCCCTGGGGGGGTGGGTGGGGGGGGGGGCTATTGGCAGTGTTTCTGAACACAATCTAGAGCCAGCAGACCTTTTCTCTCCGGCTCAATATAATTGATTAGGTTTGACAATGAACTCACCGTTTCAGGGGAGTCAGCATATGCCGACAATCCAGGCTTTATGGAATGGAACATCTCGTTGTCCAAGATGGGCAGCTCCTCTACGAGACACAAGATCCACCATCATCAAATATGCAGCAGCAGCTATTAAAACGCATTAAGAGACCTCAATGAGCTTAGCATACATATGCAGAAGAGATCCCTCTATTCAAGATGAGGAGGGTTGACTTGAATCTGGCAAAATAGGATTAGTACTAAAGAATTAAGATGCTGAAGAACTGAGAGGCACTGAAGGTGGTGGCAAAACTGAGGCACGTCTTGTTACGCTGCTAATAATTGCATCCTCTAATGTATATAATGTTGTATTTGATTTTTTTTTTTTTACATTAAGCTCTATGACTTGTAATTGTAAATTGTCTTCTTTCTTCTTCTCTATCTCTTTTGCTCTTATTGCATTGCTACGCTGATCTGTCCTTCTCATCCAACACTTTTCAATGTACCGTTGACCCTGTGTTAACTTACAATGGACAAAAAATATAAAATAAATGACCTCATTGCTACAGTACATCAGTAATTTAATGGGATCCTATATGATGAAATGAGTAAAACAGCCGAGGGAAGCATGTGACAGTAAACTGACCTGCTCTGCTCAGCATTACCTGAGTCACTCTGGATGAAGGTGTAAACGTGGATGCGTGTGCCCGTGCTCCCTGCATCAAACATCACGGCATAGAAGATGCGGCTGTGGTTGGCCGGGCGGCTGAGGCTGGGCAGGATGCTGTTGGTGAAATCCAGAACCTGGGATTGGCTCAGTCCCACAGCGGCGAGCAGCACCAGGAGAAGAAGCGGCACGCCGGGCTTCATCTTCATTCTGGAGAATCAGGAAAAAATAAAAGGAATAAAGAAAGTCAAAGTCCTTTTACAGTATTATTATAAATACACTGCTCAATATCACAAGTCTAACTGTTGCTGTCTAGTTCTGGCAGATGTTCAATTACCTCACAACAACTGAGGAGTGAGAAGCAATCAGCGTATTTACAACAGGTCATTTGGCCACACCCCACTGACTACCTAACCAACCACAGGGACACATCCCAAAGAAATCCTCCTGTCTACCTGCTGAGTCACCTCCTGCAGAGGAGTTAGAAAACATCACAGTTGGGATTTAATTAATGGACTAATTCATTGATCCTGGTGTACGATCAATACACAGCAACTGGAGCATGTCTAACACTGACAAACTCAGACATCCAATGAGGGGAACTGTGAGGTCTTACAAAGCCTCAGTTAAGTTCTGCTCTGTGGGAAACCTCTGCTGAGACTGTGTCAACCTGAAGGAAATCAGGGGACTGAAAAAACTAATTCTGCCTTTGAATAATGATTTAAGTTTGGATTTATCTGGTTAGAGAAATATAGAAAAGCTACAACTAGACAGATGATTTTACAGTCTAAGGATTGACTGGGCCCCTCGCTCTGTCCCTTTATTCAGTTATTATTGAACAATGAAATATTTAAATAAATGGTCATAAATCTATAATGAAGAGTGGTGATCATTGATGAATTCCTCATGTTTAAAGTCACAGAGGAGGCGTGCTCCTCTGTGACTTTAAAATGAAGCATTTTCATATGTAGTCTGGATGTCGTTTTTTTCTACTTTCAGCACAAAACAGTGTTGTTGTGTTATGTGTTGTAATATATGTGCATATTATCATAGTATAGTATTTATTAGTATGAGAACCACTGCAACATGATTGTTTAAGCGGTGTTCTATCAGATCTTATAAAGGATATTGGACGTGATCAGATCTTTTTCTCCACATGTCTGGACCATGCATGGAAATGTTATTACTACAATAAACGCACTTAGTGTAGCATTAACAGAAATGCACCAGCCAATTTTACAATAAAACTCTACTGCTGTGATGCGTTTGCAATGTGTCGGATTTTTCGGTATCCTCTGGCTGTGTGTGGATTTAAAATAGCTTGTTCTCATATTACAGTGGATTTGTAGGTGGTTCAGTCCAGAGCAGGTCTGACACACACATTCACACGTACGAGATAATCATTTAATAAAAGACAAATACAACTATTAAAATATCTAAACATCAGTTAAACAAACAAATTACCACGTAAGAGAAGTTTGACAGGTTAATATGAAGTAATGCTGAAGCGCATTCAAATGAACACGGCTCACCCGCTGTGTGCTGTCAACGTAAACAAAGATCGGCTAACGCTGTGACTAAGCGACTCCCATCCCGCACCTGTAGCAAAGGGAATTAAAACTGCTTCGTACCTCATTCCGCTCGCCGAGGGGTGTTAAAACGGGGGTTAATGCAGTCTTCTTATCGGATTCGTCTGTATGATCGCCTCTGTACAAAGGGTTCATTTTCTTTGCCTATGATGGCTTCAAGTTGGGCTAGTGCTGATAGAGAATCATACCCAATTAGCAGTCCTACTTCGTAATCTTGACGTGGTGGCAACATGTCGGCTAGATGTCTGAGGTGAGGCCACGTTTCTGCCGTTTCTCTTGTTGGAATGTAAGACTTATTCACCGGAATAAAGCTACGGGTGTAGGCTTGCTTTATATGGATGTGCTTATCAAAATTAAGACCTCGAATTCGTAGACCGCAGATACTCGTACTTGCCAAGATGGTGTCGACAGCTGTCATTGTGCGTGACTTTTAGCTTCACTGGTTGAGAGTCCACATCCAGGTCCTGAAGCAAGTCCTCTAGAATGAATGTTGAATCACTCTATGTGTCAAGTAATGCATAAGTGAGAACTTCTCTTTGCGGCTCTTGTACTGACGACACCAGGACTGGGACTATGCTTGAGGTAGCAAGGGCACATTGGGTTGATGCATACGACGTGACCTTGAGAACCTCTTCACTCGAGCCATTATCTGCAAGGGTAGAGCCATTTTTCCTCACTTCCCCTGGCCCTTTCATCCACTCCTCACGCAAGCAAGTGGGATGTCTACGACCACAGGTACTACATGTATGTCGCCCTTTACAATCTTTGGTGATGTGTCCCTTCCTTAAGCAACCAAAGCAGAGGCGGTTTTCATAGATGAATGTCTTTTTGTCTTCCATGGGTTTTGCAGCAAAAGAGGGGCACCTGGCCATGCATTTCATCCTTGCAGACCAAACATGGGGGACTTCCCCTATAATTGGACATTTCAAGTTCATCTCAGCTGGCATTCTTTAATTGGGCAGTTGTATTAAGGGATCTGGATCCCTTTTCGTCTGTGGGTTTAAAGTTCATCCAATGTGGGGAGGTGAAAATATCCGGGCCTCCTTGTTCAAGAACGTTGTGAAACTTTTAATATGAAGTGACGTTGAAGCGCATTCAAATGAACACGACTCACCCGCTGTGTGCCGTCAATGTAACATCGGCTAACGCCGTAACTAAGCGACTCCCATCCCGCGCCTGTAGCAAAGGGAATTAAAACTGCTTCGTATCTCATTCCGCTCGCCGAGGGGTGTGATTAATGCAGTCTTCTAACCGGATTCGTCTGTATGATCGGGAATCGCCATACAGCTGCTGTCCTACCATTTCTCCACGTCTCTAATTATCCAGGAGCGAGGGATTTTGTGTGTTGTATCGGTCCGCTCCGTGAAAGCTACAGGCTTTTACGAGAGGTGAGTCGCTACATTAAAAGGACAACAAATTACTAATTTAAATAACAAGATACATGCTTGAACACAAATAACTAAATAAACCAAACAATCTGCGCAACCTACCAAGTTAGCAGTCAGTTACAAGCTCTACAAATCAAATTGGTGCTCAGGGAGTGTCCGTTTATTGTAGCGAGTTTCGTTAACATTTTTTTTAGGAATGAGAACCAATAAGCCCAGGGTATAAACTGCTTGTTTTGTTTTTTTTATATCTCGCGTTATTGATGCTTTTTATTCATGTCCACCACTTTTTTTTTTATTAACAACATCCCATAGACCGGACAAAGCTACACGTGCGGCGTTTACCGACCAAAAAAGCTCTGTCAACCATGTTTGGTAGCTTAACTCAGTGGAGTTTAAGCTAGTTAGCTACCGTTAGCTGCCGCGCTACAGCGAGTAACTACATTTGGAGGTAAAACCTGACGTGAGGTTGGCTTCAAAACTACACTGGAAGAAATAAAACACACACGCACACAGTAGAGAGGAGAGACCGAGGGTAACTTAAAGCGTTAAACCCAGCGGGGGCTCACCATGATGTCCGGGCTAGCACACAGCTGACTCCTCGTGGATGTCACGGGGTAACGTTGTTGGGGGTGGGGGGGGGGGGCTCGGTAGAGGTGACAACAATAAAAGATGCTGACAACGTGCAGCTGTTTGCACAGTCAGTCGGTGGAGGGAGGAAACACGTGTTGCCGCCAGCAGGAGCGTTCAGTTGCCATGTTTGCATTTCACAGCCTGCTCACAACACTGGGGGCTTTCAGCAACTTCAATTACAGGCTGCTGCTCATGTCACGTTCACACTCACACCTAGTTTTCCTCTGTCAAGATCGTGGGACAAGTTTATTTTTGCTCCAGCGTACCTGCACGTTTGTTGAAGGAACGTGCAGCGTTTCTTCTAAACCTAGATAGATATATAGATAGATCTAGAGACAGCGCTAGGTAGAGAGATATAGGGATCTAGATATACAGATAATTAAATATAGAGGTATAGAGTTCTCTTGTCCTGTGTTAAAGCTCCAGAGCTACTTCAGTACTATTCCTTGTCAATAGCGAGTCCTCCTCAAACAGTTAAACACTATACACTTGTTATTGTTTGTGTGCTGGACGTTGTGTACAGAGCTTTTTATAAAAGTCTATGATGCAGAGTGAAGTTAGAAAACTGTGTTCATCCTACCTGGTTTATCTGCATTTGCATAAAATGAAACTGCCATTTTATTATTTATTTATAAATTGTACACGGTTTTACTTAACTGTTATTTTTCATTCATTGCATGTTGGCTATTTCAGAGTTCTGTTAAGCAACTGACAATCTTCAGACCAAAGTTTAAAGCTTTTCAAAATAAAAGCTCTGTAATTCAGCTCGATATAAAGCATTGCAGCAACAAAACAAATGTGCTTTTTGTTTGTTTATCGCAGGACGTTGAAGACATGTTCCGCTGACCCCACTGACTGGTACAGGGCACTGGTCCTGTGTTATTTTTCATTTTATTCATATTAAATGTATGGCTTGTTTAAAGCACACCAAATTAAACACTGCACTTAAGTGGACCATTAAAAAAAAAAAAAAAAAAAATCCAAGTGTGAGGCCAATAAGACAAACGATTCATGATTTATGCGTTGGAAATACAGACAGATGCTTGTGTAGTGAGTAGGAGGATAAAGGCAGATTCAGGCAACAAGTTCAAACACAAGAGAATTCACAAGAATCAATTAGTGTTTTTTATTCAGCCATCTACAGAGACTCAAATAATCTTCAGCTACATGACCTAAGAGAGGAGTCAAGTGGACAATGTTTGAAGTATCTTGGATGGAAAAATCTCTGACACACTGTAAGGGCACGGTCACACATACGTGAATATCACGGGTCAAAGTTCACCAAAGTTGAACTCCATGCAATGCCACCCTGCGATTTGCCCCGCCCCCCTTGCTTCCGCTAATTGGACATGAACGGGTACGGAAGGTTTGCCACTGCTTCATTCACGTATGTGCGACTGTTTCATCCCTGGAACCTCGTGTTAATGGAGATCAGCATGACATGTAAAACACTGCAATTTAACTTCTATACCATTCTCGACTAAAACAAATATTGCTCTAACTGATCAGTTCAAAACTCTGTAATTCTATCTGACACAGAAGACACACACTGATCCCACCCCTGGGCAGAAAAAAACATACACCTTAAAGTCATGAATATCAACTCTTGTTTCAGATTAAATGGAGTAACAGAATTGGAGTGTCCTTGTTCTGATAAAGAATTTGTTCCATGAATATCTACCTAAAGTTCTGATACACACAACGAGCTAAATAACTACAGTGGGTGGATACAGGAGGAAGACATTTGCGGTTACTGCTCAGCAGCAGATTCTCAAATCCTTCCGATTTCTCCTTCAGGTCTTCAGAAATGTAACATCGGAGCACAGAGAAGATCATTAAACTGCAGACCATGATTTAGTCAGTGCCGACCGGGACACTCCAGGATATGAACAGAAGAAAACGGGTACAAAAATACAACAAACCTCACACAGACTCACAGCTCCATTCATCCCATCCGTCCAATTCAGCTCCCCCGTCTCCAATAGCAGTTTCATTTGAATCAATGTGTTTTTGTGCAACTACAGTGTCCAAGAAGTTCAAGCAATCACAAACCAATAATCCCCCCCATGTGAACATTTCAACAGTAAAAAGGACAGTAACCTTTTTCCAATCCCTCCTTGGCTTTAAGGCATGAGAGAAGTCAGTGAAGGTTAACATTTTGGCTTAGCGTCCCATGGTTGGCATAGTAACAGCTGGGCTTGTCACCGTCGCGTCCTCAGCCTTCCACTGTGATGTCACCGTCTTGATCTGAGTGTAAAACTGGATGCCCTGAAGATGGAGAGATAACTGCTGCGTCAGGGAGGACAAGTTTTTCATCGCGTTGATCTAGTGACTCACTGCTTTTCTTTTCTTTTTTTTTTACCTGTTTGCCATAGAAGTTGGTGTCTCCTCTGAATGAACCTCTGGAGCCAGTGAAGGAGAACATGGGGAGGGGGACGGGGATGGGCACGTTCACGCCGATCTGTAGAAACACAGACACGCGTTAGTAAGAAATCATACAGAAATACAGCAGGGGGATAAATACTTCATAGATTTATATTACTGCGAGTTGCTTGGAAAATGTAGGAAAAATATGTTAAAGAGCTAATATACCAACACATGCACTTAACGATGCTCTGAATTCCCTCAGAGAATAAAATGTAAGGAAGATGTGTATAAATAATTCCATTTGGATAAAGATCACTCCACATCTATTTGCAATAGACGTGCTTTCCGACTCCACTGGGAAAAGACATGATATAACATCTGGACAAGACTTATGTTTGGGCTACAATCAGGGGTTGATTAACAGTAAATTTAATATCTGTGAGTTTGGGCTATTGGTTAGAGAAAAACAAACATCAAACGACATCACCGTGGACTTGGATTTTCCACAAATTTTCTGATGTTTATAAATCTAAAGATTAATTATTTAATCAAGTATTTTGCAAAGTAAGCAAGTATGTGAATACATGTTTCTTACTTGTGACCATTCCAAATTAGCTCTTAAAGAATACTTGGGATTGTAACATGCAGTTACACTTCCAGTTTAAATGGATGTATACCTAATTCACACCGAGGTTGTCCCTAACACTTCAGTATCATTGCGTCACTCCGGTGAATATTCTCACTCAACATCAACTCAGTATATGTTACCCTCATCCAAACGAGAACACCTCCCACACATTTACATGCGACCAGTATTATCCCAGTTAAAAAAAAAACATGCATACATAAAAGCCCATTTCTGAACCATCTCTAGAGGCCTCTACTTCAGTCTCACCTGTCCAACGTCAACTTCATGTGTGTATTTGCGTGCTGTGGCTCCATTGGTGGTGAAGATGGCAGTCCCGTTGCCGTACGGGTTACTGTTGATTAAAGAGATAGCTTCGTCCAGATTGTCAGCCTCCAGAACCACGAGCACCGGTCCGAAGATCTCCTCTCTGTAACACGTCATGTCCGGCTGGAAAGAACAGCAGAGTGATCACACCAGAGTTTCCACCAGCATTTCACATCATCCACAACGAATCCTCGAGGACGCTTCATTACCAGCACATTGTACAAAGTTTATGACGTTATATAAATACCTAGACAAAACAGGGATAATGTGCCTACAGCTAATCTCTATTTTTAGAAGTTTGCGAAGGCTCACAATCAACACTTAATGGTGAGGAAAATGTCACTAACAAAGCTTCATTTTTTTCTGAGATGGTGTCTTAGTGTGAAAACACTAGTGCAACTTAGTGTTTTCTTTTTAGCACGAGAGCTTTCTCTATTGTTTCCCGTGCTATTCATAAGGGGAACAAATCAACTGGGGTGGAACTCGTGGTCAACGATAAGACCAACCAAAGAAGTTGTGGGAATTGAGACATCATTTTAATTAACCAGCTTTGTCAAACGTATTAAACTGAATCAGTTTTTGAGGGATTGTTTGCATTAACCATTTGAACTATACATACAATTTCACAGAAAATAAGCTTATATTTAAGTGTTATTAAAAAGGACATTTTATTCATGCTAAAAATGTTGGAATTTCCATAATTTAGTTTGTTTTCTAAATCCGAGATTGTTAGAAAGCAAGGACTACTTCTTATTATTCTCTATTAGACTTTTTAGGAACAAAAAAATAAATGGTAATGTTGCACCTTTAGTTCTAAGTTCCAGTTCTCAGCTCACCGTAACATTGCCCAGGATGGTTGGTCCAACAAAGTTTCCATTTTCATATCCTTTGACCTTGACATTCCTCCCATCCAGCAGCAGCCTGGCCCCTTCATCAACACCACTCTGGATCAAAGACTCCACCCGGTTCCTGGCGTCAGGGGAGATCAGGGGGCCCACATCGGCACCAGGCTGATCACCTTCAAGACAAGGAAAATGTATTTATTGTTCAGGAAAACACAAGAGCTGATACAAAAAAAAAGCAAGAAAAAACACTTTTACTCATACTGACAAGGGCACTACTGAAATCACCTGCATTGACACGGAGGGATTTGGAGCGCTGCACCAGCTCTGGGAGCCATTCGCGAGACTCCCCGACGAAGATGGCAGTGGAGAGAGCCATACAGCGCTGGCCGGCTGCTCCGAAGGCGGCGCCCACCAGCTGGTTGAGGGTGTTCTCTTTGTTGGCATCAGGCATCACCACACCATGATTCTTGGCACCCTGAAACCACAAAATGTAGGACACTGCTCAGTTGGGTTTCTCCCCAGTAGACAGTAGGACATCAAACAGAGGCAGCACAGCGCTAATCCTATATGTAACGAATGATTGACAGCTAAGTACTCAGCTGTTGTCATGGTAACGGCAATCAAACGAATTCTGCTCCATATGTATCTGTCCAGAATATGTGTATATGGGTTATTTGTTTAATTAAAATGAGAACTGAGTTTGCTGTACCATGTTGGACTGCACCCTCTTGCCGTTTTTGGAGCCCCGCTCGTAGATGTACTCTCCAGCCTGGTTAGACCCCACGAAGCTAATGGCTTTGATGGCTGGATGGTCACAGATGAAGTTCACCGCTACAGAAAAACACAAACAGATGTAGAAACACTTCATCATCATCATCATCATCATCAGTGCTGCCTCTGTAAATGAGCACCGAGGCCTTGGATACACAGATTCAAATCCTCCAGCCTAAACACTTAAATTAACTAACTTAGATATAGGCTGCATATATTATGGAAAAGTCCCATCTGCATATTGCCAGGGGGTATATGATAAGTGTTTGAATCATCGTTGAACCTCTCCCCACTGTTTATTAAACACCAACTGTGTATCTGAATGAACAGGAGGACACACAACCTCGCACACTCACCTGCGTGCTGGCCGTGGATGATGTTGAGTGTACCATCTGGTGCCCCTGCATCCTGAATCATTTTAGCCAGGAGCATGGTGCATCCTGGGACCCTTTCAGAGGGCTTCATCAGGTACGTATTGCCGCACACCATGCCGATAGGGAACATCCACAGCGGAATCATGGCAGGGAAGTTAAATGGGGCAATGCCGGCGCACACTCCGATGGGCAGGCGGTAGGTGTAAGTGTCCATGTCCTTAGTGATGGAGGGTAAGGTTTCCCCCAGCATGAGGGACGTAATGCTGCAGGCATGCTCCACCACCTCTGAGGGTAAAAAAAAAAAGAAAGGATGAAGATAGATAAGAGTGCAAATAAAAACAGATTCAGAACAAAACTAGAGTTATAGATCAATAGAAGAAGATATTTTAATACAGACAAAAAAATAGAACAGTTTGTACTTTGGCCTCTCAACGAGTAAAATCTGTTAATTTACTTTCCCCCCCCCCACTGTGAGAAAAAAAAAATTCCAGCGCCATTACTCCCTGTACTGTCGAAAATCTCTATTTCTGGCAGCACACCTGCAGATGTAGCATGTCTGTCAGCTAATAAGTTGAAAGATAGCATGCCAGAATTATTTGGGCATCCCAAAACTGGGAGCTGTACCAAGTACAAAAAAGTCTTGTAACCAAAATATATGTTTCTTTATTTGCTAGTGCATTTGGCTCTTTTAATTTCTGAAGTGAGCAAGTGCACCAGGGTGAGGGGAACTGCATAATTATCTTTATATAGCATGCAACTGAAAGTCCATACAGACAAGTTGACTCAGAGCAGGAGGGGGGTGGGTCATTACTTATATTGCTGCATGTACATTAATTCATTAATATTAATAACCAAAAGTTTTTTTTCTATCCTCTTGCACAGTGCTTTACAGAGAAGGCAGAAAACTAAACAAGCTGGCCACACTTTAATGTCAAAACTGAGAAATGTAATGCTGCAGGAACAATTCATAATGAAGTTAACCCTTGTTTAGATATGACTAATTAAGTTATGACTTTAAACTATAATGAAAACCAGACTAATCCTCTTTAATTCAATATGGTCAAACCTCGGTCCCAGTATTAATTCAAATTAAATCACTTTACACAGTGCCAGATTATAACCCACACCTTGGTACCAAGATTTGTCAAAGGTCTTTTAATCAGGAGATAAGACACAATCGGCCCTCTGATCAAATCTGGATATCAAAACTCAAATGGAAGTAGAGTCGATGTATTACTTACGCAGTCCTCTGTATACATCTCCCTCTGCATCAGCCAGAGTTTTGCCCTGCTCCAGGGTGATCACTTTAGCCAGTTCTTTCTGGAAATATAAGGAAAAACTATTTCAGACATCAGCAAATTGATTTTAAGCCCTTCCCAAAAAGCACATTTTCTTGCTCTCCAAATTTTCAATAACATGGACCACGTTCAGACCGAGTATTAACATTAGATCACAGGTGGTCAGCACAAAGTTCATGATAACGCACCCAAATCGACCTGAGATCTAAACACGCAAACCACATTCGGAGGTGGTCTGAGATGTGTGTGGCCACTTTCCTTTCATTGTGTGAACATAAATACGACCCATGCCACATATGAAGGAATTTCCTCTGACCCGCTACACAATGAATCTTCAGTATTTTAGTTCTTCTCAGTGACCATTCATCGATTTATTTGCAGCCACTGCCACAATATCAACACTGACGACCACATATCCCTTTTTCTGTCCAAATGGGTAAAATCTTTACTTTCACAGCCGTGCTACAATTCTTCAATTCACTCAGTCCCTCCCGACTCCGCTTTCTCTCATGCCGAAACAAACACATCTGTATAGTTGGGCTTTATCCACATTACTACGTTTTCATTTGGACACGCATTCACCTGAATACACCAAGCATCCACAATACTCCAGAGTTTTAGAGATGTAAAAATTGAGAAATGTGGGAACGCTGCTAGCCTTGTTTTAGTTTGAAAACTTCAGGGCCCCTGCTTAGACTAGACGAGCAGAAACAGAGGGATTTGGAAACAGTGACGTAGACCCTAACAAGCACTTGCTGATTGGGTCCTCTAGGTCACGACCTAGCCTTTGCTGATAACTCAGGCTCGTATTACATGACCGCTTTCCGGATGAAAACAACCAGCGTCAGCCTCGGCTAACAGTGTAGAACACAACCTGGATAATCAATTGGAAGCATTGCTGGCCCTTTGCAGATAGATGTTGTGCAGTTTAATTCTGCATTTTACAATGATACAACTGCAAACATGAAGAGGAGACGAGCCATTATTCGTTTGTAGCCAAGCTCATTCTGCAACTAACAACCAACTGCTTCCTGTTAACATCAGCACACAGGTCAAAAACGTAGTAGTATGGATGTAGCCTCAGACTGGAAGAAAACAACTTCATTGAGTCTTATGGAACAGAAAGACATGTTTATCTCTCAGGGCAGATGTTAATACCAGGTCTAAACGGGGCCACGGAAACACAACAAGCAGTCAGTTACTCCTTACAATGTTGTCCTTGATGAGCTGCTGGTAGCGCAGGAAGACCTGCTGCCTGCTGAGGATGGACGTCTCCGACCAGGAATGGAAGGCTCTGGAGCACGAGTCCGCAGCTGCCAGCATCTCCTCCTGGGTTGCTTTGGGAACACGTCCTACCACCTCATTAGTGGCCTGAGGAGCCGGAGACAGTCCACACAGACAAGTTGACTCAGAGCGGGGGGGGGGGGGGGGGGGGTTCATTACATATATTGCTGCATGTACATTAATTCATTAATATTAATAACCAAATGAAGGTTTTCTATCCTTTACAGGCTTTTAATGTGATGGAAACAGACTAGTTGTTCATGCTGTAGTCACCCATCACTTCCTTACCAGAGGCTTATCCTTTCATGGCTGTGCATCAACAGGGACGGATTTGAGGATTTAAAACATTGCTTAACTTGCTCACTTTATAAATTAGGTTATTGGAAAATGATGAATCAAGATTTTCTCCTCTCCCATGTACACACATTTTTCATACAAAGCTGCACTGGTTGTTTGCAGCCAGCCTTTAGTAGAGATCTTGTAACTGCAGCTTCTGTGCAGGTTGGATATCGTGCATCTATGAATACTCACAGGGTTGTGAATGTCGAGCCATTCCGACGTGTTGGAGTCCACAAATTTGCCATCAATGAACAGCTTGGTGGTGGGCTAAAAGGATCACAGAAGCATATGATTAACTCGCTCCCCTGCTTGGTTACATCATTAATTTAGTTCACAGAGGGCGTCTAAATCTATCACTTCTACAGCATTCATTTTAGATCTGTCCACTTTCTGTACACTGAGTTCTGTAACTGGTTTATTTTTTATATTCTAGTTTTCCTGAGAAGACATTTCTGGGATAAATCTTGCTGATAAAAGACTTTTCTATGTTACATTAGCTGTGTCCCAGTTCCACAGCACACTCTACTTCTAGGCAGGGTTTAAGTAAATGGAGCATATGCTTTGGGTGATCAAATACAGTGCACTAAAAACAAAAAAAAAGTGTTTCTTCATTAGATCCTTAATTCTGATTCCAAGAACCAGAAAATTCCACTTCAATAAGTTTCTCATGTGACCAAATAAGCATGAAAATGGAAAAGCCTGCTAATGTCCCCCATAGATAATCTAAAGAGTCAAATTAAAGAGCGCCAGAGAAATGTTAATTATCTAACATCTCTTTATGGGGTGTTGGCTTTCTTAATTGAAGTTGGATTTCTGACATTACAGCACAGGCAGATGTGTCACCTCATGTCAATATAAAACATGTTGATCCTCTTTGCAAACATTATACCAGGAAGGTAAATGCATTGACCTAGGAAACTGCATTGCAGTGAGTGTACAGTGTGAAATGAGACACTTGTGTATATAGATTTATTGATTTGGAACCTCTAACATGTTACAATAGGAGTGCATTAGTATGCAATGCTACTGGGAACTTGTGCTTTCATTTAAATGACCTTTTTTGGAACAGATGAGAATGCACCAAAGACTCCACACTCGTGGCGGTGCGAGCTGCAGATCACGTGCCATAAAAATCTAAATCTGGAGATATGTCAAGTCGAGACCGACTGACAAACACCACCGATATAATCTGCCAAATTGTCACAGATACATCAATATGATCACCAAGGAACTAAAACATGTGCTCAGAAATAACAGGTCACTATGCTTTAAGGACCCAATTTGAACCCTTATCGTAGATGTTTTCAGCCATTAAACCTGTGATTGATAAACCACCAGATATTGATATTGGCAGAGCTGTAATCCTGAAGATGACCCAACACAACAGGTCGTTTTCAGAGCCTCGCAGAGTCTGACGTAATATTCACCCGTGGTGGCTTATGAAAGCTGCGGAGTCTCTTACCACTGAGGAGGAGGAGTAACACACGCGACCCAGCTGGATGTGGGCCTGCGAGGGACAAAACACCAGAGCATTAGTCCAGCACACTTCATATTGAACTCTTTGTCAAAGGTCGAATGAAACGAAATCAGAGATGTGCACTGACTTATCTGACTGTTAAAGTGATGCAAACAACACACACGGAGACAGAAACATGAAACACTTGTGCAGTGGACCAACGTGTGAGGCAGTGACATTTTAGCTTTAGCAGCGCAGCTTGTTAGCTAGTTGCAAAAGCGTCGGGAACAAACTCTTTTCAGCATAAGGTGGAAATGAGTCAGCTTTACCTTCTTGTTACGTAGCGACCGGAGAAGAATGGCTGCCATTGTGTTGAGTTCCTGTTTCTGGTTCCCCGCTCTGAAGCCCTTCAACCGACCCAGACCACACAGAGAACTTCGGCTAGCAGAGGACACGGCGACGGGGTTTACACGCTGCGCGTTCACTCGATCTACAAAACATAACGGCTGCGGATGTGGAGGATTAGCAGCGGCACGTATGATTTGTTTATCTGCAAAAGCTGCGCGAAGTGCGATTGGCTGTTTCTGCTCGAGGAGGGCGGGACGAAGCGGGATCAGAAGCCAATCGCTTCTCCCAATTCCCCAGCCGCCCTACATTACACGAAGCTGATTGGCTGCTCCCCCGAACCGGGACTCGACTCCTCTCTGATTCTTGAGTTTTGAGCTTTAAAAAACTACTTGATGAACTTTAGCGTGAAAAGTTTTCTCAATAAAGTCCAATTAAAACAGTTTTTTATGAAAGGACTAAAGGTGGTATTGGTTTGTGAAGGAAATATTTGCTCACACCCAGTGGCAGGTAACAGTTTCCATGGCAACACGCCTACAGGCACCATGGACTTCCTACAGTGGAGTTGTCATGAAGTTGCCAGGTGGATTGAGTCTATAGGATTTCCACAATACAAAGTAGGTTAACGCTCCCCTGGTTATGTTTATCAATATTTCACCTTACTGACTGTATCGCTTCTGTTTCAGGCATGTTTCACAGACAACTTCATCAGTGGCAGGAAGCTCATCTATGTAAACTGTATCAACCTGCCAAGACTCGGAATCACAGATTTTAAAGATATGCAGGTATTAAGAAGAAACGGAGCCTTGTTTACATATCAAAGCTGCAGGTTCACACAATGATCAAGGAAGCTCCATCAGGCTGAGCCAAAGATGATAATGACACTGGATTTACTTACTCTTCACCATCTGGAGCTGAAACAAATGATGGTGTCTTTATGTTAATTTAGTCACATTTTTAATTTGAGTAAAAATAACAAGCTTTCGTGTCATCTTGTAGCACAGACATTTTTACAGATTTTTTACCAACCATGGGGTGAAAAAAAAACAATAAAAAGACTAACCTATAAAGCAGAAATAATTCTGTTACATCCATGGACTGGCTCCAAAAGTGAAGCAAAAGTATCTAGATCACCCCTAGTGGCTGGCTGCAGTGTAGGTCATAAATCTCACCTCCTCCATGTCAGGAGATGGGACATGGACCAAACTGAAATGTCAAAGTACACTTCAAATGACATGTTCTCAGATAGGATTTCGGTCATCTTAGATAACTACTATCTCACTAATGTGTGTCTCTGATTAAGTTTGGTTTTAATTAGTTATTTAAGGACACAAACACATGCTGAGACCTTGTGATTGACAGCTGAGACTGACTAGTGATTTGTCGAGCATGTGTATTGACAGGACCTCGAGACTGCAGCTTCATTCTTGATTGCGACTGCACAGACTGGCTCCAAATGTGCAAGATGGCAGCGTTTGTATTCAGATAATTCTGTTCTGTGGACAGTAGGAGGAATTGAAGACACATCCTATGTCATGTATTCTAAAATCACCCTCCACAGAGCTTTGAGTTATCTTTAAACTGGCATAGCCTGTGCCGACTCAGTTGCACTTCCCATTTGACACTTGTGCATGTTTTCCTTTGAAAAGTGTGACTTCTAATTAAAGTTGTATTTTGTAACTGAGCGTCACTGCCAGCAAACACCTCAAATCAGCTGTATCACATTTGTGCTTTTTACAGCAAATGTGTTTTTCTCATCTCTCCCTGAGGTCAGAACTAAATTAGCAAAAAACACCGTTATGCTTTCAACTCTGCTTGAATACAGAAGCATCAAAGTGAACCAAACAATTTCTGCCTCTCATGGTGAGTGTACATTTTGGACTGTTGATTGAGGATTTATATTGATTTAGGCTGTAAGTCCTTTGAGGGGTTTGATTTTGGTGGTGTAACCCTGTAACCTTTCTACCCATGATGCCACAGTCTCGGTGAGATCTCCTTTACAGACTAGACACCATCACTCTCGGTGGGACTACGTCATTAAATAAAGGTTAGATACTGTTAATATACACTTTATCAAAGGACTCACCGCTGCTGTGCGCCCATGCAGGTCCTCTCTGCTTGTGTGCGTGAGCTGCTGGGAATCACGGAGACCAGGTGGAGCAGCAGCATAGCCGACCCCCTTCGGGACAACATGGGCCTGTTCCTGGAGCAGAAGAGCCGCACAGGATGAACGAGCAGAGGGCCTCACCTACCAGCAGTCCTCAGATGACACGCGTCGGCGAGAGAAGGAGCCCAACGTGAATCACAACAGCAAAGGAGGGCAGTAAAAACCAAGACGTGTCAGTGTCATTTCCTATCACCAACTGTCAGCTCACGATGACTCGGATGATACACTCACTGTGGGTCACATGCAGGCCTTGACATTAACACTTCCCACCAGCGGAATGCGTGTATGTTGTTGTTACTGTGGTGCCAGATATCTTCTTTTTTTTCAGTTTTCAGTCTCAAAATCACGTCTGAAATGAATGTCTGGAAATCTACCGACTGCTGGTGGGACCTCACGAAGTGAGCAGAACAACAAAGACGTTGTCACACATCTATCAGTGACTCTGTACACACAGCACACCATGCAGTATGATAAAGAGACTTCTTGTTCTGCGTAACTATGAATGCTGAAACCATTAGGCTATTCCTATTGATCTCCAGTGGATGTGTTGCAACTGGATGGAGCTATTGCTCTGCAGTGTACGAATCCTCTAGGTAATTCCCCGGATGACAACCAACACCTATTTTCAATGTGCCAGGAGGCAACAAGAGCAGTATAGGTTATTTTTCTTTGGAATTTAATTTTTGGAAAAACAACACAGACTCTGCGAGGCCAAGAAGAATGCTGCAACACTACTGTAATAGAGGTATGCATGTATAGACATCTTTGCCAACTTTTCACAAAAAGGCCATAGGATCATTGCATCAGATAGCGACGGATTGAGTGCCAAGCAGACCCATAGGGAGCCAGGGCTTATGGTTTCAGCCAAGTCAACACTTTCTTGCCAATACTCTATGTAATACATGCAGGGATATCCAGCTATAGGCTGCTGTGTGCGGCCCCGCAGACTACATGTAAAAGATCTTATCTCAAAGAATGGGTCAAAATGTTGATTATAACAATCTGATCATGAATAGTGCAAACTGAGTCACAGAGTAAGTGAGTACCTTAGAATCTGAATTCATGAGAAAGCTACTTTTAAATATCACATTTCTGCTCTTGCATTTCTGTGTCTCATTTGTGTTTTCTGGGTGTCTTGGAATGTTTTGTTTATTGTCTGCTTACTAATTCCACAAACATTTTTCTGTCTGTCTGTATGTGGAACGCATATCTTGCTACCATTCATCTTATCGGTTTCACACTTGGCATGTGAATTGTCAATGGCCCTAAGAAAGGCAGTGTAGAATTTGATGTGACACTTGATGCATTCAATAACAATTTGCCCTCAGTCTGTGGACCAAGTTGAAAATATCTTCTTCTATTTCCTCAGTTAAACTACAGCCGTGGTCGACAATTGGGTCAAACAACAGGTCACAATCGCTGCCAGATCATTTACATCATCTGATTATTTTTATTTCAACATATCAGAATGACACATACATTCACGGGTGTTGCAGGCGCTGATCTCCTTCAAGCTATTTATTTTCAAAGTAAAAGCACAACATTCATTCTGTTACTTACAGACATGTAATGTATGAACAAATAACACCAGTTAAGTAAATCATTCAAACTTGTATATTTAAACCACACATATGAACAGTAATAAAGCAAATTCAGTTTGATTTTATGAAAACATTGACTATAAAATCTTCACTGCAGATAAACCAGGTAGGATGAACAAAACGTTTTCTAATTTCACTCCACCATAGACCGCTAAAAAGTGACAGTATATTGTAGAACTGTTTGAGGAGGACTCACTATTGACAAGGAATAATTCTGAAGTATAGCTTCAGAGCATTAACACAGGTCAAGAGAAAAGCCCATTTCAAAAAAGCAGGTTTAGAACAGGCGCAGTATATGTAAAGCTAATTCATTTCATAAAAAACATTGATTATAAAATCGCCATTGCAGATGAACCAGGTGGGATGAACACAAAGTTATCTGTACCTTCACTTTGCACCACAGACTGTTTAGAATGAGCACTGCACTAGTTGAGCAAATTTAACTGTTTCTTATTTGTGTTTTGTTTGCATCTTAGAATCTTAGAACCTCACTATTTCCCCGAGTTAAAATAAAGGTTGAATTGAAAAAAGAGTCTTATTCAGGCCCATATTAGTTAGTGCCCGGCTCCTGCATGTCTAAATCTAATGAACATGAGCATTTTATTTTATATTATATTTCGTTCTTGGAGAATATTATAGGCCCATTGCGTTTTCGTGCAGGAGGGTTGAAGCTTACATGAATAAATTATGATGCCTGCCTGTGAGATAGGCTGAGAGGCACTGCTGCATCTGTCTGCGCACACAAATGGTCTCTGTGCAGCTCGGAGCGCCCCGATTACCATTCCGGGCACAGCAGCCCCCTGGTCAGGAATGGAGCCGGGTATAGGTGCTTGACAGCCAGTCAGTCCGGGGTGCAGGAGGAGGAGGAGGGGGTGAGATACGGGCTGTATTATGGCAGCAACCTTTCCGTCAATCTGGATTATCTCGCGCTGAGCCCCCGTGCGTCGCCGGCGAAAGCGACAGGAACATCTGGCCGCATCCAGCTGCATGAACGCGGGCGGCCGCTGTAGATATTAAAGCAGCCGCCGTCGCCACATAAGGCGTTTTCTCTCTCTGGAGGTGCGGATGCGCAGTGGAGGCGATCCCCGCACAGCTGCAGGCAGCCTCCGAGCCACACCGGGACCCTGCACGCTGCGTTTTCCGTCTTTCCTCTTCCCCACCGAAGGAGGGAAATCTGAGCTGCACTCCTCGGATTTTTTGAGGGCATCAACACAGAGGAGAGGGGTCGTCCTTCTACGTGGAGGCTCATGGATTTCTTGAAGGGCATCGCCGGTTACGCAGGCCACCATCACATGTTGTAGGAGCCGAGACGCGTGTTTTCGGGACACCTGAATTATCTCCCAAGAAAAGAAGAAGAGAGCCCATCTTTTCTTTTTTTTAAGGCAAGACAGTATCAGTATGCTCTCAGCTCCTCTGGGAGGAAATCAGCTCCAACCCACCACCCTCCTCCACCTCCTCCTCTGAGTTGGCTTGGTGTTCCTTCTGCAAGGTAAGTTCAATATTTCAGGATGCCATTGGTGTGAATCGCAGCAACTCTTTTGGGGAGGGGGGCATTCACTTTGAGTAGTTCTCTCAGGACCCCCCCCAATCTGAAGGGGTTCACATGTGCCCCCTCTTGTGACATGGGGGCTGTTAAACCCACCAGCAGGACCCCTGCACCGCAAGGTCAGAAAATGTTTTGCCAAGGAACCACTGTCAGATACCAATTTTTATTTTTAGTCTCCGCTTGGCTGCATCCTGTGCTGTTTTTTTTCTCTCCTACAGGTGAACGTGAGAATCGGATGTGGCCATTATTCAGCCCTCTGTTGGATGTACGAGCTGCATGCAGGATACGATCCAGATCTCAGATGTGCAGATGTGCTTTATCATGTCATTCTTTCCTGATCATCAGAGGATAGGCAGTAATATGTGACAGTCTGTGCTGTGGCTTAACCCCCTTGCTGATATGCAAATGATACATCAGCCATTAGGCAGAGATAAAGTCTAAATGAGCCTAAGTAAAACATGATAATATGATTAGTATGTGGGATGACTGATGAAGACAGGTGAAAATGTGGTCCCGGAGATTTTTTTCCTTCTCTTTTACAAAGGATGACTTCCACTGATCTCGCCTTTCTAGTGTTAGTTATCACACATCTTATTATTCATGAGTGCTCGAGGCAGCATTGCAACTGCTACAACCAGTGAAACCAGGCTCACGCCTCATTTTGCTGCCTCTATTTGCTCCGACTGCTGCGTTAATGCACTCACTGATGTAGCCTGTGTGTGCTGCTACCTTTCAGTTGATAGCACACACACACACACACACACACACACAAAGGTGATGTGCGCTTCCTCGGCACCTCTGCAGACCCGCTCCACACTCACTGACCCAAGCTATTATTATTAAGCTTTTTTGTGTTCTGGTCCGAAGAAGGGTTTCTCACGAAGATCTGAGATTGTTTGCCACACACACACACACATGCATGGTCCATATTTGGTGCCTTTACTGCCTAAGAGGGTCGCTTTTTTGATTACACAACAGAATGAGGGGAAAGGATTATACATTATTTAGTTATTTTGTTGCTGTGTTGGGTGGAAAATATGAGGGTCTATGAAAGAGGGGAAATGAACCAGTAGGTACTCTGATCGTGGATTTACTTCTGGCTGTCCTTGTTTCCCCTCATTCAGACTGTGACATGAAGAAAAAGCCCCTGTAATACAGACATGGTGTTAGGGGATGCAGGGATTTCAAATTTGTCTTAAACGCACTGTACCTGAAATTACACCTGGGAATTGGCAGATGTGGGAAATCCACAGATCTGCGGGCCCCTAATGTGGAGAATATTCATCTGAATAGGATGTATTGATATTCAGAGAGCATCCCAGGGACATAAGCCCCTCATCCTCGCATGCCACAATGTTGCAAGTATTAAGATCCAACATCAGTGATCAGCATTCATTTCTTCTGCTCCGGTATAGACAGCAGCTCCTATAATATTGAAGGGACTCCAGTAATAATATATGAAGCAAAACACTTAGAATTACAATGTTGATGAACAGCTCTTCTATTGATGCTATCCTTCTGGCTGCACACACACACACACACACACACACACACACACACACACACACACACACACATCTGTGTCTCCATGACTTCAGAGGACGTTACAATGACTTACATACTTTTCCTGGAGACTTAATCTAGCATTAACCATAGTTACTATTTACCTAATCTAATCTAATCTAATCTAACCTAACCTAAACCTAAACCTAAACCTACCCTTAACCTAAATCTAACCTTAACCTATCCTTAAAACATGTTTTCATCTCTAAAAATCTAATAATTTACATTATGGAGATGTGCTTTTTGTCCCCAAAACAAGTCCCCATAATGTGATTGTGTAAACAGATTTAGGTTCCCACAACATGAGTAATACCTGGACACACACACACACACACACACCATCAATGGAGTTCTCCATTTAGGTTTTTATTACATTCAGTCTGTCCAAACACTGAATCCAATACAGAATTATCTGAGTGTACTCTCTCCTTTCCTGCCATCGCCACAGTGTCATAAACTGTGCAATGGCTCTCATCTGGCCTTTAACCAACCCTTTTTCCTCCAGATAGGACTCTTTGTTCTAAATATTATTATTAGGTAATCTGAAAATGAGCCACTGATTACACCTCACCAAAAAACTGATGTTTTCTGTGTTGCCATGGCATCAAGGCTGTCACCCAAGAGCTATCGTATTCTAACATTGGCAGACTCTGTAGGAAAAGGGTGTCACAGTACATACCCACATGCACAAACACAGATGTGTGAGTTAGACAGCATCAATATTTGGTCAGGATGTTTGGACTCGGGCTACATGAGCATTTACCTGGTAAAATAGAATTTTTACCACCCCAGTCAAAATATGATCCACTTCGGCCGATGCTGCAGCTCCATTTAGTCTCATAAAGCAGGCAGGCCGAGGACCTGTTTCACTGCTCTGTCGATACCATTTTACCATCACGTTGCAGCATCAGTTTACCTCCCTGACACAACAGAGCTTATTTTTGGCAGTAGCGCACGTCCAGCCGCCTTTCCCCAGAGTAACCCAGGTGAGACGCTGCATGCCGAGATGCTGCCATGTGCCAGCACGTCGACCTGCGTGGAGGCATACCAAGCAGAGCCCCTCTCATTAACTTCCCCTCGCAGGCTCGGCTTTCCCTGATTCCCCGACCCAGACCTGGATTGCAGAGGCTCTCTCACATGATCTCCAGCATAAGTTAGACCATCTGAAAACATATTCCCTGTGACCTCACCGGCCGATTGGCATGCACTGTGCTGTGTAAGGCTTTTCCTGGCGAATGCTACCCCAGGGAGACCATAGATATCCTCTGCTACAGTATACTGGTTCTGCTGTGCATGAATGTCTGTCTCCATAGCTGGGGGTTGTTGTGTAGTGCGCTAACTCTATTAGGGACAAATCCACCCACTGGTGTGTGTGTGTGTGTGGGTGTGTGCTGTCAGTCTGTTCTGTTCTCTGAGGGTGAAAAGACCTGCTTGGAGGTAGTAAACGAACATTTGATTGACTAAGAAAGGGATTATGCTTAATGAATCAGTAGATTATCTGTTTTCTTGTTTATGTGTGGCCCTCCCAAGTCGTCTCATCATAATGAACAGCCCAAACTGAAGGATAATGATTTTCCGGGGGTGTGACATTTAAAGATGAAGTACGTGATTGATGAATGCATAGATTGATTATCTACTTATTTGTTCATGTACCTGATGAGTGCAACCTGTTATGCAAATCGCCACTGAATCCCCCATAATTAAATGCAAATTAGGGAGGCGGCGACAGATATTTCCTGCCCTGTCTCAACAACGAGGGGCTGTCCTTTTGTCCTCGCAGAACAAATTTTGTAGGGATTACCATTGCAACCATTCTCTTCACGTTCGGCTGAGTTTTCACAGACGAAAAAAGCCCCATCTCCACAGAGTGAATCAATATCACGTCTTCGGCGCCATTCGAGCCTGGAAGTAGCAGGTCCTCTTTGCCTCATTGCACTTCCAGAGGCTTTGCCATTCAGAGTCAGAGCAGAAGGCGGTTGGCACACCGACATAAACCCACTCGTGTACACCTCGGCTTTTCTAGACTATCCTCTGTTACGCATGCACACGCACATAGAAGTAGGTCTGGATATTGAACTTTCCACGCAGGTACTTGGAAGCCCGTACACATAGCTTTGCAGCAAACTGAAGTCATCTGCCACTTTTACAGAGAGGCAAGGCAACGTTTAATAATGACCACCACCTCAGATCTCTGCACCACTGCAACTCAGACTGCATTCCAACTAATGGGGCTGCAGTGTGACTTGGTAAAGTTGTCCCCTTGTAAAAATGAGGCTGTAAGAGACATTGATTCATTGCTGCATGATCAACAGTATTCATGAAAATGTCACACCCTGCATGCTCGCTCCGATGATATCTTTCCGCCCAGTGCTATTATGGGACATTTTAAGGCGACCTCTCCCTTGCCTTCCTGAAAGACATTTTACCCACTCGTCAAGATGAACTGTTGTCAGCGGCTGCCATCAGGCCTCCTTCACTCCCCTTCTCACATTAGAAAAAATGCCCCCAGATGGCAGCGTGTCACTTCTGTCCCGTCTGATGTTTGCTTTTACTCTTATGGTATTTTCCTCATATTCCGGCTGTCGGGGTTATTACACCATGACTTGTGACTTGTGTGTCCCAGCCCCCAGTGCAACAAAAGCTTTTGAAGCATGAAGGTGCTCAGCTGGCAGGCTCTTTGCTGAGGCAAAGATTTTCATGCACACTCTCCCAGACCCAACACCAACAATGGATGCATTACCAGCAAACCACAGAAAGCCATTCTCATAAACGAGCCATTCTCTTTGGTATTTAAAGTTGAGCTTTTTTGGATTTTTACTACTGCCATGGGTTAGAGTCCCTTGCTCTTCTTGTATGTTTTCAATGGTGTTCCTTTCCGCATGCTGTAACGGGGGACATCCAGAGGGCTAAATATTCCATGCTCAACCAAAGCGACACAAAATTTCAGCTTGGTAAATATAATCACAACTAATGTCGCTCTCGCTCAGGGGAACATTTCACTGTGCACCTGCAGAGCTGAGTTCTGATCTCCACATTCTTAGTTTTATGACACGCTATATCCCTGACAAGGTCTCAGGATTCATCAAATGGATCCCTCCTTATCCCCCCATCTCAGTCGTGTGATAAGTAAGAGTAGCAGCAAGAGAGAGAGCAGAGAGAAAATCAATAGCGAGGCATAGCACAACCTCGCTGAGGCACTGGGTTCAATCATCCCTTTCCTATCGGCGATATGATCCTGGGAGATATCAGTCTAATTCTGATGAGGCCCTGGACTGTCAGTCTAGACTTTCATCCCTCTGTACACAAACATAAAAGGGCTGGTATTATCTTATCAAAAAAGTATGAGCAGGGGAGCAGAGGCTAAAAATGAGAACTGTCACAAAAACCACACATGATTACTGAGGATGCTTCACTCTCAAGACTGCAGGTGACTAATTAGTTTCATGTCTAATTGCGCAGCATTTATTGTTCCGCCTCTGAGTCGCTTAGCTTCCTGCTCAGAATTTGGACTCTGTAAATCTTGCTGTGAGCTGGCAGCGATATGTGTTTCAAATCTAGCGGAAAAGCTTTGACTTTACACAGCAGAATCCCCCAGTTCCCCTTTTAAGGAGGGATTTTTCAGTGCATGTGTGATTACCCAGCTACAGAAATTGCAGCCTGATAAAGATGACACACATCACAGTTTTATAAATAGATTGTCCTTCTCTTTTTCTCCCTCTTTGCATTGATCTTTTCTAGGTGTATTAAACTGACTGAGAAGCCAAATGGAGTCTCTCCTGGTTTACCTGATAGTTCTCGGGGTGGCTGTCAAGGCCCACAAAGTTCAAGTCTGCCCCAAACGCTGCGTCTGCCAGATGCTCAACCCCAACCTGGCGACTTTGTGCGACAAGAAGGGGCTGCTGTTTGTGCCCCCGAACATCGATAGGCACACGGTGGAGATGCGTCTCGGGGATAACTTTGTAACCAGCATCAAACGCAAAGACTTTGCTAACATGACAAAGCTGGTAGACCTGACCCTCTCTCGGAACACTATTGGCTCCATCGCACCTCATGCCTTCAAAGACCTAGAGAACCTACGAGCTCTCCACCTCGACAGCAACCGGCTAGCCCGCATCACCAACGACACCTTCAGTGGCATGTCCAAGTTGCACCACCTCATCCTCAACAACAACCAACTCACACACATCCATATCGGGGCCTTCAATGACCTCACGGCACTGGAGGAGCTGGACCTATCCTACAACAACTTGGAAAGCGCACCATGGGTGGCAATCCAGAGGATGCCCAGTCTTCACACCCTCAATTTAGACCACAACATGCTCAGCTACATCCCAGAAGGGACCTTCTCTGGGCTGCAGAAACTCAAACGGCTGGATGTGACCTCCAACAAGCTCCAGAAGCTTCCTCCTGACCCCGTTTTCCAAAGAGCAGGGGTCCTGGCCAACTCTGGGATAATGGGGCCTTTGTCTTTCGCCTTGAGCTTCGGAGGGAATCCTCTGAGATGTAACTGTGAGCTGCTCTGGCTTCGGAGATTGCGGAGGGAGGATGATCTGGAGACCTGCGCTTCACCGCAACACCTTGCTGGACGCTACTTCTGGACCGTCTCAGAGGAAGAGTTCCTGTGTGAGCCCCCTCTCATCACCAGGCACTCTCAGGTATAACCTCTGCATTTAACTGATAAGACATAACACTTACTACTGTTAAACTGTTTGAGCGAGACTTTGAATTCCTCCTCTGTCAATCCGAGGTGGCACTTTGTGCTTTCTGACTGACACACCAAATATTAGCTTTGAGACCCAGAGGTGTCTTACATGACTTGTGGGTTGGACACTGATCTGAATATTGTAAAATACATACTCAAAAAATCTAATCAAACTGTGGTCTGTGGGGAGTTTTCAGAGACGTTCTTTAGCAGGATCTTCAGTTATCATTTTACGAAAGCTATTTGCAGGTTTATGGTGGATCCACACAGAAGCTCTTATTACACAGCAAAAGCTTACAGTGATTTAGCACTTGATTCAAGCATCCAAACAAAATTATGATCAAACCGTTGCCAAATAACTGCAGCTATATCGTCTCATTTACATTCAGCAGACCTCCTTTGCATAATTGCAGGGAAAATGATCCTGGACTCATACACACTGCAATTTGCTGTCATGTTGATAATCGTGCCTTCATAATCATGCTTATCCAATATCATGACAAATATCAATTGTTTGATTATGTTTACATGGAATAAAGCACTAAAAGACAACATCTCCAATAAAGGCATTAATTGAAATATGTTATACAGACAGAGGATGTTGTCAGTCCAAGTCGATTTTCAGTTTTAGGCCGCAGTGCATTATCACTGTGTGTTTAGCATATGCGGAAGTCCTCCTGCTAACTACGTTGCCTCCCTCTGCCTCAGGAGCTGCGAGCTTTGGAGGGTCAGAGCGTGACTCTGCGCTGCAAGGCCAGGGGCGACCCCGATCCCATCATCCACTGGATCGCCCCTGATGGCCGCCTTATGTCCAACTCCTCGAGGGCCACGGTCCACACAGACGGCACGTTGGACATCCTCATCAGCACCGTGAAGGACTCTGGTCTGTTTACACCCCCGGTGGCTGTGCTTGTGTTGTTGACTAGACACAATTAGTCTTTTTGTTTGCGTACACAGAAGCCTATAGGCCCAAGTTTATTTGTCTGCCCCAGGTGGTAATGTTGAAGTGTGGAAGAATGATTAAAGTCATGATAGAATGAAGAGAGACTTTTTCCACTTGATGACAGACCGTTATGATTTAGTGGTTAGTTGAGATGAAAAGCTCCAGAAGCTTTTAAGTGAAGCACTTTTTTTTTCTTTTCAAGACTTTGCCTGTAGTTTAAACAATAAGCCAGTTCCAGTTGTTGATAAGCTTAGCTTAGTTACCTCAGCTTTGCTCTTTAATGGGAGATGCAACACATTTTGGTTTGGCAGCAGGTTATGTGCCAGACAAAGTCTCCACTGATTGACAGGAAATCTTACAGTGATGGCAATCTGTGCCAAGAAAAAGTTAATCACATAAATTCTTGTAAAACCAGATCTAATCAATTTTACACTAGTTTTTGTATGAACTAAAAAATAAATAGATAAAACTGGAGGAAAATCAGGCTTTACAGAGCTTGTTGGACACGCCAACTGTTTTCCTCTCGTTCTAATCATTACGCTATGCTAAGCCAAGCATAGCTTTGCCCAGTGTGAGCCCAGGCAGAACAAAGACATTGTGAGTTGCACACAGACTCAATGAAAAGACACAGACACACAATTCTTCCCAGGATAGTGTAAATACATGTGGAGGCACGTCTGTGCGAGTTGATACATTTTTTTAAGCTTGAGTAAAAATTTGCACTTATCCCGGGGCTGTGTGAATCTGATTCTGAGACGTACAGAGATTAGAGAGAAAAGGAGGGAGAGAGACACTGGAGGGAAATAACAGAGGGAAGTTTCTGGTGAGTTCAGTCAAAGACTAAGTTGAATACAAAAACACACACTGACACCATCACACATGACAGCTAGCATCGTTGGTTAGCTAGCCTACACCTGATGGGTATGTAATATCCATATATATGTTTAGAAGCTTGAAATGTGTTCAGTACTAATATTAAATATTTCTAAAAATCTATATTGCAGCCAAATGGCTACAAAATGAGCTACAGATCTGGGACAGGCAGCTGGATGTGGCCCAAGTATAGAATCCGCAGAACAGGCTTGGAGCGGTGTCTGTTGGCACAACGGGCCAATTCTGGCACAGATCTGATTTCTTTTATCTGGGCCAGGTGTGGGCCAGCGCTGGTCTTGAGTTGGCCAAGAGCTGGTCCACATAAACATCCAGTGTGGAGCTGTATACTATCTGTCTTTGTAATCTTTGTATTTGTATGGGTATTAACACGGATGACAAATGTTTAACCAATTTCCCAAATATGATTGACTATGATTAGATGTTCTTAATACTGATTTAGGGCAAATGCTAATCTGATTAGTTTGTTCCCCAGGCTCCTTCACCTGCGTGGCCTCCAACCCAGCCGGTGAGGCCCAGCAGACCGTGGACCTGGTCATCGCTAAACTCCCTCACATCACCAACAATACAATCGCAGAGCAGGAGCCCGACCCCGGATCATCAGATATCGCCACGGTGACCAAGACAGGCGGGGGAGACGCTGGAGGAGGGGTGCCCCTGGGGAACACGAAGACGAGCCCGGAGAAGAAAGTGGTAATTGCAGAGGCCACGTCCACCTCGGCCCTGGTCAAGTTTAACTTCCAGAGGAGTATCCCTGGAATCCGCATGTTCCAGATCCAATATAACGGGACATACGATGATTCGCTGGTGTACAGGTGAGGAGACTTTACTCTGGAGCTGCTGGATTAATAAACACCATCAAATTTCAGGCTGAGGAACATGCTCTTTTTTAATTTAAAACTTGTTTTTAAACAATAACACTCACAATGTCCACTTCAGAAATACAGAGAGAACCCTAAGCAGTACAAAATAAAACAAATACATGTATAAACACATATATCCACATATACACAACAAATAAAAATACATCAGAATAAAACTGCGAGAAAAAACAATGAATAGATACATTTAAGGAAATGCTTTTTTTCTTAAAAATATTGGTAAAACTAAGCTATTTAATCTCATAAACAAACATCCAAGCCTTAATGCATGCAAATAAGATTAAACTGATTGGAATCATATCCCAGTCCCATGACCCTTGTTTTACCTTATTAGCCTACTTTAAAATGCTTCAATCCCTTTGGATATTTAGTCATTAAGAACTGGACCTGACTGTCAGTGTGATTATTTGTGGCTTCTATAAATCCCATCAGAAAGACAGACTAATGCACTGTATCTGACTCCTGATTCTTCCACTCGTAATCCTCCCTCGTCGGAGTGTACCATTTGCTATGTGCAAAACCTTGATAATGCTTAATCAACAAAATCAAAACTGAGTGTCAGCACTAAGCTGCGGCCCGATAAGAAGATGAAAGAGGAGTCAACCGGTGTTTTACAAAGGACAATCAGACGCTTTGCACGCGTCCATTTGAGGAAGCGTCCGACACAGACGTCTTTCATCTCTCAGTTCGCTCGCTCCATATTTAGTGTTAATCAATGTGATATGAAGGGATTGTTGTTGAGACGCTTTTTTTCCCACATGAACTTTGACCAAATTTATGACTCTCCCTAATTTGGAAGTTATGAGGGAGATGGGTGAGTCTAGTGCTGAACAAACGGAGGCATTCTGCATCCACAGCTACTGAAAGCAACCTTTTATCCATAATGTTGCAGTGAGAATAACCCAAATGTCACAAAAGATTTATGCCAAGACAGATCTTAAATAGCCCCCTGAGAGATAAAGGACTGTCATGTAATTTTATCGTCACAAAACAATAAAACAGATTATCTGATTTGCTTCTGTCTCATTTCATTTAACCCTCTCTAATCTGTGTCGGAACTCACAAAGCTTTTTTTTGTTTTGTTTTTTATTCCAGAATGATTCCTCCGACCAGTAAAGACATCCTGGTAAACAACCTGGCGGCTGGTACTCAATACGACCTGTGCGTGCTGGCCATCTATGATGACCAGGTGACCTCACTGACTGCCACCAGGGTGATCGGCTGCATTCACTTCACCACAGAGCCGCAGTACCTGAGATGCCATTTCATGCAGTCCCAGTTTCTCGGTGGCACCATTGTGGTTATTATCGGAGGGATTATTGTGGCCTCAGTTCTGGCTTTTATTATCTTCCTCATTGTGCGCTACCGGGTGTGTAACCAAGGAGATGCAGATAAGGTTGGTTTGGCATGATTCCCTCTGTTTTGTTCTTTTTCTGTTCATTACCTTTGCTGATATTGAAACAGAGGTGTCTAAAAAAAGCTCCTTCATCCCGTTTTTTTGTTGTTGTCTCCTGTCATGTCAGGCTCTGGAGATGGGGGATATTCGGTCACTGAGCAGTGATGGACAGCTACAGGGCTGTGGGATCCCCAAGTCCCTCTCCAAGCAAGTTCTACGTCCGGAAAAGAATGACAAGGAGTGCCTCAGAGTTTCCCTGCCTCCGCCAGAGCCAGACAAGCAACGACCGCCAGCTGTAGCCACTACCAAACCTTCTGTCCCTGACTGCACTGTCTCTACCTCCGCTGCCAGCCACAGCTGGCACCCGGCCTCCCCAGGTGCCCCGAGGCCCAAACGTTCCAGCGCCCCACCAAAACCCTCAGAGGCTCGCCGGTCTGAAGCTCAGGCAGATGTTGAGCTTGAGAACATGAACCGCAATAACTCATCGGAGGTTAAAATGGCAACCACCATCGCTCTGGCTATTCCTGGCCAGCCCACCAACTGGACCGCCGTCCCCAGGGTTCCGCGGCCACACCAGCCCCCACAACAGCATTACATGACTGTACCTGCAGGGGCGGAGAGGGTGAACCGCAGGCATTCCCTCAACACAGACTCGTACAGGGAGCACTGCTATGTAGCCTACCCCAAAACCGGGGCCAGCCTGCGCTCCAAACGCAGCCTGTCGATGAGCGTGGAGCTGCCGCAGCTCGAGAGCACAACAAACATTCACAGGGCCAGGGACAAGCTCTCCAGGTCTGAGTGGCTTCTGGAGAGCACTTTATGATTTGGAGTTTATAACCTGTGACTTCTTGTTTTTTTTGGATCGGATTTGTGGCCCGTCGAGGAACAGACAGGGAGTTTATGCCTTGTTTTGAGCTTTGCGCTCTGTACTGAGGGACCTGTAAGCTTCTCTCATATATATGAGGGCAAGGCAGGCACACAGGGTCGTGGGAAACATTTCACATTTGTTTTCTACCTTATAACCTATCAAAGTCTTCTTTATAACGACACTTGATCGAACTCTTACGAAAAGGCACAACAATGTATAAAACGACGTCATGTACAAAAATGTTTAGTTGTGTGAGATACTGTATATCTCATTACAACCATAAGTGTTCATATGGTATTGAATGCAGTAATCTCAACACTGTATTATAACAAAGCAGGAAACATGCAGAGGGTGGGGTTATTATACTCACAGTCTCATTGCCTGTTACTTAAAATGATACAATCTCTGAACATGATTCTTGTCTCCAGCTCCACAGAAACATGGTGACATGTCTTAATTAACTTGGCGGTGGTTTGGAGAGATTACGAATGTGCTTTACATCCCAGAGGTGTTGGAACAGAATGTAGTAGACAGACAGACAGACAGACAGCGCTCCATCTCCTCCTCACCAACACTCCCAGACACAGCACAATGCAGCATATTTGTGGCACAAGTCGACTCAGCCTAATACTGCCCTCCGGTTTGAATCGATACATTTTTATCACATAATTACATAAAGACTCTACTGCGATAGGATTCCTGTCACGACCGATTTGAGCAACAATTGAACCAACATGGACGACGTGACAGGTGCAGCGAGGTAATCTAATATAAGAGGGGCGTGGTTCATTTCCATATTTTGTACTTGCTGACTGATGACAACCATTGTAAATGAACTTGTTGATGTAAGAGAAACGATAATCATACGTATGGAAGGACGCCAGCTCTTGATTTTGCTGTTGTTTCTGTTTGATGTTTACCAGTATAAATAAACCAGTGATAAAAGGGACCACTCAATTTTATCTTATTTTCGCCTTGTGAATGCCCCTCCCCCCCCCAAAAAAACTTAACTAACCCTTCCCCACACGTCAGGAAATAGAGACTTCTCGCACAAGCGCATTAACGGAAAACATGACAGCAAAAGCCTCAGCACAAGTACAACAGCCACAAAGTGTCCAAAAGCCACAACATGAATGCAGAAGCCACAACACAACTTAAAAAGCCACAACACAACTGCAAAAGCCACACAATGGAAACAAAACCTGATCAGAAATGAGTAACAACTAATGTTGACCATGAAATGAGCAGGACTGACTCATTCAGATGTCAAATAGATGTCGGTTCACTTGACTCATACATCCAGTAGCTCTGCTCGTTTGATTGTCAACATCCATTCCATTGTGGTTGTGTTTCCTTTGTGTGGCTCTTGCATTTGGTGTTTTCCTTTCATTTGTTAGTTTGAGACGTCTCGTACAAACCCCCACCGTAACACCAGGGGACGCTTCTTGCCTGTGAAATCTCCGCTCTCGACTGACAATGTTGTGCCTCTGACCTCGGACGTCAGCCATTACTGCAGGAACCTGCCGCAGGAGAAGTTACACACAGGCTGGGAGCCCATGCACAACTAATTCTACAGTTACAGTAACGTCGGCCTGATAGCAGCACTGACATAATGTTCATTATCTGCGGTAATACAAGCTCTGAGCCACTCTGTTGTTTGGTGCTTGGATGCTGCCGGATTGATTTTTGTATACACGCACTGGTATTCTTCTCACCGCATGAAACCTTGAGGGAAACAGCGGATTGGTTAGAAATACAATGTTATGCAGGGTAAACCTGTTAAGATGAGTTGCACATACAGTACGCAAGACATAAATTAATTGCTGTCAACCAAACAGGCTAGATTCAAGGACTTTTATTCATTATTTCCTCCTCATTATGGATGATTAAAATGCTTGGCCTGAACCTTTGGCGAGAGCCAGAAGTTTATGTTAATAATGGATGCATTTCTGGAGAGAGAAAGAGAGAGAGAGAGAGAGAGGGAGAGGGAGGGAGAGAGAACGAGGGGGGGTGAAGCATAGAGGAGTAGATGGAGGTTTTTTTTTTCGTGAAACAAATACGTCAAGAAGGGCGGGAAGCAGGGAGGCAGGGGTGAGGATGAAGAAATAAAGAGGGAGCGAGAGGTGCGGAGAAGAAAGCGAGGCGGCTCACAGAGAGACGAGAGGAAGATGGCACGGGGGGCGGGGAATGAGAGAGAATGCAGAGTGAAACAGAAAGAGGAGTGCAGGAGACAGAGAAAAGAACATCCTTTGTAAAGCTAGCTGTGCAGCCTCTGGCTCCTCGGTATTCATTTCACCTTCACACAGGGGGTGATGGGGCGGGGGGTGGGTTGAACGTGGGGTGATAGGCCTCTGCTGGAGGTGCTGGAGGTGCAGGCGGCAAGCGGCATGACGCGGAGCCCTGCGACCAAAACCAGAACCAGACACTCCCCTTCACAACGTTGCAGAGGCCAGACCCGCTTTCCATCACCCCGTCATGTTTCCTCCGTCTGACTTCCCTCCCTCCTCTCTACTGTCTCTTGCATCAACTGTAATAGTCTCACCATGCTCCTGAACAGCTCCTCTGACCTCCCCCACCATCAACAAGCTCCCACCTGCTGGCCCACTTGAGAGCTGGACCTGCCAATCCCGACCTGCCTTTCACAAACAGACCTGCAGCCAATAGACTGTACTGTATATAAAGATGGATGCTGTGTCGTCACTTCCTCCCACTATTACAAAATTAAGCCAAAATATCTTGGATACGAACGCTGCCATCTTACACATTTGGAAGGTTGTGGGCTGTGTCTCAATTCAAGGGCTGCATACTTTGGAGGACGTGGTCTACACGGCCCACAAAGGACGCGGTCTTCGTGGGCTGGGTAGACGGTGAAGGCCAAACCAAAATGAGACACCAGCTCGTCCCGCCCTTACCGCTGTCACCTAGCAACAGACCTGCGATGTGACTGGACGGGAAAAAGTTTGTATGCCCCTTGTTTATTGTACCATTGGCTGTTTCGTAGAGTTGAAGCATGATATTCAAGCATTGGACATTTAATTGCTTGCCGGTACATTACCTCTTTGAAAAACAGTTTGTCACCGAAGCACAACGATTCATGGGATATGCTGTACCCGAGAAGGATCCACATGTTGCAGCCTTCGTTTCTCTGGGATGGAAGGACACATTTCTCAGCCGCATTTGGAGGAGCCTTCGAAATGTCCTGACAATACATACGCTTGACCTATTGCTGGTCAGTCTCAGCTTTCAATCGTGATGTTTCACCCCATTTTTATAGTATGAAATAAGCAAATAGAACCAAACTAACCATAAAAATGAACACATAAACAAACATCAGTGTGTCTACTTTCAGTTTGGTCCATGTCCCATTTACTAACATAGAGGAGGCAGGATTTATATCCTGTTCTACAGCCAGCCACCAGGTGGCGATTGAGAGGCTTTGGCTTCACTTTTGGGGGGCAGCCATGTTGTCCATCAAACACAGTCTGTGTGCCGGCCCCTGTCAGTCTGGGCTGATTTGATATGCTGCTCGAATGCACCAGGGTCGGAGCCTTGTCCCTTCTCTCTTTCAACAGGAGCATCAATGTTCCACTGATTTAATTCATTTTGGGCCGTCACCGCTAATGGGCTTTTCATTCCTTTGTGTGAGTTTCCTTCAGTTCTGACAGGAAGTCCCTCGACAGCGTCGCACTTAAACCAACATGGCCTTCGATACCACAATTGCCTGCTTTTAATGACAATCAAGAAGGGGGGGGGGGGGTCGCATCGGGAGCATTGATGTGTCCAATTTGTGGTCAATTGTCTTATTTAAAGAGATCGTTGAGCCTATTTGAACAAACTGAAGAGCCCATTAGAATCACAGTTAGACCCGACAGTAATAGGAATGTTTAATTGAAGAAGACTGAGGTCCCTCAACAAGTGTGTTTGCACCTTTCGCTCCGCATGCTGCAGCTCGATGTTTCATTATCTCCACGCAGCAGGCCCTCTTAGTCAGAGAGTCACACATGAGACATCGTATCCCTGGCAAGTATTATCCCTGGGAGTACACAGAGAGAGAGGGCCTGGGGCCAGATAGCAAATGCGACCAAAACACCAGTGATATTCCTCTCGGGGGGGGGGGGGCACAATGTAAAATATGCACAGGCAATTCCGAAGAGTATGCATTATTGAGAGGAGTAAATGGGTCCAGGATGAACATCATGGCTCATTAATAGTGAATGTGATCACTGTTTCTGGGAAAACAGCAGTCTGGGCAGGGGCGAGATAATTGAAATGGTCAAATCTAAAGACTTCCTTGTTTACTCAGCACCAACTGTTACTGTCTCATCTAACTCACGATCTGAAGCTGATAACCAGTGACGACAAGTTGTTCTGCCACAAACTTAATTGTGGCGGCGGCCTCCTGTGCCTGGTTTTGCCGGTTCAGGAGAGTTCGGACACAGTCATTTTTTTATGACCTCAGCTTTTTGAGGCAACTACGCCACGATTACCAACAGGATTTCGATAAAGCCCCAGACAGAGACGCGCTGAAAATGATGCAGCATTTTTTTGAGATCCCATTAGAGAGTGGGCAGAGGGGAGGCCGCACACCAGGCATGCTGACTGAGTGACTTCCAATAAATGACACGGCATCATCCCGGCAGCACCAGACAGCAGATATGGTTTTGACATGAACCCAAATTATCGCGCCGCACCCCCCAAGGGGTTCCCACGCTGCACAAACAGATGCTCCCTCCTCTTCCTCTCTGCTCCTTCTCTCAGTTACATATGCTCCAGGGGTGATGGACGACAAAGGGGCTGGTTACACCAGACATACCAGGCACCATTAGGAACCATTTTCTGCCCATTTGCCTGATAGCTCCTATCGCCTATAGAAGTGATTTGCTCCCTGTCTGTGGTTTTCTCTCCGCCTGTGCACCGAGAGTCCCCCAATGATGGATCTCACATTGATTTGCCTGTGTTAGAGATCACAGAGAGAACAGTGCGGCAGCCAGACAGATGTGCCAGCCAGCTCCCAACTATGTATCAGCTGCCGGTGAAGGGGGGGACAGTTTAAGCCTCTTTAAGGATCCCTTTCACAGTGACTTACTAAAAGTGCTTATGCTAATCTTGTTATCGCTTCAGGCTTCTGCTAGGCCTAATGGAGGATAGGAAGCTGTTGAGAGGTCATGGGCCACATTATTTTGCTCTGAAATCGCACAGAAACTAAGCGGTACCAAACTATTACATGTTACTGCACGCATGCCTGCTTTTCCTCCCGTCCACAGCTGAATAATTTCTCCTGTCCTCACACTGAAATCTGCATTGTTCCGCGGCTTTCATAACCGGCTCACACTGGGATTATAAATTGACTCCATATCTGAGTGCTAATTCTATTTATTGCTCAGAGTGATTTCATCTGAGTGCTCCTGTTGAGTTGAGATATCAAACCGCGGTGTCACATTTAACATGAATTCCACGTTAATTGGCCATATACGGCATACATGTAAGCACACGGGGGGATATGGACAGAAAGTAATTTTGAAGTGGCCCCGTAGCTGCTGTTTGATCAGTTGTCATCCGACGCAGCCAGCGGGACAGAGGCACGCTGGGTAAAATTGAGAATGTCAGTTGGCTCTTCATAAACAAGCCTTTAAAGGTCGTTTGATCTAACCAGCTCTACATCATTTGTGAAGTGTAGGGCAATCAAAGCCCTGTACAGTCGCTGATTTGCAATGTAGATGCAATGGCCAAGGTCTTTTTTTCCAACTTCAGCTTTAGTGGCCGTGTGGAGACGTGACGAGGATCCTGAAATTAAGCATTGATCAAAATAAAGGTTTGTGATTGACATCTGGCATGAAGAAGAAAGGAGAGAAACAATAATAATAATAATAATAATAATAATAATAATAATAATAATAATTTAACAGAATCTAAAAGACTTTATTGATCACGGGGGAAATTCGGTTTTGTTATAGTCATTCCAGCAAAGAACAGAAATATACAGAGACCAAGACAATAACAATGAAATACAAACACAAAATATAGTAGGAGTATAAAATATTGAATAAAATAAAATTGAGAGTTGGGTAAAAAATATCTGTGGATTAGAATACAATATAATAAAACAGTTTATAAAAAGACGAATAAAATAAACATGTCAAATAAAAATATGTTTATTTATATTGTACTTCTCACAAAGTGCTTCACAAAACACACACAGCCAAACAAGTAAAAACTTGTACAAAAACACACTCATAACAGAATAACAACAAAAAATCATTAAACCAGGCTAAACTAGGCTTCGTTCAAAGGGAAGCTACTGACGGACCATACAACTTCAAGCAAAAAAGCAATACATCAATCTTTGGACATCTGCAACAAAAACACAAGGCAAAACTCAAAGCTAAACTGAAAAACACTGAATACAGAGTGAACAAAGTGTGGACACAAACCTGGCAGCACAGAGGAAACAGAATCTCAACACTGTAGCTCGTAAAAAGACAGAGGAAATGAGATCTTCACCAAAACAAAACTCTTCAGAGCAGCCTCATTATTTTATATTATATTGTAGTAGGGCTCCAACTAACTATATTTTCATTATTGATTAAACCGATTCATTTGTGGAGGATGCGCTCACATGCTTTACATAAGTTAAAGGAGCAATTAAACAACGTTCACACAAGAGAGTGAGAGTCCTGCATTCAGAATTATACTCAAGTCAAACTGAACTGCAGCAAAATGAGTAGAGAAGGGAAACACAGTGTTAGGTGGATATGACAAGTAACCTCCAGTTAGACGCTGCTCTTTGTACAGGTGTGGAGCCACTGCTTCAGTCTGCTCCTTTGTATTTGATAAAATAGTGCATTAGGAGAAAAAAAAACCAAGTACAAGTACCTCAAATTTGTTGTAATTAATTAAATAGCAAAATCACCTAGTTTTCCATCACTCAAAACAGTGTGTGATGTTTCCGTTGGTGTTTGTTGGTTAGTTAGCATTAGCATTACACATGAGACTTGGTAGAAGGATGTGGTGTGTGTCAGGACACACACCACAAGAACCCAATAAAACTGATGCTGAACCAGGCTCTTTTTTTTAACAGTTTCAGTAACATTGCGAGATAGGGAGTTTATTGACAGTTTCACCAATATCCCAGTGAATTATTCATGGATCTAGATGAATCCGACCTATTTACGGGACTGACATCTTTGAGTGGGTGCAATTTGATGCGGCTTGGTTGAATTGAAGTGGACTGCTGGGCCTTGGCTGAGGTTTGTGCTATACTGAGAGCTATTAGATGTCAAGAAATAGAGAAGAATGTACATCAATGTTTCTCAAGTTGTTTTCGATTCATCACTGTTTCTTGACCTCTTTTTTTCCTACCAACCAATGAAATTCCAAGGACATAAAATGTATAATGATTTACAATGGAGAATTGCAGCAAATCCTCACATTTGAAAATGAAAATCTACTTTTCACATGATAAATGAGTAGAAATAACTGATTATTGAAATAGATGACGATTGATGAGTGTATATTGTATGTATTTAAGACATCCATTTCTGTCTTATCTTCGTTTCTTTCATTTTGAAGGTTAAATTTGAATTGCAAACCTTGTACAAGCTGTTTTGACAGCAGTGTATTTAATTAAGGCCATGTCAATCAAGCAAATCTGAGTTTGACAGACATAGAGAGAGGATGAGAGGAGACAGGTGCACAGACGGAGAGAGAGGATGAAGATGCATCGAGGTGAAGAGATGAATGCAGTCTGTAGGCAGGCAGTAGGCACTGAAGGTGGAGACAAAGTTGTGGAGAAACAGAGCTCATGAGGGGACCAGAGGTGAGATGAAGATAGCACAGAAAAGTAATAGATGAATTACAGCCCACACTGCGCCGTGTCACATCAGCGAACAAAGGCGGGAATAAAATTCTCTTGACATTTAAAGTGTTCGCAGACGGGGCCTCGGATCTGTAACAAGCGTCAAACATGGGTTGAAATTCTGCCGGAGCGATGCTGACATGCAGGGTGGAGCATTGTGCTTTACGTCTGCAGTGGCAGTCCTGGTATTCAGGGGGTATCTCAGCCTCACTCTCTCTCACATACACACACACACACACACACACACTCACACACTCTCACTCTCTCCTCTGTTACCTTGGCAACATATTTTCTGCATGGAAATAGCATCTCTGTCTATGCCCACTGCAAAAAAAGGGGACACTTCAGGAGATTTAAACACATCTAGAGCTGATTTAAAATCAGCAGATTGAATAAAATAAATTATAATGTATGTCTTACAATTAATTTGACTGTGTGATAGAGCAATGGACACATCAGAACTAACATGGTTTATAACCAAGGATTTAGACAAATTAAAGCCCATTTGTACAATTCTGTATTTGTAGAATAGAGTTTTGTAGGATGAAACATTTAATTTATGTAGATTTAAACAAATAAAACACAAAATGAATGTTGGATGTAGCTTATATAATATTGTGTTTACTCTGGTGATTATTTGCCCGAGGATTTATTTACATCTCACACTAGCAGGACTACATAACGCAGCTCTTGACAAGCAGATCACAAGCAAGGGAAAGATCCTTGCGGCAGAAGCGTTATTAGGAAATGTAAAATAAATAATGAAGAGTGGAAGGGCTGAGGGATTGATCTGCGCGGATTTCCTGATTTAGTCTCCACTCACAGATGAAGGGGTTTAGCGCAGCAAACTGTGGGTATCTTCCTGCTGAGGCGACCCCGTATGCCTCGGTGTGATAAATCTTTGTTTGATTCCTGCCACAGAGAGAGAGAGAGAGAGAGAGAGAGAGAGAGAGAGAGAGAGAGAGAGAGAGAGAAACAAACTAATGAAAGAAATTCCAGGCGTCAAGATCGTAGGTGAGATCACGCTGGGCTGCAAATAAGCTGAGACTTGGCCAAAGCAGAGACAGAGAGAGATAAAGGGGAATAACATCCAGGTAAACACGCAGCACAGGATTTATAAAAAAAATTTAAAAAGAGAGATACAAGTGCTTGACTCCTGGGAGAGAGAAGCCATAATGAAATAAGCATCTGAAAGAGAGCAGGTGTTGGAGGCTTGACAGACTTCAGCTGCATAACAAGTAGCACATTTACTCTCCTCTGCCTTTGTCAATCAAAACAACCAATCTGAGGAATAAATGCTCCCTCTCAAAGAAAACAAAGCAAGTGGAATCCTGCCTGAATCACGCTTTCCATGCACACACATACACTGAGGATCGCATGGCATCGCACGAGTCAGAGTCGTTCTCAGGTAAAGGAAAACGTGCGCCTGCTCCTGAATTTCAAGCAGTGGGACCGAGCTGTTTAGAGTATAAAAAAGCCAATAACACATCAAGAACGTACTTGAGCCGAATCAATTTTATTTCCTCAGAAGAAATTCAAAGGTACACAGCTCCCTTTTGTTTTTCTTTCGCCTCGTTGGATCGTTCCCTGTGATGGACACTGGCAACAGGGGATGTCACAAAAGATCAGAAAACTCTTCAAACAGCTCTTTACCACACACACACACAGACAGAGGCCTGCTGTTGTTCTTGTCTCTGGGTTTCAGCACCATGGACAGCACTGTCTCCAGGCAGGTCCAGGTCGTTACATATTGTTGTCTGTAGGGGGCAGTAGGAGCGGGTGCAGGATGTCCAGGATCAGAAGCAAAGAGCAGGATCTTAGCAGGATGCTGAGGTCTGCACTTTGTGCTAATCCTGCTTGGCTGTGCAGAAAAAGAGGAAGGGACTTATTGTGTAAGTGCGGACCCCAGAAGGAAGGAAAGAAATCCCACCGAGCTGAGGCAGCTTTCACTAAAAGTTTTTTTTCTGAATTAAATACAAATGAAGACTGAAACTTGATGTTGGAGAGTTACGTTTTTTAATTACACACATGCTTAGGAAGACTCAATGGAGGAATCTTCTGTATGTTTAATTCAATTCAGTACAAATCCCCCAGACGTTAATTCCTAGATATCCAATAATTCTCATATTTCTCAGTATCTTTTCTGTATCATTTGATAGTGAACAGGGGAGCAGTGGTTAGCACTGTCATCTTAGAGAAAGAATGCTCCTGGTTCGTATCCAGGGGCCTTTCCATAGTGCCCTGGGCCCAGTGGATGGATGTTACTTAATGGATCATGTTTTATAAATGTGATTTTTTTTTTCAAATCTGTAATGTAACTACTAACATAAGCTTTCATATAAATGCGTTTACCTCAGTAATATAAACAAAAACAGTACCCGTGAGTTAAACATTCTAAAATGGTCTATGTGTGTATATAAATATATATCAGTAAATGTATGTAGTTGCTTTCCACCAAGGAGTCGCCGCTGGAGTTTCTAATATCTGAGAGCACGCCAACAAAGAGCGCTGCTTTCAAAGTGCAATTAATTTGAGGTTAGGGAAAAGGATGTGGGAGCGGTTTGCGTTAAAACATTGTAATTTGGCAGTTTGCTGTCCTGAGCAAATTATGAAGAATAAGTTAAAAATAGAAAAATTGTTTGACTTTCATTATTGATTAATCTGCAACTTATTTTCTTCTACAGCAGAGCTTGAATACAGCGGCCGAGAGGCCTCACACAAGCGCAATAACGGAAAACAGTGATGCAAAAGAAACAACATGAATGCAAAAGTGACAACACGACAAAAACAAAAAAAAGCCACACAACTGTGCATTCTTCCTTTCTGGCTGCTCCAAGCACCTGTACCGAAAAACCTCAAGAACACAAGCATCAAATGTTAAGCAGTGGCTTGACCGAGTTTTCAGAAACACCTGCTCACTAAAAGGCTTGTTTCATGTCAACATCCACTGTGGTTGTGTTTCCACTGTGTGGCTCTTGCATTGGTGTTTTCTGCGAGGCGTCTCGGTCATCGTACCTAAAGCTTGTTAAAAAAATATATTTCATCAGACATTTCAGTTATATATGATGAAGCTGGAACCAGAGCATATTTTTGGGAGTTATTCTATATTGATAAAATGAAGAGTAGCAGTGGTTTATCAAAAAGATACACTGAGTAAAAACTTAGTGTATTTTGACAGGGTTGCAATGACCCATTTTATTGTGGGCAGTTGAGATACATGGGTGTAAATATCAACAAAGGAAGTAAATGGTTGACTTCGTCTGTACATTACATTCTAACAAAGAAAATGATGGTCTTGCAGTCAGGTTAATGTACGCTTCAGATACTTTACATGATACAGAGTAAGTGTATATTACCCAGTCATCTGTGTAAAGACAATTCATAGAAAATATAAAGCAACTCATGACTAAAAGTTTAAACTGGTTAACACTTTAAATCACACCTCTATCTATGTCTACATAATTTTAATACAGCCATACAATACAAGTATACAAGGTTATTTTGTGATTAGAGAAAAGTACAACCAAAGAGGGTATGGAAAGCAAACATAACAGCTGTTTTTTTTATTTCTCATACATGTGAGACGGGTCACACAAGACCGAGGCCGTTTTGTATCATAGGTACGATCTCATAATGCAGGAGAAAGAAAAATAAAATCACCATCTTACTAAACATAGCCTGAGTCAAGTGTACAATATGCACACTCGAGGAAAATAAAAGCTATGCGAGAAAACTAAGATACTAAAGGATCGCTGCTTCTCTGCTCACTCTGGTAAAAATAAGTCTCTGATGTGTGTCCATGAGTTCCATCTTCTGGCAGCTGAGCGCCACTGGAGAAACAAAGGGGAGCGTGTTGGCCGAGTTTGGGGAATAGTCACTGTGTTCCTCATCCAATAAGACAGCAGAAGAGAGGGGGACGCAGGAAAACTAGCTGATTTTCAGTGTTTCTTTTTTTTTTTAAAGTCACATTTTGTAATATAAATCAATTAAGTCTCAAGCCTTTCGTTCCATCTTCAAAAGAGGGGTGTGCCGCCAGGATGCTCTTCTTCTTTTCCCGTCTGTGTGGCTCGACGCTGGTGGACGGGTTCTCATTGGTTGTTTTTGGCTTTGGCATGTGTCAGAATGTGAGACTTTAGGTTGGTTGACTGGGCGAACTTCTTATTGCAGCCGTCGAAAGGGCAGACGTAGGGTCGGTCTCCAGTGTGGATCCGCACGTGTGTGCGCAGGTTGAAGTCCAGAGAAAACCTTTTCCCACAGCCTTCGAATGTACACTAAGAAACGAGAGGAAGAGGAGTGTCAGCTTCAGTGAGTGTGACATCGGCTTTGATAAACCTCTTCCCCACATCAGATACTTACTACATTAGCTTGTGGGGTCACAATAAACAAGTGAATAGTATTTGCCCATCACTTCCTTAGCACTGCCTCACAGCTCTGAATCTAGTCTGGAAAGTTTACGCTCCAGCCAACGCTAACAAAAATAACACGAAGTTTGCCAAACACAGTTAGTCCTCATCCAAAAATCCATTTTTTATGTCGTGTTAAAAGTGAAAACTGCTTATTTTAGAAGACATGTATCATTTATATTTATCCGTATTATACTTCTAATAATGGCACTGTCTACTTGTAGACTGTAAGACTAGAAAAATATAGTTTCTTGTTTGCCATCAGCTGATGAAGATGCTGACTTTTCACTTGAGACATGCAGCCTGATCCCAGTATTTTAGGATGATATCATGTATGTAGGGATATAAAACATAGATTATTCTGCCATATTCTCATGTTAAATTACAAGTCAGACTAAAGCATTAAAAAGTCAGCCGTGGTTTTTTTAAATGATTATGATAAACTAGCTAAGGTACAGCATTAAAATCTTCTAGTGATTGACATGATTCTAGATTACAGAAATGATCGGTTGTCATTCAATGATGTCTGTTTTTTCTCTATCTGTACACATTCTGATAATAAATCAGAATAAATATAATTGTATATGTTCAGCCCAGTGAGCATTTCTTATTTTCCCAAACTGGAACTAGCTTATGTGTTTATAATGTAAACATAGTTGCAAGTGTCTCTATTAATGGAGGGGAGTGTGATGTTGCTGACCTGGAACGGTTTCTCCCCTGTGTGAACGAGTTGGTGGCGTTTGAGTTTGGAGCTCTCGACGAAGGCCTTGCCACACTCGGCGCAGACGTGCACTCGGGGTCCGTGGGTGTGGAGATGCTTCCTCATGGCTGAGTTATCCCTGAACATTTTTGTGCAGCCCTGGGGAGAAAAAAGACAAGACACTGAAGCGGGGCAACATATGGTTTTTGCTTCTATATAAAACACATATGCAGTGGAAAGAAAAATTCTGAATAATTTGGTTTTTAAATGTGAATTGATGTTCATCTAAGTCAAACATATAGACAAACACAATATGCGAAGGCTAATGACAATAAAAATCTTCTGTGTCTTTGTTGAAAACACTCATTCACAGCCTGGTGGGAAAACTATGTGAACCCTTGGATTTTACAAGTGGTTGAAACTGGTTTTGGTAGAATTAACATCAAACAAGCTCTTTTCCTGTAACTGCAGATTAGACCTGCACAATGTTGGGGAGGAGTTTTGGAGCGTTCTTCCTACAGAGCTGCTGCAGCTCAGACATTCAGAGGATGTCTGGTGTGAGCTGCTGTCTGAGCTCATTTCACAGCATCTGTACTGGGTTCAAGTGTGGCCTCTAACTGGGACACTCCAGCAGGTGGGTTTTCTTTGTTTGATGTCGTTCTGTTGTAGATTTATTCACGGTTCAGTCATTATCCTACTGCATAACGCAGCTTCTACTGAATTTCCGCTGGCAGGCAGACAGCACCCTGTAAAAGACCTCGATAAATATAGGAATTCATTTTCCCTTCAAAGGTGTACAGCTCCACAGGCCAAGAGACCGCACAGCAGCCTTGAAAAATGGCGCTCCCTCAGCCCTACCTCATTATTCAGATGATGTTTTAGTGATACATGTTCTTCCTTAAAAAAAAATTCCAGACATTTCTGAAGGTTGCCTTTCACACATGAACGCAGCAAGAGATTCCGGGGTAGAGCATGTAGGAGGCAGGACATGACGTATAAACTCGGTTGTGGAAAACACAGTGCTTTTGTCAACGCCAGCATAAGTCCTCATCACCGTGATATTTGTATTCCTTTTGTGTTTTTCAGTTTCACATCTATTGTGTGTTAGAAGAGTCACTGACACAAACCACTCAGTTGCTGTGAATTTTCCTGCTGTTCTAACTTTTACCACTTAGATATTTCACTGGGGAGCTTGCAGGAAAAGTTCCAGAAAATGTCCGGGACAACCGACTTGGACATTTGAGGTCTCATATCCAGCCCCTCTGGAAAATTTCTGGGAAATATCCAGACTTGTGTCTGAGAGCAGCTTTAGTGTCATTAGTCCACTAAACATTTTCCCAGAAGTGCTGTGAAGTGTTAAGCTGTCAAACTTCAGCCCTCGGTAATGTTTGTTTTGGAGAGTAGTAGCAGCAGCAGTAGCTTCCACCATGATGTGCATGTAGTAGACTCACAAACAGAGATGTTGACCAGCCCCAATGATTCCTGTCAGACTTTAGCTGTAACTCTCGAGTTGTTTATAACGTCACTGATCATCCTGCAATGTCTTCGGAGTTCTCTCCACTGGACGCCCTCTTCTAAGGAGCGCAGCCACGAAACTAAATCATCTCTATTTACAGACAGTTTGTCTGACTGTGGACTGATGAATATCTAAACTGTCTGAGACGACTTCGTAAACATTTCCAGCTTCATGCAAATCAACATTTCTTGATCACAAGTCCTCTGAGAGCTCCTTCCTGCAAAGCACCATTCACGTCATTAGATGCTTCTCGTGAACAGCAAACTGGAAATGTTCACGTTTTTTTTATACGTTGAGGCAGCGCTAACCCCCAATCTGGTTTCATTGATTTGGCCTCAGGTTTATTAACTACTGACTCCAATACCCTATTGTTGGTCATTAGCCTCTGGTTCCACATACTACACTGTGAATTTATGAATAATGTATGATTGAATAATACATTGATTCATGTGTCGTTAGTAAAAATAGGTTGAGTTTGTTAATAATTATAACCGATGAACCATATTTATGACCAATTCATACAAAAACGAAAGCACATATTTTTTTCTAACCACTGTAATGTCGAGTTTCCTCAGTGTCTTTTATCACTTTAACTTTAAATCAATTTAAACCCTGAAAATAAGTGGATCAGGCTTCATTCTCCACTGAAGTGTTAATGTTCTGTTAACAGCTTCACACTTATAGCAGACAATATTATATATTACCTTTATATTAGCTGAACAGGTAGAGCTTGTTCTCCTGAGTATATGAACATTACACTCTACATTTGAGTGCCGTTTTAACTGCTCAATAACAGTTGTCTTTAATTTTTCCAATTACACAAAAAGCAACAATGTAAGACTCTTCACCCCGTTAGGAACAATTAACTCATATCACAGTAAAGTGGTTTGTTCAGGGAAAGTGTCATCAGACTCACTTTATGAGGGCAGGCTATCGTCCGGGGAGCGTCGTCCTCTTTGACTTTCCTGGGTTTCATTCTGTTTGGAATAAAAAGGACACGTGGGGGGGGGTTTAAAAAACAAAAATAAACATGTTTCAATGCCATCCCATCATCACATGCACCCATATTAGCTACCAGGAGTTCAATGTTGAGTTTCTTAGTTATCAAAGTTCCAGTGATGGGGTGTATGCTGCAGTAGCTACATTGCTGCTTGACATTTCATCTCCAGACAACAGTGGGAGGAAAAAAACTTTACATTTCACTGATTGACACTTACAAGACAAATAAATGCCAAAAACATTTGAAAATATTTAAATAATATTCATATCCTTGTCTAAATGTATCGGCTCCTGCTTCTTTTCTCTGTGAGTTATTAACTCCTGATTGCACAAAATCCATTAAGAAAGGTCATCTTTTATTAGAGCTCTGATGAGTATTTGCTGACACTTTAAAAGACTAAATGATTAAATGACAAAGTAATTGGATGAAAAATCAATAATGAAAATGAAAAAGTGTCTAAACTGACAATGATCAAATCCTGGTGATTATTTGTTTATATTTTTAAAAATTAAACAGAATAAACATCTAGATACTTAATATCTCTTATTATGATGTCCTATCAATAGTATACCTTGCACATAAAATACTTAACACATACAGTATACGTTTAACTCATTCTTATGTTTTGTATTATTGTTTTAACAAGTGAGCTTTAAATATAAAAAACTAAATAAAAAAAACAGATTTTGCTACACAAAAATTTAAGATTAGAATTTTTTGGCAACACAATTTCTGACGCTTGTACCAGAGCCACGTTTGTACACTACATTTCACCCCCTTCATTTGAATGAATAATGTGCTTTTAATTATTCCTCGCTGTTGTCCACAGTCACATTTACTCTTGGAAACCAGTTCTGCAGAGACCCTGAGACTCACACTCACCTGGCAAACTCAGCCAGCTGCTTGGGGTCTGACAGGTCGATCCCTGGGATGCCACCAGGGGGCAGCTTCTTCCCCGTCATGTACTCGGAGTAGTCTGGAGGGGAGTTCTCCCCGACGATCTGCTCTTCCACCACCGACTCATGGTCGATGTCTTTATTATTATCTAGAAAAAAATTACAGAGACTGAACCGATAACACAGTACTGTGTCCCTAACTGCAGACATGGGGGATGGAAAGATCTGCTGCTGCCAATCATTGAGTTGCAGTCAGAGTCACATTACTGTTGCATAGTTACTCTGAAATAATAAAACAATGACATTTCTACACACCAACAGGGGTATTTACTTAAATAGTTCACCCCCGACAGCGCTACACTTATTTTGTTTTGTAATTTACACAATAATCTGTTTAAGTAAGTTAGAAATATAAGAAATGTTGATACTAATAAGTAATCTTCTTAAAATTGTATACAATTAAAGAAAATCATTGCGTGGGGCAATTACAATTAGCTTTGTGCACAAAAACACAAACAAATGCTACGCAACTTGCCTTAACAGACATTAGTGCTGTTTCCTGGGGGGATAAAAACGTCTACTACTTTCGCTTTGGTTATAATAAAAGTCACATTACTGCTGCACAATTATGGAGGAATCATGAAAATATGACACATTTCTAAGCAGCATTTACTTATATATAATTTCACTCCCTATTGCAGATAGTGCTGGACTTTTTTTTTTTTTTTTAAATCCTCCTTTCAGTGTAATGCTAAACGATTCAATGAAAACTAAACACATGACAATGCTTTGAATCGTTAAATTAAAATGTCACTGTTCATTCAAATGACTTGTGATCTAAAAATAGCCACAGATCTTGGCTGTGTGCAGAGTGAATGGGTTTATTAGCGCTAACAACCAGTTCAAGCTGTTTTATTTCCCCCCATTTGGCAGCTCAATAAAACAGAGAATAAAAGCTCTCTGTTATTTAATCCTACATATTAATGCTGGATTAGCCCCTGGTTGGTATTAGTGTGCTACCAGTACCATCACACAGGCTGCTAGCATGATGCAGACGCTAGCCTGTGTGGCTAACTAGCTCCGCCAGCACCCGGAGCTAACCAGCTAAACCATTAACTGGCTTAATGGCGCCTAGCTCGAATATTTCACATATTTAAAACCTCAACCGTCTTTACGTGACTATTCTGCGGTGAATAAGCTGCACATATGCGGTGAATTCGCCACAGAACTGCGGCCTGAAGACACACGAAAACCCCGTCTGTCTCAGCCCCGAGCACCGCCGCCATATCTGCCCGGCCGCGACTATCGCCATTTTTTCGGGGCCGCCGCCATACTTACTAGACTCGGGGAATATGGCGGCGCCCAGCAACACCTAAAACATGGCCTCCCTTCAAAACAAAAACATATCGGAGTGATACATTGGGGGTTCGCATCGACAAACGCGGAATATTCGTCTCTTCTCACCGCGGTGCGACGGGACCGTTCCAGGAACTAGTCTGGTGCAGCAGGACAACGCCCAGGCAACGAGGCCTCATGCAAAAGCTAACAACGGAGCTGACAGACGCGGCCGGGCCAGCGTTACTTACCCGATGCCCACATCGTGACAGAAAACTCCCCCTCCAGTGTCTTTATTTGCACCTGCTTCTGCTCCCATTTCCTCCCGCCGGCCTCCGCGCCGCTTAGGTAGCTCTTTTTGCCCGCTTTCTTCCCACCACCGCCGCCTGCTCGTTTCACCCGACCCACCGAGCTCTTCCCGGCCACAGTCACCAAAGTCTGCTCGATGTATTCGTCCTCCACCCCCGGAGCAGGTACCGGGATGAGGATCTGGTCCTCGTACCCGCCGCCGTCCGTGTGCATGTCCGAGTCGTCCCCGCCGACCACCTCCTCCCGGGTCTGCACCAGGATCACCTCCTGGTGGTGGTGGTGATGGTGGTGGTGGTGGATCGAGTTGGGGTCGTCCGTGACCAGCGGCTGCAGCGCGATCATCGGCTGCCCGTCCTCCTCCTCCTCATCCTCCTCGTCGTCGTCGTCGTCGTCGTCGTCATCCCCGCCGACCACCGTGGTCTCGATAGTCTCCACCGGTATCGTCTCCACCTCTATCTCGTGGAGCTCCACGATCTCGGCCGGCATCTCCGAGCCGTCTGTCTCAATGTACAGCGTATCTCCGGATGCCATGTTGAATCCCGCCAGCTTGCCTCTCTCATTCACGCCGTGTTGTGCTCCTTGTTGGGCCCCGCAAACACACTCACACACCCCCTGCTCTGCTCCGCCGTCTCTGCTCCTTCGACAACAACTCCTCTCTCCGGCCCACCACACTTCTCGTCGCCACTATGGGCTCTCACGCACAAACATCGCGAGACTTGTCTGAAAGCCTGCTCTCACAGTCAGGACGTTCTCTTGGTTTAGTTCTAGTGTTTCTAAAAGCTTCACAAGTCAGCGGAGTCACCAACTGATCCATGTTTTTATTAAAATGTGTATTTATTGATCCTAATTGATTGATTGATTTAAATTCTATTCATGGATATTAGTCCTGATTGGTCTTTTTGATTGACCAGCATCTACAACTGGATAACCCACTAATTTTCCACCAGAATATCTTATTAGTAATATTGTGCATAACCTCGGGCATCTGACATATGTTAACAATTTCTTATTTTTTACTATGAGTAATATGGTACCTGAACTCAACATATGACATGTTATTAAATATTTTTCATATTAGTAATATAACATGTGACCTCAACATCTGACACATGTTATTACGTTTTCTTAGTAGTAGTATGGCACAACCTACAATATGTAATTATTTTCTTTAATTATTGGTCATGGGCCATATTACCAATAACTAAAGAAACATGAGACATAATTAAATAAAAACATAAATTAGTAACAAGATCAATCTGGCCTCTTGACATAGATTCTCCATGTCCATAGAACTCATGCCAACATCCCCTCAGCCCACTATCTCCCAAACATATACCTACATGTCTCCACCAGTTTCATTCAGTGGATGGTCATGATGGAGTATTCAGCTAGAGCTGATACGCTCTAGCTGAATACTTAAAATATGTTAAATGTAAAAATATACTTCACTACTAGAAGCTGCAGATACTAGGCCCTTAAAGGAACACACCACACACCTTTGACTGAATCTGGTATTATGAGCAGTTTTTAAGGAATTTAATTATTATTATTTAGAATTATTTAAATTAATATCCCATAATAATCACATAATGTATAAAACTCAATATATAATAGTACACAATGTTCCAGGGTTTAACTTTAACATGTATTTAGTATTAAGACAGTCTTCTAAACACCTTGAGTGAACTCAACATGACATGATATTAAGACCTTGGTTAAGAAGATGATGTCCAATAACCATTGTCAATTGTGTGTGTTTAAAAAACTATTAATTAGTAAGTTTAGTTGCACTTATATATTGCACTAACATGTAGCACTTGCAGTTTGGCTTTTTTGAAGACTAATTGTACTTACTTGATTCTTGCTGTTCTGGGTTTGTACCCCAATGGTTGAATGCACTTACTGTAAGTCACTTTGGATAAAAGTGTCAGCTAAATGAAACGTAATGTAATGTAATACTTGCATGCCAGTTTAGTCCAACCGCCTCCTCCACTGTGTGCCACACTTTAATAGCACAATAAGGTTTCACAGAAACAGCTCAGATGTTTCACACTTCTCTGTGCGGCACCAGCTGTAATTTATGGCTCATATTCAACAAAAACTGCTTTTTGTGTTAAAACGAAAAAGTGAAAATAAAAATTGGATTCAGACAGGATTCAAAATAGCACCCAGACAACACAAAAGGACTGAGATGGCCTCATTTATCCAAGACATTGTTCACAGTTTTATTTAAATTCACTTTAAACTCGTCTTTTTTGTTGTTGTCAAACCAGGAAGCACTTTGTCATAAAAGGAGAGAATAAAATGAACAATACTTCACCATATCCTTGCAGCCAATAAACATTTTATTAACAACATGATCACAAATACTCTGGTGTATTATTTCATTTTTTATACGATTGCAATATCCAAAGAAGTTTATCCCACCCTTGGTTTCAGGTCTGAGCCTGTTTTTTTCTGCCATACATAGCTGTGCTGGCCAAAAGGATAAAAAACATTTTTTTAAATGTTCTGGGAATAATGATAAGAAATACATTTTTTGGATGTGATCGCAAGTGTATTTAAAACAAAAACCAAATGAAAAGAACCAATATAAAATACAAAAGGATGACGTAAAATGATGTGCAATGATAATTATCAACATTATTGTTACTATCATATTCTCATTATCATTTCCTCATTGTTACCATTGTACTCACTACACTACTACTACTCATATTAACATGACATAGACAATCATATAAATGATAGCAATAATAATGAAAATGATAGTAATAATAAAAAAAAAGTTAAAAACAAACCTGTGAAAAACAAACAGAAGACAAATAAAATCATATACATTTTTATTATATTTCCTTTGGGCTGAAGACAGAGGGGCGAACTGGGCTGACAGACGGACAGAAAATGTTTATAAATCAGAGGAATCAGTGCGAGAGTGTGCCGCATTCACATCTTTGTCTCCAAACACACAAACCAAATGTTACACAGACACGCCTGAGGTGTTAGATCAACGTCGCTGCATTGCTTCAACACCACAGCTGAACAGGGTGAGTGGATGTCACAGTTTGGGCCTTCATCCCTGACTTCTTCTCCTCCTCCTCCACCTCAGGGCCACAGCAGCTGTTGCAGGGGCAAGGGTTCGAAAAAGGTGGTTCATGTCGGGGAGCAGCTCTAAGACATTATGTCGTACTAATTCGACTGAGTTCATGTCTAATGGCTGGAAAGAGAAAAACATAGGAACAAGTTTAGTTTGACTGTTCAGGTTCTAGTGCTGATGTGACAAGTTACAGATAATATAAAGAACACGAAACAGCTTTAGAAATAGATGTATTATAAACACACACCCTTAGCACACAGGTCAACAATGTCATAAAGAATTTAATTCTCATAACATTTTATTTTATATTCTGAAGTAAAAATATAAATATAAATAATGATAATAATGTATTAATATTCCTATGGTAACCCAAGATAAATCAAATCAAATTAAAAAATAAATTCTAAGTATTGTAGTTCATTCAAAACAAATAATAGGCCACTCAACTTGGCTACATTATATAAACATTTTCTTTTAAATGGAAATAATCAGGAAATAACAATATGGACTAATTTAATTAATCTATTGTTCATATCTGTGAGAGTTGATTCATTATGTCTGTAGCCATGCGTCGCTGCAGGCCGATGTGTGAAATGTTTTCATGAAATTACAGCATTCTGTTTTCTGAGATTCTAGTGCAACCCAGTGGTCACATCTCTACATAACTACCAAACTCCCACCATCCCACTGGGTAGATTTCCCATCAAACAGTCACTAGTGTTTGTTGAAGAAAGAAAATATTCCTTGATTTTGATTGATTAACCCGGTTTCTGTCTGTTTAAAGACATAGTGAAACGTACCATCGATGATTTCATCCTTTACTTTGTGCAATTCACGGAACACCTCTTCCAAGATTTCCTGGTGAAGCAAGAACAAATGATGTGTTTATGGTACATCTCATATTTCTACTTACAATAGAAATCCTTGAACGCAGAGAGGAAACGTTTAAAGCAAAAGAGAATTTTCAAATCCAAAACATTTCTTGGGAATCGATTTTTGGAGAGCAAAGAGGAAGAAAACACCCAAACTTCATGAGAGTTGATTCAATTTTCTGGCTAAGTGTTTTTTTTACCTGTTTCATTCTATCGAGGTCTGCGTCTGTGTCACTGCCACTCCCCACGGGCCGTACCCTGCATTATAATACAAAAATTACTCTCTGTTAGATTCACTGCTGCTGCAGCTGCTGCTGCTGTGCTTCACAGACGTATCCAACACTTCCAGCTCTCACCTTGAGACCATGGACCTGTCTGCAGAGTTGGCTCGGTCCCACGGCTTTTTTGCACCATCTAGACGTTAAAGGAGCAGAACAATTAGATGTCATAGCCAACAGGGACTTACAAACAGTAGAACCTCACAAAGAACGAAGTGAAGCATGTGTAGAGTACGTGCACTTATATTTACATCAGGGGTGGTTTGCATTTCGGACTCTGCTCTTGATAGAGACATTGGTGTCTAGATGCATGTAATGTTTAAGCCTAATTGACTTGTTTAGCAACGTGTGGCACATGGAACAATTTACTCTCACTAATAATTACATGGAGCATCATCATCCCTCTTAACACACTGATACAGAGCAGAACAATCCAATTAAGGCTGCCTGCTGTTCAGCATGTAGAAGATATTTTCTTCCACTTTGACGTGTGACTGTCTGCAAGTGTATCTTTCATTTTGAATATGTCTGACTTTACTGACAGAAGATGCTCAAACCACTTGCATTAGATTACACAAAACACTTCAGGGCTTTAGTTTTCCTCACCTGTGGCGTTCTGTCCACCCCGGGTGCTGGGTGACGGACAATTTGGATCATCCTGAAGAAAGACACAGGTATCAATAAACATCATGACCTCATCCTCAATATGGACACGGTCATTTGTTAATAATTTGTATTACACACAAAGCTTCTCCTCCTCTCCCTCTTCATACCATTAATGTCTCATCAATACTTTCCGAGAGTCTTTGTGCTTCATCATTTCAGATCCAGGAACGCGGCTGAGGCCACATCATGGATCATGGTGGCAACTGAGCTTTTAACTCTTTTAATCTTATTTTTGTGTTTAATCTTGTGTCAATGGATGACTAACATAGTATGATGCAATGCTTATTTTACTGCACATATGACAATACAATTTGACACATGATATTTAGCATTTATTTTTCCCACTTGCACAAAAAAAGCACATTTCTTTTATCTGATTCCTCAGTCACTTTGACTAAGCCTGTGCGTCTATGTTTTTAATCCGTATGCAAATAACATAAATTAAGATACAGCCAAAGTGACAGTGGCTTCATTATCACACTCATCTAATCACTACCGACATTATCACAATCCCAAACTCAGTCATCATCCTAATTACTGCGTTAAATCAGACAGCGAGCACAAGCAGCGTGAATCACAAATCCTCACTGTTCTCAGTCATTCACTCACGTTTTGGCTGTCCTCCGGCTTCTCTGAGGCTGCTTTCCTTCTGAGGAAAGAAGAAACCTCAAGTAAGAACAAGGCTGAATACAGGATTGTCAATAGTTTTAACTGGTGCAATAATAATAATCACTAATAGATGCTGAACCACACATTGATTAAACAATTAACTGAGCAATTATTGTCCAATATGCCTTCAGGATATCGATTTTGTTGCTTTCTCAATGCATTACTCTGACCTTCGTGCCAACAGAGCGTTCATCTCCTCCATCAGTCCTCCGCTGCCTCCACTCGTTCTGTTGGCTTCGTTTTTGGCGCTTGAGGAGCTGTCCTCAGGCTGAGGAGGCGAGAGGAGAGGTAGAACACATGTCAGTCACGTTTGGTAGAAATAAAACACTAATCATCGGAGTCATCAAAAGACACAAGGATAAATCAGCGTCTCACTCTTTGAACGCGGCGCAGTTTGGCTCCAGCGATCATCGCAGCGAGTCCCGTCTGCCCAGGCGACTCATCCCCGTGACTCCCAACGCCCATGGGTAGTGGCGGTGGGAGAGGAGGTTGGGGTGCCCCCGCTGAGGGTGGTGGAGGTCCCGGCGGTGGCGGAGGGGGAGGAGGGCCGCCCATGTTCATTGGGGGAGGTACTACTGGTGGGGCCACAGAGAGCACAGCAGGGTGGCCTTGGAAAGGAGAACCTGGAGGGAGAGTGGGACAAAAACCAAGCAATTTATATGTACTGTACCTGCACTCCACACATAAAACATATTTTACTGTAAACAATTATATACACTATATAAATGCTCATTGACTTATGCGAGTACCTGAGTTGGAGGTCCGTCGCTCCCGCTCCAAGTGCGCCTGCATCTGCTGCTGCTGCTCCATCATCTGCCTACAGGGATGGGAAGGAAACACACAGTCGGTCCCTTAATATAACAAACATCACGTCTTATCTGTGATTCTGTCATTTTTATCGGCCTAAAGGAAAAGTTCAGCCGACACTCTCACTCTGGCGACCAGAGAAATCAGCTGACCAGTTGTGCACCAGCTATAGATAGATGGATCGATGGAGTGACAGACAGACAGACAGACAGACAGACAGACAGACAGACTGACAGACAGACAGACAGACAGACAGACAGATAGATAGATAGATAGATAGATAGATATATAGATAGATTGGACAGAGACATGGATAACTATGATATGTCCTTGTCTTGGAGTTGCAACTAAACTAACAAAGCTGTTTTTTAAGGCAACTTTATTTTCCAAGGTCTCATCATTTTGTGGAAAATGTGGGATGATTTTCTCTGTTTCTGTCACGTTGCTGGAGGCAGCTTTGATTTGAGCAGTTTGTAGACTCAACATGACTTGAAGTCAGTGACTAGTCTACACATTTCGGATGATGTTTTGACATTTCAACGTTACAGCTCGAAGTAAAATGTCTTTCCTCTCTATCCAAACCCGCTCCCTTCTTCATCTGCCTCCACCGCTGCCGTAGAACCTTCCTCATCTTTCCTCTCATCCCTGTGTTTGATGCAAGAGCCATATGTATGTCACCACTCAGGAGAGAGAGGGAGAGAGAGAGAGGGAGAGAGAGAGAGAGAGAGAGAGAGAGAGAGAGAGAGAGAGAGAGAGAGAGAGAGAGAGAGCTCATGGAGAGGAAGTGGAATTTTCCAGCTGTGTGTTGGAGTGCTGAGACAGCAACCTGGTCAACGTGACAGCGGTGCACCCAGTGGGAGTGCTGCTGCTGAGTAATACCTCCTCGCTACCACTGGAGAGAGCTCAGTCAAATTAATTTGCATCTGCTGACACACACACATCCAAACCCACACACATAAGCACACAATCTCCCCTCACAATCACAACTGTAATCCTTTGTGCCCGAGGTACAGTTTAGCAGACATGGGATCAGAGAGAGCTGTAACTCCCATTATATTTGTTCTCTTAAGCCCTGGCATTTGGCATTTGGATGAACCAATAGGCAGAGATGAAACAGGTTTAAAAGCGGCAACAAAGACCTAGTTGTGTCTGAGTGTGTCTCTGAAGGGGAAAAGAAGAACAGTAGCCACAGTGGAACAAATGCATGCTTGCTTAGTAAATCATGGAAACTGCCTCGAGCTGCCTTTTTAATGCTACTCCATTATCCATTATTTTTGGATTCTACAATCTGCCACTACGATTCAGAATAAAAAGATTCTTCTTGTGTTTGAGAGTTGTTTTTTTTTAAAGCTCGCTGTCTGAGTTAGTGGTGTGATTGCATATTAAAGGGGAGGAGAGGGATGAAAGAGAATAGGAATAGAAGTCAATACTCTCTCTCTGTGTGGCAGGTTGCTAGACACATGGGAGTGGACCATCAACCCTAATCCTAACCACCCTGAACATGCTGTTCAGACTGAGTTCACTGACAGTTCATCCACTGGTTTCGAGATAAGTCAGTAAAATGTCCACAGATACCTGAGCTGAAATAAGAGAAACCTCAGCAGTAAACATTTTGGGAGCAGACAGTAAATGTCACAGCTCTAAATATAGGATAATTTATCTCCTTTAAAAATTCTGTCTTTGCAGTGTCACCCTTGATGTGCTCCGGTGCTTTTGTCACCTCCAGGACTCCATTCCTAAAAACCTTTAGTCTGGACCACCTCTTGTTGTGGGTGTTGGGGTCCCACATGAAAACACAGTAATGTTTTGCCACAGTGAATTTTGGTGATTTCACACAAGCGATTTCTGTCTTTGTGCATTTGTCAGTGGTTAAAAATGAACAGGGCTCATTTGGATAAAGGTAAAGTCACAGAATTGTGTCCTATCAGAGTTTAGCAACTTTTCAATCACAGTTGTTGGGTTGTTCGTTAACTTGAAGTCTCCAGGTGGACAAAAGCATGGATGCTAATGTTGGTCCATATCATTGTTTTTCATGATTGACAGCTGAGACTGGCTCACGATTGGTCAAGTACATGTATCATCATCGTATTTGGGATATTTTGGCTTCATTTTTTAGATAGTGGGAAGAAGTGAAAACGCGTCGTCCATCTTTGTGTGCAGTATATGGTCCATATACATATTAGATGTGTTGAAATTTGCAGCTGTTAGCTAACAAGTTTGCCCTATGCGTTCTCAGTGGATGTGTTTTACCTCGCTCTCTGAACTTCGATCTCATCTGAAGTCGGCCCGTTCTGGACTTGGCGCTGGACAGCTGGACCTAAAGAAGAATAAGAGTGAAGAGTGAAAACAGAGTAAGAACAGGAGACAGATAAAGTGAAGCGGACCACAACAATCCATCATGAGCTTTATAACGTTCATTAAAATTTGTGCCAGTCAAGACAATTAACGCCCCAATGACTGGGAATTAAACAGCAGTTGATGACGAAGTCCTCTTTCTTCAGTAATGTGGAATGAAAAGCGCATTAAGCCCTCACTCTAGGTAAATGAACATAAATTAATTTGTCCGCTTTTACTGTTATGGGCAAGAAGAACATGATCCGGTGTCGCAGCACAAGACTGCAGTGCTAAGCCCTGCCGTCACACTGCTCTTCTGTTACCCACAATGCTCTATTAGGGATACATGATGCTCCATTTGATTCTCAATATTGTCTGAGAAGACTATACCTGTCACACACACGTGTACACGCACCGTTGTCTGGGTATCGGTGTCTTTTGACATATTTAATTCAGCTAAATGTCAAATTGAGCGCAAACACACACTTGTCACCTTTTGAAAATACTGCATTGTCCCTCCTGCTCTCATCGAAATCAACGAGGACTATTTTGTGTTAAAGGACCTGAAGTCACTTTATCGATGTTAATCACAGAAGAGGACCCTCAAAATCAAGGATCTGTGACTCTCTCCAGCATCCCCCATCCTCTTGTTTATGATGTTACCCAAGCTACAAGGCTTTTGCGATGTAATCCTTTTAATACCACGAGTGAGGCCTTGCAGATGCAGAGCCAGATAGGGAGCGTAATTAATTTAAGACATGACAAGATGAGGACGAGAGGACATCAAGCTCAGGGAGAACAATCAAATGGGAGTGGATCATCAGTTTTCACATCACTGAACTCCTTTGGGGCAATACTAATCTTCATTGTTCCTCCTGAGAACGACTTCACAAAGAGAGTTCAGAATTTACACTTGTGTCTTGGCATCGGTCTGTTTCGGTAATTGATCAATATCTTGAAGTCTTAAACCTTTCCAGGAGTAGTTACAGAAGTTACAGGAACAAAAAAGAGTTTTATTTTGTTGATTTATGTTGTAGAGGGTAAAAACACAAAAACTCTTCAAACGTCCTCCAAAGAGACTGTAACCGTCCCGTCTAATGAAACTTGTCCCGTATATTACAGTTTTACAGCTCGACAGAGTCGGGCCCTTTTCAGGGTCAATACTCACTGGTGATTCTCTCCACTGCTCACATCTCTAATGGAAGTGACTCTGAGCCAATGGTGCTAATGGCTGCCATTGATCAAGTAACAGATATCCCAAAGTAACACAGGACTACAAAAGATCTTACTCATGCCTACTATCAGATACCACACCCCCCCCCCCCACACACACACACACACAGTGGCACAAAGGGCTGTAAATAATAATGATGCTTATGAGTGATCCATCAAATTATTGCTTTAATATCGAACTAATAAGAATTTACAAATGAAAAGTGTACAATGTGTCAATGTCTTCTTCTTCATTTGGTTTATTGGCGGGTGACAACCAACGTCAAGGTGCATTCCCGCCATCTAATTGTGTTCCTCTTCTTCTGTGCTCAGTGCTCAGGTCAACTTTTATGTCAATCTCTTCTTTTTCTTCTTTGTTCAGTTTATTTGCAGGTGACAACCGACATGAAGTTGCATAACAGCCATCTACTTTGTATTTTTTCTTTATGTCAATGTTCTTCTTCTTCTTCTTCTTCTTCTTCTTCTTCTTCTTCTTCTTCTTCTTCTTCTTCTTCTTCTTCTTCTGTTCATTATTTTTGGTGGGTGGGAACCAACGTCAAGGTGCATTACCGCCATCTACTGGATCTGCCTTATCTTCCTCATTTTATGTCAATGCCTTTACTGTATTATATTTTATACTTTACAGACTCAAAAGAGATTTTAGCATTTTTTTAATGGCAGTTTTAACTATTGAACTCTACACATTTGTAAAACCTAAAATATTTTTTTTACATATTACATTTGTAACAGTTATGTCCATATATATTGGTTCTGGCATCTATTTATCAGACTATATACAAAACCACAGGGCCTATATAAAGTATATTGCATGTTGGTCATTTTCGTCATTATACTCTAATTGACCAAAGTCAGATTTTTGAACTGTATATATCTTTTTGGTTGAGAACAATAGATTTTTGACGTCTTTTACAAAGGGCACAGTCTGAGTTAATTAATTGAATCCATAAAATGTCAAGAAAATGTGGAAAGTAGGCATCATCTGTGGAAAAAGCAATTATATCTACAGCAGACTATGTTTTGACTCTACAGTTTTACCTTTTACAAAACTAGAGGTAGCAATACAAATTGTGGAGTAGCTGACAGTAAGAGGAGAGGCATCATCTAGCTTTGCTTTTTAAGAACTTAAAATATGTAGATGTAAACTTTATCCTGTCAGACCTTCAAAAGTTGGGTTTGGATCTCAGGATGCACTGAAAAAGCATCTGGGATCACTCAGGACAGATGTTAATACCAGATCTGAACCGTTTCATAAAGATGAAATCAATCAATCAAAACGTTCGAAAAATAAGTTCAGTACGTTTAAAAATAGCAGTTTATATAATGCATTAATAGCACCTTAAATAATACTTTTCATTTTATACGCATGTAGAAAAGTACAGTGCTTTAACTTGTGTTATAAGTAGCAAAAAAAGATGAAGTTGGCTTCATTCATATTATGATTGTCGTGTAACTTTTGAGTAACAGTTTAACTATAATAGCAGTCGATGGCCAAGAAACTCTCCGATCAGTGAGTCACACACACTTGTAGGAATGGACACTGCAACTGTACCAGGCACGCACACACACACAAACACACACACACACACTTTGACTGATAGTTGTCACACAGAGGTTCAAACACAGACACGCAAAGCTTTACTACCTACATGACATGCTGAAGAAGAGGAACCGGCTGTAGCAGACACAGAGGCACTGACAGACCCACTCCCCGCTGACCATCTCTCGCCTTCAGCTACTTTCCCTCCACCTCCTCTTCCTCACCCTCCATCACATCCCTCTCTCTCTCCTCACCTGCGTTTCTCCCCTCCTCCACCCAGCCACTGTATCATCTGTCATCTTCTTGTAATCCACACCTCCCGGCAGAGGCAGAGGCAGCAGCAGCAGCGCAGCGAGCGGCTCTGGTTAATGTTTCAAAAGGTCGTGTTTGTCTGTAGGCTGTGCGGCCTAATGCAACGCACTCACGCGCACATACTGCAGCGAGCTCATCCTAATGTATCCCTGTTTTAGACTGAGCATCCCACATGTAGATTTTATGATGAATTTAAAATGAGCAGTCAACCACTCTTCCCAGGTTCAAGAATGAAATTTAACCTGCTGTGAAGAATTATGATCGAAAGCTCCAGAACTGCAACCTTGTGGTGACATTTGTGACAACTCCCAAAATCAATCTCAATTTATAAATTGTTTATTTCAATGACTCAATCAAACGTCAGGCTCTGACCTCCTTGCCACTAGAGGGTGTAGGCACACATGCTTAGAGAGCGAGTCACATTCTGATCTTTGCTTTACAAGGTGTTAAAGTGTCTTATGTCATCAACTGGAGCACAAGTTAAATTTGTTGCATTGTGGGAGAGTGAATATAGGAAACAACACACCCACCATCTCTCATTCACCTACCCATGCATGCACCTGGAAGCTGCTATTCAGGCAAAGTGTGCGTGATAGTGCTGTGATAATGTTTCCTTCCATGCAGCTCAGGCCACGGTTGTATTTTGGCAAGCTGGTGACATTGAGGCGTTTAGTCTATGTGTGTGTCAAGTGTGTGTATCCCTCTCTTGTCTGTTTGTGCACTTGTGTTTGGCTGATGTCACTCGAGCCTCTTTGTTCCCCGTCCCCGTGTTGTTAGACAGATGAAAAGATCTGCTCTCTAGCACAGCACCCAGGGGAGATCGTCTCAATGACTCACTCTAATTAAGAGGCTTGAGGGGACGGCAGGGGGAGACACACACACACACACATACACACACACTGCTGGAGTTATGACAGGCAAGCAGAGTCTCTAATTCTCTCACTCTCCAGTTCATATTCAGTGTCTTCCCATTTTAAACACACGTATGCAAACACACATATATACACACAGAGCTCAACACTGCCACACATCCATTATTAACACAACCTGTCTTTTTCTGCAACGACATGTCAAAAGTCGACAAAAGACTGCAGCTATTCTTAGACGTGATTGGCTGCAGCAGTGCTCCCTTATCTATTTTTAATAACCCTCTGACGACATATGTCACAGTGGAAAGGCTTCGCTGACGCTCTGTGGGTGAGATTCTGTACTCGTTTAGGATTTGCTGAGGACGCTGTGTCATGACTTATATCCCCTAGTGTCCAGTAGAGGGGACTAGGTGTCAAAATGAAGCTGATCTATATTCATACTCCGATCTGATCTGATACTCAAAGACAACAGAGAGGTCCCAGGAAATGAAGGGAAGAGAGAGAAGAGGGATGAAAAAGCAACAAAGATTCTCAACAAATGAACTTTTCATTCAAACTACAGGATCCTATTCAGATTTGACGACGATTTAAGCTTTCAAATAATCTCAATAACTAATAATAAACCTCATTTATATAGAACCTTTTAAAACATCGTTACAAGGCGCTTTAAAGCGGCTGTGGCTCAGGTGGTGGAGTGGGTCGTCCACTAACCAAAAGATCAGTGGTTCAATCCCTGTCTCCCCCATACCCAAGAGTCTTTAGGCAAGATACTGGACCTCAAACCTGACAGCTGTGCCAGCAGTGTGTGAGTGATGTGCGATGCTGCACATTGATGCATTGTGGGAATCTGTGTGTGAATGGGTGAAAAAACTGTACTGTAAAGTGCTTTGAGAGGTTATCAGGACTAGGAAAGTGCTATATAAATAAAGACCATTTAATAATTCAAATTTGAAGGCAAACAATAGGAAACAGTTAAAAGCAATTTGAGGTTCACACAGCAATAGAGAACAAATTGCAGATGAGAAAAGAGTAAAAACTAGATAATATTTAAAAGATAAAATGAAATAAATATTTAAATTAGTCAGTAAGATGAATGTGGAGGAAACCCACCTAGAAAAATAACAAATTTCATGTTCAAAATCATTCTACTTGTCACATGATCCTCATCGTCAAGAGCTCTATAGAATTTTTGTTTTAATCCTGAAGCACCCGGACACCACAACAAAATCTGTCCATGCTTTGCTGCAGTGTTTCTATAATGAAGTTATATAAGACATCATGTCTAAATTGGGCTTTAGCTGGCAGATCATGTACCTATTCCACTGATTTCAGTTTCAGTTTCAGTGCCACACACATTATTTCTTATTCTCCATTCTTTATGGTCTGAGAAAAAATACGTCATCAGAGTAGAATCATTCAAAATGCAATATATCTATGTCATCAAGGCTTGAGGGAGGGAGGAAATTGTTACTGCTACACTGTGAGACAAGACGTGTGACCAGGGGCCTAATGCATTCAAAGATTTAAATGCATTATGGATCATATTAATATTTGGCTTCATTTATAAACCACCGCATAATCTGCCATCTCTTACAGTAATTTGACAAGTTGCTATTTCAGAGAAAGTGTTCTAGTTTTCACACAAACCAGGTCTGCTGTCTGAAATAGGACTTTTATAAGAGTGAGGACAAACACTTCATCTGCTGACAAGCTGTGTGTCGTGTGCCATGTTTAGTGACTTGAGTTTAGACTGCAAATCATAGCTGTGAGCTGCTCTGTTCCTCTAGAACAGGGGTAAGATGGAGCCAAGGCTAGGGTCTTTAATGGTTAATAATGAGTGTGTGTGTGTGTGTGTGTGTGTGTGTGTGTGTGTGCGCGCACCTCCTAAAATAAGGAAATTGTCCATAATAGGCTTCCTGAGCATTTTTCCATATGTACTCATTTTAAATTGGTGTGTGTGTGTCTGTGTGTGTGCGATGCCCTGAGGGAACACTCACCTCCATCCTGAGCACTGAGGACGTTGAGGGCAAAGAGCATGGCGTTGGAGAAGGTGGTGGCCTCCTCTTTGCTGGCGAAATTGAGGCCGTAGACCTGTCGGGCATCGCGCCACTGGTGGAAGGTCGGGGTGGCCTGGTTGTACTTGAGCCCCTTAACTATGGAGTAGTTGATTACCACCTGAGGGAGAGGAAGGGGGGGGGCAGATGAGAGGAAGAGCTGCAGTTAGTTTCGTAAAGGAAAAATGCAAACAGATTTATCACAGTGGGGAGTGGATGATTTGTCTGAAGTCGCACTGTAAGGATATAAAACAAAGCAATTTTACACCAACATCCAAAGATGTGGATTTATCACCTGTCACAGGTTTTATGTGTCTTAAATCCTGAGTTATAATATGTAAGGGCCTTCAGGGGCTCCAGGGGGTCCCTGGCAAAAAGGGAAATAATATTTTTACAATTATTTCCTCCATAAATAACACACTGAGATAATGTGAGACTATTTTGGTCCTGATTTCATGCACTTCCTGAAATAAAACCAAAAATCTTTTCAAATGGAGGTTTGCATCAGTTACAGGGTCCTTGAGATGCAAACGTTTCCATGTGGAATTCTGTTATTTTGAAGAATCCAATATCAATTCTCTCAAAATGTATGTTAATTAGATTTTACCTTTGTATGTTTTTTAATATTTTTAATTATCTTTATAGTTGTTATTGTGTCTGTGTCTGAACTACGTGTGTTATCACTCCACACATAGACACACACATGTCAGAGCTGAGAGCTAATGAGACACTGCTTTTAGAGACTGACAGACGGGAGGCAAATTCCAGTCAAGTCACAGCGGAGAGGGATTAGAGCTACTAAATACCTTTAATGAAACACCAGGGCTAACTCACACACACACACCCACACCCACACACACTATTTTCTCCTATTAAACGTCCATTCAGTGATGACAACTGCAGTATTATTTTTATGCACGTCACTTACACACAATCAGGATCTAAAACAGCCTGAATATTGTGTGTGTTATAATCATCCTGCACAACAATGAACCCTCTCTCTCTCTCTCTCTTTCTCTCTCTCTCTCTCTCTCGTTCTCTCTCTCCAGTGAATCAAACTAGTAACACTCGTCACTTTCCTCACACGACAGCACGTGTGTCACGACCAGTTACCTGCTGGTCCTGCAGCTTGACGCCCACCACTCTGAACTGTGTTGTTGGCAGTGTTGTGGTAGATGTTGATGCGGCTGAATCCCTGCTGTCCAGGCTTTATGGGCACCCACTTCTTACTGGTGTCATCGTAGACCATGACAGAGGCCCGCGCCTGGCAGATACTCTGCTCACTGTGAATGAAAGAAGCACAGAGAAGAGAGAAAGTTAATTATAGACAGACTGTGTGAAACAGCAGATTTAAGGGAAGCCCACTCCTGGTTATTCTCATAGTGTCAGACACCATCAATTTATAACAGACAGTTTCCCAAAAGACAAATAAAGTAAACCAGGCAACATCATTCTCTGATTAATATTAATGATCATTTTCATTTAACAGTAATTATATTTGTCTGAGGAAGTAAATGAGACAATTACAGTGAACAGGGCAACAACTCAGTCGTCTAATCCTGGGTTGCACTAATAGTGTAATCCCAATGTAATCAAGTGCTTGCCCAGCATCTGTTGGTGTTAATGAGAGGCGATCATAATGTGTGTGTGTGTGTGTTTGTGTGTTTCCGCCAGTGTTGGGTCTGGGTCTGCCTGCTTGTCCATCTGACTGTGTAATCATAGGTCACTGAGGCTGCAACTCTCTCACTTTCCCTCACTGAAACACACAAACACGCAGACACAGTTTTGTGTACTTTACCATGTGTTTTACAGACATAAGGGGCTATGCAGACTCTCTGCAGAGTTAAGGGGCAAATAGAAAACCAAGGTGCAAGTATATGAGGGATGAGGAGGACACACACAGGGGAGGAAGAGCGAAAATAAATAAATAAAAGAATTGACTTGCAAATGAGATTAACAAGACGAGTCCCATCTGTGTCTTTGCCTCTTTGCCAAGCTAAAAATGAGTGGATCAAACCCTGGGGCCAAGCAAAAGAGCTGCGTCAGGGAGGGAGAGGAAAAAGACAGAGGGGGGGGGGACTCTGGGCTTTTAGATGCAGCACAGGGTGCAGGGAGAAGGCAGAGCATCATACTTGAGGATAAAGATGATATTTGAGGGATTCTGCAGAGGCAATAGTTAGAGATTTATGGAAATATGCTTGTTTGCCTTCTTTATGCGACCGACAAAAGGCTGTTCTTCAATTTCCTAAGCAACACAGGATCACCTATCCCAGGATTCATTGCATCCTGGTGAAGAAGCTTACGAGCTAGTAATGCGGGTGGCTGGGCTGCAGTGAGTGCAACTGCTTAAAGTAGCCAGCAATGCAATGGGAAGTGCTGGACAAGCTGGCGACACAAATGAAAGTTCCCTGAAGACCAATGTGTCTCATTCGGCTCGGCCTTCGCAAACCACTCGAGTACGGAGGCTAACTCCTTGCAATAAAGTGAAAATGCCAATTTACGGAAAGCGTGTCTGTCTTGTCACACATAGTATCCGATAGCAACACGTTTATCCTTTCTGAAGATAATGAAGAGAAACACCAGGCTGACATTAGGATCAAATAAATAACGCCAGCTTGACTGTGAAAGCAGCAGGAAGCTGCTGGAACTTGTAAAACCAGGTTTCAAAATAACACAACAAAGACAAAGAAAAGCTCCACATATCACCCTGCTGCATGCATATTAAGCCAAGAGGTATAAATAACTTTCTCTCAGCCACGTTATCTTACGTTAGTTGCTTTGATGTGCACACACTTGAAATCAACTCGAGAAGCGGAAGGGCAACTGTGTGTTTAATTTATTTTCTTTAACTTGTCGACGCTGTTAATTTTTAAAAAGCAGTTCTTGGCAACCAGCTGAAAATGGCATCAAGGGCCCAGAAGCATGAATAAATGAGGTTCTTGTGCTAAAAGAGATGTGAGCAGGAGGGGGGGGAAAGGAGGATACAGGGAGAAGGAGATGGAGGAGAGGAGGGGAGAGAGAGAGAGAGAGAGAGAGAGAGAGAGAGAGAGAGAGAGAGAGAGAGAGAGAGAGAGAGGAGCTGAGGCAACAAGAAAACAAAAAGTTTCTCTGACTGACAGTTGTAGGATGCACAAAAAATACACACTCATACATGCACATATACACAACAGTAGTGTAGATCGCTCCAAGCCACACCCGTTAAAAAATTAACAATCCCTCTGCCGTGCATGAATAAATCAGCTGCTTCTGGATTTACCTTGACAGCACACACTCATGCAGACACATATGCAAGAGCAGGATGCAGACACACACTTTGAATCCATCATCCTCGGTCTGCACACGACCAGCTGCTGCTACGGTAAATTCGAGCTGACAGAAATCTCGGGGAGCGGCTCAGCAATACTCTCCTCCGGGTCACCTCTGCAGAAACGGTCCAATCACAGAGCAGGATGATTGATGCAGGGCAATCGTGTACAAGAGTAAAAAAGGCGCTCGCTCACCATTAAAGCTCAGCCTGTCCTGTTCCGAGTGGACTCTCAAACTGTTCAGTCCAGGATCAAATATAATCTCACTTCTTTGAACAACACAACATAACCTTGACAGTGCAGACAATGATGGCTACACTCACAACACAAACAGTGAATGCAGCAGGATGCCCAGAGAAATGCATGGTGGGATTGTGCAAACAATGGCTGCAGCTCCTCTCCCGGACTTTGATATTCAGCTTTGCAACTGAATCTGAACAGAACAGAAAAGTTTCACTCTGTGACTACTCGTCTCAAACAACACACGCACCATTTAAATGCTACTAGGGGTCTTACAATCTAAACAATAATAAAAGACATTGTTTGATGACGTCGTGAAGCAGTGTGGGATCATGGTAATGTAATGTTTTACTTATTCACGTAACCTTTATTCACGTTATGCAGCAAGCGACAGTTAATAGTCGCGATCCATTACGAGTGACTGATACAAACAGTGAAGGTAAAGATCAGCCAACTGGCTAACTGGCTAGAAGTGTGTTTTTCCTTTTTCATATGTCATTTGTCCTGGAATTTCTAGCAGAAATGGGCAAAGGAGCGAGTTAAGCAGATATGACGCAGTTAAAAGGCGACCAAAATGAAACATCCCATTACCTTGAATAAAATCAGGGATTTCTCTGGGTTTGATTTTGTTGGAATCATTTTGTATAATTTAAGTACACAAGTCAATAGATTATATACCATAAATCTGGGCCTAGTCATTTTTAGACACTTTAATGAAGAATTGTTGCATTTTATATCTTTAGAGAAAGTACAAAATTAAAGATGAGAACTCCAGTGTCTTGTACAGACGGTTTTCGAGCTTAAAATACTTAAATTAACATCATCAAATTTAAAGAAATGGGTTTTACGTTTGCTTTTCAGCATGAGACAAGTTAAGTTAATAGGTTACTGTGTCCAGGGTCAGACTAATGAGGGTTGGTAATGATAAACATATGAATTATTCATCCACTCTGTGGGATGTTTGCATGGTTGAAAATTATTTTGTTAAAATGCGTTTTTATCTCATTGCTCATCTCAAAATGCACAAGACCAAGAAACACACACTGTTAACACACAGCAAACTCATTAAGTTGTTCTTTAGGTTGTTTCGGGGTTAATAAGATGCTGTTTTCCTCTCTCTCTCTCACAAAATAAGACAAATTTCTTTCCCCACATTTCAAAGTCTGCATCGCACAGGTCAGATGGAAGCATATCAAAAAGCCTCTCACACTTCCGTCATCTCTCATGAGTCTGCTCACACCTGGAGCAGTCACATTCATTCACTTCTAACTAGCAGTTCTCGTCTCTATTTCTGGTGCCAAACTTCCTGCCTCCTTGCACTAAATTTACTCTTCTCGCTTCGCTCCTCTGATCCGAGATGAACGGCACAACCGCGAGTTGTCATAGGAGAGGGATGCGCTTTCCCACTCACAAGGGGAGTACATTTAGAAAAAAGAAATCCACGTACACACTCAGAGGAAAGAGAAATACACACATGACAAAGCCCTGAAGCATGAAACGTAATTAGCACTTTGATCCTCTCCTCTGCTGCCGAACTGCCAAAAACAGACAGAGGTGGAGTTTAAATTTAGTACAATAAGTGCTTGGTAATGGAGACTGCAGCTGAAAATTCTCACGCATTTCCACTTTAATGCTCTTGTGTCAATTGGTTTTCTGTCTGGGAAACATGAAGTACTCATCTATTAAGAATGTAATTGAAAACATGAGCGGATCATTGACTTTGCAACAGTTTCTATGAATCAGCACCAGCCACAAGGCAAGTCAGTTAATATCAGTCGCTCTGAGTCACTTATGAGCCTTCGCTGAGTGAACATTACAAAGGAAATGTTGTCATGTATGTTTGTGCCGGTTCCTCTGTGTGCGAACACACTGCCTGTCAGTGTGCCTACTGCGTTTTCATGTGTCAGTCCTGGCTTGTCTCTTACACTAATCTGTGCTGTCAGCTGGCCTTGTATATGTCTCGGCCTGTGTCCACGCAGAAGGCAGGCTGCAGCTCCACCACCCTGCAGACATCACAACATCAAAGCTATTGTGCTGCTCCACTTTCTGGGGCCTCGCAGCTCAAGGCGGCGGTGCGCTAACAACAAAGAAGAAGACTCTGCCCGAAATAGACACACACATGCATTGCTGCATGCAAATTTGGGTACATTCACAGTATAGATTCATCCAGTTTGGGTGAATGAAGAATGCATCCGTAACCCAAACATATGCCCCAGGGTCAAAATTAATTAGCCTAAAAGTCGGCCATTGGACAAAATGGTATTCAACGAGGCAACATAGCTGATTACATGATCACATGTCTATTGTTGCTGTGTGTAGCATGTGCATTCGCCTTTTACCTGCAAGCCTGGAAGTCACATCTTTGTGTCTGCAAAAATGTTGTATCTGCATAAGGCAACACACTTGGTGCCTGTGAATCTTTTGACAATGTGAAACACAGACGTTGTGTGAGTGAGGCTGCAGTGTTTCACCTTTTGTCTCTGGGCTATCATGTTGATCAAACAGAAACACAAACGGGAGATTTTACTGTCCACGCAAATAGAAATATGTCTTAGGCTTGACAGCGCTGACGTAAGAAGCCTAATTGCGGAATTATGAACTTCCAAAAAGAAATGTTTTGTTGCCTTTGGATTTCTATAGCAAATCCCAAAAGAAAGCTTATAAAAGTAATTAGAATAATGGGAAAATCCTCTACAATTGTTTTGATAGGAACCCAAGCTAGCATAAACCGATGTTTGGGGACCAAACCAGCAGAAAACTTGCAAGCTCAGCATCAAAGCTGTCTCCAGCTGCAAAAAGCAACACCAATGTTAACTCTTGCTTCTATCTCTATCAGTTCTTTGCTTCAAACGTGTTTAGCATGCTACCCAGCTAGCCCCGACAAGGTTGGTCAACTTGTCGCTTGCCCATTGCAGGTCACTGTAGTGCTCAGTCTGCCTTGAAGAAGTAATGCTGCTCAGAAGACACATTATAACCTCTTGCATAGTGAATGATACACTGGGGGGAGTTCTTGAACTGACCTTAACCACAACTCACACCTATAGCACATTTAAATACTCCTTAACATGTAATAGACAAAGAAGTGAGTTCTGATCAAACAACATGATTCATAGCTGCAATGATTTAAGGATCAAACAAAGATTCAATCAGAAAGAAACTAAATATTAAGGACATCAAAATGTTTATTTTATGTGAATGCAAGCAACTAAACTGGCGAGCAATATTATCTCTAAATGGAACATTTCCAGTGGGCAGCAGTGACTGTCATAAGGAGATCAAAATTTCCTGAACTGATTTGATGGATTAATGTGACCAGTGATGCTGCTGAATCCAGAACAAGAGGTTAATACAAACCTCCTGATGTCACCGCACCACCAACACAGAGGGATAGACAAGAAACATGGAAATCACAGCAACACAGAGCTGTAGTTCACTCGCAGTTCTGTCAGAAGTGACAAGGCATCAGGAAGAATATACTGTAATGATATGGAGCTTCTTTTCCTGTCTTTCCTCAAGACCACGCTCTTGAGGAAAGATGTTAGAAACATATTCAATTCAATTTTAAGAACCAAATCATATTAGGTTCAAGACCTTAAAAATTGTAGAGAAACCCAACAGTTCCCACAATGATCAAGCACTTTGGTGAAAAAAGAGATAAAGAAGGATGCCAGGCTATATATATGTAGAAAATATAGATAAATCAGTCAGGTTCTAATATATATGTTTATTGTAACTGTTCAGGCATTATTCAGGATCATTTCCAATCCCTTATCAGATATTAATTAGCTTGTCAGAAATAAAGTGTGTGTCTGTGTCTGTGTGAGTTGAAAGGGTGAGAGTTACATCCATGGTGAAGAAATTGGTTCACACACAAACTTTTGCTTCATTTGCAAACCAAATATCGGATTCTCCTCAGAGATTTGTTGCTTCTCATTTGCATAGATAACAGTCCCGTTCTCTTAGCCTCAATACAGACACTGCACAACAGCGGCGACCTTGAGACAACACCATCAAATCCATTACTAACTACACTAACAGGCCCAACTGTCCTGTCTGCAGAGCACAAGTCTCAGTCATTCATACTCAGCCCTCATGTCACATTCACCAGTTTTTATATGTTGGTCCCTTCAGGCCAATGACGAGCCAGAAAATGACTATAAGATTTGACAACACTCAGCCCATTTGTCCATCACTGTTGCCGATTCACTGTTTACATAGAGGTAGCAGGGATATAACCAGTAGAAATGTAAGAAGAGAAGTGTGCATGGATCACAGAAAGTCTCTTTGTATCCCGCAGCCAGCTGCATGGAGAGAACAGCCAAATCCCGAGAGTGAGCTGGCAGAACAATTCACCACAAACTGTTTTTGTCTAACTCCTTTACAAAATGCTCTCTGTTTTCCTAGACGGGAGAAAAATTATGGAGAATCTTCAGCCTACAAACTGGCCAAAAATGATGCACAATGAAACGTCTTGTATATGCGCGCAGCAGTGTGTGTATGTGTGTGTGTGGATTTCTGCAAGTGAAAGCCTCATCTGCATGAAACATCAATGCTGCATGAATCAGAAAGAACAGCTGACAGCTTAAACATTTATAAGCATGCTGGGTTAAAGCTACATTAGCAATGAGCCTCGGCTAAACCACAGCTTTTAATAGGAAATGGGATAAAAATGAGCTAAATCTCCACTGTAACAGAGCCACAGGGGTCAGCTGACATAATGAGGAGCCACTTTGGTTAAATGGCTTTATTTTACTTTAGGAAACATGCACGAGAAAGAGTAAGTCCCAGTTGCTGCCGCAGCTTCTGTGAAGCAGGAGCTTGTCGGATGTCGGCCGTGTTTGCTCTGCAAAAAATTACACGATGCTTGTTCCCCTCAAACTTTGTAAAAGGATCAAAAGGTTTCGACATGCAAACGTATTCTCTGTGAATGAAAACCTCGACAACGCTGAGACTCCACTGGAAGCTGCAGCACTCAATTCACCAGGCTTTTAACAGTTTTTGAAGAAAACACAATAAAGTATCGCATTTCCTAATATGTTAAAAATGTTTTTCATCATTCTACAATTCCATACATTTCAAAGTAATTCAATTTGAAGGTGAAGACATGTTTTAAGGTGGTCAGGCAAGTAGTACTGGTAACTATGGCTGTCAGTGTAAGTCAGCAGGAAATCGATGTAAGTAAAAGCAATGTCCTCTGAAATCGTGCAGACACAACTGTGACTGTGACTGTGTGTGTGTGTGTGTGTGTGTGTGTGTGTGTGTGTGTGTGTGTGTGTGTGCATGTTTCTATCCCGTGGTATAAATCACTGTGAGTACAGAGTGGGAGCATGTTTATGCACATATCTGTGAAGAATGGTCTGGAAGAAGGTAAACTCTCAGGGTGGCTTGCAGTCTAGTTACATAAGCAGCTTCTTGCGTATTTGAGGTTCTGGTGGTGAAGGGGGGGACATGGAAAAAAAATGGAGTGGGAGACTAAAAAGACTCAGAAGAGAGAAAAACAGCCCTGCACTGACAGAAGGCTTTTAAACAGCCTGCCTGCCGGCTCTAATACAAACACAGTTATAAAACAACCCAAACTGCTCAACTTGCGAAGGAAACGTCTAAAAATAACTAACTTTGGCTAAATGAGGTTATAAGTTTAATATGTGTGGAGACACTGCAGTCACTCCATGTGTGTTTCTGCAAATGTTCGAGTTATGAACAGAGGATTTTGTGACTCAACGAAGAAGATGTTTCATGGGAAAGCTTAACTGTGACTCAGTAATAGTGTTATTGTGAAATATGACACTGCATATTAGAGCCAGAATAGAACAGCGTTTTTTAAACTTTAAATCATGTCTCTCTGGCCCAATTTCTGCAGACTGTTGTGCAAGTTAATCAAACTCGAGTCAAATTGTGCGATGCTTTAGACCAGTGGCACATAAGGACATAAGAACTGGGAAAAAAACATGTTAAGAGTCTGAGATTGAGAGTTATGTTAGTAGTTAGTATTGAATGTCTCTATAGAGAATGATTTATAAGGAATCTAGAGACCCCAGAATTTTCATCTAGTGCCACTATGCAGTCAAACTTTAAATCTGTAAAGTACTTTGGTTTATGAGGAAATACAAACAGGTATAATGACAGAGACCAGTTCGCCAGTATTAGGGCGACTCAAATGGGGCGGAAAAAATCAGATAATTTGAGAATAAGGTTATATTATTATGAGAATAATGTTAATTTTAGGCTATGTTATTTTAGAGGGAGAATATCAGAAGATCAACCTTTTGCCTACAACAAGGAATCTGAAGCATCCTGATAAGTTGGTAACCAATATAAAGATTGGTAACCAAGATTTTGGATCCAGAAGGAACTCAGAGTTATCCTTGCTGTTTTTTTCTTAAAAAAAACGTTTATAATCATATTCTCGCTCCTTTATGACATTCTTCTCAATTCTGACTATATTCTCATAATCTTACAACCTTTTGCTCTTAATTTTATGACATTATTCTCAAAATCTCATCAATATGGCCCCAATACTCTCTTAAAGTTGTAAAATTCAAGTTGAAGAGATTAAGTTTGTGTGCATTTTGCCTTCCTCACTGGTTAATTTCACTGCTTGTTAGAAGCACGGGGATATAAATAGTTCAATAGGTGCAAATTCACGTATTCTTTTCAATGATGATGAATTGTTTTGGTTTGGGTTTTCTTCAGCACCAAAGCTTGTCAATTTTAGGCAATTTATACTGAAATCACAGAGCTTCATTCAAGCACCTCCCAGCTAATCCACCATTCAAAGACAGAGTTGGAAGGTTCATCCATTTATAAACCCACTGTATTCTAACCCAGCATTACAAATCAAGACTTTTGCAGTTCATATTTATTTGATACAATATTAATCTCTGTATTTATTTTTGATGCTGTACACTTTGTGAAATCTGTCACAAGAATAATTCAAAACCATGCAAATCAAACGTGCCTGAGCATGTGTGTGTGTGTGTGTGTGTGTGTGTGTGTGTGTGTGTGTGTGTGTGTGTGTGTGTGTGTGTGTGTGTGTGTGTGTGTGTGTGTGTGTGCTTGCACTTCAGTGTACTCAACTTTTGTGTATTTGAAAGTATGCCAGAGCCTGGAGACCCTGCAGAGAAGGTGCATAGACACACACACACGCTTCTAGACTCTGCTGAGACCACGCAAGAGCACGCTAATCTGTTGGCATGACAACTGGAGTGGAATATTCGCTTGGCCTAGAAAATATGGCTGTGAAGAAAAGATGAATGAGCAGTGAATGAGAAATAAATAAAAAAAACAGTAGCATAAGTCTTCAGACAGTCTGTTCCTTAATTACAGACTCCACTGTCTCTGCAATAACACCACACAATATCCTGTCTCATCCTCTGACATCAAAACACTGTCTCACCAGGCTGCAACCGTGCATTAACACGGGCTTACGCATCCATATGAGAGCGTGAGAGTCAGTGTATGTGCTGCTATGAGATGCTGCATGAGTTCTAACCTCTCCATTCGCCTTGAAGGCAGACACTGAAGATCCTGCAGACCGTGAAGCATATTCATAACTATTTGCTATGTCTACTGTTGGTTTGCTTCAGGGGGTTTGTTGTTCTTTTTTCAAAACCAATTATAAAGCCTTGACGTTGCAGGTCAGAAACCTCATTTTGGTGTCTTACGACACATCTGGATTCAGGGTTTAATTCCAGCTGAAAGCCAGCGAAGTGAGTGCGAGGGTTGAGGTGTCTGTTACTGCTGCTCCGCATGACGGCATAAAGCATTTAAGAGTTTCCTCAACTCCGAGCGCTAATGCAGTGACTGAAAAAGCAGCACAGCGGTGGGGGGACCTCGCTGCGTGGGGAGAGCTGGATCAAAAGGTTGAGATGAGGGAGGCGCTCTCCACTTTTGTGTTTGGCTAATACCTGCCTGCACTATAGAGCTCAACAGCGTGGTTCCAGAAGTAAAAATCCCATTCATATTTTGAATAGAGATTCTGATTGACAGCCATGATATTGTAGACTTACCACAAGCTACAGGATTGTGAAACAATGTTGAATGCTATTGTAGAGGCCACAAGATTGAATGATATCAACTGTGTTTGAAGAAAAATGTGTTTTCTTCGCAAGGTCAAAGAGAAATACTCCATTACCCACAATCCTCAGGTGCAATAGCAACGCCTCTGATTGGTGGACCTCGCTGTTGACCTTGAAATGTTTACCACAAGTGTTAAATCCTGTCGGCTACAATCAGATCACTGGACAAATTTAGAAGTAATTGAAATTATCTTTACAAAAAAATCTCGAGCACTGGTTTATGGGATGCTTAGTTTCTTCACTCTTAAAATAATTATGTACTGTCTTGTACCATTACCTTTTTTTTCAGTTTTCCTGAAGGATTGAAACGTCAATTGAGAAAATTAGATTGACGTCAGAACCAGAGTCATTCTAAAAGTCAAAACCTACAAAAAAATACAAAATTTAAAATTGTCACGTGAATAATAATTCTGGTGCAAAAGGTCTAGAAGAGAGTCAAGCTTACTTTGGATGGTCTAAACTCCCACCAGTTACAATGTCTTGCATCCTACTGACTTCCTCACATCACAAGGAGAAGATGACAGGCGGAACAATAGAAATGAAAGGACTGTGTGTCTGACCTCGCTTGACTTATACAACATCAGATAGACAGAAGGGAGAGTGGAAAATAACCGCGAGCCTCAGCGGCGGAGGATTTAGACTTTGGATGGTCCTTTATGTCTCTGCAAAGACGGCACACTAATCCTCTGACATAACGGAAGAGACAAAACAGGGTCAATAGATCCCTGATGAGTTGACTGCAGCCTTAAACAAACTAATTAATCTGCTTTAAATCCAGGACTCACAGCTGAGATTTGATAAGGTGCATGCAGATGAGATCGGAATTGTGCAAGAACATGAAGAGCACCTTACAGGAAGAATCAGACGTTTGACATTTGACTTCTACATGTATGACATCTCTTTTTCATCCTGAGATATTTGTATTCATTTTTTTTTGGGGGGGGGGGTCAGTTTTGCGTCCCTCACCTTTTAAGAATGTCATTAACATGCAAAACTCATGCAAAATATTTTCCAGATATTTTACCTGGGGGGCTTGCTGGATAAGTTCAGGAAAATGTTGGGAGTAACTGACTTGGACGTTTGCGTTCTCACATCCAAGTTCAGTGCATGTCTGAAAGCAGCTTTGGTGAACTTGACAGGTGCTGGTGGGTGGATTGTTTGAGCTGTTTACCCATGTTTCCAGTTTTAATGCAAAGCTAAGTTAAGCTAACCTGCTGTTGGCTCCGGGCTACATATTTCCTTTGGCCAAGAAACCTCTTATTCCACTAAATGTTGAACTATTCCTGTTCTCTCCCATGTGTGGCATGACAGGCTTCAAGTCCACCATGGAGCCAGACATTCCTGTCTACTTTGCTCGGCTTAATGAGCGTTAGCTGGAATGTTTAATACCAAGTCTAGTGCCTCGGGCCGTCCTTGTCTACCTCCGACTGAAGCTGAGCATGACTGTAAACATATTAGAGGAATCAAATTTTGTGGACTTCCACTGGTGAATGTGTGTCTGTGTATATGGGAGGTCAGTCGTTCTCCCAGCAAGCCTACGCACGAGCCTCCATATCAAAAAGGTCGAGCAGAGATGTTCGGACCCCATGCTGAGCGGAAGCGAGCACATTAAAAAGAAGGCGGGAGAAAAAAGATGAAACAACCAAGGGACAATGAGAGAAACTGAAGACAGAGGAGAAAAAGATAACAGATGACAGAAACAGAAATATATATCAAAAAGGCGGAGAGACACAGAAGATATGGGCGGCTTTAAAAAATGTATGTGTCTCCATTTGGCAGAGGGAAAAATATTTCCCAGCAGAGAGACGACTTTAGGTGAGAACATAGCTGGAGCATTAACACCCAGATAGCCTGAAAAGAAAACACTTCCCCGTCCCTGGAAGACGAAAGTGGAGGAAAAGGAAGCAGTGGAGATGCCCCAAGGCTGAGCTCTCTCTGCCCCATGATGCCATTTAACTGCTGCTACTTACTGTGCAGCCTCACACACAAACACACACACACACACACGCGCACACACACACACACACACACACACACACACACACACACACACACACACACACACACACACACACACACACACACACAGCCAGCGCAGACGTGTTTACATGTGCTCCATTTTACAGTTGAGCGTTGAGCTGAAGGCCATTAGGTTAAGTGCTCTCGGTGCAGACCTGACCGTCTGCATAGAACACACAACCACTCGCACGCATCTGTAATTGGCAGACTCGTCCTCCTTTAAAAACAGACACAGCGCTGCAGTGCACATGTGGTGGTGTACTGTTCCTATCTGTGCCACAAATCATCAGTCAGTGGATTCAATGACCCAGAATATTTCACAAATTTCCAGCAGTGCTTTTCCCATGTTTGACATGTGTGCGCGGTGGCCACCGTCTTTAATCTGTCAGACCACGCTCGGCTCAGGGAATAACGCAGACATTTGGTCTCCTCTGTGAATCCTGAAAAACACAGAGCCCTTTCCATCAACCCAAGGCCTAATCCTCAAGCAATAACTTGCATTACAGCAGCTCTTGGATTTAAGTCAGAGGCTTTCAAGGTGAATGAAGGGAGTGAAATCCTGTTTTATTTCAGACAGAAAGGGGGGGTCAGAAAATCCATATATATCTTGATTTAATCAGACAGGGTAAACTTTTGGACAAAAGCAACCATCCTCACATTCACACCTCATCTTTACTGATGGGTTCGGTTAGGTTGGTTCGACCGGGGTCTTTCTGTGTAGAGCTTGTATCTCCTCCTCGTGTAAATGTAGGCTTTCTCCGGCAGAGGTTAGGCTAACAGGAAATTTACCATAGGTGTGAATGTGTGTGTTAATGGTTGTTTTTGTCTATATGTGGACCCTGCGATACGCTGGCGACCCGTCGAGTGTGTACCTCGCCTCTCGGCCTCGCAGCTGGGATTGGCTCCAACTCCACTCGCGACCCTCAAAGGATAAGCAGTATAGATAATTCATGGATGTACGGACGGAAGGAAAGGCAGACGGATGTTAAATATACGCCATGTGTGTATAAATTACACAATTGACACACAAGTTCTCTAACTGGAGCTACCGAACAGATTTATTTTTTAACAGCATGTCGATTTTATTAGTAGAGGAATAATCAGAAGAACAGAAGAAGATGGTAGCCGTCTTTTCCCAGCATATATTTGATAACACTGCCAGTAAATGACCTCATCTGATGATTTCATAGAACCATCGATTAGGGAAATCTCACAGCCCATAAATAACAGTCAAAGGAAACAGAAAACAAAGAGCAATATCCCGTTAAATTCTTTGCTTACGCAAATATTCACGAACCTAATCTCTAGGTAATTTAAACAATGTCACTCTACCCATTACTTTGCGTCTTAATTTACTTAAATCTAGTTAAGTTAAGTACCAGCACACAAAGAAAACCACATATCGTGGTGTGGTGAATATCACACCCGGAGAGCGGCCGGTAGTTAAAGTGTCTGACAGCTCGTTTGATGGAGAAAAATATGAAATATGTTTAAAAAGTTATATTTTTAGGTTTCACTAATGAGACACATGCCCAACAATAGGCTGCTTTGCTCCCTAACAAGCAACTGAGAACAACACAGACCATTAAAAACTGAAATTATGAGCTGGTTCAGAAACTTTTCTTATTTACAAAATTACACACATTGCAAAGAAGGTTGTGTTTGCAGCTTTAGAGGTCACTGAAGCAGAGGGTCCCCCCCACTCTCTCTGTATGTATGCATTACTGTATGTGTGCTCTCATAGATTGGCCGTTGCTGGTTGTCATGGTTATCTGGCTATACTGTGGCTACATCTACCCCGGTCACCATGGAGCCCAGCCTCTCGCTCATACCCCAGCATCCCGTGTAAAGGTTTTTCCACGCCGAGAGCCACGCCAAAACCATGTTCAATCAAATCTTCAGATTTAGTTTTTTCCACAAATCAACACAGCTCCTCTTTTCTCCTCTAATTCCACATCCATCCATCTGACTGTTTCCCTCTCACATTTAAAATCCACTCACTCTTCCTTTTGCTTAGCTTTGCTTTTCTCACCATCCCCCCTCTTTCCCCTGGTCTCTTATTCTCTCTTCCTCTCGATGCATTTCTCTCCCCTCCCTCGCTCTCCCTCTGTGTCTCTCCATTACCTCCCATCTTTCTTATTCCCTCTCACTCCAGCTCTAATAAGCCTTCCTTGTTAATAATAGGCCTATGGATATGCTGCCGTGGAGCTGTAGTCATTTCCTGTTCACATTGTGCTGAATTAACTTCAACAAAAATCTGCACGGAAATAGACACAGCAGCCTGTTTGTTTATGTTTGTGTGTGTGTGTGTATATGTGCGTGTATATGTGCGTGTGTGTGTCTGTGTGCATTGACATCTCTCTCGGCTTGTTAAAGTATGTGTTCATTGCATAAAATCAGATTTGCGAAAAATGTATATTGCTTCAGGGCCTGAATTGGGTTTCATAAAAACACTTACTTTAAACCTCTTTAATCTCTGTGAATGCACGCAGGGTTTGTGTGTGTGTGTGTCCGTGTGGGCTTCCGTTATGTGTCCCTCTTGCCTCGAAGAAGAAGAGGGGTGTGAGGTAGAGCCGGTTGAGACACTGTGTTTTGGGTCTCTGTATTTCATGACATGCAGACACATCAAACACTGATATTTGCTGATGCAGTCATTTCACTGAAAGCCTCAGAGGTAAGGCCGCAGTGGATCCAACCTGTTTAATTGTTTATTAGGCTATTAGGTTTAGGTTTATTAACCTTCTGGCCAAAGAATGAAACACTAACATTGGGTTCAGAGCTGGCATGACATGTATAGAATCGCAATAGAGTTTAAAATGTGATAAATTAAGTCAAGCCCCAGGATGACTTAAACGAAGTAGGCGTATAGTCACAGCTCTATTCCATTTTCCCCTGCTTTTGTATCACAGGTACTTAGAAAATTGGGCCCACGGTTACTTTCCCTGTGTTCTTTTCTTTCCCTTTCTTTCCCATGGTGGTGCCCTGCTGTGAATGCCTTCAGCCTCCTGTAGCGCCACCGGGGAGCCCGGCCAGGCCGTGATTGTGACACGCTGTAGCCCCATAAAGCTGCTCCAGCCCTGGAGCACCGGTCCAAACTGAAGCTGCTTAGTGGGGCACAACTCCGGCTGAGTCCCTTAAAGCTGCACTAATCAGAGCTGTTAGAGGAGGAATCGTCAAATGTATCACACAGCGGATTAGAAGGAAGTGTAGGGCTGTGGATGCAGAGATGGGTGGAAGGATGGGGATGGATACAAGGACACTCTGCAAAAATAATAATGCACGCTTCACTGAAGAGAAACGACACAAATGTTCTTGTGTGGATGTCACACAGCATCAGCTCTGACTCCTTGCATGCCTGAATGCAACAGCTACATCCTGAACAATCACATCGCCACAAGACAAAGAGCGGGGAAGCTGTTGCACTTCTGGGCATGCGTCTTTGAGAGCTGTACCACCATGACGGCAGGCGTCAGCTTGGGATGCAACGGTTCCACCCTGAGCACTTCCTGCGTTGACTGTAGAGGCGGAAACAGAGAGAGACCCAAACACAGGGAACAAAAGAGCTACAGAGGCGGCAAAAGAGCTACAGAGGCGGCAAAAGAGCTACAGAGGCGGCAAATGAGCGGGCCCCCAGATCGCAAATATAACACAACTGCAGCACTGTCGCCCCCTCTGTCCAAACTTGGCAAGCTCCTCTATGGGCCATCAATGTGCTCTGCTTTCCCCAGGAGCTTTACACTTTTCTGCACAGCGAGCTGACATATTAGCATGCAGCCCCATCCCCCTGCAAGGGCAACCAGCCGCTCACAGCAGAACTCATCATACACTGGAATGGTGTATATGCAGCAGCTGGGGAGCTGCTGGACGACCATGATGCTTTATAGCTACATCTACAGTGGATCTGTAAGGCCACTCAGCTGATAGAGACATTAATGACCCCCCCACCCCCCGGAAGCTTACCTGACTTTGAACTCAGCGAGCTGCGGCTGAGCCCCCGGTTCAGCACAGTAGATCTGGGGGAAGTAAAATCTGTGAGACTGAAGGTTGATGTCCATGGTGTCCACACACACACACACACACACAGCAGCAGACACACCGGTCAGCCCCGCTCCACGACTTCAAAAACAATGAAAAGAAATGTCTGTAACTGTTGTGTCAGTCCTGTGTCTTTTTTTGCTTCGTCTCCCTCAATTCCGTCACTGACACTTCCACTAAAGGTGAGAGTTCGGTGAGAGCATCCTTTTCCCCGAATGGTCACAGGGCTACAAAAACGCTACCGCCGGGAAGGCATCCCCCTCCTCTTTCGTCTCGTCCGTGCACAAAACATTCAATCACCTCTGCCGCCTGGCACCCAACAGACACACTAACCTATTTCCCCACTAGCAGCCACTGTACACTCAGCAGCTGGGAGCACAAGAACAAAGATGACTCCGAGTAAAAAAAACTGATGATGCCTCCTCAAGAACCAGGAGAAACAAAAAAATAAATCCAGTTTTTTTTTTTCCAGTCACTAATTCATCCTTTCGATGGTGGAGAAGCAAAATTAGCTGAAAATGGAGGAGGAATGGGAACTGTGAGGGAGAAAGAGAGGCTTAAAAATGTGAGAGTAGCCCTCAGCAGCCACATACAGAGGAGAGTGAATGGGAGATGAGAGTCCTTTGGTTTTTACGCTTCAGAGACAGAGGAGGGGGGGGAAAGAGAGAGAGAGAGAGAGATGGAGATAGAGAGAGATTCCCGGTGCTGTGAGGCGTTGCCCTCGCGCTGCCTCTCCTCTCTGTGTCTCATTGGATTACCTCCTCCCTCTCCACCCCCACCTCCTCCTCCCCACATTCTCCCCTCCCAGCTGTGACAAGAACGATGGGCCGCCAGCCCCGGAGGCTGCTGGTCCTGCCCCTCCTCCCTCCTCCTCCATCTCTCCCCCTCTCACTTCGTCATCCTCCTCCTCCTCCTCCTCTCTCTATTCTCCTCCCCTCTCCGGGTGGCGGGATTGGCTGAGGCGGGAATGCGTAAGCCCACATGGCGAGAGGGAAGAGAGGCGAGGAGGAGGAGGAGCAACAGATTTTAATTCATCTGATGGCTCCCATCTTTTCTCGCTTATGATTTGAGGTGGCATGCCAAGCTCGGGTGGAGCTCGGGATGCAACACACACACACACACACACACACACACAAACTGATGAGACAGTTCACTGGATGTTAATTAACAGAAAGGGACACAGGTGGAGAGAGAAAAGACAAAACATCCTTCTGTTGAAACTCAGTAACATGTGGCTCAATTGGCTGTAAACATAATGAATGCAAACCACACACACACAGTAATAGGAAAATGCATTTTCATGTGCACAAGCTTTGAAATTGAATTCAATAAAATCTTTGCGATGTGGGTCAGACAAACAATAAGCAGCCAAATCTGAGTGTGTAATATTCTCTTGCTGCATCCCTCTATATCCAGATGCGTGTAGATTATATGTGATATAAGTGGTGTGCGGCCATAACACTAATCTTCTTGGCTTACCAGTAACCAATAAATCCTTTGCATATTTACTGTACATCCTACGACATGCCAGTAAAATATCCCACCAGTGGTCTCTTTCTAGTACAGCTCGCCCCGCTCACATCACCCACATCTGCCCTGCTGTGTTTCGCCGGCAGGCAATTTTATTGATTGGTCTACAGCTGCAGAAGCATTGGATGACACGGTTTGCTCTGTAATCAGTGTGGACGACAGTGGACGCAGCAATTTGACAGCGATTCGGTGCAGGTTCCTCGCCTTCCGGTGGAAGTGTTTGGCCACGGATCTTCGCGCCAATAAAATGTCATCCTTGTTCATCCTCTAATATCTGTGTGGCATTAGCTCACAGATCTGTAAGACCATGGGAAAACTTGTCCACCTCGGGTTGCTACAGTCTGCTTGCACTAAGTTGCATCATGCAGCGTTTCTCAAAGGAATGAGGCGTCGTTAAAGCTTTGCAAAAATTCATGCACAGATTTAAAGAGTTGCTCAGGCAACTTCAGAGGCCTGCATGAGACACATTAAAGGTTCAGTGTGTGGGATTAAGGGACACCTAGCGGTAAGGTTGGATGTTGCAGCTTAATACCCCTCACCTCACCCTCCTCTTCCAAACATGAAGGAGAACCTGTGGCAGCCTTCAGTTGTTTAGTCGGCGCTGGTCGCTTTTTGTCTTGTTTTCTGAAAAATGACTCACAAAAGCGAAACGGACGACAGAATCTCCTGTTAAAGTGCAAAGCTTTTGCCACAAGTGATTATTTTTTGGGATTTATGAGCCACATGAACTATTTACAGGCCAGAGTGCGTCCACGGAGATTGTTCACAGGATTGTAAAATCCATATATGACACTCTTTCCCAGTTAAACTGCAGCACGCCATGGACACTTGCCTTTTCTCTGACACTCACTGACTGAGGACACTCACCAAAGCAGCACACTTTATTGTAGCTAATGCATCAACCTCTTCTCCACTTGAAAAGGCAGCGAAAGACTGCGAGCCGACACTAAACCCTCTTCAAGTCATTTATTCCTCTCGCTCAAAAGAAAGAGTCGTATTCTAGTCGTCACAATAGACAGTGTGAGATTCTCCATCTGAGCAGGACAGGAAGAAGAAAAAAAGCAGCAGACTGACAGATCAGGGGTCACAGATGGGGGGAGAGAGAGTGAGAATCGTTTTTTACAACAAACAGATGATGGAGGGGAGTCAGCGGAAGAGGATAGAGCAGACAGATGGAGGGACAGACAGACAGGTAGAGGGAGTTAAACGCCTGAGTGGGATGGAGATAAGCTGGATGGAGAGACAGCGGGGGAGAGAGAGTCCGGCGGAGGGCAAGAACGTGGGGGGAGGGAAGCAGAGGAAGGGGGAAAAAGATGGAGAGAGAAACAGGAAGGGAGAGAGGATATTCCAGCCTCCACTTTCACTGACAGTGCACCCATCCCCCAGCACTTCCTGTGTGTGCGGCAGGTTAGACCTCAGCAGCAGCATGTGTTATAATCCTCAGACTCACACCTCTGTGCACACCAACTAAAGCTTTTACACAGCGCACATTTCCACCAATCACAGCAGGACAGGTCCAGGTGTTTGTGTTCCTGATGACGTCCAGTAATTAATTTCATTATTAAGATTAACTGCTGTACTGTGTGTGTCTGTGTGTGTGTGTGTGTGTGTGTGTGTGTGTGTGTGTGTGTGTGTGTGTGTGTGTGTGTGTGTGTGTGTGTGTGTATTTCTACAGTTGTGAGTAGGGTTTGGTTACATTTTGGATTTTACGGTACCGGCGCCTAAACGGTGCCACAACCAATACTTTCCCAAAAAACATAATTTTAAGTATAAAACTTCACTTAAATATTCAAATACAAATAAGTACCTTAAGTCAATGAGTGTCCTCAAAACTACAGAAAGACAAGAATGTGTGAGAGATGCTGTGAGGCAGGGGGCACAAGATAGAATGGGGGGAGACTCGTGATAGAGTTTTGGGATGAGAGTGGTTCCTACGGCAAAGTTTAGATATCTTCTTTTGTACCAAGTGCAATACGTATGCTTAATTTACACGAAAGGTAATTCATTTCAACAATACACATTCACTCACCTATTCAAAAATGAAGGTTATTATTATGACCACACAAAAAACATTTTTATTGTTTAATGTGTTGTGGTAAACTGTATAATATACGTGCATATTGTCATTGTTTTATCTGTGAATCTGCTGCAGGCCAAAGTACTGACCTGAGCTGATGGATAGAGAGAACAGTGTAGGGAGGAGTGGCACCAGATTCAGGAAAACGTGTGCACACACGAAGCTACAGGCTGTGATGCTGAGAGCGTTGTGAATTCCAGCACCTTCAGGTGGTAGTTGACTTAAACACGTGCTTTGCTGAGAGCGGCTGGGCTGTCACTTTTAATAAACGCATGCAGTGTAAACAAACTTTTATTTTGTAGCAGCGTACGGCTCTGAGTATGTGACAGTGAAGCACAGTCCAAACCAACAGCTCAGGTTTGACCTCACAGATGATGCAGAATCTAAGAATGAACAAGAGGACATTTCGTATTGTCACCTCTGCTTATTTGTTGGTTGGTTTGTCAGCGAGGTTACACAACATCTACTGGACGGATTTCCACAAAACTTGGTGGGAGGATGTGGTATGTAACACATTCAATTTTGGTGAAGATTTGGGGCATCTTTTTGACGTATTCACCAGCTTTCCAGAGACTCATTCATGGATATTGATGAAAAGAAATCAGGCATATTTAGGGAACTCATATCTGAGTGCAGATCCAAATAAAAATCTGGATCTTGTAAATTTAGGTTTGTGCTTCAGTGTGAGGATGCACAACTGTCTTGGCTCAGCTATGATTCCTCACTGGGTAAATTGAAGCTGAGTCCTGGCACTTTGACCTTGTTGTCAATGTTTCATTTCTAATCCTCCAGTTCGGAGCCAAAACTACCACAAAAAATGTGTCACTGTCCAAATACTTTCAGATTACACTGTATGTTTTCCTAGCTATCCAGTCACATGCTGTTCCGTATAATCCAATCTGACTCCTCGCTCCCTTCATCCCAGCAAACACCCACAATCCACCTGTACGCAGTCACGCTATAAGGGGTCAAGTGAGGGGGGAGAGAAAGACAGAAAATGGGATAAACGAGTGTGAGAGGTGTGACGGAGAGGAGCTTGAAGACCTCTGATGCTTCCTGTCCTCTCAGTTAACTCACACTCACTCCTCCTCTCAGGCCCTGAGGATTGAATTTCAGCTGCAAACAAATGCACAAACACACATGAAGTATGCACACACACACACACACACACACACACACACACACACACACACACACACACACACACACACTGTCTGACTCACATGAGCCATTCACTTTAATTACGCAGCACACCAATCGGAGCAGGCAGGAGAAATAGAGAGGGGGAAGGGAGAGTGAAAAGGAAGAGGGAGTGATTTCCCTCTCATTCACAAAGATTTGCTCACCTCTCTCTCTCTTAAACATGCGCACACACACACACACACACACACACACACACACACACACACACACACACACACACACACACACACACACACACACACACACACACACACACACATCACTCTGCCTCCTGAGGCCTCGTTGTGCATAATTGTGACTCACAATGCTGTGAGCCCACACTGTTGTCACCCAGAATGCACTGTGTTATTACACAGATTCACGACAGAGACGAGACATGTGACCTCACACCTGACTCTGCATGTATCATCGTGTGCAGCATCCTTCTCCATTTTGTGTTGTGTACGTCGCTCTGCATTATGACGAACGTGGCTGTTATGACTCACACAGTGTGTCAGCTACGGCCCCTGCATCATGCACATATACACAAGTCACTGGAGGGGCATCAATTTTCCCTGAGCAAGCAGAGGAACGAAAGCTGACACCGCTGAACTTCCACTGTTTACTATCACAGATGTCTGTGCATTCTTGTTTCTGCCCCATTAACAAAATCTCGGTCATGAAACGCGGTTTACGATTTAGCTCTCGAGTGCAACATGAATGTGGAATTGATGGCAGGCAATAAAAACATCACAGCTCTATGCCGCTTTAAGTAGAAAGACTCAACCTTGTGTTTATGTTCTTGAAAATCCGAAGTCTGCCTTCTGGATTATATCTCGTCCCCAAAGTGCTTTGTTGTTGCTTCCACACGAAATTGGAAAGTGGTGGATGATGGGTGTTGGAAGCACAGGACAGCACTTCTCTGCAGAGCTTTACATTAGTTTCAGAGTTGTCAGTATTTAACAAACCTCCCTAACATTATTGTAGTGCTGTGATTTGCCAACAAATTATCCTAATAAGGTTAAACATGTTGTAAGCAAATATTGCAGTCAAATTTCGTCAATTACAGATCTGCAGATAACAGTCACAATATTTTCCAACTTCAGAATTGTGCCTATACAAAATAATTTGTCATTATTTACATACCGAGCATTAGTGCAACCATCTAATGATCTAACCATCTATTATCTAATCCACCTTTATGCATTTAAAAGCACGACCAATGATCAATATTTTTCAAAATGGCAATCACCTTCACATTATAAACCTATACAGTCAAACCTTTAGTAGGCACTGACATGTTGTCTCTTTTTAGGGTGAAGTCGCTAGCAAATAAAGTTGTTAGCAAACACACACAGCGCGACATTATCATTCTCTTTTAACTCTGTTTTGGTCTCCACCACCTCTGTAATATCAGGCACTTTAGCTGCTACATAGAGGTAGTGTGTGGTAATGGCAGCGGTGAGACTGAACCAGAAAAGTAAAGTTAAACCAAAAGTTAAAACAAAACCAAGTCATTAAAAAACATGCTAAATCACTCTGGTTCTGAGAGGGGTCTGAGGAGCTCTTTCACATACACCACCATTCGAAAATATTTATTATAGCAGCTTTAACTATCCCCCAGATGGTGCTTTAATGGGTTAGAAGCCGTGTAACATTGAAAACTGATGTTGGACTTGTTTTTAGGGCCGTAAACTTTTTATTAAAAAAAGCTGTGCGGTGATTATAAAGTGGAGGGACTAATTTCTGTGGTTCAGAAATGAATCAGAATTTCCAACATGTCTGGAGCCTGAAAATACCTGGACTTTAAAGTTGAGACGTGATGAGGAGGGTTTAGTCGAGAGCGCGCACCTGTGAAACCACAAAGCACACAGCTGTGCACTGAGAACAATACACAGGCAGAAATCCAACCTAACTGATACAGCGGACATTGACCATGACATTTACATGATTTAATGTAGGTCAGGCACCAGATGCACACGTATCAGGGTATTACGTAAATGCACATTCCCCTTTCACAACCTCTTTGAAGCCTCTTAATCACACCTACAGTGCATTCATGTAACTTCAGGTTGGTTCAAATGAGCAACGAGGGTTAAACTGACTTCACCTCTATGGGTGCATCATGACAGCGCACAGCTACAACTAATGCTGCTATTCATATGGGTCACACACATACCACCAACTGCGCCTGTCAATACCCATCAGGCCACAGTGATGATGAGGGGATCGATGGAGGCGGCACCGCACTTTCACAGCATAATGAAACACTCCGGTCCACGCAAATGGAGGAGGTGGCCACCATAGGCAAGGCTCGGGCTGCAGGCGGGACCACACGTCAATCCTGTGGTCGGACTCCGTGAAAGAGGTTTGTCAGTCACAAGCAAACAAACAAAGAAATCATAAATATCTAAGCTAACCTCACCTAAACAAAAAACTTCTAAGTAGCACTAACTGCAGTAATTTGCAGCACTGATGGATAATTATCAAGATGTTATGAATGACTTTGAATTAGATCAGTCTTGTCAGTGAGAAAACAAAGTAGAAGAAGCAACAAGTTGAAACGTTTTGGAAAGTATAACAGAAAGAATCATTTGGAAAATAACACTTCCCCTGTGAAACAGAAGTATTGAGAAACAAGAGTCTTGTTTAAGAAACTGAAACAAAAAAGATATATTTACTGAAAATAGTAATTTAACTCCAGAGAGTTTCTGTAAAGAGAAAACGGTTTGTGTGGAGTAAAGCTGAGTTACAGTCGATCCAGTCAGAGCAGTGGGGCGATTTTCATTAACAATTTATTTTCTTTTCTGATTACTTCTGCCAAGGAGGTTATGTTTTTATTGCTGTTTGTCTGTAGCTGGTTTACACAAAAAGTACTGAACCGATTTCTTCAATCTTGGTTGAAGGGTGGGTTGTGGGCCAAGACAGAACCCAATTTCACTTTCTTAAACATTGTGAGAGGGTGTTAGCAGAGTTCACAGTTACTCAAAGCAAAATGTGTAGTCTTCAGTTTGCTTAGATCCACAAAATATTCATAGTGCAATGAAACAAAAGGGAGAAAAGCAACAAATCATGCTCACAATGAAAGGGCTTCTAGCATGTTCACCTTACTGCATTTACTGTGTTAGCGTTTTGCAGGTTTTTAGTCATAAACCAAAGGATTTAGAAACATTTAAATTGTGACCTGAGGGTGGCACTAGATCACCACAGTCTCCAGATATTATAATCTATCCAAATAGGATCAATAACAGGTTGCACGGAATTTAACGGCAACAGCTGAACTGTTTTGTCCAGTGATCAATTTTAGATCTTTGTGTTCACTAAGAGACTGCTGAGGTATCAGGTCTGTAACTGAGCAGCTGAGAAGTCGAGAGTCGACTGTATTGTGCAAAAAAAAAGCTGCAAACAAGTGCATGATCATAAATCCAAGGGAAGCCCTCGTGTCAGACCAGGAGTTTAACAGCCTATTAATCAATAAGTGGGAGCGAGAGAGAGAGCTGGTGGAGATGGACACTGGGAAGATAAAATGTTCAGCCTCAAGCAGTAATCACACAGACAGGCTCCATCAAGTCGGGGGATCAGGCCGTCAACATAAATCCCAGACAAGAGTCACCAACTGTGGCTTCACCGTCTCAGGATTTCCCCCCAGACACCGACATCTCCTTCCACCTCCTCCCAGCTGGAGGTAATTCACAAAGATAAAGGTAATCTTGAAAAATGGGAAACAGATACAGCAACAGGCTGCTGTTGACTCTATGGGACTGGAAACCAAAAGAGAAGTGCACAAATAGAATAAGATCAGTTTAAACAACAGAAGACTATTCTGCAAAACCAAAGAGAATTAAAGTGTATATGAAAGAACAAAATCCATTTACAAAAGTGTGGCATTTATTACTAACTTTATAAATTAGTTCTAGAAATGTCTGACGGTATGTGATTGAATTTATATTTACATTTGAAGTTTATACATAGTTTATTATTGTCATCTTTAAGCATGTCTACACTATAGTTTTTCACTGTATGTTTTTGAAATTATATTTTCCCATATATATATATATATATGTATATATATATATATACATATATATATATATGTATATATATATATATATATATATATATATATATATTTTTTAAATCTTTGTCCACACCACCTACGTCCTAAGTCTACATCACCGATTTGTCAAATACCAACGAAGAGCACTGTGGTCCCAGTAATATTGGGCAGTGAATGCTAAATTTAGCTGCAAACTTAGTAAGACGTAGCAGTCCACCCCCTGATCCGAATCTGCACAAAAACTTTATGAGTTCTTCCTTTACCCATCCTTACACCAATTTTCGTGTTAATGCGTCAAGTACTTGTTTTGTGTAATGATTGTGTAACTCCTTTGGTGGAGGTAACAACTCAGTTTCCTTGTCGTGACACTGCAGTCAGTGCACGTGACCTTGAATAATGTATGCTTGGACAGCAGCTCACAGCACTGAGGTCAATACTCATTAGATCACAGCACATAACATCAGGTCATGTCCCACTGCATACTACAGCAGGAGACTAGCGGCTACACACACACACACACACACACACACACACACACACACACAAACACACAACCAGCTGCTGGGCACCCTCACACACAATCATCAGAACCAGTTTACTCGCTCATTTCTGCACATTTTAAATTCCCCAAACATCGGGGGTGACGCAGGTACAGACACGACCACACACTGATTAACACACACACTCAGTTGCATCCAGCTGAGCTGCAACAAACTATGAAGTAGTGGATGTTGTGGGCTGAGTCACAGTCTATGTTGCCACCTACAGAGCACCTCGTAAAGCACAGAGCTGCTCATCACAAATTAAAATGTGTTGTAGCAGCTGACAGAGAAAACCTACAATAGCAGCGGACAGCTTGTCAGAGTAGTTCAGATAAAAACCCAGACTCCACAGTTGAACATCTTTGTGTTTCAGTATGTGTTTGATGATGACTTATATGGTTTAGTTCCTTAAATAATGCAGGTATGAAGCTGAACTATACACTCGGCCTGAGTGTTTTTTTGGCCAAGTGACAGAATAAAGTGTACTCGTAAAAAAGCTGTTGACATTGGGCACCTAAAAATGTTGTTGTACATACTCTGTTGGTATATTGTATTGTTCTCCTTTTCGGGGGGGGGGGGGTGTCAAACACTTAGAAATGGTGCAATGCCATTCACAGAGGAAATCGAGGAGCTGTTTACAGCTGGACAATAACAGTTACAACTTTATTTATATAGCAACTTTCAGAACACAGGTTTACAGGTTAAAAATTAACATTTGAAGGTAACTAGTTGTAATAAGAGTAGTTTGAAGATCTCACAACATTAGGGCAGACATATATTTTACAAAAAAGTTACAGCTAAGAAATCTACCTTATTAAATTGCTAAGATCAGCAGGTGGAAAATGTTTTTATAATAATAATAATAAAAGTAATAATAATACAAATAATAATAGACCTTAAAATGTTTGTTTCATTGACGTGCACTGGTGCAACTGTTACTGTCTCTGCAATGTCTGGTAATCTGTTGTAGCCTAAATGGAAAAAAGTAATTGGGTATTTAGTCTAATTTAACATCTTCCACCTATCAGACTACAATTTTAACATACATCATTATATGAAGCCTTGCTCAAGGGCATGTCAGCTCATTTAAGAGTGTATTGGGTACCATTAGTATAAAAAGGGCTGAGAAGACAGAGATGGAAACAGCACAGAGAGACTGAATGTTGTGACGGTGTTGACTGATAAAACCACCACTGACCTTTGGGCAAAATCCCACTCTGACCTTGGGGCACACACACACTCACACACACACACACACACTGATCAACACAGATTCCAGTGCCAGCAGTAATTAGACAGAGCCCAGGCTTCCTCCTGTTCGTGGTGAGCCTGTGCCAAAAAGCCAGTACCCCACCCACGCTGTGCAGCAGCAGGCTCGCCTCTGATTGGCTGCAGGCCTGTGGGCCCTGCCAGTAACGCCTCAGCTGATAGGCTCCGGGAGTCAGCCACTCAACCCGGCGCTTACACCCCCACTGAGAGAGGGCTGCGTCTGGAAGCTGTGATGAATCCTCTCAGCTGATTGGCCCACAGCTGGGAAGGTGTGTGCGAGCGTGCCTGCGTGCGCGTGCGGGGTTTTCAGCTTCGCAAAGTGTGCGCGCTCGGACAGAGGTGTGTTGATAATAACAACCACGTGCGATTCCTCTGAATCAAAGGACCAGATCTATGTCGCAATCAAGTATGTCTAAGCGTATTTATCAATTGGGATGAGCGTAGTCTGGTTTCCATGACAACACCCCCCCCCCCCTTTTTCTGCTGACAAACCTCCACGTGACACATCACGGAGCTGGAGTCAGGGATGAGAGCTGGCGAGATGATGCTCGCTCCGTGTCTGCGCACATGTACGCTCCTCGTACAGATCTTTTAAAGCTCTCGTGTGTCTCCCAACAGGTGACCCGAGCCGCGCGTGTTCGTGTCACACACCTTTTGTGCTGCGCTGCCACATCACATCACATCACACCACAGGCCTCTGCACGAAGCTGCGCCAGTAAAACGAACAGTACATTTGCCAATAGGAATCTTTGGGCTTCTCTCAGCTCCTCTAATTTCCCGTCACAATAATGCGCAGTGCAATCACGGCGGCGCAATCTCTGCGCCTTTTCTTCGCTGCAGCCGGAGAGCAAATAACGCATGCTTGTGCCTGCTTACCTCATCTTCCCCTGCTGTCCGTGTGGTTGAGACGTGTGGTCTCTCCGCCCAGTGCTGTGCCCTTCACTCCCAGCTCCAGCTGTTTTAAAAAAGGAAAGAAACGATCCAGATGTTGCAGCTGCAGCTGCGTGGTAAGAAACGAGCGGAGCCTGGACGCGCAGATGTTGAGGGTGGAAACAAGGCGACAGGGTGTGGAGGAATCAAGGCTGCACGGATGGCCACAGTGGTTCAGGTCTGTGCTGTTACAAAAAGAAAGAGTGGGTTTCTCCGGGCTGCGTCAGGAGGAGGCTGCTGGTTCAGGCCATTTCAGAGAGCTGCACGCCGCTGTCCGAGGGACGGGGAGCCGGGCGGTGAGTGTGGTGACAGCGGCTCAATGTGAGGTGCCATCTTTTTCCTCACTCCAACCACTGGGAGGCTGGATGGAGCGAGAGAGAGAGAGAGAGAGAGAGCGAGAGAGAGAGGCTGCTGAAATATTCATGTGCTGGTTTTGCTGCACGACTGCGCCCCCGGTGGTGGTACAGCAACCGCGCAGGCAGGTATAAAAAGCAAACGCACACTGATTCATTTAGAGAGAAAGTTTAATAGAAAATGAAAATAACACACAAAATATCTGAGGTTATTTTTTTAAGCTACAGAGCAATAGAGCTTCACTGGAATAGCAGTGATGTGATTGGATATAAAGTCATGACCACAAACTTTAAGAGTGTGTGTGTGTGTGTTCCTGTACTCATTTATTTGTGAGCACCATTCTAAGCATAAACCCGACAGTGTGAGGACATATTGACCTCACTTTTTCAATGGGCTGTTTGAGGGATAAGACTTGGTTTTAGGGATAGGGTTAGAATCAGGGTTAGTTATTTAGTCAGTGTGTGTGTGTGTGTGTGTGTGTGTGTGTGTGTGTATCCTTCGGAGCATGTGGTTTACGCAGCCCACAAAGGAAGTGGTCTTCGTGGTGGTCTTCAGAATCTGAACCAAAATGAGATGGTCTGGCCTACAGAGTCTGTCCGTGATTGGCGTCACCAGCTCGTCACCCCTCCGTCATTGCTGTTACCTAGCAACAGGGCTGAAGTCGGACACAGCTAGAAAGTTTCAATGCCCCTTGGTTTTTTAACATGTGTAATGCTAGCTTTTCACTTGAGTTGAAGTGTGACATGGATCTTCTACGTGGACTTAAGTTAACTCTTCCAACCATTTATCCATTACACTTGGCTTTTGGAACCAGTAATTTCAACCATAGACTGTGTATAAAGATGGACGACGGGATGGCTCCCCAAAAAGTGAAGCCAAAACATCTCTGTCGCTAGAGGGTGGGACATTGTACAAACTAAAAAGTCCATGCAAATGCTAAATAAAAACTTTTTATACAGTCTATGGTGTGTGTAAGTGTAATGTTTCCATAATACTCTCACACACACCATGCAACACAAATAAACGGTATAAGACACCTATGAAATCTCCTTCTTTCTCATTACTTCTAAATTTTGTGATTTCTAACCTCTCTCCATAAACTAATGATGAATGAGACTGATGGCTGAGCCCATTCGACATTACTACATGCTGTAGTACAGAATAACAGCCTGATATAAAATGACAGAATGTATGGGGCACACACACCTGTCGACAGGCTGGCCCGGCCAGCTTTAACATCTGTGCGTGTGTGCGTCAGCCAGCTGCTGGTTCCTCACGTGGAGGGCAGACGTAACGCTGCTCTCTCTCTCCTGCTGGAAAACAAAGTGCCTCTGTGGTTTTCTCTATTAGTGTTGAGTGTTTAAAATGATGCACTTACAGATTCACATCTTAACTGTATGTCCCATCTGTGATTCAAATGTTTAAAATCATGTGACATAATGGTTTGACATTGTGATAGAATTTCCTGTTTGTCTGTTATTGGTCAAAGGTGAGAAAAATAACAACCGTCCTCAGGTCTAAAAATGTCTTCCTAAGAACACGTTATATGAATGCATTACTACTTATTTACGAACATGTTTAGCTGGACATTGTACAATTTTAAAGGTAGTATTGTCTATAAATCAGCTGCTCATGAAAAGAGTTTGTTTTGATAAATTTTTACTTTTAAACAGAACGTGCTCTTGTACATAAATCATCTGGGTTGGTTGGGTTTAGGTCTTGTATTTACTATCTAAAGTTCCTTCAGATATATTGTGATTTGGTGCTATACAAATCAAATTGAACGAAATTAGATTTTCCCTCATTTTTATATCAGTTATTATATCAACATTTGTCTTTTGGGGGATATTCTCTATTTTCAGTGATGCCTCCCCATTTTGTACTTTCATCATTTAGGGGAATCCTGGTTATTCATCAGTATTTGCAAGAACACAACTGATTGTACTGGATTGTATCCCACTGGAATTCCTACTGTTAAATCCACATGTAGGTCATGAAAGTGGAATATGCTTTTCTTGTACCTGCATCTAAAGCTGACACAAGAAAAAGTACACAAACAAGAAGAGGTTTCAAATAAACTACAAATAAAAATAGATTTGGGGTTTTCGTTTTGTTCTTAATTATAATTCAGTTTTTAAACTATACCTTAACTGTAAATACAGTTTTTTTCCCCCTACATCTTAACTACAGACACAGACTAAGGCTTAGAATTAAAACCTGTAGCAGTTGTTCCTTCTCACCAGCAGAGGTCCTCCTAGTTTCCAACGAGCACAGGAATTTCTCCTGTGGTTCTTGCGGTGACAGAGGAAAATATTTGAGGCCACACACTGGGTTTGTGATCATAAAAAGTTCAGCCCCTGTTTTAAGAGAACTTTCATTTTATTCAGTTAAATCTGGAGCCTCTGTTAACGATCACACGATGTTACCTTTTATTGTTACTGTATCCCAGTGTGTGTGGGTGGCTTTAATCTCCACAGGAGGGCGCTGAGTGTGGGCACACAAGGAGTTTACTCACTTTATTACAACTCACGCACGTTTTTGAAAGGTCACAGTGATAGATTTGTTATATCTTCAAATAAGGCTAAACTGAAGTCGTCTCACCCACTGTGAGGCAGAATCTATCCCTGGAACATTACCAGGACCCTCAGAATGAATGTGAATGAAGAGCAGAGTAACCACAAGATGCCAAGGCCATTTTTACTGCACCTTTAGATGTACAGTCAGTTGTTGACCTGAGCTGTATTCAGCTCCTCTAAGGATCATCTTGTGTTAGTGGGACTCTCAGAGGCAGTGGAAAGTGTGCGGCTCACAGCTCGACTATTTGCCTCGTCTTTATTTGACTGTTTATCCAAATGAAAAGGTCGTGGCACACGACACGGCTTTCAGCAGTTTCCTGTTCATCACAGTGCTCATTCGCTGTCTGCCCTGCAGTCCCTTTGTAAAAGACCGTTCCGCTCTTCAGAGAAGGGCTGATTGGACGTAACTCTGCCAGGACTTTTCATTAAAGCTGCTTTCAGACATTGTCACTCAAGGCCAGACGGTTTCCTGAGAAGGGGCTGTATGTGACAACGCACATGTCTGAGTCAGTTGCTTCAGACATTTTCTAGAACCTTCCCTGGCATTCAGGTTAGGGTGAGGGGGTATGGTAACAGCTTCTGCCAACTTACAACGCCAACCCTTCACATACTGAACGCACACGCACGCACGCACACGCACGCACGCACGCACGCACGCACGCACGCACCACACACACACACACACACACACACACACACACACACACACACACACACACACACACACACACACACACACAATAAAGTAAAGTCATCCCACTTGTGATCAGAAAACAGTTTATTGTTTTTTCCTGAACTAGGAGCCTGTTAAAGTGAAGGTAAGATTTAACATCGACTACAAAACTGATAATATCACAGCAAGCAGGTAGGGAGAGGGAGATGGAGACACACACTCACACACTCACACACTCACACGCTCACACACTCACACACTCACACACTCACACACACACTCACACACTCACACACTCACACACTCACACACTCACACACTCACTCACACACACACACAAACACACACTCACACACACACATGGTTTCCCTCTTACATCACACAGTCAGTGCTCAAAGACAACTACAGACAAAGACACATCCGTACAGTCAGACAAAGTGAAGACTTGAACACAGAAACACTGAAACAAGATGCAGGAACTAACATGTGAGAAACTGAAACTACACAGTGCTCCTTAAAGTTTTCACACTACCCTGAAAATAAATATTAAAATATATATTAATGTCATAACACCCTGTAGTGACTCATTTAATTAATCCGACTTGTTAATGGGAATGTGTTGAGATGCTGTACTGTAGATCTCAGAATGTAATTATTATCAATTTGAACTCAACGTCTTGTTTTTCCAAGATTAGAATTAAGTCTTTACATGTTCACATGGTAAATTGAGGCTTTAAATAATTATTATTGTCATTAACTTAATGACACAGTTGGAGTAATTCTATCTCCATCCACTCTCCTCAATAACAAATCTGAAAGTACTGGCTGGGTGACTTGATGGGGCTCTTGTGGCTGGACATGTCGTGGTGCGTGCTCTGGCTGGTCGTAGTCTTCTGCAGGTTCAGGGTCAAGGACGGGGTAGACCTCCTCTTCTCCGTCTTGCCGCCCCCCCTCGCCTGGGGGTTGCCAGGCGCCGCAGCGGGCCCGCTGCTGGCGGGCACCTTGGACGCCGACTTGGTGGTCTCAGAAGATCCAGTCTTTCTTGCTTGGGGGCTCAGATAGATCTGCATAGTCACTAAGTGAAGTGGTGAAATGAGGTGAGGAGGTGGTGAGTGAAGAGACCGGAGAGGAGTGGAGGTGTGAGGGCAGATAGAGAGGGGGGGGTAACACAAAAAAAGACATGAAAATAAGGGCGCAGGGGAGAGGGAGGACACGCAAGTCATGGTGAGATGTGAGAAAAATGAGAGACGAGCATAAAATAACAACTCAAAAACAATGTTCTCAATTTTACATGATGTTATAGATGATTTCCTGTATTGTCAGGGGCGAAGTCTACCTTTGCACTGTGTCACACGTCTTGTTCCTGCACCAAAATAATAGAAAGATTAGATTAGTTTACATGCAGCAATTCCAACCTTCCTTTGTTCTTATGCCTCGACTCATCTCCTCTATGGAGGCTCGATCAGCAGCTGTTTCACATTCCTGTTATGAGGCTGAATGCTGCCAGTTACAGGAGGGAATATAAAATAAGAACCAACTGCAGAGAACCAGAGACGATCTCTCTTACCTGCACTTACTGCATCCTCCTTAGACTTGCTGCTGCTGCTGCTATAATGAGAAAGAGAGAGACAGAAATACTGAGTGTCTGTAAATCTGAAAAAGATTTCAACAGGTGAAATGCATCATATTGGAACAAGGCCCAGCATGAAAGCGTCTGTTCAAACAGATAGAAGACATATTCAGGTTCATAATTTTGAAAAGGTTTACATGCTCTAATGTTCAGGAAACACATCCTCAAACTGTCCATCGCTGCAGCTCCTCTTTTCAGCCTCTGTCTGAAACACTTGCTTTTAGCTCCTGTCTCTTTGAGGCCCCCTCCCGACAAAGCCCAGTCTTTCACAATATTGACAAGGAATTTTAGGTGCTTCATTTTAAAAGACTGCAGAATTTCTACACACAAAAAAAAACCCCAACTATTTAACACACTAGAGGAAAGAAAAACACAGGTCTGAAGAATGAATCTTCATCTTACATACAGCAGGATCTTGGGATTGTAAATAACCATGATTTATTTTAGACTTGATTGGAGCCTGATCAGTCAGGAATAACTGAGCTGCCCCAAAATCAATAGAAAATGTATGTTACATTGATCGCTCGCAAGAAGTGAATATGGGGACATTTTTATAGCAACAGGAAGAGACAATGAAGGATTTTACGATGGTGAGACCGTTTCCTGAAACAGCAGTCAGCTTAATAGACAGAAGATAACAGGCAGTTTTCCTTTTACAGGACATTTTATGTTTTATATAAAACAGGAGAAGAGCTTCTCACCCTTCCTTTTTACATGAGGAGGCTGCAGACGTGGGCCGTGATTTGGGCGTCTTACATGGGATGTCCTTCACACTCCCTGCTGGGCTCTTCACACCGCTGGAAGGAAAGGAACAAGCACTGTAAGATCATGGTTCTGTATATACACATTCTCTCTCTCTCTCTATATATATATATATAGAAAGAAAGAAATGGAGAGAATAAGAGAGTAGAGTCAGTCAGTTGTCATCAGCAGTGATGACGACACCTCCCCCCCGTCCTTACACTGGATGAACATTCTTAAGTGGATGGAGATTTAACTCTCTCTGTGCAATCATATCAGCGTCCCCCAGATATCCCAGCAGCAGCGGCACATTCAGGCTCCTCAGAGAGAAGCCATCACACTCCCTGGCTAATGCGATGTAATGACAGTATCATTCCAAAGGTAATTGAGAGGAAGAGAGGTGCCATAAATGGTTTGCTGCTTTATTGCTTTGAAATAAAGGCGAGTGTTGGAATAATTATTGAGAATCAATCCTGGATGAGGTGATGAGGGTGAAGCTGGAGAAGCTGGAGAAGCTGAAGTGTGAGCTGCTTCAGTTTTACATGAAGAGTGTACACAGAAGCTTCTTCATTGTTGTGTGTGTGACGGAGATGAGATGAATGCCAGTGGGATTATTATTCCATCATGAAATCAATCACACATTTTTATATTTTTGCTTTACTGTGCAAATCCTGATAAAGATAACATATATATTTAACCAATTTCTCTCAGTAATAGTGATTAAAAAATAGATCAACATAAACAACATTAACTTCTGGGTCAATAGGAGACAGTCTCATTAGATCTTATCACAGCCTCATGTTTGGACACTGTGCAGTGATGTTTAACCTGCGAGGAGGCGTGGGGCTGTAGTTCCTGGCCGTGGAGCTGGAGGGCAGCGTGGAGCTCTTCTTCAAGGAGGCAGAACTTGTGGAGACCATGGGATGCCTGGAGGGCAGAGCCAGAGAGACTGGCCTGGCTGTGGGGGAACACACAACATGTTGGGTGATGAATAGTGTTTTAGTGTATGCTGCTGATGATCTTAAGAATAGTCTGTTTCACTCTTCTGCCAATGTAAAGCCCTCTGCGATGTAGATGCTGAAAAGTGCTCTACAAATTAATTGTATTATTATAATTATGATTGTTGTTATTATTATTTTAGTGTATAAAAGGTTGTAATTCTATGGTTAAATCTTATGTTTGTAGTGATTGTTGTTACTGCTCTGTTTGTCGACTGAACAAATTAGACCCATTTTGGAATTTGAAATAATTGGAATTTGATTGTATACACGTTTCTATACATACATATGAAGACATGGAAGCTAATGTAATTTTCTGGATTCCTTCCCAGATATTTGTCTGTTGTAGGTATAAATGCAATCAGTCAGATCCTTCCGATACAAAAACACAATATAACACAAATAATTTAAAAACAAATCTTTTACTGTAACTTATTTCTTGTTTTTGTATTTGTGTACAGTGAATACATCATGTCTGTTGGGGATGATGCACTGACAGCTACAGTAAATGTGATTATCCAATAATGCTAAGTGACTTTGCTCTCATTCAGGTGGATGCACTTGCAAAACAATGAGTCATTAGTTGATGAAAACAACGACGACATCAACAGATATATGTTCTCCAATAAAGTGTACAGGTCTACAAAATAAAAAACTTCTGGAGACAAACAACCATCCACACACAGATCTTGGCTCACCTTTACCACCCGGCGCCCTCCTGCCAACAGTGGCGGCGGCAGCAGCGGCCTGGTGCTCCTCAGAGATGTTGAGCCTCTTGAGGACGTCAGCCAGCGCCATCTTCAACAGCTGGATCTCGTCTTCCTGCATCTGCATCCTCTGCTCCAGGTAGGTCAGTCGGTCAGCCACATCCAGACCACTGGCTGCTGAGCTGCGGTCATCTGGAGGAAGAAGAGAAAACAGCATGTGTAGGTGTTATAGATATGTAGGTCGGTAGGAAGGACAGAAAGAAAAAAAGGAAGGAAGGAAGGAAGGTTGATGGATGGATGGATGGATGCATAGATAGATCGATAGATAGATAGATAGATAGATGGATAGATGGGTTGCGTGACATGTTTGAACCAGGACAAAGCTTTTCAATATTACATAACTGATAACAGGGTTAAAGAGGGTGACTCATCCATTACCTGTGTCCAAATCATCTCTCAGTATGTTTCAATTAACGGATTTCACAGAGCAAAACAAAGAGCGCTCACAAAACAAAGCAGGAAAGACCCTGTAAACCAACCGATGCTGCAGAGGGTGACAGTTACACACACACACACACACAGGAAGGGAAAGTTGCCAAGAAAGAAATGAATGTGCAAGTGATTCATAGTGAAACCACACCATGGTTTGGTGTGAGAAAAACCTTGAGCTTGGAAAAAAAGTAATCCTCCTGCCCCTATTTCGCTGTCTGCTCTTTTAAAACCTTTAATCTTGTGAAGGAATATAATAAAACATAAGAATATTACTTTTCCTCTAAGCCAAATATTGGTTCAGCCTGAGGCATTATCTGCTGGGTGAAATGCTACCATACCATAAACACTCTTGTGTGAACAAAATATGAAAATGAATAATCAGAGAAAGGAATAAGCTCTTTAGCATCTTCTGTTCGTGTTAATGAGGTCACGGCACAGCTGGACACAGCAGATCATCCGCAGTGTCATCACACACAGCAGCGTGTAAACAAAGACACATATGCAAAACACTCAGTAACACGATATACTTTCTCTTTTCACACGCATCAATCATCACCAGCGACAGAAACAATAGTTCAGAGGTTGATACCATGGGAGACTCTGGAAGTCTGTGAGGGGTCAGGGGGCCTCTGCTGGCCGGACGGGCCTTCCACCACCGCCCCAGACGTCTTCCTCCTCTTCCTCTCCTCTCGCGAGCACACTCTCTTTCCTCCTCTGGCCCCGCTCAGATAGGCTGGATCTCCCTCCATCTGATTTTGATCCACTTGCCTGTGTCCACTAAGATCTCATCTCCTTTGCTCCGCTTATGTCACACACACACACAAAGAGATCTGCCTTTCTGGTCTCTCACCCGCCTCTGTTTACAGCATCCAAGTCATCTGCCGCAGGAGATGAGGTGACTGATGATTTGATCCTCTCACATTTCCTCAGTCGTCACCTCATACACTCTGGACGCAGTGATGTGTATGACAGGGCTTAAAGCTCTTCTGCTCAGGGTGTGTGCCTTGTATAAAGGTGGGGGTGGGGCTGATAATGCTTTAAAACTCAGCAGTCGTCCAATTCAGCCTAAATTGTCTGTGCACGTGTGTTTGTGTGTACTTCTGTGTGTGTGGGGTGTGTGTGTGTGTGTGTGTGTGTTCAGACTGATGATAATCCCTCAGACTGAGCCTCTTTGACCCCGCCCCCACACACAAATCCCATGTCAGAGTGAGACACAGAGAGGAAATAGTAATAAACCTATGATGTGGCCTGTTCTTGTGACGTGCTCTTGTAAACATCTTGTTCAGCCACAGAGACACAAAGGTGACAACGCGTCAGTCACAGGGAAGATGAGGCAGAGGCACGCAGAAAAGTGCAGGTGCAAGTTATTTCCCTGTGTTTTTAGCCAAAGTTAATTACGTAAGGGATCAGATGCATATCTTTAATTGTGTATTTATTTCTTTCTAATTTTTTTAACTCTATTAAGTGCATCTTCAAGTATACTGCACAAATGGTCTGACGGTAATGGACTAATGGTTGAAATAAATGTACATAAGTAAGGTACAATGGCATAAATAGGTATGATCAATAGTTAGCTCTAATTATTAATAACATTTTAGATTGAAGTAATGGACGAATGGTAAAAATAGATTGATACAAAAGTAATGGACAAAAGGAAGTATAGTTAATTAGGATTAATGGCTAAAAGAGCTAAAATAAAATCAAAAATGATTAGCTCCAAGTGGTAATTAGTTTGAATAATAAGCCAAAAGTAAAAGAGGAATAGTTAGAATTGTTAGCTCCAAGTAATAATAAGTGGTTTAAGTAATTAGCTGAAAATAATAGATAAATAACCAAAATATCTTAAAACTAATCAGATGAAATTGTCACTTAGTCTAAAGCAATGAAGGGTTAAAATATTGTCTGAAGATGAATAAATGGATAAAATTGATGGATAAAGAGCTGCATAGTTAACTTAAAGTAATAATAATATAGTAACTTTGAATAGATAATGGATAAATAATGAATAAATGTAAAGTATCGAAAATAACTAAAAGAAAAGACATATCGCAACACACGCCCATAATTATATCTCAAAAAAGGCTCTTATTACGTCTCCAAACGTGCTGTAGAAATGCATGTTCTCTGGTGTTCAAACTGATTCATCCTCCCTCCCTCTATAAATCTGTGGAGATATGAGTCTTTCCTCCTGACAGGCAGCGATGATCTGCTGTGGACTGGGGCTCTAATCGCGGAGCATGCAGCTGTAATCTGTCTCTCGTGTTGAGTTGTGATCGTGTAGGCCTGTGATTTTCTGTGTCTCCTCTTGTCCTGGCCGTGACATCATCCTCGTGCCACCTCCACACACCCCATATGGGATTGGGATTAGAATAGCACATAATCCCGCTGCTGTAAAAGGGAATTAGCAGCCCAAAGCTCAATCAATGCACTAACTCATGCTACACAAAGGGAAGGCAGGCTCCCCGGATACCTTTCATGCAAATGTGAACACGGACACACACATGCATTGAGTCTATTTCTGTGCCTGTGACTCACACACTCACAGTCACACATGTGCACGAGAGTCAGGGCCGCAGCAGCAGCCTCGGAAATATCATACGCCTGTTATACATGGCTAAAATGAAAATACATCGCAGAGAAGCAGTGGAGTGTTTTAATCTCCGCTCACAGATGGTGTTTCTTGAATGAAGACGCAGCATCTGTCTGCTCACATCAGCACAACCCTGCACGCTGACACACACGGGCCACGTGGGCACGAGCAATCCTTCACCTATTAGTCCACTGATACTAATATCCCCGGGGGTACGGGGGGGGGGTGGCATTTCCCCCCTAAAATCTCCTCGGCCGAGCCACATTCCACAACACCCACACCCACTGACTGCACCGCGTGTGATGCATCACACAGGTATGCAGGACTGCAGCTTAATTTAACCTGCCTGTTCAGTGCCGGTGTTAACAAAGCAGCAGTGAGGACAGATGGATTTACACCCAACGCATTTCGTGAGGTTGTGACTTCTGTGATCTCAATTAAACCCGGATTTGTACAATAAATTGTCAGTCGGAGGTTTTTTTCGTGCTGTGTGAGTCACATGTTCTGTGTTAATAGTATATATATTCCTCCAAGACTCACCTTTATTTTTAACTCATCAACCCCTTAAAATCTGCCTATTTTTGGAAAATAAAATGCCCAAAACCAATAGAGTAAATCTCTGCAACTACAGGCTCTATATTAAGTATAGTAATATCAGTAGTATCAGTATATGTGTTGCAAGGTCAGAGTAAATAAAGACGAAATGTAACATAAATGAAAGATTTCAGGTCTGGTTTTTATTTAATTTTAGAATGAATATCCCTTGTGAAATTATTCAGTTGGAACCCAAAACCTTTAGTAATCCATTGCAAATCATCTCAATTTAATCCAGGGCCAAATTTCATTTTAATAAAGTGAAGCAGAGGAACGTCAGGCAAGTTCTAGTAGAGATGTAATGTCCAAAATGGTACAACTTTGGCACTGTGTGTCATTTGAGTTTTCTCACTATAAAACTAATTTATTTTCATTTGTGTGTCACTATAAGTGTTTATTTCATCTGATACAACGGTTTATGCTTATAAGCTCCCTGAATACATCTGAACAGCTCTGTGTGTCGGGCTGCCAGTGACGCAAGAGCTGCCAGTGACAATATAACTTAGATTCGTTGAGTTTTTTTCTGCTGACAAAGCTGAAGCAACATAAATGAATCTGTTCAGAAGTGTACCAACCACAAATGGTTATACATTCATATACAGAGAGCTATACAAGTTTAGCTCAGTTTTTTAATAGTATCAGTTATTTGGGTAATTCAACTTTTTAAGCGTAACAGTGCCAAAGCTTTGAGCACCTCACACGGAATCTTACAAACTTATATAGTTATATATTATATAGTTAATTAATCTGCCTAATAAATGTAAATAATAATCATCACCATAACAATAATAAACTGTAATTTGTTTGCACTTTCCTAAACAGTGTCACAAAGTGCTAACAAGCAAAGGTAAAAAAAAAACATCAGACAAATAAGTGATCAAAAAAACTAAACTAATAAATACAAGTAAGTACATGCTAAACAAACATTCCAAAAAGAGAAAGCTTTTAAGATGAGATTTTAAATAATGAAAAGTTTGAACTGTATGTCTAACATCTAATGCCACTTGGCCTTGTACCTGTCATGAAGTCGGTGTCCGGTGCCAGCAGTGAGTCGCTGTTGTAGCTCTCCTTCAGCGAGGGCCTCCTCAGCAGGCCGTGATCCGTCTCCTCCATCCCCAGGCCCTGGTCCACCAGCTCCTCCATGAGTGCGTCCCCCTCCACCGCTGTGCCCGCCGCCATGGTCCCTGACACACTCCGTCTGTCTGTCTGCCTGACTGAGTGAGCCTCAGGCTCCTGCTAAGTCTTGTACGCTTCACTGCTGAGATAATTCACCTTCCCTAAACCACCGGTGGACACCACCTCTCCTTTTCCCTCCCTCCCTCCCTCTCTCTCTCCCCCGCTGTGCAGGGAGAGGGTGATGTCACTCAGAGGACAGATTAAGGACCTGTAAGCCATCTGAAGCTCAGGACAAGACTAAGGGATCTGTGCTGTGCTGTGTGGGTCTTGTGCACATGGATGGATAATGAGAAAACAGCCCCTGGGATCAGACGGGTTAAAGGCCCCCCTACTACAGGGCCACTGAGACCTGAAAGAGACACAATCAGCCGACAACAATATAATCATTTGTTATCGTTTTGTGTCCTGTTTTGTAACTTTGTGATCATGTAGTGCCCCTTTGTGTCCTTCTTGACTCTGTTTGGGGTCATTTTCTACCTCTTTTGGTCAGTTTTTGTCTTTTTGTAGAAGGTCTTTTCTCTCTTTATGCTCATTTTTTTGGTCTCTTTGTGGTCATTTTGTGGGGTAGTTATGTGTCCCCTTTTGTCACGTTTGAGACCGTTTGTGGTTATATTGGACCTCTTCTTTGTCTTTGTCATTTATTTTGTGTCTCTTGGGTCATTTTTGAATCCCTACTGAACCCTTTTTCTCTTTATGGTCATTTGATTTTCTTTAAAGTCATTTTTCATGGACATTTTTGGTCTTATTTGTAGTTTTGAGCTCTTTGAGCCTCTTGTGCCCATACTTTGTCTTTGTCATCATATCATTTTCTGTCTCTCTATGGTAATTTTGTGCATTGTTGTAGACATTTTGTGAATCTTCATGGTTTATTATGCTATGCTTTATTACCATTTCTTCATCTCTCTATATCTCAGTTGGTGTCCTTTCAGTCATTTTGTGTCTCTTTATACAGAAGCTGTGGTCCTCATGGTCAGGATGTCAGGACCTCTGGGGTTCATGTTCCTTGTAGTCCTGTTTGATAATCCATCTATATTTGTAGAGCCTGCAGACAGGGGGTCAGGGAGGCCTCAGACAGGGAAAAGACTTTCACATTAAAGACCTCAAAATAACTTCCTGAAAGATAAGTTACATAACACCGCTGTCAGCAAACAAGCAGCTCCTGCTTTGAGGAGGAGAGCACCGAGTAACAATTACTGACCTGCGCGCTGAGAAAACACACACTCCCAACAAAAGCACACACACACACAGCAGGGTGGGACCATGCAATTTGCTGTTGCACACAAAGTTGCAGCCGAGCACACAATTACACCCCCCTGAAGAGCTTACATCAGGACTACCATCCGGCGTGTCCAGCCCTGGTGCACTGTAAGGATGATGAGATTCAGAGATTAGGGAGCACAACTTGATTAATTACAGTCATCAGGAGGACAATAAGCCGGACGTGGTAATTAGACCGACAGAGAAAGACAACAGGAGCAGATGAAAAGCCAGTTAGGTGATTGTGTCGGGTCTCCCCCGGTGTAAGCTGGTTTTCTGTCTATTTTGCATTCGCTGCTCTGATTCTTTCTCCAACAGATGCTTCTCTTTGCTGATCAGTCAGAGCCTCCTCGCCCCCCTTAGAGCAATTTAATTTGTTTCCTATGATGTAAAAAACTAAAATTTACTTTTCACTATAATTCTTTTCCTGGCGTTTCATAAAAATCTTCAGATAAAAGATGGTAACCGTGATCACACGTATACAGGACATGCTGTGTGTAAACTTCCTGTTCCTCTCATTCTCATATTTTCCCCCTCGGGTGCCTTCTCCTCACACTTCCTGTTGGTAATTAGGTAAATGCTGAGGTGGAACTATTTAGTGTAAATGTATGTTAATAAATGTAAATGTAAAAACAATGAGAAAGATAAACAGTCACTTAATATGTATCTATATGTAGGACTGTTCATTCTCCCATAATAACAGGCTACTACAATTAATTATCATACTTAAGATATTTAAATAACAGCTCTGATGGTCCAGAGTAGACCATACATTGAATAATAAACATGGATATTGCAGATAGAAAAATCACATTTAAAGGATTATGAGTAAGGCTGAGCAGTAAGATTTAAATCATCTTCAAAAATACAAATTTGTCCTGTTTTTGTTATCTAAAATCGAATTATGGATCCCTGTAGTATCTGCATTAACCCTGAACACAAACCCCATACATAACTGTACATGCCTGTGTGTCTTTCCTTGTACAAATAATTATTATAATCATATTAAATATATCATTATTTTACATATCATTATTTTGATCTATCTCCACCAATGCAATTCCAATTGAGCACCTTGCCACTACCTGACAACATACAGTATTCTACATACTAGACTTAAGCATTAACAATGAACAGATATTTTACCAGGCACAACCATCAATTGAATCTCTCATTTTGCAGCCCTATATACATTTTACATTTGCAAAGTATAAGAACTCAATTACAAGTATTTTAACTTAGTTGTTTGATACTTTTGATTAAAATATTCAAACTAAAACAGCCCCATATATTAGGAAAAGCCATTTTCAATTTGTAATATTTGCTCCAGATCATGAATGCTTGCACAACAAAGTATTGTTCAGCCGTGGTTGTTTGTCATATAGTTATGAAGGACATTTTAATGAGTGGCTGGTCCTTACAAATTCAATGGTTTTAGGGTTAGGGTTAGAATTAAGGTTAGGCATTTAGTTGTGATGGTTAAGGGTAAGGGGCTAGGTAATGCGTTATGTCAAGGAGTGTCCTTACAACTATAGAGAGACGTGCGTGCATGTGTGTGTCAGTGTGCGAGTTGCATGAGGTCTGAACAACTAACGAAGGTCACAGACAGATAACAAATCTGCTGACAGAGGAGAAGAGACAGGGAATCATGGGAGTTCAAATCAATCTGCACACTGTAGCCTCATCGTTTACAGATAACCAGCCACTGTATTGGTTCTGGTTACTACCTGGATACAGAGGTCACAGAGGTCACAGAGGGTCTGACCCCTGCATATAGTCTCACTACTGACCTCTTGTGGGTGTTGTACTTAATAACAGCTGGTTGCTAAAGGAATTTCATTGATTTCCTATAGAACACATGCAAGGAGAACATTTTTAATACAGTATGATGTTATATAGAGATAGTTGATATATACACTGAAGTTAGATCCACTGGAAAATAATATTTAACCTGTTGGTAAAGGTCCTTCAAAGAGAAATAGGTGACCTTTAAAAATACTTGAAACAATGTTGGAACAAGTTGACGGGTCATGTTTAAATGTAAAAATAAAAGAAGAAAAAAAACAGACACAATTTTCACAAAGGACTTAAAATTTATAAATATTCTTTGAATGGAACATTAAATCAGAGGGATGTTATAATAATTCTTCCAACAAAAAAGAATCCAAGCAAATTTTCAGAGAGCATGACAAAGTGACAATATTCTGATACACACATCGCTTCTCTACTGCAAAAATATCTAGACTCTTTACTGTATATTCCCCCTGTTTTTCCAAGTATATGTCGACAACAAGCATCAGCACAGACACAGAAAGCAGAATCTCATGGGTTGGTCGGGTGCTTTTGTTTGGACTCACTGAGGGAACACACTTCCTGTGTGGCATCAAAAGAAGGTCACCCAGCGTTTGACCCTGGCCACCAAACCGTCTCCTGAGTGACTGGCCCTGCCCTGCTGCCATGGCAACAAGGGATGCAACTGTGTCCATGAAAAGCTGCTGGAAAATTAAGTTACATCAATAATAACATTCAGTCTGGTCTATGCTTTTAGCAGTGCTGACCAGACTTAGGACTACCTCCAGGAAGTTCGCTCTCAGTAGCCAAAAGATAACAATTCAAGGCCATAGCAGGAGGAAGGAAATTGTTGGACAGCATTGGGACGTGGCCATGAGTCACACAGGAATTCCTGCCCTCTAGGGGCCAAACACCATCAATGCACATCTGGGAGAAAGGCAGCGGTGGCCAGCTGATGAGGATGGAGGGAGAAGCTGTTCAGTAAATCCTTAATTTGATCTACTCATTAAGTATATAAAAATTCCTAAATTCAATCTCAGCCCACTGCTAAATCTTGTCATTTTAATGACTTCCATAAGGGGCTGTAGGAAAACTATTTGTGTGAAGGAAGATACATCTTAAATTTTATGTAATAAATTCAATAAAAAAAAACTTCCACAGGCAAATCAGTATGTGGTTTAGATCCTTTCTTTTTTGGACCCTACGAAAACTGGACTTAAATTATGCAATACTTAAAAAAAATATTTAAAATATAATTATGAAAGCTAAAAAGAAAGCTAAAACACCCTCTCCCTGCTCGCACAAATAAAGACTATCCTTGCCAGCCCCACCCTCTACTGTAATTTTCACAGTGTCCCTTATTCCTGACTCAAATTGAAAACTAAAATATTGAGCAAAATTCAGAGAAGTTAAACAAGGTTGTTAAGTCATTGTCAATTTAATGACTTCAATGAGGAGGGAGATATACTTGTGTTGGGAAGGGAAGATCACCCCAGAATAAATGAAAAAAATATAATTATTTAACAAAGGGAAGTATAAACCCCCTCCCCTGCTCTCCAAAATAATGTAGACTACCCTTGCTGAGCAAAAATAAAGATTAAAACTTCTTCTGACTGCATCATCCTCCGTAGTAATTTTCCCACAGTCCCAATATTGGGCTGAACTTAGAAAAGTAAACTAGACCTGGAGGTCAGAGGACGTCCTGTCCTGTATCAGGTGTTGCCCTGATAGGACAAACTGATAAAAGCTCAGGTGACCACGTCGCCACGGAATTCTCCCAACTGTTGCACTTAAGGTTGGTCAAGTTGAGCAGGAGAGCTTGAAGGCCTCAGGTCAGTCTTGACTTTTTTCCAAGTATCTCAAACAGGGAATCTGATCAAATGTTCAAATTTGTGTCGACTTCTGCTCTCCTGTCTGTCAGAGCGTGATATGGGTCTGGTCTCCAGCCCCCAACAGCAAAACGATTCAAAGTAAACAACATTTACATCTCCGTCGACAACCACCGCGCAGTCATTAACTCATAAATTACAAATAAACAGAAATCATTTCAATCCTGGAGAACAAAGAAACAAGATATAGTTCATCAATTAGACACAATATTTCCAAATAAGTTAAATTGAAATCTTAATATATTGTACTGTTTACTCCATTTAAATATTTTTTTTCTTACTTTAAATATAACTATTACAGATCTTGCAAAAATACTACGCTGTGCATTGGCTGTCTGCTTGTTTTAAAGAGTGCCCAGTGCTTCCTGGATTCAGATATGTACACTTCAATAGAAATCGTCTGGAAGGGAATTTTTCTTACTGCTTTTTATCTACAGCCTCAGATTATACGACGGCATCGGCTCCCTTCATTCGTCTCTTCTTTTTCATTTGGTCAAATCTCAATTAACGCTCTGATGATTTTAAAACTAATTTGTAATACAGAAATAAATAATAATGCATATTCTTTTCTTGATCTTTTTTTTTTTAAGTTCACTTTCCAAAAATAGCAAGTCTAAAAATATATTGCATATGCCATCTTAGGAAATCGACATAATAAAATATTCTTAATAAGGAGAAATTGTAAAGTAGGAGAATATATATATTACTTCTTTGAAGAATCTGGGCTTTTTAATAGAAACCAAGAAAAAACAACCTATTGAGCAGGATTTGATTTTGGGATCGGTGTTCGGAGTCATGCTGCTCGAATAGAGAGAAAGTTAAAGATGGCTTTAAAGTGTTCGAAACTTTTACTCGTCTAATAACATTGAAATTCAGGGCATTTGCTGTGTAGTAAAGCAATCGGGTAATCTTTAGGTTTGTTTGTTTAAAGGTACACACACTCCGACTCTTTTTGCTGAGTGACAGTAAAACACTTGCAGGTTCAAAAGGCAATGAAAGAGTTGCGGTGTGAAAGACCGCCACGACTCAAATAAGTATCAACCCCACCCCGACCCCCACCCGAAACCCACCCTGCAATCCAAACACACGTCTAACATGGTGCTATGTTCATCCCATAGGCTGTGCATAAAGATGGATGACATGACGGCTCCCCAAATGTGACGCCAAAGTATCTTGAATGGCCTCTAGTGGTGGGCTGCAGTATAGCTCATACACCCCACCTTCTCCATGTTAGTGAATGAATCAAACTAAAAAAGTAATATAAATGAAGTTCATGATGGTTTCTGTAATATTAGGTAGTTCTTTGTTCATTTCCCCAGTAAATTTGGTTTTTAATTTGTTCTTCAATGCTATAAAAACGGGGTGAAACGTCATGATTGACAGCCGAGTATGACTAGCGATTGGTCGAGCATGTGTATCTGCAGGCTCTCGCTGCCACAGCTCCATTCCCTGATTGCTACCCCAAATGACATCATCAGCACAAGATGGCGGCGCTCATATTCAAGATATTTTGGCTTCGTTTATGGATAGTGGGAGGAAGTGGAGACGTGTCGTCCATCTTTATCTACAGTCTGAGTCAGGCCCCATCCAGATCCCTTTCTGAAACCTCAGCACATCAACAGTGAAGATACATAATACATACATACATATTGTATATCTATATAAGTATGTCAGAGCTGATTTCAAAAAATCTAATGGAATGACTCTAGTAATATACATATACTGTATATGTATACTGTTTATATTCCATGGGATTCAACAGGTTGTGCATCAGGTAACATGACAAACACACTGGCCACTCCTCTACTGGTGAAATCATCGAAATATACAGTTTGCACTGACAAAAGCAGCCATGACATCATTACCATTTCCTTCTCTACAAAACACACACAGACACACACATACACACGTGCACACACCACACATTGATAATGATAAACATTATGTTCCCCCGGGACAATATTAGTAGCTAGAACAAAAAGGAAAAAACATAAATCATGTTTGTTGTAATTAAGGAATGGATTAGTGCAATATAATAAGGGAACGAGGGCAGAGGTGCTGAAGACAAGAAGAAGTGCGAGGGAGGAGACAGGGACTCTGGCTTGTGTGACATCCTTTGGTTTGTCTTTGGGGAAAGAGGAGGAGGAGGAAGAAAAATCAGTATGGTGTAGAATTAGAACGGATAGAATAGACATTTCCCAGGTGTTGTGGCACTTCAGGACGCACGGTGAGCAGCTAGAGCAAAGCAGGTCGACAACATGAAAAGTGCACTGGGTTTCTAACCAGAGTAGATCTGCAACGATCAGTCGATAGATGTCAAATTAATCAGCTAGTATTTTGATGATCTAATCTTCATTGAAGTCATTTAAAATCTTTGGGTTTTGGACAAGACACTTTTTATGACACAGGCCATTTTTCATGAGTTTGATGCAATTTATCAACAAAACCATTAGTTGCAGCCCTAAACCAGTGCATGTTCATGCCACGGCTGTCAATTGATCGTCAGCAAAATCCTACTTCTTGGGACAAGAGTAAATCCAATCTACCACTTCCTTATCGTATGTGGTGAGACTAGCTGCCTAATGTTCTACCTGCAAGTCATAAGGCAAGTCACAGGGAACAGCACAGTTGAAAAAATAGGACAATAAAAGAAAAGCAATGAACGATGGCCCTCCTCTTAATAAGCCTCTACAGGGCGGAGGAGGGTCTCGAATCTTCAGCAAGGGCTCTCTCCCTCTCTCCGTCGGATCCTCTAAGATCCTATTTGGAACAAAGGCTTCTTCAAACAAGGGCTGTGGCTGAGAAGAAATAAACGAGACTGAGGATCAACTGTGGTTTTAGTCATAGGCACAGTTTGGACTTCAAGGTTGGGGGTTCACAAGATAAATCTAGGGGAAATGTAGTGTGTACAACATGAAAACGAAAATAATAATCAGAATACCAGCAGGTGAACTTTCATAACCTGGGAGAATTCACAAAGAAACCGAACTTGCAACACACCCAAGAGCACAGTTTGCTGTCATGCACAATAAAGCATAAGACTGTAACTCCCTGTCTGCGGAGAACGGTGTGCTCCTCATCAAGGAGCGCTGCACGCGGTTCTACGATGAAAAGTGCAGCAAGTAGAAAGTAGATAGCTTTCATGTTATTGTGAGTGTGTATAAAGATTTTGGTTCATTAGGAGACTGGCTGGATAAATTGGACTATGGCGACCCGCCACAGTCTAAGCTATTCATGGGAAACACTGGTATTATTTTAAAAAGAACATAGATAACACCACATGTATTTTTTCATCATGGCCTTGAGGGGCTTCAGTGAGCCCCCCTGAACCAGCCCAAACTGTGCCTGTGGTCATAGTTGAGTGTGTTTTCATTAGTAGAATCAGTTTGGAGCCATGACCCCCAGGTTAAAGAAACTTAAACTTTAACTCGAGTTGAGTTTGGTAAGTAAAGGTCTGTCGCACATACCCTCTTCAGGTAACTTAGTTTGAGAGGAGCGTCACTCAAGATGAAAATGTCAGTGTCAGTGAGCTGAAGCACAAAGGAGAGAGGAGGGTGGAAGAGAGAGAGAGAGAGAGAGCCGCACTTCCTCTAAAGCTGCTTGTTTGGTTTGATTGCCTGAAAGCCTCCTAAAAAACCATCACACACACACCCACATTTATCCATTTATCCATACTGACAACCCTCACTCTGCCACTCCCTCACACACTCACACTGAGACAAACTCAAATCAGGGGAAATAAGACGACACTCTCCATTAGCTGCTCTTCCACACTGGCTGGTTGAACACCGTTAACATCGAACTGACAGTGCAGGCTTGTCTTCCCCAGAAGCACCTTAGAGGCAGACCATCCCTGAGCCATTGGTTTACAAATGGAACAAACATGATTGTTGTGCTAAGATGCTTTGGGGGAAATGTGGTCCTGACAGTAGCCAAGTTCAGCCTGGTGTTCAGCATTCCTGGCAGGCAAAGGGGAGGGGGAGACACAACCTTTTATGTAACCTCGGAGTGCTGTGGAAGCCAAAAAATCCAAGCTGATGGACGAAAAGTGCCCGCCTCACTGTTCCAAAGCAGGAAATATCGGTGCCGTGACTGAGACAGATTCATCTCTCCCTCTGTAGTTGACTAAAGGGAACTGTGCTTCGTAAAAACACGTTTTGCATCACCAACCCAACCCCATCATCCCCCTTCCCTCTGACCATGAGGTCCCCAGCAGAAAAGACCAGGGTGTTTGCTCCTTCGGGACTTGATGATTAATTCATAGATGCGACAAACCCTCTGCCCTCTACTGCAGGTTCTTCAGGATGCGTCCGTAGCGGAAGTCGTAGACGTGCCGGCAGAGATACACCAGCTCGGGGTCAACGTCTGTGGGCACACAGCGGTGGGAGGGGGGGGCAAAGTCCGGGCGGCAGGGCACCATGCTGGCGCTGCCAGATGGGGCACCTTCGGCACGCCGCTTCACCAAGGCACAATATCTAGGAAAAGGAACGGAGAGCAGGAAAAAAAATCAACAGGTGACATTTAAAAACAAGTACGTTCTCATGTTAGCAGGATTATCTGAAGAGTACAAGCAACAGAACTCGAAACAGATATTTGTAAATGATTTCTAAGCAAATGTTCATGGCCCAGTGTTCCCTAAAATTCATTAACAGTTGCAGTGTCACCGATGTGCGATATGAAAGTCAGAAAAACAGGCTTCTGCATATCTTAGATGCTGAGGTGTTGATTAAAAGGAAAGACTTCTGAACAGACTTTCTGCTAACATATATTGCTGTGAGTGTGAGCATGTGTGTGTGTGAGAGTGAGCGTGTGAGTACTTACCTACAGTACTGGGCTAGTGGGAGAACATAGCATCTGTCTTCTATGCAGGCCACACTATTTTCATCCTGATGCCGAGAGGCAAAAATCTCATTCTGAAAGCAACAGTGGGTGGACAGTGTCACATCAATACAAGTGTTTACTCTTGTGCGAGCTGAAGGCTGAAGAAATGACAAGGGTTTTTTTTTTCTATTGTGAGCACAGACAGTCATAATTGTTCATGCAGAATAGGACTGTTTCGGTGCATTTCTACGCTTTGAGCCGAGATAAAAACGCAAACACACAACATACGCTGTAAACATGAGTTTCACTGGGAACACTTTCTCTTCTCTTATTCTGTTTGACTGAGGCAGAGGTATCATCATTGTGCTTACGCTAAAGACTTAACCAACTATCGACAGTTTCAGGTCTGTGAGAGAAAGATAATGATGTCTCCTGCAGCAGTCGGAGTCTAAATATTTGTGCTTAGACAAGCAATTCTGTTCAGCTCCTCGCACACAGTTTTCTGACATATCAGGACATTATCCCTCACTTATGAATAAATAATTGATTATCACAAAATTTTAACAAAGCAGATCAATAAATATTTAATACAAGTCATGCAATCGACAATACTTGCTCTGATCTGAGAGAATAATCTTTTCTGGCACAAAAAATATTCCAAATTAAAAACTATAATGTGAAAGCACAGGACGGTATTTGTCTTGAACAGATTATTATTGAACTTACTCAACAGACCATAGAACTTTATCTCTTTTCCACCTGTCTTTTACAACACTGGGTTGTATGTGTTCACTTTAAGGGGACAAATCTGGATACACTGTACTAGAGGGCTGGGCAATAAAACAATATCCATAATTATTGAAATATAATTTTCATCAATAGTAATACAACATAAATGTATATGATACAATACTTGGCACAGTGAGAACATATTTAATACATCATTTATCTACCTTGGATTTATCAAATGTGTTGCTGTTCATCAAGTGATTATCATTATCTGCTCATAAAGAGTTTGAAACCAAAACCTTCACACAGGAGCAAATATCTTTAAACTTGAGAGAAATAATAATGTGACATTTATCGTGATAATTAATATTGACTGATATGAAAATGTAATTTCTTGATATAATTTTTGCCCATTTATAAAATACTTCAGGAGACCAAACTGTAAAGTATTAAATTATATAATGGCATTGTTCAATAATGTACCATCGAAACTCATAATGACATATTTCTTATGTGAAAGGATTTTATTAATTATTTTATTTGACTTGTTTCTAAATTCATGCTGTTTGCTCTTTTAGACCATAGCAACAGTTACATCACTGCCTCTGCTTAAAAATACAATACAAGAAGATGGATTATGAAATAGATTCACGGTGGAACAAGAATTACTTCCATTCAAGTTGCAGTTTATATCCATGTTTGTCCCTACTGAAATACTGAATAATTATTGAATTGTGTTGAGTAAATGTTTTTTAACTAGCAAATGAATGCAAACAAAATCTGGGTAACATCACAGTGTCCATGACCTTCGATCTTTAACCATCAAAATCCAATCATCTTTTATCTTTTGATGCTTTTGCCAAATTTGAAAAAAGTTCCCTTGAGGTTTTCCTGAAATATTGTGTTCATGGGAAGTAATGGATGACACACACACAGAAAACCAATAAAACCAAATGCCTCCAGCCACAGCTGGAATGAAAATTACACTGTGAAATAAAAACATAGTAATTTAAAAAGCTGCAAATGAATACAAATAACTTGCAGCGTAATCTGCTTTAGTGAGAGAATCGGGAAAAACATTCAGAAAAATGTAAATTATAACCAATTATTTCACAATGTTATGTTTAGGTTATGAATATAGTCTTCAAATGGATGGTTTTTTTTCCCCATACTGTCTTACTTTTTAAATCAATATTACACCTTTGGGTCTCGGTAAAGGTCTGAGAAAGCATTATGTTAATTAACTGAATCATATAAAATGTGATAATAGCAGCAGTTTGTGGTTTAATTACAGGTACAGTGATTTGTGTTTAAGAGGGCACACACAGTTTTTATGTAAGATGTTATGGTTTTCCTGCTGAACTGTAGTTTAACCAGTGGGAAAAATGGAGTCTTTGCTCTGGTCTATTCTAGCCTCACCTCACAGTGTGCGCTGGGATCTCGGCCTCCCTGGGTGTGCTCAGGTCGGTAGTACCAGAAAAGACTCATCATCAGCTCTCCTGAGGCAGCGAGTAGAGACGAACACAGAACACACAGAGGCTACAGGTAAACAACCTTGGCCAGATACCTCCTCAACCATCCATCCGTGCTCACAAACCATCGCATCTTTAATGATCTGCCCCCTTCCTCTTCTCCTTTACCTGTTTTGGGGTCCTCCCACAGCGCTGATATCTTGGCAACATATGGGAGGGATTTCTTCCTGGGGCCCGATCGTAGCAGCACTGTGTCTCTGACATGTATCACTTCACCGTCCCTCTCGACTCCTTCATAACACTGCCGCGGGGCCGTCTCATCCTCCCCCTGCGACAGACACATACACAACGAAAAGGACACATATAATTATCTTTATAGGGAAAGTGTATTTCTTGACTTCACAGTTACCTTTGACCTCCAAATTTAAACCAGCTCCTACTTGTGTCTAATTGAAGGTTTGTGTCAAATTTGAAGAAATTCCCTCAAGGTGTTACTGAGATATCGCATTCAATGCGACGGATGGACAACTGAAAAAATTATGCCTCCAGCCACTGGCTTTTGCTGGTGCAGCGGCATTAAAAAAAAAGAATGTGTCACACAAAGCTGTGTGGTCAAAACACAATTATCTTCTCCCACATGAGCTGATTTCATTTTTGCCAGGCAGCTGTGTGGATGCTGAGTTTTCTACTAACAGGGTGATATCAGGTAACGGTATAAAAGAGAGTGAGAGAGACAACCAGAAAAGAGGCTCTCTAATAGTAGCTCATCTTAGTTGTACACAGACACATTCCCAAATAACGTACCGCAATGAAGACATCCCTCTCAGTGGGCATTCCAACAGGCCGCCAGCCGTTGGTGGCACGTCTGCGGCTGATTTTCTTTTGTTTGGTGCTGGTCCAGCTTGGCACAGGTGATGACTGTTTCTGAGGCGGCCGTGTTCGACCTATGGACAGAGAGCCGTTGGAGGGCTTGGTGCTCTGAGAGCATTCCCTGGCCAGCTTTAACCTGGCCTGGGGCTGGTCCCGCCCAGACACGGGGGGCAGCAGGTGGGGTTTAGTCTGGGTGGAAGTGGGCACGCTGGAGAGAGGGCAGCTGGAGATGGGCATGGATGGGGATACCAGAAGGGAGGAGCTGTGGTCACCCTGAGGGGAGGCGTAACCCTCTGGAAAGGTAAAAGATTAAAATAACACTTAAAACATATGGCAAGAAATGCATTACAACCGCCCACTGTGTCTGGACGCATAACTTTTTGTACATAAAGGCAGCACAAATGGGACTTAAGCCACAAATCCTTTGATGTTCAAAAGGTGCTGAGCATAACTGAGCATGGTCTGGAATGGTGGGCCGAGCAAAGAAGAGGAAAATATAGTAAATGGCGATAATGCACCTTGACGTTGTTAGCCAAACGCCTATAAAATGAACAAAGAAGACCAGTAGCTAATAGTGGCTTATGTTAGCTCGTGTTAACAAAATTAAGTTGCTTCTATTGATGCTATTCAGCAAAGGTTACACTAACTTTAAAATGAGCAAAATATATAATTGACCTAAAAAATAACTTGCTTCTCTTATCCATCAGTACTTTATATATGTACTGTATGAACACATTACATGTTAGCCTCTTTATCAAGAAACATCTGAGCCATGGCCTTGAGCTATGGACAACAAAAAAGGCAACAAAAAAAACGAGCTGTTCACACTTGTTCGACAACACAACTAGCTCCAGGCACACGTTCAACAACAAAGGAATCTTAAGTTCTGCAAGTAATAGCTAAATTCAAGCATAACACAAGGATAAGGGTATCTTTCATAATAACAGTTGTACAAAGAGGGCTTAAGATGAGTGAATCAAAGAGGCAAAATCACAATGAACTTGCCATAACTACTCAACCTGCTCACATCTTACTGAAAAATGCTACTTGCAGCTGTTGCAACACTCTTGGGGATAATTGGTCATCATATTACTATTTACTGAAGTGAGACTAATCTTGTGGAATTGGTCAGTACAGATAGTGTTTTTCTTTTGTAGGTCGCATTAGCTCACCTGTTTTGATGTTGTGTGTACATCCAGTGCATCCTGTGCTGAAAGAGCAGCCCCTGCTGGTGACGGGAGGCATGGCTCTGTAGGTGTAGCCATTGATCCCACAGGCATCACCATAACAGGGTGAAGCCACAGAGTTGCAGTAGGCAGGGTGGGCCAGCCCTGAGCCGTGGGACATCCGTGAACCCAGTAGCTTGGAGCCAGTCATCCGGTTAGGGCACAGACTGGATGGGGAAAAGTTCAGAGGTCGCGGAGCCAGGGATTGTGATGTTGTTCCAGTGTGTGTCGGGTGGGCAATGTGGACGTAGTAGCTGGAGAAGCAGTGGTCAGCGGTGCAGAGGCAGGGGTGGGGGCTGAGGGTCAGGGCTGTGTGTGGATGGGAATGGGTCAGGGACGGTGAGGTTACGAGGCACTCGCGCTTCACAGGGGTCATGGCTGTGTTAAGAGGCTGTTCGTCTGATTCTCGATAGGGCTGCTGACCCAGAAAGAAGGCCAAACGGTGGCAGTATTCTACTGAGCCCTCTGGTGGACAGCAGTAGTACGGGCTCAGTTCAGTTTCCAGCTGCTCCTCCTTCACTTGCTTTAGCGGGTATGCTAGCATGCTGCGTGACTGGTAGCCAGGGTTTGGTCAGTCTGTGTGTGCAGTTGCTTGTTTCCCACTCAACTTTGGGCTCAAAGTCCGCCTTCTTCTTGCAGGCTGTGCAACTGCTGTGTGGGGAGGGGGCCTTCTTCCCCTTCTGCTTTTGTGATCGCCCTTTGTGTTTGTGTTTGACTCTAGAGTCCTGTATTGGGGTTGAGACTGCAGCTGGAGCCTTGCAGTCTGACGTGATAGTAGCTGTGGGTGCAGCCTTTAATCTCTGTTTACTGGTAGCAGAGGAGCTGGTTAACTTCAGCAGGGCTGCGGCATTGAGTCCAGCCAATCGTCTGGGGGCGGGAGCATCGAGACTCTCCTGACTCATCTCCCTGCGCTCATCAGCACGACTGACTTTGGCCCTCTTGACTGGCTTAGAGCTTTGGCACAGTTCATGTCTGTGAGATGAGGAGACTTTACTGATGTTACCTCGTGAGGCCTTCAGACCTCCAGGGACACTTCTGGTTGGATCTGCATCTGAGGAACCCCCTCCATTTGTGGGTTCTATCTGTCTCCTGGCCTGTTTGGCTGCTGGCTGAAGGTCAGAAGCCCTTTCAAGCAGTAGACTGTTCACTGCCTCAGCATTGAGAGAGGCCAGCCGGCGCTTGCGTGGTTGTAAGACATTAATACCCTCCCCATGACTTGAGCTAACTGACTTTGATTTGTTTTTTGGTGAACTCTTTGACTCTCTTCTTTCATTGCGTTTCCCTTTTTGGGGTTTACTTTTGAGGGCTGAATGTCGGCGTGCATTAGTTTCCTTTCCTTTCTTCAGAACTCTCTTTTTCACGTATGCTTTCCTCCAATCGGGTGAGGAGGACATGGCAGCTGAGCCCCTCCTCACCTGAACCCCCAGCCCGCCCTCTCAAGGGATACAACTTCCTGTCCAATTTTTTGTCACGCCGTCGGTCGAGTTTCCTGTTCTGATCAGATTTTTCTCTTCTCCCTCTCTTGTGAGTCATCTTCTTGCCCATTTCTTTCCCTTGTTTGGTGATGTCACTTATCTTCTTTGTCCTGCCAAATCGGAGTGAGCGCTCAGGCCCGGTGCCGCCCATAGTGCCACCATGTGGCCCCATTGGACAGTTGTCCCACCACTCAGCACTACTGCGGCTCTGCCTGAGGGAACCCTTCTGCCTTGCGTGAGTCATCACATGCTTCTCCTGGGGGCCTAGAGATAAGAGACCAGAAAGTGGTTAAAACCCAGTTGTCCTTGTTTCACCATGTCCAAGCAATGCTCACAATCTGCAGAACAACAACCAGTAATCTATACAGAACTTCAATTCACAATCAAGGCTGTTAATTAGATCCATAGAGAGGTGATTCAGTATTGTTCAGTACATAAATGTTTAACATTTTATAACATATATGCAAAGTTTTGTTTCTTATTATCACACAGAAGATCTTACATTATTTTATTGTCATTACTTAAAATTAAATAAAGCAGAAAGTGTTTTTGATGTGTGGAAATAAGTGAGGCACAAAGAACATGAAAACAAGATTAAACCGAAAAGACACAGACATAACATAAGAAAATGATGATACAACAGCAACTTCTGATTCAGTAAAGAAGCCTAATGAGGAGTAAATTCAACTGAATGCTTTCGTAATCAATAGCTCCAGCTATTATACACCTGTTTCCTCTCATTACAATGTGCTTGTGTGGCCGTTTTATGTTGAATGGAAGAATCTGATACACTCTGTCATTCATTCACTGCGCTTGATGCCTTATCACCCGATGTGCACCCAGCATGTAAATCAAACCTTGTTAAGGCCAATTGTTTCGTCTGAAATATTGACTCCGACAGGAAAACGGCTAAAAGGATTCACTACAACATCCAACTCCGCTGAGTAAAATAAGACAAAATAAACAAGCTTAAACCCAGTCACATTTTGTACCTGTAATTTCAATGGCGTCGAATGACTCATTATCTCTATGTTACACAGAGGAATAGGATCTCGAGCATACATCTTCAGTATGTTAGAGCATAAATATTCCCAAAGCTCATTGTAAAATCATTTAGTAATTAAATGTACAACCAGCCGCAGATAATTAGCTTGGGAGATTTTGTGGGAAAAAAAGAAGTAAAACAAAGAATTAAAGAAAGAGCTGTGTATTTCTATAGTGAAGATCATAAAGAGTTACTGTCTCCCTGATGAGATGGACAAACTTGTTAAGACTAAGATCTGCATTAAAAACTGTGCTTACAGTCCTGCTCCCGAGAGAAAACCCCAAATAGAACTATATACTTACTCACTATTTGTGAGGTTTTTGCTCAATTGAGCTTGGAATATTCATCATATCAGCCATACGAAGTCTTATCATAGCTTTTAATGTTTCCTAATTCTTTCCGTATGCAGTAGCACTTCTGAGTTACGGGTCAGGGCATCTGTTCGGACTAGCGTGGCTGTGTGTGGCACTGAGAGGCCTGATGCACATTACTCTGCAGTTTAATCACATTCAAGACCGGAGATTTTGGCACAACCGACAACTCATAGGCAGCCGAACCCCGACAAGGTTTCTCAGACATGTTTGATTTTGTCTCATCTGAGGGCTTGTGCGCCATGAAGGTGCCATAAGACTCAAATGTGAGTGATCCTGGCAGTAGGGTTTAGCTCCAGGGTTAATGATAACTGAAGCAATTTGAGATTTCTTATTTAGCCTGATTAAGTATTTATAAATTTGACAACAACCTAAATAGGAAGAAGCAGCCTTGTGTCTCGACCCACTGCGATTAATACACTGCACTTCACATAACACTAAATACAAGATTTACATGTAACTTATAGCTTAAAGACCTTGAAGCAACAACAAAAAAGAACTATCATTATTTGACACTGATCTGCTCAGTGATGTGTGAACCTTCATCTCATCTTTGCTCTGTCACAGAACACCCAACTCTTGACTGCACTTCACAGAGAAAATCCAACTAGGACTGAAATTCAATACCTGAATGGCACCAAAAAAATCTGAGGTGTTTCACTTCATGTTTAACAATCAAACTCTGTATTTGTATGTTAATTTAAAGTAGTTCTCTGACATCCAATTCGATATTTCTACTGAAAACTGCCCTACTTCAAAAGCCTTGAAACTTTGCTTTTGTGGGACACAGCTACGAGGTGTAGGAGGGCAAACACTGAAAGAAATAACCTGTAAGATATTATCTCAGTTGGCAGCGCTCTGGTCAAATGGCAATTTGGTTCTTTAGAAACAGCTTGGCCCGGTGATCCTCAGGAAGTAATTTCACATTTATAGCAAGATCAATGGCCCTGCACTCTGTCTCTAATTGGTTAGAAAACAGATCATCAGTTCCTCTCTGAGCATCAAGCAGCCAGCTCACCAGGATCATGTTTTATGGTAAGACTTCTTCACACTCACGACAATACGGTCAAAACAGCAACGCAGATGAGTTTAAATAATGACTCTTCAGCATCGGGACACGCAAATGAAATTCAATTTGTCGACACGCAATGCCACGCAAACACGAATACCAACAACATGAGCATGCATTTGCGGTCACTGGCCATAAATTCAATAGCCTTGTGGGTGCCAAACTGTGGACTGAGACGTCCCAATAGGTCCACACTCTAAGGGGTCAGCAATAAATCTGAATGAACTACTCTGATACTGAGAAACTGTATTTTAACCCCTAATTGAGCCTTTAGAAGAAAAAAATGAACAATGATTGTATTATAAGATACTATGATGTAGATGGTTTTCTAACAGATGCTTTGATTTTAATTTGTTATTTATGTTTACTTATATCCTTGGTAACAACAAAAAGTCATCATATAAATCATCTGTAAATGGTATATATGCAACAGTTTATGAATTCTTGTTAATACAGTGTAACAAGTTAACCAGAAGTCTTCAGAAGTTTCCAATGCATTTATTAACTTGCCTGGGAGTGATTTAAATTATTCTGGATAGTTATGCTTTAATTGAAGTCCCTTCATCTGGGTTATAAATCATTTTATGTGTTTGTAAAGCATATCAATAATGATATCTATATATTGTATTATAACCTTTAACACATAACACATTGTGTTGAAAAGCATTTGTTAAATTATTCAACATCTGTGTTTATTCATTAATTGTTATTATAAAACACCTGAAAATGGGACCTTAAGTTCAGTAAGACCGTCTTGTAAATGGAAATCACAGGTCAGTTTTTAAATGTATCTAAAACTACTGAAGGAATGTGATTAATATGATTATAATAGTGTTAGACTGAACAGGCTCGAATGAAAGATCAGGTCATAAGTCTTTATATTTGTTTACAATACATTACAGTGTGTATAAACTATTTGATAATTGTTTATGCACTGCTTATATGTTCTAAGTAGGGTTTTTGCTTAAGCATTACTGTAACATTTTTCTAAGGGACTAATTGAATGTTATTCAGGTGGCAAGTGCGCTGAATCATGTTTTATTTTTAATAAAGGCAAAGGGCTCTACAGTATCATTGTTTGGATCCCCTTCCATCAATTACTAATATATTTTGGTAGATGTATCAGAATAGACTTTTTTGAGTAAAGTGCAACATTGGCCTTTAACAGCCTCTGAATGAGTGACTCAGACAGCGCTGCTCAAGACTGCTGGTGAAATTAATGAAAGAATATTATTTTTAAAAGTTGAAAAATCTTCCTTGACGCACAAAAACTTGAACAAAACCACACAGCCTAGCCCTTGTTATTTTAAACCCTTTTTATCCACTAATAACTTTAACATGGTCCCCTACTTAGATTTTTATTCTTTGTGTAATGCGGACATCTTTTTGAGCCTCTAAAAAGCCTTCAAATGACACAATGAGGACACACCACTCGTGCAATGAAGGGTCCCATACAGGTTCATTTGAAAGGATCAGAAACCACTGCATTAGCCAACGCACGTACACCTTCCAGCATAAAACTCAAACTCTGCTACAGCCACAAACACCTCCACCTCCACACCTGCAGTCAATACTCCATCCACTTGTTGTTTTCCCCTCTTTTTTCTAATCTTCCTGCATTTCAACTTGCAGGTGGAGGCAGCACACATCAAAAATAAATAGCCAACCTGGGTAAAGGGAGGCCATGGGTCACAGTGAGAGGGCTCTTCTTTTACATGCTCCATGTCACAGCTGCTGACGGGCCGGTTGAACTGGAGGCGTCGGCATGTTGAGGGGTTTTTTTTCCTCTTTTTTATCAAGAGCAGATAGAAGAGGAGAAGAATTTCAAATATTAGCCAGCTGGGGTTTTTCTTGTTTTCCTCCCAGACTTGCAGCCTTGAGCTTGATCTACATGCATTGAGGTGTCGGGGGTTTTGCATGCATGCACATCCACACCACATGCATACACGCATGTATAAATGTGGCTGAGGAATACAGTAGGATTGGAAACAGTGCAGCTTGACGTAGCTTGCCCATCTGAAGTAGCCAGCCCAGGCTCTAAATATGGGCTGGAGAGGGGAGGGGGTGGCTACCAGAACACACACACACACACACACATCAAGCAAAAATAAAGGGTAGTCAATCCCCCCACCCCCTCTTGATCACATTTACTTGACGGATCCCTCATTACCGACACGGCGGCTGTTCGGATCCCCGGTCCTGGTGGCGGAGCCCCGGGAGGACACGGCACGTAGCGGCAGCCCCTGCGAATCGCTTCTGGTGCACGAAGCGGAAAAAAATGGGCTCTGCGCTCCGCTCCTGGACGACTGGGCAGTCGGAGCAACTTCAAACACCCAGGGCCGAATAGCAGCGAGAAATAAGAATAATTTCTAAATAATAAGAAGAAAAGGGAGAATGTCGCCACAACTTACGCGCAGACACGCTTCCCCGTCTCCTGCCCTGCCTCGCCTCGCCTGCCAGCCGGGGAGCCGTCGAACAAATCCGCGGCTCAGGGGGAGGAGGAGGAGGTGCGGGAGAAGAGTCGGACTGGTGCGATGGCAGAGCTCCGTGAACTGGGAGAGCTGGGGAGGAGTGGAGGGAGGACGGTCGGTGGCGCTGCCTGCGAGATGAGTGTGTGTCAGTGTGTGCGTGTGTGTGTGTGCGCTCTTCCTGGTTGGGCTTCCACCGATCAGTAGGACAAACTTAATCCAGCCTTCCTGCTCGACACCCCCGTCCTCCGGTGACGGACAGGCAGCTGTGTGTTGTGGAGGGCTGCTCGGTCCGCGAGGAACTAAATATTCGCAGTAATCGAGGGAACTTGCCTCCAACACACGGAGCTAGTACATCACGGGCGATGGATGTGACTGCCCTCCTCCTCCTCCTCCTCCTCCCTTACGACGGCAGCCTCACCCTGTCATTCGACGTGACCGAGCCACGACCAGCCAACCACCGTCACACTCTTCAAACACCGTCCGGAGACGTCCATGTGGAGGTGAACGCGGAGGGAGGCCATTAAAACCGATATCAACAGTGTCCCATGTGGTGAGAGGGACACATGGTTTTTAAATGATCCCCAGTGAACAAAGTTCTGATGACTTAATCTGCACCACACGCAAGTGAAGTTCATAAACAGAAAGTTACCTGTAAGGGGTTAAAATAAAATAAAACATTGAGATTCATTAAACATATCCTTAGAGATTGGGTAGAGCAACAGTCCCCTTAAATGCAATCAAGCCACACCAAGTTGCCCAAATTCATTAAATATCAGTCCCCTAAATGTGGCTTATTTTTTATCTTCAAGATCCATGAATGATTCCCCGAGAGACTGATGGAAATGTTGAAAAACACCCTATCTTGCAATGTTAAGGAAAGAGATTCCTGTATCTGCCCCATTGTCTTTGCCAAAATGTAATGGATTCTTTCCTGGCACATCTTCTCTCTTTCCACCAAGTTTCGAGGAAATCCATCAAGTAGTTTCTGCCGGGTCCTGTTGACAAACCAGTCAACCAACTAATAGGGGTGGAAACATAACCTCCTGAAGGTAACAATACATATCCTAACTTATGTAGCTGACCTCATCATTAAATGGAGGACATATAGAATTAAACTCTTCATAAGCAGCTGGGGTTGGAAAGAAAAATGAACCAATTAGGCTGCAGATCAAGTTCAACATGTCCAGATGGGAGGACGCATGTATTCCCTCTACATGGCCCAAGAAACACAAGCAAACCCCATTGTGCATTGTTGGGTTGTGTCGTCTAACGACAATACACATACCGACAGAGGCAGACTATATACACAAGCAGCAAAATCCCACTATAAAAGCTACTCAGAAGAAAAAAATAAAGTTTTATCACTAAAATATAAAGAGACATATGCATAAATGAACATGCAAGCATCAGTTTAGTGCTCTACCTGGTGGAAGTGACGCTTATAAATATATTTTACAGCTTTATAACAATCATATTAAAGAGGTTCAATAAAAGAGCTGTATTGAAATAGTGAGACAATAAGTCTACTCCCTCCTCTTGTCTTTATAGTCTATAAAATGTTGTAATCATATAGATTTTTCAGTCTACGTTTTTTTTAGTATGTGACTTTTATTTTTCAACAAATAGGCTACTTCTCCACACCAATGGAAGTATGCCTTTACTTATTTAATTACTTTTTAATATATTCAGTTAAATATATCTAGAAATACACACATTGAGTCAATATTTAAAAAGAAACTCAACACGGGTCTCTAAAACCTCAAATCCCAAAGGTAAATTCAGAGAACATGACCTCAGCATCCGCAACTAAAGCTAGAGCACCTCCATTCATTTTTTATGTACTTTAATCTGTAAAGTAACCCGTAACTCGGCTGTCAAATTAATGTATAAAAGAGAAAAGTGCAATATTCTCTTTTGTGTGTAGTGGACAAGTGTAAAATAGCACTGACAATACCCAAGTAGAGTGCAAACACCTTAGCTTAGTAGTAGGTATTGGAGTACTTAAGTTCATTTTCACCACTGCTGACTGAGCACAGGGGTGAAGAAGTACAGGAAAGATTACTCAAGTTTTTGATGATGTAATACAATTACATGAAAGAGTAAACTGCCTTTTGACAGTTCATTGAGAATGAGTGGATCTAGAGTGGTGAAGGCTACAGGCCACGGTGTATAGTCACACCTTTTTAATATGGTGCCGCGACTAATGTTTTGACATGAAGCATGTCCTCATCACAGGAACAAAAGGCAGCAGCAGAGCTGATTAAATTATCTGCACCCTAATAGAGGTCCCCCATAGAATGGAAAAGTCCTGGGTGTTGCTCTCAGGCGGGTGTCTCCAGCTCTGGAGATAAGGCCAGTGGTTCAATCCCTGGCTCCTTCACTCTGCATGCTGAAGTGTCCTTGGGCAAGATACTGAGTCCCAATTAGCCTCTGGCAGCTGTGCTGTGTGTGAATGGTCTGTGATTAAAAAGCACAGCACTATTTGAATGTGTGTGAACAAGTGACTGTAGCTTGTAGTGTAGAGCACTTAAAGATCGATAAGACTTAGAGAAATACTATATAAATACAGTCGATTCACCATACTGCTCTACAGGAATGTCCACAAGTGCGTCATCATCTTACTCAGATGATGACAAATTTTTTGTTCCAGCACCCTATTGAAATTTCATCATTTCAAATCCTGCCTCTTGACCGTGTTTGCTATTGATTCGATACATTATCGAGCATATATGTAAATTAAATAAAATATTTGATCATATTTACCCAGAATATTTAAAATTCAACAGTTACTGACTTTTTTATTAGTCTTTCAGTTTGCTGAGCAGTACAGCTTAAGGTCCACCTTTCTCCACACAGTCTACCCCTAAAAAAACTGACTGAAACAGATAAGCACAAAGGCCTTGAGCTGCTCTCATACATGCACTGAGCTCCTGAGATCCTCCGGAGAAATATACATGAAAACGCAATTGTCCATGAGCAAAATGAAAATAAATTTTTTTAAAAGAAAAACAAAACAAATATCTGTAATGAAAAAGTGGTGCCATACACGTAGACGAGACCGACGAAGATGTCAAGAGCTTTAGGTGATAAGAGCTGATGCCAGTGTCAAGGCTGTAAACAAAACAAACAAAAAACAAAATCTAATTAGTTAAAATAATGAATAGGTTTTTTGTCCTGCCTCTGTCTGCTGCCCTACTGAGATATCTGTGTTGTTGTGAACATGTTTGAGCGAAGAATCTCCAGCTGTGCTCTTCATGTGTGAAAGGCAAATTCCGGAAAGCCTCCAGACCCACATTTCCAGAAGATCCTACGGAGGTCATGTCTGAAAACAGCTTTGCTCTGCTTGTTAAAGGAATTTAGATACTCTTGATTATCATAATTAAAAGTATAAAAGTATTAGTCTTATCGGTTTAAATTTCACCTGGCCTGTGTAGAGCATCAATTGATCAATTGCTGTTTTTGCCCCCTTTCACTCTCGGTTTGAAAGTCATTTTTTGTAAGAGGTTATATAATTTTAAAGAATCCAAACTTGCCACCAGTGAAGGAAGCCAGTCTGCTACCAATCCAAACCCAGACTATTTTTAATGACAAGACAGTGATGAAAGAGCTTTGATTATACACGTACAGCCTTACTTAATGAAAGAGTTGAATACACAGTTATTACTTTGACACTCAACCCTCATAATCTACATTCCCAGTACAAGATACTTGTCTGTAAAAACTTCTCAGGGAAGGAAGGCTGTGGTCAGTCTGGATTCATGGCGATTACAATCGTTTCTAATAGGGACCAGTTTTTATGGCATGGAAACAGAAACCTCTAATACATCCTTACATTCAGCATGTTCTTAAAATTCATATTCCCCCAGACCACAGGAATTATGTTCTTACTAAATGATTCTGCAGGAGATGCTTTACCATCCAACGCCAATGCTCTGCGCCAGCAAAGGAAGCTGTGGTGTTGAAAGGAAAGCATGTGGAGGTCATGTGTTCAGCTCGGACACTGGTCATCCTAGTTTATGCCACACAGCAGAAACACTATTGATGTCTGGGAGTATTTTGAACAGGCATGTGCTTTGGGAGGTGGTAGAGACCAAACACTTAAAATACAGCAATACCTCTTTTACACCAAAAGTCAAAAGGGGTTTTAAATACAGGTTAAACCTACTAAAAAAAAAAAAGGCGATTGACTCCTTTCCCATTACCAGTTGAAGAGTTTGCCTTTCTGTTTTTATCCCGGGTGTGTTTGAGGTCACGAGTGCAGACAACTGAGGCGCTCTCTCACCTTGCTCTTTTGACTAATAAGCGTGTTCACCCGGGTGTCATATTTCCATCACACTCCAACGGAGCTGGTGCCGATAAAAACCCATGTCTACTGCAGAGTCACTTGACCCGGCACTGAATGCTGATCATATCCATTCACATTGCAGACAAAGGCCACATGTTAGTGCGTTGTAGTGGTTTTTTTAAAGAGTGGAAAAGAAAGTTGGACATAAAGCCGTCAAGTGAACAGAAACACAAATCAATCGATATGTTTTTAACCATAAAGATGATATTTTCTACCTACATGTCACAAAACCTTATAAGGTGTATAATGCAATAGGAATAATGAATGAAATGTTAAGAAATGTACCTAGGGCGGGATGATTATCCGAAAATGATCTCAAGATAAAAATTATATCAGGGTTAGGGGGTAATTATCATAGTGATAATGTCACATTATTATTTCTATTAAGTTTAAAGACTTGGTTTCAAACACTTCTCTATTAGCAGAAAATGACAAACACTTGATGGACACTCAATTTTCATACCCGAGGTAAATCAATCAATTATGATCAGAAGCATCGTATCAACATATATATAGTACTTTTTTATTTGAAAATCCTACCGCAATAATGATAGATATTGTTATATTATTGATATTGTTTAATTACCCGGTCCTGGATTACCAAAATCCAATATTTCACAGTAAGTAAAGTTTATTTAATATAGCATTTAATCCAACTGAAGCCTAGTGTCTCAAAAGCTGAACTGGAGATGATAACTCACGCTCTTATATCTTCCCAACTCGATTACTGTAATTCCCTTTTTACCTGCCTCAGCAAATGGTCCAGAACACTGCTGCAAGGCTACTGACTGGATTCAGCAAGATGACCCATATCAAACCCATTCTATATTCTTTACATTGGCTTCCCATTAAATTCAGAAATCATTTTAAGGTTCTCGTTGTAAAATATAGAGAAGTTCATGGCCAGGCACCTTTACACATTTCCTACCTGTTGCTACCTTACATCACCAGCAGGTCCTCTGATCTGGGCTTTCTAGTTGTCCCTCCCACACAATAAAAACAAAAGGTGATTGCAAAAGGTGATATTAGCAATGACTTCTACATGATGGAATGTTTTTTTTCTATTGACGTAAGATCTGCGGTCTCTGTGGTCGCCCCCAGAACAGCTGAAAATTAATTTATGTGTGCAAATGCTTGGACGGTTTCTTTTATCGTTTAACTTTTAAAATCTGTACTCTTGTGAAGCACTTTGTGACTTGCTCTGTCAAAGGTGCTACATACATTTTACTTACTTGCTATTTCACAGACAAGGCTAAAATCTATGTTTTGTTTGAGGTGAAGGGTGGGGAACTGTGCACATGGAGCGTGATTGAATTTAAGTTTGATAGTTTACCATCACACACACTTAGTGACACAAAAATGGAACGCGTAGCTGCCGTGAGTCTGGGTTTTGTTTATAGAAGAGGTAATTGAATGAACTGAAGGAGAAGGATGGAGGGTGGAGGAGCTGCGTGCTTACACTGTAAGAAATTCAGGATACATGTCTGAGGACGTTTTGAGAATTTGGATGATTGAAGCCGTTATAAACAGTGTGAATCATCACTGTGGAAGAAAAATGCATGTTTCAACAGCCATTTTTCAAGTCTCTGGTTATCAAATGTTTTCACTAAAGACAGATAGAATTTTAGTTGGCTCATGAAGTGATTTACTTTAGAAACTATAACAACAGAGACTCTAAAGCTGCTTTCAGACATGCACTGAACTCTGCAGTCCCTCTGTATATTCTCCGCCTGGCCCCCCTGGTATAATGTCTGTAAAAATCCAGGAGAAATCGATGTGTGAACACAGCATGGGATCCGACGCTGGACTCACCACAAGCGAATGGGGGGGGGGGGGGGGGTGTTGATGACGCTTCTAACACCTGACAGATGCAAAAATTAAAAAGAAAAAAGTATTTCTTGGTGAAAAAGCAGTGACACACACGTAGAAGACACCAACAAAGATGTCAAGAGGTGTGGTGAGAAGAGCAGACCCCAGTGTCTGTGTGAAAAGAGTTAATATGTCACTTCCTGTTTCTGTCTGCTGCACCCGGCTGCACCACCTCTTACCTGGAAAATGCGGAGGATTTATTGCTGTTGTGAATGCATCTGTGCAGAGAACCTTCCACTGGGTTGTGCATGTGTGAAAGGCAAACTACGGGTAAACTCCGTCGCCAATTCTCTGTATTTGCACGCAAGTCAAAACTGCTTAACAGAGACAAACTGGGCTTCGTCACCAGCTGCTGTTACAACTTTACTTCAAAACACCATATGTCAGAAACAGGTATCTTCACGAAAACACGCAACTTTCATTGAGAAACCTTCTACAGTGTTTCTTGTCTCTGCGCCCTAGAAACGATTTAAAAGCACATTCACTGTCATGCAATGTCAGTAATTGTATGAAAAACTGAAGATTTATTTGAGTGAAACACTGAAGAGTACTGATTATCAACTCACTTATTCAACGTGTTTTGGTCGGCTGCACTAAAGAAGTCCCCTCATACGCGCAACCTAGTAAACATGCTTTTACTTTGAATGTATTGTAAGAATAACATGCAAGTGAATATTTTGGTGTTCGTCCCACTTCTCAATGCCATTTTAATCTGATCATCATCAGCGCTACTGTGAACCCTGAGCGTGGCAGGGCATCACAAATTAATTCAATAATTAGGCCACAGCTTCTATAGTTAAAAGGGCCACCATGGATTAATTATGAAATTAAAAACATATAGCCCCGTAAAAAAGGACAGAGTCACACACGTCAGGATTTCCCGTTATTCACGAGATCGAGCACAGACACTCACAAGGTGCCGTGAAGTATGTCAAATAAAAAGCTTTATTCCTATAAGATAATTGAACTCATAAACTTGGTGTTTAGGTACAAGACTTCTTTAGAGCAATGACAGTGAACGAACATAAACAAGCAACTTCCTACGAAACCAAGCGACTGTGACTTTAATCCCATCGCCTCTCCTCGGAAGGTTCTGATCAAGCAGCCGATGTAAACACGTCACAAGATGCCTCTTTAAATGAAATGAATAGTCAATAAACCTAAGAACTGATAAGATTCCACAGAATTGATATTTTTCAAAGATTCTAAATGAAGTGAGAGTGGGTTGTATCATATAGCATCATTAAATATAATACTGTACATACACAATGTTAAAAATCACAAACCCTCCTCCACATTGTACATTACATATAACTGAAAACAGAAAGAAGCTTCTAGAGGCGTCCTCCCTAAAATCCAATACTGTGTTATTTCTGTTGAACAGTGCAGAAAGTAAAATTGGCCTTTTCCACGGCTCCAGTGTTACCTTCACTCTCAAAATGTTTTGCAGCGAGTTGCTTCGGTTTCTGGGCTGAACGACACGTTTGATCGAAACGAGCAACAACAGTGTGCAACGGTACGTTTTCTTTCATTTGGTGGGTGTGTGTGTGTGTGTTACCCAATCAGCAGTGACATATATAAATATATAAATCCATAATGGTTTCTAAAGTTATCTACTGCTGCTTGGTGTTTGCATCAATGGAAGATGTGTGAAGCAGCTTTTCCAGAGAGCAAAAACACTGTAGCATCAACCTTATTTTGAAGAGTTAAACATGCATTTAAACCCATTTCATCTGCTGGCGAGAGGTCTTCTTGGCATTCTTGAGGAAGGCTGGCCTTCTCAGCTGCCATAGTTGCAACCCTTGCATATCACAACAGAGCGTTAAACGCACAGCTGTTTACATTTACATAAACATTTTGCGAACATTTCGTCCAGGCTGAACGCAGTGTTTCTGATCACATTAACAATGGCTCTGCTCAGGAATTCATTTCATTATTAACACCTGTGCTTCTCCTACTGTCACATGTCAAAATGTCTGCTGAGAAAAAGACCTATTATAGCCAATGTATTGTAAATTATGCAAATGTTGTTAAACACAACTGGAATCAAATAAATTAAAAACAAGTAAATACATTGAATAAGATGTGGACTCACTACAAAAGATGTTTATAATATCCAAAACAGGCTATTGGTCCAAAAACATTTCAAATGGCCTTTTAAGCATCGAGATTTGTATGTTGGCAGAGATCCATTGCTAATCCACAGCTGATTGCCTTTACAGTAATGGCTCAGTTATTAGTCTTGCTTGGCTATTTAACGACAGGTCTGAGGTGTGAGTCATTAAAAACACTTTTATATTAAGTTTTACGACATTTACAACGGTTTAGTGAGGTGGGGTGCGGTTGTCCGCTGGATCGTTCTGAACGAGTGCGGCGTTGTGGAAGTATACGTCCGTCCACGAGGAAACTCCAAAAGATTAATGATCAACTACAATAAACTGGGGAGTCAAAGAGTGGCCCGGCGGAGCAGTTTCTTTTTCATCTACACTGCAGGAGAACCTCGTGGCAGAGCGGAAAAATGAGACTTGGTAAGGGGGGAAAAAGTTATTTACGACAGCATGAACAAGGGAGAGAGGTTTATATACAGGCCGGGGGTGGCTGTTTATTAAAATTGTTCAATCAAGCATGAAAAAAAACAAGGATTAAGTGTGTAACTGAGGAAGTTCTCTTTTAAGTCTGCACTTCCTCTAACATTAATTTAGTTAAGTAATTTCTCAACACCACCTCTTCTCCACTACACAGGAAATATTGTATTTTTTGTTTAGCTACATTAATTTGACAGCTGTGATTACCACATGCTTTTTCAAATTAGGATTTCACTTTTATTTTTAAATATGATCACATATTTTTTGGGCTTGTGATCCCAGGGTCTACCTCATCACGTTTATGTCCAACAAAGACACATCTCCCCAAGAAACTTCTCACAGGGTCTCACTGAAATAGCTGTCTGAGGCCCAAAGAGGTGGAATTATCCTGCACTTCACAATAACTAAATAAAGATTTAAAATAAATAAATGAAATTTGTGTAAGAGAGCTTTATTTTTTCACAGTTTTTATTTGCACGCACATTATCTTATAAATAAAAAACTAACAAAGCACTTTTGCAGATGTGCATTTTACAGTACATGTACTGCATGTGCTGAGGATCAAACACACCAGAGCCTCCAGCCCCAGGAGGTTTATCTATGATGTCATAATGGCATCATCCATTATGAGCTCATTGCCTTTACGACCTAATTGACAAACTGTGATGTGGGCTAATTGCTCCGGCATTTGTGAAGCCTCTCCATTTACCTGAGCTACACACACACACACACACACAGGTTTGCACTGCTATCCTTATTAGGACACTGTAATGACTTCCCGCTATTGTGCAGCCTAACCTAAACCATGAAATTAAGTTTTTCCTCATTGAGACTAGGCTTTGGTCCCGATGAGGTGAACTGAACTCAGTGTTTCTACTGGAAAAGGTGCTAAAGAGGCAACAAAAACAAGTACACCCACACACCTCAGTTGGTCAGACCTTTAAAAGGCCCAACATGCATCACACAAAAATTACAGCCCCAAGAAATGCCAAAGGCGATCAGTAGCGTGAAGTTTGTAACCCCTCATACCCGTGTGTGCCCCCCCCACACACACACACACACACTCACGAGACTTGCTCTAACCTAAACTTTACTGCTTGCCTAACCTTAATCTAAGCCTAACGCGTCACCTAACCCCACTCTTAACCTAAACCTAACCTGACCTTTCACCTGACTTTAACCTAAACTTAATCCTTTTCCCACTCTTAACTTAACCCTTCACCCAACCGTAACCCAAACTGAACCCCCACTTAATCTAGACTTAACCTAACCCTGACCCTTCACCTACACTTAAAGCATGTCTCCACCTTGTTATTTAGTTATATGGACTTATTTACGTTATATGGACTTGTTTTTGTCCCTATAACGGGACTGGGTAAATGATTTAGGTCCCCACATGATGAGTAATACCTGGACCCCACACACACGGAGTGATATCCCCGTGAACACAGCGCATCCATCCAGCCCAGCATAATACCAGTGATCTCTGAGGCCATGTGTCACTATCTCTGACCCTGTTTGGGTCTATTATGTGTCAGACACGAGACTTTGGTGGAGGCTGCTGGTGGCACAGAGGGGGGCAGACGGAGGAGGGGGCTGGCTATGGAGTGGAGGGCCAGTCCGACAGACAGAGTACCACTCCCTGGGAATCTCCTTCATCACCATGGCCACTATCTGCCTCCGCAACGTCCCCCACACAGCACTCAAATACAAATTAAACACAACACACGGAGCAGAGGTGGCGATAAAGACACACAGAGAGCTGGAATGAGCGGCGGCCACTTACCGTAGCGTAGCTGTGCGCGGCTGCCACCGTCTCCGTCTGCTTGTCAGCGGCGAGAGAGGAGCCGGAGTCCGGGCACCTTGTTTCCCCCCCACACGGCCACACTAGGTGAGGCGAGTCCGCCCCGGCCGCCTGGTTATAACCGACGCAGCTCCACTCCACTGGGGGAAATAAACAGGACTGTGGCCGAGGTTTCTCCTCCACACTCGAGGGGACCCCCTCGCTGTCGACGAGAGGGAGAGCGAGCAACTCGCTAGAAGCAGGAGGCAGCACTCCTCCCCGACGCAAGCAGGCGGAGGTTTCTCTGTTTTTACATCCGCTCCTCCTGCAGCGACACGCGGCTGCGAGGCTCGAGAGAAGCCGCTGGAGACACACACACGTCGCTGATATCCGTCACTTGGCACCAACACACACGGCTGCTCTCAGTTTGCGCACCAGTCAGTGTGTGTTTGCTGCTGAACAACAACTCGCAGCACACTGACGGACGGACACAAGCACGCACACACACACACACACACACACACACACACGGCGGCTCCTCCTGCCTCACAAAGTCCACCAACCTCCCAACAACAACAAACTCTGCACAAGCGCCTTCACGATATAAGTAACAAACGCGTTTTACATAACGAGCACATCCTCATCCTACTTCTGCGCTGGAGCATGTGATGGCAACATGGTGAGCCTTTTAAAGGCGTATCCACGCGTAACTGCGGCCGGGGGGGGGGGGGCCGCCTCTCACTGGATCCACCCCCAGCTCACTTAGTCTGGAGGATGATGTGCTGTGGTGTTAATTGGACATGGAGGTGGTGACTTGTCTTTAAGCCTGGAAGAACCTGCACATCAACACATGCTGTGTCTCAGAGCGGGGACCATGCCAACCACTGCAAGTATGAGTCCAACACGGATTCTTAACAAAACCTACGCACATTTAGGTCTTGCCATTTTTCAGCATAATCACACATCTTCTAATTCCACTAACGTTTGTCTGTGTCTCTGTGTGTGGAACGAATATCTGGCAAACCTTCTTGGCTTCACATTTGCCCAAAACTAACCTTAAAGGGATAGTGGTGATCATTATCTAATCACCACTATGCTGATGGAGGGGTGGGTGGGTCAAGTGTTTGACTCCACAAAACACTTTTGGAGTTTCAGGGGTTAACAGCATTGCAGCCAAATCCAATACAACTGAAGTAACTGCCGACCACTTCTTTAAACTTGTCTATGGTGTGCGCTGGTTACATGGTAGCATCGCTTGTTCCGGTAGCATCGCTGCACAGCTGCAGTTACTGCCACGTATCGCTGATGTCGTCACGTGCCCTTTGGGCAAGAGCATAGAGGCGCGAGCTTGTGCGCTGCGTGCACGCACGAACATGAAAAAGGCTCCAGGCAGGAGGATAACAACGGACATTTAGGTTGTAAACATGGTGTAAAATAACGCCAAACATTTCATCCACCCCTCCATTGGCATAGTGGTGAGTAGATAATGAGGGAATTTTTTGTGAACTATCCCTTTAACCTAACCTTAACCTTAACCTAACCTTAACCTAACCTTAACCTAAACCAAACCTAACCCTTATGCCACCCTTAACCTAAACCTAAATGGAACCTAACCTGTAAGTGGAGCGCATATCTCGCAAACCTTTCTAATTATCGCCTTCACACTTGTGCATTAAGATGTGTATTGTAAATTTGCCCAGGGAAGTGCGGTTGCAAGTTTGGTGCGATTTGGACACACTGTACCTCCAATACACTTTTCAAGACACACAGTACCTTCTGAGTTAAAAATGTCTTCTTCTACGTCTTCAGATAAACTACAGCACTGGTCAGCAACTGGGTCAAACCATGGGTCAAAATCACCGCCAGATCATTTTGATTGTCATATTTTTTTATTGCACCATATCGGACTGATGAACTGACCCATGACAGGTGCTGATCTGCGACCTCTGAAATAGCCAACATGCAATGTATGAAAAAAATAACAGCAGTTAAGTTAATCAATCAAACTTATATATGAATCACACATGTGAACAGTAATAAAGCAAATTTAGTTTCATTTTATGAAAAACACTGACTATAAAATATGCATTGCAGATAAACCAGGTAGGATGAACAGAAAGCTGTCTTACTTCACTCTGTACCATTGACTGTTTAAAAAAAGGTCCGCACACAACGTCTATAGCACACAACAATAAAAGGTGTTGTAGAACTGTTTGAGGAGGACTCACTAAGTGGCTCCAGATCATCAGCACAGGACAAGAGAACAACCCATTCCAAACAGGCAGGATTAGAACAGGCACTGCACAGAGTTACTGCTAAAGCAAGCAGCCAGGAGGCTTTTGAAGAGACATGGACAGTGTATGCCTGTTGCATTATTCACTCTAAAATTGTAATGCTCACCGTGCAAACACTCACGTTTTTAAGTTTTTAACAGTACAATATTCATTTCTGCCTGTGCAATTCATGGATAATGTGCAACCCATTCCACTGCTCATATCCTCACATTGTACATGTTTTATTTACACTCTATATATCACAGCACATTGCATGTTTACCTATTACTTTTCAGATTTTTTAACTATGATCTTTGCTGCTGTAAATGTCCCTGTTGTAGGCCCAATAAAGGATTATCCTATCTTATTTTATCTTTTCAATCATCCTGGGCCACTGCCAATGAAAGATTATTTGACGTGTACTTTGACTTTTTAGTTTGGTCTGTGTCCCATCCACTAACATGGAGGAGGTAGGGTTCATAACCTATGCTGCAGCCAGCCACGTCATGTGCTCCATCTTTGCGGTAAGTCTATGGTCCTTACGAGTTAGTGGTTGTATTACATGTTGGGAGTCTTAATATAAATGATGTGTATTAAAGTATCTTCTGTTAAGGAAATACTGTCAAAAAACATGTGGGGTTGGCTAATGCAGTGGCGAATGGGAGACATAAATAGACTTAAATTTAAACCAAAGGTCAACAGGTTGGGTCCCAAACCCCCCATTTTTACCATTTGTCAGTTCTTCAAATATGCACCTTGAAAATGCAGCTTATGCAGTTATCTCATGTCCACGCCCATAATAGCTTTTGGGTCTGAACCAACACATGCAAGACAGGATGCATTTCCTCTCATTCTTCATTCACTTTTCAAATTAAACATGTATTTTAGATTTTGTGTCTATAACCTCAATTTACACTCATAATTAACTTCACGGAGACGTTCTTTAAGCAGCTATGACTTCACCACAAGTCAAACGTGTTTGATATTTTCATTAACTGATAATTAAATGTAATTATTCCACCAAGCAATATAAATCTTGAATAGCAGCCAACAACATGATTGGCAATTGTATTCTGAATGCTGCTGCTCCTGCATATTAATGTTTGATAACCCTTTATGCAGCCTTGTGGCTTTGTTGCTGCGGCTCAAATCCAAGTTCAGATCTGACCTCAAATAGTCAAGGCCACTTTGAATAATCTGTGTAAGGAATAAGGAAATATATATATAAAAAGTAGCAGACATTTCGACTTGTCATAGGAGACAAACCATGTGGAGTTTCTTTCCTTATTCACATTCAGATTTTTCAAGGCTTCCTTCAAAATATATCTTCTCTCTCTCAAATATCCTGTTGCATGTAAATTAGCTCTGCTCCTGCTCAATACTGTTTATCTGTACTCATATAATGCTATATCTCTAGATACCTGGCGTTTGATTTAGAATTTATAGACATTATTTTATAGCATCTATGTTTAAAATGTTATTCAATTTTATCTGTATGCATGTGTTTTTATCCAATTTTATTGACTTTTTATTTCTTCTTATTGTATTTTAGTTTTTAATTGGTTAATATTTCCCAGCCAATAGATCAAGTTTTTTAAATCAAACTTGAGGACTAGACTTCAGGAGTATAAGGCAACTTAAATTGCAGATCAATCTAGACTACAACGTGATGTCTGGTGAATATTTGCTTTTTTAGAGATCCAGAAAAATGGAAAAAATAAATAAAGTTTCCTATCTGTCTCACAGTCACTCCTCACTTTAAAACACTATTTACAGAACATACAGCAGATATGTGCACGTTATTGGGACTAACCCAGGTGTTTTCACTGGAGCTCTGCTCAGGTTGAAGGTGGGTGGAGAGGAATTGCACGGGGTCACAAACTATGCCAACCAGTAGGAATGATAGAAATTTAACTCACCAACCTATTACCTATGTGTCAAAACACTAATAAGAGAGTCAGAGACATAGCAAGGTATCACAGCAGGTACGTATAAACTGTACATAAAGATTGGGCCAGAGGAACACTGTGTCTACCTAAAACAGCTATAACGTTATGGCAGGAGATTTATTTATGTGGTTATAACAGAAATATCTTTAAGGGTGTCAACCTATAGCAAAAATCTGTCTGTCAGTCTAATATGGCAGGATTTGGTTGGTGTTTTCCAAAAATCAATAAGTCTGTATAAAGTCAGGAAGAGGTCGTGATGTGAGGAAAACTCCAACTCCATTAAACTGAAATAACAATGGGTTTTGTGTAGGGTTGGGGCTATTGTCCGACACTTTGGTATGATTACTATTACTATTAAACCTGCACCTGCCATTTGATCAGGTTTTTGATTGCTAATTATTGGATGGCTCATCACGCAACACTCAGTTTAATCATAAACTGCCAATGTAGGGCTTATCCTTAATTACACACACACACAGACAAAGACAAACACACACACACACGAACACACACACACAAAAACAAACAAACACAGTATACACTCAGTGGGATTCACAATTAAGCTGAATCAGGATATGGGATGGTTGAAGAGAACAAATGCTAACTAGACAGTGGAAAAGAGGAAAAGAGGCAAGCTGGAACATGAACTGGTTCTGTGTCAACAGCAGGGTCCACAAGCTTCTGTCACACACACACACACACACACAAAGACAGACATATGGTCATACCCAGACACATTGTTTTCTTTTTTTTCAATTCTGGACCTTATATTTTATCCCTAAAATAAGGAGATTAATGTTCTTATATCTATCACATTGACTATATTTGAACAGATGAGCAGTTTGTCTTCTCTCATATTCTATTGTATGTTTACTGCCCCACTCTAAAACAGGAACAGGAAGTTTTAACCAGTACGTCTCGTTAGAAACACAATTTACTTGAGCTCTCTGTCCTCCTCTCTTTCTCTCTCTCCTCTCTCTTATATATATATATATATAGAACTTTGACATAATCCCTCAAACTTCCCTAAAATATTGAAAGAATCATTAGAGTTAACATGCTTACAAATGGGTATTAGGTAGAGATGTTAAAAAAATACATTTATTGGACATTGTCAATTGTGCATCATAAGTCAAAGTGTAGCATGTTAATTAAACCACAAAATGAAAAAAATTAGGTGGGGAACATTCGTTAAATAATAAGTGTTGAAGGATATTCCTGTTCTCGCAGGAGTTGTATTCTGTGATGTCAGCCAGTGGAAAAACATGTCACTGCTTCAAGTCAGACACAAAGCTGTTCTCAAGATGAAGCTTCGAAAAGCTCAAAGGTAAAACTTTAATGAGTCCCACCCTTCAATGTTTCCAGCATCCTCTTGTTCTCCTTCTCTCTATAATGAGCGCAGCCAATCATCAATCGAGATTCTTGCCACCTTTCAGATCTTGATAACAAGGGTTTCTGGTCAGTGATGCAGCAAATCATAACCCTCTCGACTTCCGTGACAACAACACAGAAGTGGCTTTTTGGGGCGATCTAGCTCATTTTATAATAATGAGTGGATTTTCTGTCAACCTCCTCGGCTTGAGGATCTTCATTTCTTGCATAGGACTTGTGGGTAACGTATTTCTCATCCTCTCCATCCTTAAGACCAAGTTCCTCCAAGTGAAGTCCTTTGAGTTCTTTCTGCTGGGACTGGCCATGGCCAACCTGGAGGAGATTGTCATCATGAACATCTACGACACTGTTTTTCTTAAGAGTTACTTCATCATCTCGAGCACATGGCCGTGTTGCATTCTCAAGTTCATGACTATGTTCGGGGAAATCAGCAGCATCCTCTTCACTGTCCTCATCAGCATCTTCCGCTACCAGAAGCTGCGAGACGCCAGCATGAGGGTCAGTCTGGACAGCATCAGGTCAGCGTGGTTGGCGAGCGGGGTTTGTGTGGCACTCTCGTTGCTGCTCAGTGTCCCCATTTTAGTCATAACGCTGCAAAGCCCTGCGGACAATGCGACGAGAGCCACAGGCAACTGCTCGCCAGATTACTTTCAGTGTGGTAAACATTTTTGTCCCCTAATCAACCGCTTCTACAAATACCTGTTGATCATGATGTGCAACCTGCTGCCTCTCATCATTGTCACAGCCACCGGCTGCCTCATCATTAAAGTGCTGCTGCGCCAGAGGAAACAGGTGATGTCCATGACATGCGTGAGTGTGACGAGCCAGACCAGAAAGAAGAGTAAAGGTCAGCGCAGCATGATAGCTGTGATGGCCGCTATGGGGTTGTTCCAAGTAGACTGGACTCTCTACCTGATCTTCCACCTGGCTTTCATCCCCACTGACTTTCCTTTTTGGGATGAAATGGAGTTCTTTATCTCAACTTCTTACACATCCATCAGTCCCTATGTGTACGGGATAGGAAACAATCTGTTCTCTATCAAAAACTTTATGAGGAAGTGATGTAGAGCCCCTCTTCAGGTCAGAATTATCCGATTTTTTTGTGAAATTGTAGTATAACAAATCAAATAGGTTTTTAAGCTCATCAATGAAAGTGTGTTTTATGATTTGACATTATATGCAAAAAATTATGTTAGGTTGTTACGTTGGTTGCAACACTTTTTTCAGAGCTTTCGTGATGAAGTGATCTTTACTTCTTCATGATTTTACAGCTTTTTCTTACGGTTTTATACCTTTATTAACATCACATATGAAATAAAAAATGTTCCTTAGGTGAAAATGTTTGTTTTTGCAATTTTAAGAGTAGTTTTCAGTTTGTAAGTGTTATTATTTGCTGTTTGAAGAGACTCTTGCAGCAGGAGGAGGACAAGAGAATCTCATGCGGTGAAAGTGTGACCTGAAATAATTGCTAGTCGCTGCTTCGCTCTGATAAATACAGACTCACAAACTGCCTTCAGTTTTTCACTGCACTTGTGAACATAACAGCTGTGATTGGAAATGAACATTACACTGTTGTGCATAAACCAACACGGCCTCAGTTGCTCCTTCTCACACTCAGAACCAGCAGATTCATAACTTGACCCGTCACTTTCCATCATCATCTACTGCGCTCTCACTGCCGTGTAAATCCAGATTTCGTGGATAGGATTTGAAGCTGCGTGCGTGGACGTGCGACTGAACTCTGAAGTGCTCAGCTCTTGACAACCTGTCCCATCCATTAGAATTGTGTCATGTGACGTGTCGCGTGCATTGACACCTTTGACCTGACAGTTAGCTCAGGAGAAAATGTAACATGAACAACAAAATTAAAAGATTCTGTTTGGACATTGGACAAAAAAAAGGAGTCACTTAAAAAGACGACTGTAAAAATTATAAGACGCAGGTTCCATTTTATTCCTGAGGCTGGTTGTGATGAATGTATTTCAGTTTAGAGAGATCTCGTTGATGGCAGGTTGATTGTAACACTCTGATTATAAAAATACAATGAGTAGAATCTGGGTTTTAAACGCGTGGTGATTGATTAAATAGGTTATTATATCTATTCATGGTGATTTTAAACTTTACACAATAAAGTTATTTTCTGTATAACCAATGCGAAACAAAAATGATTATTAATTTCTAAATGTTCACAGCATTATAAGTATGTTTTAAATGTACATACCTGTCTTCTGTTACAGCTGTGTGTGTGTGTGTGTGTGTGTGTGTGTGTGTGTGTGTGTGTGTGTGTGTGTGTGTGTGTGTGTGTGTGTGTGTGTGTGTGTGTGTGCGTGTGCACTTGTAAAGCCCTAGAGTTATTTTACAGTTTTTAAATTGTGTAGTGATGAATTCATGTTTAATGTATAACAAATAATCTGATCATCTCAGCACATTTATGTGGACATTAGACTTATGCATATATTAGGGGTTTTAATGGGGTTTTACCACTTGGGTGTTGTTTTGTGAAGAGTAAATATCTTTATATTCATTTATTTATTGTTTTCACACACACGTTTGTATGTGGAGGGGTTTCAAAGTCCACCCCCCACGACGGAATACATCGGTTATAAACTGTCAAAGCAGAATAACGCCACAGGTTTTATTATAGTTTTACTCCAGATTAAGTGAACATGAGGTGTTGTCAGGAACAGACTGCAGCGCGTCACCACGAGACGCCCACGTGGTTCACAACCGATGGGTTCGCGTGGACCCCCCCCCCCCCCACACACTTCCTTGTCGCGATTAGACTCCGCCTCGTTGACATAAACATCACGTTACATTTATGATATGGTCGTGTCTTTTCATATGAATACGCTGGATATTGACGCCACAGTGAACTCAACCGTTTCAGAAAATGTAACTTGCTTGTGTCTTTTAGTGGCACACGCGAGAAATGACCCAGATGTCATAATCTCACGATGCTGCGTGGTGTCGAGCTGCCATGCACGCTCACCACATTTATTATAATTGTTTGTACCTTTCTCGTGGAGGCATTGAATACATCTCAGCGCCCTCCCCTCCCCACCTATCAGGACAATGGTGGACAGATACCATCCACAGACACTTTTGACACCTAGACAAAAAATTGAACATTAATAAATGTTTCATCGACTCCATCAGTTCGCTGATCCACTAGATTTGGTGAATCATTTGGCTTTATGGATGGTTGGTCGCCATATTAATGTAAGGCATAATATTAAGTGGTGAAAATACAGCACATATATACGTGTTTTTTTTTGTTTTTAACATTAACTTTAGTTACGTCCAGCTGCCAATTAAAAGATTGATAAAAGTAAATTTAAGGACACATAACTTAGCGAAAGATTTTTGATTGCGTTGTTATTAAATTAGATTAGCATGTAAGTATAATATTGAATATGAATCTAATTCCTGTGTTCATTAGAATTCAATATTAAGGCTAAGCAGGACTTACAGAGTGTGTCTTTTCTCATGTTGTACATACACGGTATCAAAAACGTTAAATAGGTTACTGCAACCCAGTAAATAGTCACGACCCAAAAATCGCTTCATGCTTCAACTCCCTGTGCATCTTATTTGGGAATTCTTACACAGTGATAAAATAACTTTTAATCAGACTCAATATTCAGCAAATTTATTCTGGCTAATAAAAGTATATTAAAGGCTATATAGCTTAGCAAACTTGTTATGTTTGTGGTTTAGAACTTTGATTAGCCTGTAGGGGTTATATTTAAAATTGTAGCATAAAGGTACCTTCGAGCAAATTTAGGCAAAATAATAATTAATAAGCGTTTATTATCTTCTTTAGTAAAGACTGCAAAACGTCAAGATTTAGGTGACTGCTACCCAGTAAATAGCCACCATCCAACACTCACCATGCTCTAACTTCCCGTCCATGTGTGGAAACTCTTACATGACAATAGAATAACTTGGTTATTTATATATAGGCTTTTTTTCTCGTTGTTATGCGACAGATGTTCGCACGACAGAAAAGTTTGGACCGATGTGCGATGTGTTTAATTTTTTTTAACCTCAGCGACTCTCGCCAACATGGCGGCAGTCGCCGAGGTTACAAACAGTGGTCACCGCAGTTTTGCGGCGTGGCTACGAATTACAGCGGTTACAGATCTGAATTGCGCAGGTCAGAGTTGACGATCGGTCGTGTGTCCGGGCAGAAAACACGTGGGCGTTGTCGTATTTATTACATGTATGAACCAAATTAACATGGGCGGGGTGTTTCTGGCCGTTCTCACTCCTGACAGTGTCACGAGGAAAAAACAGGTCGTAAAAATCCTGCGGGGGGGAGCGTGAGGATTGGCTGCGGGAGCGCAACCGCCATGGTGACCGCGTGACGTCACGACCCGAGAGCACGGATGTGTGTGTAAGTGTGTGAGGGACAGAGAGGAGTGTGTATGTGTGTGAGAGAGAGAGAGAGAGAGAGAGAGAGAGAGAATGGAGATGTGATCGTCAAAGGTGAAACAAGTGAAGAGGAAGAGTTCTCAGGTGTGTGTGTGTGTGTACGTGTGTGTGTGTGTGTCAATAGAACAACGCGCACGCACCCTCGTGCAAACTTGTTGTCCTGACCGGCTCGCGCACGGACTCCCGCTCTCCTCGCGCTGCTGGCGACCCGGGAATCGCGCGCCATCGAGGAGAGAGAGGTGGGGGGGGGGGGGTGCTGATATACGTGCATGCGCTTTGACTCCTCCGCGTGCACGCTCGGGTCGGTCGATACGAGCACACACTGTCGTGGCTCTCGGCCTCCATTTGCCAGTTCGTGTTTATGTTCGAGGGACCGCGACGAGGCTCGTTACAACCGACAGGACGTGCAACAGTCGCCACTCTTCGCCGGGAACAGCGTCTCCGCCGCCGGCCACGAGGAGCTCCAACCGACGGTTAAAAGGTGAGGCGTCAGTGAAACCTGCAACTTTCCCCAACTTGCTGAGTGGAGGAGCGGACGGCCTTCCTCTCCTCGCGTTGTTAAAGCGGGTGTTAAACAACTTAAACCACTAACCCGGCATCATAGTTGAATGGTTTACGTAGTTACCCGGAGAATAGTTGTGTGTTTGCGGTGTAAACACGCCGGTAGTAAGTCGCTCGAAGCGCTCGCTCGGCCGGTTAACACCTTTTCCTCAGAGCCCAGCATCTGGGTGTTGGTGTGACCGTGTGGGATGAACCGTGAGGGCAGAAAACAGGTTTCCTCTGTGGCACCTCGTCGACGGAACTGAACGCGCGTGTGGTTCCTAAGGTTGGACCCCGAGCACAAGACGTGTGGGGGTGTGTGTGTGTGTGTTATCTGTAGTTAGAAACACAGGCCCCGTCCGAGCGTTTGGGCCATGTCCTCGGCTGAGTGATATCTGCCAGGCCATTGGTCAGTCACACCGAAGAGGTCTTGCAGCTCGCTCCAGGAAGACAAAGTCCAGCTCCCTCACACGGTCGAGATAAATGATCAAACTGAGAAATACTCGCACCTAAAGTCACTTCTGGTATTTTTTTTTTAAAAATGGAAGTAAAACCAGGTACATGTCATCGAATGGAGATTTTAAAGGGTGCTAACCTAAGGGGGTAGTTACTGTTTTTCTCCTCCAGGGGCTTAACCCTGACCAGATTTAATTTAAAATCTAATGTTTTTATTGTTATTGTTATATATGCATATGCAACTTCATTTCAACATATCAACCTACCCTCAGTGTCATGCCACTACGGCTGGGCAATAAACCAATATCATTTTCACTTATAGCAATATCACAACAGCCTAAATATTATATTATATATAAAATATATTGTACATAATGTATAACAATATTATCTCATATAGCACTTTTCAAAACAAAGTTACACAATGGAAAACAAACAACAACAAAAAACGTAAAAGAATAACAAAAACTCATAAATGAAACGTACGACATAAATGTAAGCATGGCCCCCCCCCATTACAATAATAGAAACTACAATTAGGTAAAATCGTCTTCTTCATTGTTCGGTTTATTGGCAACATTACAGAGTCGGTAAGAACCAAACCAGAACCCCGTTCTAGTTAAAATCAAGGAGTGTGGTTTGATAAAAGTAGGTTTAAAGCTTTAATTCTAAAGAAGATACCATCTCAGTCTGTCATATTTCCTCAGGCAGAGTGCTCCAGAACCTCTTAGTCTTTAGTCCAGAATCTGGAACTGTTCAAATGTAAGGTTTTTAATTATTTTATATGTGCAGGAATCATCCAAACAAATCAGCCTACTCATAGTGTCATGCCATACAAGGGCTGGGCGATGAAACAATATCAATAATCATTGTAATTATTTATTTTCACTACGTATCCGTCAATGTGAGAACATGTCTCCACCAGCTTTTCATAGGATGAGCGATGGCCCCCCCCTTGTAAATAAATTATCATTTCTCCATTAGCAGCTAATTTATTTTTCAGGAGGGTATGGTCGGATCCTCAAATTGCCCTGAAATGGTTTGATTCTCAATGGGATTCTTATTTGACATAAAGAGCTCTTCTATGAATCATGCAGATCAGATATCTTGAAACTTGTCCCGGATGCCTTTTTTATTTTACAGTCATACAACTAGTAACCACAGAAACCAAGAGTCAGATGCCCACTAAATTTGTATAATATAGAAACAAGGCTTTGATATTGACTTTCTTGTTTCTTGGGTTGATATTTAGAGTAGTGCTGCACATTGTAGGTTGTACTAATTGCTGATCATTGTTTGCATTTGTTGATTAATCATTAGCGGCTTTGTCTTTCTGCCACTGTTTGCTCTTCTTGATTGAGCTCTAATGGCTTCTCTTAACTTCTGTTGTAATTATTTAAAACAACCTTTTTTTGTCTTGGATTTCTATGCTCTGTCTTGTCTGAGTATGTTAATATCTCTGTAATATATGTTATACCTTCGGAGCGCCACTCTACTAAATGAATAACATTATTATTCTTTTATCTTTTTTTTACGTTAGGTATTCAATGAAGTGGAATAACAATATCCGTTGGTGATGCCGGCAACAGACTCTGAACTCACGTCCATGGAGGACCCCCCTGTAGTGGAGGATGAGAAGGGGAGCCTGACTGACGTCCCTCCGTCGGCTGCTCCTGCTGCCATCGTTGTTTCACCTCCCTTTCCTACCACTATGACTAATTTCACTGGTGAGACTGAGATCGAGAACAGAGCCGTGTCCATGGCAAGTCATGACTGCAGCTCTGCCCTCTCCTCACCTGCTGAAGCTAGCCCAGCCAAGCCTGCAGTAACATCATCGAATACCCGTGAAGGGACTGTTGAAACGAGCCCACCTACCTCAAACATAGCGTCAGCCTCAGACTCTTTAAAATGCTCAGGGACAAATCTTGTCAACATCCCAGACTCATTACCGTTGTCCGAGTGGCCATCCAGCACGTTCGGCGGTGCAGTCCAGAAACATGATTTTTCTCCTGTTCTAACTTTCAAAGGCGTCACTGTCTCTTTGGAGAATAACAGCGTGTGGAAGCAGTTTAACAGCTGTGGAACTGAGATGATTCTCACAAAACAAGGACGACGCATGTTTCCGTACTGCCGGTATCGTCTGGCTGGCTTAGATCCTGAGGGCCACTACACTCTGGTTCTGTCCTTGGTTCCGTCTGACCAGTTCAAATACCGCTGGAACCGATCCCAGTGGGAGATCACTGCAGCAGCTGAAAACCAGACCCAGGGTCTGATCCGAGCCTTTGCCCACCATTACGCAACTAGCAAAGGCTCGGTGTGGATGGGCGGCCTGGTTTCTTTCTACAAGCTCAAACTGACCAATAATTTCCAAGACCAGGACGGTCACATAATCCTACACTCCATGCATCGCTACATTCCAAGGCTACATGTGATACCTGTCCCAGATGGAGTCATAACCACACCCGATAAGCCTATGGTTATGGGGCCGGAAAGCATGACCTTCACTTTTCCACAAACTGAATTCATGGCTGTGACAACTTACCAGAACTTTCGGATCACGCAGCTGAAAATTAACCATAACCCGTTTGCAAAAGGCTTCAGGGAGGACGGACACAACCCTCGTCTAGTCCGGGTCAGCGCAGAGCCTCAATCTATAGTGAAGATACAAGCTCAGTTCAACATGTTGGAGCCAAATGAAAGCAAAGAGGAGGTTGTGGATCTGAGGTAAGTTGCTGTTTTCTCGTCTGATTTGGTCACTTTGTAACACATTCATACTCCTTACAAACCATTCGACAGTTTGCTTTGTCAGACCAGTTAAAGTGAGTTGTCATTATCACCTGAAAACACGTTCAGTGCGCGTCAATCTGGATTATTTTTGTATTGATATGTTGGTGCTGAACACATACTGACTCACTGCTTTTAACTTATTATAACTACAGTATTAACTCAGTAAATCAACCCCAATTAAATTTTTTTGTAGTAAATTCTGGCAGGTCACTTACAGAAACAATCAAATTTACAGAATGTTGACAACTTTAAAAACTAAGTGAAGTATTTTCTAAGACCAACCACTCATTTGAGTTAGCACCTGTTACAGTCTTCACTAAAAATAAAAATTGTATGTATTCAGTGTAATATACTTATAACTTAAACCAGTATTTATTGCGATCCTGTTGCTTTACTTGGCCCTTCCAGATAGAAAGCAAGTTGCGCTGCACTGGCTGCTGCTTTCAGAGCTTAATAGGTGGAGTTTGCATCCTTTTTTTGTTTAGACATTTTCCCTACCAACAACAAGCTACCTGACTCTTAAAACACATCAGACATACCTACTTGATTTGAAATGTGTATCCATGATACTGCTTCCCTTCTGGTGTCTTGATAGACACATAAACTCATGTCAGATTATTCAGGGAATTTAGACACTAACAATCTCATTTTTCCCCCTCCATTGTGCATTCCGTGCCCGACTGGAAGCTTCGTTTGTATTGCAGTGTTAGTCACAGCTTGCTTGAGAGCTCTCCAAGCTGTGTGCTGCCCTATAAGCAAGCAATGAAAATGTCCTTGTGCTATTGAGAATAATGGGTTTCAGAGTGCAGCAGTTCTTAATCTATAGATATAAGATCCAAATCAGACTGTGTTATGGTTACATGTATTAGCATTTAAGCCTTTTATTCTAGTATATGGACATGTGTTTTATATATATATATATATATATATATATATATATATATATATATGGGAAATGTGTGCCAACTAAACTACTGGAATTAGTTTGTTTAAATAGCACCAACACATGTATTACAAATTAATACTTTTTTTTATTGAAATCATCATTAAATCATTTAAAGTTCTTCATGTTTACTATCAATAAACAATATTACTTTCAATGTATCTTACAGCACAAAGAATCGCGTCGTCCCTGCTTCGGTCTCAAATGTGCCTCCGACTCGGCTGGTCCTGAAGCCCATAATGTCGACATCTTCTAATAAGAACCATCCGTATGTCCACTGCTTACGAGGCAAGCATGCTCTTGGTGAGCTTATGCTTGTCGAAAAACATCCACTTGTGGAATCCGTGGAGGAAAACCTCGATAACGTTGTAACCCCTAAGTTGCAGCACAGCCTTGAAGCAATATCCACGACTCCCACTCCCTCAATGTCTACCCCGGGGTCATCGCCTAGGACCCGCAAGAGAAGGAAGAAGACAAACGCACGTTGGGTGACTCGGGGAAGAGAGTGGAGGGCTGCAGCTGCCACCTCTCACAAGGTCCACAGCCCGTCACTGACTGTCGCTTTGCAACCAGAGCTGGACAATGTCGAGGGCCTGTTGTTTGTGTCATTCACCTCAAAGGTAAAACCACCACAAATGACTAGCAAAGAATGCTCTGCAAATATCAGCATTTAATACAATCCAGGTGTGGTTCCTCCTCCAGTGAACCAATGAGCTTGTTGACTTTTCTGTGAAGCTGCACACATTTCTGAAACAACATTTTGTTTTTCTTTAGTAGAGGGATTATGAGTGGTCTGTGGTTTAAGTTCTGTAAATGTCTTTTTTTTTATTTCACAGGAAGCTCTTGATGTTCACATCAGGAACAAGCCATCCGAAAGCACAGAACCAGTATCTCCAGTTTCCCCAACGACTCAGAAGCAACTGAAGCAAACAGGTGAACATAAAGAAATTGTTATTTGTTCACATGTTTTGATCTGTATTTGAACCTTTATTATACTGTTACAACCTAGTTTTAATTTACTCGACTAACAGTGAAGCAAATGTTGTGCTTGTGATTTGTAAACACTTCTCGTGTGTGTGTGTGTGTGTGTGTGTGTGTGTGTGTGTGTGTGTGTGTGTGTGTGTGTGTGTGTGTGTGTGTGTGTGTGTGTGTGTGTGTGTGTGTGTGTGTGTGTGTGTGTGTGTGTGTGTGTGTGTGTGTGTGTGTGTGTGTGTGTGTGTGTGTTTCAGAGGAGCTGGCCCCAGCGACTGATGAGGAGAAGATCGTTCACAAGGAGGCCGTCCTGCTGCAGGACCTCAGAGTTTTCAAACACAGACAGGTCATCCATCCTGTGCTGCAGGAAGGTGAGTTCATACAAACACGCACAATCATCCCAGTGGTTGACCAGGATTTTACCAAATAACATAATGTGAATATTTTCTGCCTCTGACTCCTTTCTGTCCTTTTTATAGTTGGGTTGAAGCTGAGCTCTCTAAACCTGACCAAGTCTGTTGACCTGCAGTATGTGGGGGTTCATCTGCCTCTTCCTCCAGCGGATCTACCAGAACAAGAAAACTCCACAGCGCTCTCTCTCTGTGGTAAGTTGGACAGATTTTTGACTGTCTGCAAACTTTATTTATGGTATATTGTCATTGTACACATAATTTGTGCCAGTGTTGCCATAATAAGAAAGTGAGTAGAACAAATAAACCCCAAGATTTAACTTTAACCTGTGTAATAAAAGACAGTCTAAATCCTTATTGGCTTTGAATATAGGATTGAAGACCCTTAATCAAGCAGCCTCAGGCTCAACTTCCTGACTAGTGTTGCACCCCAAGTCTTCAATTATACTCCCTGTTGGGTGTGCACACAGACAGCTGCAGGCTCCACAGACATGTAGTTGTTCTTATCATACGTCTTCCTTCTCCACTTGGAAGAGCACGTGTGTTGTTGGTGCCCATAAAGTGTGAGGAATTAGGAATGAGGTTAAATGTCATAGTTTTTCTGTCTAACTTGCTTATAGCCTGTCAATATTGTTTGCTGAAACTTTCAATGTTAGTAATCAGATCATAATCAAATGTTTTCAGTTTGTGTATAAGGACTTTATGAACATTTTCAGCACATTTGTCAATGGATTATCATTTCTGTCACTATTATCATGTTAACTGAATTTTCAACAAAATTTGGTCTTAAAACCTGATACTTTAAGTTCTGAAACATCTAATTAAACTTCCTTTAATAAGTTAAGTGTAGACACTGTGCAGGTGTGTCTTGTTTGTGCATGTCTGCTCTGTTTCCACCCTTGACATAAAGAGAGTCGAGATATGTTATGATTTCTAGACACAACCGATCAGAGTGTAATCTGATGTCCACACAAAGCCTTGCTATATGAGGATAAAATTAATGTCATGGTGAACCTTGTGGGCCTTTGCTTACGTATTTGCAGATGCAGAAAAAATAACTCTAGCTTAACTACAGGGTCATTGCTCAGAAACCAGATAATGGTGATTACAAATATGAGATTAGAGCCTTGTATGACTGAAACAGTGGCTCAAGTAGTTTTAGAAAATAGCCTAGAAATAGTTTTGAAGTTGAATGTCCAACGTGTTTGAAACACGTTGGACAGAAATTAGAAACAAATAAGTCTGGAGGGTCTGGCTCTGTGTGGTTCCCAGGACACCTCCGCTTTGTTCTCATTGGATCAAAGTGTTACATTGATCAATGGACTAGATTTAACCCATTAAGACCTAAGGTGCTGAAACAAACGCACTCTTAAACCATTCTTAAGAACATCATTAAGTATTCAGTGTTATTTACACCCACCCCCTGATAATTATACAATAAAACACACGGACAATAAAACAGAGGCAGTGGTTAATCGTAGTTCCAATCTTGTTCCCTTGTCAACAGTTGTTTCTATCAAGGATTGCGGCTCAATTTAAGCATTTTGAGGATTTTCATTTCTGTCAGTTTACACATTGTATTCTGCATTAATGACTAACTGTAGAGTAATCTGTTGCCTAAGTAGCACTTTAACCCCACACTGTGAAGCTTTTTTATTAGTGTGCTTTGTCCTTTAACTGACGACTAACACAGAATATTTCCTTCACAGAGAAAGGTCTACCCTTCATCTCCAGGACAGGGAAGACAAGTGACGTGACAAAAATAAAAGGCTGGAAAAACAAGTTCATAAAAAACAAAGAATCATCTTTTAACAGTGATGGTGAGGCTTGTTCTCCTTGTTGTAGTATCTGCTGTGTCCCTTTTATCATTCAGTGGGATTATTATAGTCATTGTAATTACTAAAAGATTAACTGAACTGAAACCAGCTGAATATATTAGTGTCTGATTCATTATTCCCCGTTGATAAATTAAAGTCTCTTTATTCTTCCTCTCCAAAAGGATTACAAAAGAACCTATCTGCCTTCTGCAGCGACATGTTGGATGAGTACTTGGAAAGCGAAGCTAAGCAAATCAGTGAGCGGGCTGCTGCCTTCTCCACGTACCCAGAGGAATCTGTGGCCTATCAGCTGCCCGCCAAAGGCTCCAGCTACGTGAAGACCCTGGACAGCGTGCTCAAGCATCGGAAGCCTGCTCCCAACAGACCTTGCCCGCTCTCCCACAAACCCCCCCTCTACGCTGCCGTGACGTCACCGGGTCCTCCTCCTCGGCCCAGCCCTGCCACACCCGTTCAAGCCAAATCTCCATCCACACTGACAGATGCTGCAAATGCTGCTTCTGGGTCGAATGCTGTTTCACACAGGTACGCAAGAACATGTTAGTCTATGGTTTTATGCTATTTTCTTTTAGTGCAGAAAATTGGCACACTGTTGTAAAAGTATGAATAAGACCAATGTGGAACTGATAACTGAGAGTCCTTGACTCCTTGCTCAAAATTGATCTCAATTCACTTGGCTTGGCTGTGGATGCTGTTTGCGAGATTAGGTGGTGTATCAAGGGTTATTTCCTAGTCTGCTACTTCATCTTATCTTAAATTATGGAGGAGTGTAAGTATTTCTGTGACCCTTTTATATCTGTCGTACTTGGCATAGATCTTACATTTCATTTATTATGTTCTATAAAGGTCCTAAATTGAACTTGTTGAAACCTGGGGTTTCTGAGATGCAGTTCTTTCATTTACTAGTGCATTGCCTGTTCTAAACCTGCCTGTTTGGAATGGGCTTTTTACTGGACCTTTGGTAATGCTGGTTGCAGCTTTCTTTCTGAAATTTTAAACGTGCCCTGCAGTAATTGAGCTGTAGTCTACAGAAACCTAGAGCAGCGTCACCGCTTCTGCACAAAGACCTGTTTATTCAAAGTTTGGTGACGCTCGACTCAGTTCACAGAACCGTAAACTTGAAAATCTGTTTCGCCAACGCGCCTGTTATCGTGATTAACATTACTTACGTTGATGAGTCCCAGCCACCGCTGCTACAGAGTGCTTGTCGCCTGTTTCATCAAATTTGATTAATGTTAAACACATCAGCTCTATTAAAGGGATAGTTTAAATTCACTTATCTACTCACCACTATGCCGATGGAGGGGTGGGTGAAGTGTTTGAGTCCACTGAACACTTCTGGTGTCTCAGGGGTAAACTTTGTCGCAGCTGAATCCAATACAACTGAAGTAACTGGTGATATACAGTTCAGACGTAATAAAACAACATAAAAATCCTAACATGCCTGCCTACTGCTCGTGTGGTGTCATATTCGACTTGAAACAGCGTCCCCTAAGCGCCCCCAAGTCCTTAACAACAAACGTATGTATCGACTTCACAAAAAGTGTAATAAGATAGAACTGTTCTTGCAGAACATAATTTTTTCCTCTCACTCTTCAGATCATCTACACACCACCCAGCGAGCTTTGGGCAGAAACGGGGGATAACACACAGACCGGCAAGCTTACCTAAGTTTGAGGCCAAACTGTTGCAAATGGAGGTCGGAGCCCTGAACGAGGGTCTGAGTAGAACGCAGCTGACTCCAGACAGGCTGACAGTGGCTCTGTCTGTACTCCTGACAAAACAGGTATATGACATACTGTATTTGTACAATCATTTAATACCAATGATGGGCCGTGTCTGTTCTGATGTCTTTTTTTGGTCAAGTAAAAAGTAATTCTTGTTTTTGTAATGTAAAATCTAAATCAGAGATTAAGAGGTGTTGTCTGTCTTCTCCTTTCCTTTTAATCAGATGCATTTTTTGGGCCTGAAGGAACCTTTATATCCACAGTCTAAAGACACTGGACTAGAATGTGGTCAGGAGTTCTGCAGACTGGGCTGTGTGTGTTCCAGTCTGCAGAATCTGAACAGAGGTCCTCTCCACTGCCGCCGGCCTGAATGCATGTTTGGTTGTGCCTGCTTCAAACGCAAGATCACCAAGCACATTTCTGCTGGGGAGAGGGAACCAGAGATCCAACCTGTTTACTGTAAGATTTTGTATATCATTTCTGTATCTTTTATTCTGACTCATAAATGGTTATTTCAATTTGTATGGCTTTTGATTTATTTGGACGTCTGTTCTCATTCTGCTCAGTTTGGTTGCAAGTGTTAACCACATGCTTTTGTCCTTCCTTCAGCTATGACTAATACGCAACATGTGGTTCAACCTGGCCCAGGCTCCAACACTCATAAACTGTGGAAACCCAACATTAGTGATGAGGATGCAGAGCTGCTCTTCGTCCCCGAAAGTCCTCAATATTTGGTCTCGGCAAAGAACGTGAAACACAGCAGTGTAACTCGTCTAATACAGCAGGTACATTACAAAAGTTGTTCTTTTATTGGATTTAATTGAAGCTTTTCCAAATGTTTGTACTAAAAGCTCTTGACTTGTTAGTTTTATATCAAAAACTCTGTGCTCATGTTTTTCTTCTTTAATTTATTCAAATTTTGATTATTTCAGATTGGAGAGGACAAGGATCCAGTGTATAAATACTGGGATAGCATGACATGTGCTCGTGTCAGAGAGTTCAAAAGCAGAAAACAGAAGACAACCTCTGACAACCCGCAGAGATACCATCCAAGTACTGTAAAGAAAACAGGTAAAGAAATGTACTTAAAACATAATGTAATCCTGTTTGTTATACCACAGACAATTAGACTCTTAAATCCTTATTTTGTTGTTTTGTGTTTTCTTACTAGTGTTTCCTTTGTGTTGGCTGGATGTACCCAACTGTATGATACTGAAAATATTTGCTGTTATACATAACCATATCTCCTTATGTCCCTCAGCAGGGAAGACAGGTCAGGAAACCACAGAAAAAGAACCAAAGAAGCAAATCCAGATCCAGTCAACGTGTCAGTGGAAAAAGGACCACAAAATGGTCCTAGGAGCTTTATGTCGGCGCATGAATGAGAAAAGGTTGTCTCAGAGTTTCCGCATCGGACCATACCTCATCAGCCCACTCACCAAGATCTCCATGCAAAAGCCCAGTGGCTTGATTGTCACCTACAGGGTAGGATTCCAATGAGTCATCTATTGGTTTTAAGTCTATTACCTCTAGTATATTTAAAGAATTATACAGAAGTAATGGTTGGGATGTTTTTTCACTTAAACCTACAGGCTTACAGCTTTGACTTCTTAGCTATTTGCATGACCATTTAAAAAGAACAGCAGGTACACCAAAATAGACCAGCTTCTAAATATTGTAAGCTCTCAGTGGTTGTTTTTAAGTAGAGTTTTAACCTTGTTTCATTACTTACATTTTTTATTTTTAATAATTCTCCTACTCTACTTCTTGTAGGTGCAAATAAGTAAACCATCAAAAGCCAGTGATAATGAGGAGGATGAACGTGACAACAGTGATGAGGAAAAGCTTGTTGATGGGGAAACCAACACAGAGGAGGAAGACAGCCTCAGTGAAGAGTTGGAGATGCAGGTTGGAGTCACGCCTTTCCTGGGTGGAGTTTTACCTGCAGGCAAACTAAAAGCCAGGACCAAACCTGCTGGCAGCCAACCATGTGCACTTGTACAGGTTAGCCTCACGGAAAAACACCTTTAACTAGTAGAAAACGACTGATAATGGTTGGGTGTAAAGTATGTACCTGTAATTGTAAAGTTTAACATCCTCATATATATATATATTTATTTGCAGGTGAATGGCAAATCTTACAATCAGGCCAGACTGTTGCTGGGAAGTATGGGATCTCTACATCCAGCTAACCGCCTTGCAGCATACGTGACAGGCCGACTTAATTCTCCCGCTGACATTTCTCATAAAAACTCTCAGAAGCCAGACTCAACACTAAGGAACAACAATCCTAGTACTCTGCATGTGAAAGCCACAGACACTGAAGTGCCTCAAACTGTCACTGAAAGGAAAACCTCAAAGCTGAAGATTGCTGTCCAGTCATTAGGTAAGATCGTCTCTGTTGCTACACCTTAGCACACACACACACACACACACACACATTGTTGAAACTATTTAGATGACAGCACACCTAAAGTGAAGCCAAATCATCTTGATCACCCCCTAGTGACTGGTTGCATTAAATCCCTGCCTCATTCATGTTAGTAGATGTGACCTGGGTCAAACTGACAAAGTCAAATGAGAGGAAATAGAGTTGCGTTGTCCCTTCTTAATTTACAATCTATTGATAAAACTAAATTTCATGTAAGGTGTAAGGATAAAGTAAATGAACACAAACCTTTGTCTGTGTTGTGTGCATTTTAATCATGATATATCTGTTACTAGTACAATAAACAGCATTGTAGTTATATCACCATTAATTAAACATTGCTGCTAATTCACACTATTAAAGAATCTAAGGATAGACCTACATGTTATTCGTTCTCCATAATTTCTCTTTAAAGATTGAGATTCTTTGAAAGTCCCTAATCAAGCAGGATCATTATTTCTTTGTCTCACTGCCCTGCCCCGCATTTTTCTGTTCCTTCAGTTCCGTTGCATCTCGACTCCTGGAAAAAAGGATCCACCCCCATCCCACAGCATTCACAAAACTCCTCCAGTGTTATCCATGTCAAGCCGTTCATCTCGAGCCAGCTCAGCTCAGTCAGTCACCGCCATACCAGCTCCAAGTCCTCGCCGATCTCTCTCACCGTCTCCCCCTCACTGAAAAGCCCCAGCTTCCTTGGACAGAGCGGGACTTATTCTTTCAGGATCTGCCCTCCAGCCAACGAGAGCACCAGAAGGCCAGAATCCACCAGGAGTGGCCTTGCCTGGGGGCTTCACCCTCATTGACCTCCCAAGGCCTGGATCTAATGAAGCTACACAACCATCACAAACTGTAAAGACTTTAAACATGACCGCTGCTAAAAATATAACTCCCCCACAACAAGATGCCTTGTTTAATTATAGACAATTATCAGCTAGTTGGGATGCAAACTGGCTCGGTTTGGACACTTTATCAAGTAGTACATCATTAGAGCCTGACTCCTCATCTGAGCTGGTGTGTGGTGAAAAGATGTCTCCAGGTTATGACGCCAACAGCAGACGGGTGGAATCAAACATGGATTTCACCCCAGAATTCCTAAGCTCTGAAGACTCTGACTATTGTGGAGATGGTGATGGTGACGAAGAATACGTATGTTAAATAAATATTTATTATAGAGCATAAATTGGTTTTGAAATGTAAAATGTGAATTATATGGCCTAAACAAAAACATCAACCTGTAGTCACAGCTTAAACAACATTGTGAATGTTGTTTCTTCAGGAGGAGCTATTGGACATTGAGACGGTAGAGGAAGAAAGACAAGAAATGGCCATCGCAGAAATGAAGGCGGCTGCTATAAAAGCACAACAGGACTCACGGTAATACACACGAGAATGTGTGTCCTTGTAAATAAAACATATAAAGAAGTATATGTTAAAGTTTGAATTATACTCAAGAGCTTTTGAAGATTTTTATTTTCTGCAATTCCAGTCTCTTCCAGTCCAGTCTTGTACCTGAAACGGAACCCAGCACCCAGGTACTCACAACCAACCATTTCTAAAATCACTTTGCCATGGCTTTTTAAGTGACGGGTCGTGTTGGTGTTGCATGCGTTGCTCATTATCTCTGCTGTCTCCCCCCCACCCCCCCACCCCAGGAAGAACGGGACAAAAAAAAGCAAAAAATCCACACAGCACTAGAAAGGCAGAGACGCTCTGAACAGCGGGTACTCTTTGACAGACTCCAGACCCTCCTTTGCGGTGACCTCGGTAGCATCAAGCCCCCCAGGCTCCACCTGCTCTCACTGGTCAGTTCCACGATATCCTCAAGAAGTTTTTTTTCTCCTATTATGGTGGCCCACAAACATGGAGAATAAAGCCCCTTTTATATTAGCAGTGTATTTTTCAAGGGAGAAACAATCTCCAACATTTTATATAAATAGAACAGTCACATAAGTCGAACTTTTTCAAAGTTAGGTGTTGTGATTGGGGGACAGAAACAGATTCATCAAAAGTCCTCCAAAGTGCACATGATGTCTGTGCTTCTATGTGCACTTTTTGGAAACAAGTTATAGAGAATAAGAATAAAGGATAATTGTTCACCACATTCCAAATAACTATGCATGTTGTAGATTTGTGCTTGGCTGCCCACACAAACTGCAAATGAACTGTTTACAAATGTATAATTGTAGTCTGACAGGATAATCCATTCACAGCTCTGTTACCGTCTTCACAGTCTTTTCTGGGGGGTTCTGTGTTTGCAGGCTGTGAAGGAAATCCAAGACATTGGTGAGATGTCCGAGTTCCTCAAGGAGAAGAAGAGGAAATTGGCTCAGTTACAGTCGGACTATGTGAATAAGCTCTCGATTTTGTCTGGTATGTACAGTTTCTGTTCCTGCAAGTTGACATTTTAAATTCGATAAATAAAATGCAGCCGCTCATGTTAAGTTGTGTGTGTGTGTGTGTATTTTAGCTGCCTTCACTGAAACTTGTTTCATGTGAAATGTCACCATTTTTTAGGGAAGTCCGAGAATCTGATCAAACACAAGCTGAGTGACATCTGCATGAGGCATAAAATGAGAGAGAAGGCGACGAAATGGAGTCCATTCTTTTCCCAGCTCCTCCAGTCCAGAGCTGCTTTCCTGCAAAACGCAGCCTCCCAGTCCCAGCACATGCCCCTGTTACATCCTGACTTCATCACAACTCAATCTGAGGCGAAGCCACACAAAACTGCTGCCCAAACAAATGCACAACCCCTGCTTGAGCCTAACTCAACCCAATCCAGTGAAAACCCTCCCAAACCCGTGTCCACACCGCTGCCTCATCCTCAGGCTGCGTCCACGCCTGCCAAGGCTGACCTCACTGCAGCCCTATCCCAGGGAGAGAATCAGAAAGAGCCTGGAGCTCAAGCCCAGGGCAGCGGGCCTAATTCACAGTCTCAGGTCCCGACAGGTAAAGACATCCCTCCAACCACTGCAACCCCTGTAACTAAAACACCCAATCCCAAAAAGCCCTCCAAACGCCCTTTACCGTCCGTTGCACTTCCTCTGATTCGCTCTAAGACCGGCAGACTCATACTTCCCTCATCCATGAAACCAAGTAAGTTGTTGCATTGCGTAAGACATCCATGAAGCACTTTGTAAACTTGTTTTTGAAAAGTGCTGTATAAATATAGTTTATTAATATTGTTATTAGTTATCCAAGTCTAATTGTTTCATTTAAATTTCCAATTATCATTTTATTAAATGCATATTTTGTTTATCTTCTCACAGCTTCTCCAGGCTTCTTTACTCTCATGCTAATGGAGGCAAAGCTGAAGACAGGAGTGAATGGGGTAAGCACTTTAGCTGATATGCCGTCTGATGTGGAATCCAACAACCAGGAGAAGAGCCTGTCTTCATCCAACCCACCCTCGGCCTCAGAGAGCAGCCATGTTCTGGAGGAAACGACTACATCCTTAAACTCCGATCGAAAGTCTCCACATCTACTCAATCCCATGTTTGAGTTAACCCTCCTTAACAAATCAATTCTCATGCCTTCCGTGGCTGTGCAGGACAACCAGAAGGGGGGCACAGTGGAAGGTGTGAGCATAACACTGCCAGCTGCTTCTTTGAGCTTAAACTGTATGCAACAGCTTCATGGTTCTAAATCCAAACCTAAACCTCCTGGAATAATACCCCGCAGAGGCAGGCCTCCAAAGAACCGCGTCGCTACCCAACCGTTCCCTGTGGTAGACAAGACCAGGAAACCAGTCAGTGAAAGTGCAACATCTCCTCTGGTCGAAGAAAGACAAAGTGAAACTAAATCTTTGGGATTGACCAAGAAACGAGCTGCGTACAGCCCAGCAATGGCCAGCGATGCAGCAGACAGTCCTGTCCCGGTGAAAAGAGGCAGAGGACGGCCTCCGAAGCAGAGGGAGCTGGGAGAGCAATGGATTCCGGCTGCACAGAGGAGAAGACGTTCTTCTAAATCCAACGAGGACAGCCCTGTCAGACTGTCTTACCTTTTTAAAGGCCAAGATACCAATACTGCCTCACTAGGCGAGCTAAACGCATCACGGCCGTTAACACGCGGTGCTTTAGGAAAGGACCTCCCCAGTGCCAAGAGACGTTCGTGGATCGACGTAGAGAAGGAGCTGGAACTAGAGCTGGATTCTGAATAGTTCTCTTAACTTCCTGCCGCTGCAATAACCAAAGCACACGATTATTTAACCTCAGTCTCACACTGAAACCACATCCCTCTCTGAGGCGGACACGCTGTCCGACCGTCATCCTCCGAGTCTTACACATGCAGAGGGGGCTTCTCTTGAAAGCCTCACCAACCGTGCCTGTGTTTAAATCCAAAGGATCAGAGACCAACACTAGGTGCTGCTCTTTTCTGTACGAGTCAGCACACAACTCAGTGGACTTCTTTCATACTGTAGAGACGGGGCTGTTTATACAGTGGCCGAGACGTCTCACACAAGCTCATGTACGGAAAACAAGAGCAAGAGCCACAGCACAACTGACAAACTAACTCTATCACAACAGTTTGAGCGATGATGAATATTGACAATGAAATGAGCTGAGTTGTTGTTCATGGAAACCTAGTCAAGCCTGCTTAAAATGTGAAGCTTTGTCTATGTGAGTAGTTGCTTGGGGCTCCATAAAAGGAAGAACGCACCTGTACCGTAACACCTCAAATAGACAAGCATCAAATTTAAGCGGCAACTGGTTTGTGCGTGTTTCCACAAACGTGCATCAATGAATTGACGACAGTAAGTAATGCTCGTTTCATTGTCAACATAGGTTGTCACTCACTTCGGCTGTGGTTGTGTTTCCGTTGAGTGATTTTTCTTGCTGTGTTGAGGCTTTTGGAGTGTTTTTTGTTAATTCTATGAGAAGTCTCGCCCATTTTAGTTTTCTGGTATAAAGAAGCGAAAGCATTACGTGACCTGCTGAATGTATGAATGAAATTTAGTTTTGATATTCTCCGCGGTAAATTTCCTCATTAAGTGACGCCGACTCTCACGTTTATTTCTTTTCAAAAACAATATTAAGATTAATTCAGATTGTTTTTGTTGAAGTCATTTATTACTAATCTGTCATATGCAATCGAATATAAAGCTGTACAGATGACATTAATTAATCTTCAGCCTTCCAGTGCGAATGAAATATCTGTTTCCTGAATAGAATTAGACAATACACTGTCATTAACTATGTGAAACCTAAATGTTAATAGGTTTTTTATTTTTGTTAGGAGCTAGTCTGATGCTTATTTCCTCATTAGAATTCCTTCTTTGTCACTAACAGTGAAAATCATCTGTAGGAGCACTTTATGGTTCTTTTAGTATCTGACTTGTATTGATCTTTATTTGGGGATTTAGTTCAATAATACATAAACCTGAGGTGTCACAAGCAATCAAGAAGCTGTTAGCCCTGTATCTATAAAAATAACCTGTACATAATGCATTTCTTTTTTTAATCACTATATATCTTTCTCAAGAGGGATTTTTGAAACACTGGTTGTCCTAACACTTGTGAGTTATAAGTTGAAAATGTGAAAAGTAATGTGTCCTTTTGAAATAAATAAAATGTTTATGCATTTATCACGGCACACTTCAATCTGTCAAAAAGTATTGAGACAGAATTGATTTTCCTTTTGTGAATGGGGATCGAACACTTTTCCTCCAGAACAAACACAACTGGTCAGAGAATTTACTCATTGTTTTTAAAAAGATCATTAAAAGACACTGAATTTAAATTGGAATATTGTTTCTGTTCAATTCATTTTACACTTCATACACATTTACACCCCCCCCCCCCCCAAAAGAGCAACAATGACAGAACTCGCTCACGTTCAGTAGACCTTATCAGTTCATTGTACTTTGGTTATTTTGTGTAAATCATTGCCTCTGGAATTAAAGCACCTTGATACACGGTGAAAGGGACAGATTTGTAATCTCAGTGGGAGTAACCAGGTTAAATGGAGACAAACAATAAATGTAGTGGCCTGACGACACTGTGTGGAGGGGGCGTGGTCTGTTTTGACAGGAAGCCAAGTGGAGGGAGCACGTGGTCAGAGCCAACATTTTAAATCTCTGGGAATCAACTCAAACTGAAAATATTTAAGTAATGTTACGATTTGACTGTTGGATGATAATGAACCGCCCGAGACACTTGACACACTGTAACTCTGCTGGCTGCCTTTTTATGGCTCTGTCTGATTTGATTGCATATGAATTAGATGAAGTGCCTGTGTGTCTACTGAGAGCTTGTTCTGTATTACAACTCATTTTAATATAGATTAATAGATGGATTATTCTATTATCTGAATATAGTTAGTTTCTGTTGTTATGGTAATTTTTGTTCTTGCTTCTATTAAATCGTAATTATGAATGTATTATTGAACTATGCACATGATGGATCAGTTACCTGTAATTAATCAGCTTAGAACACAAAGAGCAGTGGTGCCTCAACATCCGCCAATCAGTGCAGAGAGTCCACAGTCTCTGTTTAATCCTATTAAATCAATTAGTACGAACTGCAACAAAAGCAATCATTGATTTAATCACGAGACCGGAGCAGATTAAGGCTGTGATGTCACAAACGTAGCCGAACAAACAGCCTCTCCTGGATCCTGGTCTGTGCGCAAAACGCACCGAGGCTGAGGATCCGTCTCCAGCAGCAGCAGCAGCAGTCCAGAGGATTAAGAGGGAGAAGCTGCAGGAGAGGAGAAGAGCGATCAGTGTCCTCGTGTCCCGGCAGCAGTGTCCAACTCCGTAAAGAGCTCCACAGATCGTCTCCTGTGGAGGGTTTGGAGGATCATTACGCACGCTCACTAACGTCTTCCTCTGTCAGTGGACTGTCAGCTGTGTGTGCGCGTGTGTGTGTGTGAGGTGGGGTTCCTGCAGACAACATGCCAGGAGATGGATTCACGATCAAAAGTCGCCTCAGGAATTTGCTGCGCTCTCCCTCAACTAAGCAAAAGAAGAACAGGAGAGAAAACCTCAGCAGCAAGGCGCGTATCCACACACACACACACACACACACACACACACACACACACACACCTCTTTAATGAGTATTAACGCAATGGGCGTCTCTTTTATTTGTGGAATCAAATCTGCTACATTCAACAGTATAACTGAACAACTTTACTAACATGCAGCTGCAGAGGGAAAATATCTAATAAGGCCTCCTTATTAATATTCAAGATAAAGCTAATGGGCTTATTGATGGCAATCAATTCATATCTATGAATCATATGAGACATTAACAAGAACAACTTTTACCAAGAACAACTTAGTAAAAGATAATTGACATGAAATGATTGGACTCTGTTAACAACTTTATTAAACATTTATGAACGATAACTTACTATTGAGCCAACTCCAAATGTGTTCTCAGATGCAGCGTATAATAAAAGTTGTCTATTTAGAAAGAGGTACAGGGAAAAACTGTTCATTTATAATATAAGAGCAATGTAGAATTTCTGGCCTGACAGTATCTGATGGTGCTTTTAAATATTTGCTGTTATTCTAATAATATATGTGTCAGTAGGACAAAGTGGACTCAGGTACATTCATTTGTTGCTCCTTTATAAATTTATAAATCCACACACAGACAGACAGCGGGACACGCCAAGCCGGCTGTCGCATCCTCTGTTTAACTGCAACGTAAAACTCTTCATTTACTGTCTTACTCTACAAGAAAGGGAGAAATAAGAATATTCATATTTTAAATGGAAATTAGACTGAGCTTATACAGCGCTGCTCATATTAAATAGCAAAGTCACATTCGGCAACCATTCCCACACATTCGTACAGTGCTTCGCTTTGTTGTTTAGTTTCACACACTGCAAAGGAGCAGTTGCAGAAGAAATTAAGGGATCGGTATCTTGCTAAAGGGCACTTCGGCATGTAGACCAGAGGAGCTGGGAATTGAACCACCGACCTCCTGAGTCGGGCCGCCTGACTATTTTAGTCCAAAGCTTCAGTTTGGATCCAAGGAGATGCCCCCTGCTGCACGTGAATCTTGCCAGCTTGTTTAGCCTGTTTGTCAGACCCTTGTTTGTTTATCATGGGGAGAATAAGTCGGCATTAACCAAACCAAAGTGTCTGTGCAGGTCTCCTCACACCAGCAACCAACATATCAATAGTTAGTTATATCCGGATACTATTAGAGAAATAAGGAGAGAAATAACACCATTTTTGTATCTTATAAGCAACGGGGGAAGTCAGTGTTTTGGAGATGTTACTGAGTGGTTTGATTTAAGGCAACATGAAGCTAATCGTCTTTGCACAACACAACCGCACACAGCAGCAGTCTATTTCTGTCTTTCACTCGCTGACGAAGCTGCTTAGGTATACATCCCTGCTGCCTTGCAATTATCCCAATGTCAACCAGCTCTACTCTCCCCTCTCACTGAGTGAAGGTGTGTTTTCCTGCTTTGTGTCTCCACAGGTGACATTGGAGAAGGTTCTGGGCATCACTGCTTCAGGAAACAGTGGTCTGGCCTGTGACCCCCACTCTGGGCTAGTGGCCTACCCTGCTGGGTAAGAGGAGAGAGAGACCGATCATTATCTAAACACCTGACCTTTGACCTATCAACACCTCCATGCATAGCTTCCTTATCATAGCGGATGTTTAGTATGCATATTTCCGTGTGTGTGTGTGTGTGTTATCTCAGAGGAACAGAGGAGGAGAGCTCTGTGGGCCGTCTCATCAGAGAAGCTCCACAGCAGTTTATTATCCTCTCCTCAGGAGAGTCAGTGATACACTGATCTACAAAGCACTCTGTGGTTTTTATTATTTCTGTGCAGACACTGAGACTCACGATGTTAAGTGCAGAAAACACAAAATAAATAATCCAAAGCAACGTGTGAGCTGCAGGATCTGCAGGATTTAACTGTAGATCTGCGGTGGCCGATGCGCAGGGGGCCTCGGAGCTGCAGCACCACCAGGGTGAGGGTTTCAGAACAAGCAGAGTGGGTACATGAAGGCCAGAGAACTGAGCCCTGAGCCTTTTTTGTGTCGCAACGCTGTGTTAATGCTATAAGATGTTCAACGGCTGGAAAACAGAGGAGAATTAGAGTCCTTTACTTTATTACCGTGTCAGGAAGGGTCATTCATTCTACCTTGATTCATTCATTCTGTGCATTTTCCGCCATTCATCTTGTGTGTGTTCACTGATGATCTACAGTTTGTGCTGCTCTTGAACAGGATGTAAAGAGGAAGTTCTAATAACAGGAAATGTAGTTTTTTTTTTTTTAGCTATTTGATTAGGGAAATTAATAACTCGATAATAATTGTAGAATCACAAGGTGTTGCCAATAAGGAAGACATTACTTGTTCTCTGAAACATTCATATCATCAGACACTCTCATGTCTGCCTGTAAGTTTGAGGCTATAACCATTAGTTCTTATCTCAGCATAAAGACTGGAAACAGGATTTAAAAAAGGATACTTCCACATGATGTGATCTGATGTGTTTTGAAGCTCAGTTTTGCTACTTTGCTTTAAAGTCCATAAATGCTTCTAATTAACATTCAGCCTTGTTTGACCTGCCTTTGCAGCAGTGTTTGTAATATTAATTAACTGAAGCACACTTCCTTAGTGAATAAAAAGTATTATTATATGTTTCAACAGAGGAATAAACACAGGAATGAGTGTATATTTCAAACTTGAATCCTCTGGTAAACCTGTAAACTCTGGTCTGCTTGTGTACAGATTAGCTGCTGGTACAGTAATGCTGTTTGGATTCCTGTGTAAACATCAGAGCTTAAATGTCTTTAAATTCACAGTGTGTAATCTGTACCATGCAGTGTGCGTTAAATCAACTTTGATAATCTGTTATTTTCCACTCAGGTGTAGACAAGTGTTTGCATTTCCTGAGAACACAACGACTAAATCAATACAAAAACACTTGAAAGATGACAAATTTCCCTTTATACTAACTTATAACCTCAATATATACATAAGGTTATAGAATTTTAAAACCCTGCTCCGACTGAAGTATTTTTATGGATTCATATATTTTTTTATCTCTCCACATGTAGGTGTGTGGTTGTGTTACTGAACCCCAGAAAGAACAGACAGCAGCACATAATCAACACTTCAAGGTGAGTCACAGTTACAGTCACACACGTTACACTGTGTAAAGTCCCAGTCAAGCAGAACATAAGCGCGTCTCTCTCTCTCTCTCTCTCTCTCTCTCTCTCTCTCTCTCTCTCTCTCTCTCTCTCTCTCTCTCTCTCTCTCTCTCTCTCTCACAGAAAGACCATCACGGCACTATCCTTCTCCCCTGATGGCAAGTACCTGGTCACAGGAGAGGTGAGTCTTTGTCAAACATTTTTTACTATGCATTTGCTCATAGTGCTGGATCAAACTCGCCCTTCCTTACGTTACTTTACTAAGGCCTTCACCTGGTGAATTTGACTGCAGGCAGGGGCGTTGCAACAGGGTGGGCAAAGTAGGCAACTGCCCGAGTTGAGAGGGGAACCCCGAGAACAGTTGATTAGCAAGACCTATTTTTTGGGAACTCCTTGAATTCTATTATCGATGATATACAGGAAACTGCAACAACACCGTGGTTGGAAACCCCCTAACAAGGACCTGTGCCTGGGATGGTGGTAGACGTTTGAACTTGAACCTTACTGTTAATCGCCTTTTCTACTGGTCAAAAAACCTACAAACACCTGCCAACATCTGGCCTGTCTGCATTGCGAATGAACACAACGGGTTAAATGACTCTGTAGTAGAGTTTTTATGGGCTCTGGTTCCAATCTTTTGCTGATGACACAACACGCATTCTTAATCCTCCCTCCCTGCTGCCAATCAAAGCCGATGAATGACTTCTCTGTGTAAGTGGATGAGCACGCTGTAGTTGCCATGACGGCAGAGACCAAAGTTCAAAAACCAAATATGCAGAAGACAAGCTGTCCTGCAACCAAAAATGAAATTTTGTAGACTCAGGGTTGAGGGTTAAGGGCGGAGGATGTCACACCTTGTTAAAGCCCTATGAGGCAAATTGTGATTTGTAAATATGGGTTATACAAATCAAATTTGATTGATTGATTGACCTTAGTGTCTGTTTTTGAGACTGGGCCATGGCTTATTTTATATTGAATGCTCTCAGTTACTGGCCTATACTCCAATGCAAATGTTGAATGTATCTTATTCATCTGCAGGAGTTGTTGTGGTTCTTCTGACTGGTGTATTTCTGTGATCAAACCTCTGAGCATCTCAGCTCCCCTCGAGGATTTCCCTGCAAGAGGAGAAGAGTTTAAGATATTCCTGAATGATCTGATAAGAAACCAAACAGTGGCTCATTTACATAAAGGGCAGCCTGACAGCAGACACATTTCTTTCTTTATTCTCTCTTACTGTCTGTTCCTATTGGATAATGCACTGCCTTGGATAATGCACAGCGTTATCCACTTCCAGCATCCTCCAGGCTGCCTTTCCTCTCACCTAGTAACTGACCTTGGAGAGGTCGTTCCACCATATTAAAAAAAGAGGCGACACAAATAGCCTGCTGACCTTGTGATCCCCGAGAGGAGAATAATGTGAGCAGGTTGAGGGACAAGTGCAGTGAGCAGAGGTCAGAGGACAGAGAGGATAATCTCTCAGAGAGCTGGATAGACTGCAGTGACAGGTGACTGCTGCCTGTATCCTGCTGCAGTGGATTTAAAGGAGCCATAGCATGAACATATTCAGGTTTATTATTTTAATTTGTGTTATTACTTATTACTATTGCCCCGCACACACACATAGTTAATAGGTGGGGTTCTACCTGTTTGTATGCACATAATAAACCGTGTGGAAACACCAGAAGAACCTGTTAATATTGCAAAAAAGTTTTCATGCTTGGCTGATGTGGAAAACTGAAGGTATCAACAAAAGGTTGACAACGTTAAATTAGCAATTAAATCCAGATGTACATGAACATGTAACTTAAAAGAGACAAATTATGTTTATAGGTTAATTTAACTTTGAGTTATTACTTAAAAAGCTCTAAAAACATCACTTTCCTCACACTGTCCATTGCTGCAGGTCCTCTTTTCAGCCTCTGTCTGAAACGCTTGGTTTCGCTCCTGTCTCTTTAAGCCAAATCTGCTCTGATTGGCCAGCTGGCCCCACTCTTTTGCGATTAGTCAACCGCCTCCATCATAAGTAGGAGATGTCGGCCCATGTGCTCGCTTTACTTGTCTTTGTTTGGGGGCGTGCCAGACTAGCTGCTAGGTGAGCATTATGCTAATGTGGGGCATTGTGATGTCATCAGATTCACAGGAAGTATCGGCTGCAGTATTGATGGGGCAGTGTTTTTTGTGTCCCTTTATCGTGGACTTTGGACTCTTTAACTTTTACATACACAAACAATGACACACTATAGGAAAGAAAAACTGAAAAAGCATCATACATCTCCTTTAAAGTGATGTAATGGATACACACAATGAGCTCCTTCTTCATTGATGATCAAATATCAACACATCCTTCTCCATTTCCCCAGAGTGGTCACCTACCGGCAGTGAGACTGTGGGACGTGGCCGAGCGACGACAGGTGGCGGAGCTCCAGGAGCACAAATATGGCGTCTCGTGCGTGGCCTTCTCCCCCAACAGTAAATACATCGTCAGCGTGGGAAACCAACATGACATGATGGTGAACGTGTGGGCGTGGAAGGTACTTCACACTCCTTTTAAGCTCACAGCCAGCTCCTCTCACCATCTGTGCAACTGTCACATGTATTGTTGTGTGTGTTCTCTTGTAGAAAGACGTCGTTGTCGCAGCCAACAAGGTGTCGAGTAAAGTGACGAGTGTGTCTTTCTCTGAGGACAGCTCCTACTTTGTGACTGTGGGGAACAGACACGTCAAGTTCTGGTATCTGGATCACTGCAAGGCCAGCAAGGTACTGAAGCAACATGAAACCTAAAATCTGCCACAGAAATATGGATTATATCCTCCTGGACCATGGTTTTTTTCTGTCTGTAAAGGAGAATATTGTGTTCTATGAGTGATTTTGTAGAAGTCTGTCCATCTTTATGTAGCGTCTATGGTGTGAAAGCTCTGTGCATTAACTACCTCAGTGTTACCTCAGCTAACCCTCTTCCTTCTGTGGCGTTCAGGCCAGCGCTCCCGTCCCGCTGCTGGGCCGCTCGGCGCTGCTGGGAGAGCTGCGGAACAACTTCTTCTGCGATGTGGCCTGTGGGCGGGGCTCTAAGTGGGACTCCACCTTCTGCATCACCTCCTCCGGCCTGCTGTGCGAGTTCAACAGCAAGAGGATGCTGGACAAGTGGGTGGACCTGCGGGTGAGTGACAGGGGACGTGTGTGGTTTAGATGCTGCTCCTGTTTTGTAAAGACAGTAATGGGATGGTAATGATTGGGCTGTGTCACTACATCCATCACGGAAACATTATCTTTGCTGATGCAAAACACTGATTAATCAAAGTGTTTGTCTCTCTGCCAGAAAGTCAATAAGCACCTTTGCTTTAGTACAACTGGTCTCTCCAGCTTGATACACCTCTCCATTTATGTTAGACACTGCCTTCAAATGAAATTGAAATGAAATTGTGTTTTTTGTTGATATACACACAACATCTATTGCACGTCTGTCCGTCCTGGGAGAGGGATCCCTCACCTGTGACCCCTCACCTGTGACTCTCTCTGAAGTTTCTACATTAAAAGTTTTTTGGGAGGGAGTTCATCTTCACTGTAATGGAGGGTTACGGACAGAGGATGTCCCACCTTGTTTGGCCTTTTGAGGCAAATTGGGATTTGTGAATATGGGTCATAGAAATACATTTTGATTGCACCAGCTTTGGTGCCAACTGATCCTCATCCCAACTGACATTGACGAGTGTAGTTTAAAACCCAAGTTGGTTTGGCGAAATGCTACTGATTTTCATCCAAAATGTCTTGTGATCAAACGGAACTGAGCAAAAAGGGTTTGAATCCCAATTCGTCCAGGGTCTTTCTTTGTAGAGTTTGCTTGTTCTCCCCGTGTCAGAATGCGTGGGTGCTCTCTGTGTCCTCCTGCTTCCTCCTACAGTCCAAAAACATGGAGATTGGGGTTAGGTTAATTGGAGATCAGTGCGAATGTGAGTATGTGAGTACCACCACCCTAAAAGGATGAGTGATCTGAATAATGGATGGATTGATGAATCATGTTATATCCCCAACCCACTTCATTCACTCATCTAAACACGGAGTGAATTTACTGTATGTATCCATCACTTTGGTTCTGAGCTCTGTACCAGTCATGTGTATGGTCAGTGTCCAGCTGTGGTGTTTCATTAAGAGGTGAGGATGAAGACGTGTGGCCGCTGCTCCTGCCTTCTGTCGGAGGATAAACACAGTTGAGGACAAAGGACAGGATATGTTCCACTGGGACCTTTATTATGAACGACAGGCAGGACTAAATTGTCAGAAATGTTATTTTCAAGGATAAAAACAAGCAATTCTTTAGGGTTAAATGAGTAAAACTGCCAAAACTGCAAGTTATTACTCCATGTCCTGCTGATTTTTACTAAAAGCCTCAGTTTACATGACTGTCTTTACTCTGGACAGATTTCAGTGCTTATCTGTAAATTACAGATCTTCTAAATCGATCTGATGTGTCTACTGTTTTGTGTGATGCGCTGCAGACGAGTGTGGCCCAGTCTCTGTCCCTGTCCGAGGATATGATCTTCTGTGGCTGCGCTGATGGAACGGTGCGAGCCTTCAGCCCTGCCAACCTGCACTTTGTCTGCACGTTGCCCCGGCCACACCCCCTCCATGCTGATGTCTCGGCCATCACCCAGGCCAGGTGAGGAGATGAGCTCAGGAGCCACACACGCGGCCAATCCTTGGCAGCGATCCACTGCAGGATCAAACGCTCTCTATTTATAGCGCTTCCTGTCTCCAGCTGCACCGTTTCACAGTCTGAAGCCCTCCCTTATTGATGTTTCAAAAGAAAATATCTGATATTGTTATTCCGTGATCTTTAAACAACCTTTTTCTCTCCCACCAGCCACCTATTTTCCACCAAGGCAGATGACCGCTACCCAGCAGCCATCGCGGTGACCTACGACCCCCTCGGCCACTGGCTCAGCTGTGTGTATAATGACCACAGTCTGTATGTGTGGGATGTGAGAGATGTGAGCAGGGTGGGGAAGGTGCACTCTGCCCTGTTCCATGCTGCTTGTGTCTGGGACCTGGAGGTAAACATCCAAGAGGAAATTAACGACACATGCAGACAGATCCTGGCTCAATAGTTTGGATGCTGGTTATTGATTACATTGCTGATTCTTGGAAACGGGGGGGGGGGGGGGGGGAGGATTGATCAATATCAGGGATCCGGCTCTGGTTCCAGAAGTCAATTTCCTACTAATTCACTCTCCACTGACGTTCCAGAAAATACTTATTAAGAGATTATTAAGCCTGGAACTAGATTGACCAGAGAGGAATCATGACCAGCGCTTGATTCAGAGCAAAAGTAATAGAAAATATTGGAATAAAGAAAAAAGGCAAAGAAACAAGACTTTGTACATAGTTGTTGTAAGAGTAAAGAAACTACACATCCCATAAACCACTGCAAATGATCCCTTTCCAACAACTTCGAGCGCACTTCTTCTTGAATTTAATCTTGTTGTTAGTGTAGTAAATGTAAAATGTAAATGTAATGTAAAGCCGAACGATCCGATTGAATCTGACATGATGCAGTGGTGGTAGACATTCCATGGTAACAGCAAGCTCCAACAATCACAGCCGCCGCTATTACACCTGAGGATTATGGGTAGCATGGTACCCGCTGACATCACGAATTAAAACCATTTTTCTTAAAACACAGTTGATATCATTCAGACTTGTGGCTTTTTACAGGAGCATATAACAACATTTTACAATCTCGTAGCTTTTGTTAAGTCTACGATGGGTGGTTCAAATATTATGGCTGATAATAAGAATCTGTGATTTTTACTTTAGGAACCACACTGTTGAGTTCTACACCACCCCAGTGCTAAAACGGGACACACACTTTGTAAACACACTAATGGATATTTTAATTATTAAATGTTGTTGTTTATATTTACATTGAATTAGTTACATATAGTTGTATTTATAGATGTTTTACATTTTAACTTGATCATAATAGGCAATAAAAGCTCATTCATACTCTTTTGTAAAATTGCTTTATTGCAGTTTATGACCACGCTCCATTGTGACTGTAAAAGTATATTACAGCATTGTAATTCAACATGTTTAGCTTCCTGGAGTTTATATTCCACAAACCCATCTTCTCTTCTTTTCCTTGTCAGGTTTTCCCCGATGTTCCCGGGGAAGTGGCGGCTGGTTTGTCATCAGGCGCCTTCTTCAGTTGCTCGGCTGATAACACCATCAGAGTGTGGCGCATAGACGACTGGTCTCAGACTCGTGTTCATTTCCAGAACATCCTCAGCAGGGTGAGTTTGACATTGATATGTGTATATCAGAGCTCTAGAGGGTGGGGTCTGCCACACATACCTTCCCGTCCTCGCTGGTTCCCCCAAGCAGAACTCCATGATGAGTTATTTCTCTGTCCATTACTGCTTTGCAGGATCTCCTGAATATAATCTATGTAGATGGAAACACTGCAGCATTACTGGATGCAGACTGTGTGACGAATGCAGATAAATCAGGGGATGGACAGACGACAGAAAGCAGGACAGGCATCAGGACCATCTGTGTCAGTCCAGACGGCAAACACCTGGCTTTTGGAGACCGCAACGGCATGCTGAGGTAGGACAGATTTAGACAATGGACTATTCTCAGAGTTTGACTGATAATGATTGACAGGTAACCTTTGAAAATGTCTTTAAAAAGTGTGTGCGTGTGTGTGTGTGTGTGTGTGTGTGTGTGTGTGTGTGTGTGTGTGTGTGTGTGTGTGTGTGTGTGTGTGTGGTCTCCAGGGTTCATGACCTCAGCAGCATGGAGGAGATTCTGAAGGTGGAGGCCCATGATGCTGAGATAATCTGTCTGGAGTACAGTAGCCCAGAAACAGGTCAGTGTCTTCACGTGTCTGTGCTACACAATGTAGTGAGAGTAACTGTGCATCGGACGAGTGCACGATATTAGCTTTAACAGAGTTCTCACTGTCAGGTCTGAAGCTGTTGGCCACAGCGAGCAGGGACCGTCTGATCCATGTGTTGGATGCTGAGGATGACTACAGTCTGGTGCAGACGCTCGACGAGCACTCTTCATCCATAACAGCCGTCCGCTTCGCTGGTGAGCCCCACAAGACACTGTCAACATCTGACGGCTAATCTTTCCTTAATCTTCGTTTTCATCTCCCTCCTTCAAGTCCCTCTTTCATTTGGCTGCTTGTATTTTTTTAAGCCCCGCTGAATAAAACTGACTGACGTTGTCCTGCGATTAATTATTTTTGTTCCTCAGCCAACGAGAACAAGGTGAGGATGATCAGCTGTGGGGCAGACAAGAGCATCTATGTCCGGACTGCACACAAGGTAGGACACAAGATTCAGTTTGTCAGATCTCAACAATCAAATGTGTGTCTTGTGACATGTGGAATATGCTGTAGAACATCCAGTATACATACATAACGTTATTACCTCTGCTCACATCAGTTATACTTAACGAGGATGCAATGGGTCAGAGAAGAACCCATTACCTTTGGTGTGGATCCAGGTCAGAGTGTAGATCCAGGTTTTTTCCACTTTCTTTTCCCAGATTTGATGTTTTTAAGACAGTTTCTTTGATTTCTCAGAGAATAAATCATGGATCTTGATGAAAAAAATCGGGCACATTTAGGAGACTGATATTTATGTGTTTGGTGCAGATCCAAATAAAACTCTGGATCTAGTGAATTTAAATGTGGTTTCATAAAGGGGCCTTGGCAGAGGTATGTCAAATAAACTACAGTAATAATATGCTATTTAAAAAAAAAATATATATATACATAATCGTATTTTCCCATCACTTAAAAGCAATAAGTAATTTGAGGCTTGCAGCAATTTTAATATCACTGTCAAATTCCTGGTTTCTCCTGATTTACTGTTTCATTTTGGTAGAGAGGAGAAACTTGGTAGAGAGGTTACATGAGTCATCAAGGCAAACACCCTATTTTACCATGCTAAAGAAAGTGCAAAGAAATTCCTGGATCCACCCGTTAATCTGTATCTGCTCAGACATTTAATGGGTTCTTCTCTGGGTCATGCCCCATCCCTCCACTGAATTTAATGGAAAACGGTTCAGTGGCTTTTTAGTAATCCTGCTAACTAACAAACAGACGAACTAGAATAGCACTCAGTGAACCGCATACCTCCACTAAGTCCCAGCAGTCCTCTTATGAATCCACATTTAATGAATCGGCTCGATCCAGATTTGGATTTGGATCTGCACCAAATTACAAACACTCATAAATGCCAGTCCTCTAAATATGTATATAAAAACCTATGAATTATTCATTGAGGGAATTATTGAAAATGTTGAAACACAACACACAGTGTTAAAGAAAATCTTGGACCTTTTAATCAAATCCAGGTTTTATCGTGAACTATTTGGCACCTGTCCACCAAGTTTCAATGAAATAGAAGCTGCAGTTTTTGCGCAATCCTGTGAACAGTCAGTCAAACAGCCATGAAAACACAGCCTCCTTTCTGTGGTTTTTCTCTCTGACCATAACAGACACAGCGAGGAGCTCATCTAGGTTCAGTATTCTTTGCTTCTTTCTTGCCAAAGAGAGTTCTCACTGTGCAGAACAAGAGTTACACAACCCATGTAGCCTCTTTTTTTAAATAAAAAAAAAAACTTTACAGCATGTACCACATAAAGACCATCTGCAGTACAAGTTGTATAACTAAAGCAATAAAGGAGACATCATGCTGCTTTCTTTCCCCGGGTCACTGTGGTATTTTTCTGTTTGATTCGTCTTGCATAAGTTACAACAATCTTCTTAAAATTAAGACAGAATTCAGGTCAGTGCACATAGATTTGCAGAGCACAATAAACAGTGGCTTATTAGTGTTGGAGCAGAACCTCCCCTCAGCATCCAGACACTTATAGACAACTCATGTCAGTAACGTACTGTGACAGCCCTGTGCTCTCTGCAAAACATGAGTGAGCATCATCGGTGCTGTGTGCTCTCAAGGATTCCTAAAGGGACGAGCAAACACTGAGTCTCCGTTGCACAAACTTCAAAAACGTTTTTTATTATTTTATCTCACAGTGGGTCATTGTCAAACATATTCATTCCTCCAAATCCATTTGAAAGCATACGGCAGTAAAACAACTACATGTATGTGTATATTCCTACTTCTAAGATACACATATTCATATTTATTCCAACTAAGCTCTGCACCTTTTAGATAATGCAGAGGTCATGTCTGTCTTCTTTGTATACTATGTTAATATGTACGCTAAATAAAAAATTCTAATTGTTTGTGTATCTAATAATTCCAGAAATTCCTGTCTGTACGTGGAACGCATACATCAAGAACCATTCATCTTATCGACTTCACACGTGGCATGTGTATTGTTAAGGGCCCTATCTTGTGCAGTTTTGGATTTGTAGAGATTTGGACACATTATTTTCTTTATTAAAATAAAGAAAAACAGGTGACCAGCGCTCTGTAGCAGCAGAGGCTGGGACTCATCAACCTAAGTGATGTTGTTGACAGCAACAACAACTGATTGTCTGGTTCAGGGTTCTGTGGACTGAGCTGAGCTTCACGGAACTTTGAATAATCATGTGAACGGCTCTTTGTGCAGCAGCAGCTTCAGGGTTCTGTGGACTGAGTCCAGCAGCAGGTCTGTACTCGCTGCAGCTCGATTACTGCAGGTCACTTTCCCAGCTTCACAAAGAAAGCTGCATCACCACAGGCCAAGAAAACAGCCCGTTCCAAACGATGGATTTAGAACATGCCCTGCGCAAGTAATACAATATTTATTTACAGAACATTATATTATTGACGTGCACGATAAAGAGGAAGAAATGTAAATGAGAATCCATTTTACCATGTGACATCGTCATCATTGAAAGGGGGTGGGGATAACCCTTGATACTGATGCTGGTCAACAGGATGTAGAGATCCTGGGGATCTGAATGAGATGGATGTAGAGACTGGAGGTGACTGGGGGAGGAGGAGGGTCGCAGAGAATCACCGAAAGCGACAGAGTGGAAGGAACGGATTATTACGTCTCTATTGACCTCCACCAACGAGGTTGTTTTCATGAGCGAGGTTGGATTGCAAGAAACTTGGTGGAAGGGTTTGTTATGGGTCCGGAGAGAACCCAATAAATGATGGTGCCGATCCGCATCATGGTTAGGGTCAACATTTTTTGCTTGTGTGAAATGTGGTGCAGACTCAAATAAAAATCTAGATCTAGTAAATTCAAATGTGGTTTCCCAAGTGGACTGTTGGGACTTGCCATTCTAGTCTTCATTTGTTTTAACATCCCACTTTCTTTATGTGTCATTTGCATCTTTTCTTCTGATGCTGAATCCACAGCCTCCCTCCTCCCCTGCACAGACCTGACAGTGTTTCTCTTTTTTCTGCAGACGGACAGAGGGACAGAGTTCAGGCGCTCCCACCATATGGTGAGCAAGGCCACGCTGTACGACATGGGTGTAGACCCCACCTGCAAGTACGCTGCTGCCGGCTGCCAAGATCGCTGCATCCGGTGAGTGTGTGGACAGGGAGGTTATAGCAACTGGAAATGCATCTTATAAGAAAGTTGTTTTTTTTTTAAATATATTTGAGTTTTCTTTTCCTCCTGACTGCAGGATTTTCAACATCAGCAGTGGCAAGCAGAAGAAGCTCTATAAAGGATCGCTGAGTGAAGATGGCAGTCTGCTTAGGGTAACATCTTTCTCCACTGTCCACTCATCTCACACACACACACACACACACACACACACGCACAGTTCATAGACTATAGAATGTGTTTGTATCCTGCAGGTGCAGATCGATCCCTCAGGTCAATACGTGGCCACGAGCTGCTCCGATAAAAACATCAGCATCTTTGACTTCTACACAGGGGAGTGTGTCGCCACCATGTTTGGACACTCTGGTAACAGAACACACACACACACACACACACGCACACACAATTCATGCAGCCAAACTGAACAGAGTAAATTACACATTTTATAGCAGCAGGGAATAGGATGCAACGCCCGACACAGCCGGGGGCAATAAAATAACTAACCAACCATAACTTTGTTTTTTTGCAGAGATTGTCACAGGGATAAAGTTTACCAACGACTGCAAGCATTTGATTTCTGTGTCAGGTGACAGGTGAGAGACAGTATTGTGTGTAGCTCTACTGGAAAATCCAGCATCGAGTTGATAGGTGGAATAATGTGATATTTCTGAAAAAGAATAGCATTAGTTATATATTTAAAATGAGAGCTGTGACAACAATAAGATGCTTAAGTATGAACATGTTCAGTGCAGTAGAATAAGATTGTACCCAGGATGACAGGAGCACCCAAATTAATATCATCTACATCCTCTGGTGCAGAAGGAAATGAGTGAGGAAATGTGTTTGCAGACAGTTTCCTCAATAGTGCAGCTGAAATGAAATGCTGAATTTTTAATGCCTGAATGCTTTTATCTCCAAGCTGTATCTTTGTCTGGCGACTGGCTCCAGAGCTGACAATCAGCATGAGGGAGCGGCTCTTCCAACTCAGACAGAACCCAAACACGCCGCCCGCCACCACCACCAGCCTCAGGTGACGACTCACGCCGCCGTCGAGGCCATTTTCGTTGATCACGTTCGTTCTAGTAATGATCATCCAGGTTCCAATTTACACAATATTTTTCTCTGGCCCTCCGATTGTGTTCCTCCAGGCGGGAGGTGTACAGCGCCCCCACTCTGGGCACCATGTCATCAGACAGTGACCACGAGCCTGAGGGGGAGGACGGGGCGCAGAACTCTGCTGACCCCAATGACCCTGAAGACAACGCAACCACTGCTTCCTCTGAGAGCAGCCATGGCGAGGAGGACACAGGTACTGTCTGAGACTCTAATCCAAATGTTTATCAAGGGAATTAGAATCAGGGTGTAGCACTGAGTAGAGGAATGTCCTCTTGCAACCGTGTTAGTGAGCACACGCCCTGCTGTACTTTTATTTAACCTCTGTGCAGAGGGCAAGAGAATTTGAAAAAACAAATTCAGGCATCAAAATTGTATCATGGTGTAATCATTATTCATAACTTTTAATTATTGTGCTCTGCCATACAACAGGGGGCTCAGATGAAGGACAGGAGTGGGAGCAGACAAAGGTAGGAGCTTTTATTCAATGGAAAAAAAAATGATCAGTATAAATTAGATCAACTTTGGATGCATGTTTATAAGTATTAAATGTGTATAGTATTGTATTTACAAATTCAAAATTATTCCATCATTATCTAAAAAGTAAGGTTAAAGCAAATCTCCAGGAAATCAATATAAGTCAATGAAAAGTCCTCTGTGTTTGTGTGTGTGTGTGTGTGTGTGTGTGTGTGTGTGTGTGTGTGTGTGTGTGTGTGTGTGTGTGTGTGTGTGTGTGTGTGTGTATGTGTGTGTGTGTGTTCCAGCGCATTTAATTGTCATTCCATGTTAATCACATTAATTCACAATACACAACTCACCTTTGACTTCATCCCTGCTTAATTGTTTTACGAACAGTGCATTATATTGAGTGAGAGTATATATAAAGTATATACAGAATATTTTTAATACAGACTGGACAGCTGATGTCTACCATGTCTTTATAAAGACTTTAGGAGGACTGAAGTGGCTTAAGGATCTCAGGCTTATCTCCCCCAAACATGAGATTAATCCCTCTGTGATGTGCTGGGGGTGGAGGCTGTCTTCAAAAGTGATATGAAATTCATTCTGAAATACACAGTTCAATTTAGGGCACTATAAGGTACACCACATACCCTCATCTTATGAAAAACTGACATTAATTAATTCAAACTTTCATTTTCGTTTTCCAGTACCTCTGTGCGATGTTTTTCAGCCCTGTCTTATAACAACAAAGGTCATGGTCTCCTGTCTCATTCGCAGCATGCAGTCATCAACCAGGTCAGCCCCGGACCCTGCCAAGCGTCCTCGCCGCCGCTGGTCTCATCGTATGGGCACTCTGGAGCTGATGGTCAAATCCATGCTGGACCTGAGGCAGCTGGAGAGCTTATCTCACAAGAAAAGCCCCCACGGCCCAGTGAGACAGAGCACGTCCAGTCTGCAGGAGCCCATGGTGTGCATGCACGTACGGGAGGAAAAGAAAGAGGTATGTGTGTAATTGCTCTGCTGCACTAAGTCACCTTTCCTCATTTGCTGCTGCAGTTGGAGGAGAGATCCAAGAGGCATCAGGCCTGGCCACATGCTGACTGGCTGTCCTCAAACACGTCCAAGGGCATCAAGGGGAACGACGGAGCAGTGTTGTACCCCGAGGACAATGAGGACAGCACAAGTCTACAGGGCAGGTAAATCCCTGCCTGCTGCACACACACTGTTTTCATCCCAGTGACCGTGAGAGAGAACAAAAGTGCCTTTCTATTCTTAGTTTGCTGTTCCCCCCCTCTCCGCCCCTCTTCTTCTCCTCATTGTTATATCCACCTGCTCTGTGTTTTCATACGTCAGTGATTACATAGTGAAGGAGCAGCACCGCAGGATGCAAGGACGAGGGATCCGCAGTGAGAGCCAGGACAGCCGCAGCCCGGACAGCGCCTGCTCCCTGGGCTTCGACCACAGGGAGTCCAGCCTGGATGGGGTCCTGGATGGTGAGGGCAACAACAATAAGAGAGAAGACAACCCCAAAAAACAATTAAAGCAATGTGCAGTATTTCATTTGATAACTTATCGTCCCTTCAATAAAAACACAAAGCACCAAAAATTAAGATTCAAAGCTATTTCTCTGTTTACAGTTAGACATTTTCTGACTTTAGCCTCCCCCCCCCCCCCCTAGTGGTAGTATCAGAAAAGACTCTGTGGCTGTCAGCTGTTCATGCTGTACATTTACTAAAAAGAAAGTAAATGAGTTTTAAAGTGAGAAATCTCAAATGACACAGATTAAACCTGTACATATCTCTACTAAAACCTCTTTAACGCTGCTCTGCTTCACTTTATTCGAAATTAAATTTGGCACAGGGAATTTTCAGATGTCTACATGATTCCACAGGGGATATTCACTCTAAAATTTTAGGCGAACATTATATTTTTCATTTATGTTCTGTTCCATCTTCATTTACTCTAGTTAGTAATCTATACTAATTCTTACACCTCTGTAGAAATCTCACAAGACACCACGATTATTCATATAGACCATGCAAAGATTTTTTTCTGATAGAAATATGTCAGATAATAACCTACTAGCACAGAAGCCTCAGAGTTCTGACAGGCCATTTCTAAGGATTATCTGGTACGTGCATCTCTATTTGTCCTCAGAGTTTGCAGATGTGGAGTCCCTGAGCCAGGACAGCTGCGACGAGGAGGACGATGAAGAGAGGGAGGAAGTGAAACAAAAGGCAGAAGTGACGAGTATGGACGAGGCTCTGAGAACGGTGACCGACAGTGCCGGCCGCAGCCGAGAAGACTTCCTCAAGCAGAACTTTGAGACCCTGACAGAGAGCTGCAGCACGGGTCAGACAGAGCAACACACACATGTGCTAATACCAACACACACAGTATTGATTAGTCTGGTGGTTCTCCTCTATTTTAGATTTATCTTTCTTGGGTATTTCTCTCCTTTCTCTGCCAATTTCTACGTTTATCCTTTTGTTTGTTTTATTCTAATGTCCACTGTCTGTCCACAGCTGAGCAGAGCAGAGTCCCCAGGGTCAGCATGTCTTCACGCTTCCTGGCCAGAGGACATAATAACAGGTACTGCTGACCACTTCAGACCAGTGTGGACTCACAGCTATAATTACAAATCCATGTGGACTCACGCACACTGCTCTGCTAAACCATCTGTGTACCCTCTTGATCCAGCCGGCTGTCGGTTTGTAAAGACATTGTTGAAGGCTCTCTGGGTAATTTTGTGTGAGAGAACATTGTTGGGTTGTTTTTGGTCCTTGGATGACCTAAAGGTTGTAAAATGTTTACTTTTACATTTTTCATTGCATTGCAAAGGGACTTTTTTTTCCCCTCCGCCATCACCAAGCTCTTGCTCGTTGTGGGAACTTTTGGATTTCCTTATAATATTGTAAGGTCTTGACCTCATAACGTGAAGTGCCTTTAGATAATGCAGGTTGGGATTTGGCGCTAAATCAATAAAACTAATTCAATTTTTAGTGTTTGGAATTCACTTGTGTAAAATGTTATTTAATTTAAGAAATGCTTGAATATTTTCTGGAAATGTGTTTATCCATATTCCTGCCAAATGTTAGCTGAGCGAATTGATGCCTCTCCCATGTCAGTGCAGTTCAGCAAATGTGAAGTTACAGCCAGCAGCCAGTTTACGGATTGGAACCATGGACAAACAGCTAGCTTGGCTCTGTTCGGTGATAACAACATCCATCTACAAGTTAATGCAGTCTCTGCCGGTTGCTTGGCAACTGGTCTTAGACAATTCTTAAACCCCTGTAAAACATACAATTTGTTTTTTTGTACAAACACAACAACGTGTTTCAATGATTTAATGTGTTAACTAGTGAGCTGATGCCATGTCTTCTGGCTATGTCCACATAAGGCTGTGTAGCATAAGGCCTATAGATACTTTCTCAAACAGTGCAACTATTCCTTTAAAATGAATGTAAAAATCAATGAATATAATCAAATGTCTAAAAGCTAGTTTAAAAGCTAACGTCTTTGTTTGATTTGAAAAAGTAACATTAAAGAACATGCCATGGTTCCCACAGGTTAATGGGCTGAACTGTTTCATGTGCATTAGAATAACCAGCTTGTAGACATAGCTTCATATTTATTAGAGTAGTGTGGATCCTAACGTGATTGTGCTAACTATTACATTGTGTGTCTGCTCCTCTAACCCTGTCATGACTTCCCTCTGAATAGGAGCAACCACTCCACCAAGCCTCCTGTGTCAAAGGTACGGCCCTTGATGGAAGATGGTCAGGGCAGAAACATGGAGGACAAGACCCCAGTGTCCCCTGGCTGGACTGAGGGGCCAAAGTAAGGAGGAAATACAGACATCGATCTGAAAATGTTTAATCTTAGACCAGGGCTGCTTTGTAGAGTCATCAATTATAAATTAAAAGTTCACAAAGTACAATTGGTAGGCTACTCTGTTTAAATAAATGATTAGAAATCATTGGTCGAGAGCAGATCATTAAGATGAAGCACAGACTTTAGTGTGTTTTTGTTATGATGTGATTTTAAAGCTGACGTGTCTCAGCAGGGCCGACGCTCCAGAGAAGGAGTGCCCTTCCACCCTCAGAACCGAAAAGAGGAAGACGTCCAGGTCCCACCTGTGGAGGATGTCCAACCCTCCTCCACCCAAAGCTCCGCTCCTGCTGGACAGAGCCACGTGTTTGATGAAATCACACTCGGCTCAGAACCTGGCCTCAGATGGTACGTGCCATCCTCACTTAGCTCATTTATCAATTTATATTTGAGTTTGGTTTATTAGCTGACATGTATTTAACAGGGATCCTGCGCTATGTAGCTCATTTGCATCGGAGGTCCATTGGTAAAAAAATATATGAGGCAATACAGTACAATATTACCTTTGTAATAATTTAGTGAACATGAGGTTCTACTATGAAATGTTAACTTTTCGTTGGTTTTACTTTTGATAATTATGCAGGATTGACAATTTATATATATATATAAAAGCCATAAAGTTCACATTCATCTCCACCTCAACATTATTTCTCCAGCTCCTCACTCCCCCGTCCTCTCCACCGACCGAAAGGACTTGCGCAAGAGACCTCAGCAGCTTTTCCTGGACCAAGACACCCCCAGGCCGTCCTTTCACTTTTCCTCACCCTCCTCGGGCTCTCCAGAGTCTCCCCAGTCCCCCTTACCATGGGAGAGTCCCAAACTCAAGCCCCAGCACTCCTACATGAACCCTACAGCCAGCTCCATGGCCAAAAGCAGCCGCTCCTCGTCCCTGTCGGAAGGCATCCAGGTCGGGACGCCTCCTTGCTCCCCCTCCTTCCTTAAGGGCACGAGGTTATCTGGGGAGCTGGAGGTCGAGCTCCCGCTGTTCACCTCCTCTCCCATCACTGCTTTCCCCTCTATCGCCTCTTCATCGTCATCCGTATTGTACCCTCTGGCAAAAAGTCCCTCCCCTGCTTCTCCCCATCGTACAGCTGCAGTTTCACCTTCTACTTTTACACACAACATTCCACCCTCTCGCATACCGCTGCCCAAGCAGCCTCTCAGCCCTCGACGCAGCCTCTGCCTGGAGGTAAAACCGAGCACCAGTGGCTTTGGAGGCCTCAGAGAGCCACAGTGTGACTTTCCAGGAAACAAACAAGGTTAGACAGCCAGCCTCCTCCTGTAATGTGCCATATATACACAGAACTACATTCTTACATGTGTTGCCTTGTGTTTATCTTGTTATTTTTAGCAATAGGTCGACATCTGTCTCTAAGTTTGGATCTTTCTTTGCCGAGTTCACTATCAGTGAAGCAGAGTGGAGGCTCGGTTCCTAAGAGGTAAAACACTTTCACTAGATGTTTATTACTTTATGGTTTTATCTTTGCTTACAATACACTTTTTTTTATTTTATACTTGCACTTTTATTTTTAGTTTCACTTATATTTTTTAGACTAAATACTACATTGATACTACAAATACTAAATTGTTTTATTCTCTTTACTCATTTATATATTGTGTAACTATAATCTTATCTTGTCATGCCTTATCTTTTTTTTTAAAGGGACAAAAGCAGAGTGCAACATGTAAATGTACCAGATTGTCATTCAGGCTAGTTTCTCCAGTATCCAATAACCACTGTTTTATGTTTTAAAGTTACCTCCTTACATTTTTGTATTTGCAGAATTCAGCTCATTTCACAGATTTTGCTTGTTATTTGCTCTTATAATTCAACATGTCACAGTGCCTATGAGTCAGGACAGGTGGCTGCGGCTAAAGAGTGCCCTCTGCTGCGCGGACAGGCCCTTACATCGAGCACTGACCCTCAGCCAGGTCTGACTCCCCACAAACCTTTTATTAACCTGCCTGTCGCAAATGCCCCTTCTCTTCATCACTGCACCTCTTCTTCACACTGCTTGTCCGCTGTCTGTCTACCGGCTTGTCTGTCAGTCTACTTATGTCTGCCCTCCTTCTGTCAGTGCTGTTATAACAAATGAGAAGTTTGATTATTTTGTATCGTCCTCTCTTTTGGTTTATTATGGCCCGAGCACGACTGGGCAAAGGCCCTATTGCTTTTCATTTGACTATTCAGGTAAATGATTAGCATTTATGACAGCTTGGACGTACTCGAAAACTCACCAAACTTCGCGGACGTCCTGATGAAAATGTACGTATGCTGGAGTAATTCGACATGGCCGTGGGAAAAATGGCTCAACAGCGCCCCCTAAAACGCAGCAATTCCGTCTGGTTTAACCGATCTTTACGAAATTTGTTACACACATGTATCGTGACCAGACGGAAAAAAATAGTCCCCTGGACCAATTTGATAAACGCAACAGGAAGTCGACCATTTGGGATTTTGTTTGTTGTTTTACACATAGGTTAACAAACTCCTCCTAGAGATTTAGATCAACTTCAAATTCGGTGAGTGTCATCTTGACTGGAGATTGTGAGTTTTACGTCACTCGGTGTGAAAGTGGTGTGGCGGCAAATTTTGATTAATCACCATCAAAACACAAGGTTGTTGTATCTCGGACATACATGGTCCAATTGACTCCAAACTGGACATGTATGACAAGAGTCATGACTTAAAATCACAGCGCCCCCTGGCAACAGAAAACGTCTTGTTTTTTGCACATTTTACGCTGTGACTGTACCCCTCCTCGTCCATTAACCACAACCATGTCAAACTTTGTTAGAAGGGCCTCAAGACATTGATGATGAAGTAAAAAATGCATGCAACACTGAGCCGTTTCGCCCGGTCACTGACTGGCCTCCCCCGCGGGCCTGCGTCAGGTCCCGAGTTCGCAAGCTTCGCAGCCCTAGTTTTCATCTAGTTTCACTGTTCATCTTTTGCTCTCTCAGTCGTCTTTTCTCTGTGTCTGAGATGATGATTCAAATATGAGCAAACATGATGGTGTGCTGCTAAACATGTAAATCGATCTGGATCTCATGCAACAGGCTTGAAACTTGACTCTTCGAATTCGAAAACGTAAACAGTCAATTTCCTTAAAATGTATAAAGCACATTCATGCTTCCTAAAAAGATAGATCCTTTCCATGTTGGAGACATCAAAAATGAAAATGAATTAATAATGAATACATTAATGCTCCCAGTTTCCCTCACATTTCTCACTCAGTAAATAAATATATATGTAATAGTATTACAATTCTGAGGTGAACCTTACTAAGGTAATTCCACGCCTCTTTACCTGCTGTTATATCAACCATTATTTTAACTGAGGAAATACACTGAGATAGAGATCTCTTTTCCAACATAGTTGAGTACCGAAAATAAACAAAACATTCCAAGACACCAAGAAAGCAGAAGTAACACAGTAAAATTAGCTAAATGGCAAAAACAAAAGCAAAAGTATAAGCCTGAGGAATAAATACAGAGCATACATTTGAATTCAAAGCAAAGGAATCAACTAGAACAAGAAAAGCTGGAGGACAGATAATAATGAGTCGAGCTTTAGAATGTTCTGTATGTTACTCCAAGTTGCAGCTGCATGATGCGATAAACTGGATTTCCGGAGCTCTGTAAGAAACAGTTTTGCTCCTGAAGTATGATCCAGTCGTTGGATGGGAGACCGTGTTAAACGACAGCAGGGAGGTGATGTCAGGGGGTGAAAGACCAAATTCAGTGTGTTTCTCACCTAACAGAGAGAGAGAGAGGGCCATCCAACCTCAGCACACACACATCACATGCATAACAATACGAAACATGTTAAAATGTAATTCAAAGAGGAAGAGAACAGATTTTAAGAAACATAAGAACCTGTTGAAAAGACATTTAAAAGAAAAACATAAAAAATATTAAAAATCAAATTTTAAATATTCATAAAAGAAGGAAAGTGCTGAACCAGTTGAAGGCTGAAACAAAGAGAAATGTTTTACGTTTTCTTTAAAAGACATTCACTGAACTAGCTTCTCTGATATCCAGTGGCACAGCTGTGTTTTACCATACATGGTTGAAATCATATCTCTCAGTTTCACTCCTGCTGCTCTCGCTCTAGCCTCCGTCCGTGTGTGTGTGTGATTTATATAGTTTCTTTGATACTCTTGAACCTTTCGCTCAACATTAACTGTGCACTTGCTGCACTCAGTTAAAGTGTGTTGTAGTGTGTCTATACTGTGTGCGCGCACTGATTTGCCTGATGCCGCGCTGCACCTGAAAGAGTCGCTCTCCTGCTCTCTCGACAGATCACTCTATCACCTTGGAAACTTGCAGGCGGACGGTTGTCGAGCTTCACAACAGTCTGAGCAAGACCATCATGCTCTACACCACGGTCAGTGAGTGTGTGTGTGTGCGTGCGTGTGCGTGTGTGACAAAATTAAATAAGAGGAAACGAGAGAGATGGTGAAAGTTAAGAGAGGGAATAGATCAAAATCATTTCTAGCATGTTTACACACCTGTCACTCTCATGTTTCTCTCATTGTTATAAATTGCACGTATAGGTTTAATATTTACTGCTTAAATTATACACGTTCTTATAATGTATTGTTTTTGAAATTTGACTTGTGTGGATGCTGCTGCTGTTATGTTTGTACATCTCGTTTCTGTTTTGTAATTATCACGCATACATTTTTACATCTTGACTGTAGTCCTGAAATTATTATTAAATATTATAATAATCAATTCTATAATTATTATTGATTATTTTTATAACCAACTTAAAACATGGCCAAAATTATTATTCTTTGACAACCTATGTATAGACAATTTTTTGATTTTCATAATCAATGTCTCCTTTGATTGTTTCACCAAACTGTGTGTCTGTCTTACTCACTGTCTGGGTCCTAAATCCATGGGTTGAAATAAACCAGGTTCTACAGAGTGGCCAACAGCCCAGTGAGGACCAGCAGCAGATGAGGAGACTCCTGTCCGAGGCCATGTTCACGGTGAAGACGGAGCTGGACTCTCTGCTTCAGCCGCCCTCACAGTGCGAGGGGGACCAGGACCAGGACCAGGTGGTGAAGGGGTAGGGAGACAAGGCCCTCGCTCTGCTGGAGCAGTACGCTGAGCTGCTGCTGAACGCATTCACACTCAGTAGCACTGTGAATTGCACACTTGTTATTTGCACAGAGATGTTTTTAATCTTAATCTTTTTTAACTGTAAACTCACGAGATGTTATTATGTTTGAAGAAATTGGAAGTAAATCATGAGACTAAGTCATGCACTGAAATAATGAGTAAAAATGTTGCCTTATTTTTCAAGATGCCATAGTTTGTTTTCCACTTTTAAACCTTAATGAGTCGATATGTAATGAGGGGAGACACTAGAGGGACAATGAGGAAGTTACATGAAGAGCACAGTTGGTATAAAACTGATTCAGATAAAACTGAATTCAGTTCAGTTGTATATCACTGAAAAGCCACAGGGTAAATCTCAGACACTTTACAGAGAAAGACTAAAGTGCTGACTCCAGGACAGTCACATCATCAGGTCCTCTCTGCTTGTGGGACAACAATCTTTTTGTTTATGTATTAATAAAAACAGAGGGTTGTGACGAAGGGATCATGTTCAGGTGGGACGATAAAGGAAGTGAAGCTCAGGAGTATGATGTTAGAGGTCACGTGTCAGATGAAGGATATGGACAAGACTGAAATTTAGCCATGTGATTCTCTTTTATTGCCAATAGTGTCTCCTTCAATACAAAAGTAGCTGTGACCTCTGATACAGTTATTGCTTAATGTATGTCATGTAATGAAGATTTGTTAGTGTCTGTACATGTATGAACGTTTTCATCGTGCTGGTTTTCCAGGGTTTTTAGAAAGATCTTTGTACTCTGTTGTTGTCAAACACTTACAAACTGCTGCACTGTCTTTAGAAGTCTCTTAGAAAAAATAAACAATGAAGACGATGGATTTGATTGTTTATTTCTCAGCCATAATCTAATCCAAGAATAATTACAATAAACAGAACCACAGAAAACTGAACCATCGTGTGGTCTTCAGACAATATTGATACATTTTCTCTTATTAGTGACAATTTAATAATACAAGTGTGCACAATAAATAGCAGTAGCATCTTTATAATGAAAGGCTTTATGTAAACTAAATGGTTAGCGGTGTATTAATATTCTTAAAAACACACAATTATTCAATCTCTAAGCAAATAAAAATAAAAAGAGAAGGCTTTAGTGTTTCCACATTACAATGTATTAATAGCCTGTGTGTATGTTGATGTGTGGGCAAATTTCTATGTGTCCTTCTATATATATATTTCTGCTGCATTTACAATGCACTCATACGTCTATCCTAGATTTGTGCTAGTACACGTATGCATGCACATGAGTTACAGCGTGTTTTCTATGGAAGTGTCTCGACGTTGACGTAGGTGAGGACGACGTCATGCAGGATGTTGATTCTGTCGACCTGGTTCAGCTCCCTGATGCGGTGTCGAAACTCAAACAACGGGATGTTGTTCACCGCCACCCTGAACACCTCCTGAGTGCACAGGATCTTCATCTGGAATGGAGCGGGTCACCACCAATGTAACACTAACCACACACACTGTGCTATCAGACTATCATGCATGCAGTGCTCAAGTTAAATATAAAAAAAATACATAAATATAATCACAGGCAGTGACTGTAAATAAAGATGGATGAAATGTCTCCACTTCCTCCCACTGTACAAAAATGAACCCAAAATAACTCCGGTTCTGGCGCTGCCATCGTCTGCTGAGTGAGTTTATTTCACATGTACTGCTGGGTTTTTAGTTTGGTCCATGTCCCATCTGTTAACATGGAGGGGGCAAGGTTTATGACTTATGCTGCAGCCAGCCACCAGGGGGAAATTTGGCGTCACTTTTAGGAGCTGTCATTTCGTCCATCTTTTTATACCGTCTAAGATCACAGCATTTATTTAGGCGGATGTTGTATGTTGGAAAAATATTTTACCTGTCATTCCAAAACAGGATAATGATGTAAAGTTAAGGATTTTTTTTTTTTATTATTCGAAATCCAATAAAACGTTAACCTTAAAAATTAAGGTAAAATTGCAGTGAAACCCACTGTGGTTGTTATGTTTGTCAGTAAACATGGACATGAGGACTCTCGGACACATAGAAATAGCTTCCTCAGATTAGTCACCTCCTGGAGAAGCATAATTGTTATTGATGTTATTGAGCAACGTGAGACCCCCACTGACCTCCAGGAGCCTCCCTGCAGTGCAGCACTTCCCTTATCTAGGACTCGCTTGCACAAACGACTTTCCAACCCTTTCAGTCCTTTCCAAACGTTACCCTGACGTTAACCATGAGAAAGTGACCTCAGTTAAAGGTGACGTGTGGAACTTTGAAACATCAACAGCTTTTAAAACTCTCACCGCAAACAAATGGTTAAAAAATGGTTGGTAGTGTCTGTTAATGGAATGTAATTATATTACTTTAAGTGTCAGCGTATGTAAACAGACGCTGACACTTAAAGGTAAATGAAAATGATTTTAGTGATGTTAGCATGGCTACATATAGCATCTGAATCCACTATGAGGTTTCTCTTTCTAAAACTCACCTCAAACGGGCTCCCGGGAGCAAAGGGGAAGGGCCCCTTCAGGTCCCTCTCTTCAGGGCCCCAGCGCTCGGCCAGTTTGTGGTTACGGACAAACACCTGTTTGCCCCCTTCATTGAAGCGAGGGTTGATATGAAAGGCGATGTCATTGCCCCTCAGAAAGTTCACTGTGAACCTGCGGGAGACCAAAGCTTGACTTTCACTGATGCTGTATTTTCTCTGTTGTGTTGAACTCGTCTGTTTTTCCCTTGATAATGAGACTTCCATATTTTGAATGTACTCTGATTGAAAAACTGAATATATAAGAAACAGATTGGCACAGGAAGACACTAAGTACATTTAAACATGCTTACATTTTAGCATTAGGTTTCACAGTTGCCCAGGATGGTCATCATCATCTTGTCATACACCCCGCGGGCCAGGTTCAAGTTGTATGGAACACTCTGATCAGCACAGAAGGGAGAGAAGGACCATAAACCAACCTGACAACCAAGCACCATAGTAGTGAGATTCCTTGCATTTTACTTACTAGAGGTCCAGATGTAGGTGGAAGCCAGTGGAGAGGCATCATAGATGGATTCTGTCCAGGCCACCCTGACTGTCCTGGGTTATAAGGCCAGCTGGGGTGGGCAGGCCACCCAGGTAAACGTTGATGGGTGCTCGGAGCAGGAGCAGGAGCAGGAGCAGGTGCTGTAACTGGGATTAGAGTTGGAGCCGGGGCCGGAGCCGGGGCCAGAGCCGGGACTGGAGCAGGCAGCTGGGCTTGAATTGGAGCTGGCGGTTGATAAGGCTGATACCCTGTGCCTGGCCAGCAAGGGTTGCAGGGCTGCCCTGAGGCTTGAGCTGGAGCTAGAACTGGAGCTGGCACTATGGCAGTTGGTACTGGAGCTGGTGATACAGCCTGCACTGGGGCAGGAACCTGAGCTGGTTGTGTCACAGTCCAGCAGGGTGAGTTTGGCTGGCCGGTCCAGCACGGTGTGGCCTGGGCGGGCTGTCCCGGCCACGCAGGGAAACCAGTTCCAGATGGAGGCAGGGTGGGCCAGAGGCTGTTAGTCTGTGGGGCAGAACCATAGGACGGGCAGCTGCCACAGAGAGCATCAGAATGCTGAGAGTGAGGAGAGGGGGAGGAGGGAGAAGAGAGAGAAGGGTCAGGAACAAGGATAGAGATACGAGGGAGAGAGAGGGTGGAGAGGATGGAGGACACCAACTTGCAGTTGCAAACATGGTAGTTTGACACAAGCAAAGATGTAAGCACTTATGTTTAGATGGAAAAATGGGGAGAATGACTTGTGTAAGTCTTACCAGTGCAGAGATCTGAGAATTTGATGAGGTACTTACATCCATGCTGCCTGTCAGAACAAGACCAATTACACATTTAATTATTTCAAACATAGCGCAAACTGTAGAGACAGAAAGAGAAGAAAACTAAAACAGAATTTAGTCATGAAATCATAAAAGAAAACGGAAATGGCATCTTATGGGACATAACAGCCAATTAAACCAGTGATGAAATAAATAAAAGATTTCAAACAGTAGTAATGAGACTGTATTAAATGCTTTCTTTTCTTTCTTTCTTTCTTTTCTTTTTTCACTCCAAACACTGAGTTTTTTATAAGCTGTGGGGAGGAAAAAATAGTTCTCCAGGTGACCACCAGGGGACTCTCTAGCTGTTTAACGATGTCATAGATGTCAAGTGTCAGCAAACAAATGCATCATTGAATGACTGTCTCCATAGAGACATACATTGTTAACTGCATCTGATTGGATGCCATGGGACACACTAATGGAATGATGAGAGCAAAACATTGACTGTGGGTCATATGTGCTGTTAGAGAGGAATGTGCAATAACAATGATTCCTGGGACTCCTCATTCACTTTTCCTGGTATGAGGTTATTTCAGTCACTACTTAGACTTTGCGTTGAGTATTTAGAAGAAATACAACATACATCATTCTGATTATGGATTATTTATTATATGTGTTTACTAAAAAAATAATCATAGTGTGCAGCTAATGCACTGTTAAAGCAAAAGTGTTGATAAGATTTTATAATTACACACAGTCTGTATTTAGGAATAAAGTTTTCATTACCCTTATTTCTGACCATGTTATCATTATCATCACCATCATTACTAACAAATGCACGGCAACCAAACCAATTCACGACATATAGCTGTATGCAGAGTGTTAATATTTATATATTAGCAATAACATTATATCATTATTGCTACGACAGTAGTATCAGTCCAGGACCAGGTCAAACATCCTTTTCCTGACACCATTACAACTTTTGGATGTGGGGAGCCTTTTTGGTTGTGATGCATGGAAATAAAATAAAAAAATGTAGAAATTCAAATAATTTGTATAAGCTGCCACAGATACAATTAAAGCCAGAAGTTACCTTTTTTGTTGTCTCTCGTCTTCAGGTGCACACAGGAGCAGGCTGCAGGTTGTGGTGTGGTTCAGGTGAGTCAGTCGTCCTATAGCCACGAACAAGGCAACTCTCTTTTATAGCTGCAAATCCTTCTCAGGACTGGGTCCCTCCTCGCTCCATCACTGCACCGTCACAAAGAGATGCCACGCCCTCACATATCACAACATTTATGAATGGCGAGTGATATCTTCGTGTCCAAGTTTACTCTCATGCTCTTCGTTTTATTCATGTTATCGTCATCACCTTTTCCTCCAGAGACGGCTTTTCGCGATTTCAATTGGTTATGAAAGTTACGAAGGCTTTTCAATCAAATAAAACGGAAGAGGATTAATTCTAGGCCTGGAATTAATGCCAATCTAATTAATATTTACCGTGTATTCACCAAACATACTACAATATATGCAATAGTGTGTAGGCTCCAAGTCAAGTCGAGTCAAGTTGAGTCAATTATATTGTCACAGTGCCAAATAATCACAGAAAGTATCTCTGTGTGCTTCAACTTCCCCTCTATTAGTATAGTTCCATTAGGTTAGTGCTTCTGACGTTCTTTTGGTTTGAACTTATTTAGTTTTGTGTGTGTATGACTTTTTTGTGCTAACTTTGGGACTTTTTCTGTAATTTCCTGTTTTACTCTGAAGTTACTTACCTTGTGTGTCTCATTCTTCCTGCTTTTGTCTGGTTTCCCTTTTCAGTGATTGTCTGCCCTGACATATTCACCTGTTCTGTGTTCCTTCCTCCCATGGGTATTTCTCTCTGTGCTCCAAAGTCTTCTTTGCCAGTTTATCTGTTAAGTTCCAGCTCTGCACCTGAGTTCTGTTGCCTTAGTTTGGGTTTTGGATCCTATGAGTTTATTTTGCTTGCAAACCTGGACTGTAAGCCTGTCTATTGGATTTAATATTATTTTCTTCACCAACCCGTGTCGGCTCTTCTGGGTTCAGTAAACTACCACATCTTTTAACACTAAGGCTTGAGCTGAACCAGCTTCTGGCTGGTCGAGAGCGAAGGAGTGAAGAAGAAGTGTTGGTGGTGAGGATGACATTCTCTTTCTTACCCCTCACCAGATCCGCTGACAGCACAATGACCTGTTCTTGTGTTACTGTGGTTCACTTCACTGTGGAGCGGTCATGAGATGGTGTAACACATATCTGTCTAAGCTTCACATGGTAACACAATTACAGCAGACAGACAATGAAGTCAGGACTCACTGCTGTTTTTCTGTATGTTCCAATGACTCCTGCTCATTGACGCTGATCAGTTCAGCCGCAGGTTAACTCACTGTCATGGGCTCAGTCAGACTTCATGTGTTATATTTCTCTATTGTTGAACTCTCTGTCCTCCTCTAACATTGTTAAAATACTGATCCAGATAATTTTGATAAACAGGAGACATGTCAGGGTCAAATTATGAATCTCCAGGGCAACAGGCTCCATAACAAGTAACACATATGTGAATTAACAGAACTGCACTGGTTGTCCTCACTGTGTTATTAGATTAGTCATCACCTGAGCTGAAAAATTGCAGAAGCGTCTCAGAATGCTGAGACTTAATCCTCAAAGAATTCAGCGCCTGACATTTATGCAGCTGGGTCTCTAAGTTAAAACTCCATCTGGAGACATAGAGGATGAAGAACATCCCTCATATATGTAGAACATATAGAGAATATAATTTACTGTAAGTCAATTTAATGAAACTTGCTGTCAAAGCTGACTCTCCTCAGATAAGTAGCCGCTCAGGGTGACAGGTAATTTCTACCTCCAATACTGCTTTGATTGACAGGATGTGATGGGTTAAATAGCCAGGTATTAAGGTATTTTGTAAGTTAACGTTCATGCAAATAAGCCCAGCTACATGTACAAATTATTATTCACAAATCAGCTTGACACCTTAACAGCGTTTCAATAATAAACAGATTTATAGTCCCTGCTTTAAAGCCATGTTAGAGTGTGGAATATTTCCCTGTATTCATAAACATACTAGAGTATAGATATCCAACCTTTTCAATAGAGTCATGTAGCTAATTGTCAAAAAGTCATAAACCAAAGAAAAGCTGTAAAGAGAGATTGGACACATGAGAATCAGATATAATTGTGTTAAAATCTGTTGATCTAAGAACCTGGGATGATTCGAGCTATTACAAGCCGTCACAGAGCAAGTGTTCTTGTATTACTATTATTTTTTATTGATAAACTGAAGATTTGCATTGGCCTGTATTATAGCAGTAAATATAAATTTCCAGTATACTGATATAATGGTGTTCGGTATCTACTTGACATTTAGAGCAGCATGACATTTTTGCTGAGAACAGGTTGTGCAACTTAAGCAATATTTTCATAAATCCAATTGATTAATAGTATCATTGTTTTCTCAGCTTCACAGAGAATTTTAGTGTCTTTCAGCTCAATGTTTCAATTGTAGTTGCCAAAACTTAACTGTTCTATTAACTCTACTAACATTGAATTATTGGGAGAAACATACAAGCCCTGATAAACCCATTGTACCCTACAAATAGCAGAAGTAACAGTCCAGCTAGTGAAGATAGTGGAAAATTTAGCTGCTTAAGACTTGGATATGTCTCCCCAGGGCTGGTGGAGACCAAAACAGAGATAAAATAAGACTGAACATTGGCTTTACATTCATCACGTGTCACATGTATCGCAGCTCCAACCAAATGGTAAGAATGTGTCTTATCTGCTGGATGTGGAAACTGTTTGCCAACATGTATATCAACTGTAAAAGGTGAGAATGTGTCATTGCTGAGTTTTACGTGTTTCACTGCCCTCAAGTGAGACAAAAAAAGACTCTTTTACAGTTAGAGCTGACCGTCACCAGAGAAATATGTAATCCTGCTTGAAGGGCACTAGATCAGCTACAAAAACCTTGGACATGTGTCTCAAGGACCCTTAAGCAGTGGGAACCTTAAACACTGCTGTAGCTCAAACTCAGTTGACTCAAATACTATGTTTCTACCTGCTGCTCTGACGCACTATAGATTCCCCATTGGAGACTTTCAGCTTAACCTTTAATGAGACAGGCATCAATACCTTCATGTCGCGACAGAGCTAATGAACTGAATGTAATACACAGATTTCTCATTTCTGCAGAATCTATGCAAAATCGTTTCTCAAGCTTCTTGTGAGGATTGTGGGTAATTTCCTTGTGAGGGCTCCCTATTGTCAGAAGAAACGTCTCGCCAAGATACAATCCACAACATTTGGTTCATGCTAATTCACCCAGTTGGCCCATCAGCCTGTCATGTTGGAACTGGCCAAGCTGGTTTCAACCCGATATGTATCGTTGAGATAATGTGATAAAGAAAAGTTATGCACGTGCCACAAATAAACCTCAATTTGAATTTGAAAGCAGGGTACGGCGCTTCATTTGAGTGCAGGTTTACCATGTGGTCAAGAGAAGGAGTCATGATGTCACTTACAGGAGATCTCCTTTTGTAGTTTCAGCCAATGGGAGGGCTGTTGAAAAAAGGGACACGGCCGTGAGGAGCGCTGCTGTTAGGCAGAAGAGAGCGTTCTGGCAGGAGCAGGGTTTTCCAAAGCGATGGTGGTGGCATTAGCCTCTGATAAGCTCTGGGCCTGGTTCCAACACTCGTAAGCTGCAACCTCCTTATCTCCCTTTCTTCACATTTTCCCTCTTTTACCACTTTTTCTTAAATGAAGTGAAAATTTCTGGGTGGTTGAAGTACAAAAGAAACACTCCCTCAGGGTGATCCCCAAATATAGGTGACATTTCTACATGTTTACCTGTAATGAAAGGAGTGGTTTTCTGTGAGATAGTATTTTTAATAACCTGTGGCTGGCAGATCTCACTGAGAGAAGAAAATAGCTCCAGATGCTTTTGTGCTTTCAAAGAGCGAGTAAACACACAAGTGAAAATCAAAGCGTGTGTGTGTGTGTGTGTGTGTGTGTGTGTGTGTGTGTGTGTGTGTGTGTGTGTGTGTGTGTGTGTGTGTGTGTAAGAGGCTGGTTGATGATTTAAAAGAAAATTATTTTGCTGCTGTTGCCATGGGGACAGCAGCATGTTTTAGCGTGTGTGTGTGTGTGTTAAAATCATCATCACATCTGCACCACTATGAGATCAATTTAATAACCACAAAGGATTACAGTGATGCACTGTAGTAACCTGTGTGCTTCCACAATCCAGCACTAGATGGGGTAAAAATACTCACATGTGGGTTGGAGTATTTTGTCACTGTAGTGTCCTTTCTTCCATGAAATAAGATTTCATGAGTCTGCAGTTTATGTATGGTCAACAGACATGATATCAGCATATAACATGACATGACTGAGCCACGAAGCAGCATAGGGATGTGATGCAGCTCTGTAACCAATAACAGTGATACTTCATTGTTAAGCTTTAGTTTAAGGAGCATAAATCAATGCAACAGCAAGTGCTGTATTCCAAATAAGTTCATATTTATCTTATCGGGCATTTTATTTGGCATTGGTGTACTATATTTTTTTCCACTTTTTTGTTCATGCACAGAAGTATTTGTTTATATTTTCTGGCATAATGCCACTATCTTCATTCAACATTTTTATGCATACTCCATATTTGACATTATTTGTCCTCCTTGAATAATAAATGTTGTTGTTGATTGTCATTCCTGTGACCTAGGTGTTTATGCCAGCCTGCAAACCAGATTTCCTTTGGGATAATATTAAAGTCAAAGTTGAAGCTATCGTTCTCCGGTAAGGCTTTTAAGAAATTGCAAACTCTAACAACTTCCAATAATGTGACTAATTGATTCTCAAGAGATATGTTTGTGGTCAAGTGTCCCTCTGAGTGCTTATGCAAGTGTTTCTAGAGCCAATGTTTCCCACTAAGATGTGTACCATTATTCATCTCTGAGAAAAGTTAGTGTTTTTCTGCAATGCACACTTAATTGTCTTGTCCTGTACTCTATCTAGACACTATGTTTAACTCGTACAATGATTGAACTCCTAAACTAAATCACCAGGCTCCCCTCCCCCGTGAGAAGGATAGATGTGGCTGTCCATGCAGCCCATAATCAACGTGTCTCAGCCTGGAATAGTCCTGAGCTGAAGGGGTGTTCCCACTGCTTATATAGTCTGGGCTCACATTTCCCATGGAGATTTATGGGAGGTGGGGAGGCTGCATGGCAGATGGAGGAGGTGAGGATGGTGTCATCGGAAGAGGACAAATCACCAGAGCAAGGAGAAGATGTAGTAGTGAAGAGGAGTGTGTCAATTTGCAAAATGTACGCTCACTTTTAAAAGCATCTATGGTGGTTAGATATAGGTACATAGCACAGATTTAGAGCAGAAATGCCCCTCTGATTTATTCTGTAGGATGTGATGTGCATTAAAGTCCCCACCTGTAGGACCAGCTCGGGAAAAGGGAGAATGGAATGCAAGTAAATCAACTTATCAGGCTGATGAGCCTGAGGGAAGAAGGTTGTACAGGTGGTAGCTGCGCCCTCATTGATCCCTATCTTTAACAACAACACATCAAGACCATGGAAAAGTAATGTTTTTCTCACCACCTCCTCTGTCATTTTCTCCCTCAGTTAACCAAATGGGGTTAAGGGTAGGGTTAGAGAAACAGACTCATGCCCTTGTAGATCCAGTCACTGTAGTCAGGTGAAGAGTCCTTTGCAACAAATGGCACATCAGAAACAGAGATGGGACACTGAGGGCTGGGACACTGCAGGAGCTGGCAGAGGCTGACCCACTGTGTGTGTGTGTATCCCTAATGTTCTGGGCCACAGCCATGAGCCTGGCCTCTCTTAAAAAAACACTTGCATATACACCCAAGCCTGAGTAGCAGAGAAATGTCAACATAATACAGTAATGCACTTCAGAAGAGGTCTGGCTCAGTTTTTGTCTGAAGCAACAGCTCAGTGAAGTAGTAAACCCCAGGAGAGAAAATAAAGAAAACTAACATTTGAATATCCATATGCTTTACTGACAAATCTCGACGCCTTGTTGAAGAGCGCCCCGTCCCAAAATAAAAATCTCTGGTTAAGAGTTGGAAATTCCCAAATGAATGCATGTTTGTGTGAGTGTGAAATCAAATCACTACAAATCAGATATGCAAGCATATACACCTCCCCCATTAACCTAATTGTACTTGTTGTGCAATGACAGGGGAGTTAATAGGGGATCATTTTTGCCATAGGGCTTGTGAGAAGGTCACTCCAGCCATGTATATATAAAAATATTAACTAAAACATGATGCAGCCTTGAAAGTATCTACCCCCACAGTCTTACGTTAAGATTAAGACAGTGTATAGGTCTATTTACTCTTAATGTTAGATTCATCTTAAAGTTAATTATCCATTGTCTTTAGTATATAGCTTGTATTGTATTGTCATCTATCCAGAACCTTTATTTCAACCATAGGTAAAATACCTATAAAACCCTTTTCGAGATTGTTTGTTACTACAATTAACTGTTCACTGTACTGTATATCCACTAAAGTCTATCTACAGTATTTCAACCATTTACCCTTTACTTGTATCTAACTGTTTTCATTCATTTCAGTCGCTGTTATCAATTATTTTTGATCAATTTCAACCCTTTTTGCTTTAATTTAATCGTTTCGCCTTCTGTACTCACTTGCTAACTAGTTCGTGTCACAACACCTGTAATTGGGTTCAGGCAACTCAATATGTTTGTTGAATATTTTGTGTAATTGAAACGAGTGTGAGAGACAGTTGGAGGTGGGAACTCAGTGGGTGAGAACTCCTCTCTGCAGGGGGAGGTGTGGATCTACAGTGATGCACCTGGAAGTACTACAGGTGCTCCACACGTTTACCCTTCTGTGCTCATTAGCTAGCTAGCTAGTTAGCGTTGTAACACCTGTGCTTGGGGCGTCGGTGCAGATAAATATATGTGTTTAATGTAACTAGTTTTATATATAGTTTATATATTTGTTTAATGTAACTAGTAACTAGTTGTTATAATTATAAAGTAACAATACTTGAGTACTGTTTCAGTCTATTCCACCCACCACTGATCTACAGGGACGTAGCATGAGGTTGTGGTCCACATATCCAGCTAGGTCTAATTATTTTTATATATTTACCTGTATCTTTTAGCTGACTGTTTTAGAAATGTATTTTTAGTTTGAATTCAATTGATTACCCTCCTCTGCTCACTAGCTAGCTAAGCGTTACAACACCTGTGCTTGGGTGCAGATAACTCAATATATATTTGTTTAAAGGTCCAGTGTGTGTACCAAATAGTACAAATTGTTGTTTTCTTAACTCTAGAATGGCCCCTTTTTATTTAAATACTTTATATTTACATCAGGAGCAGGTCCTCTCTACAGAGGCTGCCATGCTTTTTACAGTAGCCCAGACTGGACAATCTAAACACCTTTTGAGTTTTTAAGACAGCAGACAAAAATTCTACACACTGAACCTTTAATGAAACTAGTGTGTGTAATTGAAATGAGTGAAACGTCAGTAGCGTCCAGCGGGTGGAGGTGGGCGCCCAGTAGCCTCCTCTCTGCAGGTGGAGGTGTGGATCATGTAGCTGGAGGTTTGTCCCTGCTCCGCGCAGGTGCTCCACACATCCGCCGCGCTCTCCGCCCTCTCCTCCGCCGAGCGGCCTGCGCTCATTCGCTGTCTCCCCCTCCAACAGCCCGGATGTAGCGCGCAGACAGCACCGCACAGTGCTCCACTCAGCGAGGATAACATGGCGCTGGCAGACACATAACGGTGCCCACCATAATAACACTCTAGCACGGGAACAGACCAAAATAAGCGACGGGACATGTGAGCTCCTCGACGACCCCCCCTCCAAAGAGAGCAGGTAGGTGCTGGAGCGTTTTATTCGATGCGTGCGCCTTGACGCCGTGGTTTAGATGAAATGATTAAAAAAAAAAGAAAAGAGATGTGGCTGCTGCTGCTTCTTGCAGGGGGCAAAAGAGCCGATGTGCATGGAGAAGGCGAAATGCTAGTGTGAGGGTTTGGTCTGTGTCTGTGTGTGAAACAGCAGCGTCATCCAGGGCAGGTTTGCGGCGCATCCGTGCAGAAATAAATCATCCTTTTCTCGCATTGCATGTGTTCAGGCTCTCCGCGCGCCGGCCGCTGTCCTTGGTGTTGAACTGGGTGGGCACATCACACCTATATGCATGCTGCTGGTACATAGTGGAGGCCTGTTTGTGCCCTGCTTCCCCCCAATGCTGCCACAAGCGAGGAGGGATTGTTGTTTGCCGATGGCTGGAGGGAAATCACTGTAATGCACCCACAGCCTCCTAATGTGCAGAGGGGTCTCACAGTGCGTGGATGGTGCTCAGTGGTGAGTTGAAGCTGTCATGTTGCTCCATCTCTTTATTTTGTCCCTTTCGCATTGTGGCACCACTCTCTGATGATGACAGTGCAAGACATTGTGTTTGCACTGCCTGTGTGTGAGTGGGTTCAGTGTGTGTGCTCGGCTAATGTAGGCCAGGTAGGGGCAGGAACAGATGGCTTGTTTTCAAGTTCAATGTGGCTCCTGGATTAGAATGTGTAGACGAAAATTAAAAGTGGTGGCTTGGCCCTCTGAGCCCGGGGTTCCCCTCCTAAGCTCATAATCGTCCTTACAGCAACTACTGTCTCTATTAATAGGGGTAATAATAACATGTAGCACAAAACCTCAAGAACATGGGACATGGACCAGACTGCTCACTGGTGTTAGGCTTAAAGGTGATAGTGGGGACAGTCTGCAGGACTATTATTGTGTTTAGAAGCGATATAAAGGAGACAAGCGACCTTCAGTTGACAGATATCCCAATGCAAATAACTAGTGATGAAACAATAAGTCCATTAATGAATGCATTGACCGACAGAAAATTAAGCAGGGGTTTATTCAGATAATAAATTAAAGATATGATGTGTACCAATTCTTCATTAAATGTCCAGACCTGTGTTATATACCTTGTAGACTTATTGTGTACTAAACAATGTTTAAACCTAGAGAAATCCCCAATTTAATTCAAGGTAACGGGATGTTTCCTATTGGTTGCCTTTTAATTGCAAAATATTCGCTTTAAGAAGGAAAAACCCACTAGTCTCCAGTTAGCCAGTCAACTTTTTTGGTCTCTCGTAATGGATCACGATTATTCCTTTGCTGCGTAATGTGACTAAAACTTAAAACACATTACCTCATCTGTGAACACTATTTGCGTCAGGTAGATTTTCATCAGCAATGGTACTGATGAAAACAACTTTTATGATCCCAGCCTGCGTCACGACATCACCAAACTAGGTCTTTTGTTATTGTTCTGATCGAGAGTAACTCAGTGGCGCCCCCCTTCAGAGGGCGAAAAAGTGCATGCCCCCAAGCCCACAATGTTTTTTTTGTGAGATAAAGGTCAACACTACACTACAACATTAGCGCTCTCTTGTTTGTTCATTTTTATTTAACTCCATATATCCCCCTGGTCATCCACGCTCCCCCTTCAGTCACTGTATCCCCCCCCCCAAAGTGGGGACTAAGCTCCCATTTTAAGAACCACTGGAGTATCTGAATATATTTTGGTTTTGGACTGTTTATTGAGGAGATCGTCATGTGATTTAGAGAGGGATGATAGGCATTTTTTTTACACATTTTATGGACAAACCATTCATTCATTATGAGCTGGATAATGATTTCTGGGGTTGTTTTTCATCACTTGGCATTTCAATGTCGAATCAATTAAAGTAGCACTTATTTTGGTCTTTATGGCTGGACATGCCAAAACCTTTGTGATATTTTATCTACAGATTCATGGATTATGAAAATAATCATTATTCGTAGCCCCACAAACAACTAAAAGTGTCAGTAATAAAGGATTTGGTATCTTCATAGAAACAGTTAACACCCACATTGCATATAAAGCAGCTCTGTGTTTACCCTACCTGCCTTGTAACATCCACATATTTAAGACTCTTTAGTTTTTACCTCCACCATGGAGGATATGATTTCATCAGCATTTGTTCATTTGAAAGTAAGCAGCATTACACAAAAACTACTGGATCGATCACCATTAAACTGGGTGGAATGATGCGGAATGGGTCAGGGAAGACGCCATTGCATTTTGTTGTGGATACAGTAATTCTTTTCACTGTCTTTACCATTGCAAGATTAGCATTATGATGTTTTCACCAATTCCCAGAGAAATAACTCATGAATCCTGATGGAAAATAAAGTCAGGCACATTAGGGGACTGATACCTATGAGTGTGAATGTTGGGTCTGAGTTCTGCACTCCTATAAGTGCTGTCCTAGTTACAAATGTGTCCATGAAACCGAAGCTGAGTTAACCCCGATGATATCATTATTTTTCCCTCAAACTTGACACATACACCTCTAGAAGCAAAGTAGCCATTATACAACTGTTTTCACAAGATGATGAGTGGTCTCTGTACCTACTACACTGAACTTCACGTATCGGATTCGCGGAGTGCCTCTGTAGTATCATCGTCGTTTGCCACATCTGCATCCTCTTGTCCAGATCACACGTCAACGTGAGGTCAAGGGTTGGAGATGCTCTCAGAGATTCATAAGGGATGCACGTTGTTTTATATTTGGGAGAAAGTTAAAAGCAGCTGAGTCAATGTTGGGTCCGTGTACGCTTGTGTGCGCACTCTGTAATGTATTCAGTGCCAGCAATGAGCACAACAGCTTTACATAATGATCAAAGCTTGAGGGATGCTGGAGCATGGCTTCAGCCCGCAGTATTAATAATAATAACCTTTGAAGTTATCACAATCCCACAACCTCATTCCCTTCATATTCTGCCTCTCTCTGTCTTTCTGTGTCTCTTTCTCTCTCTCACACACATACACCTATACACCCTTGCACAGACCCACTCGACGGTCCTCTTCTGTTTAATGTTTCTGTATATGGGCTGAGCACTTAAAAAGAGGATAGCGATAATGAACACATGACTAACTATTTTCGTCCTGATGGGTCTGCGCTGCACTGCACAGCTCTCGGGGTCTGCGAGGATTCGGCCAGCATAAGTTACGTAAGAGTCGGCGGGAGTCATACGTTGAGTAATTTGGCCAGAAGAAGAAAATCGAGCTCTGCCCTGCCATCCACGCCTTCTCTGTCGGTGCGACTTCCTCAACCTTCAAGACTGACCTCGTGCTACTTGCCAATCTCTCTCTCTCTCTCTAACAGTGTTTGAAATGCATGGGCAGGAATGTGTTCTCTGTAATTGAAGTGTCTGAATCAACCGTATATTTATATTGGAGCCTCTCGAAAGACTCATTGGTCAACCAAGTGTCTGGCAGTCTTGCGCTGGCGGATCTTGCTAATCAGGGCACAGAGTTAGGGAGCATGAAAGCTAGGTTTAGAAGAGAGGAGAGGAGAGGAGAGGAAAGGTAAGGAAAGGAAAGGAGGGGGAAGATGGTAGAATAAATGAGACGTGAGAAGAAACAATATGAGAGGAGAGTAGACAAGAGGAAGAGCAGGACAGGGATAGGAGATGGGATGCAGTTGAGAGGGGATGGTGGTTTAACAGGAGGTGGGGATGAAAGAAAAATAGAGAACAGGTAAAGTACAGGGATTTCCAAAAAGGAGGTTAAATGGTGGAGTGAAGGATGAAAAAAGAGAAAGAAGTGGAAGAATTCAAGTATCAGAGACGCAGAAACTAACAGAAAGAGTAAATGGGAGGGATGAGATTATAGAAGTAGAGTCTGAATATCTATCTGTGTCTGTGTTGGAGGTCTCACTTTCTCTCAGTCTGTCACTTCTGTTCACTTCAGCTGCAGCTGAGCAGTCTATCTGAATGCCACAGTCATCTTCAGATGTCAGCACTTTTGTCCCAGATTATTGCATTTTGCTGTTTTTGACCTGGGATTTCAAAAAAGCTTCCATTGTGTTTTCTGCATGACTTGGCATGTCAGTATCAAAGTGTGGTGGTGTGTGTGTGTGTGTGTGTGTGTGTGTGTGTGTGTGTGTGTGTGTGTGTGTGTGTGTGTGTGTGTGTGTGTGAGTGTTTCTGTGTGAGAAATAGGAAGACAGACAGACTGAGCGTAGAGAGACATTATGACAAAGGAGGAGTGGAGCACAAGCAATATAGGAATAAACTGTGTGTGTGTGTGTGTATGTGTGTGTTTGAAGACTAGTGTCTTCGTGGCTGTAAAATGGATAATAACTGATTGCTGTCATGTCGTCCATCTTTATCTACAGTCTGTGGTTATAGTGTAATTTGTAAATCCAAGTTGAGGTTAAATGACAATTACACTTTAAATGTTAAAAGTATTATTATTATTATTATTATATTATCATTTTTATTATTATATTATTATTATATATAAAGACTCCCCTCTGAGCACTATCATCCGTTGAGCTTCAATACACTCTTACCTTTCTATCTATCTATCTATCTTGTTAACTTGGGGTGGAATTAGTTTAAATAAATCAAAGTAGATCTGTACAACACCTGGTGTCATCTCACATGCAGCAGCCAAGTCAAAATGTTGTTTTACACTAAATGTTGTGCCAAATGTTATTTGTTGTGCCATATTACAGCTGTGTCATGGCTGTCATACACACACCCACCTACACACACACACACACACACACACACACACACACACACACACACACACACACAAAGCGTAAACCTAGATACTTGGCAGAATCAGTATTAGAAGAGACACAGTCCACTGCTGTAGCTGACAGACTCTCAGTTTTCTCAGTCTAGCTTGTTTGTGTCTGCGTTCAGTGTGGCTGCTGTACTTCTTTACCAATTCCCCTCTTGTCAAAAGCTGGAGAGGCCTGACTAGTGTGTGTGTGTGTGTGTGTGTGTGTGTGTGTGTGTGTGTGTGTGTGTGTGTGTGTGTGTGTGTGTGTGTGTGTGTGTGTATGTGTGCCATTGGTCATGGGGCTAAGGCATCAGAGGGCACTCATGAAGAGGCCCAGTGAAGCTTGAATATCCAGTGATGCCCTCAAGCTACCAAGTGCTGCATCTGCCTTTACTGCTGCCCAACACAGCGCTGGCCCTTGCAGCCCTGTCACCCACCCTCCAGGCTAAGGGTGTTAACGCTATTTCTGTGTGCATGGTGGGTGGCAAATGTGTGTGTTAACACGCCTCAGCCTCCCTGCATGTTGGCCAAAAGGAGCTTCTTACTGTATGGTTCTTTCTACAATAGGTGTGCAGCAAAGGCCAAATCTGTTGCAAACCTGTGTGAGTCTGAGCGTTACTGTGTCTGTGTTCGTGTATGTGCTATAGTAAACTGCTGTAGTAACCAGTTGGAGCTTAATTCCAGTTAAATCGCTATTAAAGCGATACCTGTCTAGAATGGGCAGCCACAGAAAGCCAATTGCTGTGTCTGCACCCTTCCCCCAAAGAGTTGAACAGTGAGTGTAGTAAAAGATCTGCCTTTTTGTTCAATATGTAACCTACATAAAGAGATAAAGCTTATTTTAATATAGACTGCACCGACTGCTCTGTTTATTAAAGCTAGTGCATGTACTACGTTTCACCCTTCAGACAAACTGGCAGCAACAAATATAATATTTCAACTCTTGAAAGCAGTTTTTTATCTTACAAAGGGAATTATATTTCAAAATGCTACAGACAACAGAGCCAGCAATAAATTACCAAAAGCTTTGAGATAAGGCTGTTCCCCAGGGCAATCCACTACAGTGTCCCGACGAGTCATCTCTGGAGCCAGACTGCAGACTGACCACATATTTGAAATCTAAATGATTACTTTTCCGCCTGAAAACATCAAAGCCTTAATAAAATGTTAGGTGAGTTACATAAAGCCTGAGCACTCCTGGTGTAGTTATTCTTCTTGCATGTGTTTAAACTACTTAGATGTTTTGGTATTTGTTGCATTTCAGTTTCATTTTGTTGCCTGTCCTGCACTTTAGGGACATATTCTATGAGCACTTAGAATATAGGTTTTACAACATTTCTAAAATATCATCATATTAATTGAAACTAGTGTTGATGATATTACTAAAATGAGGATCAATGTAAAATTAGTTTTAACAAAATAACACTGTAATCACTTGTATGCTTTGGAGGCTTCAATCGAAACGCTGCTCATTCACTTTGAATGGGGTGACATCATACGTTGTCGAAACTGCATTGTTGTTCAGTTGCATACAGCAGAAGTTATCCATCAGCGGAGGCACCGGCCAATCAAATCACATCAATGTGAAAGAGGAGACAGAGGCAGATGGTGTGTGGTCATCTGGTCTAGGATTCTATTTCCTGTATACTTCTCTTTAGCATTGCATTGATAGCCAGCATGGCACGTTGTGGTGTGATTCGAGCATGAAGCCGTAATCGTCATTCTTATGACTTTCACTTCAGCACCAACAATTAGAGACGGCCACATTAACGCAATGCAAACTTTCTGAGTCCAGCTCAAACCCTCAGTCTTGCAACAACCTTGTTCATCTCCCTCATCTTCTGCTTCATTTTTACTCTATCGACTCTTGCTTTGGTTGAACTAAAATGCACTTCTCCCTGCAGTGTTACAAGTCCTGTTAAAAAAGAAGAGTTGCAAGGCAAGCCATCATAAACACAACTCATAACCTGCAGCAGCAGCAGCAGCAGTTGGCCGTACGCACAGCTAAACACTGTTGAGATCCTTCTCTATAATTACTTCATTCTTACTCCTGGCAGTGTTCAGTACCTATCTTGAAAGCTGCAGGCTTCCAGATGGGCCCCAGACTTTTAAAAAGCCTGTAGATAACACTGCTGCACCTCATCTCATATGAAGAGTAAAAAGAAGACATTGTATTTGCTCATTTCTACGTCCACACACTGACTGTTCTGAAATGAAGTGTGAGATATGTGAAACAGCAGCTTGTATTTATTGCTTTGGCTTTGTTAACAGGGTTATTGTTCTGCAGTGATCAGTACCGTGCTTTTTATGATGTTTTAATGTGGTTGATGTATTTGAACAGTGCACTGGTGAATGGACCAAGGCTAACATTGAGTAAATCACTTTATAGGGCTCATAAAACATTTTAATTGCTGCATGTGTTCATAATTGTAGCAGGTTTCAGTACATGAATGCAGCAGTAAATTATGTCTTGATTGTTTAAATGTTCCTCTGGGGGTATTCTCCTCTTAGAAATGGAAAAAGCTGTATTGTAGAGGCATGACAAGTATCCAGGAGTGACTTGGACTGTTTTCTGCAAGTGAACAAACTCTCGTCTGATTTCATCCTACGCAGTGATCACTGAGGAAGTAGGAGGGAAGGGACATAAGAAGCGAAAGGAGGACACAGTCAAGTATTCTGAAGGGATCATTGAAGTCGCTCAATGCTTTCCATCCTATTGCCAGCCACCTTGGTCCGACAGTTGCCAGCAAGCTTGTTCTGTGATTTGAGATCAGTCAGGTGGAATTTCATCAAAGCAGACTTGAATAAGGACATTCATTATGGCTCAGCTTGATTCATTACCATCCCCCAGCTCCCTCACCCACATGGTAAGGCTTCAAAGGGAAGTGAGTGGTTGAAGATGCAAGCTGCGATCGCACTGAAGCTCACATTATAGCAGCCTCTTCGCCAACTACATGGTTCCCTCCATGTGAGAGGTGATTATGAGACGATGTGGCCCAAACCGGACCCCTGTGTTTTTGAGCCAACTCAATCTGACCCTTGAACTGAGATCATTCACTAAGCCCCAACTCCTTCAGCTGTTATTGCTATCCCTGTAAAGCTTAACATCTTTGGTTAGCACATTAGCAAACACCATATGAATGATAATAGTGGCAGATTCACTTCTTGAAATATGTTCTAGTATTTGAAACAGTTGGTTCTTGATTTCAAGCAGCATTTTAATTTCCAGCCAGTTTTGACGCTGTCAGATTTGAGCAGTTGTATAAAGTCAGATAGACATTATTAGCTCAATTACTGTTGAAAATCTTATCTTGTAGCAGTGGGTGTCAACCATGATGTTTCAAACATTTAGTTTGGTCAATGTCCCATTCATTAACATGGATGAGACCAATATACTGCAGCCAACCACCAGGGGGGCGATTGAGACTCTTTTCCATGACTTTTGGGAAGTTGTCATTTCCATCTTGATATACAGTCTATGATGGCTACATGCAGGACATGTTAAAAAATGGAAACACTACAGCTAGCTATGTAGAAAGACATGGAAAGACATGGAAGCATGGTTCACATTTTGCTGTTTAGAGATGGCTAGCGCCAGCATTATATGTTCGGAGTAACTGATACTTCTGGTGAATGCAAAGATATTTAAAATAACAAGTTAAGCTTTGGATGCTGTAGAATAAACTTCTCCAAATACAATAATGAGCAGGTCATAGACATAAATGTTAGCTTAGGCTCTAACAGCTTCCAGGACTGGCTCCCACACTGTGGATATACAAGTTGTGATTGGGGCTTTTCTAATATACAAGCTACTGTAGTTATGACATGCCTCCTCCGCCTACCACAGTCCTAAATACATGGCTTCTACATGTGGAGAGATATGAAACTCCACAGACCTGCTGTCCCTAGTTAGTGTTTCTAAACCATGATTGTCCAACTGTTCTGTTCAGGAGGGATTTAGCAAAAGGTCAAGCAGACTAAATCTCACAAATGTTAAGTTCTGATTTAAGCCATTAAGCTTAAACTGCACAGGGAACTGTGTTCTTCTTCTGACTCAATGCGTAAAATCCATTTAGTCAGCATTACAGGAGGACAAACAGTGTCCTGTCGTGAAGCTAATTATACAGAATAGATAACTGTCTGATTGGACGCAGCCAGTCAACAATGATTTATATGAGTCAAGACTAATCTATCCCACAATTAGTTTTGTGATCAAGATGCTTTCAGTAGATGTGGATGTGTTGTCACTGTAAACACAAGCAGACATGTTTTGCTGGACAGTATTAATACTGCTGTTCAGGGTGGAGGATGTTGTAGCTTGTGACGATCTCCTGCGGAGCTCCAGTCCTCTATTTCCTCCCTATTTTGACAATGAAGAGTGTTGTTTCTCGTTATCATCATTCAAAAACCAGCGATACGGCCTAAATTTAGCACTGCTTGGAAACTTGACCATCACACAGATTAGTGTCCGTGATGTGATGTCTTAAGATGGACTTCAGCCGGGAACCAAACACAACTTGGGGCATAAAATAAGTCCCTCATTATCCTCTCATGTCATCTGTGTGTGTGTGTGTGTGTGTGTGTGTGTGTGTGTGTGTGTGTGTGTGTGTGTGTGTGTGTGTGCGTGCGTGCGTGCGTGCGTGCGTGCGTGCGTGCGTGCGTGCTGTGCGTGTGTGTGTCAGTGTCAGTGTGTATATTTCATTTTTAGTCTCGAGTCCTGCATGAGCGCACACGCAGACTTGTGAAAGCACATATGCACCTAGACTCATACATAGTGTATATGTGCATAACTGAATGTACTGTATATGCACTCACATGAGTACTCACATAGCCCTAACCAGCCACACACACACACACACACAGACAAATACACACATCAGGGCGGGCGGGTAATGACGTAGGGTAAGACAGAGCACACAGATGCACTGGCTGAATAGATTAAAGCATTCATCCAGTGACACAGCTGTGCTCTCTTTGATGCCCGGGCATGAAACTGCAGGAAATTTCAACAAAAGAGGGATGCAGAGACGTAGCTGATAAAAAAAAAAGGAAAGAGAGAGAGAGAGAGAGAGAGAGAGAGAGAGAGAGAGAGAGAGAGAGAGAGAGAGAGAGAGAGAGAGAGAGAGAGATCCACGTGTATCCAGACGTGTATAGCGTGTTAATGCTGTGTAACTTGTCAGAGCAGCAGCTGCAGGCCAGTGCTCGTGTGGTTGTGCCTATTAGATTGATTGATATACTTCTCTATTTGTGGAGTACTTGTAAAAAAGCAACACAAAATCTTTAACTACTTATTATAATGTAATGTAATTTACAGAGCCCCTGAAGGGTCACAGAGATTCTTTGAAGAATACTTTTGTGTTCCCTCTCAATATGTTTCACATTATCTTGCAATAGTTTCCCATTCTCATCATGCAACACTGTCTTTTCGTTATAGGTGCACAGTGTGCAGTCATCTGTATCTGTGCAATTGTCCAGTAAATGGTTCTGAATGAATCTGACAGCATCCTGCAGATCACATACTGCATACTTCTTCTGATCTAAGAGTTTACTTTTACTTATTATATAATAAGCAGTCGGACTATGTCAGCATACTTCATGCCCCGTTCAAAGTAAAATTCAATAACCTGATCGGTACTACATGGTTTTGGTGGGAGAAAATGAGCTGAAATGGTTCACATATTAGAGTGTGGACACCCGGCCTGCACCTGTCGGAAGGCCATGAAATGATATTGTTTCGGGTCAGGTTGGTTATGTTGGCTGGACTGATTTTTTTTTACAGATCACGTCTGAAATCAAGGGAAAAGAGCAATAATCATGTGTGTCAAGGACAGAGTAACACAAACTCACGGACTGGGTTAGTTTTCTCTCAGAGTTGGACGGGTACAGACTAGAAAAAATGGCTCAAGTTGCAGTCTACTACAAATCTGATCAGAAGGAATAGAACAAGAAAAGTATTGCGAGGTAACACAAAACTATGCGTTGTAAAGTAAAATGTATTTTGAGAGAACGCAAAAGTAACAAAACAGCAAATCTTTCACTCGTGAACCTTCACCTACCGTTCTATTCCAGGCAGGGCGAGCAAAGAGGGGGATAAAATATTAACTCCCTGTGGTGAAGTAGATCGCAGAGTGGTTTCACGGGGAGATCAACTTTGGCAGGTGTGAACTTCACTTCACGCTCACATATGTGTGACCGTGTCCTAATCCTCAATTCTTGCTGTGACCCATCGGGGGCGCCGTATTAATTATTGGCCAACTCTTCATAATTGACCACAATATTCTGCACTTATAAAGTCATTGTTTAAGTTTTTTTAAAGCAAGATCAGTGTAAGAACAGATGTTTCAGGAAGCAGCAGCTCATATTCTCATGCTTTTAAACGGACTTGCTAACTCATAGCTGAGTTAAAGCTATCTATTAGTGTAAAGGGAGTTTAAAGGTGCAGCATATAGGCTTGTTAGCTGTATGTACTCCAAGGGGCTTTAGTGTGTTCCTGCTTGCCTGGGTTGAGGGTTCAGGTTGTGCAGCGTTCACAGACCTGCCAGCGTAGCTCCAATTAATCCAGGCACCAGTTTCTTTTAAACCCCCTGTGTGTTTAAGACAAAAAAAACAAAGTCTAAGTCTACCTTGAGACGCAGGAAGAAGAGGAGGAAGAGGAAGCTGCATGCTGCTGAAATATAAACGTGAGTTTTAATGCAAGGGAGCAAATGAAATGGTGGACCCCTGTACTGGCAACTGTTCAGCCAAGATTTCCAATTGTTTTGTCATTCTGAATTTATTTTAATATATTAGAAAATAGAAAATTGTGTTGTTACATTATCTGGTTAGAAATAGAACGACCTCCGTCACCCAAAAACTCATGCAACAGAAACTAGGTCCTTCACTTCTTTCAGCTCTGTAAGCAGCTACGCTGTCTCTTTTGTAACGCTCCAGGAAAAAGGCAGTTTCCCTGATTGTGCAGTTATGCAGCATGCTACGATGCATTATGAATTATTTGGCTTTGTTTTTCCCCTGTCATTCTATTATCCTTCCAGCTAAGCCTCTTCATTTCCTCAGACGGCCGTGCCATTGTGCATTTCCCTCTCTGTTTATCCATCTGCAAATGGACCATGCACTAGTGTGTGCGTGTGTGTGTGTGTGTGTGTGTGTGTGTGTGTGTGTGTGTGTGAGTAATAGGAAACGTTGTGTTTAAGAGTGATGATTGCTCTGGCCCTCATGGTTTACAAGCAGACAAGGTAATGGCTGCTACTTTCTCAGCTTGCTCCAGTCAATCCCTCTGAAGTGAGTCAGTGTGTATGTTTGTGTGTGTGTGTGTGTGTGTGTGTGTGTGTGTGTGTGTGTGTGTGTGTGTGTGTGTGTGTGTGTGTCTGTGTGTGTGTGTGTGTGTGTGTGTGCGTGCGTGCAGTAGGAAATGGAGCTAAGAGCTGTCATGGTTTACAAGTAGTAGCTCGGGTTATTGAGGGCATCTTCATCTTCCTGAGCAACATTTTAATGTTTCTTTTTAAAGCGTCTTTAAAAAGACAAAACAATCTCATCACAAGTCTCATTTAGATGCAACTCCGGAGCTTTCCACACGTATGGATTTTATGGTGATGAAGGTGGCAGCCTCATCAAAATTCACAGTAATTTTATTAGACAATGTGTCCATGATTGAAGACAGAGATACACAAAATTGCCTCTCATTTCTTGGCAGAGACCATGGAATTGGACCATGATGCATCAATGCTCCTCAAGTAGAAGGAGAAATGTGAGGGTTTACTCGCCTGCAGTATCTCTAGTAGAGCCTGATAACATTATCAATTGTGTCCACCAAGATGAGCCTTTTACAGACATATTGGAATTTATGTTTATGTTTTATGGATATGCACTGATATATAAAGGTTTTACTTTACAGAATAAACAATGCAGAAATATTGTATTTTCTTTTTATTTATAGTTATTTGATATAATGTTTATGGTTAATCAAATATCAACCCTCAGTTACATTTCGTTGTCATAACGTTCGATGACGATGACGTCTTAAGCTGCGCTTATACTCATTATAATGTTATTAATGGATTGCTCATTGTACACAGCCAATGTCAACATGATGCCTCTCCATTTTATACTCAATTTTGTGTGGTGACGCATGTCATTCTTCTACAAAACGATAGGTGTCACCACATGGAAAATTCACACAATGCCGGAAAAAGGCAAAGAAGAAGACAAAAAGAACAGCTTTGACATTAATGAGGGAGTATAACGATATCTGTGGAGACAGACCTGTTCACAGACTCTTGCTCAATCCATGTTGCACTAGATGCAAGAACAGGAACAGCGAGCATAAACTAGGCTTAAGAAATCATTGCCAATTTGTTAAAATATATTTATTGGCTGATATATGGGTATCTGGTATTTGATATCACCATCCACCCCCAAACATCCATATCAATGATCCTGGATCTCTCGGATTTTAAAGATCTTCTTTTTTAAGTGGAATTAGTTAAACAGGAGCAATTTCAATAAATTCTGGACCTTTTGATGGTTTTTATATTGATAAGAAAAATCTGTACATTGTTTCTAAAAGTCTGTCCTTGAAAAAACCGACATGACCATGAAGGCTGCTACATCTCATCTGGCTCATGCCAATCACTGTCAAAGCATCTGTGTGAAATGTGTGTGTGGATGTGCCACCATTTATTAATACTCTTTTACATATTGAAACGTGATGAACAATATATTAATTTGTCATCTAAAAGCAAATTTCTCATATGGATTTGTATTTACGTTTGTTAGTTGGATGTTACAGAAAGACTCCATAGCAGAACTTTTTCATTAAGCTTTAAATACCATGAATGATATGAACAGATACGATATGAAAGAGTTAGAGAATGTTAGAAAGGGAAAGACCGAAAGAAATAGGAATGAAGAAAAAAGGATGGGGAAGAAATATAATATTGAATTTAACTGTGTCATGCCTGAGACTAAGAACACACCCCGTCTCATTTTGTATTGGGTGCACATCTGATTGTAACGGGCTCTGACAGTATTATCTTCTATTACTTTGTGTTCGTGGAGACGATGGCCTGGGTAGTAAGAGAAGAATAGAGTTAAAGCCATGAGGGAAATACTGAAAAAGCTTTTACTCCTTTTACACTGCCTTGCCATTAAGAGGAAGAATTTATGTACAAAATTAGTGCATTAGAGCATGTGAAATGTCTTTTTCTGTTCAACATCATTTTGCATTTATCTTTTTAGCTGTAAATAGACAATAGACTTTAATTAAAGATGGACGACAGGAAAGCTCCGCAAAAGTGAAGCCAAAGCATCTTGATCACCCCCCTGGTGACTGGCTGCAGTATAGGTCAGAAACCCTACCCCCATCAATGTTAGTGGATGGTAAATGGATCAAACTAAAACAGTGAAAGTACACTTTAAATATGTTTTTCACAAAGATGGTTTCTGTCATTTTATTTCAAAGGGTTTGTAGAAGTGCCATCTTTTTGGTAAGTTTGGTTTTATTTAGTTATTTTCTATAAAACCGGGTGAAACATCAGCTGAGTCTAACTCCTGATTGGTTGAACGTGTGGATCGTGTTACCTCAACAACGCAGCTTCATCACCTGATTGCTACCACACAGACTCTGGCTCCAATTGACATCATCGGTGGCAGCGTTCTTATGGATAGTGAGAGGAAGTGTAGACATGTCGTCCATCTTTATATACAGTCTAAGAAATAAACTTTTCATATATATATATATATATATATATATATATATATATATATATATAGACAGAGAGAGAGAGAGAGAGAGAGAGTGTGTTTGTTTTGTTTGGGACATGGGTAATCATCTTATGACCCCTAAGAGTGATCTTTTGCGTTTCCTGATCCCTGGATTGAAAACTTCTGCCTCAGACGCTCTGGAATCTGGTCACATCGCTGCTGGTGGGTACTACCGGCAGGAATTTGTGGCTATGTGGGGTGTGGATATATGTGGCTTTTTCCACAGAACTTAGGCCTAAGCACTAACTCACACACACACACACACAAACACCCACACATTTGTGCACACACTCGCATATCGACACACAGTGCCCCTAATCCGGCTCTGTTATCAGTGAGCATCAGTGTGTGAAGTCATGTGGACTGGTATGAGTCTGTGGCTGAGACTGAAACACCGCACAGCTGAGATCCGCTGATGAGAGCATCTCCGCTGGACGCATGTCATCCTCTCACACCCCGGCCCACCACTGCCTAGCAGCCCACATTAGCTCAGAAGCTGTTTGGTGGAGAGGGAAGGGAGGCTATATTTAGCATTTCGTGTAGTCAAGAGGCGTTGCAGTCAGGAGACCAGTCAAAAACTCTTTTACAGCTCTACCCTGCTGTAACTGTACTAATCCGACTTCTCCGAGAACAAAAAAATCACATCTAGTATTCCATTTGTTTTATCTTCTCGAGTACAAAGAGACACTTTGTTTGGTGCTCCAGAGACTCAGTGAACAGATTTTGTTAATCCACAAATGTTTGTTTCATCTGCTATTGAACTCCCTTTTATTGAAGTAAACAGGCCTGTGTGTCTCTGTACGCATCATCTATGGAGGGTCGAGGATTTGTTCCACACTGTATTGAACCGCATCGGCTTAAATGCTCGACATGACACACAGCAGATCAATCTGAACACACTGTCTTTGTCATGTCAGTCTCTATTTGTTTGGATCATGACTCAATTTGTGTCGTCTACAAGCATTTGCTAGAGAAATTCATTATCTCAGCTGCCATGCACCTTTTTGTTCATCTGATACACTGCCACATGCATACGTTCCATTTTGTTCAACTATAATGCAGCTTTATATAACACGACAGCGTGTCAACCTCTTCCAACTCATCAAACTGCCCACACAAACTGAAACTGCATTAACAGTAACATTTAAAACAAAAAGCTGAAGCTGTTTTAAAGCGTGACCGTCAGTGTTACCGTACCTGGATGAAAGTGGCATGAAGAGTGATGCAGATGTGTCGCATTGAGTGATGCTGAGCCAGGTGTTCGTTTTGTTGGACTGGATAAGTTTGGAGGGTGTTTAATTGGAGCCTTTATTGAGTAACAACTTTGGGCCTGTGCCTAAATTGACTTGCCACTTGTCGGCTCAATAGAGCTGTTTGTTTTTTCCCACTGTGTCGATCCAAAACCTTTTATGGCTTTTTTTGTGAAGTATTTTATACAGCCCTGCATGTTGACAGGCATCAGATCTACTGTATGTAATGTGTATATAACAGTCTCTATAGACAGACTGTATTTCATTGAATATTGGTCGAAGCGCTTATATCTGTTTTACAATTCAATTCAAATGAAACCATTGGAATCACCCCAAGTGAGTGGGGGGGGGGGGTGGATGACGCTTCAAACATCTCACCTGAATTATTCGGAGGATTTGATGCTGTCGTAAACGCGTCAGTGCAAAGACCCCCCCGCTGTGTTGTGCATGTGTGAAAGGCAAACTGAAGCTAAAGTGCGTAGCCAATTCTCCGGATTTTACCCGGAGGTCACGTCTGAAAACGGCTTAACAGAACTCAGTATCACTCTGATATGGTTATGTTGGACAGCAGATAGAGCCTTTGGGGAACATCGTTTCCAACAAACTGAAACCAATAAGCATTTCAGGCCATGCATTGCAGTAAAATGTATTTTCACATGGTTCCAGGAGACAGTTTCTTTGTTAGATGTAGGACAATATTATTAGGATACTGAGAATGAATCGCTGTCTTAAAACGGCTACAGTGGTATAAAATGTATGAGTGAGCATGTAGATAACTTGGTTAACTGTCTATTGAGCCTCAATCAGTAGTCAGTTTTTGGCAACCACAATGTAGTAAAGGACCAAAGGGTGAATTATCCCAGTGGTCCTTTTCTGTTCAGTGTGACATTGCTTTTTGGTAGAGTCTGCCAATAAATTGTGCTTTTCCTTTATTTGGTTTTGTTCTTGCGTGCATTGAAGTCCGGACATTTTCCTGAAATTGACCTGCCAGTAAGCCCCCTTTTAAATGTCTGTAAAATGTCAGAGATAGCATGTGAGAATGCAGCAGAAAATTCAACATGAGCAATTGGGCACAAAACTGGAAGAATATAATTATCTCAGAATGAAAAAGAGGTGCCGTACATGAAGAAGATGCCGACAAGATTTCAACCTGGAAAGACAACAGGATTCGAGAGCTTTTTGTGATGAGGGCAACTGCCGGTGTTGATGTGATTTGTGCAGTGGAATTTAAACTTCATGTCCTGCCTCCTCCATGTTATACCCAGACCCCACCCCTCGCCTGAATCATCCGCACATTTCGCAAAAGATGGCCCTTCTCTTTACATTACTGAGCTCTCAGTAGCACAGAAGCAACTTCCTGTGTTCAGGCCCAGCAAGAAACTGGTAATCTGGGTCAACAGGTATAAGCTTGCACTTACCATGCACAGCTAAAGACAAGCGAGGTGGAAGAGGAGGCAGTGGAATATAAACACCCTACAGAGGGAACGGGTTGTAGAGGAGGAGGAGGAGGTAAAGAGGAAAATGGTGGCAAATGATTGGTCCGTAGGCCTTAGTGGGGATCTGATCAATGTTTTATAAGTATCACTACTCTGTTTGTAGGTTAGACTTATCTTTCCTTTGCCATGTGTGGGCTAATGGTGGAGCTGTGAGACACACTGGACTGTACCGTTGAGATAACGCCCTGCATTGTTCGTGTGCATTGTGTTTTCCCAGTACAATTAATCAGAAATACAATTAACCGACATTACCTTTAATTTAGAGAGCATGAAACCATTTGAGACTGAACAGCGCTGTTGCCAGATAAGATTAAGGTTTCTATGGTTGCAATTATATTGAGCAGATACAGATATATTTATAGATGTTTTCCTGTTTAGATATATTTTATTATTTCAGCAGAAAGGCTGCAGGTGACCTAAGCTTAAATGTCAATTATTTTAAAGAAATATTGTACAACAAATGTTATATTAAATATAACAAATGGAGCTGGTCGTTGATGGAAAATCAAGATCCACATGTTCTGATTCGCCTGCTTCCTTTCTCAACATTATCTCATCATTCCTCCTCTTTACTCATCTTCTTTATCTCTTCCTTTCTGTCCACAAGTACGTTGGTCACATGTCTTTTTGCTCTTTAAAACGAGGTCACCCTGGTGCTTCTCGCCGCTTCATGTGTGTGTGTGGCTTTCTGAGGATTAACATTCATAGTAGAAGTGGTCCGGAGCAGCGGGGTAAACTGGATTGTCCTCTGCCGTTATGGTGAAAATCCCAGGCCGCATCATCTGTCAGAGCGGACGTTTTGCTCTGCGTCCTTGGCTGAGATGTGAGGGATTGATATGCTGTCAAAGCGACGTTATCCAGCTCATAAATGGCAGGCCTTGCCACAACTTTTACAGAGGTGCAACCCCTGATACAGATCGACCCTGCGCTTCCGTTTCATAGATCGCAGTCAGACAGTAACACTGACACGTGGCTGTTGAATGAAGGGGCAAATGCTAATCAGGTGACCAAACCCTCCCACAAGCAGCTATATATAGGTCATAGCTAAGATCTCCCTAATGCTAAATGATGTGCATGGGAGAGTTAGAACGATACTCTGCATCTATGGTGTCTTTTTTTCAGCAGAAACTGAAAAAACTGTAACAAACTGAATTTAAGGAAGAATTCAAAGATTAAACATGTATGTTTGTCTGCCTTTGAGCAATCTGCAAACATTTGCAGGCCTGTATAACTAGCTTACAACCTACAGTAGTAACCTAGCATCCTTAGCTAACTACATTATGAGGTTTACAGCAGATGTTACAAGTTATGAAAAATAGCCCCGACACTCTGTGCTAGCAGAAGCTTTTGTGGACATGTAAAGGAGACATAAGGTATTTTTCAGTTTTTCTTTCCTCTAGTGTTATATACATTTTTTGTGTATGTAAAAGGTCCCATATACTTCCACCTTATGACATCACAATGCCCCACATTTGCTGAATCCTTATCTAGTGGTTTTTGTGGTACCAGCTGGCCAATGACAGCAGACTGGGCTTCATAGGGAGGTGGGGAGACAGGAGCTGAAAAGAGGAGCTGCACTAATGGACAGTATTTAGCATATAAACCTTTTCAAGTAATAAACTAAATTAGAATTATAAAACTGGATATGAACATAATATGCCTCCTTTAAGTCTCATGCTTCATGCTTTACCTTTTATTCGTACTTACAGTTTTCCACCTCAGCCAAGCATGAAAACATCTTTGCTATATTAAGAGTTTGCGCCAACATTTTTGTTTGCACAAATTTTAAAAATGTGTTTAAAACAAGTGGATAGAATACAACATAGTATCTATTATCCATGGGGGTGAAGCTTGGTGAAGGTCAGTCATAAGACAATGTGGCCAATAGGAAAAGACTCTATTCTACTTGTCTCCTGCTCTGGAAACACTTTGGCCACTGTTACCACTTCAAATCAAACATATATTCTGTCTTATCCACACTCTCACATCAGGAAACCTGCTGGTTCGACCACCTACACAAGCCTTTCCCCAGAAGTTTTTAGGCTGGAGAACATTCAAACATTACAATATACTGTACACATAAACACGGCCAGCATCTCATGCTGCCATGATGTGAAGTGGCTGCCTGTACAAATCCTTAACGTACGTCTTTTACTCCTCTGCCTTAACCATTTTCCCATAACACCAGGGGGGAAGGCTTCTTGCCGAGCTATCAATAATAAACGATTAAGCTGAGAGTTTAACATCCTTGTGTAGATAATGGGGTGGAAAGGAGGAGGCTTTCAAAGAACAGAGTGCTTTTAGCCTAGAAACCACAGGCAGGAAGTGCTCGGTTTTTAATTGGTCAGAGGCTGAAGGTGCTGGCTTACTGTCCAAGCATAATTTCTCTGTGTCCTAATTTACAATTAGGATTGTATGTAAAGTGGAGAGTGATTATTATTTTTCCAATGATGCATAATGGTATCATTTACACAATGCAAATTCAAGTAGCATTAATTGATTGTTTTTCCTGGTTGGGGGGGGGTGGCGGAACAAGCTGAGAAACTGGTAAAATTGCCAGACTAATTTTAAGTGGAAAATAAGCATCGCTTCAACATTATTTAATGACTCTAGTCCAGTGTCTGTTTGGGATGGGTGGTTTGCTTGGTCTGTGTTAATGCTCTGGAGGGAGTTGAGAATTATTCCTTATCGTTAACGATTCCTCCTAAAACAGTTCTACAATAATCTCACTTTCTTTTTTTGTGTGTGTGCTGGACGTTGTTTGCAGAGCTTTCCTATCTGGTTTACCTGCAATGAAGCCATTGTGCATTCAATTCACCCCGTTCCCACTGACTGCTGCAGACTGCTGGCCGCCTGTTTATTCAAATGTTATTATTATTGAATGTATGGTGTCTCCAAATCGCACTAAATTGGACACGGCCCTTCACCAATACACATGCCAAGTTTGAAGCCGATAAGATGAGCTGTTGTTGAGTCATGAGTTCCACATACAGACAGACAGTGATTGCTGGAGGTATCATTTCATCGTGTCATTTAGACCTGCTAAACTGAAAAAGATGTGCTTTTTAAACAACAACTGTTAGTGACCTAAACATGCTAAACCCCCAGACATCTTGACCTTCACATCATCAAATCCAATTACCTGGTGACTGGAGGGTCTGGGTTAAATTTGCCAGACAGCTGGGGACACTGAGTTAAGTGAATTAAGAACTTAATCCCAGCAGTTCGAGTGAAATGACCAACAGATTGAGATTTTAAGTCATTCCGCCACAGTGAGTGCTTACGTTTGTGACTCCTCTTGCCCTGGCCGATGATCCTCCATGCACTCAGACAACTTGGGATTATACTTGATATCTGCAGTTTGTAGTTGTAAACACCTCTTTAATACTACAATGTGCAACACTGAGCAAGAAAACCTGAAAGAGCTAGATTGTGCTCTGCACTGTGAGTAAATAATATACTTGCATTGGTTCTTTCACGTGAATACAAATTCATAGATTTACCTTATTGATAAGAGAATACATTTGTATTGTTTCACCAGATGCCATTATGATCACAGAGAAAAATAACATATTTCCTGCCATTTATTTATATAGTGCATCTTAAGTGGTTGTACAATATAGAGATTCATCCTCTAAGACCGTGTCTCATTCAGCATCAATAGCTGACCATCATGCAAATCGACATAGACGTGCACACTACACACACACACACACACACACACACACACACACACACACATTTGCACACTCTTCCAGACGCTAATGTAAACAAATAGTCAGAGTTCCCTACAGCGTTGCCAGTCACTCTCTTTATGTCTGACTGTGTCTCATTGAGATGGCGAGTCTTTCAAAAGGCGGCTCTCAGTTAAAAAGAAGAAGCATTTGTCTCCCCAGGCTGGATGTGGATGATGTCTGCATACAGATGTTTGCCCCCGAGCTCTGAAACTAATAACATATGGCAGAGTCTTCTCTTCACGTGCTTGATAGCAAGGTTATTCCTTCATTCTTTATCAGTAGCTTCTGTTGTCCAGATAAGGAACATGTCTTTATCTGCCTTTGCTTGTTTGCTGAAGCAAACAGTGTATTGTTTTATGTATTGTATGCAAACATGTAACAACCACATATAGTTAAACTGTTATTTTAAATTTTTTATACATTTGATTAACTGTGGAGCTTATTGTTACTGTTGTGCTGTTGTGTTAGAACTCCGTGACACCAAATTATTTTTCAATGAATGTGTTGGAAAGCTGCATTTTTTAAAGTTTGGTTTTAGACCATGCAAAAGGTGTGTTGCATCACAAAATAATAAAAAAAAACAGCAGCAGAGGCTGTGACACACACGCGCACACACCTACATGTTGCAAGAATACCAGCAGCTCTGATATGTATTGCAAATACACATCCATAAAGCACATCTTTAAGTCATGAATGTCTTTGCAAACAGGAATTGCTAATAGATAAATTGGCTAACCTTTAAATTTGCAGTTTACCGAAATGTAAATAAACATTGGCCAAAAAGAAAACAAATATAAGACGTGGTTGATTTTACATGGAGGGCCCCTTTTTGTTCAAACTTGCTCTAAGCTGATCCATTCTGTGCAGTTATTCTGCAAGCGTTGAACTGTGCAGTTCAACTTCTACTAAAGAATTAAATGGAAATGAATCATTTAAATGACGATGACTCATACCGCAGAATAGGGGGTTTAAAGATGTTTACATGTGCTGCTCCTTCACTTTGAAAAGATACAGGGAGGCCTGTATGTCAGACACATCTCACTGGAAGCAGAACCAGAACATGCTGGAGGGATAACATATTCCATCTAGAACACCTCAGGAGGAGCTGGAGGAGGTGGCTAGGGATAAGGATGTCTCAACTAATCTACTAAGGGCCCAGCATAAGATCTAGACCAAGATAAGTAGTAGAAATGGATGGCTAACTCAGGTGAACCAGTAAAAGCAGTCTCCCCTTTCTATTTAGTTTATTACATTGTGAGGCAGGAGTAATAAAACAGTTGAAACTAGAAGTAACTAAATTATAGAGCCTGACTAATTTGGATTATGGATCAATTCCAATACTGATATTAGGGAGTAAAACACTTCCAATATAGATAAATCGGCCCATGTATTAAAAAAGAAATGCGCAATGATTCCTAAGATGTCATTATCAAACCCTTATGTCAAATAAATTTGTAATTGAGGCTTGATATTTTTAAACAAATTCAACCAAATATATAGAATTAAACATTTTCGGTTTTATCTCACCCTTTTCTTCAATGTGCCTTTAAATCAAAGACACGCAGCTGCACACATCCACATGGTTACATGTGTGCACACGCAGACAGTGACACACTCCTCTGTCCTCAGGACTGTGGAGATCTCATTTAGATAACTCTCCTGATCTGTCAGTGCCTCCCAGACTCACCCTTTCCCTGCTATATTCATCCATTGTGTTTCCACATGAGGAGACAACAACAACTTCAGCCGATCCTTCCCCTCGATATAGTGAGAGATCCGAGGGAGACTCGAAGACCCCGTCTGAACCGGACGTCTCCCTTTCACACACTCTCTCACTGTCTTTCGCATTGACTTGGAGTTGCACCACAAAGAATCCCAGCCCGCACTTTGTTTGCACTTAAATACTTTGCAAGAAATATCATTTATCTCACTTGAAAGCACTTGTCGTGTGACAATTGAGACGTCGCCGCCCATTAGCCATGGCGTGTGCTGTATTGATGCTTTTAAAGTGTGGGGTACTTAGCATAGCCACATCAGCTGCCATAATAGCTGTCTCTTTCTCTATTTAGTCTGCTCCTCCCCACCTCTGGAGCACTTACATTACTCCTCTGCATGTGTTTGTGTTTTGCAGAGAGAGAGAGAGAGAGAAAGAGAGAGAGAGAGAGAGAGAGAGAGAGAGAGAGGGAGAGAGATGGAGGGGGTGAGAGGGGGTGAGAGAGTGTGGTATGTGTATTTATATCCAGTAGTGTAGGGTGTGTAGAGGGGTGTGTCGACATTCTTTCTTCCCTTAATGTTAAAGCAGGAGGCTGATATCAAAATCTAAACTCCATAAGTTGCAGTGTATCCTAAACCATTTTTCATTATCTTGATCTTATAGCAAAGTCTGGATCATTAAATGCCCTTTAGAGTTGTTTTTGTGTTAATCTTCATATTATGTTCTTTACTTTGTCTCATAAGACAATCCTGTCTACCTTAAGAACACATGTATGTATACAACTAGTCTTCAACAGCATTTTTTTATGAAATTTGATGCTGTGGGATAATGCAAGAAGGAAATATTTATATTGAATCAAACTTTTTACTGCCAACACATTAAAGCTGCTCTCTGAGATGCATTGGACTCCATTTTCCCTGTGTCCCATTTGAGAATACAAATACAAAGCCTGTTGACAACATTTTGTAACATATAACAGCCACAAAACAAAACTAAATGATTAGGATGAAAATATTTCAGGATGAAAAAGAGGTGTCATACATGTGATGAAGATGTCAACCTTTAAAAACAATGAGATTTGAGAGCTTTTGGTCATGAGGTCAGACGCTGGGGTCAATGTGCTGTAAACAAAAACGAAGATTTCCACAGCAGAATGTATGTTTTGTGCTGCTTCCTACATGCTCTGCCCAGACACCACCCCTGTCCTGCTGAAAACAGCTTACATGTGGGACACAGGACCTGAACCTCAGTCTGGTGTTAAAGTTCTGCTTTGTACAACCAACCATCAACCCCAGTCTCCTCCCTGTGACTTACCTTTGTAGAATTATGTCAAACTTTGTGGACTGTGAAACTTTTTGGACTGTAAAATATGTATTATGTATGAGGATTAACATCACTTTGCTATAGCCTTGAGCAGTGTCTTGATTTCTACAAAATCTCTACTTGAAATGAAGAGGAAACCTTCAAAGTTGTCTGGAAGTCTATAATATTGTCCCGTGTGTCGGTGTCGGCGTGGTTGTGCGTGCTTTAGTCATTTTTCATACTACATGAGATGATAAGTAACACAATGCAGGAGCTGGATAAACTCAATGAAGCTGGGTAACCTGGTTTCTGTCCAAAAAATACTCAGATGTTCAGAAAAACAGTGTAGAGGTGTGTTAACCTCTAGACAGAGGAACTTGTATTTGTAAAAACTCAATGTCAGTGAGAGACAACACCAAATTGTAATTTGGCCCACAGCCTTGCAATGGTGCACTGTGTGATTTGCCACATCAGGGCCATACCTACCTTTTTTCAAAAACTCTGTCTCTGAGGGAATTTACTGTAGAGTGTGATCCTTACAGCTTTCTGTGTGTGTGTGTGTGCTGTGTGTGGTGTGTGTGTGTGTGTGTGTGTTTGCCCTCAGCACAGGGCCTCTCCGTGACTGCCACCGCTAAACGTCCCCTTAGAGTCGGCAAACGGCCAGGCTCTGTCACAGCCGCTGACTGCACCAGCTGTTTCCCTCTCTTTCTTCCGTCTTATCTCCTCCATCACACTATCTGTCTCCCTCTGTGTGATTTGCCTTGTGAAAGAGGCAGCGATAGGGCGCCTGGTGGTGCTGCACTTGACACCAAAGTTGATATCCACACAAGCGGGCATCAGTGGGAGACATTTGTGTGTGTGTGTGTGTGTGACAGAGTAAGGCAGGACACAAACACCAGCATGTGGATTGTGGGAACACAGAAGACACTTGCACTCTCTTGTTGTTTTTGTGGTTCAGTTGACAGACAGGTGGGAGGAGGATGATGAAGGTCACATTGCAGGATGGTAAGTTTGAGACGCGGCCGGTCTGTCCCTGTTAGACAAACAATGAAAGTGAAATGGGATGGGTCTGGGCTTAAGCTGTCTGGCCATGCCTTGGCTCGGGCTGCTGGCGTCGGCACTTTTCCCCTGCCCTGTGCATCTCACATTGGGAGTTATCAGAGCATGCAGGCAGCAGGAGTCACAGCAGCAGCAGACCAGGAGTAGTAGTAGTAGTAGTAGCAGGAGCTCAGTGGGGGCTGCAGACGGTCCTGGATCTGACCTGATTTGTCAGTTCGATGAAGTCACTGAAGTGTCGCTCCTTTCGGGAATTGCTGGTCATAATTCAGCAATCATGGTTGAAGCAGGGGACTCACTGTTTCAGGTTTTGTTGAAAGAAAATTGAGGTGCATAATGGATTTATCAGGAGTGCATTTTCACATCTAAAAACTTGTGAGGAGGCTCTGATTGTCCTGGACTCTCTCGTCATGGCTTATCCCGAGCATTTTGATTGGCTGAAAGAAACCATCAGTTTGTTTCCAGGTAAGATATAAGAATTTTAAGAATCAGAGGTATAATTTAACATGCTGCAACCTCTGGATCATCACATCTTTTAACAGGATGTGTGGGAGGGATGTTACAAACTTCTCAGCACGTTGTAAACAGTATGCGAGTGATAAAAAGCTTCTCTGGCTGAAGTTGTTTACCGCTCTACAAATACATCCACAGGGAATGGAAGGTGCGATCCAACGTCTGTGTTAACAGTGTTTTGGGCCAATTAAATCATCTGAAGGAGCGAGGTCTGGGGAGAATGAGTGAATGCAAATGGGACAGAGCCGAACAGCAGACTACGGAGCGGGGCAGGACAAAGAGGCGAGCAGGGACAGAACTGAGACGCTAATGATGCAGGAGCAAATTTCGTCTCGCTTTGTGCAGCTTCTGTCATTCAAACCACATAAAGCCACACTGAGGGAAAGAACCATACCTTGAGTGAGAATGTTCGTTCAGGTTTTGTTCTTTTGGCTCTGAAACATTTGACCTTTTTAATTAAATTAGGAATTCCTCCTCTTCCCTGTAGCAGCGAGCGAGTTTGTTTATCAGCAGGAATTTGTGTCCTTTTCATGTTGCATTTTAAATTATGCATGAAATGTATTTGCATATGTTGTGCATGCGTGAATGCTTTGCATCTCAATACCAAATTATGCCTCTAAATTACAATCTAAAGGATACAAAATAAATGTGCTGTTTTGAAAACACGATTACGCCATTGCTGAGTGCTAACATGCGCATGGGAAACAAAAATAGATGCACTATACGTACAAGGCACAAGTCGACACCAACACACACACGCAATGAGTCCATGTTTGACTGTAGCATGCATGGGGCAGCTTCCAGTGAAAGTGTGTGTCTGTTGAGGTGTTGTTGTACAAAAGGGGAAATGCCTGTGGAGGCTCCAATGGTGACAGATGGTTTGGAGACAAATCAGCCTGGGAGTCAGGATCTCTCGCCCCTTTAAGTAGGTTTGTGTGTATGCGTTGATATGCATGTGTTTGCGTGTGTGTTGTCCAGGTTCATCCACTATATATATACGTATGTGTTTGCATATGCATGACTGAGCATGTCTCTGTTTTGAGTGTAATGGATGTTTAAGTCACGGTTTGTGTATATGTACACGTGGTTATATCATGATTCTCGTAACATCATGCACAAGTGTGACGGGAACATAAAAATATATCGCTTTCACAAACTTATAGGGCAAATATTCATGGGGCAGAACAATCTACATTTTTAGTTATTCAAGCTGCACTCCGCACCAGAGCCCTTAGAGCTGTGTTTTATGAGTGAATACACACAATACACACACACACAGTCACAGCTCACGCCAGTCTTACACACAGTGACACGCACACTGCAGAATAATGTAGTTTCAGAATCTCTGCCGTATATTAACAGGTGCAATTTCTCATCAGAGTGACATTGCTGCTCTGTGGCAGAATAACCTTGCAGGCATTAAGTCTGAAACTTCACAAAGTGCTTCACAACCTGCCCATAAATTACAGCTGAAGAGGTGCTTATGTGGCAGCCAGGAGAAGTTGAGCAGTACATATATTCCTATGGCCTCTGCACACAGGCAATTCCCAGTGGCCGCTACCCTTAAAGTACACTTCAGTCCAAACCTGTTTCAACAGTTGTGAGAGGGCGACTGCTAAAAGCTCTGCAGGAGTAAGGCACGACTGCATATACAGTATATATATAATATATATATATATATATATATATATATACATTCACCTCCATCTGTTGTCTTACATGCATTCACGAGTGTGTGTGCACATGTGTTGTTGTGTGTCTTAGCAGTTGAGCTTGGCCTAGACTTCTTAAGCCCCACTAGCCTTTAATAATCTCATTCCCAAGATGTACCATCTAGGTCAGGGGCTTCCATGTGGCTGCGCACAGACCACAGAGACGGTGAAACAGGGTGTTCCTAGTACATTTTATCCATCATGAAATTAAATTTAGATAAAAGAAAGGTGTAGTTCAACCCGGCTGACTACACAGTCAAGTCTCCTACTGTTTACTGTCAAGTTTTTGGTTCTTGGATTCTGTCAGGGGAGACTGTGGCTCAGGAGATAAATCGGGTTGTCCACTGAACGGAAATCTTGATTCCTTTTGATGGTTTGATTTTGACATGAAAATCAGTACAGCCCAAAAAAGACATGATTCAATTTTATATATATATATACACATATCGGCCACTATGTCTTTATCATAATTATTTTTTTACCTCCTAATATCTTAATATAAATGCTACAAAAGCCACTGTATTGTAAGTAAGTTAGCCGGACATGCTAATATTTGCAGCTAACATTAAAGCAGACGTACTCGTTTATCAGATTTACTCTTGTGTTATTGGTTTTACCTGGTTGAGGTTCACCAACAGTGCCACCATTCATACACCCAGATAGAAACAGTTCTTAGAGGCAGTCCCTTGCACTGGACTTCACATCTGGTTCAGAGTGGGATCCAGCATTATAGGATGTGGTTTGTTTGTGTTGCTCTTAGGTAACAAGGGCTTCAAGCTACTGCGCGTGTCAGATGATGATTCAGTGCAAGGCTGCAATCAAGCCCCATTTAGTCACTGTGTGTCTCTCTGTGGTGACTGCAGAAAGCCACTTTATAGCCGATGTTTACCAAATATTTGAGCATCGCCTTCTGTCACACTTGTCTCTCCCAAGAGTTGTTTTTCAGCCTTATCCTTGATGTTGTCTTTATTGACTTTATCTTGGGAAATCAATTTCCAATCTCAAATTTAAACCACTGAAGCCATTTTATGCCTGCTCTAAAAATAGTAACAAAGTCAGTAGCCTCAGGGTCGATTTGTGTAGATTGGGTGGACATCTGCCAAAAGTGGAGAGGGTTGCTGACATGTCTGCACTGCATAAGAGACTTGTGGCTCAGCACAGGCTGTGGACTGTATTGACATTTCTTTTTGCTGGTTATCTGGAAACCTGTGAAGAGTATTCAAGTTGTGTTTTTTAGTTAATCAGACAATGGAATGGAACAAGAGAGACAAATAGAATGTGTGTTTTCCAGCCTACCTCTCTCTTTGTTTGTTAAATCTGTAACTCTAGATAGTTTCTATGAGTTGTTGGGTATAACTCCTCTGGGCTATAATGTGATGCTGTAGTGGAGGTTTTTGTTGGATGCACCCTGCTCTTAGATATATTATTGTAACTCATTATACTAATAACGACACAGTTAAAGTTTAAAAAGTATTTATCACAATTAAATGTAAAATGTAAAATGTTATGCTCAGGCTAAAACACTGTATATCTATTATTTTCTCGAAAAATAATGCACATTTTGTATTTCTCAAAATTACATACTTAAAATTATACACTTACACACAATCTTTCAGTGCAAACTTAGAGGACAGAGTTGCTCGAAACCTGCCTGTGGAATGACCTTTCCACCTATGACTCAACACCTGATCCAGTACTGAGCTTTCTAAAGGCAGCAGTGTCCTTCCTAATCATCTGTTGTGCTATGATTGAGGTGAAGGACATTTGACTATGTAAGATGGTTTGGCTCGATGTAGGGCCCCCAAGGGTTCCTTTTGCCTGGGGTCCCCGAAGTCCCTTGATACACTCTTCTGCATAAGTAGTGTCAAAGAACTGAAAGTTTGAAAGCAATCGTTAATGAGGAGGGTGGGGTGTAGCCAACAGGCAACACTGTGCTTTTTTGTCATGAAGATATTCAATCCTCAATTGGTTTTCCTGAGACCCCTGTTTGCTCAAGTGTAGGTTTCTTGCTTGTTTTGAATATAATGCACATGTACAATATATGTTAATGCAGGAATTAGTGGTATGGACTGGCACAGCAAACATTATCTGTAAGCCATAACAGAGGCGGGAGAGGAAAAATAAGAAAGAGGAGGAGGAAGAAGGATGACTTTGTTTTGCTCTGAGGACAATGCCTTCTAGACGAAAGTGACACAATAGGCTCCATTCACTGGCACAACAACAACAGCATGACATTTGGTTCCTGTGAATGGACATCATGCACCAACCCAAACCACAGTGGGATTTCCAAACAGTCCCTCTTGGTATTGAGGCAGGAGCAGTGCAGCTGCCATGCACTGCTGTGCCTCTTACAGTAGCTGCATGCTGTAAACCACTATCACACCTCATATAAAAAAAAACACAGGTCTTCTTTTTTTGCTTCAGTGCATCAGCTTGTTTTTATGATGTTTACATTATATAACCAAAGTGGTCAGTTGGTTTTCTAGCATGTTTTTGTTGCTTGTTCCTTTTTGTGTTTGTACCCTGCAGCTTTTTGAGGCAGAGCGTGGCATGCTACAGAGCAGCAGAGTGCGTATCAGCACAACACCAAACATTCCGTATAAAACCAGCATTTGCAGCCAATCAGCCTGACCGACCTGGGAAGCTTGAACCATGCAGCTTACAGCCCTGATTGGCACAGCCTAATTGATTGCTGTGCTGATTTTTTAATCGTCAGAATGATTATTAGGGAGTGATAAATAGTTAGCGAGATATTTGATAAATCTTGATGCATATTTGTTGTTGCACACTCTTGAAATACTGATTTTTTTTTTTACTTTTATGAGATTTTATGATAGGTTTTATGATGCATTTTATGGTTTGCTTGTTAAGGTTTAAAAAACCTTACATGGAGGAGTCATTAATCAAAACTGCTTCTCTTTAAAGACCCGATCACTGTGCTAATTAGATGCCAAAAACAGCAATTGCTTGTGCCCTGGTGTGTGCAATATTACTGTATATGATGCATGTTTCATGTTATATCATATTTTGGGATTTTCAATTTGATGAAGCATTGATCCAAACTGGATTAATAAAACTCGCCTGTGTCCACTCCACCTGATAGTGTCACACCACCCACATACAAGCTGGGACCCAATTCTGGTGGCGTCTCCTTTGTGGACTCAACAATAATGTTTTAATGCCCGTTGGTTGACCGTGTAGAGTTTGCGGTTTGGTTGAATTTAAGCCTGATACTTCAGCATTGAATGTCTTCTCACTTGCATCATTACCTCTTTAAAAAACAGATTGCAATGAAAACTGGGATAGGTTGGCCCGAGAGGGATCCACCAGTTGGATCAGGGATTTGTGGGCCGCATTTTGAGAAGCCTTCGGAATGGGAAATGCTTCAAATGCAGCCTCCGAAGGGTGCAGCTCTGAATTGAGACACGGCTAATGTCATAGTGCCAGACAGGAAGTGGAGAACAGTTTGAGGAAGACAGATTGAAATGAAAGGCAAGAAATTGTGTTGCCTTTCAGAATAAGAGTTGCAGTAATGAGTTTTGAGTGTTAATCTTCAGCTCTCTTCTTTCGTTGTCCAGGTTTGCCAGGGTTTTCCAGCATGTTTGGGAAGAAGAAGAAACGGCTGGAGATCTCTGCTCCGTCTAATTTCGAGCACCGGGTCCACACGGGCTTCGACCCGCGGGAGCAGAAGTTCACCGGGCTGCCGCAGCAATGGCAGAGCCTCCTGGCGGATACTGCCAACCGGCCTAAGCCCATGGTGGACCCCTCCTATATCACCCCCATCCAGCTGGCACCAATGAAGGTAGAGAGTGAATAGACAGAGGGCGTCAGGCCTGAGCACTGGGGCACAAATCAGCAACAAGGACTCTTCATTCTTCTGTTTCTCACCCACATCCTTCCTCTCTCTGTCTTTATGTATGAATTTAGATTTGCACAATCCTCATTTCTTCCATCCACTGTCTCACATCTATTCATTTGACTTTTCTTTCTTTGCGATCTCACTCTGTGCAGCTGTTTTTCACTTTCACTGTCCCCTTGCTACACTATGTTGTCTTTCCTCAGAGGCAAAATAGAAAATTCTCCAGTGCCACCTGGCTACTTCACACTGTTCAATTTTCCATTTCACATGTAAGATTATAGATTATATCAATATAAATGATATTGCTTTAAAGCTGCATTGAGCATTTTTTTTTTATATTAATATCTCACTAACTCATTATGTATCTCAGCTCAGCCGCAGACAACTGAGGTAAACAAAAAGGTAGAGTAGAGTAGAAATTTGAGTATCTGAAGACCATTTACTGTAACAAGGGTTTATTTTATGTTATACCTTATTCTATGAATTATCAAAGAAAGAAAAAAAAGACCCAAACCATGTGCAAAACATAGTTAGAATAAAGATATAGGCCAGTGAATATTACATAGATACTTCGCCGAGACTTACGATACACATCTTAACCACAAGCTCTTGATAAACTCAAAGAGCTTCTGCCCTCTGCTGGTCAAAAATTGCTTAATGCAGCTTTAATGACAGTACCTTATTAAACTTATGTATTAAATCAAACCATAACCATCAGAATTCCTAACACAAACTGAGGTCCCTTTTCATTCGGCCCTATTTGCCTTCCTTTTCCCCACTTTGACTGTGATTGTGTGTCTCCTCTTGTCTCCGAACCTTCTGAGTGTCTCCTCTGATGTGTTGTTGTTCATTGGTTCTTCTTTACATATCACATCGACCTATTTAAGCAACTGAAATTTGATATAGATAATGTTAGCTGTCATTTATAAACGTGAAGATTAATAATTCTGTGCACCTTTCTCTGGGTTGTAGCAGAACAAGTGATTATTTTGCACTGTGAGGGGGCCTTCTCTTGCATACTGCAGGTTGTATTAGGCCTCGTGGGTCTTCACAGGGTCACTGCTTAAACTGTGACTTTTCTTTTCTCTTCCATTGTACCTTCTGTGGGTCCCATCTTACTGCGTGTGACCCATATTCCAACCTCTCAGTGGGCCAGTGCCCCTCAGCTCTGAACGTAGGGACCCTTTGTCTCGTGTGTGTTACAACACCTGCTTACACCATTTCTGTTGACCTTGATAAGATGTTAAGATCCCTCGTCCCATAACCGACTCACTTTTAATCTTTCACGATGCACTACTGTGAGCATTAAGCTAACTTACTGTGCATAATCTTTGAGGAACCACTTACAGGTCGAATAATGTGCTCAGACATCCACTAAAGTCTTGTAACAGAGAACAGCAATATGCCACAGGAGATATCTCTGAAGAGGGGGAAACAAGACAATAATTCTCTTGCTCTCTTCACAGATATCTCCCAAGAAAGTCCGGTCATCCGAAACGCCGTTGCCCAAAGTATGACATCCTCTTCCCTTCTGGTTTCAACCCTCCTTTCTTTTCTTTTTTTTTTTTGTTCAGTCACAACTTTGCTGTTTTGTTTCCACATCTCTCCTCCAGTGCCTGCTGTCATGCATTCAGGTGGAGGTGGTGTGTCAGCAGGAACAGGGAGAAACGCTCGAGAATGACTCCACACACATGACATAACTACATTGCTCTGCCAAGTCTTTTCTTAGACTCCATCTCCACTCTCCTTTTGTTCCATCCGCATGAGCCTCCCCAGAAAAGACTAGAATATCTGTAGCAGCATGCTCCCTTGTTTCTCCCCTTTGCTATGGAGCACTATTGATGATGATGATGATGATGATGATGATGATGATGATGATGATGATCATAATGATGATGATAATGGTGATGATGATGGGTGCTGAGATATGAAGTGCATGTTGCCGTGACAACTGATTCTGCTGTGTTGTGGGCCACCAGAAAATAGGTTATAAAGGGTTTGCACGTGCTAGAAGGACCCTTTCTACAACTCTCCTCTCCTCTCCTCTCCTCTCCTCTCGTCAAACATGAATGGGTTCAAATGACATTCAAGCAAGCTTTTTTACACTTCTGTTTGGGGCCCAAATTGTGTTCACTGATGAAGCAGAAGAGATGACAGACAAAGGACATTACAAGTAACTCGAGTCAGTATTTCAGAGGTTGCATGGTTCAATACGTAACTTGTAATTCCAAAACAAGTTTTAAAAGTAAAATTCTGGTTTATTTTTTGTGTGTTCATCTTGAAATCTGCCCTCAGTTTTCTCCAGCTAGTTTGGAAATGTCTGTGCATTTGAGGGAGAAAGAAAGTAATAATATTACTAGTGTCGACTATTGTCGCCTTCCAAAGTGCAGATTTCTGGTTTCTGAGTATCCATGTGCACATGTAAGACGAGTGTTTTGGAAACGATGAGGTCACAGCTTATGTTGCACATGTCAACTGTTGCTTTCTGTAATGAGCATGCGCCAGATACATCAACACCAAAGGCGGCTATATACGGGTTCACAGGAGAATAAGGTCACTGAGCGTGCTCACAACGTTCTTCTCTGGTATTTGTTGTATCATTGATGGAGACTTTATCGCTGCTTCTGAGGAGCTTGTTTGACTATTTGTAGGTGTTTTTGTTCTCATCTGGACAGAGATATTTTGTAAAATGAAGGTCGTGTGGACAGAGATTTGTTTTTGTTTGAAACGAAAGGGAAAATAACAATTCAAAGAAATAATTGCACTAGTGTAGACAAATCCTAAAACCCAAAGAGGACCAACATGTATGAAAACAGTATTTTATAACTCTAGTTACTCCTGGGATACTATAAGTGGATTTCACAAACGTTATAGTAAAATTTGCATGTGCCATATCAAAATCACCCAGACTTCCCTCAAGGAAAAATACCCATCGGATATGTGCTGTAGTTGAAGTTTTTATTAAGGAAAGTAGTTTGATGTTACTTAGAAGTGCGGGTCACTTCACTTATCAAATCCAGATGATCTTGCACAGCCGTGTGCGCGCACAAAGAATGGTATTTATGTTTTTTCTCAATTTAATGAGAGTAGTGTGTATGCACATGCATTACTAGTGAGTGTGTGTGTGTGTGTGTGTGTGTGTGTGTGTGTGTGTGTGTGTGTGTGTGTGTCTGACCCTGACTCTCAAGGTGGGAAGGGATATTTTTAGTGTCTCACCCATGGCCTGATATCCTTCTCCCCTGGTTGCCCTGACACTTGATTGACACAAGGCTTCCTCTGTTTGGCAGACTCCCCCAGCCTTGTCCTCTAAGTGTGTGTGTGTGTGTGTGTGTGTGTGTGTGTGTGTGTGTGTGTGTGTGTGTGTGTGTGTGTGTGTGTGTGTGTGTGTGTGTGTGTATGTGTTTATGAACACACCAGGTGGGCATGGGTGAAGTGGTTTCCAGTCTGGCAGACTTCCAGTTCTGTCCCCACCAAACCAGTGCAGACAAATAGTAAACTGTAAAAGGTCAACAAAAGTGTGTGTATGTGCGTGTTTACGTGTGTGTGTGTGTGTGTATGAAGTAACTACTACCTCTGCCCTCTGGCTTGTGCGTTCATCGTGCATTCACCCATCTTGTAGTCTTGTTGTCAGACTGCTCTTCACAGCTGAGCTTTAGTTTTGCTTAAAGCTTTGGCTCTCATCTCTATTCTCTCCCCTCTACCTCCCCCTTCTTCAGCCCCCAGCACACATGCTAATCCAAAACTTGAGGCCAACACCGCGTGGCCTAACATTATATTTCCATGTTTTAAACATTGTGCTCTTAAAGCTTCTCCATTCTGACAGTGTGAAGTGTTTGATGTTCTGGAGCAAGTGTACCAGAAGTACGTCAACCTCAAAACATGTTTTTATGTTGCACTTCTTGGTTTGATGTTGACATGCATGGTTCAAGTGTGTCTGTGTAGGTGTGTGTGACACAAAGGCTACATGCGTGTTAATGTGTTGCATTCATTAGCACTAGCATTTTGTCGTGGCTATTAATGGCAGCTTCATGTTGCACCTTGACTTTGACACACTCAAATTCCAGAATCCTGTGGAGTTTAGGAGGTAATTTACTGGAATGGTGTGTGTGTGTGTGTGTGTGTGTGTGTGTGTGTGTGTGTGTGTGTGTGTGTGTGTGTGTATGTTGACATGCATGTATTAGCATGTGAGGGCTTGGTCCTGTTACCATTTTTCTTGCCTCCGCCAGTGGTCTGAGACATTATGTTTTTGTGGTTGTCCGTCCACCTCATTCTTGTGAACATGATATCTCAGGAGGGATTATCTTAATTAGTATCTAGAAAATGGGTCAAAACCTTTATAACCCGACAATAACTGTGACAAAAGAAAGTGCTCAAGAAAGCAGCACGGAAACAGTGGTAATTAGCAACAGGGCTGTTTTAATGGGATTCTAATAAACAGCAAAAGTTGATATCCTTCACACAAGGTCAGGGTCAGTGGTAGACAAAGGTGGATTATACTCAGACAGCAACATACTGAGTGAAGATGCATAAACTGTACATCAGTGTCAGTTTGCTGCAGAAAGAGTAAATACGCTAAATGAGAGATAATGTTTGTCCATTTGAATTTTTCCCTCCACTGCGTGATTAATATGGGAGCTGTTTAAATACTTTGTCTTGATCCCAGGGCTATCAAACAGCCTCAAGGCATCGACATCAGCCTCAGTGAGCTAGTTAGAGAAAAAAGAAAAAAACTACTTGTAAGGATTTTATAGGAGACCAGCTTATTCCTCGTCATGCTACATTAGCTGGAGCAAAAGAGAGGATAATAAGTGAACCTGGAGGGATCAATGGAATAATTTGTGCATCGTGATCAAAGTTGCATATTTCTCCTTATCTTCAAATAACATGTCCCCCTCCTGAATGAAGTCCAATCCACCCCTCTGATATCGGAACGTATCATTTTATTCATGTTGTCTCTTACAATAATTCCAAAAGAGCACTAACAGCTCTTTTTTTTTTTAATTAACACCTAAATCCATTTTTGATTAGTGTGTATTTTGACACTTACAGCTACAGTGTGAGTAATGATATCAGTTTCAGCCTCACGCCATGTGAGTGGGACGTTAATGTGAGAATAGTTTTACAGCTCGAGTTGATCCACAGGTTTTCATGATTTAAAGACACAGTCTGTAGGAAGGGGAACCAATTCTGATGCATTAGAACTTAAATTTACACATGCACGTTGATTCTGTGATGAAGGAGGCTGGTCCATATTCAGATTATCAGATATTTGCATAATAATGTTTATATTAGGGCAGAAGAAATATCCGATATTGACACGTCAGCTGATATGGTTTAGATCCCTGGCTTATTTTTACTTTACAGGTATTGCAGACAACTACACCACCATCTTTGGAGAAGTAGTCCCATACCTTACTGCCCGTTCACACTCAATAAACTTTGAAATAGTCTCCACTGCCAGAGGTAATATTTGAAATGAATATATCAGGGAAATTCTGGCCGATGCCGATACTCACCAATATGACTCCAATAAGCCAAAAATGGCCGATAATATGGGCAAAGTGATAAATCGGTCGGACTCTGTTTTCCTAAATAAAGACTTACGTAAAGTCCAACTTTGGATAGACTCATTTACAGATATAGCAGTCCTTGTTGAGCCTGTATTCTTTTCTTCCTCTTCTCTCTTGTGATCTCTAACATTTCCCAGAAGGACTGCTGACAACCTCCAGTCCACTGCCTACCCGTGTAGGTGGAGAGAGCTGCTGGTGGTATTTCAGATCGCTGCACATAAACATCTCGCTGCTGTCAAACCCATTATAGCCTCACTGAAAATATCTCAACCATAGAGAGAAATGATTTAAAATGCACCCAGATTTGTAAGGTGAACTGCTAGAAGATACTTATTTAACAGAGGGAAATGTTTTCGTTTACTTCTTTACTATAATTCATAATAAAAGTTGTATTTCAGTGACTTAAATCACACAAAACGTTTATGTTGTCACTGTGGCTCATAGGAAGACAAAGTAAGCGGCAGCACATGACAGCATGTACAACAGACAAGGTGATAACTGGTAAAGCGCTACTGTAAATGTCAGTGGGTCAGTAAAAGCACAGCCACCACAGCCCCCACCAGCTTGATGGCCGGTGACAGAAGTGGAAACTCGATCACTGAGAGTCGCTTGGTTGCTGTGGGTGTAGAAAGCCCGACTTGCACTCGATCCAGCCTGGAGGCATGCTGCAGCCGGGTTGAGCCACTGGCTATGGCTGGGGGGCGAGGAGCGGTGGAGATCGGGGCCAGGGCCAGTGGGACGAGCGAGGGGCCAAGAGAGCCGGCGAGAGCACAGCTGAGGCAGGTGGTGGGAGTGGTGAGGACCGAGGAGGCAGTGGCAGTTAGACCCCAGGCACAGACGATTCATAAACAGTTACAGGTGGGCTGTTTGAATGTTTGTGTGTTGTATGCTGGCTATGCAGATTTGACTTCTGCAACAAGTTCCCAGCTCTCTCTGCCAGCACTTTGTGAAAACACACACGTCAGAACAAACCCCCCGATGGTGCAAGATCGTGATATTTTAATATTGTAACGTCTCCGTTCAGCATTTGTTCTGCTGTTTAGTGCTGACTCCCCAGAGATCAGGTCACATATTTAGACTGTGTTTAAACCTGTTTCTATTCTTGCTGCATTTTCAACACTAAACTGTGACATTCCATGAATTATAGCCGTGCAATGAGGGAGCAGGTTGTTTCCTCATGTTTCTTGACAGATGGAGACTCGTGCTCTGAGCGCTGCACGGCAGGAGTTATTTTTGTAGCTTTGCTGGGTTTGCTGCATGTATACATATGGAGCGGAGATAGTGTGTCTGATTTAACAGGGTCACCCAGTCCTTGCTTCAGGGGTAGAAATGCTAACTTGTGTCTTTATTGAATAGGGAAGTGGGCCGCTAGGGCTCTGACATGCACGCACAGAGATGCCAATTCGAGGAGGCGTTTTATTGCAGCGTGTATTAATGATACTGGGCGAGCTCCAAGGCAGCGGACTGCCCAGACTGAGAGGGAAGGAGGTTCTGACAAGAGGTTAAATGTGAGGCAGGTTCACAATCTCCAACATGTCCCCTCCTTAAAAAAGTTCAAGCTCAAACCCATATCAGATTTTATTAGATTATTCTGTAGGAAGATAAAATATGGATTTAAATGATGTACAACAAGTCATGTACAATCTCCTTCATCAGACACACACACACACACACACAGCATACAGTATTTATTTGCGTAGAATCTGCCAAACTGCCTCTGTGCTCCTGCTCAAGCTCAACATGCACAATGACTGTGGCTCATTCAACTTCTTAAAGTTGGATGCTGTGATCGATACCCGTTTTAATTTCAAGTTTAATTTGAAATTCGGCTCAGTGTGTCTTACATTCCATCTTCCACATTGATCTGTGATGAAACTGGTCAAAGCAGAAATTGACTCAAAGGAAGATAACTCCTGATTGATATGTGTGTCTGAGCATGCATGCATGCACGTGTGTGCGCACGCACACACACACACACACACATGCAAACAGATAGAGAGAGCATCTGTCTTTCTTGGCACTGAGCTGAAGTGGATGGCATTGATTTAGACCTCTCTCATTCCTTCCTCCTCTCCACTCCTCCTCTCCTCTGCTTTCTCACTTTGTCTTCTTTCGCTGCTGCCATTCACGGTCGCACTCTCACCTCTCACAGAGGCTGCAGAGCCACAGTTGGCGGGTTGGGGTGGAAGGGAATTTTGGCTTTTGGTAACGTGCACCGCACCGTGCCAGGGCAGCTCAAAATGTCCTGGCTAACAACCATCCTTCAGTGTCTGCATGTGGGTTTTTTTGGAAGGACATTTAAACTGTGAATTTTAAATAGCAATAGATTGTTGCAGGAAAGAAAATAAAAATATGAGGTGATTGGTGTGTCACTCTTTTAAAGCTGCAAGTTTGTAATGGATTAGCAGCGCAGTCCAATTTCTTTATTGAGAAACTGTGACTCTTCAAAAACCTTAATCTTCTTCAACACATTGATACTTTGTGACCTATGAAATGAGTATCAATGTGCTTTTGTGATTTCAAAATCAGTAGTCATAAGTGAGAACATTCATTCAACATTTGTTTCTCCATCAGCACATGCCAATTAATGACTGGACTTGCAGTAGCCTCATGTGGCCAGAAAGACAAACTACAACTTGCTGTTCAAATCATACAATTCCTTTTTCCCCCCATTGTAAAAAATTATTGAATGGAAATCATGTTGTGATCCATCTATCATCATTCCAGCTGCAGTGAGTGCAATGAGTGAGCATCGTTTTTTATTCATATTGTTATTTTATGAGAAAAACTCATGATATTACAAGAATAAAGTTGTAATTGATTGAGAAAAAAAGTCATAATATTTTAAAGAAAAATTTAAAAGAAATTGTGGAAAGAACCATCAAGAAGAACTCGTGCTCACCAGAGATTCATTCTCCCTGGATCCAAAATCTTGAACCAATCTCATTGTTTCTTGAGAGACTATGTTTCCCTTTGAATGACGCACACTCGTAACCAAGGATGACCTCAGTCACTAAGAAACATTGCCTCCTCCTCAAAACAGGCAACTTTCTCCAAGTCTGTGTTTTAGACAGTTTCCTGCACAATCTTTCTTAACAAATTCTTCAAAGTCTTCAATATGACTTTTTACTGTTTTCATGACTTTTTGTCGTATTCGGTGTCGATCTTAAGTTATTAACTCACTCTACCGTTACTTTTAGCAACATGCGAGTGGTGTAATAATAAGAAGCAGAGGCAGTTGAATGAGAGGGAAATGGAGTAAAAAGTGAGAGTTGGATGAGGACGGTGGGGGTAGTGATGTGTTGTTGGGGCCGTTAACAGACTGACAGGGCTCAGATTAATGAGCACTGTTGTGTAATTAATCTATAGTGGGCAGCTGTCTGTTTATCTGCCTGTGAGTTGACAAGAAGATAACTGAGGGACGTCTAATTGATCCCCTCCTCCTCCTCCTCCTCCTCCTCCTCTTCTTCTTCTTGCTCTCTGCCTCCTCTCCTCTCTCCTCCTTTACATCAGAAAGTTTCTCAGACAGTGACAGACTTATTTGGAAACTCCTTGGGAAGAAAAGTAATTTAGTTCACATCACTTATCACACAGGGAAAGACAGAGTGCTGCTGTTTGGCTCTGTTTATTATTTTACTGGTATTATGTCTTATGCCTGCTATGTTTCTGAATCAACCTAAATGTGCCAGTGCTTAGAGGGTTGTCCAGGCTTTACCGCACTAATATGCTTAAGGTCGGGGGATTTGCTCTGACTTTATGTCTGTATTTCATTATGCCCCCTCAGCTAATCCATTTTGCTGGAAATCATCCCTCATTCCACGTGTTTGCACCCTGTGTGACTCATGGATCCTGGAGCTGGTAGTCGAGGCTCTATAACCAGCTGAGGTCAGAGGTGACTGGGTCATACTGGTCTGAGCTGCCGGGGGCTGTGGGGGTCGGAGGCATCGTGTCACTGGGAGAAAAGATAGATGCAAATAGTAGCAATGCCAGCTAGAGGCAGGGGCTCCACAGTCTGCCTACAGCAGCATGAGACACATGTACTTTGACATTTTTTGTTTAAGCTTGACCATTATGATCTCTTTCTTTAATCATAATGTATTTGCATTACATAAAAAACATTTTATAAGACCTCCATTCATGTGTACCACTTAAAACAATTCATACAACTTACTTAACTTATTTAAGATTTTATTTACAAATACTAATTTACTGTTTATACGGTCTGAAAGATAGCTTCATAAAATGTTAGACTTAAGTCACTTTTAGTGTCTCTGTATTAAGATCACATTAGTCTACTCACGTTTCTTCTCATGAGTCAAAGTTCAAAGGACCACTTGACGAACATTCTTTAAAAATGTAACAACATTGAATCTCTCGATTTTCCTTCATATTGCTTGTGTTAAATGTTTTGTCAAAAGAAAACCCTTCCCAAAATCTTTGTGTGCGTACAGAAATGCCCCTGAGATGCACAAACATTTGCTGTAAGACATTGTCTGTAGCAAGATGAATTTCAAGTCAGCTTTGACTGTTGCACATGTGACATGATAGTATTTCTCTTCTGTACAGCCTCCGCTCGGCGTGTTGAAATGATGGTTATTAGCTTCTGTAACTAACAGGCAGCAGGATGGCCTGAGGAAATAGGTCAGCTCGCAGCCTATTAATCATGGAAATGCTCCAAAAACACCGCACCTTGAATAATTTTGTTCACGTTTGCTAAGACCTCATCTAGTTTGGTTAATAACATGTCAAGAACTGAAAGTGAAAATGTTGCACGTCCTCGGCTGAAGTATTACAGGTGGGTCAACCTGCCAGCTTGCATACTGATCTGAGGTCACATCCCGCCGGGGTTTCTAGGTCAGGATTAGTCATTGTAATTAATATCTGAGATCCGAGATATGTGCCTCAGGGAAACTTATTACCAGAGGCCTCACTGCACTTTGTCTCTTTATCAGTGAAATTAACATCCACATCATTTTATCGCACGCTTATTTTAATTCACAGTAAATGTTCTGGTTCAGGTTTGAAATACTGAGTTAGGCCAGCAGAGGGCAGCAGAGCACAAGCTACTTCCTGCTTCTCTCAGAAATGAAACACAAACACTGCTGCCATGGGAGAGAAAAAAACGTATGGCTCCTTTTCAGAGGTTTCACATCACAAAATCATTTTTTGAATCTCTGAGGAGACACAGGAAAGTACATCTGTGGGGTGACTTAATTTTTGGATGATCTTTTCCTCTAGTTTTTACAGTTTTTCATTAATTTCCTGGAAATGGAAAAGAAAAATCATGGGAAGCTCCTTGAAAAGAGCAATGTTTTTTATACTAGGAGATCATTAAACTTATTACAGAGTGCAAAAAGGTCAAATTTTATACTAGTCAAACATATAGATCAGCATAAAATGGATTATAAAGCTACAGCTGTAATATAAGTATGAATATGTGTTTTGGGGATTTAGTGGAGCAGTTATTTCAATGATTTACCTCTGGACTAGTAAAATTCAACTCTCAGATCTCTGTTTCTATTTTCTCAATACCTCCCTAGGTCTGTGTACATGTGATTGTTACATCCACTAAGGAGGTTATGTTTTTTTGTGCTTGTCTGTTAGTAAGCGTCATTGCACAGAAACTACTGGACAGATTACCAGTGGAGGGATATGGATATGGAACAGGGAAGAACCCATTAAACTTTGCTGTGGATCAGGATCAGGGGGCGAACCCTGGATTCTCACAGAATAGTGAATAGTTCTTGCTGAAAATTCATGCATGTATGGACGGCTGATATCTATGAGTGTGTGCAATCGGTGCAGATCCAAATAAAAGTCTAGATCTATTGAATTTGAACAGGTCTCATTAGGGGACCGTTGGGCCTTGGCAGAGCTTTGTGCCCTTCTGTTTGTCATTCTTGTTTACAAATGGTCTCAAAGCCACTAAAACACTCAGCCTGGTGATCAGTGCTTCACAGAGAATGAGTTTGGAAAGTGACAAATCATTAAATAAACCTCTTGTGCTTTTAACACCCAACATCATACATGAAGGGATAGTGTGACCATGTGACCCATCTAATGTAGAAGCCGTGAAGACTTTTAGAATAATTTGGACATGATTCATGTTATATTTCAATCAGGGAGGGCAGGTTCTTATTCCACAAATAATGCAAAATCATCCACAGAATCTAGGGGAGGGAACAAGTGGTTTCTAGCTTGTAAAAACTGTTATTACAGCGCCACCATGAGGTCAGCTGACGTAATGTTTTTGGGGGAGTTGTAGTAGGTAATGTGTTGAATGTATCTGCCAAGTTTTGCATCTGCAGGTCTGGGATTCTGAGATGTATACACTTAAATGATAATAGTAATAATAATGCCACTACTACTACTACTACTACCACTGCTCCTATACTACTATATCTAATTTTATAGATATTATATATAAGAACAAATAATAATCATCAACATTATAATAACAATAATGATAATAATGATTTTTATTTCTATCGTGCCTTTAAAAATGCTCAAAGATACTTTACATGGATACGTACAGAAAACACAGAAAGTAAATAAAAGCAAATAAAAAAATAGCAATAAACGCAAAAAGCTAAAAACATAAAATACACATAAACACAAATTAGGTGTAATATTTATGGAATAATTACAATTGCAGCGACGCTATTATTTTAGCTTTGTAGCAGCTTGTTCCCTTTACCTCATCCATCCAGCTAGAGAGGGATAGAGGATAAGAACATCCTATAATCTGAGTACTTACCCGAATCGTGTGAGATCATCTGTTTAAATCCATGTTACGTTCGGCATGAATCCACAGACTGTTGAAAAACGATAGGAGCGATTGTCTCGTGCAGTATCACCTGCATAGATGAGCCTGATACAGAGCAGAGATAATGCACCCAGCTTTTTTTTTTTTATCACTGTGAGTGATGGATGCTTTTACACAAACACCGTCTTTGCTCTTTGTTTATGCATCATCCGTGGTAGTTGGATCATTCATTAGTCGGCACTGTAGGTCATGTTCTGTGCTTATCGAGGCTCTCAGCACAGAGTAGAGTCTTTGTCTCAAGGGCTCGCTGATATTATCTTTCTCAGACGGCAGTGAGGAAGCCTCTGTTCACAAATTGGTAGCTGATGCAAAAGGATATTGCACTTCAGGTGCGGCAGTGGCGGCAGTAGTAGCACGCCGTCGCACAGGAGGCAGAGCGGGCTGTGCGTTAACTGGAGGGACGGTGGTTCGATCCCTCCGGTCTCCTCCAGTCTGCATTTTGAGGTGTCCTTGGACAAGATACTGAACCTCAAATGGATTCGAGCTGATTAGACTAGAATAGTACCGTACATTTATCATTTGGTGTGTGTGTGTGTGTGTGTGTAAATACCCACGCGTGCCTGCTTGCTGCAGTGTGCTTCGTGACCGAAATTCACAGAGTAGAGGTGGTGTCTGGGATTTAATAGAGACAGAGGGAGACGGAGGGAGACTGTTGAGATGTGGAGGAGGAGAAACAAATACACTCTTTCTGTTGTACTAATACATGTTTCATCATGTACGACTGTATAGAACAAACATGTCCCAGTGGGAAAAAATATCATTTCTGTGTGTGTGTTTGGGTACAGGCAGGATTTGAGAGTGGGTGTCTTGAGTAGGCGGTATTCCACAGCTTGTGTGTGTGTGCGAGGCAGAAGAGGGTGAGTGGGGGTGTGGTAGGTTGATGAGCTTTCATGTGTAACTAAAGACACGCGAAGAGGAGGCGTTACACACCTGCCCCTGTTGTGTGTGTGTGTGTGTGTGTGTGTGTGTGTGTGTGTGTGTGTGTATATATATAACTTGTTTACCATTTCTATCCTGTAGTTGATGCAGGTATAGGATCGCAAACTGGAATACACTGGAAAATATCTGCAGAACTTAATGGACTAAAACTTTTAAAGGGATAGTTCACCCAATAATGAAAATTCACTCATTATCTACTCACCACTATGCAGATGGAGGGAGGGGGGAAGTGTTTGAGTTCACAAAACACTTCTGGAGTTGCAAGGGTAAGCAAGGTTGGAGCCAAATCCAATACAATTGAAGTAAATGGTGAAACATATAAAGCCTCCATACGGCTCGTGTGGTGTCATCCAAGTGTCTGTAAGCCCCGACATTCAAATTCAACTCGAAGCGACGTCATTTACACCATGTTTTTAGCCTAAATGTCCTCTGATATCCTCCTCTTAGCTACTAACTATCAAGTCATGTAAACAAAATTATTTTTACAGTCAAGCAAAGTTTGTCGGAGCGTGTTTCTTTCAAAATGTTATCTCAGAAATGTCAAAAAGAGAAGTTTCAAGAGTGTTTAGCTTTTTCTGTTGATTTACCACATTTGAAAACATTTTCATGAGAGTTGCCAATTTTCTCCGACAAAATTCACCTGGGAATTCTTCTTTGAATCAAAGGCTTCTGCTTTAACGTTTGCAGAAGTTGTTTCATGTGCAGATTCCGGCAAACTGCAGAAACTCAATCAAATGAAACTGCACTGTTCACAGCTCCTTCTCCTCCTGCTCCGGCCTCACAGTTGTCCCGGGACCCTGCTGTCCAGTGAAGCGCAGCCTCCAAACCAGGGTTCTGGCTAGGAGTCACAGGAAGGGCAAGCTCATCAATTATCTCCCCCTCTCTTCCCTCCTCCATCTTCACATCACATCCTCCCTTCATTACCAGCAAGGTTAATCCCCCCTTATCTCCCAACGAGCCTCATTTTTCATGGCTCCTGTTCCACGACACTCCCACCCCCTCTCACCCCTTCAGCACCCTTTCCTTTCCGGGATTCTTCTCTTTCTACGTTCAAAGCTCCTTCTCAGTTTCTTCTTCACTGTTTTTGCATCATTCTGCCTATTTCTTGGTCACTTCTCCCACATATGCTATTTCCTCCGCTCATTTACCATCTTTTCCCATTATCTTCTTTCCTTTCCTTTCCTCTCCTCTCCTCTCCTCTCCTGTGCTTACCTTGAACTGGCCGTGGTGAGTGGAGAGAGTAGATCTATTACAGCTTATCACTAAAGGACAGGCCAATGCTGCACGCTAGTGAAATATGGCTGCTGTCACAGCCGCCGCTGAACACAACCCGTGCACAAGGCTCACAGAGCTGTAAGGACGGCGGTGGGGGACGTAAGAGGGGAGAGGAGAACGGGGGAGGGGGGCACAGAAGCCAGTATCAGCTACCTATTTCACATGAACGTGGAGATTTCCAGGGCCGATGCCGGAACGTTTGACAGTGATTTGGCACACAATTAACCTGGTCTCCTTCTCCCCTCTGCTCCTCCATCACCTCCTCAGCTTTCATTCACCCCCTTGTTCTCCCGTCGACTCTCTCCAGCCGCTGTACCTGTCACGCTCTGTGACACAGTCTTATTGATTCTGAACCAAATGGAGATGATGATGTTTTATTAGATAACTGACACTCCCCGCTGTAGTCTGCCAATTGAATTAGCTGAATCACCAACATCCATATAGAGCAACGCGATGTGACTCATTTGGATTCACTCAAAGCTCTGTTTAGAGGAAGTGACGGGATAACTCTCATCACAATAACAGCAGCATTTATTTTTGGTAGAAGATTTATTTGCATTCATTAATATCCTTTATGCCATGAGTCTTATTTCCGAAAAGAAAATGCAGTGTAACAAAATGAAACAGACCCATGTGAGAGTTTTTCTATGTTTTGTGATTTCACGATGTCAGCCCAAGTCTGCTCCGTGCACTGCAACATTTAGTCCGGAGCCTGATAGATTTCTACTCATCGACCTGTTTTAAAAGACCATCCGTCCTGCAGCCTCAGCCCCTCAGCCAGACTTAACGCACTGCTTTTATAGGCCATTTCACCTTGGGTTCCAGTTCATGGCACCAAGCAGCCAATGGCTCTCACACAGAGGAGAGCAAGTGGAGTGTTAAAGAAGGAGAGGGGGGAAAAAGCAAAACAGATGCAGCTCTGTAGAAAAAGCAAAACAGATGTTAAATACAAGGAAAGGGGCTGTCACCATGGTAACCTGCACTAATAATTCAATGTAATTGAGTAATATATGCATATTCCATTTAGAGATGTACCACTATACTAGTTTTCTTCTGGTTTGAGGAGTACGCAAATCTGGGTACGATCCTACACCATGTCTCTCAAGTATTTTTGTTCCACCCAGATTAAAAAGCAATTTTCTATTCCCAGAAAAAAACTTCCTCTTCGCGTCTACAAAAATGTAATTTGTGCTATACTGCCACTAGAAAGTACTGTTTTTAGAATGGTAGTGTATCTACACTACCGTTAATTCTTTTATTTATTTATTTGGGTTCTTTTTCAGTTAAGACTGTCAAACTCGATAATAACATAAGTTATATAGGGCATTTATTCTTTGTATTTCTTTGTTTTTGAAAAGATTTAATGCGATCCAGGTCAACAATCATCCCTTCCATACAGGGTTAGTAGCATACAGCTGTTCAAATAGATAATATATAAGTTGTTGGTATCAGATCGGTACTTGGTATCGGCTGATACACAAAGTCCAGGAATTGGAATCGTGAAGGGAAAAATGGTATTTGAAAATGTCATTGAATCGTAATAGGGAACTATTTGTGCTTTTTTACGTTTTTTTCTACTTTGCTCTGATTTGCAGAGACTGACAGACCTATATCTTAAAGTGTATCTCTGATCAAAACTCTGACCTTCCTGTTGAAGACTGGAATTGAAGAGAGGTTGCCTTTATAAGGATCAATCAAGTCTTAGGAAATGATAATCCTGCCTCTATAGACTGTGTGAGCCACAGTCTCATGGATGAATGAGACGACAGCAGGGCAGTTTGCAGGTAGCCGAGTGAAGGCTACTAAATGTATCCCTGTGTCAACACAATGTTTGCTCAGTGTTGATGATTATCCCAGCTTTTCTGAGACTCTGCCTCAGCACATGTGACACGAACAAACCGTGAAAGAGACAAGTATGACAGCCGTGTGACGGACAGCGAGGCGTGAGCGCTGTCAAAGGGTGTCTCACAACTTGCTGATGTGACAGTGTCGGGGCTAATGTGCAGTTCAGCAAACACCCTCTGATGTGGAAAAGGCTAACGAGTGTGGAACAGGCGAACAATACAGCAGGTCTGTCGTAGTAAGGCTTCACAAAAGGCAAAAAGGCTGCTCCAGTGGGATTCAAACAGCTGTGAAACTGGCAGGCTGGGTTCAAGTTAACTAAATTATTACTTGAATTTAGTTGATGACATTCTTGGAAATATAACTTTCAGAATTTGTAGGGAACTAGTGGAATTCCCATTCTTTGCTTGGCTGCACAAAGAACTGTTCACCTTGAAGTTTCAGTGAAGCTCAACTCCCCAAACTTGAAAATCATGTTGTCATTGCTGTTACAGATTTAAAAAAAAAAAACATTGTCTCAGACGCGCCTGTTGATGAGTCCCAGTGCAGAGCACTGGTCACCATTTAGAGTTTATTAATATTGAGCGTATCACATGTCCAAATTGCGCCAAATTCCACACTGCACTTCCTTGGGCCCTTAACAATACACATAAGATGAATGATGTAGATAGAATAGAATAGTTGCAGGCTTTTAAACTCACAAGTTTGCATTGGGTAGTAATTTGTGTGAATAGGGAGGTGAAAACTGACTGAAACCATAAAAACATCAAGATGCAAATACAAATACTTCCATAATGTACACCATGGATACAAGGAGAAGAAAAGAAAGTAGGGATGTCGAAGCAGACAAGGATTTGTAAGAGAACTGAGATTGCACAAAACTGACAAGTGACAAGATGTTGATGGGAGGATTTATTGCTTGAAGTACTGGGAGGCTGTATAATACAGAGAAAACACCACTGCAACGCGGCAGCAGATCCGAAAATACAATTTTGCATTTTTGTTTGATCACGACAAAAAGCTCTCAATTAGATTATGTAAGATTTTGAAATTCAAATAATCCCCACAGCTCAGCCTCCTCTCAGCGCTCAGCAGTCACGCAACATGTTTCCATTGTTCTAATGCAGTCCTTCCTGTCATGTCCAAGAGGGAGAGGAGATAAAAGCCGTGTGTCTGTGGCCTGGCGGCTTTTGCCATCGCTCTGGTGTTTTTTACTTTTTTACTGTGTGGAGGTGGTTAACAGTCCACATGAAAAAATAAGCAGTGCACACACACACACACACACACACACCATGCGTACAGCTGTGGCACCAGTTCCCCATGACTCATGACACAGCCGTGTAAAGGGCTTAACACAAGGTAGGAGGGGATAAGCAGCACCCCTGATGTTTAAGCTGCCGATGCTTTGAAGCAGATGTGAGCATACGTGTTCAGTCTCTCTCTCCTCCTTGCCCTCTCTCAGTTTGTGTGTGCAAGCGCATGCTCGCGTGCCTCACGAGCTCCGAACCACACGTCACGACTATTAATGTTTCCTGATCAGCCCGCTGAAAATCAAGCTAATCTGTTACAAGGGAAATGGGGCAGGAATTGTCTCCTTAAACCCACCAGTGGTTTCCTTTTATCATCCGAGATATCCCGCAATTTATCTTCATGCATCTTCTAGCTGCATCCCATCTCACAACAACTAGTGGTTGTGTAGACCAATGCCTGCTGATCCTCTCAGGTGACAAACACCTGCATTCATTTATCGCAAGTTATGATTCATTTCCTACTCGTCACAAAGCCCTGATACACATTCATTGAAATTCCAGTCTTGAAAATGTATGTTTTTAGTTCATTTAAGTGGAATTTCAATTCATCTTTCTATTTTCAGCCAAGAATGATTGAACTGAAATCAAATGTCCTGCAACCCACAGTATCAGGGCTGTCTCCATCAATCTCTCAGGCAGCAGACTCTCTGCATGTTAAGTGTAAATGTGTTTGTTCTTCTTGTAGACCATCGTTCGAGGCAACCGGCCACCCAAAGACGCATCCATCAACGGCCTGCTAGAAGAGTTCGACAACATCTCAGTGACACGCTCCAACTCCCTGCGCAAAGAGAGTCCCCCGGGTGCCCACCAGGCTGGAAGCAGCTCCAAACCCTCAGGCAGTGGTCATCCCAACGCCCCGGAGGAGAACGGATTCAACCACTACTACTCCCGCTACTCCTGTGACTTAGACAGCGCCAGCAGGGACTACTCGCTGGATCCTGGCAAGCCGAGCTTCTCCATAGATGGGGACTGGGCAGTGGGGAGGCACTATCGATTCACCAAGCAGAATGGCCACTCGCACCCCATACGCAGCCACTTCTACCCAGACGCCATGCCCCAAAAATCAGACTATGGCAAGTTGCCGCCGGACTATCACGCTTACCTGGAGAGCAAAGGGCGCTCAGCCGATGAGGTGGCCTCCACCGTGGGGAGCGGGGTGGGTTCCAGTGGCTACTATCGGGCGTCTGTGGGGGGCTCGTCCAGTCAGGACTACCGGGACACTTCAGTGGGCACGCCGTCTCGTGCCTCACTACACAGTGAGCAGATCAACTACCCAGACAGTGAGTGGAGCTATGGTGGCCTGCGGGACGAATACGAAAAGCGACCGAAGAGTTCCTATGTGACGCAGACAAGCCCTACGCCAGCTATCAGGCAGCGATCTCGGTCAGGCTCCGGGCTGCAGGAGCCAAATGTCCCCTATGCAGCCAGCGGCGCTTTCAAGCACCCTCCACAGGCCCATCCATACAGCTCCTACACCTACCCTCGCCTCTCGGAGAGTCTCGCTAACTCACAGACCATAGCTAAGGTAACTACAACAAAACCCCAACCTATGCACTATTTATGCAACATGTATGAATTTATATAAAAGGCCTAGTCATCGATGAAAATAGTTGTGACAAGGATTTTAGCAGTGTTTACTCTGTACTGCAGAGCATATTTTATAAGGTGCCAAATTGCAGTGGCTGTCCAGGAAACATATTTCAACACAACCCTGACAAGTGTGTAGAAACATTTCAGAGAAAATTGCACAGATGTGAACCCACATTTAGTCCCACCTTCCATCCACCTGCAGTCGCTTTTCAAATATTCCTCCCTTTTCCCCTCCACTCTCTCTGCCCATGTTTCTCTCACAGTCTCTCTTTGTACATTTCTTTTCTGGTCCTCTTGCCAGATAGACGGTGTCAGCAGCTAATCTACTCTTCTCTAAAGGATGCAGCCACTGCCACATACAGAATTAGCCCTCTTCAGTTGCCACTGTCTCCGCACACAGATCAATTATTACTCAGGTTGACCATCGACCAGAAAGCTCTGAATTACACAGACCAGACACAGAAAACCACAAAGTAATGTAGTGAAGAAAGAAAGAGGTGAGAGGCAGTGACATGGCAGGAAGAAAATGAAAATGAAATGAGATCCTCAGAACCTCAAGTAGACGACTGAATCAGAGCAAACTGACAAAAACATGAAATAATCTGTAATGTTTTGGTACTAATTGTGTTGTTTTACTATGATAAATGTTATGTACCTCAACCGCTACTGCTACTACTACAATAAATAACAAAGAATCTTTAAAAGTTCACATCATAAAATAGCATGATGAAAGATTCTCACAAAAATGAGTAATTTACAAGAGCACATAGATAAAGTTATTTTCTGGGCCGGGATGTTCCAAAGGTGTCATGACAAATCTCAAATAATAATATCTAAGAGAGACGTAAATCGGAGTAACATGCATGAGATTTGTGCAGAGGCCTCATATCTGCAGTTTGCACTACCTGCAGACAATAGAATGATTTCTGATTAACAATAATAATGACAACACGAGGTACTGAGAATTGTACCTAGGCTTACAAAAAATACAACATTTAATTATTTTGTATACCCTCAACAGAAGCTGCATTGGAATATTATATAATTGAGTTTGCCAGATTCATCATTACGACACATCATTTAGATTATTTATTATACTGTCAGTAAAATCCAAAGTCAAAAATGAAATCAAAGATCATTGGTGTCATTAATGGAAATAATGTTCAGGGACAAGGTTCAGGTCAGGTTAAACTGTTAGAATGATTTTATTAACACAGCAGGTTCATCTGCATTGATGTGGCATCTTCCTTTACGAAGATGAAACACTACACACACACGTATGACTCTTCCTAACCAAAGATTTGAACTAAAGTTAAGGTCAGCAGAAAGCCAAAGATACAAAATTTGTAAACTGTGCAGTAAAAATAAATTGACAGACTTGATTACGAGTAAAATTGCCCAGCAGCATGACCTGATATTGACGTTTCACAGGCTATTGCTTCCAGGCCCTAGGCACTAGGCCCTTGTGTAAGAAACAGCTTCACTGTAAGCACTAGTGGCAGAGAGTGTGATGCCGGCTGTGATGTTCTCCAGTGGAGCTGTGGGAGAGCCAGAGACACCCAGGAGATTTTCCCACACAGACTCCGAGAGCAAACAAACGTCCCATGCTTTAGTGGCTGTGTAATGTAACCATATGTTTCCAGTTGGGATTCTTTTATGCCAATATTATGATACAGAACTGCCTTTTAGCTGTGGGACATATTAGAATACTGCAGGTTAGTAGAAGATGTTAGCGGGGGGGGGGGGGGGGGCGAGTCAATGCCACAGCAGGGGTTTGGTCACTTCCTTTATATTGTTCTACGAAGTGTTCAGTGCCCCATTAGGTCCGTTATACAGGAGTGTGTACTGCTCTCCAATATCCCTCCTTCACACCCAGTGAGTCCAGTAGCTGAGAGGAAAACTGGGTTTTGCTGATGTAGATCCCAGGGTGCCTTGATGAAATACCATTTAACCTGCATGCTTCAGTAAATAGCTACTCAGTAAAAAAAAACAAAAAACAAGAACGCAAGAGTAGCAGGATTGAAAGTGATGCAGGGAGAGGTCATTTTTTTCTTATATATTCTTTATTATCCCCATTTTCTGAGTTTCTTTTTCTTGAGGAGGCACATTTGCTTCTCTGGAAATGTACAGCGTTTGTAGGCAATGTAAATATTTCTGACTTAACTCATCCACAGTTTGTGTAATGATCCAAAAAAAACACAAAATGCTGTAGGAACAAAATCCCTCTGACTATGTTTGGTGTATTTTTGTTAATAGATTTGATGTTTAATTGGTTGTTTATGTGTTTAAATGAAATGAATGAGGCTGTGATGAAGTGCGGTGGTGGAATCAATGTGCCCTAATTTGCCTTGTAGTGTTTGAAGATTTTTCAGCGGTGATAAGGGGAAAAAAAACAAGGAGTCATCTGGCAGCTTAAGAATCACTATTCTTCTCGGCTCATGGACCCTGTAACAAACCCACCCCTCTCTATCCTCTCTCCTTCTCCGCCTTTTCTTCCTTTTCCCTCATTCAGCCTGCTCACACCACTGAAGTAAATCCTTCTCTTTCCCCGCTGTTGTTGGGAGCCAGTGGGGATGTAATAGTAGACAGCCCAGAGACTCGGCCACACACAGACACATGCACACACACAAAGACACAAACAAACACACTCCCTCTCTCCTCCTTCCATTCTCCTCCTCCTCTCTCTTTCTCTCTGTTTGGTGGCGAGTCTGAGCTCAGTGCCGCAGCTCTCGGTGACAAATTGATGTTGCGGCACTTTCCCTTTCTGCAGCCTTAGCATAAAACTGGCCGAACGATGTTCCACCGCGGAATTCAATTTCACAGTTGAGTTAGGTTGTTGATTACCCTGCCAAACTCAGATTAATGCACGTTTAACCAACATGGATCAGGAGACCCCTGGCTGACAGCCAGCCAGTGGTACCGGCCAATGATAGTGGGGCGCTAGGCTAGGCCGGCCCAGTGGCAGCCCGCCTCTCCCACACACACACACACACACACACACACACCTGCCTTGAGTGATTGATTAAAAGAGTTCATACCATGTAATTATACACCATTCTAACATATCAGTGCTCCTCCTCCTCCTCCTGCCCTGTGTGCGTGCGTGATCGTGTCTTTTTGTGTGTGTGTGTCTTTGTGTAAGTGTAAAAGAAGGCACACAGAGAGAGAAACAAATAGGAATGAGAAAGAGATGGATTTTTCTCTTATTCTGAGAATGTATGACTTAAAAAACCTGTTGGTTGAAGAGCATATTGTGGAGCTGTTGCAAACATAATTTACTTTAATCTCTGCATGGTGGAGTTAGCGTGATCCACTGCTATCGACTATCTTTGTCTATTGATATTTTGTTATTGCACTGTACCTTTTTCTTTTTTTCCTTTGGTCTCTTTATATGCAGGCTGTAGCTTAATTCATGAAAATTACTGTGGCTGTTTGTATATGATGCTGCTGGACATGCTAAATGTATTTCACTCTTTTAGCCAAGTTAGGCACATTTCTATGTTTGCATCACTATTCCATCCATTATACTGTGGTTTAGACAAGTCAATCTATCCTTTTCCTGTTTTCTATTAGCTATGGCCACAGAAGAACAGGTTCCACCTTTATACACTGACATTGTGTGATGCTGACTATAAAGTCACTGAATGATGAAATCAGTACTGGTGTTGTCATTTGTGTCGTTTGAGAGAGAGAGAGAGAGAGAGAGAGAGAGAGAGAGTGTGTGCCAAGTGTGTACACCAGGCGTTTTATGAGTCAGATCATTTAAGTTGAGTCATACAACTGAGCTTTTAATAGGTCTTTCTAAGTTAGACTCAACATTCTTGCTCTGTGTGTGTGTGTGTGTGTGTGTGTGTGTGTGTGTGTGTGTGTGTGTGAGAGTGTGTGCGTACGCTCTTGTGTTTCTGGGATCTTAAGGAAGAGGTGTGTCCCAGATCTGGGTTCTCTCTTGGCTCCTAGTTGATGAATGGAGCAGCTGAGGAGCATTGTGGGATACTAATGATAAAGTATGGCCCCTGTCCTCTCGACTAAATGATACCCATTAAGTTTGTCGAGGGCCAATGTACCTGCTGACTTACCTAGAAGTAGAGCCGACATTTTACTGTGTGTGCTCATGCATGTATTATTCAGCGCTCAGGAACGCCATAACTCGGGAATAGTACAGGAGATTTTCACCATATTTGCTGAAAGTTAGTAATATTTCTAGTTATTTTTAAATTTTGAGCTCAATCAATGAAATAACCTTGTCATTTCTGTCTCCTCCAGGGTGACTACGAGCGTCCATCACGTGACGGCAGTCCCCAGGTTATGGGCGGTGACACCTACCCCCGAGGGCCTCTTAAGCTACCTCAGAGCCACTCCAAGCCACCAGGCTACCCCCCAGCCCACTTACCCTACCCCCCTGTCTTTCACCATTACAAACCCTCACCCTACCATCACCCTCCCTCCCAGCCGAGCCCACCGTACACCCCTCAGGTACAGTATGTTCACAGTCAGAATATTGAGAGCTGGTACAGTTTCCAAAATTCAATAACTGCAGGAAAACATTAATAACATTTAATTTTTGCTATGCCTGTGTTTCCATCCAGGGGGCGTACTCACAGCCTTCATCACCTTACATCCCCCCGGGGGCCTATCCCCCTCCCTCCTGGGGGTCTAGCTCGGACACCCAACCCTCTAGAGTCTCCCACGAGCAGTTCAGAGCTGCACTTCAGCTGGTGGTCAACCCAGGTCAGAAATGGAAAATGAAATCAGAGTGATACTGAAATGCTTCACGTGCCTTGTGCTCCATTAAAACTGAGCTGTGTTTGTTCTTTTGCTACAGGCGACCCTCGGGAATACCTGGACAGCTTCATCAAGATCGGCGAGGGCTCCACGGGTATCGTGTGCATCGCCAGCGAGAAACACAGCGGCAAGCAGGTGGCTGTGAAGAAGATGGACCTCAGGAAACAGCAGAGGAGAGAGCTTCTCTTCAATGAGGTGAGAGAGACTGATGGATTAACTGTTGCTGGATCCAGTGAATGAATCAAAACTACTCACCTGTGAGATCAGAGCTCTGACTGGCTCAAACAAGCAGCAGCAGCAGAGATGAAACCAGTTCAAGTCGCAGCATTAAAGAGGATTTTATGCCAAATAGATCAATATAAATCTCCCTATCCCTCAGAATTACAGGAGCCTGCTTATTAATGAATAATACAAGTTTAAATTTCTTCTATTTCCCTGTTCATGGCCATCCAAACATACATTTTACATCCATAATAAAATGTATTTACTGAAAACCTTAGGCAACAAATTAATTCATGGCTAATTCTATTTATGGTTCAGCAACTATTGAAAATGAGCTCTGTGTCATTTGCACTTGCACTGAAATAAATCATATGAATATATGCTGGTATGCATGCAAACATGTGTGTACAGTGAACGCGGATCTGAAGCTGTGGGTGTTCAGCTGAGAACTAATTTGGTTTATGTAATCTCATTAATTGCTGAATGTAATCCTTTTATAGTTCTGCCTCCACTTGAGTTAAATTAATAAATTATTGAAATGACATGAATAAATTAAATAAAGTAATGAAATAGTGGATCATGTCTTTACAACATATTTAACGTCCATTCTGATACAGTAATTAAATTTATACACACACACACACTGAATACACACAGAATATATAATTTTAAGGCCATGGTTTGTAATAGCTCGACATCATGACACATTCCAATGAAAACACATAATTTAAAAGAAAATTAAATCTAAAAATATATGAAAATTAGGCAAAGTTTGGTGAAAAAGCCACAGTGCAATTATTGTGGACAATATCACGATTTGCAGTTGGGTTATAATAAAAATCAATACAATTAATAAAGTGGTATTTTGAGTGGGCTTTCTTGGTTACAAACATACAAACTTATAAACTTGTGGAGAAAAATACAAAATCCTAATAAAAAACCCTTAATCCACAGTATTTTATTTAATCAAATCGCAGTTTTTTGCAGGTTAAATATAAGAACAGGATAACATTGCGATTTTGATTATAATAATCATGTAGCACCAGTTAAAATCTGTCTCCCTGTGTTTCAGGTGGTGATTATGAGGGACTACCATCACGAGAACGTGGTGGACATGTACAACAGCTACCTGGTGGGAGACGAGCTGTGGGTCGTGATGGAGTTCCTGGAGGGTGGGGCGCTGACTGACATTGTGACTCACACCAGGTAACCTTGAATATAGAAATCCAGTATAGCATACTGAGGTGTAAAATAAGGAGAGAAAAGTCCTGAGGTGAACTCTGTAGTCCAACAGTAACAATCACAGAAGTAAACGAGGTAGATGGAGTTCTAAGCTCTAGATTGTTAGCACTAAACAGGACCGCCCCTTCTTTAGATGAATGATGAGTCCCAAGTAAAATCAATCGCCTCTAAAATGAATCACCAACTATAACAGAACAGGAGTACCAATTAAAGGAATAGTTTGACATTTTTGGAAGCACACTTCTTCGCTTACTTGCAAAGAGATTAGGCGATCTCGATGCCACTACACCCAGGGGACAGCTAGTTTAGCAGATAGGCTGCAAGCAGAGGTGACAAGCTTGTTTGTCTCTGTGCGAAGGTAATCGGCCTTCTAAACATAGACTGTACAGTTTATAAAGATGGACGACGCATCTCCATTGACTCTCATTGTGCAAAAGTGAAGCCAAATTATCCTGGATAACAGGTTTCAACATCTTGGGATTTTGATGTGGTGTGGAGCTGCGGTATCAAGATCTCGCTCTCAACCAATTGTGAGTCAGTCTCAGCTGTCAACAATGATTCACCCCATTTTTATAGCATCAAATAACTAAGTTAACATACTTAAACATATTTGAACATTTGAACATAAATCTGTGTAATAAGATCTCCCTAAAATGACAGAAACCGTCTATGGGAACATTACATTTTTTTGTTTGGTCCATGTCCCATGGACTAACATGGAGGAGGCAGGGCTAATGACCTATTCTGCAGCCACCAGGGGGCGAGCAAGATGATTTGGTTTAATTTTCGGAAGTGGTAATGTCGTCCATCTTTATATACAGTCAATGCTTCAAACATGTCTGCAGGACACTAATGGACATGTGATCTCTTTTGGTTGATTAGCTGGCAACCAGGAGTTTTTACAAACACAATACAACATGGTCAGTTTTATAGCTGTTAGTAGGCATGTTCCATTTGGACAGATCTAGGCTAGCTGTTTCCCTCTGCTTCAAGCCTTTGTGTTAAGCTAGGCTAATTAACCCCTTGCTGCTGCATGATTTTAATGGACAGACATGAGAGTGAGATCAATCTTCTTCTCTGGATCTCGGCAAGAAAGACAGTGAGCACATTTCCCAAAATGACAAACTGTCACGATAAAACCTAAACAGCTGCATTTTGGACACACTCCAATGCCGGAGGACTGAAAAGGTTGATATGTGCATAATTAAATAAAAGAGATAGAAGCCAATGTGACATCGAGTCAGACTGAGATAGCAGCCACATGGGAGAAGGTTCACATCCTCCATTTTTACTTGTTATGTCTGAATGATAAGTAAGTAAGTGAGCATGGGTTGTTAACAAAATCATGTGGACATTTGATTTGCACTACACTTTCGAAAATTCACAAAGCTACGTGATTTCACAAGACGAGCAGGGAAATCAAGCAGGCGGGTTGTTATCCAGTCCTGGTGTTGGTAGTTTTTCAAGATAATTGTTCTCCAACTTTCCTTAATTGCTTCTCTGTTGTTGAGTCGTGCGTCGAAGCTGCCACCTCATTGTTTTAAGTTTACTTTGTGTCTGGTGTTTAATTACAGTCATTTGTGTGGAGTGTCAGAATTAGCACTGTGCGGTGTCGGATGCTAATAACACGCTCTGCTGAGGCTTTGAGTGGTCGGTGTGTGTGTGTGTGTGTGTGTGTGTGTGTGTGTGTGTGTGTGTGTGTGTGTGTGTGTGTGTGTGTGTGTGTGCGTGTGTGTGCGTGCGTGTGTGCGATAGAGAGTTTCAGTACATATGTGCATGTACTAATAGATATCTCAGTGAACAGGATATTATTGGGCAGACGTTTGTCTTTGACTCGCTCTCTTTGTCTCTCACTCACAGCCACTCCATGTGTTTGATGTATATTGAAATAAATGTGTGTTTAGAAGTTTGTATTCTAAATATTCAAAGTCGGAATAATGAGACAAAGAAAGACATTATAATACACATTCGTCATTTAAATCACTGTATTACATATTGTTTGGTTAGTAGACACACAGATTAACCACTTGATGTAATTATTGTGCATCATACTATATATATTTATGATGTAAGGAATACAGCGCCGTGTTGTTCCTCTGTAATTTCCGCCATATTTGTCCAGGTGAAAGCTTTGTGCTATTTCTGTTAAGCCTTTTGTTGTGGGAATAACTGCTGCCTGCCTCACGTTGCGCAAGCCTCACCAGCTCGCTGGGTCATTGGCAACGAGTGCACACACAACGAGATTTGTGAACACACACACAGGCAAGTCAGCAGTGGCAGAACAGCCGTCCCTGCTCCTGAACTATTTCAATCACGTTCAAATTTCAATTATGCTATGAGAGTTGGTTAATGAGCTGCACTTCACAGGGATTTTATCCAGTGTAAGTGCAAAAGCATATGTATTTGTGTTTACTGGTATGTGTGTGTGTGTGCATAGGTGTGTGTGTAATTCTCCCCCTGACAACCTTTACAGGCTCATTAAAATAGTGTTTTACTTTCTGTTTGAAACAATTTTCTATTTCAGCGAGCAGGCCTCGCTTTTGATTGTCTGCGTTAATTTCTGTGTGTGTGTGTGTGTGTGTCTGTGTGTGTGTGAGAGCGGGGGATTGGCAGCATAGGATGGGGTGGTGGGGGCGGGGAGGTTGGTTATCGGTAAGAGGTGAATTGTCTTTGCGTACACGTCTCCATCCCATTCACTCTGGGTTAGCCAGTTGTTTCTCCATTAGCAGAAGGCTCATTTATTTCTCGTGATTGTAAATGCATACATGTGTGACAATAAAAGCTGCTGCAGTGTGGAGTGGGTGTGTTTGTGTGTGTGTGTGTGAGTGGGTGTGTTTGTGGGGTGTGTGTGTGGCCTGGGGGTTGTTTCACATAACGTATCTAAGTGACAACTCCTACAGTGGGATCTTTTAGAGAGAGGTGAGTGTGAGTGTTAATATGAGCAATCATGACCATGGATGTCTTTACTGTACGTACACGTATGACATGTATGTTTATTTCCTTAGTTTATGCCTGCAAATTAGTGTCTCTGCTTCTCCACATGTCCTGTATGTGATGGCACACGCACACACGCACAGCATGGTCGGGCCAGCTGGGTCTAGATGTTAATGTTCAGTGGAGCTGGGGGTTTGTGTCAGACACACTGCATCGCCCTGTCTCTCCATATGGGACCCTCCTGCCTGCTGCGCACATCACAGCTACAGCCGCTGCAGGCTACAGGGGGATATTTTCAAACCGGATTTCTGCTCCATATCAGCTGTGTTGGACTGTAATCTCATTATGAAGCCAAAATCTGCAATCAGACTTGAGTGTATTGTAGCCTAACAGTTGTAATTTCTACATCTAAAAAAGTGTTATCATTTAAAATATGGACATTTGGTGGTTATAATATCATCTTAATATACTTTATTTGAATATAAAATAAGACAGGCACATTTTTTCACATTAGTTTTTCACCGCCCTCTATACTATACCATTTCCCACAATACAAAAAAATACAAAAAACACATGGACTAAATAAATAAAAATAATGATATTAATAATAAATAAATTACTTACTACTGTAATGTAAGTGTCCAATAGTGTCCCCCTGATCCCGATTCAAACCAAAATTGATTTGGTTCTTCCCTGACAAGTACAGTGGAATGAGTAATATTAACACAAGAGAGTTTGACATTAAGGGCAAAAAACAAATGTTGATAAATGAGTCAAAGACATTCTACAGCTTTTTTATGATTCTGAGCTTTTAGGACGCATGGAAAACATTGAAAGTTAAAAGTATCTGGTCTGACTTTTTTAATGTCATATCATCTATATCATCTCCCAGTTATATTTCTGTTATATTTATATGTCTGTACAGATTCAATGTTGCAAGACAATCAACCTGATGTTCTGCTTGTATCATGTACTGTTAATCAAATGACCAGACAGATATTAACATGTTACATATTTTCTTATAGTACCGTCGCCTCTATTTTTTATAGTTATCGCTGACACATGTTTATGTGTGTGTGTGTGTGTGTGTGTGTGTGTGTGTGTGTCCTCACAGGATGAACGAGGAGCAGATTGCTACAGTGTGTCTGTCGGTGCTGAGGGCTCTGTCCTACCTGCACACACAGGGCGTCATCCACCGCGACATCAAGAGCGACTCCATTCTCCTGACCAGCGACGGCAGGGTAAGTGCATATGATGATTGTGTGTCATGCCTTCCTTTGTGTGTTTAGATGATGTATTTTGGTTTGTTAATAAACCTGAAGATGCTCATTTAAACTAATACCTTAGGTTTTAGTAACCATCACCATTGTTCCTGTCAGTGGCGATGTCGACACACTCTCTCACACACTCACTGACCTTCTCATGGGTGTCACTCCCGCTACTTGTCAACAGCCAGCGCCAGAAACTCATCATCATCAATTACCACTCATGCCCTAGTAATTAAATCCTGCCTAATGCCTTGAACGAGCTGATAAGACATGATTAATTGAAGGATAATTAACCACTAATACAGGGATTAGTGTCTTCTATGAGAGCTCTTCATCACAATGGGTCAGTGCACTTCTTGACTTCAGACACTGAGGTTCTGAACTAATACAGTCTCTGCTGCGTGTGTGCGTGTGTGTGTGTGTGTCTGTGCGTGTGTGTGTGTGTGTGTGTGTGTGTGTGTGTGTGTGTGTGTGTTTGCAGATCAAGCTGTCAGACTTCGGCTTTTGTGCCCAAGTTTCCAAAGAGGTGCCCAAGAGGAAGTCCCTTGTGGGCACACCGTACTGGATGGCACCAGAGGTCATCTCTAGACTACCTTATGGGACGGAGGTGAGGACTTTACACACACACCCAGACACAAACAAACACACACTGACTAACATTGCTCTGTGTTGAACGCATAAAATGTATATAAAGATGGACGACACAACAGCAGTACAAAAGTGAAGCCAAAGCATCTCGATTGTCCCCTGGTGGCCGTCTGTATTATATGTCAAAAATCTTGCCTCGTCCATGTTAGTGGATAGTACATGGACATAATTAAAGTTAACAAAACTTAAAAAGATGGTTTCTGTCACTTTTAGTGGTTCTCATCATACTGATGTTTGTTCAATTGCTCTCTTTTTCCATTGGATGCTATAAAAACGCGGTGAAATGTCATGAGACTCACTCACTCATGATTGGTCGAGAGCATGAATCAGTGGGACCTTGCAACCAGGGCTCCATACCACGATGGCCACTGTGCAAGATGGCAGCGTTTGTAACCGGGATATTTTGGCATCATTTCTCACTCATTGTGGGAACTGTTGGTTTTGTTCTATAATATTGTCTTGACCTTACTTAGTAAACTATCTTGTAATAATGTATCAAACTGATGAGGTCTGGTGTGTGTCCAGGTTGATATTTGGTCTTTAGGCATCATGGTGATTGAGATGGTGGATGGAGAGCCCCCTTACTTCAATGAGCCCCCTCTGCAGGCCATGAGGAGGATACGAGACAACCTGCCCCCTCGGCTAAAAGAATCACACAAGGTAGATCTGTCGATACATAAAAAATGATAAATAACTGTAAGTTCCTCTATCTTTCAAGAGATAAAGGACCAGAGTTGAAGTATTTCTTTCCATCCTCCAGGTGTCCTCGGTGCTGCGATCCTTCCTGGACCTGATGCTGGTGAGGGAGCCGTCTCAGAGAGCCACAGCCCAGGAGCTCCTCCAGCACCCCTTCCTCAAGCTGTCGGGTCCACCTTCCTGCATCGTCCCCCTCATGAGACACTACCGCCACCGCTGACCTGCCGGACCACCCCTGCCCTTTTCTACACTGAAAACACACACATAGCCTACTGTCCACACACACACTACCAGGGTGGCACTGCCCTCACCCAGCCAAAACACTCCACCGCTCGGTGGCGAGCCACTAACACTCACAACTGTAACCGTGACGTAGATTAGCTTGAGGAATATCTAAGAAATCTGTTTTAAAAAAAAACAACACGACACAGAAAAGAAGAAAAAAAAAGTCTACTATTTTTTTTAAATATGAACTGGAGTAGAAGACTTTGCTGTGCCAGAGGAACTCAGTAGACATCCAGTAGACACGTGTGAGCTGGCTCGCCCTGCTGCCGTCTTCTCTCCTCACAGACTGTGAGAGTCTAGCTCCGTGTAGAGTCGTAGTAGCCATCAGGAAGAGCTACAGAGGGCCGCGGCGAGGTGGAGGAATCCTGGGAACTTGGCACTCCAGACCAGAGCAGCAATCGGCTGCCTGCGGAGAGAGGTTTTTGACGTGAAGTGACTGTCAGGCGGCGGCTGCATCATCAGTCCATCTGAAGCATGGGCCGCGGCTCTGCAGGTCGAACGGAGACGGGGCTCTCTCTTTCTCTCCCGTCTCCCTCTTCTCACACACTAACAGTGAAAATGTATTTTAGAGAAACTTGTAAGTTTTTCTGTACAGTTTTGATAATTTGCAGTATTTTATCGTGTCGTAACCATTGTGATATGAGCAGTATTAAACAGAGTTTCTGCAGAGATCTTTCCTACTGTTTATAATCCAGTTTTTGCTTAAAGATATGAGATATCCCAAATAAACCCACCTAAACCTAACTGTTACTAAAAATACTAAATATATTTATTATCTTACATTTGTAGACAGAACTTCCATTAAATGTTGGGAAAAAAGGGTAATGTCAGAATTTTGTATGATGTTTTAAAGTATTTATTTATTTATTGGAATTGAAGTTTTATTTTTTGGTAGTGTGGCCTTTTTTTGTTTATTTTTGTTTTGTTTGTTTGTTGGGTTTTGATTTACATTTCTAAAAGCGCGTCGGCGAACAGTGATATCAGTTGTTATATCATACGAGCAATACCCCAAACCTATTTATGAAACCATGAAGCCCTGTATTTATGATACTGTAACTACACCATGCATTTAAATGTAGCACAGACTGAAAAAAAAAATGATTTACTCTACGCAGACGTGTTTTCTTTAATATTAGGAGGCTCATCCTGTTTCTATGAACGCTAAGAGGCGCCCATCCAAGACGCCTGCGTACCGCACAGATTTTAGGACACTGATAAAAGGTCTCGTTTTCTACTCACATCGTCACTGTCATCATCTCACTCCTTATCCCAACTCCGTCAGAGACACACTCGCTATCACTGGAACTGTGCTGCCATTCTCATCTCTGGTTGGACCGGGAGAACAGTGTAATCCTCCTCCCTGCGTCGTTTTTTTACCCATCATTCACTGTGATATGTAAATATGACTGTGTGTGTGTGAGTGTGTGTCAGTGTATGTCAAACAGCAAAAGAGGTAGAGCGTGTTTATCTCTGTACAACATCTGAAAGTGTGTGTGTGTGTGTGTGTGTGTGTGTGTGTGTGTGTGTGTGTGTGTGTGCCTCTGGCTAATCCTTGACAATGTGTCAGGACTTGAATGAGTAACACTTATCTGTGGTGTTGGCTTGTACAGTGATACTGCATGTTTGTTATCAGTGAAGCTGGTTTCAATTAAAAAACGCCCATAAAAACATTGAGATTTGTTGCATGGATTTTTCCTTCATTACCCTCGACAGCCTCCTCTTCTCTCTCAGTGTCTCATATCAAACAGCACACTGTCCGATCGTCTGAGGGACTTCCTTTCAGCCATCAACAGTCCATCTTCTCTTTGTTTTTTTGGTCCTCCCACATTCTCTGAATTTGACAGCTCTCATTTCCAACTAATTCACCCTAACTTCACCTCTGACCAGAGAAGCAGAGAGACACGTTCGTGGATCAGTGTTGCCATAATATACAAGGTTATTTCTCTTTCTTTCCTTTAAGCCATTTCCCTCTGAAACACTATAATGGGATATTGATCTGGCTCGAACAGAGAATGGAGCTTCTTTTTCAGAGAGAGATACCTCTGCCAACCGCTCCAATAAATAAAAGTACTAGGGCAACTCACAGACTGCAGGGCATCAGTGAGGATCAGACTGAAGAGTGTAGAGTCACTCAGTTAATGTTAAGGTCAATGATATAATCATTCCTACATACTAAACAGCTCACTATATTTGACGGCTCCACTCGTAGGAGGTCAGCATCATGTTAATTCTGTTGTAAAATCAATACTCTGACAGTAAGAGGGTTGGTGGTCAATGTATTTTTTACTTTATCTGAGATTTTCAGCAAGAAAAGTACACAATTAATACCGTTAATTGATAGCACATTGTTATATTCCACAGTGATAGACAAATTACACATGACCGGCTTTTTCAGGCTGATTGTGGTAATATTACCTCCGCCAGGGAGTTCACGCTTTCACACCTGTCCACTTGTTATTTTTTTTTTTTTGTTGTTTGCAACATTACGCAAAAACTATTGACTCGTGGAAGGGTGTGATATATGCCAGGGAAGAAACCATGTAATTTTGGTGCAAATCTGGATCAGGGGCTGGATCTAGGAATTTGTCTTCAACATTTTTGTTGATTTCTCAGATAATAATTCATCTTATGAATAAAAATTGAATTCATAAGAGGACTGCTGGGCCTTTGCAGAGGTTTGAACTCTGTGCAATTAGTTTTATTATAACAAGTTAAATAAGTGAGTTAAGTGAATAAGTTGGTTACATGAGTGTCTTTAAATATTACTGCTTATGGGAAAAACTATTTAGTTATGTAAGGAAGGCAATGAATGAATTTAGTATTTCTATGCTTATATTGTATTCCAGGCAGTGTGGACAATTATTTGAAGCAGCATTTAGCTCCTTTAGCATTAAAACATAGTAAGATAAATGGAAACACGTTATGTAAAATACAGTAATACTTCAACAGGTGCTGGAGGATGTGTTCAGACGTGACGTGTAGATCTAAACCTCTTTATATACAGTCTATGGTCTAAACTCCCGTGTGAAGTCTGTCTCTGCGCTCATGTCGGCGCTCTGCCGTAAAGCGTGCGGCTCCTCTGCCGCTGGCGTCGATCCGCGACGGTGACGCAAAGGCAGAGCCAATCAGCAGCATGAGCTCCACCTGTGAGCTCACCCCGAGTGTGTACTGTGTGGAAACTGACATTTAAACCTTTATTTACAACGACGAGCTTCATGGCAAACAAAAACAACATCACGTGGACTTTTTAAAAACACTTGCGAGTTGTCGGTAAGGGGAGGAAATGGAGACTTGTGTTGAACTATCTGTGGCTGAGGAAACGTTTCCCCTGAGGCAGGATGTTCTTCACGGGAATGAAGACGCAGACGATTCAACAGGAAGCTAAACAGACTGAACCTGTGAAGCTCAGCCACCGGTGAGTCAGTTTCCATTGAATGTGTTTGTGTGTGGACGTGTCACCTGCTGCAAACACACACTGGTACCCTGTGTAGTGTTAGCAGCATAAACTGTGTAACCTGTATATGCAGTCTATGATCTGGAGTGTGTTAGTAGGAGTTGTGTCATTTCTCAGGTCATTGAGAAGCTGTTGAAGTTGTTAGTTTTTTTTGTGGCTGAAGCTGAGGCACAGCTTCTGGTTGTGAGTTTGTTGTTGCTCTGATTTATTGTCATTCCAAATAGGGTTAGATACACGAGGTACATGAGAGGGACCAACACTAAGTTACACTAAGTACTGAGGTCCTGGTAAGCAGCATTTTAAGTTTGTCTGTGTAGGTCTGAGGTCAACTGTGTTATTGTGTGGGTTTTTTTAAAACTTGAATTAAGCAGAAACTGAGAGTAACAGTTGATTTTTGTGGTTTTTCTGTAGATGTGTACACTTTGCCATCTAACTAGTAAGTTCGCTCTACAGGGCCTGATCATGTGGTACATTGTGTGTTATTCCACTCATTTTCTGGCTGAGAGGAGATAGGACATGTTTATGGACAAATGTAGAGGACAGTCAGTTGGCTGATGTTTGCTCAAATCATTTATTTCAGTTAGGTGAGACTTGAATATACCACTATCACTCAAACAACATACTAGCAATCACTGTTAGAGTTGTAAGACTAGAATATGTATTCCAGACTTTGATGACAAACTAAATAAAAGACAAATATAAATTTGAAGACATTTATAAAAGTGTATGCCTGTAAAATAATAATAACAATAATAATAATGTTTTTTTTTTAAGTTGAATGCTTGAAATACACTTTTTATATTACTTGGCTTAATGTTACATTCAGTTTAAGCAGATGAGATATGTGACTGAGTCTACAGAACAATTTACAGTTCAGCCCTAAATATCGTGAGCTCACAAACATGATGATAGGGCGGCTTCTTTGTGGCTGAATCATTCAATCTGATTCATCTCAATTATTGTTTGGATCTTTAATATCTCAAACATGACGTCCTCTGGTGCCTTGATTTGTCCAAACAGCATAAAAACGCAACCAAATTGTCGTATAAGAAAGAGAAGCAGAAAGTCCTACAGCTGGAGAAACATGAACCAGAGATAAAATCTGTTGGTGATTGATTTTCTATTGCCTAATTAATTAATGGACGGATTGTCTATTCTAGAGAATGCAGTGTTAAAGACACTTGTCTCTCGCCTCCCATTTGGTTGGTGTTGTTACCAGATTTATCTGAGCTCAGTTGGATTTACAACGCTCAGAGAGGATACAAGGAAAAGTTTGAATGAGCTTCTCAGGTCTTGAGTTGACCTTTCATCAAAAGATCACTTCCAGCAGTGAAGTGGTCTGACAGAGGGAAAAACTGGATCGAGGGGCTCTGACTCCGTTATCCGAGGATGATGTACGATGTCCACACTGCTGAAACAAATGGGTGTCACTGACACAAATGCTCTGTTTCTTTTCAATTAGATTTGTTCATATTGTGTTTCCTTCGAATGGCTCAGATTCAGACAAGAAAATCAATACTTCATCCCTGCAGCGTCTTTACTCATATCAGGTATATTAGTCACCTACAGGCCCTCTATTCCACTGTCGTCTTGTTTAATGTGTTTTAATCCAATACAACAAAGAAGCTGTGACATTCAGTTTGAAATATTGAAGACTCTGTACTGTTGTGATGGAAAATAGAAATAACTTGACTGAGGTGTGGAGATGATTCCAGTAATTTATTTAATGAACAGAAGAATACTGCACAAGATTGCATCAGCAGAGGTTAATGCATAGACTTTGTTTCTGAAAATATTTTACACATTATTACTTTTTTATTTTCATAACCTCTGCATTTAATAAACACCTACATGGCATTCTGATAAATTCTTCAGTATTAGTACAGACGTTTTTTAGTCAGACTTTCTTTTTTTTTTTTTGATATGTTCAATACTTAAGTGTGGAGAAAAGATATTTTTTAAGTCAAAGCAAAAACATTGCAACTCTTAATGCCACAGCACTGTACACACTACAAGACTTGTCCACTGTCAACACTATGGCTGCATTCAAAACTGAAATAAAAAGGGATTCTTGAACAAAAGTGTGTTGAGGTTAGCAAATACAGAACCAACAGTAGGTAATGAATTGTGTAGCAGCAGTTTCGGAGAGAAGGAGAGGATGACAAACAGCAGACGTTCAGGCAAATATCAGAAATGTCTTCTGAAGACAATTAGATAAAAATGTCCGAAGTGATGAAGTAGGCCTCAGTGATGTCAGGAAAGAAACAGGTGATTTTTAAATGTCAGACAAACGCCAATCTGAACATAAATCAATTTTAGTTTCATAAGGCGTAAATTAGTATTGTTTTTATTTTTTAAAATTCTAATCACTGTGATACAGACTATGAATTTATGGCACACAGATTCACTTCAGCAGCCCGGTGTGTTTGATTTTTGTGGGTTGACCCTCCAACTACATCCATGCTAAGCCCCAAGCTGTCCCATTCACCTGTGTTTTAGCTGCTGGAAAGTTCCAGTGGGCCTGCAGTGCAGGCTACACACATTTCTTCTTATCAGGGGATCAGTCCATGGCCAACCACTTTCCTCTGGTGATAGGCCTGGGACATGGAGGATACAAGTCTTTTATCAGGGTAGCTTTGGAGAGAGCCGAGGGAGCCGCTGCTGCTGTCTACATGTTCTTGTACATGGAGCGATCTCTGGGCAGTTGAGGCTGGGGTGCTGTCAGCTTTAGGTGGAAGTGGTAGACGGTGAGCGTGATGACAATGATGAGAGCCAAAATGAAACCCAGGACGATGGGGAGGGTCTCCTCCAGGCGCTCCCGCTGGTCGGTGATACACTTGAAGGCTGCATAGAGTGGAAGACACAGTCAGGATGGTTAAGAGACTGAATGTGAGCGACAAGGATTCTAAAGGCCTGAGGTCATGTTCTTTGTACTGCATGACTTTAGGGAAGATTGGTGTTTTCTGAGTTTTCTACTACACTACAATTTAAAACAATGATAAATGGTCATATACAATCTTATCCATTTCATCATTGTACTAAATTCTGTTAAATTCTGGCTGCAAATAACATACATTTTCATTATTGATTAAACTGACAATAATTGATTTTCTTTATTATTTTTAGGCTATTAAATGTTATCAAGATTATTTGTCACATTTTTTTTTATTGATCTAAACTTCACATATAACATCATTTCTATAATCTATAAATTCACTAAACTAGTTACCGTTTAATCATGACAAGGATTTATTTAATGTTATGATATTTATCATGCTTATCATTACCTCTGCCAAGGAGGCTATGGTTTCACCCCTGTCTGTTTATTTGTTGGTTTGTATGTTCGCTCATAAGTGATATTACACAGAAACTTCTCAACCTATCAGGGGGTGGATTTAACATTGGAAGATGGGGCGTTTTTCAATATTTTCACTGATTTCCCAGGGAATGATTCATAGATCCTAATGAAAAAAAACTGACATATTTAGGGGAGTGATTCCTCTGAGTGTGCAATTTGGTGCAGATTGATTGAATTTGTGGGCCTTTGTTGGGCCTTTGTTGCTATTGTTGTATTAGAAATATCACTCCGCTCTACTGATTTATTATCTTCGGTAATGAACCACATGTTCATCATGTGGCCTCTTATAGACGCTTAGTTGGGCAACAGCTGTTAGAGGTATGCATACTGTACATGCCAGCATGCAAAGCTTGTGTGTGTGAGTGTGTTGCATGGCTGTGTGTAATATGTGAGTGGATAATGGAGGTAGCGTCAATGTGTGTCTGCTCCCGAGGGTTTCATTTGCCAAACGACACAAGTTTCAAACAGATGCTTCCTTTCTCTCTCTAACCCTAACCCTCTCTCATTCACTTATACTACTGGACGCCTTTTTAGCTCAGCTAAATTCATGTTAGCTTGCACATATCTTCTGTGTGTTTGTAAGGAGGAAGGATGTCAAGACATCTGGCTGCAGAAGAAAGTTGAAGGTGCTTCTCCCTGTGGACAAGCAGTATATGCCCACTATAGGAGAACAGCATTGCAGCACAGCCTAGTTTACAGCAGCTCACAGCAAATAATACTTCCAAGGTGATTGGCTTCAGAGGACGGCCAGGTTCACTGAGTATGTCTATAAAAGCTGCATTGAGGGCAAGGATATGACTGTACTCATAAAGTCCTAATGACTCTCTCTCTCTCTCTCTCTCTCTCTTTTCGTCTCTTTTGTCTCTCTTGCATCCCCACCCCCTCTTTTTTTCTCTTTTTACCCCGTCTCCCTCTCTGCAGCCCAAAGTACTACTCGCACTGCAGCAATAACCCCCCAGAGAGCTGTGAGTGTGTGTGTGTGTCTCAGTGCAGAGATGTAAGGCCACAGCACAGCAACCTCTGTGTTTCATTATCGTCATCATCTGTTTTTTTTTTTTGTGACTAGAAAACAGTATCAGTGTGTGGTGAAGGTTGACTTGTTCCTTGTGGCTGTGTTTCTCAAAGAAGGAATCAAACGTAGGTTGTTCTTACGTTCACCGAACATGAAGTCAGAGGCGATGTCAAAGGGCTGGATCTGGATGTCGTACATGGAGACTGTGACACCCTTCTGGTGGTCACTGGAGATTAGGGTGAGGGTCTGCTGTGCCGCGCACACAAAGGAGTGCTCAGCGGGGGTCACCAGGGCCGACAGGCGGTGGGTGCTTGCTGTGTGCTTCCCAGCTGGAGAAAAGAGTCATTAAAGAATATGAAGGAAGCAGGAAGTTGTTAGCTTGTAGTGTGTAAGGGTTGTTGTTAGCCCCCCATTCATTTAGCATGAAAACAATATTCAACGAAATAATTTGTCATGATTTTTAGTGTATGTTGGATGGATCATTGCATCTAAAAGCAAAAAGACTGGGAAAAGAACATATTATTTTTAATTTATGAAAGATGTGTTTGTTGTAATGTCTGACAGGAGGCAGATTTATGCATCAGATTTAATTTGTTAATATAAAATGTATATATAGATCACTACCTCAATACTAGTAAAAATATATATATTTTTTTATAATTCTTGTTAGTTATAATAAAAATGGGCGGGTTAAAAATTTGAATTCAATAATAATTTGGCTTAAAAAAAAAATCACAACTGGTTTGTGTACGTGGGCGAAAATCTAAAATCCCTGCATGAATCAGCCTGTAATTCCATCTGAATGCTAATGTGAGGTGAATGAGAGCTGTAGTTGCGATCGAAGCAGGCAGGATGGAAATGTGCTGAGTTGCTACTGTACTCTGCGGGAGACTCACGGTTGTATGCGTTGTTGAAATGCGATGTCTCCGAGGTGTCGTAGACGAACTGGACCTTGCTAACCTTCCACACCTCAGCCTCCTTGTCACGGAACTCCTGCAACACACACACACACACACACACACACACACACACACACACACACACACACACACACACACACATGCACACACACACACACACGCGTCAAACCGCGGGCTTTTCCACCGCATGGAGCGAGCAGGTGGCCACACTCAGCAAAAAGCCAATAGACTTCCATTTATTGAAACTTATATTTCTTCAAAACATTTTCCTGACAAAAAAATGATAACAAATTTAAATATCTACACAGAAATATCACTGTAAAGAACATCATTCCGCTTGAAAAACAAGATTCAAAGTGACATTGCTAAAACCTACATATTTTAGATGAATTGTAATATGTTGGTGTCTTAATCTTTCCATTAGATGATTCCGACTTTTTTATTGCATATGCCTTAAAAGCATCGTGTAGGTTTCCTCGCCCACCTTAGAGAAGTAGATGCGGAGAGTGTAGGCGTCGTTCTTCCAGGTTATGTGGATCTCTGACTCGGTGATCCCGCATTTCCCCTCGATTTCTGCACCACGGGGCAGAGTGAACGACGCCTGCTCGGTGATCAGCTGCAGAGAGACACAACAAACATGTGGAAAACATTGAGAGACAGGGACAGATTACTAAAACGTCTCTGGAAGGAGTTTTTAGTATTTGGCTTCCATTTTTACGCACAAACTTATTGGGGAACAAAAAATCCAAAAAGGAAAAAAACAAACATACCGGGCTATTTGAATAACTTGATACAAACATAAATTACTTTTAAATCATCCATAATCATCCTTTGAATTTATGATTATGGCGTTTGAAAAAACAAAAAAATTCGGACCTTATGCGTCGTCAGCATTTTACGCACGACTGCACACTACAGAAGCAGCATCCAGAATCCAGTTCTAATGTAATCAATATACCATTCCCCTTTATTAATTAGCAAATTAGTCAATTTAAACAAAACAAAAGTGTGGAATATTTTGATTTTATGACATTTTCCATCACTTCAGCCACCATTACGCACAGAAACATTTAACGCCTGCAACATTTTACGCAGATTACATCATTGATGTAGTTTTGTTTAACCATCGACATGTACTGTGTTACAATGCGAGGTGGGATTCCTTACGTCTATCCCGTTGAGCGCGAGCACGTCATATGGCACGAGGAATCTCACGGCGAACTCCACCATCAGACATGTCGTGCCGTTCTCCCGCACCGCGAAGATGGCTTTGTCCGGGTTGTTGGAGAGACCCGACAGGTTCTCCCCCTCCTGCTCCCCCAGCGCCCCGGACAGCAGCAGCACACCTGGTGAAAAGTTGGCGGGGGGAGGGTAGCGATTATGTCAAATTGGGTAACAGATGGGGCACGCACGCACGTGTGCACAAAACATACAGACCCAGCAGAAACAGTGGGCTACTTTCAGTTTAGCTGAAGGTCTCCCACATCCTCACATCACGGGCGTTTCACATCTGTTTCCTCACGGCAAAGTCAGAGTCAGGTGAAAACACCGGAGACTAAAATCTGCAGTACCAGGGGAGCAACGGCGCAACACTGGCTGCAGCCTCAACAGCATCAGGAAGTGATGGTCTGCAACTCTGACCATGTTTCTACCACTTTTGGAATACTGATGTGAGGAGGAAAGATGAGGTGAAACGTGCCGACTCATACCTGCACGCACGCACGCACGCACGCACGCACACACACACACACACACACACACACACACACACACACACACACACACACTGCAGTGAGGAGTCACGACAGCCGCACGCACGCACACACATACACGTAGACACACACCACACGTACACACACACACACACACACACACACACACACACACACACACACACACACACACACACACACACACACACACACACACACACACACTCTCTCTCTCTCTCTCTTACCAAACACACTGAGCAGCAGTAGTCGGGCGCTCTCCGTGGTGCTGAAACCCGGTCCTCCCATCTCTGTCGGCTTCCCCAGCGCTGAAAAAAGGGCTATAACTAAAGGCAGCCGGTGCTGAACCCGCGAAAAGAAAGGAGAGAGAGAGAAAGACGGAAGGGGGGCGGGAGAGAAAGAAACTGAAGGGGGGGAGAGAGAGAGAGAGAGAGAGAGAGAGGGATGCCTACACTCAGCGTCCAGAAGTCACGCTCAGATCATCATGAATGCAGCAAAAAACGTCTCCAGGTTGGACGTGAGATCCGGTTTGCGCCGCAGGAGCAGCCGTTAGCGAGGAGTTCGGTCTGTCCAAGGTTGACAGGTTTTAACCCAGTGACAGCTGCAGCACCGAGCTCCCTCTAGGCATTATTATCGTCAGGAAAAACACGATCCGTATTGAAAGAAAAGGTCCGTCAATTGAATTTGTCTCTCGGCAGGCAGCCTCGGTTATTCCCGCAATGCTGTAGTCTCCATCCCTGTGGTAGCAGCTGTAGGATGGGCTGAAATGATGTATGTCTGGAGGGAAACGCCGACAACACCCCCTCCCTCCCTTCCTCCCTTCCTCTCACCAACTCCGCTTCTGCAGCTGAGTGTGGGTGAGAATGAGAGCTGCAAAAATCCACTTCATCCTATATAGACCTCAAATCTATTCAAAATGTAAGGATTTTATAGCATTTACCTCCATGAACAAACTTGTCCTATTTGATATATATATATATATATATATATATATATATATATATTTTCCTGTATCAAGACACTGAGAAGCCTTTCAGAAGTTATGGTATAAGTGAACCTGCATTGGAACCAATAGGGAGCATTTTTTTCACTTGCTTTAAACATATTACTGAGACAATTTACACATAAGTTTGTGCTTTAATATCACACAAATTACACCTAAAACCTGAATCCAAACCCAATCCGAATACATGACTCAAACCAACAGTGATCTTTTTAATTGTACCGTAAACACTGTTCACAATAGTGTCAGATTGAGTCTCTCTCTCTCTCTCTGTCCTCTAACACACACTCCATTAAAATGTCCATTAAAATCAGTAAATGAAGGTGGAAGAAAAAACTGCAGTACAGCAGAAATGAATATGTGTAATATGTCACTGCATGTCACCCCTCCACCTTCGATGCAACCCCCACCTATTACAAAAGGAGTGGCAAATGCTGCTAAACACAGACGCAACATCTACACTGGAACTGGAAGTTATATTGGTCTGGAGCTGCAGGAGCTCGCACAGAGTTTATACTGTTACTGTTATTTGCAATTGCTCGAGTTAAGTTTCTAGTTGTTTGGTCGTTTAGCTTCGTTTTCACCCCCCCGCCCCCCCTATCTCGGTTCATATCGTCCCGGTGTGAAGTGGCTGAACCGTTTGCAGGGCGAATGTATTGTCTCCGCTATGATGTTAAACAGTGACGAGAACATCGACGCTGTCTGGATGTTCGCGTCACTTTCAGAGAAGACATTTGAGTTTTGAAGGTGAATTTAGACAAGTGGCATAATTGAACGGAAACTTATTGTATTGGAACCAGGTCTATAGGTAACCATGATGTCATTAATGGTGGAGAAATCGACACTTTTACGCACGGCGCACTGCGGTTTTTTTAAGAGTTTGTTACTCTGAAGTTAAAGTCAAACTCGCACTTCACGGAGCTGATGCTGTCGATGCTGGGTTTGCTGCCAACCTGGGGATGTTTGAGGCACTGAGGGAAAGTTTCTGATCGCGGAATTCGCCCTGAAGTCAACACCGGATCTTCCTCCAACTCCTTCACGTCGTTTTTAAATTCCGGGGAGGTAAACCGGCGAAAGAACTTATTGCTCAGCACTGAGAAGGTCGTGGTTGAAGTGGCAGTGGCCGGTGCGATCAAATGAGGAGGTTCAGCTTTGCACTGTGACGCTTCGCGCCTCCTGACGGTTCTGGATTTACACAAAGGCACCAGTGTGCGCTCCGGGGGTGTGGGGCTGAGGATACTGGTTGGCAGACTGCATCTTTTCTCATAATAGCTGTCATGAAACCTGCGCACACCGAAGTCGAATACTTTCGATGTTTCTGTTCCTGGTTCACTTTCAGTTTTGTTGGCAACAATTGGAGTCAGTAAGATTCCCAGCGCAGAGGGCGTACTGGGTTTGGGCGTGTTCCTGTTGGGCCGTGGTGAGAACAAAATAGATTTTTGAGCCTCACCACTGTGAATAAGAGGGGGGAGGTGATAATCAGAGGTGGTTTTAAGATGATTGGAATTTGGAAAATGGTGGTAAGTCCGCGGAAGTGGTTTAGGTGTTAATACTCCTGAGAAATCCAGCTCTTGTGGAGATGAAGATGAGCCGTTATTCTCTCTCTCAAACTCTTCTATAGAGTCCATCGATTGTAACCTACTCTGCTTCATCCGAGGTCTGGACTGCCATGTGTCGTTTTGAACCAGAAAGCAATCTGCATGATCACACGTTTGGAGGACTTCGAGTTTGTTCACTAAAGGTTTCCTCTCAAACTTCTCATCGCCACATCTCAGACTGAGTCGTGGCTGCGTGTTTCCCTTCTTGGAGTTGTTAGTGAGCGCATATATGCACTCTGTGTGGCCGAGAAACTTTGCCACTTCAACAGCAGAGTTGCCAACTTTGTTTTGTCTGTCTATCTGGAGCCCCAGCCTTTTGAAAGCTCTCACCAAAAACTCAACAACGTGGGAGTGATCTGCTACCGCGGCGTACATCAGGGCGGTGTTTCCCCAGCAGTCCACTATCTCCGGATCTGCGTTGTTGCGCACCAGGATCTTCGCAGCGTCCAGGAAGCCTCTCTCGCAGGCGTGACTGAGCGCAGTGCGCCCGTCCCCGTCCTGGCAGTTCACACTGGCCCCTCTCTGCAGCAGCAGCTCCACAAACTTACAGCTAGTGTGTGCGTCAGGCAGCAGGACGGAGGAGATGAGGGGCGTCTGTGCGCCCTCTGTTCTGGAGTCCACGATTTCTCCATCCATCGCGTCCAGAACAAACCGGGCCAGGTGGACTTTATCCTTAGACATCGCCTCCAGGAGGATCCTGGTGCCCGTCTGCCCCTCACACCTACCAGGAGCCTTCAGCATGATTCTGAGTTTGACTTAAAAAGAGAGAAATGTCATCTTTCTATGATCTGGAGCAGGTTCGGAAATCTCTCCCCCCAACCAGTGCGGACAAAACAAACCCACCACCCTGTTATATAGAGACGGGGGAAGCCACGGTGTTGCCGGGCAACCCAGACATAATTAGTAATGTAATTACTGCGCTTTGTTCGTCTTTCTCATGTTAATACTTCACTTATAATGACAACAAAGAGCGTCAGCGCTGGAGCCGCCTGTGTTCAGGAGTGGATCTGTGATATGAACCGTCCCGCACTTGTTGAAAGTGATTAGTCAGCAGAGATAATTGTTAGTCAATAAGGACGTGGGTGGTGTGTGTGCACGCCATGCGCACACCCGCAGTTAACAGTAAATCTGGAACCTAGACTCTAAGATATAGTCTGATTTAAAAACAAGGTCAGGTTGAAACTGAGGAGACAAACAATCTCTGTTGTTGGAATTAGATTCAGAGAGGGATTTTATTTGAGACAAAGTTTGTGGTGCTGCTTCAGTGCAAAACACAACAAGCTCCTTATTCTGAATATTCCTGCCATCATAAAATATCACCTTTTAAGTAATTTTAGACAAATGTTTTATTTAAATAGTATGTTCTATAAATGTACGTCAAACACTAAGTTCTAATTTCGCATCATACTGTGCAATATTACTTCCATATAATATACTCATTATTGCCTTTTAGTATAGTAATAGTTTGTCTCACGTAAATCATTTTATTACTATTCTCACTTCTATTTGGCACTGGTTCAACATTTACTTCACAGGCGCCTTATATTTTTATTTTCACTTATAATACAGTGTATATATATTTATTTTGGGGTGGCTCAAGCAGAGGAGGTTGAGTAGAAGGTCTGCAGTTCGAACCCAGTTTCCCTCATTCTTTGTGCCTCAGTGTCCTTGGGCAAGATACTGAACCCAAATTTCCCGTAAGGGCTGTGCTGCTATAGTGTGTGATTGAAGTCTGATAGTGAAAGTGCTGCTAATAGATAGTGTATAAATGTGTGTGTGGGTTAATGGAAAAAACTGTACATTAAAGTGCTTTGAGTCAGTCATCAGGACTAAAAAAGCTCTTTATAAATACAGACCAAGCCGCACAAGAGTTTCCTTCAGGATTAATAAAGTCGAATGGCACTCAGTAGAAAACTGACCTCCTCCAAGTCCCAACAACCCTTTTATGAAACCACTTAAGGTTTAGAATTAAAGCATTTAAATTCGCTACTAGATGCAGATTTTGCATTTGGATCTACACCAAATTCCCCAAACTTGTAAATTAATAAATTATTCTCTAAGAAATCAACAAAAATTATCTCACAATGTTAAAGAAAGCTTAAAAAAAAAAAAGTTCCTAGATCCACCTCCTGATTTATATAAAATTTAATTGGTTCTTCCCTGGGCCACAAAATTTCCTGGAAACCTGAGTAGTTTTTGTGTAATCCTGCTAATGAACATACAAAAACAAACTTAGACGAAAACCTCCTTAATTGGCAGAGGTAACAAAATAACCCACAATTGCAAGAAAACACAAAAGGAACCACATGGTTATGTCCCATTTTACACCTGGATTTATTGGTACACATACTATAAAACAGTATTAAAGGAGCTGGATAACAACAGTATTTTCATTGCTATAAGTTCAACAATACAATATAAATACAAAAACGCGCACAGAATGGTTTGTTGACAAGCTACAGTTCAAATAGAAAACAAAGAGGAGATACAGTATAATCTGAGGAACTCAAACTCGGTGACGTTGCTCTGCAAAAATAATCTGCTTTTTGACAAACTAGAGCCAAAGGTTACATGTAATCACACAACATAAAACATTCAACTAGTGCAAAAAAGCCTCTAAAAACAATCTTAAAACTACACATTATATTTAATATATATAATATATATATTCATTTATTTATATATATTTTCATATAAATAACCCCTTAATTTGGCATTTTATCATTCATAAAATAATTTAAACGTCCTAACAGACACTGAGTGGCACATTTGAAAGCGATGGGATACAATTTTAAAAGCACTTTTTACTCGTTTATCTCTGCACTAGATATGTGGTGAGAGTTTTATACTGTGTCGTGTGGTGCATTAAGGGCAGACTGGAAAAAACAAAACGAGAAAAAAACCAAGTGATTGAAAAATGTCCCCCCAAACATCCCACAGTGCCCCAACTCTGTCCCCGAGCCCTTAAATGACAGAACACAACTGGTCAAAAAGTAAATTTAAACTACGTACATTCCAGTATATACAAGAACATCCCATCTACCCTTGAAGTGAATTACAGCAGAATGAAACAGCAGAAAAGAAAATCTTTAAAAAAAGGCCAAAATACCTCAAGGTGCTTTTATCCTCATGTTTTTCTTTTATCATATCAATATCATAACTCGTTTAATTTTGATTGTTCTTTGTTAGTATTTGCCATTGCAGTGTAATTAGCTGATTGTATGTGCACTAAAACACAGTACCCACAGAATTATTTTATATTTCTAGATCACATCTCTCCCTTTCTCAGCAGCAACACTCTTCTGCAGAGTCACTCAACGTTTATTTTAATGGGAACCATTTTGGGAGTGAAAATCCCCAGTGTGGATTGTGTAGCAGCCATGTCTCAGGCTTTGTTACAGATCTGTTATAATTACTGCGTCTGATCTGCCCTGACCGTAGGCGAGCAGGGATACGACGAGGATTACCAGCGGAGGTTTATAAGGTGCAGTCAAGAAGCTATTAAGGGAGCACTTCACTTTAACTATGGCTTTATGAGAGGGAAACTGACAGGATGAGATGGCGTCAGCTTCAATTGGCCAAAGTTCTTGTCTGATGTTGAGAGGCCAGTCAATTAAAGAAGAGCATTAAAGCAGAATTAATTTGCTGCCGTATGGATTCATTTTGTTATGAGTGTCACAGCGTTGACTTCATTTTGAGTGCAAAACCCCTTAATGCAAGGTCTTACTTAAACTAGTGCTTAATCATAAATGTCCAGTTCATTATATCATCATCATGCCATTAGTGTTGTACCTACTAATCAGTAGTGGAATGTACCAGAGTACATTTAATTCATTACAATAGTTAAGTACACTTTTCACGTGTCTGTACTTTACTTAGATTTATTTTCAGGTACCCTTCACTGTGTTTTTCATGGCATCTACTGCAGCATTCTTTATTACTATGACAGAGTCTGTACTATTCTTGTAGTTAACAGAATATACAGCAGGCACAGTTAATGCTGCAATAGAACGTTAGGGGATAGGCTACACTCGGGAAGTACTTTTAATTTCAATACTTTGAGTATATTCAAAAGCGAGTACTTACTATTATTCAAGTAGAAAATTGAACATGGTACTTCTACTTGAGCACTTAAATAAATGTTTGAGCACTTCCTCCACCACTGCTACTAATGACATTGCAATTATAACAGTAATACTCCTATCTATACCAGTACTGGAAATTCCTCGGGTTTGTACACTTTAAACTCTGAGGGAATCGTGTTTTTCTTTTTTTTGCATAGTATACAGGATTTTAGACACATTCTTGGAGCATAGAATGTTGCATTAAAGGGTTTTGCAGCTTTATGAAATAGAGCATGGGTAATTTAAAAATATATAAGGGACTATGCCATTTGTGAGGCCATGTGAAGTACAGCTGTTACACCAGCGATTGTGCTTGTGATGAAATCTACAAAAAACAACAAATTAGCCATAATCATCCAAGTGATTTTATATATAGATATTCCTTGTGATCCCTTTGTAGTCTTCTGACTCAACAATGTATAATAAGTCTGCTGTGACATTGGCAAACAACAAAAAGTCAATAATACATTTTTCGTGAGGTCAAACATCTTGCATTGTAGGATTTAGGTGACACAGGTTTTGCTTCTCCTTCATACAGTGATTTCTTTTAAAAAATACATTCTTACTGAAATACAGAAAACTAGTAGTTCTAGTACTGCTACATTTTCCACATTGTTATGATGGCCTATTACATACAAAGTGCTCAGGACAGGACTGGTGTGTAGCATACAGTGTATTTCACAAAGTTTATTTATTTGTGCTGTAAGGACAACTCTTATACATATTCTTCTCCCCTCGTCCGTTTCTGGAGCAGTTAAAAGTGTACTGGTTTAAAAAAGCTAAAACACAAAAAAAAGGAATGGATGTTCACTTCATCCGACCCGTGAGGGAATGTGTTAGTGTGGCTGTAGACTGCAGAGAATAGTGTAAGATTTAAAAAAAAAAAAAACCTAAAGAAGAAACACAATGGATGAGGGGATGCGTCTGACTCTGTCGCTTCAGCTCTGAAGTAACTTTTCCTCAAGTGGTTGAACCCCGTCAAACAGTGATAAGCACCAATGGCTCAGTGTTATAAAATTAGTGGGTGGGGAGAGGTGGTGGAGGACAGACACTACAGGTGAAACAAAGAGGTGGAGAGAACTACTGCCTGTGTGTTGTGAGCATGACAGAACAGTACAGAGACGGTGATGCAGGCAGGGTTTTTGTCTCTGGGTTGTAAGAGGGCTGTCAGCGGCGGAGTGTTTCTGCACCTGCGTGTGTGCGGGTTTGTGTCTCAGTCGCTCACACCACCGTGGCCGGCCTGCGGTCCATCTCCTCCTCCAGCTTCACCATCTGCTGCATGTCCTTGGCCTTTTGAGGGGGACAAAAAAAAACATAAAAACATAGACTGAAAATAGAAAAAAACCTCTATGCAAATGATCCACTTGTCTTTTGTTGACCTGGAGTTGTGAGCTCTGAATGTAAATCAGTAAGCAACACTTCTGATTCTACCTCTGCAATAATCGCTTCTGTTGGATGTCTATAACAGTACTTTCACAGGTAATATTAACCACATGCTTAGTGATAGTGTCGTGTAATGGTGGTTACAGAATGTCTGCACTGAGACACTGTCACATTCTATGAAAGCAAACGATTATGAGCTGGAGTGAAAGCACAGGGGAGCAGGTTGGGAGCAGGCTGTTTTTGCTTAGCAATAGCTGGTGAGTCATGGTGATGAATGACTCAAGCTGCTAGTTTGGCTCTGCTGACACATTGAGAGCTGCAGACGAGAAAGGAGGAAATGGGATTTTCACAATACAAAGGAAAATGAAGCGTGTTTGAAAAAAAAAAAAAAGAGAGATCTGTCATATACTATTTCCCTGCTTTAGTCAGTGGTGACCATCATTTGATTTTAAATAGGCTCAGCAGAAACAGAGGTGACAAAAACGTGACTCAGACGGAGAAGAGAAACACGACTGATAGTGATGCACTGACAGAGAGGTGGTATCAGAGGTAGAGTTGAGTGAGATGGAGATGCCTACCTTGAACCTGTTTGTTTGCATGGTGTGATTTCAAAAGCTGTGCCAGAAGAAGCAAATCATATTGAAATAATGAATATATGAATACAGGTAAACATGTTCAGGTAATGGAGTGTGACAGATGGTAAAAAATGGAAACATGAGACCTTGACAATTGACATACAAAGTGAATTATATTCTAAGCGTTTGTAGTATTTAATGTAGAGAGATATGATCCTTAGGACACTAACATCAGTACAAAGAAATTATACTAGAATAAGAAAGGTCTTATTCTTTGATATGCACTTGGTGTTTATTCTTTGGGACCATCGTTGTTGTTTGTCTTTGGAATCTGTTAACATAGTTCTGAAGCTAGCTTTTTTTAAACACATCCTGCAAAGCTTATTACAGTTTGCATCACAACTTCAACAAACTAGTGTCTTTATCTATGGATGAACTTGGAGAGCTGCAGTATTCACTCAGCCATGACATTTATAGTTAAAAAGCCAGTGATGCATGAAGATGTTCTGGTTTGTGCAGGAAGTCGCTCTAATAAATGTTGTGTTACACATGTCAATTACAGATGGATGGCAGGACTTTTCTCTTCAGTCATTTTCCTCTCAAATCTACAGTGAAATGTTGTCTGTACAGCTCATTCTCTTTTGTTCAGTGTTGTACCTGCTCGTTGAACTTCTCCAGTTTCTCCGACTGTTCTCTCTGGTTTTTCTGTAGCTGCTCCAGCTCCTTCTGGTGCTTCATAGCCAGCTGCAGAAACAGGGATAAAGGCAATAAAGTATGACCATTTATTCGCTGTTTAAACCCACAAATACTAAATAAATATGGTTACTTTTAAAAATAAACTTTCAAAGTTTCAAGCTGACTAAAAGTCAACAAGGGTGTGATGATTCTGAAATTGAAACCAACTGCTGCAGGTGCAACCTGCTGAGCTCTCTGTACTTTGCTGACATACACACTTTTCATAATCAATAATAAAAGATATAGATTTCATGCACGTAAGGAAAAAATTGATTTGGGTTTGAGACATTGGGAGATAGGTGACTTTTTTTTCTCAAGTGAATGCAATATGCCTCTATTCACACAAATCATGCAATTATTATTATTCAATGTATTCTAGTAATGCAATACCTGTGCAGTGACCCTACGTACATCTTTTAACTAAATACTAAAAACAACAGTGTAAACAACCCACCCTCTTCCTCTCATCCAGGAACTTCTTGGTGTTGCTGCTGTTTAACTCTCGCACTCTCCTAAGAAACAGAAAGTGGAAATGTGTTGCATGTGTCATGCAATAATCATCACATCATAACTCAACAGCAAAAAATGACCTCATGATAACAGATAGTTACAGTTTACTATGCGTGTATGACCCACCTCTCTCTCTCTGCTTTGTTTTTGATGGTCTTGTCCTGGCTGATGGCTTTACTGTTTTCCATGGACATCTTAGCCTGGTTAGCCCGCATCTCTTTGCTTTGCCTTCAATTGTGAAAGAATCCACATTTACTTCAAGGAAACTTGATAACAACAACTGTATTACTTGTAGCTGCAGCAAGGCAAAGGTTTCAGTTTATCGTTGAAAATACAGGGTCCCTGATCACCTATAGTGACCGGGTGTTTATGCTTGTGTCTGTGTATGAGGCCTCTCACCGCTCATGGATGAGTTTGAGCTGCACGGTCTGCTGCTCCTGGACCGTGGCCAGGAGTTTCTTGAGGTGTTCACACTGTTGTGTGACGTGGCTGTCCTTCATCTCCTGCTCCTCGCTGCTGTGACTGCTGCTCAGCTCTGACCACTCTTTAGTGTGCTGTGCTGTGATGTTCTTCACCTACACACACCACATGTACACAGCAGTTAGTAATCGACAGCTAAATAATAATAACTATGCAGAAAAAACACAATGGTTTTGGGAAAGGACAGGAAGCCAGTGCAGTCTGACCTTGGCTTTATGATCAGTGACGAGTGTTTGGATCTTATCTTCTGTCTCCTTCTTCAGCTCTTGGCAGTTGTTTTCCCTGTAAGGAAAGAACATAAATATAAGTGGCAATCAAAACCATGCAAGTTAAATTTAGTATCCTAATATATCTCAAAAGTAGAACTTTAGTCAGATAGTAAAGTTTTAATGAGATCTGTATTGATCACAGACTATATGGCCAAAAGCTTACATACAAGTCCAGTCCTGTTATTACAATTTTACATCTGACACTACTGTTGAGTTGTAGACACATTTAAAACACAGTTCACACTGTTTGGTCCGTTCACTGAGGACGGACACAAACGTATATATGGCAAACCTGGTCAGCTCTGAGCCATAATGTCAATACGAACGTGAATTTTCTTTTGTTTCACTACTTACCCACGTTTCTTGATGGCTTTCTCCAGCAGTTTCTCCAGGTTTGTCTTTTCCTTATCATTCAGAGACACCAACTTTTCCATCTGACTGCAGTGGGCTTTCTGCATTATATTTTGATCCTGTAGAAAAAAAGAAAAAAAGACATGAACCACTTAAGTATTTATTTTCGTCACCAAGAAAGGTTATGTTTTCTTCTGCATTTGATATTTAGCAGGATTTCACAAAAACTACCACACCTACCTACCGCTGGATTAACACATTACTAGGTGGAAAGTTGTGGTTTGGGTCAGGGAGGAACATATTACATTACGGTGCAGATCTGAATGCCGTTTTTTTGACATTTTCACAGTTTTTCCAGGGAATAATTCATGGATCTTGTTGAAATAAGGCTGGCAGAATTAGAGAACTGATATCTATGAGTGTGTGAAATTTGGTGCAGCTTGATTAAATGTAAAGGGACTGTTGGACCTTGGTGAAGGTACGTGCTCTACTATGTGCTATTCTAGTTTATACTGTGGAGGTGCACTCTTAACCTGTGTGCTCCTCCTTCATAAGCAGATATGAAATAAAAAGCTTAAAACAGATTCTGAAATCATAAGATTTATGTTGTAAAATTGACTAAGGAGGCAGCAGTCTTCTTTATTCAGTCAGCAGATGGGTCTGGACTCTGGATAGTATCATTATACATATTACACAACAGGACTTAATCCTGTGATAATGAATGAGCCACTGTGAATGAGCTGACACCCACTCTGGTCGCTATGGTGAGCTCTGGTCAAAAGGAAAGCAACTTTAGCAAGTCTAATTTCAAATAAAACATAAATTATGTGGCTGTTTGTTCGAGCTAACACAGGGATGAGGCCATGGCCATTGGAAGATGAAAGGTGGAGGCGGGCTGTTAGCTCTGTCCCTCTGTGCATCAATAACTGACCAGAAAAAGCAGAAGCCACTTCATCAACAGGTCTGCTTTCAATCTAATACCCACCTTCACGTGTTTCTTCTTTAAAGTGCTCAGCTCCTTCTGTTGCTTTTTAATCAGTTTAAGGTACGTCTGCAGGGGGACACAAACATTGAGTTATGTTGTGCAAGTCGTATAGAGAAGAGGTTTTGAACATAACAAACTGGGGCAATATTATGGTTGGGTACAGGCCTTTTCTGGAAGCATGTTTACAGAACAGTAATTTAGTAAAAAAGGGTAAATATATAAAATAGATTTACCAGGAGGAGAACTTTTATAGTTACTTGCATAGTAAAAACAACAACATTTTTGATATTTGCTAAATATTACTTTTATTACTCCTTTCACATTTAAAGCATCTCTACAGAGTGGGTGAGTTAGAAGTGTGGAAACCAACCTTCATTTGTTTTAAGTCATCAATGTTGACATTAGGCACCAGTGTATTATCTGTAACAGGAGAAAAGAGAGTTTGAACTCTGTCTACATACTGTACATCTGTATATGTTGAATATGCATGTTTCTAAATCAGCATCTACCTTTCTTGCTTTCTGCTGTGTTATTCTGGGCGGTGTTGGAGGTCTGGGCCATGTCTGAGCTGGACTGCGGTGTCACACTGGTCTTCACCGTGTCTCCTTTACCCTTTCCCTTCTTGTCGTTCTTGGAGCTGCCACTGGGAACATCTGCTATGTCATTCTACAACAGGGAAGGGAAGGATTTAAGTGGAAATCTCATGATGATGATTTCATTGAGAGTGCTGTTCACAGAGTAAAAACACATAGTTGGAGCATTCTTTTAGTCACAGAGTGAGAACGTGTTTTTCCTACCAGTTAACCTGTCAGTTAACTCATTCTGAAGCTACCGGTGTGTGTTTGTGTGTTGTTTTGTGTGTTGTCATGTGTACCGTGTCAATCCCCAGTGCTTTCATCTGGTCAGCTCTCTTCTCTGCTATGGTCAAAAACTTCTTTGGGTCTGATAGAGCATCCACAATTGCTGAAACACACAAAACGAATAGTTAGTATAGTTTAGGGAAAAGAGAAGATTATTTTATAAACTGACCACAAACTACCTTTTTTATATTTCAAGTTGATCCAAAGTAAGAAACATATTTCAAGAAAGTAAATGAACCTGAAAGAGACCATTTAAAAGAGACATGTCTGAAGTGGTTAAGGCAAACAGAAATGCCGTATACAAAGTGTGTTTGATTTTATCTCTTTCCTGCGCAGAGATGCACAGTATCACAAAATCTATCCCTCTCTTCATGAGCAACGACGGCATTATTATATTGAGAAAGTATACTGTCAGGACTGGATTAGATCTTACTTGTTTAACACTGCATCTTAAGGAACAGATTTTTTTTTTTAACTCCACTACTGCACGGGTAGAGAAGTGATTCTGGAAGCAGATCTCACAGAAGAAAGCTAATGGTTACAGTAATGGCTCCTCAGCACAAACCCCTTGGCTTTATTTAATGACAACTCAATTGCCCCGCTCATTTGTATGCTTCGGTCTTGCTGCAGATTCACTGTCATCATCATTTGGATCCTCATGTCGTTAACGCTGTATATTCAAACCAGCCCGATGCAGAGAGAGAGAGCGAGAGAGAGAGGCACTGCTTTTCTGTTCTCTCTCCTCCCTACAGAAGCTACTTTCCTATCAGCCATGAATAAAGAATATTCCTTAAGCAGGAAAACAAAGTATGTCAGTTTGAAACAAACCTGGAATCCCTGTTTCAACACCCTCAACTTCAAATTCTAGAACGTCTCAAAAAATGTACAGACCCAATGCCCTTAAATTCAAGGACCCAACTTGACAAAGAATCTTTATAATAATAATAATAATAATAACTAGCAGGTTTTACAGAAGCTCACAGACAACAAAAGTGTTACAGTGATGGCAGACTACGTGCAGACAGCATATGTCTTATTTACTAACTTTAAGATATGTATTATTTTTGCACAGAATCTAAAAAAAATGTAAAACTCTTAGACTTGCTTTCCCCCTCAAATTCTCAAACGTGTGTTGATTCTTGTTCGTCTCACCTCCAAAGCCGTCGGGCACGTAGGTCTTGAGGATGATTTGGCAGAAGATGGTGGGCAACGACAGGGGTTTGTTGCCTTCATTCCTCAGAGAGATGTGGCGGTAGCCGGCCTGCAGGCCATCCAGAGGCAGGATGCGCTGGCCAATCAGCTTGTTGTTGTCGTCGTAAACGGCAATGCGCAGTACCGCCAGATCTGGTAAGATCACCTAGGAGTGGTAGGTGCAAGGAAAAAGAAAGAGGGTGGGAGGGAAAAGCAACTGGAATTATAATAATAGAATGAACAACAAGATTAGGTAAAGAGCGTGGGCGATAGTTGACGTTAGAGGCCGGTCCCCGCATAATTCTTTCTGGTGTGTATATGGTTAAGCAACTAAATCTTGCAGCCATTGCAATAAACCAGCATCATTAAAGGCGAAGGTCAAGGATAAAACTGCAGGGGACAGTATCAGGGGACAGTCACTGTGAGATACAGAGAAAGTGCATGATAGCAGAGCAACACACAGCATATCTGCACTGAAAAGACCATCTCCACGGCTACTATGTATCCAGGGATCGGAGTCTATCTCGTAGAACATGTGTGTGTGTATGCAACTTGTTTCTGTGGATGAGCTTGTGTGCATACACCCTTGGAGGAAAAAAAGAGGAAGCGAGAGTCTTAACTGGCCTTGTGTGTGTGGAGATAAGTGAGCGGCGAGAGGAGGATGATTAATACCTAGACGGAGGGGAAGGTAAGAGATAAGGCCAAAGAATACTCACTGGAGATGAATGGGAAGCACTGCTTGTGTGTACGCTTACACAAATGTAGCGTTGCAGATGTGCTGTGTGTGTAAACGCTGGTGTGTAATGTTAGCTTTGAGTCATCTTGACAGCAGTGTGTATGTACGCATGCAAAGGTGTGGCAGTATTTCAGGGCTGTGTGTGTGTGTGTGTAGATGCGAGAAACGAGTCTTTGCCAGCAGCTTTGCCTGTGATGCCCCTGTTCGATAGCTGTGTGTGTGAGTGTGTGTGAGAGAGAGCAGAGCAGAGCAGCACTGCGGCAGGCTGTGATTGATGGTGTGTGTTAGGAAGCTGGAGTCACAGTCATGGCTGAGAGACTCCTCATTCTGCTGAGAGCAGCACTATTCAGCGAGCGGACGCACACACACATTTATGCTCCCTACATCTCCCATCTCTTTCTCCACCTCTAATTATTTCTTTCTGTTCATTTCTGTTGTTCCTCCCTCTGTGCTGTCCCTAGCTGTTTCTTCTGCGAGCTACAACACAGGCAAAACATACAGCAGGGTCCAAAAGTCCAAGACCAGTTTCATATTCAAGGAAAGTGCTTTTAAACTTTTGGACCCCAGAGTAGTTTGTACTTCCTTTTCTCTTTTGGTTTGTGATGCTTTTGCTAATGACCACAATTATTGTCTTTCATCCAAGATAATCCAATGTCACTCTTTTCAACATTTTTAGGAAAAATTGACTAATTTGCATTATTGTGCATAATCTCGTAGAAATGTACTCTTGCTTACTCCTGCCTTGTTATTGCCTATTTTCCCCAACCCGAATCACTGGCTTCCTCTTCCTCCTACTGTTCAAATAGTACAGGTGACGTCTCGCTACCTTTCTGAAGACGAAGGGCTCCTCGTTGTAGGCGGGGTTCAGCCCATTGTTCATCACCATGCGTGTGCGAAACTCTTTCCTGATGGTGTCTGTCGGCAGCCCGTACATGTCCACTTCAACATATGTGCCAATCTTCTTGTCGGACAGGAACTGACCAGAGAATACCTGAGAAAAAGATATTGATACTTTTCAAGTGTTGGATTTCATAGGAATCATATTTAATATGTAATGATTCACTGTGATGGTACAATGGGTATGATCTATAATCAAGTGCCATCTGAATCTTTTAAATATCCTAAATTATACAACCAGTATTATAACTATAATAGTACTCATATTTGTCTCTAATAACTAACTGGCTCCTGGAATGATGTACAACAGAGCAAGTTCTATGTTAAAATGCTGTAATTTTCTCTTTATTTAAAGGTTTTTCTGACCTGTACACTGCAGGTTGCAGCAATGACACCATCCACTGGTGTCTCTGAGAAGGGGTCAAACATCCTGTCTGACCGCCGCATGAAGTCAGGCTTCAGCAGGTACCTAACACACACACACACACACACACACACACACACACACACACACACACACACACACACACACACACACACACACACACACACACACACACACACACACACACACACACACACACACACACAGTAGATAAATGGAGGAAAATGTACACAGTAGAATTAATCTACCTTGAAGATCAAATAGGGGAACACTGACATTCTGATGTAAATTACAGTCCTCAGAATAAAATAGTTTCTATTGTTACTATAGATTTTCAGCTTCAATAGTGCTCTTTAATGACACAGTGGGGCTTTGTGTGTGGGATTTTTTGTGTTAACCAGGGGCCCATCAGAAAGACATTAGTAATGATGGGTGTCTGCAAAAGCCCTGATCTCCCCACATATGAGATTTACAGCATTAGCAGTTAAATCTCTCCCTCAGGGATAGTATTAGAGGCAAGGGACGACGACAGCGATGAAGGGAGGAAGAGATAGATGACTGCAGAGAGCCTCGGAGGCGAGTGAAGAGGAGCCTGCTTCTCTAAAACACTCATTGGCTCTCAGGGGTAGACAGTAGCTACGGTCGCTGCTGGCAACCACTAATGAGATGTGACAAGCTTTAATTGATGAGTTTCCGAGAGGGGCGGGAATGAGCTCAGGACAGGAGTGAGGAGCTTTCTCACCCGCAGGAGCCGTTGTATTCGAACTTTCCCTGGTTCAACTGCATGGCCAGGTCTGAGAGAGAGATCAGAGACATGAGAGGATGAGTGGAGTTCAGGAACTGAGATATCCTTTAAAATCCAAAACAATTAACAACACATTTAGTTTGCATTCATTTCTGAGGAGCTATCTCTTAGCTGAAAGAGAGAGAAGCATTTTACATTTTCCCTGACATCTGTTTTTTCCCCTCTAACCATTTATCCCTCCATCACAGACGCTCCAGCTCTTGTGTGACCCCAGCTCCCTTGTGAGAAACCCTGACGCTCCACCCCTCCCTCCCTCCAATGTTGCACATGCTCTGCTCCGAGCGAGCCATATGGTCTGAGCCCTCTTGCCTCTGGCCGTGGGACAGCAGCTGTTTTACAACAGGCATCCCTCACTGTATAGGTGTGTATGTGGCTGTGACAGTTATGATGATGTGTTTAGAGTCTTATTAAAAAGCAGATGAACTGGTTGACTGTGAGATGAATCCTCTCAGGTTCATGGATGCCTAACCTGATGCTGCAAAAATAACAAGCAATAGATTCCTCTCACATGCTGAGCCAAATGCACCAAACATTTCTTTTCTAGTTTCAGACTGACATAGAAATTGATGTGTACAGTTTTCATAACAACTATGTTTTGATACCCAAATAAAACTCAAGTTCTGATGCCCTTTACTAGTTTGTGTAAAATATAAAAGTTTAAACAACACAAATGAGCAGTAAGAAAAGCTTCCAGTGTAGACACCTGAACACCTTTGCCTTTAGAGACAGAGCTATCAACAGGTTGGTGAGGAAAGGTAGCTGTTTGTAATTTGGGTGAAATGACCCAAGTGAATCAAAGCTGGCTTTTCAAGTCAAAAACGTTCTTGGTATGCGTATATTTTGGGATGTGTGCATTTGTGAGGCGTTTGCTTCGTGTGGCTTGTTGATTCGTGGCTCCATGTTATTCCGGACTACACGTGTAAAATGTAAGAAGCTTATGATGTGTGAACGTGAGGTCAGAAGTTCACTGCATGCTGCGCTTTCTTACATCAAAAGCTTGACCGTCTGTATGCAATCCTGAACGTGGAGTACTTCTCTGGGTGCGTGTGAGGTCAGGGGACCCATGTTGCGTGTTGTGGTACCTGGGGTCTGGAAGTTCAGTGAGACCATCTGGCAGCCTGCGTTCCAGAAGATCTGAGGCATGTAATTACTGGAGTCCACCCGGCCCCCTTTGGGGTAGATACGGCTCATCTGACGCTTGTTGTAGCTGTGCTGACGCTAAGGGAATTCATTTTTTTTTTCCAAAGGAAAGAGACCATGTGTGTTACAGCACATGTGTGTGTGTGTGTGCATCAAACAGACTGCAGGACTATTTTTAGTGTGAACAGCTTGGGTCATGCCGTCCCATTGGAGAGAGAGAGAGAGGGAGGGAGGCAAGTGAATATGCGGGTCAGGCCAAGTGACACAGTCCAAAGGCACAAGGGCCTCCAGAGGCCTTCACTCCTCTAACAGCAGCAGAGTGGAAACAAATATGGCTGAAAACATCAGCACTGACCCAACATCCAGATCTCATATAGGTGACCTTATTAAGATATAACTCTGACTATCACAAAGGTGTGGAAGTGAATGTGCTCAGTGAACAAGAGGGGGAATCTCAGTAGTAGTGATCACAATAAAACATCCAATTAAAGCTTCTTGTTAAATGAATAGTTAAGCAGTATAGACGTCTATCTCACCTCAGAGATTTTCTGATACAATGTAATTAAACGTGTGCTATGATAAAATCTAGTCACTCTGTTTTCCAGATAAATGCAGCTGAAAATGATTTCTCAACAGTCCAAAGGATACTTGACAAACTCGATGGCGTTGGTCTTCAGGTAACCCAGGCCGACAGACTCGTTGAAAGATGACATGTTATGATGGATGTTTCTTTCTGAGAGACAGAGAAATTGAGAGTTCAGCAGTGAGTTGAGCTGGATTTGTTTGGCATTAATATTTTATAATCTTTTTTTTATCCAGACCAAAATATAATAAAAGTTCATGAATCAGGCTCTCAGGTCAGCCCTTAATTATTGTACTAATTCATATCATGTAATTATAAATCATCTGGTTTCTAGTAGAGGCAAATTGTACAACAAGGAAGTGGAAGCTCACCCTCTGCCATGTCAAAACTCTGGAACTTGACAGGCTGTGCGTAGTTGACCATGGCTGAGAGATATGGGTGGATGTTGGTGGTGGCTCCTACGTACGTGTACTGAGCAATCAGAGCCTCTTCAGAGTCTTCTGCTTCTTCTACAGCCTGCACAGGACAGGTACACGTACACGCACACACACACATCTGGGGTTAGACACAAGTAGTGATGAGTGTGTGGGAGAACGAGTGGAGGCAGATGTGTCCTCGCCTTCTTGTTGTTGTCTTGGTCGGATGCTTCAGAGACGTCTGTGGCGTCTGTTGCTTCTGTGGCTTCTGACATCTCCGTCACTTCATCATCAGGTACCTACAAACAACACACACATAACAAAACATCCACTTAGATGTGTGTGATTCATTCTCATTCAACATTGTCATTAAACCACAACAAGTACCTGCTTTATATGTATTACATAGGTTAGTCAATTGAAAAGATGTTATTTATTATGATTCTAAGCCTCAAGTTGAAGTTAAAACATTTTTTTACTTATATTAAATAGTCATCAAACACACAGGGGAAAAATATGACTGCCTTATTCATACTATAAATAATCCTTAAGTTTGATGGTCGACTCATTTGAACAGTGTCGATAAACATTATTATCAGCAGGTTTACTAAGTGACTGTAATCAGAGGCATTGTCAGGTTTGTCTCACTGAACCTCACAAGGCTACAGCCAAACCGTGATTAGAATGAGCCACACGGGCAAATCAGACCACTTCACAGCTCATCTGGATATAGTTCTATGTAAACTATTGTTTTTAATTGATGATTCATGAGCCTAATTGTGGGGAAGGGGTTGTGTGGCCATGTGAGATTTTCACTGAGGCAAACCTGAGAACCATTTGTGCTTTTATAAATGTTTAAATAGACAGTGTGTAATTCTAATGTCTTCTTGTTGCAGTGGTAACATCAGAGTGGAATGATTTTGGCCAAAGAGTTGCAGCCACTCCTTCTTTCCCCATTGAGCTCCATCAACAACTAGGTCCTGAAGTCAAATCTAAATCTTGTCGTTCAGTGTCTCCTGTGAGTCGAAGACGCTGTAACCATGGTGATGTCAGTAAATCAAAGTGCTAACCCACCTTCTTAATACTGTTGCTGCGTTCCTCCGGTTTCCTCGTGCTGACAGCGTTACTCTGAGAAACACTGTTTGCTTCTTTCTCACTCGTTGCCTCTGAGTTCAAATTCAAATCTTTATCCTCAGCATCTTTTTCTCCTGCACACAAACACAAATAAACTAATATTAGAGCACATCTCTCCAATTATATCTCCATTACATGATGCATTCAGCCGTGATACTAAACACTACTTTACAGTGTATTGTATTGATGCAGCTTTTTGAAATGTTTCATTTTTACAACAATATTTGCACAAATGTTTATTCAATCTAATTATCATGCTATTAAAATAGTGTTTGCCAATTAATGTCTTAATCACTTCCTCTTCTACACTATACTACTACAGCTGTGTGAAACTCAGCCACACACACACTGTGCTATAACAACTGACCGTTCTCTGTTTCTTCTTCATTCTCCTCTCCCATGATGATGGCTGGGGTGTTGGTCTCTCCGGCCTCCATGTGTTTCTTAAAGGCCTCCAGCTGCTCTGTATTCCAAATGAAGACACATGTTACAAAACAAGATGACATACAGGTCATGAACAGATCCAGTTATTCACTGGGATGACTTGTGAACGCACTCTGTTCCACTTCAGGTTTCAAGCGCTTGTTTTTGATGAGGATTTTACGTTTGAGGTCGTTCGGAGAGGGCAAGGGGCGCCCAGATTCAATCTGTCAAAGAGAACACAGTCATATATTTAAATATATGTCATCGTCATCATCCTTAAATAATCCATCATCATAAAATTACTATTGATCAAGATGAGCGTATTCACCGGAAAGTTCTCCACAGGCAGTTTGAGGAGGAAGTCGCCAAAGATCTCCTCACAATATTTGGCCATCTTGTACTGCTGTGGTTTACTGATGACACACACACACAGAATGAATTGTGTCCATGTACTGTATAATGTATAAAGCACTACGGCAAATAATCACACGAGCAAAATCGTATAGTAACACTTGATTATGACTGAATTGTACATTTACCAGCAATGATTTTCAAAGGACAAAATAACTGGGTTATCTGAAGTGACAAATGCCGTCTCTTTGATCGCTTGGATAACATCCTGTTGAAAGAGGAGGAGGAACGGGGGAAAAAAGAAAAAGAGCATTAGGAAGGAAGAAGCCATGATTAACGCACCACCATTCTTTCAACACCAGGGGGCAGGCACACACAAAAAAGTTGTAGGAAATAGCTCAGCAGGTTCTGTACTTTGGTATGTGTGTGTGTGGTTGTGTTCACCTTAAACAAGATATCTGTGCACATGGCCTTTCCATGAGTGATGATTGGCTCCTGGTCCTCTCCTTTCCCATCCCAGCAGTCCAGCTCTACACACCTGACATCATGAAGAGCACCGACCAATGAACATGCATAGTTACATACAACCCTCACTTATCCAATGGGCTGTGTGTTTCTCCACCATCTACCTGCATCCTGACAGTAGAACCTGGCGATACATCTCCACGGAGGACTTCCCTCCAAACTGTCGGCCTGTCAGGTAGGTGTTGTGGGAGGAGCTGATGAAGTAATGGGCCAGCGGTTGGTCCATCTCCTGGTACAACTCCAGCCGGTCCAAGAAAACCGGAGCGTTTTCATCTGACATCAGGTACCGACAGAACCCGTCGCTGGACATTTGACCTGGAAAAGGGAGGGTAAGAGGTCGTCCCTGTTTCATACGAGAATAATCAGCTGGATGATGCAGTTGTTAGAGATTCCTTAGAAAAAGAAATAGTTGGATATATTTTGCATATTGCAAGTTTTAAACTAGACTCATTGCTTTTTAATGGAATCCTACAAGTGCATTGCCTGTTGTTAACTCCCAGCTGTCTGCAAGTCTGGGACTACTTAAAAAAAAAAACCTGATTTAACAAACTGAGCCCAAACCAAAACTCTCCTAAACCCTGGGATGGAAAAGTCTGAGTTTTCATTTCCAGATCAGCTGATGTGAGTTGGTTCAATCAAGCTCAGATACTGCGATTCACCATGTCAGTGGTTAAAATAAATCTCGCTCAATAGTATTCAGTGACTATATTTCAACAAGTAGTCATACACTTATATATCATAGTTAATGGCAATTTAAAAATGTCACAGTATAAAGATCATGTTTGAATGAAAGTCTTTTCAGCCACATTATCGTGCTTGCTCAGAAATAATCTACAATACAGTAATATAAAAAGAATCAACAGAAACAATCAGCAGAACTAATCACACCATAATAAATACATTAATTTACAAATTAGTGTCCAATTGATATTTTTATCATCTAACTCAAACTTCTGCACGTAGATGTGCTCTGATGCACTTTAACATGAACTGTATGAATGAGGAAATGAAACGAAACATGATCTGGCTTCATCATTCTCTGCAGGAAGAGACAGAGAAACTGATCTCAGACTTAAACTCAGAGTTTGTCTCTCGAGCAGGCCCTTGGATAACACCCATTGAACCCAGGAGACTGGTCGAATCTTCACATTTGCCTTCATGTTAACAGTCAGACTGTCTGCTTAACAGATTGTAATGAAAAGAAACTGTAGAAGATTCAGGCCACAGAACATCAGCTGCTCTGTGTCAAAGGTACATGGAGTTGATTTAGCAACACCTGCTGCTGTGTGAATAAGAAATGAGCTGAATGAATACTACAGCAGAGAATTATGTCCATTAAATGGTGTGACACACTGCAATGTCAAAGTCACACAGGCAGGTGGCGGCAGAGCCTTCTATATCCACCTGCCTCCTGTTTCCCTCCATCCAGCCTTTTACCTTTCTTCTTCAGGTCGTCATCTCGCTCGTATTTGTCAATGATCTGCATGGCTCGCTTATGGTCATAGAACGGGAACAGAATCTCATTTAACCGGGGGTCGCGCTGGTTCTGCAGAGCAGCACACACACGCACACGCACACACACACACACACACACACACACACACACACACACACACACACACACACACAGAGAGCCATCCACACTGAGTTATTTCCAAACACTAACTGGATTTAAGACACTGACACAGAACAGGGGTCAGTTTAATGTAGCATGGGACAAAGTGCTAACAGCTCCAAAACTTCATTGTGAGATATTCACAGGAAACTGAGCCAAACTGACAGGTGCAGTGGTTGGTTTAAAAGTGAGGGAGTCACACATGGAGGGGTTCATGTCAGCTCTATAGAAGCAACACATCAGCATTAGGACAAATAAATGCCACAGCCCACTATGTTAGCCAGGTGGGAGATTCATCTAACCAAAGCTGAGGGTCTACTGGCGGCACCAGAGCGTGAGCAACAGGACTGGTCATGAAGCGGCACACATGGGACTGCACAGCGGAGCCACTAAGCAGGTATTCAGCCACAAAGAGCACGGCCACGCACCACAGACAGACAGCAGGAAGCAAGATGAGCCAAGCGGGAAGCAACAGGATGGAAACCTCTATCCTCCCGTTGCCATGGCAACACCAATCAGACACAGGCTAGGCAAGCCGCGGCGGCGATGGAAGATGGGGGGGACTGGGATGAGGGCGGGCGTGCAGGACAGGGCAGCGGGTTGAAGTTGCCCTCGCAGGGCTGACTGGAAGTGAAAACATTTTGTCCCACATCCCATTAACGGAGTTCAAATGAGGGCCGGCTGACGTGCAGTCCTGAGCTGGAGGGCAACTTCCACCGAGAACAGGGGAGGGGGCGGGCGGGGAGGGGGCGTGAAGCAGGGGAGTCGCAGAGAGGGGCGCAGGGCAAACCACACACACAGAGAGACGTTAATGAATGATAAAGAGCTTACTTCATTCAGAAAGCTGACTAACTGTTCTACAGTTAAATAATCAGTTTTGCTCCCATTGCTGCAAAGGAATTAATTAGAAGAAGAAAAAAAACAAAATGTTATGCTTCTTAAAAAGACAAGTCATTCACACAGTCAGTTAAAATTAGAAAGAGGATCAGTCTTCAACGTTACACCTTTAGTTACAACATGTTAATCACGGCTCGTTCTAACTGTTGTCATTAGGTGGAGCCGTGGAAGCAGGTTAGGCTGTCCAGACGTAGTTAGTGCAGCGGCCGCAGAAACATCTCTCCTGATAACTTCCAACAAGTTGCACTTTCTCACACTTGAACAGTGGATATCATTGTTCTTTCAGCCACATGGTAACATGGGTACAGGGCACCACTGTCACTTGGTTATTTGGAAGATTTATAGTTCAGGTGTAACAATGAGTCATTATTAAAAGCGTGCAGGCAGGTTATACAGGGAGACTCACATTTTCTTGAAGAGTTCTTCGATGTCGGTGCGAGGGCAGATCTTCTGTGTGAGCGCGTAGAAAATGTCATAGGTGAAATCTACTGGTTCAATCTCATCGTTCTTGGGAAGGGAAACGAGACGGCTATTAGCTTTTCACTGACACATACAGTATAGATCCATCTGATCCAAACTACAGTGGACGATCAGTGTTGTCTGACCTTTCCACTAGGAAGGCCCAAGTCCTTCAGAGCCTGGAAAATCCCTTTCTCCGTCTTCCCTGATGCGAATGTGCGTGTTATGCTGTGAAAGACGAGGAGGGAAAGGGTTTGAGTTAGAAGAGCTGAATTTAAGATGAGTGAGTTTTACTAGAATTAAAATCGATTGATATTGTTTAAACTAACTCTTACCCTCTCACAGGAATTTTCCCATTCACGTTGGTCAGGAAGCACATTCTCATCCAACTGAAGGAGAGGAGGAATTTGGATTTACAGACAAAGTGAACTGTTTATCACACTTTTCCCGACGCAGAGTGAAGCAAAATAAGACGTGTGGAAAGTGGGCAGAAGGAGGCACTTACTGTTTCTTGAGGCAGGTCATTGGACAGACGTTGTTGGCCTTAAAGTTGTGAATCACCGACCTCAAACCCTCGATCCACTTCTGCAAAACAAACAAGCAAAGGTATTTAGGACACACACACACACACACACACACGCACGCGCACACACACTTATCTAACACACACTAACCAGCAGAAGCCCAGATGTATACGCAGCAGCTGAGAGGGTATCCAGAGGTGTGTATTGTGTTTAGAGGTCCGTCTTCGGGGAAATAAACAAAAGCAAACGAATTGCCCTTTCATTCACACACAAAGGCGTGTGTTTTGACAGAACCACTGGGTACAGGTACATACACACACGCAAGCGCACACACACAGTGATAAACACAGTGAGCCGTTTCAAGGCCACAAGCGGTGACGGTAAACAAATAGCTAGAGAAGGCCGTGTAACATTATCATGGAAACCCTGCTGACTGCATCCACACAAACAACACTGACGTTTTTGACCCTTCTGGTTTCCCCGTCACTGCTTCACATTCTCCGTCTTTTGTGCTCCGACTCTCCTCCACGCAAATTATTGATGACGTCATTATAAAAGCAGAGATAACATAGGTGCAGCAGTGGGTAGGCTGTGTGGGTATGTGTTGTCCATGAAGCCGTGTGTAAGCCTTGGTGTGAGTGTGTGTCTGCTGATGTAAATAACCCTGTCATTTCCCAGGGTCTGATACTTAGGGCCGCCTGTGTGTGCGTGTGTGTGTGTGAGAAAGAGAGCAAGGCAACGGGACAGAAATAGTGGGAATTAATGTGTTTTAAACTGTGGGGGATGAGGGTGTGCACCTGGATCTCTGTGCGTATGAGTGTGTGCCAGGCCCCCCCATATCATTGGCAGCCCTGTGGCACTGTGCTCTCTGGAGTGTAAACATAATTTGTAACACCCATCACCACAAAAACACCCTCTCCTGGAAACTGCATTAACACAAACACTGTGGTGATCAACAGAGCTGTGCTGGCACCCACCAGCCTGTTTCAAACTGGTTTCTTTTAAACAGTTAGATTGCTGCCCCCCCCCCCCCCCCCCATTGCATCCTGTGTGATGTCACCAACGCACTGACAACTGAGGCGCTCTCTCCCCCACAGTGCCATGTTAGTGCATTCACTTGCACGTAGTCTCATTTCCATCACTGCCGATCAGAGACGTAGCCGATAAAACATTTGACGTAGCAGCACCCAGCACTGAAAGCAATAGATTAACAACAAATGCTTTGATAGGCTAGAGTTGAGGTTGACAGGGAGAGAGAGCGAGGAAGACATGCAGCAAAGGTTTAGGAACTGAACCAGCCGCAGGTGCCGAAGGACTCTGTACATCGCCTTTATAGTCATCAGAAATTGTATGTCATCTATCTCTCCATCTATCGCTCCATCCATCCATCTGATGGTAGACGACCCTGAGGTTGAGAAAAAGTGCGCCGACTCAAACTTGTTAAAGTGCTTTTTCTTGTTTTGGCTTTGGGTCTTTCAGTGATTGCCAGGTCTTTCCACAGTGGATTTATCACAAATAGAAGATAGGGCAGATGACCTTTTCTGGGTTTTCCTTGAAAACTTTCCTTTGCCTTGAAGCTGCGTCTCTAACCTTTGCAGACAGTGAAAGGATGGAGATATTGTGCAGGTCTTTGTTATTCTCAAAAATGCCAAGAAAACACCAAAAAACGACATTCGATTAATCAAAACAAGTGTCCTCTCTGCAGCTTGAGCTTTAAATTGAGCTTGTTTCTATGTTTTACACCTTTTTCATCAATGGGCCACACTATTGGTCTGGGAGCCATTTTCCACAGTAACAATAAACGTGGGCACTGCAGCTTGTTTGGAGTCAGGCCCTCAAACACCGTTGAGCTGCCATAAATACACCCCAGTGCACCAAATGGATATAAATGTGCAGCTAAAAATAGTCCTGTACACACGAGTACTGTTCTATAAGAATTACAGTGCTCAGCTTTTTGAGGAAAGCCTTTCAAAAAATTAGGCTTTATATTTGTGAATCATATTAAAAGACTTACGTCTTTAAAGGACTTTAGAGACAGACACAAGGGAAGACAGAGAGAATTGAGAGAACCACCGAACATTATCGGTTTTTATTTCTTCTATTTTAGTATGTTAAGATTGAAAATGTAGAATAACAGAGCTGTAGTTTAAAAAACACCCAACTTTAATTCTCTCAGTATAAAGTAGAGCCCGACCAATATAGGTTTTGTTTTTGTGACATTCTGATTTAGTTGGTGTCTGAATTGTGTTTAATTTCGGTGACATGGTTGCCATGGGCTTTCAGCTGAGTTTCTAGCGCGAGATAAATCATGTCCATATTAACATTGCTGTCTTTCACGTCTGGCGTTCGATTATACAGCTTCGTGCACTAATTCTGTCAGAGATCATATCGACAGGTTTCTGGGAGTTTATGAAAACCTTTTCAATGTTCGCTAGTCGGCCCATATCTGCAAACATCAACGCAGAAACTGATACGTCTGTGAGAGGCTCATATTGGCGGATTTTTCAAGGACATCCAATAAATTCTTCGGACTCTAGTGTGAAGCATTTCATTATGCCAACACTGACACAGAATCATCTTTGTGGCATCACTCTCCAAATCAATTCAGGTCCAGAAAACTGAAGTGTAGTCTAAACAAACTCCTGTGTGTTATCAGTGTCTGAGTTTGCCAGTGGGGATCTGCAATACTGATGTCAGCTGATTAGAGCGAAAGAATAAGAGAGAGAGAGAGAGATGGTGGATGAGTAAGTGAAAGAGAGAGTGAGTGTCAGAGGAAGGGGTGTTATCCATCTGTCTGAGCCAAAAACAGAAAGGAGGAAATGAGTGAGAAAGTTGTTTCTGTACTTAATCAGCCTGATTTCTCTCAGAGCTTTTCCCTTGATGAGTGGGTAGAAGACGAGAGAAAGAAGAGAGATAAAAGAGAGCGAGGGGACACTTCAGGAAAGACAAAAAGGATCAGAAGGTAACTGCTAAAGCAGGAGAGCAGCAGGGACCGAGGAGAGAGATAAAGTGAGAGAGGAAAATATGACTCATTCTAAAAGTGTCTATTTATCCAAGGTCATTTCTGCCTTATGTGGGAGTCAGCATATAAACCATTCACCTACCAATTTGCCTTTGTTCCGAATTAAATATGTGCCGTCTCAGGGTGTTCTCTAAACCTCTGAATTCCATACTGTGGAAATGTTGATGGTTTTTTTTTTTGGGGGGGGGGGGGGGGTACGACACAGTGGCTTTGTTTTCCAACCATCTGGGACGTGCAACTAAAGCTGCTTCCAGACATGCACTGAAGTCCAGACATTTTCCGAAGGCGTTTTAATTTGAGAACGCAAATGTCTGAGTCAGTTGCTCTGGACAGTTTCCAGAAACTTTCCTGCCAGCCTCCTACTGAATAGTCCAAAAACCAGCCGATGTGAGAATACAGCAGGAAACACAGCCACAAGTGTTGATAGCTTTTTTAACATGTGACGAATGCGACTGTGGAAGAATGAATATGTCTCAGGATGAAAAAGATTTGGCTGAGCTGTAAACTACACAGGAGGTTTCCTCAGTGATTATACATCACGCCCTGTCTCCTTCATGCTCTATATGCCATTCCCTGCTGAATGTTTCTGACGTTTTCCTGTTGGTGTGAACACATCTGACCCGGACAACCACCTGTTGAGTTCTTCATATGTGAAAGGAACGAGCTCATGTTTGAAAGCAGCTTAAATGTTATGAGTGAGTAAATATAAATTCATTCATTAATCACAGAGCCTGGGCAATAAGCTGTGGATATACGGAGGATGCATGTGTTTACCCTGGCTGTGTCTGGGCTCTCGGCCACCATGAACATGAAGTTCAGGTTGACCAGGTCTGTTCCGCTGCAGATGCAGATGATACAACCCTCCAAGTCGGCCTCCGTCTTTCCAATGGCCTCGAAAGACGTCAAGATCTTCGGGTCCTGAGAAAGTAGGAGAAAGGGGAAAAGGTAATTCAGTTTCTGGAGGAAGACGGATTTCATCGGGCTGTGGTTGGGGCATGTTGTTCAGACATAAAATAATCTATAACTTTGTCAGCAGAGGGAAATTTAATAAAATCTCACAGGGCATTCTGATATTACTGCAGTAAAACAGTCACTGACAAGAAAACACAAAGGGAGAGAAGCTTAGGGAGAAAGATGTAGAAAAGTGGATTGCTGCGGTGGGGAGACGCCACTGGATAAAAAAAAAAATAGCACGATATACAGGCTGCGTGTTGCTCAGGACACCTGAAGCTCCATGTCAGCTACACACTGATATAATGCATATCATCATCATTGAACAAATTAGATAACTCAACTAAAAACAAATCTCAGCTGCAAGAACTCATTTAGATTATTGAAAAGTTGAGCTGAGTCATTTCCCCACAGGCAGAGCATACAGCCGAGCACTGCACAAGATGTTTTACATTTAAAAAAAATCATTTGAATTACAACAACCTGTGCTAAATGCTAATGCCTGTTAAAGACATGACATTTTGGACATTTAAAGAGCCGGATTATTCTCCTCAGAATCTATACTTCTCACCACAGCTCAGCCTGAAATAGAAAATCCATGACAACACTCACACCATCAAAAACACAGCACGATTCCTCCCTCTCATCTTTTCAAATCTGATTGCAGTCTGCCGCTATCGTCGCCCTGCAGATAGTAATTCGTATTTTTGTTATACGATTGAATTAACAGGCAACAGGCTTGGCTGCTTTTAAAACCCCAGCCAGCAATTATCCGAAGCCATTCATCTTTCTCTCCCTCATTGGATTATGTGGAACTGCTGCCTGAGCTTGTGTAACCGCGTTACCCTCCGAGGAGGAGCCCCGCGAACGGACGCTTCTCACAGAGCGGCGCAGAGCATTCGATCAAACAGGAGCAGCTGCTGTCAGGCCCCAGTATCTGTATACGTGTCCTTACACGTGTACACACACACGTCTACACAGAGCCACAAACAAACAGACCCCCTCCTGCGGCCAACAGTACATACACAGACAGGTTGTGTACTTGTACTGTGCACACTTCCGTCAGCCCTCGGACTTTTAGAGGCTTCGCAGGTTTGCATTCTAATTAGAAGCAGGTGTCCACAGGGGTATTTTCCTGTAACAGCTCTCATTATTCATCTGCTCCCCATGATGCCTATGATATAATGTGTCACTGTCAAGGCTAAACTGCACAAATCAATATTTAATATACAGAAAAACCAGGCAGGTAAACACACGCCGCATGTGTGTGAGCGACTCAGAATCAGCTAAATAAATGACTGACTGGGTTCCAACAGCACTGAAAAGAAGGATAATGCAGTATTTCTGACAGAGACAGAACGTCTTGTGGCTGTGAGCATTTGATCCCATAGAGTGAACTCCTTAACCCACTGATTCTCTGACAGCCCATCATAATAGGGCTGGAAGCACATTTTTTCATTATTCCTCTCTGGGTCAAAAGCACAAACCAGAGCGGCAAGAAAAGAAGTTTCAGATACAACCTGCGGCTAAACCGAGCCAGGGTTGGATAAATATGGATGAGTTAAATATTTCATGTTTATGTTCCTCGAGTGCCCCAGGTGAAAGTGATATTTGATGGAGAAGCTTGGCAGCGAGGAGTCGGCTGAGAGTCCCAGATCAGTCTGTCGATTTATGCATCACACTGCTGAAGCCTCGGCTAATTAAAGCATGAATACCACCATTGACGTATCGGTCTCCGTAGATTCCACAAGGCCTGATGGCGTGGGAGCAGGAGACTGAATGCTGAATGCAGACAGCATTTATGTTTTGGAGGCAGAAGCGATGGAAACTGTTTATTTCCTGAGGTCTCACCTTCGGGACGGCACCGACTCGGATACTGTTGATGAGAGAACACTCGAGCACCTGGCCTTCCTGCAGGAGAGAAACACAGATGGAAAGAAAGAGGGGCAGTGGAAAAGGGAGGGATGACAGCAGGTGAGAGGGGAGATGGAGAGAGGGAGGAGGAGAAGATTACAAAAACAAAGCCGATGGATTACAGTTTTTTACTTCTGCTAATACTTCTACGCCACAACTTCTCAGCATCTGTCTGTAAGTTATTCATGTTGGTCAATATGACCAATATCTGCACATATTTACTTATTATCATATCTATTTTGTGTATTGGTTAAAGCAGTAATGACACTCAAAGGTTCAATATACAAGTTTGATTGGCAGTGAGCTAATCCCTAATCTCCACCCACCTGTATTCCCACACAGAATAAAGAGGTATAGAGCATAGAATGTATACATAGATGGATGACTTCTTCCCACTATCCCAAAATATCCTATTTCCAAAACGATGCCATCTTGTGCTGATGGAGCCAGAGTCATTTCAAACACAAAGATGTCAGTGCATCTTAAAATCAGGAGTTGAAACTGTTTAAAAAAAACTAGAAAAAACTAAACTGAAAAATAAAGCCCAATAAATGTTACATGTTCATTTCTACAGTTTGAATAAAATAGCTGCACGGGAGGTTGAGAGTCTATCTAAACTTTGCATGCTTGGGGAAAACATCAGCAGTGAGGAAGAGGATTTCTTATTTCATTTCTGGGGGCCTTCATTGTTAGATGTCATTTTGTTTCTATTATTCACTTGGTGGCCCACACATATCTTCTGTCATGGTGATGAAACTGCGTTGAGCTGTTTGCTTTTAGGTTCTTCCCTGGGCTTTGATGGAACCTCAAAATGACTTTTCATCACGACAATTCTTCACGACCTTGAAATGGCTCCAATGCAACTCTACATCTTTGCTTCATTTAGTATTTGCGGATCTATGAATATGGAAATTGGCTCTGCCTCAATCCCCACCCACTCCTCAGCCGCACGCCTGTATCTCGCATCGAACACACAGACCTCTGCTAGTTTCCTGTTTTCTAGTGACTGAACACAATAGCAAGTGATTTTGGAGTCAGGCAATCATGTGCAAACTGGAAACCGACTCTACAGAACAGCGAATTATACGGGGTTATCTACAAGTTGATGTATTGGTGACTGATAAGCAGTCAACGCCACAGCTATGTCTATCGTGAAACTTTAATGCCCCAATGGCGATCTCATAAAAAACTATTTAGACAGCCTGGGTTTTATGGCGTTACATTTGTGGCTCATCCCTGAGCAAGCAATTTGAGATTTGGAGCATTATCTTGCAACCACATAACTTATATTTAGAAGAGACATTTTTCTGCCCACAGTCCAAAAGGCATACAGATTGGGGTTGGGTAAATTGGATACTATAGTTGTCCATAAGTGTGAATGTGATACTACTGGCAACCTGTCCAGGGTGGACCCAACCTCTTGCCCAGTGTCAGCTGGGAGTAGCTTTTATTTTTCCGTACTTTCAAATCTCAAATTGCTCACTCAGGAATGGAACAAATGGTACAAATACAACGCCCTTTACCCTGGCAGAGACCATCATTGCTGCACTTAAGTTTTGACATTAACATAGTTGACTGCTACTCAGTCATGATGTGTCATGTATCAAATAAAGAAGCCAAGGTTAAAAAGTTGATTTTCATTGGAGGGGGCTGAGGACTAAAAGACCACTTTAAACTACTTAAAAGAACAGGTCTTGTCTCAAGTCCCTTGTTCAATAAAGTTTACAGAACAATATAAAGTTCTGAATGTTAAAAATGCCCCTTAACCTCTAACCTGAAGTCAAATTGCAAATTGAAGTGCAACACCAGAATGACACCAGTTTCTCAGTGACATGTTAGTGTTTGATTATGTGCACTTTGCTTTTCGACACCTCTTCTCTGTTGACTTTTAGATGCTGTCTCCTGCGTATAAAATATCCTATTTTGGACTGAAAGCTTTTCCTTTGCCAGACCTCCCGAGAGACAAAAGAACACACAAAATGTCAAGACGTGGAGGTGATACCTTTCCCTCGCTCTTCCAGGTGATGAAGAAGCCAAACTCGTCCACTCTCATCTGACAACTGGGCTCAAAGAAGTACGGGTCCTGCAGAGGGAAGAGAAGATGTTTATGAGACAGCGGGCTGCATCACAGGCTTTTGACATTTAATGACATTAAACAGCCAACCTGTTTCTCACACACACACACACACACACACACACGGCTTATGCAACCAGACAAACACATGTAACGCAAATTCAGTTCCACGATGTACCTGTCGGCCTGAGGACACACAAAGGTTCACTCACAAAGTACGCACAACACATTTAGTTTGCACACACACGAGTTGCGTGCGGAGGAGATGAAACCTGCTGCTAAGGCAAACACAAAGTGAGATAAATGTGACTGCCAGGAACCGTTAAATGCCAACATCCTCTGACTGGAGCACAGGGCTGTGCATTAGAGACAGAGGACAACCCTGAGCAGATTGTCTGTCTTGAGGATCCAGACGTGAGCTGGTACAGTGACTATGATGCTGCTGCACACAGGTGTACGCTCTGGATCCATCAGCTGAGTGTAAACATGGAGCGACCGCTGATTTGGTTCAACTCATCTCCAAACATCAGCCCGCCTGTCTTACCCAAACATTTTACACTAAACTCAAATCAGAGGCTGCAAGTTGAGATTGCACTGATAAATGATTGTGTCAAATGTGTGCGTGTCCAGGTAACTCATGTTGTGGGGTCATGAATCTGTTTACACGGTCACATTATGGGGACTTGTCTTCCACATGGGGACAAAAACCAAATCCCCATAAAAGATAAAGACAAGATTAGGCTAGTTTCAGGTTAGGTTAAGGGTAACGTTAGCTTCAGGTTTAGGTTAAAGGTCAAGTTAAGGGTTAGGTTAAGGTTAGGCAAATAGTAATTATAGTTAAGGTTAGATTAAGTCTCCAGGAAATCTATTTAAGTCAATATAATGTCCTCGGGAGTCACGGAGACACTGGCTGTGTGTGTTTATCCAGCTACAATCACACATCTAAGAATAATAAAACATAGAGAGTGAGAAACATAGAAAATAGGAGATAGGCTGCTGGGTCACTCTTACTCTAATATTAGCAATAGGGAACAGTGTGTGACACACACACACACACACACTTGAATCTTTCAGGATGCTGCTGCCATGAGATACACTGCTGAGAACAGGACTAAGCTGAGCTGTTTTGTGGCTGCTCTCCATACTGTGCTACCATGTCATCCAAAACCACCATGAAAACCAATAGAACAATCCTAAATCCATTTAGGAAACAGTGAGACTGCTGTTAAGTGCAGCTAAAAGCTTGACTCTTTCATCTGAAATAAGCATGACAGAGTGTTCAGTTGCACATCGTGAAGCTGAGTATGAAAGAGACGGTCCCAAATGAGCCCTGACTGTTAAGAACATGCAGCAGGCTACTGTTACACTATCAGACGGCTTGTTCTTGTGAAGCTAAAAGGTTTATGGGAACACTCAGTCCTTCCAAACGCAGAGGAACAATTCACTCAGGACCCAGCCGTCTCCTTGTGGAAGTGGACAGACACATTAAGACCCCTGGTTATGGTCCAGCTTCTTTGCGACATGTGTACATTCTTTGCTAAGTGCCCAAGGAAGTGTAATTCAGTGTGTGTGTGGATGTGTGTGTTCTCTGTTCATCCTCTTCTGTTGCCTCCATCTTGTATAAAGGAACAGCAAACAAAAACAGACTCTCACTCACTGACATGGATAAAACACATTAATGGTTCATCATACCAACATATGTACTATATATATATATTCAAAGGGAGCTAAGCTATGCAATTAAAAGGCACAAAAAGTCCTTTGTTTACATTTGTATGAATGACAATCAAGGAGATGTATTCACATACACACACGAACCTCGAGCAACATGAAGCCATTGGCTGTCTGATGAAAACAGGAACTGTTTGTGCTCAGACCAACTGGTGCTTAGCAGTGAATGACTATTCATAGTGAAAAAAATGCACTCAGGCTCTTAGCACAACTGATCATTGAGAATCTGTTTGACCTCTGACCTCACTGCCACTTGACTGGCCAAAGAGGAAAATCAAATATCCCACTTTCACTGTTAAGATACTGCAAAGGTAAAGGACATGTGAGGCCTCTCCCACAGAACTGTACAGAAATCAAGCTAAACAAATAAAAGGTGAAGAAAAAGAATAAATCCAGGTAGTGAAAGAGGTCCCCTATAAAGCTTTGACTCACACTCAAAACCATGCAGCCACACACACACACACACCCGCGCACACGCTAACAAACACGCGTACTACCTGTCTCTACCATCTGTCACTCAGTGGGGTTTCAGTCAGTGAAGAAGGTTTTGTGGAAAAAAATCCATCCATGCTGTTTAGCATATTTGCCGGTGTGTGTGTGAGAGCATGTCTTTGTTTGTGGGTGGGTGGACTCTTGGCGAATGTCATTTCAATTCACCCAGATGTCCCCTGCAGGCTTCGTATTTGCCAAGCAACAGAATAACAGCTACTCACTCACTTAGCTAAAAAGGGAGGTTTTCGGACAGAGTTACTTTATTATGAGTTTCAGAACTATCCCTTCCAAAATACAATAATTTGAGTAAGCCTTTAAAAAGACTTAATATTCATGTAAAACATAATTTGTAGTGAACAAAATTATTAATGTTACTATTCCGCTAAAAGAAAGGATAATATCAGTTTACTGACTTTTTAAGACCATAATGAATGAAATTTAAGACCAATGTCGAGTGCGACAGATATGAAGGAAGATCCCAGAATAACTAACACTTCCCTAAAATTGAGGAGAAGGTGAAGTAGCCTAATACCACTTGAAAGACCATGTTGTCCATCATCCTACAGGTATAGATAGTAGGTATCTATAGACTTTCCCACATCCCATAGGAGATCAATTCTGGTATTTATAGACTCAGTTATTAGTTCCATGTTGTTCTTAGTTTTAGTTTTACAACAGCGTGCTAATATCTGTATTGTTTTAGACAGAGAGGTATTACAAACTTTGCATGCTGTCAAAAACAAATTACAAATTTTAAAACCATATAGGAAGTAGCATTACATCAACATTAACATAATTAGACCTACTAAAACATATACAAATTTAATATTTTAATGTGTTTATTCGTTTTTAGGGACTAAACTAGACTGATCGACTTTTTAGGACCCAGAGGAAACCCTGTCACAGGGTTGAGAGGGAAGCTGCCATCATTAATTTTAACCTTTAAAGTGACCGGCACAGTTTGACCTTATTATCAGTCAGGACAGTTCTATAGTCTCACACAGACAAGCCTACGGAATCGCCCACAGCATTTGTGTGGGAGAATTACGGCTCTGAGAGCTCAACACTGCAACTGAAGAGAACACATATGCAAACAGACTAAACACAAGCACATGAAAAATCAAATGTGACAACACATCCACTGGAAATACACACAACAAAACCAAATAGACAAACGTGCTAAAAATAGTCAAAGCACAAATAAGTGCAGCAATGTGCTGCGAGTGATAGACGACAGAGTAATGTGTTTTTGAGGAGAGAAAAACAGTGACAATGCTGACTGGTGTTCTTACATTATAGCTAATTTCCCAACACCCAACATGTCAGAGTCAGTTCATCACTTTTTGTTTCCCCTGGTTACATCCTTCTTGTAGCATGTTTCTCTATTTGGTTGTATTATGATTATTTGCAGTGTTTATTTGCTTATACAGGAGAGAACCTGCAGGGCATGTGTTGCAACAACTAACTTTCTGTTATCGAGGAGGAAACAACTCTTGGGCTTATTTATTTCTTTAAACCAATCAGAATTGTCTTATGCTGTGCTAAGCTCAGGGTGCAGCAAAGGTGCACCTGCATGGTAGATGTCAGGGAGGGAACTGATGTACTGTAGAACTGTGGGGAAGTGTTGGAACACTTGTAGTTGGGGAGGCAAATAATTGTGATAAAATAGCAAAGAAAACACTGTAACACGATTATTGATTTTTTGGATTGCATACACCAATTTCATACAAAACTCAAAAGGTTGATAGTCTCGCAGCAAATCAGTTAGAGGAAGGATGAGGACAATGCTGCGTTGGCTGTTGGCAGGCTTCATACCAGTCCTGACCCTGTCCTGTCCTGTCCTGTCCAAGCCTGGCTCGCATTCACAGCAGCAGCACACAGAGGACTCTCTCCAGAAGCATGCTGGCCCAGTTTCACGGCTCCCTGTGACATAGCTGAGGAATTGATGCCGATTTTTTTGCCACCGGCTTTTCAAGTTTCCTTCTCTGCCTGAGAGGGATGCACCTCCCCTCGCTGATGCCCGTATAAACAGAGAGCACTGAGGGGATTTCCTGATGCGCGCAAGGGTTTGTGTACGTACGTATGTGTGCGCGCGCGTGCGTGTGTGACACACTTTGCCTTTGCTCGGCAAATGTCCTCGCTCAGTGTCCTGATTAAGTTAGTCAGAGGAAACGTGGGCAAAAAGACATGAGGATATAGATGGGGTCATATATACATCCAGACAGACGTAGAGCATATATTTGCTGTTGGTACTGGACAGATTGATGAGCAATAATTCAATGTTTCTCTGTTTAAAAAAAATCTGATTAGTTCCCCTTAAAATTCATAGTTTTAGCTTAGATTTTTTTATGTATGATTTTATGTATTTTATTTATATTATGATGAATGGTCTATATGTAAAAACAAGGATGACGCACTCACACAGATAATCTTAACACTTCAAAAACGCTCAGTGGATGTGTAGCAGACGAGCAGTCGCCATGGCGAGGCATCTTAATGAGGCTGATGAATGTAGCCTGCCTATAGTGCGCCGATGACGTGTCAGGTTATAAAGGAGACTCTGCTCGTGTGTGTGTGTGTGAGTGTGTGCACGCTAATGACTGGCCCGGGGATGGTCATTAAAGTGAAGAATGATAGTAGGACTAATAACCTATGTCAGTATCAACAATGTCATTGACAAACTCATACAGCTTGTAACACTGGCCAAGCATTCATGCGTTCGTCAGGGATATGAAACAAAAATCTTCACTGCATCAGTATATGTGATAAGCTGCCATTAAGAGGTTAGAAGGCTTTATTTCTCCACCTGGAGCCTTTACGGTTTTTATTTATTTTACAAAGCACCAAAGAAATGTGTCATTATTACCTCATCAAACCTGTCGAAGGAGGTGCCTTCCTGCATGAACTCAGGCAGGTGCTTCTGCCAGTTGAACACATAGGACTTCGTCATGGCTGCTCACAAACCTGAGACCCCGAGAGGAGGGGAAGAGATTCAGAAAGAGAAACAGACAGGGTTAGTAACAGAATATCTTCAACAACCAAGACAGCGAACACACAGATGTTTCCAGGACCGAGTTTCTGTCCTCGTCTGTCCTACAGTCACAAAATGCTGAATTGATTGAGCATAGCTACTGTAAAACATTTACCACTCAACAAGATGTGATGTGCAGGAGCTTTAGGTTTCAGGGTATTCATTTGAACAGGGTTATTTAACGGACAATAAAATAGTTTCAAAATTTTAAAGAGGCGTTAACAAAAAACACATCAAACATCAATCAAATTCATAAATGATGTATTTAAAAATCTATTTCAAAATGCACTTTAAAAGCATTCAAATAGGGCGTTTATTTACCATTTGCATGTCACTGCTGCTTTTCCTTTTCCCATTAGCTATTTGATTTAGCTTCTCATTTAACCTTTCCGTGACACAGTGGTACTTAACGCCGGTAAATCAAGGTCAATGAAAACGGGAATGACACTCAGAGAGCCCATAAACAGTCACCTGATGAAACCACGGTTAAATTCACTAGATCTGGATTTTGATTTGGATCTACACCATATTGCACACACTCGTAAAAATCTGTCCAATAAACATGCCTGGTATTTTCATCAAGATCCATGAATCATACGACTATAGGACTATACTCTGAGGTATCAACAAAAAATGCTCCATCTTGCAATGTGCAGTTCTTTCCTGACCCATATCACGTCCTTCCACCACGTTATCACCTAGCATTTAATGTCAGATGCATGACATTGATGGAAAATAAAGTGGGTGCACAATTAGAGAAAAAAAACGCCACAAGTGCAACACTGAAGATATCGCTTTAAATTCTTGATACATCAGTGTCAGGCACAAGAGAGTTGAAGCCAAGGCAAAGTGGCCTGCAGCAAGTTTTAACACAAGCATGCTCATTCAGTCCAGTTAAGCTGTAAGACAGAGGAATCCTTTTTTTAACAACAAATCTCAGCTTAACCTTCTTCTACAACCTCTCTAGGCATTTAATTCAGCCTCACAGTGAAGTGTTTTAGGCATCACAAAAGGACACTGCTCGATTAAGTTGCAATCCAATGTTTAGATATATCTTTCCTACAGTCCAGAATAATACAAAGTACAGAAAGGGACATAAAGCAAAACCTTGCAATCCAAGGACTATGTTATATTGAATGTTTTGTCAAAGTGGAATTCATCTTCCACATAGTAAAAATGGAAACAATTACGATTAACATTCCCTCTCTCCAATATTTCTCTCACCCAGTACCGACTGTACATCTATGCACCCATGGATGCGGATGTGAACATTTTCTATTCTGTTTTTTTATTTTGTATTATTTTATTCTATGTTCTTAAGGTTTGTTAATGACCAAAAACCAACAAACATAACCACCAGTAGAATCACTATATCTGACTGCAATGGAGCTGTTACATGAACACCAGACAGGGCAGGCTGAGGAAGTCTACTTTTGTCTCACACTTGGCCTGAAACCAAAGTGAAGCGTTTTCCTCCTAAAAACACAAAAAAAGCCAGTCAGGCCTGATTCATGTGACACACCTGCACGTGTATCATCACCTAAGACATCCAGTGCACGGAGGGGGGAGGGGGTCCTGACAGGAAACTGTAATATTGTTGATGACACCGTCCAAATATAGGCTCCCCTTACGTCAGCCGCAAATGTGTCATGCAATAGCGCACTTGAAAACGTGACATGCTATGTATAGTCTAATTGCTCAGCTGGTATTATGTCCTAATGGGAATACTCCGAGGTGAGATTCAGCTGTGATTAGGTGGTCTTTCATCTTACAGTGCTGCAAATCCCTGTGATAATGATCACATACTGCATGTACAGAAAACATAATTATATAGCACTGCTGCAGCTTTATTTGGAAAAAATATTCAAAAGGATCATTCAGGGTTGTATTCATTTCTTCAGTAAAAGCTTTAATGCCGTAGTGTCTGTCTGTGAATGCGACCCCCCCCCCCCCCCCCTGCAGATAGTGTGGAGACTGAAATCCCACATTTGATCCAGAAACCAGCCATTTTCCTGCCAGGGACAAAGAGAGATCAACTTTAAGGTTGATGGGCGAAATGACAAAAAAGGAAAACAGAAAAAGAAATAAGTAAGGACAAACAGAAAGAGAGTGTTAGGAGAAAGTTGATGGTATAGAGAGATATGTAAAGGCGCCACGAAGAGGTCATCTCTCGGCCCCTTAGCTTCCCATGGCTACAGAGATGAGAGACGAGGAGGGAGTGACAGGAGAAGCATGGAGATGAAACAGAACAGTGGTGGGCAGCGGGAGACGGATGAGTAAAACAGCTGTGTGTGACAGAGGCTGCTAGAGAGGCTGGAGGACGGGGGGGGGGGGATGATACACAGCTCAGACACAATATCAACAGAGGCTACAGAGAACTGCTGGCTGGGAGGGCTGCACTTCACCCCCTGGCATGACAAATGCAGAGTGAAACAAGGGTTTCGAGTTGTCTGCACGTCGTCATCACCAAATCAGAGTGATTCATTAAACAGCAGCTAATAACAGCTAATCTCACCCAACATGCTGCTTCATAATAGATCAAATTAAGCCCGATAATAGTGGGCTGACCCTTTAGTCAAACTGAGAACATACAATTACTCTTTTTAATGCGGAGTGCAGAGAGTTGCGTATTTCGGGTGCCAACACAAAAAGTGTGATCTGCGTCACAGTGCTAGAGGAGGTGTAGCAGCCAGGGCGGGTCAGTACATCCAGTAATAGAAATGAAAAGAACCAACTTCATCAAACCCAGCCCTTCGCCATCTGTGGTGAGCTAGCAGGGGACCAAAACAGACACACGTCCCGTCAGGGGGAATGAAAACACAGATGCACACTTCCTGTGGAGATTAAGAGCCGGGGACGGGCAGCGTGCCATCAACACAACCCACAGAGAGACCACGAGTGTAAATAGGCGGCACCGTGTCCAGATTGCTCAATAATAATAAACCAAATCTCAAAGAAATCTTATACATTCCTTAATCAGATTTAAAAGTATTCAGATAGGACAAATCACACATCTAATTTGGACTAATTGGGTTGTGCGGTCCTGCCTGATGTTAGCCTAGATCTTGCCACTCTCAACAGTGTGCATTAGATAACATTTTCCTCAGCGGGATGTTATCTGTCCAATAGCAGCGCGGCACACTGAGGTTTCGTAAGGCCATACTGGCTGGGCCTCTGAGCTCCTGGACGTGTGAACGTTGCACGTGAGGAGCCGAGGGAAGCTGGGGGAAGAGAGCGAGGTCCGAGCCCCCTGTCCAACCCCTGACAATGAGATAATTACGATAGATAGGAGCCCCGGGAGGCTCTCCGTTCCCAGCCTCCTCGTCTAAAATGGCAGCTAGGGTAGCACCCAGCGGTCCCACACCTCATAAACTAAAATTAGGCCAGCCAGTGGTGGAAGGGTTGACTGAGGACACATTCATGTGGACACAAGTGAACAACACACACACAGTAGTACATTTTATTTGGCTGGCACAATGAGCGAGGCTATCCTTCAGCAACTAATCCCCAACAAGGAATAAAGCAACTAGATTCAACATTAAAAACAACACATTTTGCAGCTCAGACTAAGCAAGTGACAGGCTTTTTAGAAAGGACCTCTTTTCATGCCTCGTTTGATCTTACCGCACACATCGTCGCCTGATGATTTCAGCGTTACCATCACCATGTATTCATGCAAAACCTGACCCCATCCAACCCATGTTTTTGGATAATACTGCTACAGAGATGAGGATCGCTAAGGCTTATAAAAGCACGACATCGCTGCTTTACCTCACTCAAATTCCAATAAACCAGTCAGGCTGTGAGTCATCAGAATTAAGACCTAGGTTAAAGGTTAAAGAAGCAAGCGGGGACAAAACAGCAGCACCACTATGGCGCTGTGGAGCGGCTCAGTGGCCTGTAGGTGAGACTCTGTACAAGTTTGGAACTGTGTGAATGTGATCAGGGAGGGGACGAGGTTGCATGTTATACTGGTATTAAAAAATAATAAGTGGGTATGAGGTTTTTTAATTGCCGGTTAAACCGCAAAAAAAAAAAAAGGCTGTTGACTCCTTTCAGATTTCCAGTAGGAGTTTGCCAGTTTCCCCCCCCCCCGCCACAAACTGAGAAGCTCTCTCACCTTGCTTTTGACATTTGATAAATCGCTTTTGCACGTTGTTGCCAAGATTTAAAAAAACAATATGTACACCAATGTTCATGGCTATTTACTCAACAATGCCCAGAAGTTCAATGCACATCTTGAGGTCACACAGGAAAAGGTGCAGCATCAGTGTCCACAGACAGAGCCAAAATGAGCAAACGAGGAAGAAATCAGCACGTTCATGTTACACAATAAAAACACGTGTCTCCTGCAGAGTTATTTGACCTGGGAATGAATGCTGACTTGTATTAATGCACATTGCAAGAGACAGATGCTAGTGGCTGTAGTGAAAGATAAAAACATGAAAACTGTAAGCTCATACAGTATCATTATTGTGATTACTCATTAACCTTAATATCATAAACAAATTACACTTATGCCTGTGACCAGTATAAAGCCAGACCACTACATATGCAACACTCAAGAGACACTTGTGAATTAGGCCAAGGCTTCCTCTGAACCGTGCTTCATAAAAAAACTGGAACAAAACTATCAACAAAACACCGAGCTGAACTGAAAATATTCCACTCCATCAATGGCAGACAATAAAAATATTAAAAGTATTTAAATTCCACGTTGACCACGATTTTCCAGCTGTCTTCTCCTTTTGTTGCCTCAGAAAACATTGTTCTTCACTCAGTGTCAGACTCGGTGTCAAACAGCTGGTCGGTGTTAGTGCAAAAGATAAATGTTATTTATCCATGATGGGTCTTCATCTTGCAGCTTCACAATGGTTTCCTGAAGCACTCACACTCTGACCATGTATGGCCTGACTAAAACAATCCTCCAGTTGTGTCTTAGGTCTACTCTGAACCCCATGGTGTCTGCTTTACTTTGTCCAGAAGACGGCCAAAGACAACACATGCAGGACTATGTATTCTCACACAAGTTTTTTCTTTTACTTGCACCACAGCTGAACTCACTCCCTGCTTCATGGTTATGCATTGCCACACTACACAGCTCCTGGGCGTCTATGCTACAATCAGAGATGAAACAGAATTGATTCTTTGAGATCAAGCCTATTTCCCAAACTTATATTCTCGAAAGTGTATCGCATAGGGGCATCTTCAGCAACCTATAATTCCAGAGTGTAGGTTAGCATCCCTGCTGCTTAGTTCATCAAAACATTAACTCATCAGCTCCACTTCCCTCAGGACACCGCTGGGAACACAAGCCCTTTAGTATATTTCGTGTAAATCTTTGAAGTCCATTTCATGCAGATGTATTCCAAACACCGTCTGTGGTTGCCAAATATTAAAAAGAGAAAAACGGTAGTTTAACTGTATTCACTCACCTGAACATACTGAGAAAAGACTGAATTTACAAACGACATTGGCATATTGTTTCCTCCTCACTGATCTGCTGCATTAAAAACCAGGAAAGTCCTTTTCCAGTGGAGTTTCCCAACTCGTCATTTCCTGAGGCAGCTGAGGGACAGTGTGTTTCTGGTAACCAAATGCTGTGGCCACATGCTGTTTCCATGACATTACTGAGCAGGTGAAGCCAGCTGAACCATATCATGTCTAATCGTAATCAGATTGCACTTCAGAAAGGGGACGTGTGGATGAGAACAGTATGTAAAAGGCCCAGTGTGTGTATATTTTCACTTACTCTGGCTCATTGTACCTTCTTACATTCTGAATGTGGGCGGATCTTTGTTATTTAAAAAGAAGGTGAACATCGTTTCAACCTATATGTATAACAAGAGCTGTGTGTACACAGCAAACACATCTGAGAGAAGAACCAGTCGACTAAAACAAATGGATACAGCCTGTTTACATGACAACTCAGTCATGTAAAGTGTTTATTATAAAAGCATTGATGAAACAGAGGGAAGGAGCAAACCCTGACAAATGTAACAGAAACATGATGAAGCTGAAGAACCCCCCCACTGCCTCACAGCAAGCTGCAGCCCTCTCTCTACTACTACTGATCCGTGGCACTTTACCTCTGCCTCACCAGCTGGAACATACCACCTGCTCTTGGTCAGTGCAGGGTGAGCAAAACACACAATTTCATTTTTGTCAGTTACTGTACAGAGAGTACAATTTACTCTGAAATCACTCATGAAGACACTTGAGTGCACCAATTTATAAAGAACACAATTTACTGCTGTTTCACGTCACCAATCCTCCCACAACTTGACAGTGACCGACCATTCACTGCTTCAAAACCAAACTTCCTTGCAAAGATACAAGACACAGGTACCACACAAACAGATCCAGGTACACTATACACTGCACAGATCACGGTAGCACTAGGCAGCACTATGTAGAAGAGACGCAAAACTACACAACATAAGCACACCTTCATTCTGCTCAAATGAATTAGTTAACACACATGCATGCCTGAGTGCACATATACACTGTTAATGCTAACAAACAGGTGAATAAGGAGGGAGGCAACAATATATGCACGCACACACACACACACACACATCCTGTCTGATTGTGTTTTGACATGCTATGGCTTCAATATGAACTTTGAGAGTGTGAGGTGACGTTTATATCAAGTGATATTCTTCGACTACCCTTCCACACCCAAGTCAAACATGCTATAACACTCTTATCTGGCACGACTGTAGCATTATGCCTACTTTTCACCTGGACTGTTTTATTGCAGAAGTATATTTGATGACTTTTCACACCAGTGTCTGGCCTCTAATCTGAACTATAAACATGGCAAGGTGTCATCGTGTCCTCTTTTGTGTTTGTCTAAGATATTTACCTCGTCTTGCGGCTACGAGAGTGTGAAAGTGAAGTAAAAAAACCCGTGAAGTAAAGTAAAAGTAAAACATTCGTCTAATCGTCCTACTTAGAGTGGATTATACAGCTAAAAACTAAAAAAAAATGTTTTTCACACAAACCCATGCATGTGTGTTTGTCTACTGGAGGGCTGAGAAGGACACACAGGAATGTTTCCTGTGCAGAGTCTCTACACTGCTTCTTAATGTGCCTTTTCTTCAACAATACCATCAATCCTCCTCTGTCACTAGTGGGTCAGAGCAGCCCTTGAGGCTGAAGCCATCTTAGGACACACACACATCTACCGACTCACCTACGCCGACTCTCTGCAAAACACATCCACCGGGGCTGAGAACAATTTCCGTCATGTTTAAGAACTGAATTGTGAAAAGACTGGGAAAGACGTCAACATTGAAAAGTAGTAAACTTAAAAACAGGCATGACTTTAACTAATGTTCTCAATTAGTCATTAGGTTTAAAAATACAAAGTCAGAGCAACACATTATGACTGGCTTTTCAATTCTGTTTTCATCATCAGATTCTGATGATGGGATTGAATATCTTTATGATTATACCAGTCATAGTGGATTATTATTATTAACACTGACACAATTTTGAATGCTTATGTATCTTTGCAAACCCACATTTCCGAACAAATAATACTGAGTTTTTATACAACAATGGTTTCTCATGCATTGTAGTTTTTTATTACCTCTGCCCAGGAGGTTGTGTTTTCATTGCCGGGTGTTTTATTTGTCTGATTTCCATGAAGATTTGCGGAGGGTTGGGGCATGACCCAAAGAAGAACGAAATACATTTTAGAGCAGATCTTTCTTTTTCACCTTCTTTACCGTGGCGAGATAGAGCGTTAACCTTGGCAGTAGGTATCTGCTCTCCGAGCACCCTTCTGGTTATACGTGTATTCTGTCCAATTTTAATGCATCACATTCAGTTCCCAACAAACAATTTCCCACGCATGTCTTCTCTCAGCCAGCTTCAGTCCACACAAACAAGTTGTTTACTTTAATTCAGAAAGCACAACACTATCCCTGCAAGGGTTAGAGGTCAAATCCCACTAGGACCATTTATTCTGGTGCTGCTTTCATGGTATTTGATGAGTCTGAACCACATTGTATATGTATGTACAATATGTTGTAAACATCTGCTGGCAAAGGCTCACATGAAGTCAGAAAGACACAGCCAAGTTTGGAGAAAGAATGGGGGTGAAGACAAGAGGAAAGTGAAACTTGTCTTAAATGTTTTCAATCAACTAAATGTCCGAAGAAATAAATCATACCTAAATCTCTACCCAACCAGTGAAGCAACCAAATGTCTGAGTGGCTATTTTACAGCTGCCTGGTTTGTGCACATTACTTCATAAGGTTAACTACAGAGCAAACCACCAAAGTCACTTTCCACTGAGATATGAGCACCTCGTCTCACTACACCTTTTATCATGCATAACACAGAAATACTGAAGACAAAGCCCAACTAAAGATCTGAAAATTACCAAAATATACTGATGCTGTAACTGCATTAGTCTCTGCTAAGAAAACTGAGTCCTTGACTCAAAAGGTGGCCTTTCCATTTGTCTAACATCCTTTAAGCTCAATACTTAATAACTGAACACAGAAATGACTCTTACTTTTTCTAATCTGATATTTAGAACTGCTTTTCCTTGGCAAAGCGTCTGCTGTCAGATGGTAGTGACGATGGTGCTACTTACAGCTTTCCAGGTTTTGGTCAGTTAGTCAGAGCAGAGTCTTTGCAAGAGTTACAGCAGTAGATTGTCCCAAACAGATATGCAAACTTCAGTGCACGTCTCCTCAAAATGAGATCAGGATGTATCATACAAGCAGTTTATGGAACTCAAGCAGAGGAGGGTTGCTGTACTGAGCTCTGAGCTCCTCATTGCTTTGCAGCTCAATAATGTTGTGTTGCTGTTTGTCATTCAAGTCAGCTGGTTCCACCTTAAGAGGCTTAACAAATATGTTCAGTATGTTTACTCTTCATCGTCTCTCATCGGACACCTGCAGGAGTCTGCAAACTCAGCAGCACATTCAAATATCATTGCAGGTTTTTGTTCTCCCACGGAAGGAAAATGCAGATCTACTGCTTTTCAGTCGCACTTGCCAAAGCAAACATGGCTTGTTAAGATGTAAAACTAGGTGGTAATCTCCTGCACAAACTGTCTTTGTTACATATGTTGTTTCATCACGGAAAGAGAGAAAGACTAGACATCTCTTGCAGTGTCTTTTCAATATCTTCTTTCATATCAGTAACCTGCTCTGTAACAGTTCAGACACTATGGAACAGCTTTACTTTGTCCAGATGCAGCAGCTCCACAGCAGCAACGAGGCTCCATCACAAATAGCCTGTCAGCTCTCTCTAACGTCATCCAAGAGCATTTTTCGTTGCAACTCATCTAGTTTAGCCACATGATCTGAGTTGTAATGATGCTAAAGATTGGCATTTTTTTCAGTCACTGTGACCACATCCCCTGAGAATTTGTCTTGACTTTAACGAAAAAAAAAAAAAAAATGTTTATCCATTCCAGAACTGCAATTCCTTTCTTGAGAGCTGCCATGATGCATAGAAGCAATGACACATAACTATGTGTGTTGTGTTCACCCAGACCAGGACCCAGAGAGAGATGCAAACAGAAAGGGGAGGTACCAACCTGAAGACACGCAAGTCTACTAATAATACTTTGTTTTAAAGGGTCATTTTTTCCGAGTTGCTTTTTTGTATTCGTGAATTGCCTCGTAGGCCACATGCAAGCCCTAGACTGATTGTTCACCTCCACTGTAGGTGTGTGTAATGTTTGTGCACTAGTGCGGACATAAACAACACACACCTGCAGGGATCCTGCACTGAGAAGGATCAGCATGGGGTAGGACAGGGTGTGAGCGATGGGGAGGAATTGAGGAGAAATCCAGAGCACAGAGGGATCCTACTCCTCGAGACAGCACATTAGACTTCAAGGTTCATTCATATTTATGTAACACTTTAGTTGTCATGTTTTACTGCACTGCACTATCGGGCAGAACAACAGAGGTTGGGCAAAGAAACACAACACCTCAGCAAAAGGCCTTTTAAATTTGAGCTAAAATATGTCTACTAGTAATAGGACATTGTTTGTGTTGTTGTATTTGAATGTGATAAAGTGCGACTGTTGTGAAACCTAATTGCTCATCTGCACATAAAATGGGTACAAAATAACTTTTACTCGAACAAAAATTCTGAAAATGTACAAATTTGTGGACTCACACATTTCTTAAATGGCTGAAATGAAAATTGAATGAAAGTTTCATAGTGTAGGTATTTATTTCAGTGCTTTTTTATTGCAAAATATTAAGATTACATAAAATTGGGTTCATGATATTGTGCTCCAGTGTCCACACTAAGTGGAATAAAAAAAAAACACACTTCTCTGCTTGTTAAGTTAAACAGTGGATGTTATGACCTCAGGCAAGATAACCTCCAGCCAGGATACACACAGAAAAAACAACAGGAACACACATATACACTATATCCTGGAAGCCGACTCAAACAGGTTGCCACTGTTCACTCAAGATCACATACAGATAACAACATTCTGGCGGTGGAAGGGTTCTTCAATGCATTAGCATGAATTATATTAAACTCAGCCCTATGAAAGAGAATCCTGTTAGCAGAAGGGTTTATTTTTGCCCATTGATTGCTGCACATATCACTCATGCCGTGAGACACAAAGCAATATCATAGAAATGCTACTGTTGACACTGGATTTAAGTTAATGCAATGAGAGCCCTTGGCTGGGAGAGTAGTGTTTTTTTATTTACAGCATGAAAACCTTTGTTCTCTGAGCAAACAGCACATATGGCAGCGAAATCAATGTTGCCATGGCCTGCACCTGTTTTTACTTTTCATTGAGTCACTTCACAGGGGGGAAGTGCAGAGGATGCAGAGTGATCGCTGAGTAAACATGTGCTCAACGAGGACGGAGGTCCTGTGTACGTGTGTGTGACCTGTGTGACATCTGTGATTTCACTGACTATCACACCTGTTTATGGCCAACTGAAGCTTACTACAGCATACGGACGTGTGGGCTACATGTTACAACACACAATCTGGCATGCAGGGCTCTGAACAGATTGAGGTGTAAGAGCTGCAGGCCAAAAGGAAGAGAGAGAGTAGAGGTGTGAAAGGAAAAGCTAAATGCACTGAAACTCTCTCAAACTCTCTTTTCACTTGTCGCGTGACAAGGTTTGTTTATCTCTATATGTGTGTGATGCATATGTCTGTTTTTGTTATTTGTCTATGTTCATGTTTGTTTCTTTCTAAGTTTGTATCAGCAATAGACTGGTATTTACATGACAGCTCCTCAGAAGTGAAGCCAAATCATTTTTATTGCCCCTTGGTGGCTGGCTGTATTATAGGTCATAACTCGCCCCCTCCATGTTAGCAAACAGGACATGGGACAAACTAAAAAGTCTAAGTACATGCTACATACAATTTCTCAGAAGGTAGTTCTCATCTCACTGATGTAATATTGATGAAAAAGTCCTCTCTGTATGCAGAATTGTTGGGAACAGACATTAAGTAACTCCTAGTAAAGAAAAAAAACCAAATATATGCATTTCTAGGACTGTACGTACAAAACGGGTGCAATCACTGTTTGTTTCTCTGAGATGAGGACGTATTATGCTGTTGGATGGAAGAATGTCTTTTTCCAAGCTAAATGACCCTCCCCTGACCTCTTCCTTGCCTTTTATAGTTGAGGATCACCCTGCTCACTCATGCTCCTTGGTCCCAGGTTATATAATTGACTTTAGCCTGGGATGGAAACTGTCCGTCTTTCAGTCAAACACATCGACTGCAGTGCCCAACTGTGGTCCGCCATCTGGATTCAAACAGGCACTTACCACACACAGATATCATTCACAAGATGCATGAGTGTCAGTATGAATAAGACTTTCGCACATGCAACTACAGCGGCAGGATCTCCCACACCATTAAACACGAGGTGTAAATTAGTTCATAAAACACACAGCCATGCTGGGACACACACATTCAAATACTCAAAGAGTTATATAAGAGCTATATATAGTCCTCCACATCCAACCTCTGCCAAACTGAGTTGCACAAAGAATTTAGCACATGGCTGAGTGGACGGAGCATTCAACTTATAAAGGAGTGTGTATGAGAGCAAGTCTGTTGACCCAAGGGCCAACGACTACCCTCAATGACTCACCGAGGGAATACTGAGGCCTCTCCAAGGGAACCAGATCATGGGAGGGAGGGGTAAGGGCTGTCCCCGGGGAATCAGCAATCTTGATCACAGGTATTTAGTATGTATGACTGTTGGTGTCTGCATGTGTGTACTTGCACTGCTAAATTTGTGAGATCCAATTTGAGTAATAGACCTATGGAATGAGGACATTTTGGTCCACGCAGCTTCAAATGGCTGATTGAGGGTTAAGACTTGGTTTTACGGTTCTGATTAAAATAAAGTTTTAGGTTTCGTTAGGGGACAATACTAGAGACTATAGGGAGTGCATTATCTCAACGAGTGTCCTCACAAAGATAGAATTACAAGTTTGTGTGCCTGCGTGCGTGTGTTTATGTGTCTGTTTAAAGAGGCACTTAGTCAGGGAGTTCCCTCAATGTAATAGAGGGGCCCGGCTCAGCACACTTAGCACAACAACCCTCAGACTGTGTCGCAGCTCTTCGATAAAACCCCCTGTTGAAATGTCAGCAAAACAACCCAGGACCAAGAATCATGGCAGAGAACAAAATGCATCAGCAACGCAGATCAACCCTTTCAAATTGTTTGGGGAATCCTTATTTTAGCGAAAAAGCATCACACCCATTCTCACCTCATTGGGCTTGTTAGCCATGGTTAAAGAATTGATTTTAAAATCGTATTACTTCGAGTCACTGAATGGCCTTGCACCACTTTTGGAGACAGACCTTCTCATCCCTTATAGCCTCGCAATCTTTGTTCTGCTAACCATGAGGTGTTCTCGGTACCCAGGGCAAGACAAGAGATAGTGGGAGGAAGGGCATTCGCTGTTAGGGTTCGATAGCTGTGGAACAACCACCCTCTGTTGATCAGACAAGCTACCTCAGTATCCTCTTTGAAAAATGCATATTTATAAAATGGATTTTAACTGGATGATTGTTAGTTTAATTGCTCTATTTGATCAATTGTCTCTTGCATTCACTTGCATGTATTTTATGTTTTTATGTCTGTGAGGCACTTTAAAAACCTGTTTTTTGAAAAGTGCTTTATAAATGAAGTTAATTATTATAACTATTATCTGAAAATATAACTAAAATTACTTATTGCTCAGTGATGAATATGTGTAACCGAGCTGGAATATGGAAAATACCATTTTTCAAGAGTTCATGTATGTGTCTGGTTAGTAATAGAAACCTCACATTGCAAAACTGGTATTAGAGAGACTTTGAAGCATATGCAATTCATTTTAAAAAGTGTGGTTAGACATAGCACGGGTCTTGAATATTAGAAAAATAGTGCAAGTTAATTGATGAGGACGTGAAGATAGAGTGGGCCTGTGTGGAGCCTGTGTAGACTGCAGCACAAATTTATGTTCTGACAGACTGATGAGGACAAAGATCAATCTCCGTCCCCTCTGAAGTGGACTCATCTAGCTTTTCTATTTTGGTCATAGCTCTAATAGAAATGTTTTTTTCTGAACACAAGCAGTAGGTTCATCTTTTTGGTCCGACTATCTCACAGGCAGCAGTTGACATTTTCTCCAAACACGGCATGATTCTCTGCTGTTGTAGGCTGTAACAGTCATGCTGTCAACACTTCATACTAGAAAAGCACTTTTGCCTGTCCATTTTATCATATTCCAAGAGTCATGAAAGGACAAAGACAGAATCTAGTTATCTAGGCTTAGTCGAATCTTGGCGTAAATTGATTGATGACGGTAGGTGCAGGGCGACTTATGCAAGCAAGTTAATTTGGGCAACTGGTGTTTGCAGAGGGATGCCTTCAGAAGGAAAACACCAAATTATCCCTAAATGACTTTGTTACATCACAGAGTCAGTGCTGCTCTGCGCTGTGTGTATGACAGTCTCATTTAGACCAGATTAGGGGGTCAAAGGTTTGGTTTGCCCAGCTACACATGCCCCGCGGAGGGATCTTCTGGGGCAGGTTTGCCCAAACATGGTCAAAGATAATAACATAGTCTGGTTGACCTCTGTAAAGTGCTCGGGAAGCTGCGGAATTCTGGCTACTGCAGAACAGCATATGGAACTTAGAACAATGCCTTAGAGGATTCAATTGTCCTAAATTAGAGGAACTCAAAAGAGGAAACCCAATTCACGGAGTGGGCTCTTACATCTGAAATGAAAGTCAAAGATTCACCCTCTCTCCATTTTGCTGTCCGGCTCAGAGGAGGAACCAGAGAAATGAGGGATAACCCAGCATGAGAAAAGGGTAATAAAGAGAAGCTTGAGAATTTGAGAACCAGTCAGGAGGAGGGCAAGAGGAGGGCAAGAGGAGGGCAAGAAAAGGGCAGGGGAGGTAGTAGGGATTACTCCAAAAATATGGGATTTCTCCCATTGCCCAAATAAGTACCTATTAAAAGAGAATCTGTGCCCTGCTGAGCTACCGATAAGGCAGCCAGGAGAAAGGAGCTGTGGAAATAGAACATGACCATATAGAGAGGGGAGCTGTGGAGAGAGGGAGCAGGAAGGGGGCAGAGGTTAAACGGTTCCCCAGAATCCGAGCTTTCCGCTGGCATCAACCCAGCGAAGAGAGTCCCTGCTGACTGACACAGCCTGAGGGCCTGCTCCGAGCATGGGTGAGCATAGGAAGCTGAACTACTGCACAACAAATCACAGCTTTAAATTGGTTCCACATCCAAGTGCCTTGTTTACCACTGTTTGAAAAGACTAATGATGAGAAACTGGAGATTTTTCATCAGGCTCTTCAAAATTCAGCCCAGAAAGTGGTGAGTTTTAAACTACTAGACTGACAGAGAAAGCGGGAAGACAGACACAGAAAGAGGAAAACCTGTCTTGACAAACAAACACCCCACAGATGTTGCTCCTCTCTGACACCACTGGTCTCCATAGCAACCCTCTGGCCAGTAACAGCCTCAAGCTCGCCTGGCTGCAGTGGCGTCATGCAGACGCACGCACACAAACACCATTCACATACAAACACTCACATTTCAGCCACTGAATGGGATCCCAGTGTGTATTAATAGAGACAGAGGGACTCACTAGCCCACCCAGACCAACTACCCCCTCAGGCCTTACCAGAGCACAGACACATCTCTAGTGGGAGACCAACTACCCCCATCATTAAAAGCCTCGGCCACACACACACTCCCAAACAGATCCACTAAGTCTCTCAATTCTAGTAAACAAGCCCTGTAATTGGCGATAACAGATAGCTGGGAATTATACATTAAGGCTGGTTTGTGTTGCTGCTTTCCCCCGGTACATGCAAAAAGCACTGGTTAAATATTAATACATTCAGCCATTTTAACAAGGAGAAAAATACTTTTTCTCTAGAATTTTCTAGTGCATTACAACAGTCGAGTTCTGCACAATTATTTAAAGTGGCACCAGGACACACCCAGTTAGAGAAGCTATGTGTGAAAACAGCGGATCATTTCCCACAAAGGTCCACGGATGATAATTCTTAACAATTTTCTCAAGGGGACAAAAGAAAGGAAAGAAGAAAAGTCCTTGTTTACAACAAGATCAAATCAATCTTTCCCTAATAAAAACTGCTGTTTTAATGACGATTTAGACATGTTTTCGAGTGTCTAAATAGGTGTGAGGCCTCAGCAAGGCCAGCTGGCATTGCAGAGAGATGACTACCGACTACCGTTTGTTGTTCGGCAGTATTACCAGGTGTGTCACGGAGATCTGAAAATTGTTATTTGTAACATAATTTGATCTGTCAAGCTGCTCTGTTAACATTTAGGTATATTCGGTGCTATCCAGAAGAGAGAGAGGAAGAGGAAGAGCAAAGTGAAATGTCACCCAGGGAGCAGACATCTTTATCCTAATCTCAAGTTTTGCACGTTGCTAAACTTGACCTTTGTGTTGCTTTACTCATTGAGCTAAGCATAAATAACTCAGATTTCTGACATTGCAGCTATGTCAGGTAGTGTCTAGTGTTTTTCTTACCAAATTGGAAAAAAACAAGACCCTAATACGCACTACTTTCTGAGGTATATGTAGAGTGTACGCCTGCATCACATCACATCACATTAACAGGGATAGATGCTCGGTTTTATTAAGGTGACAGCAATTTGCAGTCCGAGCCAGGCTAGTGACCTGATGATTACGTAAAGGACTGAAAAAGACTTTGAGCCTCTGTGCAGTAGTGTATATATGTGGGAGGTGAATGTGAGCGTTACTTACCTGGTGACCGACAGAGGAACAGATAACTGAGGGAAGGGGAAATACTGGAGGACAGCAGCACTGGACCACTCTGAAAGAAAAAAAGAAAAAAAACATGAAGTGCAATTTGCAGATATCCAACTAGCTGCTAACTTCATTATCTAGCTTCCTCTTGGGTTGACACACAAGCACGTCCCTACATGAGCGTTTGCACGCACAACACACTGGTGTGTAATCACCCGCACCCGCCTCGTCCTTTTTGGCTTGAGCAGATTTTCAATCATTTCTCTGGCTTCTTCTAAATAAACTTTTAATAGGAAGCTGCTGCCCTTAAGAAAGGCTGCCTTCGTCAGAGGGGGAGCTGTGGGAATGAGAAGGCATATAAGACAAGCGGCACCACCTCCTCTTCTCTCTCTGCCTTAGATAGAGGTAGGTATGTTGATGAGGTAAAGAGGGACTGCTAAAAGCACAACGTAAATGTAAAGTACAGATTAGGTCAAAGGGACAGAGGGAGAGACAGAGTGGGGAGAGAAACAGGAACAAAAAGGGATAATCCTCCTCTTGGCAAGACACCTTATATTCTTATATCCACAGTTCCAAACCAAAGACAAATTCCAGAACATTTCCTGTTAGATGACCATTCTGCTTGTGTCTCCCCGCACCTAGTCGTCACAGCTCCGTCTTGCTTTGCCGAGCGCAGAACAGGAACTGCAGCGGTAATGGTTTCTTTATACAATCACTCTGAAAGATAAACTTTGCCAGATAAACGTGGACGGCCCAGGATACATTTCAACAAGCAAGTGAGGAACCTGGCTGTCCTGGAGATTTTCTTTAAATGGGGGATTATCAAAGCTTATTAATGTTGATTTTTGTAAGCCCGATAAAAACAAAAGGTATCCTGTGACTAGCTCTTTTGTTCCATTGTGCAGAGGGCTTCTCATACAGAACATCCTCTGAGCACATTTTACAGAGAATGGAACAACATGGACTTATTAACTGTTTAACATGAACTACTCTACATTACTTTAATTCAGACACCCAATGACCCCGGGTTACACATCTGATGACGTGTTAAGAAGCATGGAAGAGACAATATTGCTATATTTATGTAATGACAGAAAACATATTGTCATTCTAATGTGATTGCGAAGCATTTTGGACATATGCAACAAACACATCCATCCAACTGCACAACAATCCATGCAAAAGAAAAATCCTGGAAAAATCTGTCTCTTTTTAAACACAACCTCTCTCACCTATTACTTCCTGTACGACCACTTCCTGAATGAGTTGTCTTTCCCAGGGGCTCAACTCTCTGAATATCATAAATATCCATAAAACGGTAGTTTATGAAACACGCTTGGACCAAATTTGCCTGAAGGCTTCACCACATTAAAGACAAAAAATGTGTTACTGAGGTTAAGTGCTTAAAGGAACCCTGACAGCGTTATGCAATACAAAGGAGTGGCCCTTGATTACTAATCTGGCTATGCATAATATTATAATGAGCAGGATTATGAATGACATGACGCTATAAATGGCCCCTGTAAACCACACGGGATTGCTGTGAAATATATTTTGCCTTTCACAGAAAACTATTAATTCAAGGGGAAATTAAACAAAATAAATTATTTTGAATTGATTTTTGGAGTCACTATGTCTTCAAAAGGTAATCTGCCATCGATCAACTCAATATTGACTGTGCTACATTAATTTTGCCCCTGAGGTGATCATCTGCTTTCTATTTGTATTACTTCCTCTCTCTCTGTCTCTCTCTCCCTCTGCTCTTCAATGTGAATGGGCCTCTCTCTCAGTCACAGCTTATATGGATCAAATATTCTACATGTCAAGTGGCTTCACTGGAAAAGAGCTGTTCACAGGCCTCTTCAGCCAGGGCAGTGGATCAGTGGGAACGCTCATGTGCCAAAAAAAGGGGAAGTCACGTTCTGTATACAGAGATCAGTATTTATGTTATGCTGTGGAGTAACAGTTTAGTGAGAGAGAGAGACAGACAAACAGAATCTCCTCATGCAGGTCATAGCCTGAGCAACCTCATAGCAAAGGCTCAGTCCCCCCCCCGATCATTAACCTGGTCTAGGGGACAGCTGAGATGTCCCCATGTAGGCTACAATGACTCTGTAATGTAACAAAGCAAAGAAATCCAAACAAATTCTAAAAGCTACAAATATAAAATCCATCCCACAACATACAGGTTGATTTGTTCTATTTGTTTGATTTTAAATACAAAGCCTGTCCAAAGCTTTTTTGACCAAGATAGGAAAGAGGAAAGTAGTGAACGTCTACACACTGTCAGCATTAAATGTACGGTATGTAAATTCAGCCGCTAGGGGTCCTCTCAATCCAAACAATAACAACAGGCCTAGTTTGATGACATCCTAAAGCCGCATGGGATCAAGGGAGTTGTTTACTTCACCACCATTGCTGAAGAAAATCTAGCTGACGTGACTCAGATGCAAATAATGTTCACTGAGTAGGTGTTGGTTTGATTTTTATTCACGTTACGCAGCAAGCGACAATGAACAATCGTGATCCATTATGAGTGGCCAACAGGCTAACTGGCTAGCAACGTGTTTTTTCTTCATCATGCATCATTTGTCCCGGAGGTTATATCAGAGATGGGCAAAGTTACGAGTAAAGTGGATATCATGCAATCAAAATGGCGATAAAATGAAACATCCAATTTCCTATTTCTCTGGGTTTGAACATTGGTGCAAACATTTACGATAATGTAAGAACACAAGTCAACAAAATGTACAGTATGTATGTATAATGTATAGGTCTAGTTGGAGGTCTTAATGGAGAATTGTTACATATTATATCTTTGAGTGCAAGTCTTTTGCTTTTAAGTGACAAATGAGATACCGGAGCTAGCATGGAAACTCATTGGAAGCACCTCTGCTAGCATAGTCCACTGGCGGATACAATATATCAAACAAAGGATGGATGTACTTTACAACCTGAGCTCTCTCCCCCTGCCATTTCGGTGTGTGTGTGTGTGTGTGTGTGTGTGTGTGTGTGTGTGTGTGTGTGTGTGTGTGTGTGTGTGTGTGTGTGTGTGTGTGTGTGTGTGTGTGTGTTTGGAGTGTGTGTATTTTTAGATGGTGCTATTCCAAGTAACATCCAGTGGCGCGATAATAATTCCTTTGATTAGGGCAACAGGTAAGAGGCTGGTAATCTCACCCTTGCCTACAGGAGGATTTAAACGGTGTAAACAGTGGCAGAGCCGCCATCATCACTCAACCTGTGACAGCTCTACAGGGAAAACACACAGGGGTGCTGATTAAAAGGACAGCACCATTAATGCAGCCAACCACACACACTCACTCCCACAGGTATTACAAGATGGACTGTGGCAGGGGAAGTGACATTATACATGTTACCTGGAATAGCCCAGTCTAAAAATAACACACACATGAAGAAGAAATGTGGTTATAAAACAAGTGTGGCATTGCTCAAAAGTGAAGCAGACAAGTGCTATCTGAAAATCAAAACCAAAACTCCTATCAACCTTGTCTCAGCTCAGTTTCCCTGCTTTACTCAACACCTCCTATTGAGAGGATAGCTCTCATTTTGTCCCTGGCGTTAGATAACTTCCTCTTTTATCATTCATCTCTGGGGGTCACAGTGAGGGGACATCCAATAACAGAGGAGCGTTCTGAGAAAACCCTTGCCTCCTGTTTTTCATGCAGCTGCGTTCTACAGAGCGACTGGGCTCCTCAGAGGCTTGAGGTGGGGTCACCAGATTGGAAAAGTGATTCTGAGGCCAAAGAACTGAAACAGCAAGCCCTAAAAATAAATGATCTTCAGTCCAAACCAACAGGAATGCTCTGACAAAGTATAACTAAATTAGCCTTCCAACACCTCTCAAGCTCACAAAATAACACGTTTGATTTTTCTTGACTCTTTACATAAACAGCAGCGTAAAAATGTCACGTCATGGGGCGATTTCATCTCATTATCTTGTCTTGTTACCAATGTGAGGTTGCTAGGTAATCAGCTAAGACTCCAAAGTTAGAGGCTGTTTTCAGTTCAGTGACAAACTAAGAAGACTGGTATCTTTGGATTTATTGTACGAATGTGAGAGTGGTATTAACCAATCAATTATTTTTTATAACTTTGGAAAGTAAGAGAATAATTGGATGTCAACCAAAATCTCTGGCAGCTTAAAACGGTCAATTCAACTTTGTCTGACCGCCAACTGTGCTACAGCTCCTTCTATGTACAGTTAACATTCATGAAGGGGTCAGAATGATGAATTATGTATTGAACTCTAATATATTAAATTACTCATAGACGCAGAATGTGATGCGCCTCTGCTTGTTCAAATTATTTGCAGTTACTTGTTTCTGTTTCCATTTATTTGCGACATCGTTATTTTAACAATGTAAAAAGTGCTTGGTGAAGAAATAGAGGAACTATTGAACACCTAAGAATTTCCATAATATATACTATAAAATCTATATACAGTTACCTTTTCCCCTGTGTGTAATTGCAAGTGGCTATGATAGAATACTCTCTATTTTTATATTTTATATTCAAGATACACTAAAACTACAAACCAAGCAAAAGAAAAGTACTGACATTAACTGAATGAATGAGTTGAAACAACACTGTGTTACTGTGTTCTTAGTAGAATGTGGGTGAAATCGAACTGGGAGGTGAGCAGAGAGAAGCAGAGAATGTTGGAGGAGTAGAGGGAGGCACTCAGACAAAGAGAGACATGCACATGCACCAAAACATTTCAAATACACTCTGACTTTTCAGTGTTTTTTTTTCTTTTCTGTATGATGCTGTCAGGAGGCAGCTCCCCGAGGGCCAAAATAAGAGAGAGACAGCCAGAGAGAGTGAAATCCAGACAGAGAGAGAAAGGTGAGAGGGAGATTTTTCTACTTGGTGAGTCAGACAGAGAACTCGCAGAGAGAAAAGCTCTGCTTCACTGCCCTGAAGAGTGATTGACGACTGTGTTTCAAAAGGCCAAAATTAGGTGCATGGACGCACAGTACTTCTCCTTTTGCACCTTTGTGCTGGATAATTACTAGATCACATGTTATTGAGTGCAAAATCCAAGGACACTAACTGAAGGAATATGGTCTTTACCACCAATGATGGCAAAGTCAAACTCAACTCATACTGACAATAGCTATTATACAGCATATTTAGTGCTAATATGGCATTGAACACTATAAGAAGTGACACATTTGCAGGCTCTTAAATGTAATTTTAGCCATTGTAAGACCCTGACCTGTTTCAGGTGTCAGGGGTGGGGAACCTTTTGAGGACCATTTAAATTTTTCTTACAGCCTTAAAGGGCCGCACTAAATTACTGAACCTCACACTAATCTCTCTATTCGGATGGTTGCAACTGCTTCTCTTGTGCAATAATATTTGATGTCAAATGGTAGTGATGAGGATGGTACTCCCAAGTCTTTTCCCAGTTTTGAGTCCTTAGGAAATCGTACATCCTTAGGAAATCCTAAGGATGTACGTTGCATGCAGTTTATAGAACTTGAGTAGAGGGAGTTTGTTGGCTTCATTTTGTTAGCTTTTCATGTTCCGACACCTGCTCACCAAACGCCTGAAGGAGTTTTGCTTATGCAGCAGCATATTCAAATGTCATAACAGGATTTTACTCTTGCACAGCAGAACGATGCAGTGTCTACAGTTCCAGTGACCACATCTTTGAATTTGGTTAAAATTATTCCACATCTGAAAGTAGAGACGTGAGGTGCAGGATGGGACATTAAAGCTTCACCTTCTGCTCTGAGAGGTGCTGAGTAATGTCCAACATGAAGGCCAAATCACACAGCTACTTGCCATCACTTTCATTATACAAAAATAGTTTGCCTTTTTTCAACTATACCACTGTAAACATCAAATCTAATTTTATTATTCATGTAAGAGTGTCTGAATTAAAGTAATGTAGAGTGCCATTCCTACACTGGATTCAAACTGCCTATCTATGCACAGGAGCTCCACCGGACACAAGGGCTGCATGTAATTAAGCATTGCTATTTTAAATTTTACCCCATTGGTATCAGCAATTTCCTGTTCACTCTCCCACAGCCATATCAGATATGTATTAAATTACTGCTAATGCAAACCATACATTTCCTACTGCTGCTAGTGTACATTCAAATTATTCATCTGGCAAAACACGGAGTGGATTTTATGCCACAGAAGTCGCTGACAAAGCCGTGTATTTGGTCGGCTCAAACAGGGTCTTTTGGGTTTTTTTTTTAAATCTGCCATTATTTTATTTGTGAAAGTGAGTAGAGAATAAGGAGCAGCTCACAGTGGCAGCAGCTTCGTGTTCCATTAAACAGAAGAGTTGCAGGCTGTACCTCCAACTCCTTACACCATGTGCAGTATTGAATCAGATCGCAGTCGTAATTATCTCTGACTCACTGCTTTAATAATACAACATGAGTTTGCTTGTCTACACAGTTGCTTTTCAGCTGGATTTCTGACAAAGTAGCTGCTCAGTATTTGCAGATATATTAAACCACGGATCATGACAACTGCTGCTGCAAAACTGCAAAGATTACAAGCTATTTCAAGTTACAGTATAATGCTGGGTTGTCAGGGTCGGATTCATTTCTTTATCCATAAAATAAATAAAATATTGATATGATCTGATTGCAGGTTTGACCTTTAAAATAGCTCTTGAAAGGTTTGCAACAAAAGGGACTTGCAGGCTCACAAACATGTCACTGCTTGTCAATGGCAAAAAGAACAGCATGTTTGAAGTGTGTCGTTTCACAATAAAACACGTCTTGTAAGGTCCCTTCTTAAAGTCTTGCATCAGTGGAGTGTGCATACAGAATGATTGAGTCAGTTTTAACTGAGCCAGGAAACTGCTGTGACATGATAACCGTCCACTTTGTGAAATACATAACAGCTGTAATGTATGACCTGTCATTTTTTTTCTGATCTTCAAAGGCCTGATGGGATTTCTCAAGTCACACATTCTAGTGTGTTACACTGTATATATGATATAATTCTCACGTAGCAGATAAGGTCACTGGGAAATAAAGAGGTCACAGAGACAGAGAACGCAAGTTGAAGCTTCTCAATAGGGTTTTACCCTAACAATCGCCGGGATTGGTTAAGTGCTGCTTGGAAAAACTGTATATATTATACGTGCTATATACAGTATGTGCAGCTTCCCATTCATAATAATGTCATTTGGGGAGAAGAGATGTCTCCCAACATTTGCCAAAAGAATGTTTAAAACTCTCTTATTATGTGCTTTGATTGTGACACTTTTCTAAACTTTACATTACTTACAGAAGTTTGTTATGACATCCATCGAATGGATTTATGTGCCAAGTCCAGAGGTTTGTTTAAATGACATGCGAGAAGTGGCTGATGAGAAATCGCCAGGGGCCTTTGACAAATATCTGGCACTGATCAGAAATCCATGTGAGGGAACTGTTTGCCCACTGCACTGTGTTGTTTATACTCGGCCTAAAATGTGTTTGTTTCTCTCCATCCTGGAGTTCAGGGAGTTTTTTTTTATTTTATGAGAAAACCCACGAGCGAAAAAAAAAAAAAAGCGCCATTAAAATCCACTTTGTGTCTCAACACACAAAACAGACATAAATTAGCCCTGTATATAACACTACAGGCTGTTCCAGATACATCTGCATAGAACCAGACAATCCCTCACAGCCATTAAATCATGCAAGTTCAAAATAAAATGGGAACAATTGTGTGTAGTCTGTAATCTGCATTTCAACTTAGCTGAGCAGAATAAGTGATAAGCGTTACATAATTGCTTGGACTTTTTATCTCATACAGTAGTGGGCTGATGAAAGATGCTGTTCTGGCACATACTGTACACACACACACACACACACACACACACACACACACACACACACACACACACACACACACACACACACACACACACACACACACACACACACACACACACACACACACACACACACACACACACACACACACACACCTCTCCTTTCCCAGCCAGACAAGAGCAGTGCTGTAGAAAAGGAAGAAGCCGCATTCTTGCTGTTGATCTAGTCATCTGATCTGGCCAGCGAGTCATGTGTTGGAGCCATGTTAGAGGCTCAGCAGCATGCTTTAGGCTAACCCTAACCCTAGTCCAGTGTATTCTGCTGTTTTCAGTCTCTACTTTTCCTTTCACACTGCTCTCTATCTTCTGATACAAACAAGCTGTGTCACCCTCCAAATCACATTCATTTAAAAAGAATATGGTCACCACTGAAAAGGACTTCCTTGCAAGACATCTTTGCATTTGAGATATTTGAAACTCATCTATTTTATATTCCAAATATGGGTAAATTCTTATATATATATATATATATATATATATATATGTGTGTGTGTAACTGAAATGTAGAGCTTTTCTTTCGTATTGAGGCCCTTGTTATGGAAAACCACAACCTGCTTTGCATTTGTCTTGTTCAGACGATAGGTTTCAGTCAATAAACTGACAAAATGCAGAATTTAATCAATTGCTAAGAGTCCCTAAAGGTTTTGTAATATCCCCCCCTCAGATATTGACAGTGTGATAAATGCAGTAATTATTTTGCTGACTTCAATCATCCTCGTCAGTGGATTGAAGAAAAAAAAGAAAAGAAAAGCCTTATTCTCTCGATTACTGGGCGGGCTGGGTATAATAATAGCTATCCAGGGGAGGATGGTACAAAATCAAGCTTTGCATTCTGGAGCGAAGGTCGACAGTTTAATTGGAAGTGCAAATTGCGTTCACGTGTATCCCCACAGTGGATTGAGCCATGGATAAAGTGAATGCGCACACAGAGAATTTGTGTGAGAAGGAGCGGGGGGATGGAAGAATGAAAGAGTGCAGTCGAGCTAGAACTATCATCACTTTTGTGTTTTTACCTCCTTAAAGCCTCATTCACAAAGACCGGGATGCCTGCTACCGAAGCAGCTAAGCTAATGCTGCCAATTTTTGGTTAAGAAAGAGTAAATATTGACTTGATGACTGCAGCTCCCATCTGCTGGTGTGAGAGTAAGCGGCTCCCTCGCTTTCTCCATCTCTCCCTCTGTTTGTGTGTGTGTGTGTTGCCGGAGTCTGCAGAGAATACCCCTGTCATTATATTCAGCCTCCAGCCACACTTACCCTTGTAGTGAGACCAACTCCCTCATCACTGATGTCTCATTTTCTTCCAGCAGCAAACAGCACCAGTCGTATTTATCCATAACTTGCGGAGCGGTCGGGGTCGAGGTTCAGGTTTTGATCAGCTGTGCTGCGTTTGAAGCCGAGACTGACGGTGCAGAGCTGAGAGGTTTAACAGTGCACAGAGCAGAGGGCAATGCTGGAGAGAACTGAGCCTCTTAGCTGCGTCTGCACATAGAGCTGCACATCCCTAATGATGAGTAGAGCCCTTCTCTTACAATTTGGTGCTATATAAATAAAATACTTTACTTGACTGGAGCCAGACCAATTTTGTCGGTCTGCTGATTTAATCACCTGATATTGTCTTTGTCAAATATATCGGTATCGGCATACGTGCTGCTGCGAAAAGGATTTTTTTTACGAAATGAAGAAGCAAAAAAGATGCCTTGAATAATTTAGAAATGGTGTAGTCATATAGTTTAACAAGCAGATCCTGTTCCGACTCCATTTAATTAAAAAAGCACTGTTACAGTAGATGGATCAGATCACAGCAGACAGTGGTGCAGTGGAAGCAGTGTCTTCATAATAAGCTGCTAACTGGTTTGTGATATACATTAATGGAATCAATGTGGGTAGGTATACCTGCGGGTTCAAGTTGTGTAATGGGTAAAAAATATATTTATATAATTTATATAAGTACAAGGATGGTAAATATGAACTAAACGTGGGCAGGTAGCAGGTCAGAAGTAATGTTTTTAGGAAACACATTGACCGCTTCAGGAGCAATGAAAGATTATTAAAAAACACTAAAAAGGGAGGACAGGGGCCGTGCATGTAGCATGTGTGCTGCCAGGACAGCCATCGGGGGCCATTTGGGGTTCAGCATCTCGCCCAAGGTCACTTCAAGGTGCATACTGGAGAAGTCAGGGATCAAACCAGCTACTTAAGTGGATGAACAGCTCTTCCTCCTGATCCAAAGCCATTTCCTAAACTTGGCATCCTGTCCCCAAATCTTAAAAAGACTAGTAAACATTTTATTAATGATAAAAATAAAGTCCATTAATGATGCTTGAGCAGTTGTAGACATTCTGACTTTTTAAAATGACCTGCAGTGGGGTGCTTGAATCTACATTCCCGATAATTGAATTGCACAAATAGTCAGTCATGTATGATACAATGATTGAAAACATCTCTTACTTTTTAAATTGCAAAACAAGCTGCTTCGGCACATTTCGATGAGCAAGAAACAGTTTTACCATGTCAGAGCAGCCATTCAAATCCCGACCGTAACATTGTAAAATGCAGTTCCCTTAAAAGTGACACCAACTCTGCCTGGATGCAGCCCCAGGTAACTGTCACATCCATATTTTCAATAAATGTCAAGGTCTGAAAAATGCGGCTGAAGGCAGAACAGCGTATCAGGGTGCTGGATGCAAACATTTGCGATGGGAATTGATTTAGGTAGGTGTTGACTCTGCTGCTGCTGCTGCTGACATTGCTGCCGGTACAGACAGTGTCGGTGTATGACTGCTCCTGCTTTTATAACAGCATTTGTTCTCGTCATTTAAAAGAGTCTGACAGAGATGCTCCTTCAGAGACAACACTGAAGCTAACAGTGGATGAGCCTGATATTTCGAAGGTTGTCTGTTTTCATACACCAGTCCTATATGATGCTTTTCTCTTAACAAACACACTGTACACTCCTCTAAAAACTGCAAACTGAATCGTATGGCTCAAATGATTTTCTATCAAATGAAATCCAATTATTACTGGTACTTTAAGTTCTGTTACTGTACAGTATTGTACAATCTGGGTAATTATAATCTGTTAAAATATACACAGCACCAGGAGCAAACCGCACTATCCCTGCTGGACTGAATACATAGAGAAATTAAATGAGCCATAATCGCCAAAAAAAACTGAGAAACTATACATGAACCATGTCCATTGCACATCATTGTCCCCCTCATTGACTACAAAGAGGCAAACCTCTCTTATATCTATGTTATTATGCAGCCACATTATGCTCTAGAGAATTCTAAGCGAGGAAAGATTATATTGTTTAAAATCACAAAAAGAACCGAGCCCGCGATTAAAGACTTGATCAGAATCAATGAGCCTGTCAAATAATGTGAACATATACTCTTCACTTTTTACAAACTCCTGTGTTATCTGGACTACAGCGACAGACACAAAAAAGGCAAAATTAAACTTATTTTCCCCATAGTGACTTGACCTATGCTGTTGTACTGACGCTTGAGTTCACCTTACAAAAATAATGACAATAATAGTGACCCTCAAGAGGCAAAAAGCAGTATTGATATGAGTATGAAAAAATGTAATGTTAATGATCTTGCTATGTTCAAACTTGCAAGTTAGCTCAACCCTGACAATAGCAGTATAACTAAATATATATATTTCCTATATTCAAGCAAACATAATGTTGGGATAATGAAAAAGTATACGTCCCTCCTCTATAATATTAAAGCTTAAACCATACATCAATTAATCAGGCCCGGGCCGACAAACATCCTTCATGCTACACATGACTACACATTAATACAGATTACATATTTAACACAGAACATATTATAGAGAGCAATCACCTCTCAGCCGCATTACAGTTTCTAGGTTGGCAGGACGGAGCACGCGGCTGCAGCAGCCACGCAACCTGCTTATCAGTGAGTGATGTCTGGCCACGGACGGGCGAGCGCTGCAAATCAGTCTTGTTTGAAAGATACAGTGAAAAATTAGGGCCACTTGCTTTCATCATTCAGCACAAATCCAATAAAATGTCTCTCGGCCGCAGCTCTCAATGCAGCTCGTTTTACAAATGCAGAATGCTTTGCGGGGAAATGCATTTGTATTTGTAAGAGTCGAGTAGATTTCTGTGGTAAAGCCAACATGGCAGGAAATACCCCTTATCACTCCTCAGCTTCCTGTTGGTTGTTGTTTAGTTTCCCTCTGGGTTTTTTTTGTGCTTTCAGAAGCACATGAGATTACACACCGAGACATCCCGATTACATAAGTTGTCAGGTAGGCCTTCCAGGGAGGACGAGGCCATATGTTTCACGCACATTATGCATACACTTTATTTAATCGACTTAATGCAGATTAGTCCATTAATATGCAATCGCGAACCGGCTGCTCCGGAAACTAATATTGAAAAGGTTATTGTGAAACCCTTTCACCAGTTACTCCCAGGTGGTTACTAGATGACAATTCTAACATGGACTGATAAAAAATAAGATAAGACAAAGAAACCTGTATTGCAGCAGAGAAAGAAAAAACATTAAAAACTCACCAGTTCAGCATCAATAACGCTCAGCGGGAGAAGCTCATGTCTTGGCCTGCAGAGACAAAAAAGGACATACTTTAAGAAGGAGAGAGAGTTTCATAAATCACAAGAGACCTGAATGTGGACTTATTTGGCTGAGGTCTAAAAACCTGTTCCGTGCAGTAGGAAGGACGGGACCTGAGAGAGAACCGCTCAGAGAGGCGAGCACATACCACATCCCTTTACGCCGCTGCCAAGGAAAACATCAAGTAAATCACGATATTGACAAACAAGCCTCGGATCAGCCTTATAGCTCGTCAGATTCTAACAATAGGATAGCGACAGGGTTGTGATCCAACACGTTTTCTTGAACATGCGACCATAAGACTGGGTTTGTCAATTTCAGTGCCAGTCTGCTCGTCTGTCGGCCGATCAATCCATCCGACTGTGCACGCTAGATCTCTCTGTGAGGCCTCAGAAACATCCACGAGGATGACTGACAGCTTTGTCAAGGGAGTGTCGTGAAAAAAAAAAAAAAAACTGCGCTGTGATAAAAACCTGCTCGACCACGTCAAAACAACAGGGACAGAAGAAGAGACAGCCGAGCTAATCTAGACCAGATGTCTAATAAAAAGGGAAAAAAAAGCAACATGAGAATAAATAGAGAGGAAACAAGCGGGCGAGCATGCCAGCCTTTTAAAAAACCCAAACAAGTAATAGAGACGTACAGTAAACTGGCAGGCGGCTGGGTGGATTCCAACTGAAGTCCCACCAGAGGAAACCTCCAACCTTCGAGCAACTCAAAATGATGTTGGCAAGGACGCCAGTGTGAAAACATACAAACAGAGAAAAACTGATTTTTGCCGTTTGGACCAAACACTTCAGCTACAACTGAGCTTTCCACAGAACTACCAGAATCCCGAAAGACAACACTGGGAAATGTGTGCGCCTCAGACACATCTCATATCCTCATCACACAAATATCTGTGGCTGCAGCACAGTCACATTTGTGGATCCAGGCTTGGACATATGTGTGTGGCACGACTTTGAAATGTTGTTTTACTGTCCTCTTCTTCAGTTATGTGTTGGGTTTTTTTATCCGAGTGTCACAATCTATAGTTTTGTTGTGACTCGGAGCAAATATGTTGTTATTCTGACCCGTTCTGATTCTAATTCCGAATACTTCATCCATCCAAATCTGAACAGTGAATTAAATTGCAGCCCTCGCCACCTGCTTTGCACAGAGAAAAAAAAACACATGCTACACATTTCAAGCAGGACCCAAAAGGACAATTTTTACTCAAAAAGAACAAAACAGCAACCAGTCCCACAATAAAAATCCGTAGCGCTCACAAAATCTGCAAATTCTCCAAACAACATCATGTGATATCAGGGAGAACATGAGGCCATTACATTTTTAATGGTGGTTTTCCAGCACGATAATGAAGCATTTGCAACAAAAAAAAAAAAAGGAATTATCATTAGAGCCCTAATCGTGTTGTCATCATATTACCAAGTACAGCAGGACAACGCTGCCCTGTGCAAGACCTACTGAACATAACCAATCATTTCTGACGACTGAGTGCACCAAAGACATAACACTATACAATGTCCTCTGCTCCGACAAAAACAACAAAAAAAAAACACCTGCACACCCACAGCCTGTAAGCTCCTTAGTACACCTCTGTTCATCCACAAAGCCTCCCAGTCCGGGTCGAAGCCACAGGTAAGGGATTGTAATTGTGTGAGGGAGGGTGATGTTTGACTGAAACGTTTACGTGGCTGTGTCAATACGCCGATGCAGAATTTCTTTTGTGATCCATCACCCGAGGACAAAGTGTGAGCGAAGCTGTGGGAGACAAGACGACCTTCTGTAATTTCACAATAACACCCACGGAAACACTCCATGAACAAAAGTCTGTGATAAGATAAAGTGGCCAAACAGTGTTCACGGCACACTGTGACACACCTGTGGTGCTTTTTTTACAAGAAGGATACTTCCTCTGCAAACACGGCTCACGCCTCACAATGCAGAAGTGGACAGAGGACGTCCGTGTGAGCAGATAACTCCTCATGCAACAAGTTTGTTCATTTACACCCAAGTGAAACCCTGCACCAGACAATGCATTATGGGCTGTTTGGACTGCAAACAAGCCGACGGGTTATTCCTGAACAAACAACACGCTCACTCTCTGCCTCCCGGGTGTATGTGATAAAACAGGTTATGAAAATAGAAACCTGCTTTCTGAATCGAGCGTGTCTTTTTCAACCTGCATCAAAGAATGACACTTTATAGATATGCATCTCCCGCTGTAGAACAAAACGGATGCAGACAGCAATCTGACATTGATTAAACCTAAAACTCGGTGTCAAGGTATCAGCAACGACATCTTATCCCCAACATCTTCTTTTCCACTCACTTATTTGATGCACATGACGAGAATAGGCTGAGAATATACATACTTTTGACAGATAGAGCAAGAAAAATCCGATTTTATTATGTTACGTATGGAATATTTCATTCAAATCTCACTGCTCACTGTCATCACAATGGAGACGCATTGAAATAGACAGAAAATAAGCCTCGTTTGAGTCAGAAAGCAGCTCTTTTGTGTTTGCCCTGCCAGTGAATCAATGCCACCTTGCAGAGTGGGATGAATGCATGGCAGCTGCAGCTCCCACAGTCTGTGGATGCAACATATTAAATTAACCTCGCAGGAAAACCCTCGTTAGTCTGCACATGTGTTTATATATAAATAGATAGAGAACAGTGCAGCGGACCGTGATGTCAACACGAGCCCGGAAACAGCCGCCCCGTGTCGGCAAGTCCATTGACTTTTATGGCCCCTGTGCTGTCACCGTGCGCCTGTCACATCGGCCGGGGCTGCCTCCTGCTCTGTCCCGCTACAGCTAGCTCCGGAGACTAGCCTCCCTCCCCCCGGCAGCCGCTGGAAACATCCAGTCACCAACACCCCCCCACCGGCACCCCGCAAGTTCTCAGGCCGCGTGTGTCACGTTTTTACCTGCGAGAGAGGAGGAGAGGAGCCGCGGCGCCGACGGAGAGTAGAAACCGAAGCCCCCGCTATCAGGGCTGCTAAAGGTCCGCTCGGTTTGAACGCGTCCGGGCTAGCTAGCTAGCGACACACGGCTAGAGAACGCGCGCGCGTGTGTGTGTGTGCGTGTATATGTGTGTGAGTGTGATGGAAGCAGCTTTAACGTGATGGAGTTTAAGCGCCTGTTTCCCCAGCATCCCCCAGTTTGACTGACAGCTCCACGTAACCCTGCGTTAAAGTGAGCCCCCTGCCCTGAAACATCACAAATCATCAATACTATCGTGTGCGTGTGTGCGTGTGTGTGTGTGTGTGTGCGCGCGCGTGTGTTTCTTACGCGATGTCGCTGCAGCAGGAGCTTTAATCCGGCGGCGATGAGGGAGGAATGATGCTGTGCAGAGTCCGGCTCGGGACTTTCTCTCTCCCTCTCTCCCTCTCTCCCTCTCTCTCTCTCTCTCTCTCTCTCTCTCTCTCTGTGTGTGTGTGTGTGTGAACCTCTCTCTACCACAGTGTCTTCCCTCCAGCTGCTGCTCTGTCCCGTCTCCACCCCCCCCTCTCTCCTCCTCCTCCTCTCTCCTCCTCCCCCCCCCCCCCCCCCCCCGCTGCTCTTGTACCACACTCGCCCTCCAGTGGAGAGAGAGAGAGAGAGAGAGAGTGAGCGGCCCTGATGGTTCTGCCTGCTGCTGCTGCCGCCTCTGGTGCTTTGATTGGGAACACCCCCCCCCCCCCCACACACACACACACACACACACACACACACACCGCTGTCTGCCTCCCTCCCCTCCTCCTCCTCCTCCTCCGCACCCACCAAACAAACGTGCGCGCGTGCACAACAGTGCGCGCGTGCTCGCAGGGGAGTGAATGAGCGTGGCTGGGGTTGACACCAGGGGTGAGTCATCCAGCAGAAGCATATCCAGCTCTCTCTCCCCCCCCCCCCCTCTCCCTCTCTCTCCAGCAGCTGACTCCTGCAGACAAACCTCCCTCCTCCTGCCTGTGAAGAGTCTCTGTGATGCCGCGCTGCCTTTTTCTTTACCGTGGAGCATCACTTCATTGCACCTCTGTTTCATTCACTGGGTTTTTTCTCTCAGTCCTGTTTCCACAATGTGAGTTCATCAGCAGTATCACGCTGGCAATAATTCATCAACCGGAGTCGAGGCAGAGCGGGCCGTCCACTAACCAGAGGGTCTTGCACTTTCAATCCCTGTCCATCATTGCCAGAGGAATTTGTTTCCAGTCAACTGTGCGACAGAACATAAAATACAAAAACTGCCAATTAACATGGCCTGAAAAAGTCATCTATGACGGAACGAGTGAGGAAAACCCTGCAAAGCAAGGTCACTGTGCCTTTCCTCGACCGATTTCGACGAGGGGACGTTTTAGAATTTAGGACATGGTCTTGGGGATAATATTAGAATTACAGCCACAGTGTGATCCAGGTTAGTCTTAACATCGCTTTCAGGATACGTGTTAGGATCGGAGGATTGGGATATTTTAATGGATCGTGAGCTTCGATCAGGGCTGAAGATGTTTTCATGTAGCACTTTTACGTGTCTGTACAAGTCTTGTGTGTTTATGTGTGCATCCATGTATGTGTGTGTGTCTGCTCCTTGTACCTTCTAAGCAGCACCCTGTGGTCCTCTCCTCCTCTGGCGTCCCTCATTAAAGCCCAGTTACAGGACACCTCCTCCTCCTCCTCCTCCTCTTCCCTCGCAGCAGATGGACTGACACAGGGCGATGATTTCCTGGGAGTTTGGAGGGGCGTCACTGTTTATATAACTCAGAGAATCTTATTAAAACGCCGCTCTCCTTCCGTCCTGAACTCTGGGTTAATTAGCTCAACTTCCAAGTCGCTGGTATGCGCCGAGGCCTCTCTGAATGGTCGCAGTGGTTGTTATGGACGGCCGAGCTTGTCTTATCTCCTGGCGCCTGTTGGGGATTCTGGTGGGGGAGCTGAGACTGAGAAGGGACATAGTGTTTATGAAGTCTGGAAAACACACACGTAGGAACACAAACTACAGTATGTGCACAGAAATACTGCAAAAAGCATTGGTCATGCTCCAAGTGAAATTCCCTTCCACAGTCTGATGCCGTTCACTGTGAAACGCATCAGGAGCTCAAGCAGATTTTGAAGTTGGAATACAGTGAATCGTCAAGGGAAGTCAAATAAGCAAAGAGTGTACACAACAAACATGCGTGCAAATATGTTTACTATTGTACGTGACACAGGTGTGTTATAGTGACTAATATCACAGGAAACGTATGCATTTCAGATGTGTTTGTCCGAAATAACTAACACTTGTGTTTGATTTCAGTGCTTCTCAGTGACAATCAGTGAGGGAATTACGTAAGTTCTCGAATGTCTGTTCCTCTCAGGGCCATTTCAAAGATATTGTTACCTAGGTGATGAGGAACTAGGTCATTGAGCCTTTCTCCCGGCTTCCCCCTGCCCTTGATATCTATATGCCCACCACCCCCAACAGATACATGCAAACACACACACACACACACACACACTCTCTATCTAGCTGGTTATGGATCATTATATCACACGTGGCCTGATTTCTGCAGTGCAGTTATACACGGTCTCTTTTATACCGTCCAGTCTTTGCCTTGTTCCAAAGACCTCAACAATGAAATGTCTATTCCTAGTCAAACGATAAGCAATGAACTGTGACATTTAAATGCAAACAAACAGCAATCACAGACTGGGACATTAATTCTGGATAAAAAAAACAAGACGGATGAAATTAAGAAAATAAAGAAGACAACAGGATAAACGAATGATAGTAATTCACAAACACAGACATAAAGGGTTTAGGATGTGGGAATAAATATGAAAAACACAATATTAGTTCCACCAATGGTAAATTAAAAGACAAACAACTCCACTCCAGCAAAGTACAATAATAGCCACATTTATTTTAATTACAGGCAAAGTCCCTTTACACTATATATTTTTTTCATCAACTTCATATTTTATCCTTTGTGTCATACATTTACATTTCCAGAGTGCATACACTTGATGAAAAGGGAGGAGGGGCTGTTAAATAAAGTTGGTTCAAGACAGAACGAAAAGAAGGACGTCTCGCATTTCTCATGAGAACACATGTCAAATACTGCTCATCACAAGCATTACTCAGTAGTGGTACTGTACTAAAAAGTGCACACGGTCTATTCAATATCAGACAGCTTTGTATAGTATGATGGCATTTGAAACAATGATGCATTTCACACATTCAACATCAAACAAGGCAAACCAATTCAAAGGCACAGGACTCTCACATCAACATCATCTTTTTTTTTTTTTGTTGTTTTTAAGTAGTTTGTACTTACATGTCAGGTTATCCTTCACTTTCAACAAGTATTTCTCTTAAAGGAAACTCAGCTGGAATATGATTTGATATAAAATGACACACAAATGAGTTAAATGGCACCGGACAGTTAAGGAAGTAATAAATACTTCCGCGCGGCTACTGGCAGCACAGTTAAAGGCCAGTGTGCAGGATTCAGGGTGATCTCCCGGGAGATCTTGAATATAATATTCATCAGTCTGTTTTCATTAGTGCTTAATTAGCTGAAACTCAGAATCATGGTATATTCGTTCACTTAGAATGAGCCATGGACTCTTCCGTGGAGTCCAACCATGCTGCACCACCATGTTTCAGTGGACAAATCAAAACAATGGCTCTAGAGAGGACCTTTCGGGTATTTATGTTATCTGAAGGCCGCTCTAGAATTTCCCACACACTAGGAAAGGTATATATGAGTGGAATTCTGTTGGTTGCAATCCGCACCATCACCTTTAAAGAGGGGATAGTTCCGTTTTTTATTAGATCATGTTCACGCTGGTGTTCTGATCTAAGCGTTTTGGGGGTCTGCTGAAAAATGACTGAGCGGTTCCCCCACTTCAGACTACAGCTACCAATTGTGGGCAGATATTGGGAGTAATGCCAGTGTATATCCTGTCGTCCCGTGCATGTACTGGGCAGGTGCACAGTGAACAGGGTTAAGAAGGAAGCCACTTCTATAGAACTACAGAAGGATCCTCTTTTGTTTCAATGTCCTGGTTTGACCTGTTAGCTGGAGCCGGAGGATGGTGGATCTGTTGTTAAAAGGTGTGTCGTTAAAAACAACTTTTTTTCAGTTTTTTGCCACAGTGATGCATCGAGCCACGCCGGGTCCACTATTTTGCAGGTTCAGTTTTAAATGTTTAAGAGAAAATAGATTTACATGTAATAAACATCTCTGCTACTGAGCTAGTGTAACGTTTACAGCTGGTCAAATACATGCAGATACTGTACAGCACATGTTCCCTTCACTTCCGCTCTGGACAGAGCTGCCCACAGTCCAAACAAACTCATTAAAAAGTAGCCAGGATTAAAAAAGAAGAAAAAAATGGATGACAGACCACTGCATAACATTATCATGCCAAATATCATACAAAATAATGGTTAAAAATGGATGGTTTTAAAAACAAAATAGCAGCAACACATAGGCTTAGTTCTGTGAGAACAAAATAGAGAACCAGCAAGCCACCAGTGCCTCTGGGTTTAAGTAAGAGTTACATAGAGCCTTCAGTGCAATGGATGTGTGAATCTAAATCTTATAAAGATGGAAGCTGTAAAGGCTGAATATGCAGTGGTTTCTCTACAGTACAAGTTGACTCCACTTTACTGACATGACCACTGTAGGTTAATTCAAAACCTTGGCACCACACACCTCACTGACCACTTCTACTACTACTGTCAATATCATGATAATAATAAAAGAAAATCATAAAAAGAAACTACTCTCTCTGTGCAATAGTTCAAGTAAGTTATTTCCTGCAAATAGTTAGTGCTTTGTAACACATCCTGTGGCCGTATCGAAAGAGACGACAAAATACAGGTAACATACAAATACACAAAAAAGAATGGTTTTGTGGACAAGACTGCACTCTACGTAGAGAGAACCTCTACTCACCACTTCAGGCTCAGATTTGATCTAATCCTCCCTCTGGTTAAAATTAGGACCAAAGTTGGGGCAGTCTCATGATCTGTCGCCACAAATACATCCAGCAATCAGTGTCCCAAGTGTGAAGCACAGCGCCGAGATCAAATCTCTAAAGGGATGTGTCGTATACTCTTTCCGACGAGCCCTCCTCCGTGTCGTCCTCAGACTGCGACGCCTTGTGGTTGAGCTTCTCCGCTGTCGAGGACGTGACAAGGTGTGCGTTGGCGCTGTCGTCGCTAAGCTTGGCCTTGCTGCTGTCCTGAACAAATTCTTGGATCTCCACAGGTAGCCGGCGGAACTTGTCCTGGTACTCCTGGTCCAGATCGCTCTGTAGCTGCAGAGAGAAGAACACTCGAATCAATGGAGAATCTCTACATCAGGGAAATATAACCTCACTAGAACATTAAACCTCTAATGTGGAGTGTGTTATATATTTGACAAAGGAGGTTATAAAGAGCAAAGCAATTCTCAGAAGAGACTAAACTGAACTAACATGGAACTCAGTAAAGTGCTTTTCTCCGCCAAGGCCAAACAATGCTTTACATCCATCTGGCTCTTATAATAGAAAAATATCAGGAAAACTAGTTTTAGAAGATCTGCACCAAATCATATAAACTCATAGAGCTTATATGTCTGATTTGTTTACGTCAAGATTCAGACATTATTTCATGAGAACCAGAGGGAAATATTGCAAATGTCTTATTTTGCGATGTTATGAGAAGTGATAAAAGAAAGTGCCCTGGATCCACATCAAATTTGAATGCATTCTTCCCTGGCCAATGCCACATCCTTCCACAAATCAGTGCTTATTGCATAACCCTCTTCACAAGAAAAGAAACAAGTCCACAAAGAAACAGAGATGGGTGAAAACACAACCTCCTCAGCAGAGTTAACACTCACAACCACATGTCGTGAACCTGTTGGGTCCAGGAACAAGACCCGTGACCCAGGAACATGACCCGTGACCCAGGAACATGACCCGTGACCCAGGAACATGTCTTTCCTGACAACATTGTCTTATAGCAGAAAGTAGATCTCCTTTTTCTTGAACATTTCAGCAACAATTTTCAAAGGAGTTATTGCTTCCTCCTTACTGTATATGCCATGAAGGCATAATGTAACAAGACAGAGATATAGCTGGACAGTCACAGCTTTCCATACCTTGGCTTAGACAATTCAGAAAAATGGATTCATGTTTTAGGAATGGAATCAGTCAAATTTAAACAACTCTGCCAGGATCAGCTCTGGTGAACATTTGAGCAAACGTTTGTTAAATTACAAATCAAGAAGACATGATGGAAGTCATTACTGTAGAAACCCAACAAGTGCAATTCCATTATTTGCTCTCCTTTTAGCTCTGTGTTTGGTCTCCACCAACTCCAAATGGAAATATTTGGCTCATTTGCAGCTCAATGCACCACAGTGTTGACTTTTTCTGGTGTTTAAAGTTTAAAGTCATGTTGAACCAAGGGAAATCAGAATGAAGTTTTCCAGGGAACTAAAGGGAACTGCTTGTTTATCTTGATTCGCCTTTCACATCACATATAGTCACCTGACCCATTGTAATACTGATTACAGCATCTCTAATGATTTCTTCACTTGCCTTGCTGTGTTGCATATGATGAGATATAGTTGATGCTGCAAGAGTTACCATGACTATTATCTAAAAACTGATTTTCATAGGACTTTTCATAGGACTCCATAGGACCTTTATTCCATTACATACAGTGGAGACTGAAAAGAAAGGCTAGAGACAAAGTGACAGATAGGACATGACCTTGAACCCTGACATTCAGCTCTGACAAGCGCCTCGGTCCGCTGAGGTAGACCCCTCTGCAACCATTTACTACCACACTCCCTTCTCTCACCGAGAACTAGAAAGGAGAAGCTGTTTTCTCCCAGGCATAGACGCCCCCAATGATTACAGATGACAAGATTGTATTCATTTCATTGTGCGCCAATAATTGCTGTAATGCTGATTTCTCTGTTTAACTACCCGACAGGCTCCCACGGGAGAGCAGTAATTAAAACAAAAGCTGCTAAGACGAATGGTGTCAGAGTCTCATAGCTCAATACAGTCACGTCAGCGTTATGAGAGGTCGAAAATACCTGCAAGCTCCGACAGGCTTTATCTGGGATCCATATTTTGTCCGAGACGCCTTTGTTAATCGACTCAGGGCCAACTTCAAACTCACACCTAACTTCTGACTCATAAGAGAACACGAGGAGGGGAGTGGGGATGAAGGTTAAGGATTGTCATCATGCTCTGGACTGGCTCATTTTCTGCCCTCTCTACTTCAGGTTATAAGACGGCACTTTAATTTCATTTGAGAGCTCTGCATAACAAAATGAAAAAAACGGTTACAAAGCACTTGACTGCCAGTAAATTAATTCCTATACTGGGAAAGAGGTATAGCATATGATATTGGGTGATGTATATTATGAGTGTGTTTGTACGTATGAGGATGGGCTCAATAGGTTTTGAGTCCAGATCAAGATGTGTCTGCATGTATTCAAACTTATTACTTTACTATTTCAAGTATCAAATGACCTCTGCTCATATTCCTGATGATTTTCGAGCATTAATCTTTCAGGTAAGTTTAATATTTGATGCTATAAAAACTGGGTAAACCATCATGATTGACAGCCGAGACTGACTTTTTGTATCAGCAGGACCTCCGCACCTCGAACCTCCGATTGCTTCTGCCCAGATCACGGCTTCAAACGCACAAGATGGCAGTGTTCATATCTGGGACATTTTAGCTTCATTTCTGGATAGTGGGAGGAAGTGAAGATGTGTCGTTCCATCTTTATACACAGGCAATTAAGATGGGAAAAGTAGTGTCTGGTATTCAGTAGTTTCAAAACTCAATTTCACGGTCTGTTGTCGTGTTGTTGTTAGAATACAATGAATATTACCATCAGAATTCATGAAACATTCACAATCCACAGATTACTTTTCCATCTCATCAGCTGTATTTACCACAAATACTGTGTGTAATATTTTTCTTATAAAAACCTAAAACCGCAAGCAGAATGAAAATGAAAATAAGTCACATGTACATTTAAAAGTATGTGCTGTAAAATACTGAACACAAGTGATGCAAATAGATGCAAATAGATGCACTGTATTCGATGCCGTCTGTCTTTATGCAAAATGAAGGAGCTCTTGACTTGTGTCTTTCAGATGTTTTGAGTGCCTCATTGACGTATGTGAGAGCCCCCACCAAACACGGCATCTCAAGGTCACCTTGCCCGAAACATGCCTCCCTCCTTCTCCCTCGCTGCATTCCTCTCACTCTCTTTTACCTCTTTTCTTTCTTTCTTTCTTTCTTTCTCACTCTCTCTGTGGGTCTCACAGAGCGGCCATCCAGCACGTCGCAACCAGATGGCTAAAGATGCGCCAAAGCTCATCTCTCTTTCCCCGCTCTGCACTGCGCATGACCTACTTAGGGGTGGGACAGTCTGCACACAGTGTGTGTGTGTGTGAGTGTGTGTGTGCGCAGCCTGCCTGTAGCCTGCCTGCTGAGGCACAAACACCCTATGATTAAAGCTGTCATCTTTCTCCCATCTGACGACACCATGGGACATGAAGGAGGTGGGAGCAGGGGGCAGAGGAGTCAGGCACCAGGCACTCACCAGAAAGACATGTGTCCGTCTTTAACTGCTTGTATCCATGTGTGTGTCCTGTGAGTATAATCAACAGCTCAGAAGCAAACAGTGACGGCCGTCTGTTAGAGTTTGGATCCCGGTAATGCCCGCACTTGGTTTTCACAAAGGGAAATCGCAAGGAATGAAAGAAAGATAAACAAATGAGAGAGCAGAAACCTAGAGGTGCAATCTTTTGATAGTTGTCCTGATCTAAGCCTTAATGATCATCACCAAACATGTGCAGTTTTGCTGTGTGTACTTCTGCATAGTGTATATAGCCTATATAGTGCCCATATAGTGTGTGTGTGTGTGTGTGTGTGTGCGATCCAGTTTCTGTTTGGACACAAACCAGCCACGGCAGCTATCCAGCCAGCTTTTAAATCTGCCTCTCATCTCTGAAGATCTGTCATCCATCAACAGCCCCCCCCCCCCCCCACCCCAACACACACGCATACACACAAATTTCTGCCTTTCTTAAAATACAGCACTCAGTGACCTTCTTCACCAGCTGTCCTCGTTTTGAAGATCTATCAGGGGAAGTGGAGAAGGCCTCCGAAGAGCCAAATTAATTCTTTGCTTTGAGCCATGACATAACGCCTGCTGCTGCAGCGCTGCCAAAAACCTCTTCAACTGGCAGCCCACCGCTTCCAGTGCTACAGTATGCAGCTACGTTAACCGCGCAACGTCTTACAGTCACGATAAGATGCTGTCACTGCTTGGGAATAGTCTTCAGTGACACAGACCCAGGCCACCGAAGCAGCCTCATTACATAGACTGTGTGACGTGCAACGCTATGTGTGTCCTGACCTTGAGAAACACTGCATATCCAAACACAGCCCAATTAGGCTAAACCCAAGATCCCATGTCCAAGAAATGAGATGAGGGTCACCACCAGTGTTTTTAAAATTCCATTGACTTTTCTCATCTGAAACAACCCGTTGCTAAAGCTTAAAGGGATAGTTCACAGAAAAAGGAAACGTCACTTATTATCTACTCACCACTATGACAATGGAGGGGTGAGCAGTGTTGCAGCAAACTCTGTTACCAGTGAAGTAACTGGTGATCAATTCTTTAAACTTTAATTCTTTTCACATCCATCCATTCTCTCTTCTGCATATTATCAGGCCCCAGAGGTGCTGTTCTCAACTGACACGTTGCTCCAGCTAAAGCCATAAACCTCAGAACTACACTGCAGAGAGGGATAGTTTCAGGAGTCGGGAATGTTCCTCAGACGGAGCACAACCCTGGAGAGCTTCATTAGCACACGTGGGCATACATAATGAACGCTCGTGCACTGAAATAGCAGCTAGCATAATAGAGCAGAGTGGTAACAAAGTGTGCAACATGTGCGCACACTCGCACACTCCAAAAACTCACGATGGATTTTACTTCACTGCCCCCTGGTTTGCACACAGTGTTCCCCGTGTGTATTGTGTGTGTGTGTGTGTGTGTGTGTGTATGTGTGTGTGTGCATGGGCACAAGTGCATTATTGATGCAAACAGACCACCCAGAGATGATGCAGATCAAACTTCGTTATGAGGCAACATAGTGACCACCTCTTCATCAACCAGTGCAAGAGAGGGGGACGTTAACAAGAAAAAGAGAGACAGAGGAAAAAGGGAGGGTGGGCTCACACTCGCTCTCTTCTTCTGTGTCTCCTCCAACCTGTCCCCCCCCCCCTCTCTATCCCTCCCTCCTCTCCCCGTCCTCCACCTCCAGTAACCATTGCTGAAATTGCGTCACTAGGACTCGGTTCCAAATTAACAGATTGCGGAGAGTGGGATTGAAGGGGATATGGGAGATGGGGAGGGGGGGGGGGGGGGGTGAGTTTCCATGACGACCGCAAAGGACTCCTGCTTGTCTAACGAATGAGTGTGTGTGCGCATACATGCGTGTTGGTTAAAGGCTTGCACAGTGGGGGGGACACCATGGGATCAGATCCTCCTTTTCATCTAAGTAGAAAGAAACAGCACCTCTCCAATATAAATCACACACATTCACACACACACACACACACACACACACACACACACACACACACACACCGATGCACACTATTGTGAAACATATTGCCTTATCACTATTTCATATCCCTTTCACTGCCAAAAGAACGTGTGGAGGGGATGCCTTGTACAGAGGTATTAGAACATGGTGTGGTAAGCCTTTAGAGAACAATCATAGAAATGCTGCAATCCCTTACACTGGACGTCCATCTCTTACTGTGTAGTTTGGTTGAATAAAACTGTGAACTGACTACTAGCTCCTACAGTTTATCAGACAAAGAGCACAACATTCCTCTGACTTCAAATTGATGTCAAAAACAGTAATGTTAAAAACAAAGCTGCTCTATAGATAGTAACTTTCCCTAATCTTATTCAGCTATTAGTATTCAGGACAAGAGCTGACTTAAATCAAAAGGTACAATTCTTAATATGCAGCTGCAAATATAAAAATGAAATGCTAGTACGATTATAAGTCACAAAATACTCTCAGAAGATCATAAACTTCACAAGTGAGTCTGTATTTTCCTTTACCCACTAATAAAAAGAGCACATTGACTTAATGCGTGAATAATAACAGTTGTCATTGTGAACTTGACCTTGTGTCTGAGAGCAAGACGGGAACAGAGAGGAGGCTACATGACAGGATATAAGATCTTGAGGCGTGTCGAAACTGCACTTGCCATCGTGCTGGGTACTGCTGGCTCCCGGGGGGCGTTTTGATTGGATCATTTGCAGGACACTGACACCTGAGCGCACACGCTGCGAGTGACGACATATGTTGCCATGTCTTTCTTTTCCCCTTCTCCCTTTGCTTTCAGTTTAGGAGATCACCTTCACCCACTCAGAATTTAATAAATAAAAGTAACAGCTTCTTATATAATAGCTGCCCAAAAGTGACGCCATTTCATCCTGATCGCCCACTGGCGGCTGGCTGCAGTAAAGGTCATAAACCCCACCTCCCACATGTAAGGGGATGGGACAATAAAAAGTCAAAGTAAAGGTTAAATACATTTTTCTTCAAGATGGTCTCTAATTTTAGGTAGGGTATATAGGTTGGGTTGATAGATCACATGCATGTGGGTACACACACATTGTAATGGGCCTCCACTTGGGATGGTTAAAGTGGCTGATCTGAGCCCGGAGAAGAAACTGGGTCAGAACTCTCTCTAGGAAAGTAAGTATATTGTATCTTTCTGTCTCTGATTCATTATTACTAACACACACACACACCAAACATAGACGCACACAACAAAACATTTTTTATATATTCGCACATCCATTAGCCCCATTTGAGCTGTCTATATCCTGTCATCCCTTTAGCATTCTATGTTTATCTGTTTCTGTTTATCTGTTTATCTATCTGTCTGCTGTTTACTCTCATCAGGACTTAATGACAGTTTTTCCTTAAAGCTAACTCAGCAGCCGACAGAGTTGAATGGACTGCATTCAGATTGCATCTTCATTATTAAGGGTTTAACAATGCTTCATATTCACACACACACACACACACACACACACACACACACACACACACACACACACACATACACACACACACACACACACAGACGGTGCTGCTTTAAAAGGCCAGTGACCTGCTCATAGCAGTGTTGGTTCAGTGACTTAGACAAAGCTGGAATAAATTACTTTAGATGAATGTAACTGACAAACATTGGAATAACTGGGTAATGACTATCTAAGGATACACTGATCACACTCACTGAGCCATGTGGCTGACTACATTGATGATCATATCATATTGTTCCTGATATTGATCAACAAACAGTGTTTCCTAAGTTAGATCCAACTTTAAGACATTCATATTTAGAGTAGTATTGTCAAGGTTCAGTCATACATGCAGTGACTTCTTGCTAACTAAGTCTTTTCAGGTGCTAAAATAAAAATAAATAAAATAAAACCTCACAGAGTGAAAGTGAACGACATAATCAGGCCAAAAACCTGCAGAATGAGAAAGACCATGTAAGGAAAAGTCACAGCTCAGATTCACGGGGCATAAGACAGAGGATATCATGGCTGTGAAAATCCTCCACTGTGGTGCCTGTTGACAGCGACACGCAGGCCAGTCAGTGAGTAGAACGAAGTCCTGAGCTCCAGTTGAAAATCTTTTCTCCAGGCTCATTTCTCTAGGTTCTTCTATTTGTAGGTTTTTATCTGTTTTCAACACTGAGCAAACTAAATATTCAAGATTTGTGTGCGTTTGTTGTTGTAAAACTCCTCTCAGCCACAAGAGGATGAAGTGCACTTGTACATTCACAATCAGATTTATATATTAACTCACTTCTTATTATTTTCAGTGAAATCTTTATTTTTTATTTTAGAACTTTTTCTGTCTTTCATCACGATATAAAATAAAAAATCAGGTTTTGTGTAGATCACAGCCTAGTTGCCTTAACATCTTAACTTCTCTCTTTAGCGTTAGCATTGCTCTCACACTCTCAGATATATAATGGACAGTTGAGAATAAAAATAATATAATCTATTTTACTGCACATCTTCCTCTTCATTATCAAAACCTGGAACCTACATTACCCACACGTTGCATTCACCTCAGACTGTTCGGTGAGTTATGGTTCTTTCAGATGAAGCATGATTTGCTCTGCGCTCACGGCTGGGTTCAACACACTGTGGTGGGGAGTCAAGTTTAAAGCTGAACTAGACTGATCGTAGCCTCGAGCCTTTAGCATGATGCAAAGATGTGGAGGGGACTATAGAGGCCTGGTGAGTTCACTTCAAACCCCAGATTTTGTGCTATTCCCTCACCTTTTTTCCCACATACAGTAGCACTCCCTGAGATCTGTTGCTCTTTAAGGTATGAATGATACCAGGTTGTTCGACACGGTTCTGTCTCTGTATTTTAATACAATTTAACCTTCATCATGTAACACACATAGACGGATTCTTTACTTTGGGTGTTGTGGGAAGCATCCGGATTTTTTAAACAAACATAACCCTGAGCATCTTCTGCTCATTGTCTCCAGAGCCGTGTCCCTCTGACATCTCTTGCATATTTTGCATACAGCTGACAGCCATAGCAGGAGAACAGATATTGCAGAGGTGGTTGATTACTATGCAATAGCCCTCTTCTGGCAAATTAAATTTGCAATGATGCGGATGTCAATTTAGAGGAGAGATTGTGACAGCGGGCTAGGTGATGGATAATCAGTTACGATTTTGTGGGAAACAATAATTGCTAACAGAATGAAATCTGATTGCAATATTAAAGTGATCTAGAAACGAAAAAGAAAGCGGAGCAGCATGTGCCTCCCTCTCTAATCAAAGGAAACTTGCTTAATTCAATCTTGATTAGACACTAATGACACTTGTTGACACAGCTCATATTGGTGAAATCAGTGCAATCGGCGTGTTATTGACAAAGATGCTCGAGCAGCTATTTAAAGATGACGACTGTCGCCACAGGAACACAGTAACCTGAGTCATTCACACGAAAACCAACTGGTTGACAAGGCAAATACAGTTATCTCTGAATTTATCCTCCTGTTTCGCTTTAAACACGTCTCTCTAGCACATAGTCACCTCATCTCTCCCTACTGCAGCTTTGTGGAACACAGCCCAGCACCTCACATGAGGTTGTCTGTGCTGCACTGAGGTGCACGTCTGTGCTGCACCTCCCACACTCGACTCAGAGAGGTTTAAAGGAACAGGGAGCTGTCACTCTGAGAGTGGGCGGCCATGGAACTGTCTCCAACAGGAGACTTTGTATTAATGTATATGTCTAAAAAAACACACACTCTCTCATGAGTATTGTAAATGTGCACCGTACTCCTTTGACAACGTGACATGATCGGAGGAGCACGGCAGAGTGTTTCCTTGGCAGAGCAGAGGCATCTTCATTACACTGGCACTGGGATGTAATATGGCTTTCACTGCACTGCAACAGCATCTTATCAAGCTCATTGAAAGAGATGAAGAAAATAAGAGAGAGAGATGTTATATTTCCATCATGATCACTCCAACAATACACGCTAAAAATTTGTGTAATGGGTTCATGTTACAGATAAGTTACATGTGAGATGACTGCGCCTCTTGATAGGGTCAGGGGAACAACATTCTGTCTTAGTGTAGTGTGTAGACATACAATAATAATTAAGCCTACAATGGTGAAGTTAATTCCCCTTTACTCTGATTAGTGTAGAGGATCTTGCTCAAGGACACTGACAGGTGGGATTCAATCTGAACACTCCAACTGGGGTGTGATCTCACTGCACAGGCCAATCTGCTGCCGCTGTTATGCCGCCATGCGATGCCAATTACTGCTAAATTACAGTAACGCAGCCTATTTCTTGCTCTTATATAACAAATGTAGCCATAATTCAAACATCATAGAGATGCAGTGCACATTCACAGTCAGTGGCCCAGGCTTATAAAAGCTTGCATATTAATGCTGCTGCACTGATGCTATATTAATACTGAACACAGGGATGGAACAAGGGTCTTACCATGCTCTTCAGCTGCAAAGCCCTCCTACAATGACAGTCACAATGTCAAGGATGAGAACTCATATAGAAGAAAAGCAGAACTCCCACAGGCACACACAAGTGCTCACCTCACATAAAACCAAGTATATGTAGCATCTGGATGAGTGCCATGATTGTATTACAGCCATTGTCGCAGCTACAGCATAGGAACAATTAACCGCTCTTCACTAATACACAAACGCACAACTCTTACATGTAGATGAACTATTTACCACGGACAATGAAGCAGGAATTAGCATTTAAACCGGCAACATCTTATTCGTTAGTGTTTTACATTTTGCACACAAGTACCAGACAGTGCAGCATCGATAAGCAGCATGAAACTAAACCTGGTAAATGTCCGCCACCTAGTGGTGGAAATGAGAAGCTGGTGTTTGGTTAAAAAGATTGGTTTTAGAGACGAAAACTAAACTTACTTATGCTGAATATGTGTAAAATAACATCTAACTTTAAGTAACATAAATAACATATGTTATTATATACAGTCTATGCATCTACCTTTGTGGTAGCAATATTGATACATACACCAGGGATTTGTGAAGGAATCGAAAATATTGATATGCAGTAGATCAAAAATGTCGTACCTTTGGCCTTTCGTCTAATATCTGCTGGCGGATGTCCTTGTGCTTCTCCAGTAGTCTCTCCTGTCTTTTACTCTGTGCATCCTCCAACTACAAACACACACACACACACACAAAGGATGTACCATTAAATAATTAAGCATATGGGTGTATGAACTGTAGCCTGTAGTAACTCTACTGATGGTGCAAAATACAGTGATATTGATTCCAGAAAGTTCTCTATCATACCATACTTTTTCTATGATCATCTCTTACCCGTTTGATGTATTGCACCACCTCATTGACAAACGATCTGTTGATCTCCAGCTTCTCTCTAAGGGAAGAAGTTTACAGTCAAATATAGTTACCAGCCCCTGTGGTGCTAAATCTTTAGTCTTCAGTGACATCTAGTGGTCATAATATGTATAACAACCAAACCCACACTGAAATTGACTTCATTCACCTGATCAAATACAAATACTTACTCCTCTGTCACATTCTTGTCTTTAGATTTGGCTTCATTGATTTTCTCTTGCCGTTTCTTGTCCATTTTCTTCTTCAGATCCTTCTTTTCTCTGTGTGTGATGAAACAAATAGAGGAACATTGAGAGAGAGAATGAAAATGTGAACAGGGTTCCTGTGCGGTTTTGTGAGTGTGTGTTTGTGCTGTGTCCTTACTTCTCACAGATGTCTCTGAGCTTCTTGAGCTGAGCACTCTGGCACTCCTCTGCTATGGTGGTCAGCTTCTCAACCAGCTGGAGTCAAAGTTGGACAGAGCAACATTTTTGTTTAGTCTGTAGGACATTCTTAATAATTCAAGTTGATATTTCACTTTAACTTCACTTGCTGACCTTCTGATCCCAATCAAACTGCACTCAAATCAGGGAAACAACACAACCTCCATTTCTGACACCTCAGCTGTGCTCACAGCACAGGTGTACTGGAGCAGAAGACATTGATTTTTCCACACGAAGCACCAGAACATGTGCACAGGCAGCAGAATGACTGCAGTAATATTCTGAGGGGGGGTGGGGGGGTGCTGTGGAGTTTATTGCAGTATTCATTTATTCATTATTTGCTTCAGCTGGTCCATCTGCATTAGCCTCTCTGAGCTTTGGGACAGTCAGCGCTATATCAAATCCAATACAAGTCAGGGCAAGCTCCTGTGTGTGTGTGTGTGTGTGTGTGTGTGTGTGTGTGTGTGTGTGTGTGTGTGTGTGTGTGTGTGGGTAGTGTTTATCCCACTGTACTTGTGTACTGTTTGGGTAGGAACTGGCATTACTCTGACTGGTATCATTAATTCTGGAGAAGTATATATAAGGAAAAATATCCCTTTTCAAAAGTTTAATAAGGACACACGTGCTGTGACAAGTATGATATTAGCTGTAAGTTGGTGGCCGATGATTGGAAACTAACATATGTTCAGAGATAACAGGAAAAATGAGATCTGGACTAAAGCTGCAAGTCCTCATAAGATATAAGAACAGATACAGAAGGTTTCAATACAAAAAACTGTTATAAGCCTCTAAAGTGAGTTGGAGACTTGCCTATGCATGTAAATACAATTTCAAAGGGATTTGTTCATACTACATATAGTCAGTAACAAATGAGGACACCACAGATCAGACATAGGGAACAAAGTGTAGATATGGTATCTCTCAAATTTCAATATAAACGTGAAGACATGATACTGTTACTCCTGCCGTCCACACTACTTCTGTGAGGCTAGGGAACAGTGCTGGCCCTGTTTCGGTTTGAAAACTCTCACGTTTCCCTGTTTGTTATGGATGAGGATTATTACTGATACGGAGCTAAAACCCTTGTGAGACTGCTTTCCCATTCACTTGAAAACGTGTATTTGTTGCGCGTGTTTGTGAGCACCTGTTTGATGTGTTCTCGTTTCTGGTACTTCTCGCTGTAGTACTGCTCCTGGCGAAGCGTGAGGAGCTGCTGCTGCTGCTGCTCCTTCAGCTCAGCAAGCCGCTGGCTACACTCCTGATCCAGCTCACACAGATCCTTGTCCAGGGTCGACAGAGAGTGCTCGGACCGGCTGCACGAGGCCATGCAAACACACATTCACAAATGAGTTTGCTTCAAGTGACAGAAGAGTGTGCCTAACTTATACAGATACAGTTAATAAATGCACGAAATATGCATATTTATATTTTTAAAAAGTGCTATATTCCTCTGAGCAACCTCGATAACAGGTAATTGAAATAACCTTCTTTACATGTCTGCAGAGCCCCCTCAGGCTGTGGTGCTAAGAACACTGACGTCAGGGTTTTGAAGTCATTTCAAACATCACAGAGGACTCTTATCTCAAAGTAACTCGCTTCAATGTGTTATCTTTTATTTTGCTGTGGGCCTCTGAGGTCCTGTGTGCGGTGAGTTCGGATTCGTCAATGTACGATGGAGTCCTGTGGGTCCTGAACGGGTCCCCCTGGTGTTGGGGAAAATGTATCCACTGATTCTCATTCTTTACTTCCTGAGGAGGGCAACTTCTGTCCTATACTTTTAGACTCTGAGCTATTTGACATGCAACACTGGATTTAATATGTATTTGACATTAAGAAAAAGAAAAACAGTAAGAGGGTATGGAAATGTATATAGAGTATACTATATATTATCAAAATGTACTATGAGTTAACTTCTGATCTTGTATTTATGGCATTCCCAACGTGCCTCATTATTTATTTAAAATTTAGATTTACTGCATTTCCCAGAATTACTTTTAAATATCAATGTCAAAATTGTGAGCTACACATTGACACATGTAAAGTGTGTGCAGATGGAGAGTGACAACAATAAATCTGAAATGAAAAAGTAGAACGGCTTGAAGCGGAGAAGAGGAGGACTACCTACCTTTTCTTACCGTCTTGTTTGTGGCTCTTCCTCAGGGTGGAGCGCCGGCGCTGATGCTGGCTCTGCAGCTCGGACGTGCGAGCTGTGTGCTCTTTGATTCAGCTCGCTGGTCTTGCGGTGGTGTTTCCGAACCAGCTCCTTCATCTCCTTGTACTGCTTCTTCTGCTCCCGAACAATGGCCTTCTGTTGCTTCAGCTCCTCCAATGTCTGAGCTTCCAGTTCTGCGGGAAAGGGGACGGAGGACGACAGTCAAGAGAGCAAAAATATGAAAGAAAAAGAACATTTCTATTGGTTATGGTGCATTTAGTCTCAATATTCAAGTTCAAAAGGTATTTTTATCTTGCAAATTTAAATTTATACACACGCAAACTAAACAAAACACTTTATATTCTTGATACCAGACTATGTTTAACTCATTTATCAATTTCAATTCAATTCAATTCAGTAATCTTTTTTGGCAAGACGTTAACACGTGTTGCCACAGCACAAATACAATATAATATGTATAATATAACAATCACAGAATCATTTTAATGATGTATCAACAACAATAATTATAATCGTTTATTATAGTTTGTCATGAGTAACCCTTCAACCTCCATTGTTGCTTTCACATTAAATCAGGAATCATTTCAATAAAACACAATGTCTGAAACCGTCATCTTACCAGTGAGAACACTCTGAACGATGTCCTCACTCTTCACTGGTGGTTTCAGTGAGCCTGGCGACAAAACAGGTAGAGTTAATAAAGTAATTTGTACAATAAAACTTGAGCAAATTATCTCAGAACAGCAAATATTTTCTGTTCTGATTCATAATCTTGAAGCCAAACTAAATTTTTTACTTCATTATTAAGCCGTAAGACCCAGATTTATTCTCCATACACATTTTAAATAAACTACAAGTATATTATGATGATTAAAGACAGAATAACCATTGCAGAATAAAGACATATATTCTTACAGTGCAGTCAAAATGAGACTGTGATGTTTAAATTAAATAAAATGTGAAGTAAACTAAATGTGACATCTTGAGGCAGTGTAAGAACAATACGAATCAACTTTTTATGCACCTACAGTACAATGGACTGTGAATTATTGCACATGTGATTATGGAGCACCTGCAGACTGATTCTGGCCGACGAGTGACGGCTGTTTCGGGGCGATGATGGGTGTGGAGCTCACTCCGTTCTCTGTCGGCGTCGTTACCCTCTGGTCCACCCTCGATTCTGAGGGGGCGTCACTTCCTGCCTCCACCTGTCCATCACATCACAAATTTCACTCCACATTTCGATCAGTCCCACTTGTTAGTCAATACAAATGATTGCGCTACTCAACGCTGATACCTCTGCAGAACAACTTACCAAACCTAATAAGTCTTTAAATCAATAATGTTAAATTGTTTGAATAGGTTAGAGCTCCTTATGTATAAAATGTACAATAAAAACAGGAAAGTGCATTTACAGTTTGACGGCAGTGAAGCACAAAAAAACACATCAAGTGCAACACATCTCTGCTGCATATTTTTTTTGGGAGGAGTATAAACCTCCTCAAGTGGTCGTATCTGTTTCAGAAGTCCCCCGCTGTACCTGTGTCCTGCAGGACAGTTTGTAGACATAGCTTTGGTAACCCACTCTCAGCATTGCGTCCTGTGCCGAGGCGGAGCAGGTCTTAATTTCCCCTTGGCTCGGACGTATCTCCGACTAAACGCTGTTTCGGCAACCTCTGTTCTAGTCACGATAGCCGGACTTTCTCCTTTCTTCCTCTGCTCCTCTTTATATTCATCTCGGCGTACTGTGCTCTGCCTTTCACTGCTCTACCGCTTTTGGCGACTGTTGCCATGGTCACAGCATGAAACCGCTCTTTGTCAGCCGCCCCTTGTGGGAAATCTTATCAGCTGGCAAATCAGATAAGAGGAGCCCCTCAGGGACAACCCTTCTTTCCAGTCCCCTCTTCTAATAACCTCAGATAACCCTGTGTCCTGCCCGGCCTCTCACCCTAAATTTATCCAAACTTAAGTCTTGGAAATCGTTAAGATCTCTGCTCAGATTTCATCACTTTCCCTGTTCTCTGCTGCACTGCAAGCCCACATTAATCCTTGGCTACTTGTTCCATTTAAAATGACTTACACCATCCCATTTACAACTAAACACATTAAATAAAATTGTTTCAACTGAAACGCTGATGTCCCATGAGTGTAACATATATGCAGTGTAATCGTTGTTACAACCTCTCCGAAATGAAGCCTGTACTGAAGTTAAAGGTCACTGCCAACTCTAGTTTTGATTCATATACAGCAGTTGGCATAGCTCCAGTGTAAAGTGTATCACATCACATGGATCCAGTTAGTCAGTAGTTCATAAAGTATGCTTCGAGTGTGGGAGGGTTTTTAAATTCAAAGTGTCAGACGTAAACTGCTATTAAATCACATTGGTGATTACAGTCATTACAGTCTTAAAAAGTTCGTATAGCTAATGTGTTAGCATGCCGTCGCCTATGTACACATACAACATAAATGGGGCAACATTAGAATTCAGTTGGAGTGATGTTTGAAAAGTGAACTTGCAGGTAATTTAAAATTATGGCCTGAATGACTCTAAAATGATAGTCTACGGGTTTGGAAGCTCAACTTTTTAGATGATCTCTTTACACTAACAAGTTCATAAATTGCAAATATTGATATATTAGTTAAAGCAGCTTTAAGCGAAGTCAAGGTTAGACAACAAAAAAGAAAAAAACATGTTTTTGAACTTTTTCTTGTTGTCTCTGGACAGTTGAGTTGAGCAAAATAGACTTGGACCTACAGAACTAGGTCGAAACTGTAAATTGTATATTTCTTCACCTGCTGTATTATATTGAAGAGACAGTGTCTGACTTCCTGCACTGGTTTTTCCAGATGTTGAATATTCATTTGATTTGGTCGGCGAACCTCAAAATAGACCCCACTTTAGGGAAATTAGACTTTTAACATGGTCAGACTGTCACATGGACAAAGCATCATTTCAGTCAATGATGGTATATACTGTTAATTACACGTGTCACTCCCTGTGAGGAATTACCTTCAAGAATAATAATGAAAGTACACAGAGTCACATTTAAAGAACCCACCCCCCAGAGGAAACCCAGTATCAGGGCCTGCAGGCGGATGCTGGAAGAGACTTGATTAAATACAGCAACAGTGCTGCTACCTCTGTGGCTGCACTGCACTTTATCATAGAGGGACTGGGAATGAAAAATAGCCCAAACAAAGTGTTTTGATTATATCTGTGCTGGAAACAAGCAGTGGTTCACCATCCATCTTCTACTGCAGTGGTGCTGGCTGTGGGTTTTAAAGTACTTTGTGGTTTTATTAGAAAACCCTCCCCGTACTAAAGCAAAGGAGCTCCACCTCTTTCTGCAGCTTCTGCAGTGAATTTCTAGCCGGCTGACCACAGGGCTGCTCATCTTATTGATAAACTGTTTAATAACTAACGTCTATGTATTCCGCTGAAATTAGTATAAAAAACACACCTCTTTGTCACCTTCCTCCTCTCCTCCCTCTTCCAGAGTGAGAGCAGCCAGCTGATTGGCTCTTTGCTCCATCAGGTTGACATAGCGGATGGGATTGGACAAAGCTTCAATGACATCTGAGGAAAAAGGAAGAAAAGGCTTTTCTTTTTTTTTTTGTGACACCAAACCTGACTTTGAACCTGCAGCATTTTCAGTTCAAAACATTTAAGGTTTTGGTTTGAGAACGTTCACCTGACTCACCTGCAAATGTGTCTGGAACATAGTCCTTCACTTCCACATACACAAACAGAGCAGGCAGCGTCAGGGACTGGTTCTTCTCATTTCTCAGGCTGATGTAGTGATAGCCTGCAGGGTTTGAGTGAGAGAAACATCCATCAGTTAAGAAACTTGTATTAACTATTTAAAAGAGTAACCTACACAGTAGCATAGCATCCAATAAGTTTGGATTTAAAGGGGAAAACTGTAGCTTATGTGAACATTTCATCCTCTGGTTCATGATTCACACAAAATATACATTTACCATAGTCATTTTGATGCAATTTTTATTGTTTATAATAATTACATTATTTTTATTGTTCTATTTACGGGGTCTTAGACATAGATAAAGAAAGAGTGAATGTCAAAATGAAAACTCACCTGGACGGATGGCTGACACAGGAATGATGCGGTGGCCGATGAACTTTCCTCCCTCTTCAAACACAGCGATCCTTAATGAAGCAAGTGTGGGCAGAACAACCTGGGGAAATAGAAAATACACTCAGGTCATTCCCTCTCCTGATAATACATGCATCCTGATGAAAAAACAATTAGGCATATTTAGAGCAATTTGGTGCGAATTGATTGTTGGCGTGTTGGACGTTGACGAACATATGTGCTCTATTAAGTACCATTCCAATTTGTACGTGTCATAATACTTGTACAATGAAATTGACTGAAATTGTTCAAATAAAATGTGACCACTTCGTCTCACCTTCTTGAAGACGATGGCCTCCTCTTCCCAGACAGGGTTGATGGCATTGCCCTGAGATGTCTTGGTCTTGAAAGCTTTCCTCTTGGTGTCCACAGGTAAGCCGAACATGTCGATCTCCACGTATGTGCCCACTTTCTTATCCGACAGGAACTGGCCTGAGATAATCTGGAAGGAAGGCGTACGGAGAGAAATGAAAAGAGAGAGAGAGATGAATACACTCAAACACACACAGAGCTACACAAGCACAAAAAAGACCAACACATACCTTAACAGACAGTGTGTTGGCTACTATCCCATCCACCGTGCTCTCAGTGAAAGGGTCAAAGTGTTTGTCTGGTCGTCTCATAAACTCTGGTTTGAGTCTGTATCCACATTTGCCATTGTACTCGTACATGCCCAGGTTCAGCTGCATGGACAAATCTGTGGAGCGAAGATTAGAATCACAATCAAATCAAACATGCGGTTTAATAATAGCAATAACTCCTCCGAACAGTGTGATGGAATGAAGGATCGTCCCTCACCAATGGTTTGGAAATTGAGAGCCACCAGCTGACAGCCAGCATTCCAGAAGAGCTGAGGGTTGTAGTTGGATGAATCCACTCGAGTGCCTTTAGGGTAAATCCTGCTCAGCTGCAGCTTGTTGTATCTGAACAGAGCTGTGTTAAGGAAGAGCATTGAAAATTGCTGCTACTGCTGCAGCTGCCACCATCTCCTCTGCCGTCTTTCTGCAAGTACAGCTGTGTATATTTGTAATACTGCTTCAAAATCTGAATTATTATTATTTATTACCTTATTATCTGTTACTGTTTCTACCATAACACCCTGGCTATACTGGATGTGTAAGCAGCATATGTGCGTCATGGAACGTCTTGCTTTTCATCTCTGCTGCCCATGTTATCACTGTCTGCACGAGCCTCGTGTCTCAGTCCTGGTTCTTCTAGAGTCGAGGATTCGCCTATTTTTTCCTTGAACCGCAGGTGGTTCACAGCGAAATAGAGAGTGACAATGATCTTTTACCACAGTTTCAAACTCTATTTGTGTCACAAAGATAAATATTTCAACACTTCCAGTACCTGTTTCAAAGTGAAAGCACTCTAGCGATTCTGTTGACTGAATCCATTCATTTTAATTAGGTTTCTTTAGCGTGATTGAATTACTGTGAGTCATATGAAGTTGTACGACGCGCTGCTTCCATAAAAGTGAGAAGGATACTCCACAAACTCGACAGGGCATTTGGTCAGTTGCTCCAAAGCTTTGGTCTCTACGAAGGACGACATCTGGTAGCTGCGATTGATCTCTGCAGGCAGATAGATAGAGAGATACATTGATCAGAATTATCGAAATGGTTAGTTAGATTCAAACATTGATGTCTAAATGTACCGCTGCTGTAACACTTGTTCCAAAAAACTCTTCCAGAATTCCCAAGAGAAAACAAACCCTGAGACATTAGTGAATATCATTTTGTAAGCAAAATATTTTAAGATGGCTTATGACTTCACAAACTAATATCTGCTCAATCATAGGACAGAATGGGATTGAATTAGACAGATTCAGATTTTGAGAATAATGTGGAGTTTATAAGTCAAACGATTCAGTATTTTCATTATTTATGGAACTTATACCAAAGTTTTACTTAACAAGATGCTCCACATTCCTCATTTTAAACGCAGGTGACAAGTTGATCTTCTGATATCCCCCCGTAAAATGAGATGTAACTTAACATTTTCACTACATTCTTTTTAATTATGATTTTTTTGTTAGTAATTAAATGACTTATTTTTGTAATATTAATATAACAGAGTGCTAATAATATTAAATATTATCCTTGAAATCTCAGGATCTTTTTCCCCCTTTAATTTGCCCCAATACATAGTAATAGCAGTTGTTAGCAGTTATCTGTTTTTAGACTACGTGTGTATTATGTTCTCACTTACTTTTGGAAGCCTCAAAGCTGTTAAACTTGACTGGTTGGATGTAGATGACCAGGTTGGACATTTCCTCTGTGGCAAATGCCTCACTGCCTGCTGTGCCCTGTAACACACACACACACACACACACACACACACACACAATATTTTAAAAACACTGAGAAGAACTTTGAAGACAGTAGGGATTAAATGCATGATCAAATACGGACACTAGGAGGCAGTCTTAGCACATGACATGCACACTACTGAGCTATGAATGTCAAGCATTACTAGTATTTGAACTGAATGCAGAGCGAAGGACAAACCTCATCCATTGAGCCCTTTTTACAGTCGTCATCATCATCATCTTCATCTTCACTTTCTGCCTCCACCTCACCTGAAACATGAGTCACAGGTTTGGTCACAGATAATCACATTACATAAAGCTAAATGACCCTTTAAAAGTTAAAATTGGGTAAATCCAATTGGTATTTCCACAAGCTCAATGTAAAACAGTTTTGAAAGCTGAAAGCCTTCAAAAAAGTCTTTATCTAGGATCAGTTTCCTCCATTACATTTAAAGCAGAAACAAGGGGAACCGCGACAGCTGAATACACACACAGCTCACGCACCGAGGATACTCTTTTGAATATTGTTTTGTTGGAGCTGACACAGCCTCTGCACCCACATAATGAGAGACCTGCTCAAGATCTGCCACGGAATCTGAGGTCACGCTGGCTGAGGACATTAATGTGAACTGACCTACAGCTTCTGCGCCGGCCTAATGAGAGCCCTGCTAAAGATTTCCCTCTGAGTCTGAGGTCATGTACTATGTCTGACTCACCGATAGACTTTCTCCCCTGCGGCCTCAGGCTGAGCTCAGCACCCTCAGAGGGCTGTGAAGAATCTGCCATCTCTTCTTTGGTCGAACCTGAGTGGAAAAAACAAACTTCTGAGGAACAAAGCTCCCATTCTATAAAAACACAAGGTCAAACTACTGTAGAGAACACAACAAAGCTTCATTTGAAGTGTTGGTAATGTAGTGTTTCTACTTTTCAGTACAAGTGCAGCACTTTTGCTTAATAGCCATGTAATATCTGTCCACCTCACTTTTTAAATCACTATTTTTGTCCACCCTGCATCTATATTTACAGGTTGATATTCACACTATAATCTCTCTAAGTGTCCAGAGAGAAGAGGAACAACACAGTATGTGGGCAGCAACAAGACCAGTTTGTACTTTCACAGCTTTCCAGCCACAGAGAGGCTGCCCAAAACTTCTGATTGGTTATGTTTTCATCAGCGTTGGTTTCATTGTTTGATTACGCAAAAATCACCAAACCTCAGCTGACACTGGGCGAGAGGCGGGGTACAGATTGTCAGTCCATCTCAGGGCAGACATACAGCAGCTCTTTATCAATTCAAATTATTATAGTTTTCCCTTTTACTGTAATGGTCACATTGAAATTCAGGCAGACTTTCTAAAGGTACTGGCACACATACGCAAATATTGTGGGTAAAAGATAACCAAAGCTGAACTTCACATGAAGTCACACTGCGAGTTGCCCTGCCACGGGAAGCAAATGTTTAATTTGCCTGATGGGCCTCTGATTTCTGTCATTATTATTTAATAGTTTAATATATATCAATGTTTAGACATGCATTTAGTGTGATTGGTGATCACAGACTCACAGGGCCTTTCCCACCTCTGAAATCAAACCTACACTGATCACAGAGTGTCTGTCACAGAATGTCTCTCAATGTGTCGGCATAGACAAGCGCAAATTCCTTGAGCACAGATCAGTCCACCTCTAACACTTGTGTTGCAGTTTTACTTACACCAGGGGGCAGTGTGTGTTAGTGTAAGAATGATGCAAGCAGCTTAGCAATTAGGAAAACTCAAAGTGATTGTCTATTACTGTTTAAAGCTGAACGATACAATGAACAGACCATTCTGAAAAAAACTATAATGTAAAACAATAACACTAAAGCATGAATGTACTCCACGCGCACGCACACACACACACACACACACTCACACACACACACACACACACACACACACACACACACACACACACACACACACACACACACACACGACATATCTTAAGTGCAAAAATGAATGATGATGGAGAACTCCGACCAGAGAACAGCTGTGAAAATACAAAAATCCATGAATTGAGATGTGTGAAAGTTCACCCCTGTTATAGTATAATGTACACACAGCTGCATGAACACACACTGACACACTGCTGGCCAGTCTTTAAGATGCCCCTGTGACTAGCAGTGTATGCAACAGCCAATAAGAGCTCCAGCTGATGGAGAGGGCCATGAAAATGATAAATGATAAACAATAGCACTGTTTGGCTCCAGTGATTCAGTTCCTGGGCGGCACAGAGGTGTCGCTCCGTGGAGCAGATGGGCCCAGACCGTTAGGCTACATTTTACTTCTGAAACATCATAACTCAGCTGTCCCAGTGTGACTTGATGGCTCTGTTAGGAGGATGTAAGTGTGTGTGTGTGTGTGCGTGCGTGCGTGCGTGCGTGCGTGTGCGTGTGCGTGTGCTGTACCTGCGCTCGGGGAGGAGGGCTCACACACACTGGAAGAATCACTGTAGGTGTTGGAAACCTGCTCCGACAATTTCTTCTTGGTACTTCCGTCGGTCTTGTGGTGTTTCTTCTTGTTCTTCACCAAGATTTTACCCATGAGCTCCATCGGGCAGGGTAGTGGGACACCGGACTCCAGCTGGAGAGAGAGAGAGGTCATGGAAATCACAGAAAGGTCATGGAAATTAAAAAAAAAAAAGATTCATATAAAGTGAATGAAAGGTTTCTCTGCAGATTAATGTAATATCCTGTTGTCCATCCATCCATCTTGTCCTTTGATGGTTGTGGGCTTGGCATTGGGCAAGAGTCGGGGTACATGCTGGACAGCTCACCAGTCCATCACAGGGCTGACATAAGCTGATTTCAGACATGAGTTTCAGCCCCCTATTAAAAACTCCAATGTGAGAACACAGCGGGAGATCACTGCGAGCAAGTGGAGGGGTTAATGATGCTTTTTAACATGCGACAGATGACGCATGTTAAAAAAGGAGTCATAAGGGCCGACGTCAAAACAAAACCATGTGATCTCTGCAGCAGAATGAATAGGTTACATCCTGCCACTGCCCCAGCCCTCACCTGAACGCGCCGTATATTTCTGTGATGTTGTTAACGTGTCTGAGCGGAGAATCTCCTGCTGTGTTGTTCATATGTGAAAGGCAAACTGTGCAGAAAGTCCAGACCCAATTCTGTGGACATCCTCTGGAGTTCAGGTTCACGTTTACATGCAGATTAGTGTCTCCATTTAACCTATCCTGCATGTTTTTGGACTGTGGGAGGAAGCAGACACAAAGAGAACATGCAAACTCCATGTGGAAAGGGCCCAGTCGACCCTCAGGATCGAACCTAGAACCTTTCTGCTGTGAGGTAACAGGGGCAACCACTGAACCACCATGACATCCAATATCCTGATTGTCAAATCTGTTGGAGATTGGAAGGACTGCTTTTAATAGAATGAAATCTTATGTTTACTGTTATTCCTTACATACTTATTTTATTAGGCTATTATTGCATATTGTGTGCGTATCTTGAAAGGCGCCCATACATTAAAATAGTAAATTTTACAACACTTTGGAGACAAATTAGCTAATTACAGAATGTAAATGTGATGAATGTAAGTGTGTCATTTAACACTTGAATTCATGGCAAAAACATCTTGTTTTGCTAAAGTTCACTGTGGATGATTCTGCTGTTGATGTAACAGCTGAAAAGTTTACACTTTCAACACTAAAAGCAGCCTCCTGGGAGGAAACCGAGCGTTAAACACAAATACACACTCTCTCAAGGGAGCAGACAAGAAATAGGCAGATCTCTGATTTATTCATGGGGTACACTGCTTTAAGATCACAGTGTTTAGGGATATTAATAATGGATTATCGAGAAACTCAGTGCCAATGTTATGTATACACACAAGCAGGGTCTTTACAACTTATCACCTATATGCATGACCAAACTTAAAATGTCTCTTACTTCTACTTCTTCTAAGAGCAAGAAAACAGTGACTCATGCACCAAACTTTACCGAAGCTTCTCTGTCCAACAGGATACTTTCTCAGCTGCCATGCACACATCTAAACCTTCCTGCATTTGTTCATGGTGCGTGATAAAATACAGATAAGACACACTGCTTTCCTTGGCTTCACTTAAACAGTTCAACTTAAATGGAACCAGTTCAGGATTGAGTGTGGAATGTAATCTGGACCCAGCTCAAATGCACAGAACTAAACCCGTTTGATAAAATTACTTTGATTGATTCCATTTTCTGGTCCAGGATTTTTTTTTCTTCTTACATTTTCATTGATTTCTCAGAGAATAATGTATGGATCCTGATGAATGATGAATGAAAGTATGAATATTTAGGAGAGCTGATAGTAATGAGATGCAATGTGGTGCAGATCCAAATACAAATCTGAATCTTTGTAAAAATTTGACCTTGGCAGAGATTCACTCTACTGAGGGCCATTCCAGTGAACTCTGTATTAACATGGGTCATTATTATGGATTTAACTACCAGTGCGTTACTATAACATTAAAATGCACTGTAAATCCACTTACATGTCAGTGATAATGATTCATTAAAAACAATAAATAACAATCTCACACTGGGGTCTTTTCCTGCAACATAATTTTCATATATTTTGCAATTTGAATGCAAGACTTTTAATTGTTTACTAAAAAGGAGTATCTTTATACTGAGGTATCTCTATTTTAAGCTCATTTTTTGGGAAAGAGCTGACTGTTCTCGGCTTAATTGAAAAACAATAACAAAATCAAAATGAAGTAAAAGAAGAAAACACTGTCAACAGTCTTTTGTATTCAGGTTAAATAAAGGTTTTGTGGAGTGGAGATACAGGCGGCACTCGAGTTTCTAAGAAAACTGTAATCCTCTTTATTCTTACCCTAGGCTCAGCTGGAGCCAATCTAGCTATATAACCTTATCTGGCCCTGACCCTATGGACTAACAGTTGATATCCCATTCGCTACGCCGTATACACAGCCGTCTCAATGACGGAGGGGATTGGTTGTCATTGCACTCACCTTTCCCAGTTATTACATGCTTAGTGGTAGAAATCTCATTTCTCAATAGCACTTTCTGTCTCTGTCTCTGTCTCTTTCTCCCTCTCTCTCTCCCTTGGCGTTTGCCTCCTCTCTCCTTCTCCTTCCCTCTGCCACTCCATCCAAAAGGCTTCTCTCCGATAATGCTTCAATGTCAAATCCAGTCAGAAGCCTGCAATTCTCAGTGGGACGCGTCTTTGGCAGGCGGCGGTGCTGGAGGAGCTCCCTGTGTTTGTGAGATAATGCTGCATCTGACTGCTGGGAACTTCCGCTGTTCTTTAGTGTTACACCAACAGGGACAAGTCGTCCCAGGAGAATAACAGGAGAGGAGAAAGTGGCATGTATAAGTACATATGTGTGCAGGGTTGCGTGCTCAAGATCAAGCTAGTGTAAGAGTTTGTGCGACAAGTGTGTGTAGTTGCCTCATGTAACTGCCTTTGTCATTACACACAAAGACTCCTTTGGGGGGGTTAAAAAAAGAGTTTGGCCACAAAGACACAAAGCAAGCTTTTGACAGGTAGCCATGGCAACAGAGGAAAGATAAAGGACTGCCAAGAAAAGCCACGTTTAGATTAAAGCGTAAAACATTTCCATTTAATCTCGCACGGCTGTCATTTGCAGTCTCGGCCATGATAACGGCGAGGCAAAAATAAAAATGATTGTGGGGTGAATCATTAGAAGTTGGCTTCTGTGGCACATAAACAGCCACAGGTATGTGTGTGTATCTGTGACTGAAAATGAGAATGAAAACCAGAGGGTGAGAGAGAGGGAGAGAGGGAGAGAGGGAGAGAGAGGGAGAGAGAGAGGGAGAGAGCAAGATAAAGTCTAGGATGCCATTTAGGTGCGTGCCCGGAGTGACAGCAAGAGGAAGAACAGCGACAACACATTTTGCCAGGTGCTAGAAGGCATGTCGATATGTTGCTGGATGTGAGAAAGACAAATGGAGAGGAGAAAAAAGACGTATACACAAATATAAAATCAAATGAATTAGATATATTGGTATTTTTTCACCCATATATGTGTGTGTGTGTGTGTGTGTGTGTGTGTGTGTGATAAAGAGGCAGCAAAAGAAAGAGAGCATGCAATCATGAATGATCTGAATCTGAGCACATGCATGTGTGTAAAAGCATCTTATGTACTCACAGGATATTTTTCCAGAGGCTCTGTAAGCAATGCGTCTCCAAATATTGACCGGCAGTACTCGGCCATCTTGGCCTGCTGCTTTGGCCTGGAAGTCATCACACACACAGACACACAGACACACAGACACACAGACACACACACACACACACACACACACACACACACACACACACACACACACACACACACACACAAATATGTAAGTTACCAATGTTTACAAAGATAAAGCGAAATAGCTAATTGGGCTTGAACTGACCATCCATTGATGAGACAATACCCATCAATAAGGTCAACAGTCACTCTGTAGCCTTTACACCCCTGACATTAATGATCTGTTGACTTACGAGTCCACATGGTTCTCAAAAGACAGAATGATAGGGAAGGGTGAGGTCTTGAAAGCACACTCTGCGATAGCCTCGATCACCTCCTAGAAGATGAACAGAAAGAAAAAATTAAGGTTAGTAAAGATTTAAACTAGAATGGTTGTCAGTAGAGCACACACCTCTGCAGAGGCTGAACATTTAAATTCGCTAGATCTGGATTTTTATTTGGATCAGCACCAAATCACACACACTCACAAATATTGCTCCCCTAAATGTGCCTGATTTTTTAAAATCAAGACCCATACCTTAAATCCAGGGAAAAGGGTCTTTATCTCACAATTCTTAAGACAGATCTACCCCCAAAATGTAATCAGTTCTTTCTTGGCCCATTTCCCATCTTTCCACCGAGTTTTGTAGAAATCCAACCAACAGACGAGGCAAAAACATATCCTCTTTTGCAGAGGCAGATTGTCATGATTTGTTATATCGGTGACATTAAAAACAATGTTTGTCACTGTTGGTTAATGTGTATTGATGTGCTGTAGGGTCATAGAAAAAAACTAACAACAATATCCCCCAGCTTGGATTCCAGCAACAATAAATACAATTACAATTTTATGATTCCCTACATTTTGCAGAATGCCTGAGAGCCTCCCCCAGAGAACATCCCCAAACCTGGTGAAATCAATAACAGCAGGAGAACGCATACACCAATAGTCAGGATGATTCATTCCAGAGCCAACATGTCCTCTGGATACATGGCACTTTGGCTGATTGTGCACACCATTGCTGGAAGAACTATCTTTGTGGCTGTGCATACCAAATGTGTTTATCAGTGGAAGTCAGTGTAGTGGATTTCCTATGTAATGCTATATTGTGACAGTGCAGGGCATCAACATGTCGGTAAATTGTCTGGATAAAATGGTCTGTATTTGGTAAATGCTCTGTATTTATTTATCTATTTTTCTAGTCTTGATGACCACTCAAAGTGCTTTACAGTCCAGTTTATTGCCATTCATACACAATTTAATACAGTGCATCTATGAGAGGCAATTTGGGGTTCGGTTTCTTGCCCAAGGACACTTTAGCATGCAGATGGAGAAGACTGGGATCAAACCGCCGACCTTCTGGTTAGAGGACGACCGCTCTACCCTAGACGTAGACAACTAATTCCTCATTAATTCATATCACACAAATTTCAGCATGAAATCATCCACAGAATCGAGAGCTGGGCCATGAGGTGGTGTCTGATATCCGATTTCCAAGCCACTCTTTGTCTAAGTCAATTAACAGTCATTAACAGTGGTGTCAGCTCAGTTAATGCTTTCATTTCCATTTGCTGCATCTCCTCCAATAAATAACTTTTTCTCCAACTCACCCCCTCAATCTGTAGCTTCCTCCTATCCTCTCTCCTCCATGTCTCCTATACACAGCTCTGTTTTTCACTCTCAAACTAATTCCATTAGGCTTGCTCTACTTCTTCTGTTACTCTCATTAGATCTAAATTTCCTCTATCAATCGATCCACCCACATGTCTCTTATTTCTCTCATGACACCTCCTCTGCTCAGAGAATTTCACACGTCTTCGTGCATGAGGAATATCTGCAATTATTATTACAATAATGCGATGACGATATGACTTCAGTACCTCTGGATTATCTGGAGGGAATGACGTCAGATGGTGGGACAAATCTCCTCATGACTGACAAGGGTGATAACTCTTAACTGCCTCAAATGGACCAGGTTGCAGAACCCAATCCCTCCATGGTGGAACATTTGGGAGACAGGAGTTGACTTCCTCCATGTTGGACTTGTAGGATGTGTGGAAGTCCACTGCTGTTAAGCTCAAAATCCAATGGCTTGAAGTCAGTGAGTTGCTTCCATTATCGCGGGAAAAAGCTGCCCAATGTAAAGAGGACAGAAATACAACTTCTGAGGATTTTTCCTGAATTGCTGGAGGAATTTGTTGTCTCTTGGAGAAACAAACCAATCGGAGAGAAGCATCACGTGGTGGGAAGTTCCTTGCTTGACTGAGAGGAGAGTCACGGTTCCCACAGCCCCATCAGTGGAACATGAGGTGGTACGCTAGGTTCTGATGTCAAAGTTCCTCCATTAGGTAATATTTACCCAGCAGAGTCAGTATTTCCTGATGTGAGACCCAAACAGATGTTATGAAATGAGCAGAGGTTACTTGTGTGGCTCCTGTTCCCTGAGTGTCTCAACTAGACTGTGTGCTCCTTCATGAGGAGTATAGGCTCTCCACCCTCACTGACACTGATACCGGCAGAATGAAAAAGCAGCTTCTGAAGAGGTCACACTGTGGGTGTTATCCAATGTCAGAAAGTCACTTCTCACTAATCAGAGAACTGAGGTTATGTTAGTAACTGTAAGTTTGTTTCTTGTTCATTTGGTGCAGGATCTGCACTTCAGTTTTATAATGATGTTGAAATCCCTTGGTGAATGCATTGTGAGTTTAAACAATAATAATTTCTAATACACAGTGTTACAGGGAGTCTTTTGCTCTGTGTTTATTGCACATTCATATTGTGTTAAACAATGAAACCATGATTTATAGATTAGCGGTACTCCTGCTACAAAAGCCAATATTCTCTTTGTCTTGTAATCTTCAGCACCGCTCAGCACTTCTTTTTAGGATCTTTCAGTGAGTGCGTGTCTTTACAATTTGCTTTCTGTTGAATGCATGTCCCACTTTTTATCTCCCACTTCTGCCTACCTAAGCATGAAGGATTCATACAAAAACAATGCATGCATGTAATTCAATGCATTTGTATCTCTCCGATAACAGATATCTGTTTCCACTCAGCTCTGTTCACGTATCAGAGCTGAGTTGAGTTACTATTGCTATACCTTGACATTTAAAGCATGTTACTGTTGAAACGTGGGGTGGTTTTAATTACATTCATTCGATTTTTGAAAGGAAGGAAGGAAGTAATACAACGAGGAGCGACCACAGGTAATTGTTGGATTAAGAGCTGCACAACTCATCTGCGTGATAGCCATCTTTACTGTCCTGTTGTTGTGTGACCCGTGCAGCATGAAAACAGGTTGACTGACGTTTAATAAAACTGTTGTCTGGTCTTTTTACTGGACTTCTGACAAAGTAGCTGCTCAAGGAGAGTTTTTGTGATATTAAACTGTACAATACAAGTTATAACTGCAAGTTGATGTATAGCATGAAGATGGAAATGCATCTCAGCTACTGAACGTGCTCCAACAATTTGTTTTCCGAATTAAGCAATAAACTAACTTATCTCATTAACTCCATAAAACTGCATAGAATTATGTTTTTCTAAATTAACAAGATCATTTCCTTCAAAAAACAATTAATTCTGCTCTGATTTTCTGAATTAACATAACAGTCTAGTGCATAATCCAGCAAGAGGTTCTCACTTTCATGGAAGCAAACATGTCCAGCCTGTTTAGTTTAATCAGGTTTTAATTTGGTTTGGGTTTGAGACATTTGGAGATACTTGTGTCTTTAAGTGTCTTACCTCTATGGACATCGTACTTGTAACAACACAGCACTGTTAGAGGGTTGCTTGTCGAGGTTAGGGCTGATATGCATCAACAACCGTGCCGGTGAGAGCTTCCTCGCAGGACTTGGAGGTATAAGATTTTTATTTCTATCTCGTTAATTCAGAAAAACCGCCCTGTTTTTCTTTTAACTAGATAATAATAAAAACATTTTTTTTTTTAATTAACGAGATACTTAAGCTCATTTTGAAAAGTAAGTAGTAAAAAAAAGTAGAGCAAACACGTACCAATTAGCAGCACTCACCACTTAATCCAACGCCCTATCTCACCTTGTTAAAGAAAGTAAAAAAAGGTTGTGCTTCACCGCCCCACAAATTTCATGGAGATTAGTTCAGTGGTGTTAAATAACCCTACTGACAGGCAGACAAACAACCAAACAAACAACAATGGAAGCATAACCTCCTTGGCGGAGGTAATCAGCGTTTGACGCCGCATGTGGATTACATCATTTGTACGTGATGTCTGTTTACCCACAACCCCCCTCTCTCTGTGTCCGTAGACAAAGACATTAAAATGCGTCTTCAGAGAAAAAAAATTCTCATCTCGTTCTCCCTCTTCCTCTGCTCCCCTCTCCCCCCACCCTGCCCTTCGCCTAACGTTGCTATTACCCCGCTCTCCTTGTGTTACCTTGAAGGAGATTTCAGTTGTCATGGTGAAGCCGTGGGTGATGACGGGCTCTTCCTCCGTGGTGCGACCCTTCCAGCAGTCCAGTTCAATGCAGCGGCATCCAGACAGGAGAACCTGCTTGTACATCTCAACCGAGGAGCTCCCTGCGAGCTGGCCGGCTGCAACAAACAAACACACACACACACACCAAACAAACACACACACTTCAGGTAACTGTTATATTGATTCCTAAAGTAACAGGATGCCTACAAAAGCACGTCCTCCCGCTTTTCAAGAGCTCATTAACCTCATTAGTTGCTAGCATGCAGCAAAAACAATTTAGCCGTCGTTATCTGAAGCTGGCAAATCTCGTCGCCCTGTCACCATTAGCGAAGCAATTATCTCGTCACATTAGCACCATGCACTCCTGCAACGGTGTCAGAAGGAAAGGCAGCTCCGTGTTGTCACTTCAGGTGGGTTTATTCATTTCCTGATTCCTTTTTTCACATTCTTTTCCTCACATTACTTTATTTTGTCTTCCTCTGATAGACATCCTTATCCGCCCCCATCAGCGATAGAGTTTCTCTACTGAATTAGTCATAGTGTTGAACACGGTATGAAACATTGGTCTAATTTGCCAGAGATCAACAGGATCAACATGAACGAATAAGTTGCACAAGCTCTTGTTAGCATAATTATCATGGATCTTTACAAATACCGCGAGGGCAGAAACACGTTCCGCAAAAATACCTAAAGTAAAATTGTGTTTGTGAGAAGAGGAGATCCTGTTTGTTTTTCTCATTTCGCAGGCTATGAGGCTGTGTCCATTAAAGATATTAAATTTTTTTTGATTGCCGGAGAAATTTGATCCACTTGAAAGATTCAGTGCTCTCCAGTTCCCACCAGAATAGATTTGAATAGATGAATTCTAATATCCATTGAAGGGAAAACGGTCTGTGTATTGTGCCTGCCATGGAGCCAGTTACTGTGACTACCAGTCTAAAGAAATATTTAACTCATGAATATCAATGAATTGAGTCCCATGGCATGACTTGATTGGATAACCTCTCGAGAGGTAATGCAGGAAAAGGGGGTCTGATATGCACCGCCGCATTTGATTGACTGACCTGCAAGGCATAAAGCAGGGAGTATTCACTCGTGCAACCGTAATTGTATTTCTAAATGAACAAATGATCTGTTCATGTGGAGACGAATAGAGGATGCTTGTGTGCAATAAATCAGGGGTAAAATTGTGTTGTGCGTGAATACGTAAGTACAAATCTGACAGAGACAGACAGAGCTGCTTACATAACAGATTTTTTGGACTTGTGTTTGCATTTACCTGTGAGGTATGTGTTGTGTGAAGAGTTGATGAAATAGTGGGAGAGGGGAAACGTCATGTCCTCACTCTGGTCCAGCTTCTCTGGGGGGATGATGCAGTTCTCCTCCCCATTCAGATACCTGGCGAAGCCTTCAACCGAGATCTGACCTGGGTGGACACAACACAGCACACAAGACATTTAGTTTGATGTCCTTTTTCTTTTCGGTCCAGACTTAAGGAATGAGTCTTGTGATGTGTGAAGGCAGTGAGGCAGCATTAAACAATAGAAGACAAAAAAGTAGAGGAAGCCTTACTGGTCACTCCACAACCGGAGATGATCAGGCTCGCAAGATTGCTGACCGTCTTTGCCTGTCAACAATGTTTGCATGTCGATATAAGGTTTGTGATGAAAGCTGTGCCTAACTTATTTCCTATGACACGGAGCTGCGCTGCTGTCGAAAAAAAAGGCTCACTCGGTCGTACAGGGTGACACAGTACAATGGAAACTGTCAATGTTATCTGTTTATTTTAAGTTAAACCCACATACATCCTGCTCCTGCACCATTTGCTCTTGTTTGGGTTGTGAGAAATGCGGTGGCAAGCAGCTTCTTTTCCAAGATTAACATCTGCAGCACATATACAAATGGGCCGGGGATTGAGTGCACGGACAGAGTCAGGAACTTGCCAGTTGCAGAAAGAGACTTTTTTTAAGTTTTGAACTTGTAATAGGATTTTCTGACAGTAACAAACATTTAAAATATTGCCCGCCTTATCCTATAACTGAATGAAACATATGGTGCACGGTATGTGGTACCTGACTATGTGTGCAACTTTCCTAATACAGATCCTAAATGTTCTTTGAGACATTTTCCCTCTTTAATACTTTATATGTAATATATAACAAGAGAATCCATGAGTAAGTGTTTAAGTGTGTGGACTGTGCTGTGTAAATGTACTGCATGTGCTCTCAGATAAGCACATGGGAGACTGTGTTCAATCCCTTTCAAAGGTTACATCACTAAAAATGTTCACAATCCCTAATTAAAGCTGCACTGACCTTACATCAGTTGTTTAATTTAGCACAAAGCCTAAATCACCGTTTGCTGAAAGTTGTTCTTTCCTTGTTTTGATTCTGCGCCAAGGTCACTCGTGTTAAGCGTCGCCTTTCTGCTGTCGTCAATGAGCTCATGTCCTCTTTGAAAGTGCTGGAGAACAGGTAATTCATTTAGTCACAAAACTGACTAAATGAGGAAATCTCACATTTCCAACCAGTCAGACACAAAATAAAACTGCCCATACCCGTACACATCACCCAACACACCTGAGTGCACATCATCCAGCAGATGCTCCACGTGAAACCAAAACAACCCCCCCCCACACACAACCTCCTCCGCTCACTTGACGTCGTGCTAAATATGCGAAGTGATGCAAGCTCAACGGGTGCAGCAGGTCCCTCCGGCCACGTTATGCTAATTCATGCGGCGCCGCCCTCTGCAGAGTTGTCGGACTAATTAACGCTGGCTGCTGTCTGACATCTGAGCTCAGTTGCACACAGTGTCTTGCTCCCCGGTGACTACCTACGCCCTCCCTTTACCAGGCGGAGGCCTAACCTTTGCAATAAAGACATAGATGCAGCTTTTCCAATGTTTCCCCAGATGTTTGTAGGTCAAACAGAGGTGTTAACAAGCCGTAGATTTGGAGGTGTTATTCTAAAGGTGACATTTGAAAGGTGAATGTAGATCTGACAGGAAGGGAATATGAAATATATGAATATGACACATTCAAGTCAAATAAAAAAAATGGGTTTTGGTGACAGTAAGGAAACTGCAGTTGAAATGCTGAGCTTCCTGTCTAAAGCCACTTAAGACGGAAATGTGCCATCATATTCTCTGGATGAATGTGTCTTGTTTCATTTTGCATTTTACTCATCTGCCTTCAAACAATGTCAGAATGCTTGAGTGAGCGTAGAATAAAGGCGTCAGAGACAATGACAGAGCACTGGAGAGATTAATGACAGGAGCAATATTGAATGATGGAAAACAGAGACAAGAAGAATGAGTGTCAGGATGACGGTTAGACCTTAGGATTGTGCCTGTATTCCACGTAACGCTTCTTCAGTGATATATAAAAGCACATGTTTAGCATGCACATAGCTACCATACATTTCTGCATATACAGTGAGAGTGTCCTTGAGAGAAGGAACAAGTGTGTGAATGTGATCGTGAATGTATGTGTGTGTGAAGGTAGCATGTGGAGCTCTGGATCACTCTGCAGAGCAGATGGCAGCACTTCCTCCGGCTAGATAAATACTTCACATGGAGGAATCTGTCACTGGGACAGAGAAGGGCACGCTTCCAGAAAGCCTGGGACAGGACGAACACACAGCATCACAGTGTGAGCACATCGCTGAGATCAGAGTCAAAACACGGGGCGGTCAAACGGGACATTTGAAGTTGTTTGCATAATAAAAAAGATTGAAACTACTTCAGGAACCTGTTACTCAGTCTGTCTACATTTGAGAAGAAGTAGGTGCTTTATTCAGAGGAGCGGCACTCGAGATCTGCTTCAGTCAGTTAGGGTCAATTTAGTTTCAGTGTAGCCAGTAATAAAATGTGCAAATGTGATCTGCATATTGATGATGCTCTGAGCAGTCTTTTTTACAGAAACTGTCTCTTGCTGCACCAAAGATTTGCTTTCTAGACTAAATAGCTACTTCTCCATACATTGATAAAGATATAAATCCATGTACTGATGTGGGCAGCACAGTGGTGTGGTGAGAAACACTGTAAGAAGAATCCCAGTTCTGCCGGGTTCTTCCCATGTTAGTTTGTTCCTGTGTGGGTTTTCCCCGATTACGCCAGCTTCCTCCCACACTCTAAAGACATGCAGATTGGGGTTAGGTTCATTGGAGTGTGAATGTTTGTCTCTGATTCGCTATCCAAGGTCTTCACTGCCTTTTGCCGATTGTCAACTAGGACTGGCTCATGTAAAGTAATGCACTTCAGATCTACAGCACAGTTATGAAGGGTTTTGATGAACAGCTCAATCTTCTCATGATCTACTGTCAGGTTGTTGCTCCTGAAACAAACGCAAAGTACTAATGTTTTACAAATCTAGCCCATGATGAAGGCAATGAACTGACACAGTGTAACCAACTATAAATGATATAGATAGAAGTAGTATTGTCAACTTTATTACTATATTTTCAAAATGGTTTGGTGCAATATAATGGCAAAATGTCAACCCAGCCATTTGTTAAGTTAATAAAATAATAATTAATAAAAATAATATGGTGTAAAGTAAGTCACCACTTTTTGGCACACGTGTGTAGCAGGCTTTCTAGCAGAGATAAAATTGGAATTGGCACATAACTGGCCGTGATGCCTGATATGTGCACAGTAATGTTCTCCAGTTTTGGCAGCTTCCTGTCTTCTGACATTTCAGACAACATGAAAACACAAGATGTCCTGCAGTGTTGGATTCCCTCTGCTCCTCCATCCAGGTGGTTCATTAATTTTTCTGTTCCACTCCTGAGTCTGTAACACTGGACCTAAAACTCTCTCTTTATTTACTTTTACACAAGTGCAGTTTATGTGAAGTTGATTTTTATTCATATTGTTAGCTTGGAGATTTAAGTTGTAAGAGGTAGATCGATGGTTTTAACAGCAAACACTGATGACTGCAACCTACAGTGTAACCAAGTGGCATCACCCATTGGTTTGTGTGTCGACTTTGGCATTCTGTGCCATCTTGTTTTTTTTAAACCAGAAGTAATCCTACTGTACTGGACAATGTGCGCACACGCACACTTGCGACCTGCACCCATTAGACGGTACCAGCTGTCAATCACACCCTATCCATGCACCAATACCGAGCTTTATTGTCAATTTTATCCTAAATGGGACCATAATTTACCAAAAATGAACATCATGCTGTATTGAATAAAACTTGAAACTATCGATTGAGAGCCCTGGGAAAATGTTTACTGACGTTTTAAATCAAGTGAGAGTTGGGTCATTTTCTCATAGAATTCTATGCCGGTCATTTGAGACACTAGATGATTTAGGCACTGTCTTACTGGCTTCACTTTCCAGACGCGGCATCTATGTCCAGTTTCATAAACAGTCTCTGAATGTAGCACAGTCCCCATTACACACGCAAATGGACAAAGCACGAACAAATACAAATTAAAAAGAATTGCACATATGTCACAAATGCACTATTCAGAGAGGAGTCATGACTCAATGACAGCAAATACACAAGTTGCCAAACTTCTACTAGTTGCCTGGCAACTGCTCCCGCTGCTGTAGCATCGGCTTGTTGCTCCCTCACTGCGAGCTAAACACTCAACAAAATCACAACTGTTTGCTGTCCTGGCTCCTAAACGGTGGAATGAGCTCCCCATTGACATCCGGACATCAGAAAGTTTACACATCTTCCGTCGCAAACTAAAAACACACCTCTTCCGACTATACCTTGAATAACATTTTTAAACTAACAATGTAGTAGCACTTAAATGGCACTTACTTATAGCACTTTGTAGTTTTGCTTTTTTGAAGAAATTGTACTGTCTCGATTCTTGTTGTTCTGGGTTTGTACCCTCATGGTTTGATGCACTTATTGTAAGTCGCTTTGGATAAAAGTGTCAGCTAAATGTAAATGTAAATGTAAATGTAAATGTAGCCTTACATGAGATAAACAGAAATGAGAGTGATATCAATATATATATATATATATATATATATATATGTGTGTGTGTGTGTGCGTGTGTGTGGGTGTGTATCTAAATGTAGAATTGTGTGCAGATAAGTTCATATAAGGTCTTTGCTATATTTCCTATAAAACACTTGAAGGGGCATTTACCCATAAAAATAAACATGTTAATGTCTCAATGTTTGTGTTGACAGACACTTCAGCCACTGACCTTTCTGTGCCAGCAAAGCATTAGGTTCATATTTGTCCACCAGCAGCTGGACCTGTTCTGGTTTCAGAGGAGGGTAGAGAATCTCATTCAGACGAGGGTCTCGCTGTTTATTGTTGATGAACTCTGTCATTTGCTCCACCGTCAGGTATGGACGGCTCTTAGCCCCCCTGAGGAGAAGAGTAAAGACGAGAGAGAGTAGCGTGACTGGTGGGAATACAAATGGGTAATTAAAATGGAAAAGAGATGTAGATAGGAAAAGCGACTAATACGCAAAGGAGCAGAGGATCCAATGTTGTGTTGAGTAAATCATACAATTTGATTTAAACGTCTTTCATATCTCTGCCCGGTCCACTAAATTATCATCCCCATATCCTCCTGGCTTTCGTGCCTTCTCACTTAACTGTGATTAAAATCTAGATTTATGACTCGGAGTGGTCAGAGTTGTGCTGGCACGCAGGCTCGGCTGATGGTCTGAGTCCCTCTAGGCCAAGGGGCAGCTCTGCTTCTGCAGCACATGGGGCCATACAGTCAGACTCGAGGAGTGGCGACCAGGGCCAATACAACACACTTCCCTGAGCTAATTAACAACTTATAATTACTCTAATGGGCAAAAGCGGGTGTCTTAAGCTTGCAAAGCTGTATTGCTCCATCAAGGCTGGCAGCCATTATCTAGCGGCTGGTCTGAAAATAGCAACAGATGGTTGGAAAAATGTAATCAAATTAATCACTCTCACATTGATTCGAGTTTTTCACACAACTTGTAAAACTCTGAAGTTGTAATTTACATATTCTTTGGAAATTGCGAAAATTATTATCTCCAGGAAAGATTCCTAAATGACAACTAAAGCCGAGTTCACACAACTTAACTTGAGTGTTGCAGTCTGGCTTCCCCACATCCTGTGCTCTGATTGGCTGGAGTTGTTGCCAACTCTGATTAGATTTCCAGCAAGTTGTAAATCTGATTGAAGTCTGCCACTTGTCTGGGATACGTTGGTGACCCTCTCTAATTGCATACGTAACAGAGCGATTGGTGACTGCCAATCATGCAACGATCGTTGGCTTTTGTCTGCGACTTGCAAAAATTGTCGTAGAACGGCGAATTGGGTTGAAAATCGTTAAGTGTGAACTAGGCTTAAGACAAACTTGGTTCTTACACATCAGAGAAGATGTGGTCCAGCTCAGATCGGCAGCAGATGTTGCTTAGAAACATGTTATACACCTCTGGAGTGAAGTCTTCCTGGGGGATGGAGTCATTCTGCAGAAGAACACAACAACATGGTGAGAACCACTGCAGTGCATAGTAATGGGTAGAGACACTGTGGGTGAAATACAAATATATAGGCTATTGAATATGATCACTAGTTTTCCATGGTATTGTATCTTCGCTGTTTGTAATTTTATTGTTGTAAAAAATGTTTTCAGCATGATCTATGAGCGCTGAACCTTTAAAACTATTAAAGGCAACTGAAGAGTTTTGCAAAAATAATTGGGTCTAATGTGAAAATAAAAGCATCATACGAGACAGATCTGAAAACTCAAGAAAGTCTTGTCAATTATATCTATACAGCAAAAGAAAATCACAAATTTGTCTTAAAGGGATTAAAGGATTGTTTGAACACGTTAGCTAACAACAATTAACAACAACAACAATAAAAACAACAGAACAACAACATGCGATGGAAATATAATTCTTTCAACACTTTGGGGGCTTAGTTCTTGTATGAAGCCGACTGACTTGTATAGAAAATGATATTTCAGGTTGAGCCTTTCTTCAGATTGTTAATTGGGACATTCACTCCAGAAACCCCCCCTGCACATCAAGTCCTGAGTAAAGTTTCCTTCTGTTTAACCAGCATATGTCTACCCTGCTTGCGTTTCTGTAGTAAAGATACATCTTTAATGCCGTGGTATGTTCTACAGCTGACCCGACCTCTAGTCTCCTTCTGGGGACTATTATACAGACATTCAGTTCAAACACAAACAATTAACAGGAGACGACTTCCTGCAATTTGCACTTGGACTTACATAAAAAAAAAGCTCTGGCCACGAGGGCCTCTTGTGGAGCTATCAGAGCCAAACAGCTCTGATAAAGACACAGTGAGTGTGCAGCACTGCAGCAGGCGATAGCTTTGTGTCGGCAAGGAACAAAAGCAGAACCAAGCGTTCTTAGAATGAGTTGGGAGGGAAGAAGATCGGGAAGGATGCCCTAGGGAGGATAGAGGTCAAGCCCTGCAGAGACTCAAGGACTCATTCTGAAGAACCTTGGTGCGAGCTACCATGTGTATGCACTGTTCCCCCGTGAGTTTGAGGGATTAACAGCGGCACCATTTAGCTGTAATCACTTGCGCATCGGAAACAACAGCAAATCCCAGCTGGGCCTTCGTACAGAGACATGTTTTTAAATCCTGCTCTTTGCCTGTGCTAATTACGTACAGTTTGGTCTGTGTGACAGTGTGTGTGTGACAGTGTGTGTGTGTGTGTGTGTGCGCATCTGTGTGTTTGCATTTCATTATGTATTAATTCTGTTGGTATTAAGAGGCCATTTAATACAGCTACAGTGTGTGTCTGACTGTATGTGCGGATGTTTTACTATGCACTCAGAACTGCATTAAACTGCATTAAACGGCCTTTTCCCACTTCCCAGCAATGTAAATTGCTTGCTACTGCTGGAATACAGAGACGTTTTGCTGTATTGGAGGGAATGCTTACACCTCTATGCATGAGGGGGCAGCTTCTCTCTGGTGATAGGTGAGAGAGGTAAAGATAAAACTGCTTTTGTCATCTCTATTGCTCCCTCCGGGTCTATTTGTTTCATTACAACCAAAGCTAAATCAGTTCTGAGTGGGAAGTCATGCAGGCATCCAGAAAATAAGACTCCAAACAAATGAGCAAAAGCAGCAATCATCTGCTGTGTCAGGAGAGTAGAGAGCGAGGCGAACGAAGAGGTGACATACTGACGGATGGATGGAGAAGATGAAAGAGCTGGGAGATAAGAGAAAGGTGGAGGTACACGAATGGGAGTGGGTTCGGAGACAAGGAGACGGCCACACTGAGAAAAGACATTCAGTGTTTTTGGTTACTCACTCTGCCAGAAGGGAGGTTGCAGTTTTCCAGGGCTGTCTCCACTCGCTTCCTGTCTGCTGAGAACACCCTGAAGATACTGCAGGGACACAAAAACACACTCGGATAAGCAATCACAAAAAAACCACACAGGCAGAGGAAGGTTTCAAGCTGAGCCTGTGTGTCAAACTGTTGAATTACCGCAGCTTTTAATGGACACTTATTAAGGATATTCTTAATAAGAAGAAAATTCAGCATGAGCCACAAAACTCAAATGACAGGTGGGTGAGGAGAGAAAGCAACCTCAAACTCCAGAGAGGAAATACAGGCCTATACGGCAAAGGGCTAAAAGAAGAATACGAGGGTAGCTGTACAAAAAGGCACACTTAACAAAAACTAATGCAGTCTATGGCCCCTGCATTACCATCCATCCTGAGAGATCCGATTACAAGAGGACAGCGTGTAAGTTAAACGGTTTACACCTGGTATTAAAATACATCCTGAATGTGTCTCTTGTGACCACTTGTGATTGGGCAATCAGTTTGTGGGTGAAGAGAGAACGTAACAACCAAAAATGCCTATTTGAAAAAGTGATATCTGCAGAATAAGAAGGTAGATGTACAGGAAGGAACACTTATAGCCTGAGAGATACGATCACAAGTGGACAGCATTGAGTTCATCTGGTCACACCTGCTATTAAAATGTGTTGCCTGTGATCAGATTTCACTTACCCGCTATATATGCAAATAAATGCATTCATACCTTTGTGTTTACAAAGACCAAACAATGTTGTTTTTACCCGGTCTGAGTTTGCTGATGTTTGTGTGTGTGTTGGTGCGAGCGAGAGACAGGCAGAGAGAGGTGTAGAGAGAGCACAGTCAGGAGGGGCTGCATGCAGCTCAACTATAGAATAACCTTTTACCCAATCGTGTGTCGATCAGTGTTGATATTGTGATAATACGTTTGATTAATTGTGAAACTGTAACGGGTCAGAGGACATCCTTCACAAACTTGTTGAAACTGTTATGGAAAGGTGTTGTTTTGACTTTAGGTGCAGTTTAAAGGCTGCGTGTCATAGACTGTGTCACACTGAGAGCTGCTTCAAATGTGTGTGCACACACTAAGTAAATGAGTGCAAAAAGATAAACACATCTCAGCAAAGGTGAGTCATGTCTGCACGCACACACTGCGAAACATAATCACTGCAAGAACATTTCATTATCAAATATGAATGGTATGTGTAATATATGCAGAATGAACAGCTTGGGTTACTTTTGCTCACACATATCTTAACTCCAGATGGCACATACATAAAAAATGTATGATGTTTGCAATTCTCCAGATATACAATATACCCCCAAACATATTCATGGAGATGAGCTCATAAAGTTGCATCCACAATCTTGTCATTTATTATTATCATTGTCGTTATAACATCAGAGTGTCTTAGATGGTACTTGTAATTCCACAAAACCAATTTCAACAGTCGTAAAATTTGTGTTTACTTAATATATTTTCAACATCAGGGTCTGCTCTGTGAATGCTGCTCATCTCCAGTGTCACATTTTCACGAGGAAAGAAAAACTGCCTTGTTTTCAGGTTTTTGACACTACATTTTTCATATAATCCTCTGGGTTTGTGAATGATTTATTTTTCTTTTGAAGATACATGGTTTTCACCAGACGGTGAAAACTCTGCTGTCCTGCCTCATCTGTCATTTGTAGAGTGTAGAGGGAGAGAGAGAGAGAGAGAGAGAGAGAGAGTCTATGTGTGGTTGGGGTGGCTATTCTCTGTTTTATTCCAGTGTATAGAGATAATAAATGTGATTTATGGCGATAAACTCCTGTGTTGTTGCGGCTACCGCGAGCTGTTCAGGCCGGTTTCTGCTGGCCATATAGTCTGTTGTAATTACATGCAGAGGTATGGTATCCATGTGCACATATTGTATGCTCAGTGGGAGAGCAGAGTCAAGCTGACATTAGTCAAGCTGACATGTCCTCCCAGCTAGGAGGTTAATTCCCTAAACGGCAAGGAGTGTCTCTCTGCTTCTCTGCGCTGACACCCACTGCTTTCCTCTGCGGCTCGGAGGGGAGGTTATCGCCGAAGTTCACTGTTGCCTGCCTGAAAGCTCAACCTGACTAATGGAGATGGAGGGAGTATGTTTTTTTTTTTCAACGAGCTGATGACAAACACCCAGATAAGTAAACGGAAACTTATATTCACAAAACCGAAACACACACAAAAGGAAAATCCTCAAGCTGGCACATTCGGAGATGGAGCTAGTGACTGGTCTGCATGTGGGAACTGTGGGAAAGTGTTCATCTGTGACGAGAAGGGAAATATGGAAACATCAGCTGTCAAACAACCAGCTGTTTTTGTTGGCAGCTGTCGCACGCACACACACACACACACACACACACACACACACACACACACACACACACACACACACACACTCTGAGAGTCTCAATAACTTCAGAGGACATTACACTTACATTGATTTCCTGGAGACTTACCTGACTTCTAACCTGAACCATAGTTACTACTTGCCTAACCCTAACCTTGACCTAAACCTTAAAATTCGATGATTTGTGTTATGGGGAGTTGCTTTTTGTGACAATAAGGAAGACAAGTCCTCATAATTAAAGTGTGTAAACAGATTTACATTACCTGGACACACCCACCCACATAAGCACAAACACACACACACATTTGACTGCAGAGGAAAGACTAACAGAGGGATATTGTGACAACAAAAGGGAGGGGCAATGTATTCTAATAAATGCACACACATAGATACAGAGAATGTGTGTAGACACACACTGAGAGTGACGAGAGAAGGCAGAGGAAGCTATGTGTTCTATCAAAAGAGCAGAGAGGTGGCAGGGGAGAGGAGGATGAATCACAGACTTACTTCTTGACGGGGATTCGCCCCTCTGGGTTGAGCTGCAGCTTCAGCCGAGTGTATCTGCAATGGACCGAGCACATACCTCACACAACATGTAATCAGCAGTTTGTAATACTTGTATGTGTGTGTGTGTGTGTGTGTTTTTGAGTTTACAAGGGTGATTCATGTACAGAACTATTTGCCATGTGTTTATATGGGTTTGAAGTGCAAAATTCATCTTCACAGTGCATGTATCACTGTAGTAAAATACCATGTATCGCCCAGCGGCTGATTGCATAGGTCTTCTCTGCTCATACCATGGATATTCGGCCATGTTCACGTTACATGTCGAATTGTGGCTTATCCCTGGAAGTCTTGCATTTGCAGCACCGAGCCATGCAGCAGCAGCAGCAACACAGGCAGCGCAGCCCGGGCTATAAATACCAAAACTGCAACAGGAGCCATCATTACAGGCTGGGGCTTTAAGTGGCTGCTGGCTAATAATTAATATCCATTACAGCGGCCACTTCATAGGCCATAGGCAAAGTCACCGATGACTGTAATGGTTAACGGGGCCAGAGTGGGCTTCGTCTGGAGCATTTCTTTTATCCAAAAAGAGAGAGAAACGAAGAGAGAGCTAGTTGACGACAGCTGACATCACTAAAGCTGCACATGGGAGAAAAGAACTTGAGGTTGAAAGCAAGGTAAGGAAAGATGAAAAGCATGGGAGTTAGAAAAGAGGGAGGGAGCAATGTGTTTCTTGATGCCCTCATCTGGCTTACAAGTGCCTGTATTATTCATTTAGACGAGTGGGGGGTAAAACCGATTACTTACATCAGTCTCCTTTCATAGTTATCTCACTGCTTCCTCCGCTTCTACTCTCCCACTCTGGTTAATTCTTACTAAGAAGGTCAGTTTCCATTTCACCTATAGTAATAGGTACACTTATTTGTGCACATCTACAAACCTAGCATGAGATGAAATGCAAAACATGTACAAAATAAATTCTTAGCGTTCTCTCAGCATCACCGTTCATCCTGATATATGTAGAGCAATTCTAAATGTAATCACTGATGCTCAAGGCTATGTAATTTAAGGAGTGTCCTTATTCCTGCTGCATTGATCTCTTGTATCAAGCAGCCATTTTCAGACACGCTGGGTTCTGCTTTGTTTCCTGTTGCTGGGAACAGTGCCAGTTTACGCCGCTTCCCGTCCTCTCCAAAAAAAAATTGAATCCTGGCCTTAAGAGCCAGCGATGAGAATTAACCACATGCAGAGGAACATCAACATCACTTCAGGGACGAGGCCTCCTCATGCTGTGGTGCCGGTACGACAAAGAAGTGCCTTATTTGTAAGCAGCTAGTGCACAGCCACCGCTGCTGCGAGCAGCCAGCGTGACTGCGAAAACCTGCCCTATTCAATTCCATTCAACTCTCCATGTACCGTGTGGTCGATGGCCACTTTTATTGTCTCATAAGTCAATTAGGCTCCTCAGGGTGTGACTTAATGGCTTATGTTCGCTGATAAACATCAGACAGCTCGGCTCTGATTTGTTATCAGACAGAGCAGATTCTCGAAAATTCATATTTGAGGTCGCTCTACATCAGCTTCGCTCACTGCACATATAGACAATCAGCTGTGGACCACAGAAAAGTGTGTTTGCTCCAATTAAAGAAGCTGTTACTGGACAAAGAGCCATTCATGAGAGCAAGGGATGATTTACATACAGTAATAGGCTGGGATGGAGGAATGTCGCTCCAAGGAGCTACAGCAGCATATGCATGCACATAATGTGCATACACTCTTGCACTGGGAGGCAGATAAGCATGAACAGAGTCGAGTTCACAAACTAATACATGTTTCTAGCTGTTTTGTTTATCCTCCTCTTCCTTCATTCCTTCCTGCTAGTTTTTCTCCCCGAACTCTCTCCATCGATGTGAGGTGAAGTGACCTTTATAAAGACGAATCCTCGGGCTGCACGGTGGAGATGTGAAAAGCAACTTCAATTCTTACCTCCCGTACAGTACATGTCTACTGGGGTGTATATGCAAAGGTTACTGTGTGCATGTTTATAATGTTTTATAATGTACTCTGTACACTTATGTGCATGTTGCATAAATATCTGGCTTATCAGTCATACGTCTCTTTTACATAGATGCCTCATTTGTGTTCTACAGTTTGTATGTAAATTATAATACAAAACTGATGCGATGTTGGTGATTGCTGAGACTTTTTTTTAGGTGTGTAGCAGACCGGATTTTCATATTCATATCGGGGTTTGGTGATTTACATTTTTTAATATGACAGTGTGTGTGTGTGTGTGTGTGTGTGTGTGTGTGTGTGTGTGTGTGTGTGTGTGTGTGTGTGTTTGTGTGTGTGTAGAAAACATACGCTTTCTCAAGGCAGGCCTCCCTGGACATGTTCTGTACCAAAAGGTTAGATGCCAGGTTGAATAGCTCCTCCGCCCATTCCTGCAGTAAATAAAACAAATAAACACACACACACACACACTCACAGTACTTAGTCCTCGTTTCATTTGATGTTGATAACTGCTGAGAGGCTAAATGTGTTACTACTGTCACATGTTTGGAACAAATAAAGACCTTAGCTCATACACGTAGGTATGCAGGTCATTTTCATTTGAACATAGAAAACACATGGTAGCTTTCATGTTGAGTCTCATCTCTCAAGACTATGGGAGACTCAAAAATAATTGAGAAAGTTTTAATATGTTCATCATCTTTAATATAGGGAAGTTGAGACACTGAATCAAATTTGTGTTCTGCAGCCTTTTCTTCATTTATTTAATTAACCTTTGTGTCATTTCAAACTTTCATTTCAGCAATATTAATTCCTGCATTTTTTTTCTGCTTTGTCTTTATCACCATGCATACCTAGAAGATCCTTTTGATTCAGTTGTAACCCCATCAAAGTATTTTTTGGGGGAAATGTTACTGAATTGATAAATTCGAAGAGTAACAATGTTTTCATCCAGTAACAATAGTATCAGATATTGTCTTAAATAGCTGCTTTTAAATGTATCATAATACAGTGTTTTTTTTAGCAGGATTTTTACCTTAGCTATCTCCTCTTGGAACGCCATGAAGTTCAGGTAGGTGATGTTGACCATGTCGGGGCCACTCACCACCGTCAGCATCCTGTTCTCCATCTTCCCCGCCAGGGTGCTGACATCCAGTAGCTCACGCAGCTTGGCTTCCTTTAACAATGAAAACACACACACACACACATACACACAGTTTTAAAACCGTGGATGATACTTTATCCAACCTGCATCTCAAACCTAGCAGTCCAAACAAAAGCTGTTGAATGGAAAATGACATTAAACAGACCATGGAATAAGACAAGCTCTGCTTTTTTTGAGGAAGTTGGAGTCAGTACTGCTTTGTGTCAAAGCAGTTTGGTCTCATGTTGTTTCACAATGAAAAATGCCCTCTGAATGCACTGAAGTGAAACAAAACCTGTCAGGATTTTGGAGTTTGCACCTCGTCTGGCCGCTGATGTGAGTGATTAATGAGAGGTCAGCAGTCTGAAGAAGACGTGAGAGGAGCAAGGTGAGAGGCTTCAGTCCCAGTGGATTTTAATGTGACTTGCAAGTTTCATATCAGAGGACGACACACGGAAGGTTAAGCAGCACTATGATGGGAGTTATTTAACAGGGGTTGATGGCTTAGAACTGATAATAAAAGAATGACACTGGTCACAGCAATGTTGACCTTTGACTACCAAAAGCTAATCATTTCATCACTGAGTCCAACTGAACGTTTCTACCAAATTTCCTCAAGGCGGTCATGAAATGTCGTGTCCACAAGAATGGGGGACAGGTGGACAGATGGATAGACGTACGACCCGAAAACATAATGCTTCCGGGCCACTGGATTCACTTAGCTGAAGATCTGTCATGCTGATATTCTTCTTGCTCAGAAAGAATTTGAATAAACACTTTCACAAATCCTGAGAATTCATGAGCAGAACGTGTCTCCAACCTAAGCAATGCATCTTTCTGATTTAACTTCCCCCTGAAACCTTTAATGCTGCAGATTCAGCAGTTTGAAAGTCTGCTGTAAGAGGTCTGTTGTCTGTTGTTACCAAACACTCGGTGCTGGCAACATTCCAGTTTACACAGAGATACAAAAATAAACTATTTGTATTCAGGGGAGGTATTGTCTGAGGAAAACTGAACCAAACTAATTTTTGCAAATATACATTTAAGCAGCACATCTTTGGTGCAAACCATATAAAAAAAATACAATGCCTTCGAGGTGCAAGAGAGGAATAATAATGATCCTTTTCTCTCCTGTAGCTGCCTAGTATGCTGGAAGCATACAAAATGGTTGCTCTGGCTTAATTAACACAACAAAAAAAGCCCTGTAAAGGATTTCGCAGCGAAAGCAAATGAGCTCCCACTAATTTAACCAATCAAACAAAGAGCATTGTGTCCTGTGTCACTGCTGATAAATGTCCTCTACACGTCCCTCACGCCCCCCAATCAAATTGTGCAGCTTAGTGGCGCCCATTAATATCATGCTGAACTTTTCTGAGGCAATACATTTCCCCCATTATCCCCTATTGAAGGATCTCTCCCCTCTGACAGTCCATCTCTGTGACTCCCTATTACACAAGCATTCACAATTTTTATGTGGAAGAGAAAAAGGAGTGATAACTACCTGCACAAAATTCACACTGAAATATTTCAAGTTTTCACTCAATGGGAAATTTCCAGTTTACTTTAAAACTGCTTTCAGACGTGCACTGAACTCCAGATAATCTCCTGAAATCATCAAGATGGGCTGTATGCGAGAACACAAATGTCTGCTTGCAGCGGACATTCCCCGAATGTTTCTCCTGTCAGCCCCTGAGTAAAAACTCTGGATAATGTCCGAGTGAACCCATGTGAGAGAACAGCAGGAGATTATCCATAACATTTGGGATATATATATATATATATATATATATATATATATATATCTCTCCCAGGATGAAAAAGAGAGGCCATTCATGTAGAAGACGCCAACGAAGATGTCAACTTGGAATGACAACGAGATCTGGATTGTGAAGATATTTTCCAGAGTTCTTGTCTGAAAATGGCTTTACAAGATCCAAGGCTTGACCATCAATCCGTTTTATAGAAATGACATATTTATGGGAATCCATCACTGTCCACTTATGTATTCAGAATGCCACCGGTTCCATCAATCATAGAATAAAAAGCCACTTTCAATTTGCTAACACACAATGTGAAAGTAGCCCTTGAGGGATGTTTTGGCAGTTTGCCGAAGATGAAAGCCATCTGAGAACAGAAGAGATGACAGTAAGATGCGTATTTCATTCATTACAACTACTGGGACGTCAGTACAATTTGATACTGTTTTGATGCTACTTGTAGCTATTAACCAAACATACAGGTCTGCTCCTCGTAAGCCGTCAGAGCGCAGGGCTGATCTCGGGAGGAAGCTGCAGGCACTCGCAGAAATATAAACCTGAGAGAGATCAGCAGGTTTATGTTGGGAGAGGACTTTGTTGGAAGCGAAACGAGGAGAGTAGAGTGGAGGAGAAAAGTGAAAAGGAAAACCGTGAAAAGAGAGGCACAGAGGAGAGGGCTGCTCAGCCATGTGAGTGAAATGTAATTTGTGCTGGTGCATTGTGGGAGCTGTTGGAGGCACGCCTGATGTCCCAGTTACCACAAACATGGGTGAAGTAGAGCCAAACAAGTGAAGGGTTGGATGGTGTTTGGAAATGATGGTGTGGTTCAAGTGAGAGGATGTTTTCTTTAAAAGTTAATTTCAATTTTAGTTTCATTCGTTTGAGGAACTTGTGTATTAGCTTTAACATTTCCGTCTTGTTTTCATCAGTAACATGTTAATCTAATTTTTGTCTACACTCTGCAGTGTATTTTGATGTTTCTAAGTCTGTCACCATCTTTTTGTGCAGTTACCGTGGTTACAGGCTTCTCTCGCATGGCGTCCATGTCTCTGCTCTGCGGTAGTACACACTAAATCACCTCAGTAAATCCAGTTAGCATTTCCAAACTGTCGGTTTCAACAGAACCACTCTCGCAAATGTAATTTAGTACAGTTCTTCCTGCTAGCCCAGCATTACTGCAGCTACGCACTGTTCACTTCAGAGCAGTTAGTCATAGGGCAATTGGATTTTGTAGAATTTTCTATCTGTTTCTTCAAAGAACAATTCATGTCCAAGACACATAACATTAGAAGGTGTGTCTTATTAATAGTAGTGTCACCATGAAAATACATTATATAATATATGTGGATGTGGAAACTGTTTGAGGCTACTAACCAGACCATATAATGTGGGATGCCACAGTTGCATGAGGCTTGTTGAATAAGGCTTTGCACTAAAACATATTGGCTCGTCGTTGCCATTATTCTTGAAATACTGAAAGGATTTCCATTAACTTGGTGGAAGGATAGGATACAGGCCAAGAAAGAACCCAATTTTTGTATCACTCTCTTTAACATAGTGAGGTTTTTTTTAATGTCCATGTCAGACTTCCCAGGGAATTCATGGATCTTGATGAAAGAAAATCAGGCACAGAGTGTGTAAAACTTTGTGTGTTGTTTAATTTAATTTAAGAGGACTTAAGTTGAGCCTTGGCGAGGGTATTCCTCTACTGAGTGCCATTCTAGTTTTAGTCTTTTTTTTATTGTGAAAAATGTTTCATTCTAGTTTTCACAAGAAATGTATTCACAACAAACTTCACTTCACAAGTTCCTAGCCCTTCTACAACATAAGCCGTGGACCGCTGATGTGAATGTCAACTGTTTCCATAGTGTATACAATGTGTGTCACGTACTGTATGTGTGTATCCAGGCTTGTGAGCATGTGTTTGCTCAGGCATGCTAGCAGCTGCACTGTGTCAGTACGAGAACTCTCCTCGGACACTTAGCATTCGGGTGGAGCCGCAGCCTGAAGTAAAACAGACTTCCTCTTCCTGCTTTTAAGTTCGTCACAAGGCTGTATCTGTCACCAGCCATGCACTCAAACCGTGTCCCACTCTACTGGGCACAAGGAAAGGGATTCAGATTGGCAAAGAGAGGCAAGACACACCTCGAGTCTTTAACACCTGCAGCGGGGTACCTGTCTTAACTCAAACACCCTCCCGCATAAACCTTGGACCTGGTCACACAATCGTAAATACACACACACACACACACACACTCACACAAGAGAGCAGAGAAGCATAAAACTGCACTCAAGAAAAAACACAGCAGAGTACATAAGATTGCACACACAGTCATATGTGTGTGCATAAACACACAGCAGAGGGACATCAGATCAAGAGAAATGTCAACATGAATGATTGATGATGAACCAACTACCTACACAGAGGCCACTCAACGCTTGCCTTTAATATACTGCGCCACAGATTTCTAACTACTAACTGTGCTCGATGCACGCAAAGCTAAATGCGCTGTGATGATGGGACATTATAAATATGGAGTTCTCGCATTAACCACAGGGATCCAGCAGCAGAATTTGAAATATGCAAACTGTGCCTCAGCCGAACAGCTGATGCTTCTTCACAAAAGGAGCCGAGGATTATTCGTTTGGACAAGTGGAAGAAGTAGTGGAAATATTTCGTGCTTTTTATTTATTCAAAAAAACTAACAAATAATGTGCTGAGGCAGTTGAAATAATTGATTAGGTGTCATGGAGAGCTACTTTAATAAGCGAACAGTGCCGAGTTCAGAGAAGGTGCTGCTGGTGTACAAATTGATGTTCAGGTTTCTTGAGAAGTCGCATGTGAAGAGGTCTCTTTAATGGACGAGCTCTCACAAGAATTACAGTTCACATCACAGTGCGTCAGAAATTTACTTTGGTTTCTTGAGGAACGCTGCACTTGAGTTGACCTTGTCAGAGTGTGAAGCTTGTTACAGTTCACACTGCATATTTTAAGGCTTCTGCAGTTCTTAAACAAAAGGATGTTTGAGAAACATAGTACAAGTGTGTAAGAAACCATTTTTAGCTGTATAGGGGTATAGAAGAATATTCAATTATATATATATGAATTTTTCAATCCCTTTTCGCTCATTCTATTGGTCACTACACAGAGCTGGTGACGACAGGTGAGGGTTGGAGCTTAGATCAACTGGTAAATCGAAAGCTTTGCCTTGCAGTCCATCCCATGCACCATCGTCCCCTCATTTGACCCCAGCTTCTTCAATACTTGCCATCATCTACTATGTACTGCCCTCTCTGACCTCACATGGTTCCTCATGAATTCCCTATTACTTCATCTAACAAAACACCCAATTATGGTCCTCTCAACCCCTGAGAACCACAGGTAAAGCTAAGCATAACCTCACATGAGCATGAGGGTTTAAAAGTTATTGATCCCACTTTTAAAGCAGGATTCTAATGTGACATTTTAATGTGAGGAGCTATGATGCTGCAGAGCTGCAACGCAAGTTATGAGCAGGGCACCATTTCTCTTGCTGCTGGCTAGCCCTGTTAACTAACGGAGCAGTGAGAGGCTGCTGGTGGGGCAGTGCGAAGCCTCAGGCATTAGGCAGAAAATTATGGGATATCAAGCTGGGGGTGATGTGCTCATTCTGCAACACAAATCGGTTTTGTCGTTAATATGCATTTAGAGTGTGTGTGGGAATAGAGGAGATAATGATGGCAGAATGATGATCTGATGCAATTGCCTTTATATCAATCTATTGTTTTAGAAGGGTTTGAGTAAGTGCGTGTGTGTGTTTGTGTACGGATGCCTTTTGCTGCCACACATCCTTTGTTGTCTATCAGCCTGTATGAGTCACACAAGAGCACGCCGAGCATTTCACCCACAGCAAAGCTAATCCGGAGACGACTCCCTCTCCTGGCGATGCAGTCATTTATTTAAGAGGGTCAGGCTACATCCGCAGAGCATGTTTAAAACATTAGCCACATCATGACTTGACAGACAGAAAGCACTGAAAACACTGATCCCATTAGAACAAAGAGCCCCATCTTTCTCTGCGAGCCATTTCCTGCAAATGGCCTTTCTAATCATCGACACGCATGCATGCACAAATGCGTTACTCTATACAGTCACAAAACTGAGGACATTGTATTCCTCAAGCATATGGATACTGCAAGCTGCAACCTACATGTACAATAGACACACAGAGGACACTAAAGAAATAGGCGCTGTTTTATCTATTCTAACACACAGGTTCTCTATCATTTGCCCTACAAAATGATATGCTATGCATGATGCATGGGCCTTAACAACTACATGAACTATATGATAAGATATCAGTAGAGTGTGACTATACAGTGCACCACCACTGCAATGAATACATATTTTAATGTAAGGCAAAAAATAAAAGAAGAGGATTTTTCAAAGGATAAATTCTAGTTAAATTGCCCGACAGCTAAAATGATTGTAGGAGCTCAAACTCACACACACACACACCGATACACACGACAGACATACAAACAAAGACATCTTCAATTCTGCAGGGAAGAAAAAAATGTTGCACTTCACACCCTCACAGTGGGGGAACAACAGTATGGAGCATTTCGGCTACAGGGGGGGGGACACCATGTAGTTCAGTTCTTTAAAGCTTTTCTGCTGATCAAACAGCCTGTTTGATTCAGCCTCGATAACTGAAGCCTTTCATACTGTCTGCTCCCATTACTGCTGCAGTTTCAAATTTTAAACTTCCACAGCTTGAAAAGTACCTCACAAACTTTCATAGCCAGCGGTGAACCTGGATGTTGACAAAGAATAAGCCACAGGTAAACAACTGCGTTGTAAACACGATCAAAGATAATGAATGGGAGTAGGAGAAGGTGCCAGGGAATCAAATCTCCATCTCCATCTGCATCCTCCTCTCATCCCCTCATCTGCAAGGCTCACTGTCTCTCTGCTGCTTTTTATTATTCTCCCACATAGTCATAATTCATTTGAACAGTCAAGTGTCAGTGCATGCAGACTGCACAGTTTCATGAAGCAGAGAATTGCCCACAAGGGTGGGAGTAAAAGGTCGGCGCTTCATCAGTCAGCTGTCAGGTGATGCATCACTGACCACAGTATAGAATCAAATATGCACATTTGGCCTAGTGTGTGCATGTCCTGCAATCGAAACAAAAACACGGGCAAGTGTTTGCTACTGGTTGAAAGAAATGCACCTAATGCAAATTTGTTTTAATGACACCTTTTCCTTTAAGCCGTCTGGCTCTCTTGCCTGTAAAGAATACATTACATTCCTGCAATGCAGGCCTGTGATACTGGCAACTGTCCATCAGTGAGGCATCAGTAAGCACAGCTATGTGGGTTCAAGAGTGTAAGAGCTGAAAAACAATTATTTAAGGTCTATTATTTTGAGAAGATGTTCAACGTCTTTAACTGAATATTTCCTTTTCAGATTGCATGTGTTTGATTGAATGGTATAATCGTTAAGAAGGGAATTGAAGTAACAAATAACACCCCGATTAGTGGGAAAGGATTTCAGAGCTTTAGCTCATCATTAGCTCCCCAGTGGAATACATTTTCCAGCGGTGATGTCTCGTCAGCGCTCATGCATCAAGGCACAGGTTGAGGAAATGCGTAGGAGGAGGTTGAAAGCTGGTATAGACTTTAACAATCCCTCATTCCAGCTCTTCAAAAGGGGCATTTCATTAACCCCCCAAAGCAGTGAGACATGAAATGAGCGGATGGAGGGATGGACGGAGTGGAGACAGGAGAGCACATACTACACCAATTCCCAAATGCCAACACTTCAGCCATAACTTGTGCTGACAGGGCCCCATTTTAATGTCTCCAGGAAGTGGCCTAACATTCACACCCGATGCTAATAATCTCCTGACACACAGTGGAAGTGACTTTAAGGGGGTAAAGAGCAAAGTGCAATTTTTGAAAGAGCACTATATGTCTCATTTTGTCATGAAAATTCTAATTATGGGAGGAACAAACTTCTTCTTACTGATGACACTTTTATTCAACTTGAGTTTTGCCTGCAGGGCAGCTGGACTCACACACGTCAGGCAAAAATTTAGGATGAAGAATATTCATAAATTAAGCTGTGTCTGATGTATCGTTACAGAAATCATATTATGTCCAGTGTGAGAGTTTTTCTAAACGTTATTTAAACATCTGAACGCTTTACTTAATTTTGAATTCAAGAACAAAGATTCTTGGAGCAAAACATATGCACCTACACATGATTTTGAGGGAGTCTGAAAAGTAGACAAAAGTCACCTGCTAACTATCAGAGCATTAAAGACAAATAAAACGGCTGTCTGACAGCTGATGACAGCTGTGCTTTGCAGCCCGGGCCAGAAAATGGTAGAAAATAATTTAATCTGCCACCCTGTATATAAAAACTCTTGACATCTCATTCAGGTTGCTGTGCTATTGAGGGGAAAATAAGGAATGCTTGACAGACTTAGACTGCAAATGTGCGGCCCCCTCGAAAACTAAGTCATCCGATTTAAGTGTCACTCAACAGACGCTGTCACAAAGAATCGGCCACGGAGGAGTTCTCACTGCTTCTGACGTTTCCTCTGCCATGTGTTTTTTTTCCCCCAATAATGTATCTCCCAAGCTGAAATAAGTCTGTGTTCCTCTGTGTTTGCACGTGTGTGTGAACCACCTACGATAAAATACCTCATCAATTACCACAACATGACCGGAATATATATCTTCAGTGCTTCAAAATGGCTATATTGTCATTTCACATCACTTCATTGATTTGGAGTAGTGTCCACATACCAGACAAGCATTCTCCATTTAATGGTCAAGATGAACACAATCTTTCCATAAGACAAATAACAAAACAACTCTATTGACTGCACATCTCGACTGTATGCATTTCATGAGAATGACGCTCCAGAAACAGGATGAAATTAGACAATCTTGTCGACAAATCTGTCTGGGCAGCGGGGTAACATGAGAACCATATAAGAAGTAGGGACTATACTACAGTTGTTATAATATGACCCTCATACACCAGCAAATTTGAGTCCGCTAGTACAATGCTTTAGAAGACAAATATAGTACATTTTATCCACTGCAACTGCATTTATGTATATTTTTCTAGGCACTTTTAGGCACAAAATATGCACATTTACAGTGATGTTGATAGGTTTTTAATGTAGAGGGTGTAGAGAGTGAACACAGCATTGAGCAGTTGAAACATGAGTTTATTTACTACCATAAAGTTTGTATCCTTAATTGTTAAAGTGACAGCCGTGGTTGTGGTAGTGGCTAAACTAGCATGTCGCGAGAGACTGTGCACACGGGATCTCGTCTGCACTGACTAGATGCGCAGAGAGTTGAAACAGTGCTTGCCTGGTCTGTTGACAGCAAGGTTTCTTTTGCTGGTTACTGTGATTTTGGTTTGTTGTTCACAATGTATTGTTCTTCGTCCCTGGGACGCATGGATAGTGAATTTACTCTGTCCTTTCGAATTTGAATGTGTCAGGGACTCAGGACACGTAGTTAACAACATCCCTGCTTTTATAATTTATTATGATTTAAAAATAACGTTGCTTGTCACGATAGCATGTGTTTTATTTTGGTTTTCAAGCCACATGAAGGGCACAAGGTTGTTATCCTGTGCAGAATGATTTCTTTATAGAAAATAGAGTTATTTAACAGCTGACTGAATCTTACAGAGCTTGTTCAGAGACACCAAATGATCACTCACCCTAACACCTTGACAAGCCATCAGAGAATACAAGATTATTCTGCCATTAATGGCCAAAAACAGACTTTGATAACAGATGGATCAGTAACGGAGGGGATCGGAGACCTGGAAGGAAGCAGACTGCCAGCATGGATTAACAGGGAACATAAAAGCTTGGAGGGCAGGACACAAGGATAATTATACAGAGTCACAGAGTCCCTTTGCACCTCAACTCCTGGTAATGTAACCTGCATAGTAATCTCGTACAAGGGCACATGTCCTGGGTAAAGCGGCAAAACGGTGTTGTAAATTTTTCATACACTTGAGCGTGCGGACACATCTAGTGGTAGGTCTGCGTCTGGGGGAAGAGATGGTCAGGAGAAGAAAAAAAAAAGCGAGAGGACGATTCACGCTGTGTGTGAACCACTGTGAAGGAAAGACAGGGAGACAGAAGTGGCAAGGGGCAGGTTTGATGAGGTGGAAGAAGTCTACCTGGCATGCACTCTAGCTGGCTGCACTCATATCGGGCAGAGAGAGGAAGTCTGAGGCACAGACTGAAGGGAGCTGACCTCAGATACACTTCAGCAGGAGAAGAATAATCAACCGCTGTGACGCACCAGCTCAGCACTTCTCATTAAAACAAGGACCCAACAAAACTGGGGTCTTAGGAGCACACAAGCCAAATAGTTGAGCTGGCAATCAAATCAAAGACACAGCTCGTTGGGTTGAAGGTAAAGCATGACAAGTGCGTTGTGTAATACAATAACTTACAACATAAAATCAAGAATAGCACTCACTAGAGCTCATACATCTGCCGAGGCCCAATAGTCCCCTCAAATTCAATCAAGCTGCACCAAATTACAGTTCTTTCTTAGCCCATGTCCCGTACTTCCACCAAGCTTTGTGGAAATCTGTTCAGTAGATTTGTGCAATCCAGCTGACAAACAAAAACACCATCCAACCAACAGACAAAGAAACGGACAGGGACGAAAACATAATGTTGAGAGCTTTTAAGATAAATCCCTCAAGGTTTCATCCAAAGTATCCACTCAAAACTTGTTTGATATTTCCTCCTTGTGCGAAGTAAAATTTATTTTTCCATCTCAGAGTGCCACAGGTATTCTGGTCATTACTCCCACCCACACTTACTGTGACTCATTTGCATCAATTTGTGAGGTGGATGAACCCCATTCAGTTCAAGCTGTCCATCAAGTGGCAGTCTTTCACGGGTGGCACTAAAAACAGCCCCTGGGCACCGGAAACTGGCAGGTACATAACTACAGTAATTATCCTCTAGTCATATAGAGGTTCTAATTTAGTGTGAACAGACTCCTGGACATGCAGAGAAAATGCTTACTGCCCAGAAGGGCAATCAGTACAGTGCATCCACACATGGAGGCTGCATAACCATGTGTCTAAGAAGGCACAGATGCAAATACATCCACACAAAGACATAGGGACAAAGATCGACATGGAACAGAATCAGTAAACACTGGTGGAACATGCATCCAAATTTCTGATGATTCCTTAGACAAGACACCGAATTTCAACCTGATGAATTCTCTACGTGACCTTGAGCTCTTACCTCCCTGACCAACAATAAAGCATTCAGTTTTCAGTAATAGTAAAACAAAAAAGTAGACACATTCTCAATTGGAGAAGGACGTCTGAATCACACAATTACTAATTTGTAATGATTCAGCCCGCTACAAGGAAAATCTGATGTGTGACTTTTCAAAGAACCTGAGAAAAGTAACACAACTTCCAAAAGGACAAATGATTTATCAAATCGGATATCACACAAAGAATCATCACTTTGAAGCCAACAGGCTTTTCATGTAGGGGACCTTTTCTCCTTCCCACTGTTTCTAAGATGAAGACCAATTCTGCTTTCTGCACCCCTTTCAAAACCAACCTCTCGTCAAAATAGCCTGCACAGACACACAATGCATCAAGCTGTTTGGAAAGAGGGCTACTTCCAGCCTTCGGTCCTCCCTCTGGCACCCTGCTCCGGCCCCCAAGAGCCAGGAGCCCCATGGAGAGAGGCCCTGCGGGGGAAATGTCCACAATGAGGTCCAGGAGTAAATAATTTATACAAGTCCCTGTTGGCACAGTGTATTCAGGCTGTAGATGCTCCGCCACTACTGTTGCTGTAAGGAGCCAGCATATGCCCTCCCCCTCTAGCTATTTCCATTCGTGCCATCGCTTAAAACCCCCTTCCTTTCCTCCCTCCCTCCAAAACACTCAAATCTGCAGGGCTCCTCACTGCGTAGAGGACATGAAGCAGATTCCAGCCCCAATGACATCTTTAATAATTCTGACCAGAACCAATTGGGTTTATTGGGGGACATTCCTGGATGACTAAAGGGGAGGGCTGTGTAGCATCAGAAGCAGTTGACGTGGTGTATAAAATAAAAGTGAAGCTGTGCTCCGTCTTTTTACTTATGGAGATATACACAAAGACCTGGCTTCATCCATCCAAGACACAAAGCTTTGTCCGATACACTACGAATGATGCACGGGAGTTGTGCAATAACACAAAATATGGTCTCAGTCTACAACTGTGGAGGTGTATTGACTAAAACAAGACAGTACAGAAACAAGAAGTGTACAGCCATTGTCCTGCAGGCAACTTAACCCATACATTATGAGCCTTTCTTGTTTTGACATTGTCAAATAATTACATACAGGCAGCATGGTCTTTGGACCACTTAAAATGGCTTTATAGATCTCAAACTGGAAACACTTTCTTCACAAAATCAATTGCACTCATGAAGAATCCATGCATGCCTTTAAGGTAAGTCTCCAATGACATACCCACTGTTACAACACAGCAATGTCTCGTCATGCCATCGTTCTTTGAAATCACAGCAGAACAATTTCCTTAGAATGTTATCACAGTGAGGAGGTTACAAAAAACAAAAGAAGAAAAAGAAAACAGTTGTTTAGCACCATGCTGTCAGCTCACACACTGTTTCACATATAGAGTACAATTTAACTAGGTGAGCATAAACAGCCTTAATTGGGTCTCCAGGTCCCTGTGCAAACATTTAAGGATGCTTGTTAAGCATCATGGAGGGATAATTGTGATTTATCCTGTAGTCATCATTTAGCCCTTTGCCATTATTAGCTTTGCTGTGACACAGGGGGCCTGCTTTCCCGACATCCCCAGACCATCTGCCAGGCTGGACTATGCCAGCCACCAACCAACCAGCCACCTACCACCCTCGCATAACACCCCATTTGGCTATGGCATCTGTGTACTCCAACGATCTGCCAACAAAGGATTACCGAATGTTTAAACAAGTCCTTGGGTATTTAACAATATTCAAATGGGCCATTTAATCCCATGGTTGATGTTTGAGCTAGCACCGAGCTGACAGTGATCTGGGGACAGCCCATTTCAAGATACCGCGGTGTTAATGAAACATATGAGAGACGTCAACACTCCAAACAGAACCAGCCTCCGTATCTGATTGGTTTCTTTGATCTGGTGAAAGAAGATTATCAGTTCGCGATTGCTCTGTGAACCAGGCAACAGACACCTATAGCACCTCTAAGCTTAATTAGCCGAGTCTCGATTAATAATAGCAGAACAGACGATGTGTGTGAACAAAACGTCTGTCGTCTGTAAACACAAAAGATGATCTAACGTAACTATCAGGGTAACCTTTGACTTGCAATTTCTTGCTAACAGTGCTTAGAAAGTTTGGGATTTTGTTGTGTTTGAGCCAGAAAAAGAGTAAAATTCTCAGCTTCCACTGCCACTTTTTCTTGGTCGTCCTTTACGAAAATAAACAGAAGATAAAAATTGTGTTAGTTAATCCTCTTATTCAGTCTAGAAACTTGACAACATAATGTAATAGGAACATGGAGAAACCTGTGTGGTAATTTGTGTCAGCTCAGTAACCACACACACATTTTACTGGCACATTAATCTAATCAAAAGGGACATAGTAACTGTTTACTGTCACAACAGATACTTGCGAGAAGCAGGCCAAACATAATCTTGCCTTTTCTTTCTCCAACAATGTCAGTCTACCATGCTGAGCCAAACCATTTCAACCAAATCAATCCAGACATCCATCCTCTTCTGCACTGTTTTGCACCCTGAAGTAGAGGGTTTATAAAAAACGGCATCATGTTTGCTGAACTTAATTACTAATGCTTCACATTCTATGAGTGCACATGAAAAAATACCATCAATATACAGACAACAAATGGGAACACGGGACACATGGCAGTATTTACTGACCTTGCCCATTAGATTGTACTCAAGGTCAATACCTGCCAGATGCTTCATATAACCTCATGCTTCCTACTGCACAGTGTGTAGGTGTTTGAGCTGAGTAGCTTGTGCTTAGACAAATATCTCCATAATTGCATTACATAACATCAGTAGCATAAAATTATTCCATCTGTTGTATTCAGAAGGCCTTTGTCGGAGTTTATTCTGAATTAATCATGGTCTCCCTGATGCGAATAGCTTGGCCGAATTTACCACCGAATGTTAACAAAGGCCAATGTTTGAAAGGCAATGAAATGCAGTTCAAAGCTGGTATAGTTAAGTTTGTAATCAGCAATGTAAGCGGCACATCCACAGAATTTTCAATTCCTTTTAAGAAAATAGGAATTTACAATTGACTACAATACCTATAAGTGTCTTGTCGGCATCTCTAGTAAGTGTTCACCTTGTGGGGTCTGTCAGCTACCAAACAATGTGGTGTCCAGAATGAAAGCTGGTTTTAGGGCTAAAGAATGGCGATAAGAAACGCAAAACAACTTCCAAAGAAAAAAAAAGCACCCATTTTCTTAGTTAATCCCCAACATCATTCATTGGAGAAAAACAAGTGAGGGAGAAGAGATACAAATGAATATGCCACCTCCACTTGCTATGTCTTTTGGACAATAAATAGTTTGGGAGAGCTTGGTAGTTTCTGGAGCTGCAGCATTAAGAATCAGACATTTTCTTTACTAACCCTCCTGAGATTTACTATCGAAAACCAATTAAGTCTTTGGCGTGCCTGCATGCTCAGAGGGGATTTTTGCAGGGAGTGAGAAAGGTCCTGTCTTCTTTGCCTTTGGAAGGGTCCCTAAAACACACACACACACAGACACACACACACACACACACACACACACACACACACACACACACACAAATCTATTGCACGGATTTACAGAAGCTCCAGCCGCAGAAACAATCACACAAGCTAACCTATGTGCAGCACGTCCACCAGTCTCACCTATGTGATTAATAGTGTTAGGAGCTGACTAGTGTGACCAAGGTGGCAATTAACCAAATTACCTCCACACCATGTTTTATGTTATGGACAGATGGATGACAACAGGAAGGTGGGAAACTTGGAGGAGATATCGATCACCCCAATTAAAGCTGAACAAATTAGAGATGAAAGAGGAGACACTCACTGTCGCCTGCAGCCATGTCTGGAAGTTTATTTAACTCAGCAATTGCAGAGCCTGTTTCCGAAATGAAATATCTGGAGTCTGAAATGATCAATGATCGTTAGCATTGGTTCATTAGCGCTGCTTCATTAGCATCCATGATCATTAGGATAGTAAGGCAAATTAGAGTTTTCAATTAAAGTTATGAGTCATTTGAGACACTTGCTTCCAAAATCATGAACTTTTTAAAGGCAGATACATTTCTCCAAAAATCCTTTAATACAAAAATGGTTCTGAATCTGTGCCAGTGGAGCTTCAAATCGCCCACTCCATCAAATGGCTTACTGCAGGTTGAGGAATATTTGAAGAACAAGCCTTTAAGTGTCACATTCGTTGAAACAGAATCAAGTGTTCAGTCATGCAGAGAAAATGTATCTCTTGTTCCTCAATCATTTTGAGAAAAGGGCTGAACAGATTTTGACAAATGCAGCTCCAAAAATGCAGATTAACAAACTCCCTAGATGGCCAGACTGATGCTTTTTAGCCAAAATACAGAGAAGAGAAGAGAAGAGAAGAGAAGAGAAGAGAAGAGAAGAGAAGAGAAGAGAAGAGAAGAGAAGAGAGTCAGTGGCTGATGTGATCGTTCCTATGCTCACCTGTCAAATGGCAAGAAGTTACCATGTGTCAGAGCACCTTTAGCTCTATGTTCATCTTCTTCTCTGTGTGGTTTCCATGGTAACAGACCCCTCAGACCAGTCATACCACTTTCATACTCACCTGCAAGGTGGCCAGTATACTGTATATTGGTGAGCAAGTTTGTTCGCATGTGTACAGAGAGAGTGTGAAAGCCACTGAATCTCTCCACATAATATAATTGTTTGCCAAGCATGTTTTTTTACTGGAAAAAATATTTCCTCTGATATGCAGGGATTTAGAGATATGCTAGAACTACTTAATTCATACAATGTCATTTTACACCAAAAAAAACCCCAACAACAAACCAGTCCTTCACAGGCAGTCCTCAATAGTCTACTCAATGAAGTCAAACATCAGCATGCTATGATATGGTATTGATTGGGATTCATGCTTGATAGAAGGAAAAGAGCAACTGGTTCATCGACAGAGACTCACTGATTGTACTGCATGGAAGAAGAGCTCAATTTACATTGGGATAAGTTAATACTGTGCTCTATCATCTATTTAACTACAAATGGGAGCATTATTTACAAAATTGACATCATGCTGTAATAGAGAATGATTGTTTACTGATGTTATAAATCAAGTGAGAAGTAGGGTCAATCTCTATAGATTTAGATAGAAACTTCTTTTTGAAACCAGTGGAGTCGGCACTTTGGCCACATTGGCTTTCTGGACTCTACGACCTTTCTCCTTCCCAACCAAAGCTACACAGAGGTACTTCTGTTTTGAAAATAATCCACATATCAGTGTTGAGGAGGAAAACAACCACCCTAATTAAATGACAAAGTGGTGTAACAATAACTCTTAGGTACCAATTACTGTAGGTTGACTCTACAGTAAACACCTGTCCACCTGCATCAACAAACGGTACAGTGGTTGGTGGTAAAAAAAACAATAAATGAAAGATTATTACAAAAATAATCCTCTTTTGAAACATCCATTTAAAATCAGGTCAAAGATGTGTGGGTACACATCTACTTATCTGTACATTTAAGAGTGGAATGACCTTTCTCTGCCTGTAGCAAAAGAAAATGGGTGTCTGTGTTAGCACCAATTTCTCTTCACAAACTAAACACAAAGTGACTTTCTGCTGGCAGCAGCCCTCTTCTCACGCCTGTGAGCTCTCGCCTTGACCCATTCTTATTTGATCAGCTCCAGTTCCAGTGGGACGACCTTTGCTGGGTTAACAAAATGTCACATCTGATTTCACTGGGGGCATCAAGTGACTTGGAGACAAGTGCCAAGTGCCTCTGGAATAGACTGAAACCGGCACAGTGACTAAAGAAAAGGGGTCATCCCGCGGCAACCGTCCAGCAATTCATTTGTTTTCACATGGATATGTTTCAGTATTTTTGTATTTCAGGAAGGAGGCAGCAAAATTGTGATATTCTTTCCCATGGTACAACTCAAGCATCCATCAATACAACCTGTATATGTACGGTATATTGTCACATTCACTTTTTGAATGGCTTTCGGTCACTTTACTAGTTAATTTACCTTTAATACTTCTGCCATTGTGTTTGTTGGTCTGTTTAACGTCTTCCTCTCCTGTTCGTGTATATCTGAAATGCTCCATAATTTAATGAGACTTTGTAATTACATGTAACCAATGATCTTCTCTTTCAATTTATTTGACATGATGCACAGTGCACTGAGTTGACTTAACGTAATACAATAACGGGGACAACTGAGAAACAAATACAATATTGTGAATGTCATATATTATTGGATGTTACAGCTTGTTTATGAAGCTTTTGGCTGATCCATAAAGAAGGAAATCAAATTCATATCCCTTGTTCTGTCTTTTGTTCTCGTCACTTCAAAGCTAAAGTATCCACACATTCAGGAAGAACTTCTCCTTTCCTGGGTACATTCTTTGAGACATTACATCTGGGGTTCTGCTAAAGGTAGGGGCTTTACCTGCACAGGTGCACCATTGTGCTCCTTTTGGCCTTTTCGCCAAGATAGTGATCTCTGGACCCATTCTGGTAATTCTCCCTCTGTGCTGACACAGCCCGCTCTGTTCATCACTACCCAGTTTCCATTTCATCTGTTTGTTCATTCATTCATTCTCTTCCCCATCCATCTTAGCCACAGCAGCTCGGTCTTGTGTTAGCAGGGAACAGGCGCAGCTTCTGAGGTAGTCCAGAGAGAGAGAGTAGGCATCACCTTCGATTTCTCCATGAGCAGTAATGAGATGGCCTGCTTTGCACCAAGGGAATTCATCTGTGTGCAGGGAGAGCCTAAGTAATTGACTGAAGAATCAAACCCAAATCCATCAGGCATCATCAAGCTAACCTTCTCTTTTCTCCTTTTGTTGGTCTCTGCAACCTTTCTCACTCTCTACCTCCGCTGCTCGCCTGGAGGTTACATCAATGGGTGGCACTGATCAATTGCTCGTCTGTGATAACAAACGGTGCTGAAGTTTCTTTTATGAAAATCAATGAGTCCATATAACCGTTTACTTTAATCACCTCTTACTGCATGCTGCCATTTGCCCTGCAGCCAATCCTGCTGATGAAAACGATAGTCAGTAGCTACAGTATCCAATCGCTTCTTCACATATTGGCACTGACTGAATGGACTATTTGATTGAGAGTGCCAGACTGAAGAAGAGGGAGAGTCCAGCAGGGAGGGAGATGATACGATCCTAGATGTTGTGATGGCATGTTTATTTCAGTGGCCACCACAACATAAAAAGTGATGAGCATTATTGTGTTTGAGTGTTGTGTGCATGTGTGCGTGAATCATGTCTAAAATGGGAGCGTGTGGGAGTTCTCTCTCCGGACCTGTCAAGTGACAAAGTTTCATGCCTCTGTGCTCTAAAATGTCTCTAAGCAGAGCTCGCTGGGGAAGACAAAAGGAGCCATATTTTACAACTTGCACTCATTCACAATGACTATGAATAAAGATCTCCCTGTTTTCATTTAATTAGTTGCACTGTAGAGGTTTATTCTACTCTACCACATAAATGTTTGTCTCAAATGTGAATATTTACTGGTTATCTTATGCTTCTGTAATATGGATATTTTTACATATATTTGTATTTTTACTATTTAGAGACTCACTCTCTAAATAGTAGCAGAATATGTTTTTGTCTATTTATTAGCTAGGGTTGGTCATCCTGAAAAAGCTAGCAAGAACAGGCTACACTTTCAAAAAATGCTACTGATACATCGGCCGTCTCGTAAAAGGTACAAAACACATAAACACACACTGTCTGACATCTGCTACAGAATTACTTTTCCGTGACCTACTCGCTAGCTTCTGGCTATCATCTCTGCTTCAGCGGTGTATGTCTCGCCGAGCTGAAGGTCATGCGAACCACGTCTCTCTATAGTTGTGGAGACACTCCTTGACATAATCCATTACCTAACCCTTACCGTAACCCTAACCCTAACCTAATTCTAAACCTAACCCTAAAACCAAGTCTTAACCCATTTGTCGAAGACCATCAAAAATGTCCTCACAATGTCAAAATGTCCTCACAATGATGGTATTGAAGCAAAAAGCAACACATGCACGCACACGCACACACACATGCTCACACACACACACACATACAGAGTCTCTAACATGCAACAATAATGTACAGGCTGAGGAAGATGTGCTGCCCATATGCATCTGTCGAAATATCAGGGGTTAGCTCTAATCCCTGAATGTCGGCCTGTAAGCAAGGATCAACTATTATTTCTCTTTGACTGCAGGGAATCGAATTCAGCAGGTGAGACCATGGTTTGAATTACAATCCATCTCCCTGGGACGTGGGCGAGACGATGGTTGTAGGGGTTTGCACATATATTACAGTGCTGTGTCTACAACACAAGCTCATGCAGACACTATTACATCACTGTGAAAGAGTAAAATAAACACCCCCCCACACACACACACACACACACACAAACACACACTGTGAAAATCAATCTTTAACTCAGCTGAAACAAGGCTCAACTCAACTTGCTATAAATATTGCGCGTCAAAATGTCATCACCAGCTGAGGCGGTTAGATGCATCTCATTACATATCAAAGCTATTATTAGGTTATATTTGGTGATTCATATTAAACTTAAATTTGAATTCTTGTTGCTTTTAAAGAATCTCTCCCGCTGTAAAGCAAAACCCTAAATGACAGACACCGTGGACCATTGAGAAAAGTTTCACACATCAGCAGAGGTCATATATCTTGACCGTCTGTCAATCCTTCTTCAACAAGTGCAGACACGTGTATCGACTGTATACAATGTGCAGCGCAGCGCACAGAATACCAAGCACATTGAACTCATGATGCCTCATATTTTTAAGCTTTCTCAGCTTTCCATCTTGTCGTGCGAGCTGAGTCCAGGGTCAGACGATCTGACGTCGATACATTTGAAGAGCTGTCTCGCAGCTGGAGCACTTACTGTGACCCAGTCCTTCCTCAAATGCTGATAGCACAGATGATGCATAAATTGTTTTTTAAAAAATCTGTTACTATTTAATGTCTTTTGATATTTTGATTGTTTTACCTGAGCTTGTGCCTTGTGCCTTGCGTTCCAAACACTGTAATATATTTTAACGATGTGGCATCAAAAACTTTTCAAAGGCACTTGTTCACAAAGCCATGAAATAAACGCCAGGACATTGATAGTGCATGCTCTGTTTCATGTTTACTATCTACGTAATCACAGCAGTAAGCACGCTGATAACATGGCTGATTTCAATGTGCATAGAAAAAGGGTATTACACAGGGCAGATCTAAACCCTTCAGTGGCTTTCTGTGAACTCGGAGGAGCTGTTAAGCACTTACTGCTGTGGGAGATAGAGCTTTAGCTGACTTTGTTGGCCAGACAGAACGGTGGTGATAATGGTCTGCTGGCCTCTCCCAGATCCTGTTACACTGCTGGGGACACACAGGCTGCTCTGTATTTAGCAGCAGTGCACTCCGCTGCGAACCCAGACTGTAACAGCCGTTTGCTGCTTCCTCTCACCTCACAATAAACGTCTGCAGGAACGTATAGCTCTGGAGGAAATGAACAATGTAGTATCGACTCTACTCTCTACATTTCCACAAATCTATCACATGTTAATTCACTATCTAAACAACACGGCTGGGGGTTTTGAGTATTAAGGGGCCGCAATTGAGCCATTCTGCTAAACTCGTGCACAGGACCCATAAAATGTACCATGCTCGAGCTCTAATAAACTGTGTTTTAACTACATACTGTAGCTGCACAGTTGTGGTTATTATGCAGCTGTGAGTGATAATCATATGTGTCTCCGCTGATAACAGTGTCTGAATCTGTCCAGACAGTCTACCTTTGAGAACCATCCTCTGGGACGACACTCCAGAAATCAGTTTTCTCCCGTCTCAATAGATGAGAGAAGAGACGGAACCTTTTGTGAAAGCCTCTACGAGCACACATACAGGTGAATGTGAGAAATTCAGCGATACTACAACTGTGAAAAATCTTCTCTGCCTGTGTGTGACCATGTTAAATCTGTACAGCCACTTCACTCAGTCAAGCATCAAGGGATGGATAAACTATGTATTCCTCGTGTCTTGTTTAACAAACACAACAACATAATCAGCGGCACATGTTAGAGCCGGACTGGATTAAGTTACCGCAGTCTGCCCTCCTACAGTGTAACCAGCAGCTGTGCTTGATGTCTTATTTCTAATATTTAAAAAATGAAAAGATTAGAGAATGAAGTCTGCTGTACACAACACAGAATCATTTTTCAATTCAAGATGTGTATTAGAGCCTGAACAACACAGGCAGTGTGCAGACGCAGGGCATTTCACAGACAGATATCCGTTTGGCAGTCGGAGAGACGCAGACAATTTGTCCGTCAGACACCTACTGTAAGCAACATGATGAGATGCTGATTACATTTTCCTCTTACCCACTCTGCTAAGAACAATTTCTGATGGAGAAGCAGACAGACAGATAGATAGCCTTAAATTATGCCCCTTCGCAGTGTGCGGAGAGGCAGAGTGATGCTCTGGAGGTTATCTGAACAGTGCTGTATATGTTAGTTGCTCTGCAAAAAGTGCCGAGATGCTGTTGGTTTTGGCTGTTTGGTTGGTGGAGAGCAGAGGGAACATGCTGTGCAGGAACAAGCTAATCGGCTGATTTAAGAGACAACATTAAAGGTTGGTTTGGAACAGTGGGGCCGGCAACAGGAGCCAGGGGCTTTAACCCATGTAAAACAGTACACTTATTTAAGTGTATTTAAAAGAACATCAACTGTTGATTAAAGTTTAAGGTCTGCCTTCTGGGTGCCTTTTTCTACAGTTCCATTCCCAGGGAGTGTACAAAGTACACTTGCTGCCACTATCGTATAAAATGAACAATACATTTTGCAGTTAAATTATAATTTTCAGTGGAATATTTATTAGGTTTTGATTGTTCAGTATTTAAAATCAGGAAGGTGTCATTGTATTTTGTCTGGAAACTCACATTTCAATAAGTGACATTGGCTTTTTCTAACAATTAATGATGAATAACTAAATACAAAATATTCTAAACGAAAACTAGAGAAAAGAAAAAAACAAATCCACGTTCATCCACCTGAAAACAGACACCGGTGCCAAATAGACACAGATAAACACTTCCTGGTTGCCAAAGTGTATCACGGATTAGGTAGCAACATGTTTTGTTGATTCTACATCCCCTTTTCTCTGCTTTGAATATGGAAAACTGTCCAGCTATTCGTGGACACATGAAGAGGGTGATTATTAGCGGTGCACTTTGCACAACAGACCTGAGGGTGTGGGATCTGTTTCTGCAGCCACCCGTCAAAACGAAGGTTGCCAGTCTAATCAGCCTGAATGATGATGGGGTGGACACATGCTAATTAGCGACATTAGCCTGAGCAGTCCAGAACAAAGGGCTCTGCTCATGTTGGGCTTTGTCATCCTCAGCAGCGTATGTGTGTTAAAGTCTCTGTGGGGGATTTGCATCTATGCGGTGTGCATATATTGTGTGCTCAATGTGCACATAGTCATGACCATTGCTCTCTAATAAAAGTATTTGTGTTTTGTGTGTATCTGTGTGTCCTTACAGGGGAAATGCATGAATCATAACTGGGTAGCTGGAGCCTGTGGGCAGGGTGGCGTGAGTTCATCACAGGTCAGACGAACCGCCCCCACACGCTGCATTGAGCCAGATTCGGAGCACAGTGGCGTGCTCCAACTCTCAATGACGCTGAAAACACAAATTTTAATACCACTCAAAGACAATATGAAGTAACCAGCCTTTTCATCTGGAGCGCATCTCAATCCGAGGAGGACGACATTACTCGGCCGAGACGCAGGACTCTTGAGTGGCACAGTGAAAGCACTTCTGAAGCTTTTTAACAAGATGTCATTGCGGGTCCACCATCTCATCACATCTTGGCAAGTGTGTTGGTTTTCCTTAACTTGCTTGAATGAATTAAAGCTGCTGAGAGCCCTTGAGTAAGAGCAGAGGGAGCAGTACAAGCTTTAAACAGTCAAGGGCTTATAAATATAAATAAAAGTGGTTCCACATGCAGAGTCAAAGTTTGAACTTTGGTAGAAAAAATGAATTTGTCTTTGGATCTGCTGCTTCCTCCTTATGTACTTAGATACAACCCTGAACAGAGTAAACTGATCCCACCTAATATTGATCATTTTCAGATGAAGAATTCTGCAAAAATGTTACAGCCTTTCTGCATTCAGACAACTTCCTTTAGGCATGTGAAGGAGAAATGCTTGAGGAGGAAGCCTCCAAAAGTGCTGTCCACTTCAAGCCACAAACGCCTGCTATAATCTGTGCTTCCCACCTGACATCTTCCTTTGACCTCACGTTTTATCTCTGTCCTTTCATTCCTCTCATCCTTTTGTCACCTCGTGCAGTCCTGCAAAAGAAACACCTCTCCTTGCCTTTTCCTTCTCATCTCTCTCTGCTTTCTTTCCTCTCCTCTCCACATTGTCTGCAACCCCCACGCCTTCCCTCCTTCCCCGCTTCTCGTCATCTCATCAACTCCTCAGACACTGTGTCTCACTGGTGCTCCCATTACAATGCCCAGGGTGCATCACCGTTCCATCTCCCAGTAATGGATTTCCAATGCTTCGACCATCTTACCTGTCACGTGGCCATGTCTCCTCCCTGGGTAGCATCACTCTGCAAAGCTGTTTAGAAATGCATGAATCCTCTCAGTGTTATTGTGCTCATTCCATCATTACTCACTCCCCAGATAGAGCAGCAGTGTGCGACCCCCACCTGCTTCTCCCGCGGCACCGAGTCAAACTGACTGCTGCTGTAGCAACATCAAGATTGACTGGGTCCACGCACTATATAAAACATTATTATGTGGGGCTATAGTATAAGAATGCAGATTATTATAATAATAATCATGGGAAATTAAATGTGAGAAAAGAATTTGTTTTTGTAATTGTACCAGAACGTGCAAAATTCCATGACAGTAAGTGTTCCAGATAGAAAAAAAAGTGCTTACAAATTCTTTGTTCATTGCTCACAATCACCAACATTTTAATTAGCTGTGAAATCGCAATTTCACAGCTGCACTGGTGTATTTTCTTGGGAAACAATCCATGTACTGTTACTGTGTGGGTTTGTATTCGTTCGTTCTTCACATCGGTATGTAAAAACTATACATGCAGATGGGCTGCGAACAGTTACACACACACATACACACGGCTGCACACAAACCATGTCAATCAATTGGTTAAATGTCCATCATTACAACCACCTGAACCAATTACAATTCTTTCCACCACAGAGTTCTTGGCTCGATGGCGGCAGACTGTGTCTGATTCATGGTCGGGCTCCCACCCACTCATGCCTTTCATTTTTGTGCAAAAATAAACACCTGCAAAACATATCATCACCCAAAGTGGCCCCAGTGCCGCCCTCGTTTCTTTCATTATGCTGTTCATTGGGTTTGCAGAGCTTCAAGAGACAAACAAGGGGAGACTATTGTTTGTGAATCTGTACATCTAAATAAGTACGATTTCATATTCATACACAAGTACAGGGGCTGGGCAACCAACTCAGATAAGTAAATTGTGAGCTTACCTTTGGCGATTTGGTACACTTTCCATTTCGGGCATCTTTTATGTACGCTATATCCAGTAGGTCTGTATCCTGTAAAAAAGAAGATGCACATTTCGGTTAGTGTCCTAATTCAGGGGCTGCCACCTTATGATGATGCGGTTTATGCGGCCCATGAAGGTGGCCGTCTCTGTGGGCTGCGAGGGTCTAACTGAAATGGGACAGTTTGCGGAGGATTTCATTGATCCCGCCATTACTGATGTCACTTGGCAACAGAGCTGCAGTTAGACACGACAAGGAAGTTTTAAAGCCCTTTTGTTTTTTAACATGTTAATTGTTTAGTTAAATTGAGGCCCTCCTGTTAAAAAACGGCTAATCACAGAAGCACAATAAATCCTGAGATACGTTCGCCCAAGATGGATCCAGCCGTTGGAGCCTTCGTTTCTCGTTCCTCATTTGGAGGAGCCTGCCTAGTGACGCTGCTGTGACACAGTCGGTCTTCAAATGCAACCTCCTAAGGATGCAGCCACTGAATTGACACACAGCTTGTGTTAATTCAAGGCTTCAAAGACAGTTTAGAATACAAAGACATTCATTGCCCATGGGAGTGGCTCTCTCCCTATCCAAACAAGCACCACCAAACCACCTGTGTCTGAAGGCATTGTTTGTTGTGCATGTGTAAAAGACTACAAGTGTATAGGGACAACATTAACCTCAATAGCGAGCACCACGTGGGAGTCATTCAGTTTAGATTGATGCAATGCTAATGACAATGTGCGCTGCAAAAATGTTATTGTAATAAAATTCCCATGTTGCCTCATGATCTGGCAAAATGTGCACTAATACTGAAAAATAGTTTTTGAACACTTCCTCATAAAATCCGGTACTGTATTGCAAATTGTGCTTCATGACAGATGACAGGACTCATCTGCAACACGCCACTGGAACCACTTTTGGCAATGAATAAAAAAAACTGTACACAATGTTCTGCTGCTGCAGGGTGCTCCGCTTTAACACCTCGCCCCAGCTTGGCCGAGCTCAGCTGTTTGCATGGTTGTCAAATAGCAATGAGACCTCGCAAGGCCATTTAATAAAGTCAAATGAAATGAGAACATCATGAATATCTTCATTATGATTTAACCAAAAAGTTAAGTAAGGCATTTTACACAAATGGAAACCTTGGCTCCATTGTTGATTCATTATTGACACAGCAGTGTGGGAAGCACTGTCAGTACTTCTTATTCTATCTCACAGCCCCAACGTTTCACAACACAACATAGTGATGCAAAGTGGGACAGAATCCAAATCAATTGCATTAAAGTATTGATATTAATGTGCAGAGAGCCTCACCACTTTCATTTCTTCTTTCTGAATCACAGAAACCTTTTTATTTTTCCAATGTAACCATGCAAATTATACGGCAGCATTATTATGTCTCACAACATACATTCAAATGTATGTCATTGTATAGTTATTACAGACATGTACAGGCCTGCATTGTCAATGTGAAATGTTTGATGAGTCCTGTACCCCTATGTCCACTTTCTGGGGGACCCCTCCTCATAAGGGTGTGTCTCCCACTTCACCTGTCCCCTTTCTATTGCACTCCCGTGGTATGTGTCATTGCGGTCATTCAAGCTTTTGTATGTTAGCGTATGTGTCCACTTTTATGTAGACACCCTCTACACTTACAGAATAAATCCATGCTGTTCAAATCCATCGACCGACTGTCATCCTTTTTTTTGCAAGCTGGCTGCCCCTCAAATAGTCAGTAATGTCTTTAGGAGTAAATATATACAAAATGCAATTGCACAGGAGGCCCGTGCTGTTTTCCTTCAGTCACTACATCCCTTTATCAGTCTGGAATATCTCTCTCTCCATCGCTCTGATGGAGCCAGGACATGATGTGGAAAATTAACCAGAGTGAACTGTGTGTCCACTCAGCATTATCTGGAGAGACAAGGAGCGCAGGGGCTTGACTCAATCTCCAAATGCCGCTATCTGACAATCTCAAGGCCATGAGGCTGTTGGAGAATTGCAGCAGAAAATGTTCTCCTTATCTACAAATCCATACCCACATACACCTTGACTTTAGTGGACACCCAAGATTATTTTCTATTTTAATTTCAGAAAAAAGTTTTCAGGGTTGTTCTATGTTTGCTTTTGTCTTCTTTGAATTCAACTAACAGTGAAAGTTGAAAACTTATTTAGGGGTGCGAGGACGATAATTGCATTTTTAAATCAAGAAAATCGGAATAAAAAGGAAATTGAGATCAGCACTTATTGCAGTCATGAATGTAAATATTAGTAATAAATATTGTCAGAAAGGGGTCATAAAACTGTTGCCATATTGCTACAGTAGACGCAGAGACACTGTGTTCATGCAGAGGCAGAAATTAAAGCAATCTATTCCATGGCTGTAGTGCACAAGGTTGCAGTTTGCAAAGAGAGAGCCTCTGAGTCAAAGGTCAACGCCTACATCGGGTCTGCAAATGCCTGCTTTTGAAGTAACTTTAGAGAGACGGAACGCCACATGGGGGCCTGGAGGAGCAGCAGGGCTTCAGGAAGCTGCTCGCTGATGTGGTCCCTTTTTTCGGTGCCCTCTGGCCTCGCACAGTTAACACAGCTCGAAGCTCGTTCAACGTCATCGGTTGAGTGTTAACCTACAGAGCCTCTTTAAAGGTAAAGCAAACAGCCTGCGTGGTTGACTGGCTGCTTGCACAGTGTGTGGCTAAGGCGAGACACATGTAGCCATTACTGTAACCTCCGAATGACTGAGTCAGCATATGCGACGGTGAGCATTGGCTAACTCATTGTGCCGATGTAAATACAAGTTGATGGCAATGACATTTCATTAATCTTGACTTGGATTTATGATCGCCAACGCTGCAGAGTTACTTGATTAAAGGACTTTCTCTCAGCAGTCCCATCATTATTACTCCTGATTTATTTATCTCATTTATTTCCTATGACATATAACGTTCTTTATCTGTTCATGTCTGTCATCTTTTATTATTGATCACAGTCCTCCTGTTCTGTCTTTCCCTCTTTTATTTCCCCTCTCGGTGTGCATCAGAACCGCAACTGGGGATTGTCCACTTTGCTAAAGCCTATTAGGATCTACTGCACGTCCAGGAAGAAAGCAGGGCCGGCGGGAGAGAACTACAGAAATGAATGGACGTGCTTAACCCACTCCTGCCCCGGGGGCCCTGTTTTCCGTGCCTGTTTGTCGGTGGAGTCTCTTTTCGTTCAACATCTGCAATGTGCTGCCTTGCTTTTAAAATTAAACCCATTCATTTTCCAGGTATCAAGTAAGGAGGGCAGTGTTGATCTGAAAATTCAGGAAATTCATCCTTGATCTGAGAATCATTTGTTGTCAAATGTGCCTCTGCTTCCTGTATTTTTTTTAATCTGACATACGCCATTTTGGTACAAGCAAAAGAGGGATGTGCTGGTGAAAGGAAAGGGAGATCGAAGGTTAAGGAAACATTGAATGAAAGGAATCATTGAAGAAATGAATAAGTGGCGGTGTGGGAGACTGGCAGCCACAGGTTAGCTTGTTCGTTTACCAACCTCTGCGTTCAAAGTGGGTGTGTACTCCACAGGGGCTGAGAAATGTAGACAAGGAACACAGAAAGTAAAGGCAGGAAACAATCGATGCGTTTGAGAGAGGACTGCCTCATCTATTGTACCAGAGCCGGAGTGGGGAAAACATGCGGGTAATAATAAAAATGTAGAGAGGTATAATTTTGTACAATTGTATAATAAAAAAGGGAGAGATGATTTGTTTCTACCTGCATGTCCGTGACTTGAATCAGGCCGTGGCCAGTTAGAGGCGGTTTGCTTACCAGACAACTGACTAGCTGCCGCTTCGTGTCACAAGGTCACACACACTATACTGGTATAACATGTCAGAGTGGCCTACTAAACCCTGCATGCCCCCCCCCCACCAAAATAAGCTGTTGTAAATACAGAACTGTTTTGGAAGCCAGGGTTGACTCTGTCTATGCATGCGGCAACACAAGTTAAAAATAAAACGGAGGGGAAATGGGTTTTATGTGGTGCAGGGCTAAATAAAACCACTACATAACCAATCAAACTGCTACGTTCTCTATGCACAGGAGCATTCAAAAGCCCACTGCCTCAGGGTCAGACGATTCTGGGCATGGATGCGTCCCCCTAATCATAAACAGAGCTATTACTTATGTGGACAAAACACGCTCCAGCTGCACAGGTGCTGTGCCTGCGCCTGTAAGTGGCCCTCCAGTAACACCCGGCTGCCAGGAAACACACACTGTTACGGGGGGAAAATGGTTCGTGGAGAGCTGTGCTTGAACTCGGCTGAGGGTCACCTCCACTCTGCTGCTCCACTCATGGGTTCCCTATGGAGTGACTCTAGCAGCCCCTCAGTGATAAAGTCACAAACCTACTCACTTAAAGTGGCTGAACTAAAAAGAGAGCGAGTGAAAAAGGCAGAAGACAAAAGAGAAAGTGAGCAGAATGGTCGTATGTAGCAGGAAAGTACACGTTGCATGAGCAAAAATGTGTGTCCGACCTCTAAAGACCTTGCACTGAGGGTTTAGGCTCTGGTTTCTCTACCAGTTGCCTCAGATGACTTGGTATAACAGTACATGTTATATTTTCAATTATTTTCATGGATTTAACACTATTACACAGTGTGAAGCGTGTCAGTAAAAGTGGGAGAGAAATGAGCTGTGGCGTGCAACAAAAGCCCTGATCCCAATTGGAGAGTCGGGCATTGCCACAAGGCTGCCTGAGGGTCTATTTCAACCGAGCTACTAATTCGCTGGTTTTCATCCATCCCCTCGTCCCATGTATCCACTTCTCTCCCCGTTCCTCTGTTCCTCTGCAACATAAAAAAAACTAGAATTAAATCTTTAAATTATTCAGTGCTGTCATGAGCAACCAATAAAAGAGAATTGCTCCCCACAATGTGAATAATATTAACTCAAAGAGGATATACTCCCGCATAGTTATATTTTCTTAGTCTCATGTGAACTAAGGGAAAAAGAAAAATGTATCTAAATAAAATTACAGTTGTGTACCGTTGTTCTGAAAAGCCAACCTTGAAGAAAATCTTGGAGATTCAATTGTCAGGCTGCTTGCTGATCCCAATGAGTGATATCATTAGCAGTATTGCAGACAGTGCAAAAAAAAATGAAAAAAGATGTGGAGGCATGGCAATCTCTCCAAGTAACTTTCTAGGAACTTCTAAAATTAACTTTATTCACAATCTCTATTTTTCGCATCCCCCCCAGGCCATTTTCATTTTCCCCTCAGTTAAGAAACTTTGAGGGGGACCGGGAAATACAAGATCAAGGTCAAAAGTGTTGCTGTGGATTTGCTGTGCCAAGCTACTGTCTCTTGAAATGACATGATACATTTATCAATTTCCCCGTTGCAAATTTGTTTTCGGAAAGTGCATGGGTGAAGGCAATAAATCAAACTTCTTCTCCTCTTGTATTTTGGCAGAATAGACGGTTGTTGACTGCAAATCCAGACTCCAGGTTTTTGTGAATTGAAACTGACAAATTGCACTCTGCTGTCAAAATGCATACCTGCTATGTACCTGTTAACTCAAATCTGTACTGCTATCCAAAAGTAGCATGCTCGCAAGGGCACAGTCCTCTACCTCAGCCATTTCTAGAACCTGCCATCATGTTGGAGAAAAACTGATTATTTTCCCCAGTGTGTCGGTTCAATGGCAAATTCTGCTGAAATGTCCCCAGGTTTTCTCAAGCTTTGACAGACTCATCTTCTCTCTTGGTCCAGTGACTGCCACCAGACATCTTAAAGCAGTGATGCATAATACTCCAGCTGAATCTGCTCAAAATGTCACCGAGACATTTAACATTTAAAGGAATGCGAATGCAAGTGGAGATGTGTCACAAGAGAGCTTGTACGATAATTTGGTTGACACACTGTTGTAGAGTTTAATGTACTGTATAAGGGTAGATGTTTTAGGTGCTTTTGCATTTCTGTTTTTATGTCCCTTGCACCAGTTGCCCCTGGTCCCCAAGCTTGTCTTTCCAGGTCTGACTTAAACTGTAAAAATGTGGGACATGATCATCCCAGAAGTATATTATTTCCACTTCATCTTACAAAAAGCTTTCCTTTAAAACAAGACGTTCTTTCCCTGTTTGTTCATTTGGCCTCCATCCTTCCATCCTTCCATCCATTTATTATCAATACCACTTATCCTTGGCTTTAAGGGTCCCATGGGGGCTTGAGCCAATCCCAGCTGACATTGGAACACCAAGGACAGGTCACCAGCATATCACAGGACCAACATATAGGGACCAACAACCATTCACACTTTACACAGACAAATTACAATTGGCCTGTGCATGTTTATTTAGTTTGTGGTGATATGTGGTCATTCTCACTATATCAGATGAGGGACAGTATAGAGGTGATAGAAATCAAGGGAAGACAAAGATGGGGGAGGACGTGCAACAAAGGTCTCCAGCCTGACAAATGAGGGATGTTGTCATTACACGGTCAGCATCTTAAATCTCCTCAGGTGTCAGCATGGCCCCAGTCGATGTATGTTTGACAAGCTCTGCTTTATTTTGCTTTAAAAAATACCTCTTTAACTACCTCAAAATGTAACTCTTCTCCAGGTAAATTATTGGGTTAGGAGCATGATTTGTGCATATTTAATACCATCTTGCCACAAATTGGGATCAAGCCAGTCTTCCATACCCAGTAATTAATTCATTTTGCTGGGTTTATCAGCAGGACCAGTCAAAAATGACTGAACTGATTTCCATGAAATGTGGTGGAAGGGGCATGATGATAGACTGCATATAAAGATACACGTCCACTTCCTCCTACTGACCGACATGAAGCCAAAATACCTTGGACACTACCATTTTGTGCATTTTGTGCCATCTTTGTGGAAAGTCAAACGTGCGCTTTAACTTTGGGGATTTTTCCATCTCCTATACAATAACATAGCGGAGGGGAGGATTATGACCTATACTGCAGCCAGCCACCAGGTGGTGATCAAAATGCTTTGGCTGCACTTTTGGGGAGCAGTCATGTCGTCCATTTTTATTTACAGGCATGATCCAAGGAAGAACCCATTACATTTTTGTGTGGGGAAATAAATGGCTCCAGGATTTCTTTTACTTTCTTTAACCTGGCAAGATAGTATGTACTTTCCAAGAACCCTTCTGGTTTCCTTTGCACTGGCTTTGGTTTTATTCCCTCCCTCATCATTTGTGTGCATCCAGTCACTCTGCATTGTAAACAAACACTTCATTGGTCCTTTAGTCACTTGTTCACTGGGACAAACCTTCCCGTGTTGCAACCTTCAAATCAAGTCCCATTACTGTAAAAGCTCACTGCTCGTTAGTGAGCAGAGTCTGTCCCCTTTGACAGCAATTACTACACAGACCGCTCAGCCAGCCACAATTTAGCTTTTTAAAATAGAGGTAGGGAGAACACAGCAGTTAATGTCGTGAGGATAACATCGAAGCAAGTTGTGGGGAGATTATTTTTCAGAATGTAAGATTTAATTTGAATGATTCAGTGATTGTCTACAAATTTACCTTGTTAGATTTACAGCTACACTGATTCCTATATGCTTTATTTGTGTTTGAACAGGCCTGTAGAAATGCACGCATAAAGATAATTCTTAAAAAACAAGAGTTGAGTAACAAATATGTGGCATCACCTGATGTTGGTAATCTGTTTTCATAATGGGACAGATGGAGGAGAGGACACAGGAAGTAGAGGTCACTAGGAATGAAGGGAAACAAGGAGAAAAGGCAGCAGGGAAGAAGTGAAGGGACGAAGGAAAGGATATGTAGAGAAAAACACTGAGGCCGAGGATTGGAGAAGCGTGGTTGGAGCTGATAGTGGCTATCAGCAGAGGACACGCTTCGCAAAACAGCCAACACAGAGATAAAGGCCGCAGGATTCTTTGTTCTATAGTACGGTATAGTGACTATAGAGGTTACTGTTACTCCACATTGAGTCGAAATTCATTCAGTTTAGACTTGGGTGCTGCATCAGGTAGGCCCCGCCTTGGCAGCATCGATTACCGCATTACTCCACTGGTCAAAAACAGATTCTGCTGCTCTGATGGTTTATAATCACTCACACTTAGAACTGATCTTTATAAAAAAAATTAACATTTATGTTCCTGGATAAAGGGGGCGCCACTTCGTCTGCAAAAAGGAACTCTGTGTTGTGTGATAATCTGCGGGAAGTACTTCAGTGCGCTCGTGTTTAAATACGTGCCTCATGAAAGGTGAATCAACAAACACAAAGTATACGCCAGTCCTGTCCAGGTCCTCATACCTTCTGATTAGTGTCAGTGTTTATTGTTAACATTTAAAGTGAGCGCATGTCAGCGGGAGAGTGGAGGGAGGAAACTGACGACTGGACCTTTAATGTGTGTCTGTCCTGATTCTGAAGCAGCAGTGGTTATAATTATGCAGCGCCAGGACGTTGCTAAAAAATGTACGTAGCGAAAAACATGAATCTGTCTCTGCATCGCTGCAGAATCGTCTAGTTCGGATCGCGATGATCAAAAAACGAATTAATATCTCCACATCTAGTACGGTAGTGCACACATTCACAGTCACACACACACAAACGCTTATTATGATAACTTTATAGGCATATACACACACGTCTGTGCACATAAACGCACAAACTCCAAACTGTCGTCACTATCATCAATCTGCAGTGTCTGCTGTGCTCAGTCAGTGTAAACACTCGGGGACTGAGAGCGATGATGTGACTGGTTCGTCAGCTCACACTGGTCACCATTTTCCTTGGAGCGTGCTGGACCAATTTAAATCACAGACACACACACACAGAGATACAGACACACATTCACACGCAGTGACTGATGGAGTGTAGTGAGGGATACTGGAGGGAGTGCACTCCTCTCTGATAGATAACAGAACTGAGTGGGATGACAGAGAAAGCAAAGCTGCTTCCCTCATCTGCCTATCATCCTCCGTTCTCTCTCTCCCTGTCGTTGTTATGCCTCTGGCAGGATTTTTACCCTCCCCCTCCTCCCTCCGTCCCTCTCTCACTCCGTCCGCTCTTATCCATCTCTGCCTCCGCTGCCTCGGACAGCCACCCCTCTTTCCTGCTCGTCTCACATCTGCCTCCTCTATTTTTCCTCATCCTCCTTTCCTCCATCCTTTGCTCCCCATCTGCCTGAATCTCAAAAGCAGCTCTCTGGTTGATGGATGACGGTTCACGTCTTGTCTTGCCTGATCCCCTGTCGACACGCAGGCACGCAAACACACCACCCCCCATCCCTTCCACTGCCCTCTTCACTCCTTGCACCTCCAGTCTATTTAACTCTGCTCCTCTATGTGTGTGCCTTCCTTCAGGCAAACTGCGAATGGCTCTTACCTGCTGCAGTGGAACATCTGAGATCAAGTCTGAGTGAAAAACTTGCACGCATGCAGGAATGCATAATCACACACAAACTACAATAGCATTCAGTAGGGTGCGTAACTCCACCAAGGCCCAACAGTCCCTTTAAATGCAATCAAGTCGCACCAAATTTCACACCCTCACAGAAATCCATCCTCAAATGTATCTGATTTATTTCATCAAGATCTATGACTTATTCCCTGGGAAATTGCACACAAAGAAACCTCTATATCGCAATGTTAAAGATAATAATTTAAAAAATTCTGGATCAGCCCCTTTGTCCAGATCCTCCTGAAAATGTACTGAGTTCTTGCTTGGCCCACGTTCAAACCTTCCAAAAAGATTCATGGACATCCATTCAGTGGTTTTTCTGCAGTTCTCCTGACAAAGGAACAAACCAACCAATTTTCTTATAATGCTGATTTTCTTTTTCTTGTCAAATATTGATTTCAGTTGAAAATGTTCTTTGGTTGACTACAGCCTGACTGAATCCTATACAATTTCAAAAGAATTTAATTCCTGGTGCTCAAGCAATGGATAAAAGGCACATCTGACCACATCACATCTCAGTGTTCTGGGCTGAAAGTGATCAGTGTGCCTGTGTGGGCTTGTGCTGGAGCTCTCTCCGCTGAAGTCCTTTGAGAATCACTGCCAGCGGCACATACTCTGGCTCTCATCTTTCACATCACCTCATTTAGACACCTCCTAAGAGCAAGTCATGGGCCCTTTGAAGTCAAGACAAAGTGGTTAAGAGAAATGCACTTTTCACTTTCTATGTGGAGGCAAAGCTCTTTGTGCCCGCATCTCTGTGTCTGTCTCCACTTCTGCAAGATCCTTCCTCAAACACTCTCTGGTTATCCTTCCTTAGCCCTCACCACTTTAGTTTTCCTCTTAAATTTCAACTGGATGAGAACAAGTACAAGTAAACACTTAATTCACCAGTAGGAGGGTGAGATTACGTAGACGACAGATAAATGGCAAAACTAGAAACGCAATCACAGGCATAAACAGAGAAAACATCTTTAATTTAAGCAGCTTTTAGCCAAAATATGTCCAAGATCCTCTGTAGATCTTGTTAAATGTTAGAAATATAATTGTTGCAATTTGAATAAAAAATTTAAAAGACACTCTCAGTTTGTCCAAATGTTTTAGAGGGCTGGATATCTTTTCTTCTGCATTTTATTAGTGCGGCTATCCACTGCTCCAACGATAAGAACGGGGATCACAGACAGATGTTGTTGTCATTTTTAATTGACTGCCAAGAGATACTGACGGCTGCTATTTCGGAAAAACCTTTGTTAAGACTATAGAACTGTGAATGACTGAACCCTCTAAGCTGAAGTATTTAGGGTATAGACCGTATTAAGGTTGAGTGGTAACTAGGTCCTCCTGGACATAAGAACCATAACAATTCACTGTGCTGCTTGTACCACACACTTCTTGTTACATATGGTCTTTCCATTCATGAGGCATAACTTCCTCAAGAGCACAGACTAGCACGTCTGTCACAGGAGATGATCGCCAACTGGTAAATCCAAAACAAAACCACATAAATCAGCCAGCCAATTAGTGTATTGCATCAGACAGGTCGATTTATCTGCCAGGCCCTACTCACAACCCACAGTCACTATAGAGCCATTTGCCTTTTTATTCTCTTTCCTGTCAAAGAAACCACCGGCAATTAAGTGTGTTTGTCAACAGGTCCTGAAAGCGTTTGACACAAATTATAGGCCACAGACGTAAAGACGAGAGCGAAGAGCAAACAACGAGGCCGTAAAGTGGAGGCACGTCTCCGTCTAAAAGGTTTAACTTGCACCCCGACTTCACCTTATCTGCTAATGTACTGACGAAAAGTAATATTCTCCCTGTCCATCTCATCCTCTCTTCTAATAGCCAAGATGTCTGTGCTCTCTCTCTCTCTCTCTCTCTCTCTCTCTCTCTCTCTCTCTCTCTCTCTCTCTCTCTCTCTCTCTCTCTCTCTCTCTCTCTCTCTCTCTCTCTCTCTCTCTCTCTCTCTCTCTCTCTCTCTCTCTCTCTCTCTCTCTCTCTCTCTCGAGGAAGACTTTGGAGAGAAGCTGGTGTTTTAAGTGTGGCAGACTGCTGTGACTCATGTCTTGCCCCAGAGCACCTCCGAGCTGCTTAAATTTGATACCTTCTTATCACTCCACCAAATTGAATTGACTTTAGAGGGGGGAAGGAAAGTCGACTGACCCACATTTGTGGCACACTTAGTTGCTCGAGCGGAAATGGAACATCGAGGAAGAGGGGAGTCGGAGAGGAAAATTTGGGTGATGGACAACAGAGTGACGGCTTGGCAGAAAACTTTCTGAATTCACTTCAACTCTATATTTACCAATGAAAAAACATTGAGGTCATGTCTGCCTCTGCCAAGGCCCAACAGTCCCCTAGGATTCAATCAAGCTGCACCAAATTTCACACACTCGTAGGTATCAGCCACCAAAATGTTATCCTAATCCCAAATTACATGGAAATCCATTTAGTGTTTTTTTGTTTATTCTTGCTAACTAACTAAGAGACAGGTGAAAACATAACCTCCTTTGTGCAGGTAACAACACTGTGATAGTGGATAAAAAAGCCTGAGTAAAGACTTGAGGCTAAACAAGTCTGTCAGAGACTGTTCTGTTTGAAATGTAATGTCTTCTGTTGAGGAAAATGTTCTTTCCTGCTCTTTTATATTTGGTTTTGACAAGATTTCTTTGATTTATTCCAACTTTTATTCACTTTGTTCCTGTTTCTGTGTAGAGATGTTAACAATCTACAATAAAGGCCAAAATCACTCCCCTCAGAGCATTGTTAAAACGCTCCGTGACACGAACATTTGGAAATGGAAAGACAGAAGCAAGATAATTGCGCCGAGAGTACAAAGGAATGCAGCTTAAAATGAGAAGCAGCAGGGCGGCATGAAAACCCCAAACCCCTCGCTGGTGGGAATTACAGGCCTCTTAAATATCAGAAGCAAATCTAACGTAATTATTTAGATTAGTCTGCATCAAGGAAATCAATGATACAAAGTGAAATCTGTCTGGGAGAGCTGTCGGAACCTGAGACAAGTCTAATTCAGGGTTTTGTGGGAGTGAACACAATATACAGACCTTTGTTGCACTCATGTAGCTGCAAATGATTAACAAAGGGGGGAAAAAACGTCCTCTTTGTTCACTGTGATTATCTACTTACTATCTACATCTGTCTTTTTTTCAAGTCGTTAACTTGAACAGTCGGTCATTTTCGTTCAGCAGCAGGACATGATGGGAAATGTTGGAAAAAGCAAAAAGCCTATAATTGCCAGATCAGCAAATGGGACTTGAGTGTAAGCCCTAATTCCTCCAGCAAAATGAATTAAATAAAATTTATTGAGGTCTCTCGATGAGGATGGAAAAACCCGAAGCATTAGTTGAGATGAATAGAGAGACAGAGTGGAGAGAGACAAATGGCAGCTCTTTATATATTAACAGGGCAAAAAAATTGATGTCGTGCGCACATGCTCAGTGTTATAATAAGTATGGCACACTACTTATAAAAGGAGTGAAAAAATTATGAGCTTGAAGAGGCTGTTCACGTTGATCTTTAATCTAACCCAGAGACATTAAAGTTTGATGTGAGCTTCTCTTTCTCAGATAAGTACTGAGAGAGTGGAATAATCTCTACTGTATTCGACATAGCTACACCACAGACTGTAAATAACGATGGAGAAAAAAAAGCATACTTGTTTCAGCTTGGTTTGCTTGCCAGTTGACTGTGAAGTAATTATTAATTTGTGAAACAAGACAGGTTGCAGGGAAGCTCAGTGTTTCGCACTTTGACATTTTATATCTAGATTCATATCTCAGCTTTGGTTATCTGTGGAGTAGCAAGACCAGTGCTGTTAGTCAAGTGAACTGGTAAGTCTTTTTCAGATATGAGCTCATGAAAATGTCCAGATGATTAGGTGTGGAGTTTACCTTTCACATATGAGGAACGCAGCAGGTAATTGTCTGGGTCAGAAGCGTTCACAACAGCAGGAAAATGTCCGGAGCATTCAGAGTAGAGCATGCAGGAAAGCACAGTGTTTTTGTTCCATGCCAGCAACCGTATCACCCAAAGTTGTCAAACTCTTCTTCTTTCCACGTTGACATCTTCATCTGCAACTTCTACGAGTAACCTCTATTTCATCCTGAGATATTTGTATTCTTTTTGTGAGTTTTACATCCGTTGTGCCAGCAGACTCTCCTGAGAATCTCCTGCTGTTTTCTCACATGGACTCACTCTCCAGACATTCTACTAAGGGGCTGGCAGGAAAACTGATTCGGAAAGCAGCAATGCATCACTCTTCGACGTGATCGAGAAATTAAACATGTTTGTCTCCTGCATCCAGCTTGTGATTAAAAATCTCCTGTTCCCTTTGTTCTGGTTTCTTTCTGGTCCCTTAATTTAAAAACCAAAAAGCTGCAGTATTTTATTTGATTAAGAAACTAATCATATTCTTTTCCTTTTTGTGCCGCATTAGCACAACAACAAAGTGAGGAGCAACAAGATGCTCTCTGATATAGAGCATGTCTACACTGGGACTTCAAAGTCTGTTTGCTGAATGTCGTCTTTTTCTGCCACCTGGCTTGGTACAGCAATGGCAGTCACATCCCATCAGCAGGGGGGTTTTAAGTACTTTGCAGCATCAAAAAAACAAGCCGCTTGGATTGGATTGTCATGGCAACTGGGCTGGGTTATAGCGTTTGAAGTGGAAGGGATGGGATGGGAGAAGAAGAAGTGAGGGAGTCGGTCTCTGTGTGAGCCAGGTGACTCATGCAACTCCTCACAAATTTCAAATGTCATACAAGCATCAGTGCTTAAATGTCTGAGCTAGAAAGCCTCTGCTGTAATTGATTAAGAATAATATCAAAGGAGAGATTGAATTCATTCTTCCTGAGCCGTGACAGAAGCCCTCAATCTGAGAACCCGCTATCAGAGCTGCTGTGACGGACTGTAACCTATGAGTGCTGACCCACAGTGCAAATGTCAGGTGATGCAATTGCAACAAATACCAACCACAGCTAATCTACACATTTTATTGACTGTCGACCAAATTCCCCAGTGAGGGCAGCAAAATCATTCACATGGGTGTTAATTAGGGACAAGAGATAATATTGACTAACAAATGGTGTTCATGTGACAATCTCATACATATTCTAGGTGTATATTTGTTTATGTTTGAATGGGTAATATAGGCACCGACACTGACTCTGAGTGATTCCACTGTGTTGTGATAAATAGCTCAACCAAGCTCTCAGGCATGCAAATATACAATTGACAGCTACAACAGCAGGCAGGGCTCCGCTGCACATTTAAATCTATTCAAATCATCACTGTGTCAGAACAGCAAATCCAACCTGCTGCTGCTGCTGCCGGGGGGGGGCGTATAAGCTACAGATCCTTACTTCTGACATATCACGGTAAAGGTTCAAATGTTCAAGGTTCACCTTTAGTTGAGGTTCTTTACAGCGTTGTGATAAAATGACTTGCAGTTGCCTATGGGAGATTTTGTCACTTCAGCTGTTTTAAGCAATGAAAAGTGTACCCAAAAAAAAAGGGTTCGCACATTTTCCAGAGTTTTCCTTTTACATGTTAATATTCAAAACTATAGGATGATGTCCAGCTGTCAAGTGTGGGGGCGGCGTATAGGCAGAGCATGCGAGAGGCAGGACATGATGCATAAATTCCGCTGCGAAAAGCATGTGTTTTGTTCAACAACAGAGTCTGACCTTATCACCAAAAGCTCTCGAATTTTGTTGTCTTTCCAAGTTGGCATCTTTGACGGCGTCTTCTATGTGTATGGCTCCTCCCTTTCATCCTTAGATATTTGTTTATTTTTCCAGTTTTACGATCCATGTTAGAATTGAGTTAGAAACATCAACACGGCCACTCACTTGCTGAGAATTTTCCATTCGTTTTCGTGCTGCACTCTCACATGGGCTCACTGGGACATTTTCCTAGGGGCTTGGCAGGAAAAGTTTCTGAATCTGTCCAGAGAAACGGACTCAGGCATTTGCGTTCTCACATATAGCCCCTCCGGACAATTCTGTGACACGCCAGAAAGTCACTTTAGTGTGAAGAAAATATGATTATATGTGTTTTATTCCTTGCGAGCAGCAAGGCAGCAGTAAACAAAATCTGGTCGGCACCGGCCAAGATGAGCTATTTATCGGCTTATAACAACACTTGTTAAAACTAGAGTGTAGCAACTGTCATTTCATCAAGAAATAAATTACTGGTGTGAAATAGGGGCAGCTACCCTTATTATTGCACGAAAACCAATATATACGAGTGCAGGCAGGTTGTAATGAAGAAGTAATCAGCATGTCTAGAGACAGTTATCACAGACAGACAGAAGTAGAGACAGCGACAGAGACAGAATTGAGAGTGAGACTGCAGCAGACCTCTCAGCTCACTCAATTTACCGCCATCACTGTTAACCACATATCTCTGTGCGCCACATCAAAATTTCATTAAGCCCTTTCTTCATCTATCAATGTTTCACGCTTGAAATAAGTTTTTGGACAACGCTCAAGTGAGACGAACACCTAAAGAGAAAAGCAAGTGTCATTATTTAAGTCCTCCTCATCTAAGGTAAGTCTCTCTTTCGCACCTCCATCATACTGAGCACTCAATGTCAAAGTGTGAATGGAGTCAGATGAGAGGAATCAACACAATGAATGAGTGGAGCAGTAATAGGGCAGAATAAATGTTATAAATACCCATAAGAAAACGAGAAGCTTAATTATCCTGTTCGCTCGGCTGTTTGACAGAGCACCTTTGATTTGGACAAGACGAGCTGTCTGTTGGCAGTAACTCATACATAACAAAAATATTTTGTTCTACATTCTATAATAAAATCTGTGACAATTTATAAAAAAAACTGTTCTAATGATAGTTCCCAATGTAAATTCCCTGGAGTACTTTTTGGAGTATTCTAACTGGGTTTCTCAAAGAATGAATCCAATCTATGGTGGTAAGTGGGGTACATGTACACGCCCACTCTCACATGCAACAGATTCTGAGGGACAGGTACACAGACCACATGTCCACATGAGAGAGAGAAATCTCTGTGTGCGTGGATGGTAAATGGGTTTATTTTCACCCAAATACATCATCTTTTCTCAAACCTAATCAAGCAGTTTTGCTGCAAAAACAACCAAACTGTGATTGAAAGCTGAAGTCAGCAAGTCTTTCTGCCAGTAAGGCTTTCTGGACCTCAAGGCAAACTTCTCCCAACAACACGTCAGCAACATGAGACATGTGATTTATACCAAAAGATGACGAGTTTGAACCCATAATGACTTCTGGTATAAGACAAATATACAGTGGAGGAGACAGCAATAGCTTCTGACTGGTAAGAACATGACCCGTTTACTATCAGAACTAATAATGGTGACAGGAGGATACTGAAATTACACTGGTGTTGTCCTTTAAAAATCTGTCTGTGCAGAGTCAACAGTTTGTTTAGGCAATGATTGCTAGACTGAAGGAGTAAGTATATGGGTGAACTTAATAAGAGAAATGTCTCTCTGTGCAAAACAATATGGATTTCAAATCGGTGCTCTTTCATGGTCTCACAAAGGAATTATCTAGTTTTTAGACCCGTTTACTTTTTTCACATAGTAAAATCATTTTATACTCAATACTTCATAATGGAAAACTGGAAACTGAAAGATCACATTGACAGTAAGTATTCAGAGCCTCTGTTTTAACAGTTGAAATTAAGCTCTGGTACCTCCCACTCCTCTTGATTGTTTTTTCTCTTTCATTCTTTCTGATATGCATCACACATAAACCTAAAACATAAGATCAAATGAATTGGCTGCACAGCTCAAAGAGCTGTGTCAACGCACAGATGTGGGGAAGACTACAAAAATATTCTGGTGCATTACAGATTCCCAAGAGCCACAATGGCCTCCATAATTCTTCAATGAAAGAACTTTGGAACAACCAGGACCCTGCCAAACAAAAGTAGAAAGGTCTTGGTAGGAGAGGTGACCAAGAACCTGCTGGTCACTCTGACTTAGCCCCAGAAATCCGTTGAGGGGATGAGTGAAACTTCCAAATGGACCATCACTACAGCACACTACCGATCTTATGAAGGAGAAGTCTAACGGAAGCCTTTCCTCAGTGAAAGACACATTCAAATCACCCAAAAAACTCTCAGACTATGAGAAACAAGATTCCTTTGTCTAATGAAACTAAGACTGGATTGTTTGGCCTAAGTTCTAGGCATCTTGTCTGGAAGAAAACCAGGCGCTATTCATCCCTTGACCATTTCCCTATTGTGAAGCATGATGGTGCTTGTTGATGCAGCATCAGAGGTAGCGACAGGAGAGACTTCTCAGGGTTGAGGCAAAGCTTAATCGAGAGCAGTACAGAGATGTCCTTACTGAATGGTCCAGGGTGCTCAAGGCCTCTACTGGGCTAAAGGTTCCCCTTTAAACAGGACAATGACCACATTATGGCTCACAGCCAGGAAAATACAGGAGTAGCTTCAGGAAAACATAAAGTATGTCCTTGAGTAGCCCAACAAGAGCCGTGGCTTGAACTTCTCTGGGGAGACCTTAAAGTGGTTGTCCACCGATGAGCCCCATCCAACCTGACAGAGCTGCAGAGAATTGGCAGAGAAGGATGAAAGACAATCCCCAAATCCAGGTGTGAAAAGGATGTTGTGTCATATCCAAGAAGATCTGAGGCTTAAATTGCTGCCAAAGGTGCTACAACCAAGTACTTACTTTGTCAATATGGAGTATAGAGTGGGTATTGATGAAAAAACAACATATGAAAAAAGAAAGGGGTCTGAATATTTTTGAATGTACTATGTTAATCGTATTTAGTTATTATTTCATGGTCTTCCTGTTATTTTATCTTACCCCTGTTCATCCCCATAGTTACAGACTGTGGGCTTGTATTAACTGTTACCCTTCCGTTGCTGCTGCACCATCAACATCATTTACAAGCCATTTGATTGGTTGAGCTTATCACTTGAATTCAGAATGCGTAAGCTCCTCTTCTGAGCTGGCCGGTCAGAGCCAGTCACTTCCATTACCTTGGCAGGCTCAGCTTTAGATTCATGCCGAACAACGTTGGCAGCAACAGAGGCGCTAAGCAGCCAAGAGGCTCTAAATGGACACAAAAACCCTCTTTCCGGATCCGCAGCTCCAACGTTTGTGAGCGGACTCCAGTTGTTCAGGGGAGGAAATAAACAGAACCAAATCCCTCCTCCTTCACCTCCTCCACTCTGTTGCATTATGTGTTTTCCGTGAAGGTTTGAGCGTGTTTTTGTTTACGCACAGACCAGCACAGAGCAGTGGAAAAGAAGTCCTAATCAGAATTCGAAGAGAAATCCAGGACTAACTCAAGCGCAAACAAAGCCTTCTGAAGTCACCCAGGAAATACTAATCCAAAAGGAGCTTGGCAACGCTTTTCTTCTTTTAACACCTTTCTTTTTCTGCCTCTGACACTCTAACAAAGAGCTATTAACTTTACAACATCAAGTCCCCACATATAGATATAGGCCGGTGTTACATTTAAGTTCTGCTCGGCTAAACAGCAGGTCAACAGTTTACATTTTCTTGTTTTAGGTTTGGTGCTCTGAGCCAAGCTTTTGTTAATACCACCTAATAAAAACTGCAAGACTGAAAAAAGCTATCCTTGTTGTACACATGTTTGCCGTTCCCAAATAACATTACATAGAGTGTCTGGCTTAACTGTCATAATATTTAAATGCTTCACTGACTATTTTCTCCTGCTCCAGAATACCAATAAATAACATCTATAAGGATTCTGTACAGAGACATCTAAGACTGATATCAATAACGCGGCCCTGACCTTTTACTTAAGTGCTAGCTATTCAGTGTTCACTGTAAAGACTGAACCTCACCTGTGAGGCTGATATCCACTCCAGATAATAGTACTGTCTGAGCACCTTACTGAGCTATTTCACAGTGTGACATTTTTTTTCGTGGTACTCATGGGGGAAAAAAGATTGGCGAAAACTTTGAGAGACATTTAAAAGAAAGGCACTAAGCTAGATTTCGTGATTTTTAAGAAGCAGTTCTGTTTGAGGTTAATAATAAGCATTATAGTTAGCATTATACTTGTACTGTTCCTGATAGTGCTATGGTTGACTTACACTTGTGCCGGAAGAGACATCCGACATCTGAGGCAGAGCTCAATGACACTTTGTGACCTGAGACCTACATATAAAGTGAATCTGTCACAAAAACTGCAAAGGTAAAGTCAAAATGCAACAGAGCATTTCAAATACCAGTTAATGTGTCAAAAGTACAGAGCTCGTCTCTTGCTCATTAACGCTGTCAACTGTCACTGTCAGAATAAAACCACAGCTCCATGAGGATAAATGAAAACTGTAATTTCTTATTGCATAGTTTTTCATGTCATCTGCTATATATTTTTGCCTATCCAGGCATTCTTTGTTCAATACTTTGCTGCCTTGTAGACTAGGACTGACTCAAAGGCTTTGAAGCTTTGAATGTTGCCACTGTAATCAACGTCCAAATCCATATTTGAGGACGACATTTTCTTTATTCGACATTATTCAAAAAAAACATAAAAGCCCTTGAAATAAGAAGTAGTAAGGCAACATCATTCATCAACATTAATTATAATTAGTTATTCTTAGACAAGGCTATTTAATCTTCATGATAATTTGGTGTGTCACAGCGTTCATCTGACATTAGCAGCACTAAAACTGGGTCAGTGACAGGGAACAATGTGAACAATGGCAGCAAGATGTCAAAGTGGTATAAGGTTTAGTGTTTTATCAAATGGCTACTGCCAATACCCTCATGTTTGGTGACTTTGAAAGCTTGTTATTATTAAAAATGGTACAGACATATTACATCAGCAGGTCCCATCTCCTTAAAGCCAATGAAAATGCAATGACGATCTCAATTATCTCAGCAGAATGCTAATGCACATTGAACGTGATTAATTCAAGTAAAACATACCCCAGCTCGAAATTGTTCATTTCCTTTGCAGTGATCATCATTGTATAGTTTTTTTTTTTGTTTTGTTTCTCTTTTCTTCCTAATTTCTTCCTAATTCTCTCTGTTTCTCCATCTGTCTCCCTCCATTTTTTTTTCTCACTCGCGGCACAGATGAAATAAGGCCCATCAAGCTATGACTTGGCAAAGGTCACAATTCACTTTTAGTAGATTGGCTGCAGATTTATGCTTTGTCTCTCCCTCCTATATAGTGCTGACGGAGGTGGAGGAGCGTTCAGCCGGTAATCACAGAAAATTGCTGTGTTGGAGAAAACAGATGTGGGAACTCCACAACGACAGAGCATAGAAAGGGTGTGTGTTTTTGCTTGTGCACGTGAATCAAGTGTGTATCAGGTTTATGTTTAACACCAAAACAGCCTTACTCATGTTCTGCATTAGGTCCGTTCTAGGTTCATTCAGAAATGTCCCACACACAGCAGCTGAGTCTGGTTTGGGCCTGGGGTGAGCTGTCTTCCACCTCTGAACATCATTCAAGGCCATATGCTTACTGCTCACAGCTAAAATGTAAATCCCCCGAGGGAACGCATTTAACCTTTTGTTATAACCACAGCCTCGGGAGGAACACGCACAAATGGGCAAACAAATGAACACACGAACACACACACACACACACACACACGAGGACACAATGATATCAGTTTGAAAGTAGCAACAATCTCCAGAATAAAAGGGGAGGCTGAATGACAATGTGACATTTCCAAGGTGTGTGCTGTCTCATGGCAACCAAGGCAACGAAACCAAAAGGCTGTTAATTTGACTGAGTCAGTCCACCTCTCAGTATTCCATGGCTCCTCCCATTGAAAGCAGACTCCACCAACAGGAGGAGAAATTATTTTTAAACTATGACAGAAGCACCTGTTCCTGGTTGGGCATTATAGGAATGTCAGTGTGTGTAGGTGCTTACACGTGTGACTGTGTGTGGGCGAATGGGTGTGATGAGTTGGGTGCTGGTACAAATATTGATGTTTGTTACTTGAAACATTACATATACAGTACATGTATGTAAATGCTGATGATCATTTCATCAGCATCATGGATCAAAATATCCTGATACTACCATAAATTACTATAAATAAAAAGAAAACACAAAAACAACCAAATATGCCGTATATACCTTGAATTAAGAAAATATACTTTTTTAACCAAAATATAAACATAAATGCAATTTTTTGTTGCATTGTTAATCCTGTAAAGTATTTTTTTTCGTATCAGTGAATATCTGCAAACACAGATACCTAAAGATATAAAAAGGGTCATATCGGCCAATTGATGTATGTAAGTAAGGCTCTTCTAAATAGGCTAATGTCTGGTTAACAAGGCACTGTAACTGAGATAAGTTGTCAACAATAGTGGAGGGCAGACATAGCGATTATGGATCACGTCATGTAAACCAGTCAGGCTGGTTACTGCTGCCTCATTTCACCAGTTCATTGCAAATAGGAGTGGATATTTTAAATTACAAGCTTTGCAAATCAACCAATGTGTCACTGACGGAATGTTATGAAAGCAATTTAAATGCCCATTTCAGATTCTCTGATCCTAAACTGTTCCAAAACTGGACAAAGGAACGTTATTTCAAAACCATGAACGAGGAACCTAGAAATGTATTCAAGTTCCTGGTTCTTAAATGCAACGTATTTTCCTTGAATAAGGGAAAGAACCCCACCAGGATTCTTTCTCAACCTAAAATGGTTGTTATGCAATAGCTGTGGGAAATGTGCCTTCTTCGGAATTGAACTACTGTTTCACTCACAATGATGAGACCAGTACTGACGTTTTCTACAATATATGACGCTGTTGAAAATGTCGGATGAGAATATGTCAAAAAAAGCTCACTGCGTCGTAACACACGCATTGAAACACACTCTTACCTCTTTTCCATTTCCCTTGGACTTTCCTTTTCCTTTTTATCTTTCTTATTACTTATTTTGCTTAGACTCCTTGAGTTATTAATATGGCAATGTTCTTTCTGCATCGAGACAGTGTGATCTGTTTTGGGAAAAATTACATGTACATTGTATTATTGCATTCCTTGTGCTTTTGAGAATAAAAATTATATTAAAATCATTGTTGTTTTTGTCAAATATGTTGCTCCTCCATCTGTGGTTAGTGTTAGTACATTGTGTTTGTGTGTGTGTGTGTGTGTGTGTGTGTGTGTGTGTGTGTGTGTGTGTGTGTGTGTGTGTGTTGGGGGGGGGGTCTTTCAAGGTGAAGGAGAGAGAATGCAGAAACATGAAAAGCCAGCCAAATGGACTCTGAACCAAACAAATGCAAACACGGGAGAGTTATGATTGTGGGAGTTTACATAGCAGTGCCCTGTTTAAAAATACAGCAGTGAGCAGACATGGAGGTGGAGCTCACAGTAGAATCCACACTGTTTGCACCTGTTTCTATCCACAGAGGGGAATGAGAGATTGTGTAATCCCTATTCACTGTTTCAGACTGTATCAACTTCAACAACTTCTTCAAATTCTAATCTCCAACAAGTTGTTCGAGCTGCTCTTTTGGCAAGTGTCCACCATTCGAAGGAAGGAAGTGAAAAATCCAATGAAGCTTATCTCTTGATCAAGAATGTCTTCGCTCATCTCCCAAGCTGCTGCCATTGTTAAGTCTTACTCTGACAGGCAATCAGGAATCAATAAAAGTATCATGTCAGAGTTCTGACAGGTCCTCACCAGAATACGACCTTTCTGAAGCAGAGGCCGTATTGTCAGCACAACTTACTGCAACTTCAACAAAAAACCTCAGGATGAAACTAAAGACTTGAGTCATCAACTTACAGGCGAGCCAGAAAGTAAAAGCAAAGAACAGGAGGCCTAAACAGATCTGACATCACATTTCTGCTTCCATCAAAACTAAACTTTGTCTTTCTGACCTTCAAACATGGCTGAAATCCACAGCTGGATCAGACTCTGACAGAGGAACACACCACAAGATGGAGAAGAAAAACCTTCGGATAAACAGCGTAGCCCTTATATCACCTTTCCCATCTATGTCTAATACCTGTTTCCATCTTTAAATTTTAATTTTCAAGTATCACATTCAGAAAAAGTTAATGGAAACAAAAAATAATTGTATTCAGTTGCATCATAAACTTTTAATGCTTGCTTGAGGTTGTTTTACCTCTTTTTTTCTCACACACATGCTCACATAGTCTCTACTATAAAGAAGACAAGCCCCAAAACAAGTCCAATAGCTAAAGTCCCTAAAAGTGTAAATATATCAAGTTTGGGTTGGTAATCCTGGAAAAGCTAGCAAGAGCAGGCTACACCCGCTACATCCCACCCCCTCCCAGCGGCCTTCTGGTCAGAGCTACGTCCCCAAAACACATGAACGCACACTTCCTGACAACTGCTAGACGAAGACTTTTCCATGACTCACTCGCTTTCGTCTCTACTTCAGTTGTGTATGTCTCCTCAGCTGAAGACTCTGGTCAAGTGCAGTGACAGAACACGCAGGATGCGTGCAAGCAGGCCAGCTGGTTAGTGACAGACAGGTGCGCCAGCGAATCATGTCATTCAGTGTGAATGAATGTTTTTATTCGACAGCCATCAGGACATGAAGAGGATTTCATCAAATAAGATAAAAGGAACAACTAACCAACCCTACCTTTAGTCAATGAGAACTAGATACAGAGGAAACGTTTTTTACTGCTGGCTACCCAACACTGACAGACAGTCAGACTGTTTATTGGTTCTACAGGTGATATTTATGCGAATAAATCTGTTACTATGGCACAGACTGTGTCAAGGACTCATTGATTTCATGTTTTCATAGAAAACATGTGAACAAATGACCACTGATGTGCACGGCCAACAACACCTTTCCCTCTTGCTTGTGAAATGTAACTGAATGTGCTGTCATGAAACAAGAAGTAGATTTGATACATTTTTATAAAATAATTATATAAAACCCTTATAACGTCATTCCAAGTCAATCAGCAAATGTGTGAGTGTTAAAGTGTTAAAGTCATAATAATGAATAAAAAGTGCATCAAGGAGAAACCGTGCTCATGCAAGGTCTCCAGGAAATAGTAAAACTGAAAACATAGTGAATTGTACAAACTGTATCCATCAGTGACAATGTCTGTTTGAAAGTTAGCGCAGCGGGCACACTGGCTAGAGTTCTGCTGTGCTCCTGAAGAATCTGAGGAATGCTTTTTACTCTGCAGGCCATCAGGCCCAGTCTCTAACAAACACACACATAACAACTGGACAGAGCATCGTAGCTTGTTTAAATTGGTCTGCTGAACAGATGTGCAGCACCGCCGTGAATAAATGTGCACAAAGACACAGGGCAAGACATCTTCATAAACACACACACTTTTCTGTTGATTGTGCCACTGAGGAATATAGCGGGTGCCTTCCTCTATGCCCTAATAGAGTTTTGTCCGGGGCTGTGCTCGGTATCAATTTGAGTTATTATGTGCGCAGCAGCACTGCTCTCGATGCTGAGAGACAGAACAGACACCCACACATGTAAACACACACAGACAAAACCCTCATCCTTCAAAATCCTCACTATATGACACAGGCACAGGAAATAATGACGAATTGATGCCAAAGGGCCTCTTTCAATTCTCTCTGTGGAGAATCACACTGGATGCTGGATGCCTCTGACCATACTTTTCCATATATACACCGACAGCAAGCAAAAGTGTTCATTGAATTCTGTCTCTGTCTTTCTCGCTTTAAAAAAAAAAAAAAAAAGTGTTTCCTCATTGATTGCTTTGCAGAACTGTATATATGCCCAGAAGTCACCCCCTCTTGTTTCCACGTACAGTGTATTAATTTATAGTGGGGTGCCAACATAATAAGCTCTTTTCTTTCTCACCAAACAGGAGAAGTGTGTGTGTGTGTGTGCGCAGAGGTGTGTTTGTGTGCAGAGGTAAAGTCTCGGTCAGCACTCCTGTCTATGCTCTCGCATGGCTCCAGTGAAATACCCTCATCTAGGCAAACATAAAATCAATGGTAGCTATTAATTAGTCTACCTCTGACTGCCGGTGCTGATACAGTTATACACACAAATAGAACAGAAGCACATTACGGCCATCAAAGCTGTTTGGAGTTGGATTGTTTTTTGAAGAATAGCGGCGCACTGGACAGGCAGAGATGTACTCAAGCTTTAAACACATACAAACAAACAATGACGACCAAACTGAAATCTGCAAATCTACACAATTTCAAAGGTCAAACTGATGGGAAGTGCTTGATTTACCGAGCCTGATCGTATCAAGTGACTTAAATCTCACAACCTTGTTCCTTGTTATTACGAGATCCATAACACAATGCACTATGGAATATTCTCACAGGTGTCAAGTTAAGTGCTGGTGCAGGTGCAGCAGTTCAGGTGTCTGTCTCCTTTTTTCTGTCTCTTGCTCTTTCAGTAGCTTAATTCAGAATGGATAGGAAGGAAGATGAGTCAGTGTTGCGAAGCACAGATTTAAAAACAATGTAACTGAAAGGCAAACTGAAACTCAAATATGTCAAAGTAAAACTGCAAAGACACGAGACAATCCATCTGTCAAGCATCATGTTGGAAATACCAAATGAAAATATCTTTGATCTTTGATGATTCTGTGTGTCCTCATCATGTCAGTACATCTGCAAAGGCAAAGTGTGTAAACAAACTCCAATTAATGTCAGGTTGCAGTGGATTCAATGTTAAGTCATGCACAGATCACATTATTCCAAGAAAAATGTATATAATGTATCCTAATATCTCTGATATATGTGACAGATGTAAATCTTCAGAAGGCACTCCAGGCCACAACTTTGAACCCGACGCACTGGTTGCCCTGTTTGGCTGCTCTGTGGCTTCTCTTGCACTGCCACATACTGTACAGCAGACACTTGTGTTCGGTATGTTAGTTGCAAAGAGAATAATACTCAGTGAATGGAAAGCTACCAGTGCTCCTTGTTTCTCCAGATGGATCTAGTGTCAGGGATACATCTTGAGAGGCTTCTGAGCAACACGCACGGTTTTCATGAAAAATTTGAGAGCACCTGGGGCCCAATTTACAGGCGCCATAACTTTCCCGAATGACACCCCAAATTTTGTGTGATACCCATTCTGGCTATTCCTTGCCATATGCTTTATTTGTTTTTGTTATTTGTCTGATTGATTGATTAGTATAGGCTGTAACGCTGTCACTTATCTCTGTACAGTCTGGCCTTTTCTTTTTTTGTCCTTTGTGATTATTGTCTTTTTATGTTTGTATTGTATGTTTTGTTTTGATCTGTGTGATGAAAGTTAAATATCATTTTTTTTTTAAAGTGTTACTTTATAATCCTTTTCTAACAATCCTAATTGTGATAATTATAATGTGCGCCTAATGTGGCCAGAACAGAACCACACGGTGTTGCCATGGAAATCCGTAAAAGATCAGATGACAGTAGTAGAGGATGAAGTTGGATAGTTTCAAACAACGCTCTGTGAAACATGACAACACAATTCAAACACTGTAGAACTGACACCTGCTCAGGTTCACACAAAACAAAATAGAAGGTTAGGTCGTTTCACATTGACTATAATTCATTCAAAACAGAAAGTACTTTGTATCTTTCGTGCTTTCCCCCAGTGAATCATCGGGGTTAACAAGTCAGATGGCACTAAAGCTCCTTGCACTTAAATTTATTCTGGGATTTACTTCCTTCATGACTCACTTAAAGTCCTCAGACCAACAAAACCACTGTGGAAGAATAAAAAATTCAAGTGTCCTCGATGATTAAAGACATTTTTGATGCATCAAGTGCGCAGACTTCAAAGGACTTAGGGATACAAATTCATGGAGAACAGTTCTGTCTTTACTTTATTTTACCACAGTGCAACGCAAACCATGTGCCGACGCACTGTGTTCACTAATCTTATACATGCAAGCACACAGTTCAGGTGGAATACCTTGTGGTGTTTACCTCATTGCATTTTGCTGAATTGTTTTTTAACATTTCAGAACTGACATGTGCTTAACAGTGTTTTTTTTTGCTCAGATTTTAGTCAGGAGGGCAAAGACAGTTTCGAGTGACCTTTGTGTTCGAGACCAAAACATGTGAGTTGGTCTTGATGGTTTGATGTCTCACCTTGTTCTGGTCTGTCCAATACAGGAAGTAACCTTTGGGGTCAACTGTCAGAGTCACCGGGGTCACAGCGGTAGAATCCTGCAGGAAAACAAGAAAAAGGACATCTGGAGTCAATGTGTGTGCTTGCGTCTGTGTTTTTACATGAGCACATGATGTTGTGATCAAGTAATTAATTTCTTAGGATAATTTCTTATTCTCGTTTTTCAAATACTGCATGCATACCAGAGTGTGCAATGACATTGGAAGTGCTGTTTATGTTTTAAGCATGCACACAATCCTTTCCTTCTATGGTACTTTCCCCCACCATGACCTGGCATCACCACAAATGACCAAGCAGCCTGGTGTGTGAGGGTGTGCGTATGCGTGTGTACGTGTGTGTGAGCGCTTGTTACTGCAAACATGAACTGCCGGTTGTTTCACAGCTGATGTTTCAATCTTTCCCGTCTTGAAACAGACAAATGCTTTCCCACAGCTCCCACATGCAGACAGCTCAAAGCCGCGCACATACAGGCGCGCACGCACAGCTTGACCCTGAGGCATTACATGGCAATGCCAGATATTATTGGACGCTTCTATAAAAAGAAAGAGCCTTTGCTTTTTTTTTTTTCTCTGTGACCACAGTGGCTGTGGTGCTGCTGAACAGAAGCATATTGTGCTCCTCAATCAGCCATGGCTCTGGGATCAAAGTGATGTAAACTGCATTTGCTGTACAGAGCAAGACAATCTTCAAAGTGACCTCACAAGGCTTCTAATGATGTCCCTATCACAGCATTTGGAGACGGAGCTTATGGTCTGCATCTGCAACATGCCTGTCAGATTTGGGTGCGACCCAATGCGACTTGCAGTGTAGGGTATCATGAAAGGGTTGAGCTGCGAGCTGGTAGACAGCAGAGGAGTCTGTGCTAGGGCGCAGAGAACCATTAGTGTTCTTAAATCATTTCACATTGTCAAAATAAGACAAGTGCGGATTATAGAGCCTGACACACCTGCTCCACACTGAACTCCACCTCTTTATGAACCCATGGAGAAAAAAGAAGAAATAAATTTAAAAAAGGGAAACGAGAGGAAAGTAAACGACTCATTTGCCGGCCGCCGCTGCATCGGAGGCATTTGCTATAGTGACCCTTGCTATGGCAACCCACCATTCCCATGAAATCTATTAGAGACTCGAGAGGAATCGTTTTGGTTCTGTTCACATGACTACACAATCTTTACAGGCTTGGTTGAATGACAAAAGACGCAGCTCAAACCATCAAACGCGTGCAACGTACACACACACACACACACACACACACAGTACTTAGAGCCCGAGGGCAGGAAGAAAAAAAGCCTCATGTTCTCAGTTCTTAGATACAGCATGTCATAAGAGTTGACGCTTCATACTGCGGATCTCTCCTTGAGTTACACTCCATGGCCCGATGTTTTCAGTTTGGATTTGAACAGATAAATATGTCTCTGAATATTGTGGGTACTCCTATAAATTTCTAATGGGCTGTTTGTTTATGCTGGTTGCAGCTTTCTTTCTGAGACTGTGAAAAGCCGACTGCAGTAATTGAGGAAGGAAAGACCGACTGCAGGACTCAGTCCACAGAACCCTGAAGCTGTTTCGGCACAAAGAGCCAGTTCACCTGTTTATTCAAAGTTCTCATAAAGGTGATTTTGTATGCAGAACCCTGAACTGGAGAATCAGTTGTTGTTGACATTGTTGTGAACGTGCTGTTGTAGTGATAATACGTAGATGACTCCCTGGTCACCTGTTTATTCAAAGATTGTTAATAATAAAACGTATCGCATGTCCACAATCGCACCAAATTCAACACTGTCGTTTAATTACCTTAATCATACACGTGCAAAGTTTGAAGCAGATAAGAGGAATGTTCCTCAAGATATGCATTCCACAAAGAGACAGAAAGACAGACAGAGATTTATGGAATTGATAGATAAATTAGTTGGATGACGTGATGTCACAAAGTTTATATTTCCAATAAACCAAGTCAAGGATTCACTAAGTGGGCGAGCTGCACTGATTGATGGATTATCTGTTATGTCAAAGGGAAGGAGGCTTGAGAGCACCGGGAATCTGCCTAATGATGCGAGAGCAGTTACTTTCACCAGCTTTCTTTCTTAATGAGCTAACTCTCTAAGACCACCACTACAACCACATTAAGCCATTATGGACTCAAAGATCTCCTGATGGGTGTGCATTTACAAAGAAACCACACAACGATGTGGATTAGACTTCAGAGTGATGAGATACAACCTCTGGAGTCGTAATGCTCACGCTTTTTATTGTCATTTGACTACTTTGAGGCTTTGTCATTAATGGCAAGACATTAGGCGGTGAAGTTAGAAACAGACTCCCTGAGGGGAAGAAATCCGGGGTTAGAAGATGCTCACATTTTCAGCGAAGAGTGTGTACCATTAGCCATCACCTGAGGGAGACATGTTAGAGAGGAGATTTCAGCTCAGCATATTTCTTGCTCTCAATGCTAATTACGCATCTCTTAACTTTAAGGGATTTAATGCTCCCCTGTGGCGCTTGATAATATCCTATTCACCGCACATCACACCAGAGGGGCCTGATACGAGATTTTAAAAATCTGCTCAAGCGTACTCAGCATCGTCTTTCACATATTTCTGATCTCGTCCGTCTCCGTGAGGGATCTTCAACACGAAAGCTCTAAGGATTTCAGATGTCTGCCTGTCCTTCACTCTTATAACAGAGTGCAACCGTCGTGCTGAATGTGTTGCTTCTTCAGCCTGACAAATAATAACACAACTCAGGCGATATGTTTAAACCACAGCTTGGTATTTTATGGGTTACAGCGGCAGCCGGTCCTCAAGTGGCAGCAGCAGAAGTACAAAGTATGTATGTGCATGTCTGTGTGAGGAAGGTTGGGGACGTCTGCGGCTCTGACACTTTCAGAAAACATTTCGAGAGGTTTTCTGATTGCTCTTCTATTCTATTTCAACAGTGAACCGCCGAGCGCTGCGTGCTGAAGTGCTGGCAGCGCTCTTCACCATTTAGACACTCAGCTCCTGAAAACTCGTGGCTGCTGTTCATGTAGTGTGTTATGCCAACCTCGCTCTGTAGAGACAACTTTTTGACTCTACTGAATGTTCAGCAGTGTGACAATATGTGCAGTCTTCCCTGTTTGTGCAAACCCGCCTTCGTTGCAGGAAATATGGTCACAATCTGCCCTTCTGTTCCTGAGTTATGGTGTTGAAAAATGGCCAGAAAAGTGTTTTTTGCAGAATATAATGAGATGATACACAATTAAGTTCTCAGATATAAATAGTCATTTTTGTATCCCATCAGAAATGAGTGTTATAATTTGCACATGAATTCCTGAGTTATGGCCACAAATGTTGTTTTGGGAGGTCAAAAAGAATGTGACCTTTGATCGCCAAAATCTAATCAGCTCATTCTTGAGTTCAAGTGAACACTGTGCCAAATTTAAAAAAACGATCTTTAACCTATTTGCGAAATATCCTTTTCCTCAGAATGAGACTGACAGATGGACAAGCAACTCGAATAGAAAATGCCTGCGGCCACCGCATCTGCCAGAAAAACGAAAGCACCCTCTGGAGTAAAGAAAAAAAATTCAACATCGTACTGACTTCCTAGAAGTGTCTGTTGAATGTACAGATTTTGGTTGAGAGAGGTCAGAGTGGACCACAACACTTTTAAAACAATAGGTGGAAAATGCAGTCCTTTCTTTAATGACAATGTATTTCATTGTCTATCTCTGTGATTCTTTCCATGAAATGATACAGAGGAGACAGGAAGGAAGGAGTGTGTGGGAAATGAAACAGAGAAAGTATCTGTGCATGCGTCTGTGTTTGAGAGTGTGTTTTTGCAGGAAAGGCCTGGTGGGCAGTTGGTTCTGGAGATATGGCCCTCGTGTCCAAACTGCAGTACACAAACACGGCTGTTTGGGGAAACAGACACACACACACTGAGCCCACCCCTTCTCACAACATGCCAACCACAGAGCTGAAAAGGTGAGCCCTCGTTAGTAATTCAAAGTTAAGGAAACACTTAAGCTCTCTTCTTTAAGCTGAAGATTGATGATTGACAGAGTGGTTAGGTTTGCAAGTGTGAATTATTTCCTTTCTGCCATCTGTACTGGCCACACTCACACTTCTATAACACTGCTCCTAATGCCATCTGTGCTGCGCTTGAATAACCTGAGCTCAGTGAATATTAATATTTCTCATATGTGTGTGTTTCTTAGGATGATCTCATAAAATTATACTTCAAAATGTCACTTACATAAACAGCACAGATTCCAATGATCAAAACAGGACTTCCTGTGGTGATCAACATGTATGATTTGATCTTTATGAAACCACGCTTCTCCTTTCACATGCGACGGTGAAGCAAACAGACACAGGTGGGCACACCTCTACGCTGTTTTCTCATCGCAAATGAAAGCAATCACGAGGCGTGCTCATATTCAAATGCTCCCACTGTAAACATGCACTAGACAACAGAGGAATGCCAGCAGTTATTCAAATGAGATGGGCTGTGTAGAGATGTGGAAAGATAAACTGCAAAAGGTCCCGGTCAGAACATAAAGATCTGTTATTGTAACAGAATATGAGATAAAGACAATCATTAAACAAAATGCATTTAAACTGAATTTGTAGAGCCATATGTCCATTCTCCATACTAGGTGTGTTTGCAGGTGCAGTGCAGCCATGGCTGTCTGATAAAGGGGCTACTACTATTATGTTTTCACTGGCTACTCAGCAGCATTGTGCAATCAGTTTTAATCAAGGTCATTTCACTACAGCTAGACTGCCAGTATAGAATATTAAGAGAAGGGGACAACAAAAAGAAAACAGTGGTTACTCGAGTCTTGCCTGGTAGTTACACTGGGAGCAGCGTGTTCAGCCCTCATACACTAATTAATTGCACTTAATTGAGAAAAGGTTCCCAGTGAAGGGGGATGGGCGTTCATATGTTTAATACACATTCTCCCACTGGCACACGCGCGCGCACCAAACTCTCACCCACGCGCAAACATGTACACATAAGGCCACTGAGGATCGGTGAACCGCGCACATGTCAGCAGAGACACTACAGCTGTTGCATGTTAAACCAGCAGCCAGTCCCTGTCAGTCAACTACTGTTGCATGAGTAGCCTATAGATTTCTCTAATGCATGCCGGTGGTTGGTGCATGCATGCAAATAAATCGTGCACAAACGATCGAGAGAGAAAACAGAGAGAATTCCCCCACTCTTGCCATTTACTTACATCATCCCATTTCATAAATTTGGTGCCCGTTCTGAGGCTCTCGGGCACGGACACTGGCTTGAGCTGCAGCGCATGAACTCCAGGCTGTGCCCCTGCCATTGACTCATCTGCTCCTCTCGACGCACGGCAGCGGTGGGAATGAGTCACTTCTCTCTTCTTCTTCTTCTTCTTCTTCTTCTTCTCCCCTGTCTTCTACTCTTTACTTGCCTTCCTCTCCCTGTTGTGATCTGCTCAGAAGCAGGCGGACGGAAGCCCACAACTGCTGCTGCCAGGATATGTCATGCCCGCACTGACGGCGGCGGCGGTGGCTGTGGCGCGTCTCGGCTGTGGAGAGCGGCGGTGGAGGAGGCGGACGCAGGCGCAGCAGCAGACCGGGGGCCACAGACTGACTGACTGACTGACCGAGAGACATGCAGCTAAAGCGAAGAAGGGGGGAGGAGGAGGAGTGGGGGGGGGGGGGGAATCTTGAATGAGTAGCACGTCTGGTTGAAAATGGTACAAGTCAATGCAGGGGAAGGATCGATGCCAGAAGTGATCTAGCGCCTCCGTGCGTCCCAGGCAACACGGTGGTCACTAATGGCCCCAAGTCTCCGCGCAGAGGAGACGCCAGGGGATGTGGGGAGACTTGGGAGTGATGTCATACTCTGAACAGGTGCATGCAACAGTTTTGTTTGTTCAGTGCTCTTGTGTAAAATGAATAAATGCAGAAACATTTCATACATTGATTATACGTTGTATTATGCAGGGTAGGATCACCCTCCCATCTCATCATTACCTCTGCCAAGGAGGTTATGATACTTGGTGGAAGAATGTGATGTGGGCCAATCCACTAAATTCTATAAAGGTTTGGTGCAGATCCACTTAAGATTGCGATATGTATTGTTCAACATTTTGGTTGCATTAAATATTTGTGTGAACTTTGATGCAGACTTGTTTTGGGGGTTTTGTATCGATGAGTGTGTACAATTTGGTGCAGAGCCAAATACAAACGATACATAAATCAATAAAAAAAAGATCTAGTGGGTTTAAAGGTATAGTTTCATAACGGTGTAGGTTTTTTCATCCTCTTAATGCAAACACATGGGACTATAAACCTGTAACTACCACCAATGTGTAGCTGAGAAACGTAATGTGGCCGCAGCTATAAGGCCGGTATTACTTTAAGGGGTTTTGGAGGTATTCAGTGAGTCGACTGAGTGTATAAGACCATCAGCCTTTTTCTTTTGATGACAGTTCTTACTCATCCCAGAAGCGCTCACAGCCAAGGAGCTGGGGTCTGGTGATAACTTCCTGTCTAGAGGGGAGGCTCTGAGCATCGACTCTGGTGGACACAGGGTAAAGGTGTTGCGTTCACTGTATTATCAGCAGCAGCCTAGTATCTATGTGGAAGTTCAGCCATCAGCTGGAACCGACACTGATTTCTGTTTCAGTGCGCCTACAAGGCTGTGGGCCTTTTTACTTCTTCATGACTAAACCTCTTCAAAGTTCCATGAGTCAAGAGTACGTCACTGCCTTAAGGACTTTTCTTAGTTTAACTTCCTTCTTAAATAAAACATAGAAGCCCTTGGGGCTTTGCACCACCCACACTGTTTATTTTCTGCCATATCCAAAAAGGGACTACAGACTATCCGAGCCCTCCTAGCGTTTTTTTTTAATCTGTGTGTCTCTGTGGTCAGTCACTGGCCGGTGCTGACAGTCCGACATGTCAGACTAGTCAAACCTGACTGGCACGTCTCATGTCAGTCGTAATAGGGAGTCTGTTTGAGTTTGCCTCCTGTCATTAATGATTGATTAACAGTGACAGTTTGGGGACCAGGCCCCAAATAGTATCTCAGATACCAGAGCTTGGGGAAGTGAGAGAAGGATTCAAGAGAGAGAGAGAGAGAAAAGCAGAGAGTAGAGAAAAGAAAACAAATGCACTGGATTGAAGAATATCCTATTCAAAGACAATATTTTTATGATGAGTAACAATTCCAAAGTAGAAGCACATAGTTCAGCAAGAACAACAAACGTACAGGACGCTGTTACACCACTGCAGGGACACAATTTATGAGTCATTGTTATCCTCCATGCCAAAGACTTTGATATCTGTCATCTGTCTTCCTGTATCAGCCCTGAGGTTCCAGCTAACTCTAAAATCAGCCACAGCACTCTCACAGGCAAAGGCCTACAGTGAGGACAAAGAATTGGATTGTCAGTATATAAAAGCACTTAAGACCACAAATCCCCATTAACTTCATTCCGAGAGAGACTGAGCTTTTAAAACAAAGTCCTCCAAGTTGCCAATAGTGTTTCTCTTTTTCCTTTTTTGGAAACTGATTGAAGCAAAGTGACAGGAGATCCAAAACTACACATACATTATAATTTATGTTTGACAATATTCTTGACAATATTCTTAAACACTGGAAAGCAGCACAGTAGTGAGTAGAGAGGATCAATCTCATGCTTGTCCCTTGGAAGCAGTCGTATGGATTAATTTAATTTAAGCAAGTGAGTGAGGGACCTTATCCAGTGCAGGGCTAGATTTACCAGTGAGACGACTCAGGGCAACAATGAGCCTCCAGGTTGAGTCCACAAAGCACTTTTGGAGTTTCAGGGGTAAACAGCGTTGCATTCAAATCCAATCCAATTTAAGTAAATCAAGTGTCGGTAAGGCATCATTTACAAGATGTTTTTATTCCCCTGTTTTCCTCAGCCAGGAGACACATTTACGTTCGCGTGCACAAACTGAACACAAGCTCTTGCCAAAAAGGTGCGCCAGACGAGTTTAGCAAGAAAGTACCGGTAGCATTGCTAGTTCCAGTGGCAGTGTTTTGTGGAGTCAAACACTTCACCCACCCCTCCATCGGTATAGTGGTGAGTAGATAATGAGTGCATTTTCATTTTAGGGTGACTATCCCTTTAATAGTGAGTTGTCAGACAAACAATTGTAATTAACCAAATACCAAAAACTTGTATTGCCACACGGATGAGCTGAGGCATGCAAAACCCAGAAGAGTTTGGGGCCGCCGGGCAGTTGCCCATTTGCATTTGGTAGTTTGGCCCTGTGAACAGAGATCAACACTTTCCCAACTTCCTCAAAACTGTTTTGTTCTTTGAAAATATATTTATTGGTCTAATAAGGAATAAGGGTTAAGGGTGTCAGGGATGTGATGCATCTTTTTGGCCTGTCCAGTTGGTGCTATATTGTTGATGAGATGGCTTTAGTGTTTTCTGCTGGAACAACAGCACCAAAAACTGATTTCCTCTATTAGTCCTGCATCAATCATGCACACACACGGGCAGTTATGTATTGGAAAGCACCCGGGGAGTAGATGTTAGATAATCAGACTCAGGGGCACTTAGACAGTGGGGTAGGGAGAGGAGTGTCCATCTGTCGCTCCTCTTGGACTTGAACAGATCCATTGTCCGGTGATGGACCAGGTATTATGTTTTGCCAGTCCGTGAACCTCGAACCAGTGACCTTCCATGTGTTCTTAGCATATATACTTGTGTTTAAATTAATCTTTTGAAGGCACAAATGGCACAAGTCAGACAATAGAAGATCCCTGAGTTGATGTGGCCTATACATTATTACCCAAGCCAACATTGTGAGCCATATCATGTTCAAGGTTTATTATCCTTTTTTTGTGTCGGGCAAGAGCGCTGGCTGGCTGACTACTTGCTAATGCAGGAAGTTTTTTGTATTCAAGACCCCTGGCTCTGTAGCACTCAATATGTGATTGAGGTCAATGGTGCTGTCATCTGAACACTGAACATCTATTATGCTGCACTGACCTATATGTCACTGTCTGACCCGCAGAAGAACCTGCCATACTGAACCCCCTCATTAGGATCTTACACAGGCTTTGTTGTGGAGGTGAGATGAGCATTTTGCCTCATATGCAGTCACAAGAGAGAACGATGCAGCAGTGTTTCTACGTGCACATGTTGAGGAAGAGGTTTTCTGAAATGACTGCCATGCCGGAGCTTTCATTATCGGGATTAACACCAGTTCTCTCCCAAGCAACACACTCAGCATCCCATTAACTAAGCTGGATAAAGTCCAACACTTCAGACCTGCATGCTGTTCTACCCTCTCATCTTCAGACATCAACTGTTGCTCGTATCATTTAGCTTTAGACGTTAAGACTAGCTGGAATTGTAAATGGTATTATCATGTAATACCGAACTTCAAACAAACTAGCACTTCATCATTAACATTAGTAGCTTAAAATGGGGCTAATTGGCTGTTTTGCATTGTCTCAGTGGGTTTAACAAAATGCAAAAAAAAAAAAGTATGTTTCTGCCACATTTCAAATTAAATAAATCTGATATGGTTCATGATTTTTGAATTGTTGTTTTGAAATCAGTTTTCTGGTCCTTCAGGTGTGACGGGGCTAAAGTGTTCAGGACTGCAGTACAGGACGACCTCTGGGAATGGCAAAGGGGTTGTTCAAAGCGGATGCCCACATTGTCCTCTCTTTGAACCCCAACAGAATCCTGCAGTGTAAAGAACATTAGCAGCCTCCTCTGGATCTTTCCTACCAGTGCACTTACAGCACATTTCACAGAGGGCTGAATACACCATTGCATATGATGTGCATGGGATGTGAACAGGTTTTTGCAAGGTTTTAAAAATAAATTATCAAACAGAATGACTGGTAATGTACTTTACTTCTTGATGACATTTTAATTGTATGTCAAATTTGTAGCAGGACAAACTGCCATCACAGACAAATGCTGTGCAAGAGACACTTGAATGAAAAGGGAGTGAGCAATATGAATAAATTACTCATTAGTTACATATGTACAACTTATCGATAAGTAATGATAAAGCATAAAATAGCACATTTTATGAAATATATTTCCTGAAAATTAAGCGAATACATTAAATTACCAGACAGGAATATTTGGTGGTTTTAGCTTTACTCCATTACAGTAAAAGAAATACCAGTCAAATCAAGAGACTCCCACACTCAAATACAATCAAAGGTTGTTATTAGTTTTTAGAAAGACACGTCAGGATCCTGCGTGTAATTTGTTTAATTATTTGTTAACATTTATTGGAGCAAAGTGCTAAAGCATTACTTTACTATATATTGTAAAACGAGTCGCCTTGAGCCAATCAACTGTAAACTGTCAAACTTTAAAATTCTTTCTCTCCCTCCTGTCATTCAGCTTTCAGTTCAGTACTGCAATCACTGACCAACCTCCACCCCTGCACCATCTCAACTCTGGATACCGGGTCATCTCTCTTAAACCATCCAACCAGGAACACTTCATCAGACACCTCATCTTTATGCTGCGTTTACTTGTGCTGCAGTTATTTTATAGGACTGCTTCCATGGCATTATACTTCCTGCTGGAGTCTAAGCACCAAAGTCTATTCTTCTGTTAATAATAAATCTATCTTGATTGAAATACATGAAAAAAGAATGTCTAAAGCTGCTAGTGTACAGTGACATCCTGAACTGGCGGCGTGTGTCACGCTACAAATTAGGGTGTAGGCATACAGTCATGTGTGTGTTTGTGTGTTAAGTACCAACTGCAGAGGCGGGGGTTCAATATGAAGCTAAGTGGTTTTGACTATATTTCTCTCATCCACCTGTGCAAGGGAAAACACTCAACAGTAATTCATGGGCATCCCTGCTAATTATGTGAGTATAGTGTATTTACTTCTGTATTATGAGACCATCAGCCTTGGGATTCTAAATGGGTACAGTTCAAAGGGATTCTCTACCACTCGTACTTATAAAATGGTGAGTAAGTACTGGCAAGCTTAACTACTACTTAGTGAATACGAGCTCTTCAAAGGCACCGGGGATGTGGTTTCTTGCCTATAAAAAGACCAAAGACAAACCGGGACTTCCAAGGCTTCTAATGGGAAAGTGCAGGAAGTTTACCAACAGAGTGCGCTGTGGCCTAACTTTACGGCAACGGTGGCTCTCCTCTGCTTACGATTAAAAATAATCCTTCTCTCAAGGTTCAGGAACTTCATTGTCCATTCAGTCCAAATTCCTGGTAACTAACATAACACAGAACATGTGCAGTGAAAAATGATATGTTAAAAACTTAACAGCTTGCAGAGGGGGCCCAGGGCATGTGGTTCAGGTCAAATTATGAGTATAAAGCAAAATGCACAAGCTCTTTTTGCACTCCAACCTGACTCTACTGACATAAAAATGTGTTTCTTTCACATTGTTCACACCTGGAGAGTTGCAGCGGCCTTGTGGGCGAGACAGCTGAGGTTTTAATACGTCTCATTCCATGCTCTGTTTCTGTAACCAAACTCCTCTACTACTTCTATTGTCTTATCTGAGATTGAGGAGGGAAAAAAACACCTGGCAGGTGTCCTTCCCCTCGGGCTACAGACTTCAGAAATGAGGAAAATAGAGGGTGGGAGATGGAATGAAAGGGAACGCGCAGACATGAATGTATGCATACACATGCACACAACAATACACACACATACTCATATACACGCACACATGCATAAGCATATACTTTGACACACATGTCTGAGTGTGTTGTAAGATCACACAGGCAGTGCTTTTACATGTAGTGTAAACATGTCTGAGGGTGTGTATTAGATACTCATTACAGAGGACTGGGTAAGCTCTGGGAGAGACTGGGAAAGAAAACAAACAAACCCTACGGGGTGGCTGAGAAGGGTGGTGAGAGGCCGAGGGAGGCCTCTCCCAGTGTAATTCAAGTTCAATAACTGACCCCTAACCTCACTCTAACTCAGGTTACACAGTTCTGGTGAGACAGATTAGAGGCACAGTTACCTCACAGCTGTGGATACTATATACCTCGACAGAAGCTTTACACCCACACACACACACGCACATTCACATGGTACCAAAAACAAAAAAAGGTCAGTTGGTAATGTCAACAATCAACTAAGTATTCTTGAATATCAAATGGCAACACGTATGACAGGCTCCCAATCTGCGCACCTTTTGGTATGATGTAAAGAAACTGGGACCACACAGAGCCCTTTCACAGCCAGGAAGCAGAAGACATCTTTCACCTGCAGAGCCGCAGCTGGGCCAGTTTCACTCTGTCAGAAAGAACTCATTAACTACACGTCACAATGATCACAGAAGAAAAACACTGCTACTTCAAAACACTGACAAATACTAGTAAGTGTTTACACTTACGCAGATATGGCGTTACTACCAGCGTTTCAATGGACTCATTATTCCTAAAGGATCCTGCAGTAAATTCGACCTCAGTGTCTAGGATTCAGACCAAAGTAATGAAAAGGAGAAAGGAGCTGCATTTTGTCTGTTTTTGTGTCCTTAAGTATTGGTTGCAGTTGTCATGTTGTTATTTTATCTAAATTATTGCGCTTACAAGCAAAAAAAACTAAATACACAGTCATTACAGTTGGCATGGAAATTATATTTCAGGTTTGCAACAAACAAAACAGCTTTTCTGTGTTTGAATTAATATTTACTTAAATATATCCATCCGCCACATGAATCCAGATTTTGCAACTTCCAGATGAGGCCAGTGGAAGGGTTGCAGATGCCACGGTTGTGGCCACAGCCTAAAAATGGTTCACATCTCATGCTGTGTTAGCATAACCACGGTCACATGTTTGAGGCACAGACGGAGCGAGTGAGGGAGAAAGAGCGACTGAAATTCTCCTTTTTTACAGTGCAGCTCTGAACAATAACAACACATCACAAACAAAAAAGAAATACCCCGGACAAAATTGATTGCCATTTCATTTGACCACTTCCCTCCCAGCGGGGCATTGCTTTGGGTTAAGAGACATGCTCACCCCAGACATCTGTGCTTCTGGGCTACTTACGTTCCTATTGTGTGGCGCAACAGCAGATGGGGCTGCAGGTCTGTAACACTTCAACAGAACAGAGTCCAACTATTTAACCCAATCTTCTTGTTTCAAGCCCTTTTTCTTTTCTTTTCACTAGTCCCTGTGGACTCAATATTTATGGTTTGGTAAAAACCAACATGGAATGGGAAGTTGACCAACATATCAAGTGTCAAGGTCTTGTCAGAAAGGCCCTAAATTTGCATCATTACAGCGCATCCTCTGGGGAGTTGGTGGGACTAATTCAAACCATCTCCACACTGCTGGAAGAGAGAAGTGGGAAGAAATAAAAGGGAGAGAAACATATTTTATGTCTCCTCAGCTATTTAATATTTTCACAGTCATAGTTTGCCTATATGGCATTCCCCTAATCGTGATTATGTTACACAATGTCCAATTGTCATTTCAAAACTGACATCTTGAAACGAAGCAACAGACAGCATTGTGTCTAAATGAAAACCAGGATTTATCAGACCATTGCGCCTCCCACTGTGACTTTACCATTTAGTGTGTTTGTTATGAGTAGATCTGCCAATCAGCAATGCACAAAGGGTCTATTGTCCATGGCCCGCTATGGCACAGTTCCAGAGAGGGTGTAAAACTCCTGTCTGCTCTGATAGCAATCTGTAGCTAAAGCCCTTCTTCCAATCCCTACACGCAGCAACAACCCAGTGTTGACAAAGCCTAGGCCACACTAAGATGCTGATCTAAGGTCAGTTTTGTGGCCCACAAATGGTTTTAAATGAAGGATTAGGAGGAGGTAAGCTGGCTATAGGTCTGTGCCTAGGGCCAGGTGTGGAGTTAGGGATCAGGCTTTCTGCTGTGGTAGAGCTTTTTCCCTTAAAGTGTGCCTAAATCCTTTTAAGAAAGAAAATGTTGATGTTTACATCCTTGCTGTGACCCCCTCTTGGCCTCTCCACTCGAGCATTCCTGCCATAGCTGTGACATCTAGCTAAGCTTTAGGACACCAGAGGGATAGTGAAAACATCGCTTAATCACAGCCACAGGGCACCTGCATGATAACAAGAAAACCCCTTAACCCCTCTGTGTTTGTGTGTGTTCCTTAATGCATGTGTGTGTGTGTGTGTGTGTGTGTGTGTGTGTGTGTGTGTGTGTGTGTGTGTGTGTGTGTGTGTGTCGTCATTGACACAGGGATTCAGGGCCCACGAACACATAAATTCTGAATGAGTCCCCCACTTAATTTTGTAAGAGTAAGCGCTGGGCCTGGTGAGAAATCCTGTTCATATAATCAGCTGTAATTCCACACAAATCGGGCATGTTGACTGTACACCTTGAGGGGGATTCCTGAAACGTTTATCTTATGGCATTGTCAAAAACCATTGTGCCCCAAAGGTCATACGAAAGCCAGGATCATCAACAGGGCATACAGCTGTGGCAGGTTAATCTGATGGGGTTCCAAATCTGATGAACCTTGCCTCTACCTTTGAAAAAAGTAGTCATACGACACTGGATATAGGTCAAATACAAGGAGACCAACTTCAAACATAATGTTGCTTCAACAGTACTTGTGTTTCAGAAGATGTAATTGATATGTGCATATTCCCTGCCAATACCATAGAAAATCACCAGTTTGGATACCGTTTTCATTTATGCACTCAGTGTTGTAAAGCAGTGTAATACATTTTGTGTTGTTGGTGCATGGCTGTGGGTGCTAGGCAGGGCTCTGGCTGCGGACTGCTGAGCTCGAGGAGATAGGTCAACACAGTCCAGCTAAACAAACATGCACTATCAAAGAGGAAATTTCCTGTCCAATCTCAAGTTTTCTCTTCAGTGTACATTCACCAGATGATCCCAAGAGATGAGAAAACAGGTGGGTGTGAGTGACCGTTGGTACACAGGCACTCTGTTGACTGGTCACCTTAATGCATATGCAATGATTATCATGAGATCATCATAGTAAAGAGTAGAAGAAATTAAAAAAAAATGTCTTCAAACCTTTAAATCCCAGTTTTACTTTTCTAGGAGAATTTTGAGAAATGCATGTGTTATAAAAAGATTGGCTTGTTACATTATGTCACTGTATTCTGAGATATAAGCATTACATTTTCATTTCACACCAGGTTAGACCCAACAAAGGGACTGCATGCAGCTGTATCACACAGTAATCAACCACCAGTGAGGGTTTGGCTCGAAAGCCTTGCAACGTTTCAAATTGCTTCCCAACCATAATTCCTCCATCCTCTTTGACTCAATTACCTGTCACCTCACCAGACAAAGGACACACTATGGAGGGCGATTTGTTATGCAGTCGTACACATACGTAGACACATGCATTCACACTTGCGCACACAAACGCAGACGCACACACTTATACACAACGAGGGACAAAACAATAGTTCTTATGGTTGCTAGGTGCTGTTGTAATTTATGGCAGGATAGGGTTACAGGCTTAGCCAGTCATCAGTGACTTTCAACCAGGTGATGAGTTTGCAGACAGGGCTTTAGTGCTTCTCTTCTGACTAGTGGAGATATTCAGCATAATACACACATTGCACAATGTTTCGAATATAAACAAGACAGTGAATTTTTCCAAGTAAGTTAGTGAGTGGTGTTTTTCTATCGAGGCTAGCACAATTTTTTTCCGATGAACTCAAATTCTGATTAGAATTTAATATACATTTTAAGGAGAAAGCTGCCAGACATACGTAAACACTCACTGACTATTAAAATAGTCACAAGGAATCGACCCTTATAGGTTACAGCCGGAAGGTTACTTAAGGAAAGCTGACACCACTTCATGGGAAGCAATAGCACTGACCCTTTAAAAAAATGGGCAAAGGTGCATAGTGTAGCCCGGGAGGCCTCAGCTACCGTCGTAGGACGGCTCAGGAGGAACAGATACTCCTGGTGGAGTGGCCCCCGATGTTAAGAGGCAAGGGCAGTCCTCTTGACCTGTATGCCTCCTCAATCACCTCAACAATCCACTGGAAAGCCTCTGTTTAGACAGGGCATGTCCTTTTCTATGGCCCCCACAGGTATATGCTGATGTCAACATACTGAACAGCCTGAGAAAAAGGCAATCCTGTTCTTCTTGCAATGAAGTTAGATGGGTCAACATTTGGCAGGAGTCCAAGGTTAAACCAATGAACATGACAACATTTGGCATCATTGACAGCTCTGTCCATTGTGCTGGCACAGATCGTCATCTAAATATTGGAGGACCTACATACCATTGGCTTTCCTTGTGAAACTTTGAGCGATCATTATTAGATTCCACTGAAAAACGGATCTGCATTGTATATTGTACCACTCTAAGGTCTGTAGTGCAGTTAGCATTTAGATGCTGACCCTGGGCCCTCAGGACTAGATCCCCGGAGTACTTGTTGTGGGATCCTCATCCAGCCCAAGCACGCCAGCGTCATTTGGACCAGTGGTTTAACCAAGGCTAGGGAAGCGTCTGAGGAAAACTCAGGACAGGCTTACCGTCAGCTGTCAACAGGTGTTGGAAGCATGGATGGAAGCCTAGCCTCAACTAATTCTGAGGCCTGTGAGTGGACCATAGCTGTCAATCCCTTTCTTGGCCATTTTCCTCAGTTGAATACCATCATATGAGGATTGACTTGGCCCACTCCCCCGCTTCAAAGCTACACCAGATGGAAGCAGCTACTGTCAAACTACTGTCCTTCCACCTCAGCCAGTTAGGATAGTTTTTGCTTTGTGCACCATGAAACTGCAATTAATGCATTGATTATCAGACAGCCTCTCCCTCAGGTGAAACACCTAGGCATGAGGGGCATGCAGGAACGACAAATATGTGACCCTGACATGGTGGCCATGAATTATAAGAAATCAGAATGAGCTCCTTCTGAAACACATGTCAAAAGCTCCCCCAATAATAAAACACAAGTCAAGCAGGTATTGTTTATGTGATAACTGAACTCACAAATTAGGGATTAAAAAACCTGCTTCTTCTACACAGCAACACAGCAACAAGGCACCTCTACAGCAATCACATAATAGTTAGTATAGTTAATAGGTTTTAACCACAAGCAATAAGAAACCAACTTGAACAACAAAAGGAAGGAGTGAAAATTCACTGCAAATTTATAAGTCATCTACCACTGAAGTGGAAACAAATACTAAAAGCCGGCAAACTACTCAGACACAAGCTTGCTGCTCACTGTGAGCACAAACTTCACGCAACGATATTATCTGCAAAGGAAAACCAAAAACAGGTTCTTCCGAAGAAAGTGACTTATTTTTAAGCTAACAAAGGGAAACACACTTAGAGTATCAGTATCAAAAATCAGTGGCTAAGAGAGGGAGTTAGAAGTGTAGCCGTGATTGTATAATTGCAGGCCTTGGAGGAGGATCGTAGTTCCAGCCATGAGGTTGCAGGGCTTCTAGCAAAAAAATAAGCAGACTATCTTCCTTCTTTGAGCCAACCTGCATTTGTGGATTACTGTATCCTGCAAGAAGATTGAAGGGGCGTCTTTAGTGATGACCTGTGACTGTGTTGTTATTAAATACATGACCTGGAGTGAATGCCCTAGACTGATATCCTTTATTGTTAAGAATTGTCTCTGGCAGACACAAAGAATGAAACTGAAAGAACTGATTTGACCTAAAGTGTAAAGTCCCTTTTTTCTCTAACTAAAATCCAACATATCCTCAAGATCATGTGCGTTTGTCAATGTGTGTTCATGCTGTAATAATGTGTGTGTGTGCGTGTATGGTGTATGTGTGTATTACAGAGTAGACCTCCCCCGCCATACTGCAGAGATTTTTCATCACATGAAAGCCAACAGGGGGTGGTATGCATGCAGGGCGAGTCGCTTCCATCTGCCCTGTCCACTTAAATTAGTGGGGCCTCGCATCCAACAGCATCTGGTTCCAATATGGAGCCAGGCGGAAGGGTGGGTGCCTCACTGTGCGGCGGAAAATACAGCCTACTGTACCTTTAAATAGCCCTCAGGAGGCTAGGGACGGATGCTGGCCCTATCGCCCTATCCCAAGATTCTTTGTATCTGGCCTAACACTTCTTCCCTTTGAAAGAGGACAAATGTACAATTAGGCAGGAATGCCTGCAAAGCTGTTTTCCAAGCGTGTGTTCGCAGAGCTGGCTGGAGCAAATGGAGGATTGACTGGTGAGAGGTTACGCGCCGTCAACCTCCCTCACTGTTCGGCGGTGAGTTGCACCGTCTGACCCTGCCCAGGCTGGGTTTCTCCGGTTCTACTGGTCCGTGTTGGGGTTAGCCTCTTGTTGTTCTGGTTCTGCTGCAGTTTGTCGAGCCAGGTCTCTGTCAGCAATCCTCTGCGGCACAAGTGTGTTAAGGTCCCTCCTCCTCTTCGTCTTTCCCTGGACGAGAGGCACTTCAGAGCTTACCCATAATTCAAAGGTTTCCATCTCAACCATAATTCACACTGCGCGCTACCCTAACTAAAGGGGCTGTCTCTAACTACGGTGATTGCATGTTTGTCAAGCGAATTGTCAGTGCAGCAGACTTAAGAGGAGGAAGAGAGTAGGGACGGAAACATGATGATGACACGCTTACACACAGGAACGTGCACAGGAGTATGATCCTATAGTCCTGCAAGATCTGTAGGTTGAACATAAAACATCCTACAGATCTTACAGGACTAAAGGATGAACATAAAAGAACAATAAAGACACCCCTATCCATCTAATACTGTATATAAACACATCGCAAGGAGATGGCAAACAGGAGGTAAAGGGCCACCTGCCGGTGGGCTGAGCAGAGAAGAAGTAGAAGACACAATAGATGGCAGTAATGCACCTTGATGTTGGTTGCCACCCACCAATAAACCGAACAAAGAAGTAGAAGAAGCGGTGAATTGTTGCTCCATGGGTGGTAGTTTATCACATCATTTTTAGACTGCTGAGGAAGATCAGTCATATCCCACCTCCAGCTTTGAAGGATTTATTCCTCCTGACTTGACTGCTATTTTTATATGTAATGTGCCATAATATGAGGATGCAAGAGAACCAGAACAACAAGAGGCTAACCCTTAGTACTGAATGTACATTTTAAGTAGAATATTGTTTTGTTTCCCAAAGTCCTGCAAAACAGTTTGACCCAATTTAATTAATCAACAAAAGAACGATAGTCTGTTATCCAGACATTGTATCTATGCTTCAACTACTTTGTCTGAAGATTTACTGACAGTTTGAATCTCTTTTTGCATGCATCGCACCTTTTAAAGTGTTTATGATGTAAAAAAGTTGACTTGAAGTTGGTGTCCAGAAATCACAGGGGAATATTTTAGAAAAATAAAGCTACAATACAGAAACCTACAAATTGTTAAAGAGGCCCTATGAAGGCCCTCCCCTGAATTTCCTGAGCACAGGGAGTCTGTGTTTCCATTAGCTGTGAGGGAGGAGAACATGCTGCGAGAAACACTGTGCCATCAGATAAGACTGATGACAAGGCAGAGAGAATCGATGACAAACTTTTGACAGCTTTGGCTCATGTCTTCAGACCTAGCCCGCGTGCTGAAATATAGATCTCAGTGTGTCTGACACACACAGACCAGACACACACACACACACACACACACACACACACACACACACACACACACACACACACAGGTCTGAGAACACTAATGTGAGTGAATAGGATAGGCAAACCACAGAAGAGCAAGGAAAAATTTGGATATTTATATTTTTGGGGTGTTTGACGATGTGAAATCTTACCTCTGTGTATCCCAGTGTTCTCATGCAGTGTTCACACTCACTGCTGTTACAAAATCCCTGACCTTTGGCCTCATGCGTTGGAGTGCACACATGCGCAGAGCAACAATCAAAGGGCATATCCAAAACTGCAGGAGGTTAAACTTTATCTTGCTTCTTCTCAGTCCGAATATTGAGACGTTGTCACCAAGACATATTACTTGTGTCAAACAGTCCACCACCCAAAGACAACTGCCATACCAAAACAAGCTCTAACCACTAGGTAATTTTATTAAGTTGTGACTTCCTTTCTTTTTCTTCCTTACATCAGCAGTTCAGAGGTCAAGAGGATCTGTCAGCGTTGACAGAGAGGATTATGGGTGTAGGCATTCCATTGGCAGTCATTACTGCTCTCAGTCAGCACCCGGTACTCTCTCTCCCCCTCTTTTCTCATCCTCTGTCTGTCTGTCTGTTTCTTCCCTCTCCTGTCCTCTGACAGACTAAGAAGTAATTTGTGTCACATTAGGGATAAACAAGGTATAATTGTGATCCATCATATCCAGACCAAAGCTTCTGTTGTTGTTTATCCATCCTTTTAAATCAACAGATGTTTGACGTTTTTTATCTATATTTCCCAACCTTTTGAGATGCATCACAGCATATCTATCTTACACATTATGAGTCTCCATCTGCTAGCAGCTATCCCTAGAACTGTTACTCTACATTCCTGCTACATTACAATCACCTATCCAAATACAATACGAAAAGAGAGGGAAAAATGAGTGCGAGCAGTAATGTGAGGTTTGGACCCCTGCACTAGAACCCCAGCCCAGTAGGATTCCTCACATTCCAGCCTGTGCTGGAGCTGGAGCTCGTAATAGATCTGAGCAGGCCTGCTGGGCTCAGCGCATTGTGGCCTGTCCTCCCTTCCTCAGTTTTCTGCTTTGGACCAAGACAGAGTTTTTCCTTGTAGGACACCTTCCTGTGAACAGCCTCAGGTACTGACTTCCCCTCCCTCTGTCATCAAAAGAGCACACATGAATACATTTATTTCCCTTCCCTTCTGCCATCCCTCCAGTCTCCCCACATGCAACTGTAACAGGATAGCAGGAGTTTACATCATGGCAGAGTGAGGGGCTGGATCTTTTTGACAGTAATGCAAGGGACATTTGTTTACATAACCTTATGGGTCACGGTGCAGTTTAGCAGGGAATGAATGACTTCATTTTTAGGGTTTAAATTAAAGGGTTCCTCCTCGCTTGAACTTAAAACAGATTTGTGCATGCCTTGGAATGAACAAAGTACTCACTCATTCAGTACACAGACCATTCTACGCTGGGCATAACAATACGACAAAAAAGCCGAAGAATAACAGTGATTGCTACTAAAGTACAGTTCCTGAGGTTGCACATATAAAGTTATAGCATTCCTTAATACTACTAAATCTTAGATCTAGCTAATACATCATACATGTTGTAAAAAAAAATTCTTTCATTCGCCTTGACATGGTGTCAGTTACTTCAACAGTTATTGGGCTACGCCATATTTGAGGGAAATTGCTACCTTATGTGCCTTTTAAAAAAAACCACTGGGTTTTGAATGGGACCTTTTAAAAAAGGGGGTAGTGTTTCATTTAGAGTTGGTGGTCATTTTGGCAATGTGATTTTTACCACCAGGGAGCCTTGGAACCATTTACACTCACACATGGCATCAAGGCCTGCTGTGGTGGCTATCAAGTGCTTTGGAGATGCCTGGACACCATGAGAACACAAATTAGAGCCCATCTCTCCCGTACTTCCCCCACACCAAACTGTTCAGAGCTATAGGAGCACGCTCGCTCCCTCTCACTGCAGCCTTTCATGCTGCTCACCCGTCAAAGAAGAATTGATTAAAGGCCCTTTTAAATGACTTCCTTTTCAGACCTATTATTTTCCAATAACCAAAGGCGAGCAGATTGAGATCAGTAGTCTAATCTGTTGTTTCCCTCTCCTTCTTATTGGTGTTTTTGTTACAGCCCTGCAAAAGAGCAAACCCCATTTTTCCTGTCAGTCATCGGGTTGTAATACTGAGGATCATGGCTGTAACTTAAGACTGCTCAAGCACTCACGCGCGGGCCTTTTTCAGAGAACAGAGTGAAACAAGTCACTCTCCAAACCCTCTGACAAATAACCCAATGCCACAAAGAGCCTGCAACTCTGCCACCCAAGGAAAAATGCTTTGAAGCTGCAATAGAAAGGAGGACTTCTTAGAATAGAAATAGAATAGAATAGAAATCCTCTTTATTCAACCAACAGAAACATGGCTCCTGACCTGGAGGTTGTAGTGATGGATTTTTTTTCCCAGGAGCCAAACAGCAGCTATTACGTTGTCACCAGTAGTATAAAAAGGCAAAGCAAGAATATGTTTGGAATGGCAATATGTCATGCTACGCTGGTGCCAAATTGAGTTGAAAGTCGAACTTAGCCATAAAAACACAAAGCAGATGGGAAGAAGAAATGAAAAGATAAGAAGGGATAAGGACTTTTCATTCTGTGTCAGCAGAAACACCTACAGTGTCCGTCATCCTCAGGGCTCTAATCGGAACACACCATCTCCCTTCAAACTTCAAACATTCCTGTAAACACCTGCTTGTATCTCACCTCTGCATCTGTGTGGGTAAATACCGCCCATTCTTGTTCGCCTGTGTACAGACAAGACCTCCTCTGGACAGTTATTTCTTCTGTAGCCATGCATCACATCTCCTCTCAAGATGAAGAGCTTGCGAAGATGAAAAGCCGACTCTCAGAGGGGGGAAACCCATTGTAAAGAGGAGACCTTCAGGTGATAAATGTGTGGTTTTGCCGAACAAAAGTTACATTCATCCAGGTGGGTCCCAGACGCCCTATCCAAACAGAAGTCTCGGGTCGAGCGGCATCAAGATTGTGTAAACACAATTTTTGCGGTATGCTCATATCTTGCACTTGAATGATTAATCTGATCAAGCCAACTTTTCATCTGTCGACAGCGACGCCAATGCTCTCAGAGCTCTTTTGACTTGTCATCTGGACAAGTAATAACAAGAAGTGTTGTGTCTCACAGCAGGCTCACCATCACCTTTCAACAACTGAGACGCCGGTATCTCAGACAGTTGTAATATACTGTACAGCGTGATATTAATAGTTAATCTACTTCAGGATCATCATTGTTATATCCTGTTAAGTTTGCCAATTGAGCGTGTAAAGCTCTGGCATATAAGGAACTGAAGAGGTTTACATTTTAACGAGGATTCCCCTCTCTACTGCTTTAACATAATAATTACGTAGGCTAAGGTGCTGTGAGTCAACTCAACGCAGACAGTTTCAAGCATTTCACACACAGATCCAACAGCTGCTTCTAATGCTCTACATTTTTAACATACACTCCTTCATTATGGCGTGGATTGGAGGCTTAGCACTCACTTTTCACTTATTCCAGTACAGGCTCTGTGCCTGCTCTCTCTCACCTTCGCCTGTTCCATGCAAACTCTGCCTGACATGCTCTGCTTGCTCCACAAGTCGCCAATCGACCAAATATAAACGTAAAAGCCCTCGCTCCCTGCACAGCCGAGGCGCGAGATGTTACTTTTCTCCACAAAATGCTGCTTTCAGCATCAATTCCAAGTGTCAAAACGCCGGCAAGCTTTCAACCAGGAACCACAGATGACTTTTCTATTGGTGAAACAAAGCTGGCTTTTGTGCCTTGGTTCTGGGAGGCCGCTCACTCTTGTCATGTACATGTGAAATTAATTAGGAGGAAATACAAAAACACTTGGGTGGAAATTGCTTTTCACCAGATGTTCTACATATGAGGATCGATTTAGTATTCTTAGCATAGCAAAATGACGATATAACTTCTTTGCTTGCCTCTTTGATGAAAGCCAATCTGTCACTCAAGGCACATAAAAAGAACTCGGGGTTATATGCTACTGTTTGTTCCACTTTATGGAGTCTTAGGTAATGTGATTACTTAACCAGGTTAGGAAAATAGAATGTTTCATTCTGGGGTAATATTCGGCATACTGACAAGAGGCCCAGTGTTCTTCAGTGATCCGTGTGTTAAATGAAGGAGTGGTCTTTTTCCTTGTCCCTTGCCCTTAACACAGGGAGGCCACATAATAAGAGATAAATCACTGCCGGATGTGAGATAACCATCATAACAGAGGTGTTTAGGTATGTCAGCAGCTGACATCTCATATGTCATGCATATGTTTTTAGTGTGCTTTGGAAAAGAACCAGCTCTCACACATGTCTGTTTGCGGTGCTATGGTGAAACTCCACCATACGGATATAAAAAGCACAGCGTGCAATGACAAGGCACGAGCCAAGATGAATCGGGAGATCAGAAACTCTTAATTTCTTGCCTTCCGTTTACATTGCGCCAGCTCCACTGCACAATATCAAAGATGTGTAAGGAACAAGGGAGCCTTTCATAAAGGAGAACTAGTGCATACTAATCTCCAATTCCCAAACCTTTATTAATCCATTTTTCAAGCTGTCGAATTTACATAATTCAATGTTTCAGTGATTCTGAAATTAAATCCTTGAATAAATAAACTATAGGAGATTTAAAAAACAAGGAATTTTCTTGTTGAACTAAATTGAATTTACATTTTTGAACCATCCAGCAGCCAAACTTTGATCGAAACACTACTGTATAAGTTCCCACAAATGTGTTGCACTTTGCTTTCTTTCTGTCAGTTCCTTCCAAACCTCCAAGATGTTTAAGTCGGGAGACTGTGCTGCTCTTCCATCATCTGAAGCCACTGTCTAGTTCTTTTCTCCTCATATTGTCTTGCTGTAGGATAATCCTCTGACCAACCAGTCTGTCTTTGTTACCTTTTTTTCTTCACCATTCTGATCCCAATTATGCATCAGAGGTTGTAGTAGCACAGTTTATTCTAACTCCACCTTTGTACACACAATTTGTAAGCAATATAAAATGTTGGGGCACTTTTAGGAACTATTTGTACTAACTTTCAAGGCTTGACTTCCTTATATTGCTTCAAAAAGCTGCAGGTTAACACATTTCTTATAATCTGAAAAGGCCTGTTTTCTATTCGATTTACGTTAAAACGTTTTTGTGCTTAAATTGTGTGCAGTTTAAACACACAATTTAAGGACTTGAACCGCTGTGGAGATTTCAATAAAAACTCTACAAAATGTGGCTGTCCTAAAACATTTGACCTTATAAGCGTATGAGTCTGAATAAGCAGGTTTTTTAGCATAATTCGCCAGCCACTGAAGGAGACCCGACCTGGCCATCTGAGGCAAAGGGACTCCACAGCAAAATGCAGCAGCACTCCCCATAGCTTCTGTTGCTCTGTATATATTTAAGAGAATCCAAGCCATCTGGAGTCTGTTTATTGTATTACAAATGACACATAATGGTAATCTGGCATGTGATGAGAGAGCGTGAATTACAGACAGGGGCACGAAACGGGTATTAACCTTCATTGGATTTCCTTTAAGGAGGACGTTTAATTTAAGGCCACATTTTATCTACCTGATTATTCATTACAATAAGCTCACCCATAACCATATGAAACAGGATAAACAGAGGAAACCGCCAATTAAATCACATTCCAGGGAAGATTGGGGGCTTACTGTATACAGAACAGTTAGTTTAGTGACATAAATATTTACACAAACTGCCACGAATTAAGACAAATGTTACCAGGAAATAGGCTACATTGTGAGGGGCCGGGAGCAAGGGTTTTTCTAAATTTACTGGCCTCTTTTGAGTCCCTATTTTTTTTTTAACTGTTTCCCAGTTTTTTTTTTCAGAGTGATTGAAACAAGACAACTGTTGCAGATCTGTGCGAGCGCACACAATAAATCACCCTGCTTAGCGTATCCTCGTAACATGATGTGCTTTTCTTTCAGATGTTGAAAGCTTAATATGATGTGAACAGTCGTTTTCCATTGACATTTACAGCAAATACCAACATGAATAGTGTATCTCAAGCAGACAGAGAGAGAGAGAGAGAGAGAGAGAGAGAGAGAGAGAGAGAGAGAGAGAGAGAGAGAGAGAGAGAGAGAGGGAGAGAGGGAGAAATGGGCGGAGATATGAATAGTTGCATCAGACTGGCCCTAGTAGAAGTTAAAGATACATACTGCATGTCCAGGGAGTGGATGTCAGTTAAATGTTTATACAGCTGCTCTGAAGATTATTATTATCATGAAACCACACTGCTATAATGTCATTCTGTGGATGCCAGAGTACAATCAGGTCCTCCCTATAGCCTACTAGCATAGTCTCTCCCCCTGTAAAACAGGACTGCAGTTCTGCTTGCTGAAGGCTGTATGGCTGGGCTTGGACTTAGCGCGACACCATAATAGTGCGATGTGACAACGAAATGGGTTTGGTTCAGACAATCTTCAACCACGTGAGAGCCACGGTTTACATTTTGCTACAGCTGTATATATATGTGTACAACTTTATTTTCTTCACCACACTGGTGGTCATTATGAATTATATGTTTAAATCAAGAGGAAGCAGAGAAATGAATGAAGTACCTTTTTGACACTACAGTTAGTAAACGTTTTTATTCTATAGTGTATGATATATGTTATTAATGTAACTTACCCGCTGTTACCTGTTCGATTGCACTATTGCATTGTATGATGTGTTGTGTGTGTATTTTATGTACTTTTATGGTACAACTCGCATTGAATACATTTGTTGGCCACTTGGAGGCAGTAGAAACAAACCAACATTGATCAGTAACATCACCTTCTAAACGCATATGAACATAAGCATAAATTAGCTTTTTTCAGAGCAACATTAGCATTCATTTGTAATCAAGTTTCTGGCTACCTGGTCAATGAAAATCCAAAATTCACTCTTTTAGCTCTGTTTTGGTCTCAGCCAGCTCCTCAGACAAAATATCCTACTATTTAGCATTGAAATGCATGACTATAATCACAAGCCACTTGCTGACATAAAGCTGTGGTCCATAAAATCATCACAAAACATAAAAGATCATGACGCTGCTATTATTGCCATCTAAATATAGTCTTAGAATTACAGCACTGTGGTTGTATGCCTCCGCCAACCGGTACAGTTTCTGTAAGTTTGTACCAAATTTGAAGACATTCCCTCAAACTGGGCTTAAGATATCATGTTCAAGAAAAACATACATAAACATACTTTGTGAGGCCACCGTGGCCTTGACCTTTGACCTATGGCTACCAAAATCACGTGAGTTAATCATTGAGTCGGAGTGAATGTTTTGTGCCAATGTGATGATTGTGTTCCAGATATATCACCTTCACAAGGCTGAATATTTGCTTTGTGCGGTCACCTTGACTTTTGACCTTTGCCCACCAGAATCTAATCAGTGCATCAATGAGTAGAAGTGAATATATGTCCCAAATTTTTGGGAAATTCTGTCAAGGCATTCTGGAGAAATAGCTTTCAGGGGAATGGGACGGACAGACGGACAATCCGAAAACAAGGCCTCTGGCCACTGGCTTTCGCCGGCGCGAAGTAGGCCAATGATTTAGTTATGGCTTCATTCCTGACCTGCTCACCATGTTTGTTTTTCCTTTCTTATCCACTGACTCAAACAGTGTTAACTGACCTGAATCCCTGGCTGAATCTCTCTCTCTTCTTAAGACACTGCCTCACATAAAAAGGAGAGAAAACACTTCAACTCCAATGCCATGATAAATTGACTTCAGCGACCCAACTTCGACCTTAATTTAGCATTTCCTGTTTCTAGTGTTTGATGTCTTGTGTGTATATTTACCCTATGACATTGTGATATACTGGCCTTGCACTGTTTGATATGAGATGCTCAGCTTTATCTAACCTTCTTACTATCATACAAGCGATAAAACCTATTCAGTCAGCGTCATGGAACGGTTTAATCTTGTCTTGTGTTGTTGAAATGGTTTTTGGTGAAAGTTAAGAACACTTGAAGCTACTGTATGTGTAGCTTTTTATGGTTTCACACTACAGATGAAATAAACAGTATATAAAGAGTGTTGCTCTTTGAGTTTGCCTGTGAGGGTCACAACACTTCTATCACAGTATTCCTTTTTGTCTTTTTGTTTTCCTGAACATTTAAAGAACCTGCAATTACAACAACTGAAACAAGCTGAATTTCACACTGCAGTTAAACTTAGCTACATATTAACGTGTATAAAACTCAGAATCATTAGTAGTAAGGGAATAAAAGCTATCAGCTACTCCAGCCAAATATTGCATATAAATAACTATTAATTGAAACCATCTTCCCTGGAGATGTGTCAGCTCCCGGGTTCTTTCTCATGTATAGATACTTGCTAAGTGTTTTCCTTCCTTCCCCGGCCTGTAAACAGCTGCTTGTGCTTAAGCAGTAAGATGTAAATCTTGACGCTGGCTGTTTACGTAGCCCAACCTTCTAATCAGGCAGACGTATAATTGAGTGACGCGTGGTGTCTTTATGAGTGGAGCTGCATTCAAAGGGCAGATCCCTGTATTTATGTCTCTCTTTCTCTCTAAAATGGAAGTAGCTGCCTCTCATCCCGGTTAGTTCGCCAAATGGAGCATGTGTTTATACGATTTCTATTGTAAGTTGTTTAAGTGTGAGGTCCGCACAGAGCTAAACGTTTCCTACTGGTAAACTGATTTTTATAGCTGAGCGGAGCATCAGGCATCAAACGGTTTTCGCTTCGCTCCGTTTGTGTAAGAAAAAGTTATAATGACATGGTATTGGCTTTAAAACAAAAGCATCTTGTAAATAAAGTCATTGTGCACATTCTTCTGATATGAGACAAGTGATAGACTTAAAAACTTAAACATAGACATCACCTTTTTTGGTTTTAACCAAAACCTAACAAAAGTAATTTCCCAATTTGATAATAACCCCCTTTCCTAATGATGGTAATTATAAACTGCGTATCTGGATCAAGGAGCAACCCTCACTGTCTGATCAAAGCTTCCGTGTCCCCTATTTATACAGGAAATTAAAACAAAAACAAATAAACACTGTGCCAATTATGTGCAGCTTCTAGTCAGAGACCAACCTCAACATATTTCTTCAATATTTGAAACACGCGAGCAAGGTTTGGACCCTCTCTTGTGATCTCTGAGATCCCATATAATCTGGAGGTGGACTTGTTGCTCAAATTAGTGGGTAGAGAAGTGTGCCACATGTTCAGTATCCATAAATATTGACTCTGGCTTTCTAGCTGGCCGTCTCTGACCTTGGTGGGTTTCCATTTCGGGACCAACCGACCAAGCAGTCGTGCTTCTGCTGTCAAACACATGTGGATTGATGAAGATTTTATTGGTTTCCAAATTAAAAAGACAACGTTGCCCGAGCATGGAATTAGAGGTGAGTCACTACAACAAATCGTTCCCTGGTTTTCGAGCACCATCTCTGAAGATTATCTCCTCATAGGCATGTTACTGTATGTTAGGACTACAGCTGGCTCAAGACGGAGGAATGCGAGCTCTGTGTCTAGCCAAGTTGCTGTTAACAGCAGGTGAAAGGCTAATAGTTGGATCTGCAGTGTCATCTCAGGGCTTTGTCTGCCCCCTGACTCCTGGAATGTACATGATGACAAGAGAAGGCCGCACCATCCACATCCAGCACAACATGTGTGCACGCATACACACACACACAGGGTGCATAAACATACTGCAGCATGCAAAAATATTGAGCATGAACAGGACCCTGGTGAGCAGGGGACAATAAACAGTGTCTTCTTTTTCCTCCTCCTCAGGATGTACGTATTAAAACAGCGAAACACATACTATCCTAATCTCCCTCCAATAACCTCAAACATTCCCCATTGAATACATTCATTATGTTTTTCTCCTGAGTGTTATGTATTGCACATTGTTCTCCCTTAAGGGAGTTTCCATACAAGAAAAAGATACATCTATTAGCTGAAGCAAAAGTACACAATAGTGGTCATGATAGTGCATATTATTCTTTTGGTTAGTGAAGATGGGGGATGAATGGAAGAGACTGTACCAGCGAAGACATCTGACTTTCAGATGATTAGTACAGGTGAGTGTGTGAGCTGCAGTGTTTCATAAGACAAAACCTACTCTCACTAACCTAAATTTTAGGCCTATATTGTCTTCTACTCGTCAAAGAGGAGCAATAAATTATGATGACATGGGTCAGAGCATAACATAAAGAAAAAAGAGAGAGTCGAACAGTAACTACCGATGGGACAGAGTCGAGTGATTCATGACAGAGGGTTCAGTGGTCTGAGAAATTTCAGTTTTGTTGTTCCTGAGCGCAGACCTCGAGGCCTCAGGGGGTCGGATTTAAAGACTAGTCTTATTAGTCCTTGCCGCTTGGACAAAATGATTCCCAAGAATTCCACTTTAAGCTGATAACTACAGGCTGAGGCTAAATAATTATTGTGAGGATGTACACATGCTCTAATGAATTGTTTTTAAACCCACCTGTGGCTCACGGGGAGACTTTAAACGAATTGCTAAGGGACCACAAAATATTTAGCTCAAGTCAGCTGAGGATTATCATAATAAAACTGATAACCTTCATTGAGTTTTCCTGCAGTTGCATTGGGGTTATTTTCATTTAATAGAGCATAACAGTGACTGCCCACGGCTCTGGTCCGGAAGTAAATTTCCCACTCATTTTCTCCATTGATGTTTTCAGAAAATCCTTGTAAAATGTGTTCAGCCCTGAACCAGGCCGACAGGCTGTGAAATTACTTGTAACCATGAAACATTTGATTCTGAGCAAAATAAATATTGGAAAGTGGAAAAAAACAAGACTGTGTAGATAATTATTTTAAGAGTGAAGAAACTACGCATCCCATAAACCATTGCGAATGATCCCTTTCCAAAGACTTCCACTACTTCTTGAATGTAACCATGTCATTTTCACCTCTTTGGACTCTATTCCTCATCTCTAAAATACCGCAACTTGTTAGAAAGGGAAATTATTGCGCTGTGGTGAATGTAAAGTAACGCTGAACCACCCAATGTTAGCCAACATGATTTTCGCAGACACTCGCAGACACGCCTCACCAATCGGAGACGTCACTATTACACTTCACATTGTTGGGTAGTGTAGCACTCCTCCATGACATGTTTTTCTTAAAACGCAGTGAATATCATACTAAGTCGATGCTTCTACAGAAGCACATAATATAATTTAACAATCTCGCTAGCTTGTGGTAATCGAGATAATCAAAATCTCTCATCTGTGCGATGCATTAGCCAAACTAATCTAAACTAAGTGTTTACATTTTTCCACAGCAAAGGTGCCTTGGTTTATTTCCTTTTTTGTATCAAAACTTGAGAAAAGTCTTTTGGGAATTTTTATCACAGACGTGCTCCTTTTTTGCCTTAAGAAATGACAACCTGCTTCTTTCCTGCAGAAAGTAAAGCAAGTACAATGTTATTTATGAGTAAAGAGTCATTATCTCTTCTTCAAGCTCCAATCCATAAATACTACTAAAACTAGTTCTTATCAGGAAATATTCTGGAATGGACGTTAAATGTGAGTGTGGGAAACTGCACCTTGAATGTTCTTGTTTTGACAAAACTGCATTTTCACTTGAATAATGTTTCCTCTTCCTCTTCCAAGCTATGAGTCATTGCTCTATAAAGCATCTAAAAATATTGCCGGAAGAAAAAGTTGGTAAACTTGTGTCCTGATGTGGCCGAATGGTGCACAGTGTCACAGTATTATCAAATGTCTTGACCTTGAGTTTTACGCTGTGACATTTGGAGACTATTTGCTGCTATCAGGAACAAACAAATGCATGCTAGAAGGAAATAGCGACGGTCGCACTGGGGTTAATGCTGTCTGGCTAAGTCACATTTAACCCCTCAGAGCCCTCCTCAGTAGGGTCGTTCATTTCTGATTCAGATAGCATATCTTGACCTTCCCCTGTTGGGCTGCCAGGGTTTCGCTCTGTGATGTTGTTCTTTCAATCAGAATATAATTGGATCAGCAGCGGCGATTAGATAAGCACGATGTATCTGGCTCAAAACAATGATATATATGGTATCAAAGCTGCATGATCTTCTCAAAACCACTCGAACCGTCACTGATCAAGTCCCTCAACGGCCTCGGCTAGACACATTCCACAGTGTTGGCCTGACACAAGCAGTGCCACCACACACACCTTCACATACCCACTAGTTAAAATCACACACTTTATATACAGGAAAAAAAGAGGGAGAAAGCATTACATAAAGCCGTCTCTTTCTAATCCTCTCACTCAGGTAATTAAAGATACTCACTGCAAACGGACTGAGGCCTCATCCCCCCAATCTACAGCTTCTAACTGAAGCCAAGCAGCGTTTACCTCCTGGGTTTGAGTTTAGAGCACTAGGTTCACCAAGTGGTGTTTTGACAACAGCCGAGACTCAACATTAACTGCCGACAGATTAACACAACAAGAGAGCAAATCCAAGCCGCATGAATGAATTAACAAGTTCTCCCACACCCTGAGTTTATGAATGACCCGAAGATATTAATGACCGAATGAAGAGTGGAATAGATTTATTGGGGAAATTGGAATAAAGTTTATGCCGCTAAGAGTTACTTGTAATTGATTTTATTGATTAAATAAAAAGCAAAAAAAAGACAGAAGAGATTCACAAATACTGTATACAATGAAAAGTTTTTGGATCCGTGTAGAGGAAAGACCGAGAAACCAGTCAGGTAATGGGACGCACCTACGGGCCACTCTGTATTTTAATTGCTAAGTGGATGATCTGGGATTATCCCTCATAAAATGTAACTGTCCTGAATAGAAACAAAGATATCTTGTGATCTCTGCGGGATTTAATCTATTACCATCTATGCAAAGAAAACAGGCCCGGTGCTTTGCCTACAAACACAGCCGCCTGCCCCACCATCATCACCTAATGGAAGTCACTAGAGGGAATCAGAGGGGGCCTTTCTTATGGAGATGACCCGACCATTAATGCTTTTGACTACACCCCGCAGGCTAAAAACAACCGAGCAAAGTTTCTCTCACCCCTCTGAGAGCCACTGAGAGCTTGCACTGAACAAATGCGGCAGGGACTCTCCTAAGCATGTATGAATCTTTCTGCATCAATGAAAATCGTTTTACACATGTTAAAATATGATATGCACCATATGTACCTGGCCAAGGTGGATGTTTAGGCATGATTTAGTGAGCACAGAGTTTAAGAGTATGGAGTTTCAAGAGGAAATAAAAGTATTGTCTTCCTGGGAAATTGATGGGGTTTGTGTTGAGACAACCTCACTTTGCTCACACGCAGTATTGCAGATATAAGACACTGACACATGTTGCCAAAATCTGCCACTGATATTTTGATAAAGTGCTGTGAATTTGGAATGCAATGAAAAGATTAATCCAGCCAGGAGGAAGAGTGAATAAATCAACTCTGATGTCAGACACACACGAACAAGCACCCACACACAGTGAATTTCAGCAGCAGGATGTGATAGTTCCTTCGCTGGGTCCAATCGAAAAACCACAAAAGCAAGACATAGCAATGACGTTATCTATTAGCCTCATTCCAAAATCGACATTTGTTTGATCCTGATATTAACACCACATGATGAATTATCTGTTCATTGAAAAAAAAGCATAGAGTGATGTGTTTTTCACTGTGTGTGGTCAAATTTGCAGGATCTTTATGTTATTTTAAGTTATTTAAAAGTATGAAGCAACTGCTACACCTATAAATGGAAACATCACCCCAAAACAAACAACTAAAAGCAACAGTATGGGTTTTGCATGTTGACTTAACAACTATTTGTATGGTGTGAATTTCCAGGAAATGTACAGACACCAGAGACACAGAGTAGTTGGTATTGAGGATACATTTTCTTATTTTAAATATATGTGCTTAAAGAGTTACTGGGATAGGGGATGGTGGGTTGGGCATGAGATGGTAAAAGTGACTTTTCCAATAGTTTTCACTCCTATGACCCAGTCAATTGCAAAGAAACTTCATTTGAGGTTGTCCATGAGAGAATCTCATCAAAAATGGGGTTCCCTGGCTCTTATGTGTGCTTATTTGGCATGGGTTAAAGTCTGGAGCTTCTGGGCTAGTGGTCCGCAGGAGGTGCTTTATAGTGGACGAATGATTGACAGCCCCTGGGTGACATCACTGTACGACAAAAAGAGTCGCTGGGGGAAGAGAAGGCACCAATCAATTGAACCAGTGCAGTGTGGCGCACTGAGCAGAGGCGACGCGACTCCTCGCACGAGCAGCAACAGGGTCCTACGGAGCGACACTTGGAGTGGAGGGCGCGTGTCTCTCTCCAACGACTTTTTACGCCAGCGACTTGTTCTCTGTTTGAAGATGTTCAGCCAAGATGCTTTATACTTAGATCGCTCCTGTCTTCGCGAGCCCGCTTCCTCATAGAGCTCACATAACTTTCCTTCTCCTTCGTTCCGTGCTGACGGAGACCTATAACCCGAACTTGCATCTGGTGAGAAGTATGTGCGAGAGGCGATCGGCGACGGGCACGGACTCTCTTTGGTCCCCCAAGAAGAAGCAGCGTGGATTAAACACGAATTAATGTGGAATTTAGCGGAGCCCAAAGGTGGAACGACGACCAGACACAGCGCTTCCTCGTCAGGTAAAATACGGCTGATGTTTTATTGAAACTATTCAAAGTATCCCCCAGAAGCTAAATGTTAATATCAGCAGGTATAAAAATAACTTTCTTTGCTATTTTAAAGATGCAACCCGTCACTTCTTCTCCTATGTGGCTTCTGGGGTGTGTGCGTAAAAGTTAAAGCGTTCCCAACTTAAACCTCGGGCAATACGCTCAGAAAGTTAAAAAGTTGTGTCTTTGGAGATTGTGATACTCAGGTGATATACTTGGTTTATTGATGTCCCCTGTCCCGGGCTACATCTGGCCCTGGTACGCACGTCAGATCTAACACCTGCGAGCCTCTTGAAGTAACTCTATCCCATATGATTATACATGACCGTCAAAGCCTCTGCAAATAGAGGCTTGCAGCACCGTCTGTGCGCCTTCTCCTGCCGCTGTGCGCCCCTGCTCCTTCTCCTCACCGCATTCTTTCATGCTTCTTCTTGTGATCTTCACAGCTATGCAGACTTGAATTCCCCTTCCTTTCATTTCATTTCTCCAAGAATGATTTCTTTTCCTTTTTAACCGGATACCTTTAAAAAAAAAAAAAAAAATCGGAGATCCTCTTTGATTTGTCATCCCCCTCTGCTTTTTTTAAAATTTGTTCTTCTCTTCCACTGCCTCCTCACCTTGATATTTTCATGTTTCTGCTCATGTTGAGATCAATCCTCTGCTTCACTTAGACGGGCTGTATTGCCGACGGGCTTGCTGTCCACAGCCCCCCCCCCCCACACACACACACACACACACACACACACACCACACACACACACACCCTCCCTCCCTCCCTCTTTTTTGTTCTACTTCAAAGTGAAGAGGTGTCTTCCCTTTTTAACCTGCTCTCCTTCAATCATTCCTACTGTATGGAGGGATCACACACAGTTTGGGGAATGCCGCAGTGAAGCCTCCGCCGTGTCTACCTCATGTCAATACCTCAGCGCCAGTGTATTGACAGAAACCAACTTTCTCCACAGGGACTGACTGATCATGGTCGCCGTGGTCCGCTCTCTCATGGTACTGCTGATCGCTCAGGTGTTGCTGGAAGGTGCTACGGGACTTATCCCCGAGGTCGGCCGGAGGAAATACAGCGAGTCCGGGAAGCAGAGCCCCGAGCGGTCGGAGAGCTTCCTCAACGAGTTCGAGCTGCGGCTTCTCAACATGTTTGGACTGAGGCGCAGGCCGACGCCGAGCAAGCAAGCGGTGGTGCCGCAGTACATGGTGGACCTTTACCGCATGCACTCAGCAAACGGAGACCACAGCACTAAGCGGCCCAAGAGCATGGGGAAGCACGCAGATAGAGCCGCCAGCAAGGCCAACACGATTAGAAGCTTTCACCACGAAGGTATGTATTAGTGACATACCTTTACCTGTCAGCCGGAGAGCTCATAGCTCTCTCAGACAACCCAAACCTATATTTAAGAATGACTCAGTGCCTCAGCACTGAACTCAGTCTTCACTGTTTTATGTATGGTTAGTCATTTACAGGTGACACGCGTCCAAGTTATTTGTGACTCTTGAATAAGTTTTGGGGGCAGCTGAAAAAGTCACTGATAGGATTTACAAACAAGCATCTCATGTGTAATCAGCCGAAATTAACTCTCATATGAAGTGATGCAACCTTTAAGCAAACATTACCCCTGCGGAGCTGTCACTGGCTTCAGAAACATCAAGGCGCGGTGGTTTCCCTGGGGTAATTTGTTTCTTAATAATTGATGGTGTTTGCGTGGGCTCTGAAAACAGTTTTTCCAGACACGCACCGCAGGAGCAGGATAAAGGGCGGTGTGCCTTCGCACAGGTGATAGTCATCACCCCGTAACTTCAATAACACACGACGTGACATTATACTAACACGCATTATGACAAAGTTATCCTGTCAGACTGAATTCTGAGTCATTTTTTAACAGGGCTGAAATTAGTGCGTGGTGAAGGAGGAGGAGGAGGAGGGCTTGCGCTCCTTATTCTTTCCAAATCACCCCTCTCTCCGCGCTGTGCGCCATTACGCACGTTCCAATAACACCATAATTGCTCACTTAGTTTATATGCTGGGTACCCGCTGATTGTTGAATTCAGTGTTTCAGTTTAATTGCATCTTACGTCCATGGCAACACATGCTGCTCAGATGAATAAGGATCACACACAAAGTTTATAGGGCCTGGGTTAAGTGCATTATAGTTCACCAGTCATACACTATGTGTTTATACAAGGTAATTTATTTGGGACAGTGCACATTAATAAACAGTGCTGTTAAATGCACCACAGTTAGCCAACAGGCTATTTCTCATGAGCAAGTGGGTTATTCTAAACTGTCTTAAATAATCCAACAGGTGACATTTAAATACGACTAATGCTTTATTTAAATACTATTAAGTTCAAGGAAACAGAGCGGTTCGTTTATACATAGTGTTATAATGATTTATGTATGATTAAAAAAGATCAAAGCATCTGCTGTTTAACATATACTGACTGTATCAACCATTCAATCTCCTGCAGCCTATGTTCTGGTTTTTACAATATACAAGTTACTGCGTCCATAGGGGCTCTACACAAAGTTCTTATACAGAGTCTTAAGTGTTTGAGTGGGGAAGTTTCCATCAGGGGTGAGTCAGAGGGGTGGCTGAGTGGTTGCTTGGGTGCTCTCCAGAGGCCGAGTGCAATGACACCCAGTGGCTACATTGACACACTACAAACAAGCCTGGCCCGGGCAGCCAGCCCGAGTGAGTGCTCCCCTGCCCACCACTGGAAACGTCTGCCCATGGCCAGCACACACCTTGACACCACTAGGCATTACAACTGTGTTCAAACTGCGTCAACATGCGCCCCCCCTGGCTCTTTCATCCTACACTAACAGAGCTGAAGGATTGTTAGTCTTTGTCAAGCGCTGTTAAATTATTGGCTTTAGTCCAAGTATGTATCTACAGATGTACGTTCAGCACATCAAAGCTCTAATCATTCATCACATCTCACTGCTGATATTAATTTCACTCAGATAATTAGTTTCACTGCTATCAGTTTTCAAAAATGAGCATTTTTCCGTGCCAAATTGAACATTTCTACTATTACACAGGAAGTGGCTGCCAGAAACAGGTCTGTGATGAATGACCCAACATTAGCCTTTATCTTTTGTTTTGGCATGGAGTGCAAAAAGAAATTAGGAATGTTGATACACTCATATCTGTGGTTCACACGTTTTTGTCAAGCCTAAACTTGTTCACGCAGCCGTTCATATAAAGGGAGACAGACAGGGAGAAGAGTGAGAGCGCTCCTGCAGAAGGAAACAGAGAAACAAGCGACAGAGGACACAGAATGAAAAGAGGATTTGGGGCTAAGAGAACAGAGGGAGAAGGAGATTTGGGAAGCTGGGGAAAGGAAGAAAGAGGGGGATTGGGGACAGACGAGAGGGAACGAGAGACGGGGGGCTTTCCCACACCAAATGAGGAGTGATATGCCTAATTGAGGTCTTTGTACCTCTGGAGAGAGGTTTAGGATGAGATGGTGGAATTTCCTAACTGCCTCCTTTGAAAAGGCTCAGAGTTCAAAGTTTGTGTTTATGTTAGCTCACCAAAAAAAGATTAAAAAGTGCGTCTACACATCATCTATGATCTTCATAAAGTGAGAGTTCAAAGTGGCACTGCATTAAAGAAAATTGCAGCTTTTACAAAGATTTCTATCATTCACAGTACAGTCAGGAGAGATGTCTTAGATGCACTTTCAGGGATGATAGCATTTCCTGACTTTGAACTGTAAAGAGTTCAAACTGTTGATATCAAACATTGTGCAGCCACATTTTCCTTTTGTGTCTATACATTTTTCTATTATCTCTAGATAATAATAGATATTACCAGCTTTTAACAATACCATATTTACAAGTGGTATTAGAGCTGGCTCTTCCTGTATATTAGCCTTAACTTATTCAATACTAAACAGGTTTCTATATTACTTTTTTGTCTCTAAAGATTTTTGATTTCCATGTGCACTTATGGGAATTGTATGCAGCAGTCAGTTCACATCAGGCATGTTTGATCTTATAAATAGATGGAAGCACACTGCTTTCATCTTCTGACATGTAAGTAGTTAAATTTATGAGCATGATGCTGTTATTACATCGCCATAATAATTTGTCTGCTATTACTCAGTAAAACATGCAAAGTGTTGTGCCTGCATGACAATGCCCCACACCCACTCACTATAACCACGTGGCAGCTTGGCTGACTGCACAAAAAGAAGGCTGCAAGTTGTAAGTGTGTGAGTGGGAGAGGGAGCAAAAGAAACCATGTGAGAAACCATCCTTTCATACTTTGCAATCGTTCCATGCTCACATGGGAACCATAAAACTGACAAGGCTTTAATCCTAGATGTTGCTTCCCATTATTGTTCCATGCATAAATGCTTTGTTTCATCTTTGGCATGCATTTCACACCCCTATCGTCTTACAATATGTTCGCCTCTCTTCTGTCTTTTGTAGAGTCTATGGAGGCCCTGGCCAGCCTGAAGGGCAAAACAACCCAGCAGTTCTACTTCAACCTCACTTCTATCCCTGATGAGGAGCTAATCACTTCTGCGGAGCTACGCATCTACAGGGATCAGGTCATGGGAGCAGCAGCCCCGAACATCAGCTCCAGAAACAGCACTGCCAGCGATAGTGGTCCTGCTGGTGGCTTCCATCGAATCAACATTTATGAGATATTCAGAGTTCCTGCCACTCATGGCAGGGAACCTCTAGCACGTCTGCTGGACACTCGGCTAGTGCAGGACTCTTTAAGCCGCTGGGAGAGCTTTGATGTCAGCCCCGCTGTATCTCAGTGGACCTCCGGCAAAGGCCACAACCATGGCTTCATGGTGGAGGTACTTCACCCAGAGCATGGGGCGATGGATGGGGAGCATGCTAAGAAGCGTAGTAAGCATGTCAGGGTGAGCCGGTCCCTGCACCAGGACCAGGACTCTTGGCCACAGGCTCGGCCCTTGCTGGTGACGTATGGCCACGACGGCCGCGGGGACTCAGTGCTCCACACACGAGAAAAACGTCAAGCAACCCTCCGCAAACAACGCAGAAAGCAACAGCACAAGGCAAGCTGCAAGAGGCATGCCCTGTATGTGGACTTCAGTGATGTTGGCTGGAATGAGTGGATAGTGGCACCCCCTGGTTACCACGCCTTTTATTGCCAAGGGGAATGTCCATTCCCCCTTGCAGACCACCTCAATTCTACCAATCATGCCATTGTGCAAACGCTGGTCAACTCAGTCAACTCAAACATCCCCAGAGCCTGTTGTGTGCCCACTGACCTCAGCCCCATCTCCCTGCTCTACCTGGATGAATATGAGAAGGTCATCCTGAAAAACTACCAGGACATGGTTGTGGAGGGATGTGGCTGCCGGTGAGCAACGGACAGTGGGATGGAGAGAAAGCGGGAGTGGGAAAGAAAGACTGAAAGGTTATTATGGACACCCGGTTTCCCAATGAAGACGTTTATTTATATGAAAGATAGACAAAAAAGAGCTATTGTGGAAGAAGAAAAAAAACTATATATGAATATATTTATGTCTACGTAAAGTTGGGAAAAATAAATATTTTAATCAGAGGAATATTCCTTTACTGGTTTTGAAAATGTATTTCTGATGTACATTTCGAAATGGGTGCAATACCACATGAAGTATAATGCTCAGATTTTTATTTTGTATTTATTTCTATTATAACCACTTTATTTGTAAATAAATGTGTATTTATCATGAAAAAAACACATGGTCATTCCGATTTTCCAACATCAGCTACAGGGAACCTCACTCGCTGTTGATGTATCTGTGACAGGGGCCAACATGAGCGTCTGACATGAACAGGAGAGAGTTTCGAATTCTGACAGAAATTAGCTGCAAAAATATAACACATGGCAAGAGGCTCACACTGCACTGATTGCAAACCAAGCATTGAACTCTTTTGGTAAATGTAACTAGAAACCAACAACAACAGAAGCGAAACCAGGAAAGTGACGGGGGCAGGTCAGGGTGCCACTGGTGTAATGAACTGTAGTAGGGCGTAGGGTCACGGGACGGGAGTGACAAGTTACAAGCTCACAAATGTGATAGACTCCCAGGGGAGGATTAGAAAAACACCAGAGCATGTTTTCCTGCAGTACATCTCTCTGCAAAGATCCATGGGAAGGAACTTCCAAAAGCTAGCTTGTTTTTTTAGTTCCTCACCAATATTACGGATTTTTAAAGAAAAACTGCAGCATTTCTGAAAGAGGTCTGACAGGGTACAAGGTTTATTTATCATGAGATTTGAGAATGAAAGATTGCGAACTATAGCAGCCAGACAACAGGCTTTCTGCAATAACAGAGCCTACTGACACTTTAATTATTTAAGACAAAAAAACACACACCTGCACCTGTCCACATGCTCAAACAGATTCTGCCCCACTTTGGCTGCTTCCTTTCTCATTTCTGAGTCATAAGGCGTTGATGTGTTTCGGGCTGAAAGATAAAAAAAAAAAAAACAAGGTATATTTCGGTAAATTACTCTGAAGCTGCAGATGATGAATTGCAACAGAAACAATACCAAAGATAGACACAAAAAAGCTAAAGAGTCACGTTTTAGTCACTAAGACAGTTGGAATAGCTGGCTGGCTAAAACAATACATGTGACATGTTGTGATAAGACAGTTTGAAGTGTTAACACCTGAGTCAGTATCATTATTCTGCAGTGTTTTCAGTGGAAACAATATAATAGGTTAGACCCAAACTGCCCTAGAAAAAGACATCAAAATTCATAATGCAGCCACAATAGCAGATCAGATAATGAGAGGGAGAAGAGAAACATAGACCAAGAGTTCTGTCTGACTGCGTTTTCTGCTGTGTTTGCATTAGAAAGGACTTGGAGGGATCACAAGGCAGCTCAAAATGCTCTAAATAGAATGTTTTTTATGTGAGCGCACATTGGGACCGTGGAATGTTGGTTTTCAATCTCAGACACATGCATACGCTTGCATGGAAAACCAACATGGTTGTTTTTTCAATCATCTATTCAAGGGTTTCCTGGTGGGCTTTTTCTCTTCAAAAACAAATGTGCATTGAACAAAGATACGCTTGTTACTTATATAGGAAATGTAAATCAAAACATTTCGAAGGAGCCATGAGACTTTATTCACGGGCAGTAAAAACACTGAAATGTCCCATTTTTTTCATGGGCCTCAGATCGCGTCTGTTTACTCATTCTTATCCTCCAAGGGTGTGCAGCACCAGTTTACTCCAGATGATGCAACGATCCAATTATTTCATTCTCTCCCAACATGCACACAAAAGATCCACATACACACACATGCACCTCCTCCTTTCCTACCACAGTTCAGTTTCAATCTTCTGCATGTGTTATTTTATTCTACCTTGCATCTCCACCCCCCTTGGTCCCATCTGGTGTCCATTGCTCCTCTGCGGATCCCACCATACCACAGCCCTGCATATGGGCTGCACATACCTCTGTCAGTAGCAGGACCGTTTTAATGGACTTCAGGAGGAAGTCACTTCACTGGCAGACTTAATTAACATTTGATAAAAAAATCTTAAGACCCTCCCCCGCCCCCCCACACATAAAAAAATAAAAAATGGCCAAGACTTACTGGAGTGGGGTGGAGGATATTTTTTGCATTAAAAAAGTGTGAGATTTAGTGGTTTTCCTTTATAGTTCCAGTCCATAAACCTTTCATTGGGTTGGGTGGAAATACTGCTCACTGGGAGGGTGACACATGGGTAGCATGGCTGAAACGCCCCTCCCGCAACCCATCCAGGCTGAACTGGGTTCCATTTGTGCTGTGACTTGGCCAGTGTTCTTCCGAAAATCTGGGGTTTCTTGTTTTAGAGCCACATTACTATCAGGCAGCTCCTCGGGGACCACTCCTTAACTTCTCACTAAGAACAGGGGTCAGGGGTCAAAGTAATAAGGACCTATTATCCCCACCATTACTGACTGACTTCCAGGCTCATCACGTCATCACAGACTAGTGGCTTCAAGTGTGGTCAACCACTGGTTGGGAAAGAGAACATATTTGTTTTGCAGGATCCATTCTGTTTATCCTACGTGCACAAAATGGATTGTAAAAAATTATTTAAAGACATGAAAGAATTCACGATGGGCTAAAAAAAAGAAAAAACGAGTCTGTGTGTGACTGTGTACTCCACGATCTTGTTATAAAAGCGAAATTGAGAGATATGTGTTCTTGGCAAAGTCCTCTTCACCTGCTACACAGACCTCTGCAGAGTCACTCTCCGAAAACAGATTCCCCCCTTCCTTCTCCGTGAACATCTGGTAAATCAGTTAAAGGTGTCCTTCGCTCTTTGTTTACGCACAAACACACAACAGAGCAGCCGCAGGGCTGATGAGCATAACACTGGAAGCTGGGCTCGACTAGCGTGGCAAGGCGCATTCGTTTTGTTTGGTGCGCAGAAAACCACACCAAAACTATCTGCAGCTCCAAACAACCCAAATCATAAGGGTTGTAAAATCATATTTCCAGATTTCTGGCTGGCCCAGAATTGGAAAGTATGTGGCATTCCGTGTATCTTTGATGAAACAGAGGACTTGGTCGCTATGGGAGATCTCAGTTAGCTCGGTGCCAAAGTGGGACACGAAAATGTAGAGGAGTGAGGAGAGACAGGGGCCACTTTAGAGTCTTTTCTAACTTCGGATCTTTTCTCCTTCATGTGCGGCACACGCTAATTTTAGAGGTGGTGCACATGGTGTTTTTTCTGTATTCCGAGAACAGCCAGCGAGATGACGTCCAGCATAGCTATGACTGTGGCATCTGTGCTGCAGCTCTGAACACATCAAACAGTCGGGCGTCCACAGATTCAGGAGCAGAGCAAATATGGAAATAACTTTTCCAGAATGACTGCGAATTCGATAGTACTTTTACATATATACAGTCTTAGCCTTTCATTTGTCCAAATGCACATGTCTGCAAGGCAGTACAAACACAAATTAAAGCATACCTGTGAGCACAGAAGTTTTGACCTTTTCAATGTTGGTTCATTCAGACAACAAAATGGTTGTAGTAAATGACAGCAACATGACTAAATACAATTAGTACCTTGCTTTTTAAATATGCACTGCTACTACCATTAGTGTAACAAATAATCATCCATGCAGTCACAGTGGAGTTGGCCTGGAGTGACATGCTGAAATCATTACGTCTGGCTCGGGCTCAATGGAAGAGACCATAATATAGCCTTATATTCACAGCAGAATAGTCTTACTGTTCAACTATGGAAGAGTTAAAAAGCTGTATAATACTCTCGAGAACAAGGCAATGAAACCTTAGAGGATGGACAAGAGCTTAGGCCAAACACTTTTTATTGATGAGCGATGGGGGGCAGCAGCAGGGGGAACAACCTCATGACATGAGAGCTTTTCACAGTGACACAGTGGATACAGTGCGCAGCTCTCGCCCCCTATCCTGTTCTCTCTCGCTGTTTTGATTGCAGTAAATTATATGAAATACAGTGAGAGAAAATACTGGGGGATTTTGGTACATTTTCCTTTCCTCTTATTTTCGCCGTTAATCTGTAATGAAAAAGTAATGGAGTTCAGGGTGTGTACATTGCACTTTGTGGACTAACACATTTCCACAGAGGGTACAGGAAGGTAGTTCCATGTGGACCACATATGGGCTTTCTAAAACCGGCTTGAGGATGGATTTGCCTCCAGTCACTGATCTAAGGTCAGTGTCATGTTTACTCCTCTGATGGTTACAGTTAGGTTTGGGTGGGGGGGGGGGTGAACCGAACTGATCCTGGAACCTTGCCGAAGGGCGTCTTCTACACCCTGAGCTTGAAAGGGGCTGTGTGGTTATGGGAGTGGCCTCCATTTTTGTAGCAGGAAGTGAAGAGATCAATCACAGGGAGCTACATGACATCTCCCAGCATGCCTGTTAAATAAATGTCAATCTCTGCCACAGTAAATCTCACGCATTACCACGCATATGACTTCAAATCAGCAGTCTTCTCTCGGAGCTGGCAGTGATAAAGAATCCCTCATCTATTTTGTCTGATGACAGATCGTAGACAAAAGCTCATAATACACAGTTAATAATGTCAAATAGCTACAATATTTCACACACACACTCCATTTCTCTTATGCATACACACATACCAATATGTTTTTCTATACATACATTTATATCTAGAATACATACCTAGATCATGACTCTTCTTTATCACCTGTTTTACAAAACACACTGAATATTTGACAAAAATTTGATGAACACTGTCTACATTAATAAATATTTTTTCGTTTTATAATGCAAGTATAAAATGTTTATGTTTACAGGATCTTTTAATCGTCAGTAACCAGTAGGTGGCAACAACCTATCTCTAAAACTGTCTGGATGACCCTAGGAAGTCCCTTGAGGTGCTCCAGGTGTGGAACCCAGTCCACCAGGCATCAGTAGATCTTCAAATATAAAAAGAGACCTGTTATTGAGTTGGGGGCCTCACTCGGCGGTCTATGAGAACAAGCTGGTGCAGAATCTTTTGTACTTACAGCAGATTACCAGGAGGCTGCTTCCAGATGCAGTGCACCAGAGGAAAACAGACTGTCCTTCCCTGGGTGGTACAGGACAAATCCACTCCCCACACTTTTCTCATTAGCGTAATAAGCTTTGTATAAACCACTGGGTTGCCATTGTCAAGGACACACGCACCATCTATCCATCCATCCGTCCATCCAGTACATCTGTCATACATCTCTGTGCTGATGTAGTGCAGGTTGGAAAATGTTGAAATGCAATGCTTGCAAACACTTTTGGTCCAAATTGTATGTTGACAGTATGTGCTTTGTTTTATTAAAATTGCTGTTTCAAATCGTGCATTGTACTTTTCTAAAATATATAAAATTTAAAGGTGTACAGTACAATACAGTGCACAGCTCTGTACACCAAAAGGAACAGAAATGCTGGGAAAAAAATGGGAGAGACTGGAAAAGCTAAATATTATGTATTGTTTTGTAACACTATATGTATAATGGCACAAGGGGAGAATAATTTTCCATTTGCAGCACTTATATTCAAAGCAGGCTTCATCAACCTGATTGCAGAGGGAGATGAGAGAAGCCTGTTTATGTAAAGAGCAGGTCCACAACCTGAGGGCCCCAGCCAGCTCTGCTACGGGGTGTAACTCACACTCCTTCACCCCGCTCTCCCACAGCCTGTCAGTGGCATGGCAAAGTCTGCCTCACCATGCTTCCTGTGACTCACTTCCTGTCCCAGCCCTGCACCTGCACTCCCCTGGGTGATGTCATGGCAGGTTTTCCTTTTGGTGTCGCACTGCTGAGCACACTCCCCATCTGGCATAATGCGCGTATGCATGTGCGTATGTTTGTGTGTGTACATCTATTAGCATTATATAGCACAGACATCAGTCAATGGAGGTGCAGTGAATGTGGCCCTTCATAGACTGCAAAGTAGACACATCAAAACAGACAGGTGAGGACGAGGACAGTGCTAGACGGAACAGTGACTCATTCCCAAAGCGGAATAATTGTGATTCTTTTTCTCCTTTTCTTCTTTCTTCTGTGACATATAAATATGTCCTTTTGTTGCCTCCTTGTGTTTATGCATTCAATTACTTGAATCCCACTGAAAATCCTTTCTGAGCTTCACGTAATGAAAACTTGACCTTTGTGAGAAAGGAGTAGTTCTGTTTTCCAGTGAGGAGAAACAACCTCTAGATGTCCTCAATATCTGTAGGAATAATTACAGTAGGCCTTTCTACCATTGGTGACCGCAGTGAAAATGATAGATGGAGGGGAACACACTACTTGGACAGACCCATGAGTAAATGGAAATATTGTATGAGAATGAGTGCACACTTTTTTCCCTTATCCTGGGCCGTAAGAAGTAATGTTTTTTTAACCAAACCAACCATTTTGTTGCTCTTTTCCCCTCAGATTGAAGTACAAGTATGTACGTGAACAGGCAGGAAATGCCTTACAGGTCCGGTCAGCAGAGGAGAAACCCGTTAGAGGTCAAGGGTCGCAAGAAGAAGGCAGCAGCCATATATTAATTGTCATTTCCTTTTCTGGTACATTCACAGACCTCTTGCTAGTTTCACTCCTTTATAGAGTTTGTTGTAGATCATTAGTTTTTGCTAGCTCCCTGTTGACAACATTGGTTGCTGTAATGGTTGTCTGTGACAAACTTGGCGCTGTATCCTCTGGTTTGGTGTCTGTGACACATCCATCTAGCTCTGATCCTGATAGATGGTACAGACCAAAAAGAGGCAAGAGTGCAAAAGCAAAGAAAGACTCACACCCAATCTGTTTTTTTTTGACATCCACATAACTCCCTCATGACTGGACTCCTATAAAGTATATTCATTGCCGGTTTAGGACAAAGCAGTCTTGGTGAAAGTTTAGTTGTCATACACTGTGGTTATCAGTCATGACAGTGGAAATTGATAAAGTATACTTAGAAATGTATTTTCCTCATTAGAATGGGCAGCATTTACAGAGCCACAGTTTACCAACATTCAGGGGTTGACTGAATCTCTGTACTGTCACTGTGCAAACAGCGGGCGTTCTGTTGACTGGGACATAAAATAGTGCTGTTGGGTTTTGGGTTTCCAGAGTGGGATCAGGGCTGCAGTATATTGAGTCCATGTGGGGAGTGCGTTTTTAATCTGAGCCTTACCCACAGTCCTTCCTGTTTCTAATTTGGTGCTGCAGTGGTTTTGTCCCGAGGCCAAAAGCCTCTCTTCCACAGAGTGTCTATTTCCTCTGAAGTGAATAGTAGCAGGTGTGCTGGCCTGAGATCCCTTGGAGAAGTCTGCTTATGAATGGCCCACATCTCAGTCTCTCTCACCTGTCTTTGTTTTCTTTTTTCTTCCTTTCATTCTTATTTTCCATTCTGTCTCCCATTCTTTCTCTCTTCTTCACATACTTTCTTTCTTTCCTTGTTGTTATGTCTTCACCACTGTGCGGTCACTCCTTTGTCTCGCTCATCTCTCCTGTTTTTCTTTTATTCATACCCTTTGCTCTCTTTTCTTCCTTCAAGATCAAGGTGTAGTACTTTGATAAGTCATAAAGCTTATGCTGATGAAAACAATAAAATACCACACCAAGAACAAGGGCAACACAATCACTTATCAACACAGCCAGACATCGGACATAACAAATCACATACAACAGTGAAACTGTCAAAACATCCAAATTAGGTTTAGAACTCGGTTTATTGAAATTGCCTTTGTTGCGCCAGACAAAATACCACAAATCCTTTCGCAGTAAGAACCATTACTAAACTGAGTAAATTTAATTTAGACAATTACAAATGTATACTCAAAGCGGACATCCCCTAAATAATGAATACAGACATATGCAGAAAGAGGAGCAGGACAATGCGTCTGTGTGAGTGAAAGACTTAATCTTCCACATGCTATCATGAGGCCAGTCTGATAGCTGAGAACTCATCCAATCTGTGAGCTGAGGAGACATGCTGTCACGCTGTTTCAAGGAGGCACTGCGATTGGAATTAACCTATAGTGACCTTCACTCCTCCTCCCCCCTTGCCCAAAACACACTCCCTAATGAGTTGGGCTTGAAAGGGTGCAGCCTTTGTTGTAAGGCAAATACATCCTATCAGAGCAAAGTCATATTCTCACTCATCTCTGAGAAAAACGAAGCAAAAGAAATCATGTTGGTTGCCAATGATTTGTGATTTAACACAGGGTGAAATGCAGCTGCAAGGCCATTAAGAAAATGAGAGTCTCACAAAAGGGTTGCTTAACTGAAACACATGAACTCTTAATGATGTTTGTGTTCGTTCAACTTTGCTTCCACATCATTTGCCAAAGTACACTTTGGTGTAAAGCTAATGTGCTTGCAAATTCTGTTCCCAGATTCTGGGAGTCTGGTCAGACCATTGTCCATTCTGGCTATATTTTCTTTAATGACAATCATAATCTAAATCAATATTAACTGTACTTTAAGAGGGATTTTAACTTTCAAAATTATAGAAATTATTAAAATTCTTGTCATTGTCAGCCAGAGGCAACGTGCCCATTCAATGTACTAATTTCTCCATCAAATAAATAGCATTTGACCCTTTAGTAACAATGGAGGTTCTCCAGCCTCTGTTCAGGGCTCCTTCTCCCTCCTGCTCTTCTGATTCTGTGCCAAAGTCAACCATTGGCATTTACATTTCCCGCCATGGTGTTTCCGGCATCTGCACACGCTTGTGTTTACACAGGATGTTCAAACTTGATGCAGATTAAACAAATCCAATTTGGAGGCTGAGTTCAATCACCTCCTTTATTTCAACATTAAGTAGATGAAGCTGGGGGCCAGATCCCCACTAACATTTCCAAGAGCATTGGGTGGGGGGAATGATCTGTAGACCAATAAGTCCAGAAAGTATTTTGAGAGTATTTATATGCGGATAGATGTCATCCGCTAGTTCCCACAGGCTTGCATGTGGTTGGTTTTGCTCAGTGTGGTGTAGTTTTTTTTTTTTTTTAAATCCAGCTCTCTCTGGCAAGTATTGTGGGCCTTCTAAGGGCCCATGGGTAGTTTGGCATTGGTGCTGTTCCCACACTTATGGTGTAAACGGAGGCCTGGCTTTGTGCTCACAAGCCCAGACCAGGCACACGTAGCACAATTTTTGTTATGAACACTGAATTATGGCAGAACTTTTTACTTCTTGCATCAGATAATCACTGATTACTTAAACTCAGGAAACACAGTATAGGTCAGACGCCAATCGTGCCAAGTTCACTTTCTCATATGGGAGAGTCGACAGCTTCCAAGTTTGGCTGATGGCAGTCTACAGGCTTCCTAGCCCAGACCGCTTGTTGAGAAGACTTCAACTCCACGGGATCAGGATTGAGAAGAGAAATGCTACAAAACTCTGACGTTTTCACAAGTAGAAAGGGACCTTTTTGGATTCAGAACAGCAGTCATTTGTTCAACAGGAACTTTTAATTGCTGCTCACTCCAAGTAAGTTTGACTGGTGTTTGTGTCCACACCTGGGTCCTCTTTCGCATTTGTGAGGGGTTTTGACGTTCCGTGGCACCTGTTTGGCTATTGTCCAACTGCCCATCTGCTCGTAGCCAATGCTGCCATCCCACTTCTACAGACCAACTCCTTTCAGGATGGCTAGCCGTCCACCTAATTGTATCACATTCTACAGGCTTTATCCTGGCATTCCCTTGCCAGCTAAAGGTTGCCGAAATCTCATCCGCCACATCAGAGGGGCCCTATTAACCCCTGACCCCTGGTTGGTGTGTGTGGACAAGGTCGCTCCTCACACCCAACGTCGGGCCCATTAACACGTCGCCCAACAGCAGAAAAACTATTTTGACGGGCTGTAATTGGCGCTAAGTGATGGTGGACAAAGGCCCCCTCTGTGCTGCCCGCTGGACTGAGCGGTACTGACCACTCTTGGAGCTTCACGCTTGACATTTCCTTTCTGAGTCCAATGTGAGAAGAGAGGAAATGGGGAAGCCCCTTCCTGCACCACCACCTCCTTCCATTTCTCCATCCCTTCAGCCCCTTATGCTATTTGCCATGTTGCTTCTTTGAAAACGTGAGATAATGAGGTTCTAGGGTGAGAGCTGGCCAGAGCAGAATTGCACAGTCCAGATCTGTGGAGGATGATTAATCCAATGGCGGGCCATTCCTTTCAGAGCCAGCCTAATTAGTTTATGTTAGCTGGACAAGGTCAGGGGGCGTGTTTGACTGAGGCCTTTTCTTAAAATGCCACAATGGTGTGATGATCTGTGACTGCAGGTGCAGCAATCAGCTGCTTTAATGTTGGTTTCATTGGGTATTGGCTCGATGGTTTAGTTGCAAATTGGCAAAGACAATGATGTCTTCTGCTAATATGTCATTTTCAAACAAATCTACTGCCATCTGGATTTGCACGTTCTATGTTCATGAACTCAAAAGTTAAACTGGTCTACAAATAACCAGGGAAAACCCCTCAATATTGTATGTGGGATATATGATGGCAAGCCAGGACTTCAAATAACTAAAAACTATGAAGAATAATTTAACTGGTAGTCTTGGCTCACATTATTGTATGGCTAACCCAGAGTGCACCCAGTGAATTACAAACCACGTAGAGTGAGTCATTACGCTAGTGTATGAAAGTCCCTCCTCCTTCATTCGTATCACCATTTACCTTGACTGAATTCATACATATGGCAGATGTGGATCCCTTTAATGATTGACTGTAATCCCAAATTCCCCCTTGCTGTGTACAGCTTGTGTCCTTAGCAACAGTCAATGAAATCCAGCCAGGCTTCTCTCACACAAAGATGTATACTTAAGACAGGTCTAACTCCCTTCCCCATAGGCCATGCCATGCTCTCATCCCCATATTTAACAGCCTGACGTCAGACAGGAGCATAGCAGGCAGCAGAAGAGACTTTAATACTAAATCTCTCCCCCTGTCATTACCAGCCTGTGTGACCGCCTATCAGAGGCCCTTGAGTGATGTGGGAAACCCTGGGCCCTGTCCTCCCAACCCCTGTAGGCCAGGCCGCCTGTTCTGTCCAAACCAAACTGAAAACTACAGGACAGGCACAGTTAGGGTTGACATCAATGAGGCACTGGGCTCTTTATGCCCACTCTGTGGTCAGGAGGGGAGAAGCCTGGATATTAATCTCTCTCTCGTCTTTACTCGAATGCTTTTTTCCCTCTTTCCTCTTCTCACCACGCAGGCCGTATTTCTGGGCTCTCCATCCCATTAAGGCTAAATCAAACGAAGGCAAAGACTGTTCCTTTTGATAGCTGTTGTAACTGCAGTTGCAGAAGCATCCTCTACCTAAAATAATGATCTGGCTGGTCCAGAGTGATGGATTGTACCAGCAGCTCAAGTTGAGGTTTGGGTTATTTTTAAAGACAATCTCTCAATTAATAATTGCCTGGATTATGTTGATTTAATCTGAATGAGTCAACCAAACCTCCCTTGACAGTCAAGACCACTGAATCCCACCATATTTTTATTAAATCCACACACAGTCCAGTGCTGGCCTCTTATTTGCATACCTTGAAAATATGAAGATACAAAAATTGTTATTCCAACTCACAACCCAAACTATGCTTGCACAGGATATATGGCGCCCTTTTCCCAACACCTGTGAGGAAAATAAATAACCCAAACATGCCAGCTCAATCAGTGCACCAGCCCATGTGATGTGAGTCATTATGAGAGGACACCTGCAGCACCCAGCGTCCCCAGTTGACTTTGTAAAAGCCTCATAACTGGGTGGGGGACAGAGGGGAGGGCTACAGGGCCAGAACCAGGTTTGGCCCCAAAGGCCTTAACTATCACTCCAGTCCAAGGGTTGCCTTTGGCCTTGCTAACTGTTCCATGAAATGGGCCCCAGGAACAGTGCAACAGGCCGCTCACTGTTAGCCAACAGTGCTCCCTTTGTGTGAAAATTGTCAAAGCTGGCCCTTTTCTGCACTGGTCCTGTCCTTCTTTTGAGCCTCAGCTGTGAGCAAACAAAGCTGGCTTAAAGTTTTGCATGATGGTTAACTAGCTAGCTGGCTAGCCACATTCGTGTTTGTGTGAATGGAGCAATGGAGTTTGTGTTTCCTGTGTTCTGCAGGTGCGGCTTCAATTGCTAATGAGAGAAGGCCCAGTCAATGCCGCACTGATGAGGCCATCATAAAAACCGATAACTGTATATTTCATGGTTTGTGCGTAATGGACCTCAAGAATTCATAATGTGATCCAAATTCTACATTAAATGCATTGGCAGTCCAGTTATTGAAATGTTCATTGTTTAAAAAAATAACTACAAACTGTTTAAATTTATTGTAATTGTTAGATTTAACCGAAAACCATACTCAAACTTTTGTGATAAATAACAGCGAAGCATTGAAATAAATGGGATGACAAGCACTGTATAATATTCCTATAAGGACTTAATGGTAAACGTTTGGGATTTTATCTTTTCAGATTTAGTGGTTATGCAGTGACAATATCTGGGGTATTCTATTTCATTTCTTAGTACATATCCATACATATAAACATTTGTATTAATTCCAAATGTGTCCAAACACAATACTGTCAGAGAGATTAATATGGACAACATTGAGATATCAATATTATATTATACTATCTGTCTGGACTTAATCCAAATGTATAAGTACAGTGTTTTTATTTTGCATAATAATAACATAATATATATATTTTCCTCTTCTCTATATTCAACTGCTCATCTGTGAGTTTAATAGATTTTTTAATATGTATCAATATAATTTTATAGTCACTATTTAATTTTTATAGTTTGGTATGGCTTTACTGTAGTTTATTTTACAACAAAGTCTTTCCAGAGAATGAAAAGAATGTTATTTGGCTGTCACTGTTATAGTTACATTATTCAAACTTGAGCACTATCAACAAAGGCGTCCAATAGTATATTACATTGCATATAATACAGTTGCAAAAAGCTATATAACACTACAAAAATGAGCTATAGCTACAATGTCGTATTATATTATTTATATTATAGTTTTCCTTATATATTGAGAAAATGTATGTTGTGATCAGGCATTATACAAACAATGTTTTATTGAATTAAAAAAAGGGTTGGCTTACAAAGTCACACAGCCACAGCAAAGTTGCCAACAAGTGATTCCAATACCAAGCACAATGATGGATTCTACTAGCCAATTCAGTCTGCATTATCACACACATGGGCTTCATTTATTCCTCAACTATACTTTTACAAAAGCATAAATTATCCTCTATTTATTTCATTTCAGGCGCAGACATCATTGCTGTTTATCTCAAATGAAATTTATTGTGTTATTACAGCATAAAATGTTTTCCTGAAACAGAAGAAACATCTATTAACTGTTATTCGTTACGGGGCTTTATCTGTGGTTGAAATGGACCATCAAGTCACCACAGAGCTGGGTTCACATGAATGAACTCCAGAGAAACTGTGTTCAATTTTATAAGCCACGTGAAATACCAAGAAGCTATACAACGCGACAAAAAATAACTATAGCTACAACTGCCATGGTAAAGATAAATGCTTCACTATAGATAAACTTTACTAAAGCACCTTTTTCTCTATTTCCCCCTTTTGGATGGAAAGGAAAACCAGTAGCACTTGGTTTAACCACGTTTCGTTTTTCATAATTGTTCCCAAGGTTGCTGTTTTTTATTTCTGGGCTTTCCGTGCCAATATAATTCAATTTCTGCGGCCAAGCTAAATATTTGCAGCATGGCTTATGCTTCTAAACTGAGCTGTAGTTTGGGCGAAAAAAGAGGTTTGCCTTGCAAGCAGTGCTGTGTAGACAAGGCAACTAACAGATTCACTGCTCATCAACAACAACTCTAGTTCTAGTCACACCATCATTGTCATTAATTGCTCTGTTGTGCAATCATCCTCGGCATTAAAGTTTTATAGCACTTCAATCCACCCCTTGTGTCTTTGGGCTACGTGCTACACAGTTTGATGGTAAACTGACTGTTTACAACTTCTTAGGAACACATGACACAAACTGAAGGGAGTAAGAGTCATTTACAGTCAGTTAAATTCCCTGCTGAGAGGCCCTGCTAAATGCTTCTTCCACAGACCTTGCTGGGAAATATTTGCAATGGTTTCCATCCAGATTTGGGTCACTTGGTTCCACATTCACTGCACAGGTGAGCTGGAGCAGGTTTGTTTGGCATTGGTCATTGGCTGTCCTTTCCTTTCAACAGGGCTGGGAAAGCAGCACCACAAACAGCTTGCGACGACAAGAGATGTTTTTGTCCGTAGCTCACCGAGGCGAAAGGACACAGCTAAGCCACCTGCTGCCAAAGCAGTCCCGGTCTCCCAGGACAGTCCCTGGGGGCTACGAGACCTGCTGCAGTCCAGTCCAACAGAGGCAGAAGGAGAGTGAGAACTCTCAGGAGAAAAGGTAACTCTGTCAGCCAGGCGTGCTGCTGCAGCATGCCGATGAAAACAACCTCTTTCACATGAAGTGTGTTTTGGCTTCCAAGGCTGTAATCATGGATGATTAGCCTAAGAACTCAATTCTGAAAGGGGACTATTCCTTATTCCTGTCACAGTGTCATAAATTCTATTTACCTACCACCTTTCCCAACTGTCCTGAGACATAAAGGGAGACTTGACTGATCAGTGGAAATCAGGCAGGTGTGTAATATTAATTTAAATATTACAAAGTTAAATACACCTCATTACAGAATGTGTCTGGTCCAGGTACAAACACATGATCTCATGAGAGGTTTAATTTTAGTTTGAGATGTCGGGAAGAAAGATTTATTGAAAAGCCTCTAAGCTAGTTCAGCTGTTACTTTTCTTATTTCATAATTTAATGAATACAATAACAAAAGTACACTTTCGTAAAGGGTTTCTGCAAAGTTAAATGTAAGACTTTTGAAGAAAGAAATTTAAAGCCTATGTGAGGTAAGACAGAATCCCAGGAGTCCCAGAATTACTTACAATTCCCTATAATTGAAGATAAGGTAGAGTGGCCAAGTAGAGAATAACCCTCGACACTCTATGTTATATTGCTAACTACAGGCATGGACAGTAGGAATCCACATCTTTACTACCACCAAGTGGAGTATACTGTTATAAAATAAGACCAGGGTGTTTGTAGGCCATCAGTTATCAGCTTCACCTTGGTCTTGTTTGTAGTTTTATTATAGCGTGCTAATAACACCTAGAGTCATTACAAGCTATGCATGCCCCAAAACAATTTTCTTAAGAACTCAAAGAAAGTAGGGTTAAATGAACGTTAACGTATTTAAGACCTACCTCAACGACTTTAAGACCTAGTATACGATTTCTAAGATTGACAAGAGATTATTAAATTTAAGCCATTTTAAAACCAAACAGAAACCTGTATCTCTATTTAGGTTTTACATATTTCTTGAAATACTTGTTTTCCTTTAAATCCCTTTGGACATATCAAGTTATTCTCATTAAGTAATTGTGTAGCTTTAAAAAAATATTCTGTTTGAATGCTTTTTATCACTTAACGTTAAAAATACTATACATATCTTGTCTTAAAATGTTGATATTACAACAATGTGAAGTGAGGACATATTATGAAATTCATTCATGGAAGTTGTTTTGGCTTGTAGTTGGTTAATGACTCAAGCAGCATGACATGTTACGAGGACTGATGTCAACCGTGGCCAGATCATCACCCCACAACAGGTGCAGCCTTCTCTCTTCCCGTTCCTCATTCTCATCCTACTACAGTTTGTTTTCCCTCTAACATGTGGAAAACATCTGCATAGGTGGTCCCCCCCCCTCCCAATTTCCACCCTCCTCATTTACTCCCACCCCTCAATTCTCTGTCTGTCTCTCTCTCTCTCTCTCTCTCTCTGTCCCCTTGAGTCTTTCTCTTTTTCGTTAGTGAAGGGAAGCACTGATTGTAAATATGGAGAGGTGTCAGTGCCAGAAGAAACGAACCGCGTATTTCTGGATCCAAGCTGCGAGGTTTACCGAAGCATATTTTTATCATGAAAAGCCAACATGGAATGGGACGGCCGTGCGCAGCTGCTGGTCTAATTTGCTCTAAGCATGTACAAATAGGACGGCCCACACAGACCATAAAAGTGGAGTGGAGGTTTTGCTCAACGCAGCACTTTTGTCTGACCAGAGGCACAAGGATGCCTTCCAAAGAACAAACAGATCACAAAAGAAAAGAGAAGATAAAACACACAGGCACACTCACATGATAGTTTAAAATACAGTAGAATAACTCAGAGGAGGACGGACTCTGCTGCCTCAGTGTTATTCCACAAGTAAAGTGCTTCAAGCACTGTTTACTAGTATCAACTCTATTTCATATTTAAGTGCTAAAGTTATGTAATATTACCTCATTGTTACTCATGTACTTACACATTTCAAACTTCCTATCCTCGTTATTATTTTTTTTTTATTTGAATCAATGTCTATCATATACTGTATGTATGTATGTATGTATCTGTATCTGTATCTATATATACTGTATATATAGATATATATATCTATATATATAGATAGAGAGATATATCTCTATCTATATATAGATATATATAGATATATATATATATATATATATATAGACATACATACATACATACATACTCACACACACACACTTTTGTATTGTATGTTGCACTATTGTTTTGTATGTGTGTCGTGTATGTACTTTTGTTGTATTTGTGAGAAGCCAAATACATAAATATTTTTTTTTTTCATAATGTTGTTTCCCATCTTCAGAGCAGCACCAGTGTCTCTTGATTGATTTTACTGCACCATGGGAAGTTTTATTTGCTCTTCAGCAATTTGCTCTGGAAACCCCCAGCAGATGCTGTGAGCACTTTACGTTTGAACACGTACACGTTACATGCCTGTGCATGAATACACAGGTACACTCACATTTACATGTGTCTGAATGGGGTTCCCCTTTAGATACCGGATAAATAACGAACTTCAAACAGTAAACTAGGTGCTAATGAACTGGATCCTGACAGGGTTTGCTTTCCGCGAGCAGAGACCCACCCCACAATGGATCCATTCACAGGATCTCAGCCATGGAAAGTGTTGGTAAAGTAATCCCGCTAGAGTTTATGCAACCTTTTCTAACTCTCAGTACGTCTTTCTCCCTTAAGGCCTTTAAGGCCCGGCCAAAAACAACACTGACCTGCATCAGCTGATACAGGCAGAGGCTACCCACATTTGCATGTTTCAAAATGGCACCCATTCACAAACATTTGGCAAATTGATGTGGGGAGGAAAGGAACACAACGCCCTGCTTCCTCTTACACTGTACCTGTGAAATCAGTCACTGCAACTTCAAAGCCAATGTCAAGGGTCGTTGCTTCCATGTCGCTCTGCGGCACAGGACGTGGCGGGTTGGAATCTGAACGCCTCCGTGCACATGTGGCCAAATCGCCCGACATTCTCTGCATGCAAGAAAAGGTGTTATTTTATCTTTGAGAGAGTATGGGCAGTGTTCCCACTCTGTGTGCACTGACAAATCGAATAAAAGTCAAAGCATTGCATATGGCTTTATTCAACACATTTGATAGTCACACAGGAACAAAAATGTCAGCTGCTCAAAAACTTTCAAGCGCACCTGCTCAAACTGACAAAGAAGGATAGAGAGAGTTGGACGTGAGTGGGGGCACTTCATCATAAATTCTGCCAACAAAAAGAACAGTGAACTCCTCGGGCTTAATATCTGAAGAAAGCCCACTTATCTGTCTTTCTTTCTTTCTTTGTTCCTTTCAATTTTGGACAAGCAGAGTATTCCTGAGGTGAACGATTTCAAACTATCCATATGTGCTGTGTTGCTCTATATCTTTTATGCATCTGGGCAGCGAAGGGATGAAATACTGCCGGTGACAGGTAAAGCGATACTCTGCGATGGAAGTTGTTTTACAGTAGCCACTTTTCAGAAAGAAGTGCAATATTCAAACATGTGATATCCTGTTCCAAACCACAGCTCAGAGCCGCCTCTCCTCTCCATGTGAGGGTCACACTGTGCTGACAACCTGTATTTATGGCTATCTGACCTGACACCATGAAAAGTTTTATTTCCATCAGATGTTTCCATGCAAGGAGAGGTGAACAGAAAAAAAAGGGATATCAGTCTTGGCAGTGTTGTACGGAAAGTTCAAATGTAATTGAAAATGCATGGACTTTTTTGCGAGTTTTACTTCTTTTGCACTTATTAAAAACCTTACTTCTTTTTTTATATTTTGAATTTTTAATAGCATTGGCTGCGGCTTGGTAACAGCTTTCAACGGAAACATCAACAAGCAACGACGTAAGATGCCACTGAAGCTCCTATGGCTCCACCCATATAAATAAACAATTAATTTTAGAAATAAAAGAGCCTTTGTACTGAGCTTCCACTGCAGTGCAACGGTTACACAGTCTATCTGAGGAGGGTAAACAGAGATACTTTTATCAACAAAGACTCTATATTTAGTCAACCACACAGCTCTAAGACATAGATCCTGTCTTGACCATCACACCTGGGTCGGCTTGATTCTCATCATGACAGAATTTTATATTATACTGACATTTGTAAAACAAATAACCTGCCAGGTGCAGGCTGTCCTTTCTTGACTTTTCTGGTTTGGTATTTCATGACAGCTACGGAGGTCAGCGGCTTCTAAATGAATCACGTTGAAAAAGAAAGTAAGAAACGGAACGAAGACATGATTTTAACAGCCACGAAGAGACAGAAAAATAATCTGTGCTGTAACACTCCGTAGGCCAAGGGGCAGTGTAGCGTTTATTCCCCAGAGCCCTGTGCTGTCAAGAGACTCTCTGCCAGTGCCGTTTCTCATGCCTCCTGACCCCCTCAGCCCCGGTCCCACAGGATAACAGCCGTGGTTGTGTTGGGATATAGGGGCTGAGGTGAAGGGGATGCGGAACACCATGGTGAGCGGCGGTTGGTAACCTTATGAAAACAACACCTTTGAACAGTGTTTACCTCTGAACCGTGTATGAGGTCTTCATTGACACGTCAAAGACGGCGGTGAGGTAAGTTAGGGTTCTTGTTGCATTCATTACTCCCCTCTCATCTATCCTACCTCCTCACACACATCCTAAGACGAACAACCCCCCCTCGCTCCATCTCACCCCAAAAGCATGGGGCTCAGCAGCATGAATGGGGCATTGTGATGCGTCTCCGTCACGGCAGTGAATGTTTTCACTTCCATTTGATCCGTCGGCGAGGCTGCTAATTGGGTAAGCGTGTTCCCAGGTCACCAGGAGGTTTCTCTTTCCATAAATACAGAAAGCCGGCAAAGGCTTCTACAGATGTTGTTTCCCACCCGCTTCCAAGTAGGTTCAGACCAGCTTCAGGCAGTAGATGTAATTTATTGTGTCTAAAACCACAGTCCAAAATTTTTCCTTCTCTCTCTCCTCATCACTCTAAAAGCTGCATTTTATCATTCTCCCTGGCACTGCAGTAGAGCTGATATTTGTCCTGTGCTTTAGCTTGGACGGTGTGTACTATGTTGCCATTAGAACCACAGGTGTCATGATGACATGGACGTGATGTTACTTTTGTCTGTAGTCTATCCAGGCCTGACAGCTCCAGATGATGTTATTTTCCATGTGTCTGTCCACCAGTGACACAGTTTATGAGGCTCAGGGTTTATTTGTTTGTTTTTGTCATGGAACTTACATTGCCTCTCCTACACAAGGACTCAAGACAACCTTGTTTGCCAGCACTAAACTCTCAGCTGGAACAGGGAGTTTAGACGGACTCACGGCAGTGTTGGCTGCACTTGATCGGCGAGGTGTGGTAAAAAGAAATTGGTTACATGTTTGAAGTAACTGTCCTTTAACTGGAGAGTCTAGGTTGAAGTCCTTGTGTTGGCAAAGACCCATCACGCTGAAATGTCCATGAATACTCACCAGTTCTAGGGCGGTCCTCTTGCAGTCGACTGTGACAGATTTTCTCCCTGGATAGGACAAATAAAAAGTCGAGTTCATCACTGAGTAAATAATGAAGTCCATCAAAAAAGAGACAACACTTCTGACGTCTTCTAAGATGGCATGTGGTGCTTTTACTGGACTAATAAATTACAGGTAGAAATCACAAGTATGACAGCCAGGTCAGCTACTCTTAGTACATGAACAGAGTTACTCAAAAATATTCCATTTGTATAAATATGCTGATGAAATTGCTATTTCATACCATGATATGAGTTGTACAATATAAATGAGACATTTTAATATACAAATACAAAATAAAAATAACAAAAAGGAACTGGGAGTATCCTAGAATACATTGTTGTCTTCCAGTGGTAAATTATTATATCATGAGATGAAGGGGATGATAAAAATTCTTATTGTTAGTACAGATTGGAATGTGTCTCTCCCAACTGGTTCATAAACTCTCTTCACTCCCCTGCTCCTACAACTCTGACATGGTCCGATGGCGCCACCATGTGGCAGCATCTGAGCTCTGTTCGTATGTCGTGAAAGGTTGTACTGGATGACAGAAAGTCGCAGTCCACTAACAGCCATAAGACCTCTTCTCATAACCAATTATTCCCTTACCTTTCTTAATTTCAAATTGCTTATTGTCTCTCTAAAAATAAATGCATTTGTGCAGAAGGATCCGTACTTTTAAAGATTATATTGTGATGCTAGATTAAGTATTCTAGTTACAGCATGAACTAATGTTCAAAAGACCGTGAAAATGATGAATCACCTAAAATTGTCCAAAAGGAAAAAGTTATTTTTTGACTAAAAAGTGACAGCCTCAACATCAGGTGGATGTATGCATTAAACATATTTGTTTTGGTTCATCTGTTTGCTTATAGTACTTACAATAGTAAATTGAGCAATTCCTAATTTACACCTGTTTGACACGTGCATTGGAGAAATAATCAAGTACAAGGCAGTTATTTATGTAATTACCTCCACCAAGGAATTGATTTTTCTTTTGCAAAAGAGGTTGTCATTTGTCAAAAATACAAACATTTATATGATATAAACTAACATAACTTGTGACGGCTTTGCTTAAGCTGCCCAATTGCCCCCTACAGACATAATCTCTTTTTTCCCCATCTTGATACATGATGTCCCTATGTAGTCGAAGTATGCCTTTTCTTTAAGTACAACCAAGGGTAAAAATATATTATATGATCTTACCAATAGAAACCAGGGGGTGGCAGGCTTCACACATGGGCTCACCTCATGACCAAGTCACTGAGAGTCCACATCATGCACAAACTGCTGAAGAAACACACCTACATAAAAAAAAAAGCTACAAAATTGGCTGTAACTCAGTGTGATTGGCTGGTTATCAGTAGAACACCATTTGTCCAAATAGGAGAAATGCCAGCCATCGGGATTACTAATGTGTATTGAAGTTTCATAAGCTCATAATGGGCAAAAGCCACATTCTGGTGATTCATCTTGAATTACTCATTGGGTGGGATGTGGGAATTAAGGAAGGTGTGGGCTGATTCATCGGAGGTAAATATTCATCATGTGGTGGGTCTGTCTACTGAATCCACTTGAACTGAAGAAACACCCCTGATAGGATTTTCTCATTTTCATCATAGAGAAAGAATGACAACAGACTGAAGCATTGCAAACTGTACACGTCACTAAAGGACATCTAAATGAACATTAGCATAACCATGACATACCTTAACGGAATTCATTTGCTACAGCAGCAGGCAGGTCAAAATCAAAGGTTGACAAGAGAATAAAAATATAAAAAAAGGCAATAAAATAAAAATAAAAAAATTACAATGCAGAGTACTTCCTACACAGACTTAGACTGTTCGGTATGAGCACCGACGTCTTGTCCATATTTTATTCTGCGGTGCTTGAAAGCATAATTACATATGGAAGGGCTGCATGGTTCGGCACTGCATTGTAAAAACAGCTATGAAGATGATGGGAATAAAGAACTACCCTTCTCTTCAGATCATCTATGAAGGTTCTGTGGTCAAACTGGCTCACAGGATCCCTAACGACCCGTCACACATTCTGTTCCCCGAATTTGACTGGTTTCCATCAGGCAGACGTTACAGAGCCTATAAGTGTAAAGCCAACCGCCTCAAGCTCTCGTTCATCCCAACGTCCATCATACTACTCAATAAGGAGACGAGTTGATTCGGTCATATATCTTAATAACCCTTGCACCGGTCTAGCACATTTCACACTTTGGTTTTTAAGTTTTAATGCCAGCTTCTGTTTTTCATCTTGCTTTATTTGATGTACATTATATACACCAAGAAAAAAAACATCTCTATCCTCCTCTTCTATTGTGTCAGAACAAACTGTACTGTATTGGTCTCAGGTTAATTATCTATTTATAAATACTATCAGGTTAAAGGACACTGTAAATAAGTGAACACAGGTAAAGGTAAACCCAAAGGTTAGAATTTATTATTTGTTTATTATCTGCCAGATGGAAATTAGCACTCTTGCTAACTCCAAAACAAATGTTTGTTACACTAAGTACACAGGAAAAACACATATTTTCAAACTATATAAATGTTCTCCAAAGTACAGTGTATGCGCGCACTGTATTGATATGTTACCACATTAATATATAAAGGACAATTAGAATAATAAGGACTGATGGAGAGTGAGCTAGCTGTTATTCTAGCTAATTCTGGTGTTTACTTTGGCCATAGTTTTCTGGTGAGGCGACTAGCTACGGACAACGTCTGCGTGACGTCATATAGCCAGCTAGCCCTTTACATTTGTAAACTATTTATCTCGCAACTACCACGTAGCCTGAACGCGCATGGTGACATGAATGAAACTTGTGTTATGGTGTGTGTGGCCACTGAACACACTCACCTCCACCTCCACCTCCACCACTTCCTGTTCCCACCTCCCTCCTCCTCCACCTCCCTCCTCCTCCGCAGACAGACGCTGTCCTCCGGCTTTACCTGTGTGAACCAACGGGGCCGCGTCTGGTGTGTCCCTCCAGGAGCAAGCCTCATTCCACTACACACTTCCAGGAAAAACAGCTGACCGGCAGAAAACTTCAAATCCAGGTAAGAACTGTTTCACACTTTTATTTAGGCGAGTTTAGGAGCTTGTATCCATGTGGGTTTGAATAAAGGTGGAGCCTCATGTGCCTGATGGAAAACAATTGTATGATCCATACTTGGGAACGTGTGATGTTTCTCTAATAGACGCGCAGGTCAATGTTTCATTAATATGGTGTTATTATACATGGTATTTGTCTTTGGTGGCTGAACAGCAAAACCTGATACTTGCGAGTTGTTGTCACAGGGTTCAGTTTCTCTGTTTCAGACCATTTGCATCAGTTTCAAAGATTTTAACAAGACCAAAAAATGCACAATGCTTTTAAACACTGTTTTGTGTTTGGTGTGTGTGTGTTGTGTGTTGCAAAGAAGCACTGGAATCCTCCACTTGTCACAGTGTAAGTCCGTTCTTTCAGCGTGGAAATGAGACCTTCAAATGCTTGTATGTATAAATCAGAGATAACACATAAAGATTTAGAATAAACAACACTTAACACGCGTCGCGCCTCTTTCAAGCATTTTGCATTTGATCTTCTGTTTTGTTTTCTACTTTTTCACGAGCCCAAATTGCCCTCGGTGCACCTTCCTATTTTAATCGATATAGTTTAATATTTTAAGAGTGAGCTCATCCCACTTCCAACAAACCTCAACAAGTATTCCCTCAGCAGACGTGCAAGCTCGTACCCTGCTCCCTACAACTGCAAAGGGAGGGCGCAGCACAAAGAAAAGTAGAGTGTGTTCTCAAAACCGAGACCTCCAGCAACATAGTTTTACAAAGTGTACACATACAACAGGCTACCCAATAAATAATACAGGTAAATCTGTCAATAGCCCCAGTCTATACGATTGTGTGCTTATGACTTTGCGTCTCTTTGCCCATTTTACAGCGTTCAGGTGTGAAATGGAGAGAGAATGGTGCAGCGCGTGGAGATTGTTGTTTTGCATGGTCTCTCCTGCACCAGATTCATGTCTCTGCTCGTCACACATTCCACGGCTCTACCCTCCCTGCTCCTCCTCCACCCCTGTCTCCGCTTCCTAACCTGCCTGATTTCATCCATTTCTCTCTTTGGCCTTATTAAACTCCAACAAACATCCATGATATATGTGTCTTTTAAGTGCAGAGCTGCGTTGTGTCTGTTCTGTGTCCTCCGCAGTCTCATCTCCTTTTCCTGCTGGCACCAGCCAGTGCATCTGTGTGTTCACTGATATCTTATTCATAAATGTATGGGTTGAGACGAGTACTTCGGGGGCTGCGGTGTGAACTTGCTGCAGGTTGAAAATCAGTTTCACTTCGAGCAGAAAAACTGAGAGGCCTGTTTGTTAACTGCAAGCCAAGTTAATTTGGAAGTTCCCACAGGATGTTGGGAAACACTTAATCCACTTACTCATGTTTTCACCCCAGATGTTTCCTAATCTTCCAAGCAAAAGCGGCCAAATGACGGCTCCGCTGTGTTTCTAAAAGGGATTCCTCCCAGCACTCCTTGCAATGCAATATCTAAACCCCCATGCACGGTCTCCCCTCTTGTCTTTTCAGAACAGGGCGATGATCACGGCAGAGTATGGCGAGACCTCATGGGAGCTGTCCGTGCAGGTGGATCAAAAAGACGGAGACGAGTCCATGAAATTTAAACTGAGGGTGAAGGGAGACTTGCACATCGGAGGCCTCATGCTGAAGTTAGTGGAGAAAATCAGTGAGTGTCTTTGAAAGGTTAAAAAAAAACTCTGAATGCATTCTGCCTTCTGGGTCTTACTGTGTTTACATTGGGTAGAATCTGCTTTAAATACCACTGAGACAGACACCAATTGTGTATGCATGTGTAACTACAGAGGTCAGAGACATTAGAAATCAAGCTTCCAGTTGTGGCTTTGGTCCCCAGACTGCTGCCACGACAGGTCTGTTAGTCATGCCACACCCTTATTTGCCCTGCATTTCTCTTCACTGCAGTGGCATTGTTTAGTCACAGTGCACTGGATTGTCTAGCCTCAGGGGCTAAAGTTCACAATGCTCTGTAACCGTGGAGCGGCTAACCTTAGCAAGGTGGTTTAAAGAGCATGAGACATAATAGATGACTAAGTAGCTTGTCATCGACAGACGGATTTCAGCCCAGCACCATAACATGATGTCAGGTAGACTCATAATGCTGCACTTTTATCATGGTCAGCCACCTACGCAGCAGTGGGAACAGGAAGTGATTGTTTTGCTAGCTGTAGTAGTGAGATTTCAAAGTCTCAAAGTCCATTTAAAATTGACCAATAAATGTGAACAATGCCTTTAGATTCCAACGACCCATTCAACTTGATATATGACAGTATGTTACCAATAATGTCAGCATTATAATAGTATGATTTACTGTGTCTGCAGAGGCTCCACAGGACTGGTCAGACCATGCCTTGTGGTGGGAGCAGAGGAAATGCTGGCTGCTAAAGACCCACTGGACCTTGGACAAGTATGGAGTTCAGGTAATATCTAATTTTAGTATTTTACTCTCCACAAAGCAATTCAAATATCCCCTATAAATGTATTTCTACAAATCCATTTGAATGCCAATGGCACAGTTGTATATCCCCTATATCTATTCAAAGCCATACATTAAATTCTCTGTATCAAAGCTCCTTAAGGCAGGGAGAGCCATCCGAGGTTTTATATAGTCAGCCACCTGTGGAAGCTTCTGAAATAAAATCATAGCTGCATACTCCATCCATCCATTATCTATACAGATAGACGACCCTCAAAGGATTTACAGCTTATCCTTTGAGGGTTGTGGGAGGGGAGCCAACCCCAGCAGACTTTGGGCAGTGTGCCCTGGACAGGTTGCCAGTGTATTGCAGGGCCAACATACATAGAGACAAACACTCTCATCTATGGACATTTTAGAGTCTCCAATTAACTAACTGTCTTTGAACTGTTGGCAGAAGCTGGAGAACCCAGAGAAAACCCCCACACACATAAAGGGAGAACATGCAAACTCCACGTAGAAAGACACTGGCCGAACCAGGATTTGAACCCCGTTGTAACAAGCTCAATTTGACTAACCACATCAACACAGCCCATAGCCATTTGTCGAGTCAAAAATTCAACCTCATGTTGGATAGGTCAAAGAACCATAGAACTCCTGTTGATAAAGTGATAACATAATGTTATTATGCAGGAAAAAAATCTGAAAACAGTTTGCAAATGAATGCAATGCTAAAATGGGCACACTGCCGAATGTAGGTGTCCATTACATACACTGCATGTGCAAACATCATTTTATACCACATACCGTGTAAATTTAATCTGCTCTACAGATATTTAAGGAATTACCTCTTGATGTTAGAATCCATGAATGGGGACGTTTTCATTAGCCCAGCCAAGGCTACAAAAACTTCAAATCTGCTCATTAAGGAAGGAGGGGGGATAAGTATTCATTTTGCTTGGGCGACTCATATGATTTCTAATATTTTGCTCCCCAGTCTGATGCTTTCCTGCGCTACACACCCCAGCACAAACCTCTGCTGCTGCTGCTTCCCAACATGAAGACCGTCATAATGACTGTCAGCTTCTCCAGTGTGGTCTTCAAGGCGGTGGGAGACATCTGTCGAATACTCGGTGAGTTTCTCCGTCTTTTCTGAGTACATTACCCCTCTCTTCTTTCTGCTTGTGTGATTATTTAGACTCACTTGTCTTCCCTCAACCTTCTGCGTTTTGCTCTATTCCAGGCCTCAGGAGGGCCGAGGAGCTGTCCCTGCTGAAGCTTCCAGATGATCCCTCCAAGAAGAAGAAGAAGAAAGACAAGAACTTAGCAGAGCAGGACATCTGGGACATCGATTTACCCAGTGGGGGAGCAGGAGGCCAAGGTACCTTGAAAGACATGAATGTGTCTCACAAAAGGTCGGCAGCATCTCTGAAGAAATTATACACTAATACTCCTGTATTGAAAAGAGATAGATGCACTCATCAGAAAACCTTTGAACCTTTGAGGGTCGTGGGACCCATCATAACAATTTGTTATGATAATAACAAATTGTAATCACGAATGTGGTCTGGCGTGATCGGATCTATATCCGAGCTAAGTGCGTTCACACCTGAACTTACAAAAACCACATGTTAATACCAGGTGTGACAGAGGCGCTCTACTTTAAAGTTTAGATGGATTTGATGAATTTAGAACAAGGGGAGTGGTTCCTAACCTGGGTTATGGGCCCCCTGAGAGGAATGCAGCACACTGGCAGGTTAAGATTAAACTAAAACTGAATAGATCATTTTAAAGGAAAAAACTAATAATATCGGTAGCTGCTGCACTGCATTAATTGATGAAGCAGTCAATAATGTAAGAATATATAGTAATAAGAATAATATAATAAAACAAAAGTGGTCTCTGTTGCTAGTGTCACTGTCAAGATTCAGTTTAAAGCAATACTATGTAACTTATACCAAGCAACAGCTCCCTCTGCAGCCACATGTGGTGATTCATTATGTTGGGTGAGAAAGTGGTTTTCATGTGGAGAAAAAACAAAGCCTATGACTGTGTTGAGAGGAGCTCTGACTGAACTGAACGGTGGAAATTCCCCATGATCCCCGGCTTCCTGAACCAGAAGGGCTGCTGCTGTAACAAATCCACCAAATCTGAAATCTTTATATTTTATAATTTAAGTTTCCTCCTTATATATTGAAGATAATCGCTGTTTTTCAACGACTTTTGAACTGATTCACTTTTCAGCATTACTCTTGAACTTGTTTGACCTGATTCGGATAATTCAAGCTGCGACTATCAGTCAATTCCACACGGAGATGGTAGCCACTCACCAAGGGGAGGGGCGTGACTGAAATATTGATATGATAATTATAATGATAAATTGTCATGATATCATGTGTTTCAGCACATTAGTGTATAACATTTGTTTTTGTCAATAATTCTGGCTATTCAGGGTGCAGCATATTTAATTCTCTGTTGCTTTCGCTGCAGAAGAAGCAGAAAGTAATAATATCCATTTCCAGTACACTGCCTGAGATCTACATTTTTCATCAGTGAGATCTGAAAGAATTGTTTAGTGTTCTTCCTCAGTCCTACGCTGAATATGCAGCTCAGACTTCACTCCTGTAAAAATCGATCTAATGAAGAACTTTAATCTCTGCTGCCTTTAAGGTCAGACCAGGTTTTACCTTTCAAGTTCCATCATCCTTTATTTAGTTTTTCTTGTCCTCCCTCCTATTCACTCCACTGAGCGTTATTCTAGTTTCTTTGTCTTTGAAAGTTAAAGCTGAAAATTATCTTTTGGTTTCATAAGTTCTTTTGACCTAACACGTATGCTATTTGACAGCTAGTGGATTTTAAATGATAATTCTTAGCAATTTATGCTGAATCATATACTTTTTAATGCATGCATGCATGTATTTATCAATCCTCTATTTTCCCCAAAGGCTTCAAGTACATGACAGCTACCTACGACTCAGAGAACAGGCTGCCTGCTTCTGCCACCAGCCAGTGTTTTGGAGAAACCCCTCTTGCTGACGCTCAGCCAAACTTGCCGCCCGCTGAGTTGGCCAAGATGTACCATTCGCTCTCGCTAGTGGACAAAGCAGTCAACAACGCAGGGTAGAAACACTGTTGATTCAAAAGTGGTGCTGTTACACAATTTGGATGATATTTTTCTATCCTCAGCCCATATGATTCGTTATTGTTGTGATTGACAGGTGGTTGGACTCGTCTCGATCCCTCATGGAGCAAGATATTCAAGATGACGACAAGCTTTTACTTCGGTTTAAGTACAATGTTTTCTTTGACCTCAATCCCAAAGTAAGTGACCCAGAATTTATCAGAATTTATTTGGGGGGAAAAACTGAAATAACAAGGACAGACTTTACATGAAATTTGTGTCTGTGTGTGTGTGTCCGTGTTTGTGTGTTTTAGTACGACGCTGTTAGGATAACTCAGCTGTATGAACAGGCCCGCTGGTCCATCCTGCTGGAGGAGATAGACTGCACTGAGGAGGAAATGCTCATGTTCGCTTCACTGCAGGTAAACACCTCCTCGTCATAGTTGTGAAAATCATTTGAAGGGGATGTATATTGTTTCATGCTCAAAGGCAGGTTAGATATGCGAAGGTAGTAATTGTACAGCAGCTTGTCCCCTTTATTATGATTTCCTTGCATTGTTGTGTCAGGGCTGGTCACTGTTTTAGCCAATAAGAATTTTAAATAGTCAACTTGCTCACAATTTTCCATTTTCAATTTATTGTGTACAAAAGTTTATGATAACTGTAAAGTTTTAGCTGTGGCTCTCACTGTGTCTAAATGTCAGCCGGTCTCAGCTGTTATTTTGCAACTGTTGCAAAACAGTGATTCAGAAATCACAGTGATCAGCGTGGCGCTCACCTACACACTGATGCAGCGGCTGGCTCACAGGGCTGTGCTCCTACCTCCCTCTGACTCACGGCAGCTTTGCATAACCTCTAAAGTCGTGTCGGAGAACTTCATAATGGCTTATACTTTGAAAACTAAATGTTTGATCAATGTTCTAACAAGTAAGACCTCTCTTTTCTCCTCAGTATCATATTTGTAAACTGACCATGTCGAGTGAACCACTGGACCGCTCCAACGAACCAGAGATAGATGAAGTGGAGGCGGCGCTGTCCAACCTGGAGGTGACGCTTGAAGGCGGACACCCGGACAGAATTCTGGTAAACATTTTAGTTTTAGAGCTGCGGTGAATATTAACAGTAATTTCCAGGTTTTCTGGTCTGTTACAGTCGGACACCTGTTTTTAAGCTGAAGTTGATAGCTAGGCCTCTGATGATTGCATGTCTTAACACGGTGATGTAACGAGAAGACACAGGATGATTGACTGTTGTTTGACCCGCCCCCAGGAAGACATTACAGACATTCCAGAACTGGCAGATTCCCTCCGGCTATTTAGGTAAAACCACCTTTGTACACATTTTACTGTATTACATGAACATGGCCATCTTTTTTTTTCTTTTCCACTTACAGCCTCATTCTTTTTTGTGTCTTAAATCAGGCCTAAAAGACTGACCCTGCGGCCTTACAAAGAATACTGGTTTGTGTTCAAGGACATCACCATTTCCTACTACAAGAACAAGGAGTCTGCCAATGGAGAACCCTTAGAGCAGTTTCACCTCCGAGGTTAGTGAGAAAAAACGATCTGGAAACCCTGTTTTAATATCTTTTGTGTTGTTGCGGATCAATAACCCTAAGTTTAAGCAATCTCATTACGTTTGATTATGTGAGTAATTCTTCTCATAGGGTAGAAAACAAAGTTATTCTCATTTCCTCATAATGAATACAAAGTTGTATGAATTCACAGTTTGGATTAGATTGTGGTTAGAGAATTAAATGAATTATATCCTGGTATTGAAATGACAAAGCACAAAATCTAAGATTCTGTGGTAATCACCATAGTAACTGCAGTTGTATTATCTATAAGCAGATCTACTGTATCCCACTGCTCTGTATCTGCAGCTTAAGTGAATACAACATATATCCACATATCTTCCTCCACATTTGACAGGTTGTGAGGTTGTTCCTGATGTCAACGTCACAGACAAGAAGTTTGGCATCAAGCTCCTGCTCCCAGTCGCAGATGGGATGAACGAGGTTTACATCCGATGTGACAATGTAAGGTCCAGCTCCATATCCGTTTGCTCCACATTTTATGAGAGTGCTTTCTTTCGTAACTGGAATTTCTGCCTCGCAAAGAAAAAAAAAGACCCATATATGGGATCACTTTGTCACTGTTGTACACTGTGTTACGCTCTTCAGGAAACACAGTACGCCAAGTGGAAAGCCGCGTGCATCCTCGCCTCCAAGGGCAAGACCATGGCCTACAGCTCCTACAAGTCAGAAGTGAGAAACATCCAGTCCTTTTTGCAAATGAAGAGCCTGGCGCCCCCTCCTGGTCAGGCGGCTCCCGACCTTCGACGCGATGGAGATGAACGCCGAGTGTTTTGTTTCCCCGCGCTACGCCAAAAAGCACAAGACCAAACAGGTTTGTTTGAGCCTCAAACCAAAGAGCTCGACTTTGCCAACAGCCATCAGTGTTGCATCACTGTTATAGTTCGGAAAAATGTTTGCTAAATCTGCCCCTCGTGATTTTGTTTCAAGCTGACAGCTCGTATCCTGGAGGCCCATCAGAACATAGCACGGCTGTCGCTAATGGAGGCCAAGATGCGCTTCATTCAGGCATGGCAGTCACTTCCAGAGTTTGGCATCAACTACTACATTGTCAGGTATGGTGCAGTATATACATGTCTGTATACACTAATATACATTTTACTTCACTTGAATGATAACTTGAGGGATTATCCTTTTCTATGTGATTCAGATTCAGAGGCAGTAAGAAGGATGAGCTTCTGGGGATCTCGTACAACCGTCTGATTCGTATTGACATGTCCTCTGGCCTTCCTGTCACCACGTGGAGGTTCGCCAACATGAAGCAGTGGAATGTCAACTGGGAGATTAGACAGGTGGGCGATCGTTTTCCCCTGACTCTGCTGTTTCTAAGTTATTGCATGCAGACAGAATTATCTCAGAGACACGAATACCTAATCTACTTCATGTAATTCCAGGTGACCATAGAGTTTGACCAGAATGTGACAATAGCCTTCTGCTGTTTGAGCTGCGACTGCAAGGTGGTGCACGAGTTCATCGGCGGATACATCTTCCTGTCCACACGAGGCAAAGACCAGAACGAGTCACTGGATGAAGAACTGTTCCATAAACTCACTGGAGGACAGGAATGAGATTAAATATGAGACTGTGCTTCTTTGAGTACAGCTGTTGTTTATTTACGTGAGAGTTCAGTGTTGCAGTGTCAAATCACAGCCAAAGAAAATGTCTTTCTGCGTCACAGTCAGAGATGATACATCGTCACTCACAGAACAACAGCATGATTTTTTGTCATCATATATCCTCCCTCAAACAGTGATAACAATGTACCCTGCACTAGAACAATAATGGTGTTGATGTAAATATGTAGCGAAGATTTGTCTTTCTCTCAAAACTTAAGATTTGTAAGAATTAAGCTTTTGTTTTTTACGGTGAAGCTATGTCCTCATTTCAACAGACACAATGTTTGTAAAAAAAAATTATTAAAGGGTGTTTTTATAATTCACTGCTTGTTTTACATCTGTTCAACTGCTGAAACTCAAACTGAATTTTCTTTTTACATTTAAGGTAAAACTAAAATTTCATTGTGGACATATAATCAGATTTTTTTACATGTTAATGTGACAAAGAATTGTCGTACCTTTACTTGAATATCCTTGTTTTCTGGTGCCACACAGCATGAAAACAAAAAAAGCTGTGAGGATGTGTCGGATTCTTGAGTGATTTTATAAACAATTTGACTTTAAATCTGCTTTTAGAAACAGTGAAAGCTTTACAGAAATCTTTGAGACATTCTTAGCGTAGAGAAGTCTGATACTTGATTGGCTGCTATTTTGGTGGCTGAACCTATGTATTTTTAATGTACTGGCATGCCATATGTTTCACATTGGTAACAACCTAAATTATTATAGTTATAAATTAGTCTGCACTGAACTTCAGCCAGGAGGTTTGAGTCATTCCAACCCACACTGACCATTTTGACTTAATGCAGCAAATCAATGCTACTTTTAGCATGACTGGCAGATGCTTTTATCCAAAGCGACTCATTGACAACACTAAGCTTCACATTGCTATGCTTATGCTGTATTTAATTCAACTTCAGTCGAACTTAAAACATTTTTTCCTGACATCACTATGATTTACCCTCTGACTGTCATTAGGGAATTTGAAAATTACTCACAACTTTCTAGCTGTCTCCCAGGTTAGATCATTTATCTCATTTCGATCGAATCGTGTTGTGTTGTGTAGGATGCTGTCTTTTGCTCTTGTCAGCCGCCTCACTGCTGCACTGCTCTACACTACACTGTGGGCTGGTTGAGTTGGCGCACCATTGAAAAGGTTATAAAACACCAGATTGTGGCCCCATGGTGGGATGACTTGACACATCTGCTGGATCGCATTTCAACACAGTTCATTAACAGCGTTTGGGTGCAGAATAACTGTTAACTGAGCTGGTATGCGATGAAGCAGTGACAGTGTGTGTAGTCTGTAAACATCCAGCTTGAATTCAATGCAGTGTTTGAGAATCTATCACGCAATATTAAACTCTTTTTCTGCATTGTAGTATTTCCAAGAATGCACATCACCAATTTCCCATCTGTTCACACATTTATGGAACATGTTGTGAAAAATGCAAAAGCTGTTGAAATATGTTTGGTTCAGTGAAAAATAAATATGTACAATAATATATTATTAAACATATAACAATGTAATGAAAAAGTATATTTTACATTTAACATATTACAACTACTCGCTATATCGTACATAACTTATCTCATAAATGTGTGAATAAATGGAAAACAGGTGATGCGCATTAGTCCAATAGGCTTTTTTGCAAGTCGAGAATATTAGCTTTTTCATAATGTGATGATTCATAAAAGTCTTTCATAATCAAACAGTGTGTGTGTGTGTGTGTGTGTGTGTGGTTTAAACATATTACAACTACTTTTTAGAAACACATTGCAACTACTTGGTATATTCCATCACTGTAATGCCCTAATCCTCACAGGAAAAGATCAGCATGTAAGAAATTCGTGAAAACAGATCAAATGGATGAAAAAAACCCTGGGTGAGTATAAACTAAACTATGAAACTAAGCTATATTCATACATTTCCATCAATTTATCTTAAAAATAAACGAATGTGTGTTCAGTCCAGTCCTGCCTTATCGATGATTCAAATTTCTACACCTCTACCTGGCTTCATCGCACTTCGCTCCTATTGGCTGCCGAGCTCAGCGACGCGTCTCCAGCGAATCACAGACGGCGACACTGAAGCGCGGGCGCTGTCTCCACTCTGCAGTCGATTAGCCGTCCTGAGAAGCAGAAAGGAAATGTACGCTAACACGTGGAAATAGTAACTCGTCGTGTTTTGCTCGCACTTCGGGCTCGTTTCGTGCCTTTTACCCACGGTGCCTTGTCAACAGAGACTCAGCGCGGTCAGCTGAAGGCTTCAGTTCGCTGGCAGCTCCGCAGTGAGCCGCTTTATCTGCCGGATCATGGCGGACAACGGGGACGACGATGCTCAGTACAGAATCAAAGAGGGAGACTACGTAGTGTTGAAGCGAGGCGACATCTTCAAAGCTGTGCAAATACAACCCAGGAAGTAAGTTCTAAACTAAATCTTGTAATACTAAAGGAACCTCAGATTAGTATCATTTATTACGATTTCTTGACAGGCAGGGTCCGGGTCCTGGCGAAACCAAAACTGACCTCTCACAAACTGATGGATGCACGTGACCGTGTTTTAGCTCCACAACACTGCAGCCATACACAGTGAAATGTCATGACGTGCCATGTTCATCACTGGTTTGATTCCCTCACAGGAAGGTGATTTTTGAGAAGCAGTGGTTCTTCTTGGACAAAGCAGTGGGTCATTTATACAGCACCAAGTTTGAGATCCTGTCCGGAGGGAACCTGCAGCCCAAGAAGCCGAAGGACGCGGAGAGTCCTGGTGGTGTGTAACACAGCAGGAGCATTCAGTCTGCTGCCTCCAGTGGCACTGTCATTCATCTTATTTCCACACTGCATGTGCTGTGAGAGCCTTGACAACAAGTTGTTCTTGCTTTTCACTCACGAGTTCTTCTCATGTGTCCTTTACAGATGCAAAGGAGGCAGGCACAGACAACAGACACATCATGGATGATGGGAAATCACAGAAACTGACCAGGGATGACATAGAGACGCTCAAAGAGCAAGGTCTGAAGGGCCAGGTACATCAACCTTGAATTTACACACATACAAAGAGAAAATCGTAGCACAGACACTTATCAGGTCTGTTTTAATAAAGCCTTTTCACTCCTAGAATTCTGGACCAGGGTCTGAATGAAGGTTCATGTCTTTGTGACATTGTTTTCATTTGATCCAGTTGGCTTTGATGTGACATTGCAATTCAGGCAGCACACTATAGACTTTTATATGACATGCATATGTCCTCATCACCTAAGTTGGCTGCGTCTACCTAAACTTGACATTTATTAGTTTGTAGACTGGCGTACGTCTGACTAGTGTGTGTTATCTGCTTAAATGAAAATTAATGAATTGAACATTTCATTCATTTTTACAGTATGGATTGTTTCTCACCTCCTCCTCTTGGTTTACCATAATACAATATCAGTATGGTATTCCTACCTGCATCACAAACGTCAGGTGCTGCTTAGTTCAAATGCACCAAATACAAGTCCTCGCTCAAACATGATATCGTTGGAGGCGAAGAATGCAAGCAATCGTGTGAGCCTCCTCCACCGCTTCTTTAACGCTTCCCTTTTCTTTCCAGCAATTGCTCCAAAAGTCTGAACTATTCACTATGCACCTGTCACAGCTGTTATTATGGTTCAGGCTAAAGTAAAACAAAAAAAAACTTCCACACACATGTTCTTTGGGCAACGTAGTCGATCCACATACTCAGTGGTAGTTCTGTTAATACACGCTCTATCATCAAATGTGTAATATTCTGCAGCTGAGAATAGTCTCCAACAAATGCACTTTTAAATCCTGTTTTGAGAAATGTGTGATAAAACCTTCAAATGCCACAGGCAGAGAAGGGAAATCGAAAAGTATTAAGATGCGATCAAGCACATTGCTGGTTTTTGTCTTGTCTTGGGACACTTATCTTTAAAACTATCAGATAAAATTAAGTGTGTTTGTGTGTGTGTTCCACAGGAAATCGTTCAGCAGCTTATAGAGAACAGCTCCACATTCAGAGATAAGACTGAGTATGCTCAGGATAAGTACATCAAGAAGAAAAAGAAGAAGTGAGTCACTTCCAATTACACAAACTCAAACTGTTATGGACTAGGAATAATGCGGAGTGCTGTAATTAGTGTTATCAGCTGTTCCCGTCTTGTTCTTCCAGGTACGAAAATACTGTGACGATTCTAAAACCGTCCTGTCGCATCCTGGCTATGATGTACCACGGCCGGGAGCCGGGGAAGGTCTGGTGAGTCAGCACGTGGATCAACAGAATGTGTGAAAATGGCCTTTTAATGAGCAGGAAGATGTGGAAGTAAGATGTGTATGTTTCTGTGTAACGCAGCCACCTGCGGTATGACTCACTCGCCCAGATGTTGACTCTAGCAAACATCCACGCTGGCAGCAAGGTTTTGGTGTTTGAGACTTGTGCCGGCCTCGTGCTGGGCTCCGTCATGGAAAGAATGGGAGGTAATTAAGTCCCGTTAACTTTCCTGCTGTTGGACAAACCCCTTTCTTTGCCCTCTGCATAATTACCCTCCATTTCCTCTTCATTTAGGCTACGGTTCAGTGATCCAAATGTACCCAGGAGGTGGACCCGTTCGAGCGGGTGTGGAGAGCTTTGGCTTCCCTGCACATTTCCACGATACGCTGCATGACTTTCCCATCTGCCATGTCAATGCTCTGCTGGCAGGCACTCTGGACACTGCAACCAAAGACCCATGTGCTGGTAGGACCTCCCTTTTTTTTTTAAATCATCTCTCAAAGATGTTTATAGCATAGTTTGTTTTCACATAAAACAGAGTCACTACGAGCAAGTACTGAAATGCCCCAAAAATACCAACCGTTTCCTGGCATTTATGCTGCCAGTGCGTGCGAAAACAGGACAAAGTCTGTTCTCAAAAAAGTTCCACCATTGTTGGGCGTCTCGCTTCGTCCATATCTTTAAGTTTTTAGAAGACCTTTTATTAATATGGACGAAATACAAGCAGAAGTGTAGAGAATCTAATGTTGAGCAATGTCTAAATGAGCCATATCAACTGATTAAAAAGTCTTTGTTAGTTCCTCTGATAACTATTTTACTATTATTTTTGCCATTTATAAACCAAAACATAGACTAGACTAATCTGCTGTTTTAAAGAAGAATATGCAGGAAAGGTTGTGATTCATTTTATTCTGTGACACTAAACTGACGTGTATATTTCCAGATGAGAAGCAGTCCAACACGGCTGAGGAGCTAAACCCGCCTGAGGCAGAACCGCGGGGCAGTCCGGAGGAACAGAGCATGGAGACCAATGCTGGTGATGACACTGCCGCGGACCAGGAGAAAAAAGAGAGGGAGAAACTCAAAGAGGCTAAAGTATGTCCAATATTTGCTAACCCCACTTTCATACAAATACTTTACTCATTTACTTTTATGCTTATAATGAAGAGGAAGTAGTCACTGTGACCTCCTTCAGACTTGGGATTAACATCCCTCCTGAGTGGTCTGATCTCAAGTGATCTAAGTTCAGGTCTGAACACACCCTGGTCATATTCTTTTTGTTGTGAACACAAATCTGTCCCTGTCCACATGTTAAGGACCGCCCACTCCGCTGACGTCCTCTGACCCACTACAGTTCAAAGAAAGTTTTTGCCTCTCAGTGCCCCAACGTTGGTTTGTTTGTATCCACCACCACTATATCAACACTGAACACCAAATAATGATTGATACTTTTCTTAAATTGGTCAAATCTTTCTGTTTAGCTGCACAAATTCATTCATTCATTAATTCAGCCCCTACTGACTATGCTCACACTCTTTTTCTCTCTCTCACACAAACAGGCGTTGTCATTGGGCACATCTATAAACTCAAACTGAGTAAAACCATAATTTGCTCTTAGCGAAGACAGTTGACGTACGTGTGTATTTGCATAGAGAGCGTGGAAATGAGATCCGATCCCAAGTGGTCGCAGGAAACACATTCACAGTGAATTTTAATACCAGGTGTGAACACGTGTACTTGACGCTGTCAGATCTCTCAGGACAGACATTAATATCAGGTCTGAACAGGTCCTTGTGTCTATAAAATCATTTGTTGAAAGACAGACTATCCATTGATGTTTGTTTCCTACCTGATATAAAGTTGGGTTTTATTCGGGATAATCAGGGTATCACCAAGAAATAGAAATGTCAAAATTGGATGTGGAAAAAAAGAGCGTTAGGGCACTGATTTGTTTTGTTTGTTTCTTTTTTTAGGCTCAGGGAAAAAGGGTGAAGCTGGAGGAGAAGCGAAAGAAGCTGGCAGCCGCAGCCTCCCTGCTGGAAGGCAGAAATGCAGACGGGTCGGTGTCAAATTGTTTATTATTTTGTTCCTTTCCCCTCCGCTGTTCCGCTCTTTTCAGCATCAGCATCTCTCTCTTCCGACTTTGTGGACTGCACCGTGTAGTCAACAACGGTAATTAAAACTGATCCGCAGAGATGAAGATTTGATGAATGATAATTAAAGTAATGTTAATCATCTCCATAAAAGTCATGATAAATATTTGCCTTCCTCTGAGCTCATGCACACATTACTGCACGGTGCCCGTACAAGGTGAACAGAGTGATTGCCTTGCAGTTTCCTGTCATGTTAAATGAAAAGGATTTGCTTCACAGCCTCTGTGTAATTGATGGATGTCGTGTTGCGAGGGTCAGATGAACAAGTATTGATCTGGTTAGGCTGTTAACTCGCCCCTCCTCGACATCATACCAGCCACATCATACACACCACAATAGATTTTCCACATGTTCCTAAATCAGAGTCTTTTTTTACTGACTGTCATCTCATTATAGGAAGTGAAATGAATGTCTGCAGGAGGAAGGCACTAAATCCTGAAGCTTTCCAGTGAGAAGTCACATGGAGAGATATCCCCGACCTCCACATTTCCACTAACATGTATTTCACATCAGACATGTTTGCGTGATCATCTGTTTCTTTTGAATTACAGGTTGATAATCGCCAGCCGGTTTCACCCGTGTCCCGTCCTCATGGTCCTGATCAAATTCCTCTCTCCCTCCAGGCCTTTTGTCGTCTACTCCCAGTACAAAGAGGTACGGTCGTCATGACTACTTGCATCTCCTCGAACCAACGCTATCGATGTCCTTCACAGAGTTTAGTTTAATTCAGCTGAAGGATCTCTCATTATCTGCCTCTGCACACTGGTTTTATTGCTAAAGAGTTCCAGCGGGAAATGTCCTTATTTCATTACTGCGGCGGACATCGCTGTCCCTGCCAAGGAGTTACAATGCCTATCACGTCCCTGCACTTATTACTTCTATTGTGCTTATGTTGCTAAAGTCATTGCATCTGCGGTCCTCGTCCTTAATGCTTCTTTTTCATTCCCCCCCTCCATCTCTGCAGCCTCTCATCGAGTGCTACACAAAACTCAAGGAACAAGGTGGTACGGTCAGCCTCAGACTCGCAGACACCTGGCTCAGACATTATCAGGTAAATTCGCCTCCACGCCTGCGACAAGCTGTGGCCTGAGTCCTTATGTTTTCAGGTTGACCATCTGTTCGTACAGACATTCACTGGAGTTCATGCCTGAAAACGACTTGTGCAACAGCGCCCTCCGTAGCCACAAATGGTGATTAATTCTGTCAAACTCTGCTGCTAAAAGCAAGTGTCGCTTTAAGTTTATCATATCTTTCCCGAAGAAGAAAATCATTATTGCAGTCCTTCAAGTATGGATTTACTGGAGTAACACCTCAGGACACATCTCAGTCAGTGATATCAGGGCAGATAATCTACATTTGGCACAATCAATTCTTTGCGATAAGATACTTGTCACTGCCTCGAACCCCATTATCACAGACCCTCCACAGCATTAACTCCCACTGCCCCTTTTTTGTACTTTTGTGTTTGCATACTCAAGAGTTTTTCCCCCTTCAGGACCAATGTGTTATTTCCTGCAGCTCTTCCTGTAGAATTAATGCATCCTGACTTTCTGTGCCGTGCCTCTAGGTGTTGCCTAACAGGACCCATCCTCTGCTGCTGATGAGCGGTGGCGGGGGCTACCTCCTCTCAGGGACAACGGTCGCCACGGACCGCGCCAAACCCGCAGGCTCCCAGCGAGCTGATGAACCAGCACCAAAGAGACTGAAAGTGACAGACACTGAGGGATAAACAAACACAGAAGCATCAGATCTTCTAAGGGCACATTTCTAACGGCCTACGGGGATTTTTCCTCCAGCGCTGACCTTCCTTTGTGCTGAACTGATTTGACACATTTGTGATAAGGGAGACAGAGTGTCTGCTTTGCACACATCAAGCCTCTTCTCCCGTCTTGCATGTTCAGATCAGTGCAGAGGAAGGCGTCATACTAAGGAGTCAATTGTAAGCCAGTTTAGACTCTCGGAGCTCAGTGTATGTTTTATGGAAGAAACGGCAGAAATAATCATTTGCGTGCTGAGAGAAACTGACAGGTTTGTGTCTCACGCCTCAAGACCTGGTGTAAAAACAATAAGTCTCTCCAGCCTCTAGGTAATAACTTTTTTTTTTTTTTAAACTTTGTTATCCCTGCAGAAGGTGCCATTTGTTTTATGATCCTGTTGCTTATGAAGCTTCACAGTGCGCTACATCTGTATCTTTACAGAATAAAAAAAGTACTAAAAGATGTCTGAAAGCTTTTTGTTTTAGTTTTTCATCAAAAAAATAATCATAATAAAGAGAGATCTTTGTTTGGTCCAAGAATAACTCCCTTTTATTGAGCACAGACTGAGCAAACTCTTCAGAACACAATTATTCCAATAATCTGTTCCAGATATATATTGTATATTATTTTCACATTTTCTCTTTACATGTATAAACATCAAAACCATTCCCATGCGGATTAAATTGAGAACATCAATATATCACAAATACAATGATAAACAAGTTGGTATTTTTTGGCAAGGCTCCAGGTTTTGTTTATGTTGGTACACAGTAAGCACACTGAATTGCCAGACATGCGGTGGGACGGCAGCTGTAATCCTCAGATGGCGTCTTTATATGCTGTCCGTCCTGGCTTATGCACTGTTCTCATGCAGCTTGGTGGCGATTTTCTGGAACTCCACGTCCATGGCTGCTAGGTTTTCCAGCTCTTTATCCTGAAAAACACGCAGTATTTATACATGAGTGATTAAATACCATCCATTTTGTTGTCATACCTAAAAGAGCGTGTTTTTGATAATGTGGGACATAAATCTGGAGTGAATGAATTGACCCCTTTTCTCTAGGCCTGCTTCAGATTTGCCTAATAAGCAAAATTCAGTCATTTTAGTTGATAAAACCATTATCCCTTGAGCTGTAGTGCTGTAAATAAGCACCTATGTGACGAGATGGGGAGGTATCCACGGCCTTTGCTCTCCGTTTAATGGGCACATTACAATTTGATTGCCCTGGGAAGCTATAATCACAAGATTCCTAGTGTGTTTAATGCAGCAGTCGTGAATGCTGGTGAGTGCAAAAAGTAAAAGTGGGACAAACAAGCTGAGCGAACAAGCCCAGTGAGAGGAGAGCACATGTGAGTAATGCAGGAGCAGATTCTGAGTGTGATGAGAGTTGGAACGAGTCACTGCCCGTGATTTCCGCTGGTGTCTCTGGGACATGCTCAGGAGGGACAGTTCTGGATGCCCATTTGCACAGATGCATATTCACTGATGCTCTGTGGTTGTGAGGGCTAAATCCTGACGTCTCCGTGTCAACTGGAGATTTCCATAATGAGCCCATGGCGGCTTTCTACCCCAGTGAAGCTGATTGGTGGAGGGATGAGCTTAATGTCTGCACGAGGTCATTGGGATATATGGTGGAAACTGTTCATGGAAATGGCTTTAGACTGAAAATGATATGTTGTGTTTCTTTTATCCTTCTCTTTCGCCATTACTTTTAAAGTATGTATTGTTTTATCTGCTGTCTTTGGATGTTAACAGTGTATTCATTTGCTTTGCTGTGATCTTTTAAATTGTATTTCCACTGTCCTCTTTGTGAAGCACTTTGTAACAGCTGTTTTATTATCATTATCATTATTGATCATAGATATTATGCAACATGCAGGTGTATCTTCAGGGTAGACTGTTTTATTATAAACTTTTATGATTTGCATTTATACTAAAATGATCAATTTCTGCTTGAACCCTTGCTGCTGCATAGTGCTGCCATCAGCACAATTAGATCTACTGTAGATAGAACTAAGTATTCTTCCTAGACTTCAGTACAGTGGCCTAGTTAGAGCTTTAGCAAAGTAAACATGACAGCGATTGCACCCCCACATCAGCCATAAAGGTCTTTTTTTCGCAGTTAGTGAGTGCAGTGTTTACCTCCTGCGGAGTGAGGGCTCTCTGGTGCGTGCTTCTCTTTGCAACCTCCTGATTAGAATGGTCGGACAGCTGGTTTATCTTGTAGCTCAGCAACTTGGCCAGGTTGTCCATCTGAGCACATTCAATGCAAAAATGTGTGGTCCGTATAAGGATGCAAAGAAACAAGCAATTATATTGTTCCCGTTTCATACAAGCGGGCGAAGTCGTCTCATCGCGCTCACCTTAGTTGCTGTGTGTTCATCTGGATCCCTTTTAAACCAGGCGGGATGGTAGAACCCTCTGTAAATCCAGGGATTACGCTTCTCTGCCAGATACCTGAAAAGCAGCTGCAGTTAGATACTGAACTTTTCATGCCAGCATATGCAGGGATTTGTTCATTTTCACTATGCAAAAGTTGATTTTTGATTTGGCTACTATTACTAAACAATGCAACGTTTTGTGCACTGGGATGCAAAATACAGACATGCACAGTTTAAGAGACAAGAGAGGAGTACCTCAGGGCTTCGCCCCTGTCCTTTGCAGCCTCCTCTGATTCCTCTGAAACACCCCTCTGTTCCTCCTCGTCCTCTGATGAGTCTCCACCGCGTTTGTGAAGTTTCTTTTTGTGGTGGTACCGGTGTGTCGGCTTCCATATGCGCTTTTCCACCTCTCCCTCTTCTTTTCCGTGTCTTTTGTCAAACCCCCAGTACTCCTGGCTGCGTTCTCCGTCTGCCTCGTCTTGCCTGTCCTCTGAGAGCTCTTCATCACGTTTGCTTCTCTTCTGGTGGTACCTGCCAGGCCTCCATTTCCTTTTCTCTCTTCCAGAGTCAAAGTCCCAGTTCTCCTGGCTGCGTTCTTCATCTGGTTCTTCCCTGGCTTCCTCTGAGAGCTCTTCATCACGTTTGCTTCTCTTCTGTTGGTACCTGCCAGGCCTCCATTTCCTTTTCTCTCTTCCAGAGTCAAAGTCCCAGTTCTCCTGGCTGCGTTCTTCATCTGGTTCTTCCCTGGCTTCCTCTGAGAGCTCTTCATCACGTTTGCTTCTCTTCTGTTGGTACCTGCCAGGCCTCCATTTCCTTTTCTCTCTTCCAGAGTCAAAGTCCCAGTTCTCCTGGCTGCGTTCTTCATCTGGTTCTTCCCTGGTTTCTTCTGAGAGCTCTTCATCATGTTTGCTTCTCTTCTGGTGGTACCTGCCAGGCCTCCATTTCCTCTTCTCTCTTCCAGAGTCAACGTCCCAGTTCTCCTGGCTGCGTTCTTCATCTGGTTCTTCCCTGGCGTCTTCTGAGAGCTCTTCATCACGTTTGATTCTCCTCTGGTGGTACCTGCCAGGCCTCCAGTTCCTCTTGTCTCTCTCATTGTCAAGACCCCAATACTCCTGGCTGCGCTCTTCGTCTCCCTCTTCTTCTGATGGCTCATCACCACGTTTGTGAAGATTTTTCTTGTGGTGGTAGCGGTGTGTGGGTTTCCATATGCGCTTATTTCTCTGGTCCTCCACCTCGTTCGCATTCCTTTTGTCTACATCCCAGGACTCTTGGCTACGTTCCTCCTCTGGCTCGTCCCTCTCGTCACCTAAAGGCTCCTCATCTCGTTTGGCTTTCTTTTGGTGGTATCTCCCAGGCCTCCAGTTCCTCTTCTCTCTCTCTTCATCTTCTTCTTCTCCATCCTCAGATCTCTTTTCCTCTATGCCCCAACTCTCCTGACTGCGCTCATTGTCTTCTTCCTCGCCCCGTTTGTATTTCTTTTGGTGGTATCTCCCAAGCCTCCATTTGCTCCTTTTCTCCCGCTCTTCTTCTGCATTCTCATGTCTCTTTTCCTTCTCGTCACCCAGACTCCAGGACTCTTGGCTGCGCTCGTCCTCTGGGTTTTCCCTCTTCTCCTCCACAGATTTCAGGAGCGCCTCGATGTCTTTCACATCGGCTGCCTTTGTCTCTGTATCCTTGGGCTGAACTTTGACCACTTCCTCATGAGTTACTATCCCGTCCCCACTCTTCTTGTCCAGCGGGTTGTTTTTAACCCCTGTGACAGAGCAAAAGAAAGATCACAAGTGATGTATAGATCCCTTTAAAATTGCCCTTAGGGACATGTTATGATGGATTTGTCATTTAATTTCAGTCTAGATCAAATTGATTGTGACGGCAAATCACTTCTGTCATATAAGAGAAAATATTCGATTGAAGGTAGAAGTGGCATGAAAACTGTGATCATAATAATCTCAATTACTCTTTTTTAATGTTACCAGCTGCTTGGCAAGATATTCAGCGTGACAGTTTTTTTATCAGCTTGAATCTACCAGCTCCTCAGTGTACAGCGCATCAACAAACAGCACTCTCCTTAAATTACCTATTTTAAATCTATGTAGGCTACATATTACAGTATTTTAATGTTCTATTCTGAAGCAACATGGGACATAACAGCTACCCGTGGGCTACAGACCTGCTTGGAGAATGTCCCTGCATTCCTGATCCAGCTGAGAGTCCGGTGTGGAGAGAGCTTTGGACAGGACTTCAACCAGGCATCGTGTTACCTGCAAGTAATCAAACAAACTAAACATGCAGCTCCATGCTCGCATCCAGGATTCACTTGATAATCATTGAATTCTATTAGAAAAAAACATACCACATCTTCTCTCTGACCTTCTTTCCCCACTGGAAGCGCTAGATTTTCTGCATAAGAGGAAAGAAAAAGTATTTAAATGTGACATAACAGAAAATGGGTTTGCCTGCATGCATTCAAATAGAGGAGTCGTCTCTGCCTCTGTCCGTGGTCCTGAACTGACTTCCACTAACTTCAACAGGGAAAAGCAACAGTAATCCACCAACCTGTCAACAGAGCCGCCACCGCAACAACAAGGAGAAGTCTCATGTTGGGGCGAGGATGAGATCAGGGTAAATCCCACATGTAAAAACAGCAGCCGTGCCTGGGAGTCCCGTCTCTTCGCTAGCAGCAGGAGAGAGAGCTGCGCTGCTCTGGAGCACCGGAGCAGAGGGGAGCGCCTCAAATAGGCGGAGGAGTGGGCTGGGAGGAAGCGTGGGAGGAAGCCTCCAGGCTCACGGCTCCCTTTAGTGTCATGACTCATTAGACCTGCAAGAGAGGGAGAGAGTGTGAGTGGACTGGAATTGCGCACGGCGTCGACATTTCGTGACAAACTCGTTCGAAATCCCGTTAGTGTCACGTTTCGTTCAGGTGATGTGGTTTTAAACTGGTTTTCATCTTGTGTTGTGCGGTAAATGCCACAAGACGCTTGAGGACAAACCAGGAAGATTTGTTAATCCTGCACCATGACTTTGTGATTGGGAATTGTGTTTATTTATCATTCATCAATTGTTGCCTTTTAATCAGAACTTGAGGTTTGATTCTCACAGTTTTTCCCTGGATCCTGCTAGTCCTTGATTATCTTGATTTTCTTAACCATGTATTAATGAGCCTGTTGGTATAGTGCATGTCTTTTTGGAAAGGGCTGTTTTCTTGTTCTGTGTTGATGCTCTGAAGCTACTTCAGAATTATTAGTGAGTCCTCCTCAAACAGTTCTAAAATATTCGGTCACTTTTTATTGTTTGTGTGCTGGACGTTATATGCGGAGCTTTTATAAACATGGGTAGAGTGAAGTTAGAATATTTTTAGTTCTTCCTACCTGCATTAAAGATTTTCTAGTCTCATGTTAAAATGAGTAAAAATGTGGTTTATATATAAGTTTGAATTATTAACTTTACTGCTGTTATATTTTCATACATTGCATGTCTATGGTTATTTCCGAGGTCTGTTAAGTAATCCACACAATCTTCAGACCCAAGTTCACAAACTTTCAAAATCAATGCTCTGTAATTCCGCTTGGTATAATGTATACCATCAACAAAATTTACTTTTTCCTCTAACTCTGAAGACAAACTTGTAAAGAGGAAGTGATTATATGAATGTCGTTGCCATGACGAAGATCACATTTGTGGAATTAGTAGCTGAAACGCTTCTGTGTCTTTGTCCGCATTTATGTTAGACCAAGAAAGATCCATGTTATATAAAAGAAAAAACTCTATTCACTGCTGTGAACATAGATTCTGATCTGTTTTTTAGTTTTTATTATTTTAATGTCATAACTTGATTCAGCTCAGTTATCCCTCTGTTGAAATGCATCATTTCAAGTTATGTGGAAATCCCTCTATAGTGCTGCTGCTGTTGCATTAAGTCCGATCACAGACATATTCACATTATTACTCTGTAATTAATTCACTCAAAATAAGATGCATATTTTCTCCTTTGTGTTTCAGAACAGGCATAACAATGTCTCCCGTTGAAGTTACGTAATACAGCCTTTTTGCCCTACTTGTATGCTGGCTTAAATTAATAAATATATGATAATGTACAATTTATTAAACAGAGTAAATGTCACAACATGTGCAGCTGTGGGGTTTGACCAACCCTGAGTCCCAATTAAGCCCAACTGACTCCTCAGTAATTCATTCAGCCAATATCTCATCATATTCCTCATGAGAACTATTGAGCTTCAGCATCAGCAGAGGGAAACTAGTTAATGAGACGTGGATCAATAGCGGTTGTGGTTAACAGTCAAGGGACATGGACGTATTAGAGGAGTGCACTTTTTCTGCATATTTCTAGTTGCAGACCCAGTGATGCTCTGACCAGAGTGACTGAATATCTTTTTTTAAAAGCATTGCTGCAGAGAAACATTCATAATTTGTGTTTCTATATATGAAAGGACAGTGATCTCATCCTCACTGTGAAACTAGGCTACGTCTGAGCTGTATCTCAATCAGAGACGGCCGCTGTCTTCTTGGGATGAGCTGACATGTGCGGCGACAGAGCTCAAACGTAGTGGGCACAGCTCAGCGTGGCTCAGAACATTCAAACTGACAACTACTGACATCTTCTTTTTGGCACTTTGCATAATATTTTTGTCCTCTTGCTTTCTTGTGCAGCATTTTGTGCAGTGGCACATGATGGCAAATTATGTAAACTGTATTTGTACATTAGTATATAGAAATATTTATATGTATATGCATGTATATAAACAGGTAGGAATTCACCATAGTATACTACAATACTATACTACACTATACTATAGTGTACAGTAAGATAATGCACTATAAATAACTATACTATGCTGTAGTGTACTGTATGATACTATTCTATACTATACTATACTGTAGTGCACTGTACGTTACTGCACTATAGATAAATATACGATATTATATAGTACTAGTATGATTTAAAATGTGTTTTTCTACAATCAGCCTTGACCTTAATGCATATGGCAAAGCACATTCAGTCACGTCTCAGGCACCGTGAGCCCAGAAACTGCAACAGCTGCGAGCGAAATGTGAATGTCCTGCTCTCTCATCTGTGCTCCTCATGCCTGCACGACTGGTCGCTGACATCCATCTTTGTTTCTGCAGACGGCCTCCACTGTGGTCGCTGAAACAATTACTGCTCAGAGCATAAAACAATAATGTCAGGCAGTGAAACTGAACATCCAGTGCAGCCAGTGAACCTGGTCTTTTGTGTGAAAGATAGAGGGATAACTTTCAATTTCACATGCACTGTGCACAGTGAGAAGTAGCAGCAACAGCAGGATAACGGCACTCTGCAGTTTCCTCTTTGTTCCCAAGGGAGCAAGTCATGTCTGTGACCGAGGATCAGCGCTGCACTGTGAGCCATCCAGCCACTGGATATCAAAGGCAGTGAACCACTAAATTATACAAGTATCTCGCTCGGGACAATGTGTGTGTTCCCCGTGAATGTTTGTGCACTCACATGTGACACCGTGTATGTGTTTGTTTGTGTGGCCGTCACTGTTATTGCTCCAGGCCTGATTAATATTTTAGTGAGCCATGAAGACATAGGCGCTTACAGTCAGAAGGCGAAGGAGGGGGGATTTCAGAGGGAAAGCGCAATGTGTTGGGATAGGCTCCGAGAGCACGACTCGCAGATCAGTCCCTGTCTGCAACTACGCCACTCCTTTCATCACGACAATTTACATGCATGAACAAAAGTCGCCCGGCAAAGTGCCACGCTGCATGAAAGCCTCAGTCAGGCCTTGATGTTTGGTGGGGACAAGCTTTATGTTAGGCTTTGATTATAGTCCAGGAACAATGGGGAGTATTTCTGTGGTCGCCTTTGGTCAAACAAACTCACTTTTAACAACAGGAGTCTGTTAATGTAGGATTATGGACCTTTTGTTAAGTAGGAGGTTTTATTTATAGCACTGTCTCATGTCTAAAGGTCTAAAACAAAGGATTCTCACCAATTAGTAAAAATCGATCAATTTCCAGGATGTGAAAACGATGTAATTAACAAAATAATAATCATATATTTTTAATTACCAAAAGTATGAATGCCGACTTAAATGACGTGAAAACTTGCTGAAAAACAGTAAACAAAACAAAATTAGAAAACTTGCAAGAAAATGTGTTGTACTACCAGCCCTCAAGGAGCATCATTATCATTTAGTGATAGAGACAGTAATACAACACAATCAATATTATGTGTTAAGAACTACTTATAAAATGAAAAACAACCATTAAATGGATTGACCTAAAACATGGTACAGATATTCATGGTACCCAGAAGATGAGTCTCAGTGACTTTGGTGGCCCCCTGATGAATTCCCTGTGTCATCAGAAGGTAACGTTTGTCAATTTATCCAGTCAAGTATCTCAACGTGTGCAGGACATTGACTGAATGTCTTGGTCCCCAGAGGATGGACCTATAGACATTGGCGATCCTTTAATTTTTTCTCTGGTGCCACTGTGAGGTCCTCATTTGTAGCTTTGCGTGAAATGATTCAACATCTGGACTTTCGTTACATTTGTACCTACCTTCATGGTCTCCATGGATAAATCCTTAAGACTTTGATGACCCCCCAATGTAAGCTAAGCTGAGCAAACATTAGCATGTTAGCTCTACGTTAAACGTGGCAGGCATTAGCATGTTAGCTCAGCCATTGTGCACATATTAGCATTTGTCTCAAATTAGAGTTAGCAGAGCTCCAAGGATTCATTGACACAGTGATCCTCTTCAAGACAGAACATTAAGATTATATTATACAGCAGCACATACTAGGTCATATTTAAGTGGTGCATAAACTAAATCAATAAGCACTCTTAGAGACGTATATACTTACTTATAGTAAACCAGCAGGGTAACAGGTGAAGTGGTGCAGAAAATGAAGCCGGATAGGCTGCACATTGCAGGTGTCATTACAAAGCTGCTTGGATGATTATGCATTAACAGGATGATCGATACATGTATCTTTTACACAATGTGTCTGTGTTCCCAGATTCATCACCTGTAGTGTTAGTACCTCTGCTACTGTAGCAGCAGGGTGCTTCTCAATACAACGCTCAATAGGACCTCAAAGGGCCTGTGCAAGAGTGAAATGGCCAATAAAGAGGATTCAGCTCTGAGTTATTGTGTAATATGGGATGTGAATTATCCTAATTACCAGACACACCGGTGAAGGCTTATTAAAATATGTTTCCTAATTATAATCCTTTAGTTCCCCTTCACTTCTCTCTGTTTTTAAATTTAAATCCGAATGACCTGGGAAAAAGTGTGTGTGTGTGTGTGTGTGTGTGTGTAAAAGTTGCAAGCTTGAGTTCCTCTGCCCTCACCCTTGAATATAATTCAGACAGTGTTTTGGTAAAATGTCTTCATTCCAGTAATACAGAGTAAAAGTGAAGATCTTAATGAGATCTGGGGGGAAGAAAAGGATCATGACTAAGTGAAGATAAATGTGATTAAATTATAAAGTTGGGAAGAGGAGGACAGTGTTTATGAACACTGTGGCAACTCTAAGAAAGTTTGAAATAGATGATGAACCAGTGACACTGTATCTGCTGAGTGGACTGTGCGTGTGCTGCACTGTTCACAACTGCAACAACTGAACGGATAAACGTGCTTACAGTAAAACATTACATGGGTGTAAAAAGGGTTAAATGAAGAAATGCATGTGTATCCCATATGAAACATATTGCTAGTGAATGTTATTTAGAGAGATAGTGTGGCATTGGGTGTGCGCTCTTTGCACGTCCGGTTTGAGATGAAAGCACCTGAAAAGTGCCGTAGAGCTGAATAAACGATTCCTGAAACTCGACTGTGTACAAGTAGTGCATTGTTTTTTGTGTGGTTTTTTTGATCTGTTGGAGATACTGAAATGAATCTGGAGGATTCTGCTCACCCAGCATATGAGACTTGGGACCTGTGGGCGATGTGACCAAACGCCACCTGACCTGCTGGATTCAGTCTTGTCGAATGCCAGATAAGAACATGTATAAATGTAAAAAATTGGGAAATAGAACATTTAACACACCGACACAAGTAAAAAATGGAACTGTCGGATTTCACTCCTCGACTTGGAGGACTGGAGTTGGAGGTTTCACTCCGAAAGGACGAATTTTGTTTCATTTATTCATTTTATTTCATTTAAATTTTAAAGAGCTCTACTTATGTGTTCTACCCTTATGTATAAAATTCACAATGCAGTGCTGGTAACATTGCAGCTGTAAGGCAATAAAATAGCTCTTCAACGTCAAAGTAACACCTCTCGTGGGTTATTCAAGCTAAACAGCCTCGAAACTATGTTGCATCTCAGTTAGTCCCATTGGTTGAGACATGAGGTGCTACACATGCTCTTGCGCTACTTGAAAAAACAAAAGTCTTTGATTTCAATGGTCAAATGGTCACGATATCATCAAAATTGGCTGCATACTCATTTCACTAGATGATTCTTTTTTCTATGTGGTCGTGTCAGGGTGCGCAAAAAAGGCAAACGTGAACCCAAAAGCACGACACTTGAGCAGTCTTAGGAATAGCAAGAGTTCTGGTTTAATGGATGACCAGGGGTCAAAAGCCAGGCAGACAGTCAGAGACAGCAAACAAATCCGATAGGGAGCAGGCAAAAGGGAATCCAGAGTCCAAAAAGGCAGGTCAGAGCAGAGACCAGGTGGAGCAGTGAAACAAGAGATATCGCTGGAAAGCTAGGAGAAACACACTAGACAATTTGACAAAGAACGGACAAATTGGGCCGGTATATATACTGGGTGACTGATGACTGATAGAAAGCAGGTGAGTCTTGGGGTGGGGCAGGTCAGGTAATGGGATCCATGGGAAGCGGTGATGCAGAGCAGGGAGGAGTGGCTGAATTCTGAAATGACATGAGAATTAGTATATGTAAAACAAGATAGCAGAAAATGAGAACGCTATGAATTTGTGACTACTGAAGTTGTGACAGGTTGACTGTTAACTGAAAAGTGATAATGAAAGCCACATGGTTATGGATGATGATAGGTCAACAACAGAGCCAAAGAGGAGGTCAATACAAAGTCTAGATCAGTAGCAGACAGGAGGGATTTATTAACCTCATTAAATCCGTGTCCATCATGGTTGTAAATTGATGTTTTGTTTTGATCATTCTTTTTATGGTCCTTTTAATTGTAGCTTGATTAATTTGTTTCTATAATGAAGACATTCAACAATATAGGGGTCATTTGATCAGAGGATTCAATTGAATTGCTAAACTCTGATTTGTGCTTGAGGAAAGAAAAAGTAAGTGAAGCCTTCGGAATTATCTGCACTTATATATGTTATTCTTCTTTTGGTCAGTCATGTCAATCGTCATCAATTATTATTTTATTATTCTCATTTATAATAATTACATCGCTGGAACATTTACTGTGTAGGTGAGAAAAACCTGTGTGAACTCAAAGGCTAATGACACTAATAAAAGCTAATTGGAGTCAGTGGTTAGTGAACCTATGAAACAAGATTGGAGGTGTGGGTTGGAGTTTTCCTGACCTATATAAAACACTCTGATGTGATCTGTGGTCATTATTTGTCGATAAACCTCTGTAACTTAAGCTTAATCTAGAAGAAATAATGAATAAATAAATAATTAGATTTTCATAGTGATGATGTTTGGACCCAAAGCTTTTCTCTTTCCTAAAACACTGCTGCTGTTGCTGCCGCACATCCCAGAAGATGCTCACAAAGCTTTTGTGTCAAACCTCTGCAGTAAATAAAACTTTTATCGGCATGCTGCTGCATATGATTTCCTATCCTGGATTTTCATCATGGACATTGATTTCGATGTGTTTCAAACAAGCCCGATCACACAAACAGTCCGAGCAGAAGAGAGAATTCTGAGACTTTAATCATTTTCTACTGAGCTGCATTGAATGATCTGTGTGAGCTGTTTGATCTGATGATTTACATATTTGCATGTAAATACATTTTCACAAAACCACAACACTAAGGGCGGATACTCTGACAGAGCACTTTGTTACTTTCAACAATGAGGCTATGTTTTCCTCTGTTTGTCTGTCTCTTAGTTAACAGGCTTAGGCAAAAACTACTGACCAGATTACCATGAGACTCGGTGGATGGGTCAGGGAAGAACCCATTGAATAACCAAGGATCCAGATCAGGGGGAAGATCCAGGAAAAAAACTTAATAATAATAATTCATAGATCTTCATGAAGAAAAAAGGCATGTGTAGGGGACTAGTATTTCTGAGGTTGTGCATTTCAGCGCAGATCAAAGAAATCTCCACAACTGGTGAATTTAAATGTGGTTTCCTAAGGTCACGTTGGGCCGTAGTGAAGTTGCCCGTTTTCCACCAAAAGTAAACCAAGCTGATGCCAGTTCAGAGCTGATTCAACTTGTGAACCTTGTAAGAAACCAAGTTTTGGTTGGTCTTGTTGGCCACGATAATCCCGCCCCCAAGCCTCTGACATAGAAAGTTCTTTCTTCTAGACCAGCAAAGAATTGGTGCCACGCTGGAACCAGTTGTTAGGCTGAAACATAAAGAACTGGTTCCAGGTCTTGGAACTGCCTTGGTGGAATAGGGCTATTAGTGCTCTCTACTTTACTGTTAGAGATATTTAAAGGACCATTCACATCCTTCCATCATTCCTTTACTTCCTTTCTTAGAAGTTTCAGCAAGAAGTTTGTGTTGCTGTCCGTCAATATGACTTCAGTATTTTACATGAAAGAGCTCACGGGAGAGAAAACGTCTTCAGTTTCCTAATCTGTTCGTTCTTGCTTGTCCCAGTAAACAGAAGCAGAATTAGCATTTAACAAAATCTAATTTTCCCTTGTCAATAAATCAAAATGCACATTACTGTTGTGAATTTTGAGCAGGTGCTGAACCCAGGAGCTCGACTCAGACAATGACCAGCAGATTAATAAAAGCTTTTATGAACAGTTTTTGAACATGTTAGTGTGGATGGATGGATGGATCTGCATTTGGCGTTCTGTGGGTGAAGGCCGGTGGGCTCTCACAGAATCATGGGCAGGGCGGATTTGCAGATTAATAAACTGGCAGGGCAAATAGTGATCAGGCAGGTGAAAGGCCGAACAGGCAGGCGCACACGTCGGCAGACAGACAATGATCTGAGGTGAAAAAACAGTAGCCAAGACCTGTGGATACCACCGTGTAGTCAAACTGTATAATCATGGCAAAGGAAGACCAGGGTTCATATACATGCATCAGGTGATTGGTGGAAATCAGCTGCAGGTGTCCCAGGAACCTGCAGAGGTAAAAACACGCCCATGCTCAGACCTGCCAAAAAACACACACACACTCACACACATCAAGCATGGCAAACCAAAAAGTGTTCATTCATCCAACATTCTTCACTCACACTAACCTACAGAGGAGGGAGGGCCGATCAAGGTGCAGCCCAGGATACATTCCCATGGCTGGTTTCTGATTTCTGATTGGCTGGTGTCTGTTTGAGTCTGTCTTTTCAAGGCGACCCCTTAAATCCCTGCTTTCCACACTCGTTTCATGTCATCGATGTTCCCCCCAGTAATGGCCGCCGAGGAGCAGCACCCAAGACGCTGTCTGCTGGAGAGGTGCAGTTCACAGGTAATCATTTCAGTGCTCTTGGTTTGTTTGACTCTCTGCTTCCACACCGAGTGAATGTCAACACCTGCAAGAACAACTTTATTTTATCTTGGGCTGCAAGTGATATCTTTTTTATTGCAGGAAAGTGATTATTTTATGAGTTTTGGTCGTAAAGGAAGATTTGTGGATTTATTCCTGTTCCCTATAGAAGACCATACATAAAGTGTTGTAATCTCTTAATGAACTTGGATCATCTTTCCTGCTCTGACCTTCGGCTCTTTGGTTAAACTGACACTGATGTTAAGCATTCTTCACACGGGAGGGGGGGCTAACCTCAAGTGATCTGGACTTAGGACTCAGACAAAGGGCAGGACACAATTTGATTGTTTGTTTGATTTCCACCTCAGGCTCAAAGGTTCAAAGGTTATCAATAAGGCTGCGTCCATACCACTATGGATACACTGGATCAACTCCAATCTGTCACCTCACACGTGTTTTTTCTTATTTAAGAAGGGAGGAAATGTTATCCATGCAAATAGATTGCTAAATATAATATGCCTGTAGTGTCACTGCCTCATTTAAGTGGCACTTTCACAAAGGGCTCCTCACTGAGATACAAAGAGAGAGGAATGCAAAAATGTGTGAAACGAAAAAAGGAAAAGCAATAACATTCAAATAAATAAGAACAACAACAATTAGCATAAAGGACTTTTACAAGGAGTGTGTCGCCCTTTGTAATGAAAATCTACAGAGGAGGTTTAAATCGATAGCGGCGAGCCTGCCTCTCTGAGAGGACACCCCCACCGGTGTCGAGATCAATGGCAGTTTGGGAACGGAGTGGTGTTTTTCCTCACCCTGACTCACTTCTGAATGGATTGGTGTTGGCACTTGTTTGCTTTGAAAAGGTCTGGACTTTCTATTTGACATGAGCCACTCAGTCTTTAATCTGATTTCACTCAGCTGGGGGAGTTGGGGGCGAGAATGCATGTTTGAAGTGAGTCGTGCAGATCCTCCTGAGGCGGAGTCTATCTCTGCTGGTCTGTGTGGAGGAAGACATGGATGTCTCACCGCTCGCTATCACTCATTGTTGGAAAGGGATGGCAGTGTATGGTGTTGCCTCAAAGAGCGTTCAAGTAGAGAAGAGTCTTTGTCTTCTTTCTTTCATTCCCTCTGGTGCTACTGAGAGAAAGTGGCTCATTGTCACAGGAGCAAATGCTTTATTTGCGGTGACATATGCTAACTGAATGTTCCTTGGTGCTTTTAACTCCCTGTGTTCACGTCTGCATCAATCAATTCAGTTTTATTTATAAAGCACCAAATCTATGGGTGCTGTACCCATAGATTCATCCATCCATTATGCCAATTATCCTTTTAAGGATAACAAAGAGGAGCTGGAGCCAATCCCAGCTGACTTTGGGCGAGAGGTACACGCTCGACAGGTCGCCAGTGTATCGCAGTCCAATCCAAGAACATCAAAGTACCTACTTTTCCTACAGAACCTGCTCAGACGTAACATCTTGGAGAGATTGCATGAAAAGATCCAGTACATGGGACTAGGGCCCTGACTCAGCCTTCAATACTTCAATTTCATATGCACCCATGAATACATATTGATTGAAGCATTGACAGAGCAGATAGAGTTGCCAGCTCATAGAGTAAATGCCCTCATGTGGAAAATGGAAAAAGATTTTCCATCTGTCGAGATACCGGCAGTTCAAGGGGCAAGGGGGCGGAACAGTTATCATTTGTCAACACTAGTCCTGGCATTCTATTGGTTGGGAAATTTGGACAGACTTGTGGCAAAGAAAAATCCCCCAAAAAAGAGCAGATGTTTTCATGTGTTCAGGAAATCCGTCCAAGCAACAACATATCTGATTGCAAGCACACAGTTTGATCGCAAGCAGAGAAAAATCGAGCTGTGTATATTTAAGTGTGAGTGTAGGTTTTTGAGTGAAAGCATTACAAAATTGGAGTCCTGATCTCAAAGTGAAAAAACAGGTTCTGGATCACATCATACATAATAAAAGGCACTTGACAGAGAAAGGTTGTGAACTTACAATATTATAGAGAAACCCAACAGTTCTTACAACGAGCTAGCACATGGGGACAGTGGAGAACTGGAACAAACATAGAGCAGAGCTGGACTCAGGGAGGGCAGACATCTACCTCGACTGGTTGGGGTGAGAGGAGAGAAATGAGGGAGAGAGAATATGTATTTACACTACTGTAACATCGATATTAGTCTTACTACTATTAAATGAAGAGCAAACGTAAATCGGCTGCATCACAGCTGTCATATCCCCTAAACAATGACATTTCAGACAGCACATGGTGATGGGTGTTGATTCGGTGCAGTGCTGATGTTGATGTGGGACATTTTCCTGAGGGCACAGTTTGTTGCAGGACTTGTGGCAGGCCTTTTTCTCCCATGAAGAGTGAGCGTGAGCAAGAGCCATTGCCCAACAGACGCTTCCCCCCCTAAACACACACAAGATGACTGATTAAGGAGCGAGGCTTCTGTTTTTTAATGAGCTGAAGATTTAAAAAAAACTCCTGAACACCACATCATGCATAAACTCCCCAGCAAATTGGCTGCGTTGCCTCTCTAAAACCAACCATGAAAAATCAACCTGCCTGCTAATGATTCGTAAAATGACAAAGCTGCAATATTTTGATAAATCATCGCAGGGAGTTAAAGATGTGCCAGTGACAATAAAGTTTATTGGCCTCAAAGAGCATCCTTTAGAAAATAAATGAGTTCCCTAAACCGCCTGCACTTTGCAAATAAATCAGTATATGTTAGTATGAAGAGAAAAAACAAAGAATAGATCAAAGTGCCTCCGTGCCCTGTTTCGATGTGTCGCTGTCTTGATTGTGGCAGAGTTGTTTTCATCCTGCGATACTGTTTCTACTTGTGTTAACATTTCAAACTAGTGAGGAGGAACGAGAGGATGAAGGAGATTGTGCTGCTGTCAAATCAGTGTTAGGATTTGGTTTATTAACTGAGACTGGTGAATGGGTTTTTTACATACAAATTTCCCATGATACTCTGCTGCGCCTCCCTTGACACATTTATCAGCATCACACAGAGAGATCATATCAAATCGGTGGATTCTTCTTCTCCCTCTTAATCTCTTTATGTGACTATCTTTCCAGTTTTTCCCTCTCAGCACAATTTCATTAAATTAATGAAGTAAGCAGCCCGAAAGTGAATATGCTGTAATCTTGATACCACGGCTACATTAGCTATGTTAGCATTCTAACTACGATTCATAATACTATCAGCACACGGACTCAAAATAACAAATTATAATCAAACTTACCCAAAAAAGAATAAATTGCACACACAGTACATCAGTTTGATAAGAACTACCGACACCAGGTTTCAACATGGAGGAGACAGGGTTTATGGGCCAATACTGCAGCCAGCCACCTGGGTGCAATCAAGATGCAGGGGAGTGGTTGTGTCATCCAACTTTATATACAGTCTATTTTTTCTATACTATAATTTGCATATCCTGAAGAAAAGGTTTGCTTTTGCTGCAAAACAGAAAATACAAAACAAAAAAAAACCCCAGCAGTAACAACAGCGAACACTATAAACCTTTTGTGACCTATGGTGAAACCCAGATGTGCCAAATGCCCATTCTGGAATTTATCTCTTAAACCATCAAATGCAATAACGTTGGCTGTTATCTTGACTTTACAATTCTACCTTGACCATATATTTACAGCTCTCATAGTGAAACACTTGAAGGACTGAAGATTGCCTCTTGGTCCTGCTTTGCCCACTCTAGTCAGTCTGCCTGATTTTTTGTCTTCAGTTATTAATCCACCTCTCGTTAGAAGAAGAACTGTCTCAAAAGACCAGCATCAGGATTTTATTTTATCCTCTTATCGAAATGGCTCGAGGGAAGGAAAGCGGTGGACTCGACAATCTGGCCTTTGATGTAGGGAAATCATTTACTTAACTTTTCTTACTATTGCTGTCATATTGTGGTAAATAGTTATGCTTCTGATTAAATGCTTCTCATAGGTTTTGAATAGATTTGTAATGGTTTATATTTCTCTGCTTTTCTTGCTTTAGCGGATTTGCAACCACATTATACAAACACTTATTTTTACACATGAACAACAATAGATAAGATTAACAGATTAACAACATGGAAATAAACATATATCTCCATGTACTTTAATCCACATATATATTTATGAGATAAGATTAACTTTATTGATCCCACGCTCATGTAGCAGCAGGTAGTCAGATTGAGGTAAACAAGAGAACATGTGAATGTAGAAAAATAGAATAAAATACACCGAATATTTATATAGTACACACATTGTATCCAACCGTTGCTCCTCCATGTATGATACTACTTACATTACTTACTGTATTACTTACTACTACCTAATGTTTACTTAATGACAATTCAGAATTGTTTTGTTTTAACATCATAGCGATGGTTTGTGCAATCCTTTATTAAGGTCTGACCTAATTGGCGGCATCTGTTTGATCCAGTTCTCTCAAACTACCTCAAGTTTTCCACTTCCATTCTGGAAAAGAAAGTTGCTTCTCTATCTTATACTATTTGTTACCTCCAGCCAGTCCCCATGCCCATCTGGATGTTGACGTTGAAGAGAAAAAGTGCTGCCCATAGACGCACTATATAAATGTGTGTGAGTGAGAATGGGTGAATGGCAATAGCCTGTACTGTAAAGCGCTTTGAGTGGTCATCAAGACTAAAGCGCTGTATAAATACAGACCATAGACCATAGTCCTCTATCTTAGCTACTGCTGTCTTCAGCCTCTTTTTACTAAAAGCCTTTTTTCATCTCTTATGTTCACAGATGATGGACAGTGTTCATGGTCAACATGTTTTTAACAATGCAATGTTAAACTTAAATTGACTGTATAGTTCATAAAAAGTTATCTTAGGATAACTGATAATTGTTCCATGGCTCTGGGTGAGCCCTTGATGTTTATTTACTCTGTCTTTGGTTGTGCATGTTTTTTAATGACACGACAGACGGGTGAACAAGTGAATGATCAACCCAGAGAAAAGGCGCTGAAGACACACGGAAGGAGCTGTGCAGAAGATGGCGACAGAAATAAACCCACGTATTGCGTGACTGATGTTCCCCCGTGGTACCTCTGTATTTTCCTGGCCATACAGGTGGGTGTGACCCAACAAGTGTTAATCAGCACATTCAGATTTAGTTTACACAGAAGATATGCAATCCCTCTTTGCCTTGTATCAATCCTGTTAAAGAAGACAATACTGAATGGAGTGTAAACCACTATTCTTATTAGTAGTGGTGTCCTCTCTACCATCTCAACCATCACTGTCATTATTGTCCTCTGCAGCATTACCTGACAGCATTTGGTGGGATTATCTCCATCCCTCTCATTCTCTCCGAGGGCCTGTGTCTGCAGCACGACAGCCTGACCCAGAGTCGCCTCATCAACACAATTTTCTTTGTCTCTGGCCTGTGCACCCTGTTGCAGGTCACATTCGGTGTCAGGTCAGAACGTCGTTCATGTAACCATTCACCATCCTGTGAGGATATATTGAAGATTATAGAGATGAACTTTAATTTTAACCTAAATTCGGACCATTTCTCACTTACTCACATTATGGAAACAACCTTAAAGTTGCATGAATCAATATTTTTCGATTAATAATGTTTGTTTACAGTAACAGACCCACAGCCTTGTCAGCCTGTTTTCCAGCAGCACCATTTTGCCATTTCAAAACCTGCCCACTATCTATTGGCTACGACCATAGCGAATTGCCAGTGAAGATTTTCATGCAAGCAGCTGAAGCCGTAGATATTTTTTCTTAAGACTTGACAGAGACCAGATTTGAGATGAGAGTGAATAAACAGTCTTAAATTCATCTGCTAGACACCTGTCAATAGTGATCTTGCTAAAGTGATAACATGTTCACCATTCTTTACGGTATTAAATCTTTTAGCCCGAAATTCAAGAAGATTCTTAAAATTCTTAATTTTACAAGCTAATATTTTTCTTCAATTGTTAATAAAACAAGTGTTATTATATATAAAAGCATGTTAGCCTTGTCATTTTGAGCATGTTAGCATGCAGACGTTAGCATTTCAGCTCAAATGAATTCTAACAGCGATCATGAAGACCTCGTCTTGTTATGTAGAACAAAGGCTCACCTCCATTACTGTGTTTGTTGCTGCACATGCAAATTTGGTTTATTACAAAATCAGTTTCAATAAAGGCAAAAATGTCCGTCAAATGGGAGCTAACAAGCTGCACATATTAAAACATGTACAAGTTAGCTCAATGTCCTTTTTTAACTGCTTTGTTTTGGATTGCCTTTCTCTTGTTAACTAATTTGTCTGACACAATCATTATTGTTTATGTCGAACTCTGTAGGCTTCCCATCCTACAGGGGGGTACATTTGCCTTGGTGGCACCTGCTATGGCCATGTTGTCAATGCCAGAATGGGAATGTCCAGCATGGACTCAAAACGCCAGTCTGGTCAACACCTCCTCACCCGTCTTCATAGAAGTGTGGCAGACGCGCATGAGAACAGTGAGCCCTAAACATTCGCCTTTGCAGATTTAGATAAGCCAACGAAAACTGCTGTGGAGCTCATGATGAATTCGACATTTTCACCAATTCAATAATTTGTGTATCTCGATGAAAGAAGGATATTTGGGGCCTAATATCTATGATTGTGTGAAATTCCATGCAGCTTGATTGATTTTAAGACTGTTGGGCCTTGGCGGAGGTATGCACTCAGTGCCATTCTAGTTTTGTTGTTGTATTTGTTTGTTGTCTCGAACTCAACTAAAGGAAGAGTGTTGATGCAAATGCTTATATTCTCCATTATTATGTTCCTGTCAGTTGCAAGGTTCCATCATGGTGGCCTCCCTCCTCCAGATCCTGGTCGGTTTCTCTGGCCTCATCGGTTTCCTCATGCGCTTCATTGGACCATTAACCATGGCCCCCATTGTCTCTCTCATAGGCCTGTCACTGTATGACCAAGCTGGAGCCAAGGCCGGCAGCCACTGGGGCATCTCTGCCATGTACGTGAGCACCCAGGGTCATGGTGAATGCCTCAGCTGGAAATGTTTTACTGTGTGAACAGGCAGCATTGGATTATAGAGTTAGAACTGACCTTCTTTCTAAAAATCTGAAATTATAAGACAAACTAAATTCAGCTTCAATCTGTCGCCAATCAATTCAGAATTTTATATGTATATGTTATTATATTTATATTTTATCATGCAAATGACAGTTTTTCTCATACATGCAGGACCACAGTGCTGATCATCCTGTTCTCCCAGTACCTCCGTCTCATACCGATCCCGGTTCCTGCGTACAGCAAAACTAAGAAACTGCACACTTCGAAATTCTTTATCTTCCAAACAATGCCTGTAGGTCCTTTGGAAACTCATCACTCTTTGTGATACATAACTCCTGCCTCTACCTCAAAATACTGACAGTCACACTAATATCAGATATTGATTAGATTCTGCTGGGCGTCGCCGTCTCATGGCTAGTCTGCTACATCCTCACCATCTATGATGTCCTACCATCTGACCCAGCTCAATATGGCCACCTGGCCCGCACTGATGTGAAGGGAAATGTGGTCAATGAAGCTCCCTGGTTCATGTTACCTTATCCTGGTAAGTTCACAAGAAAAGAGAACACTGCTGTGAGATGTTTTTTATAGGCTGGTTCAATAATCATCAGCTTCGCTCATCACTCAAGGTCAATGGGGGATGCCAACTGTGAGCCTGGCAGGTGTGCTTGGCATCATGGCTGGAATAATATGCTCCATGGTGGAGTCCGTGGGCGACTACCATGCATGTGCCAGGCTGTCAGGGGCACCGCCTCCGCCCAAGCACGCAATCAACCGGGGCATTGGTGTTGAAGGGCTTGGCTGTTTGTTGGCAGGAGCCTTTGGCACAGGCAATGGCACCACCTCGTTTAGCGAGAACGTGGCCGCCCTCGGTATCACCAAGGTAATAAAAAAACATAGAACAACATTGACTGCCAACACTTCTTCACCTCTACCAACTCGAGAGTTTACTCATTTCAAATGATCTTTTGTGTGACAACAGGTGGGTAGTCGCACTGTGATTCTCCTGAGTGGAGTTTTCATGATTTTGATGGGGATGCTGGGTAAAATCGGGGCGGCATTTGCAACTCTCCCCACCCCTCTGATTGGAGGGATGTTCCTGATCATGTTTGGAGTCATAGCTGCTGCTGGAATTTCTAATCTACAGGTAAACAACAGCATGGTTTTATTCTTTTGCTTCCTGAAAAAGCAATTCTCATTTGCTTATAGCGGCCCTTTGCTGACACATCTCCTTTTACAGTCCACAGACATGAATTCCTCCAGGAATATCTTTGTTTTTGGGTTTTCCTTGTTTTCTGCACTCGTCATTCCAAACTGGATCCTGAAGAATCCGGATTGCATAGACACAGGTATTATCAACTGGAAATGTTCATTTGTTTTTTTGGCTTTCACTTAATATATTATTTTATTCAATCAATTAGCACAGACACTGATCTGAAGATGTAATGACTTGTCTGGTACTTTTCTGTCTTGATTTTGCTGCGTGACTCAGGTTCGAAAGAGCTGGACCAGGTGTTGTTCATATTGTTGACCACTCAGATGTTTGTAGGAGGGTTCCTCGGCTTCTTCCTCGATAACACAGTTCCTGGTAAGCAGGTTGTTCCTGAATCAAATAGCATAAAATGCACTTGACAAATTTATAGCAGTTCAAGAGCTGTGTGTGCACCTCTGCTCTCTTAAGAGTAATTTGCAATGATTTCTAGATAAATCAAGTCGTCTTTCAAATGAAAAAACATGTCTGATGTGTCATTTGAAGTATTTTTCTGGGAGAATTCATAAATACAAAACATCCTGTTGCATAAAGTATCTTTGCAGTGTACACCTGTAGCAGAGCTGAGATTCTGTAGCTTCTTAACATTAGTATGTCAGTCAGTCTAATATTTCCGAGGTGCTGCTGCCTCTTAAATCTGTCTTCTCATTGCTCTCTCCACAACATTGTTAGAGAACCACAAAATAAGAACCATGTTTTGCTTAGTTTCTTGAATTTGATGCTACTCGTCAGCAACTGTTACCATGGAAACGTGGCTCTCAGTCGTAGCCTGGGGGTCGAAAGGCTAACTGGGCTGATACATATCTACAGTATTTTGTCATTAAAGCATTATAACATTTTTTAAAAAACATTATAGCCTTAAATATTGAATAATTGAATTGCTAACTGAGCTCTTTGTCGTCCATCTGCTTCTTGAGGGTGGTGTGTTTTGAGTTTAAAATATATTTGCGAAACCGGGCCCAGGGCATATCATTTATTACAGTTTTTGATTGATTTTTCTGCTGATATTAAATCATTATGTAAATCACAGCCTGTTACATTGTTATTATGGAGAATAAAGGGTGAACTCCTGTAACAGTCTTTTCAAAATACCATTTAGGGACCAAACGTGAACGTGGCCTTGTAGCCGGGGACAAAGTGCATCTTGAAGACACTGGCAACACCTTAGGAAGTGAAGAAGTGTACGACCTTCCCTTCGGTATTACCTCTTGCCTCGCATCCCGGTCTTGGGTTCATTACATCCCTTTCTGCCCATGGAAGGGCAACAATGTGTCACAGGGCCAGGGGACTCAGCACAGCACGGACGCCACTGATGAATTTGCTCTGTAAGGTCTGAGGTTGTTTAATAAAATATTAAAACAACAGCTTGTCACATTCCTGTTTCTTTTAAATTCCTCTAAGCCTTAGAGTGTAAGGCATAGACTTGAATAAAGATGGACAACATGGCTGATCCTCCTCCGTGTTAGTGGATGGGACATTTTATTTACTTTAATGCTATAAAAACGAGGAGAAATGTCAAAGTCAACTTTATTGTCAATTCTGCTGCATATACAGGACAGAAGCAGAACTGAAATCTGAACCCCGGTGAAAACAAACAAGTAGACGGAAGATATCAATATGCATATAAAGTACTCAGCAGTCAAAAGGCAATGGGAAGATATGATGTGTGTAGTACAAACTGGAAAAGTGTAAAAATGACAAATATACTTCATAGAACGTTGTGTAAAATAGCAGTAAAAGCAGCCGCAGATGTAGTAAGATTGCAGTATTTACAGTGATTGACAGCTGAGGCTGACCCATGATCCGTCGAGCATGTGCATCTTAAACTGTTTTGCAGAAGGAAATAGATTATTTTTGCTATCATGTTCTTTGCACCTTATGATTCAAATAGATACGAATTCCTTTATATGCTTTATCATTATTTATAGTTGCTGTATAGGGTTTTTGATTAAATGTTTCTTTTATTGATCATTGTTAGTTTTGAAGCAGTTCACAGTGCAGAGATACAACTTTTATTTTAGAATTTCCATTAATGAAAGCTGAAACCTGAGTTGTCTGGGAGTCGATATCGTGGCTTCATCCCACCGTCGCTGCTGCGCAAACTCTGGCACTAAAGGCTCAAAACTGGCAGCGTTCATCTCCGGGATATGTGTTCTGGGAAGAACACAATGAAATGATTAGAGCTCAAAATTCTTACAGTAACTCACAGCCGATAACTCACAGCAGACAGAAAACTAGAATAATGTGCTCTTCATTCCCCCTCATTCAAAAGGAAATGGAATTGAGCCAGTGGGTGAATTTATTATCGCCCGGCCCTATCTCCACACGGATCCAGACTTCTGCTTTAAAAATCCACAGCAGCGGTAACCCTCTAGCTGTTATTGTGTTGCCATTTGCAAAAAGCAAACAAGAGATACCGCATCTCCTCTGCCTCCCTCTTTGTTTCCCATACCTGCATCTCTTCCTCTCTGTATTCATTTCCTCTGTCTGACCACCTCTGACAGGCAGGTGGGATACGATGCAACGCTTTTGATGTGTGGAGCCATCACTTTTTTCCCTTGGGGCCCCATTTCGACTGCTGGTCAATGGTTGGCTGCACACTGATATTATTTCAGGATGGTAAAGCACTGGGTCCTGAGCGTTAGTTATATTCAAATTTTTTTCTCTGTGTCTATTTTTCCACCTCACTGAGAACACATAACAAAATATTCCATTTTGTCAAGTGGCGTTCCCAAAAGTGATTTTGCGCAGTATAATAACTGTGCCTGCAATCTGCATTTCAATGGGAAATGATCCCGATAACTCAGCATTTCAATGCTTATCAAGGACGGTTTCAAATTTACCCTGGCTCCTTGAGGAATTGCTTTTATTTTCCTTTTCGAACTCAACAGTATATCATCTGTCCTCCCGGCTTCCAGGCATTTTATGAGATCTACTGAAAGCTCTTGAAAAGCTTCTCAACTGCCAACTTTATCTTTCTGACATAAAAATGACTGCTAATGGAGTTTGCTAGAGAACGGGCCAAGGAGACAAACATGACAGAAAGAAAACAAGGGAGATGTATTCATGACCAGAAGACAGGACCATGATGCAGGCAAACGTTCTTTACACACTCGGGATTAATTCATTCAAACACAAACAATGTCAATAGGGACTTTATTTAAACTGATATAATCCACTGTACCCATGTTCTGCGTCCTGCGTGTTAACTGTATGTGCCTTCACATATCTCCTCTGCCTCGCGGGCTGGATTTCCAATATCAACCGTCGTTTCTCTGTTCCTAGCAATTTATGTAATGGTCACCAGAGTCAAATTGGCCGTAGATTTTGACCCTAAGCTGGACATGAAGAGCCCATTCTGTATTGATCTGCTCCCATTGAGTGTAAGGTTGTGTGGTAAGAGCAGAGAAGTGTGTAATGTCCTCGCAGCAACAAACCGTGACAATAACGATCATTACAACACAGAGCACAAGTCAGGTTAAGCCTCGGGCTGCTTTAGTGGGTCTGTTGATTTCCTGAGCTCAGCACCAGTTTCATGATTCTTCACTGTTCAGAAATACTGAATGAATCAGCAGTACTGAGCAGGAACTGCCACTCGGGGTTTATTCCATCAATTCTTTCTACTTCAATTGTTACGTCCTTAGACTGTATATCAAGATGTCTGACATGACAGCTCCCCTAAAGTGAAGCCACGGTCATCATCTTGATCGCCCCCTAGTGGCTGGCTGCAGTATAGGTCATAAACCCCGCCTCCTCCATGTTAGTGGATAGGACATGAACCAAACTAAAAAGTGAAAATAACTTTTTCTCAAAGACGGTTCCTGTCATTTTAGTTTCTCTCATCACACTGATGTTTGGACAGGTTTTCTGGTAACTTTGCTTTTAATTAACATCATGATTGAGAGCTGAACCTCAAGCCAGACCTTATAGGATTGTGGGAGGACATGGAGACGGGTCGTCCACCTTCATATTCCGTCGATGGCTGTGTCTCAGTGTCCTGTGCTTCATTTTCCTTATTTTTCCTTATAGTAAATACTGTAATTCAATTCGTTATTGAAAAGCACCTGGAAATGGACCAACTTACCATCCTCATTTAATGGTTGGATTTGGTTAATTGTTTGAAGGTTGCTTCGTAACATCCCAGAAGCACGTATGGGCAATGTCCTCACACTGTTCTCACCTCCAACAAAAGATGCTACTTATTTATGTGTATATAAGTAACTGTGATTTATTCTTGTTATAATTAAGGACATTTTCCTCCATAATTAATCTGCTAGTGTTTAATGATGAAAGCAAGTAGAGAAGCTACAAACATGTAAATGAAAGAGCTCAGGAGGTTGCGACTGATAAATGTAGTCTGTAATGAGAGCACAGCTGGGTGCTGAGAAATAGCCTGAAATATTCATAATGCTGCAGTCTCATCACTCATCGTGGGTCTTTCCTTTACTCTGATATCAAGTCCTCATATTCACTCAGCCTCTCCTCTCTCTCACCACTTTTCTGCACTGATCCTCTGTGACAGACACTGGAGAAATCAGGCGCTCATACATGCACTTTACACAACCTTTCTCGCCTGTAGGAGATTTCAAGCACTGTCCCAGGTCAGATACAGATCATGCTTCACCACAGCAGCATCCCATTGGTATTCATTAACAAAGCCAGACAAAATGAAGACAGCCCTCTTTAAGGAGCAGCTCATCCCAAAATGAAAACTCTCATCGTTCTCATTGCCCTCGTCAGCACGCTTCACTGTCTACAAACTGTCAACACTACAACCCCTGGTTACAGGCCAGTTGCAGGTCAGGAATGAGGGATTACACTGAAGGGAGCCCCAGTGCTGATATTGTATTTTCTGCGGCAGTGATATGCTCACATTTTACTGCAATGTGTTTCCCTCCCTTTCCTCTCAATGTGTAGTACTTTCATTTAAACACTAGAGGGGGCTACATGTTAAACCTTATAGTTCTTTCATAACTATGGTTGAATGTTATCTCACAAAGTCAAATTTGAACCAAAACAAATTGTTAGACCTCAGGGCTACACACAAGTTGCTGCTTCCACATAGAGAAGTTTCTCTGGCCTATATTGCCACATTATCACCAAGCCCACATACTGTGTGCAATGATGCCGCTTGGTCGGCCCGCTCCTGTTTTCTGGATCTGAGCCACAAGTAAGCCCAAGCAATACCGAATGTGAACCAAAGGTGCCAAAGGTGGCCTGAATTAGTTTAGCGCCACATTTGCTATTTTACAAATAAGGGTCCACATCCATTTTGAGTAGGACACAAGAAGGTGCTGTAACATTGCTTGAAGTGGCCCCCATCCGTATGCTACCTGGGCTGCTGCCTCGACCTCTCTGATCATCTAGCACCATTCTCCTCTCACGACAACAGAGATGACCTTTGCTTTGGTACAAACTGTACTAAACTTAGGGACTCCAATAGTCACACAGCAGCTGCACTCCGGAATCCTGCAGGTTGTTTTCTTTCAGCTTCAGATCTCTGACTGGTCTTGTGCGGCAAATTTCGTTTGGGAATCTATGAACGTTTTTATCAGGCTGAACTTTGGGGAGTAATGTGAACAAAGCTTGAGCTCGGCAATGTCTGACATTCACTTGAATGGGAAAGCTGAAGCTGGTGCCAGATGACATTGGGTAAGAGGTGGAATCCAGATTATGCTGTGCCAGGCCTCATAACAGGAAACGTTATTCTATAACGCTGAAGTGTCTTTCAAATGACCTATCATACCTTTAAGCTGTTTTTATCTCCTGGCCTCAACCAAGGCAACTGGTGATACTCTGTATTTTGATCTGGACATAACTCAGGCTATTCTAACCTCCTGAATGGACTATGACCCTTGACCTCTTACCAACCAAAGTAGAGTTAATATGTAAGAATGTGTTGAGTCTACAGGGTCATCAGGTTGGCCCCCATGCTTCCATGAGTTACTTCTTCTCTACACTTTCTCAATTCCATTTTTGTCTTTCGTTGCAATCTGAAGATCTATGTCTTGAAATGATGACAAGTGAGACACTGACAGCCTGTTTGGTTTCTATATTTCTATACCAGTGAAAGTATATGGATATACTCTTATGTGGAGATACTCATAGATAAAGATAAGATTTGTTAGATACACAGAGGGTGGACTTCAGGTGTTACTGTAGTGTGCATATTTACAAGACATAGTTTTAAAAAGTGCTAAATAATATAGAACACTAGATATAATAATAATATGGAATAGGAGAGTAGTACAACAATACATACATACATACATACAAAACGTGGGGGGAAATGAATAAAGAGAAGACATAGTATCCAAAAGTGAAATTAACACATACAGAACTGTTACATATCTATAAATTGACTTGCTAAAGATATTTATTTTTCTTCTCCACAGCTTTACCCAGATATCTAGCTAAGTTATATGTTTCAAACAAATACAACTCAATATTTGCACATCATCCATATTTACAAAATCCATATATTAGCTATACTCGCAAAGCAGGACATAGACTGAGAGGTTTGTAAAAAATATTATTGTTAATCTCACTTACTTCGTAACTTATTTAGGCTTTAATATCAACTCAGTTTCAAGGCAGAAAGCCCACAGTCATCTCGGGTTTAACTGTCAAAGTAAGATTTCATTTTCAAGTCTATTTTCTGAATCAGACCTCAGTATGTGTGTTCCTGACTCGCTGACAAACAGTCGAGGGCGTCGTGTTCTCCCGTGCTAGTTTCCGTGAAACCACATGTCGACGCTTTCCAGGAAAAGAGTCGTCGCCAACTTTAGAGGGAAATATTTGGGTCAACGGTCAAGGAGGCAGCGTTGGTGACGTCAGTGAGACGACCCCCTCCTCCAATCAACGCCCCCGCCACTTCCCCAAAGCACATGTAGAGAGCGCATGTCAACAAGTTCACGTTTGTCCCTCTCAGTGGACGGTATGTCCACACGTGTTCATACTTTTTTATTTTCTTTAACATACATGTGTATCTACCGCTAATTTTAATCTAATTTGCCGTCGATGTAAACAATCCCCCATGCGACTTTGTTGACACCTCGTAAACTTCCCATAAATCATTACACGATTAAAGCAGGTTTGTTATTTCCTATTTTCCAATTATCTTACAAGCTCTGGTCGTATTTTCTCTTAAATAATACAAATTGATCTAGATAAGGAAATGTTCTGGATTTTACTTTCTAGTTTATGCGTCAAGATTCCACTGAATTGCATTGACATATTGGTGAAGGCAAAAATACGTGTTGTTAAGGCGCTAACAAATATATGTTTTTTAAATGCTGTCAACTGCGTTGTTGTTTGCCTTTTGTAGTAACATCCAGGCAGCATTGAGATTCAAAAGTCTCCACTTTCCACTTTGTTTACCACTGTCAGGGGTCAAACATGTGCTCTCAGCTCGTGGTGTAGGAATTTCCGACGAACCTCTAATGCAGCATGGCTGACCGGCCCAGAGAGATCTGGCGCAGGGCGGAATGAAGCAGATCCGTTAAGATGGTAGAACAAACTTCGCCACCACAGCAAACAAGGAAGCCGTGTTTTTAGAAATAAAGGCGTCTGGTGTCCAACTCAAAGGTTTAACACTTGAAATCAAATATTTGATCTGACAGACATTTAAAAGGATGGTTCACCCACAAATGAAAAATCACTCCTAATGTGCCAATCTGTGTGACAATACACATCTGTTGGATCTCGAAACTGCAAAACTCTATTTGCTGTGTCAAATATTAGTTAATGGCCACTGTCTAATCAGGGAGGCAATGTTTTAATGTATAAACAAGCAAGTGCTTGTTACTTGTTAATATTGAAGGGTCTCATTTTCCACCTAATGCCGCGCACTGCAGTGCAGCAGCAGTAAGCGTTTTATTTTGAAAACCCAAACCGGAAGCCACGGGTTATCCTGGGAGCAGTCAGCTGGACGGACGCCAGTGCATCGACGCGTCTGCTGTTCGCTTTCGTCTTGAATCCTTTGTCAATGGCGGGCCGCCGTTCGCTTTGTCTGGAACTTTCTGGCTGAATTTTAACCGACACCTACGGTCAAACGTAGTATTTCTGCTCCTTGCAGCTTTACTTTCCTCTCGAGCTCAGGCCAATATTGACTTGTTTTTACGAACAAGGCAGTAATGGCTAACGGAGGAGTGATGCTGCTGCCGCTTCCTCTGCCGCCGGTGGCTCGGGCTTCCTTTGCCTGATGTGAGACGTCTCTCTGCGGGGTAGAAAGATGATTTCATCCTGAACAGAGGAGGGAGAGGCGAAGGAGGAGGCTTCCAAGAGCCGGCGAGACACCGCTGCCATAAAGTCAGAAGGTATTTATCTTTAACTGCTGTTTATTTTACGTATGTTTCTCTCTGCCATTAACTGCTACTTTACTAGCTTGTTATTTAACGCTCGAGTAAATGACCAGCAGGACGAGTTCAGGTGATATTTCAACGTGATGAAAACAGACACTTGGGCTTTTCTCTCCTGCTCCTCATGGCCGATATATTGATCTATTGATAATTAAACGTATCTTTTATATAGCTCTGCTCCTGCCGCCAACCTTTGTGTGTGACTGTGTCAACCATGGAGACCACTCAGCTGACTCTAGTTGTCAGAGGAGAAACATCCCCAGGTATGTGTGGCAAACCTGAATGAAAACTATTAGTCATAAAAAGGTCTGGCACTTATTTGCCAGAGCAGGTTTGACCTCAGGAATTCTCATTAGATTTAATTATAGATCCGAGGTTTGGTTTTGCCTGTAGAGCCTTACATTTTTCCTCACATGAATACAGTGCCTGCTTTAAACCTGTTTTGGAATGGGCTCTTCTCTTGTCCGGCATTTATGCTCCAGAGCTACTTCAGAATTATTCCTTGACATTAGTGAGTCCTCGTCAAACAGTGCTACGATATACTGTCACCTTTTATAGTTTCTGTGCAGAGCTTTTTTATAAACAGTCTATGGTGCAGTGTGAAGTAAGACAACTTTGTGTTCACCCTACCTGGTTTATTTGCACACAGATTTTTTTAGTCAATGTTTTCCATTGAATCGAAACCAAAATTGCGTCATTACTGTTCAAATATTTTATTTATATTTAAGTTTGAGTTTCATACATTACATGTCGGCTATGTTAGTGGCGTAAGCAAGTGGCACAAACTTCAGACCCAGGTTTACAACTGTTCAAAATTAAAGTTCTGCAATTCAGCTCGATATAAACATTGCAGCAACACAACAAATGTTCTGCTCTTTTCTTTGAAGACAAACAGGAAGTCATTCTAGTAACGCAGCTTTGTCTGTACCTGTCTGTCGGTCGGTCGGATATAAAAGATAATCAAATTATCACAATGATCTGCCGTGGTTAGACGCAGTTGTCGAACACTGCTGTAGTTTATCAGAGGATGTAGAAGAAGACGCCTCGACCCGCAGAGCGCTGGTTGCCTGTTTATTCAAAGTTTATAAATATTGAACTTATTGGGTGTCCAAATTGCACTAAATGTCACTGCACCTTCTTGGGCCATAAAGAATACACATGCCAAGTGTGATGCATTCCACCGACAGACAGACAGACAGATGTTAGTGCAATTAGTAGGTAGCTACATATTTAAATCTTGTTTTAGTTGTGATGTGTGTTCTCAGTTAAATTACATTAATTAGAAAACAGGTCAAACCATTTTGTTGGCCCCATGTCAGCATTTCCAAACAAGTTAACACATGAGAACGCTGTTCAGGTTTTTAGAAATGTCAGGTCTATTGTTGTAACGTTTCAATTTACATTAGCTAATATTTGAGTTTGAACATCTCTAGGTGAGTTGTTTGCTGTTGTCGGTAGCTGTGAAGCCCTGGGATGCTGGAGCTATGAAAAAGCTGTCATCTTACATCCTGACAGCAGTGATGGGTAAGTTCAACTATACATTAAATACCCCATTTTTTAAAAACACATGTGTGGTTATGAGGTTACATGAAAATCGTGGTCTGCCCTTCTAATACGTGTGTACGTTGATTCCCTGACAGAAATGCATGGACTACAACGGTCACTGTACCTAAAGGAGTTGTTAACAACTACCGGTATTTCAAGGGCTTCTTTTTGGAGTCTAAGGTGAGCAGAGTCTCCTTTCTGTATAGTTGTTTACCTTTTATAAATAACAGATTAATTTTCTAATATGTATCACAGAGAAATCCTTTTTCCTCTTAATTGTGTTTTTCTTGTCTAAATGATAAATACTGTTTAATTCATGGCTAACTAAATTCATTGTAGATGTCAGTGTTGTTGTGTTTTTTTATTGCTCTGACTTTTAAACTGTGATTAAGAGAGCATTACATTTGCCACAGTTCTTAAGGAAATACCACTTCTAAGATTTCACATCCCGCACACATGTGTTGATGCAATCTGCCTACTGTAATCTAAGCATATGAGCCTCTGCTAAGATCGTGTCTCATCTCAATATAGATGTATAAAGTTTCCTGAAATGAAGGAGAAGAAAACAAGTCATGCGTGTCATGCACAGCAAATGTTGGGTGGAGCTCACATCGTGTAAGAATGAAAGCCTGCTCTAGCTTGACTCCCTCTTAGCCGTGTTGTTTGTCAGACGGCTCCCTTGGATTACTGCAGTGCAATATAGATGACAATAATATCAATACACTTTTTTTTTTACCCGTGGATGTATGTGGGTACTATGGGTACAATTTCCTCAGCCTCAAATCTACAAAGAGTTCATTAAATGGCGGAGGTCAAAAAGAGTTGCTGAAATCATTGCCATTGGTAATTATGGCTTTATTACAGATGAAGAGGTCAGCCCAATGTGTAACTACAGATCCTTTTCCTAGTCCTTTTTATTCTTCACTAACAAATCGACTTTTCAGATTTGAACCAATGGTGTCTGACTGCCCTAGCTGGGGATTGGTGACCATACCAGCTCTAATTCCTTTCTCACACTCTGGTCCAAAGCCAGCGTTGACACCGGACTGAAAAGCAGTCCACTGTATATGATTTGAAAACCTTAACATTTTTGCCAAACATTGAAATTGCAGAGCGCAGATGGTCCCTGTCAAGTGATAGTCAATGTGTGGGAGACACATCACCATCCCCGCACGATGAGCCCCACAGGTATAAAATAACAATAAAAAGGTGCACAATGTGGTTGGGTTTGTCACACCTGACATACATGTGAGCAAATCGTTCACAGTGCAACATGCATGACAGTCAATGTTTTAGTTTTAAAATGCATCACTGTTGTTTGGTGGCCACACTACTCCAGAGTTTTCGAGAGCCCAAAACGGGGACAGCTGCATTTTAGTCTGGCCGGGCCAAGACAGAGATGTTTAGAAAAAAGAGAGAACCCTCATCTTACTTTTCCCAATTGTTGCTTTTTGTTAGTATTTTCTGGAAGCAACAACAACCAACGGCAGATTAGACAATCTGCTTCCTGTTTACACCGACACGCACATGTCATGTGTGGTTACTGCTGAATATCTTTATATGTAGTAACAGTAATTTCCTATATACTGTACAGTACACAAGATATGTTACAATATCAGCTCAGCACTGTGTGCCATGTAGGGATGATAGCAAATATTATAATTTAGGAAATTAATAGGGATTCTACTGGAACTGTAATATTCTGGTAGTCTCTGGAACTATTTGGTTTTGTTGCCGTGTGTGTGTGCTTTGGCAGAGATCAGAGACTACACTCATTGGGATAATCTATAGCCAATGAGGAAGCACTGCAGCGAAGTAGATGTCACAACCTGGTATAGTAGACCTCTGTAGTTCAAACCCCATTGTGTTGGCCTAACACAGACAAAGCTCATTCAGGATGAGCATGATAGGAAGAATAGTTGCAGCCGAGGCCACATCCTGCTCAATGTCCTTTTGACCCCAGGTTGTCACCCCATCCCTGTTTGTTTTTGTTTCTTTTTTTTTGTTTATCCTACTAAAACACTCCAATTTGTTAAAAATGTTTATTTTGATATTCAACCCTGAAGAGTTTGGTTTGGTTTCTGCTAAATTAACCATAATGACATGTGTATACTTAAAGGGTTAAAGGGTTTTGGGGAAACAAATGTATTTTATTACCTGCATTTGAGGCTAATCAAATTGAGAGCAAACCAGTGGATGCTTTAATACAGCACTTTTTTTAAAAGATGAATTCAAAATGAGGAAAACACTGGAAATGCTGTGGTTTGATTTGTTTAAAATTTTTGAAATTGACACTGTTAGGATGATTTTATCCTGTTTCTAATATGTTTATCCTTTATTGCAGCATCACACCAGAATATTGATGACGGTCAATTTGGAACTAACAGTAAGTTGGATAAAAAACATTAAGCCATCTCTTAACTACAAACAGGACGGATAAGACAATTTATAAACGCTCCATTTGGTAAAAGTACGATTCCATAAATTTGCTTATTTGTGTATTTAATACTTCAGGATAACTTAGATTTCCTTGTTATCTCTTCCTCTTCTTTTATACAGTCATATCATATACAGTTTATACCATTCATAACAGAACACAAAACTGCCTCCCCCTTGCTTTTGTTGCTGCCTCCATTTCTCTGGTCGTCGTTAGGAGGCAAAGTGGATAAACATTTTCATCCGAAAGCTAAGACGTCCTGTCTGTGTCCTTTTTTTTCTGCAGATGGGGTAAAATGTGTTGACGCTGGGTGGCTTACGTGCCAGACAGAGATTCGCTTGCGTCTGCACCATTCTAAGATGCCTCCGGTGTCCATCACCAAGAAGAAATTCAAGAAGTCTCGCTTCAGGTAGGGATGACACGCAGGTTGATTTCGACACCAGCCAGTGAAAGTTTTCTTTGAAAGTGACATGTGGCAGATCAGCATTACAGTTCTAGTGTTACACTGCCTGCCTGTTACCAGAGTAACAGAAGCCCTGCATACATAACTATTGTAAGAGGAGCTTATCATGATTTAATCTTGTTTTCATGCATTTTATCTACTCTTTGTTTTACCAATCTGTCCAGGATCAAGCTAGCATTGGAGGGCTTTGAGGAGGATGGGGAAGATGAAGACGAAGATACGTCCAGTGCTGCTTCTTGGAATAAGATGACCACCACTCTGGAGATCAGTATGATCAGTGCCAATGGCTACAGGTCGCGTCACTCGCAGCCTGAGTGTGGCTATGCTCTGGAGCCGTCCCAGTGGACCGAGTACAGTATCCACACCATGGACCCAGACAACCTGGAGCTCACCTTTGAGTTCTTTGAGGTAATAAGTCCGTTATCTTTATTTACAAATGCATGTATAAAAAAAAAAAAAAGGAAGAACAAATCCGGAATCAAATTTAGATTTATATGGTTTCATTTGATTTATAATCATACAAATCTCATATTTGTTTACAGGAGGATATGGGTCAGCATGTTGTACAAGGGGATGATCATGCGGGACATATGGGCACAGCCTGCCTTCTCTCCTCTACTTTCTGGGAGAGTGGCAAAGACAGGGGAGTAGTCACACTTCCCATCATGGGCAGAAATTCCAGACAGACCATCGGGAAAGTGAGAGGTAAGAATTTGTGCAAAGGACTCCCACACTGATAACTGGAATAGCACTCAATTGAGCGCATACCTCTGCCAAGGGCCCTATCGCCTATCTTCCTCTATACGCCCTTTCACAGGATCTTTGCCAAAACGTAGGCCTGCGCCTTATGAAAACACATTTAAATAGTGCTAGATCTGGATTTTTATTTGGATCCTCACCAAATTGCAAATATTCATAGATATTAGTCACCTTAACATGCCAGATCGTCTCCATCAGGATCTGAGAAATTGGTGAAAATGTCAAAAGAAATCGCCCTGTCTCACAATGTTGAAGAAATAGAAAAAAATTCATGGATCCAAACCGAAGTTAAAAGGAGTCATACCACATCGTTCCATTAAATGTCACGGCAATCCATTCAGTAGTTTTTGTGTAATGATGCTAAATAACAGACAAACAAACAAAGATAAGAACGTAACCTCCGTGGCGGAAGTAACGATCTGACTTAGAGCTTTGAACAACTATTTTTCTGTTGTACAATTTCTCACCTCAATCATCACTCTCTCTCCTAGTGGATTACCTGGTGATTCAGCCCATCCAGGAGCTGCAGTGTGACATGAGCTCCTCGTTCACCAGGTACTGGAAGAAAAGAAGTGCTCTGAAGGTGGGTCACAGAGGAGCTGGCAGCACGCACGCGGCAAAGTGAGTCACAACAACAACTAGATAGGCTGCTCTGCATATCAAATCATTGATAATATTAGTTGCAAATATTATTGAATACCACAAGAAGCTGTGTTCTTGTCCTGCATCTGTTCCCTTTCAACAAAGTTGTTTTTGAATTTGTGTTTTACAGGCACCACAAAGTGAGAGAGAACACCATAGCTTCATTCAAAAGTGCTTCTCAGCATGTAAGTAACTCAGATGATTAATCTATGAGCAAATATTTACCATCTACATTACACCAGCCTTAATTACATTTTATTGTTTCCATGCAGGGTGCAGGCCTATGTAGAGTTTGATGTTCACCTCTCTAAGGACTGCCGTTCCTATCGTGTACCATGATCTGACATGCTGCATATCCACCAAGAAGGTACATTTAAGGTCGATTTGTATTTGATGATGGACAACTGTAAGGGATTTATGAAGGGCTGAAACCCTTGTTTATTTTCTGAAACGTTTAACTATCTGTTGGTATTTTCACTTTCCATTAACAAATAATCACTGGAGTGGTGAGCATAAACAAATATGTAATAATTTTTTCCCCTCGACAGAAAAATGACAAGACTTCACTGGAGCTCGTTGAGGTTCCAGTCAAAGACTTGACCTATGATCAGCTGCAGCTTCTGAAGGTTAAAAAACACAAAACTATGCAAATAACAAACACGCTACCCCTTAGATTAAAGTAAAGTAAATAAGAGTTACAGCTGTGCTCTCTGCCGTGAGAATCAATATGTCTGTTTCTTAGTGCTTTACACATCTTACAAATAAATAGAATGTCAAAATGTGTTTTGAAGTACTGTAGTGCACAGTCACACAGAGAACCTGCTCAGAAAGATTTTTGTAACTTTCACCAGCTCCACCTATAAAACCGTGAAACCGCTCTGTAACACACTCTTCTGCTAAAGCCAACTTAGACAAGCCTTGTTGGCAAAGTATGTGATTGAAACTGTAGTGGGAAATGGTGTCTCACTCACCGATGCGATCATGTGTGTTTTTTTTACCTAGCTGGCCCATGTTACAGCAATGAAAGGAAATGATCACAAAGGTATGCTCCTATTGGTTGTGTAGTGGTTTTATTTTTCTCATTTGGCATCACAGCATTTTGCAAAGTGGCTTTGAGTGTGATGAGGTCAGCAGATAATCTGTTCTGTTTGTTGTTTAGATCTGCTGGACGATGAAGAGGAAATTGACGATCACCAACCATTCCCTTCACTCTCACAGGTATATTACTTTATGGCGATGATCCTTATTAAATACCTTGTCTAGTCTTTATGAGTTGGTCCCCTTCACATATCGCTGGGTAAACTGTATAGCCAGGAACTCCCTGCCCCCAATAATAATATAGTTAATAATAACATATAACTCATGGCACTGCCGCTGTGAATTACCTGTTAAATAACCAGTTGTTTTCAATTATTTATTCCCCACCTCTCTTCCTCTTGTCCTGCTTCTCGATGTCTTTTGTCATGTCAAAATAAAATCAATGAATTGCATGTTTCACACCTGCTTTTTTTTTTTTTTTACAGATCTTTCAGGCTGTTCCTGAGCGTGTGGGTTTTAACATAGAGCTCAAATGGATCTGCCAGTTAAAGGTGATTAACCGTGTTAAGCAAGAATTACTTTGAGTTGAATTAGTCATTGTGTGATTAACTGTTATTAATTAATCCTTTGTATTGACAGGACGGGTCATGGGACGGCAACCTCTCATCCTACTTCAACATGAACACCTTCCTCGATGTTATCCTGTCGTGTGTTCTGCAGAGAGGTGGCAATAGACGTGTTGTCTTCTCCTGCTTTGACCCAGACATCTGCACCATGTGAGCACAATTACATCTTATTTTGATTTAATAGTATGGTCATTTTGATCAGCATGCCGAGCTCGGTTTCTCTGTCAATCATTGAAACGTTTCAGAATCTCTTCCGAATTTAAAAGACTCATTATCTGAAGAAGTACCCTTATTACTCAGAAGTTAAGTTTCAGTCAGTTAAATGAAGACATTTGGAACTGCCACTTATTGCAAAATGTAAAAAATACTGAAAAGATTCTTGCTCTTTACAAATCAATCCTGAAGAAAAATAAAGTTAGCCCGAAAACAGACGCTGTCGTAGTTGCAAATAATTACTCTGCTGACTTCTTGTCATGTTTCCCTCAGGGTGCGACACAAGCAGAACAAGTACCCAATCCTCTTCCTCACTCAGGGAATTTCAGACAGGTATCCTGAACTGATGGACATCCGCTGCCAGACCACTCAGATCGCCATAAGCTTCGCCCAGAGCGAGAACATCCTGGTGAGCAGTTGTAGCAGCAAGTTAAATATTTATCATGATGTAGAGTTTTCCAGATTTTATATATTTTTCTACAAAATGTGGTTTACATTTTGTAACCGCTGTTCTTTCAGTAATAGTGTCTCGACTAAAACGGGACAATCCAGTTGGACAGCATGATTAAGAATGTGAAACTCTCCTCAAATGTACAGCAAGATTTCAGCAGTTCAACTTTAAGTGAATCCATTCAGACACTATTGAAACACAATTGAAATTTCCTGAATCTAAAAAGGTCAGGATTTCTCATTTTATTTGACTTGTTTTGGCATCAGTTGCCCCCTCAGGACTGTGTGTAATAGCCCACGGCCCCCACATCAGTAGCAGCAGTCCTCATAACAAACAAGTCAGTCAGCACAGTAGAGTGTCAGCTGTTTCTAAGATGTTCTGTGGTGGTTTAAGCGAGGATCACAAATGGACTCCAAACAACTTGGACAGTATAATAATCTGTTATTAGAGTTGAGCTCGGGCTGTAATTTTCTGTCGGAACCCAACAGAGCCTGAGAGAAAACTAACCGAGCCCGACTCAGAGCTGACAGGCCTTTGGCAGTCAGTGTAAAAAATGAAACGGATAGCCAACGTGACCAACATTTACTTGTCTGGACCCTTCAGAACACAACAAGTCGGAGTTGGTATCTATACTCTGTTATCACGTGTTATGTTGAAGACACATTTGAAGTTGAATAAACTATTACATGTTATCAGGGCACACAGACATTACCAATGCTTAGGCCAACATGAGTATGAGTACATTAGAAGACAATTTATTTTTGAGATGAAACGAGACCATTTTGTTTTCTCACTGGACTTCTGTGGCGGCTCCTTTAGGGTATCAGTGCCCACTCCGAGGAGCTGCTGAAGAACCTCACCCACATTCGTGACGCCCAGTCTAAAGGCCTGGTGCTTTTCAGCTGGGGAGATGACAACAACGACCACGAGACCAGAATTAAACTGAGGGAGCAGGGAATCGACGGGTTGATCTATGATAGGTAGGTTAAAGTGTGACATGGTTATCTGTGGCTGCTTTAAGACGTTGTGCTTTAGGTGTAGACAAGAAACACACACACACAACCCAACACGACCAGCTTTATACTGTATATCCAATGTAAAAGTACATAGTGTGGTACAAACTACCTCCGGGGAAAACAAAGCTTAGTTTGATCACTCTTAGAAAAATCAAATCAAACATTCAACACACTTTCCTGTCTTACCTATTACGACAAACCTCATCATTGTGTTTCCGTCTATTACCCAGTGTCCTATTCTGCAAACTCTACAGTACACACTGTGCTGTTGTCTCGTGTTCAGCCCGAAACCACAACAGAGTCACTGAGCAAGTCCTTCTCTTCCATTATTTAATGAGTGTGTTCCCAGTGCTTCACCTCTTCATGCAACAGTATGATCACATGGCCTTTGTTATCACTACAGGATTCAAAGTTGTGTAACCAAGTATTGGCACCCATGTTAATCACTTGGAACTTGTGTGTTCGTGCATAAGATGGGTCTGTGTTGTTAGATAAAGCCTGAGTGTACCAACAGGTCCTTTCCCCTGCGTGGTCAGTGGAGGCTGCTTGCTCAGCTGTTTCAGTTCTGTTTCACTTTTTCATTTACTCCTTGCTTTGGACTCTGTTACCTCCGCCCAGTCCTTGATGATTCCAGACGCATCTTTCATTGAGCAGATTTGTCACCTCCAGGTTGTTGTTGTTATAACTGTAACCTCTTTTTTTTTTTTTTACAGAATTTGTGAATGCTTGGTGCCATATTATGACTCAAGTTCTCCAGATTCATGTAATGTCTGTCTGGTTCCTGCCTGTGTTCTGTCCATTTACACACTTCCACTTTTCCAACCCTTGGCTGATTTTTGTTTCGGTTCCCCACTCAAATGCTGCCTGACGTCCCATATGTTGCTCATTAAAATGCAACAGGAGCTAAATACAGCTCCTTGACAATGATACAAGATGGTTGACTTCTCACACAGGTGCTGCACAAATGTTTAAGGCACTAAAAGTAAAGTGAGCTCTTCAAAAATATAAATTATAAAATATTTTTCAGTTAATTGTAGACATAAAACATTGTCTTTAAAAGTCTAGTTTTTCCTGTTTCCAGCCTCTAAGACATGTGCTAGTCAGATCTAGACAATTTCAAATATTTGGTGTGGATACATTTTGCCTTTGAAACACAGGTTCTCCTTGGTGCACTTGTTGTGCTTGGTTTCTTGGAGAAAAGTGTCAGTCTCGGTGTCTACATTTACATGGAATATTCTGACTGTTGACCTTATTCAGAATAAGACACTACTCCAATTATAATGTTTACATGAGCTGCTAATTGAATACTCCATTCATATTCCAGTTTACATGTTACAGATCCTAGTGATTATGGCTCATTTCAACATTACAACACTATGTCATAGTCATTCCTCTAATGTCTCTCTGGTTCCTGCCTGTGATCTGTTCATTTACTCACTTTCACTTTGTGTCATGCCATTTGTGCACAGCACTTTAGGTCCAATGGCCTAATATTACATTCATGTTTCAGTGATGATAGTTTTGGGGATTTTCCTGTACATGAACTTGTCAGTTGATTGGTCAACTGCCATGTTTATCATTTCTGAGGCCTCCTTATGTTATGCTTGGTATGTTACTCGGGGATATTCAATTTAGTTTCTGAAGCAAAGGAGGCAACAAGAGTGAATGGCTTGTTTCGTGCATGAGACTGCATATTTGCATTTGGCTCGAATAACTTTGATCCAGGAGACCTGCACTCAAGCCTCGTGTGTCGAACTATTCACCACACAGACACACAAGCCCATTTTTCACAAGCATATCTTCTAATACAGGGGTCTTCAACTAAAATTGCAAGAGGTCCAGACATCAACCCTCCTCCCTTTCTGGGGTCCGGATAATTAGAGACGTACAAATATGGGCTCTGACTAAATCAGTTTAATTAACATTTTTATTGCAGAAGGTTGCTTTTGAAAGGGATTGTGAATGAAAAGGAGGACCTGTTCTCCCAGGCTGAAGTCATCAAAACGATCACTGAAGTTTCCAATCAGTTTTTGTATGAACTCAACATGAGAAGAAATATCTCTCTCACCCTGAATTTGCTTCATTGCTGGAAAATGTGTAAAGTCCTCTTGGAGATCCACTTTGAAAATCTCCAACTTCTGCTGGAAAGACTGGACAGCTGCTACCAAATCGCACACAGAGTTGTTCTTGCCCTGCAGTTTTAAGTTGAGGTCATGTAGGTGTGAGGTTATGTCAACTAAGAAGGCCATAAAATCATTTTTTCTTTCATCTTCCAAAAACTGAGCCTTATGATTCTGCTGTTGTTCCAGGAACAATTTTATTTCATTTCGAATGGCCCAGACGCGTGCTAGAACTCTGTCTTTGCTCAACCGTCTAACATTGCAGTGGAGCAGTAGGTCATTTGAATTTGCATCAACTTCAGTCAGGTATTCTCGAAGGAGGCGATGTTTATGTGATGACGATGCCCTGAGAAAGTTGATAAGTTTCATCACAGTATTCATAACCTCTGCATACTCTTCTGAAAGAGTAGAGCACGGAACAGACTGATGGATAATGCAGTGATGTGAGGAGAGGTCTGGGTTGTCCTCTCTTATTCGAGTCACTGCTCCTTTTCTCTTTACCCATCAAGGAGGGAGCTCCATCGGTGGTGATGGACACAACATCTTTCATAGTGATACCTTCTGTGTTAACATTTCTTTTATAGCTTAGTATATGTCTTCCCCTCTGGTGTGTGTTGTTAGTGCTGTGATGCCTAAAATGTCCTCACAGAAATCTTTCCTCTCTGCGTAGTAAAATCTGACATCGCTTTTCAACGTCAACTTTCCTAACTTTTGATTACGCCATATTTCGCCTTCATCCGTGTGTCTCCGCCTGCGTGCTTCTCTCTACCTAGCAACCCAGCTACACAGTATATGATAGCAACCCATAGGACCCAAGTGGCTCCACTGGGCTGGCATCATTATGCCTGATTAAAAGTCTCTTAAAAGTCAAACAAGCCCGCTGAAGTATTTATATATATATATATATATATATTTTTTTTTTTTTTAATGGAGAGTCGCGGTCCGGATGGAAACCTCTTGCGGTCCGGATTTGGACCGGAGTCCGCCAGTTGGTGACCCCTGTTCTAATACATCCTGTTCCATTTGTGGATGATCTGCTTGTGCTGCAGTTTGGTCCCTTTTTATAAAGGTGGTGAATGCACTGGATGCTCTTTGCAACCTTTTATCTTTGTTTGGTGAAGCATTTTAGCAGCTTGTTTGTGGACACAATCTATGTTGTATTACATTTCCCACCTTGGATCACTTTGCTCACAGAGGTGACTGACCTTCCTCTCTTGAGACCACTCGTTTTAGGAGGTGATAACGATACCTTCACGGACATTTTTGGCATGTCACAGTGGGAAAAGCACTATTCTATCTTTTTCTTTATTTTATTTTCCTTCTCATGATTAATGATTGCTTGACTTTTATACAGTTTGTATTTGCTTTCATTATTCAGGACCTTAAAAAACTGCTATATAAACAAAGTTTACAATGTTATGATAATAATACAAATTAATATTGGCTGAATTGCATTTAGCTGCTTCAGTTTCAAGGTCCTGGTGTTTAGCCTCCAGTAATTCTAGTTCACCCTCTTAAGACATATATCTATGTTAATTTGACATGTGTAGAAGTGTTGCCCTAAATGAAACCACCTGTGACTTGCCGTAAACTATTAACAGGGTTTCTGCTGGGTTATTTATTCTACAGAAGTATAATTAATTCTGGGATGCAGATATTCCCACATTTCATCCACTTTGGTCTTCAAATATATTTCAAATGTAACTTGTTGAAACCTGTGTGAAGAATACAGAGGAGTGGCTCACTCTGCGACCAAACTTTCCATAACACTTATCCCCTATATCCTCACAAGACTATTCAGTGGTGCTTGGCAATAATTCTTCATTATCAGTAGGATGGGTCCTTTTCATGTTAGTATGCTCATGTATTATGTCATATTGTTGAAATATAAAGTCTCTGATGTGAAGAATAGTCGTAAATCGTAAACTTGATCGTCTCATGATTCATTTTACATCTGCCATATTATGACACCGAGTATATACAGTTGATAGTGTTGTTATAATGTACTATACATGTTTCAACCTTATTGCCAAGCCCCACTGCCCGTCTACTCAAATTCCTACTTTATTTTAGCAAAATGTTTTCTGATCAGGAAATCTCTGCCATGACTCTGGTATTTAAATGATGGACAATATTCGAAAAATAAACTGATTACTGACCACTAATCTAACTGATGTCTCCTCTTTCTCCTCCAGTATCTGTGAGGAACAAGGAGAGCAGCCCAATATCTTCCAGGTAGAGGAGCAGCACTCCCTGCGGGAGGTCATCACAGAAGAGACCATGCAGAGCTCCTCCTGCTCCTGCTACTCCATCCCCTGCTCCTTGGCTCCCTGCATCGCCTCCAAGACCCATAACGGCAGCACCGAGTCCGATTCTGGCCACAGCTCATTATAATCGCACCTAAACTACCTTTCAGTAGACCTCATTGCGCACACACACTCGAGACAACCAAATACAAAAAAATAACATAATTACTGTCATGTGTCTTCACATATTTGTTCTGTTTTCTTTTGAAATAGGTGGATGGTTTGTCAAAACTTAAAGGCAGTCATGCCTGTTTCTTAAATGACGAGTGTAGGTATTAGAACTGTCTGCACAAAGCTCTTTTTAACAGCAGACACTAAAGGTTGATATTTATTGAGCCAATATATTTCACCTCTATAGTTTAAAGTGCTAAAAGGTAATGCTATGGTTTTTATACAGGTGTAAAATTGTTCATGTGGCAAACTCAGAAGATTTATGATGATGCTGGTTTTATGTCTTATCTGTGCATGTGGCCATTGCCTTAAAGGTTGTTTTTAAATTGCAATCAGTGCTAGCTTCGGATTGCTATTTCAGGTTTTGAGAAGTCATTTGAGAGTGTGTGGCACATCCGTCGCTGGGTTAGGTTGGCATACTACACACAGGGCACGGAAATGTGCACGAGGATGACCGTGCAGGTTGCCATAAATGAAAGAATAGCTCCTGGTGGATAGAACACAGCACTTAGAAACAAGTCGACATGATTGATTTATTCATGTCTTTTGAATGGACAGTTATTCCTCCTTTCCACAAATTCATGCTCATTGACCTTATTCAGGTTTAACAGCTATTATTGTTGATTACACGCTACATGCATACTGGATGTATTATGTTACATTCATTTTATCTATTTGATTTGAGGCAAAGCCGACGAATGTTATATATGCAACAGTGCACATGTACCACGGCCTTAATGGTGAAAAGTCTGTGTCTGTTTCTTGTACATTATTTCAAAATCACAGACACTTGACTAATGATCTATTGTAATAGACTTGCATGAACAAATACTCCAACTCCAAATACCATACTTCCTATAAATCTCCTTTCACGTCACAACACAAAGCTGTTTGTTGCTTGGAAGATCTTTTTTGGGAAGAAAATACACTTGAAATAATCACGAAATTAGTATTTAAGGACAAGTGCGTAGGGTATTGGTAGAAATGGGATATACTATTCACAAATCTTGAAATGCCGCAAAACACAACCATTTATAGTACGTAGTATACCATCTGTATATTGATGAAGCCATGCATGGTCTGTTTATCTGTATGATCGAGAAACCAGGGAGAATGAAAGGCTCTAGAGTATAATATGAAATAAATAAAATGTAAATAAAAGAGAAAAAATAAACTTTATTTGACTTGACTCTCTTTCACATCACTTGAGTTTGTCTTGCTGATCAGGTAAAAGTGATCGCTTCGAAACGAATGAATGAAGCAACATTTTTTTCAGACATTGAAAGAGTGATCCGTCATGCAGCTCAGATGGCGGTAGAACTACAAACTACTACAATACTGAACGTGGGAGATAAATATAAAGTGCAATGGCTCCCTCTAGTGTATTCAGGACAGCGAACTATTGAGGGGTCGCTATAACTTATCATTATCACCCATACCTACAGTATCTTACATGAGGCTGTAAGACGACATATTACAATAAAGACAATGATAAGAGGCATTAATCACACTGACTGTATCAGTGGCTGCGTTTTATCGCTGGTACAGGTACAACCCACATAGGCAACACCCATGTCACACCAGCTGGCACTGCAGTTTAATTAATCATTGATCAGATAATACAACCACACTTATTTGTAGTTGGCAAAACTAATGATGCAGGTTTTATTTTTTTATCTCAAGGTGATTGTGGTGGGCAGAGGCAATCAGAGTGAATCTTGATATTGAATACTAAAGGCTGATCAGCCTTAGATTGCAAATGCCTCGGCTACTGTGTAACAATGCTTTAAGATGAGAGAACATACACGTCCTCTACCACTCGTTTGAATCTTTGATGACATGGAGACCTTTACAGGAGGCCTGACAACAGGAAAAGCAGGAAATGTGTCATTCAGAACCTAATCTAACCCTAAACCCCAAGGAAAGCATAGGCTGGGGCAGAGGTCATTATTATACTATTGTACTCAAATGCCCGACTCTTCATCCCTTCTCTAGTGTGCCATGGCTGCATTGATCTCTCATATTCTGCCCCACCATCAATGACAGCTTTCAAATATAGCCATGACAAAAGCAGGATAGGTTCCAGTGTAAGCCACTTGTTAGCTCACTACACTGCTACCTTTTATCCTGCAGTCACTTCTGTGCAATAACCCTGTCAGGTTGTCTCCTTCCATTGCACTGTTCCGCCTCACAATTATAAGATAAGCTGGTTAAGAGTCAACATGTTGTGAAACGTAAATAAGACAAATGAGTCAGACAAATGTAGTGGAGTACAAAGTACAACATTTCCGGCTGACATGTAGTAGAAGTTGCATAGTTGCATGAATGCCAACAGTAATTTAATACCTCAAATGTGTACTTGAGTAAATGCACTTAGTGACTGACCAACGCTTGAAATGTACTTTCAGCTTGTTTGCACAAGAGGTCAGTTGTAATGTTTTAGCGCCCCCTACTGTACATAGAAGCATCGTACACTGGTTTAGTTGCTTCTTTAAGATTATTTTTCTATATTATTTTCAGATCAAAAACAGTTTTTTTAAACTGTTGAATCAAATGACAAAAATTTTATGAATATTAAATATCTATCTATCTATCTATCTATCTATCTATCTGTCTATCTATCTATCTATCTATCTATCTATCTATCTATCTATCTGTCTGTCTATCTTTCAACTTTATATACAAACATTGCAGATATGTGCCCAACAGTTAAATAAACAGAAATGTAGATGTACAAACATTATGTGATAAAAATGAATGTAAATTGTACATTTTTTCTTGTGTATTACTTGTGTTGATATATTCTTTAAATGCACACAGAACTCCAGTGAAGTGTAGTTGGTGTCATTTGCCTGCATTGTTATTCTGCATTTCTGGGTGTGAAATGAAGTCAATATTATTTTCTAAAATGTGTTATAACGTTTAACAGTCAAATAATCTTAAAGATACTTCTCACAATTTGCCATCAAGCTATTACGTAACACTGGATATAAAAAGCACTTCCTCGTTTTGCGCGGGAGTTGTAGTTCCTTCTGCCGTGAAGCCAACTCTCTTTGCCGCATGTGGAGACTGCACCTCCCATGATGCCGCGCGGCTCGTCTTAAACCGCTAGCTGGTGCACGCCCACGCTTAATCAACCCGTCTTCTGTAATCCTCGGTGCACGCAGCTCGGTCCTCTGCGGGATTTACACTTTGTGCACGTTCACTCCCGAACACTGACAATACAAGATGGACAACTCGGGGAAGGAGAAGGAAGCCATTCAGCTGATGGCCGACGCCGATAAGAAAGTCAAGTCGTCCGGCTCCTTTCTGGGCGGGATGTTTGGAGGGTAAGACAGCACTGCAGCAGAGAAACAGACAGCTAGCTAACTCACAGCAGCCCCAGTGTCTGTACATGCGCTCAGCTAGCGTCCAGTTACCGCCCAGTTAGCGCCCAGTTAGCTCCGCGGCTACACACCAGAGACGTCTGCTTGTGTTTTGGCGTCATTTACGGTGAAATAAATCCTGCAGGTCAGTTAGCTACGTTAGCCCAGCTAGCTGTGATCCCTGTAAACACACCCCTCTCTCCTGGAAGCTGCGCAGTAGTTAAGCTAACTTGAAACGTGAAGGTACCTCACAGGACCTACCCGCAGCCTGTGGGGTCGTTTCACACAGTCTATATGGAAATGGAAGTATGTGCCAGTATGTATATGTTGGATTGTTTCTTAGGCTCTTGTATAAAACCCCCTTTTTTAAATGGACCACGTGACCTCACACCATGACTGGGGCTGTACAGCCTTTATCCCAGCAGTGTTTTTAAGTGAACCTAACCCCATCACACACAGACCTACAGTTTGTGATGGTTGCCACTCAGCCTGTGTGTGTGGCACATTCTCATTGACCCCACCACCATTGGTTTGGAGTATCAGCTGCACACACAACACAGTGATAGCAATGGCATCCAGCTAGTTGATCCGTAAATACAGTTATTATTATGAAGTTGTAATCAAGTGCAAAATCAAGGAATCGCCAAGGATACAGCTCATTTACAAGATTTTGGCTCATTTGATAGTTAATAATACAATTAACTAATATCCAGACAAACAGTTGGCATGTGCCTTTTCCCTGTTATTCATTTTGCCTATATTCATATTAAAAATGTGCCTCCTATTTGTGATTGCAGATGCTGATTCCTATCCCATGCTTTATATCTAGGTTTATTTTTAGATTTCATTAAGCACAGATTAAAAGAAATGCATAGTAAGAGGAAAGTAATAATATACAGTGGGCCAGTGACTTTTGGGAGCGCCATAAATTAGGTGATATACAATTCCTGTTATCTTATATGTGGATTATTAAACCGTACAATAGAGATGCGGCAAATAAAGCTGTGTTTGCATGTGTCCAAAATAGAACAAGCAGTTATGCTCCCGTGTGACTGTGTTTTCCCTAAAGCTCCGTCTGAGGTGACCTCCAGATGTTACTGCTCAGCAGTATTCATTCTAGGCAGGTTTTATAGTGCGAATTCTGTGGCTGACCAAGCAGTGATGTAATCCTCCGCTGTGATTGAATGGCCAGAGTATCATAACAAATTCAGGCAGCTCCCTGGGGTCCACTTCTCGCCGTGGAGGGGTGGAGGTCTATAATGCCTGTATAGAGTGATGCCTGTGTAAAGGGTAGAGTCCATCCAGCTCAGCATTGCACTACCCTGTGACCTATGATGCCAATTTTTTTTGTTTAGATTTCAGTACACAATAGCCTGTATGGAAATGTATAATAGGAACAGTGTATTTACAAGCGTTTTTTCTTTTTCTTCTGTGGTTTCTAGAGGACCTCACAAAGTGGAAGAAGCATGTGAGATGTACTGCAGAGCGGCCAACATGTTCAAGATGGCCAAAAACTGGAGCGGTGAGGGGTTTTTTTTTTCTGCTCTGTAAATGCAAAGTGCAGCACTTTGTGAAGGAGCCACAAGCTAAACCGGTGGAATGATGTGCATAAATTAGAGTGTAAGCAGAGTGTACAGTATGTGTGCATGACATTTTCTTTTCTCTTTTTGTTTGTTTTCAGCTGCTGGAAATGCATTTTGCAAGGCCGCACGTCTCCACATGCAGCTGCAGAACAAACATGACTGCGCCACCAGTTTCATCGACGCAGGGAACGCTTTCAAGAAGTCTGACCCAAATGGTAAGAGACGACTGACTGGGTTCAAACCTGACTTCGGTCTCTATAGTCAGAGTGGAGAATCTCCTGCCGCATCGTTCATGGAGAAAGTCCAGACCCAACATGTCCGAAAACGGCTCATTTGATTCTTAATGACACTAATCTGATTCTAAAATTAAACATCAACTTCAAAGTTTGATGCAATACAATTGTTGCATGATTTTTTTTTTTACAAACTTGAAAATATATATATATATATATATATATATATATATATATAAGCCATCCCAGACTAAATCCTGTGTAATTTAGTGATAACTTGAAAACAGTTTTGTTGTAAAGTTGTGGAGCAAGAGACTTTGTTCAAGATGGACTCTCACAGGATATTAATTAAATATCCCAAGATGAGTCATTGTAGATTGTGTGTTTTTCTAGATAACTGAAACATATTTTCATCCCCAGGCAGAATTTTTCCAATTTTGGATAGGAAGTCAGGGCTGTTTAACACTTTGTGTTAGGCTCTGGTTATGAGGCTGCACTTTACTGTACAATTTGCCTGAGTTGCTTCGCTGTGGATATTTCAAGCAATTGATCCTGTGAGAGTTATTACCCCTAAATTGCCTGGCATTTACAGTTAGGTGATTTATAGGGCTCTTTGTTCTCTCTCTGGCCTCATTTAATATTCTCCCTAAGCAGAGATGTGACCATTGGTTTTGGGGGAGGGTAGCCGTCCACTGAAGAGGAAGCTCTTTCTTGTGGTTTTGCTCTATCTTTACTTTTTTGATTCTCTAACATAAATAACACGGGTGTTGTATCTAAGTGTGAAGGTTCTGTTAAAACGAATCATGTCTAACTGATGTCTAACCGTTCCCTCCTCTTCCCTTAATGCTGCCAAAAGAGGCAATCAAGTGTTTAAATGCTTCCATCGAAATATACACAGACATGGTAAGATGCTCGTAGAACTTCTGCATCTCATTCACAAGAGAAAATCTGCCTTTTAACAGAGCTGGGTATCACATCGTCAGGATAGATCCCATTCATAATGAGTTCTCTCCTCTTCCTCTTCCCTCCCAGGGAAGATTCACCATCGCAGCCAAACACCACATCAATATCGCAGAGATCTACGAGTCTGAAATGGTGGATATCGAAAAGGTAACGCAAGCTACATAGTCAATACGACCATTAGAGCAATATTTGTTTCAAACAACACTTAAGATTGCACTGTTTGTTGTTTTTCTTTTGTAAAGGCCATTGCACATTATGAACAAGCAGCCGACTACTACAAAGGAGAAGAATCCAACAGGTACTGTTCTCTCTGTTTCTTCTACCAAAATAAAATACTGCATATTATCTATATTATCTCCCATCTATTTTCAGCTCTAAGACCTGATACTACTATGTTCAGTTTCCAAAGATACGTGGATAAGATAGTACAAGACGGTACTCTAATAGTCAAGGAGAATGACATAGAGCTTGTATCATAGTATTGTGTAACTTTACTTTACATTATTTCCTTGAATGTCATAAACAGACTTGTCACACAAAGTTCATTCATTTTAACTGCTGCAGCTAAGAGGCTAACATGAATGAAACTTGCACTAAGGCTGGGGGATGAAGCAATAACAAGAATTGATCATCAACAGCAATACAACAACAGTTCGATATGTATCAATATGTTTATGCTTTGTAAAGGAGGCAAAGTACATACTTGTTTTCAATGCTCAACCTCAGATTTGAACGTGTTTGCCATTCTCTACTCTAAGTCTGTTTAACACATTTTGTCTTATTTCAATTTCTCTTTAGTTCTGCTAACAAGTGTCTGCTGAAGGTCGGGGGTTACTCTGCTCAGCTGGAGCAGTACCAGAAAGCGATTGAGATCTACGAGCAGGTGGCTACTGCTGAGATTCATTGTGTCATGCTTTCCCTTTCTCAACCCCTCTTAATAATTGACATTTCTAATACATTTCTTATGATTTGGATGCATCTAGGTCGGAGCTAACACGATGGACAACCCGCTGCTGAAATACAGCGCCAAAGAGTATTTCTTCAAAGCCTCCCTCTGTCATTTCATCGTCGACGAGCTCAACGCCAAGGCGAGTTTATACCTTTTGTGGTTCAGTCTCAGGATAGGGACGAGGAGCTGTGGTACAATCTTAACACACTGTGTCTCCACAGATTGCTATTGAAAAATATGAGGAGATGTTCCCGGCTTTTACAGACTCCAGAGAATGCAAGTTGTTGAAGGTAAGTGGATGCTGACAACTCAGAGGCAGCCGGTGGCTCAGTGAATCAGTTCTATGAGTAACCTACATTTCTTTTTTTTGCTTGACAGAAACTTCTTGAGGCACATGAAGAGCAGAACAGTGAAGCTTTTACAGAGGCAGTAAGTCATGTGTAAAGTTTTTGCTGAGCTCAGAAATCCCTCTGCTTCAGCTATTGTAGTTTGGTTGAATCCTGTGTGTATTCAGGAAAGAAGAAAACTGGATCTCAGGAATCTGTGAAGTCTCTCAGGACTGTGTTTATATGAAACTCATGCAGACGGAGCCCAGCTCCAAAAAACATGTTTCAAAATGAACTCAAAGTCAAAGAGGGAAGAGGCCTCATCAGAGAATTACAGAAGTACTTAACAATATGAAAGATGTGTTAGTTTATACATTTGCTAAGCTGCTGGTTAAATCACTTAATTTGTAAACATAACTCTTCTCAGATTATGGAGGTTATGTTTTTCTCCCCTGTCCGTTTGATTCCAAGCAAGATTGTGCAAAAGCTATTGAATGGATTTCCACAAAAGTTGGGGGAAGGGTGCAGTATGGGTCAGGGGAGAAGCCATTCAATAAAGGTGGGGATCTAGGATTTCTTTTGGTCACTTAAACATTGAGAGAGGGCGTTTTCTTCTCTGAATAATTCATGGATCTTGATTTTTAAAAAATCAGGCACTCTTAGGAAACTGATATCGGTGATTGTGTGAAATTTGGGCCTGGCTGAGGTATGGGCTCTACTGAGTGCGATTGTAGATGAGACGGTGATTCTTGTTGCAGCAAAGGGCTAATATGTGTTTTTCAGTCAATGTTTTTTTTTTACCAAAGTAATATCTCTTGGTAATAACATACATGCAATTACTGGCTAAATGTTCATTACTCTTAGTAATTTTTTTAACTTTGCGACAAACAGCAGACAAACACCTATACAAATATATATATATATATATATATATATATATATATATATATATATCGTATCAGGTAAAGTATCAGGTAACTATTGAATCAGGGCTCTAGTGTCTGCGTTCTTTTCTGTCTGCAGGTAAAGGAGTTTGACTCGATCTCGCGTCTGGACCAGTGGCACACAACCCTCCTGCTGCGCATCAAAAAGACCATCCAGGGCGACGAAGGGGATCTGAAATGAGCGACACGCGGGTTAGAAGCACAGCACGGAGGGACAAATCCATCACGCATGCTTACATACATACATACACAGCCACACAAACACACACTCACCTCACTGTGTATAGCATCAGGACAGGGGGCGTCTGCTGATGATTTTGAACATCCCACTGCTACACGTTCAGAGCACTACCTTGCTTTCCTGCAGAGCATATCTGAATCTAGTCAGAATGTAAATCCTCTCGCCCTCACCTCTGCCCAGGGGATTGCTGCATACCCTTTTCTGCTGGAATCCGTGCTGGTGGTTTTCCGAGCGGTATATCGTATTGAACTTAGTATTAACGACAACCACTGCATGTTTTGTACTCTTATTGTTTCCTAGTCAAATGCAGCTGTTTTTTTTTAAAGCTAGTTTATTATATATTTTAAATTATTTAAATGTCTCAGTTTGTTGTACATAAGATTATCATTGTATTTATTTAAAGAATCTACTATTATCTTAATTTGTATTGTGTTGAATTAGGAAGGGAAGGATGAAATAAATGTCACAAACGTTATTCAAAGTCATTACCATTATAAAAATAAAAAAAAAACACGAAAAAAAGATTTTAGTTTCCTTTTTATCACCTTCTAGACGAAGGGGGATGATATGCACCAAATGTAGACTGTTAAACATTTGTACCTTTTCCATACATATTCATGATTTGATTACTTAAAAGCTCCTTTATTATCATTTTATTTTTTGTTGATGTAGTAATACTTTAACGTTTGAGGCTGAAATGTTTAGATTTGCCCATGTGAGCTGTATTTTTGAATGAGAAGCAGTGACGTGGGAACCGTTTCTCCTTCCCATGGCAGTAATCTTGGGATTACCGCGCATCATTAGTCACTCCTCTCTGTGCCGTGTGCCGTGTCGTGTCGTTAACTAACTCGGTGAAGGTTTACTACCTTTCATCTGGCCAGTCGCTAAGCATGTCATTATGTGTAGGTTACAGTTGTGTCACATCCACTAGTGAGCCAGACCAAAGTTTTTACTAAAGAGTCAGTCGCCCTGCGTATCCAGCTTCTTCCAGAGTGGAATGACAATGGACCTAGGATATGATCTGTATGCTTGTGCGAATGGACAATAATAAAGGTATTCTATCCCACAATGCCCTGCCTTTGACCTCGTGTGCAATAGAAGTGTTGTGTGATGAGCATCAGTCTGTCCTTTAATCACCTTTCGTGTTCCTAAATCAAACCTACTGTAGCTTCAGTTCAGTACTACACAGTACACACATTACCAGTAGTGCTTGATCCTGTATTGAGATTATAGAAAATCTGGACTATTGTATGATTAGTGTATTGATAACTTATTAGTGTACATAAGATTGTCACCCAAGTGGAAATACATACAGTATTACAGCAAGTGACTTGTTTTTATGAGGAAGGCTACTAAATATTGCGTTGCTAATGTTTGGCCTGATAAATACTATGTATAATATATAATTCTGTTGATATATACCTTTTATTGAACTGTTAACTTCCTCTGTGTCTCTGCTGCTATAGACCTGCTGCTCTGTCCAACTGTAACCTGATGCCGTCACATTTGACTGGTGAAAAAAACTAATCAATATAATCAATCACCTCTAATCTAGTTTTAACATGACTGCGTCCTGCTCTTATACAACATATTGTCTGTGTCATGTTTAGTGGGCATTCTTTTTAACTGCCCATCTTTATTACAGTATTTTGATCAGGCACCATGCATATAACAAATCTACATTTTCTTGTCAAATTAACTCATTTGAAAAGAAGGTAACTAATTTCATTTAACTGGGTTGAAACTTCCAAACTTAGAGTTTTAAAGTTATGTATTTTCTTTTTGGAGTCATCCTTGTTGACTATTACTTGGAAATGCAGGTGTAGCTACATGGAAAACTTCCAGAGTAAAGTGCCAAAACTTTGAAGGATTTAAGCTCACTCGTTTACATTCAAACTAAATAAATCAACAGGGTTGCAAGGAGCATGCTGTCATTCCGCAGATGTATGGAAAGCTAATTCAGTGGGGGGGGGGGTCTTTCGCTGCCAAGGACTTCTGACTAGGTTCCCAGATCATCCTGCAGAATGTCCAAGATGTAACTCCTGAAGTTTTATATATATATATATATATATATATATATATATAGGGCTTGAATGGAATGAACCGTATGTGATGTTTGGCATTATTTGTTAGTAACTAACAATGGCCATTTTATTTGTATTCAACTTCATTTATGCAACATTTCACGCAGTACATTAACAAACCATTTGCTAATAATACCCAATACTTGAAATACCTTAGTTACATCTCTTAAGCATGTAGCATTTCCCACTGAATACCTTAACATCGCGACATGTCGTGATAAACACTGAAGATCACAGATGTGACAAAGTCAGAATACTTATTCAGACGTTGCTAATTCCAAAGTATATACAAAAAATTGTATTACTGAGGGGTTGAAACGTGGCCCCAGATAAAGGGCTTTATATTTACATCCACTTTCTACACAGCGTCTTGATCGGGGGTCTTTTTAATTTCATCCAAAGAGTTTTCTGCTGTCTTTTCCTGTCCATCGACGGCTGCCGTTTGTTTGCTTCCACAAACCATGTCACCGACAATCACAGTCTGAATATCAGGTTCTGATTGGTTGATCTTGGTCTCGGAAACTGGAGACAGAATCGTCTGTGACACAGCAGCTTCCAGGACGGATGACGTTGAAACAGCTGGGATCTCGGAGACCGATGCCAATGTGGCGTCAGAGACGGGAATGGAGAGAACTGAGGGTACGGACAAAGAGGTGGTGGAGGAGGACAAGGGGATAGGATGAGCCATAGAGACAGGTATAGAGAAGGGGATGGCGGAACCATCTAAGGAAATGAGGTTGGTGCTTGTGCCGTCAGTGGTCATGATGGGTTGAATATGTGTCCCAGGTGGCACCTCGGTGTGGATGACGGTGATCCCGCCGTGACTGACCAGGGCAATGGTTCCATGGCTGGTCCAATCAGGTGGAAGAGTGACTGGCTCGGCGGGAACCACAATGGAATCTGTGGTGGTTTTACCGGCAGCAGCAGCAGCAGCATCAACATCATCAACAGCATAAGTGGCATCAGCGGCAGCAACAGCAGCGGTGTCACCTTCAGCACCAGTGGAAACAGCGTCACCAGTCGCCGCAGCACCACCGCCACTTTTTCTTGACGGGCTCGTTTTCTCCCCTGCTCCTGCTTTTTTTGTCTTTCCCTTAGGGGTGGATTTGGGTTTCCTGTCCTCCACATTTCCCTCCAGAACCACCAGGTAGGTCTTCCAGGGAGCATCGGCGTCGTGAGTCTGAACGTCAAAAGAGCTCACGTTAGTTTTCATAGCAGTCAAAGCACTTTAAGCTCAACTTATCAGGCGATAAGCATGGACCATTAATAAAGTTTTTTTTTTAAAATGTGTCGGCCCAGTCAAAAAGTCAGTTTCAGCAACACTGTACCCAAACAGTCACATTTGAAAAAACCCTTTCAGATGGAACGACAATAGTAAGATAAGCACCACTAACCATAGCGTGCCGGCGGAGGGTGGACTTGTCCGTGAAGGTGCGGTTACAAAGGCCACACATGTAGGGTTTCTCCCCCGTGTGGATACGCTGGTGCCTCTGCAGGGCGTTGATCTGGGTAAAGTGCTTGTCACATTCTTTACAACTGTACGGACGCTCGCCTAAGAGGGAACAAACACACGCGCAGGTGGAATTAAAACGGGAGGACAGTGAGGAGGTTGAGGTTAAAAGCAGATGATGGCCACAAATGACCGGAAAACGCGGTGTGGCCGGTCATGCAGTTACCTGTGTGTATCTTTAAATGCTGGTGAAGAGAATTCCTCTGAGCAAAGCCTCGGCCACACTGTTCACACTTGTACGGCTTGAAGCCAGTGTGGATGTTTGAGTGGTGCCGGAGGTATTCTTTAGATGCAAAGCTTTTCCCACACGCCTCACACATGAAAGGCTTCTCTCCTAACAAGAGAAAAAAGAAACAGCAGAAGAAACATCATCTTCACATGTGGTCTGACATGTGTAGACAGCAGTGTGGGTACAATCCTAAAGGACTACTTAAAAGGGACAATCTTAGCTAAGGCACGAACAAAGATGATAATACAGAAATGTTAACAGTTGTAATATTATGTCAGTCTTACCTGTGTGTGATCTCTTATGATAAGCCAACATAGTGCTTCTGAGTGAACCTGGCTTCGCACTCGTCACATGCAAAAGGCTTCTCTCCTGTGTGAATCCTACAAATAGGGTTAGGGTTAGACCTCAAATACACACACATATGGTATTTGTGTGTATAAATAAAACTCCCAGCTATCATTATCAAGTCATAATTACTCACTGGTTTTGTATATGTCCACAGTTGATGATTGTACAGATCATAGACTGTTTTATAAAGACGGACGACATGACGGCTCCCAAAAGTGAAGCCAAAGCGTCTCGATCACCTCCTCCATGTTAATGGATGGGATATGGACGAAACAAAAAGGTGTAAGTACCCCGTCAAATACATTTTTCTCAAAGATAGTTTCTGTCATTGTACGGTAGGTGGTACTTATCACTCTGCTGTTTGTTCAATTTTTCCAGTAAGTTTGGTTAAATTCAGTTAGTTTGATGCTATAAAAACAAGGTCAAAAGTCAAGAGTCTGGCTCTAAAGGCGGAACATGGCAGCGTTCGTATCCGGGATCTTTTAGTTTCATGTTGTTATTTCAGTGGGAGGAAGTGGAGACGCGTCGCTCATCTTTATATACAGTCTATGGGACGGACAGGGACCATATGAAAAATTTGATGGGAGTTTCTGTGCGACACATTCTCAGACAGAGCACTCTGGGAATTTGTCCTGACAGGGGAGTATTGCTCGCTCAACTTACTTCCTTCTTGACTTCCCCAAATTTTAAACTTAAAACCCTCTGGTTTACATCGTTCTCATTTACACAGCTCCTTCCCCCTATTCTTACTTCCAGTCATCATCTGTGAGTTCTGTACCTGCGGTGCATCTTGAGAGCAGCATTCTGGGTAAATCTGGCGCTGCATTCAGTGCACTCAAAAGGCTTTGCTCCAGTGTGTATCCGCTCATGCAGCAACAGAGCCGTTTTGGAGCTGAGCGACTTTCCACAATCAGGGCAGACGTGACGCATATTGTTACGTTCATGCACCTGAGAAGCAACAGGGGTGGGAGAGAAAAAATGCAGAGAAATAAGTCATGATTAAATATTTTATCAGTAGAATAGCTCTGAACCTGACTTTTAGATAGAGTCATTGTTTCGTGCATCCTCACCTGTCTTTGATGGCGGACGACATCCTTCTTTCGTTTGAAGGTCTTTGAGCAGGCGGCACAGGAAAAGAGTCTCTCGCTGCTGTGGACGTGCTTCTCGTGGATCTTTAAGTTGCTGCGGTTTGCGAAGGTCTGCTGGCAGGTCTCACAGCGGTAGACGACGTCTGCTTTCACTCCGTGGTACGTGCTGGGCAAAAGAACGGGAATGGGTCAGGGCAATATCAAAAGTGTAAAAAACGCCCCATCTCGCGTGCTTATCTAGATCTGCATCAAAATGTAATGGGTTCTTACTTGAGTCTTGTCCTATATACAGTTTATGGTCTTGTCCCACCCCTCCATGCAAATTCATGGAAATCCATTGAGTAGTTTGTGTGTAATTCTGCTAACTAACAAACAAACAAACAAACAAACAAACGCAGATGTTGGTGGAGATGAAAAACAAACAACTGCACGGGAGCAGCTGAGGTTCTTCTCCCCCAGCATCTAACAAAAGCCAGTGACTAGGGAGCGCTAGAGGAAAACCAAATGTCAGTGGTATCACACTATAATACCAACTATGAGATTATCAGGATGTTTGATAATGAGGTTGTGAACTTGCTATCAGCTGGCCGTGAACATCATTGGTGAAAATTTGCTTTAAATAAATCTGAAACTAGTCCCATCTCCTGTCAGACAGTGGATTATAATAAACAATATAACTGTTTGCGTAAGGGAGCTGTTGTAGAGACCAGTGAATTCATCTGAGGATAACTACAATGTCCAACCTGATGTGCTTCAAGTAGCTCCTCTCGTAGTGGAAGGTCCGCTGGCACTTTTCGCACTGGAACTGGGCTTTGGACGTTCGTTTGGACGTCACCTTGGACTCTCCCTCTTCCCCCTCTTCCCCCTCCTCCTCCTCCTCCTCATCCTCCTCATCCACAGATAACATGGGGTCTTCGGGATTACTTTGCACATCGTCCTCGTTTTCACCGTTGTCCACATCAGAGCCCGGCACCCTGCATGAAGACTCATCCCCTCTCTCTGCTCCATTCTCTGGCTGAGCCTCGACTTCAGTCCTGTCCTCAAACCCCTCTGGGTCTTCACTGGTGACTTGGTTTTCACTGTTCGAAGCCTCTCTCGTAGCGTTTAGACGCCTCTGAAGGATCCTGCGGCTGGATTTCCTCGGCTGCACCTGTCCCCCTTCACTTTTTTCATCCGTCACCGTTTTCTTCACCTGAGATGTCTTTGCGGCGACTTCATTCTCAGAGGTCTGTGGTGAGCGCTGCCGCTTCAGAACTAGCCTGCCCAGCTGCTTCTTCCCTTTGGGCCCTTTTTCTTTATCGTCACACTGTAAGTAATAATGATCCGCAACATTTGATGCAGGCATTTTCTTTTTAGGGGGTTCTAAAGTCTCAGCACGCATGGCCTCATCACAAACCTCTGACAGATCCCTACAGTCCAACAACTCTGCCGCTGCTTGCACGTCAGCGATCTTTTTGCTGGCAACTTCAACTTTACCCGTGTACGCAAACTCCAGAAACTTGGAGAAATCGTCAGAATGCACATTTGAGAGTGAGATTGTGTCTCGGGCTACATCCTGGATGAGAAGGGTGTTCTTGAAGTAGCCACTGGATGCTGCAAGCACCACCTGATGGGCCCGAAACTCCTGCTTGTCCCCCTGGAAGTCAACGTGCACTGTGACATCACACAACTGTCCCTGCAGCCTCAGCTGATGCAGAGAAGCCAGGATGTTTTCATGGTGCGACCTGGAGGTGAGCTGGACCATTTTGCGCCTCATGATGCATTTGTGCTGCGGACAGAAACAGAAAAGGAACGGAGACTCGTGAGGCATATAAGTTTCCTTAACTTCGCCAAGGTGGTTATTACACAAAAACTTCTCTATCTATTTCTATGGAGGGGTGCGGCATGATGCAAGGAAGAACACATTCAATTCTGGTGCAGATCTAGATTACAGCACGTTTAATTCTTAAACATTTTTGTGGATTCCTCAGAGAACAACTCCATGTTGTTCGGTTTATACATCGCCTCCCCCCCTTTTAAAGTATAATCCGGGTTGCTTCAAGCACAGATGATTGCATGGTTGTTGGTTGTTGATTGTTGTTTTGCCCTTGAAATTACACATTTCCCCCCTTAAAGCAGGAGCACATTAACTTTGACCTCTGGGTCCAATGAGCTGCTCATCCCCCTATCGAAGCCCCCTATCGCTCCTAGTCTCTGCAATATGATGGCTATAATTACTTCTGCCAAGGAGGTTAAGTTTTCATCTGCGTTTATTTGTTCGTATGCAGGATTACGCAGGAAAACTACAGGATGGATTATCACGAAACTTGTTGGGAAAGGACAGATTCATTAAATGTTGGCGCGGATCTAGTTGATGTGGCAGATAATAACTCCTGGAACTTGACGAGGGGGGGGGGGGGGGTCATGCATATCAAGTGGACTGACATTTATGAATGTGTGCATTTAGATCAAATAAAAATAGAACTTACACGTGGTTTCACTGAGGGGACTGACGGGCCTGGGTGAAGGGATGAACTGTGCTGAGTCACGTTTTATTTCTGATCACATGTGAGTTTCAGGAAATCGGGGCCAGTTGTGTTGACAGTGCGATTTAAAAAAAAAAAAAATGCTTACTCAAGTAACTACTTATCTTGAGCAGTAGTTCCGAGTATTACATGCATCATCACTACTGGGGCTAATATTAGGGCAACGATTGCTTCCCCATGAGCAAGGGGAGCAGCTACTATCCAGCTAATGCTCGTAAAACGCTCTTTACAAGACAATGTGGATCTGAAACACTTCAAACATGCGCATCTAAAAGCTCCTCTACCGGGACAACGGAGTGAATACGATGTTTAGTCTCCATAAGGTCCACGGCTAGGATGCTCAGCAGCTAACGGCAGAGCCACGGACACGATGCTAAACGAGCTAGGTCAAGCTAACGCTGACTGTTATGCAAAGCAAACCGGAGGAGATAAATAACTTCAACACGGGGCGAGTGTGACGAAGCAGCAGCTCGGCGAAACTACCACACAACAACACGGAGCAAGTTTTCTTACCGTAAGCTTGCTAAAATGGCAGCCCTTCACAAATGCTCGCTGCGTCGGACGGTATATCTCCTGTAGAAATCGCTCTCCCGAGACATCCGGTGCCGAGGAGGCTGATTCCGGATCAGTTCCCAGTCGACGTCAAAGCCGCATCACCGGAGTGCCACCACTGCTCCTGGATCAGTGTAACGGGTTTGCTCGCGAACACGCAACGTAACTTGTCGATATTGACGAGTAGCGCCTCACATGTTGTACATTCAGGGCATTTCCGGGTTTACTGTCAAGCTGACGTAGCTAGCCAATGTTAGCTCGTACTTTAAACAGTTTCCATATATTTATCTGTGTTCTTTTCAAAAGCTGGCTTGGCTGTAATAAATGTCTCCTACCTTTAAATGCAAGTGTGAGAGAAACGTTAAAATGCTACTTGATGCTAAAGCTGTTCAAATAATACTGAAACTAACAATATTCAGGAATCTAATGCAGCCCAAACAAACATTTATACATTATTTCACAGTAAAGGGTATCAAATCAGCTAACGTTATCTAGCTAATTTAACACTCTTCAATGCGAAAATAATGTATAAATGTTTGGTTTGTTTTAAATATTGTTAGTTTAAATATTATTTGAACAGCTTTAGCATCAGTAAGTTCCATTTTAACGTTTCTTTCACGCTTAATTTAAAGTAAGGCCACATTTCTTATAGTCACCCCAACCGTAGCGAAGCATACACGTTAAAAATGAAATATCCTACAGAAACTGTGTAAAGTTAAAATGATGTCCCATGCTGATGTTACCGTAAGTCTAAGCAGAAGCATCCAAAACTGTATTTGTTGTTGCACTGATGCCATGTGACCACACGGGGGCGCCATTGTACAAAGGGAACCGTGATGTGCTTCGTGAGTATTCGCGGGGGACGGGACACATTGAAAAAAATAAGTTTACATTCTTCAGCATGATCACTTTCCACGCTGATTACTCTGATTCTAGCAGAAAGTTCAACTGGTTCTAGTTCTTTTACTGTAATTTATTGTATTGTAGTTTTCGGAGATTGGTACCAAACCTAATAGAACACAGGTCCGACACGCTGAAAGATTTAAGTGAACTTGTTTATATCCACACCGACATAACTCAGAAATGCATAAAGCATGCTGTCATTCCAGAGGTGTCTGGAAAGCTACTTGCGGAGTCACTGGGGTTCAACTCCTGCAGCTGCCAACGGATGTTTTTCTTTCTCTCTCTCTCTCTCTCTCTCTCTCTCTCTCTCTCTCTCTGTCTCTCTCTCTCTCTCTCTCTCTCTCTCTCTCTCTCTCTCTCTCTCTCTCTCTCTCTCTCTCTCTTCCAGAGGAAATCCATATACCTTACATTTGTCATAATGAATTCTGCAAGCTAGCAATCTCTCCTCTGTTCCGGTGACTCATGCTGCTCTCTGGACCAAAGCTGCGCAGACAGACCCCAGCCCTGACCTGGAACACTGTGTTCCCCTGTCTTTTATCTCATTACTCCCTTGTAAATCACACACATAATATTTTATAGATCTGTACACTATTCATAACTGGTGCTTTCTGGTTCATGTTGCCGTGGAAAACTACCGCACTCTATTCTACATGTGCAGATTTAATCATCTGTAACTGAATGCTCATGGGAATCAAAAGTATTTGCATAGATATTAATATGCTGTGTATTATGGTAAATAAGCCCAGAGTTTAATAGAATGCCGAATGTGAAAATTAATGAGACAAGTCATACAAATGAATTCTTGGTTTCCATTAGTGCAAGTTCTGACATGACTGAGGAAAGGAAGGAAAATATTTTTCACTTTGGGCACAGTAGTGAAAATGCATTTCTCATTTTTATTTTTCACACTGGACTCAGTCTCATAGAAATGTCAGAAAAAATGCTGTCAGTTCAGGAACTGCTCCAGTAAAATGATAAGACAGCACATGCACGTTAGGCATTTATTGTAGTTACTAGTCATGTGCACCCAGTATTGTCATGTGGAGCATAATGGGATATATTTTGTAAAACAGAAGTAAACAGGTCGGTTGTTTGTGATGTTGTCACAGGACGCTTGGTCAGATTAAAGATACAGCAGAGAAGCAGACTTGAGGTTTCTACATTTCGTCACGGGTTGACACACGTGTAATCAAGGGAATGAACTCTCAGCGTGTTGCATCACCGAAATGACAAAAGGTCAAACAGTCGTCTCAAAAACATGTCATTTTCAGCCGTGAGGGATGCTGGCTGACTTTTCACATTCCTCCAGGGACATGGTGGGGGGGGGGGGGAGGTGTTGCCTCAGTAGCCAGCCGCATCACCAAGTGGTCCAGTAACAAATTAAAATTCCCACAGATTCATCATCACGTTGTCGGGGGGGGGGGGGGGGGGGGTGCAAACACTCTCTGAAAACATTTAGTCGACGATGGGTCATGTTTGCTCTGCTATGGGTTGAGTCCTCCGCAGAACCGAAAATACCAGCCCTGACGCTCCACGGTGCACAAACAGCCGTATAAGATATGCACTGTGCAAGATGGCAAATCTCAAAACCAAGGCCGGTTTGAATTTGAGGCTACACACACACACACACACACACACAGTGCAAGAAGCAAAAAGAAAAAAACACAGAACTCAGTGAGTTCGGTGTTGGTGGTTGTAGCCCGGCTTGGTTTGCGTGCTGGCTCGTACGCACACCCTAATTTGGATTGCAGCGAGGGTAAGTCAGTCAGTCAGTCAGTGTCCTCGCAGGACCTCTCCGAGACTCATAATCCCCGGCAAGATGAACTCAACCAGTGATGGTAAACACCAGAACGATACATGGAAGTGCAGACACTGGTGGTCCAAGAATAACCGCAGCATTCTCTTTGTGCTCGCCCATACGACCACACAGCCGATGCCAGACCAATCGAAAACCATTCCAACTCAGTATTCTGTGGTGTCCCTCTCTTCCCCTTCCAGTCACTGAACTCGGGTTAAGAGAAAACATGCATCGTGAACTTTGTTTAATCCTCTTAGACTTGTGTTTCAACAGGCACCAATACCTTTTTTTGGGGGGGGGACAATAGCATGTTTCTGCTTTGACAACGGGATACATTTAATTCATTGAATGCGGATTTGGAGGGCGGTTTAAGTAAATGGACCTGGAACTCCACCCATATTTATATAAGTAAGAAATTGGCAGGAGGCAAATATTATAGATGTTTGTGTAGCCTTGTCAAGGCCAAGGTTGGTTTGCCAGGCTACGCACAGCAGTCCAGGCCTGTCGATGGTAGTCTCTCCGAACACTTTCCCCCTTCCCCTCTTCTATCTTCCCCCTTTTTTTTCTCACTGGCTGGATGCCACACCACACTCAGCATATCCAGAACATCGCTGGAACCCCTAAAACCTCAGAGGAACATCAAGCAATGATTCACAAAAATGGCAGAAGACTCTTTCGGGGCCAGACACAGTGTTTACCAAAGACAGAGGCCACACACAAGATCAAATATGATCACAACACGCAAGGTCAAAATCTTATGGCCTTGCTAGTGGCCCCAGGGAGCCGCTAGTCAGACGCTTTGGTCCGGTCTGAAATATTTCAACAGCTATTGAATGGTTTGCCATAAAATGTGATGCAGATATGTACGGTGCCCAGAATCCTAATGGCCGTAGTGACTTTTCATCTTGTCAAAATGTTTATGTTTCCATAACTTTGCTTTATGAGCGCTTTCAAATTTCATGGCGATCTCAGTCACCCTCAGATTTACTTAATGTTTACTAGTAAAAATAAAGCGTTAGGTAGATGGTGAACACCGTAAACGTTCCATCTGCTGAACAGCCGATTGTTCAGTCTCGCCCTGAACCTCTTCCCCCCACATTGCACTGTGACAAACAACTTCACCTATATAAAGTAAATTCAGTGCAAAAAGAAAGAGAAGCCTATGAATGGTGTCAGTCCTCTTCCCCCTCAAATAGACTCAATTTCACCTGAACAGAGATGTTTTTTCTTCTCGCGTCTGCCTCGCTCGGAAAAAAATACTTTCCTTTCATTGATGAAAAGATATACGGCATTCAGAGATGAAATTACTTTCCAAGTGGCCTCTGACTCACCATCTCTATTCCCAGTGCTCTCGCTCTCTCTGTCTGTCTCTCTCACACCCTCCCTCCCTCCCTCACCCCCTCCTCCACCTTCACTCGTCCTTGCGAATGTTCTACAGTATCTATTGTAACTGTATATGCCACTTAGCACTTCAGACGGCAGACAAACCAGCTCAAGGACGGCCTGCGCCCACTCTTGTGATGCTCATAAATAGACTATTTGTCCAGGCTTACCAATCACCTTACCCACCGAGCCTGTGTGGGTACTTACGGACATGGAATAGGTTGCACCAAAATAGATCCGTTCTGCTGTGAGAGGGTGGATTCGGGCCTGTAGCCTGCAGCCATAGAGACTAGTGTGTTCAGGGAGACAGCAAAACTAAAAAGATTGTTGTGCCTTTTTTAAATGAAAAGTGGTGACTCACAAAGTCTATCCGTTTATAATGTGTTGAGACTTTTAACATCCGTTTGCAATCTGCAGCACACGAAAACAGGTGGTGTCACCTCCGCAGAGTTTCCCACAATGCAACTCTCTCCCCGCGACTGCGTGGGACATGACCATCAGCACATTCCTGGAGAGCTGGATCCCCAGAAGCAACAATTCCTCCTTCCTCTCTTCCCTCCCTTCCTTCCTGTCGCCCTCTTGTCCTCTCCTTCGCTTCCCGCGGATTGCATCACTCGTCTGCCTCCTGGGCTCCTCTGCTCTTTAATCACATATGGCACACATGCACGCTCACATGCATACACGCAGAAGCACACCACAGACACACACACACTGTGGGCAGAGGGCACCCTCGTCAAGTCCACATACTGGTTTTGTGGGTTCAGTTGGAATTTTATGGTTGGTTTGAGCGGAGGATTCTGGAGGAATCCGCTCCTCTCTTTCTCTCCCTCCATGTCTTTGTTCCTTCCCTTCACCCCCCCCCCCGGTTCCCCCAGCCCCGCTCTACCCACTCGCCCTCAAGGTCAGAAATATCCTGCGGTTTAGGTTTTGATCCCCTTGGATATGCCCTTGCTCTTTTTCTCTCCCTTCCTTTTCTGTCTCGCTTGTGCTCCGCTCAGACACACACACACACACACACACACACACACACACACACACACACTTACTGTAAGTACGCTGCACTACTCCAAGTATTCCCATACAGGAAGCACAAGTTTGGATCAGCATAGGCAGGTCTTGGTGCCTTGCAATTGTACACTGACACACACACCCTCCCATCCGGGGTCAACAGGCTGTTTATTGGAGTGAAAGAAAAGAAAAAAAGTCATCATAGCTCTCTAAGCTTAAGTTGTCATCATTGAGGACCTTATCCATCTTAAATCCACTGGTTCAGAGACAGTAAATAAAAGAGACTGATCCCTAACTTCTTCCTGTAGAGTCACAGTCCGTGGACTGCACCGGCCCCAGCCAGGTTAGCCCTGCTCCTCTGGCTTCTCTGAGTTGTGTAACATGGCAGGGATCCAGCACTTGTGTAATACCAGGGACCTTGGCTGGCTGAAAGAATGCCAGTTCAACCAGTCATCCTTCCATATCCGCGGGTGAATGGAAGAACACCAAGTCTTGCCCATTAAAGCCCTGATCCTGACTCTCTTTCGTGAGCATCAGTCTTTGTAACACAGGTTTCGCAAGTTTTCTGGAAAATAATGACTAATCTACATGATAATGATTTTGCCATAAACTGTTTTTATTCCTCCACCATTCAATATAGTTTTTTCACAACATTTGCAAAACGTATCTTTTTCCGCATCTTTTGAAATCTGCCTTGTTCACGTTCACGTGTTTTTTTGTGTGCCTTTTTTATGTTGCAGCACTTATGTTGAATCCCCACAGTACAACTTTATGTCAATCCCATAGACTGTTTACAAAAATGTACGACATGACTGTTCCCCAAAAATGAAGCCAAAGCGTCTTGATCACCACCTTGTGCCTGGCTGCATCTGCCTCCACTATGTAAGTGGATGGGACACGTACTTAACAAAAAAAGTGCATGTCAAATAAATGGTTTCTGTCCAAGATGGCTGCGTTTCGTATCTGGTATATTTTGGCATCATTTCTTGAAACTGGGAGGAAGTGGAAACAACTTGTTTATAACAGTCATTGGTTTATCCCAAAGAGCCCTACTTGGTTTGTCTCAAATGGCCCCAATCTGCAAAAACAAATCTGTTACATCCATTTCACATTACACTTGACACAGATAATGTTATGCAACAATACAGAGAGAGCACATATTGAACTTGGATGTGAATGACAAAGCCCTAATACAGTTGCTCTCTGCAGGGTCCATAGTGATTTCCTGTACCATTAACAGCATTTTGTTTTTGATTTTTTTATTCAGGAGAAAAAAAAGAGTGTGTTATCTTTTGTAACCACACGGAACAGGCCTAATTAATTTCTGTCACCACTTTGTGCTTGTAAAACAGGCTGAGCCTCCAGGTGTGCACCCAGGAAGTCCTGCTGGTTTATCTGGCCTCAAGCTGAGTCATCCAATTGTGGGGACAGGAGATTTGACAGGGATCGCCACGGCGCTGTTTCCAATTGACGCTTTAACCGGGATGAAGAAAGACTCTCCCAGTAAAATAAACCACAAATAGTTCTCGAGAAACACTGCACCCCGCCGCTCAGTTTGAGCTTGTTGACACAGCGGCTCAAGACAGATTGTTTTTCAAATACGCAACCGGCTGTCAAATATACAGTGTCAAATTAACTTTGGAGCTGCCTCCCAAAGGTCTGTGTTTTTCATACTGCATTTGTCCATTTTCTTTGGGTTGTCTCCCAGAAGTGGCGGAGACCACAGACATGAAAATACCTGTGAAATGAAGCCCGACCATACGGCCAACTGGCCCAGCCCACATGGTATATGCTGCCTGCCGACATACAGTTAGATGGCAACAGCGTTTTTAATTATTCTCATCAGGGTTTTGTTAATCCGACACAGTTTATTGTTTCAAATACGCTGTGACGGTTTGATTTCTGCTGCCACCAGTTTTTGTTTCCAGAAAAGGGCCTTGTGAGATAAAACACAATCTCACACTGGGTGAGAAAACGGAGGCCTTGAAGTAAGATCTTCAGTGCTGACCTATTCCCTTTTTTACGCTTTGTGGATAATCACAAAATCCTGATAATCCAAAGAAACACAGCTTTGCTTTAAGAGCCACCATTTTCTCTTTGTGTGAACCCTGCTCTCCCTCAACATCCTTTTTGAAAAAGTCCATAAATGGAGAGGAGAGGGGAAAAAGAGTCGGAGGGGGAAATGGGCAGTGGTGGGGGGGTTGCAGATCTGACAGGCTGTTCCAGCGATGAGACCCATGACTGACACATTTACTGCGGAACAAGACAAGTATGTGAGTGTGTGAGAGGGATAGGATAGACACAAGGAGTGAGAGGACGAGATAGAAATAATGCAATCGCTCTATTTTGCTCTCTCACTCTCACACGCACACACACAGAGACAGTGTGATGTGAACACACAGTGTCTCTTTCTGTCGGCTGAGTGAACTCACGGGACCGAACCTCCAGCTCACTAATTTCATTCCACCAGGGGGTGTCGGGGGGGTGGGGCATCTCACCAGGCCTGTGATCTCTTTATACTCGGAGTGCGAGCCTCGCCACAGACACTGACGTGCCACTTTTTCCATAACGAGCTCTCATTTGATCCGCTGCCAGTCTGAGACAACTGTCACTGTTTATCCATATTATGGCGATAACAGGGCCTTCCTCTGTGTGGTAGTGTCAGATGAGTGGAGCGTGGAGGAGATTGTCAGAGGAGAGGAGAATGATTCATTGTGCAGCTCTATAATTGTATGATCCAGCATTTTATCGTGGGCACGATGGTGAGATCATCCCCCACCATTAGACCTGGAGCTGGACCTCAGGACAGTGACATCGTGCACAGACGTTTAAAGGATCAAATCAGCGGTTCTGCACGTCGTATCCCATTAATGGGATAGTTCATCCAGAAATGAAAATTCATTCATTATCTACTCTGCTAACTGTCACTAGCTTAGCGACTTCTGGTGGACATTTAGGCCAAAAACATGGTGTAAATGATCTCGTTTGGAGTTGAATATGATTGTCAGGGCTTGTGGACACTTGGACAACTCCACACAAGCAGTGTAGATGCATGTTATATTGTTTGTTGGTTTATTACGTCTGAAGCTTTGGTCACTAGTTACTTCAGTTGTATTTCATTCTGCCCTAACAAAGTTTACCCCTGAGACTCAAATACGTCACCCACTAATAATGAATGAATGAATTTTCATTTCTGGGTGAACTATCCCTTTCACAACGATTTACAAATTCTTCACTTTACTGCTGACCATTTCCCATAGAACATGAGAGTAAGATTGATCTCCCTCCTCTTACAGGCTGCCACTGGTTTCCATGTATTACACCTCAGTGTGAAAATCATTTAGCAGCAGCTTCGAACGTCTTTGAACCAGGTAATCAATCAGACCATTTTACTGTCTTTTCTTTTTGTTCACAGATGTACTCAGGTCAAATGGGTTGAGGGCTCTTTAATACTTACTCACTTCCATGATCTTTGACTGAGGCAAAAGATGACATGCATGTTTCTTTCTGTCTTTCTTGGAATATGGTATGTTATGTTCCCTTATTATTCTCTCTTTCTTTCTTACGATATGACAGGATACAGTAGGATACAAGATGATACAAGATGGATCCTTCATTAATTCCTCAACTTTCTGTCTTTCTTTCTTTTTTGGTCAAAATTCATTCAAACACTATAACTGTAGCATTTAGCTTGCCTGGAATAACCTGCATTGATTAACGTTGACATAAACAAACCTTCAAAAGCACTAGATATCATTCAACAACAATAACAACAGCTACAGCAGCACTGAGATGATATCACTGCTTTATGGCTGCAGATATTTGATGCATTATGTATGATTTACCTTCATGTCCGTCCTTTGGCTCCGTTTGGAATTGTGTCAAATAACTTCTTTACGATAAATTAAAACCTGCATCATAGACTATTAGAGTGGGATTACAGTATCAATTACACTTCATTAGTTTGACATAGTGTTATCATGACATTGTGCACAGAAGTGTGGAGGTCGCCATGACTTTGTCACTGCACTGCCAGTGAGGAAGTTAGTGAAGGTAATTTTATTACAATTTGTCTATCGCCAGTCTCACATCAGAGCACAGAGAAGCAATATACCTCCTCAGCATTGCAAAAGGTAAATACACAAACTGCAGTCATAACCTCTTCTCCTCCATCCCTCCCTCTCTCTCCCCCCCCCCCCCACCTCCGCCTCGCTCAGTGTGCATGAGTGATAAAAGGCACGAGGACGGGAGAAAAGACGACTGGGTACACAGGTAGATGGACAAAATGATCCAGTTTGCCTCATTAGAGGAAAGCGTGATGTTCCCGGTGATCCGAGCAGGGAAAGAGCCGGGTTGTCATGGCGACCGTGCGGCATTGTCACCGACTGTTTCCGTGGGGTTCTCGTTTCTGTCTGTCTCTGCACATTTGTTCTTCATCAGGGACACTCAGATCACTGTTATTCTACAACACGAGGCTATGAGTCATACACGTTTTTTTATTTTTTATTATTCTGCATCTGGAGCAAAAAGGGGTTTGGATACACATGCACATCCACAATAGATAGGACATACATATACACATATACAAACATACACATGTCCATATGCTCTCCGTGCACATGCAAACGTGCACTTTCAAATCACTTTCAACAACATTTAAGATGTGAGGGTTTGTCAGTATATGACAGATGTGCACCGCACCGTGCACTTCTCATTTCTGAGTGCTTATCTTTCTGTCTCTCTGCCTTTGTGTTCCGGGCGGTTTCCCCTCATTATATATTAGGTAGATTATGTGCTTTAATCGCCCCTTCCGTCTCACAGATCAGCTGATGTGCTCAGTGTGTTTCCTGCTTATCTAGGCCACCAGATGTCAAAATCTGGGGCTTTATAGAAAAAGAAGAGAACAGCCTTCTCAGCACCAGGCAGCGATAGGAGATGACTGATGTGGAGGAGAAGACCAAACTCTGAGGAGGGGGGTTATGAGATGCATGTTTCAGGTACACCGGAGTTGTAGTTAGGGAGGACAGCATGCGTAGGACACTGCAGGACACACAATGACACACACACAGACACACACACAGACACACCCCGAGGTCCAAGGTAGAACACAGTGATGAGTGACTGTCTCATCGGTCTGCTGCCATGGCCTACAGCTGTTTCATCAAAGCGTCTCTTCTGCTGGCACCTCTTCACACACACACACACACACACACACACACACACACACACACACACACACACACACACACACACACACACACACACACACACACACACACCACATATGCCTCTTGGTCATTTATTTCTCCTACACGCTTGATCTGTCCGCTTATCTCTTCAATCTCCCCCTAACTTGGACAGACACACACACACACACACACACACACACACACACACACACACACACACAAACACACACACGCACACACGCACACTGGCATCAACTACATATGGCTTAACTTCCCTTTACATTCCACATATGGATCTATGGAGGGAGGATAAAAACATATTCAAGACATTTGATGTAGATTCTGTGTCAGGCAGAAAGCCTTTAATCATTACAATCCCTTTACTGCAGCGTCTTCCCTCAGTGACTCCCCCTCCCCACGTAAAGATCATGTGCTTTCCATGTTTATCACTCTCAAAGTATCCGTATTTGCCAATTAGTGTTTTCAGCGTTTACAACCAACTGAAGAATCATTACAGAATGGACGGTAAAACTCTAGTGTGTACATGGGTTCTGTAATTCCTGTAAATGAGACCTTTGCTTGGAGCCCCGGTTTGTCAATATTAAGACCAGAGTCCCATTATAAGTCCTGGTTATTGTCACAAAGGGAATGATGGTTGTTGAGTCTCTCTTTTGCTGCTTGGCTTTTTTTCATGGCTGCATCATGCAGGACAAACCTGCTAACTGGGATTTTTCAAGCCTCCCTAAATTTGGTCCACTCATAGATTGTATATAAAGATGGACGACATGAAAGTGAAGTGAAATCATCTTGATCTCCCCATTAGCTGGCTGCAGTATGAGTCATAAACCAAGCCTACTCCATGACAATGGATGAGACATGGTTAAATCAATGTTGAGCGTGTGTATCAGTGGGACCTCAATACCGCGGCTCTACACCATGAGGCTGACCCATTTCGAAGGCTTCTCCAAATGCGTCCGACAAATACGTCCTTCCATCCCTGAGAATGAAGGCTCCAACAGGGTGGATCCATCTCGGCCCGATCTGTCCCAGAATCCATTCTTCAGAATCGATACTTCAGTGTCGAACCGTTTTTCAGAGAGATAATGGCGCCGACAAGCGACGAGGTGTCCAATGCTTGAGTATCATGCTTCAACTCATCCAAACAGCTAATGGTACACATGTTCAACAACCAAGGGGCATTCAACTTCAGCTCTGTTACTAGGCAACAGCAATAAAGGTGGGACGAGCAGGTGACAGAGATCACGGAATGGCTCTGACCAGACTTTCTCATTTCAGGACCAAGGATGCAGCCCCTGAATTAAGACACATCTTATGGGTCCACTTTTATTTCAAGTGTTTGTCCAGGAAGAATAGCAGCCCTGCTCACTTTTGTTCTGCTCAGTAAAACCATGCAGGAGATTTAGTCTTGTTAATATCTCAACACCTTTAACTGTGTAGTTCAGTACCACCTTCTCTTCTCTATGTATGTGTGCAGGTTTTGAAATTCTGCTTTAGCTATGCTCTTATTAATCATTTTATAACACAGTCAGATTGGGTTGATTAAGTAATTAAGAAATCTAATATGAAATTAATGTGACTTCCATAAATCTTCGACCCTCTTTGAAACTGCTTCGATCACAAGCAGAAACGAGAAAGACTGGGGTGGTGGAACACGCAGGATTTCGCCATCCTGCAACTGCCTCTCTGCAAAACCATCTGTATCCATCTTCCAATACATTAAATGAACTAATGAGGTGTGAAACTGCCTGTTAAAGGCACTGATTGCAAAGTGTGGGGCGGCTTCCACAACAGGACAGCATGTAAGATGTGTAGGCAGCCACTTTACAGCCAAGTGCAAATCAAACATCAGTTAACAAGAAAGTCAGAGTCTTGCATGAATCTCACTGGAGTCTCGAGCTCAGCGGTGCATAGCTGATGAGTTTCCTGCCTAACTCCTTCCACCAGCCAGCCAGCCGCTCCCTGGCAAGCAAGCCTGTGTATGACTCATCACTCGGAGCATGTGATCCTTCTCTTAATGCACGCACGCACACACGCACATACCCGCACACACAAGACACACATGCACACACACACACACACACACACACACAAATGCCACATGCACGCACACTGCCAGGGGCTTCCCTCCCCAGTCGGGCATTACATGCATTAAATCCCTGACAAGCATAAAGAGAAGGGAAGCCCTTTGTGTTTCGGATTGTGTCGGCATCCAATGCGCACGTGTGTGTGTGTCTTTGTGCGGCTATGTGTGAGAGTGTGTTGATTTTCCTACAGGGCCACCGTTTGATGAGGGATGAGTCATACGGATGGAGACCCCGAGGAAGACTGGCAGGTTGGTGATTCACTATGTAAAAAAAAAACTGAGTGCGTGCGAGCGTGCGTGTGCATGTTCTATGCTCTACTCATGTCCTATACACGTCCAGTAACTCATTATATCTCCATGTATGTCCCTATGCATATTTATGTGGCACACAAACATATGCTAGCATTCCAAGTGTATGTGTGTGTGTGTGCTGTATATACAGTATGTGCAGTGCCGCCTGCTTTGGGCTGTTTTTGTTTATCTTCCTGCAGAGTGAGAGTGGGTATGTGCATAATCAGAGAAGCGCCACGGGGAATTGTTGACTCCATTAATCCAGTACGCAGGAGAGCGTTCCTCATTCCTCGCCACACACCCCCAAATTCACACTCTTATCAGCCCAGCCGAAAAAAACAATAGGAATGACATAATGCAACATGGAGGCAAGAGTCCCCGAGTTCTGCGCAGAGTTGATTGAAGTGATCTCATTATTTTCTTGTCAGATGTGTCTACACCTTCGAGGCAGGAGAGTGCAACACACTGCAGCAGAGAGGACTTCATCAAAAGATATCAGAGGCTGAGAGGAGTAAATTGATATTCTGGTGCCCAAGCCCCCCCCCCCCCCCCCCCCCCCCCCAACATATCTGCATCTCTCTCTATTATTCAAGTCTTTTGTGTCTGGTGAGGAACATTCCAGATTTGGCGGACAGATTTGGATTCGCTAAATGATTCGTTTTGATCACGCGCCGCTGCAAGTTTTCACGAAACTGCGAGTTCCCAATAAACTGCGACAGAGGTTCCTCTGGCAAGCATCATGACAAATGGCAACGACTCCACACTTTAATTAACCTAGCTCCACTCACTTTGAATCATTTAAGGCCAATAAAAGCCCTTGGTTGTGTTATGGATGTGCTGTGTACACCACGGCAGCGCGGGAGGAGTTTACCGGGGCCATAATGAGCAATCATCAGGCGAATGCGTCTATCTTTTTACATTAAGATGATTGATCAGCAAGGCGGGGATGCTCGGCTGATGATGAGGCAGTTATCTAGGGGAGACAACGGCGAGATCATTAATCTTCCCCCGTGATGAGGAGGCAGGGGTGTGTGGGTGTTGGGATGCCCATGTGTGGCTTTTTGATAGGTGGAAGCAGTACTTGTTTGTTCACAGCAGCGCTGATGAGGATTTATCAAAAAATGGGAACACTCTGTCTCTCTCCCTTGGTCTCACACACACACACCTGCACACACTTGCACACACACACACACACACACACACTGACTCGCTCTCCCGAGGGTCACCTTGTGCTGCACAAATTGGCTTTGGTTGGTTGAGGTCTCAGCGGTTGCAAATTAGTCAGGCGCTGCATCTCTTTGAAAGTCGGAACTCGGCTCACTCTCCCAACTGTCGTTCCAAGCATCATGCTTTCCATCTTTTGTTCTCCTCCTCCAGCCTCTCCTCCCCTTTTCTGTCTTTTTCGCGGCGTTCTCGTGTTTTCTCCTTTTCCCTTATAATTCCCCCTCGCTTGGCCCTCTCATTTATCAAATCTGTATCTCTTTTTCATCCCCACTTCATCTTTGTCTCCCTTTCCCCCCTCACTCACTCACTCGCTCGCTCACTCACTCACTCCTCGCTCCGTCCTTCGCCGATGATTGGAGTGGAAAGTTCTCCCGCAGTATCACTCAATGCAGCTGCTGTGGCATTTCTTTACTCATTCATTCAGAAGGCTGTTTAATACATCCCGAGTCTACAACTGTTATCCTCCCTCTGCCGTTTGTGTGAATGCATTACTTCAGCTTTACTTATCGTCGTGGTGAATGAGCTTGTTTGCTCGGCTGATGCGCAGGAACTTGGGAAAGTGCTTTCATTTAGGAAGAATGATACTGCTGTGTCACCAAAGCAGCTGAGGCTATTCATTTCCCCAAAAGCTACACTGTCAGTGGAAAGTAACTGACATCAGCATGCATCTTTTCAAAATGGAGAATCCAAAGAGTGTTAACAATCAGGTGTGTAAAGAGCAAGTGCATCAATAAATTACAACGAGCATTAATTGCACACTGACAGGTTATTATGTTATGGGATTTGGTTTGTAATTTTGATTAGCAGCCATGTTTGCATCAGTTTTTTCCCCATTCTGTCTCAGACCTGTACTGTGGATTTGAATATTTAGCAACTTATTTTTCACTTATTCTTAATGATGACGTTTTTCCTGTTTCATTCCTAATTAGTACTGTCATGCATTTCAAAATCTACAATTGGCGGCGCGGTGGTGCAGGGGTTTTCAGATTTCAGGTTGGAATCTTTCTGTGTGGAATTTGCATGTTCTCACCGGTTCTGCATGGGTTTTCTCTGGGTACACCAACTTCCTTGTTAGGTTAATTGGGGACTGTAAAGTGACTGTAGGTGTGGGATTTCTTGGGATTGGCTCCAGCTCCCCTGTGACCGTCAAAGGATTGAGCGGTGTATAGATAATGGATGGATAGATATTTACAGTGCACAAACACACTTCAATTAATTAATATCTATAATCTACAACAGTGAAACCTGTGAATCCCAGGTAGTGGTACATCCTTCTGCAGTTGCCAGTGGATACATGGAGAGCTTCATCTATCTACCAATTCCAGAAATGTCCGTCTGTCCGACTGTGGCTCGCATATCTCGCTAACCGCCAGCTTCACACTTGGTATGTGTATTGTTAAGGGCCCAAGGACGTGTAGTGTTGCATTTGGACACTCAATATGTTTAATATTAATACATTTTGAATAAACACGTGCCTGGCACCCTGTAGCAGCGGAGGCAACGACTCATCAACGTAAGTGACGTTGACGATCATGACAAGTGCGTCCACAACAGCAGGCGTGTGCCTCCTGACTCGAGTTCACCAAACTTTGAATACACAGGTGATGACTCTTTGTACAGCCGTGCCGGCTTCAGGGTTTTGCAGACTCCCACAGTCGGTCTCTACTTGCTGCACTGCACCACTTCAAAAACCTCTACTGTAAGATATTGATTTAAATTTGATAAACAAGTGAACATCCACATGTTAGTTCAAATTGTTAACCAAAGGTAGATACATGGTTGAAACTGCTGTCACTTTATGTGGTAGTAGTAGGAATGCAAACTGACTATCGTTGACAATTGCAGCAATGATGTAATATGCATGTTTATCTTACTAATAAGGTTAAATAATATGCAGTTGATAGGACATTAATGATACCTTTAATACATGACGAGTGACGGAGGTATACTTGAGGGCATCTGACAGGGCTCTGAGGTTTCATCTAAAAAGGATGGGAACCGGTGCTGTATTACAGTATTATCTCTGCTTTATATCTGTGCGTGTACAGTATGTCACTTTGAGAACATACTAGATAGCACGAGCAACAGTGTGAAGCAGTGGTCTCTTTGATCAGAAACCAGCCGAGTCCTCCTCATCTTTTGTCTTGCCACTGGCTGCGTTGGCATGGAAACCCCAGCAGAGTGGGGAACACTGTGGTCGATCGGCAAATGGGTCACATGGACAGGAAAACAAGCACACGCACACACACGGACACGCACACACACACACACACACACACACACACACTTAAAACTTATGTGGCAACCCACTTAGCATCAAGTGCAGGGTTACAAAGTAAAGAAACCCCTGACAGTCTTTGGCCTGGTGGTGAAATAGTCACCACCAGGCCAAAGGCTGAGCCCCTTTCTTTTGCGCAACATGCCTATGTTGCAATATTATACAGTTAAACTATAAGCTATTAACCATGTGTTTCACTGTGTTAGTGCAAATACTCTTTGGACCATTGCAGAGGACTATTTACTTTTAATGTATTATTCATATCTTAGGATGGCTGCTGGTTTGGAAGATGGAAAAGCCATTTGGAAGGCAGATGCAAAGGAAAGTGTCGAGAGGAGCGTTTTTAAAATGAACACTGGTCTCAGCCTCAGTTTCCTGCTGGTGATGCTGAGGCAGGAGGCAGGAAGAGGGTTAGGGAGGCACTGTCCTCGCTGCGAATGAGAGCCCCACACAGTGACTCATGGCTAGGGGGTGAGGAGAGGAGAGGAGAGGAGAGGAGAGGAGAGGAGAGGAGAGGAGAGGAGAGGAGAGGAGAGGAGAGGAGAGGAGAGGAGAGGAAGGGAAAGGCAGAGGGAGAGGGAGAGGGAGAGGAGAGTAAAACCAGTCACAACAGCTCATTCTCTGACATCCATTCAGATCTTCAGATGCCCTCCTGACCAATTCACAGCCTGAGACACTATGTACTTGGCTCCAAAACAATGTTTATGGTCCAGAAAAGCAGTCTAAAGATTTAGAGTAACAGGAGTTATGTGTGTCTTGGGCCGCTGCCACATCTTGGTGACCTTGTAAAAGTAGCTGCAGGGCAACGTGATGCAATAAAAGATCATGTTTACTGCAGCAAAATCTGGGGAGGCAAACAAGAAGTTTGCAACGGAAAAATAACTTCTTTGTCTGACAACCTTTTGCAATTAGTAGTAAATTGCGACCCGAGTGATGTAAAGGGATATAAATCATGCACACACACAGACACACACACACACACACACACATGTGCTTCGACAATCCCACATTTCGGTGTGTCTGGCTGGCTGGCTCTCCTACTTGGTTTGGGGCTGGCATTCAGTTACATCATTCTTCAGAGAACGGAAGCTCAGATTACAGGAAAGGCAAACACAGGCCTCTGGGGTCTGTATGAGTGTGTGTGTGTGTGTGTGTGTGTGTGTGTGTGTGTGTGTGTGTGTGTGTGTGTGTGTGTGTGTGCGTGCGTGTGTGCGTGTGCAATTGCTCTCTCCGTATGCTCATCTTATATAACCAATCAGAATGCCCAACACGTTTCTCTCTATGGATGCCGTTTCGTTTGGGTTCAGATTTCATCATTCAGTCTGACACACAGTTTGGGGCCTGTTTGTATAGCTGAGATTCGGGTGATGTGTTTGTCTCTGGGCAATACACTTGTATGTATCCTGCTGAGAATATTCCTCGTTACTGTGCTGGGATACACTTAAATCATGGATTTGAATATCTAAAAACGGCTTTAAAAATCAATTTCAGTAATATTAAATGAACTCAAATGTAATAACTCCATGATGAAGCATCAGCAATATAAAATATCTGTATTCTGAGAGGGTCATTTGAGGTCTTTGCATTTTACCTCACAGGTTGAGCCTTCTCTTACTGCAAAAAAAAACGCCACTTCTCGCTAGAAGACAACATATTACTGCTGCATTTCTCACTGAGTAGGTAGATAATAATATTTCCAGGCAATAGAGCAGTTTACCACGCACAGGGCTGCATAATTACCATGGAGACGTACAGTAGCTGAGAGCGTCATCGTGAGGCAGGTTGAACGGGAGATAAAGCAGAAGTGGAGACATGGTGCTCCACAGTTCACCGAGCATCTCCTCCCTCGTCTCCACCACCGAGCGTGAGTTAAATTAGTGGCTGTACAATTAACACGACTGAACGGGCCTCGCAGATGTTCCAAAAGTCAATCACACATCAATAACTCCAGCTGAGGCCGCTGAGCGCCTCAGCTTCCCTCCTGCCTGTCTCTTTCTATCTTTCTCTTTGTCAGACTCTGTCCCTCTCTCCTTCAAACTGGGGCTGGATAACACAGTCTGTTTGAAGCTGTGCGTTTCAGCCCAGAGGATAGATGCATGGGGTACGGTGCGTTTGTGTATGCCGCTGCTGATGCGGCTACTTCTCACGGCGTCTCCGGCTGTCACATATGTCTGCCGCTCTCTTCTCTCTGCCACTCACTTTCATGCCCTGATCTTGGTGATTTGAGCCGGCCCTATTGATTATGTGTGTTGCAGTTCTGCGTCCTATGGGGAGAGGGCCATGCCAGCAACACTCACATAACGTAATCTCAGTGGGCACCGCGTTGAGGAAAATGATCGCAGACATTTTCGTACAGCTGAAGGAAATCTGGTGCTGTTTATCGTGCATCTTACTCACCCAGTTTGGCAAAAAAACTGATTTCCCCTCCCGTAACCCCTGGAGTAACAAGCCACACACATAGTTCTGGTTTTATTTGTCCAAGTTTTGACAAATCTGTTTGGTTATTTCTATGATCTTAACAGAGTGCAGGTTTCAAATCATCTGCGTGTACTGTAGGTGCATGAGCTAAATTCCATAAAGATATACATTTCACTATCAAAATTGAATGAAGACGCTGGAGTTTAATCTGTAGGACTTTGCATGTAGCGGAAAGTTCCATTTTGTAAACAACGAAAAATGCCTCACCTCATCTTCTAGCATTTAGGAAAACCTATGGGGACCTTCAGTGAATGTGAAAATACAAAAGGCCTTTCTTGTGCTGGGCTACTGTAGAAACATGGTGGTGCAACATGCAGGGGAAGAGGACCCGCCTCGGATGTAGATATTTGCTGTGTCTCCTTTGGAGGACTTGGTCTACAAAGGTGTGGCATCTATAGACCTATTCCCCCGAAATGAGACAGTGTGGTCTGAAGAGGCTTTCTTGTTTGTGTCAACAGCTTATCTTGCTTCTACCATCTGATGGTTTCTACTTGGACTTGGCACTCAACCACCCGCATAGCTAGCCCTTTAGTTTTGGCACCAACGTGCAATGAATCCTGGGATAGAATCATTCCAAGAATCCTTTGGAGGCATGCATCAGCTGCATTTGAAGGGGCATGTGAAATGGTACGGCCTATATTTGCACCACTAGTCTTCAAATGAAGCCTCTTTATTGGGACACAGCCATTAAGGGTTCATGAAGGGTAATTAAAACACAACAGTTACTAGTTTCAGTGGATAATACACTGATATAATCATCATTATGAACATTATATTTGATTTGTGCTGATAAATCCTCCCAAATCCTACACATAAGATGAACAATGCATAGAGAACAGGGACACTTATCTTTAATAAATGTAATATTCTGACGTTCTTGCTTGTTCCAGAGGTTTTGGTCAAAATCCCACAGCACAATAAATATGCAGCTACAACCATTAGCTTGCAGACAGCTAAGACAGGAATCAGGAGGAAACAGCTAGTTTGGCTCTGTCCAGAGTTAAGATGTTCAACCTACCAGCTCACTAATTAACATGATTTATATCATTAGTTCATTGTGTAAATAAACCAAAGTGTAAAATCAACTATTAGTAGTTTATGGGGTTTTGTGCGGAATGATTTATTGAGCTTTATACTGTACGTGCTGGGTGGTAGATTTTATTACCTGTGGAGACAGCAGAGAAGGATAAGTGCTCACTCTTTGTGCCAAGACTTGTGTTTTATCACGTAAGGGATTGTGGTGGCGACCTCTGTTGAGTTAGTGGCGTCTCTTTTGGTCTCGAGTTGGGGAGGGATTCTCCACATTCCCTCTACGTAGCCATAGTAAACGATTTTTGGGTTTCTCATATTTCATAACAGATGTGGTCAAGGTAAACAATAAGTCTCCCCATTTAACAGGGGTAAAGGTATTGCATTGCATCAGTGTCCTTTACTTATTTCTCAGTGTCTGGTTGATTTAACTTATATAATGTGAGTAATATACTTGTTTTGCCTAAATCGTGTGTACAACTCTGTTCACTAAAGTAAAGTGAATCCTGGAGTGAATGACAGCCCAGAGGTGCACATGTGCAGTAGAGCAGCACAGGGACCAGCCACCATCAGTATTGTAGGGTGTTGGGGGTAGATGCAGACTTATCCTACATGTTCTGAGACAATTTTGGAGACACAAGTTTTGTGTTCTAAGATATTACAGATCTTACTTGGTAAATGATATTAGTATTTCAGTTCTTTTCATGCAAGGACAGTTGTCGATGTAAAGGATGCATTTTGGGGAATCTGACGCAATATACTTACTTTCAGATGAAAACAACCGGCTACTGCCAGTTGTTTTCTTCCAGAAGGATAGGAGCCTTGTGAATTAGCGAAAGCTACGTCGTAACAGATATAAACCTGTGTTTTCAAATGTAGTAGTATGGATATTGACTAAAAGGTTGGGCACTTCTTGAAAGATTACTCTCTCTGCTTATGTTCTTTTGCAATCCCAGTCTCATCCCAGACTAACTTCTTTTACTAATTTAATTTCCCCAGCCAAATTAAGCAAATGTAGGAAGGTTTTAAGTGAAATCAACAAGTAGATATAAAGTAATCAGTTGCCTAGTTTTTTTTTAAAATAAGATCAACTCGGATCATTTTACACATTGTGATGCTTTTGTCAATTGTCTAATCTTGCTGTAATTCAGAGGCTACTCTTTTGTGATACTGTCCTGAATAAAAGTCTGCACTTGCAGCCACACATTGGTATGCTGACTCGAGTTGGTCCAAACTAGGCCAACATCCCACATGACTTCAAAGGCTGCGAGACAAAAAAAAACCACACACACACATTGTATTTTTTTTTTTTCCTCAGCAAAGATTCACGGAAAATTACGATCTTTTAAAATTTGACTAGAACAGCAAGTTCTGCAGTTAATTAGTTCAAGAAATAGTGCACTTCCACCCTGAGGCGTTATTAGCAGAGAATCAGATTGAGCTGTGATTAATCTGTGCTGTGGTAAAATTGAAGTAAAAGGGCACAACATATACTGCACACAGCCCGACGCTGCTGTGAGACGCAAGCTTGGGGGGGGGGGGGGGGGCAGGTTGAAAACTCCCCTCGAGTGAGTGCAGATTGAATTCACCCTCACCCGGGAAAGAAATTCTCTCCCTTTTTTTCTCTCTCCAGCGTCTCCATCGCTTACTTTCTATAATGCAATTCAGCAAGGTGACAATAATGTGGCCCGCATGCAAAACCTGTTGGCCGTATGCAAAACAAAGTCACTCAACTCCCGGGGAAGACAAAGCCGATAAGATGGCAGTGATGAGGGAGAAAGGCTGATAGGCTAGAGGTTGATGCTGAGGACTCTCATTTCAATTTGCGTAACTCTTTCATAAATCATTTGCAGAGATAGTTATCTGCATTCGTCTTCCGCGGCGGATGTCGTCCTTGCGTGTCATTTGTCCTCGAGATGGCCAGCTGCACAAAAGTTGTGCCAACTGACGTCTTTTATTGTTGTCTCCCTCTTGAATTATGCTCTTTTTAATTGTTGCGCTCCCTTCCTGACTCAATTGCTCTTTCTCTCCATGTATTTCCGTCTCTCCAACTGTGGCAGCGGCGTGACACTGATAGGCTGACTGACTCTTTCGCTCTGTTCTCGCTTTTCCACGAAACATCACAAGTGTCACGAACCCCCCCCCCCCCGACTCCAACTCGAGGAGGGGGGGTGATAGAAGGGAAGGGTAATGGAGGTGAGGCGGGGGTAGATTGACAGAGCTACAGAGACACGCTGAGAAAGACGGAGATAAACTTTTGACTTCTAGGTCGGGAATAAGGAATCCTGCCTGAAGATAAAGGCAGAACGAATATTAAACCGAGGCAAAGGGGAAAAAAGGCCCTTTTTTTTAAGTGTCGTGATGTGGTGTGTGATTGCAAGTTGTGTCAATGGCAGTGAACAGCTCTCTTAGCAATGAGAAGACGGTGTTCAGCCAAGTGATAATGAATGGTCAATGTACTATTGGTGAACGAATAACCCACAAATGATCCTATAGCAGTTTTGTAGCGTCTGCCCTGCGTTACCACAACATGAAACTGTTGTAACACTCATACTCATAAAGATCTACAACATAAATATACTCACATCAACCACATCAGGGGAAATTGCTGTGTTGCAGCAGCAAAGAGGACATCAGTAATAGTAATAATGAAAATAATAAGGAAATATAAAAGAAATAGTATGCAGTACAGTGTAAACAGAATATATTCAGTGTAAACTGCACAACATACACTTATATACAATGTCACCACCTTTTACATGGAGCATTATAACCTCCCCCAAGGTTTGTTGGTTAGTTAGTTAGCAGGACTACGCAAAAACTACTTGGCAGATTATCACGAAACTTGGTGGAAGTTGCAGTATGTGTCAGGGAAGAACCAATTTAATCTTTGGTGCGGATTCTAATCAGATTTGACCTCGTGTTTTCCCCCGATCATAGGCACGTACAGTGTATTTTCTCTTATACACACACAACTACGTTTCACATCAAAAGACACACATGCATTTCTGTGTCATACCTCACACACATACGGAAGTAAAGCAAATCATGGAGTTATTTTTCAATCAGTTGTCAGACTCCGTGTGTTGTGACTTTGCCATCATACCTACTCTGCCAGTGAATCATTTCCCAAAGTCAAATGATGTAAATCTATGTAAAACCACCCTGGAGTGACGCACACGAGCCAGTTGCATTTACATGTTTGAAGTGTGTGTGTGTATAAGAAATCATGTAGAAGAGTATTATTAGAGATGGTTCTCTGTAAAAAGAAGAGAATAGATGCATAAGGATTTCAGTTTTGCAGTTTGCAGAGAAACACACGACCAGGCAGGGACCCATTGATTGAGTGAGTAATATTTGTTGGGAGGTTTATTAGTTCTGTGAGAGGATGAGCACTTCGTACAATACTGTCACTTTTTTGGCCATTGGCCATCCTTTACTGCAATGCAGTATATCACATCTGCAACAGTGTAAAGGAATCGTTCTTCTTTGTGATAAATATTGGAAGCCGAGCGACTGAGACCAAATAAATTTGAAACTATTGCCCCAGTGCTTCAAAAACGTTGAGGGGTGAATTATTCACTGAGGCATCCTGATGAAAAGTCATTAATCAGTCCATCCGAGCCCGAATGGAGACACAGTCTTCAAACACTGCAGAGAGGTATAAAGGATGGTTGGAATAAATGACGACAATCTTATTAAAGGGGCCAACAGCATGTAATCTCCTCCCCCCCCCCCCCCCCCCGTCTCCCTGTTACTTGTTCTTATTCTTGTTCCTTCAAATATGCAAAGGAGGCATTTTCCTCCCGCGCTGTAATGACCACAAAATATGCAAAGTAGATCAAAAGTTGGAATTTAATAAGTTTCATACTCACAACAAATTAGGTTTTTATGGAGGTGTCTCCTCCCTCTAGTGGAATACATTTATGAGCTCGCACATCTTTAATTACCGAGCATCAAAGCTGACCTTGGAACAATCAATTTAAATAAAAGCCACATTTTTCAAGACAACTACACCCCCCTGGTCAAAGAGGGGATTGTAAAACTGGAGAATGGAGAGGTCAAACACGAGCAGGTTCATACCAGCGATGATTCGCAAGAGCGGCTGCGACTGTGCTCCGCTGAACTGATATCTGCAGAGGTCTAACGTCTGCAACACAGTGTGTCAGTCTTTGAAACCCACATCCATTTATGAGACTAGGCCTGCTGAGTCACACCCCCCACACACACACACACACACACTCACACACACACAAACATAAACGAAGATGCCGCAAGCTCTGTGTTCACAAGCTGTATCTCTGCATGAATGTGTCGGTGATATGCATGTGTGCACGCACATGTGCATACATGTATGCCTTTCTCTGTGTGTGCGTGTCAATGAGTAATCATCATGTCATGTCATCATGTCATTATCAACCGGGATGATTTTTTATGCCAAGCATGAACCCTCAGGGTGAAGCATTAGCTTTCCCTCATAAAACATATTGTGAATAAGGCTGGGGCGATGGTAATGTTCCACCTGAGAGTGGCTGGGTTTTAAAGACTGGGTTTTTTCTTCACCACTTTTCAAGGGATGGCCCCTGCAGAATGGCATTATGGGCTTACGGCAGGAAACACATGGTTATGATAATAATGACCCTATTTTAGTTATGCTAAAAAGAGTGAACGGTATGTACTGCTAGAATGTACATCGGTGGGTTTTTGGCAAGTGTTCATTTCACACCCACCAACCACACACCATATATCTACTCACGTGCCACCATCACGTACAAAATCATACACCCGTTTGAGCTCATGCACGCACAAAGTCTCAGCTTCCATGGGATTGAATTAGAAGAGAAAAATCAGTTTAACCCTTTTTTTCTGCTGAGGTGCTGAGTAGCTCTTCATATCCTGCCTCTGCCGGGCGGAGATGGAGGAATGAATCATGGCTTCCAGGAAAATACTCAATTGCCATCCGAGCGTTAAAGCCACCCTCAAAATGTAATGGTTGAATCCCAGCGTTGTACGAGGACAAATGTGTCTAACTACTAATTCCACAAACATCTGTCTGTCTGTGTGTGGAACACATTTCTCGCAAACCGTTCATTCAATCGGTATTGTAAATTGCCCGAGAGAGTGCAGTGTTGTGTTTGGTGCGATTTGGACATGGGATAGTTCATTATTAATACAAATGAAATAAACTGGCGACTAGGGGGTGGGGCAGTGTGCCTTCAGTCTGTGGACCGAGTTGAACATGTCTTCTTCTACGTCTTCAGATAAGCTAGAGCATCGGTCGGCAGATGGGTCAAACCGCTGTTCAAAGTAGGTATCGTAGGTGCTGATCTACGTCATAGCATTCGTAAAATCCCTTCCTCTTCAACAATTCTTTCTATCGAGCTGAATTGCAGAGCTTTTATTTTTGAAAAGTTGTGAACGTGGGTTTGAAGATTGTGTTGATCACTTAACATACCTCGGAAATAGCCAACATGCGATCTTACATAAAAGCCACGCATGTGAACAGTGATAAAGCAAATTCAGTTTAATTACGAGAAACATTGACTGAAAAAAATCTTCATTGTAGGTAAACCAGGTAGGATGAACACAAAGTTTCCTAACTTCACTCTGCACCATTGACTGTTTATAAAAAGCTCTGCACACAATGTCCAGCACACAAGTGACAGTATATTATAGAACAGTTTGAGGAGGACTCACTAATGACATGGAATCATTCTGAAGTAGATCTGGAGCTTTAACACAGGACAAGCGAACAGGCAGGTTTGGAACAGGCACTGCATAAGAAAGAGGGTGCTAATTACTGTCTGTTAGCATGAGTTATGAGTTTAACATCCTCTCTGTCAAAAGCGTGAAGCCTCAGTTTGATCTACTAAATCCGAAGGCTGCAGATTCAGTTTCCGTACACACTTCTGCATTTTTTTCTCTGAAAGCCGAACATCCTTGTTGTCCTATCAGTTGGAGTAAAATCCTGTCGTGTGCCTCGTGCCTTTTTCCGGGCTGGGGCGCAGCTTGGTGTCTGAAGCGCCTGAAGTGAAGTCAGACCTCATCAGCAACAATCAAGGTGAGGTCCCTCTCCCCAGGCAAAGCCAAGCCATGGGCCACATGTTTCTCACTCACTGCCCTGCCTTGCATCATGTTCTGATCATAGCCACAACAAGAGACATAGCATTGGAAAGACAGCAGGCTGCAGCGCTTGGGGGCTGAGGCAAACGCTGCAAAACTTTGCATCAGGATTTTTTTTGGGTAGAGAGGGGGGGGGGTGTGTCCAACATTGCTTAAAAGTATAAGAAAGACTGTGTAGGAGTCAGTAACATTCCAAACTTTTGTGATTTCCTCGATTGCTACATTAGTGCTTTTGCCTAATGGCCTAAAAAAGTCATTGATCGCCGCTGCTGTGCCACGAGCTACATCACAAGTGTGTCTGCTGCGAGTCTGTATCCAGCCGTGATGAATGGAAGTGCTTCGGTACTCCCCCATCAGGAGACATGCTTTCCTGTTGTCCTGCCCATTAATGCATTATAAATGAGCCCACTAGCATCTTCAGAGAGACACGTGAGGCCTGCGAGACACCACAGACCAGCGCTTCCTGTCTTCCAGTAAGGAGCACCCGATACCGCGTGACCTGGTCGGCAGGAAACCACGTGACACAGCAGTCCAGAACCACCAGACCAAAGAGTGGCAGCAGATTTAAAGAGCAAAAAAAAGAACAAGAAAACTGTGATTTAAATTCTCTCCTCGCTTTGTTTTGACTCAGAAACAATTCAACAATTTAATTGAACAGTTCAGCAACAATCAGCATCTCCACAAATCATTCCGTTTGCAGTAGTTCATGCATAATAGTCAAATCAGCCAGACAGTAAAGCCACAGCCTGCATGAAATTTTCATGTGAAGTGATCATCTGACTTGCAAAGAAGTCACATGCGGACACGTGTGTTCTCTGTTGGAGCGATGGCTGCCTCATTTCCCTCTCAGAGTCGCATTAGGGGCTTGATTTTTGGGAAACCTTCTCCAGGTATATGCACTGACGACAATCCTGTCCTTTTAATCTACGGCACAGCTACAGTGGTGCCACGTTTGATGTCTGAGCCGAGAACTCCCAGCTACAGCGCTGCAGCACTTTGAAGTCGCTTGTTGTGCAGGCGCAATAGCGAATTCATTTAATGTTCCGATGGTTGCAGCGTATCACTTGATGGGCTTTAAGCTTGAAAGCTAAAGCTCTGTGAGAGTGGGAATAAAGATTTCTCTCTTTCTAACCCCCCCGGCTTTGTGCTGCGTGCCACCATATGGTCTCTGATGGTGCGCCCTGTCCCATGCTAATGGCAGCCGCTAGCTATCTCTTACATACATGGAGCATAAATAGAGCGCACACAACATTAGCCGGACTGAAAGAAAGAAAAAGAGAGGCCGTGCTGTGATCCACTTTGGTTGGTAAAGCCCCAGAGCGAGCGCTGTGGTAATATGAACAGCAGCAGACATGCTCGCACACCACAGACACACATATAGAGACACACCTGCGGACACACACACACATGTGCGCACACACACACGCAAAGCTGCACTGGGAGATTGGGAGCCACAATGGAAACTCTGAGTCATGAGCTCTCCTTTGCCATTCTGAACCTAAATCATTGTGGCATTGAGTCACTACAGGGCTTCCTGTGTGTTCATCTGCGTGTCTGCGAGTGAGAGTGTGGACAAACACAATCCACAGTCTGGACCCTGCGTATTTAAAGATGTGTGCGGTTTTTTAGTTGTGCGGTATGCGCACAGCCTCACCTTATTTCCAGTGTTTCCCTTCATATCCAGAACGTGCTTGTGGGATTGTGCAGACACAGGCAATACAACTGATGTGTGTGTGTACGTGTGTGCAGTGTGTGTTTGCAGATACAGTATGTTAAGACCGAGGGGAAACTCCTTTTATGACATCAGTGGAAACTGCACATACTGTATCCTGTGCTGCTGAAGTACTTACGTGTTGTAATGATTGTAAAGAGAAGAGAAGAGAAGAGAAGAGAAGAGAAGAGAAGAGAAGAGAAGAGAAGTGAAGTTATACTTTTAAGCGCAGACTTCAGCCCAAACACGTGTGTGGTAGGCAGCTTGTCTTACAGATGAAGGTTGTACCGTAGGCAGTCGAGGATGCTGCAAATAGCAACAGAGAGGGGGATTTTTATTTCTCTCTTATTACCGTCTCACACATCTTTCTCTTGCTCACCTCTCACGTCTCGAAAACACTCTCGCCCGCATCTCACGCTAACTCTCACTTTTCTTCTCAGCACAGAGTTTCAATGCATTCTGATAGTACATAATAGGGTTGACATGTCAACACAACTCTGGTCAGCAATCACGCACTTTCCGTAGAGATAATGAGGGCTTTTAACATTCCTGTGGCAGCGACAAGATTGTACAAATGCACGCCGGCGCATGCATGCACACACGCATGCACAGTTAAGGGGGGGGATCTGCAGAGGGCATAATGACCTGTAGCGGCGCTGAGATGTGGTTGCAGTGGCTTGATAAGCAGGATGCCTACATGAAAACGAACGTGATAAAGCTTTATACATTGTTGCTCCTGCCTCCTGGCCGTGTTCTGCTTCAATTCGATGCTATCACGCGGCACTTGGCAGCCAGCAAGCAGTCATGGTAACGCACTTCCCACACAATTTAAAGATAGCATTTATAGACCAGTCACCGGCCGCGTATATTGTAGTTTCGTGGAGATGAGAAAAGCACTGCAGGAATAGACATTTAAAACCAACAGTGTTATTGAGTTCACGTTGTGGCCTCTCTCAATCATGCTAAGCAATCGCAGAAGATTGTGTCGAGCACCAAACACCCCTCTGAGGCCGCAGTGAAATTTATTTTGAAGCATCACGATTGCCAGTTGTTGATCAGAAGTTGTCTCAGTGTGAGCGAGGGGGCCTGAGTGGATGCGAGAATCTGTAGGAGTGATTATGAGACAGGAAGGTGGGAGGCTCTGAAACTGAAACCAGCCCCAAATGGAATCAGATGCATGTACAGCCAACCGCCATCAGCCCACTGCTCGCAGCCTAAAAGCTTCTGACCTTTGAGAATTAGACGGATATGGAAATTGTTGCTTAACAGGGTTTGAACGCACAAATGGCCTGCATGAGTCTGCACATGCACACACACACACACACACAGGTTCTTGGCCCCTGTGAATATGCAAACACAAATGCATTACCTTTCAGAGGTACACACTTATATGAATTCAGTCTCAGAACAGTCCGTGGCAGAAGTTGCACCTGATTATTTGTTTTACAAAAGCTGTGATCCTGCAGAAAGAGCAGGTAGTAGATGAGTGTTTTGACTCTCCTTCACTTCAGGCAGGCAGACCAGGAGAAATGAAGTGGCTGGCTGCCTCATGGCTGCATGACTCATCCCCATTGATGAGCTTAACAGCCATCAATTCCACTCTAGGGAGTGAGGCCCAGCACTCTCCCCCACCCGCTGCACTTCTGCCTGGGCTAGGCTTCCTCTACACTCCCCCTCTCCCAGCAGAAGGCCTGGAGCTTAAATTAGAGCTCTGGCAGTGGGCCACGAGAGAGAGAGTGTGTGTGTGTGAGAGGGGAGCAGTGAGCAGGCAGCAACCATTCATTCTTCTGGAAGCCTGAGTCAGATTCATTGTAACACACAGACAGGGCTGGGGGCCGGCCTACAGTGGGGCCTGTTCCTTTTTCCACAATGGAGTGGTGCTAGTCTTCTTCTGCAGGAAGGTTCCATCACAGCCCGAGAAAAAGAAACTGCTGTCAGAATGCAACTCAGCACAAACTAGAGATACTTTTATGGCTTGTTTGTTGATTTTAGTGTTTCATCTTTATCATCCACGCAGAAAAGACTGTTTCATTTAAGAGCTGTAATAATATGGAGAAGGATTTATCCTCAGATTTGAGACTTTGCTTTGATTCTGTACACGCTGTACATAATTTATTGGTGTTTTTTTGTACAGCAGCTCAACAGTTACTGTATATATAAATGGAAACAAACACTTCAACAGCACATGCACACAAAACAGTTTTTATTAAAAAAGCGAAGTGGGGACCATGTAAACTACAAAACTCCCAGTTCGAATCCAACCAGGGATCTTTGTTAGTTGTTTCCTCATTTGTTTGTGTGTCTGTTGGTTTTGTTTACACAACTACTGGATGGATTTTCATGGAACTTTGTGGAAGGATGCAATATAGGTCTCTTCAGCGTTTGCCACAGAAGTCATTCAATATATGGAATAGCCTAGGCAGAGGTATGCACTCTGCTAAAACTACTGGACAGATTATCACGAAACACGGTGGAAGGATGATCTTTTTCCCCCCAAATATCTAAATTCTATATTTTTTCACTTTCATTGTGAGAAAAGGCATTTTTTTTTAAAACATTTTTGTTGATTTCTCAGAAAATAATAATTCATGGATCTTGATGAAAACATTTTTGGGTTTAGGGGACTGCTATTTACGACTGTGTACAACTTGGTGCAGATCTAAAAACCCAGATCTAGTGACTTTAAATGTGATTTTATTTTATGATGGGTAATAGATCTATAAGCAGATTTTTGGATAAAACTGTCAATATATTATTCACATGAATGAAGCCACTCTCCCTGCTGTTATCAATATCAAAACGCCATCAGCCGAGGCAACAATACCCACAAATCACGTATGAAAAATCTCTTGAAATATCAAATCCTAGTTTCTTGGGGCGAAACTCCGCCGCACGCTTCTGACGGTTCGATCAGCTGAAATCGATACAAAATGAAAGACTTATTACACTGAACATCTGCGAACCATTGTGCCATAATATTTGATATTTTTCTTTCATTCCGCGCCCTTTTGTTTTCTGCGCCTCCAAAGTGTGATGTTATCGCTGTCTGAGGAGATTGCTTTTTGGATGGCTCGCTCATTTCTTTGGCAGTTATTACATCTGAAGTCAGAGAGGTCACCCCAGCATATTGCACAGGTTGTAGAAAGCCATCTGTTTTAGACTTCATATAATGTAGCGGCCCGCTGGCACTCGTTTTCAGGGCAATAACGCCCCGTATCCAAACTACATCCCCGAAGTAATTTACACCTCAACGTCGCTGACAGGCAGACAACATGTGCATCACAATTGGACACATTACAGAGAATGATATTAGACACTGAAGGTGCTTGTTCATGTCTCCAGACTTGAGAAAAGTAGATTTAACAGTGTGAGCCATTGCTCTAATCGCTGTCCTTAGCATCAGGGCCATTCAAATTCTCATAGGTCGCAGCAGCAGCGTAGTTGTCGAAGTCGCTGTTATCGTCATGAGCCTTAATAACTTTCTTTGTCGTTGTTAACGATCAAAGACGAGTATCATTCGATCATTTTGAGATCATACGAAAGCAAAATTGTCTAAATCGGCCTGATAATTCTTTTTAAAATCACATTTTCTCCCGCAGCAATGGGATTTCTTTGCAAATGTGTCTCATCCGTGCTGCTTTAATCCAGAGAAAACAGTGGATCATCAGCACGGTTAATGGCGATGTCAGCAGCAGGGGTGGGATGTGACTACAGCATCTGTTTAGTCTGATGGAGAGCCCCGTGAAGGAAACGTCTTTCCCTTCTTTCCTAGAGTCCACACACAGGCACCCTGGCAAAGCAGCCGTATGAATGTATCCACTGGGGAAGAATAGTTGGGTGAACTACACAATTTCCGCTGTTATGCCCTCATAGAATATACAATACTTCATTATACTATAACAGAAATAAATAAATAAATAACATGCCTGCTGCATTTTTGAAGATTGATTTTAATTGTGTTACAACAGGAGCTCTCATTTGCAGGTCATTCCTCACCAGGAAATGGGTAGATTTTTCCGCGGCTGCAATAATTACATCACGCTTGTGTTATTTGCATGCGTGTGTGTTTTGCATGTCGGGTGCCAGAGAGAAGAGAGGAAGCGTAATTAGATTTGAGAGAAAAATGAAATCAAATGGAAATAGAAATGCATCTGTGCAAATGTGTGGGCGGACAACACAGAAGGAGCCTCTCACGTCCTGAACACTTCCTGATGTTGTCTTTTGAATGAACGTGTTTATTGTTCACAGGACACGTTGATGGCCAAGGGTGGGGACATTAGACAGTGACCTTTGTAAAACAGAAGATCCTGGGTGAATGCAACTAGGCAAATCTTACTTTTTCACTTTAATTTGGTGACACACACACACACACACACACACACACACACACACACACACACACACACACACACACTCTCTCTCTCTTTTGTACTTACATGTTAGTGAGGACACTTATTGGTTTAATGCATTTTCTAGCCACTTACCCTAACCATAGACTAACCTTAGTCAAAACCCTGAACTCAACCTGAACCTACTTCTAACCCTATTGTTTCTATCTCAACAGAACCCTTAAACCAAGTCTGAACTCTCAAACAGTCCATTGAAAAAGTGAGGACCGGCCAAAATGTCCTCAAAACACACACACACACACACTGTCTCCATGACTTCAGAGGACATTACATTGACTTACATTGCTTTCCTGGAGACTAAAGTTACTACTTGCCTAATCCTAACTCTAACTTTAATCTAAAACTAACACTAAGCTTAACATTGACCTAATCCTAACCTTAACCTTAACCCAAACCTTCAACTAAACGCAACCTTAACCCAACCTGAACCTTAATCTAACCTTGACCTGAACTTCACATTAAATGTAATGGTTTACATAATGGGGATTTGTTTCCCCCCCAATAATTTGACCAGGCAAACAGATTTAGGGCCCCACAACATGAGTAATACCTGGACCACACACACACACACACACACACACACACACCTGTGAGGTCAGCATTAAAGCTAAGCTTGAGGTAGTCAGCAGAACAGGATAAGGTGCTGCGCTGAGAAACTCGCAGCAGAGCCGTTCTCATCCTCTGGCTTATCTCCAGATCTGCACTCAACTTGCAGAGGTGTGATGAGCAGGGGTTGTTCTGCTATGAGGAGGAAAACCCATCAAAGATAAACTGAGATAATATCTCAGAAATTGTCTCCAACTCGCCACCCAGTCTCTTTTTGATACACCACATTAGAGCGCCATCTAAAATTCGACTTAAAATGAGTTGCAGGTCCTTTCTGCCAGACAGTATGAAAGGTCATGCAAATGTTATCTCAGCCATCATCACAGGGATTTCCAGAGTGCTATGAGCTGTGAGACATGGCAACCCCTTTTCATTATCTATTTCGATATGAGCCGTCATTTCAAAAAAATAAAGACAGACGGAGAAAAAGGGACTTAAGGGCATAAGCATTCTTCTGTGCTATAGAGACTGCAGTCACTTGAGCTGTAATGGTATGCTAAATACATTGACCCATTCCCGGCGCTGATTGCCACAGGCATGGTTTGTTTGACATGCCAGCCTCCGTTAGCCAGATATGGGAGAAACAGATCATTACTGTCACAGCTAATGCTGTTAATGTTGCTTACTGTGACAGTAATCGCAGGTCCCTCACTCCTCCCTTTCCCCTTTTTCCCTGAATCCACCCTTTGTTTAGTCTCTTTCAGACTCGGGGCTATTTTGCCTGAAGTGTGAGGCCTTTTGAGACGACAGTCAATTATTATCTTAATAGCAGTACATTCGCAATATGTGAATATATGATCAAAGCAGTGTGGCCCACACAATAATCAGCAAAACTGCTGATATTTAGACGGCAGGCATTCCTCTTGCAAATCACATCATGTGATATTTTATGTGACTTAAATGATGCATGCTCTTATCTGGTCTCCACTGCCCTTGATCTGGCGTGACCCAGATTCTCATTTTACAATGACGACGTCCCCTTCCAGATCTCACACACACTTTTACATCGGAGGCTTCTGCCGATTTGATTTTACTTTAAGGTAAAATGTCTGGAGTAAACAGGAGAGAGGGCTGTTTGTTTGAACCGCCATCCGGCAGTTATACCTGCTGTCTTCAACAAGGGGTTGTTTGACACCCAGTGATTGCACAGAAGTGGGATTTCAAAGCAGCCTCGCGTGTGTCTGCACCTGCCAGCGTCTGGTAGGTACAAACACAGAGGCTGGGCTTGTCACATGAGACGCCGCAGCGCTACAGGCAGGAAGTTGAGCAGAAGGGGGATCAAGTGCAGCAGCAAGTGATGTCCTTGCCAGCACTTCATCAGCGTCTACTTCACTGCTGTACCTCCACCTTCGAGTCTGCCACTTCCACGAGTTGTGGGGGACTAGACCTGTCTGATTGCTCTGCACAAGAACAGCACACGAATAATTTCACAATATTTCTCAAAAATTACAGAGCGTACACGCCGCAAATGGAATTTCATTTGTATGGATTTCATTTTAATGTTGCACGGCCTGAAAGCTGCTTCAGAAGGACTGCTCCAGCCAATCGGGAAATACAACATGAGAGAAATGTTGCATTGCATACAAAACGAAAAACAGCACAATGAAGCTGTAATTCACTTTAGATGATGGAAGTGGCAGTAAGCCGAACATGATCACGCTACGATGGAGTTCTGTGACTGCATCGTGATGCATGGTATAGTAGAAGTGAATGATGACTCCTCTGCATCATTTTCCTTCCTAAGCAGGTGTGAAACATACCTTTTGGCACAAAATCGCTCATAAACTGAGCGCAGCTTTCTCTCCGAGAGATTAGAGCACGGAGTCCCTTGTGTGTATATCACCGTATGTGTGTATATCGCACGTGTGTGTGTGTATGTTTGCAGTCCTGTACAATATTCCCTGGGGGATGGAGGCTGGTTGCCATGGCAGCAGTTTTAATGTTGCGTGGATTGCGGTGTGTGTGTGTGTGTGTTTTCATGCAGAGGCCAGACAAGGACAGCGTGCTATCGTCATTTCGTAGCTTATCTTGCTGCCTCTGAATCACTGTAAAAAGACCAGTTTAAAGTGACCTTCGACAATGTGAGTGTATCCCTTCAGTGTAACTAAAACACAGTCACATTAGACACAATAGCTGCATAGTTACAGATATAACATTGAATACGTTTCATTCACACTATTATGTTTATGTTTTCTTCCAAATTATCTAAAAAGAGGCTGTACGGCAAATGACACAGCTGGGATCTATTTGTGTTTTTGTGTACATTGACACAAGCCTCAAGGGACCTTAATATTACATTCATGATATATGCTAGTAGTACATACATTATGTAGGAGGTGGACATAAAAAAGAAAAGAAACCTATCATCATTGTGAAGTCATTTTTGTGTGTTGTATTGTGTTTTAAAACAGACCAAATATCCCTGTCAGTGCAGAGCCCCAATGTTATTTTTGTAACATAACCTCATAATAAAATGCAGTCCAGTACAACAACAACATATTTTATGTCAGACGAGATCTCTTAGATTTCTATTTTGTGCAAGATACAAATCTGTCGCAGACTTTTCCTTTTTATAAAATCCTGCCACTGTCAAAATCAACCAACTCCATGTTGTTCAGTTTATTCAACGCACACTCCACCCTCTGTTTTTAATAACTGCAAACAGCCCTGGAACAATACATAATTTTGTTAACTCTGCCCCACAGCATTTAAAGTGCAATCGGGGTCGCTTTTGCACAGTTCTTTGTTTTCATTAGATGTGTTGCTCTTAAAGTTTGACATTTTACCCCTTAAAGCAAGGAACACATCGACTTTGACCTCGGGGCAAAATAGCTGCATGTGTGCCTCTGCTAAACCCCCTAACCCACCCCCTCTATTTCTCTGCAATATCTATGTATTAAATTATAATTACATCTGCCAAGGAGGTTAAGTTTTCATCTACGTTTGTGTGTTAGTTAGCAGGGTTACGCAAACACTACAAGATGGATTATCATGAAACTTGGTGAGAGGATTGGTGTATGGTCAGAAGAGAACGAAAACATTTTTGATACGAATTACACAAAAAACTACTTAGCCAATTTCCAATTTTGTAGATTAGTGGAACATGACCCAATACACAAAAATCTAAATAAATAAAATAATATGGATCTAGTGAATTTAAACATGTATTCATAAGGGGACTGTTGGGTGTTGCTGGAGGTATGTACTCTACTGAGTGCCATTCTCATTAGTTTTCAGTTCAAATACTACTACTAATAATAATAATAACACCACACTCATTCGTAGTTTAAAAATTGACACAAACAACTTGCTACACAGTGGACGTGGCAACTTTGAGCTTCCTGATATTTTGGGGCCCCATGCAGTGTAATCGCCCACTGTGCTTGGTTGGTAATCCAGCCATCCTCTAGTGGAGCCTCACAGTAAACCTCTTGGCTTACGGGCTCTGCCTGCACATCTGTTCTTACTGTATGACTCTTTCCTTGGGTTTTAGCCGTATACTGTTTTTCTGTAAGTCCACATCTTTTGTGAACTTTGCAGCTCCCCAATGCTGCTGGTCGTCAGACTGTGAGAGCAAACCCACCATTGAGCCTCCGAGTGTTTAGATGTACTTTTTGAAATATTTAATAGCTCACTCAAAACTGTTTTATAACCCCAATAGACGACACCACCGGAGATCACGTCACTTTGTAGCCTCTAGTGAATATTTACAATCTAACTGTGGTTCACAAATTGAACTACCATCAGCGAGCATTATGGAAACTATGTGCTGGATATATATTTAGTGGAAAAAGCGATAATCCAGACTGGGTGTAATACTGTAGTACCGCACACTGAGTGCACTCCCCTAATTGTGCAGGCTCCTCTGTCCTGACTTTTCTCCAAGCAGCAGGAATCGGAGAGCTGCGGCTGATTCATCACCAGCAAACGCAGTATAATGTTGGTGTCTTCGCCTCGTGTCTCCAAAGTGTCAAGTGTACTGGAACTTTAATAAATCTGCACGCTTTCTCCCTGTGACGCCTCAGGCAGATCCCTGCAGGTGTAGCAGGGCCAGGAAATGTATGTTTTATTTTTTTTTGCACAGGGAAGACGATATCAGCTGTCACAGTGAGCAGAGAGAAAACACAAGTAAAGACAGTGCTGAAATTGTATTTGCTGCAATTTTCATTCATTTATCCTGGCAGCATTTTTGACATGCCATGCTTGATGCCTTAATGTGCCTGTTGCTTGATGAATACCCTTATTTCAGTAATTTAGCCTGTAGACATTTACATTTACATCTAAACCTATAAACTGTCACACCAATGAGAGACGGGGAAGATGGGGAAATGCATCTTTGCCTTGCAGATGAGCCATGTGGAGGGCTTAAGCTGCTAAAGCCCAGCAATTGCACTCCCACGGATCTGATGTATGACTATTATTAACCTCCCCACTTATGAGTGTGAGTCACCCTGTCCAGTGACAGAGCTGCCACAAGTCCTCACTCAGCTGTCTGACTTCATGAAGGAGCGATCCAAGCCAGTGACGCCAATCCTGTCTCTCCCCCCTCGAGCCAAGATTCCTTCCTCTACTCTGGGGGGGGGGGGGTCTCATCTGCGTGACCTGCCACTCATGGCCACTCATACTTCCTGTTGCCTCAGAGAAGAAAGTGGGAAAATGTCTCAACGGAAAAAAAAAAAAAAAACCTCTCCGGGCAGTACACTCTGAATTTATCAGTGCAACGCATTTTAATTTTGATTTATCTAATGCAACATCACATAAACTGTTGGTCATGAGCCAGCAGGTTGAATTGAGGTCAACGGAAGTGACACTCTTGATTTGATCTGCTCAATTGTCCCCTTGGGTTCACTCCCAAGCTGACTGTACGGTTTTTAAAGCGTTGTGTTCATTAATTTGCGCTCAGACGTTTCCTGTCTTGCTGTAAACGGGCAAAATGCGAAAGACTTTTAAAGTTGTTAAGTACTGAGACGGGGGCGAAGCCTTTCTGGTCCACCGCCATCCTACAATATGAAACATTTGTTGTGTACTTTCCTGACCCACTTTGATCAGACTGATTTTGCATCATTTCTCTTTACTCTGCAAAGTTTAAAATCTATATTACAGGACTCTTTTGACACTTGGACTTCTTTAATGACGAATAATAGAGGTTGTCTTACTGCAGATGTGAAGAACTTAAAGTGTTGTCATTGTCTCGGATTCTGAGTAAAGACAAGGACACGTCAAGAGTGGAAATTGGCCTTTTTATAAAGAAAATATATAGTGCATTTATTTTTCATTGTATAACATGTCATAGGAATGCGGGGGTTCCCAAATTATTTAGGCCCCGACCCCCAAAATAATGGTGCCAGAGACATAGGACTCCCATATTCCTATAGGATATTGATTTGAGCTCTCCTTTGTGTGCACCGCGTATCCTGTGGTGCTTTAAATTAACTGCAACTGATGTTATGGTTAATATGTCATAATCACCTCAGGGGTTATGTGGGGACAAAGGATATCACAAGGTTGATGAAATACTTTCATTTGCATGGTCTAATCTTAGAGGTTCAGTGTGTAAGATTTAGCTGAAAGGGATATATTGGGAGAAAGTGAATATAAAATAATCCTAGTGAATTTCACGATTGGCTTTCATCTAAATTGTATGAATTGTTGTTTTCTTAACCCTAGAATGGGCCCTTTATATTTAAATACTTTATATTTACATCAGGAGAGGGTCCTCTCTACTGAGGCCGCCATGTTTTTTACAGTAGCCCAAACTGGACAAACTAAACACATTTTGAGTTTTTATGACACTACCACAAGAGGAGGGTGAGGTGAGCAGTATTCAGCTGCAACATAAAACGTCACCACTATTTACATTGTCTAATTTTGTTTCTTTTGTAACAATTTTGGCTGAAAATTTTGCCATAGAAACCCCCCCCCCCCCCCCCTTTCTGTGTCTCGCGACCCACCAATGGCTCCCGACCCCTAGTTCAAAAATATACTGTAAAAAATCCGACAAGCGGAGGTCGGGCCCTTTGTCTGAGGCTCTAACAAAGAGACAATCTAATCTCTAAATCTAATAATGTTACTACAAACAGCAAGCATCAACCTACCATGAACCTCCCTGTTTTCTCTCCTCTCTTCCTCCCTGCCCTCGACTCAGTAGCTCTGTCCCTCCTTCTCTCAGTTAAAAACAGGCCTTAGGCCCCAAAGCACCATGGAGGGGCAGAATGTGGCACATGTACCCTGTCCCCAAAATAACTTGTTTTTTTTCCCTCACTTGAAATTGAAGGGTATTGCAGCTGTCGCCCAGTACCGACACGCTCACTATGGGTCATAAAAAGCTGGAGCATCATGGGAATTTGTCGAGTTCTCAACTGTAAATATGGAAATAAAACCTGAAGGAAGCATGGGAGCACGGTCTGCAGTCAAAACAAAGCTATGAATACGTCTGATTTTAACTTGATGTCAGCACTTTCATTATGACTCAAAGTGAATGTCATGTGTTTAGGCAGCTTCGCCCTATCGCTTTGATCTGGTGCCCTTTACGCCCACATGCTGTTTGCAATTTTTGGATTACCATGTTGTTCCTCTGCTCGACCCTCCAGCTAGTATCTCATTACCTGACACAAACTATCTTCCGTATTGGCGAGGAACAATGCTTTCTGTCACGTTCCTTCCTCTTTCCTCTTCTCCGTCCTTCCACTCTCACGTTCTGCTGTCTGCTTTTCCGTCCTGCGTTCTCCTGCCTCACATCATCTCTCCTCTCACACCCGCTGAATGGTTTAGTTCCTCTTTCGCTGCATCTATCTTCTCGCGTATGATCGAATTTCTCAGAGGAAGTCACCCGCAGGGTTTGGATGTGACAGCGCTGATTCTTGCTGGTGTCAACATGAGCTGGTTACAGCTCTGTTGCTATGTGACAGTGGGTTATTGGCTTGTTTCCGAACATACAATGCAAGGAAAATAACTCTCATATAAGCCAGTTTCATGATGCATTCTAATTAGTTTCATTTAACTGCAACCGCCATGGAAAGCACATCCCTCTGGTGGGTCTAAACCCTTCGGCCTTTCTGTACTGCAACATTACAGGGGAAGCTGACCTTAGATCAGTTTCGACAGGGCAACGCAGCCTATTAGGAAGTTGGTGAATAAGTGGCCCTGGGGAATCAGAGATGCTCAGCCATCCTCATCATTGACCTCTGTAGTCTTCCACAGGACACATCCTGTTTCTGTTGTACACTACACACACTCACGCAGTCATAAGCTCTCACTGGAAGGCACCGCTGGGGCAGCCTGCCGTTACTCCTCGGCATATAGGCGTGTCTGGAGAGCCGATGAACCTCACTGGATTTTTCTCGAGTGCAGCTCTCCACTGCGAATGAGTCACACAGTGTATCAGGGAATGGGGGCAAAAGGAATCTTTGGGGATTATTATTCTGATTCATGCACAGCTGTGGTTTAGGCTTAGCAGAATCCCCTATTTGGGGCTAGAATGAAATGCAGAGATGCAGTGGCAAAAAGCAGAAAAGTACAAAAGCAGCCTATGCATATATGTGGTTATGGAGGTTGTAGTAATGTGTAACTTTTTTGTAGTTCAGTAGCATGCTCTTATTGTTCACAGCTGAATGGGTAAAACAAAGGAGGAGCTATTGTGTAGTGAAGAATGTTGAAGCGCTGTAACAAAGAATAAAGTGGGTGGCTCACAGATTATATCACAGAACCCAGAAACATACATGCACATAAGCCAGAGGACTGGAATATAAAAGCTTGTGGGTGCCGTCACATTCTGCAAACCGTGAACCACAGTTTCTCAGATGAGAGGCCTCTGTGTGAAAAAGACATTTCCATGTTGTGGGGGCTTATTCAGGCAGCCACTGCGAGAGAGAGAGAGAGAGAGAGAGAGAGACAGAGATTTAGAATAGCGCGTGTGTGCCTCTGTATGCGTGTGTGTGCACCGCTAGTGCCTGCGAGCAGGGGAATAAAGGTTAAATCGAACACTTCTGTCAGTGTCTCGAATCCAGCTGCAAGCATTCCTCTCACCGCCCCGGATTCCTACATGGAATTGCACAATCCCGCTGTCACCCCCCCCCCCCCCAGTAATCTAGGAAGAACAATGAATAATGAACCTCTTCCGTCCTTCGTCTTGCAATTTGTTACGGGGGCACAACTCTGCACGACAGGAATTTCTTAGAGGAGACGTCTCAAAAGCACACAGCCGCGTGCCAGCTTTTAATGAATTCTTTTTTCATTAACCTTGGCACCAAAATCTGGAATATAATTCCATATAATATCAAAGGGAAAACCTTCCTTTTTCATTTCAAACATGCACATTAACAATATCCTCCTCAAGGACAGAGCATTATCACTGCTCGGTGTCTTTGCACTCGGAAAACAGCTGTCAACATGTGTTTCATGCTCCTATACTGTATATGTATTTTTGTGTTTTATTTTTATTTCATTACCTTCGCCAAAGAGGTTATGTGTTCATTAGCATTTGTGTGTTTGTCAACAGGATTAGGCAAAAACTACTGGATGGATTTCCATGAAACTTGGCAGAAGGATTGGGTCAGGAAGAAACCCATAACATTCCGGATAAGGGGGCAGATCCAAGATTTATCCCACTTTCTTTAACATTGCAAGATTTTTCCACATTTTCATTGATTTCTCAGAGAACTAGAACGGCTTTCAGTAGAGTGCATACCCCTGCCAAGGCCCATGAGTCCTGTTAAATTTGATCAAACTGCAAAAAGGCAAAAAAAAAGAAGGGATCAGGCACCTGATCTGGATCCGCACCAACATTATATTGGTTCTTTCCTGACCTTTACCACATCTTTTCAATTAAGTTTCATCATAATCCGTTAAGCGTTTTTTGAGTAATCTTGCTCACAAACAAACAAATAAACAAACAAATGCAGATTTGAAAATAACCTCCTTGGCATAATTCATGGATCTTGATAAAAAAATAAGGCATATTTAGGGCACTGATATCTGGATCTAGTGAATTTATATGTGTTTTCATGAGGGGACGGTGGTGTACACTCTCTAGTTGCCATTCTAGTTGTATTTTATTGGCGTTCCATTCATTGGGTTCTATCTTAATGCGTTTTGCATTCGCAACAGTTTTGCTGAGGCTACTCACTGTTTATATTCTAAACAGTGAACAGTGAATCACAACGGTAGCGTGTTTCATTTTCGACATTTGCTGCATTTCCCCTGTTTAAACATAATCTACCATAATGGATGTATTGAGTATCTTCATTTATTTATGACCCTGTAATGATGCTGCTTTGCATCAACATCATTACAGTGCATGCTGGATGGGGTCTCCCCCTCCCAGCCCCCACTCCCCCACTCCTATAGCTTTACATTAGAGTGATATATCAGGAGGAAACACATTTGTAACGCAGCACGTACAGTAGTTGCTCTCTCACTCCCACCAGCCTCCCCCAAGCCTCCCCCAAGCCTCCCCCATCCAATTTACCAGCATGCGATGCATTTAGATTCCTGGGGGGGTGTAGCCCTCACTACATGCTTCTCACATGACCGCTGCTTCATATTAGAACACGGAGCCAATGGGGCTGCGAGGTGGGAGTGACGTCAGGGGGGGAGGCGGATCGGGTCTGCTCTTGTGTGTGTGTGTGTGTGTGTGTGTGTGTGTGTGTGTATATGTATATGCATGTGTGTGCGTGCAGAGGCTCCCTCCCCCTCCTCCTATCAGGCAGCTCCGTGGCTCTGCCGTGTTACAAGCGCAGCGTGTGTGTGTTTGAGTGCGTGCGTTTGTGTGCGCGTGTATGTGTATGTGCAGCTCGGCCCGGCCTCCCTCTCTCTCTCTCTCCCTCCCTCCCTCCGAGCTGAATGGACTAGATTCCCGGCCACGTAAGAAGCACCGCGGCACCACGGGAGAGAGGATGTCCTGCTGAACCGAGGATCGGCCTGGGAAAGTCGGCCGGCCGTCCTTTTCCTTTCCTCTTTACCTTCCAGCACCTTTCAGCAAGCAGCGGACACAAAAGACACGACATCTTTCTTCTTCTTCTTCTTCTTCTCCTTCTCCCACTGGACTAGGAGAAAGAGAGAGAGAGCGCGTCGACTCCCGCACACAAAGAGCTGCAGCAGCTTTTTCCCTTCCAGACCGGATGGGGTTTTCTCCTTATGACAACCGCCGTGCATGGATATGATCCCGGCGAACAAGGCCCGTGCACTGACCTGGTACTAGTTAGCCGAGGAAGCTAACCAGTTAGCTCTGCACCTGCTAGCCATCATTTGTCTGTCAACTCGAGCTAAATCCAGCCGTGTCAAGCGGCTAGCTAAACGTGTTCAACATCTTATTTCTAGTGTGTGTGTTGATTAGCTATTTTCCTTTCAACCGGTTGTTTCCGTTTTAAGAAACCTTCCACCTGCAAAGAGGAGCTAGCTTAAACAAGCTGCGGGTTAACTTAGGACTCGTCATTCATTGACTTTTTCTGGTAGCATTTCGTAATTTAGCTCCCGCTTAGGGAAAGTGCAGCCGGTCTGTGCAAAGGGTTTCCTGTCGACTCTGGTGTTTTATCCCGGTGTTGTCTCTTGCACGGGGGACAAAGTGGGGCAGATGAAGCGGTGAAGAGACATTAAAAGACCAGGGAGCGAGCTGTGCCAGCTGTTGATCGTCTGTGGTTTCCAGCAGCGTTTCATCCGTGGTGTTTTTTCGGCTGAAGAATCTCTAAAACAAAAACTAAAAAAAAACCGCACCGGACGGACAAAGTGGTGGTGGCCCGATAGAGGAGGAAGCCCCCCCCCCCCTCGGTATTGTGGAGCTATCACCCTTATTCCTCATGAACATACAGAGGTCAAATCCTATTAACATTTCACGTTATGGGAGATCGCGGCACAAATCGCACGACTTCGAGGAGCTGTCTTGCTTGAGGACCGCCGAGTCGCACCAGAGTTTCAGCCCCAACCTCGGGTCCCCCAGCCCGCCGGAGACCCCGGACTCCTCGCACTGCATCTCCCGCATCGGGGACTACCTCCTGCTGGAGCCGCTGGAAGGGGATCACGTCTTCAGAGCCGCCCACCTGCACAGCGGGGAAGAGCTCGTGTGTAAGGTCAGTACATGCAGCGTGCACGGTGGATGTCATCCTACCTTTTTACTTGCATAACCACATGCATGGTTACACTTGATTTCATGTATTGCCCCCCCCCCCTCCCCCCTCCGTCAAAATGCATTGAACACACTGCACAGAGAAGCACTGTGCTGGTGTATTATGTGCACGGTATTGCAGCAAGCCACCCCCCCCCCCCCCCCCACCTCATAGCGACGCTTTAATAATTGCTTGAATTGTAAATAGAGAGCTGGCAGGGCAGCCTAATGGAAAAAGTGAATGGGGCGAGCTGCGTGGTTTGGATTGCATGATGTAACGTTGACAAAGGAGTGAGTAACCACGCACACACACACACACACACACACACACACACACACACACACACACAGGCACACACTCCTCTGGCACTGCTACTCTTGCCTAACCATAGCTCCTCTCTTCGCACAGTGCAACGCTCTAATCCTGTTATTTCACCCTTGTTTTTATACGTGGTGCATTATCATAATCTCATTGCGTCAAAATATTACCCCTTGGTGTCTTTCACAGACAGATTTATTTAGAGGAAAGCAGGCAGGGAGGAAGTTTACAAGCCCCAGCCAGCTCTTGTGACATTGGCCCCAGCATTGACCTAACCTCTAACCATAAGAAATAAACCACTATCCCCATAAGGTTGAGGTCAACCCCCATGGCCTTTCCATGCCATTTATAGCCCTTATTGACTTTTGAGTGTAAGTGCTTAAACAGGCATTGGGGTTGACCCCAAGGTACAGTACATTCCCGGCTTTACAGAGGCTTAAGTGGCTTGATGAATTGAGACAATAGTTATATGCACCGTTGGACTCATAAGGCTTGACTTATCCAATAATCTGTACCTTTTGACTTGAGATAATGTTTCTTCCTGGCAACAACAGATTAATGGCCTTTGGCACGGCTTGTGAGCTAACTGCTGTTTGACCTCATCTCCTTTGTGCCGGTTTCAATACAGCATCAGTCAATCCAGACCCACAGGATTGATCGCTCCTGCCAAGCTGGAAGCCCGGGTCACAACTTAAGATCTCGAGACCTGTGGGGCGTATTTGTATTGACTGTGAGCCGATGTGCCCCCCTCACCTGAACTGGGTGTGCTGAGAGTTAATTGAGGGGGGTGTTACTATGGAAACAAAAGAGACAGTACAACCCCAGGCTGCAGTACAATACCGTGCACCAACACAATGCTTTCACTGTGCCTCTTTGATTCCTTAGTGTCCAAAGATTAAACATGAGTCTGGTGTCGCCAGAGAGCGTGACATATTGCTCACATTCTGCTCACATTAGACTTAATTAAAGGGCAATTTCAAGCTCTTCCAGTGTCATTTAATTGTGTGGGGGAAAGGGAAAAAACCAGACTGTTCTCGCCTGAAGATCTTGACACCAAAACAACCTAATGAGATATCTGCACTCATTACTCACTCTAGATAAGGGGGGAAGTGGCTAATTGGCTAGAATGCAAGCTGTAAGTATGACTGTTTCTTATTATTGCAGGTTTTTGACATTGGCCAATACCAGGAGTCACTGGCGGCCTACTTTGCCCTGGGCCAGCACCAGCACATCAACCAAATCCTGGAGATCTTGCTCGGGGAGACACGAGCATATGTGTTCTTTGAGAGGAGCTATGGGGACATGCACTCTTTTGTCCGCACCTGCAAGAAGTTGCGGGAGGACGAAGCTGCCAGACTCTTCTATCAGATAGCGTCGGCTGTGGCACATTGCCACGACAACGGACTGGTCCTCCGTGACCTCAAGCTGAGGAAGTTTGTCTTCAAGAATGAAGACAGGTGAGTTCTGCAAAATAACAGTCTATGTGATTTATTGTGGTGTTTGTACATTGCTTCATTTGTGTATGTTAAATGTTATATAGCAACAGTCAGGATTATCATATATGTTATCATATCTGAGCTTACACGAAGGAGAATGTAAACTGAGACAATACAAGACTGACATGCCTCTCCCAGATGTTGTGCAAAGTACAGGAACCATAAGCCCTTTGTGTCTCCCTCAGTTCTATTTGTGCCCATGGTTTTGTGGTGGGTAAATGACGCATTTGTAATCATACAAAATCATTGTACTTATTCCAACCGTGATATGTTGAACTGAAGAGCGCAGACAAATTACCAGGACTAGATTTTGCACGACAAATGATGTACAAAGCTTAGCTTTTGTCACTGGTTCACTTCTGTAGTGATCAGCATGAGAAATCTGTGGAACCACATTTACAAAATACAGGTTTACTGACCCCTGGTGGCAGTGTCTTAAAACTACACCCATAAAACCCAGGCATCTGTTGCCACAGCAACCCAGGAGCTCCTTTTTTATTAATGAAGATGTGTTTTTATTTGAATAGCAGTTGATTCCCGTGCAAAACATTTGATTACGTTACCTATGTCGTTGCTTACAATAAACCAATGCTAAAGTTAAAATTTAAATTTAAATTTAGCAGCGGCACAGGCTGCACCTCATTCTCCTCTGTCTGAGCGTGTGACGTTACACTTTGGACGCTAACTGTGGAAAAGGGAAGATGAGCTGCCTCACATATTCAGTGCAGGTCCAATGACCTTGAATGCCACACCAGACTGCTCATGAGGCTGGGATGCCGAGCCCCCCCCCACCCCCCCACCCCCACCCTCCCGTTAAATGATTAATGTCGGGTGAATTTTAAGAGTGGTGGTGCGGGACAGTATTGAGTCACACTTACTCTTTGGCCTGTCCAGAAACCTCTTACACCTTTTCAGCCCTCTTGGCACAGTTGGACCAGACAGTACAGGAGTGATGAGACGAAGGCTTCTTTGGAGACTTGAGAGGCCGTTCTGGCTTGAACCCAAGTGTGTGACAAAAGGAGAGAGTGCATGCGTAAAGAAGGGAAGGAACGAGACCAGACAGAAAATGGTACCTGATCCAGCTTCCACAGCATGTGTTGGCTTCCTGATCTGATTTGGTCATACAGCTGCTGTTAGCCTTTGACCAACGAGCAGCCTGTTTAAAGAGCATTGGGCAAAGGTTGTGGACGGCACAACAGAGCCACTTGAACAAGCCCGGTTTATCTCTTCTTTGTCCACCAAGCTCATGAGACATTTTAGGATTAGTTCACATTACATCTTGTATAGCTGAAATAAAGACATTGTGTGATTATTTTAAAATGTGTGTATTTGTAAGCCCCTTCAACTATAATTGCGGGTTTACACGTCCTCCAGCCATTATCCAGGCAGCGTTATGTTGTATTTGAATAAGCACACGGCTCTTTAGCTCACAGAGAAACAATAGGCGTTTGGCTCAAGGAAACAATAGAGGTTTCCGATTATGAAAATGTGAAAACGGTCTAAAGCACGGTAATAAAGGGAAATTACTATGCTGACAATGAACCCGTCAATGGGGTTATCTGAAAGTACATGTCGCAGATGCCAGAAATTTTGTTTGGTCTAATCCAGTGCTTCTTGGTTTCGTTTTTTTCCGGGTGGCTCCCAGTAGACACTATCACGCACACCCTGGCTCTTTGTCTGGCGCATCGTGTATCACGGACCACACACGCAGATGGCAGCATTTGCATAGCCCCACAAGTGTCTCTTACCGTGCACGTGGAAAAATCTTCCTGCCTGAACCTCTCAAGATTCTTTAGTGACAACGCTTCAGAACAACCAGGCATTATTATCAGCCCTCAAGAGTATCTTAGCTGCTATTATGGGGCCGAGAAGAGAACAAATAGATGCTATTTTAAAGAGGGGAAAGAGCGCGGGGGAAAAAAATCCACATAGCTGTGCGCCTGATTCTCTGAGTGGAGCAGTTCAATGCATGAAACTTAAGATGATCAGTCACCCGTAATTGTGTTTCTTTTGAATCGCGGCGGTCTTTTGGTAAGCCTATTTGTACGTTCGTGCTTTTTGGCTGAGCTTTTATCTGTGAAAGGAAATGTCAAACTTAAGCCCAGAGCATTATGTGCTCTACTTCCTGATGACCAAAAGTGATGGATCTAAAGCTCTTTAGATGTCCATCAAAGTAAATTAGCCCACTCAATTATCCCTTCATTTTTTATTTCTGTTTGGCATCCAAACATTGAGACCATGGTTGTAATCATCACTTAATAACAGTCACATGAGTAGATGATCTTTATGTTCAATGAGTTTTTTTTCCTCCGTTGTGTGTTTCCAGAAGCCTCGTGAAGCTGGAAAGCCTTGAGGACACGTATATCCTGGATGGTCACGATGACTCCCTGTCAGACAAACATGGCTGCCCAGCCTATGTAAGTCCCGAGATCCTCAACGCCAACGGCAGCTACTCGGGGAAGGCAGCAGACGTCTGGAGCCTGGGTGTCATGCTTTATACCATCCTCGTGGGGCGCTATCCTTTCCATGATGTTGAGCCCGGCTCTCTGTTCAGCAAAATCCGCAGGGGCCACTTCAACATCCCCGAAACGCTCACACCCAAGGCCAAGTGCCTGATCCGCTCCATCCTGCGCCGGGAACCCGCCGAGCGCCTCACCTCCCGGGAGATACTGGAGCACCCGTGGTTTACCTCCTCGGGGGCGCTAGGAGGCGCCACCGTGCACGGCAGAGCAGAAAGGGAGCAGGAGCAGATGGTGCCTGAGGTGAACATGGAGGAGGAGCTGGAGCAGTTCTTCAGCTGAGCAAACGCCGAGCACAAACGGACGACTCCGCCACGGTCAGCTCGCCACGCTCACAGCAGAGCCAAAAAACAGTAGTGTAGAGATTATTAGGTGAACATTTGTCATTTATAATAAAGGTGTTTCCATCCTGTTTCCTTTTTCCACCATTTCATGGAAAACCTTGAGCCTGGCATGACAAATGGCATCTATAATGTCACCTGGCGATGCACTTCCTGATCGGGTATTCTGCCGCCGGACATGCAAGTTGCAAACAATGTAGCAAATGTTCTTATTTTTGGATTTGTTTCGTTTAATGTGGTGCTCATAAAAGTAGACACATTCACCATTTTTGACACTATGGAAAGCATGAAGGGACATAAGAACACAGGAAACCAAGGAGAACAATTCAAACTGCAATGCCACACCTTTTCTGATTAGTTTAGTTTTTGCGTCATAGCTTTAGGTGGCACCAATTCTAACCACAGACCCAGGGTCAAAAATCGCGCGTTCTGTTGAACTAAAACACGATGATTATTGCTGACCTGGGATCACTGGTTAAAAGATGGAGCGGCTTCAGCTTTTTGTCATCATCCTCATCGCGTTTGGCCTCGACTTTGTTTCACCGTTTGGTCTCAGTTTCACGTGACAGTCACTCAACTCCTTGACGGCCTTGTTTTCAGTCATTATGTTTCGGCCTCCTCGCTCTCTTAAGCCTTTATCACACCATCCATCACCACACTTTCCTTTTTGATAAGCCTTTCTTTTCCTGGTTTTGTTTTTAAGCCATTTCCGGTCTGTTGTTACTGCTGCTTTAATATCACTCCCTTAAACCTCAATCTTAAGCTGTTTTTCTTGGTAGGCCTCCAAACATGGCATCATGCACCTGATGTGTCGGGTGAATGGACAATTCCACCTCTTAAAATTAGCTTCCTCTTATTTAAATCCATTCTTCAGTTGTAGGAACGAGGACGTAACATTTATTTAAATTGTAACAGTTATATATATAAATACATAAAAAATAAATAGAAATATATATATATATTTAAAACTACATTGCAGGGTTTTTCTTTATTCAGAGATTCCTTTTTCATGTATCATGTAGGCAATATCTTGACACAGGACAGGCAGGAGGAGGAAACGTCTGTCTGAAGTTTTAGAGTACACAATATCTTCTGTGCCAGTATTCCTGTGGCCCGACAGCCCATGCCACCCGGTCTCCCCCTTTTTTCTTTAAAAAAAAAGCAACAAAAAAAACTTGATACAAGATATTCAGTGATAGTATTGCTATGACATGCTCACGCCAGGACCTCATGTTTGTTTTCTACTGCCTGCGTAGGTTCTGTGAAACGATCATGCTCGGAATGGGTACCAGTGGACATGTTTTGTCGTATCTCAATGTTACTTGAATTTGTGTTTTTATCTAGTCATCGGCATGTGCCCCATGAATGCTATAGCCTGCCAGGGGGAGAAATGGGAGGGAGGGTGCTTGTTTTTTTTTGTTTAGTTTTTTTTTTTCTAAGAAAAGTTGAAAACATGAAAATTCTCAATTTGCTACTTTTCTGAGTTGCTTTTCAATAAACAATAAAAAAAAAGAAAAAAGAAAAACGATTGCTTTTAATGTTTTTGTAGACTGAGCTACCTTTTTATTTAAGTTGGTTCTGATTTGGTGCTAATGTTTTAGTCCTTTTTGTTTCACGGAGGGGCGTGGTGCATGGTGGGATATCTGCCTCAGATGTTCTGATTGTATCGTAACAGATTCTGGTGTTTTTGTCCAAATTTATTCAGTAAATAAATTGTGAACTGCTATTTTGAGTTTTTCATTTCTTTTTTCATTACAAAACTAGAATGGCACTCAGTAGAGAACCACATTTAGATTTACTACATCTGGATTTTCTTGCACACACTTATAATTAGCAGTCCCCTCGACATGCCAGATTTTTTCCATAAATTATTCTCGGAGAAATTTAGGAAAATGTAGAAAAATGCCCTCTCAATGTGAAAGAGTGGGGGAAGAAAACCTGGAACCGCACCATTCTTTATTGGGTTCTTCCCTGACCCATACCACATCCTTCCACCACATTTTGTGGAAATGAGTTTCGTACTTTTGGCATAATCGTGGTAACAAACAAAGAGACGAAAACACGGTTGATGTAATAAAAGCTAGGAGCCAACATCACATGCAGCATCACACTGTAAGAAAAGCCAAAGTAATGTTGGTCCACCACACATAATACAAGTTAACCACTCTGTAAATTGTGCACCAGTGCTGATATGATACTAAGTCCCAATATCTACTCAACGGTCAAGAGCCATCTGAATCCAGAAAGGACACTTTGATTGCTTATCAAAGAACTCCAGACAGCTTTTCATCCCCCAACCCACAACTGAGTGATTCCCGCTCTCTAATGTGCCACTTTCATATACGGCCATATACGCCGTGAAATAATTCTATCTGCACTTCCAGCACTCTCAGCCGGTGCGCCCCGACAAAAGCACTTCCCGGTTCATCACGAGATTGCAGCGGAGACATCACCGGAGAGGAGTGAGAGAGCGCCTGTTACGACTTTGATTGCAATCACCGGCAGAACCTTGAATGGGTTCTGAGTGAGCGGGAGGAGGACGGGGGCCTCTGCTCCGTCTCGATGGCTCCATCAGCCCCACTTCATCGAGAAACGACGACACGGCACCAGGAAAAAAAAACGAGCTTTTGTCAGTTTAATCATTTCCCCGGTGGCAGCCTCAGAGAGAGAGAGAGAGAGGAGAGAGAGAGAGAGAGAGAGAGAGAGAGAGCCCTCGCTCGTCCTGTCTGTTTAGTATGACAACACTGCAGCTCCGCAGGGACAGCTGACCCCCCCCCCACCCACACACACACACACACACACACACCGCTCCGCTGACCTCATCCCATGTTTGTGTCCCTCGAACCAAGAACATCTCGTCACGATCCATTTGTTCTCACGGTGCGAGGACGTGCGTGCGTGCGTGTCTGTGTGTGCTGTTGTAGCCCCAAAGTCTCTCTATAATAAAAGACAAATGAAAATCATTTGCCGCACGTTGGCAATTTACACTTGTGGGTCGTTGCTCGACAGCACACGTCGTCAGATTGGTGCGTCACCCTTTGTGTTTCCTGGGTTTGAAGACACTTTCTGATGCATGGACACACGAGCCCTGCCTCGTCCTCCAGCTGAATCCCGACAAAAGCTGACGGTTCTTTGGAAGATTGGAAATTATTTCAAAAATGAGGTCCTCTGACGAGCTTTCTAGGCCAAACACGCTCCTGTGACAGACTGGTCAAATAAATCTGTTTCTGTGAAATGAATGGATCACTGTGGTGCTGCGTGTTCTGGTTTTATTCAGCTGGCTGATGAGCAGAACAACTTTGGAAATGGCAACTTGATTTCATGTGAATAAAGGATTCAGGGACACGTGCGGAGGGCTGAGCGCTCAGTGGACAGGTAATAGCCTTCATATACTTGAGCTGCAGTGAATGTTAGCCTGACCTCTAGTGGCAACGGCGAGTGTTGTGGCACAGTGGAAGAAGGGAGAGGGAAAATATTCCATTATAAATAATAGCCAAAAAGGCCAAGATATTCTAGAATAAGAATATTAGCTGCAAAAAACACAATTATCCTCATTTATAAAATGTCCCCATTCAGTTTTATCATATGCGTTACTAGAGCATTGAATGGAAAGGAGGTATAAGCTGTAATTAATGACATTATAAATGCTATCAAATATTTAATAATGATTTATGACTCAGTTATGAACTCTTAGAGCACCCTTTGGGTTTGGGTTGTATCATATTTACTCTCTTTTTAGCTTTTCCATTTGTTCCCCTCCCTTCCTGAGAGGGCAGGAAATTGAATTGTTGACTTGACGGCTACTAAGAACCACTTATTAATGACATTTGTGATTATTTTCTAACTTATGCTGATGCCTTTGTGTAACGTGAGAAGCACTTGATCATTTGATGGACTTCATTAATGACTCAACAACTTGATGTTCTTATGAACCCAAGTTTTGTGTAAAGTAAAGTTGGGGAACTCCTGAAAGACTGATTAAGCTTGTGTGTGTGTGTGTGTGTGTGTGTGTGTATATGTGTGTGAGTGTAGGGGGTCCTATAATTCTGGAGTTCCCATAATGCAGCTGGATAACTTCTTTCATTGGACCATTTTGCTTAGAAAATGCCCACGTCTTTCCAAACCTCACAGCTCCAGTAATGACTCACAAAGTCTTAAGCCTACATTGTTAACATTGTGTATGTGAAATCTTAATGAAACTAAGATGAGATTTTTTCCCAACACTCCCTCCAGGCAAACTACATTATTATATTTCTAACCTGACCTGGTAAATACATTCAGATTCCAGTTATAAAACTCATTGCCGGCTGCGAAAATACGAATTTACGGGCTGGTGAGGCCCAGGACCAGAATTGCAGACGGGCCACATTTTCTCCTCTGCTTGCTGCTGTTGCCTGTTGACAGGAATGATTCATCTCATGTTTACACTGTTCATTTAGCACAGTGCATTTCCACAATCTGTCAAGCTGACAGTGAGAGCTGTTGACACTCACGAGCCATTTCAAGACTTTGAAAACACACTGAGCACGTCTCTGACTGGGGTTCAGTGTGACTTTGTTTATTGATGTGTGTTTCTAGCTTATAGAAACATCACGACAGTGTTGAAGCTGCTCGGTTAAAGAAGACATTCACTGAAAGAAGTTTATTTCCCCCCCTTATTTGTCATTTTAGTGTGTTTATCCAATGGCTCACGGTCAAAAAGACAATGAATGGAAGGTTCACTTCTTTGAAACCCACACATACTGTACACACTCGTAGAAACACAGTCATAAAGATAAACCTAACCTTAACCTAACCATGTCATAACCTAAACCTTACCCAACCCTTATCTTAACCTTAACCTTAACCTTAACCTTAACCCAAACCTAACCTTAAAACATGACTTCACCTTAAAATGTAATGATTTACGTTATTGGGACTTAATTTACTTAATTGTTGCCATAAGGAAGACAAGTCCCTATAATGTGACAGAATTTTGCTCCCCACAAAATGGTTCACACATACACACACACACACACACACACACACACACACACACACACACACACACACACACACACACACACACACGCACACGCACACACACACACACACAACTGCACTTTAACTCTGGTTTAATTCTTAACTGTGCAATATTCATTCCGTCTGTGCAACACAATGGTTCATGTGCAATCCACTCACTGTGCATATTCTCCCACTGCACATAGTTTTCTTGTTGTTAGACTGTATATATTAGTTTTATATTCCATACACTTACGTATTTGGATCCTTACACTTAAGTATTGCGTGTTACTTATTACTTACTGATGCCTATTTTTCCCTCTTGCTGCTGTAATATTGCACATTTCCCCATTGTGGGACTAATAAGGATTATCTTATCTTATCTTACACACACACACACACACACACACACACAGTCACTCCTGTATATTCCTACAGTCTAAAGTCAAGTCAGTTATGCTGTTGCTGCTGCTTGTGCTTCCAAAACATGTGCAGCTTGAGCACTATCCTGCAGGCCTGGAAAATCCTGCTGTCACAGTCGGCCTAATCTTCTTTTGCGATCCAATCTCTGTGGAGCTTAATATCAGTGTGCGATAACAGATGTAGGGAGGACGTACTCTGGGCTGTTTTCTCTGATAAACGGGAGATATTAATAAAACTATCTCCCTACTGTGGGAGCTGGTCTCAAAGCAGACACTTGGATGAATTTGTCTGTTTATTATTTTCCCTCACTCTTTATTAAGAATGAAGGATACTGGATGTGTTGACAAGTCAGACTGTTCCTTGGACCGTCACCTGGTTTCCCCCTAGGACTTTGAGGGAACAATAATATTTGTCCAGTTTTGATCTAGACGTGTGATACTGGACTGTAGACGATGCTGATAAGAAAATGGTCATTCAGCCTCGAGGGTAAATTGAAAGGTGAACAAACAAACTTATGGTGGGAGCAGCTTTAAAAGGGAGCCATCCCCATGTCCCCTAATGTCTCCTCATTTGTGTACGTTTCCTTGGCTATACAACCAGTATGGGAGTTAAATCAGTAGTGTCATTATGTTTACCCACAAGCTTGAGGGGAGGAGAAATAGTGATCCATTCTAAAGGAGGTCATGTTTGGGTGTTTGTGTTCTGGTCTTGCTGTTCTGTCGGAGCACAGGACCAGAGACTGATGTCTTGCTGCTGTACAGCACTTGCTCCTCAGTTGCTCCTCAGCAGGAATACAAGTATTCTGCAATTCAATTAAATCAGTCTGAGATTCATTTCGATTTTATGTAACTCCAAGGAAGGGCATCGCTGTCTCAGAGGGCAGAAAGGTTTTCTGTGTTCCATCAAGCTGCTCCAATTAAGGTTAATGGCACGGTTGTGTAACGACCCTGCTACAACAAGGCCCCATTCAAACACCACTGCTATTGTATCTGGGCCCTGGCAGAATACAGGCGTCTCCCAGTGGAGCCAGTGGGTTATGAAGGTGCTTCAGTCAGCACGGTCCCCAGGCTCGGAGAAGGTGCACACGGGTACCCTCGGGTGCTCTGGCAGCGGAGCTTTGTGGCAGGGCACCAAAGACAACACGCAGACAACAGATGGCCTCTGTTGTCTTCCACCCAGCCATGAAGCTTCTGCTGGCTCCAGGTTACAAAACCCACTGAGCGACAGAGACGCCTTTAAAATGTCTGCAACCAAGTCAGGTGGAGCCTGTGTGGCCCAGCTTCATTATGCAGAAAATAATCAACAAGCGATGTGTTTAACACAGACCATTAAAACAATAGATTTTAATTTGGATGTAGGCTACAGTATATTTCCTTCCCACATTGCCCGCATGGTGCACATATATTAAAAGTTAATATGTCCCTGGGTGTTGCAAGAGGAGGAAGAGATCATTGCTTTCAACACTAGATGGCGCTCCGCAACAGAGTTTTTGAGCTGAAGCTGATAATGAGAGCTGTGGACAGTTTTCATTATTCCCATGACAAAATATTGTTTCATGTGTTCTGTACAGAACAGAAGTTAAAGTTAAAATAGGCACACATACACACACAGTACAAGATTAGTACTACAACTAATAATAATAATAAAATAATAAGAATAATAGTTATTATTCTTATTCTTGTTTGAAATAAGCAAAGAGAAACCTTTTGACAAAAGCATCTTTAGTTCTTATATGTTTAAACCTTACATGTACTTCATCAGGACTGTGTGGGTGTGGTTTGATCAGTCTAAACAGACAACCCATTGACCCTCATCAGATTTCATTAAAAATCCTTGTGATGTCACGACTTTATCGTTTTCCAAGTGAAACCTTGCTCATCACAAACCAGTGAGAAGAGCACAGTCAAACATACAAATACAGAAAACTATTTATGTGAACTAATCGAATCTGTTCTAACGCTGACAGATAATGTGTCTTAGTGTAAAACCCTGTCACTCCTAGTGAGAAGCTGACTGACTGAGACAACAGGTTTCCGGGGCCTTTAACCCTCTCGGCTGAAAACATTTGACACTGGAGGAACACGGACCGATCACTGTCCTTTAAATACTTGTGTGGTGGAGACCGCGATGATGTTAATCTGGTAATTAACTCTTAACAAGCCATTTAGTATCCGCTTACACCAAATGAAGCATGAAACCCCCCCCCCCCCTATGCTTTTAAAAAATTGCTCAGCCCAGTGAATAACAGTGTATTACACTCCAGGGAGCGAGTGTGGGAGTCATGATTGTATCAGGCCTCACATGCAGCTGGAGGAAATGGAGGAGGCATCATCCCAATTAAGTGCGCAGGATATTTTTATGCAAGTTGTTCATATTTGACACATTACCCTAAAATGTTTGTTTTTATCGCGCATCGCCCAAATTATCTGGTCAGTAAACAGCATAATCAGAGCCTCAAGATGACAGAGTAAATTGGAGAGTGGCCTTGCGTGCTGTCTTTGCTTTTCACAGTCTTTTGTCAATACCCAATTATTCTCGCTGTCGCTTTCACAGATAGTGCATGACTTAAAATAGCTTTTTTTGGGGGGGGGGGGCATTGTTTTCTAATCGCAACAATCCAGGGTGACTTGATGCATTGATCAATCATTAATGGCTTTAAAACAGCGGATGGGTGAGAGGTGGGCCGTAGCAGAAGAGAGATCACAGAACATTTTGCGTAGGGTCAACGGAATACATATTTCCCTTGCAAGGACCCCACCCCAACAATATTTGATTTAAAGGCTTGAATGGAAACAGATATATTGTATGTTGAGGAGAAATTGGGAATTGAAGGGATAGGGATGAAGAAAGGGGAATGAAGGGATGAGGAAATGGGTGATGAAGGGATGCAGATACGGATGAGGGAAGGAGGATGAAAGGGTGCAGGTAGGGGTGAGGAAAGGAGGATGATGGGATGAGAGAGGGGATAAGGAAAGGTGGAGACAGGGGTGAGGGTATAGGGATGGGGGAAGAGGTATGATGGGATGAGGGTAGGGATGAGGAAGGAGGATGAAGGGATGAGGGAAGGAGGATGAATGGATGAGGGAAGGAGGATGAATGGATGTGGGTTGGGATAAAGGAAGATAGGTTGAACGGATGTGGTTAGGGATGAGGGAGGGAGGATGAAGGGATGTGGGTAGCGCTGTTTTCCTTTGTTTGTTTCTTTTCTTCTCTTCCTCTCTCTCTCTCCAGGGAAGGGGCAGGCGGGGTCAAACAATCTGAGACAAACGGACCATGATGGTTAGACTGGTTATATGTGATTGGAGGTGTGGTTGAGTCGTGGCCCTGCTAATGAACCCAAGTTAACTAGTTTAGTTCTTTGGCTAATCTGCCATGTTTTACCTCCACAAACGTAGCCCTGACATCTAAGGACGGCTACACTGACTGCATCAAGCATACAACATTTAGTTCTTATGGGCCTGAACACTAATCGTCATACAGTAACTATTGGAAATCCAGTTCTCTGGGGACCACAGACATAACATTGTGAAAATGAACTCCATGTGTGTCAAGGACATTATATCCGTCCCACTTCTGATGATATTAGTCACTCAAATGTATGTGACCTCATCAACTTGGTAATTTCACAAGATATATATGATGATGATAAAATGCATTCATGGTTTGCAAACTGTACTTATCCAGTTATATATTCTAAGTAGTAAAAAGCAGCTTTTCCCCATGTCATTATGGGTTTGTAATGTTACTTTATTCTATGCAACATTTTATCTCTCAGAATAATGGATTTCACACTCTGACAAATGAAGTCGACTCAAAATAACATGCTATTTTTGTCTGTGTAACCTTTCGCAGGGTAGACTGCTAAGTATTAACTGAAAATCTCAGTGCAGTCTCAGTCGTGGTGGGCTCACTCGCGGTACCCCAAAAGCTTTAAATCATCTGGCTCAATGAATCAGAGTCTCAACTGAGCCAAATTGCCTGACTGTGCCCTGTGGGATAGATAATTGGGTGAAACAGGTTTGGGTTTTGTTTTTTTTCTCGCCTCACAGAGGTACAAGAGAAGCAGGAGAGAGGAGAAAACAACACGGACTTCTCATTTTAGATAAAACCTCTGAAGCGTGCAGTCTTTAGCTTTAGTTTTTTTTTTTTTCAGCTGAGTTTTCGCTTTTTCAATAATGCAGTCAGGAGACTGTAACATCCTGCCTTCCTGCCCTGGCTGCGGGCTATTTTTGGTTTTGTGCATTATTACAATTTGACTTGCACGTTAAAAATACAAACAAGCCCCGTTCAGTCTGAACTCATGTTAACTTCGACAATGAGCTGTGTGATAGGGCCTGAACCAAACGTGTCCTGACAAAAACTGAAGAAAACACTTTCACAAGATTTTTATTTCAAACATTTTTACAAATGTTGGGCAGCAGGAGCAAATAGGAGCTATTTGTTCTTCACATTAAAACCTATATGCATTCTTCGTATGTAAAAATAAATAACCTGAACAGTAATGATAAATAGTAATAGTGTTAGTATTAAACACAGATTCATGGCCAAACATCTACCTAACATAATAAAGGCTTAATGGCTTTATACACATGGCAGTCGACTATCTGTGACATGTAACTGTGATGAATTCTCTTCCACCAATCCATCCATTATCTGTTCCACTCATCCCTTTGAGAGTCGGGGTGGAGCTGGAGCATCTTGAATTCTTTTCATTACAAGTCAATGGATCAGCTCTTTTCTAAAAAAGTCAACCAGATGAATGTAGCTGAGCTCAAAACACATCTCTCAACTGAGCTTGTCAAAAATCCAAAGAGTCACAGAGCACAACTTTGTACAGGCCCATTTACCGTGCTATTTAAGTGTAGGAGTGGTGTAAATTGGTTTAACACCATCCACCAACCTTGAATGGTGGCAACCAACTTGGTGCTCGACCCAAGCTCCAAACTTTATAGAATAAAAAACAACACACAGCATGTTATTGGGACCCACCGGCTATTATCCCATCTGAGTTGGTATGTCTCTTATGTTAGTGAGCAGTTTGCTATTTACACATCAGTAGACACAGAGCGACATTAGCATTCGGTTCCCACAGCTTTTCCACTGAAAACAGCTGCCTGCTGTGGCTAAAAACAACACAATGAGGGAACTGAACATGAACCAAATTACTAACTTTGTGGCAGGGAAACAAAACTTGATGGAAGATTGGGACACGGGCCAAGAAAGAATCCATTCAATGTTGGTGCAGATCTGGTCAAAGGACTATATCCAGTTCTTTCTACGACACTGTAATTAAACTTGTTAGGACATTTTAGCCAATTTCCTAGTTCATGTGCAATGCATGGAAAGTCAGGCATATTTAGGGAAGTGACATCTATGAGTGTGTGTAAATTGGTCCGACTTGATTGAACTTGATTGGCCACATGTTTCGTCATGTGGCCATTTTACCACACCTGAAATTTGAATATGCCAACTTTGATACAAACTGGAGAAACAAATGAGACATCGTTTTTGAGATAAATGTAGATGAAAAGTATCAATCAAGAGTAAATCATGGCTGACTGTAGATTCATCTGTGTTGCTCTTCGACAAGCAAACTGCCCACAAAAGTCCAGTTGTTGCTTTTTTCTTTGTAAATATCGAATGCACAACATGCGTTCAGCTTCTGTAACTGCTGGGCCCTCCTCACGCAAATTATCCATCTAAGTATGATAAAACAATGTCCTCTTGACCCTCCTGATCATTCTGCTGGGTTTTTTAATTCACACTCTGCGGTGAACAGTTGCACACACACAAAGCACCCACACACAGGCGTGCACGGACAAACCCGACACGACGAATGCCAGACAACGCTGCAGAGTTGTGATGTAATTAGACTTGTTAATTGGAAACAAGCCTTCCGCCACATGCGGCAGCGAGGGTGTGAGTTTGTGGTCATCTCTATAGAAATGGTCCTGTTAATTGTTTTGGTTTCCAGGCAGCCACGGTGGGGGAGGAATGTGACAATACCATTTTTCTAGTTGCTCTCAAGTTACAGCTCAAACTGCACAAAACCGCCTGCATAAAGGGATTTTGAGATCAATTTGCTGGGTTTATTTTCATAGGATGAGAAATCTAATTCACATTCCAGCCATTTAAAAAAAAAAGGAAAAAAAAAGCCCAGACTTGAACATCAGCGGAAGAATGGCAGCCAGTCAACCACGCACTAACCACCTGTGTTCCCTGACAGGCAGAAAGAGAAGGAACATCTTGTTAGACAGGAGAAATATTTTACATCAAAACACAAAGAAGCGCTTTGATACTTTCAGCGGGTGAGGAGCATAAATGTCATTATGATTTAATGCAGGCCAAGTACCTCCACCCAAAGGCTCTCCTCTAACAACATTAGCATTTCTGAAAACCTGCCATCGCTGCTCCATTCTCTTCACAGCAGACGAATCATCCTGACCATAAATTCCGTCTGACTCTTTACTTTCTCTTATGCCGTTAATCCTGTTTTGAATGGGCCTTGTTGGGAATGCTAACATGCATTGATTTATCCGCGGCTGATCACAGAATCACAGCAGCTAATTAATCATTTAAAGCAGCAAATTATGTGTTGGTCAGATCATGATTTGCAGAAGAGAAGTGGCACAGACTGCAGACTGTCTGAACCTATGGTGTTTCATTTCCAGACAGATATGGATTTCATAATGGATAAACACAGACTCACTGTCTGCTTCATTTCCCTCTAATGAGAAAAATCTGTTGACTCTTCCTGTTTTTCTAATTCTACTTAAAACAACTGGAGTCTCCCACACGAGGGCGGGGTCGTGGCTGTGCTGAATACAGAGAAGAAATATACATTACATCTGCCTGAGCCTATGAAATGAATGATGATGAATGTAATTTCCAATATGCAAGGAAAACATTTCCCACTATAATTTCTCCCTATTAAAATCGAGATGAACACGCAATAGAACGTACCACAAATAACATTCACCTCATTGATTTGAAACTGGTTTCACTTGAAAACTTTTGTCATTATTTTTCAGTTAATGTTACAACTTTTTAAAATCGATTCACATACCCAGGGCGAGAATTTGGTCATCCAATAGGAAAAGATGTAATCTTTTATCATTAAGAATAAGAATAAGAATAAACTTTATTTATATTGCAGTTTTCAAAACAGGTTACCAGGCGCTTTACAAGATGAAGTGATAAAAGAAAAACCATTTAAAAATCAAGCAACCATTAATCATGAGAATCCAGAAGAAAGAAAGAAAGCAATATTTAAAAGAATCCCATGAAATCGGAAATGGGGGTTACAAATGCCATTGTATATAAAATCGTTGTAATAAAGTTAAAAAGATAAAAGTAAGTTCAGATGACAACTGCAGTGCTGTAACCGAAGTTACCCTTTCATCCATATTTAAATAGTGAAGACAATATATCCGTACTGCACACAGATTAATAAGAACAGATGTGAATTACATTCCTAATTTCTGAGTATCGTCTTAAAACTCTTTGCTGTAGATCCCCCAACTAATTTGATTTTAAAACATTTCTAGAGACCTGACTTGAGGGTCACTTATCGAACTCTACCACCATCGATTTTGCATCCCTTCATTTCACACCCTGTCAGGCATTTATTCAGAACAACTGTTTAGTTTTACCATTTGCAAAATGCAAAGGTTGCACAGAAACTGCAAGTTGTTTTTTGTTTTCGAGGCGGTTAAACAATGTGGAGCTGACACACTTGGCAAAGTACAAACTATTGGTATCTTGGAGGTGTTGCCCACTGTTGGACGAGGATCACTGACCGTGAAAGAACAGCACTTGCACAGCTAGTGAACTGGTATTGAAAGTGCAACTTGGTTGATCTATAGCCTGAAGTAAATATTTGATAGAAAGAAGTTGATCGATAGTCTGAGGAAGAGAATAAAAGCATCTACAGAGAAACTTTTCCAGGTTGCTAGGTTTCAGAGTTTTCACACAAGAACTTTGCAGTTCTTTGACTTCTATATAACTTTAAAAAAACCTCTATTGCGCTGGACAAAAAAACTCCTGCAGGGAAGGCATGAGGCTATCTCCTTTATTTACAACCTATGGTCTTCTTTGTATTCCATTCTGGATTATACAGAAAACAAATCCACCAACGGGAAGATGAAATGATTGTCCGGCTCATAGAGGCGGGTTTGTTTTTCCCTCTGCCCCCCATGAGCCCAATTACTGTTGTTTACACACTCCAGATTTTGTCACATATAGGGTACAGTATAGAGGACGTGAGTAACAATACCCCCCACACAATCGCTGGCACTAAAGTTAAATGACTGTGCAGTGACAGATAACAAAACAAGTTTCTACATGCAAACAGAGGTTTACAGGGAAAAAAAAAAATTCTGATAAATGTTATTTAATGGTAATGGTATTTCTTTTCCAGAGGCTCCAATATAGTTTTTAATTAACTTTTATGCTGGGAAGCTTGTAAACAGTTCTTGTAAATATGTGTATTTTCATTTTCTCCCACTAAATTAAAAATTCCTGCCGCACATTAATAACATGACCTTAATTCAAACCTTTACTTTTGTACTTTTACTTTTTGTAAATACCAACATGGCCCCAACATATACTCTACGGCCCCATTATCAAACTTCTAATGTTTCAAAACACTCATTTATCATTTTACCATCGGTGCAGATGCAGATACAGGAAAACAAAGGCCCATTGTGGTTCCCTGTTCTCTCCGTACTGCGTCTTCATCATGGCTGCCTTTAACTGTGGAGCTGCACTGCGCTCCCCCGCTCCCCCTCCATCTTCTCCCTGTGATTTGTGAGTCACGCTATTAAAATGTATAATCATCTAATAGGCCCACAGAGTTTTGCTCCATCATTGAACATGATACTCATTTTCCTTTGGGAGAGTCATTCCATAAAACCAAGATCTCAGATATAGGGAGCCTCGTCCGTTAAATGTTAAAGTACTTTTTTTCAAACTAGCACCTGCTGGCTCAGATTAGGCTCACTTGTCTCTACAGCTGATTAGCACACGCCATTGCTCGCCATCTCACTTGCTAAAAGGCTCAGCTGAAAGACTTCTGAAATTACTGCAAATAGAATGTGACCCCTGATAAGGCCAACTATCTATTCTGCCAAGAGTGACATTTTGATGTGAAGCTGCATGTATCAGTGGAGTGGAGAGCACTTAAGGGATTTACCCAGGCATGTTAAAGTGCATATATTTAAATTGTATGGGTTTTAACATAATATTTATACTCAGCTATGGTTAAAAGCGAATCGTCTGTTTTTCTAAGCACTGTTTTGTAATCAATCAGACAACAGACATTCACACATCTCAGAAAACTATTTTATACACCTCGACTGTACATACAGTAGAAGTTATTAACTATTTAAATGATGGTCTATAGAAACATGATACATTAACTCACAGGGGCGGAACACAAGTACTGTACTTGTTAAGTTATACTTACTCTACTCCTACACTATATTGCACTGTTTTCACATCTGCAATCATTTAATTTAGTAGATCTTTTTCAATCTAAAGGTTCACTACAACCCCACAGTTTTATTCTTGTACATTTGTCTGGCCTAATAGACTGGGGTGTAAACTGAGAGTATATATGCTATGCTGAAAATAATTTGAGGTAATCCAATTCAAGAGGACGAGTAAAAAGTGATAAGGATATAAGCCGTCCTGCCCAAACAGTTGCAACAGAAATCATAGAAAACCGAGCAACATGCAACATATCTGAAATTAAACACTATAACACAGTAAATCAGAAGCTGTGTATATTCAGTGTTATATCAATTGTGTGTCTTTGTGCTCTAACAAGTATGCTGAATACATTTCCTTCTTACATAAAACCCAGCAGTCTTTACATCCATATTAACTCACAGTTTTCTTCGCAGCATTTATTGGCACAAATGTATGTTTCTTGGCAGCGCTATCGCGTCCTTTGGATCCGTGGAACAGTGTGAGGCCATTGACAGAGCTGTGTTTTCTGCATGAGGTTTTACATGCGTGAGATTGATGTGCCACTCTAAAACAGTTCTGTTGTGCTACCAGAAGTAAAAGAAAAAAATCATCTGAATACTTTTACCAAGCTAAGGCTGATAACCACCAGTGTTGCAAAAGAGTGGCAATGAATTTAATGTAACATAACATAACACAACGTAGCATAACACGACATAACATAACATAATGTAACAGAACACAACGTAACAGAACACAACGTAACAGAACGTAACATAACACAACGTAACATAACACAAAGTAACATAACGTAATGTAGCACAGCATGGCATAGGCAGAGCATTACACAACATAACATAACATAACGTAGTAAAGTAACCTAGCATTTTATATACATAACTTTGCAGCTAATCTGCATTTTGTTTTCTCCAGCCATTGACATTGCACAGGTCTTTTTCACAGCAGACATTTGGACTTGTCATAATGGGGAAAGCACATTAACAATGGTTCTGCTCGGTGTTCCTGTAAAATATGACAAGAAGCTGACACGGACAATACCAGCACCTTGACACTGAAGGAGAAAAACTCAATTCTGCCGTCATTAATTAATCATCTGCTTTGAGTTGCACCGGGCTCACTTATTCTGACAAAGCCTGTGTGCTATTGTCAGAAGGACTTCTGTGAGAAAAAGACATATTGAAATAAATGAAAACGCGCGTTACTGTGAGGTGATGCTGCATTTCTACTGTATGCAGAAAGTTTTAACACAAGAGTTGTCTCTCTGGGCTGCAAATCCCTGCTCAGGCTGCAAATATCTGGAGCTATGTGGAAAATGATGTGATGTCACCACACACTATGTGCGCTTAAGAGCAGGATGAAGTTGATTGGTAGAGATGTCAATCAAAGAATGTGCACACGCCCACACAGTCCTGAGGGGAGAACTAATTGTGCAAGAGAGAGAGATATCACCTCTGTGAATGTGCCATGGATGGATACACACATGCAGCAGGGGCTCTAAAGAAGAATTTCTACAGAAAACGAATGGACTCTAATGGATTGTACCTCACTGACAGACAGGCTGCGATTGTGGGTAGTATGCAAAGCTCCTATATGTGAACAAAAACAGCAGATTCTAATGTTTCTGTCCGACTTAACACCCCTGCACATGCGTTTTACCTCCTATGTCAAAATGTCCTCTATGAAAAAAAGGCCATTTTCTCTGAACGCTGTGGTTGATTGTTCCCATCTTCATTAAACCCCTTTCCTCCTGTCTTTGCTCGACCGCATCACATTGCTCAATGTGCTCGTGCAGAAGTGGTTAGGAAAGCAGAAAGGACATTGATTTTAGGCAATTTGTATCCAGCCAGAGAGAGCCCTGTTGATTTTCATTCGAGCCATCTAATCCGGGGCTGATTTACAACTCGGATGCAAAGTGAATGTAATTGCCAGCACTTAACTACCAGGTAGTGTGTAAAAAACAGCGGTGCTATGGACACTGCAGGCAGAAAGAGAAACCTAGTGAGGGGAGGATTTCGGTTTGAGATTTTCACATGTAGAAAAACCTGCATTAATATTTCCCAGCCTGAATTCAGAAAGAAGAAATAGTGGTAACTGTAAAGACATGTAACACTACATATAATTGTAGAATAGTAGAGACTGGAATAAAATCGACATTGCATGAAGTCCCTCCGCAGCCCCTGATGACCCCGGACTGCCCCCCCCCCCCCCCCAGGGCTGGAGCAACTTTGCAGGTGCATGCACTTGCGCGCAGTGGCGGGTGGGCGGCGCTGCAGGGCCGGCGTGTTCGTGAGTGAAAGGGGAGGAGCAGCACCGGGAGTAAAGTGGCCACACGGTGTGTCAGTCCGTCCAGGCAATCGCTCCCATCTCCGATCCGCCGCCGCGCAGCGAGCACAGAGAGACGCGACTCGCCAAGTCCTACGGCACCGCTCCACTTGGTGACGTGCGTCGCGGAGCGCAGACAGGCCACCGACCGACCAGCCCGCAGCCGCTGCCCGCTCCTCGGTGTCGCTCCTCCCGCTGTAAGATGCAACAACAGTCCGTGCGGGATAGAGACTGCGTCCAGGCATAAGAAGAAGCAGCGCCGCAGCGAAACAAGGACGGACGCCGGGGGACCGGAGCAGCGAGTGGCCGGTAGGTGGACGCACAGTGAGCGTGTGGCCGCGGACAGTGTTCGCCGCGTGTCCGGCAGGAGTTTGACACGGCGCACGGACACTTGTCCTGTGTTGGGTGAATGAATGAGAGCGAGAGGAGAATGATCAGTTTCACTGCCACCCCCTGAGCGCAGGGACCACAGCCTCCAGGATGGTACGCGCGCGCGCGCGTGTGTGTGTGTGTGTGTGCGTGTGTGTGTGTGTGTGTGTGTGTGTGCGGGGCTCGCGTTGTGCGCAAGCGCTCCCGCAAGAAGGAAAAAACTTAACTTCACGCCTCAGAGACTGTGGGGGGAAAACTGTGAGGTGGAGGTGGAGGTACAGGTCAGGAACTTAGGAGCAAGGGGCTGGTGACTGCTGGGGCTCTGTCTCCTAAACCCACCCCCAAACATCCCATAATTGAACTTAACAAATCTAGAATGAAATATAAGCTAAAGGATTGATTCTGAAGTTGTTAGTATAACATTGGGCTAAAATGAAGCAACTATTTAACCAATGTTGCCTCACATCTTTTGAATTTCACCAAAATATAACAAGTGCAGAATCCAATTTGAAATATGTCCTATTCGTTCCCAGTTCCCTGCTGCCTGTGATGTGCACGAGTCTATTTAGAAAACCCTATTATTATTGTACCCTGCAGATATGTGTATGTAAGTTGTAGCCGCCACTCTGCAAGATCCATCCTCCAGACAACAAAGCATTACTCATCACAGGTCCCATGCCTTGCTCCGGTGACCGGCTGCAGCCTCGTGTGTGTGAACTGCAAGCCCTGGTTGGGAGTGAGTGAGGGGACACTGCCCCGGTCCTCACACGAAGTTACTGATGATATATTTCCAAATGCTGCGCTGCTGTTTTCACGTTCCTGCCAAGGGAGAGAGAGGCTATTGATGAAAGAATGAAGTTATGATCACATTTAATCTGCAGTCTGTATTTAACGTGATTTATTAGCAACTTACAAAAACACTCATCCATCCACTCTGGTCTCAGCACTAATGCTTGTTTACGAGCCCCGGCAGCAGCATATGTTATTGTTATTATTATGATATATATATAAATAGATGTGCAGTCACTTTACTCTATGTGTTTCTATTCCTAAACACATGTACCCTGGGCTTGTTGTTGTATTAATGGGCCAAGCATGTGGGGCAGGAGCGGGACACACTTCCCCACTGATGACATTTTAAAACCTAGCAGGCTATCGTGAATCAAGGCAGGGATTAAGGGCTTTAGTCCCTAGTCCTCCCTGAACAGCCAGGGAGCTCTGCACTCGATGAGGTAAGACAATGCATTTGCCTCAGAGCCGGGGCCATTTAGCAGGGGTCTTCTCGCCTCATCTGCCGCGTGTGTGACGGAGAGTCGTCTCTGCATATTTAGAACAACCAGTCACAGTAGGTGGATGATTATGCAGCAGCAGCAGCAGCAGCGATATACAGAGGTGTATGTTTGTGCCACGACGGAGCCTCATTGTCAGGCGAGGCACACACCTCAGAGGAAATATTGTGGTTTCTCTAGTTTGTCACAAGCTTCTTTTTACAGTAAACTCAATCAGGGATAATCCTTCTATATCAAATGTGATTTAGGGTGGCCTGGGAAACTGCTTTGGCCTGAGGAATTAATTTACAAATTACCCCGGGGCATTTATCCTATTAGTAAAGGCCAAGTGAAAAACAACCATTGTTGGTCAGCAAGTTACAGCACTGTAGCCTGAGGTTGTGTATGTATTTCTTTTACAGGGTGATTTGATTGGCGTGTATATACCGGGCTGTATATTCAGTCATGCAAGGCATGCGCAGGTGAAACGCTCCACAGTATATTCTTATACTTGGATGAAGTTGCGATCCACTGATTTGGCCCCCCCGGTTACGATGGCCTGCGGTGAAAAGAAGTCCAGAAAAACAGAAGCTTTTCCAGGCGTGCCAGCCAGACTGCGGAAAGCCAGGCTCGCAGCGCTTTTCATGTAGCAGCAGTCGCACAAACAGAGCGGTGCCTCAGCTGCTGCAAGGAGGCAGCACGGAGGAGATGGAGCCATTTCTAATGTGTCTTTTCAACGTAGCTGCGATGCTTCTGTCTCTCGTATTAATGTCTGAATGCAGCCGGCCATTAGGCTGATTCTAGTGGAGCGGTTCGTAATACACGGCCAATCTGGACCAACCCACACCCAATCAAAAATAACCATGGAGAGCAATTGAGCATGTTTATTTGACGCCTTGCCAGGTAATAAACGGAATTTTTAAGAAGGCTGTTGTTATTTCTTTTTAATTTGAAAGAACATGCTCCAGCAGATTTTTAGATTACGTTAAGTCCCTGGTCAAAACCCCCCCCCACTAACACGTGCTAACATCTGTCTTTTTGTCTGCGATGGGAATGCACAATCGGCTTTCACTCCAGGGTCAAATGACTCTGCGGTGGGCGCTGTTTTTTATCAGCTCGGGCACCATTTGGCAGGGACGGAAATGTGACACCTTGGTGAACACGCTAATTTGGCAAGACAGCGAGTCGAGAGATCGCCTTGTGATTACGCATCGGGAAAAAAACTGAAAGACAACAGGAAAAAACCCTGCGTATTTCCACTAATATTGGTGTAAAATGGCAGTTAGTTTCGATGAGGTAATTTGAGTTACCCTAACTCACTTTACCTGCGGTCAGCGGCTATTCAGATCCTAAGCAGACGAGCGCAGACACTCCCAGTCGCTTCTCTGTCGTGCGCTGCTCACGTGGCTCAGAGGCTTTGTTGGCTGTTGGAAACGTGGTGATCTTGCGCAGCGCAGACACAAAGACCTGCTCCTACACACCAGCGTCTCGCATCCAATTTAAATTTATTATGAGATGCCAGCATGTTGTCGTCTTGATTGGAAAATTTTCAATAGCTTGTAGATTCAATGGATTGATTCACCACTTTAATATCCGTGTAACCAGGTAAAAAGCGTTTTTGTGATCAAATCCTGATTGAGGCGTTATCGCAGTTTTCCAGAACATTAATCAAGCAGGTTAAACATATGATTTATACTAAACTAGAAGAACGTAAGTGTCTTGACTTGAAAGTCCTTGTTGCTGTGTGAAAGTTTCCCATTTTCTCAGACACGAGAGAAGAAAGGTTGCGATTTTCAGATGCCACTTAACCAGGAGAATAGTGTAACAGCCCTCTTGAGCCTGGAGAGCACGACGCTGTAGTACACTCTGCACATAAATATGAAGTCAATTTCAACCAAAGCCTAAAAACAAACGGCGAAGGAGGGGGGGGGAAAGCACGTGCTGCATATTTCATTGCTGTTGGTGATATAATTACTAATTACTTAATATGAGCAAGAAGAGCCACGTTGTTTTGTACTTAATTTGTGTGTCTCTGACCAAACTATTAAATGTGTATAATGGCTGCATTTAATGAACAGGCGTAGCTGCACATGCTTCTACACTTTCTGCTACCAGAAACCTTTTTTTTTAAATTTTTTTTTAAGAGCTGCTGGTTGATTACATTTTTACGTTTAGACAGAGCCACGCGAGCTGTCTCCCTTTGTTTTCAGAGTAAGCTAAGCTAACCGTCTGCTAGTAGTAGCTTTACAGTTGCAGTACAGACAAGAGAGTGTCGTCAATCTTCTTATCAAAAAAGCATATTTCTAACAAATATCAAAAAGTATTGTTTTAATTACAAACAATTGTAAATTCTTATCGTGCTTTTATTGGTCTTAGCCCCCAAATTTTTTTAATTCCAGTTTGGACTGGGCAATACAAGGATATCCATGAGGATTTTGTAGTTTTCATCAGTAGCAATATAACAAAGGTCCAATCTATAGATATGTTGCTCATGCATTGTACAGCGAGGAGGTGTTATTAATAAACGATCTACCTCTCATTTGTAAAATGTTTTGCTGTTGATCAAGTGTCATTCTCTGCTCATAAAGAAGAGTCTTTATACCTCAAAGAAATAATAATGACCACATTTTTCTTAAATTAATATCAATATAGACTGATTAAATGTTTAGTTTAGATGTTTGTTTTGATATCAGTTTTTTGTTCTATAACCCCTGGTCCTACATGGAAGTAAGGAATATGTCGCTTTTAATTTCACTTAAACCTATTCACAACATATTCTTGTTTTCCTCTGCTCGTCCTTGTTTTTGTTCTACTGCAAACTCTCATTTGAATTGCCCTCGGTAAACATTGGACACAGACTATTATTGCCACAGCCACATAAGTGGTACAAGCAGGTAACTGAGTGCAGTATGTTCATCAAGGCAGCAGCACCTTTTTTCTCGTTTTTCCCCTCACGTAGTCGTGCTGACAGCAGGCCCCAACTTAGATTATCTTTACCTGTTGGAGACAACAGTCGGAAATGGGCTTCACCCGAGGGCCTGCAGTCAGCTAATCGTTCTGAAGTGGCACCAAAGCAAGCTCGGTGTAACTCAGTCATTTAAAGAGATCCGGTCTCCCATTGATCATTGGGGGTTTCAGGATGTCCCGGCCATGTTTATTAGCATATCAAAGGTAACAAGTTTGATGGGAAAAGATCTGAGGGCATGCTTGATCTGTCTTGAGTTGGTTGGCTATGTGCTGCTTTGATATCGACACGTTGAAGGAGTTAGCGGTGAAAGTAGGAGGATAACATGTCATTTTCCTCTATTTTTTTCCCCCTATCAGGTGTTTTCAAAGTCCCACCTGTAAATAATATGCGGCTGTGGTGTTCACACTTTCTATTAATACTTTTTAAAAAAAATCCTTGTAGTCGAGTTATTTAATGAGGACCTGTTGCAGAAATGATGCAGCTCCCTGAACAAATGGATGCTGGTGTTGACTTTATGCAGTACACCATCTGAGGAAATATTATTCTTCTTCCTCCATACTGACAGGTATGACTCGTTTTTCTGAGGATCAAAATGGACACAGTAAAAAAAATCTTTGGGTGATTATTTATTTTTTTTACATTCTTTAGCATCTTTAGAATCGGTCTACTATTCCCATTGCAGCCTTTATGCTTCCCTCGTTTGGTGTCAGTGGAAGCGCTACTGCTGCCTGAATATGAATCTAGTTTGAACAGAGGCTATTACAAAGCGTAATACACTTGCTAATGTACACGGGGCAAAAGTCCACGAGCAAACGCTGTGTTTCCAAGCTTTTTGGAGATCAGTGAACAATCTTCAGCTGCCCTCTTGAACACAGTCGCTGAAGGGCTAGTGATGCTGGTGTCATATTTCTCAAAAGCCGGCGGTTTCCCCAGTTCAGAGACCCAAATTATCTCAAAATGCACTAAGCTCTCAACCTTCTACATCCATGGAGATTTGAGTTGGTAGCTCACTTTCAAATGTTGGTTCGGGTCATTTTAAATCGCTTGTTCGTAGTAAACGTCAATAAATAGTTCTCAAATACTTCAAGCGTGTGTTGGTAGAAGGTAGAAATTGCCATATAAATTGATATTTAAATGCATAACACAACACTGGAACATAGAGAACATGTATATGTATCAGTAAATCATAATTGTAGAGGATTTGTCATCCATTTTCCTTTCTCGGTTTTATGCAGTTGCTTGACCAAAAATGCCCATTCATGGAAAATGAAAGCAAAAACAGCTGCTGATGAAAGCCTAGGTGAAGCGCGTAGTCTTTTATGGTTCCATCCATCTTGTCTGACACTACACAGTGGATATGCACGGTCCCCCATTTGCTCAGCGCTGTGTATTAACCCTTGTGTTATTGTGGCCTTAATATTCTCGATGTAGTCCATCAGCCACGTTCTCCGGGAAGCAGGTCCGTCCAAGCCCTCGCTGCCTGACAAAACGCGGGGACTCATTAGGGCCTGAGCAAGCGAGCTGACAACCAGGAGCCAGGGCCAAAGGGGCCATACTTATAGAGATAAAGACCCAATTCTCAATGTACCCACAGCTTTAACCCAATGTCAATGCATGCGGTGTTCTGGAATATTTGGTTTCTTGCTAAAAGAAAAGTCTACTTTAACATAACTGAGCCTAAAAGTGGAAGCTATTACCTTTATTTAAATACCCACAGAAACAAGTTGACACTTTGGGGGATAGGGGGTGAGGATCTGGTGTGGAATTGGTCCTGTGAGGCTTCATTTCAGGGCCCTTGTAGTCTGTGCTGTATATATACTCTCCATATATGATGAGCTTACAGGCTTATCATATAGTCTTTTAGCTCCGTATGGCTCTGCAGGTTTGCTCCATGGAAAGGAGAAAGATGTGAAGAAGGTGGACATGGGAATAGTCTTCTCCACCATGGCCTTTGTGTTTTGCTGTTTTGTTTATGCTCCCATTAAGCCCCGGCTCCAGGAGTATTTCTGCTCTGTGGCCGTACGACAGCCACAGCTCCCCTGGCATTTGGTTTATGAACCTCAGTCATTTTAATAAGGTGTATTTTACTATCTTATCTCTAACTTTTGAATAAACATCATCCTTAATAAAAATGTAAGAATCTATTCCTGGCATGTCTGCGCTGTTAAAAATGCAGAATACAGCGGACGTAATTTGGGAACGCACCGGCCCTTTAGAAGGACATGGATGTATTATGTAATAATTTATTTGAAATTGAATAATTTAATCTGCCTTGAGGAGGACTGATGGTTCGAGAGAGAGGGGCCTGCTGGACCAGGTTTTTGAGGTGGAATGTTCAGCCTCAAACCAGCGCTGTCTGCTTGAGGCCGACCAGACTTCAAATTACTTCTCGGGGAAAACAAATTTCTTTGGCCACTGAAGTCCCTCGAACTCATTGCCCCACTCCTGTCTTTCCTCTCAGGATCATGGGGAAATTCTGATAAAACTATTTGAGGTTTGTTACTGTCACTTAAGGATTGATCTACACAACAGTTACATAGTTTACAAGCTGCGGTAATTGGACTGTGGAGTTGTTTTTGTCTTGGTGTTTGCAAGAAACAAATCATAATAAATATTTCGAAACTATTTTGATGTTGAGCAGGCTTTCCCAGATATTATCATGTGACCATTATACAGAATAACCAGAAGTGACAAGCTGTTGTTCCCCTACGTCTCTCGATATCGCCCACTTCTTTATCCTCCAACATGTATATTTATTCCAAGGAATCTTCTCATTCTGCAACTGAAAAACTCCTAAATCATTCATCTCCAGCAAGGAGTGAATATGTAAATAGTTCCCTGTTAATGGAAGTATGCATAAGAGCGGTGTCGCCATTTACATACTCCCAACAGTGCAAGTTTAAAGGTTGCTTTTGCGTTAAGAGGATCCATAAATCATGTGTTCGCAGGAGGTGTAATGTGCATCTGTGATATCCTATTTACAACCTGTTTGCCTTAGTCTCTGGATGCTTTCTTGCGAGGAATGGAACCGTTTATGGTTGCTGTTCTGTTCCAAAATGTGCTCTCACTGTCTGTCAGGGGGTCGAGCTGCTGTCACCGAGACTTTAGATGAGGATAAATTGCAGGTTATCTTGTTGGATATGTCCGCGGGTCAGCGGAAAAAAAACAAAAAACCCCCACTATTTATCTTTGTATATCTGGGTCAAAATATCAAGTAGCAGTCACAGGGACCCGGCTCTTACATTTATGTGAAAATGGAAGCCGAGTTACTTAACCCTTCTTTACATCTCTGCAGTGGTGGCCCCTCATATCGGAGGCCAAGGAAATAAATTCACACTGAAACTCCGGCGTGGAACGACATGAAGGGCCATGTTTTCTGCTCACTCTCTGTGCAGCTCTATTGTTTTACGTGTCGCAGGTTTTTTTTGTATTCAAAGACACACGGACATTTGGCAGTGATAAAACTGTCCGGAATGATAACATGGCTCCGGCTTAAGGTACTGTAAAGACATCTTTTGTCGACGCTTGTCCGCCTGTGGGCCTTGGTGTAATTTTTATAGCTTTTACCGAATAGACATTTCTATTTCTAAAAGCATTTGCAAGATAGGCCTATCCATTCCCTCCCTCTCCAGGACATGAATTCGTTGCTGCTCGGAAATTTTATGAGAGAAATATTTAAACTGTAGTTACAGCGCCCTGTGATCGTTTCTCAGTCTGGCTGACACAAGGCTGCTCAGAATTTGCAGGGAGTAGCTGCTCTGCTTTGTTTTCCCCGGCCATATTGCAAATCTTAAATTTTTTTGCATCAATACCTTCGCCCTGAAATTAATAGTCCACTTGAAAACGGCTCCCGCAGCCTCTCGAGAACGGAGCCACTGTGTTGGCGGCCAAGTTTGATTATTAATGGCGTGTCTCTATCTCTCGGGCCCCAATTGGTCTATGCTGATTGCCAAGCATTCTGATTAAGAAACACCATTAACATTGATGTATTATGGGTCCGAGTGTTTTTCACAGTTAGATAGCTGCTTCAATCAATTGATAATTACATCTGTGATTTATGGCCGCGGTTCATTTTGACAAGTTTACAATAATTGGCACGGTAGAACTTCTGTATGTTCTCTGAAGGAGAGCGAACGGCTTCTGTTTTGAGATAAATTGAAATGAACAAAAGCCTCCAAATCATTTCACACAGGTTTATTGTGCCATATCCATCCAGATCCTGAAAGAAGTATATTTTCAAATTAAGTAATCTTATCAGTTACTGTGACCCAGATGTGACTTTTTGTGCCCAAACTGCTTTTCATCATGGATAATATGCAAGTAGTTGATTAGAGGAAGAGGAGACGAATCTAAATCTGTAGGGAGAAGTCAATTAGGTAGGTAATGATCTAGCTTTGTGTGGAGTTAATGGAAAACATCTCTAATTTCATGGCAAAGTAAACAATTTTCCTTTGGGTTTTTTTTCCTCATTTTCTAGCTGTTTTATAAGACAGAAAAGTCAGATTATATTTATACACCACTATGGCAAAGTAGTCTTCGTGTTTTAGTAGTTTATTATAATCTTAATATGTCATGAGATAAATGAGAGGTGGCAGGAAAAACAAAATATATTTAGGTTGAATCTTTATTACAATAAATATCTATATATTCCCAGTTGGACCCATTCAAACTTTTAATGATGTCTCACTTAGCACAGTTTTGGCACAGTTACATAACCCTTAGTCAAAATGTTTTTATTTTGAATCGCTCTATGTGCAACGGCAGCCGCTTTTCAGCTACATAAACCGACGATGGAAAGCATTGGTTTTATACCAGCGAGCTTCCGTCTTTTATCATCCTCTCGAGGAAGATTTGGCGAAGAAGCCGTTTCCATTCTTGCACCATCATCACAATGGAAATCAGACCATTTTTTTTAAAGAGTAAAGAAACATATCCACGTCCACCATTTTTCATCTTAAAAAAGCTCGGTCGAAATCCTGTTCTTTGGACTATTAGGGCCGACGTGATGTATGTGAGCTCAGTCAGCAAAACATTATGAATGAGCAATCAATAACTCAGCAACCTTGTCAACCCATATTGACAAGGTTGCTCTGCCTGCTTCGCCTCAGACGTGTGTAGTTCTGCTCTGCAGCCGTTTCTGAGAACTGCCTCTATCATCAGCGTAAAATCTCCAAGACGAGCAGATGCTTCAAATGTTTAGACATTTAAAAAAATAATGTTTGGCAGCGTAACTGCTATAAAAAGGGAAAGAGAGAGAGAGAGAGAGAGAGATGTACCTGTGTAAATGGTTTGCTTCTTAACTGCCCAGCAAAATCGCAGCCTTTTAGATGACTGTATTCCCGTAGTGCTACAGTTTAAAGAGGGAAAGACTAAAACAATTCAGCTCTTAAATTCTTTCTCTTCTGCATTTCCTCAAATACCAACAACTGATGTGATCTAATTTTCTTGTTCCTCGCTCAAGCTGCCTCATCGACTTTTACTACAGTAAGAGATTGCCTACATTGCCCAGAATGACTTTTCTGAGAAATCCCCAAAGAAGTTTGTGAACACACCTGAGAAATTCAGCTGTGTGTGTTTTTTAAATGTGTCACTGGAGAGAAAGGGCAGCAACCATCGAGAAGGCGTGGGGAGGAGGAGATGTTTACTTGCTTAGAAACAGCAGAAATCTTCTGTAGCGCATGCATTTGAAACAGTCCATCACACAGAGGATATTTCTTCTCTGTCACATCTGTCCAGTGGACAACAAGCCTATGGAACTTATAGTACAAAATATCATCATCAAAATAAATACAAATGAAAAAAATACTTAAAAAGTTCAAAGCAGCATGCCAGCTATATTTATGCCTGAATATCAGTTTAATTTGCCTCTTTGGCATTTTTTTATCATTAAAAATTGTATTCAATTATTTGAATGTCTCAATGATATAGATCTACTTGTATATTCCTCATGTTATTGTCTTAATTTGAACATTTCAGTCCTGTTAGGGTTAGAATTTTCTTGTTGTAGAACTACAGTGCAGAGTTTGTCACCGTGCAGTCTGTACGTATGCTCTGTTGCGTGGTTCTCCTTTCCTAACTACGGCTTCTCCTTCACACCTTTCCTTGATGACGTTTTCCATAGGGATGGAGAAGTAGTGGTTAGGAAAGGAGATTCCCACCACAGCCTTAGTTCAACATTACTGCATTACTCTCTGGTTTAACTGCTTCTTGATCTGTGTTCTTTGTCTGTGTTCAGTTGAGAGAGAAAGTGATTCTTTGATAGTGGGAGGACTCTGCCACACTTGACATTTACACAAGTTTTTAGATCATTACCTGTAATTAATTTTGACCATACTGCATTTGGAAGTAGAAGAATACACCACCATAACATTAGAACCTTTTTTTTTTCCACACTTTGTTTGCCACAATAATATTTATTTCTCTCATTTGCTGAGCACGAGTCATAATTCAAAGCAATAAAGGATCTCTGCCACGGTTTTCAATAAGAAAAGGTCCTTGTGTACTCGATCACAGTCGGGGACACACACAAAGAACAAGATGTGGTGACTTCCAAAGGCTGCCACAGTTGTGGAGTCACATGATCGCGTCTTTTTTTTCCTTTTTTTTTAAGACACCAGCACCATTGTTACCTTTTGACAATGAGGGCTTTTGAAGTGTCATCTCCGATGCGAACCCTCTCCTTTGTCGTCATCTTAAAAAGAGCGGAGCCTTCAGTTATGCATGTGTTTGTAGTAAATTCTTTTTTCATTTGCCACAAGGCCCTGAGAGCTTTTTCATCTGCGACCATATGCTTTCAGTCTGACCTTTTCCATCGCCGAATTATCCGGCGTTGACCCCTGCTGTTCTCTCAGGACAGGTGGGAGAGTTATTGATAGTTTTTACTCAGGAGTCTCCGTGGAGTCGTTTATCTGTTCTCCAGACCCAAGATTACATTAATAAATCTCTTGATGCACTTTGTTCCACACTTGAATCGGTTTTTTTTTTTTTCTCGTTCTTTTTGAGTGAAGGGAGGCCTTGTTTTTGTTTTTTTCGTCATTAGCAGATGGCGAGCGTGAGGATATCCGGGCCAGATTTATAGACGCTTCATTTCATTTTCCGTTTTACAGCCTCGTCATATTCACCAACTGTTATTGTTTCTGCAGGTGTAGACGGCAATACTCAAAAGATCTAATTTGTCTGTGATGAGCATCCCCATCCACCGGAGACCAAAGGTACGGTAAGATATGAAAAGCTCATTATCTTATGTCCCAATAAACATTTTATTATGCTACAGACAAGACACACGGCACGATGCGGTAGAACAATAAAAGAGTCTTATTCTGCCTCATCGTTTCTGTTTCCCCACAGAAACCATTGTGGACAATTGTCACTAACATTATTGTTATGGCAAGGAAATAATTTGTTTATGAGCAGAAAATAAATTTGTACTCTCGTATAACCTGAACAATCCCACTTCTCTAATCTCAAACACGCGGCACTTGATCCTTGTGATACAGCTGACTGTGTGTGAAGTGTACATGTTCTGGAGTGTTGGCCTGGTTTAGCGGGGGGTTGATCGTCTGGAATTATTTGATATATGGCGTCGTTAATTCTGCTTGACTTCCCTGCCGTGTCCTGAAAATGAGCTATGCGTGTATGTGTCCCCACCCCCCCGCAAAGATCTCGCAGTTCTGTCGGCAAGTAGAACGCGCGATCGCTCGCCGGGCAATTACGGGGTTAGAGAGTCTGATATTGGGGTCATTAGGAGATAGGATTACTCCTGGACCGCGGGACCCCAGGAATGAACGGGCCCCTCTGGTGGTCTGCTCAGCGCTGATGAAATAGAATTGAGTTAATGGGGTTGCCCACTGTGAGGACTGATTAGAACAACACACTGCTTTTGATCCCTGAGCGAGGTGACCGGGTGCGGGCATTGCAGGCACATGGGGGGGTTGGGCTTTTGTGTCTGTGTGTGTGTATATGTGTGTATTAGCACGCGTGTGTGTGTGTGCCCGTCCTGGGTCAGTGCGTCACTGATGAACAGGACTCATTACTATGTGCGCTCTTTGCTGGTCTTCAACCCTCACTGGGGGGCTTCAGGTGTAAGATAACTCTGGTATTTGGTTCGTGTGCTGTGGAAGGCTGCTAATGCCGTGGCCTGTGGTCCGAAGCTGTGGCCCGCCATGCTGCGTTTGGCAAATGAACTTTACTGCTGCATACAATTTAAAAAGGCTCATCTGAGATCACACCTGCATCTTGTGTCCTGTAGTCTGAACCGTAGCGTCCATGTTTGGTGGGATTCTACAAGCTCATAAACCCAGCATTGTTTCAGTTAGCCATTGATATTCACCGCTTTTTTGGTTTAAGTGCAGCTTCTTTTGGTGAATTTCCCAGCACCCGAACTATAGAAGTTGATGAGGACGGCTTCATCACAGGACAAGTTTTTCCTGCCAGCGCTCTAGTAAGAAGGTTTGAGAATGTTCGAGTGAGCTCATGTGAGAATACAGCAGGATATTGTCCGGAGAATTCACAGAGAGCGAGACGGTGTGTTGTTGACATTTAGAACACGTGGACGCAAACCTGAAAAACAAGAACAACCAAGCATTTCCACCTATTCCAGAGACACATAGAAAGCAAAGGCGTCAACCTAGAAAGAAAATGAGACTCGAGATGTTTTGGCGATAAGGGCCTACTCTCCAACCTGTGTTTGTCAGGCGGTCACACAGCATCTGAGACCTCCTCTCCCACGACTTACCGTAATCGACACTCTGACATTCCTACTAACATTCACGCAGCAATTGAGCAGCTGTGTGGAGGTGAGAAATCCCATATTCAAAGGGATTATCTCGTGCTGTCGCTTTCAATTACGGAGAGCTCTCCACCCTGTCCTTTTGAGTGTGGCCTTCCACAACAGCCATCGTCATTTCAGCCTAAAGTGGCTTGATGACATTTTATACACACTACCTTTCTTTTTTTTTCTTTTGTATTAGCACAGCCAATAAGCTTTTAGTATCCAGCAGCTAATCCTACTTTAACAACCAATGCCCCCTGGTTGTGACTCAGGCAGATTGTGGTATACGTTTTCAAACTAACATTAAGATGCCGTTTTTCTTATGAAATTTTGAGTCACAATATGTCCATTATAGTGGAGTTTCTGCTGAGTATAACAGGGGACAACAGAAAGTAATACACTAGATTTTGTATTTGTTGCAACTTCAGTGAATATTACAAGAAAGGTGTTTAAACTTTAAGGTCCACCCTGCATTAAACCCATTTACCCACTAATAGAAAATGTCTATGAGAATATCTTATAACCGGCAGTTACCTGCCGGCTATAAGGTGCCAACATCCGTCTCCGGATACCCATAAAGCCTGGACTGGTTTGGGGTTTTTCCATTAGTTTCTGTGACTGTTCTCGCGACTAAACAAACTGCACTGCATTTAGGTCGGCGCAGCACGCAGACTTTCATTTTCACCGGCAGGCAGACCTGGTGTGGTTATTTGTTACCGAGCCAAGTTTGCATTCTGTTGTTCTCATATGAACTTAAAAAGAGCGAGTGATCCAGAATTTGTTTAAACCACTCCAAACATCGTTGGTGTGACTGTGCCCCAGACACTCACAGTGGAATGTGAGACCAAGGAAAAAAAGGCGGCGAAAAATTACAAATTCCAAATGATCAAAAATGCCCTTCTGCTTTTTGAATGTAAGCCGGTGAAAAACACTTCAGTTTTTTTCTTTTCATCCACCTACGGAAGTAATGGTCATGATCACCCTTGTTTGCAGAGCAGCGCGCTGTTTATGTTGGGCCCCCAGACGGTTAGTCGGAGCTGTCTGCCAGAATCATTCTCTAGGCCAGTAATGATGGATGACAAGCTTCTGTGAGGAGGAAAACAAGTCCCCTGGTGGCACGCTATAGGGCCGCTCAGACGAAGGTGCCATCAGCCGGCTGCCCGCTGCACTGGTTGTGGGGGTGGGGGGTAAATAAAAGACTGGAGGGCTCTCTGGAACTGATGCGGCAGAAAGCTACATCCCTCCCGTTGAGGAGTGCAGTAAATTATAGTGAGGCATGTGCAGTGTTGTTTCTCATCAGTGATACTTAATCTGTTGAAGTTGCAGTTTGTGCAGGACTCCAGTAAACAATGCAGTCAAGAAAGTGTTCCGTGCTCGTCCTCACTGTCGATCGCTTACTTTTGTAGTTCGTAATCTCTCCTCTGAACGATGAGTTTCTGTTTTTCTCTGGACCATCAGAGACCTTTCCTGTAGGTTTCCTAGGTTGTTCCTCCACCGTACTCCTATATAGTTGCTGTAGCCTACTCCATCATCATCAGGACAGTTGCTCCCCTCTTTGGCTGAGGCAAAACAATGATCTGCCTCATGCATCAGTCGGGAAATATCACCTTCAACACACGATTTAAAGCTGCTACACTAGAGAATACAGACAGATTTACTGTACCTGGCTATAGGCTGAAGCAACACTACTCACTCGGGAAGGGCTTGAATTTATTTACATTCATTTTTATGTTGCACATGCAAGCTTTGAATTCTTAGGTTGTTTGCTATTTATTCAAATGTTCTACCCCTTAATGATATGTGGGAGGGGTCTCTGGAACGGTGGCTTCACACATGCTATGTGCCGACCAAAACAAGATGTCAGACAACACTGTATTTCAATTGTCAAATAATTTTGGCAGAGGGGGTTAACCAAAAACATTATGATTAATTCTTTGGAAACAATTAATATCCACAGGAAATTCTGTGTAAATATGGCCATTTATTTGTTACTTGAAGAAAAGCTTTTATGAATCATTTGGTTTAGATTATTCTGTCAAACCACTTTTTCCAAGGTTAGGACTTCACTTTGTCCAATTTGGATTTAGTGTTCAAGGCAAACCCCGAGAGGTACACATACTGAGTATTATAGCTTTTGTTATTATTATTGATTAATCTGCTGCTTCTCTTCTCAGTTAATCGATCAATCACTTGTTTAATTTGTTCAATCTGAAAGTCCAAGGTGACATCTTTGAATGGTTAATGTCAGTGACTCGTTTTGGATTAATCCAGCAGTCATTAAGACCATTTCAAATGCTCTTTGGTCAATGAGTATTCATACAAATCTTCATGCAATACAGATTATCTTCTCCGGACCCACAGGTTTTCCTGCCTTATATGTTCCACACATGTATTTGTATGATGCTTTGGCAAAGAGAAGCTTAGTTTAGACTGCAAATCTATAATTATGTTGTGTTTCTAACTAGGTCGCCTGTAGACAAAATTATAATTCAGTGACACTGATATCTGATAAATGGGATAAATAAGAGTATTTTTTGTTTTAGTTTTTATGAATGCATAATCCATTGTGGAAGAAAAAGTAGTAATACATATTTAATTTGTGCCTCGTGGCCCGTCGTGTCATCTCCCTCTGCTGCATTTTTCCATTCGGTTAAATGCAGCTGTAGTAATGATAAGCTCTCTCTTTAAAAGTGCTGCTGTTGAGTTCACTTGAGCAGGGACGTCCGCCTACCGCCATTATTAAAACAAGGAGTCTTCACTTGCTGACAAAGGGGGAAAAAAGCCTTGAGAAGGGCATTTATCTGGGAGAAGCATGGCCAAGTGTTCAGCTGTACAGACAGGAAATTATAGAGCCAGTCCTGGGCGAAGGCATGTTCTAAGAAGAAATGTAACGTTACTAATGACGTGACCTTTGACCTGGCCGCCACAAGGTGTGTGTTGGATATTGTCTTTGCTGCGGCGAGCAATCAGGTGTGCAGGGAGGAGGGAAATGGAAGCAGCACGCAAGGTCAGGCTTTTCAGAAGCCTCCCCCGTCGCCATTCGTGGCACGACCTCCAGCCCTCCCAGCCTCTGGCTGACTAATAAAAAATGGCTTCCCCCCTTTGTTTCCCAGCCACCCAGGGTTCCCATTCACTTGTCATTACCAGACCATAACACAGGCGGAACATAAACACACATGCATAAACACAGACCGCAGCGCGCACTGTCACATGTACCTGGTTATATTCTTGTCACATAAACAGTGAGGCATTGTCTCTTGCACGCCCCTGGAGTGATTAAGACGTAAGGCACCATGGGGGTCCGCCCATGCTTAAAGGAGCATAGAATCCTAAGAGGCTGATGCACACACACACACACACACACACAATCACCAACGCAGCAGGGGTTTGGCATGGCATCTTATCCCGGCCATTGAGGCTAATATCTGTGAATGGGCCGTGCTGGCACTCTGAGCACCACTATCAGTGTTGTCTCTTTTACTTCAAGTGCCCTCAGGGACTGTGCAGCATACACACATCATCAGGGAGAGGGAAAGTGTGGAACTACTTTATCTGGGGCGTCCTCGCTCAATAGCGGCTGAGCAGTGGAATATGGACAATACTCCCACATTTTCATGTCACTTAAGTTTAACTGTCAGATCATGTTTTGCTCAGAAGATAAAATGTCTCCACTTTGCAGTTAAGAAGGTGTAGCGCTCCCCTCGATGTCACCATTATGCGCTCACACTACTATTTAAATAACCAGTTGTACAAGTTATTTTGAGCATTAATTCTTCAGAGCTAGACGGGCGACAGTGATATTGAGCTAAAGATGAACATTACGTGACATAAATTCAGCCGCAATAAAAAAAAAGTCTTCTGATAAAGCATCTGATCGTTTTTTTCTGAGCTGAGGAAATGAAGGGCTTTATAAAAGCAAAAAAACATCAATAAACATCATTTACCAGGCTGTATTCATTTATTGATGTTTATTTTTTATTTATTTAATCTTCTATGATTCCTTTTTTTAAGTTGGCAATTCAGGCGAAGAAAGCGAATCGAAAGTGGTGACAAAGAGAAAGCCGAGGACTGTTCAGCGTCATCCGCTGTCCGTCCGTCGTTCTACTCATCCAAAAAAAAACCTGTCAGTTGTGGTTTTTCTCTGAGCTCCTCTGTTGCTAAAACCTCCATTTTCCTTTTTGGTGAATATGTCCTTGCAGTCTGACGCCATCGAGCACCAGGCTTTACCATCTCAGGTCACACACTGTGTCTGTCGAGTTCAGCTGTCTTAACGATATCTACACCTGAGTGCCCCCATGTGCTCGGCCTTCATGCAAGTGATGCCATATTGATTTTTATACTGGGTATCTGCTCTTTGGCTGTGGAGAGACGCTATGGCACATATCATATCAGGTTTAAGTGTGTGTCATCGGTTGCTATGTGAGCCTGAGTTGGTTATCACAGCAGAAGGTTTCATGTTTCAGTTTATGGCTGCAGACGAGGGTTACAGGTCATTTCATGTGTGCGGAACATGATTGTTTATTTTTTTTGGTCTTATATTTTTATACCTGGCCAGTAACACGTTGTTTTATTTCACTGTGCTGCCCACGATAATACTGACAGGATGCACAGTATATGTTTCTCAAGGAGAATGCCAAAACGACTACAAATGCTCAAACAAGCATGCCGGGCCAGTGGGTGGCGATAGGGTCTACATCCACAATCCGTCAAATACCAGAGAAGAACACTGTGGTCCAAGTATATTGGGCGAGGCAGACGGCAATGTGATGCAGAAATGCTTGTTATTAGACGCAGCAGTGAAACAGGTATATAGCTGCCATTGTTGTTGTTTCTGGTGCATGTTAATTACACAAAGTAAGCTGTGACGTCTGTTTCCCATGTACACAGGGATTTTAGTGACTTGATGGCTAGGACGGATGGATGGATGAATGGATGACGGACAGATATGTGGATGGAGGGATGGACGGATGGATGGATATTGATTCCAAGCTGGGAAATTACTGTATTAAAATGGACAGGATAAGATGGAGATCACTATCATACACTGTCATAGAGATAAAAACTGTGACTCGCTGAACATGACAGTGAATTTTGAAATTCTCTGCCAATTAAAAAAAACCAACCAGTTACACCTCTCTGTTTGCCTTCTGAGTCAAAGTGTCACACAGTGCAGCAGCTTGGTGTCCAGCTCTCTTCAGCCCCTGTCACATTTACAAAGGTACATTTGAAACGGATCTAGTTTCCATGCCTGGTGTGAAAACCTCCTTTTAACCTTAATTACATTGCAGCTCTGTAAGGACCCAGTGTTTCCCTGCTGGAATTAATTCCGCCAACAGGGCTCTTATCAAAGAATCCACGTGTACCTTCTTATCATCTGTGGTCAATGGCTCTGCCTGAAAATTTACACTGAATTTCATGAGAGCATCATCATCATCTGCCAAATTTCTATTTGGATATCTCCCTAATGTTGACATAAGCCGTAATGGCCATCTGCGGAGTGCAACTCATTACGGCTCGTATCTCTGTCCGCACATATGTAGGTGTAGTCTCAGATGCTTTTTACAACGTTTTCCTCTGCTGTTCACGAGCGTGACTGAGGTGCCAAAATTAGTCCGCACGCACACTGTTTCTGCTCGAGGCAGAGAAAAGCTACAAGTGCATTTTCCATTAAAACAGGGACGTGAGAGGCCGGTGTCATTTATCTGAATGGTTATTGCTGGATTCTTTCAGCAGAGATGGCAGAGCTAATACAGACATTAAGCAGCTGAGCGATCGCTGGCATGCTACAGGTCATTTGCAGTTATGCATTAAGCCGGGCTCTTGAAATAAAGGTTTGCTCTTCATCGTCTCTCTGTCAGTTTTATAATATAGACGGGAAGCCGAGACAGTAGTCTCACCTCTTGATATGCAGGTTACACATTGAGTGCACATGTTGGACTATTAACAGGATCCTCATGCAGTAATATTTATGGGACACAGATGTCAAAAAGATTCTGTAGGGGTTCAGCAGAGGTGACCCCACACTTGTAAACGTGCATTCCTGCACCATGTGTTTTTCTTCAACTCTGCCCCCAAAGCTTCTTCCAAAAATCCAAAACATACCACTCAGGAAAAACAAATCAACTCTCAAGCCGCATGCATACTACTAAACCGCTCTCCGTCCACGCAAGTGTTTGGGCTCTGTATCGGTTTTAATCCCATGACCACTCGCAGCATGTGCGTGCAGACGTACACAGATTGCTCGAATGATAACTCCTCTTCTACTGCACTGAAGCAGTTGTAACATTGTAAGATGAGGAATTTAACTCCAAAACAGCTGTAAGCAAAGACAACAGGGTCAGCAAAGCTTGTAATTCATTTTCCATGTTGTGTTCTTCACTCTGATGCTAATGCTGGTTGTTCTCTTCTGAAAGGCGGCAATGTGATAGGAGCCTGATGAATCAGCGAAGGTTACGTCATGATCGAAAAAGACCCAATCAGAAAGTGGCTCCGTTTCTGCCCGTCCAGAATCAAACGCAGCCCTGCGGTTTTCAAACTGAAAAGGGTCCAGCAGCCTTTCCAGACTCATCCATTTGAGCAACTCTAAAAGGGAAGTAGTGTACTCATGCGTATCTGTAGCAGAGTTGATGCTTTTTCAAACTAAAACGTAGTCGTATGGATGTAGCCTCAGCTTGAGATCCCGCTGCTTAGTAAAGATGATCAATATTCACAACAACTCGGCCGGCCTTCTGCTTCTAAGTTGTAAACAGAAAAATGAGAAGTGCTGCTTGTAAAATCGGTCTTCAGACTGCAGCTGGAATTTGTTTTGATTTAAAAAGAAATGGACCCTATAGTGTGAAGAACCTGAGCAGTATGCAGTGAGAGCCTGGGCTCGGCATGCTGTCTGAAGTGTACTTCAGATATCAGTGAACAGGTGTTCTTGGCTTTGGAGAGCAGTTGAAAAGGAGGCTCTAGTCTATATGTACCAACCTTCTTTTGCTAGACCAGGTGATGAAAGACCAACGCGTGTCAGTGAATACTATCAAAATACTGTCTGTCAGTGCAGTCGTCCCACAGGTGTTACTTCAGAGACGCCACCTACAGAGTTCATTTAATGTATTGATTTGAGTCTGCTGACAACACGCTGGAGTTTCAAAGCATCCTGCGTGCATTTGCTCGAGTCTGTCACAAACCTTCTCTTTGCCATTTTATCTCATCATGTCACTGACACGCTGCTCTGCAGTTTTTTTTTTTTTTTGTGTGTAAAACGTGGTCTGTGTGTCTACCTTTTGTCAAACTTACAACCACCCACTGAGATCAGATTAAAGAAGACATGTCGAACACAACACCACGAGTCGCGCTGCACGCCTGGAGCAAAGCATGCTGGGAAGGAGCGACACATACAGCGTGCGTGCCACTCCACGACAGCTGAATGAGCCGCTGATTTAAGTTGGTGCGATACCTCCTGTAATTGCTGCAAATCGGATTTGGATGTATGGTTGGTGGGGCTTTCTTTTTTTTTTTTTAACTGAGCCACTGTAATATGTTTTTATGAGATTTTCCATAATCTTGTTTTCTCTGGGTTTGTTGCTGCACATATGTCGTTCTCTATTTTCTCTCCACGTCTCATTTGGCTCTGAGGTGCAGAAGAAACTTGATCAGAAACTCATAACGGTCGATGTCCGACTTTTTCTCCTTCAAACTTTTCCGGCAGTGTTTGTATCCATGACACTGTTGGTTTTCAGTGTGGTGCTCTGGTAAAATACACAAATTACAAAATGTAGTTTCTTAATTTCCAAGCACTATCAAGCATATATTAAGATTATGTATATAAACATCTTAGTGGGTTGTGTCTAGGTATATAAACAAATAAGGTGAAATCAACTAAGAAATAGATATGTTGAGCTTAATCCCTTAGTTTTGAATTAATTTTTCCTTTTCCAATACATATTCCGTACTGATCTGATGCTAGCATTTAAAAGATAAAACCTCTTATAAATAATTTATATAAACCCTTTACCCCCTACTTTACTTTCAAATTCTTCTGGAGTAAATTAATTTTAATGTCCAGCCTCCATCCTCACAGGACGAAAAGTTTGAAAAGTTTACCTTACTTTACCCCAAATATGATCATATTCTTCATCCCCATGGCAAAAAACATGGAACAACTTTTTGGAGGTGGACGTTACACTTCCCTATCATCTCTTGGGAATGGAGTTTCTTTTTTTTGACATGCCTGGAGTGATTTCTGCACATCCAAGCACAGAGCTGACAGGGTCACCAACCTGTGAGCTTCCTCCCTACATCGCAGCCTTGCCGGCCGCGCTGTCTTTATTTCGTCTGCCCTCTCTTTTCCTTTTGAAAAGTTCTTTAAAAAAAAAAGAAATTCTCTTTACCAATTCTGCCACTTCTGGGCTGAGAGGGCCTCTTGTTTTTGTTGTGAAAAATCAATAACCATTACAGGAGAGAGACAGAGGAGGAGGAGAAGACGAGTGCGAGTGCGCTGGAGAAGGGAGGGAGACGGGCTTCTATCCATGTCAGTCTGACCCTGCCTGACGGCTGTCATCTCCCTTAATTGCTTTGCTAATATCATCCCCACTCAGCCTGGAACTAGGTCAGCAAGGCCCCTCTGCTGGAGCTTACTTCAGGCCGTCCTCCTCCATGATCTCTCACTCACTCTGACTTTTATTTTGTGTTTCCCCTCCAGGCTCATCTCAATTAGAGTTAAAACATACAGTTGGAATATGAGAAAGATACATTGTTTCCGAGATAACCCTGGGTTTGGGGGGGGGAGGTTTGGATTAATCCAATCAGAAACATTTTTTTTTCCCAGCAGTAGATAATCATTTATGCACAATGCTCTATTCTGGGATGGGAAATAGGCTTGCTGGAATTAACCTTTATATTTCCCTCAGGTGATGCAAGATCTGCTTTTTCTTTGTCTACCAGCTCTCTGCCGTTAGCACTGTCAGGTCAGACTACAAAGCTTCTTAGTAACAGAGGAGATTAACATTGAAAACTTTAGCAAATAACTCATTTGCTGTTAGTTTCTCTTACTCTATATGATCCAAATGATAGATTAATCAACTCCTTTTATGTGTTTTGCATACCATGCAGCGGTTTCATGAGAACATGGCTTAACGTGAAAGTGGACTCTCAATTTCATGCTCTTGACACAGTAGGAATTCACTCTTACTGCTGTTGTTTCGCTGGGTAAAATTGCATTTGAGAAAATCAAGGGCTGCAATATCAATAACTTTTATCCATAACCGTTTATTTAGAAGCAATTAAAATAGATTGCCTGTTTCACGGCTGAGGACAGGCTGGGTGATATGTCACAAATTCAGAACGAGCAGCATCCATATTCCGCCAATGTTCTTATTTCCGAGCAAAATAAAACGGAAACCATTTGACCACAGTGAAGACTTCAATCACTGTTGAGTCATTAATTCTCAAATGGAACCTGACAGGTCAGAGCTTTGAAAAACTATGAGGTGTGTATTATTGGTGTCGATGCAAATTTCCATAGATCTAATCTCTTTTTACTCCTCAACTAGTATGAAGCGGCTTAATGAAGCCAGGAACTGTTATTGCTGCCAACGCACCATGGTGTTCCATCTCAAATCAGTGGACGCTTCAGTTATTTTTACTATCAAGCTGGTTTGCATAACAAAACATTCTCCGAGATGAAACTTTCTTTATTTCTTTTGCTCTCCAGCGTGTAGTTGGCAAACTATCCCCTGGCTAAAGAAAACAGGCACAGTGGAGACTGTGTTTCAGCGGGAGAGGGAGAATATAATGTGAGTGTTGGGGATGGAGCACGGAGCCGCTGTTTTCTGCCGCAGGGGAATATGGCATTACTCCCAATGTGCTTTTATGAGTCTGTCGTATTTCCGTGGGTTCTTTTTTCCGCGTTTGTCCAGTGAAGCTTGTTTTTCTGCATACCTGTTTGACCTTTACATATAATAGTCTAATAGTACTAAACCTGTAAGCTTTAATGCCACAGCAGTAGTACTGGTGTCTTGAAGAGCCAGGAACAGATTCTAAAAGTACCGCCCCGTAACCTGAAATATTCAACATGCAAATACAATTATAAGAATAGAAATGTCTATTGGAAAAAGTAACAAACTCACCAATAATGTGGAAGTGTTGTTTTTTTCTGTGTATGTGTCTATTCTTAATTTAGTTGTACTAGTGCAGTGCCAGTTCTAAACCTGTCTGGTAAGAATATCATGTTCTCTTGTTCTGTGTTGATGCTCCAGAGCTACTTCAGAATGATTTCTCGTCATTAGTGAGTCCTCCTCAAACAGTTCTACAATATCACTTTTTATTGTTTGTGTGCTCGACATTTTGTGCAGAGCTTTTTTGTTCATCCTACCTGGGTTATCTGCATTGAAGATTTTATCGTCAATGTTTCCCATAAAATGAAACTTCACTGACAGACAGACGTTTGTTAAATTAGTAGGGAGATGTTGTCTATTTCAGATTACAGGAAGATTCTAGCGGATCTGTTATGTTTCAGGGGATCCTCCCCATTTGTCCAGTGTAGCTTGTATTCCTGCATAATAGTTTGACCATTACATATTGTTCTAATAGCACTAAACCTTTTAAGATTTCATATCACAGCAGTAGTCTTGGTGTCTTGAATAGACAGGAACAGATTCTTAAAATACTGTTGTCTTTTCTGAAATACACAACAAACAAATCAATAATAGTTATGCTGAGGGAAAAGCAACACTTTCACATCATTGGCGCCGTTGGAGAGCTCGGCCCTCATGTCTGCGGCTCCTCTGTTGTTTACATCCACAGTCGTGGCTACAGGCAGCCATTTTAAACAAGGTAGTAAAGCACGGATGAGGGACAAGGGGCTAGTAATTGTGTCAGTGGCAGGGCTCTGAGCCAAGAACTGTCAAGACTCCATACTCTCCCCCGCCCCTCTCTGCGCTCTTGGTTTAATGGAGCATGTGAGGGCCAAGGTGTGCTTGGCTGGCCCCAGCCTAGGCTCCTTTCAAACGGCCTGTCGTCTCTCTCTGATGGGCACAGTGGAACAATAAGCCTAAGGTGGAGCAGCTGGAGAAAATGTTAGCGTAAGACCCCTTCCTGGAGGTTACCATTTTCGCCTCAGTGCCCTCCGTTTGCTCCCCACAATAAGACACCTCTTTTCCTGACCTATAACAACAGCAATAACCCCACTTTGTGCCTGCAGTTATTTTTGTTGCAGTTTAAATGTGCGACTGATGCCGCGGTGTAGCCCTCCCAGCTCCAGGTGCAAATGAGCATTTGGAAACTACAGTCCGCTGACCCTTCCCCGTGAGTCTAGGCAAAGGTGGCTTTTTTTTGTGTTTTTTTTTTTACATCTCCATCCTCTGGTGGGCTGTAATCTTGTGTGTACTGGCCCACAGTTACAGATTCCACACGGGGTCCACAAGAAGCTTCCCATCCGGGTAAAGAGTGAAAGTCCAGCTGTCGCCCCAAACTGTTTGGTTAGGAGGATCTTGGGAGGTGAATAGAAGCAGATCCTCTGGGTATAGCACAAGGCCTGTTGTTGTTTCGGATCTGCTATTGGTGGGAATAATGCCCAGACTTGACATATCTGAGGTGTCACTGCTCAAGCCACATCCAGGCGTGGTACTAATGAGCTTTTTCACACAGACACATTTCTGATTCACAGTTTCTCCACTTGCTTTTGCTTCCTTTCACTGAATGCCATTGTTGCTCACTGCACACCCCACTGCCCTCATAATATGAGGATATTGACCTAATTATAATCACTTTATTGGAATACATATTCAAATAAATTGAACTGCGATACCACTTTAAGCAATTAAAAGCTTTAAGTGATTTATTCAGCGGCAGTAGTACAGAAGACTGTCAGAGATTTCTAACCACACTGGCCCACTTTCTTTGCTGCCGTTTGCATGTTCTCCTTATGAGCTTTAAAAGCTCCATGTCAGCTTTTAGGCTGATTTAATAATATACAGTAAAAAAATCAATTAAATGTTATTGAATATAGCTGTTTTAAAAAATGTTGTGAGGCTAGATCAGGTTTCAAGTCCTTGAGGTGCAATCGTTGAGGAGACAAGATGCAGATGCTTCAGGTCTTAAATTTGTTTATTACCAACACTAGTTTATGATCATCCATCCATTTATCATCTATACAGCTTATCCTATGAGGGACGCAGGGCAAGTTGGAGATAATCACAGCTGACAGTGGGTGAGAGGCGTCGTCAGCCCATCATTCACGGTCACTGACATTTTAAAGTCCCCAATGAACCTAAACCCAAAGCCTGTTTTTGGACTGTGAGACGTCCCCGGACAAAACCCACTCAGACACAGGGAGAACATGCAAACCCCTCACAGAAAGACTTCGGGATTCGAACCAAGAACCTTCTTGCCGTAAAGCAAAATTGCTAATCATTACTACTGCGCCGCCAGTTTATGATCAAACAATCAAAAATTAATGACATTTTCATAAGCCTCAGCTGCTAACAACCACATGTTAGCACCCTAATTAACACTGAATTAGGCAGCACAATTAAACTATTAAAATGCTATCTTATTTATTACTAATTAATTAAAAAAACTTGAGACGTGAATGGTGTTTTTCTGTAGGCGGTCAGACGTCAAAAGAGTTGAGCCTTACACTATAATAAAGATCAAGTGTCAGGTCTAAATTTTGGCCCTAGTCCACAGCTCTGGCAGTGAGCAAAATAATCTTCAGCAGGAAAAATGAACAGTAATGAATCTTTGTTGAGACGTCTGTCTGAGACCCAGATGACTGCAGACAGCGGAAAGTCCAGGAAATTGTGCAGGTGCTTCCAAGACATCGTTTCATCTCTGACTGCTCTGTGCCCAACCCAGCACAGAGGCCCGGCCCGGCCTGGCTCGGCCCGGCTCGGCTCGTCTGGTCTGTGTTCTTGTGTTGATTAACCACAGCTTGTCTGGTGGTGAAACTCTCTCGGCGGAGCACCATCTGCACCTCGCCGGCTCGCTGTTTGCATCGTACCGCTGATCCCGTTCCTGTGCGGAAGCCAAAACAATCAGATAGAAAGACGTTTACACGAGCACTCCGAGGTTGAATGTGCGAGTCAAATTTCCCCCCTTTGCTACCCTGCATCCTGGTAAACTGATTTGGAAGATGAGCTTGTTGACTGGCGTCTCCTCGGCTGTGCAAGGCCACAGCCTCACAGGGGAAATAAACAGAGGTATCTCCATGTGTCTGTGATGACAAGGCTGTATTAGGGTTGTTTCCATTGCTTTTCAAACGGCTTCATTATTTTTTTTCCAGCCTGAATTGGTCTGTGGTGTGAAGTATAAGCAATATATGTATTTGCAACAAACTGCCAGTTATCACATTTGACATCGCCAATTGACTCCCATCAGATTGCATATAGAAGCAGCCTCGCCAGAGATGCGGGAGTGAAAGAGGCACAAAATGTTTTCGCACAAAAACCTCCATCCCAGCAGCGCTTTTAAAAAAAGATTTTCTGCTTATTTAGGCAATTCTGTTGTACCACGTCAAACTCTGAGCCTTGTTGTGCTGGAACCGTGCATGAGAAACAATTATATTTCTTCAATGAATCATTTTTTATATGAGACCTGTGAGAACAGATATAATGTAATAGTTAATTTGAATTCAGTCCTCTCTAGGGCTGGAAGATAAAACAACATCATTTTCATCAATAGCAATAAAACTAATATATATTGATATAATGTTTATGCATTTTGTAAGCACAGTTAGGAAGTATAACACATAATTGATCTACCTCAGATTTGCATAGTGTTTTTTTTATGCTCATAAAAAAGAGCAGTTTTTAAACTTAAAAGAAACATTAATGTGAAATTTATTGTAATAATTTGCGATATCGACAGATACGATTTTTTTTTATCTCGATATAACTTTGGGCATATCACTCAGCCCTATTGTCCTGACACACATTAGCAAACACCCTTCCTCGTCACTGGGTCTTAATTGTTAACAGGAGAATAAATTCAGAGTTGGCTCCACTGCTCTCATGGCACCTGTGCCGTGTGAGCACTCTTGATCTGTTGTAATAATCCCCATAGCACGGCACAGCCGGGGGTGCGATGCTATCTCACTCACGCTGGATAACGGTCACAGAAGCCGTTGAAGGAGGGTTGCTGCCATGTGCAGGCTCCTGTGTGGAAGACATGGATTCATAGATTGTCAGGCACTTCTTCAGTTTGAGTTGAATGTTTATCAACTTTGATGATGATGATGTTGTTTTAGTATAGATGATGATTACCACTGGATCTCATGTGTTTACCTGTAATGGTGAGGCTGAATCTTTCATGTGGTTCTATCAATTTTTAAGAGAAGATGATTTAGTTTGTAGTTAAAAGTAATGAGATAAAGAGCAGCGTTGCCTCAGGGATGGCACTGTCCAGGTTGAGGTATCGATTGTACGGATGCCCATGAAACTTGATGTTCATGCAGGTTGTCCGCAGGGTCTTAACAAGTCTGTAAAAATCAAAAATTCATCTTAGGCCTTAAAAAGTTTCAATATAACTTAGTAGGTCTGTGTTAAGGCAGGTCTTTACTATATTAAAGAGATATTGTGCACTTAAATATGTTTTTTTTTGCTGTAAATTAAATAACTAAACTTGAATGAAAATGTCATTTTAATTTGTTTTGTACTTTTTTTACCGAATACCTGCAAAGATAATCACATTCCCATCGGCCTCTGCTGCACTTTGCATTAGGATCAGTACAGTGCAGCCTCACAGAGCTGCAGGGCTGTGGGCTGTGTGTCTTTTTACCTTATTAGTAATAATTGAAATATAAGCCGTTAGCTATGTTTCATGTGGTGCAGATCTTTGGCTTCTTTCTCTGCATCATTTACTAAAACATGACCTCCTTCCCTTGAACACAACTGGCTTTTAAACGGAGTACAGCGTTTAGAGAGGACCTAGTGTCTCAGCATTCAAACTCTCACTCCTAATCCACATTGTTATCTCTCTCAGATCACAGAAGCCAGTTAAATAAATCAAGTTTTTCAATAAATCTTTTAAGTTTCACCTTGCATCCTTCAGATTAGTTTCTCTGTGCCTGTTAAATATTATAACAAAAGTCCATGGATTCAGTGACCCCTCACTTTTTCAGGCCGCTGTCAATTGAGACCCAGACAGAGAAGTTGAGTGAACGTGATATTTAATAAATGACGAACAGGACAGTCCTTTTTTTCCCAAAGTCCTCGGGTCATGTTAAATAGATGGGTCTCAAATTATATTTTATGATTGGGCTAATTGAAGTGGCCAGTCATTTTTTATGTCTGTGGCAGGTGCCTTTACTGCCTCCTGTGAGTCGCATTGGCGGGAAGGACGAGCGGCTTCCTTCATTACTCAAGTCCTCGGCATAATCTCATTTTCTCGCTGTGACCAGTCGGACAACCTTAAGTTTCAGGTCTCGCAGGCAGTTTTCAATAAGGAAGGGGCGGAGACTGAGGATATTACATTTCTGTGTCTGATTAACCTGAAGGTTGAATCAAAAGCCATTTATTCCTAAAGGCTCAGGTATAGCTCATTCTTACATTCTTTATGGATTTGAAATTAATACTAGAATAGAATATTAAAGAGTACATAATGAGGAAAATAAACAAGTCAAGAACTCTAGCTGTTTAATAACCAATTATTGTTTCTGCTAAAATGCGTTTGTTTACCAGGTAATTAATTACCAGCATCACATTATGGCTTGTCTTGACAATAACAGCCCGTAGCCTGGTCCGTTCCTGCTCTGAGCATCTGTGTTGCTTTGGTTTCCCCATGGTTGTGATTTGTTATGAGATTCACTAGACAATTTCCAGTTTATTACTGCTGTGTCCAGGCAGTCCCTGATAAGATTAACCAATGTCTATGAATCATTGCTGGAGAGTATTTGAGGCGCCGGTCAGCGGCTGAGTGTGTGTATCCAGGATTGTTCACCAGAGCAGCACAGTGTGCCCCATGCGATGTGAACAACACTTTACAGAAAGTGCCCCTGACCACTGACCCAGGTCTGCTGTGATGACGTCGTGTTTCTTCGCTGGTGTTGCCAGACGCTTTGGATTGAGCGCCTGGGTGCAATGATTCCTGATCTGTGGAGAAGGCCATGATGCGCCTGTGGGGAAAACTACTCTGCGGCCCCAAACCCAATTTCAACTGAAAGATTGAGGAGGCTAACGTGCTCCGGGCAAGGCGCTGAACTCCCTTTTCTTTCTCTCGTCTTGTCTCTTAATCGCATCAGGCTTTTAATTCTTTCATGAACTCGTCTCAGACCTTTTTTAACCTTTCATGGAGAGTGGGGGAGATAAGAGGGCCGTGATTGCTGCTCCAGTCCCCCAGAATCGGCAGCGTGTTGCATTTTAAGAGGAGACTTCTGTTTTACCATAACACTTCTTCATGGTAACCATGTGGAAGGAGGTGTTGACTTTGACTGATGGTTCACCCTTCTAACACTCACACAGACACATCCAGTGTACGTGTGCATCCACACACACACCCTAACAGTTGATGAATTATGTATCCTGCACTGGAAACAAAGTAATCGATATAAAATGTCTAGCTTCAGTATTGACCATAAATGTGGTACACGTTTAGAATGAGGGGGGAAAATCCCATTGCACAGAGGTGTGTGTGTTGCTAATAGCTAAATGTGTAGCACACAAACATGTCTCTTCGGCATTTGAATAGGGGTTGAATACAGAAACTGTTTCCTACATGGCCGTCACCTACAGGCCGGAAATCACAACGCAGATTTCATTGCCTCATTTTGTTGCCTTGAGCTCTGCACTCAGATATAAACATATACTTCACCGCACTTGTCTAGTTAACATTAGATTTAACTCTGGTGGCAACTCTACATGGCACTGCCAGCACATTAAGTTAGCCTACGTTCAGTTAATATCCCCAGCTCGAGTTAACACGACAGCAAAATGCCAAAACAAAAGTATGACTGTATTTCACATGAAAGGATTCTGACACCGGGACGTGCAGCAACTGTTGGAAAACAATTCCAGTGTGACAAGCTTAATGAATCACCAGGTGACGCATGGATATGTTTGAATATATCATATTTGACTGCTCAACCCTATGCTGAGCACATTAGCCTGGCCCCCGGCAGTGGGGAGGCAACGGAAAACCAGTATTTTACTCTATTAAGCACTGAAGCTGTTGTTTAGTTTATCTTAAATTCCAACTTCTAAATTTGCCTTAGCAATAAAAAAGCTGTTCATTTCTTGCTTTTACCTTTTTAGCCACGGCACCTTTTTAAAAAGTATTGATTTAGCACCAGTATCGGATTAAACCCAAACCGTAACCCAACCCTACATTTGAATACCCTCAGGTAGCAGACATGCACGTGTCTGATCATTGTAAAGCTCCTGTGAGTTGCTTTAATCCTACATTGTATGGACGAATTGATGGATGTCAGATGTTGTGTGTCCGTGTTTACATCATGCTCCGCTTGTCAACTCAGCTCTATAGGCCTAATCCTGACAGATGCAAGTGTGTGTGTGTGTGTGTGTGTGTGTGTGTGTGTGTGTGTGTGTGTGTGTGTGTGTGTGTGTGTGTGTGTGTGTGTGTGTGTGTGTGTGTGTGTGTGTGTGTGTGTGTGGGGGGGGGGGGGGGCTGTTGCCTGTGATACAGATAAACTGTCGGAGATCAATAGGCTACGTGCGCCACTCTTGCATGTGCACGGCTCCCCGCCCTCTACCGTCAAAAGGTCAGCAGCAGCACAGTCTTTTAACCCCCTCGTTGTTTAGTGTGTGTCATGTCCGGCTCTAATGATCTGCGTCTGCCTGGGAACCTCACCTCCCCACCACCCCCAGCAGAAGCAGCAGCCCTGCCAATCCTCCTCTTTGATTGGCTCGGAGATTTCTTGGAAGATGGATGGTTCCAACGTCCTTGACTGGTTTGCAATATGTGCCACCATACCCCTCCCTGCATCCTGCATTTTTGAATCGCTGCTCTCCATTTGATGGCAGGCAATTACAGGAGATTGTTTCTCTTTTGTTGTACTCGCTGGCCGACACGGCGCCCCCTTTTCATCTCAGAAAGTAATGTCCTGTTTTGGCTACTTGACAGACGCACAAAGCTCGGAAGACGAGCACGATTTGACTGAGCAAGCGCAGAGATTGATGGCTGATTTATGAGGCAAACGCCGTGGCGGTTTGTTGAAATTAGTTTTCTTTTGCTGTGTATAATCTCGGGACGTTGTGAAAGAATAATTATTGTTTATATTGATGGCTGGGTGTCCCGCGTTCAACACAAATAGCCATCATGCTTTGCCTGTGATTTAGCTCTTCTCGTTGCAGAGTTGTCATGAGGAATACATATTTTCAGAGCCAGAGGAAACTGAGACGGCTTCACAGACGCTGCTCTTATTTTCAGCTGCTGCACTGTTGTGGTTTATTTGCCATGTGAAGGTATTAACAGTGCAGCTCTTAACAGTTACCCAGAATAGTTCAGCCAATTACGCAGGTTATTCAGATTTGATGCGAACCTTAATTAAAAAGAACTTTAATCTTTCTCTTTTATTAAATCCATCTTGCAAACAAACAATGACACCTTTAACCTGGAGTTTGTTTTCACTGTGAGGTTAAAGATATATTCCCTAATCAGCACCATATCATTTTGCAGTGAAATTAGCTTAAAATTAGTGTTTCGTCCTATTAAATCAACAAGATTCATGAGTAACAGCTGATTGCAAGGTATGGATCGCTGCAGGAGAGTGACCTTGGCGCTTTAACATTCATATCTAAAGATGTGGGAAGAAATCAGCATCAGCTCACAGCGCTCGGCAGCAGCGTCCCCCTGATGACTGCGCTGCAAACAATGAGCTTCACTCACACAGGGGAGTGTGTTAGAGAGATGTGCTTCAGCTTCTTTTGTTTTTGTTCCGCTCGCTCTTTTTCTTTTTTTGTTCCTCTGTGCATTCCAGAGCCTGTGAGGCTATACCAGCCAAAGGGGTCGCTCGTTAAAAATGGCCGCCTCCCTTCCCAGACAGAAGCGGCACCTGTAAATGTTTGCTTGTTTACAGAAATAACGTTTACAAAAAAATCAATATCAAAACTGCTTGTTCGGTTGAAAAAAAGCTCTATATGTGGTGGAGTAGAGACCCCCAAAAGATCCTGCAGTAATCGAATGGAAATACACCCACCAATCCCCTCTCAGTCTCTCTTGTTTTAGTGATATTTATTTGGCTCACAGCAACTGTGCTTGTGTTTGTTTTTCAAAAGGCACAGATTCGGGATGTTAACGGTGGCAATGCAGACATCGATGTTAGACCTCGGTGTTAGAGTCAGTCTCTGTGGCATTCAGCGGTTGGAAATGTCATTTGTGACATTCACTGAGTGAAAGTAATATATTCACCTCGCTCAGCTCATCTAGCCCTCACCAGAGCAGACAGCTGCTCTAAAGGCTATGTGCACCATGTGCACGAGTGTTCTCACACTGTCAACAACTTGCTGTAGAGAAGTTGCACGGTTTTTATCATCCTAGAATGTAGTGAAAAGCCGATGATATAAGGTTGATGCCCTTTTGCAGATCTGCTGCTGTGTGTGTGTGTGTGTGTGTGTGTGTGTGTGTGTGTGTGTGTGTGTGTGTGTGCGCACATATATATATATATGCATCAATATCATGTTGGTGCACACAAAGTATACTCACACTATCACATTTAGGTTATCCTTTGTTTTGTTGTGATTATCACACTGCACCACAGTAAACCTGCTTTACCCTCAACAATATACTGGTGGAGACGTGGCAGTGGGCTATTACTTTCTGACATATTGCCTTGCATATGTCATTTACCATTTCATTCAAATGATGGACAGGAATGCGTTACCGCATTCAGCTTGTCACAAAGAGCATTCTGTAATATTTGTCCTGTTCCTCACACTGTATTAGATGACAAAATGGCAACTGCTGTCATTCTCGCCGCGCTGATGTGAAAGCCTGATGCCAGAATTTGTATTTACTGTCATTGCGCAGTGTGCACCGCCTCCCACAACCGTGGGAGAGGAATTCAGCTGCTCACCTTCAGCCCCAGAGATGTGCTGGATTCCCACTGCTGCAGCGAAGCTTTCATGTACACAGAAACATGCACTTAAATCCTCTTACCAGTGTTTTCTCATGTTTTACACAATTAAATTGAAATGACTACTTCCCCCCAATTCCCTTCCAACAGAGCAACTGGTTTCCGCTTGTTTCAGTTTTGAAAATCTACCCACAGAAAGTCAAATTTGGATCGAAATAAGTAATCCATCACAGTGAACATTTCATCGCCTCTAGTTTTTGTCAAAGTTACTTTGCCCTACTCCTTCATTTATTACTACCTCTCAGCGATGCCTCAGGACTCCATTCATGGCTTTTCCTGCTTGGGTTCCATGAAATCATCAGGCTCAAATCTGAGAACTATCTCACTGCAGGGTGGTTTTATCCAATCCTGTGAGCTTCAAGCTGCAACTCCTCTCACATATTTACATCTCAGCGAAATGCTGGACACCATGCTCTTTATCACCCAAAGGGTGGGTCAGGCTCAGGGTCTTCTCAGATCTGTAATCTCATGTGTTTAACCCAATATTTTATTGATATATGAAAAACTGACTGAATTCACACAATAGTTTTCAATGTGAAACTCCTCCTGAGGTGTTTTTTCTGACTACATAACTCATGAATGCAGGATTTTATCACCCAAGTGTTAATGTTGTGTCCTTGACCACACTTCAACAAGGAGAGTTTTCAAAATTGCCCTTACTCTCAGCTGCATTTTTACACAACAATAGCAGAGCCATCGCACAAAAAGAAAGAAAGAAAGAAAGAAAGCAAAAGGATGTTTATTGTCAAGGGTGACCTATCCAAAGTCAAGTTCTGCATCCCGCAACTACATTTGTGAAGTAAGCTGAAGTAACAAGTAACTGTAATAGAAACTCAAATTAAACAAACATAAATATATTTTAATTGGGAAAGCACTAAAGCTACTAAAGTTACTTATATGACCTACAAATGTAGTTTCGACCTAATCAGAATCTGGGTTTATTGATAAGTAGGTTTACACATACAAGGAATTTGCTGTGTTGTTTTGTGCAAGCATAAATATCAATATACATATATAAATAAAGAAACAAATAAAAAATATAAATACAATCCAATCATTCAGACCACATTAAGAGTTGGCCTGGGACACATTGTGGTCACATTCATTTATGCTACAGTTTCTTTCCATCCCTCCATGCAAGAGGACAGGTGTATTTTTATTACGAACCGAAATAATTGTAAATAATGTTTCCCATAAATAGATTTAATTGTTGACGTCGCCAGATCTTGCTCTGCTGTCTTATTTCAAATGGGTAAAATCTTAATTCATTGTAGAGCTGTGAGCAGGGCATGGATTCTCTCTGCATCTGATTGGAGATGAACCCGTCTGTCATAATCAGACTGGCTAAAAACAACAGCGCATCTGGTCTATGCAAAGAGTAATGGCGTATGTGTTTATTTGCATATAGATCAGGAAAGGGAGATCTGATCACAAGTGGCCACTCGAGACGCACGTGGAGACGCATTCTAATGCCACGTGTGAACCGTCGAATCGGGGCTGTCCACTTGGGATCGGGTCCCCAAAGACTCACGTTAATGCCATGCACAAACAGAGCCTGGTTGAGTTGAAGCTACATTCAGGGAATAAGAAACACAGAGAGGAGGGAACATAGATGGGACCTGCAGGTGATGTTGAGGGATGATTCGGTGCCTCAGGGCTAATGAGAGAGATAATACGGACTTCTCTCCACTGCCAAATACGACTGCTGCGGCAGATTCATTGCTGCACCTGAAGGACATCAGAGTGCCCTGTGATGTCCACCCTCTCCTCACCCGTCCTCCTGCCTTATCACCCACTAATTAGCAAACTCCCACATTTAATCAGCTGATAAGACGAGACCTGGAATACAAAACAATAGACTTAAGAGAAGGCAAAGAGAGGCAGTTTTCTACTGTCGCTGGATCCTTTGTGCTACTGTAAGGCTGTGATTGACTTGGCAGAGTTTACCTCAGGGCTTGCCAGGTTACTATATTGGTACAGATTGACAGAGAGTGAGTATGAGTAAGAAACAGTGAAACTAGTAGAGCCCCATTGCACCCGGAGCTTGAGAGAGAGAGAGAGCAAGCTATTGTATTTACAAGCCGTTTGTTTATGTGCGCACTCCCCTCTCCCCCTCCATGCCGCTCCTCCGCCGGAGGATTGAGAAGGCGTGTAGCACGGTGTCCGCGGAGGGTTCTCAACACCGCCGCACATTTTACCGCTTGTAAAGCAATCATTTCCATCCCCACTTCCCCCTCTGTATACCCCCTTCGGCTGCTGAGTCAGCTCACCTTCGTATGGAGAGTGGCTCCGTCAACTGAGACGTTATTGATTTGCCCCCGTTTGTAAGGGCGAAATGTTCCCAAACCTTGCAGGCCAATTTTGCTGCACTGCACAGCCAGGAACACTGTTTGGCACTGGTTTGAGAGGGGGGAGGGAAAAGCCTGAACATTTCTACCTTAGCACAGGGTTACACGCACGCACGCACGCACGCACACACACACACACACACACACACACACACACACACACAGGAGCAGTGACACATGCCTTTAGAAACATCATTAAGCCTTACATTCGTGTAGTTAGGGAGGAGAGCATGAACACCAACATAATTATACACATGGATACAGAGGCAAATCCTGACACGTACAGAATTACATAGAGTTGACATATAGCATGACACACACACACACACACACACACACATTCACACACACACACTGTAATCCATTATTTCAGTGTTGCTATAAACATAGAAAATGAATATATCTTATTTCTTATTTATTACTTATTTGTAGATATTGCCCTCAGGGATCAAGTTGAGCCGTGGAGCTGATGAATATGTATTTTAATGAGTGCCAGCTAGCGAGTGCAAAAATGAATGATGCGCCCCCCCCCCCTAATTATTATAATGGCTCCTTGCGCCTGATTTACTAAAGGAAAAAACAGCTTATTTAATTCTGCACCATATTCAGTGTCATCGTCCTTCACATTTCATCTAGAACTAAAGTTTTTAGCTGTAATGTCACATGCTCCTAATCCTCTTTTAGAAATACAATTTATTTATAATCAAGTATATGGGTTTTTGATGATTAATGAAAGAGAACGTGTTGGGTCAGCAAACCTGTGTGCATATGATTGAATAGTGCCAGCAGTCTGCCACCAAATGTGGGCTTTTCCCCACAGGCTGGCTAAAACATGCGTGCTGTGGTGTCCTGGTGACATGTGACATTTATTACAAGTATCTTTTACAGTGGAATTTGTTATGGAGCGTTAAAGTTGGTTAGATAGATGCGATATGACAAGCTCCAGTTGTATTAAATTTAGCCCGTAACAAGATATGCTCTTGTTCACTCGATAATGCACCATCACAGTCAGTGCCATCTTTGCCAAGTTCTGCCCTCCAGTCTTTTCAGAGTTTATTAAGAGAGGCCATAGGGTGGGCATTTTGAGATGACGCCTCGCTGTTTCATGGACGAGTGATGAAGTACTGGGATTTTCGAGAATTATTGAGGTTAGCTAGAAAGTGAAACACACAAAAAAGACTAAACAAAAAAGCTTTCGTGGAAAGAGTCTATAACAAAATTTAGGACATCTATAATGTTCGCACATTGATGAATTGCAGAAGAATAACAAATAAATTATTCAAATCACTACCTTGGTGAAGTCGGGGGGGGGGGGGGGGGGTTCTCTTTGTTCTACTCCCTGGTATTGATTTCTCCCAGTGGCAACGAGTGGGATGCCTGAAGGTTAGACCCACACACACACACACACACACACACACACACACACACACACACACACACACACACACACACACACACACACACACACTATGTAGATAAATGACTTCTGAGCTCTAAGAGTTTGATCCAAATGAAGCAATGATGTAGCTCACTGGCCCGGGCCCACATTGAAGTAAAGAGTGTTCGGGTGAAGGTGTGATTTGACTGAGTCGGTGTGTGTGTGTGTGTGTGTGTGTGTGTGTGTACTCGTATGTCTATCAATCAGAGGATCAGTTTGAGTTATAGAGCTTGCGGAATGAGGACATTTAGGGGAAAGTGAGAGCCCACACAACTTTAAAGGAGTGTTTGAGGCTTAAAGTTTTAGAGTTCAGGTAAGGATTAGGTTGTTAGGGGTGGGGTAAGGGTGGTGGTTTGGCGTATTTAAGTATGACTAATGGAACTTGGCAAACCCGGGGCATTAGAAAGACAGCCTCAAATGAAGGACTTACCTTCTGCAGATGATGTAAATAAAGGCCTGGGCCACTGAGGAAATAAAGCAGCTGGGAGGACTTCAATGAGGTGTCGGCTGTTTGACCTGCACTTATGGAAAGATCTGCTACTGGTACTGGACAGCTATTTTCAGAAGCCCCATCTCTTGGTTATTATCTGCTCATCAAATAATTAGGATGAAAACAAAGTACAGTGTTGCCTTTGCATCCCTGTGAGCATGCAGAAGGATATTATTGGAGTGGATGTACCTGCCCCGAGAGCATCTCAATGTTTTGAGGACATCATGATGTTCTAAAACCTGGAGAAAACAAGTGCAACCTGAGGGGTGTTGTCCAGAAAATTTGAGTCTGTAATGATCCGTTAATTTGCTGGTTGGTTGGTTTGTTTGTTTGTCTGCAGGATAAGAGTATGCCCTCCGTAAAACTTGGTGGAAGGATTGGACACGGGCCGAGAAAGAACCCGTTAGAATGCGCAGGTGCACAGAAGTATTAAAAAAAAAAAGAAGAAAGAAATTGGCTCCTTTCCCGATTCCAGTAGAGAAGCTTGCCTTTCTGTTTTCTTATCTCCAGTGCATCATGTCATGTGACCCAGGTGTCACGTTTCGTTTGCTGCCATTTGACCTGGGAGTGAGTGCAGATTGTATCTATTCCCATTGCAAACAAAGGTATTAGAGGGTATTTGTGTAGTTGAAAAGGGGCTTGTGAGTGTTTGCAATTTGTTACAGCTTGATTGAATGTAAGGGGACTATAGGGCCTTAGCGGCGGTATATGCTCTATTGAGTCCCATCGTAGTCACATACTTAATTTGTCGACTCTACAGGACAAATGAAGAACTCACCGCTCATCTACACTATTTTATATGTAGTTCCACTTTAGTTGAGTATTGACTCAACCTCTGTGTGAAAAAGAAAGTGTGGAAGAAAATTGGTCTTTATCAAAACAGATGTCGAAAGTATCCTGAAAAGCGAGAACTATTTCTAACCTTGGTTATGTTTGTGTTTTTCTCACAATTCTCCCCCTCTGCATTTAGCCAAAGGTCGCCTGCCCTGGCATTGACCCTGATCATCTATGCTTCTAAAACCAGTCTCCTTTACCGTCTCTTCTTGCTTTTGTTGCCACTGTTCTTTGTCTGTCTTCACATCAGTGCGTTGGTGTTTTCCAAAGGACGAGCTCACTTGTATAAAAAAGTCAAGGAGATTTAGACATTTGCAGAATTCATGAAGTGGCAGTGTGTTGTTATTAGCATGTCTGTGTGTGTCTCAGTCTGGAGTTTCCCCCACCAAGAAAAATCTTCACTGTCAAGAATTTGTTTCTTGTGCGTCCTCTGTATGAATGTATGAGTCCCAAGAGTGACTGATGATATCTCACTAGACCAATGACTGTCTGCCTGTGGCTTCTGCATTTCCACACACAGGTACCCACACGCACCCACCCCTGGTGTCTCACTATCCTGTTTTCCCATCTCCTGTGACTCTGTCGAGCTGGTACTGCATGAGTGACAGCTCTTGGTTTGTCTGGGTATCCGTGGTTACAGCCCAGAGGCCTGTGCCGGGGGAGCTCAGACCTGTCAGCACTCTCTGAATCCTGAAACCAGAGATGGATGGCCGGGAGCCACCTCTGCCCTGAGCTCTGTGCTCTGTGCGACTCTCCTGCTCCTCTTCGCTCTTTATCCCAGACCCTCCTCCTAAACAGGACCCACTGCTGGCAGCTTGATGCCGCGGAAAATGGAGCCAAATATGTCTTGTTACACCTGTTTCTCCTTAGGGCAGGAGAGGAAAGAAACGAGAAACAAAATTAAGCTAATTAGAACACAAAAGGTAAATTGCACTATTGTTTCAAGAAAAGGCTTCTTGAATTATTACATCCGACTTGTAATTATAGTTGTCAAGCACAAAGCAGAAGTCAAGTCGCTGGGTTTTTGTCTGTATATCTTGAATCTCGAGCTTACAACCCCGGATCGGTGGCCCCAAACGGGATCACGCACTTACAACAGATCAGGTGTCTGTCCGTGTGCAGTGCCTCGCCGCTTCTGCTTTGACTGAGACATGTTTGACATCGCCAACGCCGGTGTAGCCTGTCACTGCAGCATCTGAGGCCCCACAGCCGATGGTTCCAAGACAGAAAAAGAGAAGGGTGATGAAGGCAAGCAGAGACGAAAGCACGAGTGTGTGGGGCTTGTTTTGGACAGCCTGGGGCTCAGAGAGTTAGGGGCGGTAGCACTGCTGCCTGTGTGTGTGTGTGTGTGTGTGTGCGTGTGCGTGATCTCTCAACCAGCTAATGAGAATATTTAACATTTGCTGAGTCCACAGTGTGTTGGAAGTCATTCATTACTTCACCGGTTCAGTTCTCTCTATATGTTGAGTGTGCAAGATGCCTTGCCCTGGGGCTCGAGGGCCATGCTCTCGAAGGTGCATTCAGTGCAGAGTAACACACCAGGGTAATAGAAGCAACGTAATTGATCATCCGGGATCTGCAGAATGGAGGAGATTGGGATATCTGAGGGCCTTTAACGCTGAAGTTAGTTTTTATAATCAATTTTATCATTTGGCCAATAATCAAGCAAAAACATATGCTACCATGCACATAGCAATAACACTTAGCAGGGATGAAGTTGATAATTTTTACCATTTTAATTTAGCATGTTGGCATGATATCAGATGAGAAGTCACCCAAACTAAGTAACTATAGTTAATCCTGATGGTGTCTGTCTACATAATTGCATTAAGTCAACCAATAACTGTTTAAGTATTTCAGTCTGGACTAAAGTGGACGATTAGCCATCATTTCCATGTCCTGTGGTTAAATAACGATCAATAGAATGACTGATAAATAAAACAATCTGTATATTTTCTGCCTGATTAATGAAGCCATCGATAAAATCCAGTTGAGCAAAATATATTTTTAATCTCCTCCTTCAAGACCAGAAATAACCAACAGTGGATGTTTAATATTTCTCCAAATATGGTTATAGTTCCACTTCCATGTGTTGGAAGCACAGAGACTCGAGTTAACTTGATACATTACATGCTATTTTTATGTGTGACAGAAAAAGCTGAACTCTTCCCATCCCCACATTGTGGAGGAAAAATGCTCCATTTCATCACTTGCTATAGAATGTGAGCTTTCCATTGTAAACTCGGAAAAAAATGCAATATGGGAGGAAACCAAACATTAAGGATCAGATCTCCGTCTCATTGGCTTCCACAGCCGAGGCCTGCAAACTGCAAATTGCTGTGCCACTGTAACAGACCAAACACGCGCACGCACGCACGCACACACACACACACACACACACACACACACACACACACACACACACACACACAGAGAGACGCATATCATTCTTATTGCCCGATAAGAGCCCGGAGGCTGTTTCCACTTTCATGTGCTTTGTCTGATGACCTTCTTATAACCAGCTTATTACATACACTCAGACAGAAACATGTCCTGAGTTGCATGCTCCAAAAATAAGACTAGACAGTAAGTGTAACCCACCAAATAATTCGGAAGAGCTCCTCCTGTGTTTCTGTGACGTGTCAAACTGCTCAGTGACCGTGATGTGACCTTGCTCCATGCAGACAAGCCGGCAGGGTTAAAGTAAGGTGAGTGCACATGTGTGTATGTGCTCATTTCTTTCTTCTTTTTTTTTTTTTTTTACCACGGTGTGTGCTGATGCTCATGTGGCGACGATGAGCTGCTCCCGTAACTGAGTGGCAGCCTTGCACTCTACCTGACCCCTGTGGTGATGAGCACTAAGGCTGAGGCAGCCCAGCCCAGCCGGGCACGGCACGGCTCAGCACAGCACAGGGGACCCATGATTATTTAATGACCGATTTCAGAGCACGGGCCTGGAAACACGCCTGCTAGCTGGTGTGTGTGTGTGTGTGTGTGTGTGTGTGTGTGTGTGTGTGTGTGTGTGTGTGTGTGTGTGTGTGTGTGTGTGTGTGTGTGTGTGTGTGTGTGTGTGTGTGTGTGTTCTCTTCAGCCACAGAGAATGAACCCATACCCCTGTGAAATAACGTGGATGAAGGTTGACAGAGACAACATGGGCAAGTCAGCATTTTACTGCCGGAGTATGATATGTGAGGAATTTTTCTGAACTGACAGATATGGGAGGTCTCATGACTTTTCTTCTGTTGTTCTGTGTGGATTTAGCCTTTTTTCATTTTGTGGCTGATGTTGAGTGTGGTTTTGAAACAAAACCAACTCCCGGTGACCCCCTCCCTTCTCCATTTTTAATGGGACATAACGGCAAAGAATTCATTACTCATTCATCGCTAACAGCATTTCTATTTATGAAGCAGCTTGTTTGTCAGGGCAGGTTGTCTGTTGTAATTCTAGAAGTAGGAACAGTAAGAAAGGTGCCAATTATCTTCATTATGCATCAAAAATGGCCATCATGGATTTAAATGTTGTTTTGTGGTGTGGTAAAATGTTAAAATCCAGTCTGCAGTTGTTTTGTATGACATAATGATATAAGCTGATCTGAGCGCTCTACACTGTAAAATTGTTTGTGAAAATGTCTGCTTCATGCTCCAGAGTCAGAGTCTTATCATGTGGCAAGGATGATGAGGATTTGGGGTCAAATAAAACATTACGGATGTTTTCACTATCCACCGTCTCACTGACAGCAGGCATTTACTGACCGCAGGGAAAACACAAAGATTCATATCTTTTATGTTATTATGAGAGGTATAAAATCGGGATGGGATCTTTATGTGTTGTTATGTCATTATGCATATGTAAATGAGACTATGATGGGCCACCACAGTCTCTGTAGTTAATGGGAAACACTGTGCACATCATCAAGTGCACCACAAGAGGGAAGCTGGCCGCAGCGAAATCCAACATTTAAGATCTCAGTGAGCATTCTGCCGACATGTGCCCTCTTGTAAAACGTCCAGTGTAATCGGTAACACCGGTGTTGTCACGAGTTTATTATCCGTTGGGAACCTTTCCACAACGTGGCATCCCTAGGAGTAATAAACCATGACTTCCAAATGAAAGAGCAATCTCCTTGTTATTATAATATTTTCTATCTTTCAAACATATTTCCAGTGTGCTCCGTCTGTAAAACCCATGACCAGTATTGACAGTGTGTTTGCAGAGAGTAAACAGTAATCGCAGTTGGCACAGTCGTGGGACAAGTGTTTTCGTGCTTCAGGCTGACTCATCCTACTTTGTGACTGCTAAAGCACAGCATTTTCACATGGCCCCATCGTAGCTCTGTCTTCAAGAAGCATTTAATGTGGGTGGCTACACACTTTCTCTTACCTGCGCCTGCAGCAATCTTTTCTACGTGACTGAGGAAATCAGGGAGGAGAGAGGGAATGTGTACAAGTAAATAAAATGGTTAAGGAAGTGGCGAATAAGACGGATTTAATGAATGAATGGCATCATTATTTTGTTGGTGAAAAAGCTCAGCAAAGATTACACTGCCCACGAAAGTAGCTCATTTTGAATTAGATATATTTTAGTTGCAGATTTTCACATTTACTATTTAACTTGCACTTTAAATGCTGATTCCAGTCTGATCTGTTAATTCTTCTCATTTTTTCTCACTGTAATCAGGACAGCCTCTACATGCCTGCATCACAAGCAGAGAGATTATATAATTACTCAAGCAATTTCCTCAAGCAAATTTACTCCCATTCACTTTGGCACAGAAACATCAAAAGTGAACACTACGTTTTGCAAAGTATCATTCATTTCTCGTAAAAGTTTCACAATTTGAAAGCGATTTTAATCTCCATTCTGTATCCATTTGCACAAATTGATGTTTATAAGACTTTAAGACCCAGCTGCCAACATGCACCAACCATCAAAGCCCAAAAAAAAGATGAACCAAAGGAAGGAGCACTCGTTCACTAGTTTCTGTTAAATTAAAACCAAATGATGCTTAATTGCAAATTACTTTAGGGACCATCTTTCTCGCAAGTAGTACATTTTAATATTAACGTAGCATGTGTTTCCAGTTATCTTGAGAAACTACATGGTTTGGAACAGCACAGTAAGATAAATGACAGTATAAGGCAGTAAGGAAATTTAGAAAGTCAGTTATTTTCCATATAGATTTAGATAAAATCGCAGCAACATGAGAGAACTTCTACCTCGGGGGGAGGGGGGGGGGGGGCAGTTTCTATTCTTCAGGATTGAAATTACAGAAATAACTGACATTAGCACCTGAACAGAAAGTTTGCTTTCTGATGCACAGCAAACTGAACATGCACTAATGTTGATCCTCTCAGATTTGGAGGGTGCAGGCCCGTGTTGTGGCTCCTTCAGCTCCCCTGTGTGCATGCCCGACTCTCCACGGAGCCAATCGGTGCAAAACTGACAAGTCATTGTCTTTCCCTAAGTCACAGTAATTCATCAGCACTTGAGGCGGCTTTGGCTGATTGCATTTTCGACAGAGCAATCTCCACTGTGTCATAGAGAATTTGGCTTTTATGGCTGGGCGGAACTTTGATGCCAAATACAGGGGACAGTGGAGGCGAACACGGGGAGTTCACCACGCTGGGTCTGATTGCAAATTGAAAATCCTTTGTGTATCTGCTCCTGTGCTTGGCTTGTGTACTTCAGAGTGTGAGTGTGTGTGTGTGTGTGTGTGTGAGAGAGTTTCGGTGTTTGCACCTCTTGAGATATGATGGAGTTTTTCCATCTGCTGCTCCCTCAAGCCTTATTTCTTTCATCTCCAGAGATATTCATAAACCATAACAAAAATAATGGACACTGTGAACTACCTTTCATCAGACTGTCTTTTTGTATCTGTGGAACACACACAAAAAAAGCTCTCTCCTTCATCCTTCATTTGCCATTTCTATGGCCATAAAGCAGCCACAATAGTCGCTGTCCAGCCACGGAGAAGCCACCGTAACAGTTTTAATTCACACGAGAATCCCTTTGAGGCTCAACAGACGAGGGAGAAAAATGGCTCAATTTCCTAGTATTTTAACAGTTTTTGCTTATGCTTGTAAATTACGTAGGGGAATAATGAGCATGCAAACTAATGAGTAAGATGTGCAGCTTTTAAATGTCACTATGTTGCAGGGGCTCAACTCAGCCAGGGGAAATGTGCGTTTCCCAAGAATATACGCTGGAGAGCCAGGCTGTAACTGCAGAAAGCTGATAGGGTGCAGTATTCAGGGGCAACGTCAATCCCGGGGACGATAATAATATTTATCTGTCAAATGAGGAATGGCCACGAGAAGTTTTAAAAAATGTAATAGCCTATGGATACTCAATCTACGAGTTTAACCTAACTCCCACTGTGCATTTTCCCCCCATCAGGTCTGCACCACTTCAGATTACAAGAAAAAAACTTTTCTATTCAAGTGAACTGAAACGAATGTCATTAAATCAAAACTAACAACAGGTTGTGGGATCTCAAACCTGAACGTTTTTGTCGCTTGTGTTCAAATGCAGATTTGTCAGTGTATGACCGACAGCTCTGCTCTATGGTTGATTAAATCCAATATTCCCCACTAACTGCTCATGCCGCCCGCAGTTATTCTCTCTTACTTCTTTTACAGCAAGATTTCTAGACTAAAGGCCCCGATGGGTTATATAATATTAGCGGGTTTTACTCTGCGTATTGTAAATCTCCCGCTTATTGCTTCTGTGCAATGACTAATAACCTCGTGCAGTGTGCGTGTTTTTTCATTTGCAGTGATTCTGCAATCTTAAAGGGATTTTGGACAAACTAGATTATGTAATATCTAATTTCTTCTCCGCTGCTCAGGCGTCTGCAGAGCTTCCCTCAGTCAAATGCTCACATTCAGCTCGGAGGTGCTGGACTGTTCGAGTGGCCTCCGCAGAGTTGTGTGTTGTGCGGCGGCCGATCAATACTTTAAAATTCATATTTACTTCTCTCCTGGCTGTGGCAAATTCTGTACTCTGACTTGCAGTAGTAAAAAGGAAAACAGTGGCACTAGAAGACCCCCCCCCCCCCCCCCCCACACCTCCCCCCCACCCACCATATCAGATGAGTAACAGTCATGTAGTCCAGACACTGTCAGCACTGCTGATTGAATTTCCTCATTATTGCATTATTACCCTGAAGATGGCTCTTGGCTATGTGATAGGCTGTTTGAATATGCACTTTATTAGACTAGCTAACCCCCTCCACCTCCTCTTGGTCTCCCGCGGCTCCACCCCTCGCCGCGCCTCAACCTGTCTCAGCAGTTTTGACTTAATTGGTGGAGCAAACAATAGTGGTTTTAGTAGCCGATGGTGCTGATGCAGGTTTGCTTTGTCTTCCTGTCTGTGTCTGGTAATATCACAGTGAAGCAAAGCGGATCAATCACATCAGATTGATACACCTATTGATAGGCTTGCAGATCTCTAATCTTTGAATAACCCACTTTCAATCAATCTCAATAGCCTTTGCTGTAATATTCAATTTACAGGTAGTACACTCTCGATGGTTTGGCACACAGCTCATAATAAGTGATGCCAAGGTATCCATTATAATGCAGTGGCAAGTAAGCAGAGCTATTATGACTATATTCATCATTTTGACTGACACCTCCAATTCACACATAGCTGACTCAGACAAAGAGGGCAACTATTTCAGATTTGACACACACCCCCTCCTTACACTTGAGTGCAACTGTTCAAGTCATTCCAGTGGAAGAAGTTATGCCGACAGGAAATTATACTTGAAGTGCAAAACTTATTTACAGTATGTAAGAGTAAGACGTTTTAATCTGTAGTTTTTGGTTGTATTAAGACAAGTTTTGGGTGCAGTTCTGTTTTTATGCTTTTTTTTAATCATAAAAATCTCACAGAGAGCCAGACAAAAAAATTACAGTTAATTACAATTGAAGAAAATGTAGCTACAATGAAAAATAATGAAACCATATAAAGTTATTGAATAATATTTATGTTATGAAGTCGGGTATTGATTATTGTATAGTTGGTTTGATATGTGATTTCTTTTTTTGAAAGAAAGTTAATTTGAAAAAACAATGTGGCTTGTTCTTCCTCCTGCTCCTTTAATTGTATAAATGTATTGTTTTGGATTACACTGAAATTAATTAAATAAACTAAACTAAAATAGTATTTCAAGGTTAGTAGCATCCAGCTGTTAAATTACAGTAAATGTTATTCTTTTCTGTTGTTCATAGGCTACTGATTTTTCTTTTCTTTTTTCTTCCTCTGCTTCTTTTACTGTATTTAATTACATTTGTATGGGTACACTCTTACCTACATTTGTATTTATACTTATTGTTGTTGCCTTGGTCTTGATACATTTCTCTTCTTGGCTGGAGGGACTGTAACGAAACCCAATTTCTACCTGAAAATAAATATTTAGGGGAGAAATTAATTAATTATTTCTGGATCAGTACTCCATATTAGCCCAAACTCTAAGTCCAGGTATCAGTATCAGGAAGGGAAAGTAGACTAAAAAGATCCTGCTTAAGAACACATCACATCTGCATTGTAATGAAGCAGTGGAAACAAATTCTCTGATGAGCTCAGAGACCCACACATGCGTAGCCAAGTTTTAAACTTCTTAGCATAGAACAGCAGCAGAAGAACAGAGGTGGATGCAAATGAAGGAGGTCGAGCCATTTAATACATGGTAATTAGACTCTGCTGTGGCACAGAGGTTGACCTTTTCAGCTGCAGCCAGGAGTTGTACCTGGACAGAACGGAGCCCTCTGTGGAAAAAAAAAAAAAAACGGTATTAAGTGAAGTCCAGTAAAAAGACAATAGGTTAATGCCACAACCCAGGATGAAAATAACACATCTTATCAAGCGTGCACTCTCTATTTTCTTATTTATTCCTTCCTTCATATGCAATATTTGTAATTGCATTTTAATCTCTGTGGAAAAACCCCCATTGTCGATTCAATCTCTCCCTTGTTTTTGATGGGAATTTGTTTGCTGCATATATTAATAAATATAACACGTAGTCTTGATTGTACAGGGCCTCTCATCCAAATGCACATGAGTCATTTTGGATATAAAACCAATTTCAAAGCTGCTGGTGCCAATGGATTTGTCTAACAGACAACTTAGTCTGTTTGTATCACTTCCTCCCACTGTTCAAAGTGCTGAATCCATTATTATTATGTTGTGAGTGTGACTACTGTTACCCTGCCAGCAGTTAATTCGCATTACAAATACTGGATAAGTCTTTTTTAAGTGCATTGGAAACTCACTAACTGATAAGCTCCATGAATCTTTGAATAAAACTGCTCACCTCCCTTTTGACTCCCCCCCCCCACCCTTTCCGATTTGTGTGTGCATATATGAACTTATGTAGCCCTTGTCACCCTGCACCATCACAGAACCATATAACAAAAATCAAGAATGCAAAATGGATGCAACTGACCTTTTTGCTGAAACCCTCGCATGAACACAGATTCATCTAATCGTAACATAGAAACCATAACTTGGCACGGCTTGTTTGTCGAGCATTGTATTTCTCCACATGTCAAAATGGTTTGCATGGCACTTTATTATGTGTGACACCCAATAAAGTGTTTGGAGGGCCTGGAGGGAAAAAGTTTTCTAAAAGAAAGTGCTTGAGTTAAAAAAAAAAAGAGAAGAGGATTAAAAGGTGTGTTCATCTCTTGTGGAGTAAGCTGCAAACCTCAACATGCCTGACTAGCTCACAACCTAATGTGCCCCAGTGTTACCGCCAAGGCTGAGGAGCGTGTCATTAAAGATCCAACATTTGTGGGGTTTCAATCTTCCTCAGAATAAGAAAAAGGGGAGTAAAGTCAGGGATTCTGTCCTCCTGCCCTTTATTAGATTAGTGAGGCTTAAATTCAAGCAACTAAAGACAAACCATAGAGTGTATAGAAAGATGGACGACGCATATCCACATTCTCTCACTGACCAGGAATGAAGCCAAAAAAACGCTGCATTCAAACGCTGCAATCTTGTGCATATGGATAATGAGTCTGAGCAGTAGTGATCGGGGGATATACAGTATATTCTTATCATGACATTTCACCACATCATCGAAAAAAGTAACTAGAACTACCTCAAATGACTGAAACCTTTTGATCCATGTCCCATTCACTAACATGGAAGAGGCAGAGTTTAAGACTTTGAGATTAAGTCACTTTGGCGCCACTTGGGCAGCAACCATGTCGTCTATGAAGTTAAACAAGGTTAGGTTAGCATGAGAGATGGAGATAAATGTATGATCGGGTTCAACCAGTGCTAACTAGCTCTACAGTGATGCTCCTTCATTGTCATTTCTTCATAGATAATCAACTGGTGGGAATGTGAGCTTTTCGTCTGGGACATTAAGTTTTACAGCCTCATTTTTTTAAGAATGATGCCGTATATATTGCCTCTGAATGTTTATTTTAGAGACGTTTTACAGACTTGAGTTAAGATGTAATAGCTGCAGGCCGTGCATTCAGCAAACACACTAACATTAGCGTGTTGTTCTCGCCATAACTAAGGAAGTCTTCTAACATCAGTTCGCATTTCAGCTGACAAAATCAGCAGTCTTGTTTAGGACTGAGATGCCTGCTTTTATCTGCCTTTGTCTGAAATCAAGGACGTACAGTTAAAAAAAAAAAAAATTACCATGAATGTTAAATGGTAAAACTGATACTTTTATCATTGTGAACCATGTTAAATATTGCATGAGGCAGACACCAGGATCCTGTTTTTTCCTGAAGCCTGAAGTCTTTTCTTAAAAGAAAGGTTCAAAGACTGCAGAGAGGTTCAAAGTCTGTGTGGATAGTGAAGTATTTAGAGAAGTGATTTCTTTTAAACACTGTGATAGCATCTTGAAATGAGAGACTATGCAGCTGTGGCTTTGTACTTAAACACATATCGGTCGACAACAAATTTGAAAATCAAATGAAAATGTTCTCCCTGAGATTTCTTTTCCAGTGCTGAGTATAAAGTCCTACCTTCAACTCTAAAGTCCTTATACAGAATAACTGCTGAGGCAGACATTCTCTATTTTTGTGTTTGGCCGATAAAAGGGAGAGAAAGACTCAAAGAGACTACACTGAAGATGACAAAAAAGAGAGGGGGAGAAAAGCTGAAGAACGAGAAATGACAGGGTGAACCTAGATAAAGGTGACATGGTTTTATACAAGGATGAAGGATGAGCAAACACAAAACAAACCCACTGACGGCTACACAAACTGAAGCCACACACACACACACTAAGCACACACACACACAAAGCACAGGTGTCCACAGCTGTGGCCATTTATTATGGTTTGTTGAACAGCAATGCTCACGGTGAATCCGACCAGATCAAACCTTCTTCAGTTCCTTGGATACAGCAGCTGATTTAGATACAGCACACACAACTATAATTACTGTGTGTGTGTGTGTGTGTGTGTGTGTGTGTGTGAGTGTGTGTTTAAACAGTTATATCATTGAAAAAAATACAGAATTTAACTGCTCAACAGCTGTGAGGTACAAAAACAGGGTCAGCAATGTTATCCATGTTGCAAAGGGTCATGTGTTTGGGTCATGTGTTTGGGTCATGTGTTTGGAGCCTTACAAATCAGCGAAGGCTATGTTGTGACCGGAAAGGCCAGTGTATCTATAGATGAGTTGATGCGAAAGAAAATCATATAGAAGTGCAAGAGTGTGTGTGTGTGTGTGTGTGTGTGTGTGTGTGTGTGTGTGTGTGTGTGTGTGTGTGTGTGTGTGTGTGTGAGAGTGAGTGAGTGAGTGAGTGAGTGAGTGAGTGAGTGAGTGAGTGAGTGAGTGAGTGAGTGAGTGAGTGTGTGTGTGTGTGTGTGTGTGTGTGTGTGTGTGTGTGTGTGTGTGTGTGTGTGTTGCACATTTTTTGTGCTTCCATGTTTCTAGAAGAGTTCATTGTGCACTTACATGAGTTCCCATATGGATGGCCTTGGGTGTGTTTGTGTGTTTATTGAAGTACGTGTGGCCGCCTATCGTGCATACGTACGTTATATGTATGTTTTAAAAATATTTTGCCCTTGTCAGTGCATTGGAGTCTGTGTGCTGTCATGCGTACAAGGGTATATCCGTGTGTGTGAGTGAGTGTTGTGAGGTCAGTCTTGGTGCAGTCTTACTTCGGTCCCTCCTGACTGGTCTTTTCAGCCAAGTGACACACAAACACCGCTGACAAATAACTGAGGAAGAATATCTCTCTCTCTCTCTCTCTCTCTCTCTCTCTCTCTCTCTCTCTCTCTCTCTCTCTCTCTCTCTCTCCCCTCACTCATTGACAAACTCTCTGCACACACACAGTCACTTAGTCACAAGCAGTCACTCTATATCACAGGGTTTCACACCAGTGTTTTGTGCGTACACACACACACGCACACACACAAACGCATGCTCTAGCAGACACCAGCAGAAAAAAGTACACAAACATGCAGAAGTGCAAGACACAGCTCTGCAGGGTTTTTCGTAGAGTCATACTGCAGCCAAGCACAGAATTGAATAGTCACACAAAGTCACAATCTCAGACCTTCGCTCACACACATGAAGATTTCCTTAATAAGAGGATATAAGGAGACATTAACAAGCAAAGTGATTCGATTGATTTAATGTTAAAGAGGTACACTAGGTCTTTAATTATCACTGCTTCCATCTTTATTTAATTATTTATCATTTAAAATGCATTAAACTGTTTACAGTAAACTTCTGTAATGGTCTGAACAGTAGAAACACCTCTGCAGGGTTGCCCACAGCGTTAAGTTGTGGTGTTGTGGTGTTGTGGTGTGGTGTGTGACTGATATGCATGCAAAGCCTCGTGCAGTTTAGAGGCGGAGAGTGTAAGCGAGGCTATGCAATTTACAGATGCCCCCAAACGCCTCACATTGGCAGAAGCGAAAATTTACATATTGGCAGGCGTGCCCCTTAATACATTTTTCAGTTTGCAAACATCTATTTTTATGAAAGCCATAGTGAAATGCTCACACTGACGAGCCCTGTTACTTTCAAGCGCAAACACAGTCCATCCGTCCGTCCATCTATACCACTTATCATTTTGAGGGTCACAGCGGGGATGCTGGAGCCAATCCCAGCTGAAAATGAATTGAAGGACTGACATATACAGACAAACAACAATTCACACTCTCATCTATGGACAATTTAGAGAAGAGTATATTGATCAGATAGGATAGTTAATGGATTGATGGATGGATTTATTGAGCTCTATTGAACACATGTTTCTACCAAACAGTCACACATACATTTATATTTCCCTCATGTATTAATGTTTATGTGTGTATGTGTTACGTAGGCAGCCACATTAGTACTGAAATTGTCAATAATCAAAGATTTCAGATCATTGATTAAGTGAGTCATATGTGAGATTTGGCCACAGTTACCTCTGCCAAGAAAGATATGTTTTCATAGGCGTTTGTTTTTCCATTATGACTATTAAACTACGTAACCAATCTTTAAGCAATATCATTCATATCAACATTGTATGAATGATATGGAATTAACGAGGTGAACTACATCAGATCAAATATTATCTGCCCTCAGTCCATGTTAACCGGCTGCCCTTTATTCTGGATAATAAGCATCCAAACATCTGACATTTTATACTCTAAACGATCAGCCTGTTCATTGGATAATAATCAATACTTTAATCACTTTTAATTAGTTGGAGCTCAAAGTACAAATGTAAAACCCATTCGATAACGACATCCTGTGTTGGGTGCAGTTATTTCTCCTTCTCTTCTTCAGTCCCAGAGAAGAAGCAAACAATGATGACCCTGAATGAAAGTATGAACCCAAACTGCACTAATGAGTTTGAGGCATTTTACAGATACATGTACTGGGTATACAGGAGGAGGCTTTACTGCTGATTGCCATTCAACCTCGCATGACCCGCCCTTTTGCTCTGTCTGCAAAATTACCCAGTCTTACTTTTCCCCCCTCCACTCCCTGCACGGCCATACACAAAGGGATGCACACCAACACACACGGCAAAATCCGGATCTGCTCACAAATTTCCACAAGGCTCAAACACAGTAGCTGCACGAGCAGTTTTTGTTTGGCTGTGGTGAATGAGGCAGCCAGTGCAGTGTAGTGGTACAAATACAGTAAACACATTTCCAGCTGGGAAGGGAAGTTGTTTTGAGTCGAAGCGGGCTGTCCCCAGCTGAGCCCGCTGACTGAGAGTTTTGGGCCACGGTTCTGACAGGAACAGACCCTGAGAGAGGAAAACACAACGGAGATGTGCATTTTAAGGAGGATGTTGCAGTATTTATTTGTGTCTGTGTACAAGTGGGGGGGGGGGGGCAACGAAAAGTGAGAGGAAATGGCATTTTATTGTCTTAGTCTGTTTGCATTTTTTTTTTGTTGGTATACTGTATGCATGGCATGGAGTTGCATACATACAACTTGTGTGTGTGGGCTTCTTCTGCAGCGGTGTGTAATGGTGTGTGTTCCTTAGTGTCAGAATATATAATACACAGTAATGGTACTGTCTTGAGCAAGTGCTTTAACTCTCCTTGGCGCCATTTAATGGGTTGCTTAAAAAGAGAGAATTGATTTCCTGGTTTCTGCCTCAGAGATGCTTCCACGTAACACCAAGGGCTACTTTAGCATTGCATGTTTTTCCAGTTCTCCTGTCTGTGTGTGTGTGTGAGTGTGGAGAGAGAGAGTGCGGAGGGAGACAGAGACAGGAGTCGGGAGAGAATAAGAGCATGAGAGAGAGTGAGAGACTCTGCAGAAAGGGAGAGTTTAGTTCCTCCCCAGCTCTTTAGAGTTTCCCTGGTGAGTTGGCTGGCAGCTTGTTTGCTGGCTAGGCGGCGGCAGCAGGAGGAGCAGCAGTCGGAGGTAGAGAGATTGCGATAAGCCTCTTCAGAGACAGACAATAGACGCTATAATGCTGTTGGAATTAACGACTGGCATTCCATCATTTCTCATCTGATTAAGACCCAGTGACAATCTTCTTGCTACAGTCTCTAGTTGTCACCAGCTATGACTAATGAACTGTGATATGCTGCTCCTCTGCCTCTCTCTCTCTCTCCCTCCGCGTCCTCACTCTCTCGTCACTTCACGCTCTATCGATTATTGAAATGCTCTCCGATCCCCCCCCCTTCTTTACACACCCTCGCAGCGTCTTCCCTCTCCCTCTCCGCTCCCTTTCATTTGCCTGTCTCCCCTCCCGTGCCGTCCTTTATCTTGTACCATTCATTTGGATAATTTGATATTTGGAGTTGATAGGGCTCTGAATGGAGGCCCCGTGTTTTTTTACGCACATTTGTCTCCATCTCCCGATCCCTCATTTCTCTTTCTGTTCCCCCCTTCCTCCCTTTTTTAGAGCATGCGTTAATGAAATCAGACTCCAGCCCTTCATCTGTATTAGCGGCATTTGCGGGTCTAACAACCTGCTAATTTTCTGCCTCTGATTCGTTAAACTGACAGACATTTGCATAATTTAGCCGGCCGCTTTCTCCTCCTCAAAGGTTGCCTGCAGACGCTTCTGTCGTTGCATGGAACTGAAAGCTGTCAACACAATGGCTTGTTTGATCAGATTTGAATATTTGTTTCGAGATTGGAGCAAGAATCACAGAAATATGTCTCAAAAATGCTATTGATTTTCAAAGGCGCCAAATTGATCCGCTTCGCAGAAAGTTAAATGTTTGATTTATTTTCTTCTGACAAGTTAACCTAATTCTTTTTAGGTTTTTGTACCTCGCTCAAAATGTCTCACCTTCAAGGTCTGCTACAGTATTCACACACTCCCACTCTTACCCCCCCCTCACCAGAAATGCGCTCCTGTGTTGGGAGGTGGGAGCAGAGTTTCTTCTACCTTCTCTGTGATGCTGACAGATACGAGCGGTGGCGGCGGCAGCTCGGTGGCATCTCTTTCACTGCTCCCTTTTGAGTTCAAGACTCGCAAATTTCCAGTGAATAATGTACACATGCACAGTCACATGCACAAGCCACATGAGTCTACAAAAACACACACACACACAGTTCCTCTGACTCGCACACCCGTGCCTCTCGCTGTCTTATTTCTTACACATTGTGCATACAGGTGTTCCATTAACCTTGTAGGTTGACAGTGTCTCTAGGTAGCTTCATTACCTTCAGCATGATTAGCTCTAAACTAGACTGTTGCTTTGAGGTCTCTCTCTCTCTTTCACACACACACACAAATTCACACAAAAGCACCCCTCCTTCCCTAGCTCCGTGGCCCCGATTGTCAGAGGGCACTGGGAATTTAGTCATGCTTTTCACCATAGATAAGTGGCTGTGTGAGGGAATGAGAAGGTGTGTGTGTGTGTGTGTGTGTGTGTGTGTGTGTGTGTGTGTGTGTGTGTGTGTGTGTGTGTGTGTGTGTGTGTGTGTGTGTGTGTGTGTGTGTGTGTGTGTGTGTGTGTGTGTGTGTGTGTGTGTGAGAAACCCTCTCCCCGTCTCCATGCATTAATGAAGAGATGCGGTACCAGGTGCCCTCTGTGAGAAATAAAGACAGTGAGAGAACCCAGTAGAAGAGAAAGAAGAAGAGGAGGAGGAGGAGGGGTCGGTAATGTGGTTTGGCATTTCCGCGGCCTCCTTTTCCTAATGGTGCTTCCGTCTCGTTGGGATTATTCAGCCGGCACAGGCTGTCACAGTCGGTAAACCGCGCTGTGCTGGAGGGAAAGGGCGTGCTGAGAGGGGACAGGGGTTGCAAGGTGGAGGTGTCAGGAGAAAGCGGGAAAATGTTCTCAAAAATGCCCGCAGGTATGCAACCTTTATCAAAGTGAAGGGGCCTGAGGGAGGGCATGAAATAGCAACCCCCACACCCCCCCCACCACCCACCACCAACCCATCGCTTTGTGCTCGGGGATTTGAAAGGGAACAAGGTGAAGAGGGGTGGAAAGTGTAAATCAAAGACTGCTACATCAAGGGAAAGATGCAAAACACTAACAGTTAATAAATAAAATAAAATAAAGATATTTTTGTATCTATCTACTAAGTTCACAAACATCTGTCTGTCTGTATTTGGAACACATATATCACGAAGCATTCATCTTATTGGCTTCACACTTGGCATTCCTATTGTTACATGCCCAAGGGAGTGCAGTGTCTGTAGCAGTCAGTGGGTGCAGCACGTTAACGGTCAGTCTGTGGACCAAGTCTTCTTCTACGTCCTTGGATAAACAACATCAGTGCTCGAGAACTGGGTTAAACCACAGATCAAAGCTACTACATTGTTTATTTATTTCCCCATATCGCACTGACAGACATTAATGAGTGTCACAGGTGCTGATCTCTGTCGTGGTAACATCATTTACAGAATCACTTCTGTTTAAGCAATTTGTCTTCAAAGTAAAAGCGCAATCCTTGCTTTATTGCTGCAATGCTTTATTTTGGGCTGAGTTGCAGAGCTTTTATTATGGAAAGCTGTGAACTTGTGCCTCTTGCTTAACAGACCTCTGAAACAGTCGACGTGTATGAAGAAATAACACCAGTTAAGTAAATCATTCAGACTTGTGTAAACCACACACGTGAACAGAAATAAAGCCAATTCCGTTTCATTTTATGAATAAATCGTCACCGCAGATCAACCAAGTAGGATGAACGCAAAGTTTTCTAACTTCACTCTGCACTACAGACAGCTCTGCACACAACATCCAGCACACAAACCCAAAAAAGTGACAGTATAATGTAGCACTGTTTGAGGAGGACTCGCTACTGACAAGGAATAATGCTGAAGTAGCTCCAGAGTACAAACATTCAAAACATTCATGTTAACAACGGGCGCCGTTCTAGTTATAATAATTATACATGTTGACAATTACTTGTCTTTACAATCCAGATGTTTCCATCACTGCTCCTTCTCGCCCTCTGAATTCAGCTTTACAGGACAATTAAAAAATGGCTGAGAAGAAAGCACTTTGCCCTACTTGAATGTTCTGGAGGGACTACTTGAGAAAGTGTTCCACACTCCTCTGATGAAAAATGTCTGCAGAAATGTATAAAGCTGCTCTCCCTCCCGAGAGCGGTTTGGCATTTTTGTTTTACTGATGTCCCCGCCAGCCCTGCTTTTACAATACCTGTAAGTTATTGCTCTGCTGTGAAGCCCCCACCCTCAATAGGTCCTTTCCTCCCCTTGTCTCATCCCTCTTTGTTTCCTTAACTTTCCTTCTGTGGACCTCCCACAAACTCATCACATATGTCCTCTAGGCGCCTTAACGTTTAGTCGCATACATCCACACGAGCAGCTGCGGGTGTATCTTTTATGCGTAAATATGTTTTTCCATGCTGCTGCTGTCATAGCTCACATCTCAGTTCATCCCTACATAGTGTATGAATTCATAGGGGCCAGATGTTTTTTTTCTCTCCTCCTGCTGTACACAAACATGCTTCATCCCTTCCATTTCTGGCTGATCTGCTTTTCCACCGCTCCCACAGAACCTGGGGCTGACCCTAACAGCATATCAAATTGTACATTACACGGCTTTTTTTTTTTACAGACACTGCTGAGTGCTGGGAATATTATCCGCACATTTATTCCTTCTCCGGGTGAAGGTTTCTCTCTAAATCTGCTCTCGACGTCCACGGCCGTGTTTGTCGCCACCAGAGGTCAGGAGGCCGAGGCACTGTCCCTATTTGCTTTGCATGGCTTCCATTAGCATCGATTCCTCATTCTATGTAAAAAACGCAGTTAATACGAGGCGAGCGGCAAGCCTTGTTTTATTTATGAACATGTGCCCATAGAGACATCCATTATCTTCAGTGGTTACAAAGCCCTAGTGTAGGAGCTGGTAGGGGAGTGTTACACAGAATCCCAAACTGTTTCCACCGTGAGCCCATCCGATTTAATCAAACTTCTAAATACAGGACCCAGGGGCGAGGTGGATTACACCGGAACTATAGCATGCCTCATTTTTTTTTTAATAACCGTGGAGTATGAAAAAGCCTGGTTCAAACACTTCAGATCTCGCATTGGAAATGAGAAGCGGCTGCTTTAAAAGGCTGCTTATAAGGGGAGCATTGACAGATCCTGTGCTGTCCATGGCAATTCCTTTGATGCCAATCACAAGATAAGCCGTTGCTCATTTGATGCTGATGAAACGTTGGCGAGGGGTTCGTCGTGGCTGTGTGTCACAGGGTTTGTCACAGGCAAAGGACTTAACACAAATCATTAAACCAACATGCCATTAAAATGTGTGGTGTGATATTCGAGCTACATAAAAAAAACCATTATTTTTCAAGAAGACAGAGACGCAGCGAGTGTGAGACGCCTCATCTGCATCAGTGGTGATGTGCAGCTCTTTGTGGTCAGCTAATTAAGATTAAATTGAGTGGATTGATTGCAGCGGGGGGTGTGCGGCGTGTGGTTTGGCCTGTCAACGCTGCTGTCAGAGAAGTAAGACTGTGGCAACAAGGGAGAGATGAGAGGGGCATTGGTCTCGTCAACCTGAGGACAACTCATCAGCTGTTTGCACTGTAGTCGGGCACAGATCCTGCATTTACATTAATTACATACAGTCGTATGTGAAATCCAGAGCGTAGGCTTCACAAACCTCATTAATGTTCGTGGCAGGGGAAAGAATCACGCCAAGTGTTAGCACCATTTAATGTGAAATAATTCAATTTAAAAAGGAAAACCCAGTTGGAGGCATAAGCAATGTATGAAACGTGTGGATAATTGAAAGATACAGGGTGTTGTAGGCTGCAGAAAGTGACAGACGCGGAATCAAGTTGAGGACGTGAGAACTTTTATGTGGAAGCCTTCATGAGCACTACAGCCAATGACCCTTCCAAATCTGCTTAATGCAACTAGAGATGTTTCCGTACTGATACCAGCATCGGAAAGGCCTCCGAAGCTGTTAGAAATGCAGAGTCAGGCATCAGCGGTTACGGACACCTATGTACTGATCTGATACCACATCTTTTAAGTGTATTAGGTTCATGCAGATAAAACCGAGATTTTCTGTTACCTCTTCTTTGCTTCTCCAGAAAAGCTGCCGCACTGCACTTGAACTGGCAGGTACTGTTTTTAGATCAGCAAAGAAGATGTGATTTGTAGTGTGCACAATGGAAAGTCTCACAAGTAGACTTCAGTTTCCAGGGGTGAGCATTTAACACACTAGCCAACTCAATTGTTATTTAATCCTAGATTGTCACTGTTGCACTGTTTTACACTTCCACTGTTCTATTTTAATCTCAAAAGGTCTTTTATTTTGTTAAACACTTACACAGCTATTTAGAAGAAGTAATTGTTGTATTTTCCTAGGTTTATTTTTGTATTTATCCAGTTATGACTGTCAAAGTAGATGTAGCAGCTATTGTCCATGAAAAAAGACTTTTCCCTGTGATTCAATCAAAAAAGGATCTATCGTCCAAGATGTGTTTTGTGGTTATTATTAATACATAAACGTAAATCAAAACATGGCCTGCTCTCGTCTTTGTCTATAACCCACCGAACAAATTGAAGAGGTAAAAAAAGAATAGAGAAACCACACCCCTTTTCTAGAAATAATAATATATCTGCACCCTTAATAAATACTTAATAGAAATGGGATAAATATTAACTTTGGCTCCTACTCTAGATAATAAAATAAGTTCTATAGCATTCACTCTCTATATGTAGGCTTATTAGTTTTTCAAATGGTTTAACCTGAGCCAGGCCATGCCACAATGATAGCAATCATCACTTCTATACAGAAATAGTAGCATTCATTAGTTAGGAGCATTATTTTTTTTTTAATTCACTGGTATTGGATCGGTACTCTGTATCAGCCGATACGCAGAGTCCAGGTATCAGAACTGGGAAGGAGAGAGAGAAGGAAGATGGAGAAATCAGTTGCTATAATAGTCCCAAATGTGCCTGATGTCGGGGGCTCACATGCTTCACAACAATATAAGGAATGCAGAACATGGAATGGCCACTGTTAATCATTCTGTAGCTAAGTAGCACTTTTTGTTTTTCCCTTCACGTCAACAAATCTTAACTGAGCCGCTCAACTTGGAATACAATATGTTGTCATGCATCAGTCCCTCGAGACACATCTTTACCCTTGAGTTAGCATTGTGCTGCTGGACAAATAACCCCACAGTCATTTTCATAATAATTTTCAAGGATTCTTAAAAGAAGGATTAGGATTTTCTAGGTGGTAGTGGTGATAAAGAGCATGTATCCAAGGAGGCTGATGTGTTGTCTTTGTGTTGGGTTTATCCTGCAAGTTAGTAACACATCCAGCCTTTCTCATTAATTTCCATCAACTGTGAAACTGTACTTAGTCACGTCCGGGGGTTTGCATTTCAGACCGTGTGCATTTTAGCTCACGACAGTAACGTAGCATTTCGTCTCCGAGACGCCGTTTCTCCAGACGGTCATTACTCATTTCATTGTCACTTCCACAAATTGTATTTCGGCTAAAATTCTGAAGACACTGTGAGAGCTGTCAAATGTTAAAAAGAGTCTGTGATTATTAGTAAAAGGATGCTTCATCTGTCTGTATCTTGCAGCCTACCTAGAATCGACGCACAGTTTGACAGTTGTCCAGTTATGTATTGACGCTTTATGTCACCGTGTCTCCTCTAAGGCTCGGCCGCCTCCATTAAGCTCATACATTTATCTCCATTTGCCCATCTATCAGTCTCGCTTTACTGTAACCCATCCAGCTGCACTGACTGTCCAAAGCAGATGAGACGCCCCATTACTTATTTAGCACCACTTTAAAGGGGTACCCGAGTCAATTGAGAAGCCGCGCTCGTTTACGGTAACAACATTTGCCGATCGGGCCTCAAACACAGCCGGCGAAGATGAAATTGAGCGCGTAGGGATCAAGTCAATAAAGGACATAGTGGATGATGTGCCCTGTGGTCAGATAGTTAAGTGAAGGTCAACCTGCCCGGGCGCTGTGTAATCTGGTGGCTCTGCGGAACGATGACAGGCAAGACGGGTTCGGAAGGCCAAGGTGGAAAAGTTGCCCTGCCTTCAATATCCCTTTAATCGATGTGACCAGGAGAGAAGAGTGATAGTTTTTACTTCTGTAATGGAAAAAAATGTTTTTGCCCTCTGGTATTATAGTGGATCCTTATTTTGAGAGAGGGGGGGGCAGGATTTGATGCATTGAGAACTCATGAGAAAGGACACATGATAAGGGGGCGGGAGGACACGCTCTTCATCCGGCTGTGGCTTCTCTCCAGCGTGGACACTTTACCCAACCTAATCATGATTCCCCTCCTTTATCTGAGTGCAGACCAACTGTCCAGGCCTATACATCACAGTCCCTCTGCATACACACACACACACACACACACACACACACACACACACACACACACACACACACACACACACACACACAGACTCCCCTCTCCTTGTCCTCTCTCTCGCTTCTTCCTCGCTATATATTGCCGTGTATCACTCACCGACACTCTGGCAACATATTAAAAAGAGGGATAGTGGCTGCTCTCTGTTATTGCCAGGAAAGTGATTTACCGTGGGGCCACATTCCTACCATATTGATTAAAGAACATGTGTGCGTGTGTGCGTGCGTGTTTCACCTTGCATCTCGCCGGGCTTTCTCATTTTCCCTCTCTGTCATTGCCTCTCCTCCTCCTCCTCCTCCTCCTCCTCTTGCTTCTCCTTCCCTCCTTTCTCCCCGACTTTTATCTCTCACTTCACTTCCGCTATCTCTGATGTTGCCAAACTCCTCCGTCTCTCTCTCTCTCTCTCTCGTACGTTGGTTCCAGATTCATGTGACTGATTGTGTGTGAGAGAGTGTACAGCTGAGGCACGGGAAAGGAAGGGAGGGAGCGAGGGAGCGAGGGAGCGAGGGAAGATGAGTGAAAATAAGAGAGACAAAGAGAGGGCAAGGAAGAAAAACCTTTCCCACTGTAATTCTATCTTCTGTAGCCGTAGCACAATTTATTCATTCAAATGATCACAAGCATAAAAATAGCAGAATACAGGTACTATAGGTTTGAGGCATGTTTAAAATTCTTCCTGAGCTGTACTCCACTACTCCCTTGTATTCCCCCAGCTTTGATGAATGGATGAATATTGAACTTTAATTTAAGATTATTGTCACTATCAGTTAATCAATGGAATCTTATTTGATTAATTGATTGATGAACTCTGCAAAACTGACTAACGTCCCAAACAAGGGTAACAAATCCTTTCTGAGATGTTCACATCTGAAGTTTTCAGTGAGTCCAATGTATTTTCTCCTCTTGCGGCAAACCTGACATGTTGGGTGACGCGATGATGAAAACTCTGTCGGGTTGTGTGGTTTGGAGATCACTGATGCAGCTGTGCGGCTCTCACACAGAATGGCCGACACTTGACAATTGTAAGCTCCACTCCACACAGAACAGTTTCTGGACACAACCGCGGAATTTGTGTGCCTTTCTCATATTGATAGCAGAGCTGCAGTTCTTCATTTTCACATCGTCCATCGTTGTCACTCTGCCGATCTTCAGCAGATCCTGGCAGCACTTGCTGAGATTGGTTGCATGAAAGGTGCTCCTTTTGTTTTTTTTCTTTAATACAGTTAAAGGCTTGTAAAACGCTGCTGCACAGAGTCCTGCACGGGTCCATTTTATGCAAACACACACCCACATAGCTCCAAACTGGACCCAACCTGTTACCCACTATTGTCGTCAAGTCAAATCCAGACCTGCAATATGTGACCTGCAACCTGAGCCATCGCTATTGGTTAAGAACACATACTAAATACACAGTCACTCGCATCACATGCAAATGCCAATTTGTTCCTCAGTGACGATGTGCTTAGCTAGCAGCTATAAAAGATATACACTTTTTGGAAAGCATTACAAGCAGAAAAGCCTTCCCCACTGGCTGCTTTTGTCCTAATGTGATCCATGTCGATGAAGTTGCTGGTTTGCTGTCAGAAGTGACGATTCCTTGAGCATAAGTGACGTGGTTATAGGTGGTGTCATAGGCTTTCACAATAAAATCAACTTGTGGCTGATGAGCCTTCATACAAGCTGATTTAGATGTTGAAACACTGCACACAGAATTTGAATTTCTGAATTCTTCCCCCAAAATGCCAAAATGTAAATAGATTTTATACCCATAATATAATTTTTAACATGCCGACATCAGCATGTTAGCACGGCAGGACACACATAGTCATGTTGCTCGATAAACAACTTTAATGATTTATTGCTCAGCAAAGTCGTTTTCTGTTTTCGTTTTAGTGAACTGATGTAAGTCATTTGACTCCATTTATATAACACTGCTTTCACAGTTACTCTAGCTCCATGCTCATAAATGCTAATCCACATAATTGCATAACGTTGAATAAGTACCTTTCTGCCCACCTTTGACTTTTGTCTCTTGTGTTTTTTTCTCTGTCGTTATGTCATTTTTTGGGGGGGGGGGGCAATTAAGTAGAAGGTACATTTTCACAAACGTCATTTCAGTCACAGCAACTATTATATAAACTTCCCATCCCTAACAGAGACGGCTGTTCACTAAATCTGAGCAGTGTCCGACCTTCATCCAACTATAGGTGGGAGGAGGGTCGCAAATCCCTGCAGGATGACGCACATCGACCCATTCAGATTTAATACACTCTGTCAGTGTGACAGGGGTATAAAACTATACTGTGGCAGAACACATTCCCCCAGTCGGTACCTCTCCTACAATTCAATGCACACCTCATTCTCCTTATCATTACCTCTCTTTCCCTTTCCCTTTTTTTGCTCTTTTTGGTCGTTTCAGTGGCCTCTCTATTTGTTCATTCCACTTGCCTCGGCCGTCTCCCGGGCCATTAATCTATACCACTCACACTGCTCCTGTGGGCCAGGCCGGGCTGCGGCGCCATTCACCGTGTGCTCTGAAAGGCCACTGTGTTCATACAGATATGAAATGACAGAGAGAGACAGAGACAGAGAATGGCTTTTAGAGAGAGCACCCAGAGTCATGAGATAAGTGGAGAAAGAGAGAGAGAGGGATATGCCGAGATGGGGGAAAATACACTCGCCCCCCTCCTTCACTTCTCGTGTCGTCCGGGGCAGAAGTGATAGACTTGTGTATTTTGGAGAGTAAGATGATGTTGCCTGGAACAACTGCACCGAGGTTACCGTGGCATCTGCCCTTTTGAAAAGGTTGAGATTTGAGGAGATTAATATGCCGTTGGATCACACTGGGGGGTGTTTCTGGCTCGCCCGTCGCTGGCCTGGACATGCAGCAGCCGTCAGTGGTGACAGGGGACTCCAGCAGATGGCCTGGCTTAATCAGGGAGACAGCACTGTTCTGGGTGGATCTTTGTGTGTGGGCACACGTTAGGGACAGTGTTTATGTGACTTGGAGAGGGGGAACGTTCGGATGTGTACTCCATTAATGCATGTGCACTGATACTTGTGTGTCTGCAGCTTTGAAGGAAAAAGCAATGAATACAAGCAGCCTGACTCGAGATCATTAACCATGATAGGAGGAACTGACGGACTTGGGGAAATTTGGCGTGCAGGAAATGCCTCAACGTTAACATAATTGGCAATCAAAGAAAGAAACATCAGCTTTTGATTTAATAGATATTCCCATTGTGCAAGTCATTTTGACTTAAATCTATAAAAGGTCCCGTTCATACAGCTACACAAACAACTCGCTAATATTCCGATGCATGTATTCACATTTTCTGGCAAAGTGATTACATCCATTTTAGACACCATCAGTCAGGGGGAAGACATAAGAACTCATTAACAGTCAGTAACTTTGAAAACAAATGAATTTGTGTGTAATTACATGCATGATGAATCAGCGTTATTATCTTTTTGAAATTGGGGTTCTACAAGTGTCAGTCTGCTCATCTGTTATCAGCTCTTGGTTTACTGTGGATATTCAGATGGAGGGCTGACTAGATGTTTGCTTTTCTTTCCCCCATCTCTCAGTTCAACATGTTCTCATTAGGGAGCTGAGCAGCACAGCCGGGCTGTTACTGTTGTCTAGGGTGTCACTTGGGGGGGGAGCAAAGGCAGTGTTTGGGAGCAGACCATCCCTCACCCACGGGATCTGGGACCTATTTCCCCTTGCTTGCACAGACTCAGGCTGCTGCTTAGGTGTTCCAGAGCAAGGCGTTAAATCACCGGCTGGCCTGGAACTCGGATGGGGCCAAGCAAGGAGCGAAATTTGCGGTAGCGAGAATTCCCTGCGACTAAGGGAGGTTGTAGTTCAGTATATCTCGTTCAGTGGCTCAGTGACAGTAGCTGTTGAAGGCAGAAAGTGTTATTTGTTCACTTTACTGCTCCCCCCCCCACCACCACCACCGTCGTCTGGGGATCTGAACCAGTGAGCTTTCCAGTCATGAGCGTGCTTTCTTTACCGCTGTCCCCGCTGTCAGGAACTAAAGCTTAAACTTCTAACAAGGGAAATTTTGGCTGTATTTCCTCTTCATTTCCTCTGAAATGCCAACTTAACTGGGACATTTAATAGAGCCATTTAATAGTTTCTGCTGAGGAATGTGGGGTCTCGGTGGCGGTGGGATTTCAGTCTTTGTTAAATTGCCTTACACTGTTATGTTCTTGAATGTGAGCGCTTCAGATGAATGCTCTCTGTAAAAATCATTTATATTTTCATATAATATACTTTATTCAGTCTGTGGATGGAAAATCTCTCCGTGTCCTATGGTTGGGGTGCAAGGGTCTCCTAAGAAGGGAGGGGTTAAATATCTTGCTCAATGAGTCTTGGCACACCAGGGGATCAAACCTGAAGCCCTCCGGTTGGACAGTGACCTCTGTAACCGCTTGGCCAATGCAGTCGTCAACAATGTGCACGAATGTAAGGGAGGTAGGACCTAAACGTAGAGCCTTTGTTGCTTTGCGGGGGGTCAAGATACAATCTAGCCCCGGAGCATCTCTATGGTAATGACTGAGAGAGAAAAATCGAAGCGACGCATGGAGATGGAGGTGATGTCATGATCCCTGCTGCAGGCGAACTCTCTGTAGCTTAGGATGCAGCCTCAGACAGAACCACATGCCCTGGTAGTGTTTTACAGGCTGGTCTGCTCGCAAAACGCCGCCGCTGTAAATCACATTCGCTAGATTCGCTCCTCTTCCTCTCCTCCACATTGTCTCCTGTCTTTCGCCCATGTTAATTTCTCCCGGTCTCTTTTTCACTCGCTCATCGCCGCTCTGTCTCTCTTATCGACGTCTGTATCTCTTGATCTCTCCTCCAGCTTGGCCATGCACTCAAAGCCGGTGGTGTTGAAAAAGATGGATGCTCACTGCCCTCTGTAATCTCCGCAGCAGCCATTTAGATAATTAAGTCACTATTCTTGCACTTGCCTAGTGTCCCGCTAGCAAAGCCGACACTGCAGTAATGTAGGAGCCCATACGTTGTGTGTGTGTGTGTGTGTGTGTGTGTGTGTGTGTGTGTGTGTGTGTGTGTGTGTGTGTGTGTGTGTGTGTGTGTGTGTGTGTGTGTGTGTGTGTGTGTGTGCGTGTGCGTGTGTGCGTGCGTGCGTGCGTGCAGCAGCAGCAAGGAGAACTGTTTGTTTTGATGCTGTTGTTGGTTATGTTGAGAGAACAGAGAAATTTGCAAAGGGATGCAACGGAGAGAGAAGGCGACAGCTGGCATGGGCCACAGAGAATACACACACGTGAACACAGGCAGAAACACACTGCGAGATTGGCGTCTGGAAATCTGACGTTCCCACACCCCATAGAAAGAGCATGCGGAAGGGCTGGATGGGAAAGTGTGCACACTAGCCCCAGGGCTTTTCTCCAGCTTCATGTCTTGCCGTCTTGATAATGTGGTGTTTTGTTGGAAGTCAGTGTTTTAATTAACTCAGCAGCGGCGTGCGGTGTGCGGCGGTGGAGGTAGCGGTGCCACTGTTCCTCAGGCTAATCACTTGCCCGGGATACTGACAACCAAACACTGGCGGAGTGTTGCTAAATCGGTCACGGAAATATTTCAACACGCCCTGGTCATTTCTGTCTGCACGGATCCCAGTGCGAGAGCCGGCATATTTTGTACAGAAAAATGACGGTCGACACGTGCTGTTTTCATCGTGCAAAAGCTAAATCACAGCCTGTGTGTTCAAACTACAGTCAACAAGCATCTTGGAAACCCTTGCATCATGCATTAACGCATAAAACACACATGCAGTAAGCACGCACACACATAACCTGCTATTTCCCAGATTGGAAGAAAGTTTTACTTTAGAATTGTGCTGATGCACACTGAGGAGAAGTCTGCTGTCAGTGGTGCAGGTATATGCAATATTTCTTAATCCTACGAAAAAATAACCCTCTGCCTCCCGTTTCTTCTTATTCCTCTTCCCTCTGTATACCTATTATGCCTCATCCCGTCTTTTTACGCTTTCAATGATTTGACCTTTGCTTGCATGCTTTATCAAAGAGGAGATGATCAGGACGTGTATGTCTGTGGCAGAATGTGTGCATGTCACCCACCAGTGTTTCATCCATCAAGGTGTCAGATTAATGTACAAAGTGCCATCTCTCACTATCATCGCCTCTGAGACATGGGTGGAAATCCTAATGGGCAGATGAGATTAGGGCTGGATTCAGATTAGTTGTAGATCTGCTCGGAGTGACTGGTGATTACCCCGCAGTTCAGGTATATTTGCGCGTCAAATGCTTCCCGGTTGTCCTGTAAAAGTAGCTGTTTAATTAAAACCAGCCTATATGCCAAAACAGAAGCTATTTCTGGGTCCGGAGCTGCAGTGTTGAGACATTTCACGTGTTATGATGCACCGCTGATGACACTGTCCTCGGATTCTACTCAGGCTGCTAATAAGACATACGAATTGTAGCTAAGTGCTGATTCCCTTCAAACAGCGGGGATTAATTGGTCCCATTATTGCTAAGAATTAGCTCCAACAATGAACCCATTGTTGGTTTCCATGCAACTGGGATTCTGCATCCACCTTTGCCTCCCTGAACATCACACTACTTTCTTTCTCACTGCAACCCTCCACACCTCAAACCCTTTCGCAGCTCATGAGACACAGTAACTCCACATTTGGTTTCCAGTCTTTGCTTCTCCCTGTAGCTTCCCCTCTGTTGTTTGTGTGTGTGTGTGTGTGTGTGTGTGTGTCTTCCTCTGGAACATCAATTAAGATTTCCTCTATATCATGCCTTAAAGAGAGAAAGCTAAAAATACCCAGGAAACCCAGGTTCATTCCTGGCAGATTGGTTTGCTTAATCAAATGCATCCGGGCCACACTAGGTGCGTGTGAAGCACGTGATGCCTGCGTCACTGATCTGCTGTGTCTGTCGTTCACACAGGGAGTGTTCTCCTGTTTCCTCTAATAAAAGTAGCACTAAATGCCAGCTATCTAAGGTATGAGGCCGTTCATCTGGCCCTGCAACAATCACAATACAAATCTTGTTGAAAGTAATAAATGGATTCAATCCAATGAATAGCGGGCGTGCTTTTACTTTAAAACAGCTACAGGAAGTGTAAAACATTTATGATTGTGACATATTCCACAGAAAAGCTGTGTCTCAATTCAGAGGCTGCATTTGAAGACCGATTGTGTCATGGCGGCGCGACAAGACTGTCCCATTTCGAAGGGTCTTACAAATGTGTTCCACACCTGAAGACTCATGGCTCATGCGGACGGTGTGGCTAACATGATTGCCTAAATGAAAAGCAAGACTTTCAGTGACGTACACTCCCGCATCCAGTGTGGCGCAAGTGTTAGTAGAGAAAGTTTTAATTCTGTGTAGTTGAGTAAAGTTTAGAAAGTTTTACTGTGCTTGCACATTGCTTAATTGCTGTCATCTCTCTTGCTCCTGCAGATGCACATGTTAATGTATGCTCTACCTGTATCTATGGCCATTGTACGCGCACCATCCAAATTGAGATGCTGTCTTCCTCATCTGGTGTGTAGCTGAGGAGGAGAATTTAAAAAGCCACAGTCTCAGGCTGGCGTTGCTCCGGGCTATTCCTGTACCAACAGTCTCTCCCATTATTTAAATATCTGGATGAATACCTCTATTGTCCTGGAGGAACTGTCAGCACATTTACTAGTGTGCATTTGTATTGCTGCATATGCACCGTGTGTGTGCAAGCAAGCACGTGCACCTGTGACTGTTGCAGTGTGTGTGTGTATTAGAGGTTATCTATGTGCACGTCCCACAGGGGCCTCTCATTTACAGCAATATCTTGTCCTGGTAAAGTTACAGCATACCTCTTCTCCCCGGCCCTCGTTTGTACCACGCAACTTGCTGATGGACGAATTGATCATTAGCACAGACCCGTGAGTATAGCAGGGGATTGCGTGCACGTGTGTGTGTGTGTGTGTGTGTGTGTGTGTGTGTGTGTGTGTGTGTGTGTGTGTGTGTGTGCGTGTGCGTGTGTGCATGTGTGTGTCAGAGAAGTGAAAGCTGGGCTGCCACTGGGTCAATATAAGTAAACTCTACTACAAATTGGAAATGGAGCCCTTCCTCTTGGGGAGTATCTGTCACGGGTGGAATAGCAGGAGCTTTTAAATGCAGGGCAGAATGTGCCAGCAGAGCAAACATCACACCCCTGAACAGAATCATGACACACAACTCCTGGTCCCACCCCAGCCCTGATCCCATCCTTAACACCCTTCCCTCTATTTCAGGCTACGTAGCCGACACACACACGTTACCGCTGTTATGTCTCATTTGCTCACTCATTCACACCAGCTCCCTGTCTCTCCATCGCTGCCACGTCCTGTCCATCTGTTCCGCTCCCTCTTTCCTCGCGTCTATCTGCAGCTCCCCGCGTATTCCCACATGGCTTTGTTAACACTGCTCTGTCACACACGCCCGACATGCTGCGTGCCGCCTCTGAGTGACAGATGCTGTTCTTTACAGTGTGCGTCTCACATTCCCACCTGCCAGAGAACTTTTTATTTGGGCTAATGACTCCTAACCGCGGTGTCAGATGGGAAAGTTAAGTTATTGGAGACTCCTGATGTGCGCCCCATATGGGAACGTGCAGAACCACGCATGGCATCTCCATGGTGATGGCACCGCTGTCATTAGTGTGTCAGCTACAATTGACCTCGTAGCACATGCAGACACTGGCCCACGCACACACGCACTTAATCCTCTCCTCCTGCTGCTTAACTGAACCTCTCTCTCCCTCACGTATGTGCACACCCACAACATCTCACTTTTCTGTCTCGGGTGTTCTTGCATTCGGAACATTCTGGCACATCAGCAGTGCCAGAACAGCTGCTTTTTTGAAACGGGGGGTCAAAAAAATAAATAAACGCCCCTGTCGCGTTTTCCTCCGCCGCGGCCGACTGCTTTTAGACTCATGACGTGACTGACAGCACAATGGAGATGCCAGTCAGCCCATCACTCAGCTCATTAGGTTTGATTGCTGACATCGTATTTCTCACTCTCGTGTTCGTGCTGGAGTCTTTTTGTTAGCATTGGGGCTTCCAGAGGATTAGCGATTTTAATCATTTGTTTTGATTTTCATCTCTCTCTGGGAAGGATTCTCCATAATCAGCTGTTATTTTAAGTGGGAATCAGAAAATAGCATTTGGTGTGGGAAAGTCATACCTTCAGGTAAGATTATTAACATGCTGACAGGATGGCGGGAGTTGAAGAGCCTCATTAATCGCTGTAGGGTATGACTGAAATGCTGTCATTAGTTTCTTATAAATGGGAAGGGCTCTTTTTTTATAGGCTGGCTTAATATATGCAAGCCTTGCAGCAAAGGTTATCATCTCTCCTTTGAAAGACCATTGTCTCGTCCGCCGCTGACAGTGACTTCATTGGATGTGAAAGAAAATGGGCAAATCTTTATTGGCACCCTCTCCCTGGAGCGCCAGCAGTGCTGAGCAAAGTGTCATTGGAGATGTGATGTATTTAAGTGTTTATCTGGTCTGGCAGAGTCCACAGGTGTCTCGGGTGTGGGTTTCCACGGGCGCCTCATAGCGAGATTTCTTTTATCACATCCTCGCACTTTCCCCCTGACAAACACACAAGTGCACGCACTCTCCGCCTCAAGGTGAAATGAGATCATATGCCAACACGTGCACACACACACACACACACACACACACACACACACACACTCACTCACACTCACATAACTCTAAAGGAGTTGCTAATATGTTAGTGTTTGTAATTAGTCTCTGCAATCCACGCGTTTACAAAGGACCATAAATGTAGCGGGATTTGAGTCGATGACACCCGCTCTGCAGGGATCTGTTGCTCGCCTCGGGTTACGCAGCACACGCTGACATGCATAGTGGAAAAAGGATGACAGGAATTTACTCTGAGGATTGTGTGCATGTTGAAATGTAGTATCAAGATTGTAAAAATGCCACTCGGGTAAGTAAGTGATAGAATTTGAAGCGTGGTAATATGAGAGGCTCCTCTGCAGAACAACAACATTAGTCATATGCATACACTTACTTACAACAACCCACATTTATATTTAGTATGAAATGAAGGGAGATGTACCGTGATATGTGGTTCGGAGATGTAAGATTTTGCTTTCTTTTTAAATATCTTGGCGTGTTTTAGGCCCTTGTGGGCAGTGGTGTAAATCAAAGAGCTAAACTGGATTCATTAAATATTTCATATAGTGGGAGTATTCAAAGTTCAAAGGCCACTTAATCTGCAAAGCATCTTAGTTTGGACTTGTTTCTTTTAATTAAACCCAACTTGTCTTGTGAATAAACCAATCTACTGACACATCCAGGAAGCAGGCGAAGTGTTTATTTAAAGAATTGGTTCAGAACATGGAGGGTGACTCATATCCACAAGTTGTACATCATAGCGTTTCATTCCCTTCACAATATTCTATTTCCAGTATCAAGATGTTAGAAGATACATGTTCTTACACAGTGTAGCATGGTCAACAGCTTGTTTTCATCCAAAAAGAGCAGATTTCTCTACATTTTACTGGCACCACGCTGCTCCTAAAGCTATTCACACATATTACCTGGCACAAGAGACACTAAAGCCAGCATAGCACCATCACCCATGTAGTGATAAAACTATATTTGCTTTTATTCTAGCGCTTAAATAATAAACAACAGCAAATGTAACCAATAACACTTTCATAGTCCACAAAGATCCATTCTACATAGATACAAAGATATACGTATATTATGGTGGCGGAGATTTCTCGCATGAGCGCAAACTGAAAACGCAAAAGTGAGGACACGACCGCAAAAGCCACACCGCATAAACACAACCACACCTGAAGTGAGCGGCTACATTCTATAGTCAAGTCAGTGATGCATGAGTCAAGTCAGCCGTCGTTTGTGAAAACCAGGACAAATCAGTCACTGCCTAAAATGTGATGCTTGTCTATTTGAGGAGTTACGGTACAGTTGCTTGGAGCAACCAAAATGGAAGAATGCACCTGTGCTGTAACACTTCAAATAGACGGGCATCACATTTTAGGCGGTGACCGGTTTGTCCTGTTTTTATTTACAAACTGCGGCTCACTTGACCGCTGTAAGTAACTCTGCTTTTTATATTGTTATCATCCATTGTCACTCACTTTTAATGTGATTGTGTTTCTGATATGTGGCTTTCGAAAATTTGTGTTGTGGCTTTTGCATACTCATTTTCCATTTGTGTGAGACATATCTGCCACTGTCGTATATAAACTGTTGGATGAACTGATTTATTATCAGAACATTACAAATTGAAATGGCACAAAGCCCAACAGTCCCCTTAAATTAATTTAACCTGCACCGAATTTCTCACACTCCTAGATCAGTTCCCCAAATGTGCCTGATTTCTTTTAGTTTTTTTTAACGAGATCCCCAAATAATTTTAAATAAGTGGTTTTGTGGAAATCTGTTCACTTTTGTCTCCTCTCTGGAGGTAGTGATAACTAAATATAATATTAAGAGAATAATAAGAATAATATAAAAGAAGCCCTTCCCAAGGATTTTGCATAACCTTTATAGATTAATTAATTTGCTCTCCTGTCCACCTATTCCTTTATTAGAAATAAGAAAGACTGCTAAAAAAGAGAGGGTAAAGATGAAATAAAATGTATTATTTTCATTCATGACACATGCCCTTGACCTCTACCCATGATACCCTGTATTCAAAACATATCCTGTGGAAATATCACATGCTTAACTTTATACTGCCGCCACACTGAAGGTTACACCACAATGCTCTCTTGTGTGGCCGCTCGTAAATATTCTTCTGCATGATCTAATGGATTTGTTTTCCAGTGTGTCCTTGTTCCTGAGGGTTTACAAGGAAGGCTAAAAAAAAAAAAAACTAGTCTGTTTTTGCAGTAAATCACAAAACTGTCTAAACTTGGAAGTGTAGTGTTGGTGACAGGTACTTGCTGCTCTGAAGAGGATTGATAAAAATAAATTGTCGAGAACTGTGAATTGGAATGTTGTCAGCCCCAAATTCGAACATTACTGAAGATAATTTATTTATTTATTTTTCTCTTCCTGTTTTTTCAAGGATTTTCTGGCTGCTCTCTTATTTCTCAGGTGTAGGGTGAGGTGAGGTGTGTGGGGCACTGGAGATAAGAAAATATTTCTTGGCGCTTACTCTACCATTGTTCCAATGAACTGTGGAATATTTTTAGAGATAATAACGGCTTATTCTGTTGGAAAATGTGAGGTTATTAAAAAGGGGGGGTCACCGTGGACGGAGTGGGAGTTGCTCCATCGTGTGTTTGGACAGAGCAGGCCCTGTGCGAGAGAGAAATAAATGAAGGGGAAGAGAGAGAGGGAGTTCAATGCATGAAGGAAAAGAATGAAAGATAGAAATGAAGAAAGAACGTAAACAATGGGATGGTCACAGCAGCTAAAGATACAGTAGGGCCAGTGCTCCCACCACAGGCGGCTGGGTGCATCGCTGCCATCAAAGTGACACGGCGACCCTGGAGTTTTGAGCACGTGCGATCTCATTGCGTCCTGCCAAAACGCTACTTGCATACACAGCCATTCAGTAGTACTATACACTCACGCTTTGAACGCTCACGCACACAGAGAAGCGCGGCATTTCAAGGCGATCGCTCCACTCTGAGTCAAAAGAAGCAGCGTGACAGACCCCAGCGTGCAGAATAAAGACTTATCATCCGCTGTCATTCTCTTCCTCGCAGACCAGGGGATTTTGCATGGGGCTTGCTGAACCTGGTTTTGAGGTTGTTATTTATTTATTTCATCTGTTATCAAGGGCTCAGGAAGTGTTACATGCCTTTTGGTGAGGAGGAGTACAATGCACTACAAACCTCCCCCAGTGATGGATTTCACTACTCAGATCCTGCACCGCTTTGATTTATGATATAATATGGAGTGATACGCTACTCATGCTACACAAAAGTGCCATACCCCATACTGATGTAATTCCAGCTGCACTGTTGCCCTCTATCACAGCCTGCTGTAGCTACTTGAAAAGGGGGGAACCCTCCAGTGCACTTCAAGGACAGTGTGATTGAATTAAGCAGCCATTTCGATGTATGAGATGAGCTGTAATTGCAGGGCGTGTTTATCTATTCAGATGAATGGGCTTTGACCAAAAGGTCACGGTACTGGTGCGCTGTACTCGGGACAACCCGACTTGAGCCGTGTACCTGTTTGCTCCTGGCTCGGCCAGCATTGTTATAACCTCTCGTTGTTGAACCTAGAGGCTCTGCGTAACAAATCTCGCTCCTCACGGCGCTGGCACTGACGGTGTTTGTTATAGACCGGCTCAGCAGAGCTCATTTCTCTCCCTCTTGTCGCAGCCCTCATTAATGACAGAGAATAGGAATTAGAGGCAACAAATGAGCTGTGGTGTGTTCATGTCAGTCAGGTGCAGCATGAGCAGATGCTGCGAGCGTTTACACCTTCGTGTGAAAATGGTCTCTCCTCAGTTCACTCCGTGTCTCGTTCTTTCATTGTCTTTTTTCAGTCTTTGACAAGTCCTGCCTTTGTGTCTGTTTTGCTTCTCTTTCCATAGATGTAATAAAAAAAAAAAATTGAAATCTGACCTACACCTCCTTTCTTTCCGTTTCCCACAGGCCTGCCCCCGTGGTTCCCTCTGAGAGGAAGAGGAAGTGATGTCACGCCACCACCACCGCTTTGAGCGGGACTACCGAGGACCCTGGGAGCGGAGAGACATCCGTCCCTCTGGCCTCCACAATGGAGGAGCCAATCATAGCTGTGCCTCCGCCGTCGTCAATGGCAACAACCGTCCGGGACTCCTTCCCCTCCCAGTGATTCCCTCTCTCCTCCCCATCCCAGCTACAGTTGCCGTGACAACATCCAGCAGCGACATAGCGGTCAAGCGATGCATCACGGCAGCAGGATCTGTGGCTCCGGCGTCGGCCAAGGTAAGAGCCTCATCCAGATGAATGCCTGGACACCTGGTTCCTCTGACTTATCTTGGAAACCTCTGCGTACTTCCTCCTGCTCTGTCAAGTTTCTTTCAAGTCATTGTCTGTCCCTGTGTCAACTTTTAAAATTTGTGAAGACTCCCCAGCCAGATACACTTTCCAACTTTCTTCATGCTTTTGAAGCTTTCCAGCTTCCTTCTCTCTTGTGTGCTTCCAGTTCTGCCCTGTCCAACTCCCTGGTATGCCTGTCTTCATGGTTCAACTGTCTCAGCTCTTCAAGCCCCTCCACTCTCCCTCCGTCCCTCTCTCTCTCTGTGCTGCCTCCTGCACCCTTCACCCTTATCCCCACTCCAGTTCTGCTACACTCTCCCCATCCAATGCCCCATTCCTGGCAAACTATTTTTGCTCCATCTTCATTTTTCTCTCTGTGCCAAATGGCAGACTTGTCGTGCCTTTGCCTCCTTGGTAATTTCCTCTTTCATTATGTACGTGACCTCTGACAGAGGCTCAGCCGGGTGCTGCATTCAGAACTGATAGGTTAGAGGTGGTGCTTTTCCAAATAAGCAAACACACAAAGGTCCACATCCATAGATACACACTGAGTTTATACGATAGCCTTTTTAACAACGTATTTCTCTTATAAATATGTGTTCCTTCTGGTCAAATCCTAATGAAGGGATTAATAATATTTGAAGTGTCACATGGTCATGAAGTAACAATCTAATGTTATATACAAAAATATGTAAAACACAAACTTTTAATGAGGCCTCAAGTGACAGAAATAGCAATCTTTGAGTTTAGCTTCTGTGTATTCATCCCTAATTTGGCCATTTCTCATTTATGCCGAGACCTTATACATAAAAGTGCAGCTTGGAAATGTCTGAGCGGTGTAGTGGAGAGTGTGTGCACATGTTTACCCACTCGTCCAGGACTTTGCCTGCTATCTGGCTGTCAGCAGCGTGTGAAGAGAGGGGCCTTTTTCCAGAGAAAGAGTTGGACATTTCCAGCCTCTCCCCTGCCTCTGCCTCCATGGAGACCATTCGTCTTCTCTCAACTCTCCTCCCCACTATCAGATCATTTACTTTAATTTGAACCTTAGCGGATCCATCTTGGCGTTTCTTTCTTTTTTTTCCTTCTCCTTCTTCAGCACCTTCTTGGTCTCTCAGTGGGGCCTGCACTCCAAGAGCAGAGGTAAACAATGCTCTGGTAATTTAGCCTGTAAGTGTATCATTAGATACCCCGCTGCATTCAGTGACCACAGACACAGTAAATCTGCTCTGGCACCACATCTGCCCTTCGCTTTTGTGCAGCTGAATAATTACATACATCATGACAAAGTCGGGCCAACTCCCACTGTGGCCATTGTCATCATTCAATGGCTGCCAGAGCAATTAGGTGCCTTGCCTTGCATGTGAGTGCACATTTGTTTAAAGGTGCACTATATGTGGGACTGTGTGTGCGCGTGAGCAGCAGATATTATGCAGATCCGTCCCTAGATGCCTCTCTGTGAGCCTTATTCGGGGATCTACCTCTCTGCTTTGTCTCGCCTTTGACAGTCCTTTTGTATCACAGGCAACAGAGACCAGTAAGATTTAAAAAAGGGAAATACCCGGAGTCTGGGCTCTGCTTTAATTACTGCATCGTAGAGATGCAGAGAACTCAAGTGCCGGCCAACGCCACAGTAGCCTGTCTTTCTATCTCCTTCCAAGCTGTGTGCTGTCCTCGGTTGCTCCCTCTCTCTTTTGTCATCTTGGATCAAAGCCGCTGGGGGTCACAAAGAGTCTGATGGGCGGATGCAGCGCTCTCTCTGTGGTCCCTCTGTCTCAGCTCTGTCCATGGCTACACTAAAAAGCTGACAGGCTGTTATTGATCTCCACTGTTCGGAGATTCTCTTCATAAACACGGTGGCCCTCGTGGGCACATTGTCCAATAGCTAGACATGTACGGGTGTGTGGGTCTTCCTGTAGGTGACATATAACATATTACAGTGTATTGAAACTGTAAATAAACTAATGATGTTGCTTAATAGTAAAACTGGGTGCAGAACAGGTGTGTTGTATCAACATGGTTGGCATGATGGTGTTGGTGTGTGTATGTGGCATGCGCATGTATGTATATAGGTGTAAATGTTTGTGGGTGTGTGTATAACAACTGCTGAGAGTTGGAAAGCACCATCTGGCCATATTGTGAATCCTGATGTAAAGCTAACCACATGGAACAGTGGACTAAAGCGAATATAGAGCTACACTTTGTTCCCTGCCTATAATTAAGTTTTATGAATTTTTATGCCGTCGACATGGATCTATAGTTGCCGTGCACACTTAATCCACGTTAGTAATAACCACAACTATATCGGTATCCTGCTGATGAACAGGGCTTGTTCTTCCATGTGATACTCACAGTTTTATTAGGTGATAATTAAATGTTCTTTCAAATTAAGTGATTCCTTAGCTGGTTGGGTTTGCAAGAAAAATGAACCCCACTTTCAATCTGGCTTTCCAGCCAAGAAAGCTCATGTTAGGTCAGTACCTGCTGTGAATTAAACAAAATGTCATCAGTGTGGGATGATGTGGTTTTTACCATCCTGGTGCTGTAGAGGTGTGTGTTCCTTATCAGCATTAAGAAATGTCTGACCCATAAACTTTATTTAAAACTAAACAACATGACAGCTCTCCAAAAGTGAAGGCAAAGTGTCTCGATATCCCCCCCTAGTGGCTGACTGCAGTAGGAGCCAAACCTTCAAAACGAAAAACAAAAGCCAAACAACACGTCAATTTTTCTCAACGATGATTTCTGTCATTTAAGGTAGCTCTTATCACAATGATATATGTTTTCTTTTATATTAGATTTTTCCGAAAGTTTTCCATTTCATTGCGTCGCATCTGCTGTACTCATGGCTTTGTCCGTAACCTCCATGGTAAATGACTTATGACGAAGAAACTCAGTTCGCCAGTCATCTGTGTTTTTCTTCCACTGTTCGTATTGGTCTCTTGTAGTGTATCATGATTGTTCATTGCTGTTTGCTGTGTAATGTGAATACAACTTTAACATATCGCCTCATCTGAAGAACATGATTTGTGCACATGAGTCACGCCAGGCAGCTTTTTGTCACCAATGGCGGGGTTTTAACACTGGGTTGTTGTTTTGTTGTTTGTTTTGTTCCTGGCCATATACAATCTACAAACCACACACCATTACACTCAGTGTTTTCAACCTGCTCATTAAAATCAGAAACCACCTTTTATTTGACACCTTTTGAGCTGTGTCCATTCACCTCCTGACAAAGCTTTTGTGAAATGGCTATGCTCAGCTAGTTTCGCATACTAATGTTCCAGCCTGTTCATTAGTGTTTGTCAGGATTTTAAAGGGTTTAAACATGGGCCAGAGCTGGAGTTTCTCTGTGCTAAAACATTGCTCAGAAAGTGTTCACCCACAGATAGCCCACTGAAACGTGGATTTCCTTGCATGGGTCCCCTGATCCCTTCATATGAAAATGTTAATCCATCCTCCCCTGATATTTAATAGAAGCAGTGCTGGACTTTTTATTTCTTTACTCAGTGCCTATTGAACACAAATGCAGGAGCCACTGGTTATATTAAAAGAACAAGTAGTTATTGATGTGAAAAGTGCATCAAGATAATATCCTTTTTCTTCCCATATACTTTTTTGCTGTTTACTCTGGAAACACTGCATATTATTCATCTCGTTCAATGGAATTTGCTGGAGGACTTTGCTGGTCTCTGATCTACGGAGCAGTCTCAAGTCAGCGGAATGAGCTATTGTTTAGCCTGTAGGCATCTCATTAGTCAAATGTTGTTGGAAGCAAACTCTAAGTAAGTCGGCGTTCTTCGGGACCTGTGTTATTCTGGTCAGATAGCGTCAGCGCTGCGATGCAATGATGGGATCTTTAGAGTTCAATATGATGGATTTAAAGTTTTCTGCAGATTACCCTTTCGCATTTTGTAGTTGTTTGACAGTTTTCTTGCTGAAAAATGAAAAGGTTAGTTGAACGTGTTGTATATGAGAATATGTTTGTGAAACTAGTCTGACCATAAGAAGATTGAATCTTTCTCATGGGCAAGTCTTATTGTTTCAGATTGATTTTTTTCAACCTTCTTTTCACTGCACTGCCTCAAAAACAATTCGATGATCCTATTAACTAATATTTTTTATCGCATATCACACTGACACAAAAAATCATGGGCGCTGATCTGATCATGGCAACAACATTTGTAAAATCACTTTGACTTTAGCAATTTGTCTACAAAGTAAAAGTGCAACGTTTGTTGTATTGCTGCAACATGTTATATCGAGCAGAATTACAGAGCTTTTATTCTGATGAGTTGTGAACTTGTGTCTGAAGGTTGTCTGTGTTTGAGCTTAGTAGACCTGCAATAGAGGTTTACAACGTGCAATGCAATAGTTTCATTCATTTTACTGTACGAGCATAGGGTCTCATATGTGTCCCATAAGCTAACGGCTTGATTAACAATGAAGATGGATAAACTTAATGTTTTGACATCTCTATTTTTAATTCTTTAAAATCCATCCGCAAGTACGGGTGTTGGTGTTGCTGCAGCTGCAGGTAGGATAGCTGCTGCTGCTGCTTGATCTTCATCTGAAAATGATTCACTGTAATACCTGCTGCTGGCAGTCCATTTAAGTGGTTTTCCTCAGCGACACAGAATCGTTCTGTTCGGCTGAGCACGTCTCCACGAAAAAAGCACTATACATCCACTTCTTTTTACTGGCTTATTTGCCATACAACTTTTATTGTGAAAGATGCCAGTGTCCCATGTGTGATCGTTCCACCTAGCAATGAGTCAAACATTAAAAAAAAAGTTCTTTAAGAGCAATGATTATGTGAAAATTTGAAAACACTGTAATTCTGTACTCGTCACGTGTTTGAAAAGGTCTGTTTTGAAAGCTGGTATTTGCTGTAAGTTCTCATTACAGCTCAGGTAAGTGAAAAAGAAAATCCAGAGTTCTCGCAGCACCAATCAATAGAGCTAGACTTGAAACAAAATCACACATTGTGTCTTGCTGGTCATTGATTTCAACCAAGTCAGCTCGCCAATTGATTCAAGCTGACCCCATGCTGTGGCCAACACAACGTGGTATCCAGAGAACAGCAGGTGTCAGGGCCTCATTCTGACACAATCAAAAAAAACTGAAAGAAAGAAAACTCACAAAAAGAAAAGAAAAAACCTCGTTGAGTTTTTTTCTTCAACCAGTTTTAGGCACTGGTGTCATTTTTGTAGAAACATGAGTGACAAGGCAAAGAAATTCTGATAATGTAGATTCTGCCCAGCATCGAAACATTCGGCATTTGTAAGGGACCTGTAGTCATAGTATTGGTGTGTGCGCATCACATAGGCTTTTTTTCTGTAGGAGGGAGACAGAACAGAGACAGGGGGAGGGTGATGGTGGCAGGTGAGCTTTGCTTTTGAATTGGCTTCAGCTAAGGAGGGGAAATTACGATTGTTCTATCAAGTAGTGGAACTCCACCATGGAGACGTGATGGAATTTTACACTTTCCAAAGCAGGCGTCCTCCCCGTGCTGTCCTAAAGAAAACCCTGCTCGCTTGTAACGAAAGCTGTAGCTGCAAGAAAAATGGTCGCCTCGCAGTTTGATTTAAAAGTCATCCATCTGCTTTTTCTTATCCTGATAGACATAAATTGATGATGCACCCTGTTTCATTATATAATCCAGAATCTTTATAGTTCGCCACAAATCTTGCCACAACAAATAACCGAGGAATCAAAGATGTTTGTTGACATTTTATCTCAAATTGTGATTCAAACTGACTAAATTATAAGTGGTGGAGGTTTTTTCCCCCGGTGGTGTCTTTATCTCTCTCTGAGGAGCAGAAAGGTAAACAATCCTCACGCACCGCCGCCTGGATTTGATTTATTAGCTGCTAATGTACGTGTCTTCGTCCTATCGCAGACCCCGCTGTGTGCCGTTTGCATTCGCAGTGAAAAATGCCACAGAATCCATCTCTTAGAAGACAATTCCTCAGAAGTAGACTCAAATTGATTGATGAGAAATGCACGGCGGTGGCTTTCATTCATTATCCACGCGCCACATCATGTAAGACCTGAGGCTTTTTTTTTTTTTTTTTCAGTACGTGAGTCAAGCGTCTCTTTAGCTGACTCTCAGTGTTTGAACAGTTATGCGATTTTAAATATGTAGGGCCAGAGGTTCTGTTGAATATTTCTTTTCTTTGTAAGTGGTAAAGTGATGCATCTGTCGGGGGTGTTTCAGCGCTAAAAGTCAGCATGTCTGACACCAAGCTGAGACGAACCTGTCAGCTCTTTCCGCCGCGTCCGTCCACTTGAAATGTCAGTTTGGATAAAACCAGCCCTCAGTGGCTATATGCAGAAAGTTGCCCTCCAGTATGAGACGTGCCACTATTAGAAATGGCACCTTCCATTTTGCTCCTTCTGCATGGATTTGATCTCACTGGGAAAACAGTGATTTTAACCCCTGGCACCATACATGTGTGTACATGCTGTTTCTGAGGAATAAATTTGCGACTTGTCTAGTTAAATGTGTACACCAGATTTTAATTTGCTCTGACAGTTTAAGAACAAAGCATCACAGTTTTCCTACACTGCTGTTTTACTTTCCATTAGTCATGCATTAGGTCTTTGTAATCTTCTCTCTCTCTCAACACAAACATCATCATGATGTTTGCGGACAAACAAATCCACCGTCGGGCGTCTACAGCAGAGTCATTAAGAAACAGTGGACCTCAAGGGATCGACGCAGCGGATTAAGCAGCGATTTTCCTCAAGATGATATATGGAAAGTTTTGAGTGTTAACAAGGCAGCAGTGATTGTATGTTTACCGGGAGCAATTGCACTGGGGTCTGGATGTCTCGGCACCATGTGGGGAGAATTAAAGCTTTTCCACTCGGAATCAGACCAGGTAACGCTGCAGTGATTGCTAATCAAGGACAGAGATACAAAGCAGGACAGACAGACAGCGAGAGAGAGAGAGAGAGACAGCACAACCAACTCAGAGACAGACAGACAACTCAGCCGTGACACAGTGGCTACATCCACACTACTAGTTTTTTGTTTAAACTTGGCCTTTTCAAAATAAAATGATCTCTGTCCCTGGAAGCGTTTTGACTCCTTATCAGTCTTAATCCCCGTCTACACGATTTAAAAACACATATTCCGTGAACAGGGCTTATGTGCACAACAGCTGTTAGCAAAGTCAAGTCAAGAGATTATCCGGGTTACTTTCTAAACTAGTAGCCGATGCTAATGCTGGTTGTTTTCTTCCAGACGGGGGTCATGTGATAGGAGCCAATCAACATGCTCTTGTGCCTACGTCATCATTTCCAAACATCTCTGTCTCTGACCGAATGGACTAAAACGCAGCCCCGGCGTTTTCGAAGTAAAACGGGGCCAGCAGCTGTCTAAACTTCTCCATTTTAGTGGCTGTAAAACTCCGGAGTAGTGTGGATGCCAGGCTTTATGTAGGTAGCAAGTGTCAAACTGTCAGGGCAAAGCATTGTAAAAAATAAAAAAGGGGAACTGTCAGACTTCAGACTGTTGTCGTCAGCGTTTTTTCTAAAATAGGAGTCAGGAATATGATGACAGATTTATTATTAAATCTCACACCCTCATCACACAGTCGGGCCATCATCATCTTTTATTGTCAACTGAAAATATTGATGGTAGTCGTTTTAATTTAAGGGGAGAAAGAAATCTTTACAGAAATGAAACAGTTGGCAGATGTGGGATGATAATGCAGCAGGTCAAAGAATGGGCGAAGGCGAGTGTTATCTTTGTCTTGTCAATCTCCCAGTGACAGGATGTTCCACAGCTTTCATCCAATTCCTATCCTCTCCAGGGTCCCTCTGTGTCTGTCTTCCCTTTTCTATAGGGGCAGGATCCCAGCTGACCTTTTGTACCAGCGGCACAGCTCTGCATTTACTCATCCCAACCACCTGTCTCTCCCATCACAAGTCTGCAAACCTGGCCAAGTCCTCTCTCTCTGCCTCAGATGCATCTCATGGATTTTAATCTTCTCGGAGAAAGTAAAACAGGCCGCAGAGACACGTTATTGTTCAGGAAACCATGGATATCCCAAAATAGTTAGACCTTTTAGTGCCCTGGCTTTGTGGTGGATTTGTGTTGGTTACAGTGAGGCAGCGTGCACGGCTCTGGATGAAGAAAAGAGGGCGGTCCAGTAGGGGCTTGCTTTCCTTTTGTTGCTGTGTAGGGGATGGGAGTGGAAAAAGCAGGATCCTCAGCTCACCAGCTGTCTTATGAGTCTGGCTCCACACTGACGGCCTGATGGCTCAATCTAATAACCAGTCATTGAATATCAGATCCAATACTCTCTCTGCTTTTGTGAAAGATGAGATGCGGGCCTCTTCTCTATTAATGTCACAGTGACTGTGCAATATGAGTGCGTGATGCTGAAAGGGCTGAGGAGTATGTTGTCATCCAATACTGTACATCTGCTCTCCCAGCAGCAGCACACAAGAGATCATTGTCTCGCTGCTCTTTGGCTGAGCAGAAACCGGCGCGTCGGACGTCACTACACAAACAACGGCGTGTTTGCAAAGTGCAGACTCATCTCGGAGGTTCTGTCTCGCTGTCTGCGTGTCTCCAGTGCTCGCTGTCGCTTTGTCTCCTCGTGCTCAGATATGATTCGAAAAAAGCAGGAGCCTATTCTGTTCTCTGCGGCGGCTCGGCTGATGAAAGTAACAGTCATAGAAACCCCCTACCTCACTTTATCGCTCTTGCTTTTTTATCTCCCTCCCCCCCCCAAATCACACTTCCATTACTATTTCAGTCTAATTCTTTGGCAAATCTTCCCTCCCCCTGACCACCGCGCCTCCAGCCTCTTCAAACAACTGCTCGTCTTTGCTGAAGCATAGATCCTCATCCCTGCGTCAGCGTAGCCTCCCCTCTGAGCGCGCTTGTGTGAAATTGGATTGCTGATCCGTTGGCGCTGAGTGGCAGAGATGTAATATGGGATAGCGGCAACCGCATGCTCTGATGCTGGAGACAGCTGTTACAGGACACCAAGGGATCACAAATGACGCTTGACTCCTGGTCCTCATCTCTTCAAGACTCGGAAATGCTTGCAGCAAATCTCATGACATCGTAAAAGGGGGAGTGCCGCTGAACAACAAACAGAAACACACAAGGCTCTCGTCGGGCGCATTGTACTTCACAGCTTGTGGGAGCTTGTCAGTTTTTCTCGATTCGCCAAAGTGTCATGGGGTCAGTGTCAATCCCCTGGCAATTTGAAGTGGCTGCCATCTTACATTTGCCATTATCATTTGTCACCGCAACCGCCGCTGCAACTTCACTCCTCCATTTTCCTCATCACAGGGTGAAAGGTCTTTGACAAAAGGGGGATTTGATACACAAATGAATCCTTTGATTATCACACATTCACCCTCTGTTGGTCTGAAATAGATTTGTAGTTTTTTCCCAGCTTCCCAGCAGTCACTGGTTTTTGATCATGGCAAGTTTTTCAAAGTAAAAGCTGTTTTAAACTTCTCAAACTACTCCTGCAGCAGAGTCATTGTCGCCATTCTCCATCCTTAAGCTTACTGTTCTGAACAGTAATTATTTTTGACTTAATGCACTGCTTTCTCTCTCAGCTGTCTCCCTTCTCAAAGCTCAGGAACTCCACCAAAAGTAGCTTACACAGTCATATTTTGGCAGAACTGATGTTCTGGTGAAAAGACTCTTTCTTCGATTTGCACAGCTGGTTTTTTGTCACTAAAGCTGCTTTCAGGCATGCACTGACGTCCGTACATTTTCCGGAGGCTCTGTACGTCTGAGTCAGTTCCTCCGGCCTTTTTCCTCCCCGCCCCCTTGGAAAATTTACAGGAAGTGTCAGAATGAGCCAATACAGAAATTCAGCATGAGAATATCCAGAAAATTCAAAGCAAGCAAGTGGGCGTGTTGATGACATCACAAGTGATGGACGTGAAATTGGAAATATCTTGGGATAAAAAAGAGGTGTGGTACGCACAGAAGACGAAGATGTCAACTTGGAAATACAACAGGATTTGAGACCTTTTGGCGATAAAGGCAGATGTTGTTGATGTATAAAAAAAAACCGCTGCAAGATTTGTTCGTCATCCTGTCTCCCGCACGCCCCCAAACGCTGCTGCTCGCCTGATTGTTCTGGACATTTTCCGGTTGTTGTGAACGTGTCGAACCGAGACAATCTCCTGCTGTGTTCTTCATATGTGAATGGCAAAATGTCCAGACTCAATTTTCCGGACATTTTCCGAAGTTCATGTCAGAAAACAGCTTTAGAAGATCAGTGAAGGTTTTTACACCTTTCAACCACACAATGGAGTTGATGATTGTTTGAGATAATTTGGACTTCAGGTTAAGTTAAAAATCTGCCATTTTGGCTCCAAATGACAATAGAAAACTTCAGTGTGGATTTTAATATCACACAGGACTAATGTTGCTTCTCCAGTCTCGACACGTATCATGTTCAGGCTGCTCTGTAAAACTACCTGCTGCATATTTTAGAGGGTACTTTTCTTTTACAGTAGACAGAATTTCAGTGAACCCAAAAGTACACTCTGCTCTTCTAGTTCAAGGCTGCCATTCATCTATCTATATAATTGAGCACATCATTAAACAAGCAGCTCGGCTCTAAAGTTGTTCAAAAGACCCACACTTAGTATATTATTCCCCCGGTACTCCCCTTCAAGTGTTAAATGAACCCCCTGCTGAGCCAAGCTGATTGTATGTCATTTTATGGGCAGAAAGAAAAAACCTCCAACTGCTAACCCTCTATCTCTCCATCCCTCTCTTCCTCCCTCCATCTCTTTGTCTGTCCTGTTCCAACACCGCAGAATAAAGAGCAATGGCATTTAAAAAGGTCCCTGTGTGGAGGAGAGGGGGGGGGGGGGTTGACATTCAAAGTGCTGCCACCTTAAGGTTAACTCCATACGAAAGGTGATGGTGAATGCGGGGCTTTTAAAGCATCAGCCGTGTCGTGAGGAATATCAGATATCAGCAAGGGGGCAGACAGAGTAGCGCTTTAAGATGCACAGGTAAACAATACATCTCCGTCTGCCACATCTGACACCTTGTGGCGCTCTCAGCATCAGCTATGCGGGACACTCAAGGGTCTTTCTCATGTTATGCTGCCCTGGTTATTTTTGTTCCTGCAATTAATCTGACTACAGAAAGAGTTGTTCCTGGCAGATGCTTCCTCAGGCTGAAACTGAAACATTTACTGTCTCGTTGTGATTTGGAGTAGGTGGGCCAAGAGTGCCCGCACTTTGTTTGACTGTAAATAGACATTGACAGCACTCGGTTTGAAATTTCTTTGCTTGACTTGGTACGGTTTTCAGTTGGGTGCACAGAGGAGACAATAAGCAAGGCTTAAGAGAGCCTGCTTGAAAATCCTTGGAAACAAAATCATTAGCCAATTGACTTTTACTCTCCTCTCCTCCTGAGCTGATATCTGGTAGGGATCTTGGCCATGTTTCGTTTAGCTGCAATGCCTTAGTTGAAGAACACACAACTTGAGGTTTGAGAGCATGAATTTTGCTTGTGATTCAGACTGAAATAGCTCAACAACTATTGCAGGGATTGCCATGAAACATCCTAGTTATTCACAACCTCTATGAGCCTTATGGATTTATTGATCCTTTGACTTTGATTTTTTTTTAAGGTGAAATGTCAGACCCATAAACTGCTTATAAAGATGTATGACGTGTCTTCACTTCCTCCCACTATCCAGAAGTAAAACCATAATATCCTGGTTACGAAAATCGAGGTGGGATTCATGACCTATACTGCAGCCAGCCACCAGGGGTCGATCAGGACAATTTTAACTTCACGTTTGAGCTGTCTTATCGTCCATCTTTATATACAGTCTATGGCCACAACAAATCTAGATTGTATTAGCATGAAATTTGTGTCAGATATCAGATGATGTATCCTGATGACTTTGGTGACCCTGTTGAACTTTTCAATTCATCATCATTGGGTCAGAATTCGAGATTGTGCAATTCTGTCATTTATGACCAAATATCTATAAAGTAGACAAATGATGGCAAGAATTAATATTTTGTTTAAGTTTCATGGGATTCGTTTTATTTTACAGAATAAACAATACACAGAAAATACGCATTCATGTTTATTCTTTACGTTAAAATATATGTTGATTAAGTCATTTCTTAATCAGAACTCGATATATTCGGTTGAATTTGTGTTTTCCTTTTATCTGTATTTGTTGAGAGTGGGTTAATTTGTCATTCTTTGTCAAATTGTGATTACAGTCCAAATCCCTACACTACAATCATTTTAGTGTCTTAGTGTTTGAATATTCTTATGTTCATATATTCACAATCCATCATGCGTAACAGAAAAACATAATTTCCTCTGTCATACAAAATAGTTTGTATTACATTAAGTTGCATGAAGTCATTTTGTTCTATGTAATTTCTTTTCTTGAATTTAATAAGGTCCTCATTATGATGGACGCTTTTGCTGGACTCCAGACAACTTTTTATCTGTCTCTCATTATTCCTCCATTTCTCTCCGTCCATTACTCGATTGTCGATCTCGAGCATTGTGGTCCAGTTGCTGTGGGCCTTGCCCGTGCTCTGCACTCTGGGGATCTACAGCCAGCTATTTTAATAATACACACATAAATAATAGATATTTTAAATGCAAATTCTAATAGGGACTTTGGGGGTGACTCAATCATGCAGCAGTTGTGGTTTGACCTTAGCTCAGGATAACCGATTACTGGGAGCTCGTTGTTTCTCATTAGGAGCTCCACGCATCATCACCCTGCAACGTACTCGTCCGCCATAACCACAACCACCGTATGCGTCATGTCAATGTTTTCTTTTCGTCTTTACGCAGTTAAGTAGCTGCGACTCGTTGCATGTGCCTCCGTTTTAGCGCCATTGCTACACAGTTGAAGTGTTTATTGGCATGCAGAGTTTAGAGTAATGCTTTTCATGACATGGCATCACACTCATCAGATTACAATGGTTGATGTGATGAATAATTTAAAAGCAGCAACAGCTTAACGTTGCTGGTATTAAAGCCAAATGCAAAGAGATGCTGACACTGTTGCTATTGTTGTGCTGTTTGTCACAAAGACATTTATTCAGTTTAATCGCCACATTTGGTGGAACTCAACCACTCAGACGTCTCACATGGGGATGAAGGGGAGTAGACACTGGCTTGTTGTAAGGAATTTGGAAGCTAGTGTTCAATCTATTACGTCAATTATATGTAATGGACACAATGAATCCGTAATAGTATTATGTAGGAACAGCCGTAAAATAGTTGCTGGGTTGTAAAAAGAAAAGTTAAATATGTCCATCTGAAATGTAGCCAAGTGGAATTTCCTCAGAATTATCAATAGGTACATAACTCAACTCAATGTACTTTACACCAAGGAAAGGAAAAAAATATATATTGGTTTGGCAGATGATACTGCAGCCTATTGACAATATTTAATTATTTTCAAGTTAATAATCGTATAACATCCATCCATTTATCTATTCGCCCTCTGTGCAGGACCCCAAGGAGAAAACACACAGACACAGATTCTGCATGTTTAATCTAGAATCAAAAGATTATATTCAATATCCATCCATCCATTATCTATACTGCTTATTCTACCACTTATTCTTCTTAGCTAGAGCCAATCCCAGCTGACAGTAGGTGAAAAGTGGAGTACACCCTGCAAATGTCACAAGTCGATACCCGGGCTAAAACCCACAGACTCTGATTCTGCATGTGTAATCTAGAATCAAATGACTGCATTGAAATTATGATATTTCATTCTAAAATATAGTTGAGTGGAAGTATTAAGTAGCACGTAATGGAAATATTCCATGTACCACAGAATCACAACACTTGTGTAAATGTGCTTTTCCCTGAGGGAATACTTTATTGATTTCAAGCTTATAGTATCAGAACATCCAACGATCCATTCATCCATTCATGTGTTTGCCCTCTGTGTAGTAGACCCTGGACATGTCAGTACCTGGGCTAAAACACCCAGACACCCAACCTGCATGTGTCGACTGGCGCAGACACAGGACGTTCTTGCTGTGAGGCAGCATCGTTAACCACTGTGCAACTGTTTTGTCATTCACGACGATGATGAAGTATCTTTAAAAAAGAGCAGTGTATTTGGAGACTATTGAAACAATTAATCTGGGCTGCGGGACAGTTACTGCATTTTATAGAGAAATTCTACCATGCGTTTCCATAAAAGACACTAAAACATCCCATAAACGGGTGAAAGCACAATGAATATCTGAGACTTCCTGTAGATATAGTTCTGTAAAAACAGGTTATGAGATTTGAAGCTGTGAATAAGGCCGTTTTTTGCCAATCGGATTTAAGGTTTACATCAGAGAACTCTCGACTGCTTCAGCATCAATTTTCCAATCCGACGTGTTGCTCCAGTGCAGCCTCCGCAATCCTCGCTGCGGAAATCAACAGCAGGCTCTCAGAGTTACCTCCAGCTTTAGGTCCCTCCTGATCCCGTACACACGTTTCCAAAGTCTCTGCCGCCACAAAATGCACAGAAACGCGGCTCATCTTCCGAGGAACAACAAAAGGCCACACAGTTTGCAATCCTTCGTAATTTCTGCTCTCATAACAGCACTGCCAACGATATTGCAGCCGTAATCAGATTAGATACTTCTGGGAAATAACAGTTGATAATATTTGAAGAGGAGGATAATATCCCTATTCAAATTAGCCTGCAAATTGGAATGGAATAAATTGTCTGTTCAACATAATATTTTACTGAGTCTGGAGGCAAAGCAATCCAAAAGTAATTGAAAGCAATTAGATTATGATTACTAAATTTGATTAATCTGCTGGATTACACTCCTGGTTGAAGTTACATTTTTCAAGTAATCCACTACTTGGCTCATGCATTGTTGCACTCCTGACACTTCTCTGGAGTATCGTCCACCTTTTTTTTTTTTAAGTTTTCTCAGTTTCACTTAAGTTTGATTCTCTCAGACTTGGTGACATCATCTATAAAGTGATTTCCTCCAAACTAGAAGTAAACTAATTTCACTGTAATCAATCATTGTCCGCGTAACAGCTTTATTAAATTAAGTAATTACTTTATAATTGCTTGGTGCTTGAGTGGAGCACTTCTTTACATACCGGGGCGTGATTATGACTTAAATTGCTGTACAGGTGTGCGAGCGACTTGTGCGTTCCTGCCTCTCATCCTCGACGCCTGCGGCAGAAGAGTACAGGGCGCTCCTCGTGTTGTCTGGGACTTGTTTAAGATGCACCGCTGTCCGGGTGCCAGTGGGCTTGGCGGACTGATTCAGTCTTGTTCTCCGCCATCTGTGCCAGGAGGTACTGTCTGTCATTGCCTGTCATTTAGACAGAAGGGGAGTGTGTGTGAGTGTGTGTGTGTGTGTGTGTGTGTGTGTGTGTGTGTGTGTGTGTGTGTGTGTGTGTGTGTGTGTGTGTGTGTGTGTGTGTGTGTGTGTGTGTGTGTGTGTGTGTGTGTGTGTGTGTGTGTGTGTGCGTGCGTGCGTGCGTGTGTGGTGACTCGACACAAATGATAATGTAAGGTATGATTGTTGTACCGCTGCCTGCTCACCCCCCGTCCATTATGAGATCCCCTTTTCATTTGATCCATTACAGGTGCTATTAGTCTGAGCTATAGCCTAAATGTCAGCCCAGTTTGGGTCATATTTCCATTTTGCTCTGGAAGAAAAACAAAAAACGCGGATACCTTTGTCTCGCAACACAGCCGTTCCCTTTGTGCCGAGGTTGTTTTTGTTGTTGTTGGATATTCTCCAGCTGCCATCTCAATTAAGAAGCTGATTTCAAGGGCCTGTTTGCACAGTCTCACCACATCTTGAGTGTCTCCTGATGACGTGCTGTATGTCAGTACAGCGCATAAAGAGAACACTTTCAAGGTCAGATTGAAATTGGAACCATTTCATCATGAGGCATTATGGGAAGTGCTGTGCAACTGAGGGAGCAATAAATATTGTCAAATGTGAGCCAAGCACACAGTCGGTATATACAGCACTTGTATGTGTTATTTTTAGGGTCAGGATTTATTGCGGACTTGTTTCTTTTTGCAGTGCTGTTTAAATGTTGCAGATCTATGACCAACCTTCTTCTCCTTGTCTACGCTTAATGTCACCGCGAGTCCTAACGCAATGAAGAGCAGAACACTCATAAAACAAATATGGAAAAAATGTAATTAGCAAAGCATAGCATTTCATTTCAGTTGAAGAGACAATAAACAAGGAGACAGAAAAGAGGGGCCTTGATGTTTGGAGTTTGCATGTTCTCCAGCTTCTTCCATACAACAGTCCAAAGACTTTAGCGTAACTGGTGACTCTAATGCCTCTTTTCCACTGGTCAAAAAACCCACTAACGCCCACTAATATCTGACTTTTGTCTGCAATGAGAATGGATTCAATCGTCATTCACTCCCGGGTCAGGTGACTCTGCAGTAGACATGGGTTTTAATCGACTCCTGCTCTGATTGCACTGACACCCGGGTCACTACGTGAATCTGGCAAGACAGCAGGGTCAGCGCCTCAGTCTCCGGCACGTTTGGACATCGAACATGACGCACCGTGGTACAAGGAACAAAAAGGCAAACTCCTTTACTGGCAATGACAAAGGAGTCAATCGCCTTTTTTGTGGGTTTACCCGCATTTAAAAACCCAAATATACTCGCTAATGTTCGTGTAAAATAGGTATAAATTCCACTTAATGTGAGTGGTTCAGCCCTGTGTTTGACAGGCAGCCTGTCCAGGGTGTACCCTGCCTCTCAGTCAGTGTCATCAGTCAGCCTCACCATGACCCTCAAAGGATCAGCGGTATAACTAATGGATGGATGAACCTTGTGTCAGAAATTGAAATGTAAATAATGTATATAGTGCAAAATAAAGCGACCTGAGTGATATGCTAATCTGCACACCACCAGCCTGTGTCTTAAATGACTTTGCTACTAGTGACCTGAAAATGAAGACAATGCATATTGAAGGCATTCTGTATTTGACATGTCAAGATCATGTCCATTAACACCAAGACCCCCTCAAACTGTTAGATCTAGCACGTCATGATTCCTCGCTCACAGTTTTGATAAGAAATGTAAATCTCTGCTCCAAAGAGACGTCTCACACAGTCTAGGACTTGTTCACTTGCCAGACAAAATCTCAATTATTTCAACCACTTGGACAGAAAATATATGCTGCGTTTCTCTTTTCCAAGAAACTCAAAGAGCTCAGTGTATATTCTGCTCTTTAGTTAGACTGTTTGTTGACTCGCACTCAGTCATGAAAAGTCTTTGCAAGCATTTTCTAATTTGTTCTTGAAGGGCAGTCAAGGCTGCATCACATTAAATCACAGAAAGTCTGGAACAAGCCAATTGAAAATCGACTTCATTATTATCTCAGCCTTTGTGATCTCACAATAAAGATGATTGAAAATGAGGGTGGATTTCTTGGTACTGCAAATTTTGTTTGGCATCTCGGAGATGAAACATTTTTATGCAGAGCAATGTAGGTTTGTGTGTGTGTGTGTGTGTGTGTGTGTGTGTGTGTCTGTGTGTGTGTGTGTGTGTGTGTGTGTGTGTGTGTGTGTGTGTGTGTGTGTGTGTGTGTGTGTGTGTGTGTGTGTGTGTCTTCTCTCAGGGGAATAAAAACGGTGTGTCTTTGTTCACCGGTAGACAAGGTTAAAAATGAATAAGTGCAGTTGAATAAACCATCTGTGATTCTTTGAATTACATTTGCTGATTTAAATCACTATTCATCAGTTCCGTCCACAAGCGCCGGCTGTCGGACAAATAGCCGACTACTCATTGAAGTCCAGCAGGCTGTTTTATTATCATATTTCCACAAAGAGTGGCCTTTATTTACAACAACTGCACAAGGTGACAGGACTTTACTTGAGGCAAGCTTGAATGCCCTGATTGATTTGTGTTATTAATCACATTTAAATCTATGGAGTCTCGCTTTTATATGCTTCAGTTTGCCCTGATTCTGTATCCTTTCCTCCTTGGGTATGGCTACACACACACACACACACACACACACACACACACACACACACACACACACACACACACACACACACACACGCTGTAGGCAAGGAGCTAGTGGATCCTGGAAAGGTCAGCGGTTCGATCCCCATATCCTCCACTCCAAAGTATCCTTGGGCAAGATACTGAGCCCCAATTGTGCATCAGTGTACAACTGGTGTGTAATGGAAAACATGGAGTATAGTTTCTGTGTGGTTTTGAGTGGTCGATAAGATCATATAAAGTGCTATATAAATGCAGTCCATTTAGCATTACCATTTACACATGCAGAGCAAATCGGAGCTCCCACACTGCACTGAGTTAATGTGCAGTGAAAAATAAAAGCCTATAAGATCTTTATCAAAGCACCTGTTCAACAAACATGTAGAAAAGCGATAATTTCTACTGTTTGATTCCGCGGTCTACAGGAAACTAACACAGCCACAGCAGGGTGACAAAGCTAATAACTAATTGTTGTGAGGAAACTAAAACAAAACCTGTCTGAGTGATGATGTTTGTCATGAAATAGGTGAAGTCGGAAAAAAACCTACCGACTGTTTGAAATCAACCAGAGGTACCAGCAGACAGTGAATCACCGCAGCAGCAGAGGGGGTACGACAGAGGACAGTAGGAAGGACAAACACTGACTCATGTCTGCGTTCTTTATTCTCCCCAGACTTCACTTGATTTACGATTTGTAACACATCATTAAGTTAATAGTGATTTTGCTGTTGTGACCATTACAGCTGCTGCTCAACAAATAGCATTTAATTGTAAGGTCTGACGTATCAGATGCTCTATCATGTTTTATAAAGTAAATTTCTTCACATCATACATTTTATATCCATGGTTTACATTTGAGGTTTATCCTGTCGGATCCTAATCCTGTTGTTCACAATCAGGTAGATGGGAACATTTGAATATGCAACATATAAGTTCAATTTATAGTAAGGAAAAGTAGCCTTTGGAATCTACCAGTGGCACCACATAGTTTTTTTTTGTCTAATATTTTGAGGACTACCCTTAAATCGTTCTAGCTGGCTACTTTTCCCTCTAGCCTGCTTCTCAATATCCATGTGGAAAAGCCTTGTATGTTGCCCACACAATATGAATAACAACTGCAAGGTCGTCACCGTGTTGTAATTTTCTCTCCCTACAAGACTGCTGGATTCCTTTTATCAAAGAAGTTTAGTAGCTTATACAGAAGTAAATCAAGATTCGTCAATACAGAGCGCACACACACAATGAAATGGAAATACCGCAGGCTGAATACTGAATGTCTTGAATCAGATTTCCAATGCAGCTGTTGCTCCCAATTAAAACCACTGGACTCCTGCAAATATGTGCTGCTACATCCTTCAAGGACAAATAATGAAACTGTGGTTCACACAAAATAACACTCGAGTATTCACAATATTTTACAATTATGAGGTACTTGAAGATTTACTCATCAATATTTCGGTGGGTAACACTGTACTTTTTCTACTTTAAGTACATTTTGCTCTTTTAGAATACCTGCATACACTGAAGTATGCTTTGAATGCTAGAATTGTAAGAGTATATATCAGTTGTTATCCTGCCACTTTCATTCAAGTCTAATATCCTGATACTTAAGTGCTACCTGATGATGTATTAGTCTGAAGTACTAAGATATCTCATACTAATACATCATTGGGTAGTGCTGAGCCTTAGCACATTAACTACATTAACCTATAATAGCTGGATATTCTATACACGAAGTGACATGACGGACATCAATCACAACGGTCTTTTATTGAGACTGTTCTCTTGTAAAAGAAAAAAAAACTGTTAGGTGGTCTGTGCCAGCAGCTTGTTACGAGCCACAGTTACATTTTATTGTAAGGTGACCTTTAGTGGCCGTAATTATTATGACAGGAACGAGTGACATAGTCCACACTAGGTGTGGGAGGATGGATCACAACACACGAAACCCAAATTTGTCTTTTATTTCAACCATGACTGATCCCCAAAATAAACTGTGGGTTCATTATTGTAACCATGACAACAAAGGAGGTACTAATCCAACCCGAACCACAATTGTTTCCAGTAGTTTTTGTGCCTGATTGACAAAACCACGACTGTTCCATAAACGTAACTGCGTGTTAATGACTGTAAGGAGGAGAACGAAGGTCTGCTGTGCAGGACACTATATAGTGAGCTCATCTGCAAAATGAAAAAAAGAAACTACTCTGTGCTTTTTCTCTGCGCCGGTATTACGTCATTTGAAGGATTATGACATACAACAAAAACAAGTTTATCATTTATTAAGCATGGTGGTATTGTAATTTATTGCGTTTACACTACTTTTCATGATGCATTGTGGGATACGATGAGTCCACTAGGGTAAAAAACATTTTTCACTTAACATTCAGACATTACTACAGAATGGTGATCTCAGTATATTATAGACCGTATAGTGATTAGTCAGTGATTTGGGATATAGCCGAGGAGACACTTCGGGTCAATGAACTTTAATTTCATTTTACATTTAATTATAATATTTTATTTCTTGTCAGAGTTTTAGTTTTTGGTCAAGTCAAAAGATCTCCCTAACTTCATCAAATGTAATCATCCCTCGGCATTGAAACCTAGCATGGAAGAAAAAACAGAAGCACTCTGGCTACAACAGCCTTTTAATACAGAATTGACACCCAGACATTTCAGTAAAAGCCTTCATGAGGGTAAAGGAGTTAAATATAAAGAACATGACATGACGCAAATGGATTTCAGGTGTTGTGACTTGCTGACTCCAAAGAGCATCTTTGTTTCTCAAGGGTGTTTATTTAATTTTTTTCTTAGCAAACTACTTCTTACTTTTTGTCCATAAAACTGAAACACTTCAGTTTTCTCTTCAAATAGTGAGCTGACATTATAAAATAGCTCGTCTGAGTGTCTGTTCCCAAGCTGTTTCTTAGACTGTGATGTCAATACGTTACACAATTGTTTGATTCAACTCCGAATCTGCGATTTAACATTTAAAGCTGGAGCGGAGCCCTCGTTTTTCGTCGCCAAGCTGAATATTTCTTCACATCCTGACACAATGTTCCCGCTTCCGTGTCCAGGGTTCATTATTTTATATTAAGGTGTGCCCTGGAAGATCTAGGTTGAGCTATCATTACCTAAAGGCTGCCCCCCCTCTTTCTGCTGAAGACACCCACTTAAATTTATTGTGGTCAAAGAAAAAGAAAACATTAATATTTATCAGGTAGAGACAGAAGGAGAAGACAAAATGTAATAGTTGTTCTAATTCAAATCCTTTAAATTTGTATTGAGCGAGGTATGGATGTGACCAGAAATCTCATGTGTGTGACCTGCATATTTCCGTGGTAAATGAGACACGTCAAATGATGTGCCAGAGGGAAAATGGGTCTTTTCAAGCAGCACACACTGTTCCGATCATCACAGATAACCAAGCTGGAAGGCCAGGGACCTAATTTAAGGGCTATTTACCATACACCAGATTTTCTATGGAGCTGCAGCCGGCAGAGGGAAAAACCTGCAAGAGGAAAAAAAGAATTTGTGATCGCGTTTGTGCGCTGATTATTTACAAAGACACCGGTAGTTAATAATTACATCTCATCTCGACATCCTGTGCTGTGAATGTTTTGTGGGCTCCTCCCCAGTCTCCGGACTCTGCGCTGAAAATGAGGCACTACGGGAGAAGGGGACCCATGTTTATCAAAAAACAAAGAGGTGGGATGTGACTAATTCCCGAGCACATCCTCTGGTCGTATCGACGCTGACTGATTCATCAGAACGAAGCAGCAAAAGAAGAGCACCTCTATTTTAATGAGTCATAATCCTGGATCAGTGGGATTTGCCTCTGAGAAGCTATTGTTGTCACTTCTCAACATGTTTAGACAGATCACATTAGATGTCTAACAATAAATGAGGAACAATGAGCTCACTGTCTTTGTCATCTGCTCATTGTCTTGACATTTCTTACACTTATCCCATTGATAATCGTTCCTAACCACTCAGTCTTTAAGGTGGTGGGACTACCCTCTCTCATAGCGCAGCACCAGTCACCAGTCAGCAAACTGCCAAAGCCCTTTACTGGCTATGGGAGTTGTGACTTGTCCATTGGGAGCAAAGAAAGAAATAATGTGGTGTTGTGATAAAGCCACACTGGAAGGAGGTCGCAGTGGTTCGCTGAGTCAACTAAGTGTCAGACTAAGCTTCGATCTTTTCCTAAACCTTAATCAAGTTGTTGTAACCAAACCAAACCTTAACCATAGGGGTCTCACACCAGAGAATGACTTTAATTTTGCAATGTTGCAAATCTGCTTGTGTATGTTTTTTTTTTTTTGGGGGGGTGCACAAACAGCACATTGTGTAACCATTTTTTTAAAGCATGATTTTGGCAGAAATTGGACGGCACGGGGCCTCGTTGGGTGGTTTTGGACCATGATGTCGTTGCTGTCTTCTGTAAATATTTGATCATAGAATTTCAAGGGGCTTCTCGCAAAATTGGTCGTTGCTGTGGATTAGATGTTTTCAGGGGCCTCCTCTAATCTCGGGGCCACAGACATTTGCCTGCTTTACCTACCCGGTCGCTAAGCCCCTGTTTGTGAGGACTTCTTCTCTTATTTGCCATCTGTTTTTATTGGCGCAATAATGACCACTGTTCCAACCGTTTAATTCACATGTAGAACAACACAATGAGCGCATTTTATGGAATGGCTTACAGTGTGCGTGCGTCCGTGCGTCCGTGCGTGCTGTAGCTGTAGGTAAGAGAACCTTCTCTCACACTGATGAGTCACACCAAGTTGAAAAATTCCAACTTGCTTAATTAAAGCATCATAATGGCCACATCACCATGTTCTGTGTACAACACTAGCAGCGTGTTTGCGTTGTTGTTGCAGTTGTGATTGGTATTAAAGTTTATTTGACAGTCATAGAGTTGCTGTGAGCTGGCTGGGGCTCTGACTTTTGGCCTGCCCACGTGCCTTCGCAGGGCACTTCCCTCCTGCCAGAGTTATGGGGTACTTGAATTCGGAGAGTTTGCATACCAATGAGAAATGGAAGTGTGTGTGTGTGTGTGTGTGTGTGTGTGTGTGTGTGTGTGTGTGTGTGTGTGTGTGTGTGTGCGTGTGCGCACACACACAGTGGGGTCTTTCTTTTGTTCCCGCGCTGGAATATACAGCCTCGTTTTATCGGCTTAACGGCCTCATTTAGATGAGCCTAATGACTCTTACTAATGTTCTGGCATGGCCGAGCGATTGTCACTGTTCTCGAAAGCAATGTCCTCTACATGCACATTGTATATCTCCATTATGAGGCCTGGTCTCACTGGAAAACACAACCTATTCATTGTCCCCTTCCATTGCTTAAGATTTATACAATGCAACATCTCCTCGGTTATAACAGTTTACAGGTTACAATGACTGGGCCATTTTGAAATGTAATGGATTTTTGCAGAAGACTGGTTTAGTTATATTTTTCATGCAGCTGTATTATAGTTTTGGGTAAATTTGAAAGCAGTTTTATTAATCCATTCACATAGTTGTTATTAAGTGTATCCTGGTTGTTTTGCGTATTTGCTTCCCAGAACTATAGTTTTTGGCTGCTGATTCAAGTCCCGGAAAGTTCACTAAAATGCTAAATACCCTGAATATCATTTCCTGTCGGCTCTTCAAAATTCACAGAATACATTGCAGAAAAAGGGAAAAGTTTAATCTCCACTTCCAGTCATTATTAGGACTATTAGCTGTGTCTGCGTTCACCCCTATCACTGCTTGTGATGACTCCGCTGTGTCTCGCTCAGTGTGCAGCCTGATAGCTTCCATTAAAGATCAGAGTGTGAAACCAGCACTTGGCTACTCTGTTATGGATCAATTTAAATGAAGGACCACGCTTGGCGTCAACACAGATCAATATGTGGACGGGGCTTCCTGATGTGGTCATAACCACTGAAGCAGGCCCATTATCTGAAGCGCTCTTGTCCAAGACAAATGTAAAAGCACATGCAGTCGAATATATGACAGGAAATCAATGCTCCCTGATAGGGACTGAAACCTGACAGCTCAATAAGCTTTGGAGGGAAGATGTTCCCTCGTATTCCTGCTCGTCCTCCCCGTCCCACCCGAGCTGTATCCTATTCCTACAAGCGACTTAACAGCTCAACCCTGCAGACTATTTCAGATTACAAGCGCCTGTCAACAAGTGCACAGGGAACGAGTTGGTAAGGGAAATATGAATCTGTGTACTACACAGGTGCTACTGCTGAGCACAGAGGTGTCTTTAAAGCCCGTCTCCAGTGGTGTCATTACCTCATTCAGATACAGTAAAGGGGCCGTGCACACTCCTGGTCAAGAAGAGGGACCTATATTTGAAAACTTCATTCAAAAGAAACTAGCTGCATCAGCTGCTGCCAAGGAACTTAAAGATCTTAAAGTTCGAACACTATTTTTCTCAGAACCTTGAACAAATACAGATATCCATGCAAAATTGTTGTATCCGAGGAAAATATCCAAGGCGTTGATGGTCTCTGCTTTGCATTTTATTGATCAGCGAGTGTGTGATGTGTCGTCTTACATAAGATGACAGAGAAAGAAGACACCCCAGGCTGTAAGCCCCTCTTCTATGTGCATGGGTATGCTGGTTTTATATTTGGCCGCAAGAGCAGTTTTTAGTAACATGACTCATCTATGTAAGTGATTAATCATCGAAAAGATTAATGTTGTCTGTCTGCATCCGTGGAGCAGAAACACTTTTTCATCTGGCACATTATCACATTAATGAAATAACTAAACCGGATAAAAAAAAATCTAATCATTTTATAAATGCCAAAGCCCAGTTAGCCTGTTAGTCTTCTAAGAAAGTAGATTTTTTTGTTTTTTTGTTTTTATGAAGTCCTAGTTTTCAGATTCGATGCGTGCATGTACTCGCTACAGGGATCCAAAGCAAACCTCTGTAAGTCTTCCTGTTTCGGCACTGGGACTGATAAAATGGACACTAAACTATGATTCTCAGCCTCTCAGTTTGGAGGTGAAATGGGGAAAGCACACGAGCATGCCAACTGGCTGGAGGAAGTTGACACGTTTACTGTTTGTGTGATAAAACTGCAGCTCAACTGCAGTATATGAGTCCACTGAAGAGAGCTGGACACCATCAAAACAGAAAAAAACAAAGGAAATACAGAGTGTGGGAGAGCAACAACACGGTCCGCCTCACTGCATCAATTTTAGCTCTTGAAATATGTACCTTCAGTCCAGACAGAGCTTCTCCAGTATTTATCAAAAAAGGGGGAAAAAATAAAAACACAGCGTTTCCAAGCACATAGAGGATCCTCTTTTATAGGTGGTATGAATGGAATTCCTCAATTTCCTACAGAATTCACGATAGTCTGACTCTGGAATGCTCGGCTATTACATTTATTGGAATGGCATTTTATATTAAAGCAAAGTCTCCTTTAAATAGATTCCTTTAATTTTCATGCAGACTTCACTTTTGTAACTAGTTCATGCTCCAGTTTGGAACCTCTTTGATTATTTATTTACTTATTTTTACCAAACTGCTTGCTGTTAAGGAACAAATCGAGCTCGGAGGCACCAGCAAATCTTCAAAAACATCCTAATTTTACTTGTCAATTGTAACTTTCGACACAGGATATGGGCCTTGAAATTACTTTTGCCATCTGTATAGAGTCGCATTTGCATTTGAAAACCCAACAACATTAGAGCAAATCAAGAGAAGCTCATTCAAAGGCAGTTGAAAGGCGCCTCCAAACAGACAGAAAAGCGTTTCGCCAAAAAAAAAAAAAAAAAAGAAATCCCCCCATAATTCAAGCAGAGGTCTGTTTATCCACCTGCCGCAGTGTAGTTCATGGCTATTGCTGAGTTTCTTTAAGGGTTTTGGGTCTCTAATGATCCCAGCATGTTTCTGAAGGGTATATCTTACCCCAAGCAGTGCTCTGTGTAGACTCCCCCCTGTGCCTGCAGGAGTACAGAGCTGCCACTGACCACTTCATCCTGTGGGATAAAACCAGTCTTTCAGTCTCCACTTACACCCTGGGGGAGCAGGGCTGGAGCTCCAAGGCTGAAACCTCAAAGGCTGGATCACGGCCACAGGTTACACATGGGGCTGCCTGTGCTTTGCCTTATGTGGACTTGTGCTTTTGGCCGAGAAAGTCAGAAACTCATTAGAGACGTTTTCAGACATGAACTTTGGAAAATTGGTGTCTGGACGTCTCCCGGAGTTTTCCTTTCACATATGAAGAACGCAGCTGAAGTATGTGCAGGTCGGGCTGCTTATATAAATCTAAATATCTGCGTTTAGCATATGAGCACATTTTCTCGTGAGGCTTAGAGGTCGACCATTGAAGCCCATTTAATTCCTTTTTTCCGGTAAATGCTCAGTAGTTAAAAAGTCCCCAAAATAATAAAGGCAAGTAAGAGGCTTGTGGGCATGCTAAAAAGTCACGAGTGGTTTTGATTTGACTGCGTCTCACTTAATACTGCTGTTCTTAGGCACCTCAATGAAGTGTGAACTGGCATATTCATGTCCAGAGTTCATATGTGAGGAGCTGATACATTAGACCATTGTGCTCTCATAATGTTGCAGCACTGCGTCATTAATTAGGCACATTTACAGCAAATTGCAGCCAGTGGCCGTGCTTGTGTTTTCCGTTTAATTACTCACATTTATACTCTGAATAGAGGTTTTGCCTTCCAGGTGCTGAGGTGATGTAACACTGTAAAATGCTTTGTTATGTTCATTCCAGCAAACCCAATCCTATTGGATGTGGATAGGAAGATAAAAAAAATTAAAAAAAATGCCTTATTTTAACTAGTACAGTGCCTGGTCTAAACCTGTCTGCTTGGAATGAGCTGTTAGAGTGGCCTGTGTTGATGCTCCGGAGCTACTTCAGAATTAATTTCTTTCCATGAGTCCGTTTGTTAGTGAGTCCTCCTCAAACAGTTCTACAGTAAACTGTCAGTTTTTATTGTTTGTGTGCTGGATGTTGTGTGCAGAGCTTTTTATAAATTTTTGTCTCCGGGGCAGAGTGAAGTTCGAAAACTTTGTGTTCATCCTACCCGGTGTACCTGCAGTGAAGCTGTTGTGCTTCCATGGTCAACTGAATTCTGTTTGGGGTTTTTTTTGCACTGAATTTATGCTCAAGGATTTTCATAGACAGAAACTGAATTTGCTTTATCACTGTTCACGTGTGAGGTTTAAATTCTTTGGTGTTATTGTTATTATATTGTTATTGCATGTTGGCTATTTCAGAGGTCTGTTAAAGCAAATGAAACAATCTGACACAAGTCCAGCACCGGCGATACCCGTGGCTCTCAGTGTCAGTCCAATACAGTGAAATGAAATTACCTAATTGACCAGGCGCAACAGATTTAATTTGCCATGGACCACCAGTTGGGCCAACAATTTTGTCGTGTTTCACATACTGACAGACAAACATTTGTGGATTTAGTAGGAAGATACTATGTGGTTTACAATAAGCTAAAGTAGAGTAAAGTATTTTGTCAGACCAGAATGGGGTGTTGGCCAGAAGCTGTTTTGTACTTGCAGTCCCTACTGTCTGCCAGATCTCTCAGTGCCCAGTGCAAGTCAATAGGAGGCTCCATTGGAATAGAGGCATTCATCACCGCCTGTATGTCACATTTCTAATCTCTCTGTGTATGAATACATCACAGAATGAGGGTCATCGCCCATGGAATATGTTCCAGACCTGCGAGAGTCCAGCTCTTTACCATAGATGGTAATACTAGATGTTATTTCGCCCTCCACTTATAGTCTCTATAAACGCCGAGTCAAATGGAACTATAAAGAAAATATATCTGCCCAACATTTAGCTGTTGTAAGAAAAACGCATGTGGCCTTGTGAACTCCAGAGTTCAATTGATCCTGCCCTCCCCTTCACCTCCTTGGTTCACCTCTTCAGTCCAAGGAGAAGCGAGTGCAGAGGGAGCGCGATAAATTCGGTGAAAACTATTTATCTTGCTACAATGGCAGCACGACAGCAAAAGGCCCTTTCATATTTACATTAACATTCTGTGATGTTGACCTAATGACCGGTCCGATAAAGGCTGCAGCGTTCACAAAACCTCCTTCTGTCAAGGCAACGTTGAAGTGCCGCACGTCAGAGAGCCACAGAAGGTGCATTCACATGGTGGTAATGTCATTCCTTTGTTCAGATAGTTGGACTTTACCCAGTGTCAAACAGTAAGTCTTCCACTTCATTTTCCCACTGAATTCTTGCTTGCATATTGTCAGGGTGCGGTGAAGGCAGCTGGACCCAGATGCAGAGTTTTAACGAAGAGTGTAATTTAATGCAAAAACGAGTCTTTAACAGACAAAACAACTAAAGCATACGGGAAAAAATACAGGAAGCTTACACATGGGATGCAGAGGTGCAGAGGCTCAAGGAGACACTAGACACGAACAACACAGGAGATCAGGACAGGATACCAGGACGGGACAGACAAGAGATCACACCAAACATTCGACAACGAGGGGACAACCATAGGACAAGGGGAAGCACAGAGGCTTAAATACACACAGGGAAGGCAGGGGCAATTGGGCACAGGTGAAACACATGAGGACTGGTGCAGACAATCACGGACAGGAAGTAAAGCAAGAAAACACACTGTGAACAGAGACTAAAACACTCTTTCTAAAAGAGGTGGACAAAATAAACACACTCAGAATACCAGACCATGACACATGTATTGCATGAAGTGCATATACTACGTGTGTTGTGTGTATTGCGTGTGTCGTAAAATGTATTTTAAAGCTCCCAACTTTCTTGGCACAGAAGATATTATTTACATCATAATGCAATATCAATAGGAATACAATTTATTCCTTTGTGTTTAATGGCTGTTTGCCCAGTTAACACTCATTTATTACAGCCACACAATATATATTTATATATATATATAATATATATACACAGTATAATGTGAAGTAATTTTGCTTCAATTTCAACCACAGACAAGAGCTACAGTCGTCTCTGGGTCTCTGAAGCTGCTGCTGTGACAGGCTTTGGATATTTTGTTCCCCAAACACACATCAGGCAGGGTCATGCCCTGCTGGAGACCTGTGTCTCTCACTGTCCTGGTCAGTGCTAGTGGAGGGCAACATGCTCCCTGACACGCTCTCCTGGGAAGTGTTACCATGACAAAAGGAAACCTCCACAGCTCACATGTCCAAGCACTGCTCGCCCTCTGTAAGACACCTCACTGTGTCGCTCGGTCCCACAGATAGGACATGTTCATGGTGCTGTTACAGCCCAGCCACTTACAGTACGCCGTCTCCAAGAGAAAAGAAACTACAAGAAGAGGAAGGGGTCGAGGTACTGTATCGAAGGCAAACGCTGCAACCTCATGGGATATTAGGCGTGGTTTCCAGCCCTGCTCTTCCACTCAAGCTTGTCGGCCTCGTCCCCGCGATCACGCTTCTTCTCCGTAGTATGTGTGCGTCGAGCCAGGAGCTTGTCGAGGCCATCGGAGTGCCTAAGCCTGAATTTCACTGGATGTGAATTGCGTTCCCCTTCAGTTGTTTTGCCCGGGGCTTGACATTTTACAGTCTGTATCCGTACATATAGATTTATGTGTACAGGCACTTGTGGGGTCAGTGTGTGGAAGGATCGGCCCTTGTTTGGATTTTCAAAGGTTGGTGCACAACCTGCCAGTCAAACACCAGTAATTTGTCTTATGTTCTTGCTTCAGTGCAGACGATAACTACCAATTTTTTTTTTCTTTTGGTAAATGATTAGCATTGTTAGGTAGAATAATGAGAAATAAGCAGCAGCAACTTAAACACTGATTAGACAACCTAACTTGACTTTTTTTTTGTGCGTTTAATGTTTTAGATTTTGAGTCTGAACAACACAAACATTTCAGCTGCTAAATCCCATTTCAAAGCCAGTTTTTTCGTAGCACTCAGTTTTTTATTGTCTTTATTTTTGACTCAGCTCTTTGTTCCTCTTGATTTTGGACAACAATAGAGAGTTTACACGCAGATTTTTAAAGGAATAGTTTTAAATTGTGGCTTTTGCAATCAGAGCCATTATGGAAGTGGATTTTTACTTATCAACCTCTATCAGCAGGGAGGGATTTCATAAGAGCTTTGCTAAAGATTTTCATCCAGTGATTTCTCTGACTGTTCAAAAGTGTCATTCATTTTATTCAAAAAACGTTCTGTAAATACCACACCAGATTTTCTTTTTCTCCAACTTTTTAAGTCTTCCTTACAACCTTGATATCTTCAAATAAAGTTTCCTTTCATGTTTGTAGAGTTAAATACGTGGATCAGTTCCAGTGAAAATAAATAGTACCTGGATTTCCTCTCTGTCTCTGCAGTATGCAGCCATCATACTGAAGTACGCGCCTTTCTCCGTCTATGGCACCACACTGTTTCGGCGTTTCGGTGTACCGCATTTTAAGATGGCTGCCAAAAAATGGCTGCTGTAGTCTCTTTGTTTACTCGGGAGATGCTCTGCTATGTTCCAGTCTAAAAGATTGGACACAGCCGCCCCGTGGTTCTGCTCCGGCGTTCAGCACCATTATGACGGAAGCCCAGAACGAATCCACTTCTCATTTAGGTGTCAGCGCGTTGTCATGGAAAGGAGATACCTCTATACAGTAAGTGAATAATGTCCGAAAAGAGAATGAGTTGTGCGCTCCTCGGCGCTCCTGGTCAGTTCCAGACCACACTCAGGTTGAGGCTTTCTAGACGGAGCAAGGGGAGGAAAAAAGAGTTGTGTGGGGTTTTTTTGTGCTTTTTTTTCTCGCTCTCCATTTTAGAAAAGCTGAAAATGATCTGTCAAAGACAATGATACAAGACTGTGTGATGGATGGCTGTGGCTTACTCTGCCTCTCAATCTTTCACTCCTTCCTCCTCTGCCATTCTCTCTGTTCCTTTTCTCCGAGGAAAGACATTATTTCCATCTCCCTCCACATCTCAGCCAAATTCACTGTATCTGTCCATGCCTGGCCAAAGGGAAGAAAAAGCCATTCTGTCGGGGTTGAATTTCATTTCCCTGCCTGCACATACTGTGTTTTTTTTTTTTGAATTTGTTCATGGTTTGGTATCACTGTGAGATATTATTTTACAGGTGTGCGCCATATAGCAAGGCGTGGTGGTGACTGCTGTTATTGAAATTTTGATTATGATAAAAATGTGTGTTCACGCGTCTCCCCAGAGATAGCCGGCTGATTGTGGAGGTGTATTTTCTGGTATGCATTTAAATTACACAATAATGGCGGCTCCACTATGGACGCACCAGGAATCCAGACAAAGATTCCTACGTCCACCCAGTCACAGAAGATTAACGGAAGAAACCTATCAGGAAAACAAGTGGCCATTAACACACCTTCCTGATTACAATGTCAGCTGACTGACATCGCACCACGCTGAACCTCCTCCTCGCCTGCGGTCTGTTATTTTCCTCTGGTGTGTAAAGAGCGCTGCAACCAGAGAAACATTGAACTTTAAAAGGTAGAACATAATCAACCGGACTTCACCCTGCGCATTACTATCTCATTGTGTCTGGCAGTCGTGCTAATGACATTGCACGAAATAGGCTTTTCACTGGGCTATTGTTCGCGACCCTGCACTGTGTGTGTGTGTGTGTGTGTGTGTGTGTGTGTGTGTGTGTGTGTGTGTGTGTGTGTGTGTGTGTGTGTGTGTGTGTGTGTGTGTGTGTGTGTGTGTGTGTGTGTGAGAGTGTGTGTGAGGCCCCAGCTGTCCCTCAACCATCCTATTTTTCTCCTCCTCCTCCTCCCGCCTTCTCAAAACCCAGCTTGGCTCCCACTCCAGCCCTCCCCCCCCCACACCCAGACCTGTTATTAAATCTCATAGCAGTTAGTTGATTTGATCAGTGTGTGCTGTAACGTTGTTTACCGCAATGGGACCTGGGTGTTATAGACACACTAATCTCTCTCCCTCTTCTCTTTTCTTGACGTTCCTCCCAGAGTCGAGCAATAAAGTAATTTCTCTGGGGAAAATGGAAGCCTTCTTCTTAACCGGAGGGGAGCGCGTACCTTCAGATTCTTGCTTTACCAACCCATGTCACAGACGCAATAGGTGCAAAGAGCTGCAGCTGATGCACAACGTTCATGGTGCCTGTTTTCCTGTGGAGACCCTGGTGTCCTACCCTGTGTTATTATAGGATTGAACCGTTGCAATAACTCACACAGGCAGACAAGGGCTGTCTCGAACAAAATTTGAAGGCAAACACAAGCAAACATTTTCAGTTTGTTTGGATGTGGATGTTGCGGATGACTCAAAGCAACCGAAGCCCTGGATCAACACGACCCCCCCCCCCCTCCCTGTATGCACCCACAGCAGATGGGTGGACAGTGGCAAGAGGTTCTGATATAGGCACGCTGCTGGCTATTGCAGGAAGGCAGAGTTCGCATAGTGACCGTTGTCAGCGCTCACCATGTCCGAGGGAAATAGCTGATCTGCCAGCCAGGATCAGACTGCTGTCTCCGCTGCCCCGGACGGAGCAGGACAAGTTTATATTTAGTGCCTGATACATCTTGATTTTATCTTCCTCTCTTCAATACACAGATTCTGACATGTCTGCAACATCCAGAGGTTTGAGAGGGGAGAAGGATGCTCGTGGTTTTGCTGCGTGTACATATGTGTGTGTGTTTGTGTGTATCGGCATGTGGGATTGTGCAGGAGAAGCAGATGGATAGCTGCTTCAGATTCTGAGATTACTTTTTTTTTTTTTACAGTGCTTTACAGTATGAAAAACAGTAAATGTTTAGAATATCACTTGTACATTTCTATAGTAAAAGCAGTTAGTTGATGGAAACGTAGTTTTCTGAAAATAGCCAATTATTCAGAAAGTTATTGTAAAGTTATCTTAAAGTATTTAGTTAATTCATTAATTAATGGATTAATTGGTTTTGATAAGCAATTTAATTAATTAAATGAAATAATTTTTCCTGGTAAAATATTGAAAGGTTTTTGGAAGCTTTTGTTTGTGTTGTACCTAAAGTCAATAATGAATGTTTTTCAGTGAAAATAGATCAAATTAATTAAAAGTATTTGACACATGAAATGATTATCAAAATAAGATACATTATGCGTCCATACAATCCAAATTGGTTGAGAGGATCTTGGGCTCCTATTCACTTGAATGCAAAAGTGGTCTCACTCTATATTGGTTGGGTATTGTGCTAAATTGATTGAAAATGAAAATTGAAAAAGAAAATTGCCCTCAATTATAAGAATAGCTTTGTCGTCGCTAGGTAAATTTGTTAAAAGATAACACTAACAAGTACCAATTTCAATATACTTAAATTAAATATATAAATATAAATAAGAACTCTTAACAAAATCACATAATAAATCAATCCTTACCCAACTATAATAATTTAACACTAAATAACAGTTTCAGGGCTTAATACAGTAAAATACTCATGCTCCAAACTCGTAACCAATTCTCTCCCCACTGCTGGGGCCCTCGCTGCCGGCTGATGTGCTCCACATGGGGTCACACTAAGCAGTCTTTCAGATATATCCGTGCATTGACAGGTGACTCATTTAGTTTGTCGTGTTGGAATTGTTTTTTCAGTACATTCGCTGCAGGTCCCAGAGTAAGAATCCTTTCAGGTGAAATACCGCCATGCTTTCGACCGTTTAGCTTCAGGCATTTTGATGTTGTGTCGACTCCAGTTTGACGCAGCCAATAGCTAACTGTAGGCTAACCTGCTGTCAGAGCCATGTAAAGCGTGTGTTGTAATGGGCAATGTAGAAATGCAGAAATCCGCATTGTGATTTCGTCTGCTAGATACCGACCATGTAAAGAAGCGGTGCCGATCTTCTGTACCCAAGCCTTTTCTATATGCAGCTATTTTCAGATTCATGTGTCTAGGTATGTATGTGTTCATCCAAACATGCTTGCACCTCTCTGCGAGTGCCACATTCCACACTTGCAGTATGTGGTCCATGTGCACGGATGTTGCGTACAGTACCAACACCCCCTATCCCTCCCCATCCCTCCTCCCCTGCCAGCTTGACAACAAACACAGAACGGCTTGGCACGACTCGCAAGTTATCTATCTGGCTCCCGTCCCTGTTCTCCGGGCACGTTTTTTTTGTCGAGTCAGAGGAAACCATCTGCTGCCCGGTGATAATGGGCGACCGGGGAGGAGGGGACTGGAAATGGGGAGCGCAAATACAATTGAGGGAAAATGGCAGGCGCTGTCCCAGAACCTACGGTACCTTCCTGCCTGCCTGCAGCAAGTCTGCCATCTTAATAAACATCCCGTCTGATATCTCCTGGCTCCTGTGTGTGTGTGTGTGTGTGTGTGTGTGTGTGTGTGTGTGTGTGTGTGTGTGTGTGTGTGTGTGTGTGTGTGTGTGTGTGTGTGTGTGTGTGTGTGTGTGTGTGTGTGTGTGTGTGTGTGTGTGTGTGTGTGCTCACATGTGTTTTCACCTGCTCTCAGTGCACAAACATACTTCTGTTGTGTGTCTGTGTGTGTATTTTCTATCCAACCTTGATCATTTTCAAGTTGGGATTGTTTCTGAGCCGAGTTGATATGCTGTCAATGTGATGGCGCTGAGAAAGAACCTTTTTTCTTCTTCTCTGTTCCCCCCCCCCGCCCCGGTGCACTAAAAACTATGACAGATGGATTGGCTCTCAGCACAGGAGACAGTTTTTTCTCTCTGTTTTGGGTAAATGGGTGGGAGTATTAATGAGAGTGTATTATGAGGCGGGTGCAGGGCTAAGGGAGAGTAGAAGAGTCAATGTTGTGAGTTAATGAGGAGTTACCTGTGTAGAGGGTAAGGTGAAGCGTGGCTGAAGAGGAATACAGTCAAGCGCATGGAGCGGAGGAGGCAAAATGCTCATTATAACAAATAGTGGGCTGCAGAATGCAACTCCTCACCTTGAAAATGCTCTGGATTTTCCCTCCCCTAAGTCTCCAGGGCTCTGGGATGGAATTGAGCGCTTAGGGCATTCTCTGAGTAAACCATTTCAGTTTTCTCTTGTCTGAAGTCGACAGGTTGGAGCTGGACAAAAAGACCTGACAGCCTGTCTCCCCTCTAAACCCAGCTTCATTCTCCCACTCCATCACGCTGTTTTCTATTTTGCCTTGAGATGTTTCCCTTTCGCTGTTTTTCTTTTTTTTTTTTTGTATTTCCTTTGCCTCCAGCATTTACAAACTGTCAGGCAACTTTCACCATGGATTTATCAAGGGACACTTGTTGAACTTATCTGCTATTGTGATATTCATTTTAACTAATAGAGCAGATGTTGTGCTCTGTTAAGACCGTGCAATTTGTTTAAGGCCCTGTAAAGCTGCCACTAAATCCATCAGCAGGCTGCAATTTTTGTATGCCTCTATGACGGTGTCAGCAGGTCTGTATCTACGCCTGTCCCATTGTTGTGAACATGAAAATTCAAGAACGCCTTGAATGTTTTCAGATTTTCAGCAAACATTCACTTGGCGTCAAGGTCATGTGACCTCATGTTGTTGTAAATGCAATTTCATTACATCTGGCAGAAACTGCCTTTGACTTTATTAGAATTTCGTGGTCAAAGGTCAAATTCACTGTGACCCCACAAAGCACATTTTTTGCCTTGTGAATGCGATTTCTCATCAACGGACTCTTTCAAATTTGCCACACTTGTTCATTGCACTCTTGGATTAACTGGTTAGATTTTGGTGGGAAAAGGTCACAGTGACTTTATATAAAATCAAAAAAAAATGTTATGTAAAGAACTTCACTGGTTGTTGGAGGCAGAAACCTGTGGTGCAGTATTTCTGGTTTCTCCAGAAATGGCTTTGATCCAATTTGTAAAGCTGCACATTAATTCACTGTGATTTGAATAGTTTGGATTGCAGTTTTGTTGTCATGCAGTGAGCTCACAGTCTGTTGGGCTCTGGTGGCGTTGCTGTTGGAATGCATGATGGCGTGCTTGATGAAGTGGATGGCGGGTCAGCGAGGATAATGGAATTGAAGGGATGCAGGGATCAGCCAGGAGGACGCAGGAGGGGCCCGGTGACCAGGTCTTTTCTATTAACTCGGGGGGCCGGCTGGGGTGAGCAGGGGGAATCAGGCTTGGCTCTGCCCTCGCTCCTGCCTGGTTGTTAGACCCAGCTTCCAAGCTGCAGATAGGGAGAGCAAATATTGCTCAGGGGTCCAGTGGTGATTAACCCTGTGTTTTCATCAACCTGGGCTTGCCCGATAACATTTCTTACTCCCCTACCAGAGCAGAAATATTAGAGATATGGCTCCAAAGAAAGGCTTAGAGAACTCTCATTTTGGTTTGGTGAAGTTGAAAGGAATTTACCCCTCTGTAAAAATAAACAATATATATGTATTGTCACCTAGCCTTAGCTTTTCATTTTCTGTTAGAAATTACTCTTTTCCCTGCAAAAACAACTGACAAAAGCCCCTCTGTTTACTCAATGTATTGCATTTGTGATCAGAATTACTCATCTCCCTTAAATGAACACAATGTTTAATTCATTGCAAAATTAAGATGAACAGAATCTCGGGGGTTTAAATGGATTCCACACTAGAAAGTCAATTGTTATTACTTTCTAAAAAGAGAAATATTGGTCTTTCTCCAAATACTCTTGAGGCCGTAAACAAGATTTTTCCTCCTGGTTCCCATTATACATAGGCTGTAATCAGCACTCGGTCACTCAGTGCTGATTATACACCATGCTCCATCATTCTTACTTCAATACCTTAAAGAACAATTGAGAGGGCTGTGATTTTCTGCATTGTTTTCATTCAGTCTAATGAATTAACTATTGTACTTAAACCATAGTTGTTGATGACATTGATTTTAGAGTCATTTACAAAGAAGGTGCATATTTCTCTAGGTTTTAGTTTTTCCCCCTCATATGATTCTCTAATAAGTGACGTTGTTTTCTGTTCCTGCTGTGCAGGTCTCTGGTCTGTCACCCGGAGACAACCAGACCCCGGGACTGCTTCTGGCTCCGGGGGTGAGGTGGGGACAGACGCCCATCAACCAGCTCACACCGTGGGACACCGATGAGCCCCCTGCCAAGCAACATCGAGACAGCGAGCCCACCGGTAATGAATCTCACACACACACACACACACACACACACACACACGCACATGCACAAGCACACATAAACACAAGCATGCATAAGTACTGACAGACACCTTCACACATCTACTGGTTCCACAGGATGTGAGCTTAAGGTGATTTAGGTTTTGCATCATCTGTATGCCTGCACACGGCAGATTTAACCCTGTACGTGGAGCACTCACTTTCACACACATGCTCACCCGAGACAGACTCTGGCCATCTATGCTAGCCTCCAATGCTAATGAGGCAACTTGACTGCCTTGCCCTACATAAAATACATGCTTGCCTCCACAACATGCATACTTTACATACGCAATCATGCATAATGTACGACCACGAGCGCCATCTTTACATAGAGCAGAGTAGATATACATATAATTATAGAAGCATCACAGTGATATTAAGAAGTTTAAAAAAGAGTAAAGATATAAATCTATTTTGTTCCCTCACAGGCAACACACCCTCCCACCACCGCCACTCTGCTCTCATTTTATTGTCCTTGTTAATGTTATTGTGTCACTAACTGAAGCTGATTTAGTCTAAATTAAACCTATGAAGTGAAACTCTGAAAGTCCTCCAAATGATCTCCACCAGGTCTAATTTAGACGTCGGCCTTATTCTGTTCAAGACACTTGAAATGTGTACAGAGCGGTCGTGTGCGCGCCCGACACTAACGAGTTAAGCCAATGTTGACGTTTTTTACTCAGTTACTTTCCTTCCATTCCTTTCCCTGCCTCTGCCCCCTGCTCATCACAAATCTGTCTCATTCAAGAATAATGCTGGCGCGGAGCTTGTTCCAGTGGAAATTCTGGCTCAACAAATCCAGATTGTAGAGAGCTGTTACTCTGTGGCAGCAAAGCATCACGCTGAATACACGTTTCAACTCTGCTACTGCCTTTTCAGCTCGCCTCCTAATTATAACGCAGATATCTTACAAAGCCAAGAGAAGCATTTGGAGGTGCTCCTCTGATGGAATGATGCGGTTGTGATAGTGACAATGTTGTGCTCTGTCTTTGCCTCCTGCGGTTGTGCTCCCCCCTGCTGTGTGGCCACAGCCCCCCTGCTGTGCATTGAGGGTCTGGCTGAATTGGCCTTGACGTTCCAGAGACCTTATATTGTGTAATTGAGCGAGACTGGGCTGCCTGCTCACCCCTCCCACTGCCGCGGCTCCTGCACACACACACACACACTACAGCAAGGATTGAGGTGCGAGCAGAGTGAGATGTCACCGACCCGGCACGCTGTCGCATATGACACTCAAATCCGAGCATAGTGTTGCATATTGATTTGCGTGTGTGCGCTATTCCGAACTGTGACTGGCGTTTGCAACGAAGCCAGCTCCTTTCCACACTTCACTGAGCTGTGTTGCCAGAAAGTTCTCTGCCAACTGTGCCAGAATTAATCAACGATTTCTTTCAACGGAAACTTCACTGTTGTGTCGGTGGCAGAAAGTTTGACTTTGGAAAATAAGTTTTGTTTCTACTTTAGTCTCCTTGCATGAAAATAGTTTGATTCCATGTTTTGGGCTAAAGTCAATTGGAGAGTAAATACATAAAAAAACGTTGAGCTTTTAAAAGCAAACTTGCAACTTTAAGAAACCAGGTTAATTCTTAGATCCAAGGCGACAATCAAAACCACGTACTTTATTTTGTTGACTTCGCAGGTGATACCTATACGTGTCGGTCATTGCTGGGTCATCATAATGAAATTGTTTCCCTAATTATCTGTCTCTGGTAAAAGATGTAGGAAATGTTGAAGGACAAGAACATTGAACTGGAGGACTCATATAATGTGTATGTTTTAATTTCTATTGAATGTCATCGCTGAGGTAAAGCCTTGAAAGATTATGTGATATGAATATATTATATGAACCCATTTGATTCTAACACTTTTTATCAAGATGAGCCACAAAAGAGAGCAAGTGAAATACTGTGTTGGTGCCGATTAGCTCAATGACATGTGAATGGTGAACTGAATTGGCCTCTCCTCTCGAGGCTCCCCATCCCACCCTCTCCTCTTTCTTTTCTTCCGTCGCTCTTTATCGCTCTCTCCCTCTCCGTCCCTCTCACTATTGTACTAGCGCGGTTAGTATTATGAATAACGTGGGCTTTTTTCTTTCTTTCTTACTTAGCTTTTTGCATGCTTTGATTTAGCCTTTTGGCCCGTTGGCAGACTGATAGGCTATTTTTGGAGCTTGGACTATGGCAGGAGGAGCAGAGGGAGACGGGGGAGTGAGAAAATCAGAGGGGGAGGGAGGGAGGGAGGGTGGGTGGGAGTCGGCGCTCAGGTCCAATATGGCCACGTCTTCCCAGCACACCCTCAGCATCCAACGCCTCAGGGTAGGGAAATGATTGGCTCAGAGTGTCTGGGTAAACACAGGCTCCAACGCAGATAATAGTGCAGACTGCCACATGCACTGAGCAAGTATACTTTTGGAAGAGCATTTGTTCATCCAGCGGAAAAACAAATAGTTCAATCTTATTATAGTGTTGATCTTGTGTGCAGATCTTTACATTGCTTCGAACATTCGTGTTTTTTGTCACAAGTCATAAACAAACTTTGACCGAAGCGAAGCAGCACACAGTCAGTTGTGGTGTGGAGGGGAACAATCTTCCACTGCGGTTTCTTCCTCTATTTAATCATCTGATTCCAGATTTTGAATCAGAACCCTGCACTCGTTTACTAAAATACTAGGTAATTAAATTGACGTAATCTTTCTCATTGCGTTACCTGCCTACCTACCATCGTGCTATCTGTCTGCGGACCAATTTGAAGACGTCTTCTTCTTACAGCAGTCCTCAGCAACTGGTGCAAACATTATTTGTTCCGCCAGATAATTTTGGTTATTTTTATTTCACCTTATCTGACTCAAACAGACATTCATTCATTCAATCCAATTACAACATTTTATTTTTTCTTTAACTGCAATGCTTTGTATCGAATAACAGAGCTTTTTTATTTTGAGAAATTGTGAACTTTTGGGTCTGAAGATTGTGTCGGTTGCTTAAGAGACCTCTGACACACCCAACATGCAATTTATGAAAATATAACAGAATTTCTAAACAATAATAATGAAAATTCAGTTTAATTTTATGAAAAACAATGAATATAAAATCTTTCCACACAAATGTTGGAACACAACGTTTTCTAACTTCACTTTGCATCTTAGACTGTTTATAAAAACCTCTGCACACAACGTCCAGCACACACACAATAATAAGTGACTCACTGATGACAAGGAACAATTCTAAAGTGGCTCAGGAGCATTAATACTGAAAAAAAAATAGATATTTAGAATGGGCACTGAACTCCTGGTTTAAAAGTTGGGTATAATATTGATTATTTTCTATTCTTTGCCTGTTTGACCATCAGGTCCCGGGTCCTGGGCTGCACCGGTAGCAGCCGTGAGTCAGCCCAGCCTCATGCCCCACAGCTACGCCCTTCCTCAGCCGCCGTCCTTCAACCACAGTGTGACCGCACAGTCGCCAATCATAGGAGTAACCGCATCCATCCAGACGCCAGTGCCCCCGCAACACCCGCTCATGACCGCCCACTTCCAGCTGACGCCGCAGTCGACACAGCAGCCGCCCTCGATGGTCCTGAGCATGCCCAGCCAGCCTCCGTACCACTCGGCTCTGCCCACCATTGCACCATCAGTCCTCGCTGCCCAGGCCAACCACGTGGTTCACCCGTGCCCTCACAGCGTAATGGGCAACGGTCACCTAACCGCTCACCTCATCCAGCCCCCCGCCCTGCCTCTGACCAATGGACAGGCAGCAGCAGCGCTGGCCCAAAACACAGCTGCAGACAATCAGGACGGCCCTAACGGGCTGCAAATGCTGCGGACAGTCGGGATGGGGAAGTACGAGTTCAGCGACCCGGGACATCCGAAAGGTAAGCGCAGCCAGCCTCAGCTGACGCTTTCAGCACGGGAGGCTTTCATACTTTTTTTTTTTTTAGAATCGCTCTCCTCCAGATATGGAACCTGTCATGCCAAACTTTCAAAGGCTAAATCAAAGTAGATCTGTTCTGCAATCTGAGCTCAGAAGTGAATCCAAGCAGGGTAGGTGTCAGGTATTAAATCAATGTAGTCTTAGCTCTCTACTCCTCATGACCTCCCCTTATGTGAGGCCTTGCTGGAATGAAATACATAGGCCTCTGCCCTCTGCCTGTATACCAGAGCAGCTTCGATGCCAACAGTCATAAACAAGGCCACAAACACTCAAAGCAAGGGGTTGTTAAAATACAACTTGCAACCAGAGCTAATTCACTTCAGCTCCTCCAAGGTCAGAGAGTAGGGAAGTTCACCTACTGCGGCACGGAGACATGTGCAGGGACCCTGTGGATCCTAACACATCTCAAATTATTACTTTTTGATATTCAAGGTCTTAAAATATTTCGAAAGGTAGGGGGAGGCATTAAATCTGATCTGGGTATTTTATATTTCACATCAATGACCATCTCTGCAACATCCAATACCTAGTTGATCGTGACGGTAGTAGGGTGTGTGGCTGTGATCTGCATTTTAAACTACATTGCGAACATGATTATCCAGCTTTTGATATCACTGGCACTGGCAATTGATAATGTTTTGAAGACATTCAGTTTGTCGCTGCTATTGATTTGCTATTGGTTTAGCTGTACGGAATAGGGATGATTAGGCAAAGCCTTCGTGCATGCATGTACGTGTGTGTTAATTGTAACCTTATTTGTAATGACCTGGTTTTCTGCTTTAATTCACCATAAGATGCAGTCTGATCTCGAAGTCACACATTTATTGTCAACAAACCTAATGAGCTTCATGTGGTAACACAAAAAACAGTAATGATCATTTGTGTCTTTTCTAAATACCCATTAAAGTGGGAGGGAAAAGTGGTCATATGCTTGGAAGGACACTCAAGTGTGATAGATATATACATGAAAAAGGGAAATAACTCTACGCTGCAGCTGACAGCTGTGTGTGCCACATGGTTACCTTTGCTGTTTTTACATGTGAGAAAATGTTTATCCGCATTAATATTGCAATTAATGATTGCTCAACACTTACCATGAATTTACTAGATCTTGAAAGAATATTACTTTTTCTTTGTTTAGGTTTGAAAAGAGTCTTTACAGTCTTTAAATTGTAGTTTCAAAAAGTGTACTTGGACTTCTAAAAACCTGCAGTATTGCCTATAGTGGATTCTTTAAGAAGAAGAACATGTCGTTCTGGTTTCAAACTGCTGCACAAAGGCAGCATCTTATATCGCCGCTGCTCCGAAATTGCTTGGAAGTGTGTCAGGTTTATCTTTTCCCCGCTCGTAGTTTCGAGGCTCACAAGGCCTACACTAAACACAAGGCAGGAAGAGCTTTCAGTCCCTGCCCTCACATCTCTCTGGAAATTGTTTGAAGCCTTGTTGACTCGCACCGTGTTTGTGAAGGTGCTCCGCCGCTCCGGCTTCATGCCTGCGAGTCTGTGAGCCGTAAATTGGTGTTTGGTTTAACCTTGGAGTTTATGGCGCAGGGAGCAGGAAACAGATGCTCGCAATCCCCCGACCAATTTTCGCATTTAATGAAGCTTTTAATTTAAGTTTAGATTGTTTTCTTTTTCCTGACTCATTTTGATCAATAAAATGTGTGCAAATGAACTTGTAGATTGCAAAAAAGCAATTATTTTGGGTGGGCTGCCTGAGATATATGGAAATCAGGTAGAATTGGAAACGGATAATTAGTCGAGCTTGTCGGCTCGGCCCGGTCTCCGTCAAGTGAGAGCTAGAAATACACTGTCGTGATCCATTAACCATGTACATGTCAAAATTTGTTGACCTTCCTCTCACAAGCCAAGGAATCTGGAGTGTTATTTTAATTACAGTATTTCTAAAGACCAATTTGAAAGGGAAGGAAAAGATGCAGGATTGTATAAGTTCAGTGGCATTTGCTGTGATCAGAATCAGAAGTACTTTATTGCCAAGTAGGTTTACACCTACCAGGAATTTTTCTTGGTGAAAAAGTGCATACAATGAACATAAAAACACGAAAACATAATAAGTACTCGGCATTAGAATAAAAAACAATATATAAAATAAAATATATAAAGATAAAAAAAGTGAAGTAAAATGCTAAATGTGCAATATGCAATATGCAATGTGCAATGTGCTGTAATGTGTGTTAATGTAACACAGGCTTTAGGCGTGGGGGCGGGATAAGAGTCCAAGTCAGGTGGGGGTCCCGGGCCTTGTTGACAACGGAAACTGCAGCCGGGAAGAAGCTGGTCTTGTGGCGTGAGGTTTTGGTCCTGATGGACTGCAGCCTCCTGCCGGAGGGAAGTACCTCGAAGAGTTTGTGACCCGGGTGGGAAGGATCGGCCACAATCTTACCTGCCCGCCTCAGGGTCCTAGAGGCAAACAGGTCCTGTAGAGATGGCAGATTGCAGCCAATCACCTTCTCAGCAGAACGGATGATACGCTGCAGTCTGCCTTTGTCTTTGGCAGTGGCAGCAGCATACCAGATGGTGATGGAGGAGGTGAGGATGGACTCGATGATGCAGGTGTAGAAGTGCACCATCATTGTCTTTGGCAGGTTGAACTTCTTCAGCTGCCGCAGGAAGTACATCCTCTGTTGCGCTTTTTGGTGAGGGAGCTGATGTTCAGCTCCCACTTGAGGTCCTGGGAGATGATGGTGCCCAGGAAGCGGAAGGACTCCGCAGTGTCGACTGGGGAGTCTCTCAGGGTGATGGGGGTGAGTGGGGCTGGGTTCCTTCTGAAGTCTACAACCATCTCCACTGTTTTCAGAGCATTGAGCTCCAGGTTGTTCTGACCACACCAGGTCACAAGATGGTCAATCTCCCACCTGTAGCGGACTCATCCCCACCAGAGATGAGCCCAATGAGGGTGGTGTCGTCCGCGAACTTAAGGAGTTTGACGGACTGGTGACTGGAGGTACAGCTGTTGGTGTACAGGGAGAAGAGTAGAGGGGAAAGAACACAGCCTTGAGGGGAACCGGTGCTTATGGTCCTGGAATCAGAGACATGCTTCCCCAGCCTCACGTGTTGCCTCCTGTCAGACAGGAAGCAGTGCTGAAGTCCACAAACAGGATCCTGGCGTAGGTTCCTGAGGAGTCCAGGTGCTGGAGGATGAAGTGAAGGGCCATGTTTTCTGCATCGTTCACAGACCTGTTGGCTCTGTAGGCAAACTGCAGGGGGTCCAGGAGAGGGTCAGTGATGGCTTTGAGGTGGAGCAGAACAAGGCGCTCAAATGCCTTCATCACCACAGAAGTCAGGGCGACAGGTCTGTAGTCATTGAGTCCAGTGATCTTTGTTTTTTTGGGGACAGGGATGATGGTGGAGGTCTTGAAGCAGGCTGGTACGTGGCATGTCTCCAGTGAGGTGTTAAAGATGGCTGTGAACACCGGAGACAGCTGATCAGCACAGTGTTTCAGTATAGATGGAGAGAGTCGTCACTGTGGAAGTTCCTGAGGTGTAGTTGATGGGCTGGAGGGTGGAGGTGTCAGGACTGTCCCATTGTCTTTCAAAGCGACAGTAAAACTCGTTCAAGTCGTTGGCCAGGCGTGGGTCGTTAATGGAGTGGGGGGCTCTAGGCTTACAATTTGTAATCTGCTTAAGCCCTTTCCAGACAGAGGCAGAGTCATTGGCTGAGAACTGGTGTTGGAGTTTCTCAGAGTACAGACGTTTAGCTTCTCTCACCTCCTTGCTAAACCTATATTTCGACTCTATAAACCTGACTCTGTCCCCATTTCTGAACGCCTCTTCCTTCTCCAACCTTAACTTTTTGAGTTTGGCTGTGAACCAGGGTTTGTCATTGTTATAACACACCCTGGTGCGTGATGGAACACAGCTGTCCTCACAGAAGCTGATATAAGAAGTCACAGCATCTGTGTACTCATCCAGACTGATTGTAGCAGTCCTGAAGATCCTCCACAGCTTCACTGGTCCACTGCTTTGAAGTCCTCACAACAGGTTTGCAGAGTTTTAGTTTCTGCCTGTATACAGGAATCAAATGGACCATGACGTGGTCCGAGAGTCCCAGTGCAGCCCGGGGGACGGCGTGATAGGCACAGCTTACTGTGGTGTAACAGTGATCCAGAATGTTCTCCTCTCTGGTCGGGCATTTAATAAATTGTTTGTATTTGGGAAGTTCGCGGGTGAGATTTCCTTTGTTAAAGTCACCAAGGACAATAACTAAGGAGTCCGGGTTAGTCCGTTCCACACACAGTATCTGGTCAGCGAGCATGCGTTGCGCCTCTTGTACGTTAGCCTGCGGTGGAATGTAAACACCGACCAGAATGAATGAAACAAACTCACGGGGGGAGTAGAAGGGTTTGCATATGATGACAAAATATGTCCAGGTCAGGAGAACAGTGTTGTTGAATTACTGTCACATCGTTGCACCAGCCGTAGTTAGTGTAGAAGCAGAGTCCGGTATCGATTCACACAGCCACGTCTCCGTGAAGCACAGAACGGGAGATGAGGAGAAGTCTCTGTTCTTTCCAACTAGTAGCTGGAGTTCGTCCAGCTTGTTGCACAGTGAACGCACGTTGGAGAGGAATATACCCGGAAGTGGTGTGCGAAGTCCCCGCCGGCGGAGACGCACCAGCGAACCGGCACGTTTACCTCGCCTCCGTCGCTTCACTGTATGTCCACATGTGAGGGCACCTTTGACCAGAATATCCAAAATTTCAACAGATGAGGCAATGAAAGTCGGAAATAAATTCTCAGGAGTTATGACCCTGATGTTCATGAGCATTTCTCTGGTGAAAGAGCTCCCGGATCTTAGGCAGAACACTGAATTAACTAACAAAACAAGACAAAACATCGCGCACCAACACACCGAGGCAGCCGTCCGCGGCGCCATTTTGTGATTCATATGAAGAAGAATTTATTACGTTCAGTTTGTATGGTTACAATTTGTCAGCTGCTGTATTTCAAAGGCAGGAGGGAAAACATCCCCTTGTCAATTTTTAGACATCATACATACTTGAAACCTGGTGCAGCCTTCTATGAAGGTCAAACTGCAAATAGAGGCACTTGAATCCCACATCTCCTCCACCATTTTTTTCCCCACCGCTGTTTACCAGTGCGGCAACAGTTAGTAAGCATTCCATTGGGGCAATATCACAAGGACAGTGGCAATAGGTAAAATGTCGAGCGCTATGAAAATTCGCAGCCATGACGTCTTTCGGGCAGACCTGCCTGCTGACAGGAATACTTAACTTTGCCGCTGTAATAACAACAATGTCACCCTGCATGCCCTTCCCCTCAGTCTCCGCTCACTGCTGTTGTTCTGTCTCCGCGTTCTTATCTTTCTGATTATCTCTGTCTGCTGCTTCCTGTCTCTTTCCTCCCTTTCCTTCTGCCTTATCGCCCACTCCAAGAAGTCACAAATCCCAAGCTCCCACAGGTCTTATGCATTCTGTTTCAAATCAATTAATGCTGCATATCTCTGTGGCAATGGGTGCCTATTGTTCTGCTGCACCGGCATGGTGGTAATATATGGAGGGTAGAAGCTCCCGCGACCTGCATTCTGGCTCGCTTCTGTTACAATTATCTTACAATTTTCTGCGCGTACTTTTCAAAAAAGAAGAGACCGAAACGGGAGAAGAAAAGTGAAAAGACGGGAAAGCATCTGCAGGTTAGAGGTCGGTGTTTCTGCAGTCCTCTAATGACTGAGTCGAGGTCGGCGAATCTGATCCCAGGGCAGTGATTGCGGGTTACGCTCATGTCAGGTATAAAAGTATAGGCAGCAAATGAAGTCAGAGGACGCACATGCACTGGTCACAAACACACTGCTTATTTTTCTCAAGAATTTATTTCAGTAACTTGTAATAAAATTGCTCATATTGTCCAGCGCAGCACACACATGGGTCAATTTTCGCAAAAAACCTGCAACCGGCACACCTGCCAAGATCAGTCACGGACCCGAGCCGTTGCCCGCAATTATCTCCAAGTCAAATCTGGACCTGCCCAGACCCGTTAACATACAACCCGTGGTAAACACACATGCTACAATCACATATGTCACTCACATGAAATTGGTTATGGCCTCCTTCTCCTCTCGTTGTGGTGGTTGAGTTGTGTTTGGAGTAGCTGTCAATGTTTTTCCTGCGGGTGTTTAGTTCACTTTTACCTGTGGCCGTACTTGTGAATTTATATAAAAAATAAATGGAATCTGACATGTGGGACACTTTGCTTGAAAAGCTGATGAATTATTATCCTGCAATAGATCTAACAAACGCTGTGGCCCAGGCAAATCCAGGCATTTGTTAACATGAGTGCCCATTATGCCTGTGGTTGTTTGCACACCATGAGACTGCACAGTAATACTTTCTTGTGACGGTCAAAACCTGGTCAAGCGCCTCACGTCTGGGCGGATTTTCAGCAGTGATTATTTGACGAGCAGTTTAAACACCAAACGCCGCTACTTGGATGATTGTGTTGCTGAATGAACACAAGTTTGAGCCGTCAGACTCGACTCTCGTAAGCGCTGATGTGCAGTAGAGGTTTTTGGCACTTTCTTTTTTTATTATGGCAAAGGCCTTGGATCTTGGAGTAGTTGACAGAGCTCTTCCTCCCTTAATCCAGCTGCACAACAGACCGCTGTGCATGTGCGCGTGTGTGCACAACTTCTTTGGTGTGACTGCATGGATGTTTGGTCAGATGTCAGCTTCACAGCCTTATAGCCAAGCACCACAGTGACAGAAATCACACTCCGTGTTTGATTTGGCTTTCCCTTCAAAGGGAGCAATTTGTCTTCGCTCTGCATCAGTGGGCACATCAACAACTGTGTGCTCCTCAGTCTGCGTGGCTGTGTGTGTGTGTGTGTGTGTGTGTGTATTTGTCATATTAGTCTGTGCTTGTGTTCACTGTGTATGTTGTGTTTGTGTACGTCTTCTCACATGCCATATGTTTGTGACCATGTGTGAGGATTCACACAGAGCAGCTTGAAGGCAGCTTTAACCTCATCACCTACTGAGATATGTCAGTCACTGAGCTGTGATCGTCCTACCTGGTTTCTCCATCCACAGCAAGGCTTTTTCCTAATACCTGCCTGTCATAGTGCACACATCAAACTACTCGCCATCTTGTCACGTTGTTAATTTCCCTCACACCACATGCTCCTCGGACATTTTGTCTTCATCTTCTCTTCATTTCCCTCAACCTCGGTTTTTATCATAATAACAGGATTTGACCAAGCTATCAATCGTTAAGCCCCTTTTCCACTGGTCAAAAAACCCACTAACACCCATTAACATCTGGCTTTAGTCTGCAATGAGAATAGATTCAATCGACATTCACTCCCGCGTACACACAGGTTTTTCATCAGCTCTGATCAGCACTGATGGAAACGTGACACTCGAGTGAATTCGCTAATTTGGCAAGACGGCGAGATGAGAGAGCTCCTTTGTTTCCAGCACATTTGTGACGTCAAACATGATAAACTGGGGGAAAAGAACTGCAAGACACAGTCCTCTATTTGCAATGGGAAAGGCGTCAGTCACCTTTCCTTAGCAGGTTTAAAAAACCTGCGTGTATCTGCTACCTTTGGTGTAGAAAAGGTATTAAATAATCTATCCACATCTGTAGCTCCATCCACAGCTATGACAACTGTCAGCAACTTGTTTTGTGAAATGTGGGTGGTCTGGCGTTGTTGTGAAAGACGCACAAAAGAAAAAAAATAAAACAAAAGAACAGGAGGAGGCGAGAGTAGAGGAGAGTGTGAACATCAGAGAGAGGGAGATGCTGAGAGCTGATTCTCTGTGTGTCTATTGACCAAGTCATTAAAATCGATGGCTGTCCTGATGAATATCTGCGGGGGGAAGCTAGTGCCGAGCTCAGCAGGGACGGACTCACTCGCTGCAAAATGTGATTGAGCACCATTTAAAGGCAACTCATGACTGGGGAAAACACATTAGTAATCAAAAGGAAGCTATGATTCCCACACATGCGAGCCTGTTTTTCAAAGTTTTACCACTGTTAAACCATGCCAGCCACTCAAATTATGTTTTTGATATTGTTTTCCCGGCCTCGTTTCAGCTCCGAGCTGAGACGACTGCTGGGAACGGTGGTAAAGGCAACTCTCTCTCCTTTTTTTTTTTTTCTTCTTGTAAAAATAAGCAGCTGCTGAAATAAAGTCACTGCACAGGTTGGATGGTTTAGCTGAGAATGTAGTTTCAGATCTGTTGGGCCACCTGCTGCAGCCCAACAGATCCTTTGCGCCCAGTTTTCTTATGTCAAACATCATTTAATGCTTCCCTCCTCCTCATTGCCCTTTACCGGCTCCTCTCTCTCCCACACGCACACACACATAAATGCGTAAGCACAGACACAGGGACGCTCTCACGCCATTACTGGGGGGGGGGGGGGAGACACTGGTCGCACTCCTCCACCATCACACATATCAAGCAGCACCCAGCCTCTCCGCTCTGCCCAGGAAGTTCATCTTCCAGTCAGCTCACATCAGCCATCATCTGGGGACCGAGCTGCTCCGGAGCTGCTAGTGAATGCAATTAAGATGCCTTGCCGAGTTAAGATCAGTGTTTTTCTTTAGCTGTACGGCGAGACGGGACTGGACTCGGTGCACCCGACGCCGGCTCTGCTTTCCTCCGCTGTAACCGCTTCATCTGCCTCATCTTCCCTATTTAAACTTCAACTTCAATTATGCATTCATTTTTGTTTACTTTCGGACAGAGCATATTGGCTCTGTGGAAACACCGTCCACCGGCGTATTGGTTCTTGAGCCGTTACTGCTGCAATATTGCAGCTAAGTGAGGGAATTATAGATCACCAAATTAGTACGATAGTGACTGTTTACAAGGCCAGACTGTGTTTGCTGGTGTTGTTTAATTAAAGGAGATAACGTACCTGTTTTGTCAAGACTTAGGGTCTGAGCACACCAATTCTGTATTTTTCCGTAAGAGTCATCCAGTTAAAATTGTCACACGCAGACACCTTGAACTCAGAGGTGGATGAGTGTCTATTCGCTCTGAGACTTTCGCAGTAGAAGATACGAGCCGTGAGGATGATTGGTGGTCCTCTCACTTAACCAAAAAAGGAAAAGGAAACATTGGTTCTATCCAATCTTGAGAAGCCGTCAGGAACAAGGAGAATTTCATCTTCTCACACAGGAGCTGCAAAATTATCCTGTCCGCTTCCAAGTCTATTTCAGGACGCCAGTGGTCCAGTGTGACATGCTACCAGCACTCAGACTGCATATCAAAAAGAAGATTACAAATATCTTTAATCCAGATGATCCCAATCCCACATAGAACATTTCTTTTTGACCCAGATTCAGCCCACACTGTCATCTGGCCCACATACTATGTGGTGATTCCACGGTACCACACTTGGGTCGTCCACTCCTGTTTACCAGATCCACAAGTAATCCATAGCAATACTGCATCTCAACCAAAGATGCTATTTGGGCCATATTTACCATTTACCACATGGGCCACTTTAGGATCACATCCAGGTTACACCTTGCCTAGAGCACTGAATGTTTGCCAAAAAAGGTTCACACTTGTTTTGGGATAATTTGGCCACATTTGCTATTTTACAAGTGGGCCTCTTTAGTCTCACATCCATTTTGTCTGGGCCAAACGAAGGCCAGAAGTGCCACATCATTGGCTGAGGTGGCCCATCCCAAACAAAATGCAGCAAATTAAACCCGTTGCAAAAACTTTAAAGGACGGAGGTTTTGGAGTTCGTGTTTAAACGTGATTGACACAACGTGAGGTCGTATTTATGAGCAAAGACCTTTAATCAAATCTCATCAAAGGTCGTTGTTTTTTATAGTTTTACCTTGTTACATGTTTATGATGTTACGACAAGTGATAGTGACACACACACACAGATTGCACATCTCTCACCTCGGTGATATTCCTCTGTCGACTAAAGTAGCTGCCTGCAGTTATCAAGGAGCCCGCAGTGTTATCAATATTATTAGTGGTGCATAAATATTCATTTTGATTCAACCACAGGAACACACTGTTAGCATGACAGGCTGTTCAAACCAGTTATTAAAAACACAGCCAGTTTGTGATAGCCACACTGAGACCATTAATCATAGCATGCACGTTAATTAAACCCTCCCCTTTTTCTTTCTCTCCCTCTTCCCCCCGTCTGCATCTCTCTTTCCTCCTTGATAGAGTGCAGACTGCATCCTCACTGCACATGATACAAAAGTCTTCCACGAAGACAAATATACCGAATTTGGCGATAGGGATGTTTCCTTTTTCTTAATTTTTAATATCAAATATGCTGACTCGGATCAGCGTGCACGCAGAATGAGCAGTGGCAAATTAATTAAAGCCGACGCAGTGTTGCGCTGGGTGACGATATCTTAAAGCTATCTACATCAGGATTAGCTAAAGCAGAACCCCGGTTATTATGATTCCAAAACAGGCTTAACTTGAAATATGAAATGCATGGATTTTCAAGTGTTTTTTTTTTTTTTACTATCTGTCTCTCTCTCACAGTGTTCCTTAATTCTAGATAACTTCAGTGGGAACCGAAATGGGATTCACGAGCGCCGAGAACGTTGCAAATTATTAATGAGGCTGAAATTTATTCCAGTCACTGTGGACTCAGTATGCGCAGGTAATTCTCTAAAATGAATACATGCAGTATGACGGCGATATGCTTATGAGTAACCTTGGCACACGGGTCCATATGGGGCCTACATATCAATGATATTGACTTAAACATCTCATTTTAGAGCGGCGGGAGTGGTCTGGAGACCGCTGAGCTCCGTGTTCGGATGAAGCCCAGCAGCAACCCGACGCCGTCTCTTTAACTTTTGCTAAGGATGGCTCCTATTGAGACGTCTAACTGTTTTCTAGTACCGCTCGGCCTCTCAGGAGAGAGCGGGGAGAGGGAGGGGAGTAGCAGCAGTGTGTCATAAGAGCGAGAAAGGAAAGCTGCTTGCCCTCGTTCTTTCTCTCCCTCGTTATCGTATTTTAAAGGAGAGGAGCCCCCGCCACGAGCCCCATACATTACATCCTCCCGCAGTTAATATAGGGACGGTGGATAGCTCATTAAGATTGATCATTCCTCGTCCACCTCTGCCATGCAGAACGCGGCGGCGGCTTCATTAATCACCGGGATTTGGAGATAAAGCTCAGTGGCGGCGGCGGCACAGTCACAGGACCTGGAGCCTGACTGCCCGGCTGCTACATGCATAATCACAGACGCGGTGCAGCTAAGGAGCAGCAGGCCCGGCTCTCTGCCCCCCCCCCCCGTCCTGTCCTCAAACTACACTCTCCTCCCTCCCTCCCGCCCCACCTGTCCTCTTCACTGCAATTGTCTGTCTGTTGATCTCACCCCCATCTCCCGCTACTGACGTCACCGCTCCTGTGCTGTCGTCTCCCAGCCCCCCCACCCCCACCTCCCCCATCCACCTGCTTCTCCTACCCTCTTATAGCCTCTGCTTTTTTCGTCTCCCTTTCCACTCCTTTCCTCGATATATTCCAACCTTGCTCTACCTGCCACCTGTTCCAGGCTTCTGTAACTTCTTTCTGCTTCCTCCACTCATGCTGGAGTTGTTAGCCATTTCTCTAATAGTCAGATTTTTTTTCTTCAGTTAGCAAAGTGGCAGAGGGAAATTTACGAGAGTGACAAATTCAAAAGGAAAAAACCCGGTAAAAGTCCAGGTGGATATTTTCATCTAAATCATCCCATCAATCTGTCTCTTTTGCCTTATTACCCTCACAAAACGTCTGCACTTTTTGTCCAGAGCCACCTCCAGCTTGTCGAGCATTGTAATTACTTTTTTATGAAATCTTTATGACTCTGTTTAAATCACCCTGCTACTGTTTAAAGTTGACATCCACGGATGCTTCAGGCCCCATTTGTCTGTCAAAGAAGAGAAAAGACGAGTTTTCTCTTTCAGGTTTATTTCGATTTAATTCTGCGTTCATGAAATAAACAGGATTCTCGCTCAACAATCGATACGAGTGCTGTGTTAGATTTAAAAAAGTAGTAACTAACCACTCAATTTGGATTTTAGCTGTGATCACATCCCTGCTCAGTTATAACATCTATTGTAGGAGGCTCGAGATAAGGATTTTTCCTTTTCTTTCCCTCTGTGACACTTTGTTATGCTGTTTTGTGCTATGAATTTAAAAGCAAATCAAAGATATTACTAAATTGAACAGCCCTTGACAGTGAATCACTGACCAAACATTTTCCGAGGAACCCTGTAATGGTTCTTTTATTATTTTAGTCTTTTTGTTTGATGGCTCTTTTGTTCAACTGAGCTACTTTTTCTGAAGCAATTAACCTTGTTGCTTCTTTACATCACAATTAATTGAGAAAGAAACCCACAGTTCTTTTTAATTAAAAGCAGCATTACAACGACACACAAATACCTTATTCGGTTTAATCCTCAATGTTTTGAACTTTTTAAACTGTTAAAAGTAATGGCTAAATGGGTGCCACTCAAGTATCAGATGAGTGGCATGAGGGAAGCTAAATGTCATGAATACATAGTTTAAATAGCTAGATACATTCATAGAGCTTACAGAGCTGAATAGAGATTTTGATTATCGGGCATATTATTGTAACCATCTAATGTAGACTTACTACAAGCTAAGAGATTGCGAAATGATGTAACATGCTCCTGTAGAAGACACAAGTCCTTATGATATCAAGTGTGTTGTATGGAAAACGTGTTTTATTCAAGGAGAAATACACCACCCACAATCCTCAGGTGAATTAGCGACGTTTAGGATTGGTGGAGCTCGGTGGTACCACAGCCGTGAAGATCATGTCAGCTGTGATTGGCTAGGTTACTAGACTATACACTATATGAAACACTTTATGCATAGATACACGATAAAACTACAATATATTCCAACACTATATTAACAATAAAGTTATATTCAAGAGGAAGTGCTGTTAGATGCAGGAATGAAATGATTCCCAATGATTTATGGGATGCGCAGCTCCGTCACTCCAACAAAATGATGTCTTGTACCTTTGCCTTTTCCTCCATATTCCGATATATTTTTCGCTCTGCATCAACTGTTTAATGGTCACGATTAATCTCATAGCTGGTCGACCTGGTTCTGGGTGTGAAACTCCTTTTATGAGGATTTCCTGAAATGTCAGTGGAGAAAGTGATTGGGAAATTTACTTCCAGAACCAGAGCTGTTTCGAGGCCACCGCTACGCTCCATTCATCTGGTTTACCAATAGTAATGGACAAACACTTGAAAAAGCAAAAGGCAGCTATGTGAAGGCAAACTTAGCCAAAGCAAACACCGACAGTTTCAAGTGGGTGAAAAAGACTTTACAACAAATCTGTTTTATTGTTATAAATAGTGTCAGATAATAATATTTTCATAATTCACGTTCAGGATGACAAACGAGATTAACAAACTGTTATTGTATATGGTTTAATGTTAACTTAGCCTATATATACGGTTTAATCTATAGCAATTATACTTATTTCATAAGCGTTGCATTTGTTTCATCTGTAGAATTTTAATAAAGTAGCAGTGGAAGTACCTCAGAGAAAAACTGTACTCAGACACGGCACTTGAGTAAATTGCATTTTCTTCAGCGTTTTTTACGGAAAATTCAGAGCCTATTTTCAATCGTCTCATGTACATCTGGGCCCCATCCCAAATTTTAGAACACTCACTGCTGAATGTGTTGCCTGCATTTGTGATGAAGTGTGACACCGTTGCTCAGAGAATATCATACATTGAGTATTCGGGAGAGGTCTCCAACTGGAACAGTGCCATTTGCCTCCATGAGACGTGCACGACCCGCGGTTACGTGGGAGCAAATTGATTTGTGTGTCAAGAAGTGTCAAAGTGAATGTGTGTTACACCCTCAAACGGGCCTGAATCTCAAACACCTAATGTCAGGGGCTATCTAATATGACAAGATTAATTGCCCCGAGTCAAATGTCGATGTGTTATTCCGTGCATCGCCCCTGAAATGGGTAGTAATGCATTATCAATGAGGCTGAGTGTAAACACAGCAGATGTTGCGCAGGAAGCCGGTCAATATCGAATGTTTTTTCTCTTAATAAGGAGCCATAATTGCAACAGGGAAGGAACTCAGTATCCAAAACAGCAGCAGATGTGCGGTAGCATCTCAGCAAGAAAAAAAAAAAAAAAGAGTCCAGAAGTTGTTCAGCAGCATTAGTTCGCTAATGTTCACGGTGTTGCCCTCTTATCTGAGCGCCGAGCCCAAACTTCTTTCTCACGTAGAAACTTTTAAATGGGTTTGATAATGTATGCAGGGCATCTAATAAATACTAATGACAGGACCAGACATTAGCAAGAATGGCTCCCCTCTCCAAGTCATTATTCCGCAGATTTAGCAACTGGCTCGGCATGTGAAGATACTGTATATAACTCCTCTGTGACACGGACAAATGATAATGGCCCGGATGGTAATCAAGAGATCTTCGTAGGCTAGTGCTGCACTCTGTAAGCTAAATAGACTTGAAGCTTTAGCAGTAATACAGGCCAGGATGAGATGTCGAAACAGTAGTACGCTTTTACCATATTAAGTTCATGTTGTGGTGCTAGAGGCTGCACCTCTGAATAATATTCTTGGTTACTATCACTATTCTTCTGCTGTAGTCGTTGCACCCGCTCGCTCTCACATACAGACGTTGTTTTCTTATGTAATTTCTTATATTGGCCGGGTGGTAGGATTTAAAAGAAAATGTGCTGGTTTAGGGAGTTAAACTTGGATTATAACTTTACAAGAACACATCAGCCACACACAAGCAGCGGAGCATGCTGGACACAATCAGAATTTGTGGGGCAGCGCAGTCGTCTAATGGACTGTTTTCTGTCCCCGAGGAGGGAACCAGAGCGGCAGATGGAAAGAAAGGAGAGAGGGAGAGAGAGAGGCAGGGATGAAAGAAAGCGCTGACAAAAAGAAAGAAAAGAAAATCTGATGAAATGCAAAGATTACTCGCCTGACTCCACCATAGGCCTGGGAGCTCATCTCAGGTGTGCACTCTGCTGCGAAGGCCCCCTCATACAACCTAACCCCGCCGCTAACCTTTCTGCTTGGACTGCTGTGACTTTCACAAAGTTACACAGTAAACACGTTGTCTTTGGGGAGGGAGGGGTGTGTGACATTTATCTTTAAGCCGCGCTGGTGAGATGGGAATTTTTTGTTGTTGTTTTTGTTTCTGTGTTTGTTGTAGTCCGGTCGTGCCGCCGCTTCGGGTCATCTCGGCCGCAATGTCGCCCCGTAGAGACCCAGTATCGCACATGTGCAAAGAACGCAAGGAATGCACGCAAACCAGGCTCATAAACACTGGCGAGGTGTAAGACAAGACGGCGTAGCTACATTCTCTCACACACACCGGCATCTGTCCTGAAGTTGAAAAGCTGTAAATCCAATGTGTCACGATATTCAGTTTTCAGGAAAACTGAAATAGACCCTAAAACAAAATAATTTCAATAGTGATTAACTGAAGCCCCTTTTTCAACCACCAACATCTACGAACATCTCACTTTATCAACATCTCCCAGGTCTAACTCTGCAGTAGACAGGTTTTCAGCGGCTCCAGCTCGGAACGGCAGTGACACGACACCCGGCTGAATACGCTATTTTGGAAAGACAGCGAAGTGAGATTGCGCCTCATTTGTTCGTGTGTTCATGGCGATGGACATGACAAGTAGCACCTTTTGGCCCCAAAAAAAACAAAAACAGACTCATCGACTGGCAATGGGAAAGGAGTCAACCTTTTTCTAGCGGGTTTAAATACTTTTAGAAAACCCTGTGTATACCTGTAATAATTGATCTGTGGAATAGCGGTTCCCATTAGTCCTCACACTCCAAAGATCATCGCTGTAATAGCAGCAAAATACTCTTCTGTCTCTAGCAGCACACCTTCTAAAACCGTCCATGCCGGTAATGCCTCTCTAATAACTGGCTCAGCCTGCTGCAACCACTACGTGTCCTGTTGACGTGCCCTTGCTCAGTTTATGTGAGGTGCGTCGTATATATGTGAAGGGCATCTGATTGCTTAAATGTATTTAGTACTATGTTTATTTTTCCATAGAGAGTTTTGAAAGCGTTTGGAGTGATTGCTTTGTCCCACTGCCAGTTTCCACACTGGGGAAAACTCTGAGGACGGATGATGAAAAGCCAGCGTGTACCGACTTACCTGACTGAGGGAGGGAGACAACGTTAGCGTTTGTTGTAGTCATGATGTCGCGGTTTAAGGTCAAATCTCATTCTCGGCAGGAACAGAAGTGATCCAGTGCAGCTGGCTACCCGCCATTTGTTTGCACTGTAGGCAGCTCTCTGTTCTGCATGTAAGCAGGTGTGACGCACTCTAAGTAGGTCTCATGCACAACTGGAACAACCTGGATGCTCAGTAAACCATCTCAAGGTGAAGCACAAAAGAAAAACCGATATTCTCTGAAAGGCTGCATTCATGCTGATGCACTGGGCCTCCTGTCCAGATGATTCATTCCACTCACTTAGTCTTGCTTTTTCCACCAAGGTTTATAATGGGGGTGAGACAGAACTCTGGCCCTCGCAGTAATTTATATGAAACAGCAACTTAGCAATTTAATTAAAAGGGAAGATGGAGAAGTGTTACGTACCCACTCAGTTCTAATCAAATCCCCTCCAAATGTATGGTACGTTATCTACACCAGCCAGCGACTTCTCATAAGCACAGCATTGTTATTAGGATTATTCTCTCATGACATTGTCTTGCCCAAAGTCACGTGCGTATGTATTTGGTTGTGTGTTGAGGTGCATTTGTGCACTTGTGCGTTTGTTTCTGCATACGCATCAGTGCCTGTTTGTGTTTTTGCACTGTGACAAAGTCATCTGTTGTGGTGTGGATGAATAACTGAACCCCGAGTTTGACAATGACGTCCTTCGTAATGCTTGAGCCGAGCGTTTGCTAATCTGTGCTACAGTAGGTCGCAGTCCGCTCATACAATTTCATGTGGTTAAAAAAACACACAAAAAAAACAACTAAATCTCATATTGGCATCTTGCCTCTTTGGCACTATGATGAATAAGCCAATCCACAAATTCAAGACTCGGGCTGAGTAATAAAAAGACGGCTTTTTAAAGAATGCCTTCTATTTTATGTCAGTTCCCAAAAGCAGCCTTTATTACGAGTAAGGACATCTTTAATTCCCATTAAGTGTCTCATATAATGTAGGTTTCTCTAATGGTAAGAAATTGAGATACATTATTAAATGATTAGCCAGTGTGCAAATCAACCCATTCATCCAAAGCCATTGTTGGTTCTGGAAAAATTCCTAGTAATATTTGGAGCTGTATCGCTTTATTTCAACAGACAATTTGCAGAATGCTCAGAGCGATGGAGGAAACCTAAACTGTTGAATCAGAGTCTGTCGCTTTGAGACAATTTGGCCACTCTCTCTTGCAAATGTAAATAGGTCTGTTGCCCATAGAAACAATTCAGAAGCAATACGCTGCTCTGACATGGAGAATAGATGTTGACTCTGAAGACATTCATTCAGCAAGCCACTACATGTAGTGGCATCTATATTTCCATCATGGCATATGGGGCCCTTTTGTTATGTGTAAAATTCTGCAACACTTGATATGCTGTCTTTCTGCAGCATTGCATCAACCAATCAGAGCCTCCTTCATGCTGCCTCCTCCCAGTGGCAGACAAACTGAAAAGTGACTGCTGCCTCTCACTGGAGCAGTAAATGTAACTAATTAATTCACAATTATTCATTAATCAAATGTGCATCACATTTCATTAGTCCTTCTTTCTACCCCACTTACTTAATCATGTTGTAATGTCCTTTTTTACATGTATATATGTGCAGAGACGACAATGACAGAGTGAGGGATTGTGAATAAATTTGTGACCACACCACAAGCTCACAGATGAACATTAAGCTGCCTTCAAGGTGCTGTTGTAAACGTCAGGTTGTTTTGTTGAGATTGCATGAATCATGTGAGCGAGCAGGTAAACGCGTCAGAGAAATTAGTGTTTTTATGTGATGCAGACGTGACTGAGATGCATCACATTTGTAACATTGGTTCTTGGTTACGTCTTTTTTATTGAGAACATTCTCAGCAATAGACGATATTTATGTTGTGATTTGTGTGTCTGTGTGCGTGTTTGTTGTAAGAGGCTATATGGATGATGCAAAGTATCAGTGGCTCATTTCCTTATTTTTGGCGACGGTTGAGCAGAAGTTTTGGTCGAATGCTTATTTGCAGTGATAACGGACTGTTCAAAACTTCTGCCCGCAACATTAAATCAGCTGGAATCTGGTGTCCCTCAACTCTTTCCCAAAGTGGCCACTTATAGTGACACTTACACAACTCAAGACACTGCAGAGGAGCCTGCAGGTTTCCTCGCTCCATCTTTTGCATGAAGCTGTCATCAGCTCAGCCTGTATGTGGGGAACCGTTAAAAATATCCCCTGCCCCCGAGATATTCTTGGATTGTGATGTTGGTCAGCTTCACAGACAAGCATACATTTAAGACAGAGCTATTTTCCACCTGTAAAAGGGTTAAACGCTTGAATGGGTCTTTTATTTCAGTGACGATGGGAAAAAAAAAACATGAGCACGGTATGTTAATGTAGTTGAACAGGATTGTCACATTAGTGGCTTGGCACCATATTGACTTTACCATTTCGAAAATAGCCATGGATAGCCATGGAGGAGTTGTGCAGTGCTAATGATGTGTCAGGGAGCTATAAGGGGACCACACACACACACATAGAAAGAGAAATGGGTTTCCAGAAATATAAATCTATACACATCTGTGATGTGCCGTTGGATCTTGCTAAATCTAAAGTCAATGTAATTACACATATTCCTTTTTTGCTTTTGTGGGCCCGTTATGTCTTCTTTACTTCGCTGTCATGTGACCTGCCCGGATGACAGGTATTGGCCCAACAAGTGTTACCTCTCTAGACCCTAATTAAAACGTACTTTTGGTAAAAAACATAATTTCGAACCATGTTGAAATAACAACTTTGGAGGATCTCATATTCTTTTGGAGCATTTTAATTGGAAGTGAAAATAGGCATCATGGTATGATTTGTTTTTGTAGCCTAAAATGCTTTCAGCCGGAATAAACTCCACGATCCTCCTTTGAATTATTTTGGAACAGAAGTCATGTCCCAGTTATTCGGCGGGTAGAGTTACTCCCATGGTGCATCTGTAGGAGGTTAGACTCTCTCGACACTGATTGCAAAGAGAAAAAGATAGGAGTTTTTTTCATTTTTGTCATGCACCAGGGTGAAATAGCGAGAAATCATGTCAAACAAAGATATCAGTGCAAAAAAAAGAAGAAAAAAAAGAATGAATTAAATTGGATTCATTAATGCAAAGCTTTGGTTTAGCTCAAATGATTTGGTTTCCAGTTATTGACACTATTATTTCATACATAAATTAGAGGTTTATTACAGAGCTACAGGAAATTGATTTGACACCACCATAGTTAGTACAGAGATACAGTGAGGAAAGTCTGAAGCAGCATTTGCCATCTTAGTGTATATTAAAAAATAAAGCATCTTCTTTGTCGTAAACTTGTGTTGTGGCGCCTGAGGGAGAAAAGAGATAAGACAGAGCTCTGGTTTGACAGCCACAGGTGTATCCTCTTGTTAAAACCTGTTTGAGGGAGAATGACCACTTGTCACTTTCTGTCCTCTCTCTCCCTCCTGCCTGTCTAATGAGGACGTCGCCGCACCAGCCGAGACCTGAGACTTTCTCCTCTTCCCGCCAGACTCAAACGGAAGAACAAGAGAAACATTGCATGACATCCTGTCACAGTGTTGCAGCAGGCCAACACACGCTCCCGGGGCTCCCTTTGTTTGTGTTCTTATTCCTCAAAGCCTCTTCTTGTATTTACCTTGACTTTGTTCTGCTGGTGACAATTGTTCACTTGCATATATGTGAGTGCGTCCGACCCTTGCGCCAGAGAGTACATACGGCGGTGCGAGTGCCCAGTGCAGGACAGGGAGCTCTCTGTGCTACTTTACTACTCGAGGTATTTTCTGGCATGCCTGTTTGGAGAAGACAACAAAGGCCCAGACAGTGTCTTTGAGGGGCACCGGCTCCTTTCCTCTGTCATGGTAACCCCCCAACCCCCAATCCCCAACCCACCCCCCAGGCTCTGTCCATACCCGCTGACAGCATAGCTGAGACTCGAACAGCTCGGATCAGCAGATTCGGGCAGCAGGGAAAAAATAAAGCATCCTCATCGTGGACTATTCTCTGAGGCTTTATGGCTCTACTGCTCTCAAACGCTGAAATCAGGACGGCTAGAGACTCGAGGGGTCTCGAGGACCTCTGATGCCTCGCTTGTGGTGATTTGCCGGGAGTAGTCAGCGGCTGTTGAGACGTCTCCAGACATGAATATGGCAGTGATTGTTAGAGGTACGTTTTAGGGACCGTTTGGAGTAATTGCGCCGTGAAAGAGACACAGGCTAGATTGGGTAACACACATCTGCTGGCTTTTATCTACGTAAAGCATCATTCGTTCAGCAGATGGCAGCGAGATGAGTGGCCTGATAGTGCTGGTGCCATTTTGCACCCGTTAAAGGCTGACATTTAGCCATTGTGGCTTTTGAAATGAACTGTCCTGAGCTGAAGATGGTGGCATTAAACCAAACAAAAAAGACTTGAGAAATGTTGCTTTTGAAATGTGGTGGCCTCCCCTCCTGTTTTGGGCAAATAGGACATAAGTGTGGTTTTGCAGTGTATTTTTTAGCTCGTCCCTCTTTGAAATGTTGTGTGAACAATCCAATAAATATTATATATTTAATACTAAGACATTTTATGTAAAGAAACCAAATTATTCCTATTATTGTCTCCTCTTTCAATAATATCTGACAATCTATAATCAGTTGCTTATCTGATATATGATTTCATCAGAAATGGCCTGATGCATCGAAAACCCAATAAAACGTCCAACAAACGCATCAGAATGATTTATGTTATTAAAATGTTTTCAAATATATATTTATTAGAATGTTTATGTTTTGAATATTGTGTTAATTTATCTGATTATGTGATTAAGGAGCCTGGGATATTTTCAACATATTTTGCAAACATTTTAGAGAAAATAAAATTTCCAATTAAATTTTAAAAATCTGTTTTAAATTATCGTTTGTTACAAGTAAATTGAATGTAGGATCTTGATAAGTGCACAAAACTACATATTGAATTTAACCTAAGCATTTCAAATTTTGTCTATAATAATACAAAATTTAAGCAACTTAATTTGTGTGAATAAGAAAATGTTACATAACCTTAAAATCTCAACTTTTTAGATTGAGGGGAAGATATACAAACACAAAAAATGTTGCACTGCTTTTGTTTTTAACAAGTTTTAACCAAAGAACAACAATGGAAATTATATAACATGAAAAATAATTAATAAATAGCTACTTTACTTGAGTCAAAACGTGCTAAAAGTCAAGAAGTGTAAGTCTGTATTGTTTTAGCTTTACTTTACTGGACATTAATTTTGCAATAGGGCCAAGTCTATGTTATCTGTGCTGAAGAAATCTTTTTATTTCCCTTTTGAAAGCTTTGGTCAGGCAGTGTTCCAACCCTGAATTTAAATAACCAGGTTTAAGATGCGGAGATGGAAAACTCTAAAAAACACATATCAGTGTGTCAAGTCATAATTTAAGAATAAGGGTTAAATGCTTCCTCGGCCTAAGAGCTGATATTGGGTTTTCCCCCCCCACTGTTGTACGTGGCACCTGGGGTTGCAGAGTAGAGAGATTACATTATCCAACAGCTTGTGCTGACAATGAACTCTTGACCATCTCTGTGAGTGTGGGTGTTTTCAATGTGTGCAGTCAGAAACAGGGAAACCATTTTAAAGTGGTGTTCTTATCAAAGTCAGCAGGAGGCGAGAAGTTTTATTTCCCCAAACATCCATTTGATGCTGCGAGATCGGCACCATGATGTTTTGGGGTCTGAGACAAAAACCGGCTTATCTGAATATTTATTCATTTCTATTCTATTTTTATTACCAGGGCAGCACTTCACATGGGAATACCCCTCATGAATCCTCCTGACATTATCAGTGCTTTGACTGTAGGTTTCAGGCCTTCTGTTCTCTGCAGGGGGGGAGACATTTTTCAGGGGAGCCAAATGCTGTGCAAGCTTTTTGCTTGGAAAGAGTTCTTTTGTGTGCATTTATTATATTTATACTCTTGGCCCACTCCGCTCGTTCTGTCGTAAAAGAACCTTTGAACTGGAATTTCTCAAACGTCCCCACTTATCGAAAGGCTTTTGTACAAGAGAGACCAATTTGATCAGAATGCCTCAGTCCAATCTGCTTCAGCCCTGCACCAGTGCTGCTGCTGCTTCGTTGAAAGCAGATGCCTTTAGTTATACAATGAATATATCTTATAATGTCTGTAATTATATATATCATAATATCTTGTAAAATTCATTCAAATATTATCCAGAATATTCACATTAAAAGTAGCAATTAAATCATAAATTTTGCTTCATATCACTTTAAACTAGAGGTGATTGTTCATTAATTAATTAAAAAAACAATTATACTGTATATACATGTGTTCCTTTTCCCAAGTGTTTTTTTAACTGTCAATGTTATTGGTTTATTAATTAAGCTCAAACACAGTGTCTATAATTGAAAAGTAATCTGTTGGGAGAACCAAAATCAACAAAAAATTGTTTTGGCAAATTTTATTGATTTCTATTCATTTAAAGATATTTTCAGTATATTTATCTTGCACGTACAGCAAGACTTTTTCAGAAAATATTGTTGACTTTGCAGTTTTTCTTATTAATTATTTTGAAGACCATTAATAAATCATAAATTAATTTCGTTTTCACAAGTGGCATGATAAAATGATTTAGTGCTTTTTGATTAAAAACTGTACAGTGTAGTGAAGTGCTGTCCAAGCTAAAGAAAAGCCATTATGGCAGACATGTACATTGAATTATTGATCAGCTAGCATGGTTTGTTCTAGGTAATTAAGCTGTGAGTATTGGTGGGAATTGATTGTTGAATGTTTGAAAGAGAACAAAAAGGTCAAAGTCAACACACCAGTGCTCCACCGCCGCAACACAGAATGTCAGCCAATTGAAACGAGATATGTGGACAATTACTCTATTTGTGGAGTAGGAACGAGATTTGTCAGGAGAGAAATGGAACAAAACATTTTTTATATTCAAGAAAACATGGCTTTTTAAATTTAAACCATCAAAAGTCACTTTTTTTGCTGTATGTATTATAAAAACTGTCTTTCACAAGGTGTCACATCTCACGACTCTTAAGAAAGAAACTAATCGAATCTAATCAAAAAAAGTTTACGTATTTTTAACCACTTAGTTTTGATTTCATGTGGCGTTTCATATTTATCAAAAATGTGTGCCATACAATTCTAAATATTCTGTTAGATAAGTTGTGATGCCACAATGTAGAACACATTTTAGAACTTAATATCAGAAAACACAATCCAGTGTGTGTGTGTATATATATATATATATATATATAAAAATGGTTGTGAGCTAAATTATATTTTTATGAAAGTTTTCAAACACTGTCTCAGCTCTGCACGGGGAATTACATTCAAATTCATAGACAATTCATCTTCATAAGGTTGTAGGGGGGAAAAAAATCACATTTTCCACCTTTTGCTGTAAAACTAAAATTGTATTTTTGAGCTTTACTTTTTGGTCTTTTCAACACAGCAACTCAGAAACAGTTGGCGAGCTCCTCTGAAAATATTACTTGTGAATATGAATCCAAATTTTAAAAAATTTCGTTCAAACACAAAATGGTGGGTCTACAGAGGCGCATGTAAAATACATGTAGAACCTTAAAATGGCTCCGTGTTTGGCAACCAATGGCACACGGAGTCACCCTTCTTACAGCAACCAATCACAGTCCAGCACTTGACTTGCCACACCTTGTATTATGGTGCATGCTGATAGGTTACTGGAAATCTCAACCGAGGAAACCCATTGGCCACAGCGCTCGGAGATGTTTGACAGTAGAGTTACTAGGCTGAGCAGCAGAGTTGGCACCGTGTTCGTAGCCCCTGTGCAGTGTGTCAACCAATCACAAGGAGCCGGTGTAGGGTGTTGTTATTATTGTGAACGGCTTAGGGGCAGGAAACTACTCTGGCACATTTTATCACTGTTTGCACTCCGCGACGTGTACTCCAGAAATGTAGCACATTATACCCCTATGAGGATATCTACGTACTTCTCACAAAACAAACCCACGCTGCTATTTTCTGCGTCTGCTGTGTCCTCGAATGATTTGTTTCCTTTAAGAGTATTGAGATGTTTGGTTTTTCAAAGCCGCTGAACATGGCTGTGCCTCACCACACTCCACGCCAAACCCCAGAATGGGGACGCCATGTGCAGTTTCATGGTCCCCGGCAGGTGATGAGTTGTTCCAGGGGGCGCTTCACAGATCCACCCAAGAAGCTGATGATTAGCTTTTGCATCAGGCATTCAGGTGTATCTGCATGGCTCCGAGGGAGGCGGCCATTGTTTGCTGACAAGTGGAGTTCTCTGTCTCCCCCTCTCACTTTCTCTATTGTTGGGGCGAATGGATGGTATGCGGTGTGTCTGATTGGAGGTGAGAGCCATATCGGCCGCTGGAGATCCACTAATGCAAACTCAAAACTACTGTGTATTCACTATTCACAGCCCATGCCCACACAGTAATCAGATAGCTGTCTCACTGACAAACAGCGGTGGAGGGGAATGTGGAGGGAGATGGATGAAAGACAAGGCAAATGCCAGCTTTGTGTTTGCATGTGCATGGTCTGCTCCAACCATACAGTTGTGTAGGTGGTCAAAGCACAACAGACATATTGTCAAAAACTGCATCTATTAGAATATTTCCCCTCATTAGCTATGCAGCATGTTTAATAACCAGGTCATTCTCTCTGGCCATTCATTTCTTGACGCGATAACTCTGAGGGATGCGCCGCTCTGCGAGGAGGCTTTTTACCAAAGCACGCTCGTGAATTGCACCTTATTTGTCATGTGTCTTTATACGCTATAATTCCAGCTGCAGAATTAATTCAGAGCTGAGCTGCCAGTGTCAGTCAGGAGAATGGAAGGAGCTAAATGAGTAGATATTCCAGCCAAATAGAGGGGCGAGTGTCATTCCAGGTTAATTAAATCCCTGATTTGTGTCTGGCGTGAACACAGACCTCTTTCAGGATGATAGCGGAAAATAAAGGCCCTTTATTTCAGCTTGGACATTGCAAATACAATCACACGTCCGATCAGTTTTGCACGATTAGTGGCTAGACGGTAATGCACACATCCGTCCGCACACATGTGCACATGCACACGCCTCTCTTGGTGCCCATGATGTTGACAAATGCTCGCTGCTGGTCAGATTGCCGTGTTTACGTTGAGGTAGAGTAGCTGCACTAGCCTCTGGAAAAATGACCCTTCCTGCTGATCAAGGGAGGATTCGCCACCTTTCTTATCTATAGCATCATTGCCCGTGTCTCATACAGAACTGTGGCTGCTCTTTATCTCTCCTCAGCATGTGTCCTTATATAGCACAGACTGTGTTTTGTGCCCTAATGCGCTTTTACTACGTCTCACAGCCTGCAGTCTCCATGAAATGCTCTGTTAACGCTATAAGACAGTGCAGAAGCCGGCTCCCTCTATGATACAGAGGTAGTATACTCCTGTATTTGAATCTCTTAGTCTTTGCCTTTTAGTAGCGTCCTGAGTAGTGGATGGTAGCGGAGATTAACAAAGCTTACAGTTTTGGTTATCTCTCCTAAGGCTGTGGAATATGTTGCTAGTCTCCCGCTGATTTCCATTCTCAGCATCCCCTCATGGTGCCTCATTAAGACGCAGCGTAACAAGAGCCTCCGACCCAGCGCCACAGCAAGGCCAGGCCTAACATTGTACGGCTGCACCAGATTATACAACTCGTTGTGTACTCTTTGCCTTTGACTGCACATTGGTTTGCTCTAAGCATGTTTTCTCAGATTGTGTTTTGTCACTTTCTGTTATTGCCGTGTATTTTTTTTTCCCCAGAGAGAAGGACGAGGGGTGTTTTTCTGAGAGTGAGAGAGTGAGCGAAGGGATTTTGGGGATAAGCTGTTGTTTTCTCATTGAGCAACATTTGAAGGTCAACTCTGTGCTGACTAGGGCATTAGTGAGAAGCCAAAGAATTTTATTTCAATATGAATAATGCATTGACAGTGTCTCTGTTTTCAGCCCACACGTTTTTTCACTTCATTTAGCTCGCCGCCATTGACGTTTTAGTGCTGCAGATTAAATTGAAAGTCAAATACAGTTTAACAAGTGTCTTTCCCCATAACAACCATTTCTTATTTTATTATATTTTCTTTTCTTTTTGTATTCCTACATTATTGGTTCCAGCCCACTGCGACCCCCAGAGGATAAGCCATACATAGATAATGGATGGTTGGATAGTTCTGTTAACCACTAGCATGCTTTGACCAATCACAGTACAGTATAGAATATGTGAGCTAATTATTATTTATTTTTTGACATGCACTCTTTTTCTGTTATATTTACATACAGGCTTCATTTTGCTTTGGCCGAAATGTTGAATCAAATGTGCATGTGTCACCTCTTGTCTATCATGTAATGAACACTGTTTCCTAAGACCCGCCAGCAATAATGTGTTCTTCAATCTACACTGTTTAACATTGTGTTCTGTTTCTTGTTGTCATGCTTTTTTTGATGCACATGTATTCCCAAAAAAAAATTCTGAACCCAAATGTGGCACTGTCTGTTTCTTTTTCTTCTTCTACAGAGATGTTGAAGGAGCTGAACCAACAGCGCAGAGCGAAAGAGTTTACAGACCTGAAAATAATTGTTGAAGGCAAAGAGTTTGAAGTCCACCAAAATGTTCTAGCTTCCTGCAGCTTGTATTTCAAGGACCTGGTGAAAAGGTTTGCCTTCGCTTCCCTTCTTCCCACCAGCTGTTGATCCAATCTGTTCTTTTCATAGGGCGCATTTGTGTCGCTTTTTTTTTTTTTCCTTCTTTTCCCTTCCCCTCTCTCTCTTGCAGGTGTGTGAAGACTTTGGTTCCTAGCACAGGGCCAGCAGCCATTCCTCCCTCTTCCCGCTCAAATGAATGTATCTGAAAGTGGAGGAAAAAAAAAAAAAAAAGAAGGTCAACCCTCGTCATTACCTTTCCTCCCCCATGTAGGGCAATTTAACCACATTTCCATTTTAATGAGCAGTGAAAATGTTCCATGACTGGGGATGTTCTAAAACTCACCAAAGGGCCAAAACAAAAGAATCATACCTTATTCACTTTGGGTGGTAATTTGCCAAAGCTGCACTGTCTTCTGTGGGCAGAGGGATTTTTGTCCCCTGAGCTGCCACTTTTTTTTTCTGTTGCTGTTTTGTGAGTTCTGCCGCAAAACAGCCTTTTTCTATTACATCATGGTTAGTCTAATAAGACATTTCAGTCATAAACAAAAGGACGAGACAAAAGCGCGTCTAAAACAGCTTAATGAACCACCACTTTCACAGGTTAACACCACCCTTCACTGATGTATTTGTTTGATGTGGATTCAAGTATTCCCTCTCTACTCTGCCCTTCATACTCCATATTTTTTATTTTTGTTCATGGGCTGTTTTGTTTCCATGGGTGCCTGTCTGTGTCTGTGTGTGTGCCTGTGTGTGTCAGCCACAGATCCTTTTAGTGTCTCTAGATGTGTGTGCACAATGTGTGAGAGTGACTGTAAAGTCTGATCGCGCAAGTATGTCTTTTTTTTATCTGCCTTGTTTTCCGGAAGGGGAATACCACAATTCCCTAATGTCCTCATCCTCACTTCAAATCCTTGCAGGTGTTTCAGCTTGATTGAGAGTCCCCCGGACCCAAAGTTGTTTTGCCGCCTTGCTGCTTGTGTGCGCGAGTGTGTGCGCGTTTGTTCTCACTTGCATGGCTGGGGATGAAGTGCTGAGCAAATACAAAGACAAAACAGAAGAGATGCACACACACACAGTCGCTGGCGGTGGCTGGAACGCCTTGGGGAAGTTTTCCACTTTGCCCCGCAGCCATGCGAGCTCATCAGAAAGCTGCTTATCAGCCGCTGCTGCGGCGGCCTCCTCTCTCGCCACCGATACACTTGTTCCTCCTGAATGGGGACGGAGTGAGGAAGACCAGAGAGAGAACAGGGATAGAAAAGCCACAGAGCAGCATCTGTACTAGGATCACTCATCTCCATGACAGCAATACTCGTAGCGCCGTGAATGAAAACGAGACGCTCAGTCTTCCTTTGACCTTGACAATAGAAGAGAAGCTTCCTGAGAGACTCGAGCGACTTTGGACAGAATTGAAGCCCCCGTGCTGGTCAACCTGTCCATCAGATTGTCTCGTATCTGCCTCTTATCCGGGAAGTACAGTCGCCAAATCGTTAATGCGTGAAGACGGGGCTCCTGAAAGACACTGCATCTCCCAGAGGAGTGGTCTGAGTTTCATCAAGCTCGTCTTCATGCCTGCTGCTGCCTACACAGTCTGATTTTTCTTGTTTAATTTGACAGTTTAACAGAGCAAATTCTCATTAATTGGTTAATTAATTGTAAAACGGCTTTGATTTATTATCATAACGCTGTCGTTTTTCACGAGATTATGTCTAAAATAGAAATGTTCTCATTCGACTCCGCACTGGAGAATATCTGATGGATTTGTTATACTAATTGTTAATTTTGGGAGGCGTCTCGGAGTTGATTTAATGAAGTCACGATCATCAGCATTATGCTAACGCTGCACCCTCCACAGTGATGGCTGTTGATATTAGAGAGCGTGTGGCGCCCTGACTTTATGGAAATGAGAGGTGTGTTAGAAATGGACAGCGGTGAGAAGTTGACAAGAGAAGGACAGAGACGTGGGAATAAATGTCAGTAATGACCGTACGTGGGGGACAGGAGAGGAGGAGAGCGTTTTGGTCGTAGCTGAGAGGCGTTCGCTGTCAGGCGGAGTGTCACAAGCTCGGTTAAACAGAAGCAAAGGCCTCTCATGTGCCATTCTGGTCACTTTTTCAATGAGTTACAGTGACGCTGCCCGTGGCTCGCTGCCGTCCACATCTTTATAAGGTCACATAAGAGACACAGAGACAGAGAAAAAGAGCAAGACTTCATCTTTTTATATGTTCGGTACCCACTCTTCCTCGCCCATTTCATTCAGGAGGGGTTCACTGCTGTTTAGAGGCCCTGTCAGCCCACTGTAAACACTGTGTGCTCCGAGTCTGGAAATGCGTGTGTGCAAATGTACATGATACGAAGCGTCTACACATTTTACTGTGTGTGTGTGTGTGTGTATGCTTTTGCGTCTGTGTGTGAGAAAGATGGAGGGACATAATTCTGGTGTGTTATCGAGGCAGGCTGCCATTAGTCAGAGTAAAAGTAGAGATGTAATACTAGAGGGTGACGGAGTGCACATCACACTTATTTTCTCTGACCTACACACACATGGGCACACACACACACACACACACACACACACACACACACACACGTTTGTCCTTCTATCTTAGTGAGGATAGCCATTGGCATAATGCATTCCCTAGCCCCTTACCCTTACCATCCAAACTAAAAGCCTAACATTAACCCTTAACATAACCTAAACCTATCCCTAAAACCAAGCCCTTACCCCTAAACAGTCCATCAAAGGGGGTCAGAAACTGGGCACCGGACAAAATGTCCTCACTTTCCCAAAATGTCCTCACTGTAGGTTGTAGGCTCAGACTGGTCCTCACAAAGATAGCTGTACAAGACCACACACACACACACACACCAACCCAATGAGTCACTTACGAAATGAAAGGCCTTATTGGAGAAGAGCCAACATGTAGCAGCATAGAATGACAAAGTAATTCTGAAAATTTGTTCAAATTCTTTTTAATCACATTTTGTAGCCCATCTTGACCAGGACTCACCGGCAGAGGAGATTTTGTATCACAAAGGGACTTTCCTGTGTGAATAAAAAATATATAATAGAATACATAAAAGGGTAAAAAAAAAAAAAACACATGCATTTTCAAATTTTTGCTTATCTGGCAAATTTTAAATCCTCGCTTTTCCAACATAATCCTCCAATGTCTGCCTCCCTCTTTTAGGTGTTCTCCTCCGCTGCCTACGCTCACCTAAAATATTCAGGCCTCCCCTAAAGTATATGTTCATTCAACCAGCCAGCTCAGCCCACGGTACCTGAAGAATGTAATGCCTCTCCGAAATGTGCGCACACGTCTGCCCTTGCCCCCACCCAAAAACCTATTACCCTACCCTTTAAAGGACCGATGCACAGAGCAGGGAGACAGATCATCTCCGGTAATTCCATTTTACCCCTCGGGATTTTCAAATAAGTGTGCTCCGCAGGCATTTAATTTATGGCCACTGCATCAGTAATGTAAAAATCTTTCAGCAGTCCTGACACATGCTTTCATGCCATTTGTTTTTCCTCCCTTCTTCCCCCCTCTGTCAACTCATGGCTTTCACTGTGCCTGTGAGCCAGAGAATGTTCTAAGATGGGCAGGGAGCTATGTTTAAGCCCATTACAGTGCAGGCCCTGTGTGAACTCTGCAGCTGAGCCCTGTGAGCACTGCTCAGCCCTCTGTTGTTCCCGTCCAGGCAGACAAAAGACACTGTGATACTCCTCTCAGATTTCAATTACCAACACAATATGTTCTGATTGGCTGCCTTTTAAAGGGTCAGTTCACCCAAATCACAAAACATGTTTTTTTTTTGCAGATAGTTAGATTTTGTCCAACTTTTGGAAAACCTGTGATATCTGCTCCTGTGCATTTTCACACATTCTCATCCAAATTCTCTTACAATGTCGAGTGTCAAGAAAAGATGTTTTCATAGAGTGAACTTTAAAACGTGGAGCTTCGAGTCCTGCTGTTGGAAATCTTTTTGGGAAATCTTTTTTTGTTGTTAGCTGTTATGTCATATATATATATATATATGCATACACTTTCTACTATATAGATATTGTCTATTATTTTCAGACAGATCATTTCTTTGGAAGAAAAATAGTTTTTAGAAATTATGTTATCCATTATCTTCTAGAAGGAAATTTAGCTCTGGATTATTTATTTTTATTAGTGATACCAATAACAACCAGAAATTGAATTCCTGGTTGACCCCCATTAGTCAAATAAAACTTAATTGTCATTGAACTGGCCCTTTTAATAACGAAGCTTTACATCCATATTCACATTGGCTTGTGCATTTTGCTCTGCCATCACTCCTCAAAATATACATTTAGGTAAAGTTTTTCAAGTTTTTCAATCATGAGTTCTGTCAAACCAAAGTCCACATTCCCCCCCCCCCTCTCACGCTGATGGCCCTCGGCTCACACTAGGACGCAGCTTCGGGCTTTTAAACTCTCCACCTGTCATCCTGTCCTCTTTGTCCTTTTAGAGTGTGTCTGACACAAACCAGGCTCTTTCCAGCCAAAAGAACCTCAGCATCACTCTCGTACCTGATGCTGTAACGTGGCCTCATTACTGGAATGCAAACGCAAGCAAAAACTCGAGTTCCGACACTGACGGAGCTCACACATTTATATGCGTTTACTTTTTACAATTTATTCCTGATTTATGTTGTGAATACAAACCTATTTTGGCCCAGAAAACGTAGGCTTTGCATCAGAGTAACCGTCCATCTTAACATGTCTTCGTATATAGCGAATCTACTTCCACAGAGAAAAAAATGGTCTTGTAAGAGAAAGCTAAAAGTATCGCCTGTAAAATGGGCTTTTTTTAGGTTGAGGGATGTATTAGGAAGGGTGAGTTTGTGTTTGTGTGCGTGTGTGTACATATGTGTGTGTGTGTGTGCGCGTGTGTGTGTGCGTGTGTGTGTGTGTGTGCATGCGTGTGTTTGTGTCTCATACTGCTCCCCTCCTTCCTCTCTCCCTCTGCTCACCACCATTTTTGACAGTCTCTGCTGATTTTAAGACTTCCTCTTGAGTAAGTGGTTCGTTTTTCACAAACAAATCTCTTTGCCTGAGTGTGCCCATCTTTTTCTTTCCCCCCTCGTCCTACCTCTCTCTCTCTCTCTCTCTCTCTCTCTCTCTCTCTCTCTCTCTCCCTCTCCCTCTTTCACTATTTAAATTTGGAGTCTGCAATCAGATGCAGCATAAATATCCACCTCTTTAAGTAGCTCTAGAAAAAAGTCATTACCATAACACAAGTGCTCAGACAAAACAGACTACCACTTGAGCCGCTTCCAATTGCACTAATTGACCAGGTTGATGAGCATGCTCTTCTTTATATTTTTAGCCCTTTCTCCCCCATCTTTTCTCCCCCACCTCCCTCCATCACTTTAACCCTGAACAACACTCCCCCCTCTCCCTTCCCTTCTTCTTGTCTTACTACCTGCCCCCACTGCAGGGCTTTGTGCGGAAAAAGGGGCAATAACACTGTGTGGCTTTTTGCTTTGCAGGAGGAAAAAGAGTAACTGCCTTGGTTTTTCCAGCCAATGTCCATCCAGAGACAAACGCCATTGTCTTTTATTTTATCTTATTTTTTTTTGGATGTCCTTCTCCCCCCTCTCACCTCCTGAGTGCGCTTTAAATGACAACTAATGTCTCAGTTCATACACTACAGGCTACTGAGTATTGCGGCGGGGACAAAGGCTCCCTTTAGGTGTGATGGTGGTTTTTGTTTCTTTCGGGGGTGGGCGGGGACATCTCTTATTTAAAAGACCAAGGCACAGTCATGGAACAACCCAACCCCTCCCTCAGAAGGATGGCTGCTGGCTCCCTGTGGAAGAACCGTCTCACCCTGCCACCCCCCCCACCCCCCCCCCCCCTTCCTTTTTGCTCCACCTCCCTCTCCCCTCCTGTTCTCGTCGTCACTCTAACCATTTCGTCTACCTGTCTCATCTTGTTTGTTTTGTTGTCCCATGTCTCACTAAATGCTGACTGTCTGTCATGATTTCTAATCCCACAAACTGTCTCCAGCAGAGAAGTAAAAGACACACACACACACACACACACACACGCAGGGAGTGAGAGAGAGAAAAAAAGGCAGAGCATTATCATTGTGCCGCCATGACTGACAGAAGCAAACAGCTTCCATCCATCTTAATGTAGAGTACTTTTCATATTGTTGATGTCCGTAGCAGCGGGGGGAGAGACAAAGTAGTGGGGGCATGTGTTCTGCTGGGCTTTGATTCCATTTATTTTGCCCTTGAGTGGATTATTGTTTCACATGGGACATTAAACATGGGTGGCGAGGTGTTATTTAACGCTCTCATACCTCCCCGGGGGGGGACCCTGCATGTAAACTAATCTCGGCCATTTGATCCCGGTGAAGTCACAACGCGGCCCGGCTCTGAAAGCAGCTCCCTGCATATCCCACTCTCTGCATTAGGGAGGGATATCGTATTCTATTTTATTTGCTCATCCAAACACTCCCCGGCACCTCTCACTCCGCCTCGCCAGCGGGAGTGGATGCATTGCTTTGATACCCAGCAACCCACACGGCAGCGGCGTAGGTTCAGCGAGGGCTCTCCAGTGCCACACGCGTCATTTTCATCCTATCACATGTCAGCGTACAAACTGTGACGTCACTTTTCTCTTTCTCTCTGTTTTTTCTGTCTGATGGCTCCAACGTACTCTGCCATGTATGCATGTCCACCTCTACAACTATGCATACATGTAAACACACGTGTACTAAGCATGCCTGTTGAAACAAAGTAATAACTTCTGTTTGCCTAATCCTTGTTCAGAGGGGACATTTTGTTTCAGATGCAGCACTATAGTTGCAAATGTGCTAGTCCCATAGAAAAGTAGAAACCATCCAAAGTTCTGTTTCTGTCCCTTTTTCACTTTATGTTCGTATCTTATTGTGTAATGATTCTCTTATTTTCTCCTCACTCGTACTGGCCAAGGTGTGTTATAGGTGTTGTATGTAGCGTAAACGTATCTGTGTCCCTATCTTCTTTTCTGTTCTGTTTCGTTCGATTTCCTTCCCCCACGATTCCTCTAACCCCTCTCTGTCTCTGCCGTGATTGGTTGACCCAGGTCTTCGGGGGAGACGAGGAGCGGGGAGACGCTGGAGCTGAACATGAGCAACATCAGCGCCGACGTGCTGGAGCTGCTGCTCGAGTTCGTCTACACGGGATCCCTGGTCATCGACTCGGCCAACGCCAAGACGCTGCTGGAGGCCGCCAACAAGTTCCAGTTCAACACCTTCTGTAAAGTCTGTGTGTCCTTCCTAGGTAGGTGTGGCTCAGAAAGTGTGTGTGTGTGTGTGTGTGTGTGTGTGTGTGTGTGTGTGTGTGTGTGTGTGTGTGTGTGTGTGTGTGTGTGTGTGTGTGTGTGTGTGTGTGTGTGTGTGTGTGTGTGTGTGTGTGTGTGTACTCATTTTTGTTACATCTGTGGGCAAAACATGTCATTTCTGAGCTCCTGGTTAAGTTTAGGGGTAAGATTTGAATTGTGGTGAGGTTAAGGTTAGGCGAGGTTTGGTCATGGTTTAGGTTAGGTTGGGTTAACAACGCTTAACTGAGTGTTACATAGGGGGCATTTAAGGTTAAGCAGTTAAGGTCAGGTATAAGGATTTGGTAATGCCGTCCACAATGAAAGGGAGTCAGTGCAAAGTCCTAATAAGATAGCTGTGCAAACTTGTGTGTGTATGTGAGTGCAATGTTTATGTCAACTAGTACGCATGATTATTACATCATTATATCCCGATCCAACCTTCCCTGCTGAGTGTAGAATCAACAGTTTTGTGTGTTTTCATGCACTGTCGAGCATCATCAATACACACACTCACACTTGCAGAGTTTCTTAGGCAGAACCTTAATTTACCTCCCTTACTTAAGCCCATCACGCTCCGGTCTCTCATGTTTCCAAAGCCAGCAGCTGTGTGAGTACGTTCTCAGTCAGGCACGGTGCCTCTGAACTCGTCCCAGCGGGCAGGAGCGAGCGCGGGGGGCAGATTTATAAAAAGGTCAGGGAACAATTGTCACTTAAATGTCAAATCCTCTGGCCTGAACCGTGATGGAATTGAAAAATAGCAAAACAGATTGATACTCTCCCTTGATACTTCGACAAGGTATGGAAAGTGGAGCAAAGGGGGGAGGGGGCTTGCAGGAGGTCACGTGAAGCACAAATGGCATGTTCCAGTTTTTAGTGGGTCGGGCGACCAAAAAGCTGCAAATGTCAGGTTTTGCATTCCCATTTAATAAGTTGTTTTGTTGTATTGGTAACACAAGGGAAGTGCATGTTGGCGAAAAAGGTCAGCGACAAGAAAGGGAGTGAAAAGAAAGTAAAAGTAAAGCAGCAGTCCACGTTATTGATTTGTTTTTCTCGATTTGGGAACCAAAAAAAGAAAAGAAACATGGAAAACAGGGAAACCATTATTAGACTTCATCGCCAGGGAGACGTCAATCCATTCTTCCTCGACAAGATACATGACATTTCGGCACATTAGAACGAGAGAGATACAGGCGCGGGAGTGTGTCCTTGAGCAGAGAAATTGATACGGTGTCAAAAAGTATTGAAGTTTGTAACAAATACACACAGAAGAAACAGCAAACATCTCCATGACCTACTTTTTTTCACACAACCTCAGATTCAAACAAACACAAACTGTCATTTATTGTGTGACCACTGCTCGGTGAGGAACCGTGATTGCTTTTTATTATCTATTATCTGGAGGTGAATTGGCGACATGCTCCACACTTCAACTCCTATTACCGCGATGAGAAGCTTTGCACATATTTTTAGTGACTCTACCTAATATTCATTTTACATGCCCTGCATCTCCGTACATCTGAGTGGACTCGCGCTTTTATCCAGCAAATTTAATTGCAAACTGCTGCATTGCATTGAAGAAAGTGATGAAAGGAATATGCAACATAAAACGCATATACAAGCGTGCACACACACAGTGTAATAACTCTTCATATCCACAGACGACATTTCAGAGGGACATTTTCAAACAGCCCTTTGTTTTGCCACTAACCTCCTCCGCCCCCGACTCTGATGCAGCGTGAAACCAGCGTTTATTTGTTCTCTGCTTTGGCCTTTGTTTAGTTGTGATCCTGCAGATGTTAGGTGACCTTTATTGGCTGATATTAGTTTAGGAAAGACTCTAAGACTCTGTCTTCAGTGATAAAAGACCTGGCGTCGCTTCCGCTCTGATGGCTATTGTTTAATCAGGCCTCTTTTAGTGGCCGCTGACCCAGTCGATCTGTGAGTTAATGTGTCTGTGTGTATGTGTGTGGTAGAGAACCAGCACATTTTCCTGTGATGAATGGAGCTGTGTGTTAAAAAACTAAAATTACAGACACACAACCTTAAAAGCAGCATCCTTACAAGAAATCACAGACGGTTGCATAAGCCTTCTCCCCACTGGCCTGGCCACGCGGGTAGTTTTATATTTACTATGAAACTACACAACCACTGTGTGTGTGTGTGTGTGTGTGTGTGTGTGTGTGTGTGTGTGTGTGTGTGTGTGTGTGTGTGTGTGTGTGTGTGTGTGTGTGTGTGTGTGTGTGTGTGTGTGTGTGTGTGTGTGTGTGTGTGTGTGTGTGTGTGTGTGTGTGTGTGTGTTTAGTATACCCCAAGATCTGACAGGACTTATTTAAAGTGGCCCCACTAATCCCAAATCCCGCTCTCTTCCATCCAGCACCTTGCCTGGGCTGTGAGCGATCGATTCCCCTTGTTGTTTGTCCCCGGAGCTTTTTTGAGTTATTATACTTGTTCTCCTTTAGTCTCAGGCAGATGCACCCCCCCGTTAGGCTACGGCTCTGCAACACCAGCAGTCATCTTCTGTCCCTGTAGCTTTCTACGTCTGTCTTCTTTTTATGGATGTCAGAATGATTTTTTTCACCCAGTCTTAATCAATCTGCCTATGTGTTTTGATTTTTCATGTTTTGCTTTGTCCGTCCCCTCTGTCTTTCTTTCTGTCTCTTGGACCATGTTCATCGACTTTAGAGAAACAGTTGACTGCAGCTAACTGTCTCGGAGTGCTGGCCATGGCCGAAGCCATGAGTTGCACGGAGCTCCACAACATGGCCAAAGCTTTCGCACTGCAGAACTTCCCTGAGGTACGTGGACATTCATTATTTCATGTTTTTTGCCTGTGGAACAAAGTTGAAGTTGAAATAAATTACGAGTGAGTAAGACTATTAGAAAACTAGAATGGCACTCAGTAGAGCATGTACCTCTGCCAGTAGGTAGAATTCAATCAAACTGCACCAAATTATGCACACTTATAGATATTAGTCATCTAAATATACTGGATTTTTTTAATCAAGATCCATGGATGAAAGAATGAAATGAAAGATCAAAAACTGCAATGTTAAAAGCAATGGATTTTCACCAAAATACTGTTTACTGGTAATTTGTCCAGTAGCTTTTGTGTAATGTTGCTTACAAACAAACAAACAAACAGAAACAAACAGAGAATGGTGTCTTTGGTGGAGGTAATGATTAGAAAGTCTTCACCATTATAGAGATAACATCATTTTGTGAGACTTGCTTTACACTGCACAAGAGAATATTTTCTACCCACTGAACTAATCAGTTTTACATGTGTCATATAACATTGACGAAGTACATTAGATGTTGCATATTTTAAATTCAATCTAGCAAATGTATGGATCTGTTTGTTCAATAGCAAAATTAAAAGGCTTCACCAGATACAAGGTAGTTTACTGTAGGATCACAATGTACTGTGTGTGCGACTAACTGCACTTTTCACTTGCCGTGCCGCTGTTAGATAGGCTGATGAAAAGAATATACAGAAAGACACAAAAGACATTTGCCTTTAGCTGACGAGGAATTTTAATAACATGAAATCCACGTAGGACAGAAAATTGCTCTACAGCACTCTAGAGTTAAAAAGCGATCTATAGAGCGGGAGACAAATCTGAAATGATTTCTCGCTTTATAGACAGAGTAGTGAATTAGTAAACCTGTAGATGCAACACATAAATCTCTCTTTGCCTTTGTTACATTTCTGTTTTTGTACAAAGGGATAAGTTAGATACGGCTGGAGCTTCCTGCTTACTGAACATTGGTACGGATCTTCCAAACAAACTCTTGGAAATACAGATAATTGGCATACTTCTGAAAATGTAGAACTGATTCTTTAACTCTTGTAATCTTTCAAATCAAAGCAGCAAAACTGAGCTTTGATTGGCAGTAATCAACTCGAGAAAAGAAAGACTACGGCTCATGAAAGAAAGTCACAGCAGTATGGAAACAAGGAAATATTAGAAATCCCATTAGTGAAGTCGGCATTTCCCAAAGAACTAATTAAATCTGTGGTGGTAACAGGAGTGAACGTGCATGCACACAAATGTGTACATACACACGTAGAAAAGTCACACTCGCACGCAACAGATTCTGAGTGATGGGTACTGACACTAGGTACCAGGGATAGATAAGTTATGTAATGACAGAAAAACTGCAACAAGGTTTGACTGTCTGCGTGGATGGTAAAAACATTATGGACCATGGCACTTGGTAGCTCGTGGTTAGTGCAAATGAGCGTGATTTTTATCTAAAAACGTTTAAAAATGTTTTTGTTCATTACAAAACTATGTCGGGACAAATTACATTATGGCGGCCTGCCGCAGTCTCGATAATCGATGGGAAGCACTGAATGTAGTAAATGAGACACTGCAATTTAACTGACTGATGATTTTGTCTTCCACGACCCGTCAGGTTGCAGGACAGGAGGAGATTCTGAGTGTTTCCAAGGAGGACCTGGTGGCCTATCTGTCCAATGACAGTCTAAACACAAAGGCGGAGGAGCTGGTTTATGAGACGATCGTCAGGTGGATCAAACAAGACCCCAACTCCAGAGCGCAGGTAATAAAGAAAGAGTGATGAGTGTGTTTGTGAATTGTCTGAGCACACACTGCAGGTTGAAAAAGTACAATAAAGCCCTTGTTACCACTGACAGTACAGATACTGTACGTCTGCAGAGCCGTATTACTGTAGGTGTTGCATCGACCCTCGCTGTCGGCCCCGAGAACTGCAACTGTAAACAAGAGGAGTTACTCCTCACTGTATCGTAGGTAGTGTTCATCAGCTTTGTGTTTCGGATGCAGCCTAACGCGGCAGTGGTTGATAATCCCAGGAGCGCTTTGCCCTCAGAATGTGCTCTATTCTTAGTTTCACTTCATTTGTTTGTGAGACGCTGTACCGCGTGAAAATAACCTACACAAAGACACAGCCCCCTTTCTTCTTCTGTCCACCTCACAGGTGTTTAATTGTACTCCTGCTGACTGTTAATAATGATCTAAGGTCATATCGCCGAGATGGGTATTGACACATACAGCAGGTAAAATGTTAAAGAAATGTGGAATCAATAAGCCTCAAGGTCGGAGTGTCGACTCCAGCCAGCATTTATGAAAAGGTAAATAGACGCAGCGCTGCAGACGGATATCCATCTGGCGGGCGAAAGCCTCGGGTCCTGAGGATCTTTTATGGATTCAGTCACAAAACCCCATGAATTTGAAACTGACGATTTTAAAGTATTTTATAGCTGTTTAAAAATGGAGGTGAGATTATTATCAGATAAATTACACCAGTCCATCACTGTAAGAGTCACTCACTCAGAGTAATGTCTTCTCATCAAGCAGCAAGTGAGGGAAGCAGCCTTATATCAGCGGAATCAGGTTCGGCGCAGACCTCTGCAATCAATGTTACTTTATCGGCACCAACTTTTATGTGGTACATCCGTCAATATTTGAATTTTTCACCTTTCGGATTAAACATTTAGCGTTTATCCTTTGATACGTGGCGCTCTGAGATTAAAGTGAAATCCATCTGGCAGGTATTAAGTGTCGGACAAAGCTGAAGAACAAACTGCTGAAAGCTGATGGCGATGCTTGTCAGAAATAAGATAAAGGGGTTATTCGCGTCACCATTTTCCGACATTAACTCCGTAGAATTTCTGCGCAATTGTATCACAACTTTCTCTGGAGTTTGCAGAAGACAGGACGTAATGTATAAATTCCACTGGGGAGATCACAGCATCAGCGTCGGCCAGTATCAAAACCTCTCAAATCTTGTCGTCTTCATCTGCGTTTTCTACTTGTATGACTCTTTCATCCTGACACATTTGTATTGTCGTTGTTTTTTCATCATTGCATCTGTCGTGTGTTAGAAATGGCTTCAGTGCACCCACTTGCTCACTGTGAATCCTCTGGAGAATCTGTGTTCTCACATCATGTTTTTTTACGAGGGGGGTGGCTGGAGATCAGTGCATGTCCCAATGCAGCTTTTAAATAAGAGAGAAACAATATAGAAGGCTTGTTTGACATGGGTATCAATCTCTCCTCCGGACAAATCCACTCAAATTGGACTTTGTGTGGTGACTGATGGGAAAATTTGACTCGGTGGCCCTGCAAAGTCACATGGAGCCACGAGAAGGCCGGTGCGCAGCTTTCAGGAGAACATACGATCCCCGTCATCCGTGTGGGGGGAAAAAAAGCCTCCAGCCAGCTCAGTTCAGTGGACTCCCGCAATCACACACTCTAATGGAGAGGTGCAGAGGTGAGTTACTCTGATGGAGTAGAAAAAAAAAAAAAGAAAAAAGAAATGGAACATTTTCCCGGTTGTCTGAACAACCCGCCGCACTGGTTCCTGAGAAGAGACACAGAGTCACCCCGTCTCCAAAGAGAGGGAGAGAGAAGGAGAAGAAGGAGGGGTGGGAAGAGAGTCGGAGCGAGAGAAAGAAGCAGAGCGAGACAGAAAGACAGAAATAGCCGTGGAGTGATTGAGAGAAGAGAAAGCGGTGGCGAGAAATGAAGAAAAGTGGAATGGAGAGAAAGAGCCACTGTGTTCTAATCTGATATCCAGTGGTTTGTGCTCCTGCGCAGAGGCATGACATCCTGGGAGCGGAGATGCGATTGAGCTCTCGGTCAAGCTCAACTCTCCTGCCCATGTGTGACCGGAAAAAAAGAATGAAGAAACAACTAGCAGGGCCTGGTTCCGGCAGAGAGAACAGGAGAGGAGGAGGGCAGGGAGAGGATAGACTGCTTCCCTCATGCCACAGGAGAAGGTCATGCGATCCTAAGGGCTGACTTTACATGCATGGCCCACCACCAGCTCATCACTCCCATGCTCCCTCGCCTCCATCCCATCTGCCCGTTCGGAGGCAGAGAGCAGCGGAAATCACTCCCCCAGAAACTGTGACACTTTTTAATGACATGTCAGGGCAGAATGTCACAGTGCTGCCGAAGAGCTCAGGCAACACGGGGGAAAAGCTTGAAGCCTTGAGCTAAGTTTGTATGCGTTTTCATTCGTCGGAGCGTGTGCGTTTATGTGGGCCTTTGTGCGTTTGTGTGTCTGTGCATGCGCTGTGGGTTGTAAGCTGCAGGCTACAGAGTGGAAAAGTGGCATATTGAAGGCGCTGGGTAAATAATATGCAATTTTCTCTCTCCGGTATGCTGTCACTAACATCCAATGGCACCAGGAAACGGGGCCCCGGACATCGCTCAGAGACAGAGGAAGAGCATTGGAGTGTTAATAATGGTTTGCTATGAGACACAAAGTCACTGAATGAAAGACAACAGCCGTTACAGTTTTTTTTTTTTTTATTGAGAATCATTGAAGGTGTGCTGCCCTGCAAGCATCTGTATACATCTGTTTCTATATTTTAGAGAAAAAAGGGAAATGCTGAAGGGAACCTCTCACAGTTTTTTGTTATTTAAAAAAAAAAACAGAAGAAGATAGATAGATAAACACATCACTCAATAATGAAAAATGCAGCCCTAGGATACATTATTTATATATGTATATATATAAACTGTATCTATAATGTACATATACTCTCTATAAACAGATTGTGCTCGTGAATATGCAGAATCTGTTGGCAAGGGATGAGATTTTGGGGAAGAAGGCTTCTGGATTCTAGTTTGACCGATCACAGTCCGTGTGGAGACCAAAAAAGGTTGAACATGTGTCAGCTTTTTATTTGATTTTCATTTATATGCAGATAGCTGTTAACAGAACTTTGCCTAAATGTTGCCTGGTCCTGAAACACCTGCAAAAAGTGTTTGATGTTTGTTTGTTGTTTAATATGTAGAAACATAAAATCTTGTGGCTATGTCGGACTGTAAACTGTGTACACCGCATGGAGGACGGAGTCTTGGCCCGGATATCCCTTATCTACAAATGAAATTCATATAACTTCCTGAAAAACAGCATAACAGCAATTCTGCTCCTAGTGTTTCTAGACAAAGCTTGATTCTAATAGGATTTGCAATCAGTTTTTTTTAATTAATACCTGTCCTGTTTTATAAAATCCAGCTTTTAATATCTCAGTCTTGATTGGAGCATCTTGAATTGAGAGTCCGACTCCAATCAGGTCTTACACCAAAAGGATAATAACTAAGACTAACAAGTTAAAAGCTGAAAGGAGAAGGGGCGGTGCCTGCGGCCGTAACTCCCCAAAATATTTTCTGTTGCCCATAAAGGGTCATTCGTCATCAGACAATAGCCAATGGGCTCCAAGATTGATGCAGATATAACCTCTAAACACAGAGATACTGCTGCTTTGTACATTTGAGACTAAATCACCCTCCTCACTGAATTTCCAGCACACTGCTCCCACAAGTCACATAAACAAGAGACTGTAAAAAGAGTTCCCTGCGTCGTGTTTTTTCTCTGAAGGTGCTGACACAGAGCGACCTGTCCTTCATTTCTCCCCGTCTTTTGTTGGGGACACCTCCCAGACACACGGCTCCAATTATAACAGGCCTGTCTCTGCCAAATCCCTGAATAGGACCTCCATTACGCGTCATTTCAACATATTTCATAAAGGATCCTATCTTGCCAGGTGACTTAACCTGACAAAAGAGGCAGATTAATTGGCTCTTTGGAAAGTGGCCAGCTAATGGAACAGCTAAAAAGGAGAGTTAATGGTGTATTTTCATGATAAAAAAGGCCACCGCTGCCATTAGCAAGGACCCACTGTCCACTCATCAGAAATAACAGTGGCCTGCCCTAACATTTCCGGCTCCCAAGCCCAATTAATGCAGTCAAAAGTATTATTTCATATGCTTACGGTTTTCTAGTTATGAATTTGGCGATTTTTATACAATTCATTTTGCTATTATGGTGATGTGATTCTTTTATTTCCCCTCCAATACTCATTAAGAAGAATAAAATCATTTTCCCAGAACAAATGATGCCATCATTATGTAGTTAGAGTGCAAAATTATCAAAGGACAAAAACTGCTTTGAGGCTGTTGAGGGATATAAACTGAGTATCGCTGTTTTACGATTCATTTACCTTCAAAACCACGAATGACCCTTTCACTTTAAATTTAGCGATTTTCTTTTTAAGCTCCAAGTTCAAAACAGACACTTTTCCTGATCGCTCGCCCCTTTAAAAAAAAAAAGGTTAATTGTTTTTTTTTTCTGAGATGAGGAGCTTCATGTCACAACAATCGTCTCTGAAGAGGAAAGAGAAAGTGTTCAGTGGGGATGAATGCGACGCAGGCCACCGCCAGCATGAACTGTGACAAATACGCCACTCTTGACGAGACACAGCCCGGCAATGGAGATTGATGCAGCGAGCAGTCGCCGCTTTTCCTTCTGCATCTCTGCCTCCTTTTCACTTTGTCTCTTTCTCTCCAACACACACACACACACACACACACACACACACACACACACACACACACACACACACACTGGGACACGAGCACGCTGTACTCAAACGTTCACACAAGAGTGGGAATCACTTGTACATCAGCGCGAGCACTACTTGTGTATTAGAGAGTGGACGGGATCTGATGCAAGCCAGTGGGCCCCGGACCTCCATTCTCATCTGTGTCCTTTGTCGTCCCAAAGCGCACTCAGTCCTGATGTGTGCAGCCAGTTGAACCACAGCTACTCAACCCTGGCGGCTGTGTTTCCAGAGCAAGTCGAAGGCATCTCATTTCCTCTGAGCTCTCTTAAAAACACAAAAGAGTTGCATGAGTGATACGGTGCATTTAGAACAAACAAATTACACAGTCTTTTCAAAGGAAGCAATCTTCAGTTCTCCCAAGGTTCATGAGGAATAATAAAAATATACTTAACAAAGGCGAAATACAGAGTTTACGATTCAGTGAGTTGACAAACAAGCCAGAAAGTTTTATGTTACAGCAAGAGGTCTTTCCTCCAAATATATTTTGAATTAAAAGAGCAGAACAACGCTTTTTGTTTCTTCTTCTCTGGATGAAATCACGCTGAACTAAGGCTCAGAGGAGAACACATTGCACCTGTCAGTGGTCGCTCAGGGCAGCAGTCAGCGTCTGTCGTTCGCTACATCTCCCTCCATCCTCCGTCCATCCGTCCCTCTGGCTGATGCGCAGCCATAGTCATGCAAGCGCAAAAAAAAAACAAACAAAAAAAGCATGTACAACAAAGCATCTCTTGAACCCAAATGAAGTGCCATTTGCAAGAGCATATTTTACTCATCCATGATGTGTTACCAGGAAAAAAAGCACGAGCATCTGATTTCACACAGAAAACCTGCGCTCGCTCAAAAAGGACACTGAGCCGTGGTCATTTCAGATGAGTGGGTTTGTTAGCGACGTGTGGCTAAACATGGGCACACGCCCTATTGAACACACACGTGTGACTCAGTGAGTGTGTGTGTGTGTGTGTGTGTTTTCTTTTTTTAATTTTGACATTCAGTGCTGTCTTTTAAGCAGCAGGTCGTCCATTTTTCACACTAAAGCAGACACACACTCCTATCTACTCAAAGCAAAGCAAATAGATACGACAATCCATGTGTCATTTATTTGATGCCGCTGTGGCATTGAATGTCACACACACACACACACACACACACACACACACACACAAACACACACACACACACACACTAAGAGGCGTTAGTCTTCGTTGACAGTGGTGGAATGGGAAATGCACTGTGGACATTTGTCATCTGTGTTAGCGGATGGCGGCCTCCTGGTGGTTTCTCTGCTTCCTCTGACAGGTTTGAGAGGCTCCCAGTTAGACACATTATCCCTGCCTTCCTGCCTTTCAACCCATTCTGATCCTTGGTCAACCTGCCTGAATGTGTGTGTGTGTGGGGGAGTGTGTGTAAGAATAAGAAAAGAGTAATGTTTTGTTTGGCTGTGCAGCATCATTTTCCCTGTGAGTTTAGCAGTAGATGCAATCTGACCGGGGCTGCAGAGCATGTGCATCTGCTACCGCCGAGGGTGTCGACATGGTGTGTTTGTGCACTTGGTCAGTGTGCAACAGCATTCGAGAGGGGAAGTCACAAGGTGTTATATGGGTTGCATATTAGAGTACAAGCTGATAAACATATGGACTTGTCATTAAAAACTCCAAGGAGAACGGAGGGAAAAAGTGTGTGTTGGCGGACCATCTTAAAAGTAGCATCTCCATATGTCGTCAAGCTCCTGCAGAAACTTTCCATCTGCTTTTTATTAAGTATGAGAAAAGATCATAACCTGTTTTTTTTTATGCACAATAGGTTCTGTATCTCTCCATCTGTGCTGTAGCTTCTATGATTCGAATCCATTACATGTTAAAAGTATACACAGATCGCTTGGATGAGTGGGCGAGAAGATGAAAATGACAGGTCACACCATTCGGCTGGTGAGGCCGCGCTCACATTCCCTCTGCGTGCCTGTGCATGAGTGAGTGGCTGCTTGAGAGCTCATCAGAAATGGAAAGAAATGGGAGTCAGATGTATTCCGCCCGCTCTCATCTGCTGAGTGCACGCACGTCACTCATTAGCCTGGGTTTAGTGAGTATTCTCATTTACCTGGTTCATGTCACACGTAGACAAAATCAACAATCAAACCCTTTTAGCACACCATTCATAATGGCGTGCACCAGAGGCATGCACTCCTCACTCACAGTGCTTCCAGAGAGAATGGTAAAAGCCTCCATGCCTTCACTTCCATCCATATTTACCAGACTTAACACCTGAGGAAGGTTTCGCTCTGTTTAAATATCACTTCTGTTACTTACCTTTCGGATTAGCTTTTCAGATACAGCAAAAGCCTGCCTGTGGCTCAGTATCAGAGATGTAAGAAATCTTGACTTATACGCATAAAGCACAACAATGGAGTCATTTCACTTACCGAAGAAGTAAGCCTCAGTTGCATGTTGGAAATATTATAGTAATCCCATGAGTACATCTGCCTCAAAAAGAGGAGATTTAATCCACACGCAGGTGAAAGAATTTTGGCAGTTTGGGTTTCGATGTGAAAAGGAAGGGTGAGACAGGAAGAGAAGATGGAGGAATTTAAGGGCTAAACCATTTAGAGTTGGTTGTATGATATTAATGTCATTGTGCAGAGTGATGATCATTTCTAAAGAAGGAAATTTTTTCTGTCTCCCTAAGACCGCAAGACTTAATAATTACTTCACCCTTCAAAAACATTGTCAGCTGCACTTTCTGTAGAGGCTTTCGAGGACATGTCTGCTCCGTGAAGCTACACTTACTGGAGGCCAACGATGATGTGTCTCATCCTTCTACTTAACAAACATGAGGCCAACTTTCAATTATGTTTGTCGTTAAAATAAAAATGTGATCACAAAAAACGAATTAAACCTTTTGTGCCTGCCATGTTGTGCTGGTTGCACAGTATTGATGGAGTGGTACAGCTGCGGTTCTTCGGCATGATAAGTAGCCTACAGAAAATGGCAGAAACCCTCTTTGGGAAAAATGTATTCGACTTTGATTTTATTACTTTGCTCCATGTCCCATCTGCTAACATGGAGGGAGCAGGGTTTATGAGTTATACTGCAGTCAGCCACCGGGGCCAATCGTGATGTTTTGGCTTCACTTTTGGGAACTGTCATATTGTTATTGTTACCTAAATGCTAGCCTTGGCCTGCTTGCATGCTGATGTTCATCAGGTATCATGTTAACCATGTTCACCATCTTAGTTAAGCATGTTTGCTTGCTAACCTGTCTAAGTTAGCACTAAACACATAGTGCAATGATAGAAATGTCATTAGTTTTGTTTGTGATGAGTTCTGAACATAATTATTAGACAAAGTGAAAATTGGACCTCCTAATGCTGCTCGATGGAGAGTCAGTAGGATTTATGCTCTGGGACCCTGAAAATCTGTGCAAAATTTCATGGGTTGTTGAGGTTTTGAGCTTTGACCAACGGTCGGCCCGACTGACAGACCATCATGTTTAGAACCTCGCTCCTAGCACGGCTAACAAGCTCACCTGTTACAGAAGACTGCTTTTCACTGCTGTAACCATTAAACTGATTTGTAGTATTTGCACAGACAAATAAAGAGCCATTTAAAAGCTGTGCAGAGCAAATATGAAATTACTCCTCCCCCAAAATACATGATTTAAGTATATTTTGTCAGTGGCAAGCAATTTAAAAGAAAACATGGTAATTACAGTGATTAAAAACCATAACAGGGATGAACCTGACCACTTCCCTCGTGCACCTGACCCCCACTGTATGAAAGCTGTATAACTGCTGACTGGTTGACTGACCTACATTCGATTTGCATGAAAGCATGTGATTAGATAAGGGGCTGCTGCCGCTAATGGCTGCACCGACTGTCCATTTAATGTCCATGAGTGAATTCCCTGTCCTCAATGCCAGCAAATAAAATAATCAAAATAAAATAAAAGACAGAGTAGCTCAAAAATCCTCACAGAAGAAAGTAGAGGAGGATAAGGGAAGCAAATGTTCTTGGTTTTCTCTTAAAAACACTTTATTTCAAAAGATAAAGCACGAACCCTGAGTAAAGCATATCTGCAATCATTTCCGCTTGAGTAGTTTCAATGGCTGGCACGAAGCAAGATTTTTTTTTTTTTTTTTTTGTGGGGCCTGATACTTTGGATTTGAATATTAGCAGCAAGTATGCAACTCTCCCTCATTTCCATGCCGATGTATGCATGTGTGGGAGGAAGAGCAGGAATGGAGGCGGAGAGAGAGAGAGAGAGAGAGAGAGACAGAGAGTGAAAAGAAGTGGGAGAGATAGTGAGTGAGTTAGAACTAGAGAGGAAGAGTAATTTTTTCCCGCAGAAATAAAGGCATGGAGGGAGAGAGATGAGGGAGGAAAAGAGCCAGGAATTAACCCACCACACACACACACACACACACACAGGGGGGGGGATATCCCACAATTGAATCCATGCTTGTTTATTTAATCAGAGGTCAGCCTCAGTGATTTGACATTTGTCTTAATCTCCTCAACAAGATTCACAGTGAAATCAGCCTTTGGACCGAAGTCACCGACCAGATTAACAACAAATATGACCACAAACAACACGTGATTACAGCGCAATACAGTCACGCTACAGACCTCACTGCAGCAGTGTATCCATCTGTCTCTCTCTCTCTCTCTCTCTGTATTCACCATGTGCAAATGTGTGCATATGTGTGGGTGTGTTTTAGGTGTTTTCACTCTTTCTGGTAGTAGTCCTTACCTTTCCAGAGACCAGATGCTGCGTCTTTGAGGGAGTTTTACTGCCATTTTCAAAGATGTTTGGCAAGTGAAGACAGAACACAACAGATGTGGGTCTGTGTGTAGCTAAGGTTTGCAGATGGTACATATGCTTTTGTGTTTTTTTTAAGGTAAAGGAAAGTTAACTTGGGGTGTGTGTGTGGGGGGGGGTCTGTGTGTGTGTAAGTGTACATGTGTGATCGCACATAGGACATTTCGGTAAAGTGAGGACATCTTGGCCGGTCCTCACTTTTTCAGAGGGTTGTTAACGTGTAAAGACTTGTATTAAGGGTGATGATTTAAATTAGAGTAACGGGCTAGGGACTGCATTATGCCAACGAGTGTCCTCACAAAGGTAGAAGTACGTGTGTGTGTTTGTGTGATGGATGTGGGTGTAGTTTTCACTGTGTGCCAAGACAATACTGCTAATGAGAACATGTGTGGAGCTCTAACACAGCTTCTTCCGTCCATCATGTCATGAACTCTTGACCTGTTTGACTGGTTATGCTCAGAGTTCACCTACTCTTTGAATTCTGAAGGCAGCTTGCAGTGTTTCCCACAGTATTGGATTCTATTTGTAGGAGAAGGTGACTGGCTTCTTTCTTCTAAATAAAATAAATAGCTACACAATGTACACAGCTTCATTGCTTCACGCTGTGTTAAAGAAATAATGTGTTGGGGTTGGGTTGTTGCGGTTTGATAAGCTTACATATTGCAATGTGTCAGTGAGCCCACTCACATTCACGAATGCACCTCGAATGACAGACACTCAGATAGGGTCAGTAAAGAGACATACAGGGATAGTGAAAACTTTATGGATTTTTTTAAGGTCCACAAGAGCGAAATCAATGTGCAGCTCTGCAGTGAAATAAGATTTATCCCATTTTAATAGTAAAAAAAGTAGAAAATCAATATTTGGCTGCCAATGTTAATTTGTGGTGGGCCACACCACACACACACACACACACACACACACACACACACACACACACACACACACACACACACACACACACACACACACACTGATATCTTTCCCAGGATGCACTGCACATGAGGCAGGGAAACTCAAGTTTTCGTTTTGCACATAACAGTGGATGTTTGAGCACAGTTATTTCAACCATGGCACTGAGCTCACCACCTGGCTGAAACTGCAGCATATGCAGTTTTAATTTAGCTCTGAGGGTCAGGACGGTCAGTAGTAGACCTATTTCAGGTGACCTGCAGATCTCATGAGCCAAAATCAAACTTAAAATACAGTGAAGTAGAGTCCTTTCTACCTGCGTTTGTACTGATGTGAAGGATATAAAAAAAAAAGAGATTGACAGTCGGATATGTGTTTTTAATATTAGTAACACGTCATAAGATCCAAGTAGGTGAGGTTGAGGCAAAACCTGAAGAAGTTTAGGTTGTAATAGAAAAGCAAAGCAGGAAGCCTGAAGCTTAAGTCGCCTCAGTTTGTGTGTGACATGACTCAGTAATTACTGGGTCAAATCTCGCGCTATGGGGAACTTTAATTGGAGGCAGTAGCTTATCCTGAGCTAGTGATTCTTCCCTAAAGAATATATCTGTATGCTAAGCAGCTTGCTTTGATTTCACCTTCTCACTGCGTTTGAGCTGAGGTGCTGGGAGCGACCGTCACTGTTTATGTGGGTATTGAGCTGTTTGTTTGATAAACTGTTGGGTAAGCTGTGTGCGTTCGTGAAAGAGAGGGGCGAGCGTTTGGCTCCGAGCTCGCTCGCAGAGAGGAAATGTCATCAGCAGATTTCTTTGACTGGCGCAGAACCGTCACATCCTCTCTCCCATCCTCTCTTCAGTCCACTTCAGTTCAGTTAGCTTGTCTTTTCAATTTTCTTGTCCTGCTACTGCTCTCCTATTCCTGTGTCCTCTCCTCTCTGATGTCCCTTTCCCCTCTTGTCCTCCTCTTTGTCCCTCTCCTGTTATCTTCGGCTGTCTTATTTCCTCCTTTCTGGTCCGATGCGCCCGGGACACCGGTGGCAAACAAATGGGACACACTGCCAGAGGACAAAAAAAAAGCCTCAGGTGGGAGAGGGAGATGCTTAGGCAGAGTGTCAGCTTATCATTTGTTCTCCCCCTGAATAATGTTTTTGCAAGTGTGTTGTTCCTGTCGCTCTCCCTCGCGTGGCTCGGTCATGCCGCTTTGAGCCGGAAAAGGTCAGCGGGGTCAGCCTGCGTCCAGCTCCCTGTCGCTCCGTCCGCACACTGTCGACACAGATGACACTCCCATGGGGGTTACAGACCAGCACACGTACACATATACACAATCACAGAGAGAGCAGGAGGAGCTATAGACAAGGTTACCATGGTAACAGGCTGTCCTGTGTCTGAACACCTTTATGATATAGCATATATAAATGGCAAATGTATGCACACCCAGTGGTGGCAACGAATAAGCACACACACACAAATACTCAATTCAATTCAATTTTGTTTGTATAGTACCAAATTACAACAAACATCACCTTTACATAGTAAGGTGGAGACGTATATAATATATATATACACACGCACATATTGTATGATGCTATGGTCAAGGATTTTTATTATTATGTGTTAATAATGTGTTCAATGTTCAAATCTTAGCAAGTAGTGTCTCCGGGCTAGAATGCGATACATGAACCATTATATTAACAGAAGTAGATCTCGATTTAGCGTCTGCAGACAAATAGCAGTCCGGAATAATCAGAAGCAGAAGGTGCAAGTGGTGAGACATTCCCTGACGTTTTATTTTGGCTCTTGCGGCGTAGCAAAATGCACATATAAAAGTGGGATGGTGAGCAGATCCTGCTGAAAAACATGTGCCAAATGTTATTTCTGTTATATCTTTATCCAAAGTTCAACATCTCCATTGAAGAATTAGAAGGCTCTCGAGTTTCTTTCACTTTGTTTTTGAAATATAATGAAATCAGTAAATACACCTATAACGGGGCACACATGATAAAAGCTGTCTGCGCTTTGAAGGATATTTTTCTCGTTTGTTTTGCTTTGCCAGGGCATTTTCTCCTGCACAAGTACAGAAATAGAACGCTAACACATGCAGGGTGTTGAACTGAAGCTTTGAGGGCCTGACACTGACAGTAACTGATCTAAGGGTCTCACTGCAAATAGGTTTCTACACTCTAACAGGGCCCATGCTTTTATAAAACATCACCTGGGATATTCCATTAGCAGCTTTTCCTATCGTCTCTTAAGAAAAAGAAAAAGAAAAGGCTTATTTGGGTACGAGAACAAAAATCTTATAATGAGATTGGGAGTTAATCCAGCTGTTCTTTGAGGAAGATGTTAGTGTCTTTGTTCACTGACTCTGATCCAGTGTGTTTTTATCTGCTATTTGCTTAATGCTGTTCATGTAAAATCTCTTTGATCGTTGCTGGCACATTCACTCAGTCTAAACTAGTTTAGATGTCTGCAGACGCTGTTTTATTAGTGTTTGCTTTTGTTTTCTCTTTATTTTTTCCACACTCGCCGATTGCTGCCTGCAACATCCAACTGGCCTTTTTAATAAAACATGATTTTCCATCTCTCCGTTGGTCTTCTCAGCATTTATCGGAGCTGTTGGCGGTGGTGCGTCTTCCCTTCATCCACCCGTCCTACCTGCTGAACGTGGTGGACAACGAGGAGCTGATCAAGTCGACGGAGGCGTGTCGCGATCTGGTCAACGAAGCCAAGCGCTACCACATGCTCCCCCATGCGCGGCAAGAGATGCAGACGCCCAGGACACGGCCAAGACTTTCTGCTGGTAAACACACACTCATCACATGTAGATGCAAAGGTAAACTGAAGCATCTTGAGCCTGGTTGACAGTAGAAGAAGATAGGCTCATGATCTGCCATCTACTGGTGTAATTATTTCAGAACACTTATTGGAGCTCTCTTCATCTCAACACGGAGGCAGGTCGGTTCTTTGAAATGGGCTTTTCTATCTTGGGCATGTCTCGTCTCGCTGGTACATTTTTAGTCACGCCATGACACCAGACTCCAAACACGATATGCCAAACGCCAAATTACAAAACATCTCAATAAATTATAGGACCTGTCGCATTGAAATACAAGTGAATACAGAAGGATATTCAGCCAGACGTGACACGGAAGGACGTTTTACTGATTAAATTAACACCTTGTTGGATGCTTGGCGTGAAAAGAATTCTTGAAAAGTCCCTTGAAAGTCTTATAGAGTGGTCTTTAAAGTCCATTTGCCATCCGTGCAAACTTCAGACGTGAAAAAAATGTCCATGAATGAAAGTAGCAGATCCTCATGGCACTTCGTCCCACAATGAACAACAAAACATTAGTTCCAGGCAAGAAATGTACAATATGGGCAAGTAATGCGTGTGTAATTACAACATTTTAGTATTTTAATTTGTCATTTTAAACTTTCATCAAATGAATCATTAATCTATTTCAATGTTTATTGCATAGAATTATGATGTAGCTTCATAATCATTTGTCAATGTATCGTGAGCTCAGACATGTAACCGCACTTATGCGCCCATAAACAAAATAATATTAGAGGTGATACAGTGGTCAAGGAGTCCCTGACTTGCAGTGTATTCATTTGTGCCCACAGCTGGAAAGCAATGGCTTAGAGCTCCGTGATGTTTTCCACACAATGGGTAGAGGGTAATATTTCCAGATGACCATTTTTTACTTTCCACTATCAAGCAACTGTTCTTCTGAGGCCAAGCCTGACAGAGGCTACCACAAAAGCTGAAAGTCGCCAAGCAGAACATTGGCTTCCTGTGGTTTCTGTGTGCTGCCGAGATATTTTACAGCGAACGTGTTAACATCTCCTGTCACAACTTCTGAACACCAGCGAAGGCACGGCCGGGGTCCGTCCTCGCTTTCTAAGCAACCCAGCCAACCGTCCCCTGTCCAACAGCCGCCGATGTCCAAGCCATTGAAAACCCGTGTTTGTTTGCATCGTTAAAATCAAAGAATCATTCATGGAAATTGGAAGTCGCCTGCAAATTGCTTTTGGCTGGTAGAGTTTTCCCCCTCAGGTCGGCCAGGGACCTCGTCTTTCCCCCTGTAAAGAGCTGCCTAATTGCAGTGTCTGCGTTATGAGCCTCGCACCAGCACACCTTACCATTCAGCACGAGTCATTTTCTGCTTGGTAGAATAAAGATAATTGCCTAACAAATGGCACTTTATGCAGAGGTCAGTTTACCAGCCAGCCCTTGTTGTCTGGCCAATATGTCTGTTTGTGAGTCAACAAACACTGGGGTAATTCCGTTTGGTTAATATTTTTGCATTCTTAATTGCCTTTAATGCAGTCGCACGAGGGTTTATAAAGAGTCATTTGCCTCTCGAGAATCGACATTTGTGGCTTTACATGCGCACAGCGTTGTCCCATTACTCATCCTCGATCCAGTGGTTTCTCTTTGTTCTCAGCAGTTTTCTCCAAGCGCTTTCTGCCCAGGCCCATTTTATAGTGTTTGGTATGTGCATATCATATACGTCCTACAGCCCCATTATGCAGGCTGAAGTGAGTATTGATTCACAGCAGCTTGTGGCTCTGTACAACAGAATTATATAAATGCATAAACGCTGCTGGGATGAATACATTCATGATGCATTATACCCCGATGGCTCAGGGAATGAGAAATATATGTAAGTTTTCCACATCAAGTTTTGAACTCCTGCAGCTGAAGTTGTTCTTAAGACTGGCAAAGTGTGCTGAGGGTTTTTATCAATGTGTTTTTATCAATGTGTTTGTTTCATGAGGTGGAAAAACGTGTGTGTGCAGATTTTTTGTTCGGATAAATAAGAACATATTTCGACATTTTGTTTCGTTGTGTGTATTCCTGAAGGCCTGAGTATGTTTAGTTTTTTCATGCCTGAGCATGCATGTGTGTGTCGGCAGTCGTAATTGTTTGTGTGCATGCATGTGTTGCTCAGCCATCTGCTGCATTGGACAGGATGGGCCCTGCACAGCGGGGGGGGCAGCATCACTGGGACTGCAGGCTAGACGTCGGGGACTAGCACGTGGACATGCAGGACAGAGAGGAAGATTAAATAAAATCTGGTAGGAGAGCTCGAGGTAGCTGAACAACGTGGTTGCCGTGCAGAGGACAAGACAGTGACGGGACGTGGGAGAACAAGAGGAGAGGTCGGGATGTGGTCAGAGGGAGCGAGGCGGAGAGAGGGAGCCGCGGGGATCGGAAATGAAATTTGAAGGGCAGACGTTTGATTGAGTTTATTCCTGGAGCTTGTGTCTACTTGTGTAAGCAGTAAGTGAGCGTGTGGGCGTGTGGGCATGCGTGTTTTTGCGTGTGTGTTTTAAATGTGCGCAAGCAGATGGGGCACCACCTGAGCTCGGTTGATAAGTCTGTCAGGCGGAAAAAAGAAAGGAAAACTGCCATCCGTGAAGCGCTTCTTGCTGAGCGCAGTCAATCTGTGAACTTGTGAGTCGCGTGCATATGTGAATGTAATATAGTGGGAGTGTTTGTGCCTGTGCGGTGTGTGTGTATGTGTGGACACGTGTTTAAAGTGACTCAAACGTTCAGTCTTTTTTACCAGTGATAAATTAAAGTATTTTTTTTCAATTTTAGAATTAAATCTTTTAGTCCAATAATAGAAGTTAAAGTATATATATATATGTATATATATATATATATATATATATATATATATTAATACTTGAACTTTGAAGCCAGTATCAGTGATTGGAATAGCAGTAGTTTAAAGAGCAACTTGCAGGTTATAGATAGCAGTAAATCAGTGTGTAGGAAAATTCTAAGAAATCTGCTCAGTTTTGTTTGTTCACATTAATAATAATAACAATAAAAACTACAATGAAAATCGTAAGAGCGGAAACCTCCGCCAAGTCCCAGCAGTCCCCTTTAGTTCAATCAAGCTTCACCAAATTACACACACTCATAGATATCAGTTCCCTAAATATGCCTTTTCATCTAAATCCATGAATTATTCCCTGGGAAGTTGTGAAAATGTTTAGAAGCGCCTGTACGGAATGTTGGAGACAGAGAAAAAAGAATTCCTGGATCCTCCCCCTGATCCCCCTGGATCCGCACAAAAATGAAATAAGTTCTTCCCTGACTCATACAGCATCCTTCTACCAAGGTTTGTGGAAATCAGCTTGGTTGTTTTTTCGTGTAATCTTGCTAACAATAGGGCTGCATTAGCTGTAAGCCCTAAAAGCAGCATTTCTATTAGAGCTGAATATAGAAGCATTTTCCACACACCCGTTAACTGTCCTGTTTGCTCAGGTGGGGGGGGGGGGGGGGGGGGGGGCTGCTGACTTTTCTTTTCTTTGTATTGGACACAATTGAATGTTTTGGCGTAACTTTACTCAAGACATGTATTTCATTGTCTAACTGTTCGTTTGAAGAGAAGTGTGCAGAACATTTTGAAAAGTAAAGTTGTCAGTTCTTTCATACCAGTGGCACTGTGTGTAGATCTCTGAACATTCAACAAAAATAACAAGGATAACATATGCTGTGGGTGGCCATTCATGCACTGTACATACATATATGTGTGTGTATTTGTGTATTTATGTATGTATTTCTACAGTGTGTGAGTGTTGTGTGATATAAAAAAATTGCTGTGTATTGAAGCACTGTATTGTGCTTGGATGAGTGAATGTGACTAGTGCTGTAAAGGGCTTTCAGTGGTTGATAACACCATAAAGCTCTACATGAAATACAGTGTGTTTACATATTTGTGATGCGCTGAAATAGGCAGTGACATATTATTACGTAATGTCGTTAAGTGGGCAATTTACTCATCCAGCCGACCCAAAGCAACAGTAGCATTCATTTAAGTCAACTGACTAATATGCTGTGTTTCTAATATTGACTGTGCTTTTATCTCTGTTTAGTTTTCACCAGGTCCTGAGGGAAATATCTGTTGGTTTTTAGCTGCTGAACGTTCCACTGTGTTACCATCCAGTCGTAAACTTTGTCTGACTGCCACTTGGTGCTGGTCAGGTAGCAGTGCAGTGGGTGTAGTGAGCTTGTTTTTGCAGGAAACCGTTCCCTGCTGCTGCTGCTGCTGGAGGAAAACAATCCTGCTGGTAGAGAAGTGGGAGTGAATTTAAAACAGTGGCGTTATGGGATGTAAAACCAATCCAATTAGTTAGAAATATAATGCTGTAAGTCTCCGTAGAGCTGCGAGTGCAGTGTCGCTAATCATGGATTCTTTACTCTAGTGACACCTTTTACATTACATCAAATTACATGTCGTCCTTTTATCCATTTTTAATAATGACTAAAGCCGCTTTAAATATTTTATACCGATGGTTTAAAAACCTGGTGAATCGTTGATAGTAGATTAAAATGTGTTGGGAAAATCTCTTCCATTCTTTATTTACCAGTGTCATTTCTTAAATCTTTTGCATCACATAAAGGATAAGAAAGCTATGAATATGAATATTAATGGCCTATGAATATACACCCTGCGATGTGTTCAGGAACGGCATGAGAATGTTTTTATCCAACAAAAAAGACTGATGTTTAATGAGCCATTGCTGCATTAGCTGTAAGCCCTAAAAGCAGCATTTCTATTAGAGCTGAATATAGAAGCATTTTCCACACACCCGTTAACTGTCTTGTTTGCTCAGGTTTTGCCTCAAATTGAATCCTGCTGTGCCGCATTGTTGTAACTCCGTTCTTTCCTTAATTGCCCCATTTTTATTGAATGTTAATTTTTATATCACACGCTCTGAAAGGTCTTGCCATGTCACCGTGCACTCTGCTCCTGTGCAGAGTTAATGGAACTAGCATCAACATGCACTGTGTAATGACGCTGGACAACATCTGCACACAGCTGTTTTTCTCTCAGAATTACGACGAGGCAAGAGTCGTAAAAGTCTAACCACCGAGACATAAAGTTTATTTTTGCGTCGCCTCGCTGACTGGAAATGAGACAGTTCACTTTCGCACTTTGCACCTACTTTGCATTCTGGAGCGTTTAACTATGTGAATGGTGTTCACATTAATTTTATTCGATTGTTAATTAAGGGGCCAAAAAGATATTCGGCATAGAAATTGCTTTGTGTAATCCTCAAACTTAAACATCATTTTAGATTTAAAGAATGCTTTGTATGCTTGGGTTTTTAATTTGCGTCAGAGTGTGTGCTCAGTGGAGTGTGGCTCGGGCTGCTATTTTCTAACACAACCTATAAATGGTCAGTATTTATTTGGGCCTTTTTCTAGTCTTGATGACCAATCAAAACACCTCACAGTCGTTTCACCCATTCGCCGGTTCATACAGTGCATCTATGTGCAGCACTTTCTCCATCATACATCACTAATACCCCTGAGTGAGCACAGCTATTGGTGATTCAGGGTTCAGTATCTTGCCCAATCGGTCTAGGCATGCAGAATGGGGGAAATGGGGATCGAACCGCCAACACAGCGACCCTGAATCCAACAGGACATTGATGACAACTGATTTTGTGTCTGAACCTGACACAAGCCCAACGTTTTCCCCGATTAGGATCAATGAATCAAATTTTATTTGTACAGCCCGTTATCACAAATCACAAGTTTCCTCGTAGCACTTAACATGATGCGACATCCTCTGCCATCAACCCTCGACTAGAGAGAGGAAAACCCGACCTAAAAACACACGTGCAGTGTAAACAAAGAAGTAGAAAGCACAGCTAACATGACCAAACCCGAATGATCGCCCACAATGTTTTATTCTATTATGGGTAAAGTGAAAACAATGAGTGCCTCATAGTGAATCCTCTGTATTTTCCGTACTGTATGTGTATCCAATAGCTGCTAATTGGTTAATTAGAGTGTGGATGTGCATCTGATTAGATGTCATTAGACTTTCCAGGGGATCGGGGGGGGATCAGCCACCAGGTGCTGGGATTTTCCTCACAAACCTTTTGTTTTTTTGTCTGAAGACAAATGACGCGCTCTGGTTTCAGTGATGTTTACATCCTCATGTGTTTGTGTGTGTGTTTAAAGGAGCGAGAAACGTTTTTCTTTAGGATACATGATGTGTGTGCAGGGGCAAACCTTTGGGTTATGCTCCCATTCCCTTCTCTCTACATGTGTCGCTGTGCTCAGCTCAGAAGAGGAAGGAGAGCACCAGGGCAAACTGTTAACTCAACTCAGCCAAGTGGAATAGCACTCAGACAAATGAGCTGTAATGACTAGGAGACACAGGGGTCCAGCTCAGCTCACACTGTTTCTCTGTCTCGCTTGCATACACGCACACACACACACACACACACACACGCACACACACACACACACACGCACACACACACACACGCATACTGTTAAACCTTTAAGTACATACACTGTGGAAAGGAATCCTTAAACAGTGGCTGCACTCTTTCCGAGGCTGTCTCTGTCTCTCTCTGTCTACTTCATCATCTGTAATCAAGTAATCATGAGTCTAAAGGCGGAAACGCAGCAGCAGCATTGAGGGCCACTGAGAGGAGATTTTCTGGATGCAGCAGGTTCAAGCCCGCGTTTAACGTGAGTGCAGCACAGAACTCTGGGCCCTATACATCAGCAGTATCTGGAGTCTCTGTGGGCCCCCTTCCTCTCTTGGGCTACATCCACACCACCACATCAACTCTGATACACATACCCTTAGCGTAGAGTTTTAGAGCCACTGAAATGTAGAATTGTGGAAATGCTGCTGGTCCAGTTGGGGCTGTGTTTTAGTATCGACAAGCAGAAAAGGAGATGTTTGGAAAACGATGACGTAGACTCTCACACCCGCTTGCTGACTGGGTCTTTTTGTCTCGTAAGGCTCCTACCACATAATCCCCAGTCCAGAAGAAAAGAGTTCAATTCTGCTTTTTACAATGACACAACTGTTTACATGTGGAGGAGACTGTTAACATGTATTTCCCCTCTACTATGTACTTTACGGGAAAGGAGTGTTACCCTTTGACCCTATGCTTTGACCGCGGGTCGTGCATGCGTGTTGTTGTTGCTGGGCGGAAATGTAATGGCAGCAAAAGTTGAAAGAAATAAATGGTAAAAGGAAATAAACGTTGTGTTTATTACGTCTAACAGAGACGAGACGTTAGTCGAGCAATCTGCGGCGATTCCTGTGTCCAGCGGGACATGCTTGCCTTCCTGTTTACACCGCAATGTCACGCAGTAGAGCACATGGCCACGCCAAGGGCCAACAGTAAAACACAGGAAAATACATATCATGTTATGCATATTATGAATCTGTAGTGTTTCTTATAGTATATTCATTAATGAACTGTTAAACTTTTAAGAAATACTAACACTGTGATGTGTGTGTGTGTGTGTGTAAGTCTGCACAGTGGGAACTCTGACCACATTTAAACCCTCTCAGCTCCACAGTAGCTCACATTTACTGTGCGATACTCTCACTGTGGCTCAATGAAGATCACTTGGAGAATCAAGAACCTTATTTTCTTCATTAAGTATTTATCATTCCCAAGAAACAAGGCAATTCTACAAAAAAACCATCTTAGTTGTCTAACCCCTGCATTAAGACATTTTTACTATACTGCATAATAAACGACATCTGAAGTAAACTTCACTGGAGTCGTGTTTTATTTAAAAACAAAAATAATCAGACTTCCAGTAAGCACTGGCTTTTAATCTCTCCTAGGAGCCAAGACCACAGTCTAGAGGTTCAAAAGTATATAGGCCTAAAAGCTAAATTATTAAAACATCAGAAAGATGTCAAAAATAACAACAACAATGTGTTATGTTTACTGAGAATATGGTGATAATGAGTAATTTTTAACCAGAATGGCACGCTGTAGAATACACAAGGCCCAACAGTCCTTAAATTCAATCATGCCTTATAGTTAAGCCGACAAACGATGCAATCATTTGCATTTACATTTTTCATTTAGCTGACACTTTTATCCAAAGCGACTTACAATAAGTGCATTCAACCATGAGGGTACAAACCCAGAACAACCAGAATCAAGAAAATCATGAAATCATAATCTCTGTTGCAGAAGAATTATAGTTTTTACTGTGTTATTCTCTGAGAAATGGTTGAAAATGTCTTCATCCTCAGCAACATTTGAGGACCTGTCACTGCTCTCGGGGGCTGTTTCTGAAACCGAGGGCCAAGTGTTTCATGATGTTAAGCTCTGTTAGGTTATGTTAATAAATGTGCCATATGACATTGAAGCTGTGTTGCTATTTAATTTATGTTAAATATAAATATGCTCCAAGCTAAAATCATACTTTGCTACTCTTCACACAAAGTTCAGTCTCATCTGATTTATTCAGTCAATTTTAATTTACAAAAACCAACTTCTCACTCCAGGCCTGAGGCCCCTCTCCCATTGGGGCCCAGGGTTTCCCTTCCTCTGAAACGCCCCTGCAAGCGTGTTCATTTCCTCAAACATGAATTGCAGTAACGGAATAATCAGTTGGAAAATCCCCCGTAAAAAGATCTTTTTTTTTCTTAAACTCGGATCAGAACCTTGGTGTGTGCTGCAGCAGGGTTTGAGTTGCTCCGTGAATTCCTCTTGGAAATGTTGATATCAAATGTTATTGACCGTTTTACATTCCGGCAGCATAAGGACAGCCAAAATAAAACAGTGCGCTGGTTGTACGGTGTTTTTTTAAAATGGCTGGATTTTATTTTAACAGCCCACACAATAGCTTGGCTTGGGTCCACGCGGCATGGAGATAATAAAGCCGGGGCTGTTCTGCAAGGTCTGAGGCCCCTCAGGCGCCACATTCATCTACACGTTCACACCTCCGCCGGCCAGCAGTTCCTTGGAGAGTGGCCGCAGCGCACCACTGCCGCTGCCGCCACCGCAAAGAGAGGACAACACGTTTCACACTTTGTGAGCAGCATAAATGCTCATAAGATGACTTTCCTCTCAAGTCGGACTCCCACTGCCTCTGGCCCGGGCCTGATTAACACCGTCTTCCCGATCGCCCTGACGTTTTCTCAACTGTTCCTTCGTCAGCGCTGACAGAGGCTCTTTTTCATGCAATTATTGAATTTATTTGTCATCTTTTCTCTCTGGGTGCACATCCTCGACGTTAACCATTAAGTGAGGTGATAGCGACGGGGGAGAGACATTTCCAAGCTTTGTCTTTCTTATGTCAGGATTTTTGTTGATTACTGTCCTGCTCTGTGTAATTATTCAGCCTGGTTTGTCTTTTTAGAGCCAATGCAGCGTGAGATTACTCCGTTTCACCTCTCCAGCTGGAAGAGCGGGATGCGGGAGAATGTGCCAGAAATGTCTTAATCGATCAAAGTGAGGAGTGCCCTTCAGCGGAGCCTCTTCCGATTTTATTTCTGGAGTCTGAGATTGTATTCGAGGAAAGAAACGGAGCGAGTGAACCGCACAGAGAGAGAAAGTTGGATGCAGCTAGTCACCGGAGAATTGAAGTATGTGTCTCTGATATTCGCGGGGGCTTATCAGTGAAAATTTCGAGCAAACACATCTATCTCGGCTCATAAATGTAACATGAAGGCAGTAAATCCAGATTAGATAAACTTTGGTCTAAATGTCTGCAGGAGCTGTTGCCAAAATTAAGTTTCTGTCCGTTTGACCTTTTGACTGGTGACTACTGTCAGGCTGAGTTATCGAAAAGGAGGAGGAGGAGGAGAGGTGTAGGAGTATGCGGGTGAACAATCGCTCCGGCTGTTGCCAGAAAATTTGACTCATTCTCTTCCGAGAGCTGCGGTTCGTGCTCGGTGCTGAAGCGAGCAGCATTTACAGGAACATGGATCAGCCTAAGCATCTCTCATAGCACATCTGGCACTTTGACCCGCTGTACCTGCTGCAAGGCTGCAAAGCTATTCCTCATCCAATATTCAGCAGACAGACTGAACCTGGTTAGAGCTTTATCATCGCGTCTGCTGATGGTGCAGATCTGTTGTTCAGACTGCGTGTGCATGTGCGCCCGTATCTATCAAATCACAATGTATGAGATTCAAATTCTGCAAAAGTCGGAAGGTTCAACGAAATTGCGAGAAAACATTTTCTCCGACTCCACCAGTTGTGTCTAGATGTGCTGATACTGCAGTTTATTTATTTCCCCCCCCCAGATTTTGTCCCTTAAATTTGTGTCAACGTTCCAACACAAGTTATGGAGGGGGAAATGAAATTCCACGTGCACTGCTCACAGCATTGAATATTACATTAGAAAAATTCAATAGCAACATTTCTTTCCGGTGACAGTGTCCCTGTATCTGTGGAAACTCCACAGAATAAACCCTGCAAAGTTTGCATTGGGACTATTTCTTTAGCAAAAAGTTGTTCCAGCAAAAGCTGTTCACAGATATAGAAGGTATGTAGAATGAATGTGACAAAGCTGCAAGGACCAAGAACCCACTTTCACTTTCATTGTCATGTCCCTTCTACAGGAGGCTCAGATGATTTCCACATCTTCCCCAAGGCCCAAATAACCACAGAACAATTCAAGTACATCTCAAAAATGTATTTATTATCAAGGTTACTCAAACAAAAAGAGAGAATAACCTCTTAGCTTCGTAGTGGCTGAAACAACAAACAAACTGATCTTTATAGAAATCAAACATCACAATACTCGGTCTAAATATCAACAAGTTAAATTACAATAACTAAGACTAACTAACCAAAAACACTCCTACTGAATATCAAATTCAAAACTATGTGCATGCAGGCTCAAGGAAAAAAAGAATGATGACGATGCAGTTTGGGAGAGGAGGAGGATATGAGACGTCTCACTGTTGTCCACCGATCAGTCCTGGCACAGACCTGTTTGCATGCATCACTCGAACATATCCACCACAGACAAGCGGCCACAGTCATAATGATTGTCAAAACTTGTGAGTCAGTAATTGGAGTCAACTGACACTTGAGGCCACATTAAATGTTTGTCTCCACTTCCAAGTGCGACAATCGCAGCGGCACAGCTTTTTGCTGAGCAGAAGCCCAACAGACGAATAACAAACACATGCACACAAACACTCCAAATCATGCGCATACATACACACTGCGCCCTCCCCGGACCCTGACATTATTTGGGAGCCTTTGGCCCCCTAATCCCCACCATAGCAAATTAACACCCTGGGAGAGAAATTTTAGGGTTACAAAAGGAAAAAAAAAAAGTCAAAGAGAGAGAGAGGCAGCAGAGATAAGAGGAAATGGACCAGCAGTGAGATATAAATGGCTCTGAGCTGTGAGAGTGCAGGTGTCACTGTGGCCGGAATACGTAGAGTTAAAGCCCCAGTTAAACACGGTATAACGGCTATATTTACACATATTTATACAGGTATTGTGTACATTAACATCACACATCTCATCACACTAGAATAAGTCGTTGCTTTTCAATTTCATCTGTGATTTATCTAATGAATTTCTGGCTGCAAATTTTCTTAAGGATAATGGTAGAGTTAAAACAGAGCTCGTACCCTCATAAGATCTGTGTATGGATGACTTGAGTTCTGTGGACCTTGAGCTTGAGATTATGTCAAAAGCCATTTCCAAAGTCAAATATGAACTTTTGAAGATGGACTTTGTGGGGCTGCAAACTAGCGGGTGAATCTCTGCTGCCATGTGAATCAGCAAGGCAAGGCTGAGGTGTAACCTTTGATTCAACTTCACCCCAGAAAACCCCGCAGTGTCCCTTTGACTGTAGCCGACGTATGGCTGGTTAAAGCAAGGGCACGGAGGCTGAAACACTCGGGTGAAATGTGCATGAGGTGAATAACAGGAAGCAGTGAAGGAAGATGAAAAGGAGAATATATATTGGAAAGAGACGGCAAAGGTTCCTGGGGTTTGAGGGAGACAGACTTGCAGAGAAAAAAGGGAGATAGAGCAAAGTCTCCCCCTTGGGTTTTCAAAGAGAGAGAGGGAGGTATTAACCACGGGGTAAAAGAGAAGAGGAATAAGGGATGCAAGGTCACAGCATGGGGCAGAGAGCAAGGAGACACATAGCAAGGTGAGATAAGGCCCAGTGTGGCAGCTCGGGGAAGAGGAAACAACATATTTCCGTTCTGTCTTCATCTCCCCGTCAGTCGCTCCTCTTCCCAAGTGACTGTACATCTGTGCGTGTCTGTATTTGTGTGTATGTGAGGACCCAGCTTGTTCTAGCATGGGGTAAAACATGGGCAGCGTGGCTCCTGTCACAGACAGGTTTCATTTAGTTGGGAGTTGAGAGGAAGTAACACGAAGAACCGTCAGGGTGGGTGTGTGTGTGTGCGTATGTACAGTACGTGTTAGTGTGTGTCACGCTCCGTGGGTGGGCGTCAGCTTCAATTTGAGATTCAGGCCTTACACAACCCTGTCAGTCAGTCAGAGCACATACTTTTTAGGGGCTTTTTTTTTTGGTCCCAGCTTGCAATGAGTGAATCCTCCTTTTTAATACTGGGCTGAGTGGGCTATGTCCAGATGTTGCCCTTGTAGTTTTGCTGGCATCTCTTGCTCTCCTGCTCTGACTTGCTCTGACTGACCATTTTAATCACTCAAACAGCTGTCGTCAATATTTTTTCTATTAACATTGTTAATAAATCAAATGGACAAAACCACTGGAGCCTGTCTCGCAAAGTACCAGAGAATACAGTATTAGTAGAATGGATTTATATTGTTGATGGAGTCCAGACAGCGATTCGGAGAGTTATTATTACAGGGTCAGTTCAGGGTCAGTGAATATTCAAAACGGATAAAAACAAAAAAGAAATAAATAGAGCGTAACAGTGATTTTTAGAATAGCTCTGGTCCTGAAGTAAATTTCACGTTCATTTTCTTTATTGACGTTTCAGGACATCTTGAAATTTAAACCTGGAACCAGGTCGACCAGCTACAAGAGAAAAAATATTAGAAAACGGAAAAATGGCAAAAGTTAAGACTTATTCCATAATTACTTTAAGAGTAAAGAAACTACGCATCCCCAAAACCATTGCAAATTATTCCTTTCCAACGACTTCCAGAGCAGATGTTGTATAGAACAACGTTCACACCAGAGTGTTGTCAGTAGTGTATATATTGCTAATAAAAAAACGTTTAGACATTAGCATCCACTTAAAACTCATTTATCTGCTTGTTTTCCTCAGTTGTTATTTTTTGCTTTATATAAACAGGTTAAAAATATAGCAGAAATCTAACAAAAGGGCCGCAACAATCAGGAGAAGGAGATATTTTCTCCCCAAATTGTCATGGGTATAAACTCTGTCAGGAGGAAAAAAAACAAGAGCTGTCAAGACTTGGTTATTCCTTCATCCCCAACCGGCTCGTCTCCATTCTTCGATCCCCCATCCCTTCATCCCTCCGCCAAACTCCCATCAAACCTCCGACTGACTGACAGCCGTCCCTGCGAGGCTTCGTTGCCTGAGAAAACTTGCACCATCTGATCCGATGCCGTGACTCCCCCCCCACCACCCATCAACGGTGCCCTCTCCTGTTTTGTTGCATTCTGACAGGCTGGTGTTGGGTTGCGTTGCCTTGTGAATGTGTTCAGGGCTTCGGGGGTCATAGCCGCGCAGCAGCCCTGGCGCCCAGATGTGGATTCTCCCTGACATGTCTTGTCAAGCGGAAAGTGCAGAGAACAGCCGCACACATGTGCACTAGGTGATAATAAAGACTTGCATGTGCACAGACGTACAATCCGGCGCATTGGAGCGGCATGTTGAATTGCTTAGGTCGGCCTAATTAGACACTGTGGGGGTTCAAGTGTAGTGGAGGAGAAATTGTACACAGAAAAAACAACTAGAGAAATGAATCTTTTAGTCTGTTGCCATGTTTTAGGACTAAAGAGGAAAAATTCAACAAAGCGGCAGCATCAAGAAATTAAATATTTGTATCTTTACTGTGTTTTAAGATGAAATTAAATGTCATATTTCCTTTTTGACTGATATAAACCAAACTTTAAACAGTCGAGCATTGATTGACATGCACGACTAGCAGAGAAAATCCCTGAAATGGCTCAGACACTGAAACTTTGCCAAGTTAATTGAGACAGTCAATATAAACAGAGTGAAACAGCTAATAGGATGAAAGGCAAAATAGATAAGAAGAGATGACATTTGTAATCCTGCAAAGGAAGAGAAAACAGTCCAACTTTTAAAATCCAATAAAGTTCGAAATCCGGTGTGTGATAAAGACAAATGGAGCAGAAATATGTAGAGCAATGCCGAGGAGGAACAATAGTGGAACAAAGTCAGTATAATTAATCTGTGTGTGGAGGTATGGTTGGAGGCTCATGAGAGGAAAGACAAACAGCCCATTTTCACTTCATATTTTTTCAAAGAGCCACTGCTGTAGCTGCAGCCGTCCTATAAAGCTACACTCCCATTTATTAGCCGCACATCCAAGGTCTGTTAGAGGTCTTCAGGGCCGTGTGAGGCTCGGAGCCGGGGCGCGATGCCACGAGGCGGCGAAAGCTGGCCTACAACGGCCGCGAGTTCAACTCAAATCTTTTTTAGCAGCGCTCCAAGTTAGCACATCTTTCACACGTGCTGCCAGAGAGGCGGACAACTCCTCCGACCTCTGTATTTTGTCCTGATTGTCCTTGTTTCAGCTCGTGTACCAGACCACCTTCGGCGTGACACCGCTGCAATTTCTCCTTCAGCCGTTACTTTGTTTTTCCCCCAGCTCTACGCAGGGGAAACACATTCTTAAAAACTCACAGAGGGAAAAGAGCGGGGCTTAAGCTGTCCACTAAGTCTAAGCTGTATGTCCACGATATGTCTGAGGTAGTGCTTACTGCTCTGTTTGCTCAGCCTCGGCAAAGCCCATTGTAGTTTTTTCTCTTTCCACTATCTCTCTCCTCGTTTACCCTTTTTTATGCTTCCTTGAAAAAGCTCTCTGTTTTACCAGTTTTGATAGAAAGTGAGAGGCTTGAGAAAGTAAAAATGTGGGGATGGACAGAAGCAGAAAGAAGAAGACAAGGCGCCTATGGCTATGGACAAGCCCGGAAGGAGAGTGAGTGTGTGTGGAAGGTTATCGATCAGGGCAGATAAACCAGCGGGTTGTCTCGGTCCGGAGTGTATGAACATTAGCGCTCCCTCCTTTTCCTTCCTTCTTTCTCTCATTCCCTCTGTTACTCCTTCTCTCTCTCTCTCTCTCCCTCCCTCCCTCTCTCTCCTTGGCTCCCTTCCCTCTGCCCGCCTGCCTGCTGCCTACGAACACACAGCTCATTTCTGTCTGGCGGCTCGTCGTCCTGCCTGCTCACTGGTGCCTGCTGCTGAAGACTGAGAGGACCTGAGACATGCACTCGGCAGCCTGCCAACCTGTTTGTGTGTTTTGGATCACTGGTGTCTTTATCCAGAGTAGGTGTGTGTGTGTGTGTGTTCATGTCTGAGGGCAAAGATCGGAAGAGGAGTGCTGAACATGTTTCAAGTATCGTCTTAATCACATGAAGCCCTCAATGTATGTGTGTGAGCGTGTGTGTGTGAGCGTGTGAGACAAGACGCATCTCCACGTATAAATGTACACAAATTGATTCTTGTGTATTGATTTTGTGATTCTCTGAGCAGTGTGTGTTTCACTGTGTTTGTGTGGACAGTGACTGTGTCATGTGTGGGAACATAGAATAACAGAGCCGACTGCACCCCCGTCAGTCCTGGTAATTGAGTTACACTTTGCCATTTACCTTTTTTTCCTTATTCTTCGCTTTGCATTTCCCGACAAGCTAACTAACTCAAGGCCTGCTCAATTCAAAACAGCAGACTCTTAATCTATGGCTGATTGTGTTCATCAAGGCTCCCGTCTGCAAATGAAGGTGTTTTTTACATCGTTTTATTATTGAATGTATAAAAATATTCACATTTCACTCTTAAAGTCGTGTATAAATCTTTTAAACAGCGTGCAGCGTGCCAGGAGACATTATGCTGCTTGTTACTGCGGCGCTGAGCGTCTCAATGGGTCTTTTTGATTCAGTCTCGGCCCTTATTAGCTGGTGGAAAGCCTGACGGCCTGCTCTCTTTCCGTCTCTTCATTTCCTTTGTCCACCCCCATCCTCCTCCTCCTGTTTCTTTGTCCTCCAGGTGTAGCCGAGGTGATTGTTTTGGTGGGAGGGCGCCAGGCGATCGGGATGAACCAGCGCTCGCTGACAGCAGTTACCTGTTTTAACCCCCAGAACAGTAAGTGGTACCCGCTGGCCAGCCTGCCTTTCTACGACCGCGAGTTCTTCAGCGTCATCTCAGCGGGGGACAACATCTACCTGTCAGGTGAGTTAAATCGCTCCACGCCAGCAGCACAAACGTAGCTTTAGAGGATCAGCGGAGGAGGACAGTAGATGCCTTCAGTAGAGAATGGTTATCCCTGCATCCAGCAACACTTCACATTACTTCTATCCATCCATTATCCATACCACTTATCCTTTTGAGGCTCACCGGGGCAGCTGGAACCAGTCCAGGTTCACCCAAACAACCATTAACACTCACATTCACACCTAAAGTCATTTTAAAGGCTCTCATCAACATAACCCTGCATGTCTTTGGAACGTGTGAGGAAACTGGAGTGCTCGGAGAAAACCCAAGCAAATACAGGGAGAACATGCAAAATGGCACAATCCGGGATTTAAACTTCTTGCTGGGAGGCAACCTGGGCAGTGTTAATACCTGCACTCATTAACTTTGGAAGTTTGATAAAAACTAAATCCATCCCTTTAATTAAAACAGAAGTACATCTCCATACAGTTAGATGAAATACATGCTACAGATAAGTTGGATTATGGAATCTTTTTAAGTCATTTACTTGCATTAAATAAAACTAGAACGGCACTCAGCAGAGTGCATATACCCATGCCGAGGCCCAACAGTCCTCTTATGAAACCACATTTAAATCCAGTAGATTCAAATCATTTTTTGGGACCAAAATGCACGAACTCATGAATATCACACTTTTAAACAGGCCTGTTTTTTTTCATCAAGATTCATAAATTATTCTCTGAGAAATCAGTGAAAAACTCAATGTTAAAGACGTGATCCCTGATCCAGATCTGCACCAAAGTGTTAGGGGTACTTTCCTGAGGCATAGCACAGGTTTTGAGGTAATCCATCCAGTGGTTTAAAAACAAACATACAAACCAACTAACAATCAAAACAGATAAGGGTGAAAATCTAGATGAAGTCGACTGAATAAATTTGTCTCAAGAAACTCGAGCGAAACATTTTTGAGGAAATGGAAATATAACCATGTAGTATCTGCAGTTTCCTAACAACCAGGAGATGAAGATATTTAGTCATGATGCATTCTGTGGTTTTGGCATCAATAGTGATAGTAGTGGTAGCAAAAGGTTACGTGATACATGATCAAATACTTACTGTTGACTTTCTTGTCTCTGACCTCTTATGTCAAAGTCACTTGCACCATAATGAGGCTCCGGACTCCAAAGTTGACATTTGTGATCTGTTATTAAGGACATTCTCACTCTGTATCAGATAGGATTCCGTAAAGTGAAGCTGCCCAGGCTGCCGCCCTCCTCCTCTGACCTTTAACAACTGTTAGTGTTAAAAAGCGTCCTGCCCTCGGGCCTTAGTCATCAGCTGATTTGAAAGTTTCTCTCTGCCTAAGACAATAGACGTCATAGTCATTCATTGTTTTATACAATGTCTCTTCTATTCACCTTCTGTGGTCCATTTTCCTTTAAACTTGACTTTTTTTCTCTGTCTGGCTTTACAGTGTCTGCAGTGTTCTGCGGCGTATTTTGTTCCACAGTCGCACACTGTGCACTCTGTGACTCCCTCTATGAGACACCTTTAAGTTGCTCCTCCAGAGCTAGACTGAATTTCTCCCTCCACGGCCCATTTGTGCGAGAATCCTGCACGGTAATCAGACCTTGACATTGCACCGTGGAAATGCAACAGGATTTGTCCTGCGTGTACCTTTCCTCTCCCCTTTTTTCATATAAATGTAAATTTGTGTTTGGGCATTGGAACAGGTCTGCATGTGTCCGCTGGGAGTCAGGCGGCCGGTGGGGAAATCATAGGTGTTCTGGTGAGCCAATCAACGGGCTCTGGTCTGTAACCTTCCTCACACTGGGAGCAGGGGCGCTGAGACACAGCCGGCGTTACATGTCAGGCTGCACAGCTAACAGGGCTGCTTTAAAGAGAGCTCCAACAAGGACAGTTTTGTTGCTTGGCTGGTTCACCTGCAGCAGGAAACGACTTTCTGTCAAAGTTGTCCAAGCCTTTCACTTTTCCTATAACCCCCCCCCCAAAAAAAGATTTGGGAGTGAAGATTTTATTATTGAATAGAAGTTTTGCAGAGAGAAATAAAAACAACTTTCAAATCTTTATCCTGTCACTTGATGCCATAAACCACATTAAAGTAGTTTATTGCTCTTTTGTGCCACAAGTTGAACTCAACTTGGAGATAAGGTTTTCCTTTTGCACTCTTGTTTATGTTCCTATATCATCTGAAGAAATAACGACGGATTTAAGAAATTACAGTTTCCTTTCAAATGTATTTTCTAACATGAAGAAAGAGGCATGCTGCTGCTCTATGGATGTAATGTGATGTGCCTCTTACTGTACGTTTGATTGAATGCAAAGAAATGAAAAGGCTGAAGACTCCAGAATAAATCTCTCCAACCTGCTACATTCATTTATTTCTCTTTTAGAGCCAGACAAAGATTTTATTTTTAGAATATAGGACAAGATGTTGAATATTCCTGTTATGGGGAAGCTGAAAAATTTGCTTTCTTTTTAAATTTAATATAACATTCCAGTAACTTGTCCGAATACATATATATATATATATCAGAGTCACAATATTAGAGCAGGGACTTTTTCATACCTGCAACTGTCACTCAGGAACTTGAAAGTTTTTTATGAGTCTGGTTAAAATGCAGGTAAAGTTCCTGTGTCCCCAAAAGGTTCTTGTTTTCTGCTGTAAAAACACCCATGTAATCACCTTCCATATTTATTATTATTTAATATTCACTAACCCTCATGCTATACGTTTCAGGTGGTACGGAGTCGGGTGTGATGGTGGCTGACGTATGGTGCTACATGTCCCTGTTGGACAACTGGAACCTGGTGTCCCGCATGACCGTGGCTCGCTGCAAACACAACAGCCTGGTGTACGATGGAAAGCTCTACACCATCGGAGGACTGGGCGTATCAGGGAACCTGGACCACGTGGAGAGGTAAGGGGTTGCGCCGAACAAACAACTCCAGCAGCTCCCAGCTGGCAACCGCCCAGTCCCATTAACCAATTCCACAGCCATCTCTGTAAACGCGTGGATGCAAAAAAAAGTATGCTGGTTTGCTGAGCGATCCAAATAAACATGCACTGTGCGCAATAGAACGTGGCAGATAGTGTGGCGTGCAGCAGCGTGGCGCAGCATATTTGCAAAAGTGTTTGTACAGGTTTGTTAGCGTTTATGCGAGAGCCAAGAGGTGCAGAGGAATGGAAACGAGCTGGTGCATATTAAACGGTCACAGCTGTGAGTGCGCGAGAGCAACAGAGCACCTCTTACTTGTTTGCGAGCGGTGCATGAGTGAGAGGCTTCGCTTTCAGAGGGCAGAGTGGTATACTTTGTCTGATTCTATCCACTTCAGCAGCGACACATCATCGACACTTCACTTGAAGGTCGTCCACTGTGGCCTATTCAGCTGGGTCTTTACTTCTGTGCTCCTGTGCTCCTGCATTTGTCATAAGTCTTTGGAATAAAACTGGCTATAGACAGTTCTCTCATGAAGACTTTCCAAATATAAGAATTTGATTCATATCGTTTGGCTTTTGCAACGCTGCTTCCGCTGTCTTGTTTCTCCCTCCAACCAGGGCTGAGGCCTGGCATTCAGCGGCGGGTGGGGGGGCTGTCCCCCCCCTGCACAGCAGAGCGAGATTAACCAAAGCAATCAAAAGAACATTACTGACTATATTAGAGCAGGCCGCTGCCGCTCATTACCTAGCAGCTCAATTGATCTCCAAAGCTGTTCGCAATGCACAACAGTCCTCCAAATGAAACAGCCTAATTTGATATTTCCCCATAATGCTGCCATACAGTGTCGTTATGACAGGGGGTAGATGGAATATTTTCCCCTTAATGGAAACGCATTTGATTCCTCTGTCTCCGAGCTGCTTAATTTGAGAGCTGCCGGCACATCAAGGGCATTCCCCGGCTCCGAAGAAATCAGTGTTTTCACCGCACGGTGCGTTTGTATGTTGCTCCGCCTGTGCCCATGTGTGCATTTTTTTTGTGCCCTCGTGAAGCTTCTCCGAGGCGCCGTGGCAACCGGACGCGATTATCTGCTCTGAAAAACTTTAACCTACTTTCCCTCTCCCTAAGAAGTGCCCCAGGCCTCTTCTGCCTGGTGTAACGGCCCCAGTGCTGCACTCTCAAAGGTTGCATTGGCAAAGGGAGACACAACAACCCACACACCGAATGAAACAGCTGGAGATCGGTAGAAGATGCTCAAGCTGAAGTAAAGGGTTTGTAACACGGGGGGGTCGAGTTTATTTTCACCGGCCTTATCATGTAAAAGCTAACAGGTCTTTTCATCTGTTTGTGCACATTGACAGAGCAGGCAACAGGCTTGTTTCTAAGCAACCCAGGATTTAATTTTGTCTTCTTCACAAACTGTTGTATGGAGCGAGAGTCTTAATTGAGTCACAAGGTGTAATGATTCATTAATCTGGCAGTAAAATGATAAAACACATGAGTTTGTGTTTGTTACAGGGGTCGTAAACAGCGCAGTAAAGGAATCGTCTCAGACTTCCATTGAAAACATGTCATATATATTTTATCTACACAAAATGTGTCGCGTTGACTTAGTGCGAATGCCTTTAACAGGGATGCACTGTGGATTAGTTAACAGGCAAACATTGAGCGTGTGAGCTGCATGTTCTTTTATACAGACCAGTGTCTCACTGTATTAAGTGCTGTAAAGGTGACAGCTCTTAATGGGGAATAACAAAGACAGTGTAATGATGGGACATTTTTTCCCTCCTTAGGTTGTGTGCTCTTGCATTATAAGTTTAGGTTGGTAATGTTACATTTTCAATAAGAAACGTATTATATGCTGGAAGCTAACTTTGATATTGCGGGTATATTTTCATAATTGAATAAGCTGAGTATTGCAGCTCTCCCAACTTTCATATATCTGTGTATGTATATATGTGCATATGCCTCCACAGAGAAAGTTAATCTTTTCTTTGTTGAGTGTGTGTAAAGAAAGTAACGTTTTGGGTTTCACATAATTTACAATAACGGTTTTGATATTTTATTTTCAACAGAGTCGTCTACCTCCGACATGTGTTTGAAAACATGGTGTTCATTATGAGTGAATGACAATGCGGCCAGCTGCTCAGAAAGCACAAACACCCCTGTTCAAGCCAAACTGCAGATTTACACCTTTGAGTAATAGTCCCACCACTTTTCTCTAAAAGGTCACCACTTTAATGCAGGTGACAACAGAGGCAGGATAATTGGTTGTTTTTGTCACAGTCTTCTAAAAATACATCAGTGAGTCTCAGCCAAAGAACACTGCTCACGAACAACAACGTGTCACACACACACACACACACACACACCGTCTCTGCAACCTGAAGCAAGACTTGAAAGTCATGGCTGGAAAACTAAAAAACTACTACATTAGTACATTAGTACATAATGAAACAACAGATTTGTCAGTGAAGAGTTGAATTCATCAATATATACAGACTGTTTATAAAGATGACATCACAGCTCACCAAAAGCCTAAAAGTCTCCTAGTGGTTGGCTGCAGTACACATCTTAAACCCCACCTCCTCCATTTTAGTAAATGGGACATAGAGCAAAATAAAAAGTCTGAAATAAACACGTCGACAATTCTTTGGGCTAGTTCTTACCACACATATATTTTAAGTTTAGAATTAGTGTGGTTGTGGTTTCGGGGTGAAACATGAATGACAGCTTGGATTGGCTCGCTATTGGTTGAGGGTGTCTGTGCGGCTGTGGCTGAGGGGAAGAGTGGTCGTCCTCCAACCAGAAGGTCAGCGGCTAGGAACCCAGCCCGTGACGAAGTGTCATTGGCTGAGCCCCGAATGGCCCCTCATTGATGTTGAATGCACTAATTGAAAGTGATATTGGGATATTTAGCTTGATTTGGAAGTAGCTCATGGTTGCTAATGTTAGCAAATTCCAGAAACTCCAGAGAGAGTCAGTCAGTTATCTGTTTGACTCCCCTCTATCAAGGCTGCAGGCATAAAGTGGTTTGACAGTAAAGCATGGCATGAAAGTTTATGTTTATTTACCTTTGTGTAGTACTGTTATTAAAGAAAAATGCAACCAATTGGAAAACCTCTCCTGCACGTGTGTGTGTGTCTCCTCTCCTGCTCGACACATGCAGTTGAGAAAATGAAAATGAGTGACTCTGATATCATAAAACTGTGTCCCCCCCCCAAAAAGGAATTAAAATCATCTTGGGATTACTCTGAACAATGGGATTGTCCTTAAGGACTGGTATTCAATTTGGAAAAAAGTGGATGCAAAGTGGATGCTGCTAAAGGAGGAAACATTTACATTTACATTTTTCATTTAGCTGACGCTTTTATCCAAAGCGACTTACAATAAGTGCATTAAACCATGAGGGTACAAACCCAGAACAACAAGAGTCAAGAAAGTACAATTTCTTCAAAAAAGCAAAACTACAAAGTGCTATAAGTAAGTGCCATTTAAGTGCTACTAAATTGTTAGTTTAAAAATGTTATTCAAGGTATAGTCAGAAGAGGTGTGTTTTTATTTCGCAGCGGAAGATGTGTAAACTATCTGATGTCCGGATGTCATTGGTGAGCTCATTCCACCATTCAGGAGCCAGGACAGCAAACAGTTGTGATTTGCGTGTTCAGCTCGCAGTGAGGGAGCAACAAGCCGATCGGCCGAAGCTGAGCGGAGTGAACGGGTTGGGGTGTCACGTTTGACCATGTCCTGGATGTAGGCTGGACCCGATCCGTTCGCAGCACGGTACGCTGGTACTAATGTTTTGAAACGGATGCGGGCAGCCACCAGTAACCAGTGAAGGGAGCGGAGTAGTGTGAGTGACACATCAAACACATCAAATATGTTCACTCATATCGAAGAACATTGCCCATCTGTGCAGATGAAAGTCTGTTTCTAACTTTTGTCCCTAATGAAAAAAATATATATCAGAAAACGTACTAAATCAAAATAATATTCCGCTTCCCAGCTCCAGGCTACGTCTGCGTTTTCTGATGACTTACAGACACACACTGGCCCTGATGTGTCACCCCTTACAAAACCTTCCTGACTCAGGAGGCAGTAGAAGATATTTCTAAAGAGCTGCATGAAAAGCGGTTGTTCAACCAAAAACTCGTTCTGTTTTCGTACCTTAAAGGGTCATTGTAACCTCTGACTAGAGGGGTGCTCTTAAAGTGCATACCTCTGCCAAGGATGGATGTTTTGCTCCGTTGCTGCATTGTGTAGCTGTGTGCAGCACTATTTGCAGCGTGCTCACTCGTCCATTATGTTGTTGTCGTCCACGTAGATAGTTAGACCTCATAGTTTCACCTGCAGTTTCGGACAGCACTTCAGCCAGGACCACTTTCGTCAAAGTGCATAAGTTACATTTGGTGGTATAGCTCTGATCTGGGACCTCCCTGCCCTTCCATGTGCATATGTGGAAAGCTTAAGACAGGGAGAGCAGCAGCAACGCTCCCAAAGGGAACAGAACAGAGTGGGCATCAATGACAACAGAGATTACACTGAATGAATCACACACAGTATGAAAAGGGGGAGCTGGGGTGGAAGTGGGTTGCAATGTGTCTTGCAGAGGAAGCAGCAGGGGTAGGCAGGCTGGAGCGGCTGAAATAAAGCGCCTTGTTTGAGCTTTGCCAGTGAATGCACGGAAGGGAGCCGAGCCATCAGCTAATATGGTTTAGCTTTGACTGCTGTAGCTGTCAGGTGAGCTGAGCTGGACTTGCTGGCCTGCCTGAACTAACGCTATGCTCATTTTCTGTCACACAAAATCTGTCATTCTTTAGTGTGTGTACCTGTTACTAGGAATCTGTTGTGTGTGAGAGGGACATTTGTGCGCTTGCAGCAACTTGTAATTGTGGACAATTGTGAAAGTAACTTTAATCTATTGTCTCAAATTGGAGACATAATGTTTTGATGACTGACACCATGGACTTAGGGACTATAATGTGTCCCAAGATAAGATATTAACACTGTGAAGGAAACCGTATTGGGGCAGGTTGTGAACCTGAATGTGGGTGTTTGTTTTGCAGAGGAAGAGCAATTTCAAAGATTAAGGAGGATTTGTGACTCCACAGCAGATTTTTTAACAACAGGCAGCTGGTCTGTCACATCAACTCAAAAGACAGGTGCTGTAAATCATTCACAATCTCGGCGCCTTGGTAAGAGCCTGACAGATAAACTGCAGCAATTCATTTCACGAGAACTATTATCAGGAGTTTATTTGATTCCTCAAATTCATTTTTTACAAGACACAGCACAGATATACAGACAGATTAGTTGTTTGAAATGCTGAACGCATCTTGACTACTACTTTCTCTGTGGAAACTGTCAAGCGGATTTGTACTTTCGAACTTGAAGAACGTATGTCATCTTTTTTATTTCTTATTTTTTTAACTTTGTTTATTGATTTTCACATATAAAATGAATAGTCATTAATACAATACTTGTTATTATTGTTGCCAGTTAACAACAAACCAATGAACAAACAAACAAACCCCCTCGGCACACACCCCCTTCAGAGTGATAATTAAAAGCAAAAATGTATAAACAAATAAATAAAAAGATAATTTAGACAGAGTACGACAATCCAATCCAATGCTCAAACGTCTTTTTTATTTTTAAATATCGATGGCAATGCAAGCAAATAGCAACTTATTTTATTACCATTTAGTCTACACAGGAGCGCCTGAAGTTTGCTCCCACATACATTGAAAGCACCTTTTTGACATTCAAACTTAAGATTTTTTTCTTTAGTTGACATTTGAATCAATACACAGATCTCACAGCCAGAAAAGAGAAACTGTTGAAGACCACTCAAGATCCCTTTCAGGCCGTTTGCGAAGGCGTTCTGTTTTGATAAACGAGCCCCATTAAGTGCTGATCCTTTATTTTGTTGCTAACCACCAGATTTGGCAGGTGTGGCTCTGCCGTGGGCCAAAACTCCTAATGATAGGCAACCGGTCCGCAGCAGGACTCAACTCTGTCCAGTGGAGATAAGAGAACAGTTACTCAGCCTGTTTTTGTCACCTCCACATGAGCAGGAAGGAGCTGCCTGGGTGTGACGTGCTGTTGTAATAAGGACACCTAATAGCATTCTGAAATCATTAGTCAGTGCATGTGAGTGGCTGCCTTGTTTGATATGCAGGTGGCTGCTGGGGAGTGTATCTGAAGGCTGGGGAGTGGCTCTGATCGCTGCAACAGCCAGAGTCGATTTGCTGCGCTCATACAGTGATTGATGCAGAGATTGTTTACACACCGCCGATATTTTTTCCCATTGTGTATGCGTCTGCATTTCTGTGCTCACTTATGTGTTCCTGCTCCTTGAGTGTATGTACATATGTTTGCCTCTGTTCACACACACACACACACACACACACACACACATTGTGTTTTATTTGTGCGTCAGCATATATCCGCTGCCCCTGGCCAAGGTCTCTCACCTTCGAGCTCTGGCTGTGGGAACGCCGACCCCTAATTTGCAGTCCTTCCCGCCTCCGCTGCTTCTCATCTCTCCATCCATCTCACCGAGGGTTTTCACGCTCCTGACCGTGAAATTCACCCACATTCACAATTATGTCTTCAATCAGAGCCATCTCCAAGCCAGGAGGATGCAGCCCGTCTTTGGGAGTGGCAGGAGGTCCAAATAAAGACTCGGAGGACCGAGCAGGCGCATTCCTTGCTCCTGCTCTCTACACTAATGAGTGACAGATTTTTAGGGATGGGAGCAGTCGAGTTCAGGGGGCTTTTAACTTGCAATCAGGTACCTTGGGCCTGCATGCTCCTCAGCATGTTGATCCATCAGCAAACCAATATGATTGCTGATATTGAATAATTCATGGGTGTCTAATGATGTGTCAATCACAGATGGTTTTGTTTTATTTATTGCACACTGTGCACAGGTTTGTGCGTCCTCCAAGCTCTATTGCAAGTTAATATTGCATGAAGACTGTTAGCAACATGACACTGAGTACAGCGGCTAGCTCTTCTCATCAGGGATGTTGCTCTGTTTGGATAACAAGTCTGGAGGAGAGGGGAGCAATTTGCGAAGCTCATGTTCTCTGGCTTTTACATCTAAAATGAATCTTCCCACTAGCATATATGAACATGTGCCCATAAAATCTTTGGCGAAGGCTCCGCTCTTAATGTGTTGTTTGTTAGGTTCATTAACCACCACAGGTACTGTTGGTAATGTGTAGGTGTCATTGATCTGGGTTTTGTTATCCAGGCATTTTCTCTCTCCTGCTGAATGTCGGGATTGTTTTTTTGTTTTTTTTCTATCTCTGAAGGTTGTTGAGTTCCTCTCTGGTGGTCTGCCTCACTCTTATATTATCCTTCTCTTAACACAGCCTTCTATCTATTCCTAGTATTTTGTCCTACTCAATTAAGTACAGTTATACTTTTGACCAGCATAATGGGCCATTTGGAGATCGTTGGCTCAGTCTGACGCAAGAGGCAAATCGTGATGCCTCTGCGACCTTGCGGAGGAGCAGCGACCGGCTCGTGGGAGAAATTTCATCAAATCAGCCATGACAGAGAACATACAGCGAGATGGAAAATCCAGTGGGAGGATTCATCATGCCTCATGCTGCCCACAGTTGAAGTCCTCTGTGGGTTGGCCTGCAAAGCGACAAGTCTTTAAGTACTTGATGTCCACGGGTGGTGCGCACACTGGATTGCCAGTCACCCAGAGAAAGGTCCCCTTCTGTGGGGATGCCGAGGGTGGGAGACACCCCCACGACGCTCTCAGAGAAGGAAGAGGCTTCATTCAGCTGCTCTTTGAGTTTCGGCGAGGCGGGGGGTTCGCCTCCTGGCTGCCCAAATGGGCGTGCTCTGATGGAGATCTGCTCCCTTGTGTGCAGTTAAAAGATGCCATATTCAGCTTACACATACTGCCACCTCAAAAGTCGCACTCCCTGTATACACGTGCATTTTAAACACACACGTTACATGCACGCAGACAGCTCTCTTACACATGCAACACAATGTCTTGGTGATGGAAGTCCTCCTTTGTCCATCTCAGCTCCCTGCCCAACAGCACTCTCTTTTGGAGACAGTGGGGAAATAATCAACGGGGCGATGATGCTAATAACAACAGAGCGCCCCCGCTGCTCTGCAGCCCTGGGTGTTTGGGGACCCTTCAGCGAAAGAGTTGAGAAAGAGGGGAATGGGGAGAGAAAGAGGAGCATGCTGGGAAGGGTTTAGCAGTGCAGAGCCGACGAGGAGGTAGAGGAGAGGGATGTGTGGATGAGGCAGCCCCCCAGGTGGGCCGATACGCTCCCTCACAATCAGTCACACTGGAACCAATGGGCTCATGTGAAGACGCCCCACACTCTTCTCCTCTCGGCCCCTGCAGCCTCTCCACAGCAATAACAAACTGATGAGCTTGCAGTGCATGTCTTTTATATGTCTATGTGTGTGTTGCTGTGTGGATCATCACCACATACTAGGTCAGAGAGTGCCCAGGGCTGGTGTTTGAGGGGGACACAGCCAGCCCCTGCTAGCCTTGCAGCGTGGCACTGTGGATGAGGGGACATCGGGCTCCCAGAACCCCCCTGCCGCGCCGGTTCCCCCCTGCTGAGCTAATCCCAGGATTAACCAACTTCACAGCCCTGGCCCCTACTGCGCTGTCAAGGCACCGGTTCACCCGCCAACCACGTTACCCCCCTCTCCCTCCACCCACCATCCCTCCCCCGCAGTCATAATCTCATATACACCCTCATTACCCCTCGATGGTGCCGTCCAGTCCCCCCCGCTCCCTTCTCAAACGTCAGTGTTGATTTTCCCTTCTTGTGTCTCTGTCTTCCTCACTCTTTTTTCCTGTTTCACAGCTAAACATTCAGTTTGATAAATGGTAAAATGGTTTGCATTCGTGTAGCACTTTTTTTAGTCTTGATGCCCACAGTTTTTTTGGACAAATCCGGACGCAAAATTGGGCAAACGCCAAAATAAAAATAATAAACGTTTGGCAAACTCTTGAAACTTGGTTGACTTGATCCATCCATCATAATGAACGTCAGGGCTGTATTATTGTCAAAAGTTACACAACACTGATGAGGTTGTAAATAAATGTATTCTTAAACACTTAATTAGCTCCAGTGTTGAAATAATAAGTCAATTAATCATTTTTGTTAATGGCCAATAACTGTGTCATTTTTCAAGCCCTCTGAAAAACTGATTCCAGCGTTTCCTCCGCCCTCACATCTTTGGAAAGTGAATATCTTTCTGTTGCGGATACAAGAACAAAAGCGATTTGAGGAGCTGTTTTTCCGATTAGTAGTGAAGCAGCTGAAAACACACTCACTCTCATTTTCTCCTCTGGTCTCTCTGATTAGTGGCATGATTGAAACAACCACACCCCGCCCGAGCAGTTCATCTCATACGTCTTCATTTAAAACTCACAGCGTACGTCTTGTGTTTTTTTAGACTTAATTTTAAATGTTGAAACAAGCCTCAAATACTACACAGGCTTCTGTGTCGTGTGTTGACAGAAAAAAATCCTGCTCTCGTTTTTCTGCTCTCTGTGTGTGTGTGCGCGCGCGCGTGTGTGTGTGTGCGTGCGTGTGCGCTGTATGTACGTTCAGTCTGTTCCTTCCCTCTCCCTGCAGCTGCCACTGCATCTCTTAGAGAATACGACGCTCCGGGGCTGAAAAGAGACTGGGCCCAAATCAAGCCCATGATCACGTCTCCCTCATATTTCTCTCTCTCCACTGTTCCTCACATCCCTCTCTCCTCCCCCCTCTCTCTCTCCATCTCAACTCTCTAGCCTTTCCAGCTCCTTCTGTCCCATCGCTCCCTCTGTCTCTTCACGGCGTTGATTAGGTGGGCAGGAGATGATGGGTGTATTTGGGGCCTGCGAGGCCGGTGATGTTGAATCTGTCTGACATGCTCGAGCAAAGACAGTGTCTCCTCTATATTGTCTACTAATGGCGTGCTGAGGTCCCGGAGACGCGGAGGGAGATGGTGCAAAGAGTGTGTGTGTATATGTGTGTGTTTGTGTGTGTGTGTGTGTGTCATGGTTATAGAGAGACATTGGCGAGCGGTGGCAGGTGTGCCGGAGGATGGTATTAGGGAAAAGCAGAGAGGGGCGGCAGGTAATGACTAGTATGAACAGAATGTGCATCCGCCTCGTCGATAAACGATGGGCTGGCACTTCAGACAATTGCTAGACTTTACCAACAGCCAAGTCATTTTTCTCCGACCTTCTTTCTTGCTTCTGCGCCTTTTCTCTCTCTCTCTCTCTCTCTCTCTCTCTCTATCAAAAACAGAAATGCAGACATAAAAATAGCACATTCCCTTCGTATCAACCCCCCCCCCCCCATCAGTCAGACACGCTGGGGCAGTGTAGTGAGTGTGTTACGCTGGCTAATTATCAGTGGTTAGGATGTGACAGATGCCGCCGAGATGGTTGGCAGCCAGTTCGCCGCCGCTGCCCGCCCTTCTCCTCAGGAGGAAGCAACGACTGACCTTTCCGAAAGCAGGGTTCTGGCAAACCATCGCAATATGTAGACGCGGCGCCTGGCAGGCACCCGGGGAGGGATTGACTCTGGAGGTGGGAGGGTTAGTTGTTATATATAGATTTGTCCTGAGTGAAGGTGAAGTTGCTCACATTAATATGAGATAAGTGCAGACTGGGTGCTTTGTCAGTTCAGGTCTTGTAATCGCGTGTGTGTACACTGTAAACATGCATGTAGTGTGTGTACAGTACACTCAGTACAGTGTGGAGAACATCCTTTCCCTCATATATGGGAATGATTACATGTGGCCGTTGAATACTCGTCCTCTGTAATATTTTTGATGCATCAATGGGAATAATAATTTATTGATTATTCGCACTTCATGTATTTTTGGGGATTTTCATTTGTTTTATTTATTCATTCTACTCATTTATTGTACTCATACAGCCAGGGCTGATTGATTGATTGGTATGTGGCTCAGGAGGTAGACCGGGTAGTTCCCTAACCAGAAAGTCGGTGGTTTGATCCCTGGCTCCGCCAGTCTGCATTCTGAAGTGCTCTCAAGCAAGATACTGAACCCCAAATTGTCCTGATTGCTGTGTGTATGCGAATAGTGTGTGATAGAAAGTGCTGTGTGTGTGTGTGCGTGTGTGTATATTAATACGTTTTTATTTATATATGTACGTGTTAATTGAATAACATCGCAATATCCCTGTTCACATAAGGGAAGTGATAATTTAGTCATTGTATTTGTCATAGACGTGAACAACACAACACACACTGTAGCTCCATTAAAACACACAAAACTAACCCTTGCAACTAAGCAATCAAAAGTATCCGCTGCTTCCACTTCCTCCCTGGGAATTTGGATGTCAATTTAAATTTGAAACCCCCCGCCTCAGCACAACTGCCCACCGACCGCCACCAGCCTCCCGCCACCCGCCACCCCCACAGTGCTACTCTACATGGCTGCTGTCAACACAGGGGGCTTACTTTGTTAATGAAGTGGGGTCTAAGTCTTCCATCTCCCATCTAGTTTTGAAGAGGGTGGAACAGTAATTGGTTTACGACCTAGACCACCGGCAGCACTCTTGTTCCCTGTCCTATGTGACATTCCCATCCAATTAAATCTGTGTCTACTCTCTTACACACACACACACACACACATAGAAACACTAAAAGAGAACACTCTCACTATTATCATGGCACCCTACATTCTCTTTCAGATAGTTGTTCAAGGTGCCCTCTTTTTTAGGTTTGCACGGGTGTTGAACAGCATATCTGCAGCTGTCTACATCCAAAGTTTGTGTGTGCATGCATGTTTGTGTGTGTGTGTGAGAGTGAATATATACTTGGACAGATTGTGAGCTCACACACTGAGGAAGCAGACTTCTGCTCTGAATTAGTTCATTCACAGGGATTATGGGTAAATCTGTGTGGCCACTGGATGGATCGCTCGCTGTCTCACAAGGATTAACTGAAGGTGACACTGAGGTGGCAGGTCTGTGTCCATCTGTGTTTGTATGTGCCACAATAGTGGTGTGTGTGTGTGTGTGTGTGTGTGTGTGTGTGTGTGTGTGTGTGTGTGTGTCTGCGTGCGTGCCTGCATTTATTAACGGTGTGTTATTAGCCTGAAATTTGCTGTAATCCATCAGAGTTAATGAGTTGTGTGTGTCCTGTAGTGATGGCAGTGGAGTGTGTTGTGTGTGTGCGTGTGTGTGTGTGTGTGTGTGTTCGCTTTTGGCTGACCTTGACTTCAGTCTGTCGGTTGAACACACTTCCCAGTCGTCCATATGGAGAGCAAGACTCCATCAGATCCCCAGATGTCATCGTACACAATCTGTCAGATGTGTGTACTATGAGCAAATAACAAGCAGAGCAGCTCTGCCCTTGAGGGGGAACGAGGGAGATTTGGGAGTTCATAAATGAGTAAATGTGTCAAAGGTTAAATCACTGCTCCCAAACCTGGGGCTCAGAATCCCTGAAGGGGTCCCCAGATAAGTCACGGGATAATAAAGAGAAAAATCATCTCACTTCACTATTTATCTTCTATGAATTTGGTCTGTTTTTGCTGCATACTGCAGCTGTGTCTGAGCCCCAAACGTCTCCTCATCTCCATTAGTAATAATAAAAAAAACACTTACCACTGATTTGGTCTTGTTTCACTTTCTCTGCCGCGTTTCTCCCAGAATTAATTCAATCGATGGCAGTAGCAGGGATGCACGTGCACCAACGTCAGAGTCAGAGTGACAGCTACACAGACTAAAGAGTGAAAGACACATTCTCATGTGAGAGAGAGAACTGGATTGCATGTCACCTGTGACTACTGCTGAAACTATGAGGTCGGACTGTCTGTGTGGATGCTAACAACTTAATGGACAATATATGAGCTTGCTGCAACTACTACTCCACACAACAATAAAATGCAGCAAAATGGAGCATAGTACAACAGAGAACTCTTGTGTTATTATTAGAAAATGTTGCTTCATTATGAAACTGTAGCGAGACAAATTAGATTATATATGGCCGCCACAGTTTGCGTAATTAATGGGAAACATTGCTTTGACAAGGCAAGACAGGGCATTAGCCGTGTTGGAGGTATGCACTCTCAGAGTGCCCTTTTAGCTGTTGACGTTTTCGAACAAAACTGTTACTGTTGGTAGTTGGTTTGTGATGCCTCAGTAATTTTCTCTTTGTATAAAGTAGGCGATTGCCTTTGTTTGGGCAGTGCAGAAGACGTTTTGTTGGCTTTTACATGCAAGGATGTTTATTACGCTTTAATAGAACTAGTACAGTAGCTAGTAGTTACTAAGAAATTGGGAAGGTGTATACATCCAAATGTATTGGTCTGTAAATAGCTGTTACAACCCAATGCAGAAACAAAGTGTTGGTGGAATGCTTTTGTTCAAGGGTGATACCAGCAGGAGACTAGAAAAATTAACAACTCTTCATTAACTTTGTATTAAAATGATGAGCGACTGCTGTTTTGTTCTTCTTTGCCGTGCCCCTTATGAAGCTGCAAATGCGTCAGCAAAACTGATGTGCTCCATATAGGATGCAAATTCCCACACATTTACATTTCGGAACAGCACAGCGCCCTTCCTCTCCAAGGCAGGACTCGGTAGATTTCACCGTCAAACATTGATTAGCAATCTAGGGGGAGAGAGAACACCGCTACAAACAGCTGTCACATACAGAGAAAATCAACACAAGGAACAAAGGTGCATACAAACGAGGTCAAATTAGTTGTCACAAAGCTGCTGTTTTCGTTTTCATCTCTGACAATTTGTGATGAATGAGAGTCTAGCGAAAGGTTAGTTTGCTCATTTGAGGACCTTTGTATTTGCAAGAAACTCTAATGCAATTTTAGTTAAATGTTGAGCTCACACATCTTCATGAAACTCTTTCACTGTCACCAACTGTAACAAGGACATCTCCATTCACTAAATAAGGCAACCAAGACGTGTAAGTGGGCAAAAACAGACATTCAGACATTGCGGTTTGAATCCAATGCAGCTACAATGGACTTTGAGTTTAAGACTTAAAAGTATCTATAAAGAGTAGTGTCAGGTCCTCGGAAACAACAATATTAAATCAGACGAGGACAAACACATTGTAAATGTAGAATGGCACTCAGTAGAGTGCAATGCCTCCACCAAGGTCTGTCGGTCCCATTTAATGTAACAATGTTAAAAGAAGTGAAACATATTCCTGGCTCCATAGCAAAATTCAATAGAGCTCATCAGCAGTTGTTACAGAAGTAAAAATCCCATTCATTTTTGGAATAGAGATTTTGATTATCAGCCATAATATTTTAACCATCCAAGGTAGACGTAACACAAGCAATGAATCTGATATCAACTGTGTTTTAATAGAAACATTACATTACATTTCATTTAGCTGACGCTTTTATCCAAAGCGACTAACAATAAGTGCATTCAACCATGAGGGTACAAACCCAGAACAGCAAGAATCAAGAAAGTACAATTTTCTTCAAGAAAGCCAAACTACAAAGTGCAATGTTTTATTCATGATGTTAAGGACATGTGCTACACTACCCACAATCCTCAAAAGTAATGGCTGTGATTGGTGGAGCTTACTGTTACCATGGAAATGCTTACCACAACCACAAATGATTGTTCAGTATTACATAATGTTCACCACAGAGCAACCATGATTTCACTTTCTAGCTTGCTGTGCAACAGGCTGAAAGGGATAATTTACAATGGTCGATGGGATGTGTAGTTTCTCAACTCGCATGACTCTTATAATAATTAGTTACACAGTCTACTTTGTTTTTGTTTTCCAATATTTTTTTTCTCAAATCAAATTTTGTATGGTCTAGATTCATCTAGTAGCTAGTCGGCCTGGTTCCAGGCTAAAACTCTGAAAACGCTGAAACGTCAAAAGAGAAAATGATTCTTCACGAAAGCTGCTCTAAAACTAGGTGGTCACTGTTAAGTGCAATGAGCTCTTCCTTGGATCATGCTCCAGACCCTTTTTTTGGAAATCAGTTGAGTCGTTTTCGCGTATTCTTGATTACGACCCCAAAATACAAACACAGATGAAAACTTAACCTCCTCGGTGTAGGTAATTAAGACCAAACCCATTATTAGACCAACTGCTGCTTCAGGAGACCAACATGCATATTATGATTTCTACAAATCATGGATTGGAAGCAACCGTGTGTATGTGTGCAAGTGCCTAGTGCAGGGAAAATGTAACCGAACGTGTGCGAGTGATGTGTATGCGCGAGTGTTGGTGCCCAACTGACAGCAGGGTGATAGTGGAGGTGTGGTTACAGGCCTCACAGTTTCTGTGATGTGCTCTGACACACAGATGGCAGCTGACACAACACAGATAGACTCTGTCCTCTCGCACCCACTCGTCCTCCTCCTCCTCCTCCTCCTCAAAAGTGGATGTTCCCTCTCTCATGTGCCTCTATCTTTGTCCTGCCTTCACATTGAAATGAATGCAAAAAAAATACTATCATCGCTCTCCTTTCCACATATTTCTTTCTCCTTCTTGACCCTGCCTCCCATTTCTCCGTCCTTTACACCTTTCCCTCTTGCCCAGGTGTGAGTTTGGAGTAATTTTGGACGAGATACAAATGCAGAGCAACAATTTGCTTGAAAAATGAAAGTTCAGCTTACGATTTCAACTTAATTTTTGAAAGCATAGAGCAGTTTAGGTCATGCTGTTGAGATTTCCCCCCCGTGCAGCTGCTAATGAACATTCTTGGTAAACACGAGAAATGTTAATTTAAGCAAACGATGCCTATATTTGTGTGCAAATTGTTTTGCGTGCCCTCCAGGCCATGGCTGATTCACACAGTAGCCTTGTTTTCCTCGGGCCAATCACAACCTCTCAGTTCATTACTTCTGACAGGAGGCAGAAGGCTAATGAGGGATTGATTCACTCACATTCCCGCTCTCTTCTTGTGCTTGTTCCAGTGACAATATAGAGAAATGACAAAACAGACATGGGACTGCATGCAAATGTCTTCATATATTGATGTGTTCTTGTGTAATGACATCTGACTCCAGATGAGCGAGGTGGCAAACTTGGGATTTAAAGGGGAATTCACATATTTCTCAACCTGGGGCCTATGTTTGTAAATGTGAGTGTGTAAGTGAATGACACTTACAAAAACTTTTGGAATCGGTCAACTAAATCACCTGTGACAGCAACCGAAACACAACGGCACTGGCTACAATGTTATCTTATGGGGCAACTGTGACAGTCCACAAAACGTCCACTTAAAGTGCTTTTTTTCACCAGTAAAAGGCTTAAATTGTTATTGTTATTCTCTCCATTTGCTCTTCAATTTGTAAGAGCTCTTCATCCCTCTACTCTGACTCAAACAAGTAGAGAAGACCATCGAAGTTGAATGCTTCATTAACATTGTCTACATCAGAAAATGATTCAGCCATTGTAGTTTCTCTCGGTAAAATCCTCCGTCCAACTTTCTCTCACTCACGTTTCCACCTCTGTCTTCCTGCAACAACACAAGTCTCAAAAGACTAACTGTAAAGTAAGAGACACAGATATCTTCACATATTCAATGCCCAAAGCTTTATATAGTAATAACATTTTATTTCACTCTGACTTTCTACAACACCAAAGAACACTCTACAATAAATCATAAATAGCACATAGCATTATGTTGTAATGAAAAAAAGAGTACAAAACATCAAAGACAAGTCATTTCAAATCAAATATTGTCACCATATAGCCTAGATAACTCTGATTCACACTCCCAACACAGTAGGTTGCCATCCTCCACTGGAACGAACAAAGAAGGAGAAGCTATCACATATCAAGGGTAATAAGAGATACGGTACCGAATGGGGACGAAGAAGTGGGATATTGAAAAACACAGTGGATTGACATTGGTTGCCACCCGCCAATAAACCAAACAAAGAAGAAGAACAAGGAGATATAACACAAAATCTAAAATCAAAGAGCAGATCAAATAAGAAAAGTTATGTATGGTGGACTGATCTCAACAGATGTGTTTTTAGTCTGTGATGTGAGGTGGCAGAGAGTTCCTGATTTGTGGTGCAGAGCAGCTGAAGGCGCGTCCCACAGTGCTGAGTTTAAATGTGTGGACATTAATTCATACTAAAAATCAACAGAGAATAGAGAAAATCAAAGAGTGTGAATTAAATAAAACAAAAAAAACAGAGTATGCAGCCATGCAAGTTGCTCTGTGAAGCTGTACCTAGGCACAACAGTGCTAAATGCTAACATATGCTCAAAAGATCCAAATATTTACCTTCTTCAGCATCTTAAGATTGCAAATTAGCATAAGAGTATTTGCCAAGAAGTACCACACATTAAGAATAGCTGAGGGCGATTGGTTCATTAGTTTTACAAGTATTTGTTCATGAATTATTCGATAAATTAACAATTTGACCTGCCAGTGGCGTTAGATGAAAGGCTGGTGGATCAGCGGGTGGCCGCAAATGTCTTCACCAAGCATCACGACAATCAAGCCAATAGTCGTAGAAACATTTCACTTAAAATCCTAAATGGCAGCCCCCACAGCTGTGACGATTAAAACCAAATCCGACATTTTCGATTTGGATGCAAACTGAAGATGTTCCTTTTTCTTTTTTTTAGACAGATACCAACTCCCTGTTGAAGGCCTCGTGTATCCGAGGGTTTGTGTGGGCAGCAGAAACAGAATGCAGGGCAGACGGAGAGATGGCGTTCATGCGAGAGAGATAGCTAGCTGGGGTGTTGCAGGGATTAATGTGAATTTGTAACTTAAGGGCATGAGTTGCTGCTTGATAGAATCTAGAGCATCAGCTCCTTTCTGCAGGCAATGAACACGTTTTTTTTTTTACAAACTTGCTTAAATTGCATCCCAATACACACACTCACTTTTTAAAGGTTACGGTTTTGTTGTTGTTGTGGGCCTATGTGGGGTAAGCGTAACTAACAACTTAAATGAGTGCAGGTATTTTTAATATCGTCTAAACAGGAACTTCCACTGCGAGCTGTGTGCATCTCAAGGCCTTTAATAGCTATATGTGCACGCTATTGTTACGCAGTCAGTGTCTGCATTGCTGTGTGGTTGTAACTGCTGCGTGATGCACTCTCTGGCTCTTAATGGATCTTTTTGTCAGCATTGAGATGCATAGAGCCCGAGTGGTTTTGTTATCTGATCGAGAGGTGTGTGCGCGCGCGTGTGTGTGTGCGCGCACGTGCGTGTGTGTGCATGTGTGTGTTGTTTTCTCTCCTCCCTCTGACTCCCCACCCTCGTTACTCACTCCACATATGCTGTAGTCTGTATCTCAGGGGAAATGGATATGTGTCAGTATTTCAAACACTGTCAGCCCATCAAACCCAGTTTATCATGTGAGTGTGAGTGTCTCAGCGTGTGTGTGTGTTAGAGGAGAGAGATATGAAGATAAGTGTGGTTCATCATCCACAATCCCTTGCAGCTAACCTCATTAGTGAATTGGTGGAGATGCCTCAGGCTCCTTGTATGTGATTAGATTGCATCATCACATAATATATAGCCTAAATATTATATATATATATATATATATATATGTGTGTGTGTGTGTGTAAGCAATACAGACAACTGGTGCGCTATATAGTACATGGTATATGAGGTCAGCTCAAAAAGGAAGGCATCAGTCAACAATTGTCTTTCATTCATGCAGGGCAATGTAATCGTGGACTAAAGATGACCACACGACTGCTCCTCAAAAGTGAAGCCAAAGCATCTTTTCCGCCACCTAGTGGCTGGCTGCAGTATAGGTGCTAAAACCGATCTGGCCAAACTAAAAGTCAAAGTAAAAGCGAAATAATTATTTTATGTCTTTTTAGGTATTTGTTATCACACTGATGTTTGATTTTACTTGGTTATTTTAAGATTTAAAAACAGGGTGAAGTGTTATGATTGACAACTGAGACTGACTCACGGAAGGAAGTAGAGACACGTCTTCCAACTTAACATACAGTCTTTGATTAAAACAGCGTGCTGAATATCTTATTCATATGTTTGACATTTACTTCTCTTTGCTGTAGCACGCTGCTCCATCGTGGCTGCCTCATAAACAGAAAAACAAGACACACACATCAAGGACTTTAGACAAACATGCAACTGAGCAAATCTAGTGGAATGCTGCATAATGCTTGCGTCTTTACTGCATCCATTAACTGTTACGGTCTGTGACCCAGATGTATATTTCCTAGTTAATGTTATGGAGAGAGGGCCCCGGGATAATATGTGCCTATGTGCCACATTTTCTGATGATGTCATCACAGGGTGACATATTCTTCGGTGGTGAAGCCCTCGCTCCAACGCATTCCATTTTGTTCTTGAAAAGGACAGAGATAGATTTATAAAACAGGGCAGCGTATTTTTGGTTTCCTGCTGTGGTTTTCTTGACTCCCTTGTCTTCCTCCTTTGCTTTTTGGAGATGAAGAATAACAACTATATTTAGAAAGTTGAATCTAAAATAATTTCTCAAAGATACTTCGATAAAGATAAAGAGCTAAGTGATCTCCCAGCAAAGTCAAAGGGCCCCGATGGCAAAGGTGCGAGCCATGCTTTGGGACATTAGGTGACATGCTACTTCATAACTGATCATGTGCACTCATGTTGCAACGGGGTAGGCAGAGCGGGAAATTGCCCGGGGCCTGAGCTGAGAAGGCCCCCCTTAGAATGGATGATAATGTTTGTCCACAGCGACAATTATGTGAGAAGCCCCTTAAATTCTATTATCGGCTATTTGCACGAGAGACTGCAATAAAAAAGCCTAATGAGGCCCCATGCCAACAGCTTTGTAATTTCTGAGGTTTGGTTGATGACTAGAATGTCTAAATGTGAGATGGGCCTGGGATGGTGGTGGTGGAGGTTTGCACTCCCTACTTTGCTATTTGTGCTGCATTTTGTTTATAATGTGAATGTGATAGAAGAATCATTTGAAGATTGGAATGATGTGATTTGGTATCATGTTTTTCTTGGGTTATACCCCACATACACATCCTGCTGCCATAAAGACTCACCAGAGTTTGTTGATTAATCTGCCACAAGAGTAGTTCCCATCAAATGCACTGTTTACTGTTGTTTACTGTTGTTTTAACCTTTTGCAAAGATGACACCATTTTTAAGATCAATATCTTTAATTTGACGGACTCGTGGCTAAATGTATCAGACATATAAGTACCATCAGTTTATTATGTGCATTAGGAGCAGACAAGCAGGTGAGGAGATGACAAATCCATCCAAAATTCTCTAACGTGTTCTTTTCCTGATGGGTGAGTGAAGAGGAAAGCACAGAGATGGTACTCTTCTTTACCAATGCGATGACGTTTACACCTTGACATGGGATTAAAATTGTGTTCTGCGACGCACCAGTCACAGCACATGCTTATTAAGGATGTTTTTTCTTTATCCAGATTACACACTCAGAGGAAAATCTGTTTGCCATTCTGGCCTGTATCTGAAATGTCTCTCTCTCTCTCTCTCTCTCTCTCTCTCTCTCTCTCTCTCTCTCTCTCTCTCTCTCTCTCTCTCTCTGTCTCCCCATCCAAACGGTCTTCCTTCCTTTCTTTGTCTCTCTCTCACGACACTGAAGAACACAATCATTGTTTGTTCTGTTGTAATCCTGCAGCTGCATTTTCCAGATGATTGTCCCAGCATGATAAAACAAGCCCTGTCAGGAGCTACAGCCGATTACATGGCTTCATGCAGAGATCAGTCCTTGTGTATAAACACTGAAGAAGAGGAGGAAAGAGAAGAAACAATCGATGCAGCGCAACATGTTGACGTATATATAATCTCCTACACTGTCTTAGTGACAAAAAGCAAAGAGCTCTGTCTGCCTTTTCTGTATGACGAAGAGATTCAGAGGAAAAGAAGGAGGGATTTTGTCTTTGTTTTTGTAATGAATGCAGTTTTTCATTCTTCCTCTGTCTCTCTCTCTCTCTCTCTCTCCCTCCTCCATCTCATCTGCCTTGGAGACATAATTGAACAATATACTCCCACTCAGAGAATCTTTTTAGTGTCAGTTCTAATGTCATGGTTCATATTAAAAGCTTGATGGTGAATCAGTCATGTAATGAATTTAATCAGATTTGTGACCTCTGAGACAGTCGCAGACGTCGACTTTCCTCTGACCTGCACTTGTTCGCTTTCATCAAAAACTCCTGACCCATTTGACGGCTCGATAGCTGTGCCGTGTTTACATTAATGGCCCCTTAAAACCCCTCCTCTTGATCCGCCGCTCGCTAAAAGAGACGGGGGTCTCACTTGAGCAAGCCATTATGCCAGGCTGTGGTTGTTTGGCATATTTTACATATTCGTCTGTGCTTCTCTCAAGACAGTGAAGAGGGCCGAATCCGAATCAGATCATTTGAACTGCACAAAGTCCTCAGAGAAGATTACCTTTGATTTTTAGGGTTGGATTGTTTAAGGTAATTTTAAAGCCTCACAACCTGTGAACACAATAATGACGTATTATCGCCTTGTGAACCTGTGAAGATTAACAAACAGCTGCTTATTTACACATTCAGCTGACACTGATCACACTTCCCTGCTCTACATGCAAACTAGAACGGTGTTTGTTTCTGTTGGGCTCCTTGTCTGAGCGATGAAATGGTTTTAATGTAGAGAAAAAACAAAGCCTAACAATCTGTTGACCGGAGCACTGATGGTGTCGTCCGACTCACTGAGACTCAACTGAGCGAGGGATATTACCCTTGAGCCCCGGCTTTACGAACCAAAAGATTTACGGCTGAAACAAATTCACCAAACTCTTTCAGAATTCTTCATATTTTAAAAGTTTCCTCTCTGAATATAGATGTTAAACGCTGGTTTTAATGACTTCTCAGTCTCAGCGTTTCTCTTGGGCCTGAATCCGACAATTTTGGCTGCGACCATCAGTTACACACTTCTCACCGGAGATTGTACCTGATCACCGAAGTTGCACAGAGAAGAAGAACAGGTGTTCAGGGTGAGGAGAAGGAATGAGAGCAGCTCCACTATTCCAAGTCAGTAAACCATCAAACTAATTATGGAGCTCCCATTTTTAGATTTAAAAAAAAAAAGTTGCATAGTGTTGCTTTAAAAGCAGCTGCTTTAAAGTTGATGAGAGAAGTGCGATTGAGCCAAACTTTGAAAATGAAAAAGCTCAAATGAGCTGAAGAAAGCTGAAAGTTATTGCAGTTTTTGAGAGAACGTAAGATTGGAAACCACATGACAGGATCTGAGTGATGTGATGTGAAGATGTGTCTTTACCAATAATTTGAGTCTTTCTTGTCTTTAATCTGTTTTCATCGTGGCCAGCTGTTTGCTGTAGTTCCTTTTGGCCTCATGTCTTAGCCCCTAATCAGCTTCACTCCGCGCTGTCTGACCCTCACAGTTCTGCACCTCCTCTGATGTGGTCCGACGGGGTAATTACATCTGCCAGAGAATGAGACATGTGTTAGTCCTTCTGTCTCAGCAGGGCCCAGTTACTCAACCTGATACTGGTGTGTGTGTGTGTGTGTGTGTGTGTGTGTGTGTGTGTGTGTGTGTGTGTGTGTGTGTGTGTGTGTGTGTGTGTGTGTGTGTGTGTGTGTGTGTGTGTGTGTGTGTGTGTGTGTGTCCATGTTTTCACAGTGCTACTTGGCACACTGAGTGTTCCGAGTCCACCTTTTCCCAGAGTGTCTTCTTTGTCTCTTTCTCAGACTGCCAGTCAATTTAAACCCTTTGCATCGACCGCTGTTGCTAAGGACATGATCAGACCCCTGAAGCGAATATTCCCGAAGGCTAATTCGCTGGTCTCTGCTTGCGCTTTATCTCGCGGCCTGGAAGCTGGATGCAACCGGCGCTTCCAGGTGTCATTTAAATTCAGCCTAACTTTGAAAAAGGAGCTGAAGCAGTGCAACATCTGCAGCTGGAAAAAATATATATCTTTCCACACGTGTACGTCTTTGCAGGAGTGTTTTGTGAAGAAGTGAATATGAAAGTAACAGGAGCAGACACCTGATGAAGTTCATTGACCCCTGTGGGAAAATCACACTTCAAAAAATTGCCTTTAAATTGACAGTGTGGGGGTCTTCGCTTCTTAAATGTTTAGCGTTTGAAGTGTAAGGTTTCTTCTCCTGGGGGACGTGTGGGTTTTCATGTTTTTTTTTTTACTCTTTTATAACAAAGAGTACAACCTTGATTAAGGAGGCTTGCTGTTGTCTGAATGGATGTGTGTGTTGTAATCACAGATCCTGGATCCATTTGCGGCTCTTTAATGAAGCCCACTCCAGCTGGAAGGCTGTCGGCGTGGCTGCTTTGATCAGTGGCCCGTGGACACAGGATTGTGCCGCTAACACACTGCGCTAATGGTGCCACAGGGCAAAAGAAATACACACAAACACATGTCTGAACACTCACAAATGCAAATGTGAGAAATAAACATATAAACACACCCACGCCCTCCACTTCTGACAAGGGCACGGCCTTGCGATCGAGCATCTTCTTGTCATGCAGCCCATTGTGTCGGGGCCCTTTCATCTGTCTGTTTGTGCTGGTTCGGGTCGGTTGAGTTTTCAGGCGCAGCGTTGAAGTCTCTGCCAAAGGGGGGGGGGGGGGCTCACCGAGGAAGGTCCAGAGCTCGGCATTGACACACAACCCAGCTCTAGAGAGTAATGGCTTGTAGCTCCCAACATATGTTGCTTTGGGTAATTGCTTTAATTGCTGTCATTGTACGTAATGGTCGGCCTTTTTCATCTTCCCTGGTGGTGTAGGCATTCTGCTAATTACATCTGTCAGCCCTGCAGCTAAAACCAGCATTTCTCTGCGAATTCAGACCAGTGGGAACTAAAAAATCGTAACGTTTCTGTATGCTGTTGGTGTGCGTGTGTGTATAAATGAGACAGCATTGTAGCAGAATAATTTACAGTCTCCTCATGTGGATCTTTTTTACGTAAGTGGGGTCATTATATCAGTCAAGTGAAAAATGAACCTCGATGTGGATCACGATTTAAGATGTTTTCTTCCTCTTTTACATCAAACTTGGTTTTTCAAAATGCAGGTAAACCCACAAAAAGCAGATTGACTACTTTCATATTGGTGGTAGAGGAGTTTGGCTTTCTGTGTTGTGAGTCAGGTCCGGCGTCACAAACGTGTAGGACACTGTGAAGCTCTCTCAACACGCTGTCGTGCCATTGTTGCATTTTGCTCGACACAAAGAAAAAAATTGACATTGCGCGTTGTCAGTGACAAATGTCATTGCTATTTACACGCCAACGCCCGGAGGTTCAATGCGAATGGTAACGGCGCATTCAAATAAAGTGCAGCATCAACATCTAGAGTGCAAAAATAAAGAGTGTTCATCCGGGTGTCACGTTTTCATCACTGCAGATCGGAGCCAGAGCTCTGTCTACCACAGAGTCAGTTTGACCTGGGAGTGAATGCCAAATGTTTGCATTCCTATTGCAGACAAAAGCCCACTATACCTTGGATAAAAAAAAAACACTATATTTAGTAGCACTTACATAAAGCACTTGTAGTTTGGCTTTCTTGAAAAGAAATTGTACTTGCTGGATTCTTGTTGTTCTGGGTTTGTACCCTCATGGTTGAATGCACTTATTGTTAGTCGCTTTGGATAAAAGGGTCAGCCCTAACCCTAAATGAAATGTAATGTAATATAAAAAAAGCCAGATGTTAGATGTCATAACTTTTCAAGATGAAAGTTACTCTAATTGTGTACAAAAATTTAAAATATCTAAAAATTGAAATTCTTATTTCACTTCTCTTCAGATACGACACCATCACCAACCAATGGGAAACAGTGTCTCCCCTGCCAAAGCCGGTCCATTCTGCAGCGGCCACCGTCTGCGGAGGAAAGGTGTACGTGTTTGGCGGCGTGAACGAGGCGGGACGCTCGGCCGGTGTCCTCCAGTCCTACGTGCCGCAGAGCAACACCTGGAGTTTCATCGAATCTCCCATGATAGGTGAGAGGGGCTACGGCTTCCGCTGTTTTTGTCACACATTCACAAGCCCTCGGGGGATGTGTTGCCATTGTTGCTGTCACTTTTTGTATCCTCACAAAGCTGTTGTTTCCTATTTAAAGTGCTGTGTATGAGGATGTGGTTCGATAATCCCAATTGTTTTGTTTGGTTTCATTCCCTCATTATGCCTTCACATTTTCCATTTGAGAGCAAACAATCCACCCGCTGGTTAATTTGCTCCCCTCTAACACATCAGAAAAAACATGAACATTAACGCTTGGTTTTAAATAGCAATGTAACAGCCGAATTAGAAAAGTTACATATTATTCTAACCATTCATTTACATGCATTCCTTTATTATGTGGTCGCTTCTTATGTCTTTAGAGCACAACAAGTTGTCGTTGAGCCTCCATCATGGTTTCCAGGTTTCCTAGCAACAGGGTTTGTCTCAACTCTACCCACTTAAACATCTTCTCATGTACTTGACTCCTCTGGTTGAAACCATCAACTCCTGATTGCCATTTGAAGGAAACATATTATCATACAGTAGATGAATGTCTAAGGCTCTATAGTAAGTGATTCATATTGCCTCTGCACTTCATGCACTGGAAACCCTCACAATGTCTTTAAAGCTTCTTTCGGTAAATGCGCTGATTCATGTGACAACACAAATGTGCAACCGATACATGCCACCCCCTCCTGTTGGCCCTCTCTTCAAGAAGCCGACTTCTCCGTGATTTGCTTGCTATTTGCTGGCTTTCGTCTCTGCTTCAGTGGCGTATGTCTCTCTCGCTGAAAACTCCAGTCATGTCCAGTGAGATCACGGGCAGGCAGGTCAGTTAGTGACACACAGGTTCACCAGCCAATCGTTTAATTCAGTCTGAATTAGCTTTTTCAGACAACTTCATCTATTGACAGCTTTCTGGAGGATAAAGAATATTGGAGACCCACAGTAGTCGTCAGTATTACAGCTTATTACAGCGAGAATGTTGATCCACACTCGTCTCAAGAGAGAATTCAGTAATCAGTGTGTGTGACCTGTCGTTCCACATCATTGCTCTGTCACTATAATGCTCAGACCAAAGCTGAAGTCACTTGTTGGTCTCACCATAGTTTTGACATGTTAGTGGCCAAACTGTTCTGTAGTTATTCGATGCACAAACCTGCCGCCACATTCCAGTCGAGGCCACCAGAGGCCTGTGAAGGACGCTGCACCAGGAGGAACCCTTTAACCAAGCTGCCATAACTCAAGGTAGCAGGAGAAACGCTCAGTGAGCAGCTGTGTTTGCTGTTGAAAGATCCAGAAATATGTCCTTGTAAGTTGCAGCACAGGGACGATGGCTGTTGATTTAAAAAAAAAAAACAACCCTAAAAACATATCCTGCTACTTCTCGTTTAACATTCGGGTCTGAAAAACGTATTAGTCACACAAACAGATATGTGAAAATGATGGTTTGACCTTTTGGGGAAAAATGCATTAATTTGCCTTATTTTGAAGAATTAAACAAGAAACATTCTCATATCTGTCTGTTAAATATAAGGTTAAACCCACTTGTTAAGCACATTTATAAACAAACCCAGTTGACCAAAGTGCTGAAAGAGAAGGAATAAAATTTGATAAAATAAAAAAGCTGTTAATGACACTCAAAAGCCTGCGAGAACACAAGGGTCTTGATTTTAGTCTTAAACATGGCAGCAGAAAGGGAGCACTTACATGTTAAAGAGACTGTTCAAAGGTTGAGTGGAAAGGGGGGCAGAGATGCTCAGAGAGGTTTTCAGGGCCCAGATCCTTTAGTACTTTAAAAACCCAAATTCAATCCTGAACTTACCGCAAAGCTTGTGCAGTGATGCAAGCACAGGTGAGATGCTGAGTCTAAAGTCAGGGGCATCTGAAGTCAGCATTAGAAGACGGATTGCCTCACAGCAGCTCAACGGGACTGTCCCATTCATAAGTCCCCTTCAAATGTGGCTGCCAATGCGTCCTCTCATAGACATATTTCAGCAAGGGGTTAGGAAAGGAGCTTCAAGGCTTCCTAACTTATCTCCTTTAGCATAGGAAACATTGCTCTTATGACACGATCCAGAACTGAATCCTCGCGTGGCCCATGAAAGTGCCGTTGTTTGCGGGTGAAGGAGCCGGCCCCTGAATTGGGACACAGCTGCCGTCTCTCTTCCTAGTTCCAGTTATAAAATGTTATAAAAACATGTTAGATCTTGTTTGTTTAATTTGCACACAAACAAAAATGTAAAATCAATAATTTACTGTTTTTTGTTGGATTAATCTTGAGTGGTATTGATCTGGATTGATTGATAAACAAAATTCCAATGACGTTGAAATAGTCCTTTAATTCTGCAACAGAAATCATATTTTCAAAGCAAAATAAAAAAATATATATATTTACTTTCATTTAGATGAATTTTCGACGCAAATATAAATTCTATATTTGAAACTGGATTACCCCGTTTAGGATGTTGGCACATGATGGATTCACGGGGAGGAGAGCTGCCTGAATGCTGCTCACAGAAGAAGAGAGGCATTAGTGTCGAGAAGACACGGGGTCACAAATGAATTTCAATTCAAATGTTTCCTGACACAAAGTTGTTCTTGTGTCATTAAAGCGCCGGCACGGAGGCACTTCCTGCAGCGCCGTGGCCCAGAAACCGGCTCTCTGTTATTAGTGGCCTTTTACAGACACACACTACTATGAGTGAAATGATGATTATGTAACGCGGGTGTTTGGGGTGAGAGCTGAATGGTATTAAAGGGCTGGCAGAGCAGCTGGCAGAGGAGAAATGAGAGGGAGAGAAAACACACACAACCACACACACACACACACACACACACAAAACCTCTGCTTACCTCATATCAACCATACATCCCCTGGGGGCACAGGTACACAGCACATGAATTATGTAACGAGCCAGGAGGTTACTCCGCGTGTGTGTGCACGCATTGTGTTTGTCTTTTATATATATGTGTGTGTGTGTGTGTGTGTGTGTGTGTGTGTGTGTGTGTGTGTGTGTGTGTGTGTGTGTGTGTGTGTGTGTGTGTGTGTGTGTGCTTGCGTGACAGATGCAGACAGACACACCGTCATCCGTCAGGTTGTAGATGAGCCTGCATCTGACAGCCAACGAGCCAGGAGATAATGGACGGGTTTAGTGCTTCCTGTGAAATTGGGCCGGCGATGATTTTAGTGAGCGGGTGGGGAGCACTTCTCGATCAACCCTCTGCCTCCCTCCATCACTCTCCCTCTCTAATCTCCCCGTTCATCTCTCTCTCTTTCTCTCACCCCGTCCTCTCTCTCTCTGTCTCACTTTATCCCCCCCCCCACACACACACACACACACACACCTCGCCCCTCTGTCTCTCAGTGCTGTCTTATCGACTGACACAAATACAGCTGTGTGTATGTCTGTGTGTGCACGTACGTGTGATATCCAACTGCTTGGACCATCTCCCGCCTGGACTGCAAATGGGTTTCACAAACACATATCAGGACCGACTTCCTCTCCCTCGCAGAGTGAAAAATAATATTACTCGTGCCAAAAATAGTCAAGAAGTCTATTGAGATGTGCGGTGTCTCAACGGCTTTGTTCATCTATACCGTCCTTTGTCTTCCACCTGTCTAGTGAGCGCTGTATGTGCTGGAACATGGAGCATAATTGAGCACCCCCACGTGCAGGAAACTATTTATGAAGCCTCATTGCTTTTCTCAGAAGGTGAACTCACTGCAGCTCACACAAATTACCAAAATGCCAAGGTTTCCAGATATTTGTCTCTGCGATTTCTGCCTCCACCCAAGAACAATGGAGGTGAAAGGAATTTTGTTTGTACCATGACATTAGAAAAAAGTCAGCCTGACACATCTCTGAAAAAATGGCCTTGCTACTGAGAAAAAGCCGCAGACCTCTTTAATTTATCATTTCTGTTGGCACTGCAACATAGATTAGGCAAACAGGACTTTGACAGGCCTTCCAAAAAAAATTCCTCTCAAAAAATGTTTTGCTGGATTTGTATTAAAATCCTTGAACACGTATCTCATTTGATCGAAATTAGAAAGACTTTAATCTTTATATATATATATATATATATATATATATATATGGGATGGAAATGTTGGACTACCTTCATCCAAACATATCTCGATAACAAGCTCACATAAAATACCAATCATGCTAAGCTTTAACATAAACATGTTAGTATTCTTATTATGTATATGTTAAATACTGCTTATAAAAATGGGCTACATGATGGCTCTCCAACAGTGAAGCCAAAGTGTATTGGTTGCCCCCTGGTGGTTGGCTGCAGTATAGTTTGTACACCCTGCCTCCTCCATGTTAGTCTGGACCAAACTAAAAAGTTGAGGTACACGTCAAATACATTTTTCTGAAAGATGGTTTGTGTTTTTTTGTGGGTAGGTTTGTACAAGGGTGTATTATTCTTGTAGGTTTGGTTTTAATTAGTGATCTGACGCTAAAAAGAAATGTCATGATTGAATCGCTTATAAAGTACCAGTGTCACTAAACAACACTAAAAGGAGAGTTTTTTTCTTTTTTTAATTTCGGTGAAGTGGCTCAAACAATGCCGTTTCCAATTATACCTTTTCACACATCCTCTCTGTCTCTCTCACACACACTCACTCACCCCCCCACCCCCCCCCACGATTTCACCCAGCATGCTTCACCAGGTGACACAGGCCTCCATTGACTTGTTGGCTCGGGGGACAGGAGAGTCGAAACGCCACGTCCAGATTGCTCCATCGGGAAATTGACTGGCGAGCAATTACTGGCGCCCATGACGTCGCAGCCAAATGGGGGAAGGGCAATTGAGGGCTGCTAATGGAGGAAGAGGAAGGGAAAGAGCAGGAGAGGTGGACAAGACGTTTCCATAGTTACCTAATTGGACATGCCCCCGTTCCCACATTCGTTCTCTATCATAGCGAATAAAACACATCATCGTCTTCCTGCTCTTTTGGCCCCTTCATTTCAAAGGCTGCTCTTATTCTCTTCACACAACATAAAAGGACATTGTGTGAAAGAGAAGAAAATAATAATAAGTTGTCGCTGCCCCAATTACCTTGTTGTTATCTTATCTAAGCTTCTGGCAGCGAGAAGTGAAGGTTCTTTGTCCTATTTTCCCTACTCCCTCATGCTGTCCGCTGGGACGAGGGACGCTGGAGAGGATAGCCTCCACCTTGTCCTCCATCTTTACTTTTCTTTGGAGGAGGACATCTTGTTAGATTTCTTGGTCCTGCTCCATGTGTGACTGCACGTTACTGTGTCGATGTTGTGCCGCGGCTCAGCAACAACGCCCGCTGTTAGGGAGTCTGTATCAGAGAGAGCAGTCTTATCTAGATCTGCACAGTATTGGTTTGATGGAGTTGCCTGTGATATATTTGTGTGTGTGTGTGTGTGTGTGTGTGTGTGTGTGTGTGTGTGTGTGTGTGTGTGTGTGTGTGTGTGTGTGTGTGTGTGTGTGTGTGTGTGTGTGTGTGTGTGTGTGTGTGTGTGTGTGTGTGTGTGTGTGTGTGTGATGCTGTGGTTGTGTTCCGGTTTTACAGCATCAGATATCTACTGTTATGATGCAGGAATCAGATAGTGATGGATGTGAGGTGAACAACAAAGTGTTTGTTTAAACAGAGACCACAAATTCCATCATGGCTGTGTGTAAGTGTGTGTGTGTTTTCACTGGTTTGCTCGTCCTTGACCTCAGCCTGAGGGTCCGCAGACTTGGTGACTAAGCTGTTTTATCAGGGTGTGAGAGGCTGTATCAACTTGTGTTACCCTGCAAGCGCAGCTGTATTTCTACCACCGTTGCGCTGTTAAAACCTTGTTTTTGTTTCCCTCAGTAATTCTTATGCAGAGTGTGGTCAGTTACTTGCATGAGTTTTGTAACCTCCGACCAGCGAAACCACACAGGATGTATTGCAAGGGTTTGTGTTAGAGTTAGAAAGTTTTCAGCTGATGCAGACGATTAGTGCACGCTCTTTACTGCGTGTTGTTTCAGCAGAAACAGCTCGTTTTTTGCATCGGCGGCCAGGAGCGAAAGCGAAGCGGTGGAGAGATCTTGAACCCCGACAGCAGTCCTCCGAGGCTCGCTGGTTGAGAATGAGATTTACCTGCCTGGTGCTCCTCCAAGCACTGAGAGAGAGAGAGAGAGAGAGAGAGAGAGAGGGAGGGAGGGAGGTATGAAAAGATGGTGAGTTTCTTTTGGGGGGGAAAAAGACAGAATCCTTTGAGAGGATCGTGTTATTATTCTGCCTCAGGTGCCAAGCAGAGAGAAATGAGTGTTCTGTGTTTATGGGACCTAACACAAAACACCATGTACAGGAGCTTACACACACACACACACACACACACACACACACACACACACACACACACACACACACACACACACACACACACAGAAAGACTGTCAGCGGGAAATATCCATGAGATGATGATGGTAAAAGAAAATAAACACGTCAGGCAGATTGCGAGGGCCATTTGAGAGAAGAAATTGAAACTGATGCATCCGATGGAAGTTACCATTAGATCTCAGTGTGTATATGATCTGTGTGGTAAAAGAACACATGAAACAATCAAGTGAAGTCAGCTAAATGAGTTGGTTGGTCCACCACTTTAGTGTAGACTAAAATATCTCAACAGCTATTGGATAGATTGGCATTCTGTTCAGATATTCATGTTCCCAGGAGGATAAACCACGTTTGACTCAGGTGATCCTCAGACTTTTCCTCACTGACGTTAGCATTTGTGACTTTGACATTTTGAGTTTTGTGTCCCTGCTCAGGATGAATCATAATAACTTTGATGAGCATTTACATTTTGTTCTTGCGCCATCATCAGGTAAAAGTGTATTTAATTTAATAAAGTATTGAGTTTAGTGCACAGACTGTATATAAAGATGGACGACACATCTCCACTTTCTTTCACTATCTAGAAATGAAAATAACATCGGATATGAACTCCGCCATCTTGCAATTATGACATTTGATCCAAAAGCATCAAATAAATCAACTAAGCTAGAAAAATTGACCCTTGAACATGCATCAGATAAGAACGATCTAGAAACTTTTACTTGACGTGCCGTTATAACCCATACTGCAGCCAGCCACCAGGGGGCGTTTGAGACGATTTGACTTCACTTTTGGGAAACAGTCATGTCGTCCGTCTTGATGCTAATTAGCAAATGTTTGCATTTTAACACAACAACCTTAAGGGTTAACATTAAGCTTAACGTCGGTATGCTAGCATTGCCATCGGAAGCATGTTCGCACGCTGATGCTAGAGCTACTAGCATGGCAGCGACTCCTCTCAGCAGCTGGGGTGAAGGCCAAGAAAAGGGTTGAGGTGGTTCACTACAGCAGAGGAGCGTTTGTGGGCTTGTGTCATCATTATCAGGGCATCGGACTTCACCCCTCCTGCCGCCCGTCTCCGATGAGGGATGTCTGTCGGCTGCGGCAGAAAACAGACGGCAGCTCGATGCCAAGTGAAGGTGCATTATTCATGCCGGGTGTAAATTGGCCAGCTGCAGTCTGCTCGAGAGAAATCCCTCCGAGTTTGAAATACACGTCCTCTTCCCACACAGCACGGCTGCTGCTCGCGAGCTGCGGGTTTCCAATGGCATCGTTCCACCCAAACCACTGTTTCATTTTGTTTCCCCATCATCTATAATTCTTCCGCGGTGCTCCTTCAAGGCCTCAGCGCTGTACACTGTATCAGATTGAATTATATAGTATGCAGTATGCCAACCTGTTCGCTCATGTATTTTCAATATATGTGCAGTGTTTTCCTCTTTTATTTATTTCGCCCATTCTCTCCCCCCCCCCCCCCCCCTTGGAATCTATGGAGGGGCCAGAGGTTGTAATGCAATTGTGAATCATTGGGACTTCGGTAACTCTTATATTGCTGCCCAACCCAAACACATTCAGGAGCAGAACCCAATAAAGCCGCAGTGATTTATGAACTGTGCTTTTTTACCGGTTCACCATCTATTCCGCTTCTTTCTCGCCAAGCAATCTTGTGAATGGCACATCTGTAAAGTGATAAGGAGAATGTTGATGATGATTTTTGCATGCGGCCGGGGGAAACCGCGGATAGGGGGAGGGAAATAAATTGAGACCATTACACTGAATGGAAATTTTCTGCTGTGTGAGAGAATGGTGTGCAAACAATGGTTGTGTTTTAACAAAAAGCTCTCCTCTCCTCTCCTCCCCTCTCCTCCCCTCTCTCCCTCTCTGTCTCCCTCTCGTATCTCTAGATAACAAATACGCCCCTGCAGTGAGCTTAAATGGCTTTATATTCATCCTGGGAGGAGCCTATGCTCGAGCTACCACTATCTATGACCCAGACAAAGGCAACATCAAGGCTGGTCCCAACATGAATCACTCGCGGCAGTTCTGCAGGTAAGAGATTATTAATGCAGCAGCGCCACGTGTAAGTTAAATCCCCGGAGTGGATATTTTTTAAAGAAAATATTGTTTTTTTTCTTTTCTTTTCTAAATATCAAATTCCAGGTCTGTCTTGTGCGAAGCTTCAAAAACACTGAAATGATTTTATTGCACAAGCTTTAAAAAATAAAAGTCACACTGATCCGCCAGTCGTCGCGTTACAACACGGGGCTAACGGCTGCACAGGGAGAACATATTCAGGCCGGCTAATTAAAGTTTTAACAAATCCAGTTGTGCGTCTGACAATTATTCTAACACGATGCATTTTCGTTTGTGAAATTTCCCCCTCGGTACAAAGATAGCTTTCTAATTCATGGGCTTGATTTTTTTTATTTTTTTTTATTTGCTTGATCAGCAACATGGCTGTGAGAGACAAGATGCATCTGGTCAAAAAGATTTCCCTTTTAATTTCCCTGTTTTACCCCAAGTTATATGTTTTATTATGTTTATTACAGTTAGGCGAGTGGAATGTTTGTGTTCTTAAAAAAAGCAGGAAACTGCGGAATGCATCTGAAGCTCTAATAGAATTTGTGGACACCTAATGGCTGATAAGGGCAGATAAATGAAAATTAACAACAATGGGATGGTGTTCTAATATCCCTGTCAGCTCGAGCTACTGAGGTGTGCTGCCTGCTGGATAATGAACCCAGTTTTTTTTACATTCCAGCCTCTTTTTTCTGCAGAGGCTAAGAAAAGAAGGGAGGAGAGAAAAAAGGAGGAGAAAGAGAGAAGTCTGAGATGCATTTGGGAAGCAATTACAGCCGGTGATCTTATGTGCCGAATGCATATCATAAATCACGCTGTCAGAGTTATTGATAAGCTGCAGCCGACCACGCCAGGCAGCTGTTCTGCTACATTTAACTAAGTCTGACACAACAGAGGAAGAGATGTGGTGTGGGGGGGGTGTGTGTGTGGCAACAAACACGCTAAAAAGAGAGCTGCTCAGAAAACAGCACTATCTGCACTGCACGCTCCAACACCGAGGCTGGAGTCTCGCAGGACATCGTGCAGGAGAGCCGATATTCTCCCCTCGCTGTGTCCACGCAGCCCCCTGCAGGCCTGCACCTCCCCGCAGGCCTGCACCTCCCCGCAGGCCCGCACCTCCCCTCCGTTTATCGAGGAGAGCAGCTCCAGGCTTTGCCCCTGTGCTCTCTCCATTCTGGATCAGCTGCGCTTTCCCCCTGAGTAGATTTAGGCTTTATGTAATAATCTTTTTTAGTCCCAGCAGTGTTTTCTGCAATAGGACTGCGTGTGTTTTTTTGCCCTCGCTCTCTCTCTCCATGTGTGTGTGTGTTTGAGCGTGCACCTTATGTAAATGCAGATCGTTACAAACCCCAATAGGAGTACAAAGCCCTAATCAGCTTACAGCCCAAGTTTTAATCCTCTCTGCACACAAACTTGTTTCTGTTTCTCATATCAAATGAGCACATTTGTACAGATATTTGCTTTTTCATTATTTTTCTCCTTTGCCCTCAAGAGGGAATGTAATGTGTGTGTGCGTGTTTTATTTATTTTTTCCGAGCGTACAAAGTAGCCTTGTTGGGCATGTCGAGATTGATGTCAAATAAACTCCTGACGCGGCCCCCAGCGTGACAATCAGCGTGTTTTTTTTAGAGACGCTGTTTTCTGTCTGGCTTTGTTGTCTGGTCACGATCAACAACAGGAGTAACATTCCTGCTGCTGTGACTCACACTGTCGCTATCTCATATCAAAGCTACACCTGCGTATCCTCACCGACATGCCTGTCTTCCTGACACTGAGTTCCTCTCATCATTATTTGTGCCAAAATGTGTGTTAGCTTAGCACAAAAACTGGAAACGGGGAAACTGCTAGCCTGACTTGATCAAATAACAAAATCCATCTGCCCCTCAAAAGCTCATTAATTAACTTGAGAAATCAGTATATTTTTAAACTTCAATGTGTAAACAACAATTGCTCTGAGCAGTTGCTTAGCAACCACCAGAAACTCCAAGAAGTTATCGTCATGGTCAAAGAAACAAGCACATAGTACCTTGTAAAATAGCAATTTGTTGTTTTCACACCTGAATCCTTTTTAAGGATTTAAACAAATAACATAAAAAAATCAATTTGTATCTGAACCAAATTGCACACAGTCAAAAAATATGAGTCTCTTTTTTTTAAATCAAGACCCATGAATAACTCATCCCGCAATGTTGACAAAAAGTGATATCAAATCCCTGGATCGGCCCCTATATCCAGATCCACACCTACATTTAATGGATTCTTCTTTGGCCCATGTCACATGGGAATCTGTTTTATTGTTTTTGTTGCAAAACAAACGTTTGTGTCTTTACGCAGTGCCGTGATCCTGGACGGGAAGATCTACGCCACAGGGGGCATCGTGAGCAGCGAGGGTCCGGCCCTCGGCAACATGGAAACCTTCGACCCCTGCACCAACTCCTGGTCGCTCCTGCAGTCGCTGCCCTGCCCGCTCTTCAGACACGGCTGCGTGGTCATCAAGAAGTACATCCAGAGCGGCTGAGGGCAGCTCGCACCCGATCACACTGGGTCGACGCCAAACACCAGCTGAGCTCCGGTTGTGGGACGATGCACGACGGCAGCTTAGGGCCGGTCGGTCTGTGACCTCCGGACTTGACGCCAGCATCCAACCACCCCGTTACCCGTCCCACCCACGCCCCCCCCCCCAAAAACGCCCTGTGCAGAATGTACTCATGTTCAACTACTCGGCCATGCCAGGTGGTGATGCCTAACTTCCAGTACTGTACGTGTCATGGTAGTAGTTCATCCTCTCATCCAACAGGCACAGGGGCCGTCTTAGTAATTTACAAGCTTTGTTTTCGATTTTGAGTTCTGTCTTTTCCAGATCTCTGTGAACTCCCCAACTCCCGGTTTCTTTAACAAACTGAATCTGCGCAGTGGAAGCCATCGCAGATCCAGATTCTTCTCCGATTGAGTAAATTTTGTTCAGGCTTTTTAGGCTTTCATTAGAGTGGAGAGTTTTGTTTGTGGTGTGTGAAGATTTATTTCAGTAGTGACATCTACAGGAGGAGAAGTGAAGGAAAGGACTCTGTTCCTCATGTGAAAGTGAAATTCCTGCAGCCAGCTTGAGTTCAAGGTCATTAAAAAAAAAAAAAAACAGATATGAACTTCACGTAACCCAGTTATTTTTAATGACTTGCTAAACATAGGAAAAAACATCCCTAAAATCTGGGTCAGGTAGTGTTAAAAAGAGAAAATCTTTATTTTTCTTTCGTGGTTGCAACCTGATTGAGGTATCATCTGAGTGGCCTCTTTTTCCACTTGATTTTCACTCATGCTCTCTGGGAAAAAAACTGATTCAGAGAGAGAGGGAGGGAATTCTCCCTTTCACTGACGTCTGATGAGATGTTCAGAATTGGGGCTGTTCCTCCGGATAAAAGCACAATAATCACCTGTAACTGTTCTCATTCAACTTATCTGTTGATCCATGTTAATTTCTTTCTCTCTGTATTTCACCAGTAGCTCCTCCCACCTTCTTTTTGATTTGTACAATGTGTTTCATTGCAACCCACAAAAGATGTTGGGTTGGTATTCTGTAAATACAAGAAGGAAATATGTATATTTTAAAACCTGAAGGCAATTCTGTATAAATGTTTTTAGAAAAAAAAAAACAGATAGGTTGGAATCAAACGGTATGTCTGTAAATCTGTACCCAAAAAGAGGAAATTAACAATTGTTATTATTGAAACCTAATACATATACCAGAACAAGAAACACGTCGTCAAGTCTGTTTTTTTTGGCATCTGTGATTCTAGAGGTATTTTCAGTTTTCTCAAGGAAGATGTAAGGTGGCCGAGACGTCTCACACAAGCAACCTAACGATAAGCACAAAGGCAAAAAACTGCAACTCAACAACAAAAAGCCACACAACCACAACGGAAGTGAGCGACAATGAATGTTGATAACGAAATGAGCAGTTAACTTTCTGTGGTCAAGTGAGCTGTCATTTGTGATTACTCACCTGTTCCGTACATCCATGACTTGAGTGCAGAGAATAGGTTTTGTTTTCAAAATCCGCTCACTTCTGTTGTGGTTGTGTTGAGGTCTAGCTTTTGCATTGTGTTTTCCGTTTACACCGTGGGAATCCCTCTTCTTGAATCAGGTAAGTCAGGTTTCAAATGAACATTTACCACAGAGTGAGGATGAAAAGAACATTATGGTACATAAAAATACCAAAGAGTATTATAATTATTATTAAAGTTATTTCTGATAAGGCTTATACTCACTTATATATAACATCATATAAAATATACTAGCTTTCTGCCTTTAAACCAGAAGCAGGTTTTTCTTATTTGGATACAAAACTAAAGTAATCCTGAAAACACTCCTCCAATCTGCCTTTTCACAGCCTTCTCTTTTCTGGTTTTCTCATTTTTCCAACTTTACCGCACGAAAGAACAACACTTCAAATTTTACAGTTTGCACCTTTTTATTCAAGTATATCACAGCAGTTTATTTGAGAAATACAGTAAATGTTTCATTTCCAAATATAACTTACACTAAAGTAACAATTGCGAACAGGTGTGTTAAATACACAAACGAAAAGAATTGACAAAGCTATGAAAAGTCTTGACTAAATTAACTTTTGAACAAAATAGGGAAGAACAAAATCATTTCGGGATAGAACAAACCCTTTCTCCTTCTGCATACTGGACTAAGTAGTCTCAACTACCAGACAAAAATTGGTTGTTAGTCCAAACTGGCTACTATTTATAACAAGAAAGGAAGATCACAATGTATGACATTTAAAACTACCCATATATTATTTCCCAATGTGTTTTTAAATCCATAAAAAGTTATTCTCTTGGCAGAAAGTGAACAAGAATACAAAAGTTCATCTGGTCCTGTTTCTCTTCCTGGGGTTTTACTCAAAGACACTACATTTTGAAATATCCTGTTCCATCCTAATAATCGTCACTTCCAGTATGCCACAATCCATAACCACTTCAAAACGAAGAAAACACCAGAACAATGAAATAAATAGAAAAAGTCGAAAGGGTATGTTGTCGCGTGTTAAACCTGAGAGACCTGTAAACCCTTTATTCCCCCCGTACACGCCCCCCAAAAAACCTGCTACACAAACGCTGAGCGATTCAGCAAAGTTGTTGTAAAAACGGACGCGTGTTGCTTCCCCATTCTTTAAATTTCAGACGTACAAAAAGACAGTTGACTGAATATTAGGTGTAGAACATGTTTAATAATAAATAATAAGAATGAATGAGATGAACATTGGGGGGGGGGGATGATCATGCGTAAAGAGGCAAAAAACAAAAAGTCCTCTGTCGATTCGGGGTGATGATGTGAAAGAGGAGCAGATGTAGGACGCCTCCTCCGTGGCAATGTACAGTAGAAAATAAGACAACCTGAATCTAAATAAAATGTTTCCTTAAACTGTATGCGATCGTCATCTGGCTCAAATGCAAACGTACATAACACTCAGAGAGATATAAACAACTGTTGGATTACTGCAGCAGCCTTGGTTGCACTGATCTGGTACAGAGGATGGTACTGTGGATGTTGCAACAGTATTTTGGGGGGGTGGGTGTGAGAAAAAGAAAATACTGTTTATGTACCCAGTAAACAGTTCTTTAAATAAATTAAGCTGAGGTAGCGTTGGTTTTATTCTTCTCTGCAGTAGTCCAAGTGCTAACCTGTCGTTGCCAGTTTGCGTTTTTTTTGTGTCACCCTGAATCAGAGTAAAAGGCAGAGGTGAGCTGGGGTCAGAGTTTCACCGGGAGGGGTTTGAGGATTGGAGGGGGAGGAGTGCTCGGAGAGAAAAGAAGAGGGCCTCCGTCAGGCTACACCTGCTCGGAAAACACGGCACCGCTCCCCCGAAAACAAACGTGGCATGAAAAAAATTCAGTAAACACCTTCATTTACTGCAGACAGAAAAAGAACATGTACTGTGTGGGCCACAAATGAGAATCCAGCTTCTCTCGTCTGGTGTTGAGAAAAAAGAAAATGAATCCGTGAAGTCCGAACATACAAATCAAATCATGTAATGCTTTGTACACCTTAGTGATGGGCACTGCCTAGAATGGCCTTGTTCAATATGGAATCACAACACATGCACAAAAAAAAACAAAAAACAATCAACTCAAGCAAAGCATCTTATAAAAAAAAAAGTAAAAAAAACAGTCATCAAATATACACCGTAATACATCAGTCGTATGAGCGTCTAACAGAACATTTTCAAACAGGATTCCTGTGAACAGGCGCTGTTGGTGTCAGCCCCTTTTTTGAGGGAGTGGGATAACGCTTGGCACGATCGATCACTCGACGCACACCATTATTATTATTATTTTTATTATTTATCTTTCCTATGAAAAACTGAAGAAAAACCTCGGATCAGGTGGAGACCGACCTCCCCTGACTGCTTTGTGGTACAAGGTGAACACATGTAACTTCAGTAACAACACAAACGTGAATATATCGTTTTCCTGCTTTCAAAAATTGTTGTTGGCCCATTTTGACATTTTAACTGAGCAGAGATGTAAAAACCTAGATATGACGTTAATCAACCTAATGGCACCGAGACTATATACAATTTTTTTGCTTCAAGGTCACTGTGACCTCAATAATTAAGACCCACCCCAACTTGGGTTCATTGTCACGAGACTTAAGTAAATAATACCCCCCAAAAAAAAAACATCCTGTGAAATATTTCAGAGTTTCATGAGGTTTTAAATAAGGCACACGCTAGGCAGTGCAAAACTACAGACGCGTTCCAATTTATACTGCTTCCAGTATCTCAGCCGGGGGTGTCGATAGAAATCATCCACTGGTGGGCAGAAGCTGGAGTGGGAGCGGAAAACATTCATACTGTGAGCAAAGTGAGGGAGGGAGGGTGGCGTGCAGATAGCGAACAAACTATTTAGGACACGACAATCTGCTGAGACGGTGAAGGACAGAGGCCGTCTGTGAGCAAACGTTATGGAGTGAGGTGGATTTTACAGCTCTTGAAAGAAAAAAGAGACAACAGGGAAGGAGGGGAGGGGGGGCTAACAGCTTTCCACACCTGATGACTGCAGAAGAGGACATAATCGCTCCTCATCCTGCTGTGCTAACCTCGGCGAGTTTGTGTTCGCACTTAAAAAGTTCTCTGTAAACTCCAGTTCTGCTTGAGGGTCCTCGACGGTGGCTCAGATATTCAACTAATCAAGTAACTAAAATGGCAGAGATAAAAAAAACTAAAAACCGAGCCGTGTGATTTCGGGGTGATAACTGGCCAGTGATGAGGCGCCGATGCACTTATGGGCAAGATAGGCTCGGCAACGTAGTTCAGCAAAAGGATCTACACCCCCCCCCCCCCCCCCCCCCCCCGTTTTGCGGCACTTTGCATTCACACTTCTGCTGGTGAGGATCTAAAAGTGTGTGTCTTTGTGTACACATTTCTGGTGTGAATTTGTAGAAATGCATACATACCCAATTGCCAGTGTGTGTGCAAGAGTGTATGCACGGCTTGCTCCGGAAAGGAGCGGCCAGGTTGTGATATGACATCACCCGATCTGTTGGTTTTGCTAGTCATCCAAGTTAAGAAGTAATCCCAAGAGCAGCATGGATAAAAGTTAGGATAGCACCCGAGTAGCACCAGAGTTGCCCGTCACCGTTAGTGTGTGTGTGCATGTGATGTGTGGCTGACACACCTCCAGGAGTTTGGTTGTGTAGAATGGGTCTGGATCTGGCCAGGTTCCTGAGACGATAGCACCATTGAATGTCTCCATCCTCAACCTCGTCCTCGCGCTCCCTCCTTGCCAAAAGAAGGGGGCTGGATTTTTTCCGCGTTTGTTTTTTTCCGTGTCGAGGGCTGGACTCAGAAGCTCCTTCACGTTCTCTCACTCAAGTTTGTGTTTGTGTCTTTGTGGTCCCAGGCTTGTTCAGGATCTACCTGACAGGTACAGTTTCTCCAGGTCACAGGAATGTATCAAAATGCTGGATTCTCTCCTCCATCTCCTGCATCACAGACAGACAGAAGCACACAAACACACACTGCTTAGTCTCAACCACCACAGCAAAGTCGGGTGTGTGCATAAAGCATCTGTGCACGGTTTTATATTACTTGGAAATTTCCCACAGCAAACAACAGCTTTCAACATGATAAATGATGTAAAATGAAGCAAAGCTGTGCTGAAATGAGACAGGCAATTTTTCTCAGCATGAAAACAGCAGAGTTTGACACTGACTAAATCTGAACAGAGCCGGAGGAAGAGAGATGGATGTTAGGCTGCAATAGACCATGATTAATGTCTTGAAGATGTTACAGTGTGTGTGTTCTCTCATCTGAACGGCTGAGTCAGTGCGTCAGACGCCGCTACCAAGATACCAATCAACATTTACAACAGTTAAAGATAAGGCTGGGTACCAAACTCTGTACCTTTAAGGGTACCAACCGGATTACGTGGGTAATACCGGGTACCGATTCACGACAAATCAGTCGGTGCCACATTTCGGAACCTATGAGCGCATCAGAGTATGTTTTACGTGAGTGAGTGAGTGAGTGAGTGAAAGAGAGAGTATACGCATCCCTGGAATGTGTTCTAGCCAAGCTCATTTCTGATCAGTGCACAGAGTCAGAACAATGGCGAGTCAACGGCGCAGACACCCAGGGAGCCATGCACGGCGCCAGGGCACAGACCCAGGGACCGTTAGAGTGCGCACAGCCCGATCACAGCTCCACCAGGGCAGACACCCAGGGAGCCATGCACGGCTCCACTGTGTTCGCTTACAGTGTTCATTTGGATGGTAAAAAAAGTAACTTTTTTTTTTTTACAGCTTTTACTGGCTGTGTCAGTAATTTACTGCTCCTCTCTGTGTCTCTGTCATTCGCGCTGCGCACTGTGCCAAACGAGTTGAGCCAAACCGAGCATGCCCGCCATCTCCTCCGGCTCTCCATACATTAACTTAAAAATGTAAAAATTCTGTTGTGAGAGAGTCAGTGTGTGTGTATGTGGCGCCGTTACCTTTCTTTCAAGTTCCTGGACTATCATACAGAAGCGATACAATTCTTTAAAAGTAAGCAATCACTTATAGTGATGGATTTGGCCTGCAACAAACGTGATCACTATAAGTGATTTCCACTGTACTGGAATTTTGTCGGTAGGTAGCAGGAAACCTGACGGAGAACCCGATGGACTTTTGTTTTGTTATACAGTAAAGTACTGGGGAAAAAAGGGCCGGTGGGTAGCGGTACCGAATTCCAGATACTGGGACCATTACAGGTTAAATTGTGAACGGTACCCAACCCTACTTAAAGAATATCAACTTCTCAGGAGGCAACAATATTACACTTTGAAAAGAAGGGGAAGATTTTCCAGGGGAAAGACACACTCTTACTTCAAGACAAAGTTCTGCACCACAGACACCAACATTGAAGAATTTGTGAGAATGAAAAAAGCGATTAGCATAATTATTACCCAAGAGCAGATATTGCAAAGTAATACAAAAACACTGATAAAGGCATTATCTTTTATAGCTGTAATTTCTTCAATGTAAATCTATTTAAAAGTGTTTGTAATATCTCCCAAATCATTTCTTTAACCAAAACAGAAAAGGGCAGCAAAGGTTTTTGCTGAAACTGAGATGATGGGTTAATTAAATCCTTAGTATTTTGACAGAAAATGTATTATTGAACGCAAAAGGCAAAAGAAGTAACGGCTTCCAGCTTCTCGGACGTCAATATTTGCCAGCTTTCCTTATCTGCTACAATAATAAACAAATATATAATATATTTTTAGCACAACAGCTGGATAAAACAATAGACTGTATATAAAAGATGGATGACGCATCTCCACTTCCTTTCATATTCTGGAAATGAAGCTATAAATATAGTCACAGAAACTGTAATGGGAAGTGTGTGTAATTGATAATCAGCTTAATGAATGTTACTTGTGGCCTTGAAGATCATATCAGTAGTGTGTTTCTTGAGTTTTTCATTTCTTATTCCAGTCAGTCAGTTTCTAATCAGAGATTTGGCCCGAAAATTCCATGTTCTTTCACACTTTCGATAACTTGTGAATTCAATGCCATTCTACAGCCAACTCCTGATTATCATTGCCATTTGTAATCCTCTCGTGTCCAAATAGTGTTTAGCTGGTGCCAAAGCCTGAGAGTTAAAGGAGACCGAGTGCGTTGCGGCCAACTGTTCATTAATAATCAGGATAGTGAAAACCATACCCGACATATCCTGCAGTTTATTCTGAATAGATTTGAAAAGGTCACAGGGCTGACATTAAGCTGCACGTGTTTCTGATGTGATCATTTAATTGCATTTATAACATCCATTAGGCACTTAGCACTGGGAGGGACCCAGTAGGCCGAGTGGCTCGGTTATTGGGTCGCTCCCAGCTCGCTGGACCATTTGCTGTTTCCTGTAAAAAAAAAAAAAATTAAAAAAAATTCTTTAAAATTCCTAAAAGGTTCAGCTCATGATTTTAACATCTGTCTGTTTAACTGACTTTCACTGTAAACTCACATCAACACATAAATAAGCTCTTTGCCAGCTTGACACTTTGTACCTCTCTGTGATCATGACTCCATCTGCTTGAAGGCCCATCACCTTCTCATCCTGAAAACACAGCAGACGATCCAACAAGCCTCTGCAGCACCAACTCTCTGTCTCACTAACACACTCCGTCGGAGAGAGAAACACAGATCTCCATAAGCCCTGGCTGCCGGCCAAATAGACGCCTATTCACTGAAGTCCAGTCCGCTACTTAATTACTGGAGTTCATCAAATAGTGACTGGGGCCTTCATTTACCTTGACTGCAGGAGCTAGCTTCTTTGGAGTTAAACTTTTGTTAAACAAAGAAACCTTTACAATTCAAAAGTATAATTTGCCTTATTTTAATTCAAAGCCCTGTTTGGTCTCTTCCTGTCAGGCCATGGCCGGGCAGCAGTGCATTTCATAAACACACATGGAACAAGTAAAGAGGAGAGGCTGTGGTGGACACACTAAACCAGCTGAAGTGAAGATAACTCATATTGACAACAACTTCACTGGTAACTGGCAGTGCAATAAAAAGTTAAAAAGGCAGATAAACACTTTGTCAAACCATCTGTTCAACAAACAAACATACAGTGAAAACGATTCAGTCTGCAGTCTCCAGGCTAAATGCTTTACTAAACCATGGCACGGTGGTTTAACTGACAGTGAATTGTTATGGAGAAGCTAAAACAAAGGCTGTCTGTCTGTAGACTGAGTGATCATCTTAGTTTGACCTGAAACTGGGAGACTAACAGGCCCCCCACCTCTCTACCAGAGGTGGCTGCAGACAGTCAAATTTAAAGAAATTCCCTTAACACAATCTTTAGATATCATGTTCACGAGAATGTTAGGGACAACCCGAAGACATAATGCCTCCCACTGGCTGGGGCCGTCTCGGAGCCAGAGAAACACTCCCAAGTATAACGACTATCGAGACCACCCCATCTAGTAAAAGTTAACAAATAACTTGCCGCCTATGACCACCTCCATGTCTTAATGGAGAGCCAAGAGAAAAATTTGTACTGTAGTGCTGTCATTTATTCTCTATTATAGGTGGAAGACAGCCTACATACCAAGATGCTCTTGCATAGCTAATGAGTAAAAAGGGGGCAGAATTGCAGATGGAGTTTTATTTCCCTATGGAGCAATACAATGCATCGAAGAGAAATCCAGAATTTTGTGCACCACACTGTTAAGATGTCATCAACTTGTGATGTTCAACCGACTTGTGACAAAGGTATTATAAATTGCTTTGGCGTAACCACTTTCTTTGAACCCATCTTATCTCTTTCCACACCAGTCACTGATTTCCTTCGTTTCCCAGATCAAATTCTCTGCAACCCGGGGAGAGCAGGCTCGTGTAGATTAGGAAAGTAAGAACAGCAACAGCGCAAGTTGTTTTTTCACTCACGAGAGAACAATCCTGTGTATTGTGCCTGAACGAAGGTGTTGTCTCACAAGCTATTGACAACTGATTCTCTATGATGAAAGCCGGTGCTGTATTGCTTTCTGTTCTGCAGGGACGACAAAAAAAAAAAACATCTTTCTCTGACTGTTTTATGATGCTTTTCTCTTGACTGTAAAACAATAGGTGTCTTGGCAAGTCTCAAAAGAAATCCCTACCCATCTTCAAAGCCAGACGTTTAACATTAATGATTTAAAGAGTACACATGCTCCAAATGTCTTCACGTCATGAAGTCAGGACATCTCATTTCACTGTCTACCTGCAGGAACCAATGTGATTATGCTAAATATCGAGGAATCCTGTGTATTTTTGCAATCTCTATCTGCAATCTTCAGCAGCAAAAACGCAAATAGGCAGAGAAATAAACAACTCTTTGGATGTTCAGCTCAATCAGCCAGTGAAACAAAGTTCTGGCATCACACAGAATCAGGTTAAAAGGTCAAAGGCTCCTACAAAGTCTGTAATTGCGATCTGAGACACAGGCAAAATGAATTACTAAGCCAAGGGGGATATGAACGCCAATTTGTAGATGGGAGCTTGGCTTGTTATTGTGTACAGAGCAGAGATGGTCCCTCTGGCGTTAACTGGAAGCAGGGTGCCGTCCACTCCATCTGCTGAAAGGTCAGCTCCTCCAGAAGACGGAGACAAGCTGTACCCAGAGGAGGACGGGGGTAGAGTAAAGGAGACAAATGTATGGACATGCTCCATTTCACTCGGCTCTACAGCACACCACGCGCTGCAACAGAGTGCAACAGAGTGCAACATTAAGTGGAAATGGCTTCAGCCTCCTGCATACGTCTATGTATGTGCATGTATTTTTTCGCATTCTCCAGGGAGAAACAAGGAGAGGACCTGCTGGGGAGCCGAGATCTGTGTTGGAAATAGAGGTAAACAAAGCACGTGCCAAACGAGCTGACATTTCTGCTCTGGGAACACCAATTTAGGCTGGCAGTACGAGATGAACCCAGACGTGCACTCTCTCCCCTCCACCACCGGCCGGACTGTAGACAGGCGGCACCACCTGGCTGACCGTGCTCTCTCTCTCTCTCCCTCTGTATGTGCTGCTTCCTCTCTCTCTCTCTCTGACATCCTGACAGCCAGGCTCTGGCTACCGGCACCAGGACACTGACATTCCTGGCCCACTGTCTGCACTGACACCCTACAGCAGCAGCAGATGACCAGATGGGTTTCTGGGGAAATAGACAGCAGCTATTTCTGTATGGATCATTGTCAAGAGAGATTAGAAATGAATATAGAAAAGAAAAGACCTTGTATTGAGGGTATTTTGTTGATCCTTACTCACCATATGCACAGAATTTACTGTATTTTCCAAAAAGGCAATCACCACGCTCAGAGTGCTATAACTGACACTTTTAAAAAGCTACTATGGGACAGCAATTCAAAACCTCAAATTATTTTTCTATGATTAATAAAATCAAGCAAAATTAAAAGTAGTATATGCTTAAGTGTGGTAATTCCTGCAGACATACAGGTTGTATTAGTAAGAACTATTAAATTCAAACTTTGCATCTCAAACTTTTATGATTTATTTCGATGTTTACATTCAGAATGTTTGAAATCGAATACCAGTGGAATGGTAGTTTTCCATAAAAAAAAGCTAAATTACAGATTATAATTAAGCCTAACTGGAGCATTGTGTGGAATCAAAGATTCTTTTAAGAACTGTTTTGGATTCCAGCTTCTGACTTTCTTAATCTCTGTAGATTTCACACAAACAACGACTGAATGCAATCTTTTACAAGTGCTCAATTACAAGTTCCCGCTGTCCTCATTAGATCTTATTGTGGAGCAACAAGAACACAAACACAAACAAAGAGACCTTAATTTCAACTAAACCCTGAACTACTCCTGAGATATACCCTTTCTGCCCGACTCCACTTGCACCTAGCTGTGGTTTTTGTCTAAATGCTTATCACTTCCAGATGCTATTCCCCATTTCAGCCTGTCTCAGTGAGAGGATGTCTAAACCAAACCTCCAAAATGAGGTATATTCTATTTCAAACAATTCCCAGATTTTATTTGCTGCTATCAACTTTTCCACCATGGAATTTGATGAGGTCAAATCTGCAGGACAGAATTTTAAAACGAGGCTACATTCGCCAGATCGTTGGTTTCCTAACCTTGCAGAACTACTTAATTATAATTTCATTTGTATTGCACACAAAAGATGCCCCAGGGCCTCATATTCATTTGCAACTAAATTTGCCTTATTCACATGTTCATTGAGAGCAGTGGTCCACCCCCCCCATCATAATTTTCAATAAGGTTTAAAAACCAGACGATAAATCCATTAATGGAGAATATAATAAGCAAATTAAAACACAATGACAATCTATTAATTACAGTTACAATTAGAGTAATTTGTAACTGATAATAAATCTGTCAAGTCAGAGACCACATCATCCCGACATCTTGGATATGTCACTGTCCACTGAGATTTAAGATGTAATAGTATTAGTAGTAATAATAATAATAGCAGTATAAAAATAGTGACATACTGTATACACCACACCATGAAAGTAGGGTATGAAACCCTAGGGGAAGCAACTAGTAAAATGGGGTTCAAGTTGAACTTAGGTTAAATAAAGGTCAGCATGATGGCAGTAGCGGACTAGTTTATTTTTCCTACATAAATCATGTTAACTCAACTTAGTTTTCACTGATATATATAAATCTGTGCATACCTTCTGGCTAGGGATACTTTGTGATCAACTTTAACTGAATGTATTTCCTACTCTGAATTGGTCAGACAGTTTAAGACAGTTTATAAAGGCTGACACAGAGTTCTCTCCATCACTGACCTCCAGTAGCTGGGTCTTGTCATACTCTCTGCGGTACTTGTAGATACACTGGCTGAGAACGGAGTACAGTCTCTCCAGCTGCTCTACGCTGTACCCAGTGCTCTTCTTCACCACCATATCCAGTAGCACCTACAGGGAATGACAAAAAAAAAGGAAAAACATCAGTAACACACTAGTATTAACACGTTCATTACTAATTAGAGCCCACACAATATCTCATTTCCTCTACTTGATTATCTTGGCGCCAAGGTTTCACAATAATGATATCAATAGAAAATTTGAAAAATAATTCAAATAATTCATTGTGTATTTTTTTTTAACAACTACATTTTGCGACCCCTCCCAACATCCCTGCAGTGGATCAAATAGCCATTTACAACAGGAGGCTACAGTCAGAGTGGGTAAGTAAAGTAATGTGGCGACACCATAGATCTTCACAGAGGCTGTAAATACTACTCTGATCTCATGGTCACTTTCCGTCTTCTCCTAGGCTCCACAGCTCTCCATGTTTTAAGTGTGTTCAATTTCCTGCATTCAACAGTAGCATACACATTTCTCACTCGTCCACACATTCCATTCACTGCCGGTGCAGTTTCTCCACACTTCATGCCTTTTGTGAGTAGTTTTGTTGTTTATTTTCCAATAAAAACCTTCAATCTGCAGATTATCCAGACTTGTCTCCCTACTTTATGTGACAATAGTAACACCCACTAGGGTTGTGAGGATAGACGGAATTGATGATCAATGATGGCCAAAGGAATAAAATATATTAAATCTAATTTCATGAACAGATCTGCCTTGTTTTACCATTAATCTAAATAGTACCATTATTCCAAGCAGTAGTGCGTTTACATTTTTTTTACATTTAACCCTGCTATAGTTTTGCATCTGTATCTCTTATATATAAAACTAACAGTGATATATACACACATACGCACATGACACACACACACTGCACAGTTTGTGTTTAGGTGCCCCACTGATGCTAAAACAGAGCAGAGGAGATCATAGAAAGACAGAAAAAGGAGATTTCTTAGTCTGCCAGCTTTCAAATTTCCATGGCTGTAAATAAAACCTCTGGCCAAGTGAATTTCAAGTGGATTGAGAAAGAGACAGTGCTGCAAGCCATAAACTGCTGTTTCTATTCATTGGGCCGACCCTGAGAGAGAGAGCTTTTCTCAACAAGGGCAGCCAAACTAATAATCATATAATAACTAAAACAGAGTATGGAGTGTGAAACAGACGGTAACTGCAATACAACAGAGAGAAACTTGAATATTTAAGAGGCACTGGTTTATTTAAACAATGTTTTCATGGTGTGTATTATTAACATGATATCAATACTCAATATAAAAAAACATAGCTATCATCAATACTAGAAATATCGCAACAAAGCTATGACCAATATGCTTCATCATGTGAATGGAGTCGTAACAAAACAACAGACAGTGCTGAATAACCAGTCACACAAGCTAAGCGCTGATGTTGGTGCATGGAGATGAAGAATTTGGAGGTCAGCTGTATTCAAAAGCAATTAAGATTAGAGTGACAGCTAATTAAAGCTAATCATAATTAGAACCAAGTTTACATTTCACTGCTACTTTAATTAAAACATTCTGGACAGTCAAAAGCCCTTTTAATTGACCTGTTACCCACATGTGTGTGTGTGTGTGTGTGTGTGTGCCTGTGTCTATTTAAACACAGGGCTCATCGGAATGCATGGACAGAGAGCGCATGGGCACAATAATTAAAGTTACCATCACAGACTCAAGGCAAACAAAGAAACCACAGTAGAAATGAAATGATGTGTATGCGTGTGCACGTGTGAGAGGGATGAGTGACCACGTTTTAAACACATAACACCAAGGCAAAGTCAAGATTAATAAGATGTGTATGTTCGTCAAAGCCTCTCGTCAGCCAACGTCTGAGAGATAATTATAGTGAGCCAAAGAAACATTACAGAGGCAAAGAGGTTACCATTGTATTAATCGCTATGCTCCATCTGACTGTGATTTCTGTTTAAATGACAGAACAGTTGTCTTCATTAAGACTACATGCTGAGCCCTCACATCAACAAAACTTCAGTAAAAACTTAATCCCAAGACAGACTTTACTCATGACCAGATCCTTGACTTTTAAGAGCAGTACTTCACTTTGAAAGGACGCTTTTACTTTGCAGCACACAAACGCCTCTGATGGAGTCAAGGAAGTGAATTTAAAAACACGGGCTGCCCTTGGGATCCACTGTTACTGTTAGCAATTCAGCTGCCTGCCCAAAGCGTTCTACATGAATATCATGGACAGGCTAATTCATCTCTTGCAATGTGACACTGTAAACATTATGAATATAGAGTGGCACCAGGTCAAACTTTCTGCTGCGGGGAATAGCTAATCAAGTCAAAGATGACCCGGTTTCCAAAAGATAAAGATGAAACATGTCTTTAAAGGGACAGTTCACCGAAACATTTAACTTCACTTATTATGTACTCACCACTATGCCGATGGAAGGGTGGGTGAAGTGTTTAAAACATAAAACACTTTTGGAGTTTCAGGGGTAAACAGCGTTGCAGCCAAATCCAATACAATTGAAGTAAATGGTGATCGTTTTTCAAACTTGGTGTCGATTTCGAGTCGAATATGAATGCCGGGGCTTGCGGACACTTTGATGACACCACAGGAGAAGTATGGAGGCATGTTGTGTGTTTTGTTTTGTTTGTTTTATTATGTTTGAAAATTTGATCACCAGTTAACTCAACTGTATTGGATTTCACCGCAACGCTGTCTACCCCTGAGACTCCCAAGTGTTTTTTAGACTCAAACACTTCACCCACCCCTCGATTGGTATATTGGTGAGTAGATAAGTGAATTTTCATTTTTCGGTGCACCATCCCATTTATGCAAGATTACTTTAAAGCCAAAAGGGACAGAAACAAAAGTTTGGGCACCTTTGGTGGTAAGTGTTAAATACCTTTTGGCCAAAATTACAGCCTGTGAACTATTTTTGTAACAGCCAAGAAAGAGTCTTTCAATGAATTGCTTGGGGGATTTTCATCCATTCTTTCTTGCAAAAGACTTCCAGTGCTGTGAGATTCTCGGGCCAACTACCATGCCCTGCTTTTGAGTTCTATACACAGATTTTCAATGATGTTTAGGTCAGAGGACTTTGAAGCCCATGGCAAAACCTTCAGTTTTCGCCTCTTGAGGGAGTCCATTGTGGATTTAACGGTATTTTGAGGATTACTATCCTGTTGTATAAACCATCCTCTTTTCATCTTCATCTTTTTTACAGACCGTGTGATGTTTGCTTCCAGGACTTGCTGGTATTTAATCAAATACATTATTTCCCTCTATCAGTGAAATATTCACCGTGCCACTGGCTGCAACACAAGCCCAAAACACGATCGATCCACCCCTGTGCTTGACAGTTGGAGTTCTTTTCATGGAATTCTGCACCTTTCCCCCCCAAACAGACTTTTATACATCACCCTTCTGATGCAAACCCTTACATTGAATATCAATAGGAAAGAAGAAAGCATTTCAAATCTCTCTTGTATTGTGTCACTGAAATCAGGTTTCATTTTCTGTGGTTCACCAGCCTGACCTCCAGTGGGTTCCTAGCATTATGAACTCAAGAGACTGGAAACGTGACTTTGAGCAGATAATGCCTTTCAAATATTCACACTTTCATAACTTAATCTGGCAGTCGAGCAGGATTCACCGGTAATATGCCTTTGACATAAAAAGCTCAACCTGGCCAAAACTTTGGGTCCCTTTGACGAATAAAAAGTGCATACAGAAGAAGACTAAAACTTTCATGCAAAGTGATAATGATCATCACGGCTGCCTTCAGAAAGCAGAGTCAGCTGCTCTGTTGTGGGCATATTTTGTTGGTTTGCTTTATATACAGTGACTCGGGTCTAATATCAAGGGACTTTTTAGGTTTCATAGTTTCAAGCCAGCTCTGAGAACTCATAAAAAAGGAGGACCAAATGGAGCACATCACGGTTAGATACCAATTTTAACAATACATGCATTTAAGCTTTAATAAGCATCATTACAACCCATCTCGCATGTGTGTAATAACGCGACATTCTCTGCGAGGCACTGCTCTAATCTTCCTTTCATCCAACTGCTACTGCATTGCCTTCTATTTTTCATGGTTTCTATCTCTTGCTTTCAGTGCATTTCACCACTTTATAGTGCACCTTCTTTTCTTTATAGTGCATTTTCTCACCTCCAGCCCATTTCAATGTTTTATAGAGCTGCTACTCACCTCTTCTTGAACCCCATTTTTTCTGAAAATGCTGCTCTGAATTTGTGTCCACTGCGTGTCTTCTCTTTTGCTTCCTCTTTGAGCGTTTCCTTCCCTATTCCCTCTTTCTTTATCCCCTCAATGTATTCTCCTCTTACTGTTAGCCAGCTGATTGTGGCCATGTAGTTCCCGGCCTTTGTCAGCTTGATCAGGATGCGTGCAACAGTGTGGGCTAAACGGAGCGAGTGTGTCTTACACAAGCTCAGTGATTGAGTGAGCCCACTGCACACAAAAGGGCAGTAATCCCAAGCATTAAAGAGTGCTACTGACTTGGACCATTTAACCTCACCCACTCTAAACTCCCTGCTCCATCTTCTCCCTCTCCATCGTCACTCACAACTCTATCTATCCCCGTGTTTGTTAAGACCACAGATGGAGTATGGAGTTGGTCGGTGGTTAAATTCTGCCTGCGAGAGGATTTGATCATAAAGGGAGTCTTTCATGGTGTTAACTTACAGGATTTAATGCAACACTAAAACTGGATTTATCTTTGCGTCTATGGTATGTGCAGAATTCTGATGGGACAATTTCAATATTTAAATTGCATTTAACAAAATCCTAATGTTATGCTAGTCCAATAAAAAAACATAATAGAAAGGTAATTAATACTGAAAAATATAATAAAACAGAAGTGATTCATGCAACTGGATACAGGCTGGAGACCGGGCACAATAACAAGACACATTCATCACGCAGTGTTGCAGCGCTGCTATTTAACCCCTGACCCCTGAATCGGATGACATGCTGATTCTACTCACATCATCAACCCCATGCACGGCCATGCTGATATAACTCCAGACCAGGCTAAGATCATAGAGAGCTTACACTTATTATGAAAGGACAGAGACACAGCTATAATCAATCTAAACCCGAGAATCTCGATCACTATTAAGCAATTTTCAGACATGGACGTTGTTTTTTTACATATGAGGAACACAACAGGATATTGTCCAGGGTAGACACGTTCACAACAATAATAAAATATCAAGATCATGCAGGTGAGGGATGGCATCAGGGTAGATCATGCAGGATGCAGGACATGACATTCTTTTGTGGAAATCACATGTTTTTGATAAGAGCACATAGAGAATGTCTCATTGTCTTTTCAAGATGACATCTTCTTACAGCATAGCAACTCTTTTTGATCCTGATATTGTATTCATTTGTTTTGCATCCGTCGCACGTTAGATATAGGATCAACACGCCCACTTGCTCGTGGTGAATTGTCCTGAAAATATCCTGCTGCATTCTCACATGGGCTCAGTCAGTTTTTAGTCTAGGAGGGCTGGCTGATAAAGTTTGGAGCATCTGACTCAGACATTTGCATTGTCACAGGAATCCTCTTCAGATAATTTCAGGGCAATATCTAAAGTTGGGGCTTGTCTAAAAGCAGCTTTAGTCAGGGAAAAACTAGATTTTCTGTTGATATGTTTAAAGAAGTCAAACCCACAATATATAACAAAACTAAAAGAAATTACAAAATGTTTATTGCAGATTGAAAATGTTGTAGCGTGCTAATTAAATGTGCCAAACTTTTGTCTGTGGTGCAGTGAATTTATTATTCTATGATATACTATTCTTATTATTCTTTGATCCCAGAGAGATGCTTCACTGGCTTCGTGCATATATGCTGCTGAATGTATATAAAAGGCCTTTCTCAGTAATGAGCGAGAGAAACGAGTTACACAGCAGCAAGGGGGGGGGGAACACAGGGATTTGAAGCCCAACATTCTTTATCACCAGAGACACTGTTAAGCCCTCAATATCTGCCTCTAAAAGAACAATCCAACCCCTTCTTCCTGTTTTAACTTAAGAAAAGAATTAATAATAAATGATTCAGGTTTGCTCGTTACCATGTACGGCTTCATGAAGGGCAGAAGCTGGCAGTGGGGCTAGTATAGCGAGATGTGGATGGTAAAATATCAAGTCACAGCGACAAATAATGTGGCTTACAGGGCACTTGGTCACACAGGTAATGCAATATTGATAGTGCTGCAAGGGTCAGGGAGAATCATGACAAAACATATTACCATGGTCCCAGCACAGTAAAAACAAATGCTCTCCCCCTTTTCAGCTGGGTATGTAAAATGCTGCTTGGGTTGACACCTCATCTTAAATATGCAGGGCCTGGCTTTACTTCCAACATTAAAACCAGTGGAACATGCCCAGCAATTTAATAGCTGTGAATTCTGTTTAGGTCATTACAGAGGAGGAAGGTCATTTGTGTTAGAGCTATATTAATTTGCATGATTTCATGAATTCATTAATGGTATTACTTACGTGTGCTTGTGGTTTTAATAATAATAATTGGCATAATTAAGATGTGAGGATGGATGTAAATTAACAGCTCCATGTATTTCAGTGTTCACGTCAAGTTAAGCCTAGATGTCACTAAGTTTATCAGTGACTCAGAAATGTTCACAATCGAAATACATTTTCCAGTAAAAGTACATCTGCAGCAGAGACCCAGTCAGACCACATTGATAAAATCAAGATTAAGGGCCAGTTTCCTGGACAAGCGATAACGATGGCTGGATATCGACACAGATTTATCAGATTTTAAATTGAAGACCAGTATGGATTCACCTTGACTTGATTGTTGATTTAGTTACATTGGATAACTACCAATGTGGCATGAATCATTTCTCAGAAGGTGAATTTAAATTGTGAGCAACACTGCAGTTTCCTTGCATATAAAACTGTGTAAGGTATGTATTAGGGGTGTAACGGTATCCAAAAAGGTAAGGGTTCGGTACGTTTTAGGTACAGTAGAAACAAGGAACAGAAAACTATGGCAGCATCACCTACCCAAGTCGTTTTTACAAATGTAAAATAACAAAATAAACAGTCTCATAAACAAATAAAATAAAAATAGTAAACATTAATATCCATTAAGGCGCAGCATGTAGAAAATGACTGTACTTAAACTGCACAGTTATAGTGTTGTATAATTATTATTATGTATTTTCTTTTCTTTTTTCTTCAAAATAATTAACTACCACCACATTGTTTGCAGAGGTGGCCCTGCTGGTACTAACAATGTCTCCCGTGTGGAGAACGCTCTCACGCTAGGGACAGAGGTTCATAAAGGGCTCGTATGACGTGACTTGCTGGCCGAAATGCGGACAATAGGGAACTTCGTAACGAGGCTCGTTTACTTTCAGTGTGTGTGTTTGAACCCTGAGTCCTCAACAACAGAGAACGGTCGCATGTCCGCTGCTATAAATACACCTATGACGCCCGTTATTGCTTTGACACTGTCTGAATTATTTGCAAGCGGCAGCTTTAATGCTGCGGGGGAGCTGGGTTTGCATTGAACTGGATCTTTTTCGTTGTCCCACTAATGTTAGTGTTATTCCCAATGTTAGCGGGACATCACTCCGGTCTGTCTGTGGTCGCTATGACTATGAGCCTACAGCACATCCGATCTTTCCCTAAAGTTGTCCCTCAGAATTTGAGACCCGTATGTACACACATAAGTTACGCACGTGGACACGCTGCATAAGTTCGGTACACGTGCGTACTGAACCGAAAGGCCAGTACCGACAATTTTCCCTAGTGTGTATTTCAGTCATAAAACTGTGAATCAGGGATTTACTTTCCTTGGCAAATTCAAAACTAAAATATGTTGCATCTTAATTTTTATAGCCAACACAAGACACATTGAGTTCAAGTGACAGATGCTCTAACACACATACACTTAAATTATCACTGCGAGCAGAGAGAGGACAGGAACTGGAAGTTTGCTCACCAACTTTTGAAAAATAATCTATAAAAAGATTTAGTTTGAGTTTCCCTTATTTCTGATTTTTCTTTTTATATTTATTTTAATATATAACTACATATCACATGTAGAAAAGGTCTGGTTCCATATAGAGCGGCTTCTGGGACTATTGGTGACCTATGCTCGTGGCCGATTATTTTCACTTCAGCTTGCTCTTCAGGTGAGTCCATGCTTTGACTGTGCGCAGCCACCTTCCTTACGACGCATTCCTCCAGCCCTAATCAAAATAAGTCCATTATTTATCTTTGGCATAGCTGTTAAGATGCATTTGCCCATTCTCCATCAGCAGTTACCATGGTAACCAAAGCTACGGTACAGACACTAGAGATAGGACAGCCAGAGTTCCCAGAACACACTTCAACAGCCAAGATTGACAGCCAGCAAAGTCTCATTGTCTTTTCTGCAAATGGTCTCCAAGTATGACAAAAGCTCACTGCAATAAAGTGAGTCTGTGTTATGTGAGGATATGTTAATATAAAAATACTGAAATTCAGAATTGGGTGGCATTAAACAGCATTAACTTGTATTGCTCATCTCTCTTCAAGCATCAATAAAACGCTTCCACTTCAGACATCTACGTCTCCTGACACATCTTCCAGCAGCTCACAGGATTTCACAATCCTGATACACCAAAACCAAGAGCTCAGATCAGTGTGCAGGGTCGTTTTTCAGCCCGTCCCTCTCGTAGATGGCATCAGCTTTGTGACAGACACACCCTTCTGAGTGCCAACACTACACTGTGCAGGTCTGCCCCAAGTGCAACTGTTCAGGTCACAATTTATGAGACGAACGGGACTCAAGGTGTCTCATATAACCCACTATTTTCTATGTTGCCTTTTTTGTGTAGGTTGCAGTAATTTGATTTCAACTAAGTAGAAAATCTATACATCATGCAGCTCTAACAGAGCCAGTTTTAACAACTTACCACTACATACTTTGTAGATAGACATGTATATACTGAGAAAACGTGCACAAACAAAGACACATACCAGGATTTTAAGAGTCAATATTGGGCCATTCAAATTAATATTTATGTTTTTTGTTTTTTTTTATCTGGTACAAGCCATAATTATACTAGTCAATTCTAGTTAGATAGGTGTTTTTTTCCTAAAACATATTTAAATGACTATTCCTTAAAGGAATAGTTCACTCAGTCTATTCCACAAAACACTTCTGGAGCCTCAGGGGGTAAACTTTGTTAGAGCAGAATCCAAGATAATGAGTGAATTTTCATTTCTGGGTGAACTATTGAGATTCATTTTCACTAACTACTTTAATACCCCCATGCCCCTGAGATAAGACAAGCTGCATCTTTTTAAGAATCAAGCTCATATGGTAGTGAAAACCTAATGGATTCAGCTTTGACCTCTTGGGTAATGCCTTATGTTGTATTAATTCAAAATACAATAGAATAAAGCTGAGTGATGTGGACTGACTAAAATGCAATAATTAATTTATTGTTTAAGACACGTGAAAAACACAAAAAGGAAAATTACTTAAAAAATATTTAAAAAAGAAATGCATTAAAAATAATAATACAAACTGCAATCAGGCAAATTAAAATGTGAAGGAGAATCCCCTTCTCTACAATATGTCTGGTTCTCACGTATGTGCAGCCTGTTTTTCTGGTTTAAACAAGGCGAAAAGTCACAGTTGCATTATTTTGAATGAGCATCACAGCGCAGGCCACAGACAGTCACTTTCATTTTCTCTTTCAGGGAACTTCCTTTTACCACACCTGCAGATTTATCAATGAATGATTACTATGAATCCACACAGAGACAATGATGCAATTCCACTACAATTATAAGAGCCATGTAGAAATATTCTACTTAGCCTTTAAAATCACCAAATAATATAACAATTGTGTGTGTGTGTGTGTGTGTGTGTGTGTGTGTGTGTGTGTATATATATATATTAAAAAAAACAAAGTTGTTGTTTTTTTCTATTCAATGCATTTCATGGTAGCACTATATAGGAGCATTTTAAAAATGTCTTTTTTATTATGTAATAAAGTTTGCATCAGTTTTCATAATTTAAATAGAAAATATCTGACACTATGCCTGTAAAGGATGTTGAGGTTTTACGTTGAACTGTGAAACACATGAAAGCCACAGGTTTTCCCAGCCAGTTTATATCTGGAAAATGAAACAGGTGCATCCTGCTATAAATGAGGCTCTGCAGGTCAGCTCCAACACAATCACCAGGAGACAACTGAATCTGCTCTACACAAAGTCAACTTCTACCTGTTTCTTAAAGATGCTGAATAGGATCGTCTTCGTTTGCCTTTGCCTCTGTCTCTACAGTGCAGGCTCAGCGATGAGCTGCAGATGGATGGAACATAAATTCAAACAGTACAGCGAGAACTCTTTGGATCTACTAGATATGATGGTGAGTGAACTTGTTTGAATCATGTTTTAAAGTCATTGAATGTGTTTTAAAGTCATTGAATGTGTGATTGTGTGATGCAGGTTCATAATTCCACCAACACCACTGAGGATGCTGAAGTGGAGGAGAGTGTGGCCTTCCCTGAAGATCTGTACAGCCAGGCATCACAAGCCTCAGTGAGTAAAATCTAATACCTGCAGTGAATAAGAAACATAAGAAAATACTTGATTTTCTATTCTTAAACATGAGGAATGGTTTTCAGAGAAAAGTTTGTATAATAATATTTCCTATCATTATCTTCAGTTTTGGAAACTTGTTTTTCGTCTTCCTCTGATTCCTCGTCTTCCTCTGAATCTTCTTCTCTTTCCCCTTCTGATTTCTTTGTTTCATCTGATTTTTCATTCCTACAGGCTCAGGACAAACTTGGATTTACAGTGCAAGTTCTGAAGGGGGTGGCTGACCTGTTTGAGAAGGATTACAGCTCTGCATCATGGGAGGAGAGACGAGTGGATCACTTTCTCAATATTGTGACCCAGCAGGCTGACGGCCTTCGCTCATGTGTACGTGTCAGGGGGGGATGAACTCAGACTCACTCATTTTGTTTAAATGTACTTATTTATGTTGCTCCAAGTCCTGTTGACTGAAGGGATCAGCGGCTCAATGGTGACACTAAGAGAGATTTTTTTTATCTCATCAAAGCTTATTTTCTTTTAATCATTTAGATTGCGAGCCACAGCCACAATAAGAACAACAAGAAGCTGCACATGTATTTCAAGAGACTGTCAAACCAAGTCCTGAACCAAATGGTAAGTCTACCAACCCACCTAACCACCCAGTTACCTACCTACCTTCTGCCTTATCCTTCCCATCTACCTATCTATCTAATGATAATATTCTTGTGTGTAGGACTACAGTGCTGAATCCTGGGAGCTGATCAGGAAGGAAATCAAAAATCATCTAATGAGATCATACCTGCTGATTTCATCTCTACTCACCATCAACTAGAATCTCTCCATCAGATTAATTTATTTCATTTATTTATTTATACATTAATTTATGTATTTATGAATTTATTTATTCATTAATTTATTTATAGAGAGCTTTGTCTATTTATTAATTGATTGGTTGAATGTGTTTTTTTCCCTATGAGGAAAATGCAATATACATTTCTTACATGTCATATCCAATAAAAACATGTATTCTCCTACCAAAAAGAAAAGCGATTGTTTTGATTCCTCTTACATCAACAAAAACTATGCAGATTTCTTTATTTATTACTAATACGCAATTCTCAATACAGAGTTCACTTATTCAGTAAAGACCATGCCATGTAAAAAATATGAAGGTTGTTCAAATTAGAAACACGAGGTTCCTGTCTGTTATTTTATTTCTTTATTGCTCTTGACTTGTTTATGTGTGTTTTTTTTTCATTTGTGGAAACAAATGATAATAGGGACAGAAAGTTGGAAACAAAAAATCCTAAATGTACACATTATTGCATCCATAATAATCCCTTGATAATACATCGGTGACAGGGGTTAAGGGCTCTAAGTGCTATAATTGTATATGTGTGGTAACATGGTGAAGCAGCTGCTAATATTTTAATTCTAAATGTCTCCAAAAAACTACAGGGATTAAATTTTAGTTAACGCTAATTTTTTTGCAGTTTTCATAATCTTACTGTAGATTACAGAAGATATGCATCTGTCTGTGTTACCTTTAATAAAATTGGGGATTTATCTGGGATTGAACATTGTTGAAAACATTTTGGATAAGTCAACAAAATGTCTAACAATGTTGAAGTTAATTTAGAATTGTTCCATACTATGTCTTTAAATATGATTGAAATCAATTCAATGATATATACATAATATTTTAGGATTTGTCAATATGTATCACAGTATTGTAATACTCTGCACGTGTTACAATGAGTTTCCATAAAGCATTTTCTCTCTCTTTTAGCACTAACATCACTGCAGAACATTGAACATAATGTCATTAGTAACTCTAACAGAGGGAAGTATGCCACATACTGACTTAACTACCTTATCAATCTTAACCATTCTGATGTTATCCAGCCATGGCAGATTATAGACGGAATTGTTCGGCATTATACCTGGCTCTGCTATCATGATATTATGTAAGTTTGTCAGCGAGGTGTTTTTTGGGAAAATTAGCTCGAGACAATTAAACTCCAAATATTATAGAATAAAATCCATCCCTGTCTGAAAATAATTATCCTCCAATAGGACAATGTGGCACAGTCTCATCTCTCAATATTTGCCAATAATCTTATGAAGACATTGAGGCTGATCCATGGCGTTTTTTTCTTTGATAAAATAGGGCTATGGTTACAGTTTCCAACAACCCAATAGGGAAATGTGGAGGACCTCATAAAATATGAAAGAAATACCTTCAGAGGATGAGCATGTAGGGCGGTGTAGATAAGTACGAGATCAAGGTGACAATAATGAATAATGAGATGTAAAAAAAAGAAGAAAAAAAAAAGATGAAGCAACCTTTACTCGTCTAAATTAATTTTATTGAAATTTTTCCATTTTGACAGGGGGAAAAAGTTTTGGAGGATAGAGACTTCATTTAAGAGGTATGTCAAAAAAATATGTCTGGTAAGTGGGCTACAGGAAACAATTTTAATATTTTATAAGTTCGAGACAGCAGAGATCCAATATCACCAAGTAATAATAGGAGAGAAAGTTTAGCCCTGACTTAACACAAATAACCACAAACACACCTCAAAACACACCTGTAAAGTTACCCGAAACAAAGATGATGCTTTTAAAATAAATGCAATAGAGGCACAAAATCCAATAGAGGAAAAGTTTAAGAGTAGGTCAAGGGTATGGAGAGGATTGGCTATTGACCAGGTGTGGTTGAACTTAGAGTAACCCTCAAGGGAAATAAAGGTTAATCAATGCAATGTCCTTTACATGTGTAGTACAACCAGTGTGTGTGTTATGGAGGCTGTGTTAAACACTGAGATCTGCTGACCGAGCACTAAACATTTCAGACGGTATTATTATTATGCATTAAGAGAACAAGTTGTCTGCTTAAAACTCTACAGTAAAATTCTCCCAAGGGGTTTTTAAGCAGTCAAGTAATGGGGCTTTTAATCTATTAACATGATCTTCATTTTAAATACATTATCAACACAGTTTTAATTAGATATTTGAAAGCAAATGCAAGACACTCAAACTTCTAAGAGTGATGTTTGTTTGCTGATATATCCTACTTGTCATGTTTTTATTTCACCCTGACTTATATTCTCACCTTGGCTGTTAACTAACAAATGTTATAACAAAACCATTCACTTAAAACTCTGTGCTCGCACTCAAATATGTGTTTAGATTTCCTGAGCTCCGGTCTCAGGTCTTCTCCTCACACTTGTGCTGCTTCTTCTGCGCACGTGAAACATAGGCTCTAGGATTTCTCCTCTGCTCAAGCAGCGGCTATTTGAGTTGAAAGGACAACAATATCTGAACGTTAAATCAATAAGTCCTGCTCTCAAATAAAGCTAAGGGGGAAAGAAACATAACCATCCACATTCCCATCAGCACAAATGCTATGAAATGTTTGCTTTCACTGGAAGACAAACACTGCTGGCTTCTATTATCACTGCCAAGGTTGACAAAAGAGAAGCTAAGCATTTAATAATAACTACAAAATCTGACACAATGTGATTTTATATATATATATAAGCCCAGGGTTAAGTGGGATACATGAGGTGTGAGCACTAAAAAAGGGCAAAAATGAATCACCCTAAAGGTTTGTCAAAAAGGAAAACTCATACAGAACATGATGAAAAGGGGTGAAATTTGTATGTTGTCTGCTCTGTTGACACTACTGGTCCTCACATGCCTGGCCAAGAGGCACAGCTATGCAAGCGCAATTACATGCAAATAGCTGCACTGTCAAGGCCATCAGTGGCAATGAATGAAAATAAAAGAAGCACTTCAAATGCTGTCTACTTTATTGACAATCAAAGGCTGGTCCAGCACTATTATTAAGCTGTTCTCTTTTTCTCTTTTGAAGAGACATGTGGCGTGGCTACTTCGCCAGAGGGGCCCCCACTGTTATTAGAACTAAAACGAAGGACGGTGACAAACTGAAATGAGGCCATTTCTGTTGACAGGCTTCTCTAAAACAGTAAATCCTGACATGCTGTAATAGCTAAGTGTCAAGCCAAAGAGATTTCATACCATGCCAGAAACAAGAAACACTAACTCTTTCTAGGCAACTGCTAAAGAAAATCGCAGAGCAGATGATAATCTATGTGTTCTTCGTAAAAAGGACGGAAAAATTGCCGGACCAGATTGGATTTCATGTGACTGAGTTCTCATTCGCAATCGTCAGCACCACTTCTCCCGGCCCATCTGTGGACAAGTGTCTGATTATTGATGAAAGAAAACAGCTGAGAATGAGAGACATTTCGGAGCAGTGATAGAAACAAGCCTCAGGAGCTGCTTATTCATGCCGAGGAATTCATTTTGTTTTAGATGGCATCAAGCATCATCTCAGTGAAACTGGCAATAACAGAACTTGATTTTGCTAAGAGAGCAAATAACTGTGTCCTGGCTCTGAAGGACGGGATGTGAATACTGAAATAATAACATCTCTGTCCTACAGGCTTTGGGTGTAGGGTCTGTGAACAAACTCATGACTCTGATAGTATTCAATTCCGGAGAGATTTCAGAGCCTCCTCCATCAAGTTAAAAGTCAGAAGTAATGAGCCCTCTACAATCAATGAATATGACTGAAGGAAAAGGAACAGTACACCACTGACTGCGGGCCCTAATACACATCAGGCATCGTGCCAGTCCCGGCTCTGCCAGCAAATATCTGCTTAAATGGTGACTCTCATCCTACACACCGGAAATTCAATTTGTTCCGTAAGCCTGGGATGAAAAAGCAATTATTCACAGTCCCCTCTTTTCACGATCTGTTTCTTTAAGATATCTCTCTTCTTCCCCCTTCTAACAAATAAACCCCCAGATTAGTGCTGTGTGTGGCTGTTCATAGGGGCAGCCAGTTGAAGCACTAAGATTCAGGCCAACTGAAAAACTTGTCAATCAATTTGAAAGATGGGAGTCAGATTCGGCAAGACAAGACCTACCTTGCCATCTCTTTCATCCCCATCGGACATGGGTAAAAGCCACTATATAATGGATTGATGGCATATCACTATGTAGTATGGAGGACAAAAGTGAGAGCTTGTCAGAGGAACCCTTCTTTTACACCAATTACACTACACAGAACGCCTTAAAAAAAATGCCCCGCTACCCAATCGGTGACGAGTGCTGTCAAGGGATTCCACTGAGCCGAGACTCCAATTTACACTTGGGGTATTAGGTGGGACCCTAGCGTGACTGTGCAAAGTACCACAGAGCTGCTTCACATGCTCTCTGTTACTTGGAACACATCCTGGGATAAGTTGGCAGACCTAGTGAGGCGGACAGAGACTCATGTTTGAGTCATAACCTTATTTCATTCAACTGTTGTACGAACAATACCTGTTGATTGAGGAATGTGAAAACCGCCTGCCATCGTAATTGGCTCTCTCCATCTCTGTATAGCAGGGATACAAAAATGTGATAGTTGAAAAATAAGGGGGGAGAGACAGTGGCATAACTATAGGGTGTATGGAAAGGCAGGATAAGCCTCAGAAGTTTAAGAGTCAGCCCTCTGAGAAGGGCAGTTTGACAGCGTCAACCCCAGACAGACCTATGGATCAGGAAGCTTAAGCCTGGTCATCCATGATTGAGTTTCCCAACCCTCCATACATTAAATGCCTCAAAGCTTTCAATGCATCTACTGCATGCCTCGGTCAAAAAATGGTGGAGTTCTAATAACTCTATAAAGATATTTTTTTTTAAATGTTGCTAAATCCCCTAAAAGAGGCGATTGCCTCCTCCATTGCCAGTAGGAGTTTGCCTCTGTTTTATTTTTTTTCTTTGGGCATCATGTTCATAGTCACGATGAACCAACGACTGAGGCGCTTACTCACTTTGCTGTCTTACCAAATTAGCGTGTTCAACCGGGCGATACGTTTCCATCACTGCTGATCTGAGCCGAAGCCGATTAAAACCTGTGTCTACTGCGGAGTCGTTTACATTGGGAATAGATTAAATTGGCATTCACTCCCAGGTCAAACAGATGTGAGTGGATGTTGTTGTTTTTTCGACCTTTTTTAATTAGGGGTTTAATTATCTAGATACTTTGTAACCTTTTTCTATATTTGGAATCCACAAAAGGATGGATTAATGGCAAGTGCAGAAGGCTTCTGAGATGAAACCATACATCTCAGGAGCCAGTGCACGTGACAGGGTACGCAATGCAAGAAAATGACAGAACGGGTCTGGCTTCTTGCAAGGCCTCCCTGCCGGCTCACTGATGAGAACATGAATGCTTCCCCTTCAAAATGGGACCACGCCAAGTGTGATCGTCAAGGCCATTTTCACACCACCCCCCCTATTAAATGTCTGTGCACAAAATGTGATTTACCAACCCATGGGAAGCAATAAGTGACTAATTTCGAGCATTGAAATTAACAACAGCTGTTTCTTTTACAGAAGGGAGGAGAAACCACTCAAGAAAGCTCTTCAACCACACTGGTGACAACATTTAAACAAGCACCCGTGTGAACTCAAAGGAGGCAAAAACAAAAGCATATTGGTAACAGTTTTAGATTATAGCTCCTCTTTTCCATAATCACAGCGTAATTAGTCAGTTGCAAAACTTTGACAGCTCACCACAGCTGGTTCTGCAGCATCAATTAGTCTATATTCTAGTGCTGTCTAATCTCACTGTTGGATTTCAGGGCCCTTTTTATAATATCTAAGGTTTCTTAATTCTTCATATAAAAAAAAAAAAAGTGTATTAATATTTGGCTGCACTGTAATGGAGTATTCTGTGTCCCAGAATCGTCTATAGCTGCATTATTTATTTTGCATAATTATTTAATTAGTTTATTTTTTGGAATGTGTTGCATCTCAAACACATATTCCTATCAGATAAAAATACTAAATACACAAAGTCATCACGGTCATAAGAAATGACCACGGATATTCAAGCTACTTTTAGACATGTCCGCACAATTGGGTCAGGACTTTCTCCTTGTGAGAACAAGGCAGCAGGAGATTCTCCACTCTCAGATGCATTCACAACAACACAGACATTTCCAGAGCCTTCAGGCAAGGGGTGGTGCAGCAGGCAGAGGCAGGAGGTAAGGTAACATTAATTCCACTGTGGAGATCACATGTTTATACGTCATCAACACAGCACATCAGTCACAGTGAGGATCCCCTGCTGTATTACAACATGGGCTGCACTCCAACATAATCCAGAGTTTTAACTGGGGGGCTGGCAGGGGAAAATCTCACTCTGTCATTTGAATTCCAAAAATAATCTCCTGAAATTATCCAGAGTTCAGTGCATGTCGGAAATCAGCTTTTGTGTGGCCATATTCTTCTGCCCTCTGCGGCATCATCATTTTGATCTGTAAAATCTCAGATTTACAGTCGGGTCATAATACTGAATCAACCCAGATGTTAAATCCTTCATGGTCTGAATTACAATTTTAAGTGTGTAGAATAAAGAAAGAGTGTGACAAGGGAAGTGCGTTTTTTAAAAAGTTAAAATCTTGGCTTGAGGTTGGATTATATAGGAGTGGGGATAGGGCTTTTCTGCAATCATCATGTGTGCCCCACTGAAGGTGGTTCCCTGAGGTTTGCGCCTTCAAGCTCTGTAGTGGGTCCAGTTTTAATCAAAAATACAGAACATCAACGTGCGCTGCAACCGGCGAATGACAAGTCAGTGGAAGATGAAACAATCAGGTTTAAAACCTGTAGGTTGTTACCAAACACCGTTTGAGAGAAACTTTAAATATAAATTGCTATCTATCACACTGTGCACACAAAAAATAAGATTCACAATTTTCAGATGAAGGGAATGCACTTTAAAGCGACAAACATCCAGCTGAAGTACGAATTTACGTTGAACAAATAAAGACTTGATGCAACTTCTTCTCAAACAGGAGGGCACACATTTAGTAAATTAATGCTAAACTGGTTAGTAAAACACTAGAAAATTGGTTTTAAGAGCTTCCAGCTTTTAAATCACCTCAAATACCAGATACAGTGTCTAAAAAAAAAGACAAAATTTTGTCCTTGGAAATTTCTGAGAATGCAAGAAATATTATTCTAATATATTAACTTTTTATAGCTTTGAGGGCACGGTGTACAATTTGGATAACTCATTCTTCCATTCCCCTCTCATATTAAAAGCACATGTGCCACTAACAATGAAAATGTCTCTGGTTTATTAAAGCACCCCACTAAGTCATGACAGTTTAACTATGAGCCAGAATACACAAAGGTGGCACCCTGAAATTGAAGTAGCGAAATGGGATACAGCCGTCCTCAATTCACACCTTTGTATTCTTTTGTTTGTACTGAAACATGCTGAATCATGACCAAAAACCACAAACTGACAACTTCAAAGCACCGTTACACCACCAAGGGACAATACCATAATTAAAAAAAAAAATCATTTTACCGTAAGTTGCTGGTGGTCAACCACGACCGGAGGGACTGGTTGTGGCTCTTCCTCAGTCGTTTCAACAGATTCCTTCAGCTGCTCTGATGGGCTCCTCTTACATTTCCTTACTTTGGAGCCTCCTATGAAGATATGAAGGGATGATTAATGGAAGGAAGGTGAACTGAGAGGTATGCAGTTTTATGAATTAAAGCAACTTTTAAATTAATGGGAGAGCTACATTTCAGAGCTCAATTTGTTTTTCTCCTGAAACATTCGAAAGCACAAACTGGACGGTATTATGGAAATAAATCCCAACTGCCATGGCCACAAGATTAATGCAAAACTAGGGTATGAGAAAGAAAGTCTATTTGAAGCTACTACCAGCTACTGAGAGCACAATATTTCACATCTGGCCTCTTTCCTGTCCATTTATAACAGTGTTCGGGAAATGTTTTTGACGGGAACAAAAGGGCTGGCTCAGCAAGGGAGCGAGGAGGCGGAGCAGCTGAGTTGTTGTTTGAGGAGCCAGGGTTTGTTTGTGTTCTGCGGTCGGGTGATTGTGTCATTCTCTGATGGCTTCTCCATATTCTAAGCAGCATCATTACTTCGGCTTTCCAGCTTGGCCTCTGCTCATCACAAGCCAACCAGGCCGGTAATCAAATACAAACGTGTTGGTTTGTGTCGGACTTGAACACTACACACTAGTAAAAGGGACATATTGGCTCATGGTAGAGAAACTGAATATATGTGGCAGGTTGAAAGATGGAGAAATGTGCTGTGAATCTTCATAGACTAACATCATTGAGGAAACATATCACAAGGGTGTGGCATTTTTATATTCTGTATAACTTATGTTACATTATTCATGTTCTCTTCTCTATTTTTAATAGCTTAACCAAGTGAAATTCAGAGAAGCTGGAGTATGATTATAGTTACATGTGGGAACAAAACGCTGGCTGAATGTGTGAAAATTGATCTACTCTCTTACCTCAGTTAGATTGGATGAGGAGACAGTTAACAGGATGAGGTAAAAGCCTATCACTGTATATGGCTGAACAGTGTATGGTCAATGTGTAAAATGAACAACTGCTTAATGGAACTGCTTTAAACAACTTGACAATGGAAAAGCTGTTGAAGGCTGCTCACGAAGTCACTTAATGACTACATGACGCAATACACAATTTAGCATATTCATGACATAGTCACATTATATTTGCATTGTGCCTGGTGTCAGCTCGTTTTAGCCTTTTATCTGTTTGCTACTCTTCTTATTCTGTGTTGGCATAAACATGCATTTTAATAGATTTAATAAACTCTAATACATTTGCATGTTTTTCAGTTTCTGCTGTCAGACGACGGAACAAGTAAGAAGCGGTGACTGACCCAATAAGAAAACATGTTAATCAGCAGTCACCTACAAGCCATTTTCAATTTGATTTGCACTGATAAAATTCGTCACACATAATTTAAAGAGAACGTATGGGCTGTGATTTCGGCTGCAATATAATCAGTCAGAAAGTAAAAAGCTTATTTTATGTCTTTGTCAGGTGCCGTGCCTTCAAATGAATAAGAGGCATATAGAGATGCACCTCTACAGGAAAAGACTGACCTTGTCCTCTTGGCACGATTGCAATGACTCTTCTCCAGAAAGTAGCTTGAGGTTACCCAAACTGTTTTAAGAATCGTTGGTGCATTTTTTGGGGGGGGAGGGGGGGGTCGGTAAATGTGTAAATCAGGCGACAAAGGCACTGAGTTGATAAAACTGTCTGTAAACATACCTTTATGATAAAATAGAAACTGTTTGCACAGAACTGTTTCAAAAGCACAGTGGCCAAAGGGTTAAATCCTACACAACATTGGCCGATCAACCAATAATGTAACCTAGTGACAGACTGACTTTAAAAGAAGCTGTCACTGCTGTTGTAACCAGCCAAAAACAAAATCACAGCATCCACTATTAAAAAGAAAGTATCAATCGAGCTGATTGATGGCTTGTCAGACATTTAAAAAAGTGATCGACAGGCTTGGCTGCTTCAATTTAGGATCAACCTAGACAATGAAAACGTATGTGAAATAAACCATGCAGCGATAACTTACCAAATTAGGTTACTTTTACTCTATTACATTTTTTACAAAAAATGTTATATATAATTTGCACACACAGAAGAGCACTGTGTTCTATTTTACCAGTCTACTCATATACCTTCTATGTCTTGATCTTCGTCAGCACTCTCAGTAACTGCCCTCCAATCCTGGTGGGGGTGCTCCTGAGTTGGATGGCTCTCATGTTTGTCTTTGTGCTCTTCCTGCTCTGGCTCAATTGAGCCTTCATCCATGCTCAGAGGAGTCATTTTCTCAGCTTCACTGCTGCTCTTGGGGCTCTGCAAGTCCAGACTGTCCATTGACTCGTTTCCATTCACACAGTCCACTTGTGATACTAGGAGATCCTCTATGTGCTTGGACTGGGCCTCAGCATCTGAGGACTCAGATGTTTCTGCCAGAGGATGGAGCTCAACCTGCTTGGCCTGGCTAGCCCCGTCTGCCTTTGGGTGAGAACTGTCATCAACGCAATATAGCTCAGTGTCCTTCTCCATGTTCTCAGACTCTCCCTCGTTGGCTTCGGTCTCCTCCTCCTTAGGTGTTGGTTCCTCTCTGGCTTCATTGTCATCTGGAGGTTCAGCAGGAGCCACAACAAGTGGCTCACTGGAGCTCTCCTCCTCAGTGGAGGGGGCATGGTGATGGTGGCCATTGGGTTGGGGACCTGAGGTATCGCAAGACGATTCCTCATCCTGCGTCAAACATGAATCGCTGGGTCCTGCAGCTTCCACTTCTGCCTCGGGCTCATCCTCATCCTCTTCCATTCCTTTCTTGTAGCTCTTCTTTTTACGGATGATGCCCCGCCCCCAAGAAGGCCGCCGGCGAATCTTTCGCTTTATATGATCTATGATGAAAAGAGAAAGAGAGTTAAGAAACTTTATTAAATCAAGATAACTAAAAGAAACCACAATTCCCACAAGGGAAAAAACAGTAGTACCACTTCATTTCAGATGCCTTTGACTACATGACTGGACATGTGATTGTCAGACCCAACATTTCTCTGAGGCAAAAGACTGTTTGGTTCTGGCACTCCGTTGAAAAGATGAGGATGACACAAGGCAAAACAAAACACAATGAACCATTGTTTTCTTATTGTTAAAACAGGTGAAAGTAATCCAAGATTTTAATTTCTAAACTGCAAAATATTTTCTCACTATTGTAAAAGATACTGTAGAGTAAGAAAAAAGTGTTCTCCTTCGTATAGCTTGCAAGTTGACTGCATTTAAAGCTGAACATTTGGTCCTTCTCCAAGGGTAACAAGCAATGGGTGACAAAGACGACAGAGACCATAAGAGAGACAGAGACAGCAGCCGGTTATATCACTGATATTTGGACACTAATGACAACAGATGGTGCTTGGGGTTTTAAGAGGAAGGGGAAACCAAAGCCTGCTCTCCGAGAGTGCAATAAAAGTGCTGCAGCAAGCAAAAAAACGAATGCTACACTGGGTGAAACTTCAAGGCATTTGCCTTCATTTACTGGTTTCCTGAAGCAGACACTGAGATACAGGCCCGAGCGACTAAGTCAGCGAGACAGAAAGAGAGTGCCTGTGACAGAAAGAGAGTGAAAAAGAGACACATAGGGACCAACACAAGGCAGTTTCCTGACAATGGCCTGTCAGGGAGACACACACCCTAACCCCAAAGGAACCTTTGGTCTTTGCATCAAAAGGCATTCACAAATTAAAATCATCTGTCGAGTCCCATGAGGCAGCTCTGACACTGCATAATTCTGAGTAACGCCAGGATATTAAAAAGTAATTCTTTCATGAAACAACTATCTTAAAAGAAGGACAAGGAGATAACTTAAAATGTGTGTGTGTGTACATCAGATAATCCGTGGATAGTCCTTGCCATTATAATTCTGTCAGGAACGAAAGGTCTAATATAAATCGTGGATCTTATGCAGAATAAATAACATATGCCAGCTTGGTTCTCGGAGGACTAGGATTCCTTTTAAGTTATTCATCAGAGACTATACTGTAAGTGTATAGTGAGCAGAGCTTTTTGCCTTAATACTAAAGAGGCTCTATTCTGTTAATTGTACCTACTCGAGGACATGACTGAGCAAACTGACCAGAAATCACGATGTACCTTTCCCTCTCCCCACCAATGCATTTATCCAGTGATAACATTTAGTTAAGTATTAGTTTGTAATTTATACCAATACCTAAAAAACAAGATAATGTAAAAAGCTAACAAAACTAAAAAAGATGGGGTACAGGACTCAGGACACTCCGCTTCAGGAACTGTGTTCTCAGGTGACCCTCTTAATAAATGACCAGCCACACAGTTCCCGTCACACACGAATCATCACACCAGATAACCCAGTGGTGTCAACTTCTGCTGCACAACAACCGCAAAAAAATAGCGATTTACATGCGTTTATACAGTGGCTACATTTGCATATACTATATCTTATCACACACACACTTTCAAGGACATTTCCAAAGAGTAAAACTTCTTACAAAAACAATATATGCATCTATATCTGGAGGACACTAAAGAATATGTAACATCTTAGTTAAACTGCTGGTCAGGGCAAACGCATCCAGTACCATCATTTTCTTCAACTTTCTCTGTTGCTTTTCTTCACTCTCATTATGTTGTTTCATTATGTCTCATTTGACATCAAACCAAATGACCATGCACTGCTCAGGCTATGAATGCAATCAGGCTGGGGGGGTAATGGACACCTTACAAAAACAGAGTAGCTAGCATTCTGCATGTATGAAACAATGGCAGCACATCACAGAAAATGATCACCAGTCTCCCACAAATATCTACACAGACTGGTATGGTTAGAGAAGAACTGGGCAGTTTTCCCTGTGAGACTACCAGCGCTGGGGGTTTAAAAAGAACAGTGAGACACATGCCAAGGTCCCACAACCACCAGCAATCAAGCCCACAGTTTGTAATCTCACTGTCAAGTGGATACAGGGGCTGCTGGCAGACTTGATTTTAAGGTGGGATGCTGCTTTGGCTTTTGGTTCCACCTGATCTGATCTCGGAGGGAAAAGGCAATTGGATAAGTTTTCATCTACAGCTATGACTGTCGCTCTGCTCTGCTGTAAGTGAGGGACCAGAGGCGGAGAGGAATTGGATATTTCTGAATGCTGGCATCCTATTAATAAAGCTTCTTTGTGTGTGTGTGTGTGTGTGTGTGTGTGTGTGTGTGTGTGTGTGTGTGTGTGTGTGTGTGTCTTATCTTTGCAGAATGCTTGGACCACCATTTATTTAACCTTCAGAATTTAGATTTTATTTAGAAATGTCATGCTGCGATGTCCAGTGCTTAATCATAACGTGGCTGTTTTTTTTTTTAATATCGGTTTCAACACGGAATATTACTTTTTGCCCAAAGTTATACGTTTATGCCTTTTTTAATATATTGTCACTTTTATCAAACACAACAAAGTAAAGGCAAACTTCAGCATTGTTAATCTTAAAAAGAAAAGAAAGCACATCAGCCAGCAGTCTAACAGGGGTTGTGGGTTGAGTACTTTTTGGTATTTTTGAGGTCGGGTGCTGCTCTGGTGGATGTGGATAATAGATAACCTTGACTCATGTATCACCAACAGCTGCTTATTTTCAGCTGGCCCTTCACTTGCTTTTTAAACCGCTCTGAAAACATATTTTCCAAATTTCTTTACACATAAAGACCAAACAAATAATACACAATTAAATTTTCTAATTCTCGCTAAGGCCAGTAATCACCTATCACTCCTGAAGAATGGGAATTTTAGACTGGATGGCAGCAAACGACTCACCACACTCTGCTCTTAAATTATGTATAAAGATTCATGTAGCGGCAGAAATATTTTTAAACTGCCATCACACGTACTCATTAGAACAGTTTGTGTACATGGACACGTACAGCTTTTGAAAGAAAAAAGCCCCGGGGAGATGAGTAGCCAAACATACCAGCAAGTATTAAATAAATAAATCAGCCCAGTGACACTGACAATTCAGCAGCCTTGTGGTAATGTCTTGAGGCAGGATTGTTAATCAGTGTCTCTGATACACTTATCTATTTGTATTAAATAATTCCTAGTACAGAGTAATCAGATCACAACCCATCATTTTCATTGCAAAGGTATACAACTCCAGATCCACTGTCTCTATAGCATAGTCTAGGAAAAGCCCCAAAGCCATGTCAGTATAATGCAGATGGGCTTCTATATTGAGTTTATAGTAGGGCCATCCAAGCAAACTTTGAAACACTCCATGCATATAGTGTAATACATTATGGTGTGGGTTATTTATTACTTTTATATCTTCCCAATCTCACACTACCCATAAAGGCATAAAATGCACCGATCTTAGTAAGATTGATATGATTGGTCTCTGGGCTCGATGCCACATTATCATCAGTACTAACTCATACTTACTGTGTACCCCAAAGCTAGTTAAACAAATTTAGGTAATCAATCCAATCTGCCGCTGATCTTTGCCAAGGAAAAACATTCAGCACTGATTAACATTTAATTCTTACATTAAGGGACATTGCATCTTTAAAAGGAAAAAATCTATATTTGTCTTATATTTATATATTTTCTTAGCAAGATTTAGATAGAAGGGCTGACACCTCAGTAATATCTGTAAACTACAAACAGCTAGAAGACTGAAAATAGAAGGAAACAGCTCAGTAGCTCTGTCTACAGGTAACAAAATCCACCTTCAAGCATCTCTGAGGTAAGAACAACAAATTGCTGCTTTGCAGGAGTTAACGTGGTAGAAAATGTCCAGTAGCTTCCTAGAAGGGTGTTAGCTGGTTGCTGGGCAACTTTCTCTGCGCATCTTTACCATAATATTGATGGGAAACCAGTATGGTTCCCCTAAAAGGTGCAGGCCTGGAGAATGAAGTACAAACATTCTCTAAAAAGGCATCATTCTCTAAATGAGCCTGCTTTGTGTGTGTTTGCAACTGGATGATCACAACCATCAAACTGTATCAGCCAAAAACATCCGCCACTGGTAAACCTTCATGTTAGACCTTCATGTCTTTACGCCTTAAGTGTTTGGTTAGCCTATAGTTTAGCCTGCAGGAGTTTCTGAAGGTTGGTGTAAGGAAAGAAGAAATAAATAGACGATGAAAGAAAATTTGTTCTTGGTGTCTCCAGTTGTCTGTACTGATGAAATGAGACAGGAAATCTGTCAAACAGCCAAGAATGACATCTGTCACAATGATGCGCTCGAAAAGACCGGTCTTAAAAATGTGAAGTGTTGAAATAATTAGGTAAGAGGAACGAGAGTGAGAGAAATTAGTGATTTTTGCCAAGGCAAACTGGCAAAGTGCAATAAAATGTCCAGTGTGCATTTGGTATTTTAGTGATAGGATGTGTCTGGTGCATCTGTAAACAGGAAGAGATTGAGATGTACTGGGTTGGTTTCACGGAGTGATAACCAGACACTGTTTAATTACTTTTATCCTTCCTTTTAAGTAGGTTTATCCACCTAGGTTAAATTAATAGGTGTAATATGTAACAATATTACCACCAGTAGAGGTGGAGTGGAATGTTCATGCAGAGGTTTCTATATTGGAGAAAATAATTCCTCCAGTTGGGTGATGGGCAGATGAGTCAATCTCTACTCTACAGTAGCTGACTTGTGGCCACTGTGAAAGTGAGCCGTCCTAAAATGTACAACCAAACCAAAAGTTTGTTTGACAGACTAACACTGTTACATTGTCAGATAGTTAGTGGAATATGAGAAAATGGCACTTCAAAATCAATTCAGCCTAAATCTTTTCCAATGTCATTATGTATGACACACAGTGTAATCACTCACAAAGAAATGACTCACTTTCACTCACTGTTTCACTTGTAATGAGTGGGTGTACTATGAACATCTACAAATTGAGTTAATTTAATGAATATTGTTGCAAAAATAGTCCAAAATATCCATTATTTAGACGGAGATGATAATATTCAATTGCCGATCTTATGCCCTTCCAAGTCACTGTGAATAATGGGCTTTGTGCAAATTCCTGCATAGATACAGTATTATCAGAGAGCATTCTGAGTACTGTAAGAATAGCCAAAGGCACAAACCTAGCAAGCAACTCAATTTTTGTTGTCATTCGGGTTCATTGGAATCGACTGGACTCGGGGCCTCAATCTTGTAACATTAATGAAATATTGATCAGCCAAGTTCTCATCACCTGCAACTGATGGGGAGGAGCTTGGAGTTAGGAGTTGTGTCGCAGTCTTAACATAAACATTAGGGAGAGACATACACTTGAGTATAGAGGTGCAGCATGAATGTGTTCGAGAAAGGATGAATTTGACTTGTTCTGAAAGTTGTACTGTGGTTGATAAGACTGCAAAAGCACTATATACATGTACTAATACATTTTTCAGCAAGTAGCTTATTTCAAACTAAAGTACCATCATATTTCAGATGGAGAAAATTACCACTGCTCTCAATTATCCACTTTAAAAAAAGTGCTTTTTTATAATAACTGTAATTACAACAGTTAGTGGCATTACAAGAATCTCCTGCATATATGTTTATATAACATAAGTGGGGTTTTTTTAATTTGCAGGTCCAGATATAGTCTAACTTAGTTTATCATGACATTCCAAGCAGATGACCAAGAACCATATATCAAATAAACTATGAATCTATGAACCAAAAATAAAAAGGTTTTGCATTCATTTTAGACATTTCTATTTGTGTTTGTAATTAAGGAAGCTAAGGTTTATTAACAATGCTCAGTGTGCAAAGCTTTGGTTGTGCTGTTCTAAGCATAAGCAATAAAAAATATATTCCACAAAACTAAATTTTCCCAACGGTATCCCTCTCTGAGCTGTAATTAACACAGCACAATGGCAATATATCCACGGCCATGACTGCTGAACAAATTCCAATTCAACGGTTCTTGATGACTTTCACTAAGGAGTGATTTAAAATGTTTCTTTTTTTAAAGTGCACATAAAGCAGACTATTAAAAACCCAGGTCAAATGGAACACACCTTTTAAGATTAATATAACAAAAATAATGATGTCTTTATATGTCTCAACTGACCAATTTATACCCCAGAAACTCTACATATAGAATTCTAAGCACAGCTGGAAACAAAATGAAGACTATATATCAGGCTTGAAATAAAAACCGAGCGGAATTTCTTACAGTTTCTATTCAGCTGATCTCAGTTCAGTTCATCTCTAGGATTATCTTAGCAATTCATCAACAATTTTCCACCATTGATATTCATCTTGAACTGCTGCTAATGACTGTCTTCATTATCAATAATCGGATAGATAACTTGTTTGGAATATGTGATTACGTAAAGGAAAGCAAAACGGAAGACAAAAGGGGAAACACTGTAGGAGACAAAGTAGACAAAAGATCGTCATGGTGACACAGGGCCTCAGGGCGTCTGGGTCATGAGAGGAAGACATGCAGTTTGTCAACTGATGTGACACTTTGCACTGACACTTAATGAAATGTCCAGATCAATAAATGATCCCATCATTGCCTCTTGAAATGAAAAGATCAGTCACTTCCTTCAATTGCAGCGTTGCCCTTCCTTTTTCTATCTTTCACTCCTTTTCTCTCACATAAAAGGCTACATGGCCGTATCACCCTGCCTGCTTTTACACTCATCAAGGGCTTTATACAACAAAACAAAAAAAGAAAATCATACTAAGAGAGGAGAGCTCTTCTTTTCTTTCTGTCCTGTTTACATGATTGCATCACATCTTTTCAGCATTTGTCAGCAACAAATGAATGCTGTTCTACCACATTGCTATGGTGTTCTATTAGATTCAAATCAAGTGATTGTGGAGGCCATTAAAGTTCAACGACAGCATTGTCATTTTCAAGAAACGAGTTTGAGACGACTTTCATACTCGAAGTCGCCATTAGAAGTTTGTGAGGCCATAAAAGGTGTTGCACGGTCAGCAAAAATACACAGATATGGCCAGGATCCAAAATAAACCACCCACCAATTGTCAGATACAGGTAGACTTTCTCTCTGTTGAGATCCCAGAGGACAATCTCTACTACCTCACTAGCAGGAAAATGCTTGTGGCAAAACAGTCATCAAATAAAACACTATCCTCAGTCTCTAGGGCATTTTGATTTATGTGTGCTCTGCTTTTGTCCTCTCTCTGTGCCTTTGTCTGAGACACGCACGCACACACTCTTTCTAAGAAAACAATTGACCATATCCATAACCAAACAACGAACAATATCCAATCACAAGCAGAGTAGGGGTCTTTCGTGGAATTTCGTGAAAAACTCAACACTTGCCACCACTCTGAGTCAATCAAATAATGACTGAATAAAAGGCAACCTTAAAAGCACACACACACACACACACACACACACACACACACACACACACACACACACACACACACACACACACACACACACACACACACACACACACACACACACACACACACACACACACACACACACACACACACACACACACACACACACACAATAGCCATTTTACAGTGCTGACAACTCCCAATGTCACTCATTATCACTGGTTTAGAGGAATCACAAAAGATGTCAAACCTTGCTACACATGTTCAAAAGCTTGGCTATGCACTGGCTGCATATCAATACAGCATAGAAGGAATGGTCACAAGGTGGAGGAACTGAAGACATGATTCAGTCAGAGCATCTGTCTCTTTCTGTCATCTCTGCTGCTCAGTAAATGGCCAGTGGGATGACGGTGCCAGTGGTGCCCCCTTCTCAGAAGACAGATATGCCCTAATGCACCAGCAGCTCCAAGTACTACTGAAGATGTCAGCCTACGCCCACACATACATACAAAACATGGCATGAAAGCCTTCCAGTGGAAAGGTCTGTTGTCCAAAGAAGAAACACGCAAACCGGCAAGATGCGAAGCAGGAGTGAGGACGTTAGGAGCTGTGTACTCTTTTGAATCATTTGGATTGATGTGCATTATCACACTCCTTGTGGAGGAGGAAGGAAAATGGTCATACTCCTAGAAGGAGTCTTCTGGGGAGAATGACAATACTCAACAGCTAGCTATACTGTGAATTGAACGATTACACAGTTACCATTTCCATTTGATGAGATAGTATGGTAAAAGATGCTACTTGTCAGAAATTATTGCGAACTGCAGAAAATGCTTACAGGATGAAGGAAAACCAAACGCACATCTTGTTGGTTAAATTGCTGCTATATTTATATAACAAGTTACTGCTATGCTTTCTTACACTCTGCTGACCGTCTGACAAAAGCCATGATCTGGAGCCATATCCTATTCACTGTGAAGGATAGCCATTGTACACTTGCTCAACTGATTAAGTTAGATACCAATTAGATACCCTGTGAGTCTGTTAAGGGATTGAAGTCGTCACAGCTGTATATTTATAGGACTCGACAGAAAGGGATATTAAATTAAACACTGTTTACACAGGGATTCTACACTTTACATAACCACCTTACTGAATCAGTTTTTCCTTTTCATATTTATTGCTTTTTTTAAATCGAGACAAATTAAATTACACAAGTTCTCTTCAAGTCACATATATGGTGTCAGAATATTACACTGAATTAGTAATAAAAACAAAGTATATGTTTGCTCAAAGCAACCGTTTACATATCTTCTGAGTTCCAAATTTCAACAATCCTGAGTCATTTTGATCCTCCTCCTCTCGGTACTAATGTCTGCTCCCTTAAATGACTAAGCTGTAATATATTCCTATTTACTATTAGTGTATTTGTACACCAAGTTTTCAAAAGTCATATTCAAAAGTTGAGACAATAGTCTCCCTGCTGTTCCGAACAGCATCGAGGGAGAATGCTGTGTTATGATTGCTGATCACTGCTGCATGCAAGACATACTGCTGTGCTCACAAATAAGAACTGAAAAGCAGAGCCCATCTAGGATTCAATTAGCTGCTCCATCATTCAGAATAAAACCTAGTTTAGGCTAAAAATAACAAGTTTGTGCGACACGACAGGATTCAATCTTCTTTATAGCTTGTCCGAACAGCTACACTCAAACACAAAGGTAGTGTGAAAATCCAACTGGCACTGGAGAGAGAGAGAGATGTGCTGTAGTTTAAATATAAGGATAACTGTAGTATGTCTATCGTGGAGGGAATTTGATAGTGTTGCATTCTTTCGTGTACAGTGTAACAAATCTACGACCTTGAGAGAGGGTTGTATACAGCTTACTCCCTCATCTCTGCACACCGGACGATGACACACATTGTCATGGTCATGTCATGGTCACAGACCCCGCAAATATGACATCAAAGAGCTGCTGGGAGAGTTGGTTTCTGAAGCTATTTGACCATCAGACAAGCAGCTCTGACGTAGTGTACTGCTGCATCAATAGCGTGGAGTTTCTGTAGCAATAAAGTGCTTCAGTACATCACATATCCTTTTGTTATCCAGGGAAAATAACAGTTTATATTGTTTGGCATCTCCTTGTGAGAAAAATTGGATGTTGTGCAGTTGTGTTTCTTTCCACTAACTAATTACAGTTTTCTCAGACAGTGACTAACTCTTGTGATCTTAACTCAAACTCCCAAAGGTATAATTGGTGTTGGAGGGTTAGTATTGTTTGGTCCCAGCTTTTTCTACGGCTGATTTGACAATTCTGCTGAGGCTGACAACAAACTAAAACCTCTATTATCATTCTTAACAAAAAATGTCCTCATTGAGGATGGAAGTTGTCTTGCTGAAATGAAGCAATCTGCTTGTTCAGACTGGTATAGCAACTGAAGGGTCTATTCGAGGTGTCGAACTGAGTTGCACATTCATAACCACCATTTGTGCTGCTTGTGCTTCCAATGCATTCGTACACTACGGCTGCCCCTGTATCCACACAGGAAGTTGTTTTTCCTTTCTTCTTTTGCATTGTGCTGTGATAAAAAATACCTGAGAAAAACTAAGGGAGTGATTCACTGCAGCTGAATAAAATCTTTACATTTACTCACTTCCCGAATATAACGTAAAAAACTGTTCTCCTTGAAAATGTTGGGTTGGTCTAAAAAGTAGATTAAATTGTCCAACAACCATTAGCAATGTAACTGCAATGATAAAACTTAAAATATAAAATAATTAAGTAAAAGTTATTTCTAAGTATTATTGGTGTTATGTGCATGAAAGATAGTGTAAAAAGTGTGCTCACTGTATCAACCTATCTATGAACAGTTATATTGTTTTTAACTTGAAATTCTAATTTTGATAAACTTCAGGAAAAAACAATAAGGCTGAGCAAGATGTAAATAACCTTCAGACATTTATACTACAACTAAATGTATAGTGAATGGACAAGTGTAAAACAAGTTCTTTCAAGAAAGCATGAAAGCAGAACAATCAAAGGCTTTGCAATAAGTATCTATTATGTGATGGAGTGCTGGGAATTTGAAGCTGTTCATTTTTGATGTCATAGTTTATGGTGACAGTGGACTAGATTGCATTAATGAGGTGCCTGTGAATGGATGCATATACATATGTAATGGCTTTAACAATCCTGCACACGAGAGCTGATAAACAATGCATTCTTCAGAGAATGAAGCTCCACCAAAAGTCAATCGAAAAGCGTGATCATACCAACATGATTCAATTTAATGGCTGAAAAAAAGACCCATTCCTGACAAAAGTATGTTGTCATCCAAACAGACGCAAAGGTCCGTGAAGGAGAGAACGATTTACAACTTATTATTATCACTGATGCAGACTAGCATGATGGTACCACCTGGTTCATAAAACAATTATGTTACTTAAATTTATCATGTTAATGCCAAAGGAGCATTAGTCATTGACATGTCACAGATAAGATGGCTTAAATAAATAATGAACCATTCATAGGTTTCACTTCACCGATGGGTTACTTACTGTCCTTGACACTTGTGACTGGTCTTAATGAGTGGTTTGCTGGAAACCGGCAGCTATGTTGAAAGAAAATGCATCTAATCTCTGGGTTGAATGGAGAGGTGGCAATTAGCCTGGATAAGTGAGCCTAAGAGTAATCTGCTGTGGGCATTAATAGGCGCACTCGTATTCTTATGGTAGTCTAATTTGACTCATGTCTCTTGATGTAGCCATCTCTTTGAGTCCCCGGGGATGCAAGCAGGGATGGTTGAGTTGAGTTTGTTAGTTAATTTCCACACACAGAACATGTAGACATTAGCTCATTAGCAGACATCAGTCCTGGAAAGAGGATGTAGTAGTATCTGTACCAATAACGACCAAAACTGAAGGACTAAGGCTATATTCATACTACTACGTTTTCATTTGAAAATGTATCAACTCTGGTATGGAACACTACTCTGGAGTTGTAGGGCTGTGCTTGCTTATTGGGTCTGTACAGTCGAAACGTAGCCTTCCCTGATTCGTCAGGCTCCTATCACATGACCCACTTCCCAAGCAAACAACCGGCATGAGCTTCAGCTACAAGTGTAGGACACAACATAGATAATCAATTACAAGAGTTGCTGACCCTATTGTCTCTGCTGACAGTAGCTGTGCAGTTAAATTCTGTATTTTTCCCACAAAATGTATTCAATCTATGGCAGTGAGAGAAAGAACTGCATGCCACAACTACAGCTGAAACTATGAGTGGCTGGTAAAAATGTCTCAGATTTATTAGTTTATTAGTTTTCAGTGGCATTTTCAAAGTTAGTTAAAATAGTTACCAGAAAACCCTAATACACACGTTGGCCACATTATAAATAGCTCGTAGGGTGAAATGGATGCCAGTTCATTTACCACAGTTCACTTACCTAGTAATGTATTTAGTCCAATTTGGATGTCACCGACAAATCCATAAGTCATTCCAACAAATGCACGAATGCATTATGTTTTTTTCTGTGGTTGTAACAATCAATTACAACTAATCAGAACCAAGCAGAGAGAGGGAAAACACCCCATTTGGCTACCTGACCTTTACTAGCTTCTGATGTTTACTGAAACTGACGAATAGATGACTCTACGGTTGAAAACAATGAGTGTAAAAGCCCAGGAGGCCTTGTATAATTTTCTATCTGTAGTACAGCCTAAATGCTCTGATCCTGGCATCGTCTGTACAACATTAAGCATAGCATCTGAAAAGGCAGCAACCAATTTATATCATAGTTGGCAATTGTCTGCATTATAATTCATTCTGTCTCACACATTCACACTGTTTTCCTTTTCCATCAGCTTTCTAACATCCTTGGGCAGCACAGCTTGTAGTCATTGAGCATGCACAGAGGCAGTGAGCAGCAACACTCAATCATTTCAGTGCAACTCTTCGGGCTCATTTCTTTCAGGCAGAAATGTAAGCTGTTTACAATAATATGGTTATCTCCATAGCACAGTAATAAAACAAGGCATTAAAATCCCACGAAGAGGATCACCACCCAACCTTGTCAACTGTGTACACTTAGCACGCAGCATCAACTGTGCATGGCGATATACTGGGAGTGGAAAAAAGACCCACAGACACAGGATGAATCTTCAGAAACACGCACACTGATGTCAGCTCATCTTCACCCGAAAACAATAAATGGAGGCAAGAGGCATCATGGATGATTTTACATTCATTTCACGCTTGGTGCCACAATCCATGAGGAATCTGTGCCCAAATGGCAGCTTACGCTCAGTGCTTATTCGCTCGGGGCTTTGCATGCTTTGCATGGATTTTATTAGTGGGCGCCACAGGGTCTCAGAGTGTGCAACTCAAGATTGTTTTTGCCTGGTGGCAAATAGGAGCTGGGGAGAATTCAGTGTCCAGTTCTAATAACTAATAACAATGTCACCAGCTCAGTTTCAAGCAAATTATGCTTTGTTTTCTCTTCCTGACTGGCAGCCTACTTGCTTATTTATTTATTTTTTTGTATGTATATTTTTTGTATGTAACATAAATACATATTTAAGTTTGATTAAAACCCTGTTTTCCATTGCATAATTGTTTATCACATTTCTCTTTCCAATTTTCAAATGTGGAACAAAACTTGTGACATGAAATCTGATGGAGTGATTAGCTGACATGGAATAGAAAAGGTGATGGCAAGAGGAGCAGCAAAGGTAGAAAAGAAAAGTCTTCGGTTCTGAAGTTTGAAGGGTTTTGCAGGTCATTTGGATTGAAGGAGCAATTTGTACAGTTATGTAAACCAGCCAACAGTTAGTCCATATGTCAATTAAGTGTCAAGTTTTCTAAAATGATGCGCCAAATGCCGAAGTCATTGAGTCGAGCTTTACAAAAGCATCAATGGCAACGACTGGTTTAGAGTTGATTGAGGTAAAACAAATTCTAAGGACATGAGCTAGCATGCAAAACACACTGGCTTGAAGGTTAAACTCATCCATTCTGTGAGTGTAATGGATCGTGCGTCCTTGTAAAGAGGGAAGGCATAGATGAGAAACTTAGGTAAACAAAATTGTCTTCAACAGTACTTTGTGTTTCTTAAATGAAAATGTAGCTTCTTATCAACCCATTTCCTTGTGCACTGTGACCACCTCAGCACGTTACTGGCCGTTTGCCCATTGTCCTGAGAAAAACTAAATCCAGGCCATCCTTTTATGCAGTAACTGCTTCAGCCTGAGGTGAAAGGATATGAGAGTGTTTATTATGACTTTAAATATCCTATTAAGGTCTTGTGATGGATTGACATTGGCGACGGGGAGTGGAGCTGTCTGTTTACTGTGATGTGAGATACAAGGAAGGGGAGAGGCAAGACGCAGCAGTGTTCAATCTACATGCATGCAGCCTGGTGGCTGTTGCCTTGGGCATGCTTTTGAGTGACGCAGAGGACACATTATGCAGCGTCTGCATCGTTCTTCATTTCTTCTGCAATCAGTTCAACAGTTGAATAAGGACAACTAGAGGAGGAAAAAATACTGGTTCACTGTGCCAAGACAGAGAGTCTGAGAAAGGTTTTTGCCAAATTGGAAAAGCAGCACACGACTTATCTTGGTGTGACAAATACAGAAAACAAGAGAATGATCAGATATGAAATTTTTGTTAAGGCAATGCATAGCATATGCCTTTTGACAAAATAAACCCAGCTGATTTTGCTTGCGAAAAACAGTCATGAATGAATACAAAAAAAACTGAGATGACTTAATTATTGATGAAAGTAAAGCACTCCATATGAACCAGATCCTTGTGGTGTTGCACTACCAATGAACCCAGGGCCGTGCACAGGTAATGGCCTTGCTAGGTTTGCTAGTCCTCCTGGGACAGAGTGACAGGAGAAAGGAAAGTGGGAGGAGAAAGAATAAGGAAGTAGAGAAACTGACAGAGCGGCCCATGCACGCTAATGGAAACCACAGTCTTCTTCCTGTTTTCTCGTGCATTACCAGCAGCAAGGTCTCCCATCCTCCTACACCTGATTGACCTGACAGCAGCAGATGATGTTCCAGCTATCAGCATCGCAAGAACTGGACTTCATCCACAGTTATTGCTTTTAAAAACATGATTCAGAAATATCCTTAGCCTTGAAAAAGCATTTCGCGTAACTTTCTCTGTACTTCCAAACAGTGCATTTCATCCCTTCCACCACCACTTTGTATTATATCTGAATGTCACAGGCAACTTTCAGCTCTAGGCAAACGGAAAAGAGGGTTGGAAGGAGAGGTGGCCCAGATAAAAGCCATATAGAACTGAAGATACCAAAACAGCTCCAGATAGGCTTCACCCTACAGGTAATGATTTAAGATAACCTGGACCTTCAAGTGTCCTGACCTTCAACAGAAGAGGAAGGGAGAGCCAGCAACCCCAGAATGACCTCGCTACACTGGGTGAATTTTCATGAACTTTTTATTTCTCTCTCTCTCTCTTTAAATATCAGCAGAGAAACAGCTAGTTCCTCCACTGTGAGGCTGTGTCATATCGAGACATAACTGACTTTGTGATCAATTAGCCTAATAGCCGCCTTGCTGAGGTGCTCCAGGTGAGAACTGGCTGCCGATGTCACAAATTAATCACCTGAGTTAGCCTAATTAATTGAGCCTCTGGTGGAGGCTGATAACGACTCTCCCAAGAGCTTCTAAATTGGTGGTCCACATCTGTGACATTTAGCTTTGTAGATAAAGACTGCAGCGAAAAGAAGTGTGCGCAGGGCCAACGGTTGGCTGGAACCCGTAAAAACAGATCTGTCCCGATTACAAAGTCGAGCAATCCCCTTCTTTTACTTGAATAAATAATGCATTTATTTTTGCCATATAGGATTGATGAATAAATACTTTAAAAAACGTAGTTCTAGCCCTTGTTAAGAGGGACCAATGTGCATGTTTAGAAGATACACTACAATATGATGTGATGGAATAAGATGTGTTGAATATGTGCTGTCGTTACTGTGACGTGTTGCACAGTACCAGATTGAATGTTTTCTACATTTCCACCCCAATAAAAATGTCCTGGATCAATCCAGATGTAACAGTCTTACATTGAGGCTCCACTAGTTTACCCTGGACTGGTTTTATGGGGATAACATTTTACAATTACATCTAAATGTACCTGCTCTACCATATTTTCCAGTTCATCAGGACAAGATAAAGCACTAAGCTCAAGACTTGCCTAGAGTCTTACAGAATTTATGGTAGCCAAAAGAGGCCCTCGTCTCTCAAGAGGGGACCCATCTCCCAGGGAAAAGGAATGGTTTACACACACAGCAGGGGTCCTATTAGCAGTGATCTCCTGAGAGACAAGCGCCACCTTGTGTCTATAAGTTTAACTACAAAGACAGCAAAAAAATTTTTTTAAAATCAGGCTCAACTTTAGCTTCAACAAACACAATATTATTAACATAATCATCATTTTTCAATTAAAGTACTACACATTCCCTGCCTGCACACTCCTGTCTGATGTAGACTCTGTACATCTCACCCTGACATGTGGGGGTGCTGCTTTCAGTCCATCTCAACCTCCATATTGTCCAGGTGGAAGCTAGAGGGCATTTTTCGGATTACATGTTAAAAAAAACTGCTAACCCCTGATTTGTTCAGGTAACAGCCTCATTAGTCTGCCCCCTGCTCGTGCCCGGGCCTCCCTTCACCCTTAGGCACCTGCCGTTTGCCACAGGTGGGCATGTAATTGCTCTGTGGCGTGGACATGTTCTGAGTGTTTAGGAGTGAGCAGTCTTGCTAATGAGGCCACTCGCTGCGTTGCTTCTCTACAGCTGTAATGCATGTGTGCGCGAGTGTGTGTAGGCAGGTGTATGGCATCACATACATCTGGTACAGTGATGTAGTGCAACACAGCTGCGTGCAGCTGCATCGGAGGCTGCCAAACCCAAGATGAGACAAGGAGTTGAAGTCTGAGTGTGTAATGTGTCATTTGTGTTTTTTGTTTGAACTCGGGATGTGTTGCATTCAATGTGTGCATGTCCCAAAAAGCTACTGTGCATTTATTTAATAGGTGAAGTTAACAAAATAGTCAACTATTGAAATATTGCAAGTCATTTGTCACCATTACACGTGCAAATTGGTTAGATAATGTACAGTATCCAACAAAATAAATATTTGTAGTGTGTTGACAGTGTGTATTCCTGTCATCTAACTTGTCCTATAAAAGGAGTCTCTGTTTTGGGTAAAGAGGGAGCTGACGTTCATGATCACTCTACTTCTCATCAATCACCCGGCTCAGGTTGCAGAGCAATTATAAAAGTGTGTGCTGCGAAACACTGAATACCCACTAGTGGTGCACTGTTTGTCAGTGGCCTCGCCCTGAGTGCTGCTCCTGGCCGGCTCCTCTCCTGCAGCATGGTGCTTTCTGGTTGCCACAGCGCCCGGAGCTGCCGTCTGCGGAGTTGGCGTCTGGAGGTCTGGAGAGCCCACAGAGGATCAGTTGCAGACAACAGACAAAACTCTTTGGAGTGTGTGTGTGTGTGTGTGTGTGTGTGAGTGTGTGAGTGTTTGTGCAAATGGGAAAACACTTTTGAAATGCATTGCTGGAAAGATAGAGAGAATGTGTGTGTGGGTTTTGTGTTTGTGTGCATGTAGGAAGGTACTCTGACAGACAATGATATAAATGTGATCTGACAGGTGAAGATGACCAGTGGGTTGTGATAGGGTGAATGTGGCACAACGACATGTCAACCGCAAATATCGATACAAACACGAAAGAAATACAAATAATTATTCCCAATGGCTATATGTTTCAGAGCTTGACAAGAATGAAAAGAGAAGTGGAGCATAAGGCCTTGAAAATGAGTCATTTGAACAGTTGACATGAAGTAGGTTTTTGGCCGAGATTATCGCAGGTTTATCGCAGCTCCCTTGTATGTTTTCACGGTGGAGAAAATCCCACCGAGTTGTGAACAAGAATGCGACTGGACATCATGCAGTGCTCGGCTAATTGAGAGTTTTACAACAGGACCTTGACTGCGAGATGAAATATTTACACTGCTGTATTCCTCCGCTCAGGGAGTTGACTTCTGCTCCTGCAATATTCATTTAGCATCTTGTGCTTTTAGTTGCTGAAAGAGAAAATGTGAGTGATTTCTGAAAATTGCTTGCTCTTTGATAAGTTCCCCGCTTGACATGGAGGAGTCAGACCTTTGTGGCTTCGAGTCAGGAGTCAATAGGCCCTCATGGGGGGAGAACTGTGCATACTGTAGACAATACTTTAAAAGAGAAACCAAGTCTACTTGTGCAGCTCCCTTAGTGCAATAGAACAGAACAAAAAGTAGCGACATATGAGTCTCTGTGTAAAGTAAAGACAAAGGCATATTTGATGGGAGAAGTACTCTGTACTACAAATGTCTCTCTGATGTAAGAGAATGGTTCTGTTTTCTAATGCTGTTAAATTTAAAAAGAAAGCGGCGAAAGGGACACATCTTCCTGGTCTCCCAATAAAAGCAGAAATGCACAATGTAGGAGGTTCGATTTTTTATGATTCTGCAGTCTAGGTTAAATATTTAATATGTGTTGTACAAGTAATTTTCCCAGTGCACTCCGATACTGTTCATGCGAGATATAAAAAAAGTGACACAATGCAGTCTTGTCATCCTACAGATGGTTGACTGAGATTTTGTGCATAACATGTGCAGGTGTGTATGCACATGCTGATAAGACACATACAAAATATTTAATTTAAACCCCTTTTAAACAAATGTTTTACCTTACATGGATAAAGTGTTTAATGTACAAAAGTGTAAATTAAACATACTACTCTAAGTAATTTCCAGGGTCTCCCTCAATCAAAACAATAATTTAAAGACCTAGTTTGATGATGGGAGTTGTCTTCACTGTCGTTGTCGATGAAAATCTACCAGACTCGACTTAGGGGCAAATCAGATTTGCGGGTAAGGTAATGTATTTAAGTTGTAATCATGTTATGCAGCAAACGACAATGATTGACCGTGAACCATTACGACTGACACACAAACAACTGACTGGGAAACTGGCTACTAGTGTGGTTTTCCTTCATCATACAACATTTGTCATGAAAGTTACAGCAGAGACAGGCAAAGCGACAGGTAAAGCGGATATGATGCAAATAAAAGGTGAAAAGAAAAATGAAACATTCTGATTTCTCAGAGTTTGAACATTTTAGGAAACATTTTGGAAAATTCAAGTACCGAGTCTATAAACATAACTAAATCTACTTCTAATGAAGCATTATTACATATTATATCTGTAACCTAATTTTTTCTTGATAATATTTGACAACTTGCATGAAAGCCAATACTTAAAAATGTGTGCATATTATTTAACTACAACATATGTGTGCATTTCTATGGGCGTAAGGATTATTCAGCATTATCCAAAGTCCATTCAGCACTGCTTGGGGCTGTTTGGTGAGCGTACAGATGCAAGGCGCCAAGCAGACATCTAGCACAGAAGGTAGTGTCTGGAACACTGGAGCCTCGGGCATCTCTCTTTTCTGCGCCACATACTCTGCACTAAAAACTGACTGCTTCATCAAGTACTGCTCAGCTATATAAGACATTTTTTAAAGGCAGGTTTCTGTTCTCCAGAAGAATCTATTGAAGTCCTTCAATTAAAACGGCAGAAAGGACTGGGCGAAGAATACAAATCTAGCATAGACAGGCTTCAAGGTCACATTATTCAAGTAAATTAGTATTGTGTGTACACAAATTACGCTTTTAAGTTTACAGTTATAAGTGGTCCCAAATGTAAAATGATGAATTCAACCATTCCGAGACAAAGTAATGGATATTTATCAAGTAACTAAAGATGTAACAGGGAAATTACTCATAGTTAAATCTGATGAATCTATTCTCTTTTTTTGAGGTTTACATTTTAATGGCCTCAGACAAATAAATGTAATAAACTAAAACAATGTTTTTGTTATCGTAGTTGCAAAACCAGATTTTTCATGAGTAGCTATGTGGTAATTATGGATATGTTTGCGCCTGCAAATTATTAATGTTACATAGATCTGTTCAAGATTTATGGTGCAACCTCTTACAGGTGCAATAGTGTAGAGAAATGGGTTTGCATTTAGGTATAATAGCAAGTGTGTCTTCGTTTAGTAAATGAACATTCTGCTTTGTTGAAATGTTTTGTTGTTCTTACCTTTCTTCCTGCGCGCTTCCTTGATCTCTTCACACATGCGGTCAAACTCAGGGTCAAGCTCAGCGGCAAATATAGCATGGGCAGAGTCCTTTAAACTGCACGCTCGGTGCCTGATCACCTTGTCTGAGAAAAGAGGAGACAGCAAAACGAGTGTCACATAACATAAAACTCTTTGAAGGGTATGCCCTTTGTAACAGAGGATATGAGGCAGTATCTCTGCCACTACAATGCAAGAGTTTTTATTCCCTTAGATATAAATTTCCTTTTCTCCCATCATCAAGGCTTGTGCTGGACAGTAGTTTGCAGTTTGATGTTGCATGTTCTCCATATCCTATCATGCATGTGAGGCAAAGAGTCGATAGAAAGCCTTCCCCATTCTACTGTATCTGTGAGAAAGGGGGTTGTAGCATTTTCTCACAGTTTGGAATATAAGTATGGACACAGTATTGGCTTTTTGTTTGAGAAATTTAAACGGAGAGAACTCAGACATGAAACAAAGTCTTGACATCCATTTAAGACGAGGATAGATAAACACACACGCGAAAACAAGTACAGTATACAGTACAAATTACTGATTTTCTTTTTTTAATGTGCACTCATTCTCTCTAACAGGCACAGTCCTTCATAACGTTTATGCTTCTCTACCCTTAGATGTATGACAGCATCATTAAACCTCCTTTCCATGCTCCCACATCCATGGAGAGAGAAGAAAGAAAAAAAACTCAGATGAAGAGGAAGGTCAGAAGCACAGCTACTGTAAACAGGCCGTCTCCCATTACGGCAGGCAGAAGGAGAACAGTTCAGGCAGAGAATGACAGAAGGGTCACAATATGCCAGCTTCCTTTTGTCTAATGAGGATGGCTGGCTAATTGCGCTGGAGGCTAGATTTCTCTCCTTCTCTTTGTGTACCTGTGTGCGTAAGACAGCAGTTCTAAGTGCCTGTTAGCTGCAAGTACATTACAAGGGCAAAAATGCCTTCCACTGGTAGGCGTCAAGGTCCAAGCACAATAACGAAAGGTAATCAGCATCCTTATGGGCCCTGCCTAACCTCCCCTTAAGAAACAGAAAAGGGCATCCTAGTAAACAACCCTGCAGTTTACATGTTCTTTCATAGGGAGGTTAAGGATTAATGCCATTTGCCGCCAAGTATTTGTGACACCGAGTCACATTGTTGAGAGATATTGAGCAGATATTATCCTTTTAACATGAAGTCATTATTTAGCAAGGTGGGGCGGTAGAAGACAAGGAAGCCGACGTGATTTTACATGGAAGACAGTACAATGAAGACAGCGTGAAGGACAACGATAACCCGACCACAGAGGGGTAATGAGGGGTTTTTCTCAGCACTTTGTGAGCTGGTGTAGAACTTCCCCAGGAATCATAATTGTGCAGAGTCTGGGCTATATTCCCCGGGCCGGGCATTGGATGAGCAGGCAAGAGCCTTCGTTAGTCTTCTTTATTAAACTGCGTAATTGCATTTTTCCCCTTTAGTGTATCATTTGTAGAACCTGCATTCCAACAAATGACCTAGGCCTTTGCCTGCAAAGACAGAGATATGATTTATTAATTTGAGCTGGCAGAGAATTGCTTCCCATTAGTATCAGCCAGCTATATCCTTGTGAGGGAACCGAAGCAGCCAAACACACAATGCGAAATTAAACTGGTCACATCAATTGAATAGTCAGAAGCAGGCCTACTGTATGCAGGCTTCAAGTTAACATTCACGGAATTTCTACTAAGGATTTGATTCTAGTAGAAATAACTTTTTTATTCTTTTATGCAACAAGTTTTTTCCCAATTTTCCATGTTATTTTTTTCTGTACAAACAAACATGTATCTCTCTTTATACAGGCTTTCTCTGTCATGCACGAAAGTACAACATTTAAAACAATTCATACAAATCCAATTTATTTGGAAGCTACTGCAAATAACAGGCCTCTTTGTTTGTTTGTTTGTACATGAGTGTTCCAGTACTCATTATGAAGACCGTATTCGGCTTAAAAGGTGCTGAGGGGAAGGGGGGATGAAGTAAAAGTTGGTTTGAATTGCAAGAAAGGAGACAATTAAATTTTCATGCATATGCAGCCTTCCTTAACTACACAGCATGAATTACACAGTGGTAATGCTATTTTCACTGGGCTATATGCATTTCACTTCATTTTAATTTCCAAGTTGAAGAAAACTATCTGGAGGTTCTGCAGTTTTACTGCCTGGAAGCTCTCTTCATAAGTCATTCAGTGGTAAATCTAATTACTTTTTTACTCACACAGACTCAGCCTAATGGCACACAACAATAACTAGAGAAACAAATTAAACATATTTAGATAGTCCAATGTTGACTTATTATCAATGGTTAATAATATACCATCACACAAGATAGATTTAGATATAACTATTACTATATGTATTATAGATAATGGTATAAGACATTTTGGGATTTCTTTTTAAATCAACAACCTTGAGAACTAGTTAGCTTCCCTACTGTAGGTTGTATGGGAAGTTCCATCACTGTAAGATCAGGAGAGAGGTCATCTCTATAAACAAATTCTGCATGTGAATATACTGTACCTACAAAAAGTATCGCTGTTTGTGTTTTGTGTGGAGAAAGGTTTGACTCTAGTGGACTTGTCACACTGTAAACAGTGTACGGCAAACAGAAGACGGAGTCTTGGCCCAGATATACACTGTCTACCCAAATATTGTTTGTTGCCCCAGAGGCCTATGGGCTCCAACACTGATAGAGATAGAGCTGTGATGAACTTAGCACAAGATTAGTGGTATGATTGCGCTTACGTACCTAGAGGCACTGTCTGTTGGATAGCAAGCACAAAAATTGCGCGCAAATGTTTATGCATTTTATCTCTACATTGCATGTGCATGCCTGTAGAGTATCAGAGGTATATGCATGTGTGTATTCATGAATGTAATTTTCCTCCTCACCTCCAGGGTCTTTGTCAGGATTGTATTCTAATGCATTACTGGAGATGAGGTCAATATCCACCAGGAACTCTTTCACTGTCAGGTACTTGTGGGTGTCAATCTTGGTCATGACAGTAGACAGGTCCATGGGCTGCCGAATCACTTCAAGGTAGTCTGACACCTGACACACAAAAGCACAATATTAATAAAAGGTCTAAAACCAGCTTTGTCAAACTATGGACATACCAGAGTGTGCATTTCTCTCTGAATGCATCCTCACTTGCCTCATCAATGTCAACTGGCTTGCTGAAGATGTTAAAACGTTTGTCAGTGGCCAGGCGTTTGGTCACATCCCTGAGAAAGAGCCTGAGCTCCCGTAATGTGTTCTCCTCCTGTTCAGCCAGACGGCGCTGTTCCTCTGCTGACAGCACTCTGGGGCCTGGAGCCTCAGCCACTGGCAGTACCTCTTCACACCTCTCTGTTCGGAAAGAAGAAGAGGACAACCCAAAATAAATACACTTTTCACACAGCTCCCGTCAATGAGCAAGATGTCAAAATCGGAAACCAGAAAAAGGGTAAAGAATCTGTCTTTGATCGCAGCTGCACAACAAAACACAAAGGCCTCAGCTAGATGCCCAATCCCTACAACCACCTGGGTGTAAAATATAAGCACAGGCTAGAAAACCAAACAGTTCCATCTCAAACTTGATCTGTGTCCATTTCCTTTCACACCATTAAAAACACATGAAAAAAAAGTTAGCCTTGGAAAAAACATGTTTTAAGATTCTTGCCGATGAAGAAAATAATACAGCCACATTCCTTCCCAAACAGAAATTTTGAAACACACTAAGGAATAGCCTCTGGCCATGACAGAGTGATGAAGCAAGGTAAGCAGATATCCTTCCTCTTCTCCCAAGGCACCAGTCTTAGCCCAAGGCATCTGCAGACATCGTTGGGAGGGCTCCATAGCACCTAAGGCCACTTCACTCAGGAGCTGCAATCCAAACCCTGATTCTAATTATGGCTAATAGTGGCCGGGCCTGTCTCAGAGTAATTCCATTCCCTCCTTCTGTGCTGTCCTCTCTGCTGGAAGTCAGCCTGCTGTCTTAGTCAGGCCGGAACCCCTGAAGAGCACAGAGTAAGTAAAGCAGGGGGCCCCTACCTTATGTCAATGAGGAATTGGCGGAGCGCTGCTAGGCACCATTTCCATTCAAAAGCCTGGGTGTACACTTCGGTCATATTGAACGGAGCACTGGAGAGCACAGAGGAATGTGACGCAACAGCCCCTTGTTTAAAGATTGACATTTAGAAGACCCCTTGTGATGCCACCTTTGCTTGTTTACACTGAAACGCACAAAGCATGTATTTTGCCACATAATGTGTTACTTCAAGGTGCCGGCATCCTGTCCTGCCATGCAGACTCTCCCTTTTCCACAGACTGGCTTTAAGTCTACCGCAACTGCAGACATAAGCAGAATAATGCCCCCTCCAAATCTGTGTTTGTACTTTTCATATAGAACGGCGAGGTGTAATAACAGGAGCTTAGGACATTGGGTAGTTGGAATGTATCTGTCCGAGCTCACATTGGGCCAATTTTACACTTGTGTGCACAACCTTAAATATCTTGCATCTTTAAGCAGCTCCTCTCAATCTGATATGAAATCGATTCTGAACAGGTCCGTCATTCAACTCCAGTGTGCAAATGTGATGTAGGTGCAAACAGGAGGATCTTGCAAACACACCAATCAAACAACTTCTGACCTAAAGGTGAGAAAGACTGCAAACACGTGGACAACACTGCCCTCTAGGAATGACAGCAGAGATGTACGGGTGAATACAGTATTTACCTGTGTTCCTGAGGCGTGGTGGAGCCCGGGTCGCTTGGACCAGCAGCAAGTTAGAGAAGAAGCTCCTCCTCTCTTCTTCTCCTGGAGGGCACAGTGTTACTACCTCACCGTAGGTCCTCTGGAACAGACTTCTCACCTGTATTCAAAACAATTAGGGAGTTTGGAGAATAGCCATTACCATATATTGTAAACCCTGACAATTTAAACAATGTTTTATTTATATAGAATGTAGAACAAGCATGGAAGCAATGGTACAATAGCACTTGTCATTTATGGCACAGGTTCTGTCCTCTGTCTTAGGTTTTGTTCATAGGGCAGTACACAACAAATCAACACTGGGTAGATCACTAAAAGAGCACAATGATAAATATTATTGTATATATATTTAAGTCTTGAGTATGCATATGTGTCTGTTCTCATCAGCCACTACACGAGGTGAAAGCACAAAGTAGAAACTCAGTAAATACTTAAATTTTTTATGACCAGCCTTCTCATTTGAGTGCAGACAAGTGATAAAGCATTGTTCCCCAGTATCAATTCGTTTTTTCTTTTTTTTAAGCCAATCACATTCTTACTTTATTCATAACATATAGGAAAAAAAGAATGATAATGTGATACACAAGCCATAACCCTTACTGTCTAGTGAGTCTACACTGGGGCTACAGGGGGCATCAAAGATCCCAACCCTGTTCTGTGATTGAGCTCTATGAGGCTAAGGCTGCTCCCGACGGGAAGCCCTGTTGCTGGCTAAGCACCTGCTTTCCACTTTATCTCCCCCCATCTGTCTTTCACATCGATCCTCTCCTTTACGAATGGCGTGTTTGTTCTCCCTTTCTCTCTACATCTTCCTCTGTTCTCTTTCTTATCCTCTCTCTCTGGATTGCACAAGAGGGGTGGAAAAAAAAAAAGGAGGAATGGAAAAAATAGGAGGAAAACAGTAGGGGAGACTGAAGCCATCAAAGTAGGAGGCAGGTAATCATTATCAGTACTTTTCATCATGGTATGAGCTGCAGGGGTGTTGACACAGGGAGGGCTAGCAGATCTGTGAGGATAGATGAATGGTTTTAAAGAAGGATGGGCTTTAAATGAGAGAGCTGGAAATAAAAAGAAAATTGGGGAGTGACTAGAGAAACTTTAAAATACAACTGGACACCTATTCTCATAGCACAATGAGAATTGTCTCATCTGTTGGACCTTAAACCACACTGACAATGTGAGTACACTTTAATTTTGCAGGGATGCTCTGTCACTATTTCAACTGCCAACTAGGTGCTCAAGAAACAAAGGACCAAATATAAAACAATGGTACTGTCTGACGGGAAGATTTTACCAGGCGAAATATAAAAAGTCAGTCAGCTCGTGTTTTAAATTAGTTTTTTTTACATTTGCAAAATAATTCTGAGCAGATAATAGGTAACAAACATTTTTTGTCCACAGTAAAAATGTCTTTAAGATGTTATCAAACTAAAGATGTCAACTGTGACACCGAATAATGGTTTATGTAAAATCTTAGAAAAAAAATAATGTAGCGTGCTCAATGACTTCACCTTAAAAAGTAACCGTCTCAGTAACTCAACTGTGACAAAAAAAACAATGAAAAGGAATTTAAAAAAAACTATTAAAGCAATCTGGCATTTTGAGATAAACCCCATCTGCAGAGCTCACAAGGCTAATAAACAAAAATATGTCACACACATTTGCAGAGTGCAGACATTTTCTGTGACTTATATTTGCATAATGCAGTTCTATTTAAGCAGAGATAATGCAAATTTTCAAATATTTGTGTTACAAGTGAATAATGCATTAGCATTGACCAAATTTGTATTTAAGTTAAGTAATTTTGTGTCTTTTTTGCCATTACTACTAAACAACATTATCGAGCAGACGTTTGCCACCCATCTCACTAAATATCAGTAATGGCAATTGAAAAACCCATATTCAAAATCCACCAAAAGTAAAGGGTCTGAATACATTGGTGAGGTGACATAGCTGTTGTTTACTACATTACATCTGTTGTGCCTCAGCACTGACACCAGATTCCTGGTGCATCAATAATCGAGTCCTTGGGGCAATATGGAGCGTAACATTCATAATTAACATGCAGTTCGTGCATTATAATGCACTTGTGATGCCACAGAACACAGATCCCCGCTAAAAGTGTTAAAGCGGTAAATATAAATACTGATGCAACGCCATCTCTCCCTGATTGCTGTCAATAACGGCTGTTACTTCACCCTGACAATCTCATGTTCTAGCAATTTCCATCAGTCCTCTACCGAAAAAGCAAGTCAATCTATGCATCGTAAACGGCTGTTAAGGGAGGGAAGGAGGCCATGTAGTTGGACCCGAGCCTGCAGTGTCAGTTTTGGCTGGGGAGGGATGCTGCCTGCTCCCTGCTGAGGTTTGGAGCTGAGACAGCAGCTGTCACTGTGTTCTCGGAGCCAGAGAGTGAAGCAACACTGCGAAAGATAGCCAAATCACTTAAAGCACCAAAGACTGTAGCATGTCCATGACTAAACATTAAAACCAAACGTTGCCCGAATAATGCTCCAGAGACAAAAAATAAGCAGCATCGTTTAACAAAACACTTTTCTTGATCCAATTACTGGACAAAACAAAAACTGTAAGTTTGCAAATCATACTCTCTCTGGAAAGCCTGGGACAATGTTTCAGTGGGTCCAACTACAAGATATGATCCCCTTAGCATCATAAACACAGAGCTTGTAATCTTTGCATCACACTGAAAATCTGTCCTCAGTGTTTTGGACAAACATGCCTGATTAGACATGAACTACACAAAATATCTGCACAATTTGGTCCACACTTTCTCCGGCATTTCCCTTTCACATATGAAGAATGCAGAAGGAGATTCTCCATGCAGGTGCGTTCACAACGAGAGAGAAAAGGGTGATGCAGCACGCAGCAGGCAAGACATAACGTATACATTTCTCTACGGCGATTACGTGTTTTGTTTACAGTACATTGACACCAGCATCAGCCTGTAGCACCAAAAGGGGGGGGGGGGACATGTGTTAGAGACATCAACACTTGCAGTGAATCCTGCTGAGAATCTCCTGCTGTTTTCTCACACTGACTCACGCAGACTACAGTTTTTACTAAGGGGCAGGCAGTTCACTGAATGTCTGACAACAGCAATACACACAATTCGATTTTCGGACTGTTTTTGAGATGAATGATTGAGGTCATGTCAGAGAAGGATGAAAACAAACAACAGAAACCGTAAACCGTCTTTAGGGTTGATGTCTTTATCTGGTCGTAGGAAGGTTCAACATAACATGAGATTTTGCTCCCAAATAACAAGAATCGCTGATATTTTAAATAATTCATTGAACAGCTGCAATTACCAAAACTGCTTTCAAACGGAAGCTTGTCTGAAGCACCCAGTGGGGCCAAATGGAGCTTATTTCAAAGAGATCAATCTTCAATTCATTAACAGAGCAGCCAAAATGTCAGCGGTGTTAAGAGTCAATTTCTCAGTAAATAAAAGCATAAACTGGGCAGCAGTCCAGCACAAGGGTAATGCAATAATGTTCATCTTTTTGTCAAGCATTCATCATCACACATATTACAAAGGGTTTTATCATTGTCAGTGTGGGGGGACAGAGGCCTGTTGCGTAGTACAAGCAAACTAATATGCTCTTAAAATTGACTTTATAAAAGATGTTTTAAAGCTGCTGGTTTAAATTGGGCTGTTTGCTTGGCCTGTGGTAATGCTGGTTGCTGTTGTCTCTCTGAAACTGTAAAAGTGTCCTGCAGTAATTGAGCCCCAGCAAGTTAAGCAGGACTCAGTCCACAGAACCCTGAGCTGCTATGAAGTGCTGGTCGCCCGTGTATTGCAAACTTTATTAAAACTGAACGTATCGCATGTCCAAATCGCACCAAATTCAACACTGCACTTTCTTGGGCCCTTAACAATACACATGCCAAGTGTGAAGCCGATAAAATGAACAGTTCTCAAGATATGTGAGCTACATAGACAATGATTTCTGGAATTAGATAGATAAATAAAAAAAAGTTAAGAGGGGAAGTGATTCACAAGTGCAATGTTGTAACCCTACTGTGAACTAGCAGTGCAAGACACTAAAATGGATAGCACAGAAGAGAAAGTCTTCTTAGTCTAAGGACAGCCTTGATACCCTCATGCTGGCTCAATTTTGCCTTGAGCACACTGTTGGTCCCATCGAGTTTCCCAATCAACATTGCTTTGTGTTCAATGACCAAAGAAAAGGTAATATAAGGGTAGCAGTAATTGCCAATTCTGCACAGTTTCTGCCAGTCACCAGGTATGTAATGAAGAGCTAAATGGTCTGCAGGATGTAATTACCTCCATTTTCATGCTTAATTTGTTAACACAGCATGTGAATCAAAGAAAATGGTGGAGTTAACTGAGGTAAAACCTAAAAACAATGCAGAGAATTGCAGGGAACTATCAAGCAAAACATAAAGAAAGTGAAGAATGGCATGAAATAAAGATAAGACCAGAAGAGAATAGGAAAGAATAAAGAGAAGAAGTGGCGACTAGAACTATAGAGATTAAAAAAGCCCAGGTGTCTCCCTGTCAGCTACAGGGAGAGAAACATCCCATGAGCCCTTCCAGCTGTGAACCATGTCCAGGGTTGATGCACAAATACAGAAACAGGCAAGAAAGAAAAAAAAAAAAAGTCTGCACAGACATTCTGATAGGGTGTGTGTTTACTGGGCCTGCCAACCCTCTGACCTAATTAAATCCCTTCTGTTGCTTGACAAGAGAGGACCCTCCTCCTCATTTCCCTCAATCTCTTTTTCCAGTCTAATTTTCTCCCATTTCCCCTCACTCTCTCAATCCCTCCCTAACAGCCAAGCCCACTGCGGGTGGTCTGACTCTGCTTTGGCTTTCAGAAAGAGAATAATAAATCCAAGGGAAAGGATAAAGGAGCAATGCTGAGGATACCAAGGGAGAAAAGTGGGCAGTGGGATAAATGACAAGAAAAGCCTGATGGAGCCAAAGTAGATAAAAACTCTGTGGGTGCAGAAGACCTTGACTGTGAACTATGTGTGTGTCTGCACCAGTGCCCCTGACTATAAGAGGGAAGAAAGAAACCTTTGAATCAGGATTTAGCCTCTATTCCATTTTTTTAAAAAGACTTCAGGTTAACACACGACCCTGTCAAAAAATGGAAGCAATTTCATCAAAAGTAATATGCAAACCCAAAACATAGGACAGGCCTCCAGTTAAATCTGAAAATGTCAGCTCAGATGCGTACGCGAGTGTGGCCACTAATACCAGGCATTAACATGGGTCTTGGGGGGATCGCTAATATAAATGTCCAAAATGCATTGAGACCCAATCGCTCAGACAGCGTATGGAAATCTGGGTTGCCTGTGGCCACATTCTTTTACCAGTGCGTGTGCGAATGTGTCTGGGTCCACATCAAAGGACCTCCCTACTCAACTGGCATCCTCTCAAAACACACACTTTGTCCAGGACATTTGGAAATCTTGACAAGCACGTAGAGTTTACAAGTGTGCAAAACATCTTTGCCTGGAACAAACCAAAGTAAACCCAGGTTTGCCATTTTAGGATTTCTTCTTTCTGGCAGAATAGGCACAGGAAGTGCATTGCTAGCCTTTCACCAGCTGAAAACAACACCTCTGGTCACTGCAAAAGGAAATTATGTGTTTATTTACATACTGATAATAAGTGGTCACTCAAGACCTCTTCTAATGTCATGAACCCTACTATTAGGAACTTTCCTCTTGTGATCGCATCATACATCTTAAAGCCAGGTATGAACAGAGCTTGTGTGTGTGTACCTCTTCTGACAGCTGTGAGTAGTGAGTCTCCGCAGTGGCGAGGATAAGGATAGGGCTGAAGGAGGGCACATCCTGCAGCAGGGTGAGGAAGGTGCTCTTCACAGTGTCACCCACTGCCTCCCACCACTCAGAGATATGTGGCATGAAGACAATACTGGGTACGCTGCGGCAGGCCTCACGAAATACCTGCAAACACACAGATAGGTCAGTGCTGCGTCTGTATTGACCTTAAGTCAGTTATGTTGTTTATTCTCTCCAAATTTCAACCACCATACAAATGGCCTGCATGTGCATGAATATCTGCACATACATCTGCATGCGTGTGTGAGTGAGTGTGTGTGTTACCTGAGCACAGGACTCTTCTGGTGTCTTAGCACTGACAGAGTAGAGAGTGGGCAAGTCCAGTCGATGCACTGGCAGCTTGTCCAGATGGTGCAACAAGGCAGGGGCCAAGTTGGAGCTCTGTCCTGAGCCCGAGGCTCCCGCCAACAACAGACGAGGCCGGTATGCTGTGGGCTGTTTGAGGGCGGAGCTGGAAGCAGATGGGAGTTCATAGTTAGCTTCGTATATATATTACGTCATGATCACTGACTGTTACACATAAGAAGTTTTAAAAAATGTTTGGTTCATTATGAAACTGTGGCGGGACAAATTAGGTTGTCCCGTGCCACAGCAGTCTTGAGAAAAAGAAAGGCTAACGCTGTTACAGGTCTGACCAAGTGAGGTGACAAATGAAGACCCTGACACCGAAAAAGAAAGTTTGACATACCAAGTTAAGTGGTTAGAGGAAGCATAGGAAAAGCTGTAAAGTCTGCACTATCATCAGCCTTCTAATATGTTATAAAAAAAGAGATAACTTTGTGTACCTGCAATATGGACACACAGAGGGCAGCATCCCCGCAGCATAGGCTCTGCTTATAGCAGATTTAGAAGATCTGCATTTGCTCATAATTCCACGAATCCTACTGAGAGCTCTGCAAATGTGAGGCAAGCCAGACGGGACTGGGTCTCTGCCCTCATCTCGCTCTTACATGATTATGGTTTATCTGTGACTCCACCTGAAGGGCAGTCAAATTGAAGCTACTAGAGATCTGTGGGCTCCATTGTGGTGCGGTTGTCTGATGAAGTCAGAGAGCCAATAGACATTAAGTGCTGGTGAAGTGCTGTCTAAATACCTTTTGTTTACCAGCAGAAATATATATATGTATGCGTGTGTGTCTTTTATATAAATCACACACATAGCTTTAATAGGGAAAAAAGCATATTGTATATGGTTTGAAGACTTGAAGCTTGATAAGCGCTTTCTGGGTTCATCAATAAGTGGTTCCAGTAAATGAAAAGCAAAAGGTCAGTGCTTGATTAATTCAGTTTCTTGTTCCATCTCAATTTCTGTCAGAATTTCTGAACGGAAGCAAAGATTGTGAGTCAGATTTCAGAGCTGTCTTTTTGCCTTCTCTTTTCACTTTCATCCTCTCCTCTGATCTAACCCTGTGGTCTCCACTAGATCTGCCTGTGAAACTACTGAGCGGTTTGATGCTCATTCATCTTGTTATACAGTTTGACATGTTTAATGACTTGTGTGGGAAATAATGGGTGATGTTTGAATTTAGAGGTGTCCCTCTGAGGTTGGGTGGTGTGAAAATCTTCAAACCAATTTAATATCAAGTCAAACATCAGACTGGACCGGTGTACTGAAATGTACCACTAGGTGTCACATTTGACTCAGCTAACACTCCCAAGTGGACTATAATGAGACAGAGACCATGAATGAGTGTAGTAACAAAAAAAAGACACAATTTTGCAAGCACTTCTGTACTTTAAACTTTGCAACTTGTCACCATATGCCCATGAAAAAAAAATGTCTGTGGACTTACGTGGAGAAATGGATGAAGGGTCTGTGCATTGCAGAAGAGAGATGACTCTTTGGGGAGACAGCAGGCTCGACTTCAAAGATGGAAGCAGAGCCTTCCTCGTCGTCATTGTCGCTGTACAAGTCCTCTTCTAGCAGTTGATTGTCACCGCCTAGGACAGAGAAGAGCACTGCTTATACAGCCATGCACAAGCAGAAACTCAATTTTCCTGAAATTACGGAACAATAATGGTGGTAAATGCACTTAAAAAGGTCGTTAGTACAAAGTTCAATCCTAAAAGCAACACTATCACTGACATTAATGTGGTCATTCCGCCAAAAAAGGTAAGAATTAAAAAAGGGAGCTGGCTTATTAGGCGAGACGTAATGTGACTTTTAAGTGACCCAGCAACCTGGGAAATTCATGTCATTATTGGGTGCAAGAAGTACAACTCTGGGACTGTGCTACAGTGCAGCTAATCTGGTGTAAAGACTCTTGACTGGAGTGGGAGCTGGGTTATTGAAGTGCTCACAGGATGACTGGTTATCCAATCTCTGCACAATCACTTCTGCATACTGTTCAGCGTACCCGTTTGACACAAAGCACTTTGTAGTATTTGATTATCTCTATCTCTCCACCTTATTACAGAAGTGCCAACAGGGAAAGCCCACTGAGACAGGTAGCAGGGGAGAAGAGGGCAAGATAGAGTCAAGGCGGGAGAAGCAGCAGCAGGAAAGTGAAAACAAATGATACAGCAGTGCTCCAGAGTGCGAACAAAAATCTGTGAAGTGCGACAAAACAAAATTCTTCGGCCGCATCAGTTTTAGCTGGTGTGTCTCTGTATTTGACCATGTCGGGTCACTTCCTCACCTCATCTCCTCTGCGGACTAACACTTGCACACAGGCCCCAGGCTGGCCCCGCCCCCACTCACTCACACACACACTGACACATGGACATTGAAGCAGAGAAGACAGAGGAGAGGTAGTGAACCAGGAGTTAACCGCGAACAGTGACGACAAAAAGTGTGAACGCAGGGTTTCCATGGCGGTTAGCGCCACTATTTCAGGATCAGAGCAGAAGCAACGTTTAGTTTGCACCGTGTCAAGTTATAAGGACCTGTCATGAATGATACTGAAGTTTACTTTGTGTTTGTTTGATTCACTCCGGAGTTCACGAGATACATATTTCAAAACATCGGAAATGTGATGAGCACACACACTCGCACACACGCACACAAAGACAAAATCCTTGACGAAACACTGGAATGTTAATACAATACAAATAAAAAAGCTCACCTAAATCATAAACGTGTTACCAGCTCAGTAAACAGACTGGGATGTTTACTGAGCTGGTAACATTTATCCTGTGACAAATGTTTAATATTTATTCTCGAGCAAGTTTTGTTAACAGAGCCAGGAAGTCCATTTTATTCATTGTTCTGTACCTAAATTATGTGCTGGTGCTCCTAAATGAAGAAGTCAGGCACACCAATGTAAAAAGTTAGTCTAGAGCCCTATGCAGCTCAAACTATGTGCACCTGGGTCACAGATCCTTACCATGTGTGTTGTCCCTTTCAGCACACTGAGCGTGGGGGAAGACTCGGAGCAGAGCTTTCAGCACCAAGGAGAAAGAGCTTGCAAGAAGGGGCCTGAGGGTGGGGGATAGGGCTCGGCCAGGGGGAGCCAGGGCCCTCTGGGAGGCTGGGACGATTGTACTTATGGCCTTGCTGAAGTCGCCAGGCCCCAGGACGATGGATGTTACATCTAGCTTCAGTTTGACGCTGCTGCCGTAGATCTGGGGGTAGCGTCGACGCAGCGCCACCAAGGTTGCCTCTGTGCAAAGTGCTTTGATGTCAGCACCACAGTAGCCTTAGAGCAAACCAGATACACAAAAGTTAGTTAATATTTCATTCCTTGATTTAAAAAAAGGAGACCATTAATGTCAAACAGTTGCCCAGTGATCATTTGACATCAAGGATATAGTTTTATTTACAGAGGTCGCTCTTACCAACACATTTTTCTGCAAGTTCATCTACAAATGGCTCAGCCAATTTGGGACTCCAGTCCTGCGTGTGAATCTCCAAGATGTGCTTTCTGGCCTGAAAAGAGGATTTGTGGTGGACAAGGGTAAAAAGATGAGGAGGACAAGGAGAAAAGAAAGCAGAGTCAGTACATGAAAGAACACAAGTCTCTATATAGCCTTCCTGCAACGATAAGCCAAATTTATGTGTCATGAACATGGAAAGTTGCATAAGACAAAAGAAAAGAAAACAAAGCATGTCATTGATACCCCGGGAAATCACATCATTAATATCATAACTTATGTCTTACCGAGTATACTAGTATAGGGATGAATACAGAAAGCCAGTATTAAACAGGATTTAGGGCTAGTTTGTATAAGAGTGCAGTATCAATAAGCTGAGACATTATCGCTTCTGCTCTGTACTAGAGACATGAAGAAAATAAGTTTAGCTATTTATTAGTCATACATGAAGGTTAGCTTGCAGAATCTGTCTCACCAACATGGTTACACGCACGCCCGCACAGAAGAACACATAGCAAACTATATAAACCAGGCGATATAGATTTAATAATAAAAATTAAATATAAAATATAAAATACCACAATCAGCAGAAACACAACACAACACAGCAGTCATTACTGTTTTTTTATTTTGTATATTGATTGAGAGCATGAATGGCTTTAGGAAAGAAACTGATCAGTTCCCATAGCGCCTGTAAGGTGGTGGCCAGGGCAAGAACAGTCTTTGACAAATTGACTCAAGTAATATGTAAGAACCTACAGCCAAAGTCCATCACACAAATTTAATTAAGTCACATAAGCATAGGTTAATGATTAATGTAACCATTAGCCAGCCGATTGTTATGCGAATGTTTGGGAACACAATCTGGAATGGTCAGAGCATCATCTGAACTCAAGAGGTAGAGAGGGTTGTCCAATAACCAGTTCAGTTGTGCAATCCCTGGCACCTCCAGTCTGCATTTAAAGTGTCCTCGAGCAAGATACTGAACACCAAATCTCCCCAGATGTCTGTGACAACAGTGTTTGAATGTGTGTAATAGAAAAAGCGATGCATTTAGGAGCACTGTATGAATGTGTGTGAATGGAACTTGTAGTTAAGCAATTTGACTGATAGATAAGGCTGGAAAAGATACAGACCGTTCACAATTCAACTATCATTCAGAAAATCTGTGTTTTCAAATAAGTAAAAGCAGTGGCAGATTCACAGATTTGGAGGATGCAGGCAAACTACCACAAAGTAAAAACACAAATAAAAAAGGCCCTCATGCAATAATTATATACTCATTCCTACAACCTGTCACAGTACCGGATTGATAAGCAGTACCAGTAATAGTCTCTGTGCAGATCTAAAATCTTAAAAATACCATTCCTAACTGATGGTGGCCTATTTTACCCCATTTCGAACCAATAGCGCCAGGAGAAGGATAAAAAACTAGCTCCCACTTCAGCACAGTACGCTCGTCAATTCACTGCAACGTCTCTACAGGACTGTGCTTTGATGATGAGGCTTTAACAACAAAGTGGTCTTTGTCATGAACCAAGGGCAGTTTTCATCATCTTTCATCACATCTCCCCTTTCTATGCAAACAGCACAGCTGGGCCATACTTCATACAGGCTTCTTGTGACACCAGGAGGGAGCTGAATAGAGAAGATCACTACTTGCACTATAGCAAGGTTTTTAATTACTCCGAGCTCACCACTGCTGAGCTTAGCCTCCACTGGCCTGCAGATTAGGCTTTGATTACCAATCATCCTATGGTGTGGACAAACGATGCAAGGTGACCCCATTAAACAGAGTCAAGGAGGAGGTGTCACGTACACTGAGCTGTCGGTCTGACTCACAGTCACATTGACACACATGTAACATGTTTTGCGAGTAGCGGGGGGGGGGGTGCAGCATTAATGCATTTAGATCGGAATCATAATAAATCTGCTAAAATTTATTTTTTATTCTCCAGTAAACTAATGAGCATCTGCTTGTTGGATCAAAACACCCAACCGCAAATTAAAAAGAGCAGAGGACACTCTTAATAGAGGCTGCGTTTACTAATTCTGTCACCGGACTTAAATAATTAAACAGTAATTACAACAGCATTATCTTGTGTCTCAACCTGGGTGTACATGTGGGTACAGTGTTGTATATGCTTTAAGCTACCCTTACACAAAATACTGCAGGATATTACCTAGTGTTTGTTTGGAGAAATACAGATTCTGTAAAGCAATTTAAGGTTATAAAGGTATATGTTCCAATAAGCAATGTTTTAGGTATGCTAATCAGTGCAGCGCCAGACTTCAAGTGATAACAATGTCTGTGTCCATTTACACATGTCCAATATTGATGTTCAGCTTTGTCTCACCTTCTTGTCGGGCAGGTTGAACAGAAACTCCCGGTCAAAGCGTCCAGGCCTCCTGAGTGCCGGGTCGATAGAGTCAAGTCTGTTTGTAGCACCAATGACCACTATCTCCCCACGACTGTCCAAGCCATCCATCAAAGCCAGCAGAGTGGACACAATAGAACTGGACAAAGGGAAAGTGATAAGACATTTAGCAATACTTTTAGTATTCTGCTGTATTTAAAATTATACCCCAAATAACACCAAGCAAAAAAACTGCCTGATTATTTTGCAAGACAGTAATAAAATAAAAGCTAACTGTAATTTATTGTGCACACAATGTTCCTGAGACACTGTTCCTGAATCACACACACCATTGACCAGGGGCCTGTACTACGAAGCGAGTTTAACATACCCAGGTTATCTTTCCGACATCAGGGTGAACTTAACCTAACAATCACAAAAGGCTAAGTGGTCACACGAAGCTGGTTATCAACTTGTTAAGTCAGCCCAGGCTTTCCTACTCTACATATTAAGCAATTCTTGGTCCATCAAACAGGCATAATGAACAAAACAGTGTGAGACAAAAATATCAACTGTAATGTTTCCCTGTTGATAAGATCTCCCTGTGTGTAATGAGCTCGTCCTTTTCCAATTTGAATAAATTGTGCTCCAGGATCGAAATGTTACTCATTTATTGCAAATATACAATTTTTTTAGACAGCGATCTCAGCGATTGACTGCAAGCTGTTTGTTTTAGAAGTGAAATTGTTATAGTCACCGATTTTTTTCCTGCTATGATTGCTTAATGCGAGTTAAACAAACAAATAATGCACTCTAGAATCACTTATGTGAAGCACTAAATCCAGATGCAGCCACAATGTCTTCCAAAAGAAAAACCAATGCTGCAGTTCCAGCAAACCTCTGCCACCTTTTGGCAAGGAATGTAACAGCAGCAGCAGTTTAAACCTGAAGACATACTTGCATGCAGAAGTGTGCAAGAGGAAAGACACATTCAAAACTTTCAGTAACACATATCATCCACTTGTGAAGTAAAGCCAAGGTTTTTCGAAACGTTTGATAGCATTTAAAAAGTTGTGTGTGAATTTGATTAGTTTGGTTTGAGTCTCGGAGTGACTTACAGGACCTTGATATACTTAAATTCTTTCATTTCCACTTTAATTATGATTCCACACTGATGATTATGGGCAACTACGATTGAGCTTGATTAGTGGAACTGATGTAGTAATTTGAAACTGGGCCATGTTGGTTCCATCAGTATGTTTCAAGCATAAACAAATGCACACAACAGTTGTACATTCTTGTACGAGGGTTACACCACATTAGTCTCACCTGTGTATCTGGTCTTGCCTGCTGGAGCGAACGGGAGCCAAACCATCAATCTCATCGAAGAAAATAATGGATGGCCTCATCAGGTACGCCTGAACAAAAAGACATGTGGAAGGTCAGGCCATAGAAACATTATGCTCATTTCAGTCAAAAAAGTGAAAAATAAGTTACAATAGGCAGCACACAAGAGACACCATTGAAGCAGCAAACAACCAGTTTTCTATTTCCAAATTGTAAATAATAAGACAAGTGATGGTTGCTAGGATATCAAATTTGCTTTTGGCCTTACCAAAGCACTGACTCACCTGATCAAAGAGCAGGCGTAGCTGGCGTTCTGATTCGCCGACCCACTTGCTGAGGCAGTCGGCTCCTTTCCTCATGAAGAAGGAAACCTTCTTGTCTCCCTGGCTACACTCGTTGGCAAGTGCCCGCGCAACCAGGGTCTTTCCTGTCCCTGGTGGGCCGTAGAACAAACATCCTCTGAAAAATGGAAGGGAAAGGAAATGCGTTTTGTAATTTATAGAAACACCATTTTTTATGTACATATGGAGACATAAAACTAAAATTTCATGACAGTGGCCAAGCGTATCTGTTGTGGAGTTCCAATTTAGTCTCTTTTTCCATCACCCAACAAAAAATAGTTACAATCTAGAAACAACCTGCCACATGTTAGTTCTTCTCACCTGGGAGGCTGAATCTTGAATTTCTCAAAGATCTCAGGGTAAAGAAGCGGGAACACTACCATCTCTTTTAGTGACTGAATGTGATTACTGAGGCCACCCACGCTGTCAAATTTCACCTGAGGAGAAAACACAGTTTCCACTTAACATGAATATTTAAAATCTTTGAAAAATATTCGGACGCTCTGTTTGACTACAAAACGAATGGTGACGTCCAAACTACAAACTAATACTAAGATCTACATCTTTTTGTCATTTATTATAATTTTCACTCACAGAGCTATCCAGGTTCATGGGATCCACATCAGCCAAGCTGGCACCCACTTTCCCCCTATCACGCAAAACCCCGCTTGCCAGGTCTTCTGAATTCAAGTTCATGGGCAAACATCTGTAAAACAAATAAAAATAATGTGAGTGATTACTTCTGAGGAGTACAACTGCATCATTGCCATTGCTACATCTCGTACCAATGTTAGCAGCCCTAGATATCAAATGATTGAGAGATCATTTTTAAGAAAAAGGACATTATAATAAAAAAGTGTTTCAATCAAAGTAGAGGTAAATCAGAGCCAGATGAAGGAGGTTGAAATGCAGAATAGGGAAAGCAGAAGTCATCACCTGTTTCTGGCCCGGGACATGCTTTTGCTTTTTCGCCGCTCAAACCGCTCTTCATCCGATGACGAGGTGGTGTCACTGCTGTGAATGGCATGTTTCTTCACTCTGGAGAAGTGTGACAATCTAGATTCAGTATCACACCACAACAACACCATCACAGTCCTCAATGATGACAACAAACCTATTTATGACCACAAACTGGATTCGGCATGGTATTGAAAAAGCATCTAATTACTAACACAGCGTTGTAAATTCGGCATCAGATCTGACAGGGACTTTTCACATATTACGTTTCTACTAACCTTATATGGCTTCTTCGTGCTGGGGATCTGTGGGTGTCAAAAAGTGAGGGGTTGCTCTGTTTTCTGTTCACAGGCTCTGAGAAAGCAAACACAAAAACAACTGGTTGTCACAGATCTAGACTTAAGTGATATCAAATCAAGTGGACATGTGGCTGAAAGTATTCATATAGGCAAGATTGATGTAGAGGGGGAAAAAAACAGTAATTACCAATAGGTGGTGCCTCATATCTCTGCACTGTCTTTCGCTGCCTCAGATTGTATGGTCTGTCATTTTCCTCTCCTGCCTCTTCTGCTTCATCCCCTTCATCGTCTTCATCGTCATCCCTGGCATCATCCTCCTCTTCCTCGTGAGATTCTGAAAGGCACAAATGTGGTTTTCAAACTTCAAATGAACATACTACCAGTATAAGCTTGCAGAAGATTATCCAAAACCATACTAAGCAATTGCCTCTTTTTGGATTTGAGGAGGAGATACATCATAAAGATTTCATGATCTATGCTTCACTTCACTGAATCATGAGTGAAACATTAGGATGCTGACCTTCCGTCCCTTCTTCCTCCTCCTGCTCTGTTTTGCTCAGGACTTTGTGGTGTGCTGGCATGCTGAAAGTGCTCCTGCGCATGGATTTCCTGCGCTTCACCCGGGAATACATGTCCATGTTTTCCTGAAAGAACACAGCCTTAAGGCTATCACTCATGTTCAAATAATATCATAATGCAGCAGCACTGTACTTTTCTAGTTTGGCTTTTTGTGTTGCAGCACGGCCACACTCACCTCCACAGTGTCTCCAGTCCACATGCGAAGTCGCTCCACCTCACGGTTCTGCCTGATGCTGCTGATGTTGTCCATCTCCTGAAGGACAGCCTCAGCAGTGCTACACAAACAAAAACACACACATACACAGAACAACATAGAATATGACAAACTGAAGGAACCTTTAAAGAAGAACATCACAAATCAACATTTGTGACTAGGAGATGTACAGTAGGTAATCTGCAGAGCACTTTTGGAAAGTGGTGCTACTGTTGTGTAGCCTCTTTATTCCAAATGAAAGAATGATAATGAAGGTAAAATACTGACATCTGTTTTTTCAAGGTGCTTTGTTTTAACTCTTGCGATGTTCAAAAACTGCAGTAAATGGAGCGACAACACCCACACTGCTTAGACAACATGAACATTTTATGACAATAAAATATATAAAAATCAAAAGTCCACTTAATAAACTCTATTATAGTTTGTTTCATAATCAATGTGCCTAAAAGAATAATGATTGAAAGTCAAATTGTATGTATTTATACATATACAAGCTTTCTGAAGACAGAAGACCTGGGTACCTTAGCAACCAAATAATTCTCAAAAAAGGTTCAACTTTTTGTACAAATAAATTGTTTCTCGGTCATGCATCTTCTTTCTTTTCCTGTGTTCATAGCAATACTGTAGAACATGTGTCAGCAGTGTGGGTGCATACTACCTGTTGACTAGCTGATCAAACAGCAGGCTCTGATTGAGGTGTTCAAATTGGCTTTTCTTCACCCGGCAGCTCCTCTTCAGCTCTACATGGCCATTCATACGAGAGTGATCTCCACCTCCGCTCTCATCATTCCGGTGACTCACATGCGCTGCAGCATTGACAAAAATTATATTAAAAAGGCCAAACTTTAAATTATTTGCTTCCCAATTACATATGTTCAGTATACAACTTAAAAAAGGAACAAATTGAAAAGAATTGAATTACCATGCCCGTTCTGCATTATGCGAGAGGACAGCCTAGGAAAAACAAAGTGAAAATATGTATGGACATCTGAAGATGGCAATCAATTACACATAAGTTAGTCTACTCCACTGCATGTTGTTTAACTAAATAACTATATAGACTACTCCAACTGTTACTTTATACTGATAAATTAATAAACTAAATTACTTTCATACAACTTTGTACTAAAAAAATGTTTTATTTCTGCCAGGGACAACCTAATAATAATATGCTCTGCTTTCACACACACCATTCACAAATACTTATAATGAATGAATTAAAAGAAAGCAACTGACCTAGTGCGGTAGGTAGGGATGTCCCAGCTGACCCTCTGGCCCTTGGTTTGTGGGGATGGGGAGGTATCACTGGAGCTGGGCTCAGAGGCCATCTGCCTCCGCGTCCGCTTGGAAGGGGGAGCCAGCCGGGGGCTACTGGGACTGCTCACATCACTACTGGGCTCCTTCTGCACAACAAACACCCCAGCCACATTTAAGAGAGGTAGAAAGCAAGTCTGTCAGTCAACCAGGATAAGCGAGCAACGGAAAAACAGACTGTGACAGCTTTTTTTTGCAAATTTGCGTAGCAAAATCCCACCTGTCAATCATAACATAACTCAGAATATTAAGCAAAGAGTAGGCAAGCATGACCAAACTGATCAAGTAAATATCAAATCCACAATAACAAAGAAAAAGACAAAACTACAAAAGCCAAAACAAGAAGTCTTGTCAGAGACATGGCACTTTGATCCCAACTCCTCAATGTATTCCTCACTATCACAACACAGCACCAAGCAGACATATGCCCTTGATGCTCACGCCCTTCACAGCTCAACTTCCCTGCTGATATGAGAGTGTATCTCACTGTCGTCATAGGCAACTGTCTGCAATGCCTGCAGAGGGGTTTGTCTGACAGGCTGGATCGACGCAGACAGACTGAAAATTGCAAGATGCATTAACAGGGAAGCAACGAGCAGAGGTGACACTTGCACCTCGAAAACAGTAAATCATTGAAGGAATGCCACACACCGATGGCCATTTCAAACCACAGGTGTCTGGGGTCTGGCAGAAACAAGCTTTAATTCTTGGAAACCTGATAAGTTGTAGATGTGTAAGGGCGATCACTCTGAAGCCTTTCAATCAGAGCATTGCATTTTCATGTGTCATCAGTCAGCCTGGCTTGCAATCCACAAGACTGGACATAAGCCTAGGAATGACTCGAATTTGTTGAACCACAATGTAGAAAAAGGTGTAAGTCCTCGCCAAATAGCCCAGTGAAACTCCAAGACATGTGCTAATGGCTCAATAAGTTGACAGATGGGTGATTTATGTTGCTCGCCCCTGCTAAATGCAATAATAACCGTAAATTGCGCGTTGACACAGAGCCTGTCGACTTGCATAATCTCTGTGTTTACATTTTGAGACAAAGACTGTCAGGCAGCTTGTAGGTCAGACGACCAGGGGAGAAACTGAAGCCATAAACTGAGTATGGGTGTCCACATAGTAGTAGAATATCACTGTTTAATGACATATACACGCTTTTTCACGCACGTATGGTAGAAACGGACTGTGGGGGTCTTTGGGGTACACACAACAGAAAGTTCACCAAGTTCAGACTTGCTAAATACGGGACTGGAGCCAGCCAACTGTTGTGAACCGGGGACTCCCTTCCCCCACTGTAAGCTAACAGGCTAGCTCCAGCCAACAAGCGCTAGCTCAACTATCGCTTTATCTCTCCACATTTGAGAGAAATAAATGAGCAGACAGCCCCAGAATGGTGACGTGACACGCGGCTGGTGGCCCCGTGTCCAATTCCCGGTTGTCTTTGAATTGCGGGGCTACTTCGTGGAGGCAGCAGTGAAACAAGTGAGCCGGGTGAAATTGCCAAACACAAAGGGAACTGAAGTTGGTGCTAGCCGGGAGTGAACGGCGCTAGCTCGTGATTTGACAGCTGTGAGACGCGTTCGCTGCGGGTGACACACGCACGACCCGCCGCGTGCACTGCTTGCGTTGTGTACCTGCGTGGCCGTGCGGGTGTCAGGCTCGCCGGTGCCCGCGTTTGTGCGCGAGCGACGCGTTTTGTGCGGAGCACCTTGAGGCCACGGCTACGGCTACCTAGCCAACTAGCGAGAGAGCCGGGCAGGCAAGCTAGCTCAGCCGGCAGAGAAAAGAAGACGCCGGCTTACATGTTCCTCAGAGTTCCGCTCGGTTCTCGACGACGACCGGGTCCTGGAGGAGATGAAGGGGCCACAGCCCGACCGAGAGCTCTTCCTTGTGTTCACCATGTTTTCTGTTTTCTTTTGTCTTGCCCTCACTGGTTCTCCCTGACCGGCTCCAAACACTGGCTCAGTGAGCGCAGCATAGAGGCGCCATTTCTCTCTCTCTCTCTCTCTCTGCCTCTCTCTCTCTCTCTCTCTCTCTCTCTCTCTCTCTCTCTCTCTCTCTCTCTCTCTCTCTCTCTCTCTCTCTCTCTCTCTCTCTCTCTCTCTCTCTCTCTGGACGTGGGACTGTCAGGCAGGTGTATTCTGTTTTTGCTGACTGGTCGATTCCCATCATGAACTAGTGCCTCAGTTATCATAAGGAGAATATACAAACATCACACAGGATCACTCAAGTCAACACATGTGATTGTGTTTATCTTTCATAAGTTGCAGTCTATGGTTTAGTATATTTAAACACTCATAAATCCTTAAAGTTAAATAAAGTCACTTAAATAAGTTATCCCGAGGCTCATATTAAGTCATATTGAAGGAACAATTTTAGGAAAGAGAAACTACAGTGTTTGGAAAGTTGAGTACACCGGGTACCCGTCAAAGTAACTACATGGGTATGATTCACAGGTTTTAATGTCTTTTTGAGATGGTTCAAATCAGTCTCACAAACTAGACACATTGAATAACGGTGACTGTTAAACTCAATGCAACTCAAGTGTAAAGTATTGAGAAACGAGGATCATTCACCCCTGTCGTGTTGTGCTCCGCACTGTGTACACTGTGTCCTTTGGTTCCCACACTGGAGAAATATGAGATAATAAATGTATGAATCATCAGGGTGAAATCACATTGTGATGTTAAACCTGCTGTTCTGTCTCTACTGCAGGTGTGGCAATAACAGAGGACTTCAAGGAGGATGCAACTGTTTAATAAAATATTTCATAATTTTGGCTACATTTTTGTTTGCGAAAAACATTATCAAAACTTTTTTTATTTTCTTGGAAACCTTATAGCACTATGTTCACACACAGAGATTTCAAAGGCCCAGTTTGTGGATTCAAATTCTGTTACTTTATAATTAAATTACTTGAAAAGGAAATGATTTAAAGCACGAACAAACCACACAACAACTAATCCTCATGGTTTCTTAGCTCTGTTCATTAATTCTAATATTCTAAAGAAATACATTTTCATGGCCAGCTTAAACTGAATGAATTACCCACAATTATTATAATTATGTAAAAAATGACATACACATCACGTCCACATGAATATGGCACATTGTGCTTTTACATTACGGATAGATAGTGAATTTAATTTAATTAATTTGAATTGAATTGATCTAATTTGAATTGAATTGATCTAATTTGAATTGAATTGATCTAAATTGAACTGAAGTGAGTTGAACTGAACTGAACTGAAGTGAAGGGAAGTGAATCCATTTGAATTGAACTGATCTAAACTGAGGTGAATTGAAGATGTGCTGAGCCAGCAGTGTGTGGTGTGTGGTGTTACGACAGTCGCTGTGGACTTACGGCCGCGTTGCGTCACACGTTGTTGCTCAGCAGAAGAAGAAGAGACGCAGCAGATGTGTACCTCTGGATCAACCGACCACACACTGACTGGTAAATCACTGTCTGACCTTAACCTCGATGCGCGCATGTGAACGAGCTGCCATGGTGTGTGTCTGTGTGTGTAATAATCCACGTCGTGTTGAACACAGCTCATGTGTTGTTGGCTCCACGCACGTCCGTGGCGCCGTGACGCCCACTTACATAATGAACCATAAATAACTGTTTGTTTGGATAAAATGTTTTTGAAATCATTGTCATCCGTTTTAACGCACTGGATGTCAGCGGGTCAATTCACGTCTCAACCCCGCCAAGCTAATAAAGGTCAACATTAACACACCAAGAAGCTTTAGCTCTTCAGCTGACTCCATCACGACCTGGACGTTCACCGTTTAATACAAACGTATTAAACGGTGAACGTGAACTAATGCGTCTTTATGTGTTTAGATGGGAAACACAGGAGGTCATGAAAGAGCTTGATACTGTGGGGGGTGAGAAAGATGACAACTGGTAAGTAACAAGTGCATTACATATTATTATTATTATTATTATTAATAAATAATGAAGACTGTACAACCAGCTCCGCTCCAAGTAAAACTGCATGCACCACCACTATGGACTGTCACTTTAACATTCTCAACTGTGCAATATTCACTGTACTATATTCATTTGTAAAAAAAAATCTGTGCAATATAAACGGTTATGTGCAATCCATTCACTGTACATGTTCTGACACATACTATTTTTCTTTACACTATATATACCGGTTTAATTACATTTATTTTTTTACTATATATTGTTGTATATTTCTATTTCTTTATATTCCTTCACCCAAGTACTGCATGCTACTTATGTGGTGTCTTCTGCTGCTGTAACATTGCAAAATGTCCCCATTTCGGGACTAATAAAGGACTTCTTATCTTATCTTAAATAACTTAATGTGCAATGACATTTTGTGACCAGCACAAATACACAGCACAGCACTAGAAGAGGGGCGAATTAGACGTAACCACATTAACAACAAAAACGACAATAAAATAATCCTCGTGATGTTTTCTCTAGTGTGTGATTGTTTAAATTGTAAGAATAGTTTTCTTTAACCTAGAATGGACCCTTTATATTGAAATACTTTACATCTGGAGCAGGTCCTCTCTACTGAGGCCACCATGTTTTTTTTTACAGAAGCCCAAACTGGACAAACTAAACACCTTTTGAGTTTTTATGACAACTGAAGGCTACCACAGGTTCTCTTTCATGTTTTGAGGGTGAGGTGTATTCAGCTGCAACCTGCAACTTCACCACTAGATGTCACTGAATCCTACACATTGAACCTTTAATTACATATATTGATACAAATGATGATGATGATGATGATAATAATAATTATAACAATAATACAATACAGTTTGGTGACCAACACATAGACTCAAGGCAAGAGGGGGGGACCAGACTAACTACATCATCATCAAAAACAAGTTCATTACAATTATTATTATCACTATTCTTTCCTAATCACTTATAATGCAAAACAGTTTGATGACCAACCAAAATTCACTCATTATAACCAGAGGGGCAACCAGACTTAACCACATCAACAACAAAAAAAGCAAAGGTGATTCAAATTATTGTTGCAAGTGTGTGTGGGTGAGCGTAAGGGTTTTTGTTTACAAGATGTACAGTGGAGAGAGCAGAAAAGACAGTGTTACAGTATTTGCCAGATAGAGAAAGAAAGAAAGAAAGAAAGAAAGAAAGAAAGAAAGAAAGAAAGAAAGAAAGAAATGCAATGCCTTTGGGCTTCACCGGTTGAGCACTGATGACAGAGAAGAGCTGTGGTGAATCTGGAGGTGAGCAGTTCCATATAACACTATTCCACTGTGTATTTTATTATAGGCAACTTAAATAAAACACTTTTCCTTAAAGTATTCCAAAATTCTCGAGTCTCACTGCCTATTAATCAACGTTTCCTCTGACAGAAGCAGGAGCCAAACAACTGTTCATAAAATAAACCTTGCGTCCGCAGGCTAAAATCAATAAGACATTTAATGACTGAATTACACACGTCCATTTCCTTGAAGGGCTGAGAGTGAAGAAAATGCAGAGGAGGCTCCGATGAGGCGTAGTTTCTCAGTCGAGGACCTTCTCGATGAGGTGGAGAAGATTTGTTACGATGCTTCGGGGTCATCAAAGGTCAGGAACAATGTCACCTCACTGAATCCTCTGAGCCACATCTGCAAACTTACCTCATGCAGCTGTGCATGCAATGGAAAACTTCATCAGCTTTCTTTGAGTTACCTTGCATAGATATAGTAATGGACCTTCATATTGTTTATGATTAACATTTAACATATTAAAAACACATATGCAAATAAAAATAGAATTACATTGTAGCTGCAGCAAAATACATTTAGGCTGACATACCAGGTATACCATGACTTATGGACCCCACTCCTTTGTTCATACTAACCCACTCATGTTGACAGCTGCATAGCCACCAGAGTCTTTGGCCAGTTTACTACCCACTGAGGTCGCTGTGTTGCAGGCCGATCAGAGCTCGTGTGTGTGTCCTTTCTGTCCAGGTGGAGATGGTGGTGAGGCTGTGGAAGGACGGCTTCACAGTAAATGATGAGGAGTTTCGCAGCTACTCCATACCAGAGAACCAAGACTTCCTGGATGCAATCAAGAGGGGGTGAGATAATTTAGGCCATGCTCGAACTCTTTAAGAGTATTAAAGATTAAAGCATGCTGCATATTATTCAGCCGCTGTAAAGCACAAAAGAACAGCAATGTCATGATGTCTGATTGGGTTGTTGATTATTACCAGGGAAACAGTAATTACCTCAAGCTTGCTGAAAATTAGGGCTTTGATGTCTCAGTGTTTGGCCCATATTTTCTTTGAAAAGCACTTAAATTGAAAACAGCACAATGTGCAAGTGGCCTGTGTTACAACACCTATTTCCTAGCTGTTGATAATCATGCAATGCCATTATTACACAGATTTCCTATTGCTTCAGATGTTTCTGTTGGCTTTCATCCATTGCAAGCTGCTGTTACCGGTACCTGACTGACTTCCTGGTTTACAGTCAAACAAGAAAGTAAATGTACAGCCACTAAAGGCTCTAAACCCAAACCTATTAAAATGAAATCCTTGTACACTTATTTTAACCGAGAGCAACATCAAACCTTGGTTCAACCCAAGGGTGTATGATGTGTGTTGCCCAGTTCAGACTGAGCACAGATATAATCGTACAGCTTTACATTACATGAAAGTGTGTTTGCTGTATCTATACAGTGTATATATTTGAGAGCTGCACCCTGCATGTATCTCATATGTAGCATAACGTGTGCACTTGTTGTGATTCATTGGTTGACCTTGCAGTCAAACCTCTTTGAGTCCCCAAAGGGAAAATTAGCTCCTCAACCAGGCTCCATAAGACAGATAAAGCATAATGCTCATTACAGCTCATATTGATCGATCGGTCATATTTTTCCCAGAGAGCTTCCAGCAGAGTGGGAGAGCAGAGCAGAAGAGCAGGAGCTGGAGATCAATGTGGAGGACCTGACAGAGGAAAATTATGTTCCCAAGAAAAGGACCTTTCACCCTTTTAGCGGCCGAGGATACCGACTTGGCAGGTAGGAGACTGTCGCAGCAAAAATGTTACCTAGTAAACCGCTAAAGAGTATGACACGTGTTGATTAATAATTTTCCTTTTCTAAAAAATAATTATTTCTCATATATCTGTGATCATAGGTCAGAGGTTCCTAAACGTTTCAGCTCCTGACCCCCAAAGTAACCCTGCCAGAATCTCGAAAGCCCCATTATCCCAAAGAATATGTCTCACAGCCCCCAGAGGTTTCCTGACCCCCTAGTTTGGGAACCAATGCCACAAGTAATAATGTACTTGTGTGTTGCCATTATTATATACAGCCCGAGTAGTGTCTGTGATGTTCCAAGATGCCACACTGCTTTGTACCACTAGGTGTCCCTCTGAATCCATGTATCAAAAAACCTGCAAATCTGACCAGGCCGACAGTCACACCAATGAACCGAGAGCCGCAGCATTTTCAGAGCATCACTTTATGAATACTAAATTATCCCCAAATATTTTTGTACTAGATTTTGTCTGCCCACACATAGCTGTTGTAAAAATTTAGAAAAATGCATACAGCACCGGCTATAAATACTGTCCTCCCAACTGGCTCTTAATCTGTTATTTATTCCTGCCTCTCCCCAGTGTTGCACCCAGAGTTGTGGCCAGGTCACCGTCTGTGCATGAGGATGGAGAATCTCCTCCTATTCCCATGGTAACACTAGACCACGCCCTTCCCGTCACCTCCCTACAAATCTGGTTGGCCGACGGCAGGAGATTGGTTCAGAGGTTTAACCTATCGCATCGGTAAGTATCACGGTGTCAAGGCCAAAACGCGTCTCTTCACATCTCAATCTGTGACCTCGACAACATCAAATATCATCTACATATTTATCCCATGCAAGGAAGAAAAAAAAGATTCTCTCTACTCCTGCTGTGCTTTCTGCAAATCCCATAATCTCGAGCGTCGCAGGATAGAAGTAGCTCAAGGAATGACAAAAGATTTTTGTTTGTTCCAGTTCAAGGGGGGGGGGGGGGGTTGTTGGAGGATTACGTAATGCTTTGTTCTAGTCTGCTGGAGTTTGAAGGCACGGTGCATGTTCTATCCCCCTGCCACAGTGCATGGGACTGCAGAAAACATAATCTGAGATGTAGCAACGGAGTGGATCTATAAAATCCCCAGAGAGAGAGATTGCGTAACTCTGATGCAGCTTTTATATAACAGGGTTAGCAGCTAAAGGATAGAGAGGACTGAACCCCTGCAACCTCCAGCTAGCTTCGTTGTGTGAAGACAAGCGCCGCCATAGGATCGCTTCTGCACACTGAGCCGTGATAAATAATAGATGATGATACCAGTACAGTGCTTTATAGTATCTGGCAGGGGTTCAGTAGGGAATATTTCTGTCTATTGTTTTATTTTTAAATAATTCTGTTTCTTTTCCAGGATCACCGATGTGCAAGATTTCGTAGGGCGCTGCCAGAGGAGCTGCCCGCCTTTCGTCCTGACCACATCGCTTCCTTTCCGAGAGCTCAGCGACAAAGAGTTGAGCCTGGAAGAGGCCGACTTGGCCAACGCTGTCATTGTCCAGAGACCCCTGAACACACAGGCGCTGTTTGGACACTCCTGACCAACAGGGCCCTGTAATTCACATAACACGTCACTTTTCCTCCTCACCGACACACCCCCACCACCCAGATAGCAACCTCAGTGCCCTCTGTAACTTAAAACCTTAATATACAGCAGTTTGTGCTGCATTTGATGATTGTTATTTCCCTCTACAGTCTCTGTGTGGGATTATCTAATGGAAATGTTACTTACAAAGGTGCTGCTGAGGTGTTGTCACCTGTGCAGATGGTCGACCATGTATGTCCATCTGTTGGTTTACTACATGTGACCCTGCATTCACCCTTCCCCCATAATCCCACACCACCAACAACCAGCACCAACAACCAACTCTCCAAAGTCTTCCCAAACTGTGATAACCATTATTCTGCACTATCTACAGTAAAAACAAGCAGCTGATACTCCAGTTTTTATCTCGTAAATTTACAAAAATATACATTGAACATAGTATACTTCTTTTGCACCATATATTATATGATGAAAGAATAAATATATATATAACAGCTTGCTATTTATGTTGGTCTGACTGATAATGTCCATCAGTTTTTGTGCCAATTTGCCTTTTTTTGCGGGACGAGATTAAATAGAAAATGTCATTTGTATTCTTTCATTTGACTGCATCAAACATCACGGTACAATAAAAATCTTCCTCAAGCTTCTGTGCGTTTTTATGATTTATTTATGAAGTAGTGGATCAATATTCATATTAATGCTGCCCAGGTGTTGTGTGCAGACTGCGGGTATGGTGATTATGGCATTAACACCAAGCTGAACCTTGTTTCATGTTGTAATGCAACATCTGTGCTGTCAGTACTGATTTAATGGGGGCTGAGATTAAGGAGGTGGAGGAGGGGCTGCTGATGTCATAAAAACTCAGATTTGGAGAAGGGTTGTCTTCACTGTGTTGTCTTCACCCGACCTACTGAATATGAAAAGCATTTATCTAATGGTATGAAGTGGAACTACACTGATCACTGAGTTTAACAGCGGCCATTAGGGTGTAGAAGTCAGTGGCTTCTGAGTTGAAAAGGGGTGAAGAAAAATGTACAAATCAGATGGGGTGAAACAAAGTTGAACCCTTGCACTTTTTTCCCCCTCATGAGTCATGATTCTTGAATCTTGCTTTTCTTGGCATGTGTGAGCACACGCGTGTGCTTTTACACAAGTGTGTGTTCTTGCGTCTCTGTGTCCGAGCTTTTCTGCCAGGCCTTTCGCGAAGAAGGCGAACGCCATTATACATCTTCAATATTTAAAGCAGTGGGAAGGAGGGAGGGATGTAAGTGTGTGCATTTGAGATGACAGCCTCAGGATGGTCAAGGTCAGGGGAAGGAACTCGGCAGCAGAAACATCATAATCCCTTCTTGAAGAATTACCCTCTTGTGAGGCCGTGCTGCACATTTTAGGATCTTTTAACCCGAACGTGCAGGCTGTGAGCATCACTCGGTTGACAGCCAGAGGGGGTCTGGCTAAAGAGTAAAAGAGAGCACATTTCCTTTGTGCTACATATTTAATAAGGCTAAGTATGCAGGGAATTACTTTCCCTTTAACTCCCACATTTCCTTTCAGAATGACCCTTTTACTCGCGCAGCAGCCAACCTTTCATTTTGCACATTCCTCTTCACGCATTATCGGAAACATACCTGTTCTAATGCAGGTCATATGCCTGACTTCTCATGTCTTGGTGCCTTTTCCTTTGTCAGTAGTGTAGTTTTGTGGTGTGCGTGCTTGGAATTCATTGGAGAGGTGCAGGGGTTCAGGAGCCGAGGTCTCCATGACATGTTTGTTGTCATACTCTGAGGAGAGGCTTACTGTGGAGAATAATCATCCCGCGCTAAAAGAACTGCTTATGAGGGGAAAAACAAAGGGAACTCAATGTGCCACAAGTAATATAGACTTAAAGTAAAAGGCTCTGTAAAAAATAGCATTAGGACTATATCTCAACCCAAACCTGAAAAATGCCCAGAAAAGAACATCCTTTAGTGGATTTAATTAAGTCCAGCCTAAGAATAATTTATTATAAAGGGTCATTTAGTTTGATGGGATCAAGAGTATGAAACTGTTGTCATTCAAAAATGATACACCAGACATGTGCACATACAGCAGACAGAAGAGATGACTAATATAAATGAAAATAGAATAACTTTAAAAGCAGCATTTACTGTTAATTGCTCACACAACACTGTAAATCTAAATATGTTGCACATGAGAAAACTGAGTGAATTGTACACTGGCATATTGCAACCCTAACCCTAACCCCCATCTACCCACTTGTGGTAGATTGCACAAAAGAAACACAGAATTAAGTGTAGATGTAAATTGCTCACATAGCCCGTAAATGTAGGTATATTACACGTGAAAACAAGTGTGGGTGCGTTGAACACGTTGCATATTACTCAGAGATAGACTACATCAAAATATATCCCACAGTGAAAATCAAACTGACATCTTAATCCTGCCAAAGACAGTCGAAACTAAACCGAAAGTCTGTTTACACATCGGGATGCCTGTGATTCAGACTAACACAACAGGCCTGTTCAGAGTGGAAGGTGGCACAGTGAATTTAATCCACTGTTAGCAAAATATTTGGTTCTACAGGTTTGGTTGCAGAGGGAGTTGACCTGCAGGGAGACCTGGTGAGCGGCTGGTGACAGCTCCTCCTAGCCCCGTCTCTGTACTGTGTTGTTTACTCCTCGGGGCGTTTTACTCACAGAATATATCGGTCAACAAGCTTGCAAACTACCTATGCTGGTGGTAAATTGATAAAAACTGATATTTGTACACCATTTTAAATTGTTGGCGTGACCAAATCGGCATTATTGGAAATGGCCACGTGGGACTTATTAAGCCCATTTTGGGAGATACTAGTCCGGACACTTTGGCCTCTGCTGCTTTGCTTTTGACAACAATTCTTTTAATCAGTCTTATGAGTCCGTCAGTGCTGAATCAGTGGAGTGACCCTCTAAGCATTGAGGCCAACCACACTCACACTCCACCTTATGTACTTTTAAAAGTGCAGAAAACAATCACAAATGACTTTAGATTTTGGTACACACTATAATTATGCAAATGGTTATATAATAATAATGGTGCTGGTGGTGGTACAGTGTGGGACATATGTGTGTGGAACATGATGCTTGAGCGTGTCGCTGTTGAATTCTTTCACACCAACACACCTTTCAAGTTCCTCGTTCCACAGAATCGCACATTTAATTAAAACAGAACCAAACTACAATTTAAACATTCCTCCACCACATCACGTGGGTTATAGGTGTGTTAGATACTTGTTTATTGATGGAAACAAGTCCAGGAGTTTTCTCATCCATGTGAAGAATGCAGCGGCGCATACGACTCACTGTTGTGTCACTGTTTCATTGTCACCATGTCACCAAAACACTAAGCAAGACTCAAGGAAATATAATTAAAACATTTTTTTTGCATAGCTTCACTACAATAGGTTTATAGCCAACACACCACACACACATACTCACGCACACATACGCACGCACACACACACACACACACACAGTCTTGTGACTTACTCTAACTTTAACCATATTTACTATTTACCTAACCCAAAACCTAACCGTAACCTAAATCTAACCAACCTGAACCTATAACCTAAACCTAACATTAACATTAACATTAACATTAACATTAACATTAACATTAACATTAACATTAACATTAACATTAACATTAACCTAACCTTACCTTACCTTACCCTGACCCTAATCTAAACATAACCTTAAGATAAACATAACCTTGAACTAACCCTAATCTTAAACTAAACCTAAACCTGACCCTAAATCATGTCTGTCTCCATTTAAATATTTAATGATTTAAGTCATTGGGATTTGCATTTTGTGGCTATGAGGAAAACAAGTCCCTACAATGTGGCTGTGTAAAAAGATTTAAGTCCATGAGCGCGCGCGCGCAAACACACACGCACACACACACACACTGGTGTCCCACAGTATTTACCGTCACGGCCGCTGCAGGGCGCAGCTCCGTCACTGCAGACCCGAACCTCAGAGAGAGTGGAGGCGCGCAGACCATCTCCATCCTCCGCAGTCTCTGTCTCATCCTGCTCGTCCCTCTCAAGTCAGACCAGCTCCTGGCTCACTGACTGACCCACAGCTCCGGCTGCTTCTCCATCAACACGGGGTAAGATGATGTTGTGTGTTTTCTTCCAGTTTGTGTGTTCTGTGTGTGTTATCGGTGCGCAGAGGAGCGCCTGCTTGGTGGATGCACTAACAGTGATAGTAAGATGAGAGCAGACAGCCACACCGTCCTGCACGGGACAGATACGCGTTCTGCGCGCCCCTGTTCGCTTAGTTATAAAAAGCAGATGTGCAAGCGCGTCAAATACAGCAAGTGATGGTAACAACCTGGATGACTTGTACACTTACTGGTACTCTGTGTGTGCGTGTGTGTGCGCGCGAGTGTGCTTGCAAAGGTATTACTTGTGTTGTTCCTGCAAGTCCCCAAGGGTTTGGGTTGGGCTTAGGTTTAGTTTTAGCTTAAGTTAAGGTTAAGGTTAAGGTTAAGGTTAAGGTTAAGGTTACATTTAGGTTTCGGTTAAGGTTAGCTCTAGGGTAGGTTTAGTTTACGTCAGGGTTTAGGTTTACAATAAGGTTAGGTTCCGGTTAAGTTCAGGTTAAGTATGGTTAAGCTTTACGTTAATATCATGATTTGGTTAAGATTAAGGTTAGGTTTGGGGTAAGGTTAAAGTTAGAGTCAGCTTTAGGTTTAGGTCTAGGTTTAGGTTAAGGTTAGGTTCTGGTTAAGGTCAAGTTAGGGTTAGTTTAAGGTTTACGTTAAGGTCACGATTAAGTAAAGATTAAGGTTAGGTTCAGGTTAAGGTTAGTTTAGGTTCAGGTTCAGGTTCAGGTTCAGGTTCAGGTTCAGGTTATGTATATGTATATGTATATGTATATGTATATGTATATGTATATGTTTATGTTTATGTTTTAAGTTAAAGTTAAAGTTAAAATTAGGTTAAGGTTAAGGTTAAGGTTAGACAGGTAGGAACTCTGGTTAAGGTTGGAGTAAGTCTCCCTGGGACTCAAGTAAGTCAATGTAATTTCGTCATAATTCAGACACAACTCTGTGTGTGTGTGTGTGTGTGTGTGTGTGTGTGTGTGTGTGTGTGTGTGATTCCTTGGTGCTTTCCTCTACATCTGTATTCATCTGTGCTCTTGTACATTCATTTGTTTTCTAAAGAGCAGGTCTTTGTCTGTGCTCATACGTGTGTGTGTTTTGCGCCTGCATTCTTGTGCTTGTATGTTGCAGCAAATGCTTGTTATTGAGCGCAGGTGTGTGTGTGCAACATATATATATATATGTGTGTGTGTGTCTCCTTTGCATACGTGTGCGTCTGACTGTGCCCTTCCCTCCTGGCCTCATTCCAGACCACAACAGCATGTGAATGGCGGCAGAAAGCGGCAGAGTTGTCACAGAGGAGCAGGAGGAGCTCCCAGCCCACGGAGCCGTCACTCACACCCAGCACACCCGCAGTCAGAGCCACATCCAGTTCCAGTCTCCGGCCTACACCACCCAGTGGCAGGCTCCTCGCTCCGTCGCTCACACTAGGAGTCACAGTCACACACACTTCAGCACGTCGTTGCACACGCAGCCTCAGAAGTACGGCTGCCGCCTCACGCACAGTCTCTCAGCCATGACCAGAGGGGAGAGGGGAGTGCAGGGCTCTGTGGGGAAGCTCACCAAGCCCACTGAGCCGCTGTTCCCCAAAACACCTCAGCAGGTAAGATCACCTGTTTGGATGCTGCTTTTCTGTTATTCCACAGGTTGTCATCTCACGTATTGTTACTATTTCCCCTTACATGCCTGTTACACTTGCCTGTTACACATCTACAGTTGAGTTTGTCTGTGAGCGACTTGACATGATCGGATGTAGAGGGAGAAGAAGAAAAAAGATGGAAAGTGTGATCTCTCCAGTCGCTTATCTGGTTGTGATTAATCAGCTGCATTGTTTTCCTGTGAACTCTAATCCCCCAGATTGTGGATTCAATGGCTGGAAGTTGATAGTTTTCATTTGAGAGAGGTTCTTCCCACTGATGGGATGACCTGCCTGATGGTAATTGCTGTCTTTTGTCTTCATCCCGGTGATATCCCCGGGACTTTGGTGACGAGACAGTTGTAATCAAGGGCACAACAGGAAGCGACAGAGTCGAAATGAATAATACTAAATTTTGCTAAACGCGAGTAGACTGAGGTGACTTGCGTGTCAGTTTTGTTTTTGTCTTGTCTTATGTCATTTAGCTGCATGCCTCACGCATGATGTCATTAGTGTGTGATAAGTCTGTAAAGCTGGCATTGCTCTTGTGTGAGAGTGTGTGGATGTGTGTGTGTGCGTGTCCTCACACTGATGCTGCTCACATACACACACTGTTAAATCAAGGCGAATGCAGTATTGTCCCATTAGGAAGGCCGATACCGCCTGATGCAGACGGTGCTTCTTGTAATTCCATGCCACGGCTGTTACTCACTCATTTTCTGTTTCGATACAATGGCTCATGGGTGCCCATTAAATGGCAATGCGCCACATGACCGAACCAGTTCTGCCACTGTCTGGTCTCTGCCAAACCTCTATCTGATATGCAGTGTTTTGTGTGTGTGCCTGTGTTACAGTGACTCTTCGCAGCTGAGGTGGTTGATGAGCATGCAAATATGGAGGCAGATCTATGTTTAACTTCCTCTAAATAATACATTAAATAAACATAAATACTGCATGTCTGAAGTCATTCGTATGAGACAATATGCTAATAGTGAAAACTATGTTCTGTAAGATGCTTGGCATTGTCACCTCACAGCAAGAAGGTTCCCGGTTTGAATCCCGCCTCGGCCGGAGTCTTTATATGTGGAGTTTGCATATTCTCCCCCGTGTGTGTGGATTTTAACCCTAACCCCCCGGTTACAGTCCAAAAACATGCAGATTGGGGTTAGGTTAATTCAAGACTCTAAATTGGCCGCTGTGAATATGAGGGTGAATGGTTGTTTTTCTCTTTGGCCCTGTGATGTCCTGGAGTATCGGTATCAAAGGATCGGTATAGATACTGGATGGATGTTTCTTTAAAAAATGATGACACACTTTAATGAGAACAAGAAAAAGAAATTGACTCAACTTAATAAATCACATATTTTATAGTTTATTCTGCTAAATCCACTGAGGATGTTTGAATTTCATTGAATAATTTATCTGAAGGACTGGGACAAGGAAGAAATGCCAAAGTTTTATGTATGATACATATCTACTAAAGATGCCTGAGGCGGACATGATACATGAAAGACGTTGCTCTCTTTGTGAGTGAGACAGAATGATGGATCCTTATTCAGTAACGGGTAAACTGTCACAGCTCAAGCTTGTGAAGAGCCTCCCAATCCATCACAAACATAGAATTTAGAGAAAGTCTGTGCATATGTGGGGCATTTTTTAAAAAGAATGAATAAACGTCCATTTCAGATTTTGAATTGATTCCTTTGGAGTTTAGCCAGTGTCCCCGGGCTTCTGTTGACATTTAGCAGCCTGTTGCCATCGTTGACATATTTCTCCTCTCATACTCCGTAATCCCTAATCTGAAGTGATGGGGACCAAAACCAGCGGATTTCACTCCCATGTCCAGAATGTGTGTCACGACCTTGAAAACCAAATCAACATTTTAAACTGCTTTATGGATCCATTTGACCAGCTCAATTCAGGCAGAGTGTGTGCATTTTATTTGCAGAATATAACTAAGCTGGCTCGGGATCTTTTTTTTTTTTTTTTATCCCCTCCTTCTTTCTTTGTAGTAGAATTATCCTCAATCCTGATTTAGGTTGCTGTGCAGTTCAGGCATTTTAAATTGTTTTCCCCCGAGCAGTTAAGGATTCATTAACTTTGGAGATTAGTCTTATCTGTCCTTGTCCCCTTGCTCCCTTGCTTGTTGACGGTCCGAGCTCCGCAGATGCTCCCTTCACTTTGAGCCGGTGTTTCCATAAGCATGTGTGCATGAGGTTTTGTTGCTGCATCCAGACAACAGTTGACGGGATATCCTGTTTATCCTCTTTGATGATAAGAACTCAGTAATGAAAGCTTGACAGTAAGAGTTTGGAGGGAAAGAATAAGTGTTTAGAGTGAAAGAGAGAGAGAGAGATGGAGCAGTGCTGTGTGCATAGAGTATTTTTGCACATCATCAGTTAAGCAGCATTCTCCAGACGCCAGAGACTTTGATTTTTTTTTCTCTCCAATTAGCTGTAATTGCAGTGAGAGTGGGAGAAGAGAAGTTTTGAAGTCGGGACCGCCGCACAGCCTTTACTTACCTCTGACCCGCTTGTCTCAAGATTGAATAATTACACACCTCCCTCCTGGTAATTGTCGTTCTCGAACCCCTCCGTGTTTTGATGGGGCCAAAAAAGAGAGGAAGAGAAAACGTGAGCCGGATAATAACAGTGTGCCGGTCGCGGCTGTGGTTACTTTGGTGATTTCCTTCTTTCATAAAGCTCGGAGGGGAGCAGCTGCGGGCCATAGCCTGGGCCACTGGATGTGGAGTGACACTGTTTTCTGTGTGTCTGTGTGTCTGTGTCTGACACCAAAGGTTGTACACAGAAGAGAGGAACAGCCAAAGGTTGATATGTGTGCACAGCCTCGGAGACAGTCGTAAATATCGGGCTCCCGAGACTGTGGTGTCTTGTCTTATTCATGTGTGAAGATGAAAGCGTGCCCTTCTTGCTAGACACACACACACACACACACACACACACACACACACACACACACACGTGCCTGATGGTTTTAGCAGAGAGGAAACTGAGCTGTGGATGACTTGGTGGGTTTCTTAGGCTCCTCCATCAGCCTCAGTGTCTGCACAGATAGACCACAACGCAAACAGCCAGGGGGTCTCCTTCTGATCACACACACACACACACACACACACACACACACACACACACACACACACACACACACGCACTTAGAGACAATTTGCAATCTTTTTCAAGTAGGGGAATTCATGAGAAAACAGATGCATCACAGTGAACACACCTTCCACCCACTGTACATCATTCCACTGAATCACTGAATGACAAGGTGACGGAGACAGACTGCTATTTTGAGCACCCGAGGTAGAATGTGATAGAATTCCAATTATGAATGACTACCGGATTCACTATCTGTGAGTCACAAGTCTGCTTTCATTCACTTAATTCATTCCAAAGCGACACACCTACTTCCCTAATGGCGTGTCCGGGGAGAGGTTTTTACCGTACATGTTCCTGGTTTTTGCCAAATAAGGACAAAACATTAAACATTTTCATGAAATGAAACTAATAAAAAGTTACAGTTCATTGTGTAAAGACTGAATCATTGATGCTTATTCGCAACCACAACCCTAACCCAACCCCAACCCAAACACTTAGCCTATCCATGGGAAATGGAAGCAAATGACACAGTCTTTATTTATATCAATGACTTATTTTTCCAGAAATGAGTCTGATGAAATATGTGAATAATACGTACCTCTTATGATCTAAATATATCATTCTTTTACATTATTGGCTGTAGCCTTGAACTATCGTTACTCCATGAATGTGTGACTTGCAAACAATTTGTGTCCAAAAATGCATTACATTTTAGAGGCAGTAACCTTATGTTAAGTTTAATACAGTACATATATAAATATTTTATAACAGTAAGCAGTTATTGTGCTTTTTTCAGTGTTAGGCATCTTTTATTTCCCACATTCCCCATCGCACCTGGAAGGAGAGTTATCATAAGAACGCTTGCAGTGCAGAAAAGTGAATGTGCTCATTAGCATCCTGACCTACAAGGACACCATTATCTTACTAAGTATTTGTCTCCTCCCTTGTCACCTTTCTTCCCACAGACCGACTTGAGCCAGAAGTTGACATTATGCAGTAAGCTGTGTTTCGCCATCGGAGGTGCGCCCAAGGAGGTGGCTGGCAGCGCCACAGCCTTCTTCCTGCAAATCTACCTGCTCGATGTCGCTCAGGTAACGTTTTTAGGGACAAAGAGGAGGAGAGTATTTATGAAAGCGGGTGTGGATCTCGTAAACGAACAAATGGGTTTTGTAGTTTTATGCCTTCAAGTGTTGTAAACTCCAATCTGTCCTTGTTCTGCTCTGCAGATCACCGCCTTCCAGGCCTCTATGGTGCTGTTCATTGGTAAAGCCTGGGGCGCAGTGACTGACCCCATCGTTGGATTTTTCATTACAAAGAGCAGATGGACCAAGATTGGCAGACTCATGCCTTGGTGAGTTCACCGCTCACACTACAAATAAAACTATTGTGTTTCTCCATTACTGCTGTTTCTCATGTTCTAGACCTCATCATTTTTTATTTTTTTATGTTTGCTCAAAAGTCGGGTTTTGAGCAAATGCTGAAACTCTGAAATAATCAGATTAAAACATCTGAATGCACACACATACTGTAATAATAATAATATATTAATATTGTCATTACCGGGAATGGCCACTGTTGCTGTCAGGTTATTGGCACAAAAGAAAATGATTCAAGTTATATTGCTGAGCTGTAATGCATTAATTACAATTACCTTACATAATGAAAATACAGGAAGCATGTTTTGGGGCTCAGGTAGTAGAGCGAGCTGTACACTAACTAGAGGGTCGGTGATCTGATCCCGAGCTCCCCATGCATAAGTGTCTTTAGGCAAGATACTGAACTGCAGTGTGTGAAGGTGCGCAATAGAAAGTATGAATATGGCTTGTAGTGTAAAGTGCTTAGAGTGGTTGATAAGACGAGAAATGCTAAATAAATACATTTTATACATGCATTTTTTATTTCTTTTATTTTAAGAAAATAATCTTAGGCTAAATTCCCCCCCTCTCCTCATTGAAGACACGGCAGTGCTGCTGCTGTTGACGTACAGCTGACCTTGCATAAAGCTCTGTAATTTGTTGGCAGATTGTGAAACACGTCTTGGTTTTCTCAGACACAACAGTGGCCGCTAATGTTTGCGGGAGAGCTAAACAAAAACAAGCCTCGTGCTCCAGATTCAAATGTCTTTTTAATGATTATTCTCAGGCCTCTCACCTGAGGATTGAGCTGCATAAACAGCCATTGTGCTTTAATTACACTGTTCCTGGCGCTCCCACTGATGAGCTATACATACTTCAAGGGCATGGGCTGTTGATGCCCGACAACAACTCTGCAGCCATGGAAGTTCATCAGCGTTCTTTCAAAACATCTCCTTCTGCTGAGCTGCTGCGTGACATATCATCACGTTTGTCTAACCCCACATCATTCAGCTTGTCTTTGTTTGAAAGATGGTTCCCTGTGTCTCATGATCTTTAAGAGCAAGTTAACTTTAGCTGTGTCTCAAGTCAGGGGCTGCATCCTTCGGAGCACGAAGAAGGCGATCAATGTGGGCCACATAGACTGCGAAGGCCGAGTCGAAATGAGGTGATCTGGTCTACAGAGGATTTCCTACAGAGGATTTCCGTAATTGGCTAGCTTGTCACCAGCTTGTCCCGCCCTTATTATTGTCAACAGAGTTGAAGTTGGACATGCCAAGAGAGTTTTATTACCCCCTTGGTTTTTGAACATGTTAGCTGTTGATACTCAAGCTGGACGTCTTGTCGCTTGTCGGCATCATGACCTCATTGTCACCGAAGCAAAATGAATCCTAGGATAGGTTGGGCCGGGAAGGATCCACCTGGGGAGCCTTTGTTTCTCTGGGATGGAAGGAAGCATTTGAATGAGCCTCTGAAATAGGGCAGCCGAGTCATGCTCCTGTGACACAATCGGGCTTCATATGCAGACTGCAAAGGAGGCAAACCTGAATTCAGATACATTGTTTGTGTCTATACTAAGGGATTATATGAAGCCATGAACACATTTTCCATTAATCACCATTGTCGATGGTGAGTTTTAATCGGCTATATGTGTATTCTTTGTGTGTGTGTGTGTGTGTGTGTGTGTGTGTGTGCAGTATATTATGAACACACTAGTCTGCCATTTACTGTAATTACACTGCCTAATGCCTACTGCATTATAAACCATAGATTACTCACAAGCTGACAGTGTTGGAGGGGGACAGGTCCACTGTGGCTGGTCACGCTCGGTAGCAGGCTTATGCTGATGGCTGTTAAATCAGCTTTGATTACCTTTGGGCAGCTGTAGGGGTGTGTGTGTGTATGTGTGTGTGGGTGTTTGTGTTTGTGTGGGTGTTATTTTCTACCCCTTTGGAAAGTCCCCTCTTCCCGTCCAGCAGGAAGTGCTTTTCCTCATCTGACTGTCCCATCCACGGCGAGACGTAAAGCGATTTGTATCTTCGCCTGAGCTCTTAGGTTGAAGTCATTTGGACCAACGTGTCCCCATGGGTGTTGAGATGTTTATTGTTATGCGATCGTAGTCGAGCATCATCCCAGAAGCATGTAGAACCGTGAGAACACACAAGATTGTGTCTATAAGTGAAAGACTATGTGACAGTAAGAGAATATTAATGGTGGAAGAAGTACTCCTTTATTTATAAGTAAAAGTATCAATACAGTAATGAAAAAAATCTTAAAGTCCACTTCAGTAAAGAAGTATGATCAGTAAAAAATAAAGGAAAAATACAAATAAGGCTCTCCTGCACAAATCTGTTTTCACTTTTTGGAAATTATTTCTGCAATATTTGCTTTGGGTGTCGAACAGTTATTTAAACGATTACCATCTGAGAATTTTGGAGGGAGAATCGCTCTCCGGTGGCTCTGCTGAAAAGTCAGACGTCTAAAAACTACAAACAGGGGCCCCACTCAGACCCTTTAGTCTTCTGTGAGGGGGCAGCAACCAAAAAGACTTGAAATTTCAACGATAGAGTTTATATTATATATTTATCCCATGTATTTTGTGTATTTCCAATTTAAAATCTTAGCGGGGAAATGCCCTGAATTTACACATCAAAGTTTATTTATAGGTCTTCAGTTGTAAAAATCCTTTTGCATTTTGGGTAACTAGAGCAGTGCTCATTTTAAATCTGCGTGTTTGCTTGGCCTGTGGTGATGCTGGTTGCAGCTTTCTTTCTGAAAGTGTCCCCGCTGCTGCACAAAGTGCTCTTCACCTGTTTATTCAAAGTTCAATGAAGCTTGGCTCAGGATGCACAACCCTGAACTGGAGAATCAGTCGTTGCTGTTCTTGTGATCGACAACATCACTTGCGTTGATGAGTCCCATCGGGATGGCTCCAGAGCTCTAGTCAGCTCTTTGTTCAAATTTGATCAACATTGCATTGATTGTGGCTCATGCTCCTTTAATTTGGGAAGTTGTAACCAAAGCTGTATAATGAAGCTGCTATTAGCCTAGATAAATAGGACCTATAGTATTTGAGTAAAAGTCGTTAGTTTCTTATTATTTCTGGGGTAAATTAATCCTACAAAAACCCCAAATCATCGAAGGAAACACACTCTCACCTATCAGACCTCTTCTAAATCCTCTCTGTTCCACTGCACACCCTCTAATTAGCCTGCTCTAAGTGTCCCGGATGAGTCAGTGAGGAGACTATTGTAAGTGTCAGCATCCTATCAACCTCCTCTGTCTTAATTAAGACTGTGCAGATAACTGTAGGTGTGAATGTGCATTAATGTGTTTCTGCACGGGTGAGAAAGTCAGACACTGTTTTTAGTGCGCATGCCTCCCCCCCCCCCCCCCCCCCCCCCCCGAGCACAGTCATCTTGCAGGAACATTCTAAACTGTCCCATTCACCCGTGCAGACCCCGGGGCCCTTTCATTGCTCAACATGACCAAGCGGTCAATACTGCAGCACCAGCGCTGTCGGCCCGCCTTTGTTTAAGCAAACAATCGGGAGGAGAGTGAGGCTGGGGCGGGCTGGACCATGCTAGAAATGACCGTCACTGGCCTCTCTCCACCTCTTTCTCCCGCTTTCTCTCTTCATAGTTCACAGTGCGGAGGAGGTCAGAGGTCGGAGCCACGGCAGGTTTTGTCACAGTCACCTAAATTCCATCCGCGCCCCTTTATTTTATCAGTAGATGTGCTGGTGGTACTGGCCTTTAGTCCAGATGACAAATAAAAGAAAGGGAGGAGAGGTCAGATGATGTATTGGTGTTTGCACATGTCTCGTACTGTTGATTGTCCATCATCTGCCCTTTTCCTCTTCCTTTTTAAAACACACAGCTGTTCGCTTTAACCATAATGACACACACCAGTTGTTTACTTATGAATTATACATGGCCCGTGGATTGTATCACCCCCAAGTCCTGAGAAAAACACAACACAGCAGAATTGCTTCATGCTGCGTTTGCTTGAGTGTGTACTGCATATTTATGTGTGTGTGTGTGTGTGTGTGTGTGTGTGTGTGTGTGTGTGTGTGCGAGGGATGATATGTATGGGTTTTAGGAGATTGTGGTAGTTCCCTTGCTTGCGTGTCCCTCCCAGGACAGATTCCTGCCATACTGACGACAACATAATCATTGAGCAGTCAGCTTAGTCCCACTGTAATCTGCCTGAAATATGGCCTGATTTTAACGCCACTTTGAAAATTACATAACAGAGCCACTGTCAGTGCATTTTCTGACGGCTTGAAGTGCTGACAGCGGCTGCTTTTATGGAGCACAGAGGCATAAAAGTTATTCAGATAATTGTTATTCTTCAGGGGCGAGAAAAATGTAGGGCAAAAAAATATGTAAAAGTTGTTGTTGCTTTTTCACCAATTCCACAAGTTTGTGTCTGTGTTCTGCAGGATGGTGGGTTGCACTCCGTTCCTGGTGGTCTCCTACTTCTACCTCTGGTTCGTTCCTCCTTTCATGGAAGGCAGGTTCATCTGGTACCTGGGCTTCTACTGCCTGTACCAAACTCTCATCACTGTAAGTGTTGCGTGCATGCTCTTTCAGAATCTCTGTGTCATTCATGTTTGAAATAACAAGAAAAATCCACATTGGCGCGTGATGCTTCATATTGCTCAGCGGGATGGTAAAAGCTCCAGTTGACACCAGAGATGACACGTTACATACCGTACAGATAAAACGCTGCGAAGTTTAAAGAGAAGATGATTTGCCGTCATCTCACGCCAGCCGCCGACAGCTCCTGGTGAGATTCACAGTTTCATTTGTGAGACGAGCAGCAGATTAGAGCCCGGATACCTCACCTCAAAGTGGAAGTGAAGTTATTTAGGTTGCCTTTTGTTATTATGGAACCTCTCTGCTCTGCCCTGCTCTGGGGTAACCCGTATAACATGTGCTGCAGAGTGTGTAGACCGCCGCGGCCGCAATGTGGCGAGCTGTAATGGCATGTCATTCTAACTACTTGATAAGTATATGGTCAGTCCTGCCAGGAACCCTCTCGCTGGGTAAATGCTGGTTACCACTTTTAGCCTCCCCTTCATTGTCTCTGGATTTGGTGTTTGTGTGGCGTTTGCTGGGAACGGCCAGCTGTCGTCATTCAGAGGGTCGCAGTCTGTAAACAAGAGGTTAGAGTGCAATATGTCATCCGCTCATGCAATCAACGGATAATGGGTTTCCATCATATTAATCAGTTCTCACTTGCCTTTCGTGATGGGATATTTATTCACGCGCAACTCAATAAATGTTTGCATCCAGTAAAGGCCCCTGTAAATCACACGCTGTATAAGAAGCAGAGGGCTGGAAATTCACGGCCGCATTTATTTTCATCGCATGCTAGTTCGGCCGCAGTGCTGACTGAGCCCTTGTGTAAATTACAAAGTGAAGTATAGCTGGGTTTGTTCGCCTATTCTCTGGGAGAGGTGGTGAGGAAGGAGAAAACAGATCTGAGGTTCGCCAACATGGAAACTGCAGAGATTGCGTTTAGTATATATAGTCGGCGGAGAGAATATTGTGCATGTTTTTTGTTTTTTTACGGGAATACGTAGATAAAAGACGGCTAAAGATATCTGGGGTGCTCCCATCTTATTGTCAGTCAAATGTAAAATGCTAACAAGGCTGAAAGTCCAACTGGACGACGTGTCCCCACTTCCTCCCATTGTACAAAAATGAAGCCAAAATATCCTGGATACGGGTTTGACCGTCTTGTGCAGGGTCTGCAGAGTAGCGATTGTAGTGTTGTGACGCAGTTTCATGGCCACAATCTTCGGTCTCAGCTGTCGATCATGACCTTATACTTGTTTTAATTGCATCTAATAACTAATTAAAACTAAACTTGTGAGAAAAAAAGTCAGTGTGGTAAGAACTGTCTAAAATATCAAAACCCTCTTTAAGATAAATTAATTTTACATGTAGGCTGAAGGAATTTTGTCCCATCCACTTACATGGGGGAGGCGGGGTCTATGATCTATACTGCAACCAGCCCCCAGGAGGAGAGGAAGATGATTTGCCTTTATTTTCGCGGAGCTTTCATGTCGTCTTCAGACACAGTTGTGTTCATCATCCTCATTTCACACGATAGCCTGCTATCACAAATATGAATTTTGACTTAATGGCTTATGACATTTATGGCAATCCATTCAATCACAGTGTAGCCCCAACATCATTACAATTCATCCTCTGGGGACCAAGAATGCTTGTTCACAGTTTCAAAGCAATCTCTTTCGACAACTGATGACTTTTCCACCTGCTGTGTCAGACTTTAATTTATTTTTTGTTTTATCTAAACCTCGACTGTGTCTCTTTGTTCCATTTTAGTGTTTCCACGTGCCTTACTCCGCTCTCACCATGTTCCTGAGTACAGAACAGAAGGAGAGAGACTCAGCCACTGCCTACCGTAATATCTTACAACAAGACAAAGGTTACTGAGCAGTTATAAACGTACTTTACTTTAATAATTGTATCTTTAATCACTTGATTGCAGGAATGACGATGGAGGTTCTGGGGACACTGGTGGGAGCCGCCATCCAGGGCCAGATTGTGGCCAGCGCTCACACGCTGAAGCACTGCCCGACTCACAACGTGTCCGCCGGTTACCTTGGCAACAGCAGCGGGGCCGAGATCATCAAGAGCATTGTGCGCTCGCAGGACCACCTGTCACACGCTGTAAGTGTCAACGGTGCCAAGCCATGCAGCCCAGGTGTGCTTAAACTAGGCCACAGAGTTGGGTTGAAAATAACTTCGGGAGCGTCAACTTAACATGGAGCGGGTGTGTGCTCAAGGCGGTTTACTTTTCCTAAACACCCGAGTGAAAAGGACGATTGTTCGAAAAATATTTCCACATTATAGAGCGTCTGCAGGTTCTGACATCCAAATGGGCTTCGTGTTTCAACACGGGTAACCCACAGGTTTGAAAGGAGACGCCAGTGTTTGATATCTGAACCCGACATCCTGAGCCGGCACCCCTCACAAGACCACAAAGGGGGTTCCTCCCTCACATCTCCAAAGTGTGGCCCCATTACACTGAGGGGTCTCCACAGTCTGTAACTCATTAAGTCTATTTATACTTCACCCAGCACATTTGAAAGGCACCCCATATTCAATAAGCTGGGAATATTAGTCTTTTTACTTCAAGGCGACTGCAACTGAGTTGGAGGGAAAGGACACAGTCTTATCCACATATCAGTTTGCAGAGCTGCAAATAAACACGGCCCCTGCTGCTGTGAGTCTATCATGTGAAGATGAAACGAGCCAAGAGTCCAGACTGTCCTGGATTTTGGTCGCACCGCAGCTATTTGGGATTGAAATGGGTGCTTTTCCAATGGATTTTGGGTGAACCCTATCAGGGGCGACCCGCTGGCCGGTGCCAAACCCTCCGCAGCCACCCGTCGAATTCCTCCGCGGTCACTGGTGAGGGTGGCACACCGTCTGCGTCTGCCCTCGGAAACAGGGAGCGTTTGATGTGCGTAAATAATAATGAGCCGCTAGGGCTGAGCCACACATGGAAAAAACAGCAAACAAACAGAGGTTGTTTAAGGCAGAGCAGTTCCTGTCGGGGTGTTTCAGCTTTAAACGGTTAAGGCTGTATTTTGGGATGCAGATGTACTTGAGGTTTTCTTCCTGTTTGTATTTGCATTTTGTGTGATGCGTGTGAGTTTGCACTTTTACCACCGATGTGGAAAAACAACCCAGAAAGTAAATCATACACTGATAAAAAAAAATTAAAAAAACACCAGTCAGAAGAAAAACTGACACCCACTGTGGCAGTTTTCTCCGCAATGAGACATATGACAAATTGTCGAGTCTCTTAAATTTTTCAGGCATTTGGGAAGAGGATGAATTAAAGATTGAGAGAGAGGCTCAGAATAGATTTGTGCTGCCTCTTTAAGGACAGATGGATTGATGTAGGTTGCATGTTTGTTCTGTCTCTCCGCAGAGGGAGGTGTACATGATCGCAGCCGGTGTTATTGGAGGAGTGTTTCTCATCTGCACGGTGGTGATGTTCCTGGGAGTTAAAGAGAAAGACGGTAAGGCTTTCTCTGTGTGTGTGTTGTCAAAAGAGACTGTCAGGAAATGTATAACTCTCATAGTTGATACAAATTTGAAAAGAATTCAAAACTTGATGTGGCCCCATCTTCTCAAATGGGATGATTTGAAACTATTTACTTTTAGATAATTCACCGGAATATTCTCCTCTGCCAAGCCCCAATAATCCCCTTAAATCCAATCAAGCCGCACCAAATTACACACAATAATAGATATCAGTCCCCTCAATATGTTTGATTATTTTCATTAAGATCCATGAATTATTCACTGGGAAATTGGTGAAAAACGTCCAAACAGTCATCCCCTCATGTTAAAGAATGTGAAAGAATAATCGGGATCTGCACCAAAGATTTACGGATTCTTCCCTGATCCTTCCAACATTTTGGTTTTAAACAGTTTTAATTGGGGATAAAATGAGTAACCTGGGGTCATCCTTCAACTTCAACATTCTAAAATCTATTTCTGACTGCAAGTTGTATTTTGTGGGGCACCTTTGTTGAATGGAAGCCAAAGAAGTCATATGAAATTCACTTTCTCACTGTAACTTGATTCTTTTTTTTTATGGTTTTTAAGCTAAACAATACTTCCATAGGAACAGGGTCTTTAAATGACATGTTTACAGGCAAATAAATGTATATAATTCTTTCAGACATGAACTGAAGTCCGGACATTTCCCCCCAAAAATGTTTACGTGACGAGGCAAAGGCCCAGAGTCAGAACGCTCAGGACAAGTGTCAGTCTCTCCACTTCACTGTATATATTCACATGCATTTCTTAGTAGGACGGTATATATATACAGCTGTGAAAAAATACAGTTGTGTATTTGTATCATCATCCTCACATCTTTAGTAGGCCTTCCTTTCCAACACACTGAGTGTACTACTTCTGGAACCCTGCCACTCTCCGATCTTTATTACGCTATAAATGTCAACACTCTGTTGGACAAACAGCCTCCACTGCAATGCAGGGGCATCTCCACCTCCACCTTCCTCTCACTGCATGACACCCGATACGCCGCTCACGCTCACGCTCTATATTCCACATGTTTCAGACCCGTACGCCCCGAGGACAGAGAAGCAGATCCAGTTCTTCCAGGGCTTCATCCTGGTGATGCGACACGGGCCGTACCTCACCCTCACCGCCGCGTTCCTCTTCATCACCGTCGCCATTCAGGTAAATGCAAATTTATTTCGGCAGCACTTCTCAGACATGACCCCCCGACATTACGGTAAATGGAGCCGGTCCTGGATCCTGACAATGCAGGAGAATGGCTGGCGCTCAATGTTGATTTGATCAATGTAGAAGAGCACTTAACTGAAAGCTCGTGTTTTTTTTTAAAGCCTCAGGACTCTGGAGGGTGATGCCAGCCACGTGCATTCTTTTTTTTTATGTCTGTCACTTGTAGGCAGACACTGCAAGTCTGACACCTCCAGTGTTAGACTCTCCTACATTTGCATTAAGTCCATTTCTGTATTTTTGCCCCCTCCCCACCCCGATCTCAGAGGAGGTGTCAGTTGTCATCTGTGGAATAAATCACTGCACAACAAGCGTCAGCAGCTTCTCCAGTCACTTAGTTTGGCGCTCAGAGCAGCGAGCTGAGTGCCCAGCGACAGTGCTGAGTAGACAAGCGTGCGGAGTGAATATCTGAACGTTTAATCTCTGATCCCTGCAGCTGGTACAGAGCAACTTCGTCCTCTTCTGCACCTACGCCGCCGACCTGAGGGATCACTTCCAGAACATTGTGCTGACCATCCTGGTGAGTGCAGCTGCAGGCGCAGATTCACCTCACAAGCCCACAGACACCTGTTACGTAGCCATACTGGGATTATGTGACTGAAACTGAACAACATCAAATAAACATCACTACCATCAGTTGTAGAATTTGCACCCACCGTCCTCATTGTTGTCATCATGTAAACTTTGAGTCCTGTTCCCCATTAACTCTTTTATTATTTCAGAATGGGGTTCTCAAAGTGGGGAGTGGGGACCCTCAGGGGTCCTTGAGTGGTTGTGAGGGGTCCCTGGCAAAAAAAAGAATCATTTGTTTTTACTGTAACACACTGATAGAATGTTTGTCTATTTTGGACCTATAATAAAATCTCTAGAAGCAAAAATCTTTCTGTGGTTTAGTTTTTGTCCACTGTCATATGCAGTATGTCTCATATGATGATCGCTCTGTGTGTTTACCCAGGTTTCTGCCTGTGATAAGCATCCCACTGTGGCAATGGTTCCTGCAGAGGTTTGGGAAAAAGACAGCAGCTTTCTGCGGTATCACAGTGAGTGCACTTTTTATTTGGGTTTTTCCACGGTAGCCTCAGAAACTAGTATGCTTTGATGTTTGTGCCACCTTGTGTACTAATTTGGGAGTGTGCCATCCTTGTTTTAGTCTTCAACATATCGCATAAACACGTACTGTATATCTGCTCCAAATTCAGCTGTCATTCATAGATTCATAGATATTAGTATGCTTCACATACTCACAAATAAAAAACAGTTACCTATCTTAGAGTGTTAAAGTAACTGAAAAAAAGGTTATTGGTTACACCCCTTTGATTGAATCAAAAAGCAATGTAAACCTCTTTGGTGGAGGTGTAAATGAAAAATATCATGTTAATAGAAGATACAGATATTTCTCAAAATCTACACAACATGTTTATGCATGAAAAAGAATAAATGATGCATTTAAACATCTTTGTGTTCCGTCTGTCCAGTGGATCATGCCCTTCACCTTGATGCTGGTGTTCATCCCTAACGTGGTGGTGGCCTACGTCGTGGCTGTCTCCTCTGGACTCAGTGTGGCCGCCTCGCTCCTGCTACCCTGGTGAGACTCAGCATTTCAGAGCACGCTGCGATCAAGTGGATCAAAACTCTGACAAATCACTTATGAATATGCTTTTGCTTCATGTGGGAACGTCTGTCGCAAGATCAGATGAATCGAGAGTTTCTAGTTTTTTCTTCCCGGGGTGCCCCAGTTTTTTTTTATTTCAAACTTGGACTGCAAACTAGGCAGAATGAAGACTCTGTACGTTTCCTGCTGGTACTTAGATTCTGTCTTTGTCGACCTTGTAATGGACATTTAGGGCGTCTCCCTGCCATCTGTCATGTGTAGGTTCAGGGAATCCCCCTATAAGACTGAAAACCATAAAAAATAAATACAGTTCAACAATTAAATACACGTAACAGTTGGAATCAAATCAACTTATAACCGTTACAAATTCGAAATCAACTAAACGTTTGATCTTGTTTGTGTACGTTCAGCCCCGCGACATGTTTGTCTGCGCTGTGGCTTCGGCAGTTCATGTCAGTCCCCTTTGATTTCAATCATCATTCAAAACACAACAGAGCACCAACATGCTGTTAGTGGTGAGTTGTTGCCCAGAGTCCCCCCCCCCACCCGTGCATTCACCCAGGTCACACCCCGGTCACAGAAGTGAGGTCATCTTTTAAGAATTAGAGGCTGCGTAAGTGCGTCGACTATAAATCATCGGTACTATCATTGAGCTAAATCAGTTCCTAAGGTAAAAGCAGCGTCCTCTCTATGTGTGTGTTTTCCAGCTGACTCTGCTCCTCACTCATCTCCCTGAAATCCCCAAATTACAGGGGCCTCCCACTGGGACGTGTTTATTTTGGAAGGGGCTGATTGTTTATCCAGTCCGTGGGCCGAGGCCGGCGGTATCGCCCGCTGCTCATCATCTAATCGTGTTATTAGCTTCTTTAATTTTAGCCCACGGGTTTATCAGAGCGCCGTAAGCAGGCCTCACGTCATCAGTTGCTTGCATCGCTGCTGGTTGTGCAGCGTGGTTGAAGTAGAAGTGTGAGGGAGGTCTCAGACGCACATCAGCCTCAAATGTACCTCGCTTCAGAGTATTTTTAAACAACATGACACATGCACATACATTAAATCACTTCTGCGTGTGTGTGTAACCCAGGTCTATGCTGCCAGATGTGGTGGATGACTTCAGACTGGCCAACCCCTACTCCAAAGGCCACGAAGCTATCTTCTACTCTTTCTACGTCTTCTTCACCAAGTTCGCTGCCGGCATCTCCCTGGGAGTGTCCACCCTCTGTCTCGAGTGAGTCTGCATCAAACACCACACGTGCACTGTTTATTTTCACACTGTACGACGCTCTGTATCTGCACTTGTGTCATGATACATAGCAAAAATGCATTAAGCCCAGACCCAATGCATAATTTATGGTGCAGAGGGTGTCGCGTTTGCTCATTTGCAGAGTGTTGCCGCGAAAGGCTGGATGTCGATTTTCCTCTAACCTGGGCTTAAATGGTCTCTGTGTGTATGTGTAGGTTTGCAGGCTATGACACCGGTGCCTGCAAACAGCCTGCTGCTGTCGTGTACACCCTGAAGCTGCTGATCGGTGCTGCTCCAGTGGCCTTCATTGTCACAGGCTTGTTGATCCTACTCCTCTATCCCATCAGTGAAGACGTGCGGCTCAGGAATAAGCTCTGCCTGGACGAACTACGGTGAGTCTCCACAGGTTTACACCAACACTTAAAGGAGCACTGTGCGCCTGTTTTACACATTTAGTTCATTCTACTCAGCCTCAGAAAACTGTTGGAACGTGTCTTCTGTGGCGCTAGAGGGAGCTTTGATTTGATTATTAGGGTTATTTCTTTCACCCTGATGATATCATTCTAATAATAATAATAACTTGGTTTATACAGCGCCTCGTATGGTACCCAAGGAGTTAGGGAAACTTTTGGGTTCTTGATACTACTACAACTACCACTACTACTACTATTACTACTATGATTAATAATAATAACTTGGACTTATATTGCACCTCTCAAGCCAGCTAAGGAGTTAGGAATTTAGAAATGTAAACATTTTTTTAGGAAGCTAGTTTGGGTTGACTTTCTAAAAAATAAACCTGGATGGCAAATTGAAGATGTGGACCCTTAAGGAGGCAGTAAAGCTCGATAGGCTTAATTGTGTTGCATTATGGGGATTTGTAGGATGCAGAATCTTTGGAGCTTGAACCATAATAGAGACTAAAAGTCAGGATATCTCAACCCTTTCATTGACAATATTGTGCGTCTGGTTAACTCCTCCCTGTGGCCACTTGAGGTTACAACATAGATAACCCTTAAATATCTGAATTGTGGAGCAAAATATTGAATGGCGGCGCGGTCAGATGCCCCACTAGATAAATCTTTTGCAGTAGAAAGTGGGATATTCTCTGAAGTGTAGCAAAATATATAATAAGGTAGAAGAAAATGGAGATAAATAAATAAGTGCTGTAAATGCTCTTTCCACCGGTGTAACATGTCACTCATATCCATGTCTCCCACAGGAAACAGAGCATCAGCACCAGAACTACGGAAGATTCGAACAACGTGTGACTTGGACCTTGACTGGAGTGAATAAATCAAAAGAAAGCCACATATTCCAGTGGCACAGCTGGAAGTTTGTTATATGGTGTATATTACACTGATATAGTTAAATTGTTTTAATGTAAACATTCTTCGTTTCATTTTCACATGTACTGGATAATCATCTTGGATATATATATATATATATATATATATATATATGAAAATATATAAGATTACCTAATTTATATAAATGAATGTATATTGCTATTATTTGCTGTGTTTAGCTCTACAACGCTGTTATTTATTTATGATGTATAATTACAGAGAGTTGACGATATGAAATGAATAAATGTTGTAGAGGTTGGTTGTTAGACAATAAATGCCTGTGTTGTGTTTCTTTGCCGAGGAGGTGTAAGCAAAATAAAATAAGAATGGACAAAACACAAGTCATACAAATTTAATATTTACAAGGCTAACGACAAAAACACATTTTCCCTGTATTTTATTTTGTCTTCCATTACAAGACTGCACAGCCATGAAATGTGTTGAGTAGCGCCCCCTCTAGTGGTCGGCTGAGTTACTGTGATAACATAAATAAAGGAGAAAATGTCATGAGCATGTTTTATGAGCCTAACACCTCAGAGAGGGTTGGTAAACTACATAATAACATATTCAGTGTATAAGTGCTAATCCAGAATCAGTATATTGGTATCCACCTTATTTTATAATGGGTATGATGTATATGGGTATATCTGCAATTCTCCAGTAAAATACAAAACCAAACATTTACATCATACAGTAGCCTATTTCAGTTCTTGTGCCAGAATATCTTCATCATCTCTAAAACATACAGCACTCAAAGCTGTTTGTGAGGAGCCATCACAGCACAGTAGGTGTCCTGCTTCAATAACAGCACTGCTTAAAAAAAGAAAAACCATGGCTCAGTGCTCAGACTAGTTTCATTTCAAAGGAGTGACATGTAAACATCACATCTCAACAGGAAGCCCTTTTCACATCACTTTTGTTTTCACATACAAAAATAAATTTGAGATACATTTCTGCTAATCCGAGTTTTTGCATATTTGTGCGCTCTGCTCGCCCTGCGTATTTGGATCGAGCCAATGATATTTAAACAATGTTTGTACAAGTCCATGAACTGAAGTGGGTGTGTGTTAAGAGACACTAACTACGTCGAGCCCTCTGGGTATGTGCTGGGATTTACGCAGGGGCCTGGACTGGATGGGCAAGAGGTCTCTGGACTCGAGGGAGTCCGCAGGTTCATTTTTCGCTTCCCGTTCCGCACCGTGAGCTCCTCTTTGGGCTTGAACGTCAGGGGCACAAAACCGTCTGCGTCTGCCACGAGTACAATCCACAGTGGACCTGGAGAAAGAACAGAACAGAGACTTTTGGCTCAGAATCACAGATTGGGGGCGCCCAGCGTAGAGAGGGTTGAGTCTCCCTGCAGCAGCTGCAAGTTTGCTGCCCGTCTTCCCACATGCTCTCTCCCTATTTCACGCTTACTATCCAGTCAACAAAGGCATAATGTCCCCAAAAAAAGGCATAAATTAAGATGGACTGATGGATTGATTTTTGAATTGCTTCATGTCCCATCTACCAACAGGGAGGAGGTGGGGTTTATGACCTACGCTGCAGTCAGCCACCAGGGGGAAATCCAGATGATTTAGCTTCACTTTTGGGTGCATCCATCTTTATCTAGAATCTGTGGTTGGAACTAAAGGAGGCAATACAAATCTATTGAAAGACAATAGTGTGTTGCATTATGGGGATTTATTGGATGCAGACATTTTGGAGCTTGAACCACAATAGACCTAAATTTAGGATATCTCAAAAACCAAACTCACACACACATCAGTGTGATAAAACTACCTTAAATGACAAACCATCTCTGAGAACATTTTCTAACATGTTCTTTGACTGGTAATCTGACCAAATTCCCAACTACTACCTTGGAGCTATACTGCAGCCAGCCACCAGGGGATGATCAAGACGCTTTGGCTTTACTCTTAGGGACCTGTCATGTCGTCCATCTTTAGATAAAAAATCTTTGAATAAATTGCTGCTGTGTCTCAGTCAGTCTTTGCTATACAGGACAAAACACCATGCACATTAAAAGGTAGTAAGCTGCTTTCGTTTAAAACCTTATAATCTGACCTAGGCTTTTAATCACTTCCAATTATAGCTTATGTTAACAGAAGAGGTTCTATAACAGTAAAAATGAATTCAGTCAGCAATGTGACGTTTAAAAAACATGTAAAAAGTAGAGAGTTTGATTTATATAATCTACTGTGTGGTGACTTCCAGATGCCCGCCACACGAGCTTGCTCACAGGGGGAAACCTTCCTCAGAGACCTACCAGGAGTTTCCTCTAAGTGGATTTGATTTATAATCCCTCTGTCGTAGCATGGTTAATCCTACAGGGTTTTAAGGAGGCAGCTTCGTTACCGCTTCATAACAACAAAGCAGATATAAAAAATATATGACATCAAACTGACAGCAATGCAATCCTGAAAGTGATGTCAATTTAGAAAAATGGCGGGCGAAAAGGTGAGGCTGTACGTACCATACACCATCTCCACTATGGTTAGGTTGAAGAGGTCTTGGAGGGTGCGCAGACAAAGCCTCCCATCACACAGCAGCACTGGCCTCCGCTCATCAATGAACACATTTTCTGATAACTGCTTCTGCATGTGCACAAATATAGGAAAGGTAGAGAGAATCAGTCAAATAAAGCAAGCTGCGTGCAACAATGCATAATCTACAACAGGCGGTTTCACAGGTAAAGATTTAGCAAGTAAAGCTGTACCTGACATGTGACATTGGCGTAGGGGGGTTCAGAGGCATTGGGGTAGATGGTCAGGGCCTTCTTTCCATTCTGGGTATAATCTCTGATTTCCGTCAGGCACTGCTGAACGTCTGCAAAGCGAGTAAAAAGCCTCTCCATGTTGTTGCCGAGCTGCTCCAGCGCACGCTCCTTGGCGGGACCCGGCGGCTTCTCGAGCATGGGCAGCGTCTGCTCGGCATGGAGCTTGTCCGACGGCTCGAACCGAGGAGAGCTGGCCCGGCTGGAGTCCCTGCTGGCCTGGCCGGCCACTGCCAGGTTGCTCATGCGGTTGATGTGGTCCATATCGAAGTTCTCCACGGTGATGGAGGAGGCACTGGAGATGGCTCTGTCTGATGCTCGGTCAGAGAAGTCCACGGAGCTGGTGACGGAGCTTGGCTCGCTACTCCTAACCTCCTCCACCAGCTTCCGCCTGTTCCTTGGCGATCGAAGTACTCCCCCTCCAGGTAACACCAAGTCCTTTATCCCAGAGTTCTCAGAGTGCCTCCTAATCCCAGCGCAGAAATTAGCAGGAGACTCATGGTTGTGGGTGGAGGGGGGTGGTGTAATTGGAGTCTCTTCATTGAGCGTCAACTCTTTGGCTACTAGACGGAGAATGTATTTATCTGTGTTAGAAGACGGGAGGAATGCAGGGTCGTTGGACTTCTGCCTGCCCACCATCAACAGCAGCATCTTGTCACTGAGGAAGCAGACTCCTTTAGGCCTCTCATTCGTCTGCAGCGAGATCTGCTGAATGTTCGGCATTGCAGAGGCCGTGATGCAGTACACAAGCACCATGTTGCAGGTGTTGGAGGCCACCGCAACTGTGGAACCACGCGGGTCGAAAGCAAAGATGTCTGGGACCAGAATCCCAGGGATGCTGACCTTGCGGGTGGTAGTGACTTTGCGCTCATATGTGACCAGGATGAGGTGTGAGGAGTCCTGTCCAGAGCCTGTCAACGTGTCTCTGCGTCGCAGGTGGATGAGCGGGCTGGGGTCAGAGCGACGGTGCCTTGACAGGAGGTGGGTGAGGTCCAGAGGGCCTGAGCTGGGGATGTAGGACCGCTCAGATTCAAAGGATCTCCGTCTCACGTCCAGAAGGCTGTCGTCATCTGGCCTCACAGCATGTGGGCTTTGCGGGGACCCTGGTTCTGGCGGCATATCGAATGCCATGCCTGCATTTAATCCACAGATTTTGTCCAGAGGTAGCTCTGTGGCCACAGCGACTTGTGCCTCAGCTGTGGACTCGATGGCACATATGTAGCCTCCCACATCGAAGATTGGGCAGAAAGAGCAGGCCACCAAACTCTTCTGGATGTCGTTCCAGATGTAAGAGTGCAGAGCACTGCCGATAGACACCACCAGGCGTGTGCCATCCTTAGTCCAGCATGCACAGTGGATGAGTCCGCTACCTTTGATGTCAGCTTTGATTCTCCTGTTGTCCACCCTGACAGAAAATAGCACCGACGCGTCCCTCTTGGTCAGCACGGCCAGAATGTCCACTTTAGGATGCCACACACAGCCCTGTGAGAGTAAGGGGAAAGGCTCGCTCATCTCGCAGGTTTGAGTGCACAGCAGCTTGTTCTGCTCGAGGGCGCTGAGCTGGAGCTGCCACACGGTGACATGCTTCTTGTGCTGAACAGCCAGCAAGGCTGGGGAGTCGGAGCAGCACAGCGGGCCCCAGAAGAGCCCGAAGACGTGCTCAAACTGTCCTATGACGTTGGTGTCCCCGAACTTCACCTCGCCGTTGATGAAGTAGAGAGAAGTCAGGCAGACCTGCTTGCCGTCCGTCCATGCTATCCCATGCACGGGGTGAATGGCTTGGTGCAGGGTGTTGAGACCCGTCCTAAGCAGCTTTGCCTTACCAAGATCCATCCTGGCAAGTATGAAGACACGTGTTACAAAAGAGAAAAAAACAAAACAAAACTCCGAAGGTAACAATGATGAGAGACCGGTATCTGATCTGAATGGGTGCTGCACAAGAGTAGCTATTGCTACCTATGCAGATTAAGAATAGCCGAGCCCTCTCTCGTGTCTCCTTCCAAGTACATGCCTTAATCCCCTCTGCCTGAGCTGAGGCCGTTGTGACGAACACTTATAGCTGCTTATACCCGAATGACCTTAACAGCACACACGGGTCCTGTTGGGACCTCGGGGAATTAACAACATATGAGTGGAGCTGGAGTGTCTGATCACAGCACTCACTCGTCTGGTCATCTGGTTGGATGATCACTTTGGAGAGATCTGATCATCCTTTAATCAAAATGGGATTTCCAACATCCAATGTGAAATGCCAACGAGACAAAGAAATTGATTTAAGATGAACATGTGTAATAATGTTTGTATTGTGTCTGCTGTTTTTATATTTCACTAGTTCACCTGATCTGAGCTGACCTTCTTGCACAACCCTTCCCACTGCACTGTGTTGACCCTGTGTTAACTCACACATGACAACTAAACTTACACTTCTAATGTACATGGAGTTAAACGAGGGGAACTTCCAGCCTCCATTACGAGCAGGGCTATTTCAATTCCCTCACGCAGGAGGAAAAACACTCGTTTAAACAGTCTAAAGTTTATACTCATTCATTTATTCGTGTGTGCAGTAGCAAGCTAGCTAAAAGCGAGCGGAGAATTCAACACAGACATGTATTTATTATTATTAACGTACCTTAAAAAACAAGACGCATCTCATGTGGACTCCGTGTGAATCATTTAAAGCGAGTTTCACTTGTTTGAATCCACGTTTTACCCAAATCTGTCCACAACGTTTCTTCCCTGCGACCCGGAAGCAAAACTAACCAAGCAGCGCATTTGCATTATGGGATATGTAGTTTAAATACGCTATTACACGGTTACCCGCATGGGGTCCCTGCGCACGTGTGGCAAACACAAACGCGCTTAAAATGTATTTTTTAAGAGGACTGACAATGTTAAAATATTAGCTGTCTTGAGTTATATCGCCGACGAGTGGCTTTTCATTAAATTAGCACAAAGCTAACAGTTGAAGGACTACATCCGCTGTGTGGCGCCAGATCTTGAGCAGGCGGGACGGGGACGGGGACGACGTGCGCGCCGCAGTAGAAGATCTCGCCGCCGCCTCTCGCTCCGCACCGGGAAACGTCTTGGCTGTGTCGCGGTCGGCTGCAGCTCCGGGTCGGCGGTGGTCGCTGAGTGCATGATCCCCACCGGTACAGCCCGACTTGTCGCCGCTAAATTATTATTTTAGGTTGTATGTGTTAGAGCTGATCCCCGAGGAAAGCACAACCATGGGAGTGGAGGTCGAGACGATATCTCCCGGTGATGGTGAGTTGTTTTCATCCGCTTGTGTGCGCTTCAATGCGGGGGTGGCGTCGGCGTGTGGTGTCCGGGGCTCGGTACTTCCCCGGGAATGTCGTTCAGATTTTGTAAGATTTAAAGAACAATTGATAAAAAAAAACCACAGAAGTGTTTGAGATATGAGATAAGTTAGTTTACTCAAGAGGTGGATATAAACTAGTAGTATAATTCGGGATATAATTAGAAGTCTGTGAAGGACACATTTCTACAGTGTGTATCAGCATCTCTGACGCCGGGATACTGTCTTTCTCAAAACACTCCATATTAACTGACTCTTAAATGAATGAGATCTTAAAGCTAATTCTGCAAGTTTTTCTCTTTTAAATTGTGAGTTAGCCCAGAGTGTAACTGTGTGACAGGGAACTGGTGGACCTGTAGGTTTATTTCTCTCTTTTATAAATGCATTGACAGCCAATAAGAGGCTTGCGATGGTCCCTGAGGGAAATAAACCTCCAGGCTAAAGTTACAACAGACTCATATCTGACATCAGTATGTCTGCAGGCAGAAGTAAGGTATGGCGTTCCTGCAGGGAACACCTCACCAGACTTACCCCCTGTCATTGTTCTGTAGGAAGATTAAGACGACAGCCTCTGAGGTGAACCAACACACTGTGACACTTGTTCTCTCTCTCTCTCTCTTTACAGGACGGACCTTTCCAAAGAAGGGCCAGACATGTGTTGTTCATTACATAGGTAACCAACTCTTTGCTTTCTGCAGCACTGCGAAACCACATGTTTTCCTGTCCCCCCTTTTGTTGACGGAGGAAATTGGTCCGCGTGTCTGTTTCATGTCTGGAGCACAACACGGCTCACTCTCACAGAGTACACACAGCCTGTCAGACATGTGTACACCTGTGTGACACTCACACCGTCAAATGCACGGTGTTACCACAGCCACACCCAGATAACATTAATTACAGCATATTTGGGTGGGTTGTTGTGTCTTTTGCGCCATGCGTATAATGTACACACACACACACACACACACACAAACACACACATGTCCTTCGTTTTCCTCTCTCCCTCTTGTCAGATTGGCCTATTTTGAGACGTGGCAGTGAGTCGCTGAGACGTTTGGGGAAATAAATTGGGGCTGTTCTGTGCCCCTGGGTTGGCAGACCAGACAACTAGGTCAGACAGAAAGTAAACAAAACCCAGTTCACGTGTCATCAGTCTGTCTGCGTATCACAAGTGTTATTACACGGCTGTAAAAGTTATTGCATGCTTCTTGGCATTGTCTGAGTATTGTTTTATTGGGTCTGCCTATTTTACTTGTGCCTGATGGAGCTACTTGGAATGGGTCCACATGACTGACTTAATCTGTGGTTATATTCATTTCTAGGCTTCACTGACTTGTTGGTAGTACATAAGAATTGCAGCTCTGTTTGACCAGTGAGTATGTGGATAATTTAGACTGGTACATAACAAATGTTGTGTTGTTGAACCTGTTTTTAGGGACAGTGGGAAAAAATAATCAGATTTCGCCTTCTGACCTGATCTTTGCAGAGATCAGCTACTGCAGTAAGAAATTATGCTATAATTGGAAATGATACATCTTGTGTATTTGAAGCTGCTCTGTTGATTTCCTCACTGGGCTCATGTTGTAGACTGGGGCTTTGTCTTTGGACAGGTTGTCCTGTATCTACCAGTATTTTGAGTAGTGAATTAGTAAAAGCAGATGATTTAGTCTCCACCAGCACCTCACCCCACTGCACCTACTCCATGTTCTCTGTTGTAATGATCACATCATCTGCTGTTTTTTTTCTGCACACCCCTGAATCTCTGCAGTCTCCCAACTACAAGATCTAATAACTTCAGAATTTGCCACAGCCTGTTAATGACCTGTGTCAGCATTCAAAGTGAACTCTACTTTTCAAACATTCGTTCAAATTGTTTTTCTTTTAAAACAGGATTTACTCATAAGCTCCTGGTATTTCAGCAGTGGTGGCACGCGGAATACAGAGTTAAGCCAAAGCAAGGACCTTTTCCAACTGAACACAAAAAGGGAAACAAATATGTTATTGCATCAGTAGGGGAAATGAGTTTGCAGTTGGGAGACGGAATAAAAATGCCGTGGCATTTCAGAGTATTGCTCTACACCATGTGAAAATCTGACCTTGGATATAAGGTGAGGATTTGCTTAACAATAAGTAATACTACTCTCTCTGAAGCGTGTAACTACATGTAAACAGGTCACACTATTAACATTATGTCAGAATAGTGTTACTCTATAAGACATTATAGCTCTTTGATAACTGGACGTGGAGTGTGTAGGGAGAATATTAACTTTCCCCCCCTTCAATGCTTTTCTGTGGTGATGATGCAAAACACAAAAATTATCATGGAATTCACATTGAATCATTTTTGTATTTTGGTTATTCTCCTTGAACGGAGCTAATGTGGATCAGGCATCCAGGAATTTGTATCAGAGTTAAACTACTGAGGATTATTACCTTGTCAGGTCAGTGCGCTGTAGTACACACAGAGACTAACCCACATTTGTTTTATTTAGAACGGAAAGACAAGATTAGTTCAAGATCTAATAAAGGGATAGTGCTGGTGATGGAGGTTAGCTGTTGATTTAGCATATAAGCCTATTCAAGTCATTCATCTGTCTGCACACACTGCACCCTGCACTGATTTTATTTTTACAGATTGCAAAGATAAACCATAAGGCTATGGAGAGGTTGACCTCCCAGTACTAACTGGGATTTAGGACCACTGTGTTTGCAGCATTTAATGTTATCACAGAAAGCCTCTTACACACACCTCCTAACTGCTGTGCCCTTTTTGATCCACAATTTCACCCTTGGGATTTTAAACATGCAGACAGACACAGATATGTGCGTGACCCGCCTCTGACTCTGATGAGAGTTAAGGTCGCCCAAATTAGTAGAGCGATCACTTGCCAAAAGGCAGGTTGGAGCCATGTTGCCATGAGAGTGGTAGGATGAAATGATTCATAAAGCCTCTCTGTCTTTCCAAAGACTGTATGTAACGACGGACGAGATGATGGCTCAAAAGTGAAGCCAAAGTGTCTCGATCGATAACTGGTTGCAGCATAAAACATCTAACACCAAAGCATCGTTGCAGATCGGAGCCTATAAAAATGAATTTGACCCGGTAGTGAAAAAAGCTGATTGTATCAATATCCATTGCCTCCTCCATGTTATTGAATGGGACATTGACCGAACCAATATCAAAATACCCGTTCATTTTAGGTAGTTCTCATCACACTGTATGTCCAAGTGCTTATTTTTCCGAAAGGTTTGGTTTTATTAGTTATTTAGTTATAACAATGGTGTGAAACATCTATCTATTTTACTCTTGGATTATTTTTCACCAGATTATTATTATTATTATATATGACTGGCAAAAAGGTTGAAAAGCTAATAGTGAATAGCTTCATTTGGGGGCAGATGACAGATTGAATAAGAGTCAGGGGTTGAAGAGCTTGTGAACCAGGCTGGGTCAGGAATCCTGCAACCACAAGCTAATTTCTCTGTGTCCAGCTGTCACTGAAGAAAAACAACTAATTAAAGCAGACTTGATATCAGTCAATACGTAGAAAACCACTGCACCATGTGGGTTTTCCTGATTGATAAAGTCTGATACTAGGCTGTGCCGATAAACAGTCCAGTCTGCAGCTTTAGGCGCAACAGGCGTTACTTGATATGATGTCATGCCTAAATGTGGACGTCATTCCTTACCATGTTTGAGCTCCAGACATTACCGTGAAACGTGCTGAAGTCGAGCCCTGATGGCTCTTGGGAGTGTGACGCACAGAAATAGACGTACTGAAACACCAGGTTGTATGTCAGGAGATGCCACACTTCAAATGCAAGGGACAGTGTTGCTCCTGAATGCCATGGGAAGCAGTCCCGAAGTTGTGAATTTAAAAAGAAAGTTGTTGACATGCAGCTTCTAAACGAGGACAAGAAATATCCTGAATCAGCTTTAGCTCTCTGTGAATTATGGCATCTGTTGTCCTTTTTTCCCCCCGAGTGCATAGCATCAGAATGGATAATAAATTGAATGTAGACCTAATTTTATTCTACTTAATCAACACCTTGTACTGAGTTGTCTGTACACAGGTTTTAGTAGGCAGGATATCTTCCTGCAGACAGGAATATAAGGCAAACTGTGACAGTGACTCTTGAGCACGTGAATAATAATTGAGCAAGCCCTGCTGGTCCGCTGAAGAACCAGACACCTCATACCCGGTTCAGAATTGACTCGCCCGAGGAACATTTTCATGCATGCACCAGCAACAATTTAGCTATTTATTGTCTTTGCTGTAAATACAATACACAAGCAAGATTTTGTTCTTCCCCATTGAGATGTGTATGCTCGCAGCTGTGAAACGCGGTGGCAAGACTACAACTTTGTCGTAGACAGATAGCTTTACATGCATCTCATTTCATCCACACTAAGGCCAAGCGGTGGGGGGTGGGGGTTGTTGTGCTGGCAGGCGTCCTAGACAGGGGGTGAGACAGGATACAGTATGCTGAGTAAAAATAACCCCACCCCTGCGCACTACAGCTTTTGCTGCAAAATGTGGCCGGAGCACTACTGAGAGAAAGCCTCTCATGAGGAGGGAGAGAGTCTGGGCCTCAGGAAGGGAAGGGTCCTGCTTTGTGATAACGCAGCAGTGATACAAGTGGGGTTTTTACAAGTGGTTTTGGATATCTTTTCTTTCCTGTAAGATAAAGACTGACAGCCAGCCGTGAAACATTTAGCCTTTGTTGCGTGGCAACAAATTAAGGCAGTTTCGTTAGAACAAAACTTTTCCTGTTATTGTTTCAATTTTTTTCCTCAAACTGGTTTTGACCAGTTGCCAATGTGTACCACAGCCCCTGTTGGTGTCCAACCCTCTCCTGTTCTATGGTGGCCCCCTTTAGACCACTGGGAGTTGATACTGCTCTGGTCTATGTAACAGTGTGAAGTCTTGACCAAAAGCACGTAAAGTGCGTAGGTGTACAATCTCTCCTACGTCAGCAGCCTCTCAGCAGACACCCCAACCCAGCCAGTGGGGCTCGTTAGTGCAATGCCAAGCATATGATTCCTCACTGACTTCCCACTCGTGATCATTGCCAATCAGAGTGTCTTTGCAGCTTGCAGGCACTGCAGGCAGAAAGTGAACCTGCTTTTCTGCAGTTGATGCTGGAGATTTTTTGGAGTCTGGGCGGCTCAAATGCTCTGTAGCAGGTGGCCTTTGCCTTGGCGCTGTGTACTTGATGACTCTGTGGTCAATGCAGGCCCAACCCACTGATATCTGGCCTACTGTGATTCTTGGAAATGATGGACCTACTAAGTTTAGAGGAGGGGTGAAAGTGGAGAAGGAGTACAGTATACCAACATTCATGTGACTAGATGAGCCAGACACTATGACTAAACTTCAGTTAACACGCAACTTTAAATGCCAAGTATTCACACTTGTTAAACTACTGCAGAGAACATTAAATCAACAGGGGGTAACCGGGGCGACCTCCAAACTGACAGTAGATGTTGTGGAATATTTGGCTGAACTAGGGTTTCAAAAACTGATCATTCACCTTATAGGTGGGAGACATGCATGCTTCAATCCCAGTGTATAGAATTTTAACAATGGAGGACATTCATATTTACCCCGGAAAGTTAGGTATAATGCAGAAAATTATTAATAACTTATATAGTGGCTATATTAATCGTCTTTGGTTGTTAGTTCTATGTGTGTAAGATAAGTTACTGAAGTTATAATTTAGCAATCTCTCATCCTGTGGCTTTATATTTTTCATGTGCTTTTATACAAAGGTACAACAACCACCGAAAGATCATCACTACAATGAGAGTAGAACAGGCAGTAGAATAAAAAGATGGGGAGAAATATTATACACAGGTTAAAAAGAAAAAAAGAATACAATTTTAACTAAAATGAATATCTTGTAAAGCAATTGCTCCCTTGCTGTGAGAACATATTGAATGATAAGTTATTCTGAATGAATACATTATTGATTTGTTTATTTGGCGGTTCTCTATATGTTTTATTACTTGTGATCTGAGATGTCGTCCATATTAACTTTGTTTGAGTGGAAACAATTCATCAGTGGAGCTTTTTAGAGGAAGGAACCTTTTGTTATTCATTTAACGTGTCCCTCCTTCACGAGCACTGTATCTCGCTTGACCACTGCAGATAAAATACTCAGAATAACCTCTGTTACACCAGACTTGATGAATATAAGTGTTTTAAAAGGAAGTAAACCTGCTTAAAAGGCGATTGCCTCCTTTTCTATTGCCAGTGGAGGATTTTGCCTCTCTTCGCTGTCTTGCTAAATAAGCGCATTCACCCGGGTGCCCAGTTTCAATCACTGCCAATCAGAGCCGGAGCCGATTAAAAACCTGTGTTTTCTGCTGAGTCACTTAACCCGGAAGTGAATGCTGATATAATCCATTCCCACTGCAGAGAAAAGCCAGATGTTAGCGAGTGGTAGGGTTGACCTGTGGAAAAAGGCTACTTAGGGAGTAGTAGTCATTGTGAAGTAGTGTCTTGGCTGTTGAGAGAACGTTCTCAGGGCATCGCCTCATATGGCCATGGGGATTCCCTCAAGGGAAAGTGGCAGAGGGGGAAGTTGAGGAGGGCATGTTAAAACCACTAATGAAGTGGGACCAGTGTTTCCGTGCCTTTAGTAGCGTTTAATGGCCCCGGTGTTGTTATCACGCCTGAGTGGCTGGTCAGCGTTCTGAAGGAGCACAGTCCTGCGCTGCTCTGCCTTTGTTACCCCTTTCTCCCTGTGGTCTAGATACAGGCGAGCAGTGGCCTAGTTAACTTTAAAAATAATCCACTGAACCAGGCCATTGCCTCCTGATTCACATTCCCTTTGTACGTTTGGGTAATTGAAACAGACCCAAGATCCTGATAAGAAACCCCGGCCAAAATAATTCCTCAGGCTGGAGCCAGCGCCACATTTTTATTCATTTAATCTTAAAATGTGTTCGTTCCAAAACATTAACTAAAGGAAGGGGTGTGAATTGTTAAAGTGTCACACTGTACTGCATGTGGACAATTAGTAACATTACATAAGAGCAGGTGATGTGCAGAAAAACAACCACTGAAATTACTGTGATACACATAACCAAAAATGTGCAGTTAATTTACCGAAAGCGTCTCAACTCTCTGAATTTAGTTTTCATCCCTTCTCTCTTGCAGGTATGCTGCAGAACGGGAAGAAGTTTGACTCCTCTCGAGACCGGAACAAACCCTTTAAGTTCAAGATTGGACGCCTGGAGGTCATTAAGGGCTGGGAGGAAGGAGTAGCACAGGTGAGAGGGGAACGTTGAGGAGCTTTGCTTGGCTACATAATATGGACTAGCATTTATTTGTTTATAACTGCAGTTACAGCTGTTAAGTTCACTTTTTCATGTATGTCTGTGATGTTTGAAGAGACGACACCACCCATTTGGTCCTAGTTCGTATATACATGTGAAAGTCGTATTATAACTTGATAATGCAGTAAAAAAGATCAGATGATTCTTAAGTAGTTTCCTATGGGGGTGTGTTCAAGTCCCATACTTTTAACACACTGCTGTGGGGGGGGGTGCACAAAGTAAACACAGCTGCTCTCAGACAAGGCTACATCCTTCGCTGATTCGTCAGGCTCCTGTCACATGACCCCCTTCCGGAACAAAACACCCGGCATTAGCCTTGGGTACCAGTGTAGAACGCAACGTCGATAATATTTAACTAGCATTGCCCATGCACCCTGTTGTCTTTGCGTACAGCTGTTATGCAGTTCAATTCTGTATTTTACAAAGATGCAACTGTTTACATGTGCAGTAGACAAGCTGTTATTCCAGTAATCTGTGTACACCAGCACGCGAGTGCCTTCCCGTTTACACTGGGACACGCATGGCCAGTGTGCGCTAGCGGTCACGTGATAAGCGTGTTAGTATGGACAGGGATTAAAACTGATACGAAGCCAAAACGAAAAGTTGCTTTAGTTTGAATAAGATTCCTCAAAAGTATGAAATTATGTATCTAAAATTCTCTGCCATATTTTTGCTTTTGTCAGCTAAAATGTAAAGTAAACAAAAACGTGTTGTGATTGGTCCAAAACATGGAAGTCATCAGTTTGGTTTGTTAAGGCCCTGCACCCTCAAAGACTTGATTTCAGTTATTAACTTGACTACAGCCCAGCCTGAAGACAAACAGAGCCATGCAGTGTAATAAGTGAGGTTAGAAAAACTCCTTAAGGAGGATCCTGAGTATATTTTGCCACTGTGTAAATAAATAGGTTACATGACATCATTCATCTGCTCAGTTCTAGGATCCTGATATTGTTCACGCTCACTCACTGACTTTTTCGAGGGAACTCTAATAAATAGGAGCTTGTGTTAATGTTGCGTGTTTCCTCCTGTGGCAGGTCAGAATGTGTTGTGTGATGAAGACCTGTGTGCATGTGTAGGGTCTTTAAAACGGTACATGAGAATAAAGAGAATAGTCAGTTATGTTTTCATTTGTTCCGCCTGTCCTCCAGATGAGCCTGGGGCAGAGGGCTAAAATCACTTGCACACCAGATATGGCTTACGGAACGACAGGCCACCCCGGAGTCATCCCCCCCAACGCCACGCTTATATTCGATGTGGAGCTGCTCAAGCTGGAGTGAAATACGAAGGCTGAAGGTCGATGAGTTTGCATTCGCCACGACCTGTTTCCACAGGGTGCTGCCTCCCACCGCCATCCAGCCGCTCCTCTTATTGTTTCTACAATCTTCTACTGTTACAATATTTAAACGTTTACTGCTGCTTTGTTTCCATCCTGTCACAATAAATAACGATGCAAGAAAATGAACACAAACCACATTTTGGTTTGTTGTTTCGAGATGCTATTTTTTCATTTAATGTCATTGAAGTTGTAAATTTTGTTCAACCAAGAGAAAATCAGTCACCTGATGAAAAGCCTAAGTACTATGTTGCAATCGAAATATACTGCCTTACAGTTTCAAGGACGGGGGGGGGGGGCATACATGTGTTCGATACTTTTGCTCTATTTTAACTGGGCATTACATACCAGTCTGTGCATTGCCACTTTGGTTGAGGTTTGTCCCGTGAAATGTTCTGAACAATGTTGCTTTTTTAAGTATATTTTATATCCCTCATAAGCAATTACTGCAAGTATAGCCTGTCCGATCTTACCCAATCCAACACTGTACAGAACCCTGCAAGAGGCGTTGCTACTGCTGTGACAGTTTATCGACCAACTCTTCAATAAAAATGGCATGTACCTTGTTGAGAAGTCGGCGTCCTGTGTGTTATAACCTCCACCAAGCAGGTTGTGATTTCACCCCTGTCCGAGAAAGGTTGGGTTGGGTTGGGCTGTGTGTGTGTGTGTGTGTGTGTGTGTGTGTGTGTGTGTGTGTGTGTGTGTGTGTGTGTGTGTGTGTGTTGTTACCTGAAATACTGGGAATCCTTGCAGCGCCCCTGGGTGCATCCACATGATGAGATGAGGAGGGACAGGAGGGAGTAACAACACAGAATTTCAACGAAAGACAAAAAGAAACGACGATGGACGAAGATTGACGGTAGCTCTCTCTGTGGTGAGCGGCTCGATCAACTCTGGAGTAAAAATGACACGTAGCCTGCAAATAAATCCTCAGCCTGTGAGGTTATGTGTTCGTCCCTGTCCGGTTGGTTGGTTCGTTGTTAGCAGGATTACGTGAAAACAACTAAATCGATTGATGAAAGGATGGGACATGGGCCAAGACAGAAAATTTGGTGGGGCAGATCTGGGATCTTCTTTTTGTAATTTCCATCAGTTATGTAGGGAATAATTCATGGATATTGATCTTTTTATAAATCAGCCACATTAAGGGGACTGATATCAATGAGTGTTTGCAGTTTGGTGCAGCTTGGTGGAATTTTTAGGGACTGTTGCTGAAGGTTTTTGCTAAACTGTGCCATTCTGATTTATAATAGAGGGAATGCCTTAAGAGAGTCAGTGCTTGACAGGAGCTTCTACAGGAACAACGCCTCCTGGTGGTGAAGGTCATCAGTGCACAGCAGCCTAGTGAAGAACAGCAGTGAGTGAAGTCCTACTTGCTCTGAATGGAATCTGAAATGCAAAATGATGTGTCTGTAATAAAAGGCTACAACATGCATTTTCCCTTTAAGTTGCGTCACTGTGTATAAATAAATACACTCACTTGTGAAAATACACAAACAATAACCCGTGTTACCGATCTTTGCGTTGACATCTACTTCCGGTGTCGCAGGTCGAAGTTCGCAGCACGCGATTGGTCGAATGTCAGTGTATTGAAACTTCATTGGTCAGACGGACACACGCCTTTAGTGAACTTATGAGACAACAACACAGGACAAGGTCAGAAAATTCTCCTGAAACATTTTAAAACCCCCAAAGTGCTGGGAAGCATTTTAGCAACGTGGTTCGCGTCAGTCGCTGTCGTCTCGGTCTCCCCCTGCTAACGCCTGTAGCGATGCTACATCTGCGGTTAGCTAACAAGTGCTTAGCTTAGCAGCTCAGTTAACGTTGCTGCAATTTAGATTTGTGCTTATTGCCTCTGTTACATCTCGTTGGAACAGTCAGGCCAGTAGCCCGCAGTGATCTAACCACCCAGATCTTTTTGTGACCTCAAATGTGTCTGTCGGTTTTGTTAGCTAGTCGAAACGTCACAATGCTAATAAGGAGCTAACGTCCTCGCTTTTATGTTTCTAACGTGTAATCCGTCCTGCTGACTGTGTTCAAGCCTGTTTCAACTGTGTTCACATTGACTGTGAAACAGGGGAAGTAGCTGTACAGTCTCTAATGCACTGTCAATATACATAAGTGAAGATAAGATGATTCCATATTATGTGATGCTGCAGCATGGAGGACAGTCACAAAATAGACATCAGTACAATTCATAATATGTAGTTTATCTAGTGTGTGCAGAATACACACAGTGCACCCATAATATACACAGTGTAGACATATTATACACAGTTGTAAACAGAATATACACAGTTGTAAACAGAATATACACAGTTGTAAAGAGAATATACACAGTTGTACACAGAATATACACAGTGTAACAGATGGCACATGAGCCATGGAATAGCACAGACAGACATGAGTCCTGCAATGATGCTGGCCACTGTTGTTTCTTTTAGATCATTGTTTTCTTACATATTGACCTAGTCTGTAACAGGTAGTGGTCGGACATTAAAGTAGTTTCCCACCTAAATTAAACTGCAGACAAGGGTGTCAGCGAGCTTGGAACCAACGCTGACAGTAAATTTCTGTCTGAAAGAAAAGCTGCTCGGATGACATTCACGCGGAATTGTATGGCTGCCTTTCTGACGCAGAAACATTGCCGTGCAGAGGCCTTCACAGGGAGAGGTGCTCAGAATTGTAAAAACCTATAATTCAGTCGAATTCTATTTTTGCAGCGCCAAATCACCACATACTTAATGTCAAGGCACTTAACATATCAAGGTCAAGACCTGAAAATATTACAGAGAAACCCAACAGCTCTCACAACGAGGAAACACTCCCTTTTCTTTAACAGTAAGAAACCTTGAGCAGAACCAAACTCAATTTGGGCGGCCATCTGCCTTGAGTGGGGTGAGTGCAGAAAAATAGGGGAGAGAGGAAAGGTGGCTGGATAAAAAATTCTCCAGATGTGAACTGAAGTTCCTGTACTTCAGCCACTGAACATTCAAGCCAGGTGAAAGCCATGAAGACGAGCAAAAAAGAGGACAAACATTGAGGGACAAATGGGCAGCTGCTTGATCACCCAAATTATCAAATTTAAAACAAGACTTAATCTCTGATCAAAATTCTGAAATTGATTGATTTTTTTTTTTGCTTAGAGTCACTTGGACTAAAAACTCATGTCTTCCTCAGGTGATCCATGTGCATCTGATCGAGCCAACGGGGAACATGCTGACCGCACAGAGGGCATGTGCAGCGCTGGCTGCCCGGCGCCTGGTTAGAGCCTCTGTCTGCACGCGCACACACCGCTCTCTGATCCACACGTCCACACCCTGGCAGGACCAGACTGAGCTGCATCCTGAATGGGCCGCTCTGGCCAAGAAACAGCTCAAGGGGAAAGACCCAGCTGATCTGATCTGGCGCACGCCGGAGGGAATCAACATCAAGCCTGTGTACACCAGAGCAGACACAGCTGGCGGTGCTGATGAACTGCCAGGAGTGTTTCCCTATACTAGAGGCCCATATCCCACCATGTACACCAACAGACCGTGGACAATCAGGCAGTATGCTGGATTTAGCACCGTGGAGGAGAGCAACAAGTTCTATAAAGATAATATTAAAGGTAGATTTGTTATGTACTTTTCCATTTTTAGCTGGAACACTATAGATCCAAACTTTTGTGCATTGACGTCTTCTTATTTCACAATGGCAGCATTTGTGTTTTGTGAGACATAATTTTCTAGGCAAAGTAAAACATTAATAAGTCTATACTGGAAGCTTTTTCTTCATATTTGGTTGGTACAAGACAAACTGGTGAAATCACATAGAGTCTGGTCAATACACAGATTATTAACAAATTATTTATTTTGTGGTTATAATTTTGATGGACTGCTATTGCAGCATAAACTGCACATGGTTTGTTTGCTTGTTTTGTCAGCAATGATTTTTAAGTAGTTTTTTTTGTACCCCATCTGTAATGCACATTCACGCCACCCACTTTCCTTTTCCCGCCTTGAACCATGAATTTCTTTCGCTCTCTGTTTTCAGCCGGACAGCAGGGTCTTTCTGTTGCCTTCGACCTCCCGACACACCGTGGGTATGATTCAGACAACCCCCGCGTCCACGGAGATGTCGGCATGGCCGGAGTTGCCATAGATACAGTTGAGGACATGAAGATGCTGTTTGATGAAATCCCACTTGAGAAGATGTCTGTTTCAATGACAATGAACGGAGCGGTGATCCCTGTGTTGGCAATGTTTATTGTGACTGGAGAGGAGCAGGGCGTGTCCAAAGCCAAGTTGACAGGCACCATACAAAATGACATTTTGAAAGAGTTCATGGTGCGCAACACCTACATTTTCCCCCCGGAACCATCCATGCACGCCATTGCCGACATCTTTGCCTACACCTCCAAGGTATGTACCGGCTAACTGTCACCTGTTCATGTGCATTCATCAAACAGTACTCGAAAACTATTTCATGCGTTTTCATTGTTACATATTAAATGATACTTTTGTTGATTCTCTGACTTGACCATGTTCACAGCACATGCCCAAGTTCAATTCGATATCCATCAGTGGATACCATCTTCAGGAGGCTGGAGCTGACGCCATCCTGGAGGTGGCCTACACCATCGCTGACGGCCTTGAGTATTGCCGCACTGGTCTGAAAGCAGGATTGACCATCGATGAGTTTGCCCCAAGGTACAAAATATTAAGCAAGGTGTGAAGGTGAAAGATTCTGATTGACGTAAGTGATTGACATATTTGTTGCTTATGACTATGGCCAGATCAATGAAATAATATTATAAATATTAGATTCATTGGAGCAGGAACAGTTCACGTTATCTCCAGTCATTTTGATGCCAACTCAACACAAAGCATAAAACCGCCCATTGTTGATGAATCTTATGAGCTCTCAGGTCTGCCACCTTTGAAATAACACTATGGTCATGTATAATAATAAAAGATGCATAATGTGTCCATTTCCCTGACACATAACCACATTCCTAAACTACTGTTTGACTAATGCGTAACAACATAATCCATAATCTTGGAGTTACCCATAATACATCCTCTATATGTGATTCTCTTTGGCTTTACCTTATTTCTGTTCATTGGAAATATAAAATGTTCTGCTTCCTGTCCCTAGCCTCCTACATCCATTACGTCCTCAGTACTTTCATCACTTTGATGACTGCGAGGTTACGAGGGCCTGACCTTTACTCCCCGTAGTGATTTCACACACGCAGGTCACCCTCAATCAATACAAAGATGTCACTTATTTTTGAGACATGGAGGCTTTTCAACCATTAGCTTTCATGTCTTGCTACAGCCAATTTGCACGACTCACGGCCTGTAGTTACGCTTGAGTTCAGCGCAAAGACTGAACAATTGACTGCAATGTCATTACATTATGGCCTTTTCAGAGTGCCACAGTGGACCGTCATAGGAGCAAAGCACATTGTTTCTGCACTGTGGTTTGTGGGATTTCTTCACAAAATGAAGGCAAATGCTGTCTCAGTTGTCCAATTAGCAATTTTTATTCTAGAGCTGAAACAGAAAATCAATCAGCTGTTTTCAAACGAAGGCGGTGAAGCAATGCTGAGCAATATCTTCTGCCTTTCGCTCATATTTGCAGGATTTGCAGCTTCTCTTTGTCATTTATCTTTGAAGACTGAGTTTCTTTTTAGGTGTTTGTCTGTAGGTTGAGCAAACAACTTAATTGAGAACGTCACAATAGGCAATATGTGCGTGTTGATGATCTTTCTAGCACTTGACTGAGGCCCCAAAAAAAACATTTATCTTTCTATTTTATTGACTGATTACTTTTCTCTTTTTCAATTTATGTCGTGTGTGCTGTCAGACTGTCATTCTTCTGGGGCATTGGGATGAATTTCTACATGGAAATTGCTAAACTGAGGGCAGCCAGGAGGTTGTGGGCCACGCTCATTAAGGACAACTTCCAGCCCAAGAATGCAAAGTCTCTTCTCCTCCGCACACACTGCCAGACTTCAGGCTGGTCCCTCACCGAACAAGTAAATAAAAGTCATGGGCATATAGGAATTTTAACAAAGTGTTAATTAATGTCAAACTGAATGGACAGCAGTTACATTTTTCTTCTGTGGCGCCTTTCGTAGGATCCATACAACAATGTGGTCCGAACGGTGATTGAAGGCATGGCGGCTGTGTTCGGGGGCACCCAGTCACTCCACACCAACTCATTTGATGAAGCCCTGGGCCTGCCCACGGTGAAGAGCGCTCGTATTGCAAGGAACACCCAGATCATCATCCAGGAGGAGTCGGGCATTCCCAACGTGGCCGATCCCTGGGGGGGCTCGCATATGATGGAGTCCCTCACAGAGGACGTGTACAACACAGCCATGATGGTTTGTCAACTGCTTTGGCTTCCTCTGAAATTAAGGAGGGTTTTTCGTCCCTTAAATTTACTCATGCCACACAGCTTAGGTCTAATTTCTCTCTTTGAAATCCTTTGTTCAAATATTGTTTCAGAACTATCTTGCCTGTTGAGTTTAATGAGGTTAATGACACAATACATGAAGTGACTACATAAGGAAACTTACAAACTCATTCACAACCTGTGTTTTCATTTGTACAGTTCATTAAAGACATCGAAGAGATGGGAGGCATGGCCAGTGCTGTGGCAGAGGGCATTCCAAAACTTCGTATTGAAGAATGTGCAGCACGTAGACAGGCCCGCATTGACTCAGGTATACCACTCAGATATACATTCATGTATACGTCCTGCTCCTCTGCTAGTTTCTACGTCATATCTTAACTTAGGCCTGCATGGGACATTGCTGTAATTAATCTAAAATGGTCACATTTCTCACCAAGTTTGGCGTGAAAGGTTGAATTTATTGCCCTAATCTTCCCTTCATAGAATGTTTTGAAGAAACTGCAACACAGCCTGAGAGTTTTGCTCTTAAGGAGTATTTCCACAAACCAAGTTTTATTTTTATTTTTCCAGAATAGCTCTTAACAATCTTTATGGCTGCTGGTTCCTATCTTTTTAAACCTCTTAGTTTTAAAACTTCCTAATACTCTGTATCATCTAAACTTTCAAGCTAGGGAGATTAGTCCTCTTTGCCATAAAAGATTAAGGGTGGATTAAACCTTTGAAGAAGTTAACTTCTGAAGTAAAACTATAATAAGTTTAAATATTCACTTTCGTGTATGACTAGTATGTACTAGTCGTGCTCTGATTTGAGTGTGAATTGAACGTGATGTTTAGTTTGCAGCTGTGACTACTAAGATTCTGATCAAATTTTCTGCAAAAATATTTAAATTTAAACCTATTGTGAGTGCACTGAACCTGAACATGGGCCTTGTTAGAACCCAAAGACCAGATCTGAAAAACTGTCAGCCAGTACTGGAAAGCTACGACATGGATCGTATCCCAGCTTGACTCCAGCTGACTCTGTGTACTCTTTTCCTTGTGTGAGGAGACATGTTATTACGGGGAAATTTATTTGAGTCTGTTTTGTGAGTCTTTGAACTTAACTTTACAATGACCCCTAAAGCCACAAATGATTGCGATGGAGCTGGACAGATCCACGAGTCACTGGCGAGCTTTTCTCTCTAATTCCCCTGACACCTGCCCATATTGTTATTCATTGGCTTTCTGATTCACACTCGCGGTGATGTCTCTGCTGCTGGCAGTTTTTATTTTTATTTTTTCTCCAGATAAATTTGTCCTTGAATTTTTTCAGCTTTGCCACATAGATTTCAGATTGTGACACTGCTCACTGTTATTTGGGAACATAGAGAATTATAAGCACCATGCTGCTTTTTGTTTTCAGTACCCAAATTTACTTTTACATTTTTTTATTAGTAGTTAACATACTAAATTATATAGTATAACAATAAGAAACCAGTGGTACTAACATGAGGAATTAAACCATGTTAGGTTTCCTCAAATCCTGAGGTTATCTGTATGTTATCTGGTGTACCATCAAGTTCAAATTCAGTGGGGATAACTTGAATGAGGTGAAGGGTTTGAGGGGTTACTGGAGCATGTAGGTGAGAACAGACTTAAAGGAGAAGAAGGGATTAAGGGTGAAAAGGTCAGAGCCTACACTGTGTTTAATGTTTCTCATTCACTTGTTGGTTACTGTGATGTGATGTGTTCAGGTTCAATTTTCGCTTCTTTTTTGTTTTTGTTGGTAAAGATTTATTCTTTCTTTCTGTCTTCTCTCTAAACGTTGTTGACAAATGTACGCTTTTTTTGGTCCAGATGTTTACTATGGTGTTTTTGGTTTTGTCCTTTCCTTTTTAGGATCAGAAGTCATTGTCGGTGTGAACAAGTATCGTCTGGAGAAAGAGGAGAGTGTTGAGGTGCTGGCCATAGATAACACGATCGTACGACAGAAGCAGGTTGAAAAACTGAAAAAGGTCAGTGATCTTTCCTAATTGACTTCTAGCTCAACCAATTAAACCTAAAAGATAAGTATATTTTTTTTAAATGAAACTTTCAAAAAATACCACAAACCAACGTGCTGATAAAAGCAGGAAACAGAATATTGAGAAAAAATTGTGATGGTCACATAATTGCATGTATGTGATTGTAGTTTAACTTTTTTTTACCTGGCATTGTATTTGATGGTTTCTCCTCTGTAAAAATCATGTCAAAGTGTTTTTCCTTTTTGTTCTTTTGTAAATACATACAACGTTAACGTGAACTGAACCTGCTGGAAGCCATTCAGAATACGGTATTGGAACTGACAGGAGAACACTTCTGTACCTGCTGTCATTAAACACTTTAGTATCTTGGGTTCACTTGCCTGTGGTGAAAGGTTAATGTGCATGAAAATGCAATTACATTTGGAAACAGGGACGTGTTGATGCCGTAGGACATGACGGCCAAATCTGTGGAGCAGAATGAAATTAAAGATGATGTCTGTGTAGATTCTCGGCCATCCAGGTCATGGTTTTACAAGAGGAGCTGTATTGACTAGATTGTAGTTATTTGTTTCACCTCTCATCTCAGAGACTTCTTGAGTTGAAGAACTGATACTGAATCAGTTTTCATGACTGTCCAACTGGACTCACAAGATGTGGGGATGGGCTTGATGCAGATACCGATATTGGGGAGTAAAAAACTTCAGATACTGATATATTGGCGGTTGTATGTAACAACTCAACGTCCATCTGCAACGCATATCTCGTGAACCTGTTTATCTGCCTCCCACCGAAGTGCAGTTATGAATTTGGTACACAGGGATGTTTAGAACAGGCAGTGCCCGAGTAAAACTTGAATTTAGTGAATAAACATTTTCTGCATTGTTTATTCTGTAATTGAAAATACTGATATGTCTCGAAAAGGCTCTAGTTTGAAGCATAGACACTACTTGGGGTCTGTATGTGTGGTGCAGATGCGATAGCTCAACTTTCCATGCCGAATTTTTGTCATGTTTATTTCATGTCCAGGTGATTGTGTGTGGAAAATAAGGTAAAGTCTCTGTGGGTCCAGTGCTCAGTGTGGTCTGTACAGTATACAGTTTGTAGACAGATATACAGAAGAAATTTAAAATCAGTATCATCAACATTTCTAGCAGCTAGACATTTGTGGAACTAATAACCAAATATCTGCTGCAAGGAAAGTCTATAAGCTGCTTGATGTAATTCTCATGGTTAAACAGTCAATACGAATGCAAAAAGGTTTGACATAGTCATGTAGTCTGTATCTAGAGAATTCCATCAAATTTTGAATGTCATGTTTATGTCTTGTTGTAGGTGAGGGAAACTCGTGACCCTGAGGCAGCAATGAAGTGCCTGGCAGCCATCGAGGAGTGCGCCCGAACCAGGGAGGGCAACCTTTTAGCCCTGGCTGTGGAGGCAGCTCGAGCCAGGTCAGACCCCCCCCCCCCCCCAAGAGAGCATGGAGAGAGGGAAAGAAAGAGTCCCAGCGAGATGACGAGTGTTCAGAGACAGTTATTGACAGTTTGTTCATATTCTTTGTGAACGCTGAACCAAAGGAATCAGTTTATAAATGGTGAACGTGAGCGGCGTTCACTCCAGCGAGCACACTGCAGGCCCCCGGGGCTTGTCTCCATGCTGCTTGTGTGGTGTCATCCAAGTGTCTGTAAGTTTTTAGCCTAAATGTCCTGTGATATCCTTCTCTGGAGCTGCGTTCGTGTGTGGATCACAGTGGACATTAAGGTTAAAAACATGGTGTAAATGAACTCATTTCGAGATGGATTTGATTGCCGGGCCTTAGCGGACAACTGGATGACGCTGTTTACCCCTGAAACTCCAAAGGTTTTTTGTGGACTCCAACACTTCACCCACCCCTCAAACAGCATAGTGGTAGTAGATAATGAGTGAATATAATTTTTGGTTGAACGATGCCTTAAGACTGATGCCAGCCAGCGAAGGAAAAAAGTAATTTTGGCCGCTTGTATTTACGACCTCATTCTTTCGGTTCACTACCCAGAGCTCGTGACCACAGGTGAGGGTTGGAACGTAGATCAACCGGTAAATCGAAGGCTTTGCCTCGTGGCTCAGCTTCTCCTTCACCACAAAAACATATTTTTATAATGTTAAACAAAATGTACTCTGCTTTATTTTCACATATACATTTCCTACATATAACTGCTGCTCAGCCCAGCCAGTGGGAGGCAGTGGCACAGCACAAACAGGATTACTTCACATCACATCTACAACCACAGCAACATCCCATGCCGGTTTAAGACTGTTAGACCTTGAATCTATCTCAATATATATATATATATATAATGCTGTATACTTTCATATAACCAAAACGTTGTCATTTTCACTTTTCATTTACAAATTATGCTGAAGCTACTTGATTGTTGCTGTTTTATTACTCCAATGCAACAGTTGTGGTAAAGTAGACCGGTGAATCTTTCAGATACAAGAAGGTGCATTAAACGTACAGATAATGAAGCACGCTGCATGCAAAATGAGTTGGCTGCACTGCATTAATTATCATTGGAAGGATAAAAACATATTTTTGAAGACGCTGTCTGCTCCTCTCTACAGATGCTCCGTTGGTGAAATTACTGACGCCATGAAGAAAGTGTTCGGTGAACACAAGGCCAGCACCAGGATGGTGAGCGGGGCTTACCGCAGCGAGTTTGGGGAGAGTGAAGAGATCGCCCTGACCCACAATAGGTAGAACATAAAAATAAACAGCATCTGGATCATCATGGTGGATTGTTTCCTGTATTTCAGCCAAGTTAAAAGTTTGTTGTTTCTCTCGAATCTTAAGAGTTTTAGAATTTAACAAACAAGAGGGCAGGAACCCGCGACTGCTGGTGGCAAAAATGGGACAGGATGGTCACGACAGAGGAGCCAAAGTGATTGCCACAGGGTTCGCCGACCTGGGCTTTGACGTGGACATCGGCCCACTGTTTCAGGTTAGTGTCATACATCACGCCGAGGCCACTTTGGGTGCGTTTGCAGCGTGTGACTGGCTGCGTCGCTGATCTTGTTAGAACAAATGAATGGATTCAGTCAACAGTAACTCCAGAGTGCTTTTTTACTTTAGAAGCTGGTCATTTGCTGCCTACGTCCCCTCAGACAATGGCTATACATGGTTAAAATATAAAGCTGCAAGACAAATGAAGGATGATGTGTAATATCCACAGGAAACCAAGTGAGATTACGAAAACCTTGGGTTGGTCAAATCTTTCACTCTACTTTTAATAGTAAATCAAGCGGCGTGGCCATTCTTCTTCATAAAAAAGTACAAGTTTTCTGCAGCAGACATTATCTCAGATCCAAATGGGCGTTATATTATAATTTCAGGTTCACTTTTTCACACACCAGTGATACTTGTTAATGTTTATGCCCCAAAACTGGGATGATGACAATTTTATAAAGAAAATGATCTCCAATATTCCTACCCTAAACTGTCATAATTTAATATTTGGAGGAGATCTGAATTGCTTAATTAATCCCAGTCTGGATAGAGCCAACCCTACTTTAAAACCACCTTTGAAATGGCGAAGACCCTGTCGGTTTTTTATGGATCAGGTTGGATGTATTGATCCCTGGAGGTTTGAAAACCATCCTTTTCTGTCCATTCACATGCCCACCAGACCTACTCTCGAATAGATTATTTTTTTATTGATAAAACTCTCATTCCTTCATTGGCTAACATAGAATACTCTGCAATAGTAGAATCTGACCATGCCCCAGTAATTTTAGATCTATCTCTTACAAAAAACCCTGTCTCCTATGGAGGTTGGATTCCCTTCTGCTTAGGGGATACAATCTTTTGTGATGTGATGAATAAAGTTATTGATGAGTTTCTTATACATAACCAAAAAGATAATATATCCCCTTCTCTTCTTTGGGAGACTCTTAAAGCCGTCATTAGGGGGGAAATTATAGCTTTTTCTTCTTTGCAAAATAAATTATGTAGAGAGAAACAAGATCAACTCATTAAATCAATCAGAGATTTAGATTTACAAAACTCAACGATACCGTCTCCTGAACTTCAAAAACAAAGATTAAATCTGCAAAAGGAGTATGATCTACTGTCGACAGGCAAAGTTGAAAAACAACTATTAAAAGCTCAGGGTTGTCATTATGAATATGGTGAGAAAGCAGGAAGGTTATTAGCTCATCAACTTAAAACTACACAATGGATTTCCTAGTAACCTCTTTGCAGAACCTTTCATGGTGTTAGCAAGCCAGATGTGGGGGTTACGGAGCTAGCCTAGCACAGAGCTAGGCTCCCTGAGGGGACGGCTGCACCACGTACTGGAAATGGGTGTTACTTTAAGGCAAAACAGTTAACTTTGAAAGTTTACATTTACAAATGTAATGTCGACCAGACAATGTTGGAAGCAACTTCTGATGAAGAATAAACCTGTATTCTTTGTGAGAACTGGCGTTGCTAAATATGGCTTTGAAGAACTTGGCGTTCAAGTTTGCTGTCTTTTGACATTGTGATGTGGTCTAAAAATGTTTTGGGCTATTCAAAAAAATACTAAAGTAGTCACAACTGTTGCTTTTCATTTAATTAAATATATTGACTTACTCTCAGTACTCGATTTACATGAGTAAATACATAATGAAATATTGTACATCATGCATTTGCATGTTACGGCCATCATTTTCAACAGTGCTTACAAAACAATGGCCTTGGGAAAAGTGCTGGGGCCAATGATGGGTCAGGATAAGTTCTGACCACCACGTGATACTGCATGAAGATTTTAAAAAACGATTCCAGGAGCGCACAACTTTAAAAGTCAAGTCGGGCATTGAAGGTTTTGTTAAAAGACCTTCATTAGGTCTAATGCGCTTTCGTATTTTCTTTGTTTTTTCCACCTTTGTGTTTGTGGTGCACAGACTCCCATTGAGGTGGCCCAGCAGGCGGTCGACGCAGACGTTCACTGCGTCGGGGTGAGCACACTCGCTGCAGGACACAAGACGCTGGTCCCGGAGCTCATCAAGGAACTACGGAAGCTCAACAGGCCAGACATCCTCGTCATCTGCGGAGGTGTCATCCCACCACAGGTGACCTCTGAGTTTCATGATTATTTTAAAATTTTCATTCTTCAAAAGTAAAAAACTACTTAATACAAAATGTCAGTTCTTGATTGTAATACTTCTGTTAATAAGGTATTACAGTGCCACTCCAGCTTTCTCGGCGTCTGCACGCATTTGTGAATCGCACCAGGGAGCTTACCTCCTCTGATTCACTGCCTTGTTTTCAGAGAGGCGTGAGAGTCGTGTTTTGAACACAATTAAGCTGCTGCGCTATCAACAAGATCGCCATCGTGTGTGGAACCAGAGTTGAGATAACTGGGCTTTGTTGTGTTGACACATGACATTGGAGTAAATAACAGTGGGAGCCGTGTTATCTGATAGAGCCAGCCCACTCGACTTTCACAGCAGGTGTGGACACAGTTACAGCCACAAATGTTATCTGTGTTTGACAAGCACATTTCAGTAATGAAGCACATCTGGAGGATTTTTTTCTTCTGAAAGTTCTTTGGAAAGGCTGCGTGAGCTCTAGGAGTCTGATAACAAAAATTCCACATTTCTGACCTGGTAGTCATGTTGATAATGCTACCGCACTCTGCACCTTTAGCTATGCCTTTCAGAAGCAGTTGAATAGCAGTATTACCCATCTGTTAGAGAATGGCAAAAGTGGAAAACAGGCAAAGTAAAAGCTCATGTTTGTATGGATAATATTTAGCAATATCCAACCTCAATTTCATGTGGATGCTAATAATAATAATAATAATAATAATAATAATAATAATAAATAACCAATACTGAAACAGCATTGTGCACAATAATCTTTATAAATAAATAAATTCCCCCTCAACTCTCTCAGGCACACTCTGTCTACATAGCCTCCAGCATGGCCACCAGCATTCTCTTTGCCATTGGAAAACATTACTTCACGTCATGTGAAAAGCACACAGATAACATAATTAATCTCATCTTGTGTCTTGTTGACGGAGGACCAATCTTTTGGGATGAGGAACTACCCTTATACATATAATTATCAATATCACACTTTAGGATTCCTTGATTTCAAGCAGTGCAGATTAATTTCGAGTCATCCTGCTCCTTTCATTCTCAGTGATTCTCTGTCAAACACATTTCATCCCATTTCTTAATTATATTCACATTATCTTACTAATCAACAGCATTGCCTCATAGGGACGGTGCCCATCAATCTTTCTACGATGTAAAGAGGGTTGAGTTCCTCCTCAGCTGCTCTAAGGCTACATCCATATCACCGCCTTTTTGCTTGGGTGTGGCTTTTTCAAGCTAAACCAATCTGAAAGGGTTTGGCTCAATATCAATTTTAATCCCCATCCATACTAACCCGCCGGAGAAGGTACATCATGTAAACTGGGCATGCACGTGCCGGTGGACACAGGAACTGCTTGAGTAGTTGTGAGTCTCCTACGCAACAGTAGTATCATTGTCGTCATCATCATCAGGGTCAGCAATGCTTGTAATTGAGTATATTTGTTCTGTTCCACACTGCTAGTTGAGGCTTATGCCGGTAGTTTTCTTCCGGAAGTGGGTCATGTGATAGGAGGTGCATTTCCAAACTAAAATGTAGTAGTATGGATGCAGCCTCAGTCTAAACTATTCCTCTTCCTCTTTTGTGTGTGTGCACAGGACTATGAAATTTTGTACCAGTGCGGTGTGTCTGCCATCTTTGGTCCAGGAACCAGGATCCCACAGGCTGCAGTGGAGGTCATTGACAACATTGAGAAGAGTCTGGAAAACATCCGACAGGCCATGTGAACTCTTTTGGAAAAAATCCCAAAATAAATGGAAAAAAAAGTGCAACTCCAACTAAAAGTGTCTATTCGTGCTGTGTCACAAACAAACAATGGAGTTGTGAGTGAGAGTGAACTCTTCTGTACAGAATCAGTTTGACTGGTCCCGCGTGGCTGTGAAAAACAAAGATGTCCATCCCTGTTGGGAGTTCACAGCGTGTGCCGCAGTCAATGTCAGCAGCAACCAGCTGGGAGTTCACGGTTCTCTAAACCAATTCTCTGTACATCGGATTTGAGTTTATCACTAATAGGATCCTCACAGTTTGCTTTAACTTCACAAAGGAAAGAATATCTCATCACAACATCTCAACACTAAAGATTTAAATGTGATGTTCTTTAATATTAATGACTGCATTAAGACTGATACTCACTTGAGAATAGATCATGATTTACATTAATGCAAATGAGGATTTAATGTGTGCCTTGAGATGAGCTGCTCAGCATTTTTTGCCTTCCAGTATCAAATGTAGTTCAGCAATATAAACCTTGGAATATGATGCTTTCATCATGACTTTGCTATCTATCTAAATGATGCAATCTAATATAAAACACAAGACAGCCCTGTTATGCTTTTATTGTGAAATATATAAACTTTGTAATGTGTAATTCAGTCACATAAAAAAAAAACACTTTAGAGCCAATACTTTTAAGTTCATGGACACTGTCATGTTGACATGTTGCATTGTTTTGATTTCTTTCATTTAACCAGCTTCTGTTTATATAGTCATAGACAGTATTTTTCTATGTGAGATGTTGTATCCGATTCAGCGCTCTGCTCAAAATAAAACGTGGACTTGTATCCGACTACTGTGTAACCTTTTTTCTGAAATACTCAGTTATGGAGAAACGCCACATGAAGCCGCGCTGTGGTTTGACTCCTGAATATTCGCGAATTTGTGAACAGGCCCTAAAACTGCAGTGTGGCGCTAATGTAGCAGACATGCAGCAGTAGCAACAGCCGGGAAAGAAACCGTCGGCTGCTATATGCTGTATATTTAAGGCTGCCCTAAAGCACCATGAACAATACCAGTGCTTTGTACCAGTATAACCATCTAAACCTACACCTGATTATGGCTCCCTCGATTACTCGTCAACTTGGACAACTTTTTGGGAATATCCTAGTGTTCAAGATTGAAATTGACATATTGCAGTACATAGTTATTGAGGAGTTACTGTTTCACTCTTATTCCACTAGTATTTGGAGTTGCTGTATTTAGTCTCTGGTCGACCCCCTCCTCCTTGAATCTGCCGGGCTGAGCTCATGTGAGGGTCTGCACTGCTCCTGAGAAAACTGCGTGACCCAGGCCTGCATGTCGAGGTAGACAGTGACACTTGATTCACCACCATGGAGCACAATGTGGTTAAGACATTTCTGAAACGCAGGGTCTCGTGTGACTTATGTGGCTCGTTCCTTATGTAATTTCACTCTCAACGTGACGTCACGTGGTCCCGGTGTTGGAAGTGTTCACGCAGCATGAGAAATCTTGTGTGCGAGAAGAGCGATTATGTGAAATGTGTGCAAATGTTGACTTGGGCATTTGATACGTTTTTGATGGATTTATACAGAAATCGACTGATGCTTCTCTTCTTTGGGCCCTGAGCTCTGGCTGAGTGGATTTTAATTAGCATACCATAGGTGAATGATGTTCACATGTACGACAGATACATTTGTGTGACTGGAATTCACAATTAGCATTGTGTGTTCAATGAAATGTGCACACATACATTTATTTAAGGTTCATAGCTGTACATTTACACACTTTAAAAATAATTGAACACTTACAACAGTTATACAAGTGAAAATAAAAAACAACCAAAAAAAGGGAATTTCAGGTGATGAAATATGAGGAAAAATAATCCCTGGACAAGAAAAGATCTCAGTCAGGAATTATGTGAATAATGACATGAACTCTTTCATCACACAAATCATTTTGTGTTGTATACAGCTGTGACTGCAGACAGTGATGGGGAAAGTTCACATAGTTGAACATAAAGGATTAAGAAGGATAAAAACTTCAGTTTGTCTTTTTATTATTAACAAATCCCATGAAATGTCAAACACAGTAATCCATTAAACGTACACACTTTGGTCTGAGTCTAACACGGCTAATTTATCTGTACCAAAACTTAACTCCAAAACTGTACTTGTCCTTAATAATGTGTTCTGGTGCTTCCGACCATATCGTACAGTCCTTATTAGCAGACTGAGTCAGAGCAGTTTCTGTGGAGGGGAGTATTTTCAAACGTTCTATGACTGTGGGCACCTATGGGACCTCTTCTCCGTGTTGACGGCTAACTGAGCAGACTCTGTTAATGAGTCCTGTTTGCTAATGAGGACTGTGATACTGGTTAAAAGCTCCAGAACAAGCAGGGTAGTGAAACCTTGGGTTGGGACTGTTTGGTCAACTGGTTGTCAAGCTTAACTCTGCAGATGTTCAGCAACTTTTGGAAAGAAAGTTCAAAACTTCCTGATAACACAATCCGCCTGCCAGTACCTCTAAAACTAAAGGAGACATGTAATGCTCATAGTCGGGTTCATCATTTTAACTTGGGTAATTTAAAATGTTTTACATGCTCTAATGTTCGGAAAACACGGCACTTTCCTCAAACTGTCCATTGCTGCAGCAGCTGAAAAGCACATGTTCTCAGCCCGTCTGTCAGGAGCTCCCTGTACTGCAACCTGAGGCTTTTTAACCATGCAGACCTTTTACATTCATAATAAACCAATATGACACACGAAAAACTGAAAATGCATGATATGTCTCTTTTACCGTGTTATGTTGAATTGGTAACAACAACATGCTACGATGGATTTTGAAACTATAGCTGTTCCCTCTGTTTGTAGTCCTTATGCTAGATTAACATGATGCTGTTTTGACTTCGAAAAAATAGATCGATCTTTTGCATTTGGACGACACAGCTCCATCACAGTGACCGCCAGCCTTTTCGCTTGACAGTACATAACAATGGTGTAATTAGTAAAATGAATTCAGTTCTTGTTCCAAATCTTTGAAAAATAATAAAATAAAAATAATGTCAGTCTTATCCTTTCATATAACAGATGCTCACATTCCAGATGAAGCCTAACATACTAAAAGTGCAAATGTGTCTCATACTCTTATGACACACAATAACAATTATCTGTGTCATACTGCCTTCTTCCAAGAACCCAACAACATGGAATAGATTTGTTTTCTTTGAGGCAGATTTATGAAACATGATCCACTTTCAGCTGCTTTAGTTTTCCTTGAAATTTTTGGTTTTGTGTCACAAAATCATCAAAAAGCAACTATTCAAGCAAAGTACCAACTTTGAGATTGAACTAAAATAAGTATTTTTGTCCTTTTTTGCTGAACAACCTTTGGTTTGTTGTGTGTTTCCTTGACGTCTGTGTGGCTGTCTCGTTCACAATGTGCTGTGTAGTCGGGTAAACATGTGCAGTACATGGGAATGACAAAACTCAAAGCAGTTCACCGCAGTAACTTCTTCAGTAGCAGGTTTAACCAACAGAGTGTTAGTTAGCTCTACTTTATAGCTTAGCTGGTTGACTTTCACAGCATCGTTGCTCAAAAATACTGGCCACACACTAAAAAGAGACGAGAAGTACCCTGCTTTCTGTGTCAGGATAGCACACACTAGTTGTAGTGAAAAGAGAGGTTTCTTGATAATGTTTTGTGAAAGAACACATTATGAGACCATCTGATGTTTCCCGCAGTTTAGAGCAGGAAAGTCTTTCAACCCAGAGTCACACTTTGCTCTATCAGCTCAGACTGCGCTGCTATCTTGGGCCTGATGTCAGCACTGACCATGAAAATGTCCGTGTCATTGATGGTGTTGGCAACTTGGCACGAGTTAAAGTTGAGGCACCGCCCCCACAGCTGCTTTACCTCGCTTTTGAAGCTCTTGCTGAACATGTAGTAAATCATGGGATTGTACACAGTGGAGCTCTTCGCAAACATGCAGGGCAGAAGGCTGACCTCAGGTGGGATGCTGCTGCTGTCGTAGATAATGGACCACAGGCTCACCAGGCTGTAGGGCGTCCAGCAGCCTATGAAGCCCACGCTGATCAGGACAGCGATCTGCAGGAGAACAGTAAAGTTCAGTAAAGTACAGTAATGCATAGATAGTTGGACACCTGAAAGTAATGGGTAATGGCTAAATATACTAATGGGTGAGATAGCTAAACGTAGCTGATAGAACTGGATAGTTAGTTAAAGCTAGAGTCTGACAGATATATTGGCTGGGCAATATACGTCGAAGTTATTTGGTTGTCTTTGTGTTTTCTTTTTACTTCTGGATATTTAAGGTATAGTTTATGGCAAACCAGTAAAATATCAAACCTCAATTACATTGATTTATCGTAACAACTAGGAATTGAAACTTTGCTGTATATAGCAACATGGAATTTCAAAATGCCCATATAATCATTTTACATCACAAACCACTGTCCCTACAATCTACTGCTTAGGAGACACTTGGAGTCCCCAGGCCTGTAGTAGATTTTACTCATCATAAATAATCACTTACTATCAACAGCCTCCGATGAAGCTTGACAATATTTTGGACCTGGTTGGTGTTGTTGGACTTTCTGTAGATGAAGTAGAGCTTGATGGCGATGCCAAAGTAGCAGAAAACGATGATGAGGGAAGGCATGGCGAGGTTGGCGGTGAACATGGAGATGATGAAAGAGAAGCCCTCGTGTTTCATCCCTCCCCAGGCAAGGGAGCAGGACAACCCGAAGGGCTCCGGGCCGTATCGACCCCAGCCCAGTAGAGGGAACAGAGCCCAGATCAGTGCCCACAGCCAACACCACATGCACAGCATCTTCACCTTCTTCCAGCTGATTCTCTCCTCTGCAGAAAGAAAAAAGAGGAGTGGGTTCCTTTCTTTGTCAGGCTGCACATTGTAGGCAATATTGCATAAAACAGAGATATGCAGTAATGATAACTGCAAGAATGTTTGCAGGAACGATCAAACAGTCGGCTCCTGATTGGAACTGTTGAAGGATTTTTGGTGGTGGCTTTGACATTAGCTTTGGGTTTAGACCTGTAGTTCTTATTCATCTTACTAAAGTTCACATATATATATTTCCATATATCTCATATACTTTGACCTTCTGGAGTATCAATAAAGCTGCTCATCTCTCTAGAAAGCTGTGCACACATGGTAGTTTGGGTTTAGAAGAGTGAGGATCTCTTTTATATGTCTATCTACTATAGGAAAAATCCAAACACATTCAGACCACGTCTTCACCACGGCCTTATTGTGTTGGACAGCACAGATAGGAGGATGAGGGATTGTTCGGCAGCACATGACTTATCGCGGCTCACTATTATCTATTGATTTTTCCAAAACAGGACTCCAATATCTCTCTCACGTCACATGGACTTGAGGGCATAGAATTTTGTATTCTACATCCAGAGGGTGCTTTTGAGGAGCTGTGTCTGGTTTGGTGTTATTGTTATCTCTGCCTACAGCCCTGAGTGGATGTGAGCCTCGTCCTCGTGGAGTTACACTCTCTGTGAATCAGCTCTTGCATGCAAATTCAACTATGTCTCCTTCTGTGAGCAGGGAGTCGTGGATGATTTTGTGACTATTATCTCCCACATTAAATTTTTTGAAATCTTATGGATACGAACTGAATCTACATTTTTTTTGCACGTAAAGAGCAGCACCCAATGTTCCAGTGTGCGGGCCTTGTTATTTCACGACATGACAGTTGATGATACCCCTCATTGATATACCCAGAGTCAACAGGCTAAACCTTTCATTTACGTAACTCCTGCATCCCCTTGTGTGCACTCTCACTCCGTTCGCCTCAGGCACAGAGCTGCCACCTTGTTTTTCAATGACATGATTTTCCCAGACAGTGACAGCATTTTTCTTTTTTTAATATTTGAAAAGATATTATGTACTAGGTATTGAATATGTTTTGGTTTGTCTTATTAGTTAAGCATTTATCAATACCTACCACTTTAGAAATTTAAACGAAATGCCGGCATTCATTATAGTGGTGTCATTGTACAGATGTTAGCACAATTAAATAAAGAGACAAATGAGACCAGTGTGGAACTGATAACCACACAGTCACTGAATACCCACTGTTAATAGTTCTATCATGTTAATGGTTAATAGCGAGATAACATGGAGTTTAATACATTTAATCTCGGGACTCCAATATTCCTTCATCTCATAGGTTTTAAAATGTATTCCTTATGGTCTGAAATTGATCCTCAAATCTTCATTTTATCTTCAAACCTATAGAAACCCTGTATACACAGTATTTCCAGAATGTCAAAGTCAATGTAAATTTCATTTATATAGCACATTTAAAACAAAATGGTTGAACACATTGCTTCACAAAGTAAAAGGTATAACAAGCAAACAGCAACACGCAATACATCAAAATACCACAATAGTTAAAATAAAATGAGAAGGAAGTTACTGAGCTACTAGCCAGCGATACAGCCCAATTGCTTATCGAACAGGCCTTATAATCTATTCAGACAGTCTGCAACATTTAAACCTATTGGAATAGATCAATAGTCAAACGTCACCAGTCTAGCAGACTGGAAAAAAATCCCTATTTAAATGCAGTCGTCGGTTTGAACAGAATTACACACAACGGAAACATCTGAGGAGCAGGATGAAAAAAGGCAGCTGGCCGACGTGATTAGCTGACGGTGATCAAACAATTTTCACATTAAAAGAAAAAAAGCTCTAATGCAATTTCCATGTGTCTATTTTATTTGAACTAATATTGGAAATGTTTGGCAGGTGCAGCTGCAATTTGCTGATTTGCATACAAAATAGTTTTTTTTTTAAATGCGGCTTCACCTGCCTACGCACCCATCAATGATCATTCAGTTGTACAAGAGATTCCCAATGTCCTTTAGTGCATATATACATATTAAAAGCCTTTGTGAGGCTGTTTATACAGCTGTGTTAACAGGAAGCTGTACAAGGCAGAATTGCATTTTAATGCAAAAAAAATGCTTCATTACTGTGAAAATCATTCCTTGCCGTTAGTTTTTATTCTCTTTGGAGTGCAGAGAACGTGAAACTAAATAATCCAAAAAAGGTTCCTGCATAAATTTGGATTGTAACCACACTCTCCAATGATAAATCTTAACAGAAAAAAAGAGTGTGTGTTTTGAACTACTCACTGTGAGACTGCAGATTGAGGGAGACAACAAAGCGCACGATAGGCCAAGATGGTCAGGTTCATGATGCTGGCGACGCCAAAGAAGAATCCTGCCAGGGCGTAATAATGACAGGTGACAACTCCCCCGATCCAGTGGTGGCTCCAGGCGGAGGCCACGGCCAGGGGATACATGGTGACAGCTGCTCCCAGGTCGGTCACCGCCAGATTCACGCTCAGCAGCTCCGGCGGCTTCATCCTCGATGACCTTTTGAAAGCCATGATGAGGACAAGAAGATTTCCAACGATGGAGAACACAGCTGGGACAGGAGCGGAAGAGTGGGACACAAAGTACAGTAGTTTCAGTGAACAGCTACGTTACATGCTGCGGTAGTAACAGAATAATTAGGAAGCCTTTTACCTCTGCTACGGAGGTTATGTTTTCACCCGCTGCTTGTCTCTCAGCAGCATTGCGCAAAAACTACACAACTGAATTAAAAGTGAAATATATGTTACACTGGTTTTCATGTCCACTATTTAGGGCTATGGTTTAAGGGCAAAGAAACAATTTCAATCAGACATCTCACGTTTAAAATGTTCATTGTAGAGCAGGGCAGCTCGAGTTGACTGCCTGAAGTAGTTCGGCCCGGGCGGTGGTAGGTGCTCCTCCGCTAGTTCAACAATAGTTCGAGCTGAACAAATGAAGCTTCCTTTTCCAGTTTCCATCTTCAATTTCTGCAGCAACAGCTTGTTCCCACCTCACGTCCTCAAACAGAAATGTATCTTGTTCAACTCTCTGAGCAAATTAGTACAAGAGGATCAAGGCAAAGATTCTAGCATCTTAGGAAAGTTGAAATGTGTATTGTTGGGTCAGTAGATTTATCTTTAAAGGTGTTATTTCTCTTGATTAGTCGGTCAACTACATGACTCATCTTCAAGATTTGTCACTGATGTTAAATCATCCGTTAGTTACTTACTTTATATTATGTTTTTTATGTTGTAATCGGTGTGGAAAGCAGAAGGGAGATTTTTAAACTCCAGATTAGACAATGTAAATGTTTCCTATGGGATTATCTTTGTCACTTTCTGACTTCTCCCTCTGCTTTCTTGTAGTTTTGTCCTCATGTCAAGTAAGTTAATTACTCTCATTGAAAGACATTTAAGTAAGGTAGCTCTTTCTGTGTCTCAGCAGTCAAGCCTTCAAACAGCATAATGAGCCTGTCAGTTAGGCAGCGTGTGTCCATGGGCAGCAGCTGACAAAAGATGTGTGTGCATGATTAGATGTAAGCCAGAGGACATGTGATTCATAGGAAGTGTTATTTCAGTGAACAGCCAAACTATCTTAATGTGACATCATTCAGCATCATGACAAACCAGGCAAAAAACACAGCAGTAGCACAAGCAGGCCCACTTCCCATCGGATGTATTTATTTGTCCGTTTATGACTGATTAATTGGCTCTACGGTGGCTGGAAACCTTGTTCCTACGATGCCCTGATGAAAAAGGGACTTTTTATACTGGACTCCCTTCGAAGTCAAGGTTGTACTGTAGACACTATATAATATTCGATCTGAGAGATTGTATGAAAATGACTGAGTGGTTGAGGGGGCAAGAGGGAAGGTGTATTTTTTTCAGAGTGCGGAGGAGATCCTTTTATTTGCTGTTTTTCTGATTTTCTTTCAGCCTACCTTTGATATATAACCAAAAGTCACATAAATAGCTTGATTGTGAGGACAGCATTTACTGGAACTTTACTTTACAAAGGTGCTGTATAAACTGTCTGTATGATGGTTGTATTGATCCGTACTGAAATGACGCATCTTAGGCCTTAAACACGTTAACATATTCCCTGCAGTCTGTCATTTAATGTTACATTTGTTGGGCTGTAAAATTTGTTAGTTTTTCTGAAAAAATTTTTTGGCGGCTTGCATAGTTACAAAACCTTGGTCAGAATTGAATGTGGTACACTTGGGTTCAGCTGTGGGGTTTGTTCCTATTCTCTACTTGGCTACTTCACCTTATCTTCAATTATTGGGAAGTGTGAGTACTTCTGGGACTCTGATATTCCTTCATTTGCCTCGTAGAGGTTTTGGAGCCACTCATGAATATCCACTGACACCCAGCATGTTAATTCTGTCACCCCTGAACAGAGCATTGGTTCCATCATTATAACTAACCCCTGTCTTATTTTTAGCTAACACAGTGAAGAGGGGTCTGCCTCATCTTAATGACCTGGATCGGAGTCGTCACGTTACGGCATCGACTTCCGACTAGTAGCTCCGCACTAATGAGAGAGTTACTGTTATGCATTCATGTCTCTGTGGGCAGCAGAGGACTGAAAGGAGGTGAGGTATGTAATGACAGAACCTGCCTGAAGGCTCATTACAACACACAAATCCTGTTCTTACAGCCCAATTATTATGTTATTTCACTATAACTTGTGCATTTGTGGTATTTATACAGTATTTATAGGTACTTATAAGTAATTAAAATGGATATGACATAAATAGCACTTTACATTATCAGAGACCTTATAATAGGTGGCCAGGGATTCATCAGTTTCCTTAAATTCAAAGAGTAGGTTATGCATATATGACCTATATGGCCCTAACAAGGTGTGAAATAACTGACACGCCTCAGTAATCGTTATGAAAGAGTTTTATGAAAATATTGAGACCTATGAGAACATTTGGATTTCATATCAAAGTGCCAAAGCGGTAAACAGACACATTTATTTTCATCGCACATGTCCTGCTTTCCTTGAGGTTTTTTTCTTACTTACATCATTTTATTATCTTCTCACACTTCTCTCACCTTCAGAAAGATATGTGCTCCACCACAGTTCATAGCATTTATGCTTTTCTCCCCAAATCAATAGAAATATCTCCCATTTGTGCTGTAAAACACTGTCCTGCTACATCTGTTGAGATGAGATAAGATCAACTTTATTCATGCCACAGCAGGGAAATGACCTCATTTCAGCAGCAGATTAGCAAGAGAATAGAATAAAATCGCAATAAAAACAGGAAATAAAAAATAATTTGAAAATAGAAATTAAAGTATTAAGAATGAATGCATCATATACACCTACTACAGATGGAAATATTAGTTGTAGAGAGACGTACCCGAAATAAAGTGTAGTGTCACAGGATGATTGCGTGAGGATATATACTGGATGTTCGCTGTATAAGGAGACATTGAAATCGATGTATATACAGTATATATGCATATATAGACTGTTATATGTATATATATGTATATGTATATATGATATATGTACATACATTGTATAATTTCACCATACTAGAGATTGAATCTCTCAAATTGTAAAATACCGACTTGAAATATTGATTTCTTGTCAGTGCTTTACAATATCGGCTTCTACCATAGTCATCCTTTTGGATAATGGAGAAATCAGCAGGGATTAACACCAGATGCCATTTGAATGTTGACACTCAGCTGACCACATCATGAAAACAAATGTATCACATGACGTACAATTAACCTTTACTACTCTGCCCCACAGATGCAGCATCAAGACCCAGCTCTCTCCCTGCTTGTCACCCTCTCAAACACATTCTGTTTGACCATGAGAGCCACTGTTCAGGATTCAAGATTCACTTTAGTGTACCATATTTTGAACTTGTAGGGCTCGGGCTTCCACCCAAAAATGTACAATATGAAAGAAAAATCACACACACCCTCCATCATTCATTACACTGTAAATCCACCTCCTCTGTTTTTGATTGTTCTGCCTTAAGTTGAAGACAGCTATCATGCTGTGAATTAGGGTTATGGTTAGGAAGGCTGCAGTTCCTATCATCTCAGGTGCTTGCTACATGGCATGAGAGCACTCATATAGAGACATGGATGTGAGTATTTGAGAAGCAATAGCTACAGAAGATTGCACCTGGACTGTCAGGCATTCAGTGTGATATGGAAATGAATGTGGCATGTAAACATAAGATACTGCACAGCACTCAAGTGTAAGCCAGCCATGGTCGTCATATAACATCATCTTGCTCTTCACAGACAACAGGAGGGGTTTTGATGGTTCTTTTCTGTATGCCATTCTTAACAGAAAGTGTCTATATACCCTATAGAATTCAATGGTTAACGCTGCAGGGGACTATATTGTGTGGCTCTGTGAGTAGATGTCTGACTGTGGTGCTGAATTGGATGAAGTTTACACATCTTGAATACACTTGATGAAACCGAGTGGGCACTTGCAATTAATTATGGAGAAGTAGAAACATCTGCTTGTTCTTTGGTTTGTTTTTCAAGTCATGGAGAATTAATGAATCCATCCCCCCCCCCCCCCCCCCCCCCCCCCGTTCATATCGCATTTAATTATTTACTTAGACTGAATTTACGCGCGGCTGTCAACTTACCCAAAACCAGCAGGTAACAGCCGACACCGATGTCCAGCGCTGGTGATAAAGTGGAGGCGTAAATATCCATCGTAAAGGTGAAGAACCTGGTTTAACAGACAACTAGTGACCTGTCTTCATTGGGTAGAGGGGGGGGGGGGGGGGAGTGGGGTCAGTGCGCCATGCGTCCGGGTGTCACATCCATCTGTCCTCGAGTAGGGAGAAGGCACGAGCAGCCTCCATCTGCTCCAGCCGAACACAGCTCGTCGCCAGTCGGTGTCCGGTGCGTCATCGGGCTCGTTTTATCATTGGGCCGTGTGTGTGTGTGTGTGTGTGTGTGTGTGTGTGTGTGTGTGTGTGTGTGTGTGTGTGTGTGCTCTTGTACAGCTATCTCTGTGAGGACCAGTTTGAGACCCAAACCTCATTTTGTGCCCCCCCCCCCCCCCCCCTTAATGGACTGTTTGGGGGTTAAGACTTGGTTTTAGGGTTAGGTTTAGAATAAGAATTAGGTTAGGTTAATGGTTAGAGTTAGGGTTACGCATTTAGTAGTGGATGGTTAGGGTTAGGGGCTAGGGAATGCATTATGCCAATAAGTGTCCTCACTAAGATAGTGTGTGTGTGTGTGTGTGTGTGTGTGTGTGTGTGTGTGTGTGTGTGTGTGTGTGTGTGTGTGTGTGTGTGTGTGTGTCTGAGGGCTGCCCTGTGTGCCTGCTGCTTGTTATATGACTGACTGACATCCGCTCTTTCAAGTGAGAGAAAAGGCAGCAAAGGGAGCTCATGAGCTATAACTCAACACCCACTGACAGACTCCAAGTTCAATCACAAATGAATCACCTCATCCACCATATTAAAATACATCATGAAGAGTATGAATTAATTGATATGGATTCATATGCTGCTTTCTAGTGGTTTCTATGGCCCCAGTGCATTGTGCAATCATGACCTTTCTTTCTTCATGCTTAAAAGGACCTGGGGAAGTACTACATAAGCGAGTTCAACATACCCAAGAGATCTTTCCGATATCCGGGTGAACTTAACCGAACAATTGCAATCTGGCTAAGCGGTCACACGAAGCTTATCAACTCCTTAAATCAACCCAGATTTTTCTGAGCACGTGCACATGAAAGCATCGGTGTTTACTGCGCATGACCAATCACAGACATGGACAAGTGAATCGATAGCAAGGAACAAACTGTTGTATTGGAAAAATAGGAGGAGAACAAAAACATTATCCAGACTATAAGAAACACAGTTACAGCTGCTAAATGCAGGAAGATGAAAAAAAAACTGATTGTGTGAATGTGTAAGTTACAGAGCCCCCTCGTGACATTTAGGAAAAAACATATACTGCTTAAAATAATTAAGGGAACACTTAAATCACACATCACTTAACAGGTTTTTCGAGTTGATGATGTAACAATGGTCAATGGAACCAAACTCATCAACCCATTGAGGGCTGGATTCAAAGTAAAACATTGGAATCACAGGTTGATCCAACTTGAATTCATTTCATCACTGCAACTCATCATGTGATTCAGTAGCCTCCCCGTGCCTGTATGCTCTCCAGACAACGTCTGGGCATGCCCCTGATGAGCCAGTGGATGGTGTCCTGGGGGATCTCCTTCCAGACCTGGATCAAGGCATCAGAGAGCTCCTGGACAGTCTGTGGCGGTACTTGGCGGTGTCAGCCACACCCAAACATATTGTCCCATAGGTGCTCACTAGCTCTCACATTCCCCTGACTTGAATCCATCAAGTCAGGGGAATGTGAGAGCTAGTCAATGAAATCAATACCTTTGTCATCATGGAACTGCCTACACACTCTGGCCACATGAGGCCGGGCCATTGTCCTGCACCACGAGGATTCCAGGGCCCACTGCACCAGCGTATGGTCTGACAATCGATTTCATCCCGGTACCTCACTTCCTCTCATTGTGCAAAAAATACGGGTGCCGCCATCATGCTGTTAAACTCTGAGTTTAAACCTGAACTCTGGGTTGACTAACTCAGCTGTTTTCAGTTTTGTGATAACCATTAGTTAAATCAACTCTGAGTTAAATGAACCCTGAGAAAATGGAATGCAGATTCATCGTGGCATGAGGAGAAAATTGATTCTCTTACTTCTCCCCAGTTGAGTTAGAAATATTATGCATCTGCCAATCAGCTTGGTGCTCCCTCACTGTGAGCTAGCCACTCAACAAAACCATGACTGTTTGATGTCCTGGCTCCCAAATGGTGGAACGAGCTCCCCAATGACATCAGGACAGCAGAAAGTCTACACATCTTGTGCCGCTGGCTAAAGACACATCTCTTCCGACTACACCTTGGTTAAGAAGATGATGTCTAATAACCATCGTCAACTCAATAATTAAATAAAGTAAGTTAAGTTGCACTTATATATTGCACTTACGTATAGCATTTATAGTTTGGCTTTTTTGAAGCTAATTGTACTTTCACAAGAGTGACATTTCTGACAGCATGACGGTTGCCTTGGATATATGCTAAGCTTCACCGATGTTATATAGAAAAGTGAGAATGTTGTTCAAATAAATGATAGATTGTGCAGCAAAACACTAACAGATAATCATCAGGGAATGATAAACGAATGGGGTCTGATCTGAGTATATGTGCTTCAAAATCAACTGGCTCTTCAGAAGCCACACACTTTGATGACAGAGAAACAAGGCAGGTCTGACAAGACCATGACTAACCTGCAGCAATACAGAATGTAGGGGATGATTGGGTACAGCGATTGTCCTTTACCAAAGCTCAAATATACCCTTTATAGGTGTTTTTTTGGGAAATAAAGGACTGTTATATGTTCCTTACAGTAGTTCTGATGATGCTGATATTCTGTTTTAAAGACAAGATATTTCTAAATGTCTGAAATTGTGTTTTCTGGTGTCAAATTGATCCCAAACATAATATATGTTACTTTACTTGAAAACAGATTTTTTGGAATCTCTCCAAATGTCCTGAGAAATAACACACAAAAAAACATCTCTATTTTAGGTCAATTGATTTTATGTTGATTCACTTATTTTGTCATAGACCTCATGGATACACAATGTTAGTAAATGAGAGGATAACAGGAGGGTTTATTTTGGAAATATTATTAAATTTACATTATTTACAAAGATGAGCTGGAGCCAAGGAAATTAGAAATAAGAGCTCAGGACACTAGGAGAATATATTGTATTCTATTTTTGTGCCAACTTTCTACTGTTTGTTATTGGAGTATTTTTTCACCAGAGGTTGTTTGTTTTCACCAAACCTCATTTCATTACCAAAAAGTCTGAGGCAGTCTCTAGTGAAGAAATCCAACTATAACATTGTTGATTACACTAACTGACTGACCTCAACTCTGCCTCTGACAAAAAACATCACATTTTGACGTCAAACAATCAAATCATTTTTTTGATTTTATATATATATATAATATGATAATTTAACATCTCTGTCTTTAAATTTGAGTCAAGACAGTTTACAGCTTGTTTTTTTCTGGTGTCAGCACTCAAGAATTCAAGGGTCCTCTCCTCCACAGCAACATGCTAATGTTGAAAATGAAAAGGGCTCCTTTGTGCAAAGTTCAAGATGCAGGTGCTTGCAACATACATGTTTTTTTCCATTTGGCAACAGCACAATGTGATAGGCAGAAGAGCATCAATGGTTCATTATGTTTTTTTTAATTGTATTCCCTGCCACCTTTACACAGTTTTGTAATATAAATCACCATTTTGAAATGATTGAAAGCACAGTAGATTTATAGTTTGATTCAGTGTTGGTCAAAGCCAAAGAGCCAAAGCAAACTACACAAATACCATTGTGTGTTCAGAGAACTGAATAGGAAGAAATGTTCCTCGTCTTATTCATCTGTATCTCTTATTGTGACTGAGCTTCCCACTTGACCCTGAATGCAGCAAACCAACTGGACAAAGTATGTGAGGAATAATGTGACTAATGGCAGCAGCAGCAGCCGGGGTATGAGGAGGTCTGGCGGAACTAAAATGCCACATGTAATTAGGTGAGGTGTTGACAACCTAATAATGGTGCAGAGTTTTTCTGAAAAGAGGTGCTAACGATGGGCCTCTTCAACTTTGTGGAGGTCACAATAATTATCATTCCAGTTAGTGTGAGGTCAAAATAACACAGCACTTCCACAGAAGAGGTTTATATTTGTTGTTTCGTGGTTAAAGGTACCCTATGTGTCATACATACAATTTTGGAAATGATATTTCTTAACTAAAACGATCTCTGTCCACATGATCGTTTTAGCTCTGCGTCAGCTTTATTCCCCCGTCCATACTAACACGCCTGAAAATGCATTATCACGTGACCACTCACGTATACTGTATGTGTGCATCCCACTGGACTTGGGAATGGTTGCAGATTGCTCAAATAACAGCTCCTAAACAGTTGTGTCACCGTAAAGAGCAGAATTTAACTGCTCAACAGCTGTTGGCAAAGACAACATAACACTAATTGATTATCCTTGCTGTGTTCTACACTGGTAGCCGAGGCTAATGGTGGCTGTTTTCTACCAAAAGCAAGAGGTTGTGAGCGCCTACGTTGTCTTTTCCAGTACCTGTTGCTTAGATTACTGAGCTCTGAGGTTAGCTTTATAATCAGATTGACCTAATTTCACTTCAGTCCTGACATTTTATTCACGTCGGATGACTTCCTTTTGTGGTTAGTTTTGACCTGACTAATCATTTTTGAGAATCATTACAACATTCAATCAGAATTAAAAAGAAAAGATCTCCCTGTGCCCTTTGAACATGTGATATTACAACCATATTTATTGATACTGGACAGGATCAGCTTTGTCCCTTATCTGACTGAGAAAGAAAATGAAAAGAAAACTGCAAAAAAGAAAATTTTCCAGCAATGGAAAATGAAAAACACATTGTTCTATATTGTCCTTTGTATTATAACTCAAGCTTTTTAAGCTTATAAATAATTGGCCATGCTGGATATGTGTATTGTTACTTTGTACCCGTAGGTATATGTGAATTCTTTAAGGCCGCACAGTGTGACTCTTTTATTTAAATCAGTGAAATAACTGAAACAGTAAATATGAATAGTGATTTATTTTTGCACCGCTGATGTGTCTGCTTCATACCTACATGAGGTGTAAATGACCTGCAGGGTCTTCAATACCACGTCTTGTTTTAATCCCAAATCACAGGCCTATCGTGCACAGTTGATCACCCGGAGAAACAGGAAACTAACTTTTGTTTGCCACGTTCTGTTGATCACTCTGAAACTGAGGTGTGAAGTTACAAAGGTGGCTGGTTAGGCTGTGATGTTTGGGTGTTTTTCAGCCGTCACTTCCTGTACATGTAAAAGCTTTCAAGTGAGACGTGATGAAACAGAATGGTAACAAGCTGTGACTCGTTATTTTTAGCTGTCAGAGGTGATATATCTGCACATTCACAGTGGAGGACAACCTGCCAAAAAACAGGAATAGTTTGTGTAGGAATATATATTTATTTTAGAATACATAATTACATTATGTAGCCTGGAGAAATGCCTTTAAATTACTTCTTTATAGTTTTTTTGTATGACAGAGACAATTATTAGAATTACCCACAATGTAATAGCACTTTTCTGATATTGTTTTTCATTACTATTATATTATTATTGCAGTTTATTGTCACTGTTCATCTTGCTGTATAATTATGTAAATACTATTTGAAAGCATTCTCCACGCTAGTGAACATCCTTTTCAAAAGATGTGCAATTTTACCCAGAAAAAAGACATAGTTCAAAAATAGTAAAAATATATGAATGATTGAATATTTAAAAACCTCATTATTTGAAATACCCCAGGCTGTTAAAGCCCCCCTCTCAGACACAGTAGCATGGCACTGGTGTCACGTGTATGTGGATTAATGAAAGTCAGTATTTGAATTGATGTAATTTCTCTGTTCATTTGTGATATGAAAAAGCGAATTCCATCATTTGGCTCTAAATTATCATCATGTTGTGTTTTGTTTGTCAAGAGTTGCTACAATTTTCCTAATAATAAACTGTGTAAGATATGCAATGTGCTATTTCCTGAAGTGGAAAAACACTCTTAAGGTCAAAATAGAAATAAGTAAGTGAACATATATTACATTTGACATTTTTTTTATGTTGTATACCCCTTTTATATAACAGGTTGAACTATAGAGGGAACTTGAATCAATTCAAAAAAAGTCCTTTTGTCTTTACTACTTTACTTTCTAATTGTTAAATGTATTATTAAGAATATTAACAAATATAATAATAATAATAAAATGTATATCATGAATAATAAATTCCTGTTTACTTGCAATGTGCCTGTGAATGTGTTTTGGATTCATGACTATAACAATTATCTGTGGTTGTTGTTGTTGTTCAGTGGCAGAGAATAGGTATGAAAACATCCATTCACACGTTTCAAAGGAGTCCTGCAACATAATCCACTTATATCTGATATGCACTCACTGCTTTGTGTGTTTCTCACACAAACACATAATCAGCTAGCCCCTTCCCCCCATCTCTCAACAGAAAATAAAACAGTTGGAAGCTGACCTTTTAGCCCCAATTTCTTGTATCTCTGATAATGGAACGTGCCCTTATGTTCATTGAGTCAAAGACCTTCCAGGAACAATGTGCTCCATGTAGATAACAGCTTAGAGTCTTATCATAAAGGTCTCTTAACCCTGCACCCCATTAATGGTAATTCATACAAGCTCACATACAAGCTGGGGTAAAGAAAAATAAAACGCGAGCTGATGGCATCAAAAGTTTACCAGAGTGATGTAAGATGGTACAGGAAAGATGTTGTTTGATCTTCTGTATCTTCCATAAAATATAGAAATTGGGGATTGCCTGCAGTAATTTGTCTTGTGAATAGATATCTTGATGTATTCACTGAGTAAATAATACCAATTATTACCAGGATAAAATGCAAGAGATTTCATTACTTTTAGACTGAGCTGCTTCCTTTTTATTAAACAGAAACTTTAACAGTTACACACATTTATCTCAGGAATTCAGATCTTTTTTCAGTCATATCTCCAGACAGTGACTCATCCATTTAGGTATCTGATAAAAGCATAGCATGCAGCATTTTGAAGCAACATCACTACAATCTAAGTAACTACAATCCTAAGATCAGCAGACAGACGGCATGACAGGAAATAAAAGAAGCAGTCATAAGCATTGTGCTAAGTAACACAAAGGTAACACATCACTGTGACAATGGTCATATACAAGAAGAAGAAACTGCAGTTAAAGTGAGAAATCGCAGCGTTCCCAGGCTGAAAAATGTATGCACACTAGGGCTGATAATAATTTACAAATAAAGACATGGATAAATTAATAACAATTGATACACCCTCCGAATTAATGTGCAGATATTCCCAGAATTAGTTCGTTCTGAAACATAAGATAGATGATATCTGTGTGTATTGGATCTATATACAGTAGGCAGAAGATAAACTGAATGCTACTGGATTTCTATTTGACTGAATTACCTCATGTTGATCATAGATCAAGAAGGAATTTTGACTAGACTAGATTCCTAACGAGTATTGCCTTTTTTTGAGTTTTGTATTCTTTCTGGGTGAACAGCTGCTCCACTCACAAACAATTATGACCACTACATGTCTCAAAAAGGGGACACAAGCTGAATAAAAACACAAATATAGTGCCTGTAAAAGAAAATGTAGGCTTATCAATACACATGTCACTAAAATGCATTTTAACATTTACCATGACAGTTGACATGATTCTTTAATACAGCAAAGTGCATTTTCTCGTTTACTCTCAGTTGTACAACAGAAGGGCAGCTTGTTTGCACTTCGCTCCACAAAGTATAAACTTATCAATCATCCTCATTTGAGCTCTGTAAATCTCAGATTCTTTGTGTAAAACTGACATCACGTAATCTTCCCTTCAGCCTAGACGTCTTCTTCTTCTTCTTCTTCTTCTCATATGTTAACATAGACATACCATGTCCTATTTTTTTTCTTTTTCAGGCTCCAACCAGCTTAATCTGAAAGAAAAACAGAATCTTCTAATGTGTGATTTTGCAACACTGTTGGGAACAAGCCCCTATGGCCAAATTCATGTGGAAGAATTGTCTAATGTGTGATCCGTGCTACACTGAGCACATGAACCATATGTAAGCCTGAAATAAAGGGAGATAGTGTTAAGGGTAGTTTTGTGGTCTTTATAAAAACAACAAATGCACAAAAAGAAAAAAAATAACATTATTGTACTTTATTCAACAAGTGAATAGTATGCTTCCATTAGTTGTGATTTATTGTCGTTGTGGTGGAAAAGAATGCCTTTCCTTTTCAGATGCCTTCAGTCTCTGATGGAGTTCTGTTTGTGGACATGGAGGTGGCTCCCGACTCTAACAGGAAGGGGAGCAACGTCATGGTGGATAGCCATTCGATGCATATGAGTGAGGTCGACACTGATGTGGAGAACGTTGGTGCCTGACCCCTGGTGACCACGAGAGGAAGCCTGAGATGTACTTAGAGGACTCGTTGGGAAAGGACTGAGATTGAGATTGATTTTTAGAAAGATTCTTTACATCCATGTATTAATGTCCATTAGGCAAGGGGTGAGGGTCTTGGAGGAGAAGTAGAGCTGAATATTGTCAACATAACAGTGGAACTGGAGGCCATGGTGGCGGAGGATCTGTCCAAGTGGTGGCATGTAGATGATGAAGAGGAGGGGACCAAGCACCGAACCCTGGGCGACACCACGTGTGAAAGGAACTGTGATGGATTTGCAGTTTTGATTGAGATGAATTGATGTGCCATTAATGCCGGGGGTGGTTTTGAGGCTTGTGATGAGTGTGGAATGGTTAATGGTGTCAAAAGCTGTACTGAGGTCGAGGAGTATGAGGATGCTGATGGAACTTGAGTCTGAGTATAACAAAAGTGACCAGAACGATCCGGATTCATGATCCGACACCATCGTTTAATAACTAAATACATGTGATGGTGAGTTTGTGTGAAGAGACAGACATTCATGTGGAGAGCAATCTAAATATTCAAATCAAAATCATCACTATAGATGTTATTATTATTATTTTGATTTATTGATTTACTTGGGGGGTACTTCAGCATAACACTAGAGCAATAGGTAGGGGGGACCCCCTGATTTCCACTGAGCAAGGTAAATGTTTCAAGTCTTTGCTAATGCTACACATACATATGAAAAAAAAATGCACATAACTCTGGTAAAAAAGAAAAAAATACACACATTTCCCCAAACTCTTGAACTACATATTCCTTGAATGACGACTCAATAAAAAGTGTGAAAGGGGTGAAATAATAACTTCATCACAGGCTCTATTAGCCCAAAGTCAGTATATCACTTTGTCTATGAGGAGCTTCCATTAGACTGACACAATTTGCAACCACCCTATCTCCGAAAACGGCGCAGTCCGATCCTTTTACAGCTTCGCTTTCCGTTTTCGCCTCCGTGCTGGTCAAACTGCCCTGATGGGTACAACAAAACCACAGCCTCTGGAGGCGCAGGGGCTCTTGCCAGACGGCACGCCTGAAGATGAAATATATGAAAGGGTTGTACATGGTGGAGCTCTTGGCAAAGAGGCAGGGCAACAGGGTGATGAAAGGAGTCATGTGGCTCTGCTCCTGGGAGTGATACATGCTCCAGAAACTCACAGCCACGTAGGGGGTCCAGGCAATCAGGAAACCCAGGCTGATAGACACACCCATCTGAGATAAGAAGAGCACAAGAGAGAACAGTTGAAAGTGTAACTTCACCCCTAAGTTTTGACTGAATTGTCTCGCACAGACAAACAGACGCAGCACACACACTTTTGCAACATAAATTTGGAATTGATAAGAGGCTTCTTGCCTCTGGAGTTATCTGACGGCCAAGACCACATTCGTCTCAAGCTGAGATGGCCGTGGTCTTGGCCGTCTTCGAGAGGATTGGCTGGCGTCTCTGAATGGTAGAAGATTTGATGATTTAGAGGTTTATTTTCAGCAAGGATTTTAAAATGAGAGCAGCTTCCAGATTCCCACTAGCAGTCACTGGTGGCAGACGGCCGCCCACCTTTGATTAGAGGGTGTTCAACTTTTCAAATATATATAAATATCGTGATGTAGCAACATCCCAAATGGTTGACTCTAGGTTAGGTGGAGAAATACTGTCTTGGACCAAGACGGTGAATACACTGGGTGGCAGTATGAGCCATTTTTAACCCATAATGTAGTTTAATAAAATGTATTTTAAATGTAATATTAAATACTTTAAAGGTTCAGTGTGTATGATTTAGGTGAAAGGGATGTATTGGCAGAAATTTTGTATAAAATAATACTTGTGGTGTTTTCACTAAGGTGTTTCATCTAAATTGTATGAATTGTTGTTTTCTTTACCCTTTATTTTGAAATACTTTACTTTGGGGGCGGCTCCTCTCTACAGATGCCACCATGTTTTTTACAGTAGTCCAAACTGGACAAACTAAACACCTTTTAGTTTTTATGACAAATGTGAGGTGAGGGGATAGTCAGCTGCAACAAGAAACTTCATCACTAGATGTCACTAAATTCTACACACTGAACCGTTAATGTATTTCATCAAAAAACATTAAGGCTGCTAGCCTGCACAGTGTCTTTCCCTGTTCATCATTACACTTTACAAAGATTTATGAGTTCCTCCTTTGAATATTCCATGTCATCAGTATCCTCATCTTCACATCTAGGAATATGAAAGAGATCAAATGATTAGTTTCCAACCTGACCAGATGGTTTCGTTACACAGAACCATCTGAGGTGATTGGATGAACCATCTATGACCTTCTAGTGTGTGTTTACCATAGGCCGTCAGCAGGAGAGCGAAAACATCTTTTCCATCGACAAAAACCGAGTGATGAAAACCCTTTCCCTTCCCTTGACCAAGTGACCGTTGTTCCTCCATGGGTCGTTTGTCTCTCCCAATCCGAGTGAGTCCTCCGATGATGAAGTTTGCTTTATTCCCGACATTTGGGCTCGGTCCTTTGAGATTCACTACGTGTGAATTGGACATCAGGTGTCTGCGCCGTGGCAGGAAGCACGCCTGGATCTGCTGGGGCTTCCATCCTGTCTCCTCTGCTGAATGAAATCTGCACTGAATGTTATGAATGAAACAATTCAGTCTCGAATAATACGCCATCTTTCCTGCACGTGATGTAAACAACACTGGCGAGCCGACAACACTGATCTCCTCAAAGCTTCGCCATCCCGGGCCAGAACTGAGGCCTAACACCTGAATGCTATTCCCTGCACTCCCTAAGATGTGGCACAGCTACGACTGCGGCACTCCATCACCCATGCTACTCATGCTATGTTGGACACCACAAGAAGGAATATTGACTGTCTAACATCATCTCCACCCTTGATGTTTTAATATGTAATCTCTGCTGCCTAATTCCATTGTTGCATGCCAGATCTCGGAGACCATCGCATCTCCGCTTCTGGGGTAGTCGCAGGCATGCTTTGGCGCGCCTTCGTCCCCCCAAGTGCAGACGCCTTGTGAGACCCATCTTCTGGTGCGGGTCCTTCTTCCCTCCTCCTCACACTTCCACTCCATCCACCCGGAAGGGGCGCCTCCCGTCGGGCCTCACATGAGCGGGCGCGGCTGCCGGTGGACAAATCTGTCTCCGTGCTGCCCGCGTTACGCGTGTGTCAGTCTCCGGCGCAGGGGATGAGTGACGCGTAGGGGCTGCAGGGGTCGAGGGGGTGATAGAGAGAAATTTCCCATCATCCCCTTTGCTCACACTGCTGCTGCAGTATTGCTACCAGTTGCTCCAGCCCCTCCACCACCCCAGCATCCACCTGTAGGCTGTATTTGCTCATCACTATCATGTATGTGTAATCATATGGGGGAGTGATTAAGTTGGAGCCTAGACGCCAAACACTAAACCTGTTGTAATGCTGCAATAAATGTTTGAACGTGAGTTGTCTGACGGAACTCCAACCTCCTCCATGTCACTTGATTAGAACATTAACCAAACAAAAAAGTCAAATAAATTATAAATACATTTTTCTCAAAGATTATTTCCGTAATTTTCTGTGGTTCTTATCACACTGATGTATGTTTGAGTGTTCTTCCAGAATTTAGGTTTTAATTATTTATTACATCTTATATAAATGGGGTGAAATGTCATGATTGACAGCTGAGACTTACTCATGATTTGTTGAGTGTGTGTATTAGCGGGACCTTGGTACTGTGGCTCCGACCCCCTCCAAATGTGCAAGATGGCAGCATTCATGTCCAGAATATTTGTCAGTGATATTTCGACATGTTATACACTTGACTAACTATCAAAATCATAAAACTCTATAGAAATTTTATAGAAGATATTCAGTTTCTCCTATAGAGTGTATATAAAAATGGACGACACGTCTCCACTCCCATCCTCTATACAGAAATGAAGCCAAGATATCTGGGAAAGGAATGATGACATCTTGCTATGAAGACGTAATTTGGAGCCAGCGAGGCGATCGGGGGATGGTGCTGCAGTAGCATGGAAGCGTCTGTTTATATAACTATGAGGTGGCACACAGTGGCTATAGAATAGTCTTGGTCAGATCAGAGTGGAACAGCTACAGATTCAAGTTTCCTTGCGTGGTCTGGGAGGAAAGAGCAATAGAGCGAAACAGACCTATAAAAAGCTTTCATTTTCTTTTCTGAAGTGGTGAGCTGCCATTCAAAAAGCACTTAGTACTCCACATCTCTGATCTGTGGAGCATTTAATTCAGCTTTGGCTGAACGATCAAATGGAACCTATTTGCTAAAAGTGAACATCAATGGCACAGTTACAGATATGCTTTTTTCATTTGTATCCTCAGGGCATTTGTTGCTCTACGGTCAAACCTGTGTTCACAGGAAACTATAATAATGATCCTCTGACCTTTAGTGTTGTCGAGTTCCCTGCAGTAACATTTACCTGCAGCCTGACCAAGCTACAACTATAGATTGATGATCAAAGGGAATTAGTTTTTTTCAAACCGCTGTAAAAACAATACTTTAAAAAAACAAGTTTGTATTAATCAATTGATTTTCATCTTGGCAACTTCAATCATCCACAGCATATCCAGCAGCATCACATTTAGACAACCACAACCTACTACTTCAGTCTTAATAATTCATTCTAAATAGTCATAGCTTCAAATGAATTTGAGGAAAAAGTGTCTGTTGTTTCATTTTGTATGTGCTGTCACACTCATGAATACACACACACACACACACATACACACACACACACACACACACACACACACACACACACACACACACACACACACACACATTGGCGAACAAATATTGTGGTGACTGTACGGAGAGATGACAGACATACTGGTGGACAAAGCAAACTTTCCCAGCTAAACTGGTACTTAGTCAAAGCAATGGTCAAACTCTGACGTTCATTTGGAATCTAAAAATATTATTTAATCTATTATTTGTTAAATCACAACATAAAAACCATATTAAACTTTAGAAGATGCTATATTACGTGTGACCTGGAATGTGTTTAAAGGGATAGTTCACTCAAAAATGAAAATTCATTCATCACATCTGGAGGAGGATATCAGGACATTTAGGCTGCAAACATTGTGTAAAAGACGTTGTTTCAAGTCAAATTTGTTTCGGGGCTCACAGACACTTGGATGACACCACAGGAGCAGTATGGAGGCATTTTCTGTTTTTTTTTCTGTTGTTTTTTTAAGTTTGAAGACATGATCACCAGTTTCTTCAATTGTATTGGATTTGGCTGCAACGCTGTTTACTCCAGTAACTCTAAAAGTGTTTTGTGGACTCAAACACTTCACCCACCCCTCCTTCGGCATATTGGTCAGTAGATAATGAGCGCATTTTCATTTTTCTGTTAAGTATCCCTTTAAAATTATAAAGCTCTGAAACTTATTACACATGCATGCCTGTTGTCTTTATTTACAATTCCTGACTAAGCACATTTAACAACTATTTACCAGGGATAGAAGTAAAAAATTACATTTATTCTCATTACTCTAACAAAGGCTTTCTAATTTTGTGTACTTTTTGGAGTATCCACCCACCCATTATCCTCGGTGAGTCGAGGCCTGAAAGAGCCCTTTTCTCAAATGCTTAACTTTGCTACATTTAAAGCAGAAATAATTAGAAGTAGGGAGTAAAAACAAAACGTCACACGATGAAGCCAAATCAGCAGCTTCAGCAGAGGAGAGGGAGCAACTTTACGTTTTGTTTATTTGTTGTGTTCATGATTTTAATGAAGCTCTGTATTTTCTGCTGCTTTATTCTGCTTTTGCATTTCATAAATAGGGTTTTCTTGCCCCGTGAGGATGTTCCAGTCAGTGACAGAAAACTGAAACTGATCATCTGATACTTACCAGGGTGATTTTCTTCTCAACGTTACCGTAATGAAAATCATTGCTCTGGATAGATTGGTAGGCTCTGTGCAACTTCCAGGCGATAGCGAAATAGGTGAAGATGATGACCAGACAGGGGAGGAATGTGCAGAGTACAGACAGAGTCAGGATGAAGGTAGAGTTGTTTAGGGAATTCCCGTAGCCGGTCCAGTCGATGGAGCAGGCAAGTCCAAACGGCTCTGGGCCGTAGCTTCCCCAGCCGAGCAAAGGTAACAAGGCCCACAGGCCAGCGTACAGCCAGATCCCACTGATAACCATGCACACTGTCCGCCTCTGGAACTTGATACCTGTACAGGGACCAGAGACATGTTTTTACTTCAATGCTGTACGACCAGCACAGCTCCCACTAGGCCACATGCACCTTAAATATATCTCACTGATTTAACTGTACGATAATCATTTGCTGTCTGTGCAATTTCAATATCATATATATGTACTTCTGTTATATTTTCTTTTCATTGTACTTATTTATTTCATTTTATACTTCCTTGTGTTTAAGTTGTGTTTTTTACTTAGTTATTACTTCCCTGGTTAATTATTATTTTCTTAGATAGTTATCAGTTATTAAACACTATTTCATCTTATCTTTAGCATATTAACTACACGGCTTTGTCATTTGTACAAATATTCTATTACAGATACTCTTTAACTCTCATAAACCATAAACAGCAACTACAGCTGGTATCAATTGTGTGCATCACCTTTTCCATTGGCACTGCTGGAGGATTGAAGGAGTCCGCAAGTGTTAGTGGAATCTGAAGCAGTATAATTCAGTCAGACACTTATCAGAGAACTGAATCCTCCAGCAGTGAGGATGGAGGAGGGGCTAATCCTCACACAAACACAGAGAGTTAAATCAACAATACCAAAGCTGAGAGGTGGGAGGTTGTACAACCATGATGCTGCATAAATAACCCGGTACCGAGACTGAGGTTTGTAAAATTTACAAACTTGATTTTTTTTCAAGTTACAAAATGATATCCATGCAGTTCTCTCTATGGTGAGATACAAGGATATATTCAATTTGACAATAAGATTCTTTTCTGCATGTACCCCAGGTCTGAGCATTGAATATGTTGCATGCTTGGTATGCAAAGACAAATAAGCATCACTTTAAATGTCAATTACTGCCTGAGAGAAACAAAGTCCTCAGGGTCTCCAGGACAATCACCCAAGATTCTGATGTAATTGTTTCAGTCTTTTTGATAACATAATCTCAGTGGTAATCCTTGACGATACTCGAGTAAAGATCATGAAGGATTAGCATCAGCAAAGATTTTTGGGTTCACAAATGAAAAGGCTTTATTCACCCGTTGATCTCCAGGTTTCCATCAGAGGAAAAACCCTGTGACCTTTGAAAGAATTGACTATTTCCTTGTACTTTTGATGTAAGAATGCCAAAGGGTAATTAACTGCTCTGATTGCGCTACCTGTCTCGGGTGGACTTCCTGTTACCAGGTACCTGACCATCCCCATCACAGCCAGTGTCATGATGCTGGTTATACTGAAGATCATGCCCATCAGGCTGTAGTAGAGGCAGGAGGCGTCGCCACCGATCCAGGCGTGGTTAAAGGCAGATGTGATCGACAGAGGATACATGCTGAGGGCCATGCCAATGTCCGTGATGGCTAGGTTCACCGTCAGCAGCTCAGGAGCTTTGAGCAGAGTGAGGCGACGGGCCACGCTGACCAGGACGGCGGCGTTCCCCGCGATGGATAGGACGGCTGCAAAGATATAAAATACAAATCATTGTTATTCAATTAATCCCAGTTGGATTCATCATCAACAGAAAGACCGCTCTGGGTCACGTTTGTAGAAAGCCAGCAATCGCTTCTCACACTCTCACCAATCAGCATCGAATTCCATGTGATTAGTGACAACAGCATTTATATCAGATCTGAATGCCAGCAGCATCATTAGCAATAATAGCTCCACATCTGATCCCGTTCTCGTCTTTCCTCTCTAGTCAGCCATCACATATAACAAGAGATTCAATAATAATAATAATAACGTGAAGCGAATGTGCTTCCGTAATGTGATCGACTAAAACACCTTCAACACAAATATCTGTATTTTCGACTCCTTGCATTTACAAAACAGGCTCATTTTTTTTTTATATTTGTATTGGGGAGAATTCTCTTTTTTTATTTTGCAGCAATACAATGATCATGTTATCCAAATTTTTCTTCTTTTAACCTGTTTTTAGTTAGTTAGTTTTTTTATTTTATTTGAATTAGTGGTTTGAATTTAATAGTCTTTATTCTTCACAGCACTGTCGCACTGAGCCGCTTTTACAATACTTGTCACACCACGCTCGGTCAACTCCAAACACTGGTCAAGCTCTGAATGGTTACGTAGAGGCTGGCTGCTTGTGAGATATTGAGACTGGCAGAACCAGCGATAATGAATGTTCTGCTGTTTATCATTTCCCATGGTTGGCCCCATACCACAAGAGACACTTGTATAATAATATAATATGTATAATTTTGCACTATGTATAATCCACACTTACATAGAAAACCAGTGGTTGTTATGAAGTCTGATTAGAATACTGGGTTCCACAAGTTTATGCTGAATCTCTTCTTCAGTTTTAAGCAGATAACAAATAATATGTAATAGATTACAAGTCCGGAAAGTGATTTCTTTTATTTCTGTGCAGCAGAGTGCATACAGTGCATGGGACTCTAAAAATAGGAAGAGTATGGGACCATTAATTACAAATTTACTGCTGTTGTCCATTCCATTAGAGAGATTGGTCCGCGTGCTCTGGGTTCAACCCATAATACCTCTCTCTGACATAAGCTGATGGGAATTTGATTGATACAACATGCAATATTGTCCTGGCAGGTGTTCCTTTTAAAATAGTCCCTTTAATCTGTGAAAAAGCATGTGAGACGTTTGTCCTCATGGAGGAACCATAGAACCGTGTCATTCATAGCTTATTCATGACCTACACTACAATAACACAATAAGACGTCAGTGCACACATGTCAATCAGCAGGAATATGATGACATAAATAAATGCTTTGAGCCACAGACCTTGACGGTGATTGCTGAACATGAAGGATCTGTTTCTTGTGCATGTTGATATTTCAACATGTAGCTCCTTGGATGATTTTGTTATGTGAAGCTGATGTGAAAGAAATTGTCCCGGGGACGGCTGTTGCACTGTGGGAAACAGCGGTGACACATTCGTTACAGTGCATTCACCCTCACACGTAAAGATATGAAAGATAACAGACAGCCTATCTACTGTTGTCGTATTTTAGGCATTTGATGTGATGTCAGACAAGAGCTTACAGTTCTATTCACATGTCTGCAGCTCTATGTTTTCTTTAATCTGACTGCATCTCCTCAGTTGATGGAGTGCTCTTTCATCAGCCCTGCTTCTGTCACCTCACAGACAGCTGCCACCTGGACTGATGACACTCTCACGCTACCCTGCTGCACTCCAGCTGCATTGGGGATTTACACAACATTAAATAATGTATATAACATCAAATAAAGACAAACTAAAACCAGATTTTAAGGATTAGACATGATTCTGCATGATTTGCAGGCAGATTAATTAATCAGATAGAAAATGCACTTAGAAGATATTTGTTGGTTTTCTTGCACACTACAGGGACAAAATCAGACCACTACAAGCCCATAGATACACATCCAAAAGACAAGCCTGTGGACCATATCCAGCACATCATGAGTGATTTGTCTGACCAGCTGATGAATACAACTCCAGTATTAAATCAGATATTTCTTCTGCACCATATACCAAGGTAACTAGCTGGTGGTAAATCGAAGCTAAACTAGTAGCTAGCTAGTTATTGTTGTGTAGGTTGTGTGGTTTCAGGCAAGTTTTATTACTGAAGTGTGAGTCTATACATTTGTGGGTTACATTATTACACAGCATGCAGATTGAAGTTGTGAAACTGTTTTTAATTGTTGCATTAGTTTGTATAGTAAATGTTCATGTATGTACCATTTAGACTGTATTATTGGCATTCTCATACATAGTCATACAAAACGTGAAACATGCCAGTGTTCACTGCTTATTAATAATAATTATGATTAATTAATACATTTTCTAAAACAATGCAATCCAGCTTTACTCATATTTTGTGATACTATTTAAGTTATTGTATTTGTTAAATATATTGGGAGTTTACATGTAAATTTCTGTGTTCATTGATCAATATTAGCCTGTTTAACTGCGACTTGTTTATTTTGGACAGCAGTCCAGCTTTGTCATATCATATTACAGTGTAGAGCTCCTTCAGCATAACTTTGTGAGATTTACATGATTTACCTTTACCTTGAATTGAAAAACAAGTACCAGTTCTCGAAACCCTCTATAACCCAATGTTCTCCTTGTATACGTGTGCGGTCTGAATTTTGCTCTACTGCTCTGCATGAAATACATCTCCATTAAAATTCATGAGGACCACATGTGCAAGTAATAATGTTTTTTCGAAAAAGGAAAGAAAATCTGTAAGTTTCCTTCACAGCTGGAAGTGCAGTGTATAATATATGGTTGAAGGATACAAGATTTTTAATGTAGTCGTCGGCTGTGCTTAAGAGTACCTGTGCGAGTGGGCTTCAAGCATTTGAAAATAGGAAATGAACTGGCCAGGGGTCAATCGCAATCAGACAGACTTCCTCTGAAGGCCAGGTTATAACGTTTGTGACTTTTCCCCCTGCAGTGAAATATAATGTAAAAATAATGTCATTGAATGTGGTTTCGCTCGTGACGAAACCGAGGGAAGTAGGACGACATTGAATGGAGTGTAAACGTGAAGAGTCGTGAGTCGTTCAAGGAAAACAAAGCAACACCAGTAGCAGAGGAACTGAGGTGATGGATCATCAATTTGAGGTCAATAAAACACACACACACACACACACACACACACACACACACACACACACACACACACACACACACACACGATCATGACAGCATCCAGGTTTCTGATCCCCTTCCCCTGGGTGTGTGTCGTGATTCAACACTTCACTTTTCTCTTCACATTTTGCTAGATTGTCCATCTGATGACTGCATAAGCAAGAGCAGTTATCCAATTTTTAATTGCAAGTGTCTTTCTGACAACAGACTTTCTCTCAGTTTCATCTTGTTGATCGTCCTTAACCATCAAATGTTTTTGTGTTACTGACCAACCACTTCATAGAGAATGATCGGACGTCTAAACTGCACGGTATGCTGTTTCTTGAAACAGGCTCATGCAGGTTTCAGAAGCGAGAATATAATCGCAGAAATGAGGATGTGTTCAAAAACAAAAAGGGAGACTTCATAACCCACATCATATCCAAGATACTTGTGCGTGTTTATCGACTGTATTTCCGCACATACCATCGTCATTCAGCTCAAAGTCACTATTTGATTTCAAACACTGTTACCTTGAGACAAACATAATGGCTTGGTGGGAGGTAGAGTGGGTCTGCGATTCAACAGGATATTGAATGCAAAATTGTCCCTGTCGGCTGTAATGCTAGTGTGTGATTAGGGAAAGTGCTACGCATTTATGCCCTGTAGAAATGGGTGTGTGAATGGATGAATGGCAAAACTGTGCTAAGAAAAGCGTTGAGTGGACATTGAAACTAGAAAAACACTAGAAATACGGAGCATTTAGAAAATCTTTGTGAAGTGATGATACAATTATATGTGTTTGTTGAGACTGTGTCATCTAAAAGAAACATACCATAGCCCCACCATTAAACTGCGTTTCTTTGATGTTATTGAAACAAAATATTACGCAAATAAAAATATATTACATTCATAAAATTGGCAGCTCATACGATCGCAACAGGCAGATTGAAGTGAACTGATATCATGCTTCTAGATTTTATATTATGACATCCAGTGACAAGCACAAGCAAACCAATACTCTCTCTCAGAGGCTTATTTAAGTGCATATTTCTCATTAGTCACTATCAGGTTCATGCCTGTGTCACTTACCGCTACAGTCAAATTACACAAATTAGATATAGAAACAAATAAGCACTGTACTTACCAATTACGACCAGATACATCCCTGCCCAGAAGTCAACAGTAGGTGACAGTTTGGATGTGTATCTATCATCCATGTTTGACCAGTCAGTGGAAAAAAACACCAACCACACGGACACAATTTAAAGTCTGGTTTCTCTTTTACCCAGTGAAAATTCTAAAAGCCTAAGTGTGTTGCTTCCTGTCTCTTCATATTCTGTCTGACACCTAAAACACATGCACCAAATCCAGAAGCCCCTCCATCCTGCTATATATCAACTGCAAACCCAGACACACATGCAACACACACACACGCTGTTAATGCAGATTATAATTACGAACAATCACTCGCTTGTCCATTTAAAAATACTCCACTTAAGCTCACACACACTCAAAATTATATAATTGCACGATGACTTTGGCTCTAGCAAAGTATGGAAAAGGTAAATAATTAAATAAAATAACATAAAATGCTTTGAACTCTTATGTTAATTAATATGTAAAACTGCAAGTTACTAAAAATGTGAATGGGCTCTGCTCATAGCACCATTTTGTAGCTTGAATGAAAAGGAAGGAGGGATGTAGGCTTCATGCTGTCTGGTGCTTTAGATTGAAGATTGAATTGAAGGTGAAATATAATGGGATTGATATGAGGATTTACGGGGCTAACCAGGTCACTGTGTCTGTCAATAATTATAATGTTTACAATACATACCTGCATACATAGAAAACGACCTATGTTGTACAGGTCGTTTTTTATTGGCAAGAAGAAGAGTGAAACAAATATGGTCAGTCATGGAGTGAGCTGTGTTCTGCAGAAATCCCTGACTTTGAATTTTTACAGTTTTCCTGAATTGCTAAAATGCCTTTCTTGAAACTCCCGCTGCTTTTCTCAAAACAATAAACACAAACCCCAAATTTCAAGCTACACTCGCAAAGCCTTTGACTTGTCTTGCAAAAATCAAACAATTGTTTCAAAACTATATTATTTTTTACCCAAAACCAAACACTGCTGCCAGGTAACACACAGCCATCCAATGCATAAACACTACACAGCATCCATTCATGTGAAGGGGGCTTCAGTGATACACTTTCCACTGCCATGCTGATATAAATTCTTCTATAAGGTTTAGGAAGGGATAGTATGGTGGAAGTTATATTCATGTATTCTTTGACCACAGTGAAAGCTCACCTTCACTCACATAAAAATAACGGAGCGCAATTTGTCAGTGGAGAATTTTCTTTTCATTTTCTTAAACATTGCGAGATTTTCAGAGAATATTTTGTGGATCTTGATGAAAAAAAGTCAGGCATGTTTCGGGAAAATTATAATCTATGGTTGTGTGAAATTTGTTGCAGCTTAATTCAATTGAAGGGGACCGTTGGGCCTTAGCAGAGGTGTGTACTTTCTAGTGTTTGACTGAACTTACTGCCTTGCTTTCTCCAGGGATGACTGAACCATTGACCCTGCTTAATGTAGCCTGCAGCGTGTCTTTACCTTGCGCCTTCTCCACGTTTTTGCACCTCTTTATGTGTGAAAAGGCCAGCGAAAATGTCAGAGATCAGGGTGTAGCTGCTATCATCAAATACCATCAACATATTGTCCTATGTGTTCATCTGTCGCATTGCAACTTGAAGGTGGCGTGCAGGTCTGTGCCATTAGTAGAAGAGTGACAAGCGAGAATGTCTTTCTCCGTTTGTTTCAGTAAGCTGTACGAAACATACTGTGTTCAACGCTCCTTTTCCAAGAAATTCTGAAGCTTCTGTTCAGTGTACATTTCAAGTAGAGCTCATAGTGCTCATAGCTCACAATGACAGCATTCTGTCATTGTGTTAAAAGCAGTTATATATAGCATGACATATAATACCAGGCTTTGCTAATGGAGGGAGAAAGAAGGTTTCTTTCTTCTCCTGAATATGACATGGTATAGAAATTGGTAAAACAGCATTATTTATTGCAGTTATATGGGGCTGATGTTTTTTGAAGATCCCTATTAAAACAGCTTAAGCTTGGCATACACTGTGTGACATGACAGGTTGTTCAAGGGATAGTTCCAGCAAAAAGCAAAATTCAAACTATCTACCCACCACGATGCCGATGGTGGGTAGTGCTAATCAGCAAATGGTTGCATGCTAACATGCTTAACTCAAATGTTCAAATCAGGATTTTTCGTACTTAGCATCAGTATAAGCGTTACTATGCACCACTGTGCCTACAGAGTTGTTAATTAAAATTTTCTCGATGAATGATGGTGACAGTGAGGATGATGATGACGACGACAGTGGCATATTCTGCATGTTTTCATGTCAGGTGTAATGATAGTTATTATTGACCAGTATTCAAAAGCTCAGAGTTGAGTCGGGAAAGAAAGAATCTCTCTCTCGCTCGCTCTTTTGTGGATCACAGATTCCTGCCAAAGAGCTCCCTTTAATTTGAGGTCCCTGCTCTCATCATGAGTAATGACCTTCAATTAATATCCATATGCACTGCAACAATTAATGTAATCATGCAGAGAGGCATCAGCATCATGTCAGTAGTGTATTTAATTATGTACATTTTTCATAGTGAAATGAGGGTTACTTTGATATACTTGTGATCCTGGTTTATGAGAAGACACACTCAGCCTTAAGGAGATTGAATGTCTCAGGAGATTAACAGAGGGTTCTTTGCTGATATTCATACTGCTATCAGGCCCATAGGGGTTTGAATGCGAAGCGATATTTGAATCCCTTTGACAGTGAAGACAGATGGAGGAAATCAAACATCCATCTTCCATCTTTATTCAGTTGTTTAAACAGATGGTTTTCCTCCAACATATTTCTGCATGAAATTAATGTTTGCATGTTGTGCACTGTAGTCTTCATGGTTTTGTATTTTCACTTTAGTTGAAAAAGTATTTTATAGAAACACAATTTGCTGTTGTAAATAAAAATGCACTAAACTGAGCGTGTCTCTGTCCAGGCTAGCATCATTTTGGATTTTGAAAAATAGGCTTCTGATTCTGCCACCATCAGAGATTGCAGCCTGAAATTTGTTCTCCTGCAACAGAAATTTTAGATATCCTGCTGTTAAATGTCAGCTTGAGCTCTTCAGCCATCCACCTCATAGTCTCATTTGACAGTGGCACAGCTTTCCCACATTTCAACAGTTGCTGGAGTGCTTGTGCAATTAAAGTGCGTCTCTTACTGTTTTGTAATCAGAAGGCACTTAAACTTACAATAGGTTATTCGGCCACTAGGGGTCTCTCAATAACAACAATAACAAAGATTTAGTTTGAAGACATTGTGAAGCAGTGTGGGATCATGGGAGTTGCCTTCACCACCATTGCAAATGAGAATCTACCTGATTCTGGCACAAATCATGTTGACAGATGAGGTCATTTATTAAATTTGTATTTATCTGATGCAGCAAATGGCAACGAAAAAATCAAATTATAATAACAATGATTTTATTTGTATATAGCACCTTCTCTAAACAACCGTTACAAAAAGGACACAAATAAAACGATGTCATTTAAAATGAATACATCAATTGATATGATTTCTCTGGGTTGGAACAGTGTTGAAAACATTTTAGATAATCCAAGAACACAAGTCGACAACATTTTGGTCCAAAGGTTAATGCTGTCATGAGGAATATCGATGATCAATATCGGTTCAGTTTTACCTCCAAAACCACAGCAAAAAAATGTAATATGTAAATCATAGCATCAGCTCACACTTGAAATAATATGTACTTGTATCATGGTGCACATTGTCTGTTTATTGCTCCTATGTTGAAAGTAATGGAAGCAGTACAATACTGAATCTTTTTGATTGTGCCTTTTTCATTTTCCGGTAATTTCATAGTTATAGGAGTTGATTATAATACGAGTTGTCATGTGGCGTAAAAAGGAAAAGAAAAATGATGGGATGTTTGACGAGGTATGAAACAGGCTATGAGCGAAAGTCAGTTCTGTCAGTCTATATGAGAGAGGTGTATGAAAAATGGTCAAACGGACTGAGATCAATAACAGGAGTGACAGGTGTGAAAAGGGAGCAGTGATCAGAGCATGTATATACAGCTGCACATTCATCAGACCATCAATAATTCATGACATATGTATTAACCTGAATAAAAAGGTGACTCAAGAATTGATTTTAATTGAGATTGACTGTCAGAGTGACAGGAGTCAGTCTAGGTATATCGGCATAAACACAGCTAATCTATAGTTAAAAGTATTTTCAAGAGTTCCTGCTGTGAGGTTTCCATCGAGTACTTCTAACTTTATTGAAGGAAGGAAGGACTGCATTAGGTTTATAAGGAGCAGTGGATTATCCTTATTTTTTCATGGATCAGTCATCAGTCTTGGGTCAGTTAGCCCTTACTCACCCGCCTCTGTCTCTTTCCTGCACGATGGATTTAGAAATAGTGATCCCTGAAACAATCTGTTCTAACAAGCAGTTTCAGATGAGTTCACAGCTCGATCGCCCATGTTATATCTTTACCTGAGGGTCAAAGCTATGCAATATAGCTCTTGGTTATGATGTTAATCATGTGTGAAATAAACCATAATTGATTCTATTTAGTTAAAGTACTGCAGTCCTTATATTTTTTTCCCATCAGAATCTCTTGAAGTGGGAATGAGTGTGTTGAAGGACCATAGTGGTCCTGAGCTGCATCAGATCCAGACAACTTTATTTAAATATGCAGATTTTTCAAAACCTAAGAAAATACAATCGCCAAAAGCTACTGAATCTGATAAGAATTTCATGACCATCCTCTCAAACTGGGTCAGCATTGGCCTTGCAAGTCTAAGATGGTTTGAAACACTAGGTGGCGTTATGAGCCATGTTCAAGCCATAAAATGTAGATTTCTTTTAAATAAGTTTGTTCAGAAATATGATATGAAAACCACCATTAATGATTTTTGTCACAGTCAAGTTATATCTGTTTGTTTACAGCTCAAAAAACACTTTTAGGTGTTCAGTATCATCTTTAATGTTTACTCAGACTCTAATAAACCTCAGGCTCACAGTACCAGTGCTGATGAAGTTGGGATCCAGGTAATCTGAAAAGACTTAAACTTGGTCCCTTCAGCCTGGGAGTTTACATTTTTGACAATCAATGAACCATATACTCATGGCACCAACATGGACAAGGGTTAGGGTTATTGTAGGGAATTGCACTGACCTGACAGACGGGAATTCATCCGTAAATGACGTCAGATATACGTTTTGTGGATCTGATGTAGTGACTTGAATGATGACACAGATTTTCCTCTCTGCACAGGCTCAACAGCGTTGGCTACTCAAGTGGCTCTTAGACCAACACACTCACACACTGAGAATCTAAGTACACGTGTTTATTTTAGATCAACTGCTTAATGCTAGAATCCAACTTAGTTTCCTTGTTAGTGAGGTCCTCTTCTATGGACAAGAGGCCCTATTGTGTCCAAGTGCCCTTGATGGGATGTTATCTCAAAATATCTGCCTCAACTCAAAAGGAGAAAAAGTCTCATTTCAGTCTTAACAGGTAACCAATAAGAATAGAAGCAATAAGACAGGTATAGCAGCAAAACCTCTCTTAACAAGCAATCCTTGTGAATTATACATTTAAGACATTTATCACAAAGCCTAGTTATGTACGATGACGCCCAATCGTCCCTGCTAAATATTCCTCGAGCAGCAGAGAACATGGATTTGAATGAAACCACATTTCAATAATGCAGCTTCTTCAGGAGGTTTTGGTATAGTGCATTCTCCGCTCTCTGCTGTGTGCGGAGAGTGGAAGTCATTGTAAGAATACGAAATCAAAAGAGTTGTAATGGAGGGTCATTCATTATTCAGTGACCTGTCATCTCAAACAGAAACAGTGAGGCGGAGAAAGCTGTAGTCTGGGTGTGTCAGTGATAAATAGCACAAGGCTGCTGCTTATATGGATGTCTACAAATTGTAGTGTTAGGTGAGATGTTGAGCTTTTTGAGATATTACAAAAAAACAGGCTCCTGTTTTGTAGGAGCTACGTTTTAGTCTAAATAAGGTGTGCTACATTCGGCCACTGCTAGAGTTTTAACTTATGCTCACTTTTCATACGTTGGAGCTAAAAGATTTCTGAAAGATTTCCTCGTCATCACATCTTCAGACCTAAACTTACATATTTACATGAGAAATACAATTGAGAAGCCAGATCCACTTAACTTTTGTCTTCAAAAAGGCCTTAAACGATTTCTCGGGTGGCAAAAGTATCAGTCTCATATCCTGTCGATGGATTGTTTCTACCCAAAGCTTGATTTCAGAGCATGGAGGGAAAAGATGGATTAATAAACCTTTAAAACAAGTCAGGGTATCGCCACTAGAGAGCAGGATTTCCTCATTCTATTTAGTGCGTTCACTCATAGTACATGGTGATGTACAAGTTTCTACCATGATATTGCTGAATTATACTGATTATACACTGTTATAGATTGAACATTAGGCTAAATATCACCTGCTCTTTTATTCAGATGGATCAGTCTGACATATAAATGTTGGGGAAATTACTTAAAGAGCTGTTGAATCTTTAAACAGGGAAGATGATTATTCTAGCTGTGGACAGTTACCCTTATCAGAGCAGATACCCTTATCATTGTATGTAATTATATTATAATTACATGATAAATACAATTTTTACTGATCTGAAGTGTATAATTTCCTGATATTCTTCTCACCATGGTTTGGTCGGTATCAAGTCAATACCAAAATCCATTAGGTGTGCCGCAACAATCCTATTTCCAATATTATGGAGGCACTGTAAATAATCTGGTGAAATTTATTGGTGTCAGCATTCTGTGACCACTAATGCAGATAAAGTTTCAATATATACTTTTCACATAAATTATCACACTCATTCTCTTCTCTAAAGGCTCAGTAGAGGCCTGATAAATCCAGTTTCCATGTGAGAGAGTAAAAACAACCTTGACAGCAGCAATGTTTTAACAGGGCAAGTGAATTCTGGCACCACCGAAAGCACTTTTCTGTATTTCTTTCTCAGAGCGATACATGGAGCTCAGCTTAATCAAGGCTGCTGCGCACAAAGGGGGTATTTGTTTAATCATTTTGGCCCTGACAGCCGTATGCACGCACAACTTGAACCCACAGACGCTGCTTGTGTGGTGTCATTGTACTGTAAGTGTGCATATGTGAATGTGTCTCTTCTGTCGATAGTTTGTGTGTGTGTGTGCATGTGTGTGCGTGTGTGTGCGTGTGTGTGTGTGCATGCGCGTGTGCACGCAGCTGCTTTTTTCTGTATCTTTTTCAATCTTTCTTTTCTCAAATTTGTATCTGAGGAAAAGGAAAATAAAGCGCAGACATGACTGATAAGATTCCAGATCCTTTTGTGGATCGTGACTATAGACCGCCATCTTGCACTCTTGATGTTATTTGTAGTCAGAGTGTGTGCAGTAGTGATAGAGGAGTGGATTAGCAGTTATTAAGGCCCTGCTAAACCAATCAAGACGTTTCACTCCATATTATAGAATCAATTAACTAATTAAAACTACTAAAACTAATACTTAAAACTAACCTGAAAAAAAGAGCATGTGAACATACATCAGTGTGATGAAAATGACCTTAAATGAAAGAAGCAGTATTTGGAAAAACATTATCTACCATGTTCTTTGACTTTTTAGTTTGTTCCATATCTCATCCACTAATACGGAGGAGGTGGTTACGCCAGCCAGTCATCAGGTGGCGATCAAGATGGTTTGGCTGGACTTTTTGGGAGCTGTCAGGTCATCCAAGTTCAGGAATGGGACATGGTTAGGAGAACAGCTACCGTTAATCAACAAGACTAAGAGTCTACAGTTAACGACTCTTTTAGCCTGTACTTTGGCACTGTGCTGTTTTCCGCTAATTGCTAACTTTGGCATGCTAACCTGGGCACAGTGAACATGTTACACTAGTATAATGTTCATCTCAGTTAAGTGTGTCAACATGCACACTAACAACAGCTGGGGATGATGGGAATGCTAATAATTTTTAATGTAATAACATTTATGTTGAAAAATGTAACTTTAAACCTTATGACGACGTCAGAAGAGAAGTCAAAGAATCACTTCAGTGAACAGGAATGTTTGTACCAAATTTCATGGCAATGCATCTAAGATTTGTTGAGACATTTCACTCAAAGCCACAAATGTCACAGTTGAACTATAGGAAAAGTCTAGAACAGGCGTGTCAAACTCAATCACTAAAGGGCCCATGTTAAAAATATCACAACCAATCTGAGGGCCAAATGGAGCCTGTATTTATAACACTTTCAATCCAAGGCAGTCATTCTTTGCCCAGTGTAAAAAGTATTTCTTCCACAAATATATCAACTTAACATAATACATTCTTCTATTAAAAATGTCTTTGCATAAAATAAAACAAGGATGTCAAAATCAAAATTATTAAAGTTGACAATGACATGAAGAGTCATCGCTTTGCATCTTTGTTTAAGGATAACTTAAACTGCTTTCAGACATGCACTTTCTCTAGAGGGGGTGCATGTGTGAACACAAATGTCCGAGTGAGATGCTCCGCAGTTGTAGCCCGCTGGCCTCTTGGTCTAAAGTCTGTAGAAATCAGGGGATCCCCTGCTGTGTTCACTGCGAGCGAACGGTGGGTTGATGTTTTAACATGAGACAGACGCAAAAAAAACAAAAACAATTATCTCCCATTGACAAAGCGGTAACACACATAAGAAGACACAGACGAAGATGTCAAGAGAGTTGGTGGTGGTAACAGCCGGTGTCTGTGCGTTTTAAAGAAAATCCCGAGATCCCCTGAATAATACAGAAGATTCGATGCTGTTGTGAACACATCTGTGCAGAGAACCCGCTGCGTTGTGCATGTGTGAAAGGCAAACTCTGGGTAAACTCCGTAGCCAATTTTCCGGATTTTACATGCAGGTGCTTTATTGTACAGTCAGACATTTTATTTTCACATCACAACCAAACAAATCCAACTAACAAAACCAATACCATGGCCCAAAATATATATAAAGTGTGTTGAAACATAAAAATATAGATGTGACTGGATAAAAACCTCTCACCTCTTGAAAACACCTATTTTCCATTTTTTGTTTTGTCTGTAGACTGTATATAAATATGGACGACATTACAGTTTCCCAAAAGGGAAGGTCATAAATCTTACCTCATCCATGTTAACTTATGAGACACGGACCAAACTAAAAAGTCAAGCACACATCAAATCATATTTTGAATTATATTGCAACAATTATTGATATTATTTTGTTGCCCAGCCTTAGTCTGGACCAAAGTAATGGACGAGACAACTGACCGATGGACAGATTGCTATCCCTGGAGCTATGATGCTGCAATCCTGCAATAAGAAAATGTGTTTCTTGTTAGAGACCCTTTAAATAGATCCAGTGTCCAGTATTTATGTGTGGGTAGTTTACAACAAAGTAGCAGCTGTATGGCAATTGTCTAAGAAATCCTTTAAGCCATTGATGCCCGATCTTATTTCACTCACTGTGGATGGCTGTTTGATCAAGTGATAGGACGGGCAACACTTCAGAGTTACAGTATCTACCCTGCAGCAAACATTTATTTTAAAGCTGTTACTTACAGTACAGTCACTCCGCAAAAGTCTACCTCCAAACTTGTCAGAAGCAACTTGAGAAGCGTGGTGCCATAATGGCTGGCAGCATAAAACATCGACTTGAGGACGTGACAGCACATTGTCAGCGCAGTGTCCACTTTAACTGTGCACTGCCAGCCTTTGCACAAAAACAGAAAGCGAGCAGGGAACCTAATACCTGTTGACACAGTGTTATAATGACAGTATTCTACAAACACAGAGGCAGCGAGCCTCCTCTGGGAACGTGTATGAGCTCGCAGCTCTTGTGTACAATTGAAATAGCTTGTAGATGATTTAGACGGATCAAATGGCCAAGAGATAAAACCATAAAGGGTTGCTCTGCTCCGTGTGAAAACATTAAGGTGCTCATAATGATTACTTACGACCTGTTGACTCACTGAAATTGCTGTGAAATTGGCCAAAGAGTTGAGGAATGTTGCATCCAGACAGACAGTAATTGCATTTCCTGTAAGTCCCTGACTCTGTGTGTGTGTGTGTGTGTGTGTGTGTGTGTGTGTGTGTGTGTGTGTGTGTGTGTGTGTGTGTGCGTGCGCATGCATGTGTGTGTGAGACAGCTGCCCTTAAGCATTCAGATTAGACTGACCTGAAATGAAACGGAGCAATATTGCGCACATTACCCTCAAATCACACATTCAGCGAATACCTTGAGAGTATGCTTTTCATTATGGATTTTATCAGCATCATGAATCCGACTTTTCCCAGACCTCACAACTTGACCCAACCCTAATAGGTTTAACTCCGCCTAACATTTTGATGCCATCGATTGTCAGGAGAACCTTTACCTCAAAAACGCCATTTGAAAGCACCGTGTGTGAGCGTATGTACACACATGGGACTTATAAAAAAGCTCCTGCTGATGAGAAATGCAACTCTTGAAAACGGTTGACTGCATTCAGGCCTCCTAATGGCACTGAGCTGAGAGAACAAGCTCACTCCTCCGTGTCCTGTTCGATAAAACCAGGGTTTGGACATCCGCCATCACTTGGGGCTTGGCAGGATGCAGTGACTCGCTGAGGTTTGAAACCCCATTAAAAATTGTCACTTTATTTTAAGCAGCTGCCACACTTTGGAGTCCCACATCCTTCTGGAAAACCAATCAGAGCCCCAGAGCTGGCAGGGGATTGGTCAAACAGCGCTCATACTGTGATTGTCTGAGTTGTTAAAGTTTGTTTCCCCTCGATGACTTAAGGGTAATGAAGGCTTTTAATTTTCTTGTCAGCTGAATTAAAGGCGTCTGTCCGGTGTTTTGTGTCTTGAGACGCCGGGAAGATTATTTATGAAACTTTCACTGCATACCTGACTAGACCAAGATGGTTGTGTGTGGGCCAACCCATAATCCCGACTCGATTTAGTGAATTTCTACAGCTGCATACTATATCGCACAAACTGCCAATTTTCAAGGTTACCTTACTACAACCTTCCTTTGTCAGCTCGTAACTGAGCTTTCATTGCCCACTGAAAGATACTCATCAGTGTTCCCATGTCGTGAGTCTGTCCACAGTTTACGTTTTTACTCACTGGTTGTACAAAGAAGGATGAAACACAACGAGGGAGGGGAGCCACCAGCAGATGTCATGTGCCTGAGTCTGGTACAAGACACACTCTATGAAAGAAGTCACGTCATACCGGTCGATTTAGAGTCAATACAAGCGGCCAACAGGAGACATATAACTGCAACACAGGGTTTGATTTTCAGCTCTGTGTAAGATAACTGTGTTTACATTTTTATATTTACTTTGTAATACTTTGTGAGAGATGGATAACTACCCAATACTTCTAGAGCTACTATTACTACACTGGATGCAAGAGCACTGTGTGTGCGTTGTGGAAGATCTTGCTTTTCATTGGGGCGCCGATATCAGGTTAGAGCAGCTGCACTGCTCTTCCAGAGAGTCAGGGTATCGCCTTTCCTATCCGACCACATGCAGTTCACAGCAGAATAGACAGTGAAAATGATCTTTCACCACAGTTTCTTATGTTTATCTGTTGAATATGTCACAAACCTAAATACTTGCATCACCTTCTGTATCTGTCTCAAAGTAAAAACACTTCTGTTGAGTGAATCATAATTTATTTTAAAAAGGTTTTTATTGTGAATAAATTGCAGGAGTGGAAGATGGGCAGCTTAATAGATATAAGTCCTTACTTTTATTTTAGGAAATACAGAAACGCAGCAGACACGTTACCTGTGTTAACAACAGATGTATGCGAGATGCAGCTTTAAGAATACTTCTTTTAACTCTTGATATCTCACTAAAACCTGCATTCATTGGTTTATTTAGCAGGTTGTATGCATCACTAAAAGCAGTAAACACAACACTGACATATTGTCACATTATAAAGTTGGATTATTGTATTATTCACTCTTCTTTTTTAAAAACTTTGATGGTTGCCAACAACTCCTGAGGGGAATATGTGGCAGTTTAACTGCTTAATCCTCCATTATGCTTTAGTGATTATAAGTGTCTCTGTCTTTTGGTGCTGAGCAGGTAGCGTTTACAGCGTCTATCAGAGCTTTTTGGCTGTAAACTGCCTGCATGTTGTGTCTGGAAGTGACACTGCGAAGAGTGGAAACATGTGTTTTTCGAGATTGCTGTCTGTGAAACCAAAAACAACGAGCTGAAAGGCAGTAAAAGGCTCCATAGAGCTGAGTTGAAACTGGAGAGTAATTCAATTTGTTGTTAATATAAAAATAATTACTATTGGAGCTGCTTTAACTTAAACGATGGATGCCAATATGTAGTGTCTCTGACTTTGCATTTTTTCTGTCTGGTTCTCTTATACCACCATACACATATATACACAAAGCCACACAAACACACTCCCATGTATGTGGAACGGTTTTGTCTCGCTTGCTGGACATCAAGCTGGCAATTTAGTCCTTATAGCCTGCAGATGGTTGGTGTCACTCCAAGGTAAACCTCTGCTCTGCCAGACACAGTGCACACTACCTGCCAGCAGCCTCCGCTCTATCATGGTCTAGTAGCTTCCACCAACCCGATGCTTCGAAGTGGGCGTCTGCCGAGCAAATACATACACAGTCTAGTTCCTGTTGTGCTTCTGTCCTCAGACGGCTAGAGATGAGTATAAACAAGCCCAGAAACCCAGCTGTTTATTGTTCCAGGTATATGCAGTCAAGGCCTAGCGACAGGGGGCGAAAACTTGACTGTTTATTTTATATCCAGTTCTGAAGTGTGCCTGGAGACACACAGAACAGGATGAATAACACATTTGGGAGGAAAGAAAAGACAAAAAGCTAAATAATCAACAGTGGAGCAGAAAGATGGAGGGGGTGTGCGGAGGAATTTCTGGCAGAATTTTGCAACAGCAGCACAAAATGTCAGTAGAAACATGTCCGCTCAATGCTTTAGAAAAAAAGAATATTTTAGGACTGGAAGAAATGGGGAGCAAGAGAGGCGAAATGGTTTTGTTTTTGTCTGTGAAGGTTAAAATGTTTGGCTAGGCTGAGTGCCAGTGTGGAGGACGGCCCCGCTGTAGTTTCCCCGTTCTGGTGGGTTCGTGAAGCAGAGGTCAGCTAAGTCTGCTGAAATCAAATCCGGTGTCTCCCACCCGCAACAACAATGAGGCAGAAAGGCCCAAGGGCAGTGACATGATTATGTTGTTGTGTTCTGGGCTAAATCTGAGGAGAAGTTCGAGCCCCTGGCCTCACTGTCTCTCCGGATTACGTAGACATGCGAGGCCTGTCTAAGCAAAAGCCAGGTGCTTTATCCTATCGCCCTGTGTGGCACACAAACAGCTGAATTAGCAGAACCTTGGCGAACGTTGGTCTGGTGAACTAATTGAGATCATATCCTCTTTCATGTTTGAAGCCTGTTCGACATCTCTGTCAAACAGTCCGACAGTATTCAGGACCCTGATGACAAAAGCAGATACACTAGATACACTTTTTTAGATGATATTTCTGTTGCGTGATGATAATGTGACAACCCCAGACTTTCCACTTTAGAAGGTTCAGATGAAACAAAGTCCTTTTTGTAAGTCATCTGTTCAATGCGGCATAAAACGTAACTCCAAGCAAGAGGGTGCTTGGTTGTTAAACAGCAGATAGCCCGTACAGTAAAGTGGCCGACACACAAGAGTGGATACGAAACTGAAACGTTACACGTCTACAAGTCCCTTCTTAATCAGAATGAGCTATGGCTTTCAGATGGTATTTAGATATGTAAGGCTAACAAATGAGGCTTTGCTATTGTAGTAACTGGCTCTTAATGTTATTTCAGCAGCCAGTTCTGTCTCTTTCTAGTGGTTCGAGGAGCTTAGACAGTTTCCTGAGGCCTGGACTAAGCCTGTTTGGGTTTGCACATTCTCTTCTTAGCGTGTAATTGCGATACTATTGCCATGAAATATTGGTATGCAATGTCCACAAATCCGGCTTTCGACATGGCAACGTACGGTGTGTATCTTCACTATGTCGCAAGGCTTCTGTTGCAATTCAATTTGTAGTCTCATTTTGCTGCGCATCTGGATCTTCTTAAATATGGCAGACATCGTATTGAGGATTCATTTGGAGAAACATTAAAAACCAATAACTGCTATCAGTTAGCTTTGGACGAGCCCTTGATGTAAACACAAACAAATTCTGTGCAACTAAGCATGTTTCCTTTGCCGTTTTTTCCTCAATCTCACACACGTCTCAGCTCTCCATCAAGGAATGCATTTTTTTTCAGTAACGCCCCTGCGCTCCTGACAGGTATCGACTGCATGAGAGGACAGTTTGTCCTGCTAGAGCTATGCAGGCTGCAGGGGCCCATGTTTGGCTTGGATGCCAATGAATAACATTGTATGGAGAGAGGAAATTAAAAATGCAGGGTTGTAATTTACTGAAGAGTGGAACCGATTTAAAAGCTTCTTTTTTTTTTCTTTGCCGCTTTGCTTGAAGTTTTCCAAATATGCCACAGCTGAGTGTGAACTGAGCTTCGTTGTATTGGCAATAATAAGCAAGGCTCCCAGCTCTCTCGACCTTACCCCCCCACGCTCCCATTACTTCTTGGCAAAGGCAGGTCCATGCTAAGGTAAGTCTTTATGAAATCTAGATGCAAGACATGCTCAACTCTTTTCACATCTCAAGTAAAATGTGGCATTATGCTATCATGAGAAATGAAAAAGCAATTTCCCTCCTGCAGTTGGATGCTGCTATTCTAGCTTATAAGGTCGATGACTGATATTGTGAGCAACGTTCTGTGATTGCTGGTCTCACAGTAAGCATGTGTTGCCTGCTTGTGGTCGCTGCGGGTGGTTCCCTGTTGTGACACAGGTAAAAACTGATTAATAGTGTGATGAATTAGACTTTACAAGGCTCCATGGAATTTGGAGTCTCTTTTTTTAAACATGCCACTAAATTATAGCAATAAAAACAGTTTAAATTTCCTCAGTGCTATCTCTAACCATGTGTTGAGAGAAACCCTTACACTGACTAATGACAATGTAAAAATGACACATTAGGATGGGGTGCCTCACTCCGGCTAGCTGCTGAGTTAAAGGAAACTGCACTTGGTGGATTTTTTTTATGGTTTTCTCCCTTTTATAAACCTCAAATTTGCTGCTGGGTAACTCAACCACTTCCTCTCCTTCCTGTGAGATCAGGCAGTCGGGCAGGGTGAAGCCAAGCAGTGCAGGGGCTGCTGTGGCTTGCAAACAGCTGGCATGGCGCTCACCGTACCTTTGGCACCTGTGGGTGGGCGTCAACACTTTTCAGCTAAACAAACAAGGCCATCGTCCAGCTTCTACCGCAGTCGTGAATGGAGGACGGGCTCAGAGCGCCACCTGCAGCAGGGGAGGCCATGTAGCAAGACCTTTATGTCAACCTGTCCTTACACTGTAGGTGTCAGGACAAAAGTAGAGCCTGCTGGTGTCAAAAAAATGTAATGATCCTCATTTTGTAGTAAGTGGGTTATTTTGATAACACTGATATAGGTAGGACTTTTTTCATTACTTTCAATCCTGCTGTTCTCCTGAAGATGGTGGTGTTGACCTGATTTGAGATCATACAGTGGAAAAGCCCAACATGTGTAAGGCCTTTTTCCTAATTGGTGACCTTTAACAAGCCAATGCAAATAACACCCTGTCTCCATCGACATTTCCTGTTGGCCTCGAGCTTGATAACAAAGATTTTGTATCATGATGTCGAAAATAAAGTGGGAGGGTGGCAGCGGGTTTCAGTGGGTGGGGGGGGTTGCGCTGAGGTGTGGCCACATTTTTTAGCCTGTACGCCCACGCGAGAGTCTGGTAGAACTTCAATTTCCAGAACCAGAGCGGTAAACTTAGGATGGATGAAGTGGCAACTGATCTGTTTGTCTAAAACAAACACAAACTGGAAATTTGCCTCCATGGAAGACGTTAAGGCTGCAAGGGGCCCACACCATCACCACCAACGGAATTTTCCCTAAAACAAGAAAAGAAAAGTTCAAGGCCAGATAGAAAGAAATAAAATAAGTGAGGAGAGAAAGGGACCCACCAGAAGGAGAAACTTTCCACGGGTTCACTGTTGTTTATGTGGGGCTGGCAGGGCGTTGCTATGAGCAGAGGATGCTGGGTCGGACTTGTTGCTGAGCAAAGCTTCTCTTCCTCTGACCTCCTCACAGACTGCTTTTCTCACTATCTTTCCATCTCTTTACTCCCTCAATGTGTCCCTTTCTCCATCCCCTCTCTGCCTCCTCCTCTCCCTCGGTTCTCACACCCTAGATGTGCTGATGTGTGTCCAGGAAGAGAAGGCATTAGTGGGCCTAGAGGGCAGAAGCCTGGGAACCAGCCAGATTTCCCACTTTAAAACCCTCCCGTCCCTCCACCACTTCACCCCATGATGACACAGCATTTTCTTTCCCTTGATGGTAGCCCAGAACAATAGTGGACAAAGCTGAATCACAGAGATTTTTTTTCCTGAGTAATAGCTTTCATAGAAAAACTTTTTCACATTTGTGGGGGCTATAATGGGTCAGCAAGCACAGAACAATGTGGATTTTTTAAATCAGGAAAATACAGCTTAGATATTGTTTTATTTATATAATTTACATGGAGGGATCAACATAAATGTAGGAAAACTCCCCTGAAGCTTTCATACATTGACCATAATGTAGCCTATGTCACTATCGCCTCATCTCCATCAGCATACAGACGTTTACTCTTCAGCCCTCAGCCCTACCTCCGTCTCCAGGATGACAGGCACACTTTTGTATATGATAAAGTATGTGATATGCAACCCCCTCAGACCTCCCCTCCACCTTTTCCCCTTTCCCTTGCCTCTTCATATCCACCTTTTTTCTTTCCTCTTTAATAAATCCTCCTCTCAGATTTCTCCCCTTGCCCTCTGCGTGTCCCCCTGCTTCAGCCCCACCTGCTGGCTCTCTGCCCACAGCCAAGGATATGAGCCCAGCGACGCTGTGTGATCCCCCGGGGATGGGGAGGAAACCACAGCGTGTGTTTGTGTGCCATAGCGTGTGCATAAGTGTGAACCCCCCGTCCCATGGGTCAACATACGGTGCCCTGCAGATCCTATAACGGCAGAGCAGACCCAAATACAGTACATGACCACACGCATATATGCACTCACATTGTGTGAGTCGTGTCTGTTCAACAGCTCATAAGCACAAGGCTGGGCAGTGCCGATTCACTGCTGTTGAAAGCATTATGTGTCCAGCCAGTCTGAGGAGTGAGCCATTAGTTAAAAGTAGCCGTCATAAAGACATTCCCTTGTCTAATAATGAGGTTTGTTAAACTAGGCCAAACAGGGCCACGGCTGCTCACTGCGGTGAAGCTTGACCACTAAGCTGAACACTAGAGGGGCAAGTGTGAAATCAAAGTACAAAACAGTCTTTGCTTTTGATGCATTGCGCAATAGAGACTCATCGATATGAGCCCACACAGATTTGAAATCAGTGGAATGTTTCGATGAATGAAAATAGGTTTGAATATACTGCCGGAGAAAAATAATAGACCAAAATCTTGTGCTCAAAAAGTCCATTCTTTTCTGATGTGCAGTGGAAAGAAACAATCCAAAATAAATTATAAAATGATTCAGTGACATTTGCAACATTCTTTTTGTTAATATGTTGTTTGATATGTTGCTTTTAGTTGATATCATTATCTATTGCATGAGTGTGCATGGTTGGCATTTGATGCAAGATGTGGGGGTTACTGTAAACAGTAACTAAAGAAACATTGATATAATGGAATATAGTTCTCAGAAAAAAGATTAACTGATGAGGTTTCAGTGGTCAAAGGTTATGGAGACCTGCAATGCAATATGCCAGGAACAATTGGAGGGACTGAAACTGCACTGGTGTGTATATATATATGTACACACACACATACACACATATATATATATATATTACATATTACTACAATAAGAACAGATCTTGTGCTAAGTTAAAGAAAGTAATAAAAACTTGCCAAAATGAAATGGTTTTTCTTTCTTTTTTTAAACAATCTAGCCAATGGACACCAGGTAATAGTTGTTGGTTGCAGCCCTGGAGTAGGTTACTTTCTTTTACTATGAAAAGAGCTCACATTTCAATAGGTGATGAATGCCAGATAATGCCATCTGGATAGAGAACAAATGGGAATCTTGGTGCCTCAGTCGAAGTTCCTTCTTTCTCTGTTTTGTCAGGAATGGTCTATGATGGTTTGACTGTAACCACCAAAGAGGCCAACACAGTTGCTCTTTTCTCCTGTGTCAACACCCCTGTTCTTGGTGTGGCAGCGGTGGTTTGACCTGTCGTTGTATTAGTCCTGACAGGTTTAAACAGGATTAAAACCCCTCAACATGCTCTGAAAGAACAACAGAGCAATTGGGAAAGCGAGAGGTTGTGCTTGTCAAAACGCGCATGCGTGAAGTGAACAGGATCAAAGACGAACACGCATGGCCTACAGGTACACAATATGTATAGTATATGGGTGTAGACATACGTTGCTTCACAATGTGGTGAACACCATATCCCACGCCTTTTTGCACACACTCGTCACACACTGTTTGTTTTTACACGTGCATTGTGGGACACCATTGCTGCGCTGCCACTGCTCCCAGCTGTCAAACAAGATTATTGGGGTGCCCCCCTTCTCTCCACTGTAGCATAGACGACTAAAGGATTAAGCTCGTAGGCTTGTCAGTGACGTGCAAATGTACAAAGAAACACAGATTTGCACGCACGTTCAAAGGCCAACCGAGACTTCATTTTACCCCACTCCACAGCAGAAATAGAGACATGAAACCATAACAAATGAAAGCCTTTTTAAAACAAAGGGTCCACTATTTTGAGTACAAACATATCAAAGAAAGACTGTTTCCTTTCTTCAATGACCAAAACAAAGACTCTTTAAAAATTGCTCTTTATGGTTTTGAGTTGCACAGAGAAATTGGATTGGGGTTCAAAGTCGGCTCACTGAAGGTCATCCTAGTACAACAAGAACCGTGAAGCTTGAGAAATGGCATATGGTCGAAGACAAGAAAACATACAGAGTTTTAGACCCTTCACTAGAGTAGAAATCTGTGAAAGGAGGAAGAGGTTTATAGTATTGGAAAGGTTTATAATCTCAGCAGGTACCTCAAATTTACAGATTAAGCCCCCTAAATGTCTCTCAAGTGTGGGATCTGACGTACAGCATGTTGATTTTTTTTCCAGTGATCTGGAAAGGGCATCATGTGCATGCAGCTCCCTTGCCATCAAAATCCCTGGGTCATAATTCAGAGGGAAGATGGCCAGATATATATTCAAGCCTTCTTCCCTCGCTTAGGTGCTGGGTCAAACCGATCAAAATGCCTGATTTATGATGGAGGGAGATTCTCGTCTGTCACCAGCCTGCCAGAGATGAACCCCAAACACAGGGCTTGCTCTCCGGCCTGCTTCCCTGCTTCAAGGCCCTGTTCACTATTTTGCTTGACTCCATTTAATAATGGATATTATGGCAGGTTTGACAAATTTCACTGAAAAACCTCCCGCTGTAGAGTCGACATGTCACACTTTTCCCCCCATTCAGCCATAAATTATGTCACATCCTATTAGCCCAACCTGAAAGAAGATCCTTTCCCCGTGTGTGTGTGTGATGGTTGGCTAGGTATGGTGCTAATTCAGAGTCCAGACACCTGGAGGGGAGAGAGCGAGAAAGAGACCTGAGGGAATAGCAGCTTCAGCTCAGAGAGAGGGGGCAATAAAGGAGGATAAAGGATGAGAAGTCTGGCAGAAGTTGTAGTTGTAAATTAGCTTGTCCTTAGTCTGAGAGGCGCAGATAATGGATGCACATGATAAGTGAAGTCTTAAAACCCAGGGGAGGTGGCAATGTGCATAGTTAAGAGCTACAAATAGAGAGGAGTTCGACCTTTGACATCCAGATTTGTATGGTTGCCCTTAGGACCTGAGGGATAAAATAATAGCGATAACCATCAATGATCGGCACTTCAATCAATAGCAATAAGATTGTGAGATTGTGAGCATGCTATGAGTGACACGCAAACAGAAGTGTGTGAAAATAAGTGCAGCCGGTTTAGAAGTTATTTACAAAAAGGACAGGTCAGCTCACCATGTATTTTTTATTTATTTATTTTTGTAACACTTTTTGGGGGCTTTTTTCATTGTGTTAACATAAAAACTATGACGTGTGTGCCTCCATGAGTGGTTAAATTCTATTTTTTTTCTCCATGGTAAAAATAGGTAATTTAAAATGTTCAATAGTTATCAATATCTACTGATAGAAACTTTTTTCAATTCATCATCATAGCATAGGTTCCCCTCTTGCTCGGTGAAAAACGACCATCTGAACCTGAGCAATAAGCTTCAGTAGTTATAACCGTCCATAAAGTTTAGATATTCTGTCAAGTCAACTGTGGAAAAAGACCCACATGCACGTCTCTGTCATCGCTTGGTTGGAGAAAGTGAACCTTGTATTTCTTCTCTTTGAAAAGAGCTGTTGGACGAGGCCACTCAACTCCTCTAAGTCCGCTTCCTGAGCATATTTTACACTGCAGCGAGTAGGAATCCTCATGAAAATGAAAAATCTCTGGAGCAGAAACGGCCTGTGTGTTCTCAATGATGAAATGAGGCGACAGAGTAACACCAACAAAAGTGAAAGTGATAAATTCGACAGCTACGCTGTGAAAACACATCAAACCGAAATCCCCTTTCCAAACATTCCAGGCTCGTTTGAGCACCTTTGCATTTATTTGTTTTTTAATTCCTTCTCATGCATTTTAATAGCTCCATTACCTATAAATATCCGAACATACACAGGGACGTATCCTTAACTGGGACCAAGAATAACAAGCCCAGGAAGGCTCAGATAGAGGGGCTGTGTGTTCATTATGATATGCAGTGTTCAGTTGCCACATTAATTAAGCAGCTCCAGGCAGCAGTGGCAGGATGACGGACAGGCCTAGTCACAGGAGGCACGTTTGATACACTGCCAAGTCCGAGCCTCGCTGTCCGCCGGCTGATTTATGGACAGAGCTGGAAGTCGGAAAAGTATCCAGGAGTCATATTTTTAGCGAGTGGTAGTGCCGTGCACATGTGCAGGGGCTTAGGCCGGTCCCAAGGGACGCCATTCATCTCTCATCACTGCAATGCTGATAACATCCTCCTCTACATAACACACACATCCCAACCGAGCACATGCGCTCATACACTCGCTGGAGCCCGGCGGTCGTCAGCTTCCTACAAGTGAAGTCACATAAATACACAGGCAGTGTTTAGATGACACTTGGTCCCTGGTATACTCTCTTTGTGATCCTTTTGTGAGTTTGTGATTTGCGGATGTTAAACAGGAAGTTATTGAGAAGTGTATAAAGCCTGGTTTCCTTCCTGCTCAGACAGTGCTGCATTTGGCTGTGTTTTAACAGCTCTGCAGTTCTCTCTGCCCCCCCCCCCCCCCCCCCACCCCCAATATGTTTTCCTTATGCCTCACATCGAGCCATTATAATCTCCAGTTTTACAAAGAAAGGAAAAACGAGAGGCCATTATCATGCCAGCTGTCCCTTGATGTATTCAGGTCGTCGACTGCACATGTGCGAATGATGCTTTTCCGTAGCGATTTGAATATCAGAATGGCTGATTATGAGGGTGGCATGCGCAAGCACAACCCTTCAGAGCCAGAGAGCCAAAAAAGAAAGGACAGAAAGATGAAAGAAGGTTTGAGTTAATAGTCATGGCTCTGGTATTGCATATCGCAAGGTCGAGACCAACAGGGGCCTGAAAGGACTCAGCATCAGTAAACAATGGGATTCAGACGGTTGCAATATTCAGCAGTTCTGTCATTTTCACGTCAAGGTAAAATTAGTTGAATAATTGACCCTCGGGTCAACTGCAACTGTTTCCTTTTCATGTGGAGTGGAATTTTGAGATTCTGGTGTTACTGTAGTTTGAAACTGCAGATGTTTGTGTTTATAAAAATACACTGGCTGATTTTCCAAAACAGTTCAATATGAGATTTTAGCAAAGATGGTTGAACAGATCAGAGAAATGGAAAAACACATTTGTTGGTGGTTTTTGATTGTTAGATTGTTAGACTATATTGTCTGTACTGTTTATTCATCAGGGCCCCACATAGTCTCTCTCATCATGAATATTAGACAGATACTCATCCTTGTGTTTTCTTTATTGGGAAGTCGATAGTGAGGCTGGAAGGAAACATTGGGAGGTGGATATGACTTTCAACACAGGCCCCCAGTAGAACTATTGTCTCTGTGGTTATGTGCTGCTATTAATCCATAATGTTTTGTAGCTATGCTGCGCAGTGGTATTTAGCCAGACACATCCTTTATTATTATAAAATTGATTACCATTTCTTTGTAACGCAGTGCATGCTGTAGACCTGTCTGTTTGGAATGGGCTGTTTTCTTGGCCCGTGGTGATGTTGGTTGCAGTTTTCCGTCTAAAAATGTAAAAGTGACCTGCAGTAACTGAGCTGTGGCAGATAAACACCGGCTGCAGTCCACAGAACCCTGAAGCCGCCCGACTGCTGCTGCACACAGATCTGTTTAGTCAAAGTTCAGTGAAGCTTGACTCAGTTGTCAGTGACGTTGTCTTGTCCTGATCGACAACGTCACCTTGATGAGTCACAGCCACCTACTGCTACAGACCAGTGATCGCCTGATTATTCAAGTTCATTAATATTGAATCGTGTGTCTGAAACGCACTAAATTCAACACTGCACTTCTTTGGGTTCTTAACAATTTGCATGCCCAGTGTACAGTCGATCAGATAAATCGTTTTTGAGATACGCAAGTCAGGGAAGAAAGAGATTTCGGGGATTATTAGAACGATAATAACTTATTGATGGAATAGAATGGCACTACTGCTATTGTTGTGGTGATCAAAACTGCTGATGACCTTACGTTCTGATTCTCCACTCATGGGCCTGTATTTGACTGTGGACATTTTTGTGGATGTGCACAACCAAAGCACCCCAAGAAACCAAGGATGTGTAGTTGAAATATACTAGTGGCATAAAACACCATATAAACTGAATTGTTAAGAGGCTACATAGCATTATGTTGTAGTTATAAAATGGCATTTTAATATATATATATACGATATCTGTCCAGACAAGCTCTGTATCATTGTCTAAACTAACATACCTGAAAACTCACTTCACATACACTGGACATGCATACTGGTGCTATCACAGAGCAGATTTTCTACTCTACAGCTGATTGCTTAGTGGCAGAAAATACTACAAATGAAAAACGCTGCTAGCAAAACTTTAGACGAGGTGTTATCAAGGTTTTGCCATCATCGCTGGCCGTCAAGTTGTCACTGATAACAACCAATCCGGAGGCGAATTAGGGGGACCCTGTAATTGTTTCCAAACATCGGCTTTTGTCCTTCCAACATGCAGGCCAGGAGTTTTCAAAGTAAACGGGGCCAGCAGCATTTTCAAACTTTACTGAGTTTAAGGCGCTTGAAAACTCCGGAGTAGTGTGGATGCCAAATCATGGCAGGCATAAACCGAACAATAGTGTTGTGTTTTACCTTATCTTCATACCCTGTCTCCCAGAATGATGCTGAATGAATATACCTTGAACGCTCATTATATTTTTCAGACCCCTAAAACAGTTTGCTTGTAATCAAGTTATCATAACCATTCACCAACTAATTTAGGGAGCCCATTTCCATTTTTAGCTCTGGGGCCTCTGAGTGGGTTAATCTGGCCCAGTGTTAAGTGATTGACCTCAGTAACACATCTACTCTGAAGAGTTTAAAAGGCTTAATACAGACTAAACAAAAAAGTTTTACCCAGCACTACATTTATCATACTAAATCAACACATGGGAGTCATCTGATCTCAACATATAGAGAAAACAGAATGGTAATTCTGTGGTGATCGAAACATGCTGCAATTTTCATCAGTGTCAGATACCGGCAAGTGACAGGAACCTGGAAACTGGCAGGAGCGCTTGGCTCCATAAGTGCACAGTAACGACCAGACGAAATGTATTCATGTATGCTGATGTGCTGCTGGTCCGGCTCACAATGTGCTGCTAAACCAGATGCTATTTGCTTGCCTTTAACTTCCCTTTTTCAACGGCAGAAGACTGGTGTTTCAGTGCTGTTGAACAATACAAATGTGCAGCTGAGCAGAGCAGAAGTTCTTATGATAATGTGATTTATTTCATCTGAGTAAACTTCAGACAAGCGATAACAAACACTGCAAAAAGTTCTTGCTACCGAAGATACACAGTAATTGCTTTCATCTGAATGTCACACCAAGCATGCTGTATCAGGAATGGCACAATCTCATTACATTATGGAAATCAATGAATGCTCTAATTTCTGTGGCACACAAACATGGCAGCCAAATTATTATAAAATATATTTTTGAAATAATTAAATGAATTTAATTAAATGAATCATTTTGAAGTGATAGCGCAAATAAAGCCAGCGATGTAATTGGACCCAGGTTTCATATTGACAAATGGGGGAAAAAAGGAAACCGACTTTATTTCATTTGCCACTGGGATGGTGCCTCTTTAAGAATGAAAACCGCAAATTGCTCTCAACAATTCCTATACCTCTGGAGTTGACCACTTTAAAATTGGCCCGTTCAGAGATTATAAATATGGCTATTTGATGGCTCTGTTATTACGGCTGAGAGGGGGAGGAGAGGGAGGGCTTGTGGCTGTAAGGCCGGATGGTTTCTCTTGATGTGGGCGAGAGCTTTGAGCTTCCACACCACACGCTTCTGTGCTCTGCAACAGGAAAAACACAGGAGATCACTTCCAAATGAAAATGCATGTGCACACACTCACTCACACACACACACACACACACACACACACACACTCCCTCACTCGCTCGCATACACACACGCACGCCACATGCAGGCGATAGAGTAGAGCGATAAACAAAATAAACAGCTCGTCCCTCCACCGCACAACACCCCAAGTGTTAGGTCGATGACAACACTGGGCCCTGTTGCTATAAACAGTAGCTCCATAAATTATGTGTTTGCATGTTGATGCTTTATGTACACTTTAATCTGCTGTAATCTGTCCAAATGTGCACACCTAATCTCATTAATCTCCAGAATGTTTAATGTAGGGTTTTAATTGATCCATTTGCATGTTATCCATGGTTTACCTTAAACCGAATCACTCCTTCTATGTAGTACGACATGTGTTTGTTGTTTACCGTCACTCCTCTTTTTCCTGTACGTGTGATTACCGTTTGTGTGTATGGGAGTTACATTAGAACACAACAGGAACGGTCGGCAGCAGCCTTTTATGCATCATAAGTCTTTATTGTCCCTGGTGAGCAGCATTTCCAGTAAACAGGGCCATTACTGGAGGCCAAGTTCCCCATTTGTGTTTGTGTGCTACGAGGTCAAGAGTGGAGTTGGGGAGTCAAATGGTGAACGGCTAAAGAGTAAATCCCACAGCAGGGATCCTCAACAATTTCGTTTTAACAAGAACCTTGGGTTGTTTTCTTTCTTCCCCCTTTTTTTCCTCTCTCCGCTCCTTTTGCATCTGGCTTTCTCGCAAGTTTACACACATTTTCTGCCTCTCTTCCTCTTGCTGTGGGTAGCTGCAGCTAGGCTGACTCAGCCCTCCACACTATTCTTGGGCCCTGACGAACAGTGTTGATGTAGCCTGTCTGATGGCCACACGCCATAAACCAGTCTTTGTTCCCCCTGCCACTTCTGCTGAGCTGTTCGCCCGCGCCTCTCCCTCCAGAAACTGCCGCTTGACCGACCGACCAGTTGATGAAGCATAAGCAAACCACTTTGCATCAACAAAAGGAGTTTATCTTTCAGTAAGTGAGTGGGCCACTGTAGTGAAATACGATACCGCAACTACTGCAGATGCCTTGCATAAAAATAAAAAAATGACCACAAGTATCTCAGTGTGTTCCCGTGGCCTTTGAGCTCAAGACAATGTGTGAAGATGTTCTTTAACAGAAGCCGGAGGATGTCGAAAATCATTAATCACCTTATTTTCCTGGAAAAAATGCTTTGATCCGAAATAGCCAGAGGACTGAAGATACTTCAGTACCTGAGGGACAGCCATGTGCCGTCCAAAAGGAGATGGAAGAGAATGGTTTGACTGTTTGGGATCATTTCATAATGAAGTTCATTATCAGACATCTCTCTTAGACAGCTCTCATGACTGCAACAGTCAAATACACATCTTTTCATCGTGGAGCTTTTACCCCTCTCACTTTCTTGCTCTCTTTCTCACAGGGGCCAATTTGCCCCATTCCTTGGATCCAGTCAAATAAATAGGGTAATAAACATAGGGTGAGAGAAACGGTTCTGCAGTCTGCGAACTGCCTGTCTGCACTGTCGTCCATTAAGATGTGAGATAAATTCGAAGCATGTCTGATATTAGCGCGTGGCGGCAGGGCTCAAACTCAAACCATCTGTCTGCGTGTAATCACGCAATTCACGGAGCGAGGGAAGGGTGAAAGGTATAACTGTCCCCGTGGAAGGCACACGCTGCTTATTATGGGTGTTGATAGTCGCGAGAAGAGAGCACGGCGTCCCTGAAAATAGCGTAACCGTCATCATATTATCGCATCTGAAAGGGAATTTGCGTTGCTACCGCTCTCAAAGGGACAAAGAGACCTTTAAACATTCACACGAGGAGAATTCTGGGGTTGTGCAGCTCAGAACGAGGATGATTGATGGGATGCCTGAGGACAGTGAATAGACAGGATGGATGGAGAGTGTGAGAGCGGCACACTGAGAGAGAGAGACAGAGAGATGCTGACAGAAAGTGTTGATCTGACAGCAGAGATCAGGAGGTGTGTATCTGGTCTCCCTGTCTCTCTCTCTGACCCACATGCCTGGATGCCGAGAAGGAGAGCGCACACGCACAGATCTGGCTACCATCGCTCATCAGTCATCTCAGGAAGCAGACGCTGCTTTTTGATAGTTGACATGGCTGCCATCAGCTGGATATGGAAAAAAAAACCAAAAAGAAAGAAAAGACAGGAGTTTGAAATCTTATGCTCCGTCGAAAGTATCACCAACTTCAGCAGATTGTGTGGAATGTTTGAAAAGGAATGCAATCCTTAAAATAAGAGCCACAGACTACTTTTATCAGTTATATAAGGCTCAACAGATGCCAACCACTAATCTAATGATGAATATCAAGTGCAGACTTTGTCAAAAGCTTTTAAATAGAAGGTGTTGTGATTTTAGCAAATCTCTAGATCATTTTACCTCCAGAAATTGAAGGAGCTTGGGTAGCTGGTCATAATAAATTATGTCACATAAATCAATCCACTGCAAAGAAGGGGGGAAAAAGACCTGTGGAAGAAAATCTCCATTCATGATGGGAAGAATGAATGCATTGTCTGAGCAGCACTATACTTCACTGTACAGCGGTCCGCGTTAAAGAGACAAATCACCCCAGGCCTTCATGAGTGAAGCATAGTGGGAGGCCAAGATGAATACAGTACATTTCCCCTCTCTGTTTCCCTCTCAGCTAAGTCATAGCAATTAAAAAGTCCCCAAAGAAGCAGAGCTCGACGGAGCCAGCAGCTCAGTGAGAGACACAGACCACGGCCACTGCTCTAATTGAAACAGGGCCTAAAGTCTAACGGCAAATACCCACATTTATTTATTTTCAGCCATTTAACATGTCTGAGATCTTTGTCTCTGAGAGCTAATTGCTCCTTCCGACAGGAAGACAGTGAGTCAATGGGTAGTTTATGTACAAAGAGATTTCAATCTGATCCCCCTCCATGTTTTCAGCCCGATGGAAGCACTCGGAAATATGGAAAGTATGAGAATCTTTTCCCGGTTTTATAACAATACAGGATAATCCCAGACTGTTTTACTAAGGCTGGTAAATATTTAAAGTGTTTGCCGGGGTGTAAACTTTTGGTTATTGCGCTCGCAGCACTGGAGAGATTGTTTTGCTGTTGCCTGCATCTCTCCAGTCCATTACATCATGAGATCATTTGTTTGAACGGTTTGATTAGAGATCTCAGAAAATCCACAGAAATGCACAAAATTGTCCGTCCTTTTTGGCCTGGCACACGCTGAATAAAGGCAGGAAAAAAAGAGAAAGCGCTGGGTGAAAGGAATGTAATCATGGTGCGTTCATGGACGTCAGCACACAGAGAAGTCTTTTTAAAATCCCATCCGATGAGTCTCCCAGACCACTCCAGTAAAGTAGAAAATGGGAAATGTTATACTTGCTCTCTCATCGACCACACACTCGTTCGACTAGCTAAGTAACAGAGGAGCAGAGGCCACTTCTGGAGTAACCAGAGCTTTTGATTTCTTTGTCCCCCCTCTGAATTTTTTTCATTGCAAGACCCTTGTGTGTATTTTATGCATGTCTGCGCACTATTTTATATGTGTATGCTTACTCTTTGTTTCTTCTTGCTGAACAAGCCGAACATCAGGTGAATAGAGAGGAAGGAAACATAGACATGGTCACTGGCTCTTGTCTGAGCACATCTGTCTGCCAGCTGTGCATGTGTTTACACCTGACCCCAGCCAAGACACCGTCTGGGTTGCTCCCTAACTCTCTCCCTCGCTTTACTTACATCCACCCCCACCCACCCAACCTCCCCCTAAAAGGTTATACTTCCTACTATCGAGGAAACTCTTCAGGCCCTGCTTAAATGAGCTGCTCCTGCACTGCTCAGTGTCTCACCATCCAACCAACCATGCAGCATACCATCCATCCAACCAGCCACCCATCCAACCAGCCACCCATACAACCATCCATCCATCCATCCATCCAACCATTCCTCCCTCCCTCCATCTATCCAAGCCATCATCCATCCATCCAACCATCCAACCAACCATCCAATCATCCATCCAACCAACCATCCATCCAACAATCCATCAGCCATCCATCCAACTAACCAACCATCCAACATTCCATCCATTATCTATACTGCTTATCCTCTTGAGGGTTGTGGGGGGAGCTGAAGCCAGTCCCAGCACACACTGGTCAGGGTACACTCTGGGGGTTCAAAAGCTACAGAGACAAACAACCATTCACACTCACATTCATACCTACAGTCAATTTTAAGTCTTAAATTAACCTAACCCCATTATGCATGTTGTTGGACTATGGGAGGAAGCGAGAGTACCCGGGGAAAACCCACACAGACACAGGGAGAACATGCAAACTCCCCACAGAAAGACCAAGGCCATATTGGGATTAAAAAAGGGTGAGGCAACAGTGCTAACTAGCACACAATCGATTTCAAAGGTAATCAAAGCAGACTGAGGTTTTTGAGGGGAAAAAATGGATCATATAAAATTGGTGGCAGAGAGCTAAAGCTAGAGAATGGTAGGTCAAATTATGATGGGATGGGACAGATTTCAGAGAGAGAAAAGGCTGATTCATGGTGGTCGTACTGTCATGGCTCACATGGGACTGATACTACAATTACTGCTTTTCCCGATGTAAACATTGGCATTGCATCATGCGCTTCTGCTTTAGCAAACAATACAACAACAAAAAAAACATACCATCACATTCACAGAGACATTTCTGTCCTTTCTTTATCCAAATGAATCTGTTCTGAGAAGACAAGTGTTTACACTCGGCACGGACAAGGGGAAGTCTCGGTTTGACTGATTACTAAACAATGCTAAGTCGCCATGATAAAAATGGAGCATTAAAATCAGTGTTCGATAAACACCAGCCAGGGAGTCACCAGCAGATAGCCTTTGATACAAAGGGGTTTTCCCCCTCGCCTTACTTTTTTTCACTGTTCTGTAGGTGGCCAACCACTGGGCCCAGTTTGGAGTGTAGCGAGACTTTGGTTTAGAGAAGGACTTGGGGTTTTAGCTGTCATTTTGTAGAAACAAACAAATCTTGGTAATCAAAGTCACTGTTTGGAGCTAGTCAGAGTCCCATTCCCTCTCGTCTACAAACCATGGGCTGTTTTGTTATAGGAATTTGTATTGTAGCCTACTCTAAGTGCTCTATAGGTCCCTTTATTTACACTTATTCTACAGCTATTGTTGGCATTAGAATTTCTTGTTATTTTCTTTAAAGCCCTTTTAAAGCTCCTATGAATTGGCTGCTTATGCTCTTACTCTGGTATTGTATAAAAGTTACAAACAGTACTTTAAAGACTCTCTCCTTTTGAGTTTAAATCTTCAATCAATGAAATCAAACTCCTTTTTTAATACTATTCATGGTCAGGGCCCTTCAATGTATCTACAATGTGTAATTACACTCTGTCTAGTTGTTATTTTAAGTGGGTAAGTGAGTAAGTATTCCCACGCTGAATTTATATTTCCTTCACGTGACTGAGGACTTGACAGGAAACTATGTCAGCATGTAATCCAGCATCACTGTTTTTAATTGTATCCAATTAATATCAGCCTCCCTGTTCAGTGTAACCGCTGTATTATCAGAACTGTTTAAAGTTACTGCCACTTCACATTTAATACGTTCAGATGGTGAAATAAAGGGTGACTTTTATTGTGTAGCAGTAACAGGAAATGCGATGCACATAGGTTAGCACTGACCGTAATCGATTTACAAAACAAGTTTTATTGGGGCATTTATTGTCATCGGCTCCATTTAACCTTTTTTTTTTTTACAAGGGAGTAATGGAATAAGAAAAAAGCAGCCGGAGTGAGCTCAGAGCTGCAAGCAACAGACCGCACACTTCAGTGACCAACGTTTTTGTTCAAATGTGACTTTGTTTGTTTGCGCTCTAAGCAGATACACCAGTTGCTCTGCTGTTGTATTTCTGACAAAGTGGCTGCTCAGCAAGTGTTTTCTGTTGTATTAAACCTTGTCAGGGTAACGATAGATGTCACTTGAAGTCTTAAAGAAAACAATAGAAAAAATGTATTCTTATCCGAAAAAATAAGTTGTTTTATTTAAAACATTCTTATATAGTGTCACAATTTTTCAATCACAATATGATGAAAACGGTAAAGTTACATGAATTTGCCTCATACCAGATGTAGTATCTCTTAGTTCAATCTAATAAATGGTTTGTATGCCAACTTAGGTAAAGTCAGTGACTTCTAATTGAACACCATAAATGCACCGCACAACTACCAGTGTTGCTTTATAATGGAGTCATGTTTTCTTTTTTCTTAAAATCCCTCCGATGCAATGGCCTAGCACCCATTGTCAGGGGCCAGGGGGTCTATGGAAGCCGATGTGGGGGCCACATGGATGAGCACGGACTCATGAGCCAGACAGTTACGGATCGCTTGCTTTTAATTAGCGGCTTCACATGCAGTCCGTGTGGAGCTGCAGGCCCACCGCAAACGCATGGAAGATGTGACAGTTCCCCCTTTGGGAGACACGGCCCGGGGAAAAGGCTCTGGCATTACTACAGTGTCTCGACTCAACACAATGCCCAATGTGCACGCCAGACCCACGGCAATTAGCTTCTAAGGTTCCCCCTCGGATCTTTGCCTTCTCTCTTTTCTTTTTAATGTCGGAGCTTGGAAAGGCTCAATATAATCAAGTCAAGAAAAGTTTATTCTGTTTAGAATTCCATCTGGTTCCAGGGGGGCTAATTTTAGCGGCGTGCAGGAGCGGTATGCAGTGAGGCTGCATGTACCATCCTACTTAGAGTGGTGGGGGGGAGAGCTCAGCGCAGACACCCAGGCTCCTAGGCAATAGACTGGCCGACTGGTGTTTCTAAACACTGCTGTTGCCGTTCTCCCATCACTCAGCACACCCTGTGTTCCAACGAAATGTGTCCCTCTGGCACTTACCACAGGATCCAAGACTCTTTCACCCCCTCACCACCTCCGCACACCCCTGATCCGTCTTGCCCCCTCCTCTTTCCTCACCCATTATTTTTGCTCTGTATCTGTAACTTTGACTGGGTTTCAGCGATGGGGTATCACCTCTGTCGAGGGCCCTGCGCAGAGAATGACGGCACTCCGAGCTGTGATGCTTTGTGGTGATAGCGCTGATTGGACGTGGCACTTTAAATTACCTCGGTCTGACTGTACAGTCATTACGGACGCCTGCATCATTTACAAGCAAGCCGGAATGGCAAAATTCAATTCGCAGGGAAAGTATCGTCTTTGTTTCTCTATATGATGATTGCAGGATTCTGACAAAACATAACTCTCTAATTTCAGGGTTAAAAAGCGACGTCTCCGGCCTTTCAAACTCAACATGCACATATGGACTTTCAATTTGAGTGCATGGCAGACATTCAATGTATTTATTTCATATCATACTGTACCTGCACCTGAGGGGAGTTTTTGATAAAATATTCAAGTATGTTTGATGTCATTTAGTGCAGCATGCTGATTTATTGCCATCTGTCAGCGGGGAATCACACCTGACTGCACAGCTTCCACAATGTCAGGATCTTTTAGGATCGTGGAAAACTGTGGACTGGACTGCTTCATCCTCTCAGCTTGTGACAGCGCTGAGATGAGGGGAATAGAGGTGGACTTGTCCTCTATCAGACTTGCATTACACCAGAAGGGAAGCCTTTTCACGCCTAGCTGAAGGAACTTGAGAGAGCTTATATACGAGCTCTGTGGGACCTGCAGAGTCCAGTAGTGATTCAAACCGGTAAAGAATAACACACCCTCACCTACTAAGTACTGTTTGGGCTAATATTTTCTCTTTAGAAAAAAACCCTCCCTGGTCAGAGCACTGATTTGTTCCTGTCTCTGGACATTCATTTGTCATCTCACGATGTATGGCAGCATTTCACCCTCCAAGAAATGTGAATCCCTGCTGACCATAAGTAGATGTTTATGGTTTCACTAATTTGATTTTAGGGTATTTGATGGATCGTGGACGAGGGCAGCCGCCACATAATCACTGCAATGAGGCATTTATGCCCTCCATAATTAACAGTCTCACAGTGAAAACATCATGGTTTTTTAAGCGCATAGAGCATATACAACATAGAGCAGGAGGGATATAAATATCAGTAATGTGTTCATTTCATATTTTATAGTGGTAGTAAGAGATTATAGTTTCCTGTAATTAATAAAGATTAATTTGTCCAAACAATGTAAAAGGCTATTTGGAGAAGGAGAATCACAGAGTGAAATAACACCCAATGACAGTAAAATACTTATTAATAATATTTGACTTACAATTTTGCTCCATTTAGATAGAAATAGTAAGTTCGCCTTCATGTGCAGTTGCCCAGACTATTTCTTTCCTCTCTAAGGTGAAATATGGATCGTCATCAGAAAAAGCCGTTATTAATCTCTGTCTCTAGTTTTAACAAATGAAGGCTACAATCATATGGAAACAATCTGGCCCTTGCCCTCCAAGAGACAGAAAACAGAGCCAAATGAAGAACATCCTTTCTCTTAAGACCTGTAATTTGTTTTTATTACCTATTAGGTAAAACACCTCATTTATCAATGTCAGACTCCTGACAAAATGATAGCTGTCCGCATGTAAATCAGCTAATGCGATGTATGGCTCAGAATTAAGTGGGCTCTTTCTTATGAAATGCTCTACTCTGTGGGCTCAGTGACCCAGCGAAGCCACCCACGACCAGACGTTTTTCTTTCACAGGGGCTGTGCTGGAAAACCAAGCAGCGAACACTTAAAAACAGAGCTGATTAAGCACAGACCGAACTGTGTTTCTGTACCCCACACAGTAGAAGCCAGGGACGTCTGTGTGTGTGTGTGTGTGTGTGTGTGTGTGTGTGTGTGTGTGTGTGTGTGTGTGTGGTGGAGTTAACGTTGAAATTTATTCAACAATAATCTCAAATGCTAGTTTCACTCGTCCTTCTTTGCATTTATTTGACGAAGGAAATGAATTTGTTTAATTCCATGAAAACATACAAAGATCTTATATTATTCCTTCGACTTTCTCTGACATATATTCATAACCTTACAAAGATATTCACGGCATACCCCATAGGGTGGGCAGACATATTACACATAATCAGTAAGACCTTTAATTCAGAATACTTTTTGTCTCTCTTCTTGAAATAACTTGCAACTTCATTTCTCGCTGACATGTGCAAATATTGTTTCTGCTCATATACTGTTGCTTTTAGTGAAAACATGTCAGTCAGATCGGAGGATTTTGTCATTTCATGTGTGAGTTCTCAGAGACGGAGGTGAATTCTCCCAGTTTGCCACCCTCCGCAAGCGCCTTTATGACTACTTATTCAACATATTACACACCATTGCCATCATAAGCAACTCGGACCACTACTCTCAGCTCGGCAAAACGCATGATGAATGACAGGACTCGTCTTAGCGGTGCCAAGTAACACAACTCAAAATACATGATACGGAACCATCCAATACAACTGTAGAGCGTATCTGTCAGTCTGGCAGGGGCTCTCCACAACAGGGACCACACACTCTTTATTAGAGCCAGTAAAATGTCCCTAAGACTGCACTTTCTGCCCAGCTACCATGAACAATAGTCGAATTGTGCTGCTCCTCACTTTTTCTTTTTGTAGGCCCATTATTTTTTCTAGCATTTGTTATTCTCACTTAAACTACAGGCTGGCTCCACGATTGGGCCACAGCGTCTCCGAACCCGGCCTGCTCAGGCCAGGAAAAACCCGGCGGAGCCAGACGAATAAAAAAGCCAAAGCGCCGACGCCGCGCGGCTCCCAATCTGGTTCCTGTCAGGGGGACATCAAGGGAACACCCGCAACGCAATCTCCAAAAGTCTCCCCTTCCTTTTTTCTCCCTCTCTGCTTCTCTCCCTCTCTCCATCCTTCCCCACCCTTCAAGCGATACGTCTTGCAGATGACTGAACCATCGCCAAATACTCCCAAAATGTGTTTTTTTTCCTCCTCCGTCTCTCTTTTTCCCCCTCTCGTGTCTCTGCGTTTGGAGCCAGCCCACATGGCTTGGGATCAATTTAGGATGAAATGATAATTACCCTGTCAGTTTCAATTCCGAAGTGATGAAGTGAGAAACAGGAAATGTAATAAACATAAATGGAATCTCAAGCGCTTTTGATTGGGAGCGGAATCGAATCAGACTCCGCGAACTTGGTCGAATTGTCAATGCCGTGCCATCCCCGCTGAGAGACAGTTATGCATTTATGCCCCGTCTCGCACTAAAATGCTGGATAAAGCGTTTTGCTGCAGATAATTACCAAATTCCACATTCAATACCAAGACTATATGCCTGTAACTGTTTAGTTTGGAACTTGGTACATAAGAAATGATCCGTGTCACATCTTTCCAGAGGGAAACTCAGGAGCCTTACCCTCCTCTAAAGCCCCTCAGCAGAAGCCGTACATCTCAGTATATTTGATTGCCACATCCAGCACCTGAACCAAAGTGAGTTTGTCGTTTTCGAGCATATTTGGCGTTGGGAGATCAGTGATAGTACGCGGCTAACGGTAGCCAGCTCGAACCCTGTCATGTTGGCTGTTCCACAGCTGATGTATGGAGCTGATTCCTGGCGGGCCACGCTGCACCGCCTGGATTTGTTTAACCCGGCAGATCAACCTTCAGACAGGAGCATGTGTGCAGGTAATGGCTGCCAGATGAGGTGAGGCCGGCTCTTAAAAGCCAAGTGGATGCTACAGGAGGAGGAATGAAAAAAGCACACATGCATATACAAACAAGCACCCGGCCGCTGGAACTGTTATGAAAGACAACAACAAATGTGCAAATAAAAAAAGTAAATATTTAATAGGCATCACTGCCCATGTCTGATGGAGGTGGTTCATTGAGAGTTTAAGTTTTTGGGATTTTGAAAATGTTGATTTAAACCTCAACTTAGTTCTAGGTTCCAAGCTGCTGTGATTCCAGCGCTGCTTTGCGCCAACCTTCGGTGTGCCAACAGTCGCCAGGTCCGATCTGGACACTGGCTGGTAGTGAGCGGGGGCTAAAAGGCGAGGTTGCCAGGCGGCGGTGTCTGGACCTGACCAACCACAGTCTGGCAGAATGAACGGCCCCCTGTGAAGAGGACACACTAGATGTAATAGGTGTTTTCCAGCTTGCATATTCATTCAAAAAGCAAACAAATAAATGTCAGTGATTAAACATGGCAGGGGCATCTTTGGCACACGGCGCGACCACCCAGGAGGCCACAGGAACTCTGAATGACGAACTTAGCCGACGACCGCTTAAAGAAAAATAAGCAAAAACAACGCTCTCTTCTCACTGTTTATGCAAATAAGTGATTGTGCATGTTTGTCAGAGCTAATATTCCTAATGTGGATGTTGGCGATTTTTGGAAATTGCAATTTTAGTATCTAATTTCACGCTGTTTTACTGTGCGGCTTTCAGGGACAAGCTGAAAGTAATTCTTTCCCCCAAACGTCATCATGTTCTAAACTAGTCAGTGTGACTGTAAATTAATTTGTTCCCTTCGCTGCACAGACAGTGAACTCGAGCAGTAAATTTCCAGGAGTAAGCTCGGAAAGGATGAAGAGAATATATCTTACAAGGGATCATTAGCGAGTGTGTCTCCTTTGAAGGTGTTAAATAAACTGAGGTAGCTGTTACACAGACCCTCTTTTTCCCTTCAACATTGTGATTAAGGATCCCTGAGAAAAGCAACGTGGGAATAGACGTACAGCAAGCGGCAAGGGAGTTTAGAGAAAAGTGTACCACCCTGGCCCGTGAGGCTGATTTTACGAGCTGGCGTCTTGTAATTTAAAAAAGCAACGGTGTAGCTGATATTTCATTTGACCTTCTGTGTGAAGGCAGGGATCCGCCAGGGAGCTCCCCACATCTCCTGCAGTCTAATTTATAACGGCAACCCACCAAGCAGCAGCAGCAACAGGAGAACAAACTAGACCCAGGGGTTTGATAAAGAAGCTTGGCGATGAAAAGACCTCCGCTACCAGTAGCCACCCTCCTGCCTGCACAAGGCAGAGAGCAGAAAGGGGGGAGTGGAGCCAGAGTCTGCACCTGGTCTCTGCAGAGTCCGCCAACTCTCTTTCCTGTTCCTGTTTCCTGTTATGACGTGTTTTTTTTTCCTTTTTTAATTATTCTCTTTTCCTTTTTTCTCCTCTGGCCATGTAGTTTGAAGCAGGTAAAAGGGGCATTCAAGCATTGCAGCCACCTGGGAGCAGCAGGTTGAGCAAAGCACCAGGGGAGGGGTTTTTTTTTCTTTCTTTGCTCTGGAACATGTCTGCAGGCAAATTACTCTGCCTTTACTCATTAGTGCGGCCAGTCTCCCTGCTGGCAAACACAATATCACCATGTGACAGTGTAACACAGGTAACACTGTCAGTTAAAATAAGTCAAACACGCTTGTTTTTCCACCACATTATGATTAATATTATTATTAGTGCTAGTGTAGTGATGGATATTCCATTAGCTGGATTACATAATTAATTAAATGCCATCATTAACCAAGAATTAAATTCAATATAACAGAGCTATTCACACCATATACCTCAAAATGTCTGTGCATTTCTCAGCTTATTAGATCATTTTCTTTTAACTCCTGCTTTATTATATGTACATAAATATGATAGTTTTTGATTTTGTTTTCTTGTTTTATTAAGACACATTAATTTGGAGTGATTGAAGTTTTAGTATGACAAGCCTATTAGGAATAATAAAATATGCCTTTTTGCTCTTATTTTTGTTAATTCAAAGACCTCCACTTCATATTATTGCTTTTATTTTCTAGTCTCTTTTGTCTTTCTCTGCTTCAAGAAACAGGAGGAATGTGCTGTAAATTCATCACAACAAAAGAAATTCATTTTTTCTTATTATTACCAATTGTTGAAAGCAAAGTACAAATACTCTTGTCAAAGGACACTACTCTTGTATTTTTTTTAAAGCAGTAATAGTAAGTACTCTAAACACATCTGTTTATAAAACATTCAATGCTCTAAATACAACTGCACTGTCATTTACATGTTGTGCTTTAATAATATAGTTATTTATTAGTCACCAGGGCCATTGTACATATACATTTTTTATTTTTGATAATAATACTTAAATTTAAATTTGTATTGAAGTAGCGTGGCTGCTTCTTACTAAAATAAATGTTTAATACTTTTTACACCACTGACACTATTATGCACAATTACCTTTGTTTATCTAATGTGTGTATCTGATCTCCTGTGCTGCGAGAAAAGCCCCATGGTTGAACACTGGGTGGCACTGTGTAGGCTGATGCTGACAGCTTGACAGCAAAGCAGGGTAACAAAACTTGAAGATGGAGAGAAAGTGTAGCAGTCAAAACTGGTGGTCCTCTCTCTCTCTCTCTCTCTCTCTCTCTCTCTCTCTCTCTCTCTCTCTCTCTCTTCTCTCTCCATCCTCCTGCATCGCCGGCTGAGAGCTGGGCAATACTTAGCCATGAGAAAATATGAAACCCTGTTTCTATGGCAGTATAAGCTGGAGTATACAAAGCATTAAAACATTTTGAAAGAAATATCCCCCCTAGAAAAACCTTGCCACATTTCAGCAGAAATGTACATAATAATTAGTCTGACCACTCTTTTCCTCCCTTCTCTTCCTCTTGTCCTGATTGTCCTGCTCTCTGGCCTCCGCTATAAGACAGAAATAGATGGTTAGATTCCAACTCAGGGTGGCTCTGGTTTTTATTCAGGATGTACTTTCACTGCATTTTCTCCTCCAAGTGCTGCATTTATTATTCTAATCAAAAATTTATAGAAAATTCCACATCATATGTAGAGCTGTGCTTCGTTTTTTGGCTTTGAACAAATGGGACATGTGTATGTGACTAAACATCAGACTGTGTGTGTGTGTGTGTGTGTGTGTGTGTGTGTGTTTGTGTGTCTAATGGTATTAGGTATTGGAAAGGCTGCTCATTATTGAATGGACTCTCTGTGAGGTTTCCGAGGCAAGAGGACATCTATTAGGAGGTTAGCAAAACACTATCAGCTAATACGACCTGTAATTACACGAGCAGTGAGGAAACGCAGCAAGCTAACACCAGTATGGAAACAATCTGACAATGCAAACACTGCAACTTAGCCTCCACGTGTGTGTGTATGTACATTTGTAATTGTGTGCATGGGTGAATGAGTGCACGTTTGTGCGCGCGTGGACGGAGGCCTCCTTGCGCAGATTGTGGGTGTGCAAACTGTCAAAGTGGAGTGGGTGGGTGGGTGGGAGCGGAGGGAGCACATCTGGAGGGAATTTATTGTATAATTCAGTCTATTATTGCTGCGGTCGGTGCTTAAGGAGCACGCACACAATTACCGTCCACTCTGCAAGGCTACAAGTGGCCTCTGGCCTAAACTAATAAACTGTGGAGGAGGGTGGAGAGAGGAGAATTCATTTGAGGTTATCATCATCACAACTCCTCTCTGCTACCTCTCACACTGACACTCACCAGAGTTTACAATAAATCAGTGAGGAACACCTACTGTTCAGACACAGATTATGGCCAAATCAGATTTGAATCTGGCTTTATAGTTTTGGATTTGAGCACCACATAGCTTGCAAGGTTTGTTGAACTCAAGTTCAAGTGAATTGTTCAGAAGTACCGAAACTATACATTTAAATGTGAACCAAACACATTTCTGTTAATTTTATTAAGTAAAACATGCAAAACAGTGTGTTATGCAGTGGCGGTAGAAATACTCAAATTCTTACCATAGAGTCAGAATCTATCATTACAAGTCAAGGTCCCGTGAAAGGCGCTTTATGAATATAAGCCATTATTATTATTATATTATTATTAAGGTCCTGCACACATATACTGTTTAAGTAGAAAATTGTATTAATGATAGAAAATTCTAGATATTTTAAAGTATCACCTTATGCTCTACATTCTTGTGCAATCATCCTGTACCACTGCACTGCACTTACTCCAATAATTGTTTCTATACAAACAATATTCTGATTTCTTTTAAATTATTTTGACTTGTGCTTTTATTTTCTCTTGTTTACCTCATTCTGACTTGTTTGCTGTAACAAGGAAATTTCCCCGGTGTGAGATGAATACAGTTTTATCTTATCTTATCTTATACAACAGTATTTGAGTAAATAAACCTGCATATAGTTACATTCCACTACTGAAAATGTTTGCCGAAGCAACTATCACATATTTATAATCTGTTAATCTGCTGATTATTGTCCAGGTTATTTGATAATTTTATTAATTCTATTTCAGGACATAATGAAAAATCTAAAAAGTAGAAATGCTCATATTTATCAGAAAATTCAAAAGTATTTATCAACAGAACACTATCCAAATTATTTGTGTCTTTTATCATACATTTTATAGAGGTAAAAGGGGGCCATTGAATATCAGATAATAAATGTGGTGCTGTAGAAATACTCAACTACTAGTATCTGAAAATTAGTAACATGAAAGCACAGTATTTGAGTAAATTAACATTTACTTATTATTACTTTCCACCACTAAAAATATAATTATTTAAATGAATGTAATGTTGCTTTTTTTTAATACCAGATTATCTACATTGTTATCAGTTTAGATTAATGTATTATTTTGTCTGATTATATTCGATACCAGGAAATAGTGAATAATAATAATTTCCCAGAAAAAGTAAGAATAACCCAAGATAATCACTTATTGTTGTAGAAGACAAAGACACAGTAAATTCACAACTTAAAGAACCAAAGAATCTTCATTCCTTGTCATCAATAATCAATTATTCAACTAAGTGGTTTTGCTCTATTAATATAATCGCACAAACCAGTGCTTCGTATTCACCGTTCAAATCGTTACTTGAATGCATTCAGCAGCTCTCGTGTTTCACGTGAAATATTCTGCCTGATGCATTAAAGGAGTCTGCACGAGCTGGGGAACTCTATTGGTTTATGAGGTGATGTCTTTTCATATACATTAGTTCATATCATAAAACGGGCTGAAATAAAACCCACTTCGTCTTTTCCATTTCGGCAGCCTCTAGGAATAGACTGGTGAGGCGTCTCGGATAAAGACTTTACCAGGGGAAAAATCTGCTTAGGCCAAGAGGCAGGCAGTATCTGGCTCAGGCAGCCCTGAATGACCTGCAGTGTGTTCGTCTGTGGATGTGTGTGTGTGTGTGGCTGTGTGTGTGTGTGGCTGTGTGTGTGTATGTGATTTAGGAGCTCCTAACAGTGCTGGTGAAGAGCTCGTAACCCAGAACAATAAAGCGCTTCCCCTCCAAGCCTCCCGTCAGTGACCTCTGCTAAAAGTTAAAGGTTCAACTAGCTACACGTGTCAGGGTTGTGACCTTGCACCCCCTCAGTGCGTTGGACTCTCGCTTCCCCCCCCCCCCCTCCCCACACACACACACACACCACTCTTCTCCTCCACATACCACTTAATGATGCTCTGTCTTGCTGCCTATTTCAGTTTGGACTCTTTGGTCACAGATTAGTTTTCTATTTAAATACTTTTTTTTCCCTCCAGTTTAATCAAAGATGTATTCAGCTCTTATTTTGGCTAGACAGACGCCCAGACCTGCATTCTACAGGCTGAGAAAATTACTGTTTTCTTTTCTTCAGGAGCTTTGCAAATACACAATGCACGCACATGTCATGGGTTGTGCATGGCGTAATGTTTGATTGCTCTCAGAATGGAGTTCCTAGGAACCACCTGACCCACCCAGTTTAGTCTGTTAATTTAGATTTTTATCTATGTGTTGTGCTTCTGCAGGTTATCAGTCCAATGGCATAGTAATGGATCAAAGCAATTCTTGTTGAGAGTTAGAGAGAATGTATGTCTGTATGTTCAAAATGAAGCAGTTGGTTAGCATATAGCTTAGCATAAAAACCAGGGTATAAAGCTCGATAATCAACACATTTTTATCTGTTTTGCTTTATCTCATGGTAAAAACGTTACATTGTGGTTTTAGAGTGGTTTCATTTCTTAACTATGACTTCCGGTGCTAAGCTAAGCTATTTGGCACGCTAACTGTAGTCTTAAATTTACCGTACAGATATGAGAGTGGTCCTGATCTTCTTATCTAACCCCAAAATTTCGAATTATTCTTCTAAGCTGCCAAATGACCACCACAAACTGACGTCAAATTAATGTCTGTGGTTCAATTTCCTCTCGGCAAGACCTAAGTAGAAAGATAGACCGATTTTAGATAGATAGATGGATAGATAGCTGTGGTAGGATTTTCTAAATCGGGGGGGCCATAAAGAGGGGGCCACAATTTAAACAGAGGGACCAATTATATGTCCAACACCCATGCACAATTCATGATTCAGTAATGTGCACATTTAAGTCATTCCATGTTTACTGCTAGCTCTGTATAGCTTTGATTCAAAGCCACACTTATTGAATATGTGAAAACACATGAAAAGTTTTCCTTGTACACATTGGGTACTTCAAAAAAGAAAAATTCGTAAAAAGTTGTGTTATTTATTGTTAGTTTAGTTTTTCAGTGAATAGTTTTGGTTTTTAAAGGGGCCAATTCGATTTCAGTGCCCCCCTCGCCCTGCCTCTGATGGGAGGTAGATAGATGAATAGATGGATATGATTATTTAAATGTTTCTACAGTTACTCTGCTCCTGTTTTCCAGTACAACCACAGTGTCTCGCCCTGTGAGGTGTTAACGCAGTTCAGTCCCTTGCCTGCGGATATACTACAGTATTTACCAATATTGAAATAGGATGAAGTGAGTATTCAATCAGGAATGTGCTTGTGGCAGATCTCCACCCCTGATAATGTAGGGTGTTTCTCTCCCCAAGTGGTTTTGCCCGCTTGTTTTTCTCCGTGTTGTTTCTCCCGTTGCAATGCTCTGTCACTCTTCCAGTATGTGTGTGTGTGTGTGTGTGTGTGTGTTTTTATTCCAGTTGCTGTCTGTGTTTGTCGTTATACTATATTTACAGGCCCTGGGTTGCGAGTTGGAATGTGTAGTCACACATTTCCAAAGAACACAATAAGGTCTATGCTTGTTACACTTTGTATATGTAACCTCTGGACTATGAGTTATCTCTTTATCTGGATTATTCACAAAGCTACTATAATAAATGGTTAGCTTCTGTGGTAGATATCTACAGTGTATGCCTCTGCGTTCAACCACCACTGTGTTTCAGGTTGGGTTTTTAAACGACAAAACTGACTTTATATATGTTTTATATAAATAAATAAGTTTGAAAATGATGATGTAAATGAGATTTAGAGATGTACTTGTAGTAAAGTTGAGTGTGGGGTGAAGTGATTTTGTATGTTATCCAGCATAATAGAGGTAATTCTCAAAGATTACTCTAAAGAGCAGCAAAGCAGAGGTCATTTTGACAGGCTGTCATGACGTAAAAAGACACGCTCTCGAATATCAAAGCACTGGAGGCACTTCAGAGGGAGATTAAATATGCAAACTGAACAGGCAGCGTGTGTGTCCTTCATATGGTTAAGTACACTTCATTCATTTTACCCTGCGCTGCAGCATACAGTAGTCGAAATGATACCCTACTCGTTTTTTTTTTTTGTCTTTCCCAATGTGCAATTTACACAGCTTGGCGATTTGGTCAGATTCTGGAGACCACACGATGAAGGGCGATAGACCACAGACCAAGTGGCAAAAGGACAGGAAATATCTGATGAAATGTACTATGAAGTGGATGAGGTCACCCACACGCAGCAACCCAAATCAAGAGACTCGCCGCCCCGGAATTAAAGATAATAATTTCTGCGACCTTACAAGGATGAAAAACTTACACTAGTCAGTTTTTTTCCTCCTCGGAGTGAGCTGGGGCGTACATTGATTTAAGCTGAGTGTAGAGAGACCACATGAGAGGAGGACCCAAACAGAAGCCAATTAGAGAATGTCGGGGGGAAAAAACGACAAGAAAATAAATGTCACGAAACAGCTGCGGTCACTATTTGCGCGACAGTTAACAGGCTTTCATAAAATAGGGAAGAGAAGAAACGCTTTACATATCTTGACAACTACAAGGGGATGTGGAGCAGCCATCGCCACCACACATTCCTCTTTAACTCGGCTTTCTGTTTTTATTTTCGCCTTTCTGTTACTTAAAAGGACCACTAGTGTCTTTGTTCTGTGGGAAGTGTGGATCGCTGAGATGACTGGGTGATTCAGAGACCTGAAACAAAGGAAAACTTCGCACCTGCTCACAATGACGTCCACTGGGCAGACAACTATCAGAAACAGTCTCTACCTCCCTGCTCTGCTTATACACCATCCCTTGGTTCCCACAAAGAGCAAGCACTTGGTGACTGTGGAAACAGACGATGAACCGTAATAAATTCCCTTTTTCCTTCAGCACTATCAGCAGGTTTTACTTATCTGAAAATATCAGAACGGCAATAGCTCCACGGGCTCAACATTTTGCAGAGTTTCGCAGATTATGAACCGTAATGACTTTGGTGATCCCGATACTTTATTCCTCGTGCTACCCTCATGCTAAGTTGACATTTGTGGTTTTGCCTCAACAATTATTGGATGGACTGTGGTGAAATGTGGCACACACACATCCATGTTCCCCTCAGGATGAATTCTAATAGTCGTTTTTTGTGGGTGGTTTCTTGAAGTCCTCATCTAGTGCCATCATCAGGTGGCCTGCAATAGATGTCCTTTTCATTAGCGGTGCTCCCAGTGGAAACTCATCCTATATTTGCATTAAATCAATTTGAAGACATAAACTTGGGTTGGAAATAATTGCAAAAACGTTTAGGTCATAAGTATATTGTGAGTATTTGTTGTCCTCATGATGTGGTGTGTGGTATGGTGTGTTTAGTAGACTAGTCCAAACAGGCAGGTTTAGAATGGGCTGTTTGTTTGACCTGTGGTGATGCTGCTTGCAGTTTTCACTCTGAAAAAGTGACCTCCAGTAGTTTAGCCTTGGCAAGGAAAGACCAACAGCTGGATTCACACCACAGAACCCTGAACCCTGGACTGGACAATCAGTTGTCGTTGTCTCAATGTGCTGTTGTTGTGAACCTCGCTGATGATGAGTCCCAGCCGCCTCTGCCACAGAGCACTGGTCGTCTGTTTGTACAAAGTTTATTAATATTGAACTGATCGCATGTCCACATTGCACGGCATGGATTCTACACTGCGTTGGTTTCTTAACTATACACATGCCAAGTGTGAAGCAGACAAGTTCAAACGAAAGGGTTTCTGGGATTAGTCAATAGACAGGCACCTCTCAGCTGGAACAGTTTGAAGATCTGTCAGATCAATTACATTATTATGTCTGTCATTTTCTTTTTGTAGCTCTGATTGAAGTTGAGGCTCAGACCTCTCTGTACTGAGGTGAGGGATTGTAGTTTGTGCCGGTGGATCACATGCATGTGTATTTCTCGCAAATTATTTTATGTTTTACTGATTTTATCATGTTTTTAAAAAATATGTGATATAAACACCATATTGGTCTGCACCTAACAAGATGAATATTTAAATTCATCCAATACATTGGTTTATGACCAAATACCAGCAAAACTAATGGTGCACCCATCAGCCTCAGCTCATATTTTTATGTTTCGTACTCATTAGCAAATGTTATTAAGAATACATGCTAAACTAAAATGAGTTAGCTTGTAGCTTCTAGCACTATTGTGCACTGACAAAGCCGCTGGCATGACCCCATCTTGTTATTGTCAAGCTCAGACCATTATACATATGCTCAGTGTTATCCTGCTCACTTAAGTTTCTAACCCACATGGAGCAAACGGTCACCGGATAGATGGTTAGAGTGTGGAAACCCCAGCTGCCGTCACATTTCAAAGGCTAAATCCTGTGTGTGGCAGGACTACACTCCAAATTCAATCACTCACAATCTTACTCTGTCAGAGCCTGTAAACAGTGGCTTCACAATTACCAACAATTACAGAGTAAACTTCCATCTACTGTTACCAAATGATTTTTTTCTTCTGTGTGTGTGTTTTAAGGGGGCCTTATAAATGAATCTGTGTAAAGAGCTGTTTGTCTTTTCATTGGATCCACAATCGTCTAATCCTGGAGCACTTCAAAGTATTTACAGAAACAAGCCATAACAGGATCAGCCTCTGAACAAGCCTGGAGATCAAAGTGAGGGGCTGCTGCCGACATAAATATGGAAATAATATGACTCAGTGGGAACGTTGGGGTGTAACAGAGACAAGATCGGCAGACGAGAGAGAGAAAAAGATTGGTCGACACATCAGAGATGAAGAGACTTCATTGTACTTTGGTGTCACTCATTTTTATATTCACTGGGTTGCTTCATCGTTTACCAGGAGAGATTTATCTCACAGTTTCAAACCTGAAGTCCCCTCAGGCTCTGGCCATTCATTGAGTTATTCCCTTTTATATAAAAACACTTAAAATAACACACAACAAGCTCACATGTAAGGAATGTTTGTTTATTAAATGTTGATTATTTGATTCTTAGTCAGATAGTCAGAAACTTGTTAACAAACCATAACGCATTGGCAAACATCACTCTATCTCTCCATCTCGGGAAAAACAGGAGCGAGATCACAGCCTGCAGCATTCTGTTTGCGTAACACTGCTCATTTTCAGAATCTTTAAAATTCACAAAAGACATGTTGACTTTTAAAGAATCCACCTCACGTAGGTAGTCCACATACATACAGACTACACACAGTTTACATTAGGATACTTTTAACATATCAACTTTTACACAAGATTGTTTCACACCGTTATTTGATCTCTCAAAAGTATCTGTTTGATATCAGACTTCAATTGATCTTAGTTGCCTTCTGATAAAAGTGCAGAACACAAGGTGTTCATCAACACTGAGGAGACTCAAGGGCCCAATATAATGTTGCTAATATTATATTCGACTCAATTAAAAGGTAACCAGATCATTATTTTATGTTTCCTGACAAAGGCGATGCTGGAAGCAAGGTACGATAGATAGGTACGATAGCTCTCTCTATTTTGGACTTGTTTATTTCTGTTACCTCAAAGGTCAGAATGTCGAGATGCACTCGTTTGTGTATCACAGGCCTTTAAAAGCTTTGTTCTGGATTTGAAGATGTTAAGTGTCGTGTTGCAAGAGACTCAAACGAAACTTTGAAATGCGATGTGAGCGTCCAGACTGAGACATATCTCTTGAGATCAGATGGGAATCAAATTTCAAAACCACCTCCAAATGTGGTTTGGATCTAATTTGCCATGATCCTATTTCATGTGATTTTCTTTTGTGGTCCAGATTTTCAATCTGGGTGCAATCAGAATGTACCAAAAAAAACTGATTATTGGTGGCAGTGTGAACATGGCCGAAATGTTTTTCCCAAAGACTGTGCAGCTCATTTTAATTGCAAACTTAGATCAAATGGACTGAAACCTGCGAGCTAGTTCAGATTGATAACTCAAGTATGCCCAATTTATACAAGACATACTCTACTTGCATTCTTGCTCCGCTATACTGCTGGTGCAGTCCTCATTTGCAGAATCCCTTGTGTCAATGCTGCCACTGGCTGCATGTTTATGGTGTTTCTCGTTGCAGCCGGCGACATTCCTTCCCTGATCTTGTCTATATTTTCCATATTAAGAGCTGTTAAGCAGCATGCATATGGAGAGTAAATGTTTTTTCTCATTTCTCTTGGTGTTTGTGAGCTCGGCATTCTCCGTAAACTATGAGGCTGCTTGCTGTTTTATTGCTCTCCTGTAGCCTCGATCTGATTATGGACATCTGCGGCAAATTTCTGCTCTTTATTAATTCTAACATTTTATTCTTTTACTTTCTCTTTTTTCTTCAAAACCTATTTGTGGACAAACTCACATCTCCAGTGTTTATATTAGGATGCAAACACTATTATTGAATTGCACGAATCCCATTCACTTATCATTTCCCCCTTGATGCCGACATTGGCCTCATGGGCGTTTCAGCATGGCCCACATTTTCGAAGTGTTTAATGATAAGTTATTATTTGGAGAATATTCATGTTTTAGGCAATGGACATAAATGAGTAAGTAAAGGAACATACTTCATTTTATTTGTTGGTCTAAAATTTAAAGTCCCTTTTCCACTGGTCAAAAACCCACTAACACCCACTAACATCTGGCTTTTTTCTGCAGTGGGAATGGATACAATCCACATTCATTCTTGGGTCAATGACTCTGCAGTAGTCACTGCACTTTTATCTCCTTCCTGACGCAACATATTGACACGCCTTGAACTTCCTGGCATTGATGTGTTGAAGTTGTCATGAAGGTTGGGGACCTTTGGGAACAAGGTGCAACAGCATTTTTCTTTTTCATATTGTGCAAAATGCAATAATGGCAAGACAGAGAGTCGGGAGAGCTTCTCAGTTTCCGGCATGTTCATGATGTTGCACATGACTCACTGAGGAAACACAGACAGACACCCTCTCCTGGCAATGGGAAAGGACTCAATGCCTTTTTTTATGGGTTTGGCAGTGTTTAAAAAAACGAACTTGTATCCTTGCTTATTTTTGTCTTGGTTAAACGCAAAGTCCTAATAGGAAAATCCACCACTTTGCGTCCATCTTGGCAACGCAGCCGGGTAGTTATGTCACACTAACAAGATCAGGTGCTGATCTTAATGAATGAGGAGAGCACCACACACCGCACATTTTTTTCAACAGTTTGGTGACTTCGTCCTAAAATAAGGATTCAACTGTTGTTTTCACACATACAGTCCGATATGGGGAAATAAAATAATCAAATTAGCAAAATGATCTGACAGGACAGATATCATTGCTTGCGGGCCACCAGTTGCCAACTATTGCTCTGACTTATCTAAGGACGAAGAAGAAGACATGTTCAACGTCATCTTCTTGTAAATTGCTGTTTGTGCTTGTTTATATATAACAGACATCTGCAACCTAATTATGATGATAATTCCTGTTTCAGTTCAAATTGAATTCTGATCATTCATAATCCAAGTTCAAGATTAAAATGACCTTAATTCAATATCCTTAAATTATGTTTGAACTTGTCAGTGTGGTGTTGTAGATATCATGAACTGAATTAATAATTATAATAATATATAATAATTGTGTAATAACTAAATTGTAGATATCTGTAATGAAAAACCAGGCACACATCAAAAGTTGCTTGAATCTTACTACGTAAATACAGATATTTCGATCACTAGTCACAGCAAAAGTCAAAATGGCATTAATATTGTAAAGTTAATCATGGATTGTCAAACTGTGTGTCTGTCTCTCACAGCAGACAAGCTGCACTGACCTGAATTCAAGTCTGTATTTACAAATTACTCTTCCAGCAGGTTATTTTTGTGCCTTAGAACACAACCGCTGTGAAACAATCAGAAATCCCTGTCTTCATTCAGCCTGTAGGTCTCTTGACCCCGCTTGCGCTCCCTCTTTCTCTTCTTGTTCGGTCGGGGAAGTGACAGTCGTTAAAAGCTGTGGGCTTATTGACATCCTTCGCCTTTTCCTGGTTGTTTGCATCGTATACAAAATACTTCCAAACGCCACATTTGCTTTTTATGTTTAGTATCGATTAGTATATATAACAGACCCAACTACCGGTAATAGAAAAACAATTTATATAATCAATTATAATTGATTAAATCGATTAGTTGTTGCAGCCCTACACTGCAGTTCTTTGAGCCTTTAAGGATACACTTGCCAAGAGGGAAGCCGGTAAGTTATCAGAGGTATGTGTTCCACATAGAGACAATCGTTTCATGTATAGGAGGCTACATTCAAATTAAATATTGGGTTATAGATGGTCCTGAGCATTTATTAAAACTTTGCTTCATCACAGTTGTATTTGTAGATGTTGCATCCATTTAGTTCTACTGCCAGTCACTTCATGTATTTACATGTGGGCATGTTTGAAATGAGATTGTATTTTCATCTCTAGACCAAAATAGTCACAGCTTATTAAGAACTGTTGGCTTGAAGATCGCTAACTCCCGTTCCTTTTCAATCTTGGCATAATAAATAAACTGTTTTTTTGCACTTCCTTAATCACAGTACATGTTTATATGTGTGGTCAATCCTGAGCGTGCATGTGCACACATCTGTGCATGTACAGTGCATGTAGGTAGGTGTGCGTTTTCTGTTTGTGTGTGCTCGAGAGAGCGTGTGTGGGCGCAGGGCAAGAATTAAAGAGGCCCTGGGATGAATATGTAGAGCAGATGTAGCAGCCAAATTCAAAGGCTCACGCCTGGAGCCCATCTGACACTGTAGGAAATGTCGTCTCTGACAGAAGGCAAAGCGTCTGTGAGGTCACCAGGTTGAACTAATAACCGAGATCTTCAAAATGATATAAACATATACAGAAGTAATAAATGTTTGACCCTTCCAGAGGAGCGTTTCTGTTCAACAGAATAATGGAGGCTGTTGCCATAAGTCTGGGAGTGCACTTTTACGACTTCCCCATTTAATTTCTGTTCCTAACATAAAGGCATTTGTAATATAATAAATGCCAGCAACTTCTTGAGGGAAAATCTATAATTCACTCCAGTTGGGTAATTTATTCCATTTGTTTAGTCACAAAGGGCTTTGGTCCGGATCAGGAAACTACAGAGACAACGGCCTTTCGAAAAACCAAGCAGACTGGCCGCTGATCAGTCAGTTCCTCCGCAGCAAAAATGAGGAAAGCGTTTTTCTGTAGTCTCAACAACGCCTCCGAACTCACGGCCCGTTTCTGCACCATAAGGAAACTCCATGTCAGCGTTTAATGGTTTCATCTGAGGACTCCCACTCTCTCTCTCTCTCTCACTGCCTCCCTCTTGGATTCTTCTCTCTCTCCACTCACAAAAAAATACAGCCATGCCCATAAACAAGCACAAAAAAAACATCCATTAAACGTCCCTGAAATAAAGCCTCAGTGCCACAACGTAATGCTGAGCAGCAAGAAAGAAGAGTTTGATTTAGCGTCTCGTTGGTCATTTAAACTGTGAGCAGAAGTTAAGAGAAGCTGATTTGTGACCAGAGAGTTGCTCAAAGGTTGGGAGAGCTGTTGTTCACGGTTTTCAACCCTCGTCCCCCCATCTGCTCCAGCTGTTGCAAAAATTATTTCAATGAATTAAAACTAGGTGATAATGTAGTTACTTTGACAAATAACTGCTTTAGCAATTATTCAATGACCTGCATGTACCTGCTGATTCACTCACTTGATAAAATGACAAAGGGTAACAAAGGGTTACAAAGAAACAAAAGTGCAGAGACAAACTATAACATGCATGCCAGCATGTTGACATTAACACAAAAAGGTTAGAAAACTTTAATGTAGAAACAGTTCAAACTGTATCTTCATCTAAGTTTTATTCTATTTTGTAAAAAGTTTACAAACTGCATGTATTGTACAGAAATAGGAATATCAGCAGAGATTTTGTAGCTATAATGCAGTAACTGAAATAATTTATATAAAAAACTGTTATGTCGCTAATATTGTTGCAAGAACTGTAATGTTAACTTTTCTTTTTGTGTCAATCGGTGGAAATGCGTAAAATCTATATGTCCTTCATTGGGAGTATGAGGTGATGTCATCTATTTATTGGGTAATGTAAAATGACATGAATGAGTAAACAACAAGAACACATGTAACCACAGTTAATATAATAAAAAAAAGCAGCTGTAGCCTCAAAACATGAAAAATGACAAACACAAAACACATGGGACTTAACCTGTACTGAAAAAAACAACACTTGAATACTTAAGACTAAAACTGATAGCGAATGATTTAACCAAATTAGATTTTTGCAACAAAGTCAAATTAACATTGGCCAAAAATAAAAAGTCCTGATGCTATTTGACTCCAGACTCTTCAGGTATCTTTTATAAATCTCTTAATCCCCGATAAATGCACATAATCAGTACAATACTCAAGAATTCACTCTAAAATATTTGGATTTGCACTTGAGCATCGCTGCCTGTGCCAGACACCGTTTCAAATTCGTGTCCCCCTCCTGAGTGATAGTGTTTATTTTTTTGGGCAACACAGGCACCAAGTGTTAGTGCAAGACACATGAACAAAGACTGCGAAAGTAGATTTGGTGTGGGACTCAGTATATTTGGACATCCACGCTTGTGTGCAGTAGAGGCCCTGGAGCGCAGTGAGCTGTGTGTTTGTTTGTACCTGTCTGTCTGTGTAGATATAACTAAGAAAGATGCAAGTGTCTATATCGGAGAACAACTTAAGAAGAGTTTTGCAATGTAGTGAAAAACTCTTTAAATGCAAAACCAATGGAACTATAAAACATCTGAATTGCATCAGATCACCCTGGACTTTACTAAACTAAAATTAAAGTGGATAGTCATTTTAAGTATGAGCTCTTATGGCATCAATCTGTGTCTGTCTTATATCATGTACTTATCACTGACCGATCCCTGTTCAGTCCGTTTTACATCTTTCTGCAATCCGTGGCTTGAAACTGAAGCTATCTATTGAAACCATGTGTCTCGTATTAAACACTTCCCTTCCACTTCAAATAAATCAGACGTAGTTGACGTTCTAACTTTATTGCAGCTGTATTAGGCTGCGTCATTCCCCTCAAACTTACTGCAGATATTCTTTTATTTCTCTATTAGAGCTCCTGTTTGACTATTCAGGCACGCTCAAGGTACAACAGCGAGTTCCTTGTAATGCCGCGTTGCTGCAGAAGAGGTGGAAAGTTCCATGTTTCCACTTTTCGTACATTCGCTAAAGTTTAATCTTGCATAAAATTCAAGATTTGCTTTGCTTAAGTTGATTTATAAAGAAAAGCCTTTCATCCTTTCATGACTGGATGCTTAAATAGTGGAAGGATCTATTTTTAGGAGCGATGTTTAGAAAGGAGCCACCGCAACCCCCGAAGACGCCCCACCCTGCCCGACGTCCCATCGCAACCCAGCCTGTCCCCGTAGAACCCTGGTCTACCCTCTGCTCAAGCGATGAACTAATCTGCAAGGTGAGGGTCAGGCTGCAGGAGAGGATGACACGCCTCTGACTCTCCTCATCCATCCAGGCCTCTCATTACCAACCCCCCCCGAGCGGCTCTGTCTTCTGTGAAACCCCCAGTCTTAGAGCTTCAGCCTCAGCCTCAACCTAAGCCCCGAGACCGCCAGGCAGCCAGACCCCTCAGAGAGGCACGGTGCCTTTGTGTGGCTGCACTCCCCAAGTTGTCTGCCTCCCATTATTTCCCCATCCGAGCTCCAAATCAAAGCCAGCACACATATGAAATGCTTTTGAGGTTTGAAGCTTAACTATACCACTAGTGCAACTACTGCAGCTACTATTACCAATGCTGCATGATGGATCAATATTAAAGCATGATTACAATCGTACAGAATTACCGGCACAGTCGTCCTCTGGCAACTGATAACTCAGATATCAATGATATGTTTGCGTTACTGTGCTAATTAGGCTCCAGTGAGATAAAATATAGGCTAATATATTTTATTTTCATTTATAACTGCTCAGTTTTGTGGCAAGTCATAATTACAGAGTACCTTTTTTTCATCCTCAGTTTGACAAGTGGTCAGTCAAATGGAGTGCCAGAGGGCTTGGAACTCCGGAGTACAGAGGGACTTTTTTCCAGCTCGCTCTTTATTTAATCTAGCGCAAGTGGAAATGAAATGACAGCCGTACCACGGTCATATACTCACCCTGCGATGATGGATGCTTTTTGATTCTTTTTTTCCCCCAATGTTCGTTTTTTGCTATGGTGCCCTCTAATAAATATTTTTAAGTCTGTCAGTTAATTCTGAAATTCCATCGATGAACTCTGTCCAGAAAAATAAACAGGGCCGCCACAGCAGTTGGCCCAGATTGGGGAGTTGTTATTTTGTTCGCGCTATTGGCAGCGGCTCTCCACAGAAATATTGCTTATTTTGCTTCGTTTCAGATTCGAGCTTCTGACAGTTTATGTGAAAAACTGCAAACTGTATTGCCGTTTTAAACACAACTGCTGTGGGCTGTAATTACAAGCTCCATTCACGCAGATGAATGGGACAGACAGCCACAGAACAAGGATTGTTCTTTAGACGTACACATCCTTAAGATCTATAACAAATTGCGGTGAAATTGCAATCAGAAGGCATTTTCCTCATCATATTAGTCATCAAATTTGCATCATTATCTACTTGCAAATTTCAGGACTGAGCTGGAAACCTTGGAAATCCCAACAGGGCAATTTGTTGGAAAACACTGTGGTAAAATACAGCGTCTACTCTGTCAGTCATCTTTCTTTATAAAGGATGTTGCAGTGTCGAAATGTTGACACAATCGCCTCAAAAATGTCCTGCGTCAAAAAGGCAGCTTCATCGGCCGCTTTGGGCCCAATCACCGGGCTTTGTTGTAAAAGTCACGAGTGGGGCAGTGGCCATAGTGGCCCACAACCCACCGAGTGGGCTCGCGCAAAAATAGAATGGTACATTCCAAACCAATATAACAGCGGCAGTGCACCATCACAAGACCGCAGTAAATGGCAAAATTATTGTGCATACTTTCTGAGGCACGCCTAAAAAACCCCACTGTGTCCACATGTACTCCTGCTAACATCAGGTAGCACTTAAATGTCCTTCGCCCTAATGTATGACTAAACATGCTGCCCCTTCACCAAGCTACCCTGATATGCAGAGAGGGACACTACTGCTGCTGCTGCCTCACCAGGCAATAAAGACACCCGGGCCTTCAATAACAGGATATGGTCTGCATTTCTCATTTTGAAAATGTGCACAAACAGCTCTTAAAAATAAAACACAGCTTCTGTTTGATAAAAAAAGAAAAGACAAAGAGTCACAGAGCAGCCACCCATTTCCTGGGAAACTTTGCTGTGTCGCTGTGATGTTTTCAAATGTTTTCTTCTCTAACCAGCAGCAGTCTGCTGTTTTCCCACTCCCGTGTTGTAAAAGTCAGGAATGTCCCCGCCATAATGAAGCACCAATCTGAAAATACAGGATGGGAGAAAATCAAATTAATGTTAATGTGGCCATTAGGTTACCACCCAGCAGGAAAAACACGGCAAACCTCAGCCATTCATGCCGTACCGCTGTTAATCACTTTGTTACACTCCAAACTTTCATCTGCATAGTTTTGGCCAGGATCAGGGGGAGAAGGCAAAGCCGGAGCTAAACCAGAGATCTGTCTGCAGTGTAGTCTGTCTTCCAACCACGCACTGAACGCACCCGGTGAACACACAAACTCTGCTGCGAGGAATCCTTGAGTAAAATATCCATTTACTTCACTGCAACACACAAAGGTGTGCCTCAAACTGGCTCAAATAGAAAAGCTAACACACGCCGACACACTGGCTGCGGCAAACTTCCCTCCCGTTTCTGATTCTTATGGGTGAGAGGATCTGCCAGTTCTTGTTGCCGTCTTTGGGGAGCCGTTGTGACTTGGACCAAAGCTGTAACTTTTGGTTCAATCTTGACGGAAAACTTCACCTCATGAGAAAAAAACAGTCACTCAGTGCTCTGTGTTTGTTGGGGTTTGTTTGATGCTGAATTTATTGTCTAAATATTGACGTGAAATTGGTCCTGTAATTAGCAGTGCCAATTTGAAATAAACCGTAATGGAGGCAATGAAATCGAGCATGTGGATGCAGTTGCTGAATATTGCAGATGCTACCTTATGCTCATTCACATTTCACAGATCTTCCTGTCTGTCGCCTGTCAAAGTATTTATATATTCTGTAAATCATCTGTTGTCTATGAAATAGATCCACAATTTCATCTGACAATGGTAGTAGCATCAACATCAATGTGTTCCAGATCTGGCAACCTGATAGCCTGCCTTTCTTCTCCCTGTAAACAGATCATCCATTCAAAGGCTCTACGTTTTACTTAAGACCAGCCCAGGCTCAGTGTCCGCTGACTGGTTCCACGTGTGCACAGGCGGCACTGAGGTGCGTGTATGTGTGTGGTTGTGTGTTTGTGTGTGTGTGTCTGTGTGTTTGCAACAGCTCCACTAAGGGGGTCATGAGTCACTGAAACGGGGACATGACTGATGCCCTCTCTAAGTCTTACTCTAATTACTGCTGAGGTGTCTGTGATGGCCCTGGTGACAATCCCGAGCTCAGCCGGTGTGCTGTTTCAGCCTTGCCAAGATGACACTGTCACAACACCCAAGGCCGTAAGCTGTAATTGTGCATTTTCAAAAGTGCTGTATTACTCAATCACTGCACACCTTGACGTTCGGATGTGCGTAGGTCGTGGCGAGCGGCGGCCCTGTCAACTGCTGAAGTAATTGCTGCTGAGTAATGTTCTTTCTTTGGCTCAAAGGCAAAAAAACTAAACAACTCACCAATAAATCTGGAGGCCATTTTAGGACGTCGCCTAACAGGCTATGAGTTCACATGGGAAAAAAAAAACTTGACTATTATAAGCCAAAGAAATGGCAAAGTTGAAACCATACAACCTTAACAACATCAAATTAAACCTCTCATCAAAAGTTGGCCGCCTTGGAAAGAGGGCGAGAAGGCACAAAGTTGGCGCACAGCGCAGCACAGTTAGAGGAGCTACCCGCACCACTGACTGCACAGAAGCACAGCCTCGAGTCATTTCCAATGCTCGCAAAGACAATGGGGATACGTCGAGGCTTAAGTAATAAGCCCAAAATGACTTCCAGAGCAGCAGGGCCTCCTCATTTCAGCGTGGCAGCGATGCAGGGAAATCAGAGCCACGCAAGTTGAGGGTTTCATGGAAGATCAAAGATCGTGATTAGCCTACACTGTCCATCCACCATTATGGGGAGATCTGCCACCGATGGCAACCATATGCCTGCCGGATTAACCTCTCCATCACAATCACTATCCCGGGGAAGAGGATACGAAGACGAGAAGTGGAGGCACGAAGCAGGAGAGGAGAGCAGAACAGAGAGGTGAGAGGAGCCTAAACAGGCTGAGGGAGGGATGGGAGGAGTGGAAGTGGAGAGGCAGAAAACATCAAATGTCAGTCAGTGATGTGTGGCATAACACATGTGCCCAATATGCAGGAAGCCTTTTGGCAGGTTTCCCTGACCTATATAGTCCGGAAGTTGGAGAAACTGCAGGCAGAAACAAGTCTTTCAACTTTTAAATGAGCCACAGTAGATGCTCTGTTCTGCACATTTGGAGTTTTGATAAAGCCGATACGAGTGAGATACGATACGAAGTAAAGAAGTGTAATTTCTCAAGGTTCGTCAGAGAAAGGGTTTTTCTGATTGAGTAAACATTTTTATTTTACTGCATCTATTTTTTCTGCGTGCCATCCCATTATTTTATGGTGATGATTGACAAAAGACCTGAAGGCATAAAACTAAATTGGACACAAATCAGGGACATTGCAGTTCATGATTGGCGCCCCAACTCCTTGGCCACCAGGGAGCCTCACACTTCTGTTATGTTTTACATTTTCCAATAGAGGACCAAGCCATTTATGTACATAACTGTGGAAACAGCATCTATGCAACACATCTCTGTGTGGGCGTTTCTATGGCAGAGACTGCCCTCTGAAAACTGATGTTGAGGAAATACGCTGTCAACTCCTATTGTGTGTTATTTACTGCAGCTATTTTTATTACCCCGTACAGCCTATGAACATTTAAACAAGAACGCTCGCATGACCATTGACAACATTTTCCATTGAACGAAACATAAATGCTTAGATTCAGATTCATCATTTTATTTGGGTTTTGATTTTGATTTTTATGCTGTAATGTTCCAAAAAAAAATCCCTTTTCTAATAATGTCCCATTGCTGCAGCTCCTCTTGTCAGCCGCTGTCTGAAACGCTTGGTTTTAGATCCTGTCTCTTTAAGGCCACCCCCCCGACAAATCCCAGTCTGCTCGGATTGGCCAGCTGGCTCACTATGTTGTGATTGGTCAACCGCTTCCAGCTTCCTCTCTTGCTTTACCTTTCTTTGTTAGGGGGTGTGCCAGACTAGCCGCTTGTGTTGCATTATGCAAATGCAGAAGTACAAGAAGTATCATCCTGATTACTGACGAGGCCTTGCAGGAGCTTCAGCAGCAGTCATTTCTGTCAGGGCGAGGAACTCTGTTTACCACAGACTTTAACCTTTTAGAAATGTTTGCAAACCTTTTACTTACACAAAAAAACTAGATCACACTAGAAGGAATGGGAAAAACTGAAAAAGCAGCTCCCCAAAAGTGAAGTCAAAACATCTTGATTGTCCCCCTAGTGGTTGGCACAAGTATAGGTCGTAAAAAACAGTCTTCTTTCAGAAGGGAAATGGACCAAAGTAAAAAAGTCAAAATGGCAGCAGCCACATGCAGGATAGTTTTGCTTAATTTTTGTAAAGTGGGAGGAGGTGTAGACCCATTGTCATTAAGTAGCGGTTGATGTGTTGAGTACATGTGCAAATTAATCTTTAACATGAAAAGTCTAGTATAAGACCATCAAATTGACTAAAACACTGTGTATGCTGAGCTATTCACCTATAAAGAAAGCTTGTATTGGTCTAGTTTCTGAAGTAAGAGTAACAGTTTGTATCAGAAGCAGACTGAACTTACCACTAAACCAAATAGTCAAAGTCCCAGCCAAAAGATGCAGCAATATGAATTGTGAAACATTTAGTAATTACCAAAGTTAATTAAATCAAATATTGCACCAATCAAATTACAGTACATACATAAGGGGGTTACTTACAGTACCAGCCAAACACCAATGATATACTGTGTATACAATCTCTTTAAAAATAAGTTGAACCAGAACATATATATATATATATATATATATATATTTTTTTTATTCAAAGTCTTTGTCTGTTTTGCCTCTCTTCATCACCCACTCCCCCAGCTGTGTGCCTTTTCCACATTACTCAGATGAGTCGATGAGCTTTAATGGGCCTGCGCTCTCTTTCATCAGAGGGCCAGGTCGTCACTATTGAGTGGAAAGCCTATGTGGGCTTGGCTGCTTGGGGAATAGGAGCGGGATTATGTGATATCATATTGTTTAGCAGGGGATCCCCCCCCCTCCCTTGGCAGCATCCCTGAGATTTAGTCATGCCTTCAATAGGTGGGTAGTCATCGTGTCCTCTGATGCGGCTCTGCGAGCAGTTGATATCTGCTCTGGTGATATTTTATGTTCAGCTGTCATGACAGAAAATTGAAATTAAAATGAAGGCATTTGTTACAAAGGGATGAGTCACTAGTATATCATACGGACACATTCGGGCAGTTATATGACACACACACACACACACACACACACACACACACACACACAGCAACTCTGTGACTCCCTGTCTGTTCTTTCCAACTGAGAAAATGAGTGGGTGGAAACAGTCAGCCAATTCCCTTGAGGCGTGTTTTTGCATGAAGAGTGAGCTATCTGATGAAACTGTTTTGTGAAGCAGCAGTTATGGTTTATATATTTTCTGTGTAAACCATTTAGCCTGGTTTGATATAAATGCACCAGTGGCAGGAGGACACTTGGCCCTGTGAAAGCTCCTTAAAAACTATTTGCATTTTAGCTCATAGTGAAGATTAACTTTAAGGTATGATTTAGGGAAACCCGATGGTGGTTATACGAGAAGGTCAACACAGATAACTGCCGCTGCTTGTGGAGCGGTTCACACTGGGCCTCCCATGGCTCCCCTGTGGCGTTTGAGCTCTCACAACAAAAGTTAATGCCACCTTTTAGAGCCTTGATGCTGTGAAACCTGAACACTCTGCTGTATTGTGGAAAACGAAAGCATGTAAGAGGATTTCATTTCTCGCCAAATTTGACTTAATGCTTGAATAATATGACATGTACTTAATTAATTTTGAGGTTTGCTGAGTATAATGAAACATGGAGATACTGTACCTGAAACAACATGTACGAATTGCGGTTGCGTTACGTTTGGGAATCTGGACGGGTGGATGGTGCCTGTGAATAAGCAGCCCCTTCCATCCCACCATTCCACTCTAATTAGGTGCAACAGATTCAATATAAACGTCATGGCCTTTCACATAATCCTGCCCATTAAAATAAGAACCACCATTAGGGAACACTGATGTAATGACTGTTATGAATGCAAGCAGTTCTAAATGTCAAATGTCATTTATCAAGGCCACCCAGGTTTCTCCTATGTTACGAAACGTTTACAGATGATTATCAAAATGCTTGGCTGTGTCTTTTCTTGACCAAACACACAAGCATAGAACGGCAAAAGTGAAAGAGTTAAGAGGAATTAACCAGTTTCCTAAATGCAGTAGTAGTACTTCCTCTTATGAAGGACGAGCTTAAGCTAGGCTTGGTAGCGATTCCAGAATAATTTACTTGTGCTGCAAGTTTGAGCTACATATGCAGTTATATTCAGCAATACCATCCATAGCTAATCATCCATCTAAGCAAACACAACCTTCTTTTAACGTGGACTTTGTTGCTCTTTATACAATGATTTTACTATTATACTATTTATACCTGGCTCTTTCCTTTGCTCCTGTTATAATAAGTGTAGCCACTAGAGGTTGCCTAACTGTTTAACATAGCTATGGGTTGTAACAAGCTGCTGCACAGATGACCTATCGCAATAGTCCGCAGACTGCATACTCATCATGCCTGCTTTGTTTCCGAGACAATTTGCTTGCACATGCTGGTGTTGACAATGCCTGCTACAAATGTCCTTCTGCTTCTTCTTTTTTCCGACCAAGCACGATTTTGTCCATTGCTGCCTCCCGATGGTGTTCTTATGTCATTGCCCCTGTCGTTCTTGGGGGTTAGGGTTAGTAATCTTAGATGAAATACTTCACAAAAATGTAACACTAATTAACACTAACTAACATATATTGGTTGGTTTTGGTGCAGTGGTAAGAACTGTCACCCCACAGCAAGAAGGTTTCTGGTTTGACTCCTGGTTCTGCTGGGGTCTTTCTGTGTCGAGTTTGAATGTTCTCCTTGTGTCTGTGTGTTTTTTTTACTCTGGCTCCAGCTTCCTCCCATAGTCCAAGAAATGCAGATTGAAGTTAGGTTGATTAGCTGATCTTGTTTAAATGTGAATGTGAGTGTAAATGGTTGTTTGTCTTTGTTTGGTGGTGCCGCGATTCAACGTCAGTTGGGATAAGCGGAACTGATAATAGATGGATGGATTAATGATTAGGTCCTAAAAAGAAGAATGAATGCATGTGTTAAGTATTTCCAGGAGGGGAAACATTTATCTGGCTCCAAATTACGACATGATACCAATGATATACTTATCATTATTAGTTAATAAATAACATTCACAAGTACTTTTGAAAATGCTTTGAAACCATGACTCTTATAGTGGTTATGTGTTACTACATTTTAAAGTGAAAAAACAGAACTCTGGTGTATTGATTCATTTCCCTCATGCTGTAACTTTAGTCGTGCCTTCTGGAAATATCTATTCCTGTGGCTGGTTGTCCAAAGAACAACACAAAAAGACACTTTAGAACATTTCATCAAATATCATGTCATAGGGAAAAATACAACTAAGACAAATATTATTTTTAAATATATGACAGTTGATGTTAACAATGATATATGAAGTGCAATGTATAAGTTAGAAATTTCTTCAGTTCTCAAATATGGCAAGTAATCGTCCAGAGGAAACGTCTTTAAGGATGAAATGTTCCTTCAATCTATTTTGAGTGAAAGTCGGTTCGTTAAACATACTGGAAAATCACATTTTCTATGCTGGTCTGCAGTATAAAAGTCAAAGGGAGGAAGATTTAGAATTCCAAATAAAGACGGAGACAGATTCTGTCTTTAAAGTCTCGTTTCTGTTATTTCATCGGGATCAAATGGTTATGCTGTACTTTGCTCTAGCAGCAGTCAGTAAACACTACAGCAAATATGTACGTTGGACAGGCTTGAATGTGTCTGCATTTCAAATGTAAGTCTCAATTAACCCCATAAGGGTAGAAAAGAATCTCTTCCAGTGATGAAGAGCTTATAGTTTATTATGCAGTGATGAAGACTGAGAACATAAAATTGATGCTTCCACAGCCTCAACTCTTTAGGGAAGACACCACAAGGAAAAACTGTAAATCTATCATATGCAAGACTTTCTGCAATTTAGTCACCCTTTGAAATTTGCCTTGATGAGCAGTAATTGCCATGCAGACCCTTCCATCTTCTGCACACTTTCATGTCCCCTCAGTGGGTCTTGAATCATGGCATCTCGTGGTCTCCCTAAACGACCCTTTGGGTGTCTGATCTGCGAGAGAAGACCACCAAAATTGCAAAACTTTGGCACCTAAGCAGGCCCTCTGGTGTGCCCATTAAATCATTTTACCCTATTCCCATCTCAATATAGCCATGTATTTCTGAACAAGATAAATATTTGTCTAATACGTAGTGTAGTGCAGTACTGGGCTCAGGCCAAACACACCGCTATCAAAACAGGAGTGAAAGAGGAGCATTCAGCAGTCGCTGATTATTGCACATGCAGTGTTTGCACATCTCTGATAAGCAGGATTTAGATTTTCGACTTCAAATTAACCTTAAACCACAAACTCAAACTTTTCATTTTCATTATTTATTGCAAAAGATCATCTCAACATTCAGACCCTATGCTGGTACTTGCCAACTTGAAACTTGTTGGCCAAAGGACCATTTGATAGAGAAATGGAAAAATAATAGCAGACAAAATGTCCTTGGTTTAAAAAAGAAATGTAGCCTCGATTCTGAGCAGTTCCTTCAATTACAAACTGTTTCAAAAATATCAGATATAATGTGGAAAAAATAAACACTGATAATTTGTTGAGAGACAAATTTGAAATGTTTACGGTATCTCAGTTACATAATGCCTTTTGGGTTGTAGTCCAATTGGAGAGACACTGCTGGCTTTCATTAGCAGCAGGCATTTTTCTCCATCATATTGAGCGATGCTGCCAGAAGTCTGTGCTTCTCAAAACATTGCAGGCCCCTGCCAACAAGTCCCCGCCACCCCCCACACCACCGCACCCTCTCTCCTCCCAGCGCAGCCAGAGCGGGGCCAGATCGCAGAAAGGCAGCACAGGCAGCGTGGCCCTTCTCCAAGCCTGTCCACTTTGGAAATCGCCACACGCAAGCGCTGGCCTCTCTGTCGGTGGCGTGATGGGGTCACCTTTGGGGCCCGGGGTGTGTAAACACACATGACCCAAGACAAACTTTCACAATTCCGGCAGGTGTGCAAACAGGAGGCCGCAAAAATACCCGGAAAACTCTGACCATGCAAAAATAATATTACTACCTCTGATGAACTCCTATGAACGCAGGAGGAGAGGCAGAAAGACCGACCAATCCAGGGTGTGGAACTGTTGTCAGCGGACAGGCTGACTTAGCGTAGCGCACAGAAGTTCGTCCCATATAAGAGAACTAGTAGCTTTGATTGATTTGGACGGAAGACTCACCTGTTCTGAATGGACACCAATGTGGCATTCATCCAGCCCACCCACCCAGCTGAGGAAAGTCAGAACTTCATGGAGAAATTAAATACGAAACAGGAAACAGAGACATTTTTTTCACAGTGCAGATTAAATCTGAGCAGGCCTTCATTTTTCCTTGTCTCTCAAATTCTAGCTCAATAAAGCTCCCCATGTGGCCGACGCTCTATTTAATGTCTTGAATTTCTGCAGTGTTCGCTTCATGGCCTGCACCAGCGATACAACCCACCGTGCCCTGATCCGTTGTCTCCTGGGCCAGTGAGTCCCGGAGCTGACCTCTGTGGGGAGTCTTCAAGGCACCACATGTTGGTTTTGTGTCCATATGAACTCTACTTGCTTGAGCAGTTGGGCCTATGGTACCAAATCTGAAGGACACAGCAAAACAAGGATTTAACTACAACCAGATGCAGCACTGTCCTCCCAGATCATCCGTTATGTTTTGTGTTAGATCCTCCTCAGATAGTCGTGCTGCCAGGGGAACGGGAAGCCTGTTTGTTTGTCAAGGACAATCATAGGGTTGCAAAGTGCTCACAAATCCGTTTTGATTCTGGCGGCCAGCTAATGCCATGGCACTCACTGAACATCTGGCTTTGCAGTTCTGCAAATGCTATTTCCATTTCTGATTTCAGAATTATTTATGAATGATGGGCTAATTAATGGATAATCCTACATCTGACACGGTGTAACCACAAACAGATCATTTTTTCTGACTGAAGTAAATCTTTGTCATAACAACATGCAATTTTAGACGACTGATTTCTTCTTTATAATGATATCATTGTTGCAGCTTACCTCTGCTCACCCCTACTCCTAGACATTGAGTAAGCACGTAGCAGCCTGCTGGTTATACTATTAGCAATACAGATGAGAGATGTCTGCATGTCTGTAAAGTCAACCTGTAATTATCATGGCTCTATATCCCCGGGCGAGAGACTAAGTCAGATTTATAGATTTATTCTGTCTTCAAATTAGCATCATGCCTCGGATTCCAGCATTTCATCTTGAAGGCTGCTGGAATGTTTTTAGAGCAAAAAAAGGAGTCATTGTAATTCACAAATACACATCCCAAAACCACCATCTGTGAAATAGTGTTGGAACAGCAACACTATGTGAGTGTACCATTCAAAGGAAGACGTATTAAAAGCCGCATTTAACTGCAGCTGCACTCCTTTCATTTTCTTTCTGGAACGGTTGAGATCTCTTGTAATAAAACAAACCAAAAGTGTCTAATTCTGTACCTTGTTGGGAAATAAAACTCCTACTCTTACTACAGTGAGACAAACGCTTATAAAAGAAGTCAAAGCTACTACATTACAGGCCATGAATGATTCTTTTCAAGCTGTATTCAGCAGACCGTCATTCACAAATACATATAAAAGACATTAAAAGACATGTGCTAGATATTATGCTGTATCAGTTTATTAATTGTTATGATAGGCCAACGGAAAAATACATTTTAAGTTTTTAAGTTTAAGGTTTAGTTTGGTTAATTTGGATTTAAATAGATCATCATCATCATCATTGTTAGACTTTATCAACATAAATGTGCTTCAATGCAGGTTTAAGTAGATTACATTAAAATATATATTACATTCAGTCACTAATTACTTTCACAAAACTGTAGTTGGTGTTATTTAATCTGGAGAATACTTTTATTTTGCAATACCTGTTTTTGTGATATGACTGCACAAGATGTGGTAGGAAAAAAAGTGATGAGACAAAGAAACCCTGGAGCTGGAGTATATTATACTTCAGTATTCACTACATTTACATTTAAATTGCTTCACTCACTACTCTCACAAATCTTCATACTTTTTTGTTCTTCTGATTAGTATTGTTCAATTAAACGATTAATATAACTTCCATCAATAGCAGTTTTTAATAAACTTAAAAGAAATATTAATCTGACAATTTTAATAACTATCGATATCGAACATTTTTAGCTTGATATAATTTTAGGCCATATACAGGACTTCAACTTGTAATGGAGCCTTTTTTACATCAGAATTCTATTGACTTTTATTTAAAGATAGGCTCCAGTGATCAGACAACCACAAGGTTTATAAAATTTATTTCAGGTATGCATGCAAATTCAAATTTTCTCCCGTGCTATATTTTACAGCAGCACAGAACACCCACCTCTGTGTAACCGGGCTTCTGAGTGTCCTGCTCTCACTTTAAACTCACTCCCAGCAGCACAGTAAGCCGCTAATTTTTACACAAGCATATTTAATCTGCTTGCATGTTTTACCGGCGCGGCGAAGAATGCACGGCCTTTTTAAGAACATGTTTGCAAGAGCTACCTCACCCATGTCTTGTAATGTATGCATTCCTATGTGCCAATATGCTGTTGGATTAGTCAAATTCCAGCATATATTATAAAAAGATAGGTGCTCTCTGTTTCAAGTGTTTTTTTTCTTCCTGCGAGGAGTAAATACATTCCTCGGCTGGCTTGTCCCGGATTGATCTCTGCTGACTCAGAGGAAAGATTGCATACCTACCGAGCATCTAATAGACAATGCCCCCGGGGTTACTCTTGCGCACGTTCAGTACATGTGCAGACGACTTTGAGCAGAGAACAATATGTTTACAGTTCAACCTAGACTTTGGGGTGGCAACACAGACTGATTTGTGCTGTGTTTCTGCAGACTGCCGTGTACTCCTGTCAGCAACAAAACGAGGTGCAGGTGAAAAATCTCATCTGCAGTTTTGAAGTTTTAGAGTTGAAATTAATCTGATCAGTATAAATGTCAGATGTAATATAGATTTACTATGATTTACAAAAAGAAGTATGGCAATTCCTATTTTTCCAGTATAAATCTGGATTTGCTCTAAGTATTCTCGTCTGATTTGAATTTGATATTCAGACAGCAATAAGATATAAAGCCGTAAAACTATGGTGCAGTTGTGTGAGCACTTTTAAATGATTATCCTGAGACAATACAGCCAGTGAACTCTGAGAGCTGGCCCGCCTGCCTGCCTGCGCTTCAGGCTCTATTATGACTGGTTCAAGTCAGCGTCCTAGCTCGTACATCTTTCTAAAATTATACACCACAATGAAGAAAAGCGGCCACTTCTAAACAATGTCAAAAATTCAGATTTAGATTCCCCCCTCCTTTTTTTTATCTTGTTATTGTGTTACACAGGGACTGAAAGAAGAGTCACAGCATTATGAAATCATGTGAGGAGGGCAATTATCCATCACAAAAGCCCCACAGAAAAAAAAATAACCCACCGGCTGGAGGAGACAACAGAGCCTTTTGTTTGCCCCATTGTCAGTGACACAGTGCCGAACTCCTCCTCATAATGGCTTGTTTCTCCAGCGAGCCGTCTGCCTTTATCAGTCACACTTTGTTCTCGACAGCGAGTAAACCGAGTTTCTGAGACACATAATGGGCCGCCTATGTGTAAGCTCATTCAGGTTGCGATTGGCTGTTGTGACCCCGATATCTGAGTCACGGCCAGCGCATGCTAACGTATTCCTCCTCACGCTTGCTGTATGCCTGGCACACAGTCATCTCTGTTTTTGACATTTGCTCAGGGTGATGGCATCATGTGACCAGGGGGGGCGTCATGTGACGCTGCGCTGTTGTATCATCAATGCAATTTGATTATAATGCTGACTTAGCAGTTCAGCCAATTGAACTCTGTCAACCTCGGTCCCGAGCAGCTATTGTGAAATCTCTCAGCTGTTGACAACTGACCACACAATGACAGGGTTTCCAGTGGTTATACTGTACCGACCTCACTGTACTCAAGCTTAAGTGAGTCAGAGCCGAGATAGAGTAGAAGCTGGAACTTCTCCGAGGTCCTCAGTCATGGTCAGGGAGTTTTGGGTATGAAGGAGCCGCTGTTAGGTCTCCGCTCAGGTCTCAGCGGCCGGACCTGTCCTCACCTTTAACACAGCATGTCGTATATAAACCAGACAGCCAGAGCTGCGGAGGGCCAGTATATTTCTTATAAGGAGAAGTGCCATAGTGTTTCACTGAGGTTGAGACATAGCGGGAGAGTGGTATACATGCCAAGTCAGGAAGATATATATAAGTCCAACTCCATCTACTTAGCACACAAATTAAACCAGCTTGTCAGTGAACATTTAGAAATCATCGCTTGGGTCTCAGCGGGCCTCACTGTTTGAACTGCAGTGTAGGTAGGTAGGCACTGTTTATGCTGGACTGGGCCCTTGATTAAAATGAGGAATGGGGGAAAAAAGAAACGTCTCCGTCTCTCAGTGGTCAGCCACAGCCTCCTTGTCGCAGCCTCCACCAATGATCTGACTTTCCCTTTTTTATTTTTTTATTTTATGTGATCACAACTCCGAGAGCTATTTTTAATGTGTGTTTAGGTTGTGCGCCCGCCATTCGATATTAAACATTTCCCCTTATTACTTAAAGACCAACTTTATTTTCCCTCAAAGCTGTGACTCCAAAAACAGCTGTCCAGACACCACAAGAAAGGACCTTAAGTTGCTGGAAGATGTAGATCCCACTGCTGGAGTCCAGAAGAAAAATATCTACTTTTCATTAAGATTATACCATACAGTACATTACCAAACAATTCACATACAACATCAACATCCTCTTGGCGACTCGACGTCGTAGATTAAGTTTCTGCAACTCCGTGAGTTTTGGAGTGAACTTCTCCATGCCTCTCGCTTGATCGTATGGCTCCAGGTCACCGTCCTGCCTCGGTAGCGCTGTAAAGAGATATTTACGTTCACACCATGCAGCGCGGCGGCCAACAGAAGCTGATTGCAAGTGGTGTTTGTTTCCAATGAAAGCACGTTAATTCGGGCTCGGCCGCAGTGTAAACTACCTTGGCGTTTTACAGATGTCGCCTGTTAAAGTGAATCACTGTACCTGCCTGTTTGCCCGGCTGGGCCGTTCTGATGCCTCGCCAGAAAGAGTACACAACACAAGCCAAAAGGGCTATTAATAAGCCCTTCCTTTTCTAATACTGTAATACCTCTACGTGTGTAATGTCTGCTCCGGTCTAATTATGTCAAGTCATTTTTAGCTTTCGCCTGGAGACGAACACAGACAGCCTCAGTTTGACTTAATTTTAACTCATCTTAGGTGTCATTATCCACCAATATTTCTCCTGAAATACTCTGTTGCAATAAATAATTTTCTGTGAAAACAGTCGAGTGTGAACTTCATCTGCTGCGACAAAGCAGGGAAGTAGTCTGCCGTACTGTAGCAGCGCTTCGTTACACACACACACACATGCACACACACCGTGTTAATAGCATGTATAATTTGAATTATGTTCCAACACATGATACCTCTATTATGTTTGTATGAGAGCTTGTGATAACAAAAGTGAGTCCATGTGAAGGTGTGTGGTCCTGAGTGGTAGGAGAGAGAAAGTGTCTGGCAGGGTGGGCCATCGACCACAGTCCTCAGGGCAGACCTTGGCCAGAGCTCAGAGTATGGCCAAGCTCCTCAGCTACACACACACACACACACACACACACACACACACACACACACACACACACACACACAAGTACAGCAAGTATACGGCCACCGGTGGAGAGGCAGTAATGAATGAAATATTATATTCCACATCATATTCCAGCCTTTAACATCATTACATTCACATAAAGGCTTTTTATGACAGCAGTACAACTGTACATATATTACAAAATTGTCTCTACAGCAAAATGAAGAAGCTGGCAGTACCTCCCTCAAGTGAATTTGTTTTTTTCATGGGATGGTTTATGGAACTCCCTCCACTCTAAATACACATAGTGGGTCTGTAACCAAGACTAATCAGATTTGACTGTTCAATATGAATATCTGACAGTTTGTTTGTTTTGTTTATATATATATTATCAAGCTACACTTTAGCAAATTATTCTGAGCAATTCTCAGGACAGCTGGATGTTTCGTTGTTCATTGTGTATTTTATTGTGTTCAAGAGCCACAGATCGGCCTTGTTTTGGGGACATGAAGAGGATTTCAACGTGTGTTGGAGCATCAACTTCCCAACCCTAACTTAAAACAAGTTCTTTTTTCGAGCTAACACTGACAAGAGATCGGAAATGTGCAACAACATTTTCTGCCAACACTAGAAACTAAAACAAAAGTCAGAGACTATATCGTATTAACTTTCTTTCCATTTTCTATTCTATGTTAATGTAATTTCAGAACATGACAGTGCAAGGCCTATCTTCCTCAGTGTAACTTCTTCTGTCTCACTCGTCTTGTTACCTGATCCCCAGCAGCCTGTACCCAGTCTAAGACTAGTGGACAGAACAACATCACACGGTAGAATGATTTTATCCACAGAGCACTGTGAAAGCGAGGAGTGCTTTTACATAAACAAGTAAAAATGACAATGCAGAGGAGTAAAATGTCTTTTATAAACTAAAACTTCATTTAAAAAAACTTAAACTGTTCTAAGGTTTAAAAATGATCTAATTTGAGTCCTGAAGTTTATTCCAACTATGAGGAGCGTGGTATCTGAATGCAGTTTTACCCAGTCATTGTGGATGCAGGGTTTGTCAAGGTTGATGTGTTGTTGAGAACTAGTGTGGTGATCCATATGTCAAACTTTTAAAAGGGATGATAAATAAAATGGTAGCTTATTAAGCGTAGCTTTGTAAAAATATCTTTGCAAAATATCCCCAAAATATTATACTCTAGAAAACAAAATCAAAACCTTTAATTTCGGGTTAAGTTTAAGGTTTGAGATCAGGGGGCTTTAGACTGACTTATAGACAGGATCAGAGGTTGTGGTCAAAGTTTCAGTGATGGAAAAGTTGTGTGGTTTTCTTAAGGTGGGTGAACTGCTGACCTGCAACAGTCGGGTGAATTCAACAATATTTGGCCAACTCTAACTAAACTTTGTTACTGCATCACAGGGAAAAACACCACTCATCCCTTGTAGTTACAATCTTTGCAACCTCTTGAAGAACTCATGCAGAGATATCTGAGACTACAACATCATCATAGCTGAGATTTTTGTTTATCACATGCCGTGCCACCCAAGACGTTACGTTTCCTGCCATACGAGTTGGGTTTTGACATTTATGCTTTATTTTTTCATTCCATGTATTCGATTCAATCACAATGTGCAATTTATATTCCCATCAAACTGAATGTAATTTACTGTGACTCAGCAGAACAGACAGTGGTGCTGCGCTCTGTCCTAAAGTTGAATGCTTTTGACAAGAAAGCATCCATTTGCGGTAACATAACAAATGTTTATACATAACCTTTTAATTTTTTTAAAAAGACTCAGTATCAAGTCCTTCACTAATCCTTATGTACAGCATATCCTTGCCAATGCACTGATGATCCAACATATACAATTATTAAGAATAAATATTGTTGAATAGTTCTGAGTATAATTAGTATAAAACTGCATGGGTGACATGTTTGATCTCTGGAAGGATGTGTGTGTGTGTGTGTGTGTGTGTGTGTGTGTGTGTGTGTGTGTGTGTGTGTGTGTGTGTGTGTGTGTGTGTGTGTGTGTGTGTGTGTGTGTGTGTGTGTGTGTGTGTGCACAGCCTTTTCCTAAGGATTCTGTAACATGCGCTGCAACTCAAGAAGCATGTTCTTGTTTTAGACTGCAAATATTTACAAAGCATCGCGCCAAGGAAAATGTTTCACTGCACAAAAATAAGTTAGGTGGGGAAGACTTGTAGAAATGCAGTTGTGCTGCTGAATATGGGGAGTTAGTATTTCATGTTTGACACTTTTATTCACATTTTTTTCTGATGCTATATTAAGTATGTCAAGATTTGAAAGAAATAAGGGCTTAGAATCTTAAGAACATGGGATGGGGTTCTTTCATTTTTAAATATTTGTTTTTATTATTATTTTATCTCAAATTTCGTTTGAGTTATGGTTACTAAATTGTTGATTGATTCTGATTCATTACAATAAATGTTCATCATTGATGTAGACTGATTTTATGTTATCTTGGGGCTTTGTTGTAACTTTGTAAAAACTTAATACATTTATAACATTAGTAATGTAACAGCTTAACCTTAAACAGTTGAAGCAAATTATGAAAAACATATTTTCTCACTTATCTCTTTTTCTAACATTGCTCTTTTTTGTTTGAATTGGCCCCTAGACATATATTAAATAAAGAGCTGTATATTATATATATACTATATATTCACTATTGGGTATTGAGTAACACATTAACTATGTCTCCACTGTGATCTAATACAATACAGGTAAAAGTATGTTTATTTGTCGCGCTCAGAAAAACAAGAAAAAAAAGGAAAAAAGAAGGACTGTACATCACACTTCCTAGAAAGTGATACTGAAGTGTAATTTTCAATGCAGTGAGCGACACAAGCAAAATCCTCTTCACCTCCCATGTATTTTGATGGAGGTACAAAAATCACAGAACCAAAACTACCTGCATGGCTAAACACCATAAGACGGAAGTAAACAAAATTGGTCCTTTTTAATGGTGATGGACTATCCCTTCAAATCAAAGGTTGTAGCTCAACCACAGAAATATATTTGTGCAAATCACTGATTTAGATGACAGTAGCCTGGGGCACTGTCCCTGTCTTTACTGCTTCATGCCTGCCCACTGACTGGTGTCAAAATGACAGGGATTCTTGTCACTTTCCAATCCAACGGAACTCCTTGCTCTTGTACGTGTTCCCCTCTTCTTCTGTACCAACACCTCGGCTCCGTTTTGGATCTGTTGTAACAAACTCCTGTGATGATCAAAGGCGAGGCATGACAATGTGCTGGGACCTGTGAGGCTCTGTGCTAAATGTGCGAGCGTGGGAATCTGTGCGTGTGTGTAGTAGGATGATTCATCGTTATTGTCACAAGTTGCATGCAATCCACTACATGTTGGCAGGCCATTCCTGGAAGGTGTCTGTGTTATAGTGCACGTCTCCAAGTGTTAGTAACACTGTGAGGAGCAAACTCTTTCACATAGAGGACATGAGTTACGGCCTTTTACAGGAATTGACCCTGTCTATGAGAGACATTTAATCTAATGTATTATATTGATAACAACTAAGACTGCTGTCTGTGACACAGCAATGTCAAGAAAGAGCAAGTTCAAGCTGCAAAAAGTGACACTAGGGCAACTCGCTTGACACTCATCTGTAAATAAGCTGTTTTCACATCACCTCCACTTACACACACACACACACACACACACTCAGCCTGTCTGTCCCTCTCTTCCCCCATTCTCTCTGCTCTACACACACACTCACATGTACACACCCAGTCTCATGCCGCCAGCCAGCCAGCCATTCGTTCCTCACTCACACCCTCAAATCTTACCAAGCTCAGCGCTCCGTGCTCAGAGGCAGACAGGAGCAGCACGGCAGCCTGTTAAAGGAGTTGAGGGAAGGAGCAGCAGAGTCAGAGAGACACATTGAAGGAGAGAGAGAAGGGAGGGGGGGTGAAAGAGAGAGAGAGAGAGAAGAGAGAGGGGGATGAAAGAGTGAAGGGAGAGCAGAGCTGAGTGAGCGCTGTTCCCCATATGCTGAGGAGGCAAGGGCGGTTGAACAAGCTGCCCCCACTGAAGCCTCCTGACTCATGGGAGCGTCAGACCCCGATCCCCCAGAGAGCTTGGAAACGCTGCTGAACCACGCGCAACAGAGAAGGAGGGGAGCCAGAGAGAGAAAAAAGTCCAGGGAGACGAGACGAGAAGAGAGAGGAGAGGGAAGAAAGCCACAACGGTAGGCTGTCCCATTCAATTGCTCTGCCGTGATGACGTCAGAGGGCATGTGACCCAGGCTCTCCAGTGACGGCACATGGAGGGCAGGAAAGAGACGAGTTTTAAAGCTGGTGCCTTTTGGGTTGTGTGAGGGTTCTACTCGCCTCCCAAACAACCACAGAACCACAGACGTGCGGCTCGGGGTTGGTGTTTGAGGGCGACCTGGAGTGTAAATGGTTAATCGTCGCGGGCCAGCACCAGTCACAAGGACGGCGCTAAGCGAGTAAGTACGTTCCAACCACACTCGCCAAGCAAGCAAGTCCGACACCATCTGATCTATCCGCAAAGGCGATATTTGCCTCTGCACTTTTTTTCTCTATAAAACCAAACCTGGTTGTTACTTGTGGTCATCCAAATAGTTGATACGTAAAAGTATGTCTTGTGGATGGCTTTTCCATTTTTTTTTTTTCATGACATGCTGCGTGCTCTTGGTTTAGGACGTGTCAAGGGTCACGGAAACCACAGAGGAACAAAAGTGGGGCTTGCTGCAACCAGAGGCAGCTATGGCATCTAACAGCCTTTTCAGCACAGTGACACCATGTCAACAAAACTTCTTCTGGGGTGAGTACGACTTCTTTGCTCTCTGTTGTGTCTGGAGCTGGGAATCGGGGGCTCGGGTCACGGGGACGACTTGGGGTCAGGTGTTGAGGTTTGGACGGAGGACTGAAGGGGTCTGGGTAAAGCGGGCAAGGATGTTGGATCCGATTGAAGGGTTTGGGTCCAGATGAGTGTGGGGTGGGATCAGCTGAGGTCATCGAGGACCCTTGCTACCAAGGTCCAAGCTTTTTCGTGGTAGAAAGACCTGACTACCATCATGGCTCTTTGTGGTGCACAAATCCCCAAAAAGCACCAAAAAAAAGAAAATCGCTTTCTTTCCTCATTTAGATATTCCAGTATTTACTCTACATGATGTTTATAAATATTTTTGAAAGAGGGAGATGACATGTTTGTGCAACATACCCATAGATTTACAAAGCAATGGCATTGCGGAACCAAAAACAAAAGCACGGGTGATAGTTTTGACAAATGTAAACAGACACTGCACTAGAGAGTTTACAGTGGAGCATTGGAACAAGATGTGGGGATTACTGTGTTGTGTGTGTTGGGTGTCTCTGTTATGTGTAGGGAAGAAGTATTGATTAGTTTGCCAATAAAAGGCCTGTAATCGCTTCCTGAAAATGTTCAGCCACACTGCTGTCATTAATTAATCTGTGACGATTTCCGCAGCCTCTGGGGAACGTTCAACCGACAAAAGTGAATCCACATTGAACCAAAAGTTGCTCCATGTCCACTTCCATATTATCAATTTGTAATTAAAGCACTGTAATAATTAATTTGAACTCTAAACAATCACTTTGATTTGACCCGACTTGCTCTTAGATAAGAAAGTTTGACTGTACATATTCTTATTCTAAGATCGGAATTGTGTCGACATGTAACAAAACCCACTGACACAAATTTTCTCTATATTAAAAATATTACTTTTTTCATAGATTTGCACAACTACACTGTTGAGTTTAATTAATTCTTTATATCCATTTATTCTTTATTCGGGAAAACCTTTAAGCAACATTCTCCTTTGCTCCCACACTGGATCTCGGGAATATGACCACAAATGATTCAAGACCTGTGAACAGTGGCCTGTGAACAGTGGCCGTGTCAACTTCGTGATTTTTAATTATCCGTGAAGGCTCATTTGTATGCTCCAGCTTTTGGTTTGGCTGCGTTCTACTGTGACAACTTCTTCAAAAATTATCTAATTTAATCTGCTAAAATGGATGATGTTTCAGGTTTGCCAGAATAAATTTCAAATTCAAACAAACATTGTCATTTCCTTGCGACACAAGAAATTGACAAGCTGAGTTCAGGACAACCCCCCCCCACACACACACTCTGTCTCTCTCTCTCTCTTTCTATTTCTTCGGTCCATAGCCTCCACTCCTCTGTCCAAATCAGATGTATAAAAGATGTTTTTTAAGAAGCCGCTCCGTGGTCAGACACAGCTGTTCTGGGCTCCCGCTCCGCACAGAAGCAGGGGTGGCTCCTAATACGCTCTGAAAGCCGCGGAGAGAGCGAGCGTCTTCCACCAATCACCACCACCTATTACCACGTTAACCCCCTGACCTCGCGCTGTGTCTCCGGGGTCGGAGCGCAGGAGCGGAGAGGAGCAGCGCGGCAGGAAATTGAAAGCATACTGTAGTGGAGAGGCAGAGATGGACAGAGAGGAGCAGATGTGTGCAGATGTTCAAGTGGAGGGGAGACATGAGAGGGGAGATAATCACCGATCGATTCTCATATTAAATATTGTTGATTGATATTGGTCTGCAGCCCATTGATGTTGCCCCTACTTGTGAACATCTGGGTAGTAAATCTGTCAGTGCAACCACAAAAAGTCCCCTCGACACTAATTTGATTTTGCAAGACCTCCAGCGCTTTCTGTTGTATTTCTAATTTAAAGTAAATAAATGTAGTGTGCGGGACTGTATAAAGACTGGTAAAAAATTCGGAACAGCATCTTAAGTATTTATGTTTATGATCAAACAAAAAAGGATGTGGTTTTCAGTGAAATTGAGTGTTGAATTGAGTTAACACTATTTCAATCGATATATTTCTGTGTTTTAATCTTGATTCTTGAGCTTAAATCTATTTGTTGGACAAAACATTGTATATAACTAATCTTCCGTCCTGGATTTTTGGTTGATTTCATATATTTTGTTCAACTTGTCCCGGTGCTGTGAATCCCCTGGATCCTTTTGTCTGGCATCGGCCAGTTTGCTGTGGCCACAAGTTACAAAATATTGTTTTGTTTGTTAGAAAGCCACACATCTCTATCCCCTCTGTAAAGTTGCACCGAAGGACATTTTTAATTTAGGGGGCTGAGCGCACATTACCAGCGATGAGCCGACTTGAGGGAGCGAGGCAAATGTTCCAAATTGAGAAGAAGAAAAAATGGGGTCTCATTAAAATTTGTCTTGGCATTTACATCAAGCAATTTTCATTTAATTGGCTCAAATACATTTTTTTTATAACTCCTCATCCTGGCACATCAGATGGAGAGGGCAGAGTAATCTTCAACATGTGTGGCACCCACTCAACCACCGTGCCTCTCAGGGGAACATTTAAGTGCCTATTTTCTCTATTACAAACTTAATTACATATAGACAATTAAGTCATGGCAGCAATTATTGTTCAGTAGGGAGAGACAGAAAAAAAAGTGCTTACACATACGAACCCAAATCAACACGATCAAAAGGATCGCGGGTTGATGTGGGTAAATATCTGAAAACTCCGGAGCGGAAAAACTTTCCCCGAAAGAAAATCTCCGATAATTTGCAGGGAAACCGTATATGTATTTGAGAAAGGCAGCTTCTGTTGCATAAGTGTTGCTTTAGATCTAACCACAGGCCTGCTTCTTGGAGACATCTTAAAAGTGAACCAGACATCCCCCCCTGCCTCCCCCACAGCCGGGGGGGGGAACGTGAAGCCCACTCATCAATAGGTAATTTGAAAGAGCCAGGGGGGGAAAAATCTGAGCGTTTCACTGGCTGCTACTGTGCTGAGAAGACTCTTCCCTTAACTCCACGCTAAAAGGAACTCTATTTAGCGATGCTTAATTGTACCTCTGAGGCAAACATGTTATTTAATCCCAGCAGGGTCATATTGATGGAGTGAAATGGCGCTGTGTGTTTTTGCGAGCCGTACCAGCTATTAGGACTTATTAGTGCTGGGGGTGCACATTAGTCTACGTAATTCCTATGAGTAATCAAGGAGGTGCCGCGTGTTAATGTGATCAGTGTTTAATCAGAGATAGATTAATTGGTCTTTATTTTCACTCCAGTGTAGTGAGGCTGAATGGTGGATTGATTAGGGGCCCTAAAGAGGTGGAGGTAGTTGTTAAGGTCCAAATGAGAGTGTCATGAGAAAACTATAACCTGTGATTATAATGGAACTCAAACGCGTCTTTCCCACTGGTGAGGACGTGAAAGTTGTGGAGAAAGTTGTACTTGCAGTTGGCCATATAATGCATGCGTTTGATCCGTTATATCTGAAATGCTGATTCCAATATTGCAGAAAATAAGAATAGCCTTGACTCTTTTGGGGCTTTTTTCTTTTCATCTAGTGTCAACGTGCAAACTTTAGTTGTCCCAGGAATGACGTTCACATCATCTGCGTCTCCTCCCTCTAAATGAAGCAGCGAGGAGTTATAAAAACATGCGAGGAGAGGCGTGAGATTACACTCACCCCTGTAATATGGAGACTGCAACAACAAGCGCTGAGCTGAGTGTAAATACTTACAAGGCACTGTGTATTATCGCTGCTTTTGTCCTCATATTCAGTAGCTGTGGGGCTAATTGCACTGTTATGACAAGGCAACCTGCCAGGGGACTGTGCTCACTCTCAGCCTCTGCCTGTTTAACGTGTTGATAAAACACTGGAAAACAATCTTCTCCTGGGAGCAACTAAACCCATTCGTTAAGGCTGTGAGTGCTCACGTCTCCCGCTTTGGCTTTTCTCAAAATGCAAATGTTTAATATCTAAACAGTGCTTACTCGGGATACAAGTCAAATTAGTGTGTTTCTTGGACGGCTCTGCAAACTCATGCCACGCATAGCTATATTTTTTGGACGCACCGTAATTACTAGGTTGCTTAATGCCACTGGAATAGCCAGTGAAGCTTGCTATTTTCACACTTAACAAGATCCTGCAGCCCTTCATCTATTTCAATTGCATCACGCTGCGCGAATTACCGTTATCCGATATAAGCCCTCAGAGAGGAAGTAACTACCTAACACTTTGAAAATTGGTCTATCTTGGAACCGGTTCACCCTAATGAAACAGAACACCAGTATTATAACCCAGATTCATATACCTCTGCTCTCGCTGTTTAATGCCCTGTCGTTCTTTTCTTCCGTCCAGGCATTCAGATCTTTATTTTTATTCAGGTTATTTAAGTCGGGAGATGGCTTTAAGCAAAGCTGATACAGCAAACTCAAACCATAGGAAACATGAACAGCATTGTTTAGCGTTCCCTCGCTGACCTGCGGAACAGCCGAGGCTGCTTCGCTGCCACACTCCGTGTTTCTATAAGGGGAAAATATGGAGTGTTGAGCCTCCTGGATGTTTGCGTTCGGCCTGTAACGATGTGAGTGAGAGCGCAGCCACAGCACCTACACAAGGCCTTACCTGTTCTGCCCCTCTGCCGGAGAAAGGAAGGTTTTTGCCCTTGTTGGTTTAATCTTAAAGGAATGCAGAATCCCCTCTGACTCAGGCCGGACTCTCAAATATATAAACCTACTCACCAGCAGGTCATGCAAAGAGCAGCACGTGTTGGACATGTAAGCTGTATTTATGAAGCAATGCTGATCATTTCTGTGAAGTAACACATAATGTGCCAGAGTGGAAACATAGAGGATTTAGACTTGGCTTAATTTTCAAGGAGACGATGAAGCAAGATGAGTAAAGGAGCATGAAAGAGTTTAACACCGAGTTCTGACTGTGATCAATAGCTTGGCAGCAGATCAGTGGTGCTGTCTGTGGGGATAGGTACACCTTGTAACAACGTGTCTTCAGACGTTGGTGTCAGTACTCACTTTCTCTGAAGTTGTAATCATTTATCACTCAGCACATATTTTAAAAAACACTCATAGAGAAACTTTAAATCTTTAAATGGCAGGTTGGTATATAGCTGTGTAATGGAATAATAACAGTTTGTTACTACTATGCAAACCTAGAAGTGTAATGAGTGCATATATACTGTGTGTGTGTGTGTGTGTGTGTGTGTGTGTGTGTGTGTGTGTGTGTGTGTGTGTGTGTGTGTGTGTGTGTGTGTGTGTGTGTTAAAGGTGTCTATGACAGAGAGATCTGTCTGCTTGATTAATGCTCTCACTCAAACTGGCACCTGGAACCAATCCCCCCCCCCCCCTCCTACTGCCCCTGTCCCATGTGCACTGTGTGTGTGTGTGTGTGTGCACGTGCATGTATGAGTGTGTGCATTCTATACACTTTGCCTTTAGAGGGGCTGAGGGTCGGTCGGTTGAGCAGGAGGTACAGATGGGATTGGGGCACTCGAAGCGGAAGAAAAGAAAGGTGTGTGCAGAGGAGGGAACAATAGGTGTCAGTGAAGGGTATGGTGTGTCATTAATAACACACTGGCCCCATCTCCTAATTTGCTCAAATTACCTGCCCACACTGTGGGCCCCCTGCCAGCACCGAGGTGTGAACACAACAGATCAAACACACCTGAGATTCAGAGTGCCCACCCACTCAGCAACGCCCACACAAGCCTTTTATGGTGGCCTGGAGTACATGTGGAAGAGAGAGGATGTGTGTAGATTCTTTCATGTGAGAGTGAGGGACAAAATATAGAGAAAGAGTAAAGCGCAAGTGAGAAAGAGGAAGAGATATGATACAATCGGGCGGATCAGTTTGCGTCCGTGAGACGTTCCGGTGAGGGCAACGCAAGACTGAGTCTTTCGAACCACCTCCCATGTGGCACTGTGGGGGTGGCCATTTACCATCATCTCCCCTCCACTTCTTCCTCTTCCCTTTCCTTCTGCCCTCTCCTTCTCTTTTTGTCCTCCCCTCATTCTTCTAGTCCCAACCCACAATTTCAGGAAAAGGGCGATGACAAATGTGACAGGGCGCCAATGGCCACCACAATAATCACTGTCGACAGTGCTGTACCACCTGCGGCACACACACACACACATAGAAACATATTCAAACGTGTGCGCAGACAACTGAAATTAAATATGCCCCTGAGATACAAAAGGGGCCCAGGGAGTGTGTGTAGGTGTGTGTGCAGTTTGAACTTTGATTAGTCTGTAGCTGATATTGACAAGTCTCTGGGGAGACGAGGGAAGCTTGAAATGGTAGATCTCAAGTGGCCTCCAGGGAGAGGAGACGAGAGAGGGAAGAAGGAAAGATAGATAATTGGGATTAAGAACAAAAAACGTTTGTGTTAACACTTTACTTTAACCTCATTTAGCATTAATAAGCAGGATATCAATACTTAAAAGCTTTTAACATGCTAGACGATTACAACAATTCTATAGTACAAGTATATGTATTAACTATTAACTGTGCCCACATAGAAACCATTCACAGCCAGTTTTAAAATGTTTGTAAATTAAGACATGTTGAGCTTGAACATTGTGGAGGGAGTTGTCATACATATACAGATCATATTTCATATGAATACATGTTTTCAATTATTACAATTGTGTTTTATTGTTAATAATTTGAACACAATTCTACCTTAACTGTAAAGAATGCCATGCAGGAAGAGAAGTACATTAAAACCCTTCAAATCTGTACACAACTGCAACTATTGTGTTTAAAACCATCCAGTAAGTGTTTTATATGTTACTTATATACACTACAGAGGGAGTTGACATACAGTTATACCTGTAAGGCTTCTTGTCTTACAACTTTCCAGAAGCCTGCATGTGCTCCAAAGAAAATTGGAAAAGTTTCAAACTGTTTATGCTGGTACAGCAATGTTACCAAAGTGCAAAAATCCCCAGCGTTACATTTCAGCTCCTTTTCAAAGCTCCTTCACCGCGACTGGGGCAGGAGACGTTCAAGAACTTGTAGCTGTTTTATGTTGATCCCCCGAAATGTTCCAGTTTACACACATTCAGTCCAATCACGCTGCTCTGACAGGGAGCTCGGCGTGATCAAAGTGTGTATACATGCGGAGTGTCTGATCCTCAGTGGAGCAGGCGTTCAGTCTGGAGTTGAATCCTGTCACTCACCCAGACAAGCTGCCCTCTTACAGTCATCTGTAGTTCATTTTGTTGTCGCCGTTAAAAGTTTTTTCCGTCAACTGTTGCGCTGTTCATTCTATTTTCTGTCTTTCCCCAAAGGAAATAGGTCTCTCTCTCTTCTCTCTCTTTGGATGGAGACCAATAACAGGCCTTTCCCGCTTCACTTCTCCTGATGCTGAATGAGCAAAGGAGCATCCCAGAGGAGCAGGAATATTTTATTAGAGTCATTTTGAAAGTCCCTCTCCTCCTCCCCTGTCTTTCTTCCTCACTCGTGATGGAATTTTAGGATGCTGCAGCAACTCTGTGTGTATGCGTGTGTGGGTGTTTGTGTGTGAGAGAAAACAGCTCACGCAGAGCAAAGACAATTCAAAGTTACAGCTAAATGACAGGCTGGGAGCTCTGGTCTTTTGAATTGCATTGTTTTCTTTTTATTCCTGCTTGGGAGGAGAATCGGTGAAAAGAGAAAAAAAAAAATCCCAATTGGGACAGAAAGCGAGCAGTTTGGTCTCGGGGGAATTACACTTGGCACAAACAGAAATAGCAGTCATTTTTTGCTGACAAACACTTCTTTATGCAAGGGTGTTTTTTTTGGAGGTGGGGAGTTGGGCTCTTTTTGTTTTCTTATTTATGACAAAGCTACCATTGCAGCATAGGCAGGGTGGTGTGTGTATTCTATGGGCTTGATTTACTGTTGTTTTTAAAGATGCATGAGAGAAATAAGGGAATGAGGGATGTGAAAATCAGCTAATTGAAGGAAACGTATCGTCGAAATGATCTTTATAATGTTGACAGGCAAGTTTTTCCTAACTGATTCCTAAAAGTGCCACTTTCACACACACACGCATGATTCTACCTGCACACACATACTCGTGCACACTCAGGCAGACACACACACACACACACACACACGCCCTTTTTCCCTGCAGAACCCTGCAGATGCAGCAGAAACAGTCGAGTTGGTCTCTCTGGTAAACAAACAGTGAGAGGCTGCTGGGAGTCTTCACCGGGCCTCCAAATTATAGTCTGGTTAACCAAAGTCTGAGAGCCAGCCCCTTCGCTGCTATACTGCAAATACACACCCACATCACATGCATAGGCGCACATATACACATGACCTGTGCACATTACAGCCACTATAAGAGGCATAGTTAAAAAGCACATATACAATCAGGTTCTAATGGCACGGCAGTTGAGCCAAGGGTAAAAGATTTTATAGACAGGAGAGAGACTGCGAGGGAAGCACACCCCGAGGGCCCATCATAAATATTACCCAATCACCAGGCTCGCAGTGTGAGATGATTACTGATGAAAAAGAATCGCTTGCAATAGGTTTAATGTTTATAGAGTTTAACCCTGTATACCTGTTTTTATGATTGCTGAATGGATAGTTGAGTGAAAATGCTCAGTGGCAGGAAAGCTGCAAAATTTGGTATGAGACTTATTCAACATTAGTTCAGTGAGCCGAGGTTGGATTGTTTAGCGCTTCTTTAATTGCCTGTAAATGAGTTCTGCAACTACTGGGAACGGTTCTCAGTCTCCTGAGGACACAAGAACATATCAGAGTGATCTATGACGCCATAAAATCCAGTTAAAACTTTTAAGATGATCAGTTCTCGTGAAATGATTTGCCGTAAATCTACTGCTTTCAGAGTGACAGTATATTCCGGGCGGACAATTTAATTGTCAGCCCGAGACCACATCCCAACAACCCCGTTGCCAGAGAGGGTATTTTTTTCTTGTGTGTTTGTGTGTGTATGACGTTCAAATTCTCAACTTTGCTATAATGCAACACCACAGAATAGATTGTGTTTGAAGGACAGTGTTTCACAACATAATTGATGTTCCTCGTGGGACGCAGCGAGAAGAGTCCTCCCGCTTAGGACTCGATTTACGCGCTATAGAGCTGGCGTCATCCGCGTTTCAGCGAGGGGCAGAGCACGCACGACATGAAAAGGCCCGGTCTTGGAAACCCTGTCTATTTCTGAGGGTGTGTAGAAAATCCACAGTCACAGGTCACATCATCAGACAATAGTCATTTATCTTCATCTTTTCGCTCAACTTTCATGATGTTTTTCTTTCATTGAACCCACTTCCAAAGATGACTGGAGTTGATTTGGTCTGTGTACATCTCAGGATGGAAGTTACGAAAGTGAACTCCATCCATCCGTCTCTTTTCTGCCCCTCTACACCCCCGCTTTGTTGTGAGTCATTTCTGTCCAGTAGCTTTATAGGCACGGCTGTAATTATAGGCTTTGGGCAGAAGGTTTTAGGCAAAGGCCCATCTCTGAGTGAGCCGCATCAGCCGTGACACTCTCAACTTTAACTCGTTCGGCACACGGAGCATCAGCTGCTGCATGTAAGGCCTCTCGACATCTTTCACAAGCCAAGGTTTCCTGGGGCCATTTTGACATCTGAATGGTTTGGAATCCAGTCTAGTATGTATGGCTCCAGGTTGCAGAGTTCAGTGCTTAGTGTTTTTGGAGCAGCTCCGAGCCTGGATCGCAATCAGGGAGAGATCAGGAAAAAGAGAAAGAGAGCAAGATCCAAACCCTCGGAAGTTGAGTGTAGCTTGATGCACGCCCAGCGCTGTGGCGGCTTGCAGCGCCTGCCCATTCCTGTTTCTTCATTTCCTATTTATCTGATTGGCTGTTGTATCGATGCTGGAGATATTCACTTGACTGACTGACAGGCATGATGTTGATTACCCCCCCCCCCCCCCCCCCCCCCCCAGAAATGGAGGCGTTATGAAACCTTTGTTTTTCAAATTTACGTAAAAAACATTCATGATGCACATCCTGTAAAGATGGCCAAACAAAACAGATAGTATATATTTAATACATTTAAATACTCCAAGACAAAAAAAAATGTATGGTATATTTCCAAGCGTGGGTTTACTCTGTCTTTGGTTAAATGTTTATGTCTGTGTTTAATTGAGCATCAATGACAGAGTTTTTTTCCCCCCTCCATCTGGTCCTCCTCTGCAGCCCCTCACATCGATTTGGACCAAGTGCACCTGGACATTCCTCCCCCCGTTTCCACGCATGATATACAAACATATATCCTCGCCTACTCTCTCCTTCCTTTCCCTCGCCGTCTCCAGCTGCCCGCCGTCCTGCCTTAGCCTCCTCCAGTCTCAAAACGGGAGCAGTGGAAACGGAGCAAGTGACAGCCGATAGCCCCCCTGCGAGTGCTAGTCTGGGCCGCTGCCGCTGTTTTTGCCTCTCGCCGTCTAGTCACTCTATCTCGCCTGTGCGTCCTTACCTCACATAAATCATCCTCAATCGCACTGCACGGACAGGCAGAACAGAGAGAAATCTCCCCCTATAAATCTGGTATTAGTTTTACCTCGCATAATGAACACAGGGCTTAACGGTCCTGGATACATGAGAACAGCATGTCTTGCAGATGTACTATAAATATTTTGATACTAGCCGGCTAGTTTGCAGAGGGGAAGTAGACCAGTGAAATACACAGAGGAAGGGAAAAGTGTAAAGTGGAATGTTGGCCTAGCCGGAGTGTCTGTATTGTCTTTAGCACCTACAGAGGGTCCCAGTCCAAGAAAAACTGCTCTTTACAGGGTTCCTGTTCCCGGCCGCGGTCCGGTACCACTCCTGGATACGCTGCGTTTCCTTAAAAACCAATCCTTCAAACTGGTCTCCAAGGATGCGCGCGCGGTGGGGGGGGGGCTCATTGTTTGATTAATGGCACGATCAGACCTGATTGAGTGAAAGATGATTTGAAGGGAAAACCAGCACCCCTTAGGGACACTCTGGGACCAAGTGTGGGAAAGGCGGCTCCGGGGATGATGTGATTGGTGGAACGTTTGAATTAAAGTGAAGTGGCAAATAAAAGCTAATGACACAAAGGCTGCATAGAATGGGGTCGGCCAAATATGCCTGATCACTGCACAAGATATTTAGTTGCAGTGATCTAACATACACACACACTTGCATACAAAAGTGGAAAAACCGAACTCCCCCTTTGTTGGCATTTATCTGGCCTCAGCCCCGGGCGCTGTCACCCTTTCTCCATCAAAGAGCCACACACACAAAACCTACAAATCCTCTTTATACATGCACAGTTTTAGTGTATGACAGCAGGTGGTGTGTGGCACGTCAACATCTGAAGGTTCCCTGGCAGACGCAGAAAGAGTTCTCAGCCCGAGTCGCTCAGATCTATCATTGGTGCTCTTTAATGGCAGCCCTCGTCACATATTACTGCTTTATTTTTCTCCTCTCCATCTCCCAGCCCACAGAAGTTCCTTTTTTGTTCCTATTTTTAAGTACAAGTGATCTCAATTAGGGACCTCCATGAAGGCAGTAGGCGGCAGACAGTCAGAGCAATAAGAGCAGAGAGGAAATTGTCTTTATACCCCTCTCTCCCTCCCTCTCTACCCTCCTGCCACAAGCAGTGAGCAGCCGCCCCCTCCATGTCTCCATCTCTTTCCATGCTGCTCACTGCCATTTTTAAGAAAAGTCAGACAAACTCGCTCTGCATCTCTCTATGTTGCAGTATAAAGCCACTCCAGGGGCCAAAGTCAAAAAAGTCGAATACGAATCTTGGTACAAGCCTCCATTAAAATGGTTGCTCTGACACACACACACACACACACACACACACACACACACACCACAGAACGTGCCGTCCTCATCCTAAAGGTTCACAGTGATGTCACGGGCTCGGTGACAAACAGTCATTAAGGGCTTAGCTGTGATCTGGGATTAGTGCGCGAATGTGAGTCGGCGAGGCTGTGACGATGAGGTCACAAGGAGTAAAGTTTCTGCCCTATCGTCATCCTCCGCTGTCTAGCTGGTTCACTAATTCATATGCCCGGTTGGCCTGGCTACACACCAGAGTGCAACTGACCGGCAGGCTAGATTTGCGGCTGTGTGTCTGTTCTTTCGGTATTGATTGGCGAGTATAGACTGGATACTTGGCTGTTCCGCTGCCTCGCCTGGTGGGCTTGCTGATTGGTCCGCTGGCAAGCCGGTTGGGCTGGTGGTCTGCCAAACATGGAAACATCCCGTTAGAGCTGCAGCAGTCTGGGCCTCGTCACAGCCCTCCTCTAGAAAGCTATAATTAAGTGTCTTGAAAAATGCACCACTGTGAAATGGAGCCTTAATCCTGAGTGGCTGTACTTTTCCTCTTGAATGATGAGAGTATGCGCTTGTGAAAAAGAGGAGGAAGGAGGAAGAGCGGTGTGGAGAGACAGCAATGTTTTTCACTATAGTGTTGTTGTTATTCTATAAAAAAGTGCGTTCATGTGCATGAGTCCATACACTTGGGTGTGTCGCGCTTGAACTGTTGCATTGAACTCTTGTTTTACTTTTTAGCATCAACACTGGGCTCTGTGTCGTGTAATCTTCCCTAATGAGGTGTTGTTAATAGTGAATATAAACAGGGTCTAAGTGTGTGTTTGTGTGAAAATCAAAGAGCAAGAGAGATGTAAAGACACGGAGAGATTCTGCACGGTTGGTTTGCTGACAACATTATAGACAGATGCGTGTGTGTGCGTCTTTGTGTGTATGTGCTCATATTAGCGCTTCACACAGCCAGCTGTCATTCCAAGTGGGAACGAGAACAAAAACCTTTTATTGTACGCTTGATATCTCGACAGGAAAATTAGTCAGAGCGTCAGCCGAGTTTGATTTTTATTGAAAACAAATAATCGAAGCTGAGAGGCAGAAATACAATATTACCATAAATCATAAAACGCACATCCTGCTCAATGTGGTATACTGTGGTTCTTCACTGTTAGTGACTTCTCCTACTGTGCAATGACTCCGAGCCAGTGTAACACAGTAGATGAATAGTCCCAGAGCCCGGAGAGACGATCCAGCTGTGCAGCAGGCAAGCAGCAGCCGCACTGAGGGAGCAGCTTTACGCGAGATTCATTACCACATAATATTAAGTCTGATGCAGAGTCGGTCAAATGCCCTTAAAGGCCAATACTTTGTAAAAGGTTACAGCATTTAAGCCGGATCCAAAGTTGATATTTGGCTGGGTAAAATCATTACAGTGATGGAAGTATTTTCTGACTGAAACAGCAAATTCAGGAAGATTAACGCCCTCTCCCGCTGTCGGCCTCACATCTCCAGGAAATCAAACGGGCGGATTTTTTTTAAACTCTGAGGTCGCCCCTCACCTCTGGATGACAGCACCAGATAGCAGGCATCGTAGCATGAGCCGCCGTATCCTGTAGTATGTAGGGAGCTGGAAGGCAGATGCTGGACGTGCAACAGGGAGGAAAAGCAGAGTCAGATGGGACAAACACTCTTTGATGAGCGGGTTCTTGTCAAGACTATACACCGGGGGGGAAGGGGCAGGGGGGTTAGAGGTGGGAAAAATCAAGGGGTTCTTCCTGCTGCTGCCTCTGATGGGACAATAACGCAAAAGACGACTAAAAAAGTGCGACGGAGGAAGTGAAATTGTACCAACTCTTTCTTTTTAGTCAAGCAAAGACTGTTAGAAAATGACATTTGAATTGTAATCTGAAGAAAAGCAATGTCAAACACAAATGCATTCAAAATAATTAGGCTGACTAACTTGATTGACTCAGCGTGAGTTATTATTTCATCCCCTAACGTTTCCTAAATTAGATTTCACTACAACATTAGGAGGTTTTCCACATTACTGCAAACGTATTGAGCGCTGAAGAAGAAGAAAAAAAAAACAAGATAATATCAGAGGTGAAACTTAACTCTGTTGGAATAACTAGCTTCACGGTTCCTGCAAGGCCATGTTTATCACTATTACAGATTTAATTACTACTATTCACATTTATTCATCCATGAGTTGTTAGCTGATCTTTGAGAATGTTGGACAATGTGAACCATATTTCTGGTGTTTGGGGCACATGGAGGGGAAGTGTAACTCAATCACTCTTTTTTTTTTTTCTTTTCCCCCTCCCTGTCCACATGACGAGGTGCCAGATGCGTGTCAGTGCTTTCAGACTTTATATATATCCCTCCCACATCCTCAGACACACACACACATATGCTAACAGACATGTATGAATGTGCACACCCACGTACATACATAGTTATGAAACATAAGGAGTTGAGTTATTTTAAATGTTCAGGCTGCACCAAACTTTTTTTTTTGTCTCTGCACAAACATCTTGTTGTGAAATGTATAAAGTTCTATACAACTGCGGCATTTTTAAATAAGTTGCAAAAGCCGTGACAGGATCTAAACAACCAGGCAGCTGTGCCTCCCAGTAGTCACTTTTATTTTTGAAACGGGTCCCAGAGTATCAAAGGCCTTTGTCTTAAAGACTCTGTAATAAAAGCCTGTTTAAGAGCAATGGAAAAGGAACACAGAGTAGCTATACACATGCTGTTGTGTGATGTGGCACTCCGAAAACACTCATCGGGAGACTGATGGATAATCAGGACAGAGGGCGGGGTGGGTGATGAGAGTCGGCTGAGATCTCACGGAGAGCTCACGGAGGGGAGATGATGCCCTCTACAGTAGACACAGGAGGGACAGGCAGAGCAGGCCCTCGCACTGACTGTCTTCAGAGCAGCATCCACTCTGAGTAATGCACATTTCAACACTGAAATCAAAGCTTAAAATAACTGCATTCTTTCGTTCTCTCTTATTTTTCACAAGTTGCAAGCTATAGAATGGTAAAAGTGCCATTCATGCTTTTTAAAATTGGATTTTACCAAAGTGTGTGGGGTCAATTTTTGTTCTGGTTTTGCCTTTCTTCGGAAAATGTTTAATTTGCAAGAAAAATATTTTTGCATCATTTATTTTGCAGTGGTCGAAGAAGTATTCTGTTTTATTGAAGTAAATATTACAATTATAAGTAATACATTGAAATGTATTATCTGCTAAATGCTTAAAGTAAAGTTACTCATATTATAAAAAGATGCCCCCTGTGAATAGTTATTATTACTGTTTTGTCTAAAATGTATAAATGACTGTTACTGTTGCATTAAGGGGAAAGTAGCATTTTATTTTGGAGGTTGGTCAAGACAGCGCTAAGTTTAACTAATTTAAAGAACTTTAAGTACTTTAAAATACAATAATACATGATTTTTAACAGTCATATGTATTGAATGTTCACATCTTAATATGCACATTAAAGGCTTCCATTTAAAAAGAGTAAAGTAAAAAAGATAAATATTTCCTTATGTTGTAATGGAGTATGAGTATCAAATAGCATTGAATGCAAATGCCCATCTAAAGTTCAAGTACTTGAAAATAGCACTTGAGTAAATGCACTTGATTACTTTCCACCGTCATATTTGGAGATTCAGTTTTGAAAAGTGTGCGTAATTACGCACGTTCCAAACTTTCCAGATGGTCGTCTTTTGGAGCTGTTAGATCTGGTTGTCTTCTAATTGAATTGAAGCTGTATGAGACACATGATTCTCTGTAATTGAAGAGAGCAGTTGGATGATAGGAAACTACCACATGTGCGGACGAACACACAGGGGAGCCCGTGTGGAGCCCGTGTGGAGCCCGTGTGGAGCAGGGTACCTGTACACCTGCACAACAGCTCTCCCCTGCGCTCGGCTGAAACTCTACTCCCGAGACTCTACCTGACTCTGCGCTGTGCTCTGACTCACTCACTCCTACCTTATGGAGTGTGAGTCACTTCTCGACCGGCTCTCTGCTCTCTGAACGCTCCCCCTGTGCGCAGCGCATTGTCGGGATATCGCGGTAACACAACACGGTGGGGGGGGGAGGGGGGGAGAGCGGGGGAGGACTGGATGGTGGACCGATGCGTTGTGATCCACTCTTGACTGGAAATGACCATCTCCTCCGGGGTTAGGAGCGCGGGGGACGGTCCGGGGGAGCGCTGACATGTCGGTACGTACACCGGGGCTAAACTCTGGAACTGAGAGTGACGATCGAGATTCAGGAAAAGAACTGTGGCTTGAGACGCAGCCGCCCCATGTGTGTTTAATGGAGGTGTCGACGTTACACGGAGACCTGTGCGATCGTCTATATAGGCGTGATAGATTATGGCGCAGGGAATGGATCTGACTCCAGACACCACGTGTTGGAGTCGCATCAGTGCAGTAATTGCTGAGCGCTTGAGCTATATAAACCACAAAAAGCCTGCGCACGGGAAACCCCGGCCTCAAAACACTAACCACATTTACGGCTACAAAAACTGGATTCGTTTTTCCGCCTCCTTCATCTCAACACCGATGATTTTTTTTCTTCTCTCCCTCTCGCTGATCCATCAACATTTTTAACCCTAAAAAACCAGAGCGAATTTACGGGAAAAATATACAATTCGCAGGCGTCGCTGGGTTATAAATAGCTCAGTTAAAGTATTGTCAAAGCGTATCCCTTTGACTTTGAAAACTTTTTTTGTGTGTGTACATAGCCCGCGGGCTTCCAGAGACTCTTTCAGTCTGGCACAAAGACGCACCTGGAGCAGCGCTTTGAATTCTCACTCGAGGAAGACACGCACAAACTTTTTTTCAGCATCTGGCTCGGCTGCTCCTTTTTAAACCTGCCTTTTTTCTCTGTAACTCTAGAGCCTGTTACGCGCTTGGACATTTATTTGATGTTATTTATATCCGCACATGAGCAGCGACGCCTGCGTTATGGCGCACGGACGCTTCTTCCGAGAAGTTTGAAAGGAAAACAAGAACTTGTCATTTATACATCATCACGTTTTCACGGGTTGTTTTTCCTCGCTGGAGAAGTGTATTTTATGTCCTTTTGAAGGCGACCACTAAAGTTTGTAGTGGAGACGGTTTCTGAGACGTTGGTGTTCGCTCAGTCCCATTTTCCATTGGCAGACGCGCTGAGGTTCAGCGAGCAGCGGCGGCGCACACTTTCTCCCCCTGAGCGCGCGTGTGTGTGTGAGAGAGAGAGAACAAGCTGAGGAGCCTCTCTGGTGCCTTTTTTCAACGCTGTTGTGATGCGCATTCCCGTAGATCCCAGCGCCAGCCGGAGGTTCAGTCCGCCGTCCAACAGCCTCCAGCCGGTCCCAGGGAAGATGAACGATGGGAACTCCCCGGGCGGGCAGCCGGACGCGGCGGCGGTGCCGAGACTGCGCCCCCACGAGAACCGCAGCATGGCCGAGATCATCGCCGACCACCCGGCCGAGCTGGTGCGCACCGACAGCCCCAACTTTCTGTGCTCGGTCCTGCCCTCCCACTGGCGGTGCAACAAGACGCTGCCTGTCGCCTTCAAGGTGAGTCCCGACTCCGTTCTGTGTGTGTTGGATTGAAAGGTGCGTGAACTGCGGTGTGGTTCATCTTTACTGGGAGAGAGACGGCCACAAAAGGGAGCCAAACACGGATTTAAAACAGATTAAATGTGAAGTGCAGGATTGTTCCTTAAGCAACTTATATTAATTTCATGCCGTTGCATGCCGCGATTTTAGGTCAGTGTTATGTTGTTTATTATTCTCTTCCCCATTTCACATTCGACATTATATCACTTGTATTTATCACTTTCTCCAAAACAAAAAACAGAATTGTTGCAAATGTTAAATCCGATTTAACGTTTTTTTAATGTGACTTCACAAGCTAAATATTTCAGATAATGCATTTTTTTAAAGAAAAAAGCTTAAATTGAAGATGATGCTTAAAAAGGCACAAAAATGTTAAAGGTTGGGTTGAATGTAAAAGAAGGAAATGCCTCCTTATATTGTTTTATTTTTATATTTTGTGGACTAAAAAATTATTTAATGTCAATTAATATTGTGAATTAAAATATTGTGTCCCTATCATTCAGATAGTAATATTAATAATAATGATCTTTGTTTTTAATGATGATTTATTGAAATCTTCTAAATAAGACAATCATTTTCACATTAAAAAGAAAAACAAATTTAAATCTATCACAGCTTGTAACAACCACACTTTGATTTACTGTAACAAAATAACATTTTAATGATTACACTTAATTACTGTAATTCGTCTTCACATGTTGAACATCTAATGAGCTGGAAATCAAAGGTAGAAAATGCATATTATTAGATGTATTTATATAATTGTTTATATATTGAAGGCCTCTGTTGACTGACTGATATTTCACGGCGAGGGCCCCATTAATTACTTGACAGATATTATTTAAAAGTCTGGATCAGAGACACACCAGAGTGCAAATTTGTAGCTGTAGCTCCGGCTTCAAATCAAATGTGACACTTAAAAAATATATGTGTGTTATTTAACGGTTCTCATCTCGACGGCTCTGTAATTATTGCTGCTCGGGCCTGCTCACGCTCTTTTATCTGCATCCAGGCATCTAAATGATAACACGAGGCCCTCACTGCTTTTCTTTGTTTTGTTTTATAAAGACAAGTTTTTGAAGAGTGATTCACGTAATCGCATTCATCATGATATCAAGCAGCTTTGGTAGATTGAAATTAAATCCATTTATCAACATCATTTGGGGAGGGTGTGTGTGTGTGTGTGTGTGTGTGTGTGTGTGTGTGTGTGTGTGTGTTGGGGGGATGGGGGGAGGGGGGGTGGCATGATGTAAAACAAGTCTGTCACATTAGCCAGATGAAACCGAGAATGAAACAAATGTTTGGTTTCACTCAGCTTTTGGCTTTTAACTGACAGAATTGCTTTATTTAATTTTCTTTCTGCATTTTTTGTATTTCCTTTAACCATGAGAGGGAGAGAATATATTTCAGCTTATTGTGTAGTGATATAGTTCACCAGACTTTGGCCTTAGGACAAGTGTGTAAAGTCTTGTCAGAACTGTGATAAAACTACTTGCTTAATTTTTGGCCTTTGTGCCCACTGACAGGTGGTCGCCCTGGGAGACGTAACTGATGGGACTGTTGTCACAGTAATGGCGGGAAACGATGAGAACTACTCCGCCGAACTGCGGAATGCCTCAGGTGTGATGAAGAACCAAGTAGCGCGTTTCAACGACCTCCGCTTCGTGGGCCGCAGTGGCAGAGGTGAGGCCTGAAACACTGTGCTCCGTCCCCTGCACACTTATATTAGTCAGAAGGAGCTATTAGGTTCAGTGGTGTGGATTAGTGGTCACATTCCCTACGTGGCAACCACATAATGATCTCTCTAACTCGTTGCTCAAATCCCACCGCCCGTCTCCTTAGAGTGGCGAGTCATCTTCCTGCCACTCTTTTTGCTTTAAAAGGAGGATCCTTCATCTTGTTTTTTATCTTTTAACCAAGGTGAAACAGACAAGCCTCTGTCTCCTTCTTGGTATAGTTGCCCTCTAGGTTAAGAAACAATACCATGGACAAAGACACGATGTGTGTCAGTCCAGCATCAGCTGCAGAGGAAAGTGTTGCTCTGATAAGGACAAACAAGGCTTTTATTCATCCTCTTCATAAAACGTTCACCTGACATGACCCAGTTCAAGTCAGGCTTATAAACATGTTGGGTGGTGCTGCAGGCCTGCAGCTGATCGCTCTGCACATATCCCCAGGCTGTTAGGCAGCGCGGCAGAGGCACACTGCTATTGGGATAAATGGAATTCCCTGAATATTTGGCATTACCCAAGTGACTGGTTGCATCGTTCACCATCTTGATGCTTAATCATTTTATTTATGGCACCTAGGCGGTGCTCTCACTCGCCATTTCCAAACTTTATGGAAATATTTTCTTTGAGACTTTTTATTGTCTACAAGTCTCATAGAAAACCTTCACCAATAATAAGTTGATGGTGATAAGAGCTGTCAGCAGCTCTAACACTGACTTTTCCTCTCAGTTTCCTGTCAGTAAGGAAGGCAGGAGGTGGGAGTCAAGAGGGATGAGGGGTGACAAGTATAGAGAAGAGATGAGGCATGGAGGCTGGGACGTGTTGCCATGGAGAACTTGCGTGCGTCCCTTTGCTGTGACACAGAATCTAGTGACAGGAAGTGACAAAGGAGCCAGGGGGGGGATCAGACTACAAGGTTTCTGAAATGAATACCTGGCCACGACATGGGATAAGTACAAACAGAGCAAACTGATAGGATGTTAGATAACTAAAGGTTGTCTATAAAGAGGAGGGGGGAGCAAACAGAGATGGACAAGGATTGATAGTTACAGTGATAGTTGTATAAGGTTGAAACAGTGCCACTGCTTGATGACTGCTTGGATGGATAGGACAGGTGACAGAGAGTAATCGGATACTGTTGATAACATCATTAGGCTTAATAGTGTGCTAGTGAACAGGCTTGTTTGACACTAAGCCCAAATTAGATCGCAGGTAGCACATGACAGCAGCGATGATGGGAAGGAGCGCAGGGAGGTGACGCACTGGTTGTCCCACTTTTATCACAGATCACTGGCTCTGCTGCACCCACATCGTCCTCCAACCAGGGATGTGGGACACCTGTTGCATCTGTGATGTGCTATCTCCCCAGCATATCTTATGGCTGCCGTGAAAGGGATGTTTAGAGTGAGCTACAGTGTGGAACGGAAGAGGGTGAGGATGCATGCGGGTGGATGACTGCGACTGAATGAACAGCTGCTCCAATGAGTCGCTGTAGCTACCTGCCCCCCCACTTCCAGTTTGTGTCTCGTAGCCTTGGTTACGTGACGTGTCTGCATACCTCATACGTTAATGCTGCTGCTGACTTGGCTGCTGTCTTCTGATTCATAGCATTCCTTGTGAACACACACAGGAACATGCACACTTGCACAGAGACACACTTAACCCCAAGGCAGCAACTGCTGGGGATTATCGAGAAAGGAAGTGACTATTAAAATGCCTCTCGCCCACTCACTCGGCGTTAGATAGGGAGAAACTCTGATAACAATATACTGGCTCCTCTGGTTAATATTCCATTTAGGCTCTGCCAAAAAACCTAAATAGAGCCTGTCAAACAGCGAATATTGTCTGTCGTTACTCTTCTAAAAGTCGATTTTCCCCAGTTTGTATTGGCTAGTATGTGATCACAACCACACTTGTGACTTAGGGATGGTTTAGCAATGAATGCAGGTCATTGTCTCTGCAGATGGTATGTCATTTGATGTTGTTTGATGTCACCACAGGCAAGAGCTTCATGCTGACAATCACAGTATTCACTAACCCACCACAAGTGGCCACTTACCACCGAGCCATAAAGGTCACCGTGGACGGACCGCGTGAGCCCAGGAGTGAGTACAACTGCACACTAATACACTGTGGGAGTATGCATGATCCATATTTCATCTTTTTAATGTGCCTTGAAAGGGTGAACATACATGAAGTTTGGGGACTCAGAAGAGACAAAAAGCATGTTTAAAATCAAAGCATTAGAAGTCTAAATATGCATATTTTTATTATCGCCTCTGTGGGTCAATCTCCAGAAACACTGCTTCCTACATTCCCCACAATGCACCACAACAGCGTCTTTAATTAGACCCTTCCTGCCTTGTAAATGCCCACTTCAGTCAAGGGCCACGCCTCCAGATTTTAATGAATGCTCAAATTTTAAGTCTCATGCCCAAGCTGAGATAAACACGATGACATCATCAGCGTAATTGTGTTTCTAATTTTCTAAAAGCTTCCTCCAAAGACCCTGAAAAACCCTTGGTACAGACTTAGCTGTGTTTCTAAGCTTGTCCTTTTAACTTAGCTGTGGGTGTGTCTGACTGTGCAGCTAGCCAATGGCAGCACATGCCCAGCTAAAACGATGAGTGTAAAAAAACGGCTTAATTAACAAAATAAACATATTCAGTTTGAAGTTGTGATTGTGTTAATAAGTAATCAACTGCTATTTAAGTTGACCAATGACCAGTGAAGAAACAGCTCAGCCTCCCATGTGACAGTTTGAGAAAAGGAAGAGGAATAAAACGTGAGGCCGAATATTCCCAAGAGGGTACACTGGGTAGCAGAGTGCTAGCATCAGCTCCTTTTAATGGGCCATATAAAAACAACTGAGGAGGGAAAAAAAAATTTACTATAACCGTCAGTGCCAACTGGTCTGGCATGCAGCTGTTTCCCAAATCCTCCTCCCTATTCATAAAAAAAAAAAAAAAGAAACATATTCATCATACCCGCCCGGCGGCCCCCGCGTCACATGTGGCACCAGGACGCACAGAGACACAGAGGAGCTAGGAGACAGTCGGATTAGTACCACCATCAGTCTCTGTTGTAGGAAACCTGCCCGTGGTGCCAAAAACCGCCTCACACAATAGACATGCAGTGCTCATCAACACGCACCCAGAAACAAAGGCACATGCTTGTCCTCAAACGCACATGTACTCACAATCACACCCACTATTTCCCCTCCATCGCTCGGCGCTCTTGAGCCATGTTGTTTGATCAAAAGCATTTCCTGTGCATCTGCCGTCCCCCTTCAGATGACTTTCAAACAAGTCCTGTTGTTTGGTGGCGAGCAGATGAGCCGGAGCAAGGATTTGTTTAGAAGAGCTGAACATGGTCTCAACAAAGTTTCAGTCTTTTCATAAAGCCTTAATGGATGTTAGACTGAGACACTAAACTACATATAGGCAGAACTATAGCTGATGGTGTCAGGTGAGGGGAGGAGACTTTGCACTTTTATCCACTGTTCTTCACTTGTTTTTGCTCAATTTGTGGTCTGGTAGAAAGCTTTAAAGTTAAAGTTTGTATGCTTTAACTTCAGTCTCAGGACAGTAATTTAAGCAATAAAGACTATGTCATCATACGTAACCCCTGAACTTCTTTAGTTCGCCGTTAAGTGGTCAGAATTGCAGCGCCGGTGTAATTTACCCAGAAACTACAGCCAAAACACGTCTCAATCTCAGGGGTCATTAAGCCGAGTTCAGAGGGTGGCAAAACACACATGTGCCCTCTCAAGCCCTCCTCCACGTTTCAGCACGGAGGAGGCCTCAGAGCTGAGAGCACCGGCTGTCTCCAGGACTGCGATTCAATCTGTGAACGCTTCATTGACACATGGGGGGCTTTGTCGGCCATTACAGCTCTATTTTGTGTTAAACGAGTGGGTAATTAGGAGGCCTGTGGTACACTGGGCCCCTAAGGGAGAGGTCCACACAGAGAAAGAACAGTAGGCTGTCTTAAAGTTGACATACACTGGCACTCTGTGGCCCTGCGCTGTAAAAACACTGTGTTGTTTGTGGAAAAGACACTGACAATAACACTAGATTTCAATTTGGGCTGCAGGTCGGTGTGAAAAGCTCAAATAAATCACCACTCTCTGTTTTTGTTGAGTGTTTTCTGACACTTTTGCTCCCTGTTAATGACTCGCGTGGTTGCGGGTGCCTCGTTCAGGAAGGACATTTTGTGTAAATGTGTTTGATAAGACTTATGGTAGCCATATGAGTCTTCCTGAGGGATGTCATTTCCCCCAGGGGTTCCTCATCTAATATAAGAGGGGGAATAAAGATGGACCACCCATGAATGAAGGGGGCTCATATCTCTGAACTGTGGCATCGAGCTTTAACTAATTAATTGGGTGGTTAGAGTGACGAATATCAGTGAGGCCTAGTTTAAAGATCTGTGGTATGATTTTCCAGTGTGTGTGTGTGTGTGTGTGTGTGTGAGTATGGTAAGTGGTTAGTCAGGTCCCTCTGGCCACTGTGCTATTAGCAGGAGGCTAACTCGGTTTCTGTGGTTCACATTGTGCTTAATCGCTTGACAGCTCTTGGTTACTCTGTGGTTCGCCACTGCACCAACAACTCAACAAGTGTGTTTGTAGACGTGTGTGTGTGTTCATGCATGTAGGCATGTGCATGTCTGTTTGCTCATGAAGATATGATTGCCGACGCATGTATTTCTGTCGCCCAGCGCCTCTGTCTGCATGTGTGCAGACACATAACATTTCAGAGACTGTGTGTGTGTGTGTGTGTGTGTGTGTGTGTGTGTGTGTGTGTTATTGATGTCATTAGTCTAGTGTCTAGTGTAGCCACACTGCTGATTTGGAGCAAAACTAATAGGCCTCATTAAATGTCATTTTAAACTAATAGACAGGGAGTGGTTGCTTAAACCAATATGCTTTTATAGGTGGTTCTGTCTCCTTTCAGCTGCTCCTAAAGGTGGCTGCAGCCAGCTGAGACAAACTTCCTGAGCGATAATAGCTGAGCTGTATTAACACAATATACAAGGCTTTCTGTCCAAACCCACTGTTCTCATTATAGTTAATTGTTGACAGACAAACATAGGAGGTGACAAAAAACATTATGGCGTCACAGCGTACTGTCTTGCTGCTGCATATTGCAGTTTTTTACTTTGCGTAACTCTGGGTCGTGTGTGTGTTGTCTGTCAGTGGTGAAGGTTAGCGGTCAGGCATGGTCTCTGGTGTTTAAAGCTGCTGGGTCTGGGGGGTTCTGGACTCAGGAAAGGGGTCGTGTTTTGTTTCGGTTTTGGTCAGGGTGTTAACAAGTCTGGTTAAGAGGCCCTGGTTACTCACAGGTCTGCAGACAATATTAGTGGTTTAAGAAACCCATTTGCACACACACATACTCAGACGTACACATACACACAATAATTACTTATGCAGATCTCTATACTAGCGCACATTTGTACCAAAGAAAATGAAATGAAATGTAAAATTGCACAAGAAAATACGATGGCTAATAGCAGGCAAGACATTTGCAGCTTGAAAATGCATGCATAGTCACTTTGTGCAGGCAGCAAGTCTTAATAAGTGTCAGTGAGGAATTTCAAAGCTGTGGAGCCCACTCAGCAAAAGCTCCATCAAGTCTTGTAACTTACCTGGACCTTTAAACAGCTAGGAGACCCTTACCAGAGGACCTCAGGCAGTGGACCAGCTCACAAAGTCTTAGAAGTTGAAAGATGTATTTTGTGTCCTTGACCTAATTTAACCAAAAATGTGATCAGTAATTTTCTCAAACAATTCTGAAATTAACTTAAGAACTAAGCTGAGTTACATACGTTTTAATGGGATAAAAAGTGAATACATTTCTCCAGGTCTGTAGAGGAGAAAAGAGATCTGGTTTTTGATCCCAAAAAATTGAGAAAAGAAGTGAGAAAAGAAGGACTATATAACCTTCTTGACTTTAGCAGTGACAGCCAAGGTTGTCATGAGTGTATGTAGTGAGTGAAGTTTGGAAAAGTGGATAAGATTATCTTTAGTCTGAAGAAAGGTTTTGCACATCTAGCACTTAATGTCAGTAAGGCAGTCAATGAGAGTGAGAAAATCCCTATTAAGTTATTGATACATACAATTGGGTGTCGTCTGCATTAACATGAACCATGTAAGACCTCTTAAGTAAGATCTGAATCAAGACAAAGCCAAAGAGTCCCATGGATTAATATTATATTTGACAATAATGTCCCCATTTAAAGAGAAAACAATAGTGTGTCTAAAGCAGAGCCTTGAGGTACACCACAAATTAAATAGGCAGAAGAGGATGATGCATGTTTCCACTGCATGCACTCAGACATACACCCACACACCTAAGCAACTTTACTGGAGTGGTTGCCAGGCAGCACCCTATTAAAACTCCTGAAATAAGACTGCCATCATACTGCCAGGCAAGAAATAGTATGAGTCATTGAGATCCTCCCATTAACATGTCTGTCATCACCAAAAGGGCCGTCGAACATTGTCATCACACACAAAGGCTGTTACATGCACTCGTAGGGTGCAATTACCTGCTGTAAGGCCCATGCTTTATTACTTACAAAGGACGTTTATGCTCAAAACTAAATGCTAAGACCCGCACGGAAGCTAATTACATTCTTCAACAATATTTAGATGATGTCAGATAGCTATCATTTCATTTTCTTGAATTATGTAGAGTAATATGAGTCACTTTATGTCTGTGGATTATCATGCCTTGTCAGCAACTGCCTCCAGCAATCTGTCCAAAAAATAGAATATGCTTTTGTACGGCATCAATAGTAATTAAAGGGGATTTTAGAAGAGTCAGTAGTCTTTTGTCCGTCACAGACATAAACACACAGACACACACCCACCTATCTGCTGCTGCCTTGCTCGAAGCAGCTTTTAACAATGGGACCCGGACAAATAAAACTCACCCAAACATCAGGAGGAAAAGGAATGAAAAGACGAAGGGAGGGAGGGAGGAAGGGGGGAAAAGAAAGAAGAGGGAAAAAAAGACTTCAGGCTTTTCCAGAGGCAGTCAGTCAGTTGAATGTCTCATGAAGTTCCTTGAAGAGGTGCCAAGGCCTCGACAACGCAAAACACAAAATCATTCAGTGGGAGGCAGGGAGAGAGGGAGAGGGAGGGAGAGAGAGAGAGACGAATGAATAAAGAACGAGGAAGAGAAGCAGAAAGTGAATATGATGTACAATGAATATAATGTAGAAAAAGAGATAAAGGTTAAGAAAGGAGTTGGCTCTGATTGGTCGACTCCGAACTCCAACAAAAACATCTCTGAGGGATTTGTTCTTCCCTGTTCTGAATCAAAACACTTAAATGTGAGCAGAGAGGTGCAGAGGGACACTGTCTGAAAACCACACAAACGACTGTGTGTGTGTGTGTGCCCTTTAAACTATGGACAATATGATACAAATGTGTGAATACAAAGTATTTTTTCTTTCAATAAATGTATCACCTTTGAGAATAGCTGTGTGTGTGTGTGTGTGTGTGTGTGTGTGCGCGCGCCCTTCCCTCGCCTGGCTTGCTTCCTCCAGGCTGGAACGCATGGACCACACAGACGGCTGGCAGCGCTCCACGACAGCCTGGCTCCCTCTTTCTCCTTCTCTCCTTCGCTTGCTGCCTCATCTCCCATGCCTCCTCTCCCATCTCTCTCTCTTTAACATTTCTTTTTTCCATTTCTGTTTCTATTATTTTCTTCCCCCTCTCGCTCTCCTCTCTCTTACCAGACCCCCATGATAGACGGGCAGTCTGGCTGTCACCAACTCATGGCCTTTTCCTCCTGAGCCAGCCTCTGCCAGCTTCACATTGCCACCTGAAATAATTCATTGTTTCTGACCGTTCGCAAAAAAACAACATGACCACTGTGAGGGCTCCCGAATAAAAAAGTGAAATATGGACCCAGTGCATTTATTCATCGACTTTACTGGCTGCTCCACCGTTAGATGACTGACACACACACACACACACACACACACACACACACACACACATGCATACAAACACAGACTGGCTGATTCAACTCAGGCTCCATGAGCACGGGGGGTTTTCTGAATCAGCCCCAAAGATACACTCATTTGAGCTCACCCAGTGATCATAAACCAGCCTGAAGGGCTTCGAGGGCATGACGTGACACAAAATTTATAAATTATCCCATTTATACAGGATTTTCTGGCTCTTCGCATTTTCCTCACGTGTTACTTAGTCAGGCAACAGGCAGGAGAATTTCCCATTGACGTGTCTGCGACGTTAGCTGAAACTTGGTGTGTCGATGGGGGGGAGGCGGTACTTAAAAGAAGTAGGTCGACATTGTGGAAACATATTCTTGGTGAGCGTACGGTAAATATGAAGCTGTATCTCTGAGATGTTAAAGAATGGAAACAGCTTGTCGGGCTCTGACTAAAAGGAACTAAATCCTCCTACAACCACCTCTAAACCTCACTAATCAACACATTGTGTATGTTTGTTTAATCTGCACATAAAATGAATTTTATTATCTTTAGGCAATGCCAGGAGAGCTGTTTCCCCCCTGCAGTTTCATATTTTTCTAATCTTCTCATCTAGCGCTTGGCAAGAGAGTGAATTAGCATATTTCACAAAACGTCAAACAGTTCCTTTAGACGTTTTAGCCCTTGGAACCAGTTACCCTTGACATGTATGATCCCAAACACGAGCCGTCCAGTAGATTAAGAAACTGGGTTGTTTGAGGAATATTTTGAACTGGGACATATGAAGCTGCAGTTAACCATCCATCAAAGACGTCTGCGCTCAGGCTCAGATCCAATCTAATGCTGCCATTAATTGCACAAGACTTATAGTCTGTTTGCCTACTTGCTCTCACTAACTGTTATCAGATCAGCAGGGCTGACTTGAATCCAGACATATGTATCTTGGACAGCTGAAATAATACTGTTCCAGGATCAGTGAGCAACTGTGTGATTACAGATACCATCGACAGAGGTGTTATCTAATCATGGTTAATCTTTTATAAGTCAGTGTGTGTGTGTGTGTGTATGTGGGTGTGTGCGCACATGTATATGCACCATCCATATGTGCAAATGTGCATGATTGCATGTGCAGACTTGTGTTTGCATCCATTCATGGGTGTGTGTGTGTGTGTGTGTGTGTGTGTGTGTGTGCTCACATCTGGTCTGAATCTGTCCATGTTTCCGGCCGCTGGCTGGGCAGGGAAGTGGCAGGCGCTATCAAAAATCTCCGCTGTTTTCACAGGGATGATGGGAATCTCAGGGACTTTCCCTACGGCAGTGAAATCATCCGCCTTTTCCCGCTCCTTTAAATACCCCCGGCTCGTTCCTCCACCCTGCTAAGGTTCCGATAAAACAGCTGAGACGTCTTGTGTTTGGCAACAGTTGTCATTTAAAAGGTGTAATTAAGCCATGAAAAACTGTATTTACTGTCAGGGCCTGCTAAACTAATGGAGTTGAGGTCGAGCTGTTTGCAGTGTAAAGTGGTCCTTAATGTGGTGGTTGACATGCTGCATTCCTTAAGGAGAAAAAACACGGTTGCATCCATAGGTGTGTTCGACGGAATGATCGTCCAGGGTGGAAGCTGAGAGTTAGTGACACTGTGACATTAAATTTGACTTGTTGTGGGCATCGGAATCGTCTTCATCTTTTTAAATATACAGGTTAATATCTGTCGGTATTTTCAGGATCTTCCTCCAACGCGTCAAACCCTCTCTAACTGTTTCACCATTCGCTGTTCTCTGTGCTCAGCACTCTTCACAGAGCCCGTGTCTCCTGACCCATCTAGAGCTCTTAATTTACTGGTCATCAGGGTCTCTTCCTCTCCATGTGCCGCTCCTCCCCCCCCCCCCCCTCGTGTCCGTCTCCCCTCATCGCCCCTCGGCCTCCCATCGCTATTTATTCCCATCACTAGGAGACGGCCCGCGCACAAAGCCCGCACTGTGTCCCGAGACTTTTTTAGAATAGAAATTCGGTCTGTTGAAAATGGAAACGCTATGATTGACTGGGCACAGCTTGTGCAGAGAGATGATAAATGCCAGCGAGAGGTACAAATTATCCTCAGGAAGGATGGAGAAATATTATTAATGAAATATGGACATGAATTTTGTTATAAAGTTCTCAATGAGGAGAGGTTTTCGAGTAGCCGATATTATTTTAGGTTCCAGAGCGGCTATGTTAAGGAGCAGATGATGAGATGGCCTGTTTATTTTCAACTGGATGATGCCAATCCAGTAACGTCATCGCAATAAAAAATCATGGTCTGTCACCGGCTGATTTCTCACTGCCGCCACTCTCATGTCTCATTTCACAGCAGCGGTATTTGCTATTAAAATTCCAAACATTTGTTCCAGAATAAATTGAGTTGTTGTGAAGAGTCATATGGTTTATAAAAGCATTTCTGGGGCTGACATGTTGCAGTCATGGAAAATTGCTTCGCTGAAGAAGATGAGGCGAATTTTAAAGGACTTTTTTTGTGTCATAACCTCCAAGGAGATTCGGTTTTATTAGTGTTTACTTTTTTCCCACTTTATATATCATTGTCGGATAGGTTGTTTTTCAATGTTTTCATAGATTTATCAGAGAATAATTCATCGATATGATGAAAAAATCATGGATGTTTAGGGGACTGATGTTTGTGTGTTCAATTTGATGCAAATAAAAATCCAGATCTAATGAATTTAAATGTGGTTTCATCAGGGGACTGTTAGGCCTTGGGGGAGTAATGTACTCTCTGAGTGCCCTTCTAGTTTTTATTTGACAGTGAAAGTGACAGAAAATATGCAGAAACAGAGAGGGAGGCATCTAACAAAGCTCCCCAGCTGAGGAAGGGGGTTATTAGTACACATGTTAAACTATTAGCCCACAAGGACCCACACTGAGCGGCTTTCTGTGGTCTTTATAATGATGCCTCAGTAAAGCAAATGATGATTTCTCCCCTCCCTCTTCTCTCCTCTCCTCTCCCTTTTCCTTTCCGTCTCCCGCTCCGTCCATAACACCCACCCTTGCTCTATAGGTGTAGTGCCAGGCCTTTGTTCCCAGCCCAGACAGGTTGAGCAGGATTCTGAAGAAGCTCGTTGTTTTTGTCTGAGCCAGCTGGAGCTGTGCCAAGCACATCAGGAGTTTCTGCTCTACCTCTGTTTGATATTTACTTTACCACCTTTACAGAGAAACCAGTGCGAGATCAGACAGACACACTGACACAGTCATGGCATGTGTGCACAGGCCTCTGTGTTAACTCCACCTTTGAAAAACTACTGTCTACACCTGGGCCCATGGGCAGGTTTGCCGTTGGTTCCCATTATAAGACAAGGCTGCACGATCTCTGTGTACTGTAATCGAGTTATGGCCCTGAAAGGCTGATTAGAATAGGATCAGGGATATAAAGGGTGTACAATGATCAGCAGAGGAATGCAAGTAAAATAGATTTGGCATAAGTTACGACTCCTGTGGGGATAATGGGGGAATGGCGTGAGAGCTTGTGTTTACCTGAGGAAGAAGCCTCAGGTTTAAAACAGCAATTTCTCACTCTTGGGATCCCTCTCTCTTAACTCTCTCTTTTTCCATCACACAAGATGATATTAGATTAAAGTCTTTGTTAATTAGGAGGATGTAGCATCCCACTCCCAAAAGATGGTCTTTGTTGAGCTTGTGTTGACAAAGTGAGGTATGGCACACAGTCATTAAAAGCACATTAGAAAGTATAACTGACGAGCTGTTGGCTGAGACAGCTGACAAACAGTGATCATTAATCACCCAGAGTTGAGTGTCATCAGTGAGATAAATTATGTTTTGCATGCAACTTTACAGAAGTAATAACAATGATGTCTAATAACACCTTGTGTTTTTACTCCTTTTATTGCTCCCGTCGGCGACTTTCTCCTCTAATGAAATACTTGTTTTTTGTGTCTGCAGGGCATCGTCAAAAGCTCGAGGACCCTCCCAAGGCGGGCCTCTTCTCCGACCGCCTCAGTGAGCTGGAGAGGATGAGGGTGAGGGTCACCGTGCCCACTCAGGGCCCTCGGCCAAATCTCAACACAGGGCCCAACTCCTTCAACCCGCAGGGTCAGACGCAGATAACAGGTGAGCGGACTGGGTTCAAGAACCATAACAGCACGCATCCACACTGTTGAGTCTATTAGCTCATTGTTCTGTGAACTCCGACCTCTGAGATTACGTTATTAGGGGTCAACACTGACTCTAGTGTCGTGTGTCATTGAAATAAGTTTGAAATACAAAATCGTTTTGCTGCCCAACCTTTGCAGATGGTAAGGATCTGAAATCGGTCTATATTTTATGTTTGCATTTAAGAATGAGAGCTTTTTAAAAACATTTTATGTTTTTCACCCAAACTACACACATGATAACATTGTTTAAGAATTCAATAAGAAGGTGGAACATCTACAATGTACATCACAAGTTCATCAGAAAATGCTGCTTACATGGTAGAGTCCTATTTAAACTCTTGTCTTAATCTGGTTGATATTGGAATATTGGAGCAGGTTGAGTCACAAGCTGAGTCACAATCAAAAGCGTTTGCTGTGTGGGAGGTGAAATATCAAACCTCAACTGGAGCCATCGGGTACATCCCAGCGGTTTCTGCCACAGAAACGCCCTCCGCAGCGTGTTACATCGCCTCTAAGATCGTCTGTCTTTCTCTACTCCATCACTCACTATCGATTACATCCTTGAAGGTAACACCATCTGCCGTGGCTCAGGACGTTACCTGACCGCCCGCACTTCTACAGGCTCGTCACAGGTCGTCATTTAGTCTCTTAGTTACTCTCTGGCGCGGCTTTGTAGTGTTACTTAGCGGATCATTTGCGGGATGGTTAAGCAGCTTAGCAGTGGTGAGTGGAGAGTATTATACACTGGATTGTGCAGTAATTCCATGTGAGTCAACTGTTTTTCAGGTTAAGATGTTCTGAGGGGAAACTTTAGATCCAAGAGCAGATTTATGAATTAGAGGAGTGATTCCCAAAGTTTTTGTCAGACTTACGGCCACGGCTCCGTCTCATTTACGCCTTCATGGAGTGGCAGAAGCTGCATGTTCAACAATGATTGATTACTCTATTTTTACATTTCATTAAAAAAACTTTTTCTGCTCTATTTTCATTATATTCAGCTATTTCAACTGCCCTATTCACCCCCCCCCCCCTTTCATTTTAAAATAGTAATTTACTAACTATTAAAAAGTACTTTTAGAGAACCATTTTAACAGTTTTATTCATTAATTTAGATATCAATTGTAGTTAAAAAATGTATGTTAAGCTGTTTTAAATAACTTATTTATCTATTAGTTTTAGCTGTCTACTTTAGCCATTTATCTTTTGGCACTTTTCACTACCTATATCATATCAACTATTCATTTATTTAAATTAGCTATTTTATTATACTTTACTTTACTGAATATAAAGTAATAATGATCTCTAAAAAACTAGGGGGCTGGCAGGAGAAACTCTGGAAAGTCTGGAGGCTCTCACTCCGACATTTGTTTTTTCTCATATACAGCCCCTTCGGAGAATGTCAGGAGATTATCCGGAGCTCAGTGCATGTCTGAAAGTAACTTTCAGTTGAGCTCTTTCCATATGCCCAATGACAACTACAGAAATACCTCCTGGGCTACAATTACCCCTGACCGGGAATCACTGAATCACCATCTCCACAGTGCTGTGTCAGCGCTGTAGAATGGTCTGGCTGCTCCTGTTATTATTCTGCAGTAGCATCAAAAAACACCCTGAAACAACAAGCCAATGATGAGCTGCATCGACTGTGCTCCTGCAAAATAGCGTCAGGGGGAACTTGTTTGGTTGATTAACCCTGTAAAGAAAACTATTCACCAAAACAGTAAAAGAAAAACGAATGTCAACTGTGCGATTGCAAGAACTGGGTTCAAGAACAATTACAGCAAGCATCCTCACTTGAAATATCCAACAGCAGGCCTGTACCCACAGTGCACATCCAGTGAGTCAGACGACAGAATCTGAGACATTCAATCACTACAAATGAGTCCATTGCATCATCATAGCACTTAAAAATACCTCACGTATATTGCAATATCAATCAGTCTTCACAATACCCTGCCGCAGTACAGCCACGTCGTTGAAGTGTGCATGATGGTTATTTTCATGGTAGTCTGCCGGCGTGTTTACACCCTGGGTGTGTGCCAGCGAGGCTCTCTGTGCCTCAGCTGCAAGCACAATGTTTTATAAGGCAAACAGGAAGATCTTCTCTTCAAAAGTAAACATTATGTGTTATTACAGAGGATGTTGCATAACACGCCCAACTGATACTTACCTCCGAACACAAGCACGTAGAAACAAGGACACTAATAATGTCTGCAATTGTTGTGTGTCTTATTGTCAATTTGCTCCATGGTTTAGCAAAGACAACAATGATGAAGGGCCACTGGTAATTATTCTTTCTCTCTTTTCCTGTCTGTTTTTTTCCCTTTCTGGGCTGTTTTTTCCTCTCCTTTTCCTCCCTCGCTCCTTTTCTCCCCATCAGACCCTCGTCAGTCCCAGTCCTCTCCTCCCTGGTCATATGAACAGACGTACCCGTCCTACCTGAGTCCCATGGCTTCCCCCTCAGTCCACTCAACCGCCCCCCTCTCCTCCAGCCGAGGCACAGGCCTGCCTGCCATCAGCGACGTGTCTCGACGGTTGCCAGGTAGAACCGCCTCTCTGCCACTGTGTGACGCCACCCTTGTCCTGTTATGACTGTCTCATCTGCAAAGAATCTCAATGATAATCTTAAATAATCCAGATAACACTTTTTTACTGAAGCAATAGAGGGACAATGCCAAGTTGTGTGTTCTTTTCGCCTTACTTCCGACGGGAAACCGGTGTAATAATAAAGCTTTTGTATGAACCTGCTTAAAGTAACCGCCCGTACGGGGACTCTTGAAGAAGTAAAGCTAACGCACCAACAACGAGGGCAGGATAATTTCATTCGTCATCACTACACCTGGCGTTCTATTGGTTGGGGAACTTTGACAGACTTGTAGCACAAAAATATCCAAACACATAAGAAAAGTGCAGGAAATCTGTCCAAGCAACAACGAAACGTTTGAGCACAAGGAGGGGCTATTTGGGGTTTTGAGTGGGCGTTACAAAATCTAAAGACGAAAAGTCCTGCTCTCAAATTAGAGGACCATGCTCTTTAATAAATATAGGGGAAAGACGTCCGTAATCGAGGAGAGAAAGACGCTCACACTGGTCATTTTCACACTCACTCAAGGGGAAACAAAAACAAAAACTCATATCTCTTTCTTAAATGAACTCAAGGAATGAAGCGTGTCGTCAGAGCATGAGTGTCTTACAGCGAGCGGATTGCTTTGGATGGCGCCTTTTCTTTAAAGTGGGGGAAAAGAACGATTGTTTCCTTTTTTCCCCGTTCCAAGCCTTTGATCCCAGAGGAGTATGGGTAATAACAGGCCCAGGGATAATAACAGGCTCGTGACTGACAAATAAAGTGTCTTTATAGCGATACAGAAATCTCACAAGGAATTCTGGGTAATTGCATTAGCCAGTCATCTGTTGTGCCGTAACAGCGGCATCTGTGTTCCAATTTGTCTCTGTTTTTCCCCCCAATGTGAAACCTCCTTTAAGTTTCTCCCCCGTACACCTGTTTGACTCACTGCCATGTGAGCTTTCTTTCCTGCTCGACTTTTTTTTCCTTCTGTTTCCTTGTAACTACACCCTCTGTGTGTGTGGGTGGGTGTGTGTGTGTGTGTGTGTGTGTGTGTGCGCGTGCATGCGCCCCGAGCGAGGGTGAGTGATTACGCGACGCGGCCGTGTGACTCTGCATTAGAGAGGGTTTAAAATCCAGCCAGCTGCCTTGTCAGCTTTGATTAGCCCCGTATTCCCCCTTCAGCTTTCATCTCGCGAGCACCGGGCTTTGTTCTCAAAGCGACACGTGCACACGCATAAGCACAGGCCAAAACCTCGCCTCCCGCTCGCACACCTCGAGCGCTTAATGCCTCCTAAGTGATGTGACTGAGGCTCTCAGATCTCCGCAGATCATGTTGACACCTCGCCAGGCTGCACAGTAACAGTATCCAGCCACAGAACATACCGACAAGCACGAGCAGAAGCTGATATGGATGCTCCAGTGCAAACTGCATTCCGCCCGCTCCACGCACACACAGATGACATTCGCTCTGAAGCAGTTGCAAAAGTTCAGACACCTCATTTGGAAGTGATGCTCCAAACCTTGCAAAATCCTCCCAAATATTTAGACAATGCTTCACTTCTGGTTTCATTTCAATTGATACAATTGAACCTGGCTCACTATCATAAGGGTCCGAATGGTAAACGCAGCAGTGAGGAGTTTATAGAGCAGCGCCGCTCACGTCTGAGATCAGCAGCAGAGACAATCACCTACTATTTCTATCCGAATCAAACAGATCTTGTGGAAAGAGGAAGTTTAAAGGGCCCTAATTGGCAGCATATGCTATCTGACGCTAGCGACAAACCGGCTTCACAATTCCTCCCCTGCACATAAACACTGCGCGCCCTCCTCCTCCTCTTCCCCGCCGCCCCCCCCCCTTGTCCTCTCGCAGCAGACATGGTGACACGGAAGACGCCTGGTGATTTATGATAAGAGCGCCATGGCTGGACTAAACCGCTGAGAGGAGACGCGAGGGAGGGAGCGGGTGGTGGTGGTGGTGGTGGGAGGGGGGACTCCTATTCTCCTTAAACTCTGCGCCCAGCGCGAAGCTCGCCGCAGCCAGTTAGTGGTTTTTGGGATATTTTTTAAAGGGATGAGGCGCAGAGAGGGAACGGAGGGTGAGATGGAGCGGCTCCCTCTCGGCTCGCTCTCTCTCGCACGCGCACGCTCGCACAAGTTCGTGCACACGGTCCCACACACATACACACACACGCTGGAGCCGATGGGAGGCGAGGAGAGGAGCCACATCAGAGCTCAGCCCTGCCTCATTATGGATCTCATGGAAACTGTTTCTTGCTCAAAGTGTTTCCACATGTGCAGCTCCTGATTCATCCCAACTGCTTTTTTATGTGCATACAGTATTCACACACACACACACACACACACACACACCCCACCCACACACACACCCACCCACGCACACACACTCTGTTTGCACGACCGAGTGTGTGTTTGCATGCATAAAGAGTCATATAGATACACATAAACATGCACCAACACACACAAACATATATGCAGAGGTGTAAACATTAAAGCATATGCATGCGTGGGACTTTGCTGGTGTTTGTTATCAACAATCCTGAGATGAAGTGAGCCACATCCCAGAAGTTGAAGGATATAACAAAATTTATGGGGCAATACTGTTTCATAAGTGTGGCCACATAATCCATGACACAATCCAAATTGGTTGATACACATATCTGACTTGAAATATCTGATTACGCACAATTCAGTTAACTAACGCTTCATTTATCAAGGGACTTATTTGTTCAATTCAATTACTCTACAAGACAAAGTGCTAAATAGTGAGACGGTCCAAAGCCACATATCCAAACTGACAACCTGGTATGAAGGAGTGTAATGATTTTCATAATAATATCTGCTCGTGTCAGGAAGTGATTCATGTTGTGTGTCTGTGTCTTTAGGTTCCTCCGACCTGAGCCCCTTCCCTGGTCAGTTTGAGCGTCAGTTCCCGGGCCTGTCCTCCCTCACAGAGACTCGGTTCCCCAGCCCTCGGATGCACTACCCGGCTACCTTCACCTACACCCCGCCGGTCACCTCCGCCATGTCGCTGGGCAGCACCCACTACCACACCTACCTTCCCCCTCCTTACCCGGGCTCCACCCAGAGCCAGAGCGGACCCTTTCAGACCAGCAGCACGCCATATCTCTACTACGGGGCCTCGTCCGGCTCCTACCAGTTCTCTATGGTTCCTGGCGGGGATCGCTCACCCTCCCGCATGATCCCGCCTTGCACTAGCGCCTCCACGGGCACCTCCCTGGTGAACCCCAACCTGCCCAGTCAGACGGAGGGAGGCGTGGACGGCGACGGGAGCCACAGCAACTCCCCGACGGTTCTCAACCCCGGAGGCCGCATGGATGAAGCCGTCTGGAGGCCATATTGAAGAAGAGCAGGGGGCGGAGACTGGAAGTCAGCTGAGGTCATGGTTTGAAAGCACAAAACCTTTTTTTATTGAAGAGGGGATTTTTGAGCTCTCATCAGCTATCTCTACCTTTTGCTTGGAAATTAAGGTTGAGCTAAAAAGAGACGTAAAAAGACCAGACTTGTACGAACTTGTCTTCCTGGAATGTGTTTTGACCAAGGCACTACAAAGGGAGTCATTCTCACAGCAATAATGAGAAAGACAGTTTTGGTTTTCTAGGCCCCAGTGGATAAGACCTTATTTCACTTTTCTTATAATCCACAAGCTAAGGGATGCTTCAACAATATTTGTAGGAGACTGCCTTTTTTTGTATTGTGTTTGTATTTCAATAAGGCTTTTTGCAGAGCATGTTTTTGTACTACGACAATATCAAGATGCAAGTTACGCACTGAGTAGCAAGTGATGAGAGTAACACATATGTTACCTTAAGTGGTATGGACAGTAAATTTGCTTTAAATCAATTAATTTAACTTGTATATTGTGGGTGAAGCGATGTAGATTAAGGCGTTTTCTTAGTTTTAACTTATAAAGCCATAAATTATGTATTGTATTTGAAACTTGAGGCAAAGAAGTGTAATCTGAATATTTTTGATGCATCTATATGATTAAGTTAAAACGATTTTTTCTTTCTTTTGATAGGTAATTTAAGAGAGTGAGAGGTCTAATTGTTTTGTAGTACCCAAAGATTTAAATTGTTTCAAATATGAAATGTAATTTCCAAAGAGTATTGCAACATGTTTCTTCTGGTGTTACTTTCAGTTTAACTGCTCAGCACGTTAAGAGCCCGACATCCTCGCTAGGCGTTGACACACATTTGGCTCGGAATTAAACCTTCGGTATTTATTGAGCAATAACTCGTATTGTGCCTCTTGGCAACATACCATAAAAGAGCGCTTCAATGGGGGGGAAAATAATTATCCGTTGGGGGAAAGTCTGCTTGGTTTCTGTAGTTTGTCTAGTCTGACATGCACTCACATACATATGTATTTTCTTATCCAAATAAGAAACGGTGCTTTTATGCACAATTTGCCACGGAGCCTGAAGACGATGATTGCAGCTCCATGTCTGGCGGTGCGCTCCGAGGCAGCAGGTCAGACTTTGTAAGGTTCGGTTAGATGGTGATACATTAACTCCTCAGGACGGGAGAAATGCTCGGGTGATCGGTCGAGATCGCAGGGAGACACACGCCAAGTCTATTATCGCTTTCATATCACGTGCAGGAGATGGCTTTGAAAAAGTTGGTCTTAGTGTGTGACACACATGGGTACTTTGTCCTCCTCTCTCCGTCTTTAAGATTGAAAAGGAGACATCACAGTTGAAGACTAAAGAGACTGTGACATTCCTTCAGGCGTTTATTTATTCCAGTGTTTTAGCTTTTGTTGACATGATTTACCCAAATAACATTTGTACAAACCTCACCAACCAACCAGTGTCACAATCGAAAATCTCCGTGGCACCAGGACGAGTGGGAGGTCTGATATTTTCCAATCTGAAATTACTGTGTGAGATATTTTTTTTTTCTAAAAGGAAAACGTGCAAAAACCGAGGTGATTGGATGCAGCTGCTGGCAGCAAACTGGTAACCGAAAAATATGGGAGACTTGTGTATGTTTGTTTCATAAAGCACTTATTTCTTGTTTTATTTCTAGCAGCACTTGTGGCCGGCTGCCAGCGGGGCTCGTGGTTTTTGGTGCTCTCTGCCGATATAATGCCACTGGAGTCGCACACACACACACACACACACACACACACACACACACACACACACACACACACACACACACACACACACACACACGCACACACACACACAGGCAGAATGGATAACACTTGGCCAAACAAGCCATTTACATTGGACCAGAATCTGATCTCACAAGGCAGTTGGTATTTGTTTAAAAAAAGAAAAGCTATTTTTTTTTCCTTTCATGCAATCTGATATTCAGTGCATATAGGTAATATAATAACCCAATTTGAAAAAGCTGAGAAAAACATGGCCCTGTCCAAGGATCAGACTTCAAGCTTTTCATTGAAGGTTTGCACGCAGTGCCTCTTTCCCCGTCTCTGCAGAGGATGTTCTGAACTCACTTAATGGAATTGAACATGTCACACTACATTTCCCCGACTGCTGCTGCCCAAAACGAAAAGTATTTTTGCTGGTACGGTGTAGCATAAGAAAGCAAATAAAAACCTTTTAGATTGTTGTGATTTTACCGCTTTATTTTCCAGTTACACATTTATCCAGTGTCTCCATAGTAACTGCACATTTGTCGCAGATTCTTTCCAAATTTTAACAGGAAATGGTCTTTTAAAAACTGTTTACATGCCACCGCAGCACTGACATCCCATTCTGTCCTCATGTGCTTTTTTATTTGTGATGTTTTTTTCTTCCACCTCAGAAAATAAGACTCTCATCCTTTCCTTTTCCTTTGGTGTAATGTTGCAAACACCAGAGATCTTGTATTATTTAATGATCACCATGTATGATATCCAGGCTCGTATGTAAAGTCTTCTTGTTGTCTCTTGTTATGCTTCTTCTCTCATGAACGCTTGTCAGGAATCTGAGTCTAATGGAGACGCCGTTAGACTTTGCTGGTACGTTTCATCAAAGATCATCATTGATTTTGTTTTTTGTTGTTTTTTTTAAGGGACAAACAGACCTGACAACAGTGAGTGAAATTGGCATTGTGATTGTACATTTTTGTTTATTTTAAGAATAAAATAGGAATTTTGTAACTTATTTTTTCCTCTTCATCTCCTCTCTCCACCAAATGATTTGGTTTAGTGTGGAATATGTTTGTGGGTCGCGATCATCCACCTCGTTTTCTGTCCACTGGGTTTAGGGTTAAAGAGCTTATGTGCAGAGTTTGACACTAGAAGGTTGTTTTTTTTTATGTTCCATTGATTGAAGGGGAAAGTTTCTGTGTTTTTTTCCTAAAAACAGTTTAAGACTTAAAAGTGTAAGTGTGGAATAACTCGTGACATCACCATGGGAAGCCAACGTGGTCCAATTTACAGTTTACAGAAGTGCGATGTGGAAACTTGAGACTTCCCGTGCACTAACACTGAGAGTGGACTTCACAGTGAGGCAGAGGACAACTTGTGTGTGAGTGGGAGTCCGATGTTTGAAATGAATTTGCACAATCACAGATTTTCAACTTGTCTATGAGGGAGAAGAAGAACTTTCTGTGTGTTTATATTAGAGGTTCCTCTCTGCTGACTTTCCATTCCAATAGAAAGGGCCACCACTGAGTTTGCTCTTAATTCTCCAAGAACGTTTAGCGGTGTCACTGCTCATTTAAACTTTTATGAAATAGTTGAGCTGTGTAGGAAGCACGTTCCGCGGTGTCATCTCTGGTCCGCCGTTCCGTCTGCACCAACATTGTCTTTGGACGGGGACGTCGAGGCGGGCCGGGGGCCCTCGGCACGCTCAGCCAGACTTACTACTGCCACCGCCACTGCCATGGCTTCATTTCAAAGGTGCACTGGGAAACCAGAGAGACGGAGACAGGAACAGAGACAGAGGGAACCAGGGAAGCTGTTTTACATTATTCCAAGACATAATAGAGCCAGTCTAAGTGTGCACACACACACACACACACACACACACACACACAGAGGGAGAAGAGAGGGAGAGCTACACCATCCCATGTGTGTGTGTTTTTTTTTTAAGTTTCAAATTGGGAACATTCTCGGGATTTCCCTGAATATAGATTGCGTGGAAAAAGCTCCCACTGGTTTCAGGTTCACATTCTCGGCGTTCTCAGCCATGTCTAGCAATTATAATAATGAACTCTGGAGGAGCAGCGGGACCCAGACACCCAGAAAAATTAGCATAATATCCTGCACGCACGGGACAGACAGCAGACTCATTTTGGTGGAGTTGGTACATGGAGTTTTGTCCCCGTTAAATTTAAGGCGGTTGAACATGATGCCAGCGATGATGTGGGCTTGATTTCTATACCAGGTTATGAGTAGTTTTGCAGCAGCAGCACAAAGAAGGGTGCGCTCTCTTCCTGTGATGTTATGCAATCAGCTGAGAGGGATACAAGCAGGAGTCTGATGAGATAAAACCACTTCATTCAGATGACTGTGTGCACACACACACACACAGACACACACAGTTGACAGCCCAATACAAACTGTTTACTTGACCTCTACAAACGTTTCAGAGGAGCAGCCCGGGCGGGAAGCTGTCCTCAAGAGTCTCATACCACTCACAGAGCTGTATATCTCTGCGTATGTTTCCGTCTTCAATAACAGAGCGGAGGTTTTGTGTGTGTGTGTGTGTGTGTGTGTGTCTGTCTCTTCTCTACCCTCATACAGGGAAATACACACATCTTGATTTCGCATTTATGCCAGAGATAAGCTCGGGGGCCCTCCACTGTGCGGCGTCCTGACCTCTGTGACCCTCCCCAATCTGAGTTTAACTAGTGGTGACGGGGCCACTTAAATATCAGAGAAACCGTCTTTGACTTCAGCCCATGCCCACCGTAAAGTACACAAAACTGAACCTAATTTGATCTGATTGTAATTGAGCAACCGCCCTCCCCGTCCAGGAGAATTTCAAACTGAGTCAACAATAACTGTGTACTTTGGCGCACTCTAGTGGCTTTTTTATTTAACCTTAGGGACCAGAGTGAGGGGGCCCACCCATACATGTTGCATACAGCCACAGGCAGACTGGATGTGGCCAAACTAGAACATTTTATGTCAGTGGCGCTCCGACTAAAAGTTCCAGCTCCCCACATTTAGTGTCTGCAGACTGCTTGAGAGAATTTGCTCCATAAATGAATTCCAGATATGAAGTTCACCCTCAGAGATGGCGGGGCGGGGGGGGGGGGGGGGGGGGGTCATAAACGACGGCTTGTCCTTTGACCTGCAATAAAAGAAATGATCAGTTGGCAGGCGAGCTGCAGCGTGGGCAGCAGCCGAGACCCTCGCAGACATGGTAGGCTGAACGGCCGTCTGACGTCCTGCAGCCGAATCCATTCATCACCAGATTAAAGCGTGCCTGCGTCTTTAGCCCGCTTTGGAAACATTCGATTCCATGAAACCGTTTGCTGCCAAGTGAAACCCAATTCAGAGAAAAGTGCACTTATGAAACCCAAAAAATGCCTACATCTAATGAGTTCTGCCAGTTCCGATTATGCAATCTGAGACCGGCCTGACCGAGAAAAAAAAAAAGGAATTACTGTGAAACTGTAAGTGTCAGGACCATGGACAGCGACCAAACACACAAACAAAAGGTCTCTTTGTCCAGGGCCTTCGCTTCATGTCAGGGCTTCAATTTATTCACCATCTCAGCTGTCAGGAGCGGCTAACTGTCGCAGCACGACTGAGTGTACAGAACATAAAACAGGATAAACCTCAGCTCGGTGCCAAATATTCATGCAAAACAGGCCTTTTCCATACGTTTCAAGCTAGGCAATAAAATTACAAAAATCCGGGCAGGGGCCCCATCTTCGTCGGAAACCAGGCGTGAAGGAGCCCTGTGTGTTCCTCCCGTCAGATGAAGGCCTGTGAGAACTTTATCAGGCCAGTGTTAATGGAGAACTAATGGGCTGGTAATGCGGAGCAGTCACACAGGACCCAGCTCGCTGCTGGATGACATACAGCCCTGGTGACACTTCAGATCATGTCGGTGCTGTTTGGAAAATCCACCACGCGGCCGTACAGCCACGTGGGGATGCCAGGCGGGGGCGGGGGAGGGGGGGGGTGGTGGAGGAGGATGCCCGCCATCGTGTCTGGTTCTGCTTTAGACATTCATCCTCTCTGTCTCCAAGGATCATAACTCGTGTTAGAGGCAGGTTTTATGGTTTATGACTGGAAAATAAAATGCTGCACGTTTCCTGCAGGCGCAGCGATGATTTACAACCATGGATGATAAAGCGAGCGCCCGCCTGACAGCGCGGAAGTGTGAGGGCTGCCGAGGATCCAGACATGTCCGACATGTGGATGCGAGTGTGGTCGCACAGCGAGTGTGGTCGCGCGGTGCGGTTATATACGTTGGAACTCGGCACAGAGAGAAAAGTTCTGGCTCGCTAGTAGGTATCAGTACCTGACATCATCATCTCACATAATTAGCACAGTGTCCACATCCTTCTCCAGTGACCGTGGATTATTTCATGTGGTTCGCGACTGGAACCGAAACCCGAGCCAGTAAATCTAACCGAGAGCATAAATACCCCCGGGCTCTGCCGTCTGCAGACACGGTTGCTCGTTTCCAACGACTCCTCTCCAAAAAGCCAATCAGATATGTTTATTGTTATCTTATGCTTAAATTTGGGCCTGATTATTTAAATACACCGAACAAAAATGTCTTGAACAACCATCCAAGCCCAAACCGTGGGGCCTGCAGGCTCTCAGGCCACGACAGGCCCGTCCCTGCAGCCTCCACATGGCTCCTCCGCCGCCAAGAACCCTCCCTGGTGAGGTCGTCAGTCTTACGCCGAAACCGCAGGCGTGCGCCAGGCAGATCAATAATCCCCCATCAGGCCTCACCACAAGTCACTCAAGCCTCCGAGGGCAGGCGAGCAGAGGGGGGCTGCAGAGAATGTGATACTCTCCGAGATGCTCTGTGTCTCCGAGTGGAAGAGACGAGGACTCGTCTTCTGCTCGGCCCTGTCTCCGCTTTGAAACCGATCCCCTGTTATGACACGGTTCCTGTGCTCTGATTAGACGCTTCCTTCGTCGGGCCTGTCGGACCTCAGCCGTCACCTCGCCATGTGGATGCCACACGTCAGTCAGTCCCGCAGCGGTTATGTGGATGGAAGGAGGATTTCTGCTCAAATTATTTGTGCCTCACATTGCAGTTAAATGTCTAAGCTCTCGTTATACCTGGCGAGCTTTAGAAACCCAGAGAGCTGTTGAACCGATTTGTCCTTAAAGACTTTTCCAACCTGAATACCCTCAGGTAGCCAGAGCTGACATATGTTCTTACTCATTTTATACTACACGAGAAAAAATATAGCAGCATTCATTTCAAAAGAAAATATAAATTTATAGTTTTAGTAAAAGTAAATGGAGTTTATTTATGGAGAGCTTTTCTAGACTTATCGACCATTTAAACAGTTTACAGAACAGGTCCCATTCACCCATTCACACACAATAATATGCAGCACTTCAGGGGCAATTTGACTTTCAGCATCTTGCTCAAGATAACTTCAACAAGCAGATCGGTGGAGCCAGGAATCGAACCGCCGACCCTTCTAGTTAGTGAACGGCCAGTCGCCACAGCCACCCGATAGTTATTATGATGGACATTTTTTTAAATAATCATACATGAGAGGCACAGACTGAGGTTTTATATATATATATATATATATAGTGTACCCAAACAAGGGGTCGGGTCCCACTGGGGGGGTCATGAGGTCCTAATGGTGGGGTCGCAACATGATTTCCAGAAACTAGATACACCCACTGTGATATTATATCTCTATATATATTTATACATGCATCTATATATAGTTATACACCATATAATATACTGTCATATAGTATACTACGGTGAATTCATTTTGTATACTTTCCATGCGTATATACTTATAACAGTCTATATATGGATACGTCTATTTCAACATTATATTTCCCCAAATACAGTCCTCGTGAAATCCTTCTGTGCCACTGCACTTTCCTCAAGTTCGTCTCTATACAGACACTTTTTACGTAGTGATAGTTGATATGTACATAATCTCAGTATTTTTAATTTAACTTGTTGGTTTTATTCCTTTCTATTCTCTTGTCTCATTCATTCGGACAATCTGCTGCTGTACCAAGTGAAATCCCCCAGAGAGGGATCAATGAATCTTCTCTTCTCCTCTTTTATCTCATCTCATCTCATCTCATCTCATCTCATCTCATCTCATCTCATCTCATCTTAAGTCCAGAGTTCAGAGGTTGAAAAGTTCGGGACGCCCTGGTTTCATTTATGATCAGAATCTGAAGAAAGGAAAGGGGATTATATGATACTATAAGAAAAAAGTCTCTGCTAAAACACATTCAGCAGTGAAGAAACATCACCTCAGGCTGAACCGTGTGTGTGTGTGTGTGTGTGTGTGTGTGTGTGTGTGTGTGTGTGTGTCTCCTGGGTACAATATCTAAGGTAAGCAGCAGCTGAGTTTGACTTGTTCTTGCTGAGGGGCACCGGGGTCTAACACGGCAGTATATCTCAAACTATGGGTCTGGCCCCTAATTGGATCACAGGTCTGTTTCTGGTGGGTCCTCACACGTCAAACGCACCGGTTTGTTTTAATCAGCTTGGCTCTCAAAGCGAGACTCAATTAACACAATTTATGCCCGAGCTGAAAAGGTTTAGTAAACCTGGCTTTAAAAAGTGCGGCGAGTGTGAGTCCCTGTCAGCCTACACACAGACTCCCCGTGCTGCGGTGGCCGAGCCAAGGCCAGCGACTGCTAGCTCCACTGGGAGTGTAATAACAGATTAATGTGGGGTGCCAGACCCCGTGACCAGACGTGTTTGACGTTAATGCTCCACTGTATATTATCCAGCTCGCAGAAATGTTGGATGTGAGCGATGGGATCCAAGGACAGGGATGTTTAGGTACTAATTACCAAACAGCAAGGCACAAGTCTCGCTCCATATTTCCTTACTCCTGTGGAAACACTAGGCAGGCTCCATTTATTTTCTTTGACTGTTGTTTCTGGCAAGGCCGCGTCTCAGTAAACACCGCTCGCCCACCATTGTAAATCCGACAGGCGCAGATCTTTCAAGTTAGACTCCTTTGAGGAAAAATGGAGACAGATCGGATGGCGGTGCTCGGGTTTTCCGTCTTAATGAGAGAGTGGAGAAGAGGGATGGCGTTTGATCCCTGGCATGGAAGCCTCTATTTAAGCCTGTCAACGGTCATCACTCTAACTCTCTCTCCTTCCCTCTCCCTCGCTCTCTGTCATGGATGGAGAAACAGACCTGCACCACTGGATTTGATCAACTCTAGTCAGACACACTTAACCCTTTTTCGGGACTTCCAGGCCACGGCAGCGCCATCGCTATCGCCGAGACGCGCCGCTCACCCCACCGTCCCTCCCTCCTTGACGGCCTATAAGTATCAGTGTTGATTGATCACCTCGCTGGAAAAGAAAAGAAAAGGCAGAAGCAGATCTGTGAAAATATTATTTTATTTGTGGAGCTTCGCAATGAGCAAGCCCCTCAGTCATCATGCTCCAATTTCATTTCATATGTTTGTCCAAACCACACAAGAGCCTTATGGTTCTTCAAGGAAGTCTCGCTGTAGTTGCAGCCTGACACCACGCCAAAGACGATAAGCCCCCGAAAAACAAATTTCCATCCTCCTCTGACAATCCGGCCTGCTCCTAATGAAACTTTTGAACTTGAACTTTTGGGCTGTGGAAGTTGATGGACTCCCCTACGAGCAGAGGAAACGTGTCTGTGTGATGAGGAGCTGGAGGGCAGGGCTCCTGGCCACGGTGGACCTGGCCTGGAAGATGCTTTTCAACGCGGCGCTAATGGCTCTCCAGCTAATCAGGCCTGATTGGGGCTGCTGAATAAATACACTCCATTCATAATGTCATCTGTAACTGGAGACGGAATCAATACCTTAGACCCAACACTAACAGCTCGAGGCAAAACCAAACCTCTCGGCTCCGGCTGCGATACAGTTTTTCTTTTGTCAGAATGAGTCCATCAGTGACATTGGCGTGGACTTTCGATACTTCCAAATAAAGGCACATAGTTGACGATTCTTCATATCATATAAAGATCAGGTTAAAAATATTACAATTTAATAAAACAGATTCGCGCAAGCAATTCGGAAACAAGCTTTTTTTTCTTCTTCGATTGTACTAATGTCATCGAGCATTTTTCTAAGTTAATTAACAAGAACATTTTCCATTTTCACAAGATTAAAATGGATTAACAAGATCATTTTCTGTTTTAATGAGGACGAAATTCTGCTCTGTTTTTGAGGAATTAACAAGACATCTCTAAAGACAGACAGCGTTGAAGAAGACTTTTGAAACTTGAAATCACGCGGCTCCATTTTCCTTCTTGAAAACAGAAAATGATCTCCTTCATTCAGAAAAACAGAGCAGATGAATTCTATCGGCTCCCTTATTTTTCAAATCAATCCTTCTTAAAAACCAACCTCTTGGAAGCAGGAGTGAATTTATGAGCATCAACACCAAGAGTGATGTGAGACAGTCAGAGAAAAATCTGCAGATCGCAACAGTCATATTCAGCAAACGATTATTGAATCATAACGTTAATTTAAAAGGTGTCTACACAGGAGCCAGAACGTGACACTAAACACTGACTAGTCGTCTGTGGGTTTAGGAATAAATAAAGCAAACGAGCCTGACATCAGCAGCTAGCAAAGCGTTTGGCCGCGTGGACCAGCGATGGAGTACATGCGAAAGAGAGCCTTGTGTTATGGACGCAGACAAGATAATGATCACGTTAAGTCCGACGTTTCACGGCAGCAAAATCTCAATCCGGTTTGAAAACTTGTGAATTGAAGTCGTAGATTTATATATTCTGCTCCGTGTCCGATTTGTAGCGTCTGTTCCTGCGTTTGCATCCATCACATCCGGAGTTGCTAAAGACATCTGTAACATCTGCCTCACTATCGCAGACAGAAAACAACAGCTTCTTAGATAAATGCCGCTGAAGTAAAGGACAGTCACGTGTATTTGAAAGTGGTATTTTTTGGTGCGTTGTGCGTGCTAGTTGGTTTTTCGCTCGGGCTCGATTGGCGAGTTACTTGGCCAGTCTCCTCGCCACGTCTTTGTAGGCCGTCTCGATCTCAGCGTCAGCGGCGCAGGTGTTGGTGAACTCGTCGTGCGAGTAGGCGTTCTTCAGATACCGCCACACGCCCGTCATGTCTGAGGGGATGTCGTAGTTGCGGTACTTCTTAGCGACGACCTGCAGCGTGGACAAGAAGGCAAAGCTGTAACTCTTAACATAAACCTGAATGAAAAACTTCCATGTAATATCCGACATTTTAACACCCCCCCCCCCCCCTCTCTCTCAGTTGGGAGTCAACCTGTAGCTTCAATTTGTCATTTCCATTTGTTTCCTGCTTTCTGTCAACTGGCCTCATTTCCTGCTCCGTCAGTTAATAAATGTAAGAATATATGAGTTTAAACAACCTCCCGGGTGTTTTCTGTGAAAGTGAGTGAGCACTAACAGCATGAGGACGTCTTTCAGAGGAACAGGGAGGAGATGTCAGAGGAGAATAATGCTCTGAGTCGCTGCACTTATTCTAATGCAGTCAAATGATATATATATAATTGTTGGGATCTGCAGTTCTCCTCTATCCCTTTTCTCTTGTTTCTGGTTTTCCCTTCCCCCTGTGTGTCCTGTCCGTCTCTCCCCCTGTGTGTCCTGTCTGTCTCTCCCCCTGTCTGTCCTGTCTGTCTCTCCATCTGTGTGTCCTGTCTGTCTCTCCCCCTGTCTCCCCATCTGTGTGTCCTGTCTGTCTCTCCCCCTGTCTGTCCTGTCTGTCTCTCCCCCTGTGTATCCTGTCTGTCTCTCCCCCTGTCTGTCTCTCCCCCTGTGTGTCCTGTCTGTCTCTCCCCCTGTCTGTCTCTCCCCCTGTGTGTCCCTCCCCCTGTGTGTCCTGTCGGTCTCTCCCCCTGTGTATCCTGTCTGTCTCTCCCCCTGTCTGTCTCTCCAGTTCTGGAGTTAAACTTAACGATGCTAATATGCTAATGTGTAGCAGGTATAATCTTTAGTGTTAGTTAATATTTGCTAAATGGGACAAAGCTGTGAGGCTGAGGCTGATGGGAATGTCTTCTAATGTTGTGAGATGAAAAGTAAATAGGAGAGTTACTAAGAGTGAGTGCAGTTAAATCACCAGGGAAACATGAACCTCTGCAATCTATGAAATAGTTATTGATATTTCAGTCTGGTCCAAAGAGTTAAAATGAGAGAACGACATAATTAAAAAATAAAAGCAGGTATAGATGGGGTTGTACATCATATAACTTGCAAATACTTGAAAAGACCTGCAAGCTATGCCAGTACAGTAATATGTACTATCAGAGCTTGTGTCAATCAGTGGCAAGATGTAACAAAGTACATTAGTACTTTGTTTTCAGATACTTTTCACGTTTACTCCATTTCATAATATCTGTACTTTCTGCTCCACTACAATTTTACAGAGCATCGTGTTGAATGTTCATATGATTTTTTAATATCTTTAAAGGTCTTTAATAACCAGAGGGAAACGGGTCCACTGATCCAATCAGAGTGGACAGGTAACATTAGACCCCGCCTCCACTGCTGAAGAAGAAACACCTGACATGGATTCAGAAGACGACTCGGTCATAATGATGTAGTCGAGAGCTGCATTACTCGGCAAGTACCTTTACTTTTAATACTTAAAGTATATTTAAACCCAAGTACTTTTACACAAGTAGACAAGTTAATGTACTTTACTTCCTCTACTTGTGTAAATTGTCAACTCAGTTGTGCTTTTTAAAATTTTCCTCCTTCATGACCAAAGAAACAACTTCTCTTTGATTCTGTGGGACTGAGACCAAAATCTACTTTTACTGGTCACATAAATACTGGAACTGTCTCACACTGCCACCATCAGGATGATGTTTAGCCATTAGAGCCCAACAACAATCACTTTTGTGAGGAGGATGTTTATTTTACGATTCTTTTGAACTGTTTTATTATGAAATATAGCTTCATGTTGTTTCTATTGGTGGTTTTATTATGTCTGTGTTTACTTCCTGTGTTTTTGTGATCAGGGGAGGCACGGTGGTGCGGTGGGTAGCACCTCACAGCAGGAAGGCTTTCGGTTTGGATCCCAGTTCAGCTGAGGTCTTTGTGTTTGCATTCTGTCCCTGTGCCAGCAATTGGAGAATTTAAATTGACAATAGGTGTGGAATGTGATTTAAGATGAGCCAGCGACCTGACCCGGGTGTACCACGCCTCTCGCCCAGTGTCAGCTGGCCCCACATGACCCTCATAGGATAAGCTGTATATAGATAATGGATGGATCTTTTAGCAATTGGCAGTGGTTTGTTGTTGATGAATAAATTGAATATTTGACCTTTGAAAACAATGGATTTCACCTTCAATTGCCTGTATTTGTAACCCTGTGTTTACCTTGACTATGTGCAGTTTAGGCAGCAGGTTGCAGTCTGCCAGAGTGAGCTCGTTCCCGTCCAGGAAGCATCGGTTGGAGCCCTTCTCCTCCTCCATGCTGTCCGCATCGATCTCATCTGGCAGGGGGCTGTTCAGGTAGTCGTCCAGCTTCTTCAGGGCCCTGGACAAACCCTTCTCTAGAACTAATCACACACACAAACACACACAGGAATAAATACAGTTTGACATAACCCGGTGTGGTGATAACCTCACTAGGTGGCAGCAAAGCAAACGCCCTGAGTTCCAAACACTGGACTCTGCTACAGCCTAGTGGAGGAATGAGATCATGGCTGTCAAATGTATTTTTTCCATCTTGTTCTGTGTGAGTGTGTAAAAGACACAGAGTGAGCAGCCCACCAGCATTGGCCTCCAGTTTGGTGTTCTTGATGTAGGCTGAGAACTTGGCGAAGATGTCATTTCCAGCTGTGTTGGACTCTCTCTGCTTGGCGGCCAGTTTGGGATACCTGAGCAGACGGAGGGGGGGGGAGTGGAGGACGGAGACGCAGTCAGGAGAGAACATCTGGAGAGCATTAACACCTGGGCCGGAGCTCAGCTCAGACTAAAAACGTGTTACACACTCAAAACCATGTTGGCCGCCCGCCTCCTTGAGTTTCTCACAGTAAGGTCCATTTATAATGTAAAAAACTTTACAGGCCATAAAGAGAGATTTAGTTAATCTGACGTTTCGCTCTCACACACCGACTCAGACTTTTCTTTTTTGTTAATTTACAATAACAAAACACAAGAAATAAAATATGTCTCACTTTTGCTGAAATTACACAAAGGTTGTCAATGAGGCAAATATATTTGGATTTGTTACGTTTTGTGTTTTGTATCTGGGACACACACACACACACACACACACACACACACACACACACACACACACACACACACACACACACACACACACACACACACACACACGCACACAGTCATTCAGCAAGGATTTACAGCAGCCATAAACAACAAACAGTTGTATCAGTTAACATCAGTCCTCATCAATTGCAGCTCTTTTACTAGGCCAAAATGTTTCCTGTCCTTTCAACAGTGCTGCTGTAGTGAAATAAATCTAGCTCAAAGTAGTGTGTGTGTGTGTGTATGTGTGTGTGTGTATGTTTGTGTTCAGTCTGTAATATAATCTTGATACTGTAAACTACATGTCGTAAAACCTTCCAGCAGAATTACTTTGGAGGACTGAGCATTTCCTCCAGAAACTCCTCGATCTTGTTGATATCAGTCTTGACCTCCCCGTTGAAGGTCAGGAAGGGGGGGTGCGTCCCCGGGGCCAGGTTGTGCAGATCCGCCGGCTTCCTGCAGAGCAAACATTGGAGGCAAGTGTGTCGTCAAGAGAAAGCTGTGTAGGTGTACTATCGGGTTGGGACTTTTCTGTGTAACTGACCTCTTGAGGTCGACGGTAGTGACGTTGAATACGACTCCTTTGAGCCAAAGGATCATGAAGAGGCGCTGGGAGAAGGGACAGTTTCCGATGCTCTCTCCATCACTGCCGGCCTGCACACGCACACAACGTGACAATACATGAGTCAGGGCGAGGAAATACGACACATAGTGGAAATGTGATGTTTACACGCAAACACACACTCAAAATGAAACCTGGGACTGTGACGCTTTGGTCACAAGGTTACAACCTTCCTGCTTATAATTAAATCCATATTTGTATTGGTGATCGTTATCTTGACTGTTATCTTGTTATTTGACAAGTGAGGCTGTTAAGAGACGTGTCAGAGGTTGTATAAATATGATTCAACGCATAAACACATCACATCAGCTTACATGAGGACGAAGGAGTCAAACCAAAACTACACTCTGGGAATCTTCCCACTCGTACTGATCGTGGATACAGAGACTGACTGAACTTATAAATACTTATCTACAAGTAATGTGCTGCATTCAAAATGTCAAGTTGTATGCTTCCACCAGCCAGCGCAGTTTCTATAAACATATTTCTATATAGTTTTTTTTCATATAAGTGTCACTGTAACCTTTACCTTTGACAACTGAAACACTGTAACATGAGGTCATTGTGACCTTGACCTTTGACCTCCAGGCACCAGAATCCAATTTTCAAAGTTCATCTTTGAATTCAAAGGTTGGATCTAATTTGAAGACATTCCCTCAAGCTGATCTTAAGATATCATGTTCAAGAAAAAACATGGACATACTTTGTGAGGCCACCGTGACCTTGACCTCCGACCTTTGACAACCAAAGTCCGTTAATCCTTGAGTACAAGTGAATATGAAATACACAAAGTTTATAATAATGCATCATATTTTTTAAACTGCTTCATATGTCTTGTACCTGCTGTAACTGATGCTGTCACTAATCTGACGTAATCACCTCAGGAGTCATGGAGACAAAGAAAATCAGAGGGCAGATGATTATTTGCCTGGTTATATCTTCATTTTAATAGTATGTTTGGAACGATAATGGCTAAAATATGATTAAGAAATTGTTTTTGTTCATAAAGATTTGGCAAATGGAAGCAGCACAATCTTGCTGTCAGGTAAAAGCATTCGACCAAACAGAAAAAAGAAAACACCAATTTTTTCCTCACAACTTTTATATTTTTACAGATGGTTTAGAAATTAATTCATCAAGTTCTCTGGCATTTTAAATTCAAACCATCATCTGAAGATAGAAATAAAGAGAAGAATAAGAGTTGTGACAGTGATGCTGCTAACAGAATCACTTCCTCTCCACCGAATGGTTTCTTCCCCACGTGTCGATATCGTGTGTCAGCGAGTATAGATGCTCAGCAGAGCACCAACACTGACATCTGATCCACTGGCCCAGCTGAATTATACATAGCCATTCCATCAGCTGGTTCACTGGCCACTGGGCCACAGAACGCAGGGTCAGAGCTGTCGGCCTGCACACACAGCACATGTCAGAGCGAGAGCAATGACCTCGAGGTCAGCCAGGGGAGCAGGGATTTAACAAGTGGAGTCATTCTTCCCTCATTCCATGCATTCATGATTGGGAAATGAAACTCTCTTTAGCCGATGTGTTTCATTATGTGCAATTTAATTATTAATCATTAAGGTAGATGCCATTAAAGCACCAGCAGTCACAAAAAGATATGTCAGTCAGTGAATGTCCCGACCAGCAGACTGCAGCTCCGAGCAAACACCAGAAAATACAGAGCTGCCAGCCTGAAAGTAGCTGAGCCGACTGTATGCACAGCAGCCACCGCTGTCATGCATGTGATGCTTCTGTCTGTGCATTGTTATGGCTGCGCTCAGCAGCACGGCTGTAACACAATACACAACCGCTTATAATAGCCAATCAACATCTAGAACATGGAGGACAAAAGCTGTCTCACACACACACACACACACTGGGCTCTGTGGGCACCAATAACGTGAGTGACTGGAGCCACTGAGTGATGTGATGATGAGCAGGGACCACTGGAGGCAGCGTCACTTCATATGATCCATCACATACATATTCATGTATATTATACTGTAACTGGAGTTTTGTTTCCTTAGTCTGTCACACATGTTAACCAGAAAGAAGAGAGCATTCCTCCTCCGAGACCCAACATTCTGCTTATGAAACCACATTTAAATTCACTGGATCTGCGCCTAATTGCACAAACTCACAAACCTCAGTCCCCTAAACATGCCAGATTTTTTCCATCAAGATCCATTATTTATTCTCTGGGAAATCAAGGAAAGTATTAAAAACTATTAAAGAAAGGGAAAAGAAATTCCTGGATCCACCACCTGATCCGGATCCACACCAAAATGTAATGGGTTCTCATTTGGGCCATTTCCCACTCATTCACAAAATTTCATGGAAGACCATTGAGTAGTTTTTGTGTGTCCTGCTAACTAACAAATAAATAATCACAGATGAAAACATAACCTCCCTGGTGGAGGTAATGACAGTAATTGTCTTTCTACCAAGGCAGTGTAAACTAAACCAATGTTCATTAATATACGTTTTTTTTGCACTGTTCAGTAACTAATGAAATAATACTGCAATAAATAGCCACACTCACATTTCTAAATTCACGTTGTTCCAATAAGAGATCAGAGTAATAATTTGAGGAAAATATATTATATGTTGCAGTTGTAATTCCTGTATGTAGTTTTCTTTTCTCAGGTAGTTGGCAGTAAAACTTTATGGAGAATTATGCTTCTAAAGAGGAGAAGACGCATATCCTAACTTTTACTCTTTTATGAATTGGCCAAACCTCAAACACACTGCATCCTACTGCACCCATTCATTCTTGTACCCATGGGTGCCCAACACTGCCCAGTAAACACACAAATGTTTCAAACTCCACATCTAAGAATAGATCCTCACTCTCCTTAAGTAGAGTTCAAATAAGACGATTAAACTGTGCAGTCAATCATATTATGTTGTGCTGTGTTGAATAGCGTGTACAGTCTAAATGCAGAGCGGAGCTAAGGGGATAAAACCATGTGCAGCTATGCTGGATGGTCGTCAGTCCATGTAGGTCACATGTCAGACGGCAGCATGAGGAGAAAAGTAATCTCAGGGTTGCAGCTGCCATGGAAACCACTCGGTGTACATGTACGTCCTGTTCTGTACGACAGTTTACACAGAGTCAACAATGAGTTTCATTAAGCACGACATGTAATGAGAAGGTGACGGCTTTGAAACTGAATGCGAGACGGAACACAAATAACACAGGTGGAAGGTGAATCTAAAGGCTGATGTCTGTGTGAACTTTCCGTCACCCAGCTGACTGGTTTCCTAGGAGGTGGATGAGCTGAAGGGAACCAGGACGCTAATTGGGTCAGTGCATCCCGGCACCAACATCAGTGTTTCCACCTGTTTCCACCTCACCTGCCTCAGGTACATTCATCTGCCTCTAACCTTCCTCTAGGGGCCAGATATGTGCATCTAAGAGTAAAACAACACTTGTACATCTGCTGAGTGAGACGCTTCCCTGCTGGTATTTTTTTCAGTTTTGCTCTAATTGAGGTGACGACCAAGAGGATATATCATTACGAAAAATAATGTTGAGAATATGAAAGAACAGAGTGGCTGACACTTTTATTTCCATTTGAATTAGGCCAACAGTGCAGTGAAAAAGTTTAACAACAACATCTCAGTTGATTTTCTTTCAGTTTATCATCGAATAGTATTTGTGCTATTTTGCTATGTGGTCTTCAATTAGCTTTTAATTGTGTTTTGGTACAATCTAAATTAAGTTTATTATAATTAGTAGTAGTAGTAGTATTGTTGTTGTTGTTGATATTATTGTTGTTGTTATTGTTATATCCTATCACCAACTTAACCAACAAATGAATTAAGTTTGTTCAATGTAAAGTGAACAAGTTATGTAAACACAATTGCAAACTTAAATTCGAAACAACCTGATCCATTGGTGTTTTACCAATTGCCGTTATTTTTTAAGTTGTTCCAACAACCATCAACACGCAGCTTCAGTATCACTGTCGCAACAATCCCGGGTCAACATGGAGCACAGTGTGCCGCTGTAACTGAACCTGCACTATTGAGTTACATGAGCTTTCCACAGCACACACTGATGCTGCAGGTAAAAAACTCTCCTGACACACTGCTTTCATCTCCCATCTAAAACTTAGAAATACTGTAAATAACATCTCTGTCTCTGTCTTACCTTGACAAACAGTTCGATATCGGGATCTCTATCTTGACCTTTTGCGGACATGACGTCTAATTCTGGCTGTAACCTTCTTTCTTTAGTGTTTGTTTTATCTGCAGTCCTTTGTTTTTCCTTCTAGGATCTACATCCTCCAGAAAATAAGGAAAAAACCCAGATATCCTCTCTGATGATGAGGGATCCTCTCTTGTGACACCTCTGTTTCTCTCTAGGTTTCAAAATGTCCACCTCTGTCTGGTCGCGTGAAGGCTTTTCCTCCCTGGTGTCTGTCCTGCAGGTGAGGCTGAGAGTCGGTCCAGGTGGCAGATGCAGCCCTGAGTTCTGATTTAGACACAGATGCAGAGCAGAGCTGCAGCTCTCACTGACACACAGTGGGAAACAGGTGTCGGTGTGTCATCTATACCAGGGGGTGGAGCCCCATCTCTCTTCCCACCACGGCAACCAAACAACCCATTCACACATATCACGACTCTATCTGTCCCTTCTTTCACAAACTGCTCACCTCACACTTTTATTTTTCATTATTTCCCATCATAACATGTGGTTTATTGTCAGACTAGGTTGAGGAAACTTTCCCACGCGCATCTTAAACTATCAAGATGTGTGTGATCTGTATTTACATAGAACTTTTCTGGTCTTGATGGCCACTCGAGGTTTTTTACAGTACAGTTTGCCATTCTCCCATTTACACACAAAGTCATTCACTGCATCTATGTGCAGCACTTTCTCTATGACACACATACACTGACAGCACACTTCAGGGGAAACTGGAGACTGGAATCAAAATGCTGACAATCTGATTAGTGGACGACCCGCTCTACCTCCTGAGCCACAGCCACCCCTAATATATCAAACACGTTGCTTTTTGTTTCTGTGGTCGCCTCTCTGTCAGTATGCATGAACAGCAGCGCTCATAGTTAATGTGCGTTCACACAAGAGAACAGCACAGGTTATATTTGATCACCAGTTAGCGACCTGGAGAGGTTTCCTATTTGAATCATTGATGCTTGGCTTTGGTTTTCAGGCAGGAATTGGCGTTCGTTTTACAGATGGGGCCTATGTAGGGCAACAAAAATAAAAAGGCAGGTCTGACTGGAAAAGTCTTCATCTGGACATAGTGAGTAAATTGGGTGGCGCTCAGCGTTTGGCTTACTGTGTCAGGTACACCCAAGAAAAAAAAGACTCTCATCACCTGTCAACAGTTAGATGAAAGCACAGAGAGAAAAAAATAGGCTTTTCAAAGCTGGTTCTATTTATAGAGCAGCCCCCTCTCCTGGCAGACAGAGCAACATGCAGCACGAACCAGTTACTGGGCCACCGTGCAGGGAAGAGCTCATTATCAGCGTTAATGACGGAAAAGTTACGTTTCTAAATGTTTTATTTTAGGTTTGGCTTCTCAACATACACTAATGACTCTTTTCAGATTTAGATCTCATTCCATTGTCTTTCAGCTACTAAATGTGGCATCAAAAAACAGGGAAGCTCATGTAAATATATATCATTTCCTTGCATTTTGAAGATACTACTCTCAAGTGTGTCCACACAGCTACATGACCTCCTGCACACGGCCCCTTGTAAAACTGCAACTCCTTTTGTCATGATTCTACGTGTTACGGCCTCAGGGCCTCTGCCAGGGCTTGTGTGTGTTGTGTTGTGTTGTGTTGTTGTTGTGTGTATGTGTCCTGTCTTCTGTTGCAGGCTCCTGGTTTGGCAGCTGACCAATGCCTCTCAGAGAGAATATAAAAGACCAGTTCCTGCCAGTCCTACTAGATGAATTTGCCATTTTTGTTAAATAAAATCTCTTTGGCTCTGCCGTGAAACTGAGAATACAGAGCTAACTTTCTTACGACTAGCTGCTAGCTCCAGCTCTGGTTGTTGGTGTGTGTGTGTGTGTGACGTTTTTTGTAAAGCATGTTGCTGCAGTTATGTGGTGCAATTCCAGATGTTCTGTGAGAGCTGTGGTGATTCTCCCTTTTGAAATTTGTTTACCATCAAAACTTTATTAGAGCCGTTATTTTTTATGTTAATAAATACATTGTGTTGCTTTAATTGTGAGCTGTAGAGATGCTTGCAGGCAGATTTTTGCTATCTTACATCCAGCAACCTTAGACTAGGTTCCTTCCAGTTGACGCTAGATTCCCCTTTTACCCCCTTCATTCATTCTTTACGCTAGGTTTTAGTCTGTTATGTTGTCCCTTTATTTCACTCTTTTTCATATTCACTTTGATGATAAGTTATTATTCTTTATTCGGTGTGCTGTGCTTGTGAGTTCTGCACATTGAGTATGAGCTGTTTTTGGAATCCTGACATAAACCAGCAAGATTTGTTGATCAGTGATCTTAAGAGGTTGAATTTTGTCACCTTCACCCTGAACCATGCTGCTTTTTCACCTTGGTTCCAGTCTTTGTGCTAACCCTTTGCTGACTATATACAGAGGTAAGAGTGAGATCGTTTTTTTTCTCTTTATCGAACCAGCGAATAATCATAACCCCAAATCTTCCTGTAAGAATTTCTTAATACTTAATGACTGTGAAAACATTAACAGTTTAGCGCTTCTCTTTTTTGTCCTCTTGAGACAATAGGAAGCACAAATCACTGACTTGCTGGGTTTAATCATTCACTCAAACATTTTGTACCTTTGTGCCAAGGTGGAGGGGAGTGTTTGAACTCTCTCTCTCCAACAATACACACTTCCAAAATGTGACCCTCTCGTCAATATGTGCATTGTCTTGTGTTTTTAAACTGACATGAACCATCAGTGACGTCATGTATATGATGTTATGTCCATCCTAACTTTGACTAGAGTTTGTTACCGTACAGTATAAAAACAGGCCCAATGTTAGAGTGTTTGTAATTGTTAATGTTGATAACCTGTCCTGTAGCGGCCTGCTTCATCAAAGACAGCAGGGGAGGAGTCGTATAAACTTTTAGCTCAGATAGATGATCTCCTAACTGCCCTTCCTGCATTTACTAGCACCGACTGGTCTGGTTTATGGTGAGCGTTGAAGATTAAACGGTTGGGAAATCCACCCACAAATGGGACTCAGATAGGAAGGCCAGATAGGGAGTAGAGGACGTGGAGTCGGGGCCATGTGTGTCGTCACTTCCCTGGTGAATGACTGTTTTTATCATAAACGTGATATAACAGCGTGAAGATAAGCATATCTGCTGCATGTGTCGGACTTGTCCTTTATAATGGGTTAACATTAACATCCGCACTGAGGGAAACGTTACACCTGGGTTAACGCACCAATTTGGCAAGACAGTGAAGTGAGAGAGCGTCTTAGTTGCTGGTGCGTCTGTGACGTCCAACATGACGCACCGGGGGGAAAACAGAGAGGCAAACTTCTGTACTATGGGGAAAAAAAGTCAATACACTTTTTTGGTCTGTTTACATGCATCTAATTCTCTTGTAAAAGCTGTGAGAATCAGCAGCCAGGACAAATATACAGTGATCAGCCGCCACATAAACTCATTGCCTGTTTTAATAGTACTTACTGCCGGGCTTGATTTGTTAAAGCTGATCAATGTACGATACGCTAGAGGAATAAAATGTGTGTACAACTCAACATAAGATTCTTATTCCGTATTCTTACTGAGAATGTTCAAACTCACAACATTGAACATTCAATATGTTGTTCTTGTGATGCAATGAAGGAATCTTCTCAAAAACAGCTAAAAGACCATTACTCTTTCTGGAGTTCAGCCCAGAGTTTTGATCATTTCAAGAAAATCGCTTTCAGGTCACATTGTGGCAATTTGTACATATTTTATATAACCATGTTTTTTGTTAATACCATTCAAAGACGATTTTAAAGCTCAGCATGAATTACTGCTGTCGTTTCCTTTGCTGAGCTCTGAGCTCCTTGATTCCAGTCCACTGACTCAATCAGCAAAGTGACCCCTGCCTGCGTTGATAGTAAACCTCGCAGATCAGCTCTATCACAAAAGCAGCAAAACACACAGTCAGATTTGCTCAGCCATGGAGTTCACCCCTGGTTTATATGGCCCTTGAGAAAACAAGTTAATTATTACATCAGGTTGCCACCAGATAAAGTCCCTGACAATGGCTGTGTCACACACAGATCCCTGCTTCGGACATTTCTTAAATCACTGGTGTTGTCATAGATATTTCTGAATAAACTTCTCTTATGGTTAAACATTAGTACCTAGTCACTAAAGTTAACTTTATTCAACTTAAAAGACTTCTAGTTAGGCCTCAATAGTAAACCATGTGTGCGCTCTGGCAATGGTTAATTGACAAATCTTTTCACACAGTATTTAGACACTGATACTATTATTCTTATTATTCTTATTATTAGTATTCAACATTACTAGTTCTGATGTATTCATTTGATTTTAATAGAGTAATATTTGCTTTATCTATTAATTACCTTCACCAAGGAGGTTTTCATTGGCCTTTGTTTGTCTGTTTGTCAGCAGGATTACTCATAAACTACTAACCGGATTTCCGTGAAACGTGGTGGAAGGTTGTGTTGTGTGTCAGGGAAGAATCCAGTGAATGCTGGTGCTGATCAAAAACAGGGGGCTGATCCAGGATTTTTTACACCAATTTCCCAATTCTTTGATCTTGATGAAAACAAATCAGGCATATTTAAGGGAATGACACGAGTGTGTAAAATTTGATGCAGCTTGATTGAATTATAGGAGACTGTTCTGCCTTTTTTTTTTAATTTTTTATATGACCTACAAAATTAAACCAGAGGGTCATATTTCTTCAGTGTGCACATTTACATAACAAATTCAATGTATTCAGATTTGCATCGTGACTGTGAAATACCTTTTTATTCAATTACAGTGGCACTTCCGATTATTTGATATGATTATCGTATTGTGACCTCGTAGATTAATGTACTGTATATTTTTGGCTAGGTAGTTTCATGAGTGGTAAAAAAACCCCCACATTGTTCTTATGCTGTTTGATGGTGTTTCTGAACATATACGCACCAATCTTATATATGCAACACATGTGACAGGTAACACAATACTGTGGAAATCAACTTCAGTTTCAAGCATGCATGTGTGCAGGAGAAAGGGATGTGAACTGTTTTATTGTCGCCTTATCCGCTCATTACGTTGTAATATAACACCACATATAACACTTGATCAATTTTCTTTATCTCCAAACACATAATGTGCCAATTGGCTGATAGGATGATAACTAAAGACTACACCTTACAGTGTCGGTGCTCCGTCAAGAACCAACACTATACGCCAGAGAGACATGAGAGTTGTACGAGAATAAAACAACAAAAAGTTCCCAGCATAGTGAGGACTAGACGGTACAGGACTTTAGACAAACGTTCCACAACACAGACATTAGTGAAAAGACAACCCAGGTTTTAGGGGGTCGTTTTTAAACAGCACTTAGGTTTTCATGTGTTATTTTAGTGCCTTAGGTCTTCATGGGTTAATAAGGGTTGTAAGTGTATATTTTAGCTTGTTCTATAATTATTTTACTGTATCACAGCAAGGCAGGGCCTGATATCCTCCATCAGGACCCGATGAACAGCTCTGCCTGCCTGGAGATCTCAGGCAGGCAACATCTGTATCTTCTTTTAATTCTCTTCTTAAGACTCACTTTTATCTTATGGCTTATGTTTAACTGTTGCTATTTATCTTTAATTTGAATTTCTTATCGTATCTTGATTCTTGAAATACTGTTTTATTGTAAAGCACTTTGTAATTTTGTTTTTGAAAAGTGCTATATAAATAGTTATTATTCTGCTCAGGGCCCCCAGATGAGACCGAGCCGGCCCTGCAGGTTTCTCATTGACACTTACAGAAGTTGGACCCGGGTCACCACGCTTCACTATGTTCTGCTGACCTGTGTCTGGTTCTTACCCTGACGAACAGAGCGATGTCAGGCTGGCCGGGGTCAGCCGGGGCCGCGCTGCTCTCATCCAGGCTGACGCTCTCCAGGGTTTTCAGGCTGTAGTCGACGGACTCCTCCGGCTTGGTGTCGGTGTCGGGGTGGGTGTAGGCCATCAGCATCCCGTCCTCGGCGGTATCCTTCTCCTCAGTCCTCGGCTGGATCGGCGGGTCTTCGCATGGATCTCCGGGGGAGGAGGCCGAGGAGGAGGCCGAGGAGGAGGCCGATGAGCGCCTTGATGCGTCGTGCGCCTCGCTGTTCACCTGCTCCACCACCGTCACCGCCACCTCCGGCTCCATCGTCACCGCCACCTTCGGATCCACCGCCGGTTCCACAGTCACCTCCACCTTCGGATCCACCGCCGGTTCCACAGTCACCTCCACCTTCGGCTCCACCGCCGGTTCCACAGTCACCTCCACCGCTGGCTCCACCGTCACCTGAACCTTTGGCTCCACCACTGGTTCCACCGCCGGCTCCACCGTCACCTCCTCCACCTTAGGCTCTGCGGGTCCCTCGTCTTTCCCCCCATCCTCGTCGTCGCTGGATGAAGAGGACGGGCTGCTGTGTCTGTCCCCGTCCCTGATCTCCAGGTAGTCCGAGGAGCAGCTCTCTCCCTCGGGAGGGGCGTGGACCTGCACCGCGCTGAGCAGCTGCGCCTTCGCCTCACCTGAGCCCTCAGACTTGGTCTCTGAGTCAGGACTGTCTGCTCCATCCCGACGCTCCTCGAGCACATGTCCCTCAGCCACTGTGTTCTCCATGATTGAGTTTGTTTAAATGTTTCTAAGACCAGAGCGGAGGTTTAGTGAGGAGGGGAAGAGCTGCAGTGGTGGCACACGGTCCGCCTGCCTCTGACTGACTGCGCGCAGGACCAAATTCCAGCGATAACTCATAAAAGACCTTTGGTCCTGCGAGTTAACATGTGATCAGAGGCCTGTGCTTTCAAGGGCATCTGAGCCTGACCTCAGGTAGAGTCTGATGCCTTGTTAGTGCAGCAGAATCCACTTTCTACTTGTATTTCAGTTTCATTAGAAAATCGAAAATGCCAGTGTTTGTCCACCTTTTTCCACAACTTTAATTTCAAGTTTTGTGTCTTGTTTTGTAGTAAATACAAACTGCAGATTTGAAGTCACCATGGACACTTGTTGAAGTAATAAATTAGCTTGATTCGTTGATACAACTAAAATGTTTACCTCAAATCCAAATAATCAATATTTTGAACGGACTGTGCAAAAATGATTAGGAGCAACTAAGGAGCGTTGTGTATTTATTCTTTTTGCTGAAATAACATGAACACCGGTTTATTTAGAGGCCCTTTGCTCAGCTATAAAGTGGCGCCCTCTAATGTGCACACATGGGGATTATGATCTGTTTCTTATTTTGTTTTGTCAGCAGGATTATGCAAAAATCTATCTCGGAGCCCATCAGCTATCATCTGGACAAATTGGCCTTTGGGGGCAACAACCAATATTTTGGGGAACAGAAAATAACTGCCTTTCATTCGCCTTCCAAATATTTTGGCTAATCTCATATTGATCTCCCCACGGACTGTTTACCTGCATACAGATAGGGGGGATCCAAGATTTTGTTTTCCCTGTTGCTAGCTTTGTGAACCATGGCATTGTTTGACATATTTAGGGGACTGATATCTATGATTGTGGGCAATCATATCATATCCATGATCCAATTTAAATGTGGTCATAGGGAGGTAAGCGTTAATGTTAATCTTATGCAGCGGAGATCCACCGGCCTCATACACATACACATACATGAAATAAAGAGAAATGCAATCCATTCAGTTTCTAGTCCCTTTATTTTCAGAAGACTGTTTAATTGCATTAACATGGCAAAGATAGTTAATTTGTCAATCATATTAAATATCCATATTTCAAATCCAAGGTAATGATAAAACATATATTAACTTGATCTAATATTGACTCTAACCATTTCAAATTAATCTTTTAAATATAGTATGGATATATTTAATTTCTCTGTAGGGGAAAAATCATCAGACACTTCTTTCATTAAACATCATCAGAAAATTTATATTTTCCATATAAATGCTTTCAATTTATTTAAATTTAGTAAAAAGTAATTTCTCACAGTGATGCCTGTCATTTTTGGGCACAATTATTAGTCAATGCATCTAAAAGCATGAGAAGAACATTTTATCCATTCTTTCTTAAAATCGGCTGAAAAAAAAAGTAATTTACTGACAGATTTGGATTCTACTCAACTTTCAATGCTTACACTGATCAAAGCTTTTTGGCAAGAGGCTCCTAATGTTTTCTATTGTTTCAAATAGCAACTACGAACAAGGAGTGCAAAGTTTACATGAGCTAAAAAAAAAGCATCCGACCGCTGCCCCTTCGCTGTGTTTCAGTTCTGTACTGTAGTGCAAATCAGGGGCCAAAACAAGTCTTCTCAACCCAGCAACACCGAAACCCTTAATATCCCAATGACAAAATACTGACCAATAGCAATTGCACTTCACATTTCACCAACAAATGGCCGTGGTTATGACAGTCGACACGTGAGGATGAGCGGAGTACACACTTGTCTATACAGAAAAATATCTTCCCAACAAAAACGCTACACACATACAAATAAGACCAACTTACACACAAATGATTGCACACCTAAAGAAAGATGTTCTCCACTTAAGTTAAAAGGCAAATGGTAGCTGACTACTAAAAGAGCAAGGTCGTGACGTGGTCGGCTCGTGGAATGACCTACGCGTGTGAGCAGTAGCCTGGCACATTGGTCGAGCCTTCACTGGAACACGTGCGTCCAGCTAACATTCAGAAGTAACACTGAGCCCAGCCTGAGACGAGTTGAGTTTTTAATACTTCAGCTATAATCACAGCATTTATAATCACACAGTAGCTTCTAATTCAGCACAAGAGGAGGAATTGGTGGAAAAAACTCTGATAAGGCCTCGAATTCTCCCTTCCTGTGTTCACACAAACAGGAAGCATATTCCCCCCCCCCCCCCAATTTGACTACATAAGTCAATGCAAAGATGTGAATGGACTCAAATTCGCGATGTGAATGGCACAAAGGAAAGCCAGTCAAACTCACCAGACAATGGTCCTTGCACCATCCTGAGCAAGCAGATGACCAAACCAGCCACTGGTCAGCCTCAGGTAGCGCGCCCAGTAGTCCTCCTCCTCTTTTCCCGAGGAGAACGGGCGAATATCCGTGGGTTGTGTTACCTTGCGTAAACACAAATAATCCCTCAACCAAACTTGCGTGAGTAGTACAACGCCAAAGTTCGCTTCTCGTTTGGTGTGAATGCACTAGTACGAAAATACTTTAAGTAAACCATACCGACTGCCGGCCATTTCACTGTTAGTACCTGAAGTTAAGGTGTCAGTATGCTTCAAAAGATAAAATACTTTACTTAAACTGACTTCAGACATGCACTGAAGGCCGGACATTTTCTTGAGATTTTCCAGAGGGGCTGTGTGTGAGAAATGTCAGTCAGTCGCTCAGGACATTTCTCTGGGACTTTTTCCTGCCAGCCCCCTCGTAAAATGTCTGAGCCATGGAGTGAGCCCATGTGAGAATACAGCAGGAACATCGTTGGAAAAATCCCCATGAGAAAGTGGTTTCAAACCAGCGACGCGTAACTGGAAGAATACAATATCAGAATCAAATAGATGTGTCATACACCTAGAACACGACGACAAAGATGTCAACATGGAAAGACAACAAGATTCCGGAGCTTTTGGCAAGAAGGCTCCACGCCGGTGTCGATGTGCTGTAAACAACAGTGATTTCCACAGTGGAATTTACACGTCATGTCCTGCCTTTTAGAATATTCTACCCACACACACCACTCCTCGTCTGACTGTTCCAGAAAATCTCCTGTTGTGTCTGACCTAAAAAATCTATAGCTTCCTTTCTTCTGAAAGAAAGGAAAACTCCGGAAAACATCCCTTCATGTCTTCACGCATTTCCTGCAGCACACAAGAGTGCCGCACTATGAAAGCCGTCAAGGGAAGATTGTCTAAAAGTGTGCGCAGTTATATTATTGCTTCCATCCCTTTCTATGATGGCGAGCTTTTCACCCTGCCTTTGAGTGCGGCTGTTCCTAACGGCTGCTAATTCATTTCAAGCATACTGACACCGTAATCCTATCCAAGTCAAAGTTTTGGCCACCAAAGCTTCCTACTTGCCAGAATCACAGGTTAAAATCTCAGCTTTTAATAGATTTTTTTTTTACTTTGTACGCGACAATGAAAACAATGAGATGATATTAGGTAAAATTCACAATCAAAGCAAAGCCACTATAAAGCCCATGTAAAGGTTTATTATTTAGATCCTACACCAGAAGCAAACCCTTCACATCCCCCTCACACTTTGGGCAAAGCTCTCGACATGATTGCGAGGTCACATTCAGTTCTCTTGCTCTCCATCTAATAAAGGAGCAGCACAATGGCGAATTACTCGGTGTTCAGGGGATGCTTCTGGGCAGAGCAGACTACCTTGGGGAGCGATACCTCCTCTTCTTTTTACGTCTGCTATCCTTTCTGTCTCGTCGGCTACAGGTGCAAGTCCTCTTGCAGCAAGGGCTGCGACATCTCCCTGCGTCTGTGCTTCAGCGAGGGCAGCTGCTTGAGCGTCAGTTGTCTGATGTAGAACATGAGAAAGCCCAGCACCATCACCACGCTGATGAAAGAGCCCACCACGGGGGCGTAGGAGTACTCGTCGACCCTGGGAGGGGCGCTGGGCGTGGGGGGAGCCGCCTCAGGGTACAGCAGGTCCCGAACGTTCGAAAGGGAGCCGTTGTTCGGCAGAGGGCGTACAGAGAGGATGTGGCACATGAGAGGGTAGAGATCGACGGAGCGCATGGAGGGTTTCAGGTATTTCTGGCGAAAGGCTGGACCGCGAGCCACGAACACAGGCTGCATGCTGCGGAGGGTGTTGTCGTAGCCATGGTTTCCCACTGGAGAGAGGAAAAAGAAACAAGAAAAAGTTTGCATAAGGAAATGTAATGCTTTGATTTTCATTAGTCCTTCATTCTTAATCTATACGTCTCCAGTTTCTCACAACAGCACTTTTTGGTTTAAAGATTTATGGGATCAGATGTGGTGATTCACGACCATCGCTGCTCGGCCCGGCCCACAGGTTCCTGCTGTATCAATCACACGATCAGAACTGAAGACTGGATCAAAACACACAAGCACAAAGAGCTGATGGAGGCTAAGAGTGGCTACCTGCCAACATTTATCAGTGTCATTAGCTCCCTGACAGGATTCACTGAGTAAAATCAATACAGTTATTCAATGATGGCAGCAACCATCCAATCAGGTACAGTTTCTCAGACTTTCCTTAAAGGTACTCTGTGTATTCTTTGACCTGTAGTAACTTTATATAGTAATGCCTTTTATGATTTTTACAAACTGTTCTATATTGTACACATGCACAAGGAAGCAAATGTATGGCATTCTATCTGAAAGCAGTTTCAGAACCAAATAATGACACTTAAACCTCTTTTACACCAAAGGTATTAAACCCACAAAAAGGGGTGGCTGACTCCTAGCCTATTGCCAGTAGAGTTTGCCTCTCCCTATTTTCCCTTGATGCATCATGTTCAACGTCACAAATGCACTGTTAAACTGAGAAGTTCTCACCTCGCAGTCTTGCCAAATTAGTGAGTTCACTAGGGTGTCTTGTTTTTATCACTTCCATCTACTGCGAAGCCGTGTGACCTGAATCCATTAATTGAAAGCAAAAGCCAGATGTTTGCGGGAATTTGTTTTTGTTTTTGCTTTTTGATAAGTGTAAAAGTGGCTTTTCAATAATAAGAACATCACAAGCCTTTGGTTAAAAGGAACTTGCCACATTCACAAACGTGACATGTGTACTTAATAAACACTGAGTCGAGGCATCGCAGCAGATGGCGCTAATGCACCCGCCAATAAACCGAACAAAGAAGAAGAAGGCATCGGCCAGCTGCTGAAACAACAGGACAGTACAAACATCTCCTGAGCATCACATTACGCAAATGTAGCTGCACAGTCTCGCACACCGCCATCACAGAACAGAGTCAGCAGGTTCTTCTTCCTGCCACAGGGTCATTTTACTGATTAACAACCCTTCTGCCAGAGAGGGAGAACGAAGTGGTGAAATTAGCCGCTAAAGAGGAGAAATACTTGCTTGATTTGAATTGGATTAAGAGGAAAAGCATAATGGCACAAGAGCGAACATCCACACCCACTCACACATTCCTGCTGCTTCCAAGGAAACACAAAAGTGGCCTGTGTTAATTACAGCTAATAAAACATGAGTTTCAGGGAGTGAAGAAAAAAAAATACTGTGGAGCTATTAATAGGAGCTGAAAAACCTGTTTGATGTGTAAAGCAGAATATTGTGTCTGCACAGAGTTATCGGGCTTGTGAACGTACACATGAAGGGCCCGGTCCATTTCTGCAGGATGGTCCAGCCCTCCTTGGCCTCCAGGATGATGGGCATGATCCTCCTGTTGTGCTGGTAATGGAAGCGATTGGGGATCTCTTCTTTCTTGTAGACCGCCATGTTTGGGTTGGCGTCCACCAGCTTGTCATACACCTCGTCCAGTTTCCCTGGAAGAGAAGCGAATATACAAAAATGGAATTTCGGAATGAGTGGACACTAAAAAAGAAATTCACCTAATATCTTTGTTTAGCTCAAGCAATGATCCTAGATTAAAAGGAAATGCACATACATAGGTTGTAAGAGATCAGCACAGTAACTAAATGACAGATTCAATTTGGTTAAAACAACATTTTGACACTTGAAAACACTTTGAATGGGGTGATGTCATGCATTGCTGAACTGCATTGTGGTAAACTTCACATAAAACCTAAACTTTTTGAAGGAATTCGACTTATTTTATCAGTTACTACTGAGTTCTATGTTTCTCCTCTTTAGTCTAACTTACTTTTATTTGTATATACAAAACAAAAAAGAAACAAATCAAAGTGTATTTCAGGATTTCTATCCAATAATTGATATTGATAATGTTGTAAGACTGGAGTCCATTTCCTTAAGTGTCACTATTGATGGTTTGAAAGTGATACCTTCGTTGGGCAGTATCCCCACCACCGGACTCTTATCCACCCAGGTGTACAGGTCTCTGCTCACGTACTCATCCAGTTCAATGATGTTATCATTGAAAAGCTGTGTCATCCCGTGATCACTGGTCACTATGAGGTTCACTTCCTCAAACAGCCCGGCCTTCTTCAGCTCGTTGATGAGGAAGCCGAGTTTCTCGTCGATTCCGGCGATGACCTTGTCCATGAGGGGGCTCTGAGGCCCCAGGGAGTGCCCGCTCTCGTCTGGCTCCTCCCAGTACAGGACTCCAAAATCCACCGCGTCCTCTTTAGGCGCAGAGAACCACCCTATGATCCGCTCCACTCTGGCTTCAAAGGAGACTGAGGCGTTGTAGTGGAGGAACTGGGAGGGGAACATGCCGTGGATCTTCACGTCAGACCCAGGCCACATCGCAGCCCCGCTCCGCCCTCCGGCTTTCTGGATGGTTACCCAGAGGGGCACCGCCTCCTCCCACCACCTTGAATCATAAATACTGTCCGTCTCCATGGAGAAGGAGCGGTTGAAGACGGGGTCGTACATCTCGTTGGCCACGATGCCGTGCGTCTCCGTATACAGACCCGTCACCAGGCTGTAGTGGTTGGGGAAGGTCTTGGTGATGTAGGTGTTCTCCACCTTCTCCACCATCACGCCCTGGTCCATGATGCTGTGGAAGTTGGGCGTCGGGACCCGGTCGACATAGTCACAGCGAAAGCCGTCAAAGGACACGAGCAGCAGCTTGGGCCGGTTGCTCGCACCGAGGCCCCTGCTCCCACGCTGGTTCAGGCTGTGGAGGGAGACCAGAGGCAGCAGCAGCAGCAGGGCCCACAGGTGGAGCAGAGGACTGCAGCCTCCTCGCAACAGGCAGCCTGGCATAGTTCAGTGTGTGGAGTCACAACCTGAAAGTACACAGGAATACTGGTAATGACAAAGCAATCAACCTCACATTTCGTGATTTACACAAACCTGAGGTTGCTTATAATGATGCTATGAGATTATTACTTAAAGGGATAGTTCACCCAAAAGTTAAAATTCACTCTACTCGCCACTATGCCGATAGAGGGTTGGGTAAAGTGTTTAAGACATTTAGGCTTAAAACACGGTGTAAATTAACTCGGTTCCAGTCCAATTTGAACGTCGGGGCTTGGATGACACCACAGGAGCAGTATGGAGGCATTTTGTTATTTTCTGTTGTGTTTTACATTTGAAGAATTGGTCACCATTTACTTCAATTGTACTGGATTTGTCTGCAATGCTTTTTACCCCTGAGACTCAAAGTGTTTTGTGGACTCAAACACTTGCAGTGGTGTGTTATAACTATAAAAAATTTAAAAATAAGAAACAAAATTAAATGTATAAGTATTTTAAGCTCCAGGCAAGGGATTGTGCAATATGTTGTAAATCATCACTAGAGAATGGATTGTGCAAAGTAAAATAAGACCATTATTGTCCACAGGAAGTTCAAGAGTCATTTATTTTCCAGCTCAATTACTACAGAAAATATTAGGTTTAGCACAACACAGTACAAATCCCTACAGTGGAGCCATTGTTCTAGTTGTCATTACGTCTAAATATGTTTTTCATCTCTTTCTGACTTTTCTTTGTATTTTATTTAATGTTGGGTTATATTAGATCTGGAACCTGAGTCTGAATAAATGGTGTATATTTCCGGATTCCAGTTTCTCAGATATACGGCACATTCACTTTTATACCATTACATTCTTGAACCATTTTGCACTATTTCTAAACATCCTTCCTGTGTCGATATGATGACCAAGCAAATGAGAAGTTGGTTCAGAAAAGGCTCCATCGCATCACGATAACCTTTCTTAGCACTGATATTAGTTTAATCCACATTAAGACTGGTCACCAACAAACAAAGACGTCACAGGCCAGACACTGGCCGGGGGGTGTACAGGATGCAGTGCATGTATAATTACACATGACCAGTTGTCTGATCATAGTCTGACACATGAATGTGGGAACAGGCTTTTGTGCTGCAGCGCTAACAGCGACAACACGCAGCTCTGAAACAATGACACACACACACACACACACACACACACACACACACACACACACGCGCGCACGCACGCACGCAGCAGCAGCAGCAAGTGCATGTCACCTGTGTGGAGCGGATGACTCTTAGGCAGGGGTGGAATAAACAAATGCAAATGGTGTCAACAAGCTCACCTCGTTATCTGATCCTGCAGCGGCTCGCCTCGCTCCTCCCTGCGCGCACAGATAAACAGCCTCGGCCCCTGCTGACCTGCTGCGTGTCCACAAAGCCCTTTTTTAACACAACCGTCTTATTTACTGTGGGTAAAAACGACCTGAACACAGGCGGAAGACAACGGGCCGTCCAGCAAGGGCATGCTCCGGCTGCTGGAGAGCTGCATCACCAGAAACACACCGCGATCGACAAGTGCGCGGGTCCTTATGACGTAATGTAGGGTGAGGAAGAGGGGAGGGAGGGGGCAGGGGAGGAGGAAGAGGAGGATCCAGGAGGCCATTATAAATAAATAAAACATATTTATAGTTAAAATCCAATTACTTTTAGTGTCAGATCAATTCAATAATAATAGTAATAATAATAATACTTAATTCTGGGGTATTACAGATGTGAAATCAGAACAAATGATACTAAAAATAGCACAGTTCAAAGACGTTGTTGCTCTAATTCTGTCAGTATCTTTTTTTTTTTGCATATGATAATGCAATATCCGCCCTGCAACAGCAGTGACTAAAACTGTCCACAAGGTGTCGCTCGTGTGCTGTGTACACCTCACTCTGGCTCTTCTCATGCTGTGTTGTAAAGAAACATCTCAGTTATGTATCTGCGTGTTCACACTGAGCCTATTTCTGATCTCCCCCCCAAAACACACACACACACACACACACACACACACACACACACACACACACACACACACACACACACACACACACACAGAGACAGACACTCAGATCTTTTTACTGAACACATCAGCTCCACTCTCTTTATGTGACACTGTTTATTTGCTGTGACAGTGTCTTTTTTTCTGCAAAATTGTTTTTCATGACCTTGATTTGTGGTTATGATCATACGCAAGATGTCCTTCAAGTGACCACAAATATGGAGAATATGAATATGAATATCTATCTGCTGATGAAGATCATGTGGTATGGTTGAAAGCTCTAGAACAGCTGGGAAAAAAAGACCTAACCCTAACCCACGGGGGCCTGTTTGTTTTTTAACTGCTATCTCATGATAACTGTTTCAAACATGAAATATGTTGTTTGTTCTAATTTGATTTTACACTTGTTCAGGGACCGCAGATTCAAATTAACCTCTTGGCTAATTCTGGCATATTTACAATGTTATTAATATGCACTGTCCCAGAGAAATAAACTTAATATATAAGGTTATGGCTAAGGTTAGTTGTGGAGGTCAACATTTATCTCAAATGTCAGTTTGGTTTAGTGTGTAATAAAGTAGCTATTTATACATTATGTTGCATATTTACCACAGTGCGTATTATTATTATTATTATATTAATAATTATTTTGTTCTGCATTTTGTCATTTATTTATATCTTAATATGAACCTATGAAAAATTCAAACTAAGAGATCATATCAATAAGTGACCAAAAATCCTGCTACAACAACAATGTTTTTTAAAGAATATTTATTTGTTTCAAAAATATTTTGGAGCCGATTCTTTCTTTTCATGGTGGATTCCTTTTGTGTTTTTTTCTGCACCTGTGTGTTGTCCTTGTCTTTGTGTTTTCACCCTCCATTTAGCTGACGGTGTGAATCTATAGGAACAGCGGAGCAGCCGTCATGCTACCTGCTCCTGTGTGTTCTGGGTTGACTCCTGAAACAGTTGTGTATTCACATCCATGTGGGCATGAGGGTTTTTTTTGTGTGTTTGTTTGTTTGAACAGGAAAGCTCTGTCTCTTTGTGAGATTTGTGAGAGGTCTGATCTCTCTCTGTCTTTCGCTCTATCCATTGTGGTGTTGCTCAAGAATGTTGTGGTGGTTTTCTGGTGCTTGGTTTTTTTTGTAGAACGTGTTTTATGGTCATTGTGTTTTTAAAACTGTGTTGAACACTGTGGAATGTGGTGAAAGCCATTGTTGTGTAGGAAACACTCTGGATGTTCTTTGTGGCAGATATCACCATTCTGCTGGAAGCACTGGGGCCCTTTTATCACTGACTTAGAAATGAGCCTCTCTGGCAGGGGCCGAGTATGATTATCCCTCCAAAACAGTAAAAAATAAAATATGAGTAGGTTGCGGCAGCATTCACCTCTGATAGTATACTATCCCTGTCTGAGGATGGTTCAGACGTTTTTTTAAAGTCAAACACCATTCATGAAAATAGAGAATTGAATATTCAAGCGCTATAGAAAGATTCTGCCCTCTACAACTGGTACAAATGTGTGCATTGACATGGCAGCCTGTGTTTAACATGAATATTCCAGTAAGACAATATAATGAAGAATAATTTGAAACAATCCTGATTTTAACTACAACAAATGAGTGTTAGGTGATATTTTATTATATGATGTGTATGGGGTTTGGGCTGAAGAGAAGAGAAATTGAGTAAATTCTGGGACCTCTGGACCCAATCGCAGGGCCCATTTGGCTTGACCAGCAGGACGCTTTGGCCAATGAGACAGGTTTACCAGAGTGGAACATGCTTCCTCTTTAGCCACAGGGACACTTGGACTGTGTTAAGAGGCACTCAAGGCCAAAAGTCCTATATGAGAAGATACTTATCCTAGTTTAAAAAAATGGTTGGATACTTTGCACACTGCTGGATCAGTATCTTTTCCAATAGTTAGCAGATTGATCATTTAACGTGATGTGACCTGTTTCCATTAAACATTAAGCACAGTTTCTTATATCATTATAAGATACAGTCTTTCCTACAGGTGTTACATCTATGCATTCTTTCACACAGCAGTCTGCACACTCAAGCTTTCGTGCAACATCAACATCTCTCTGGGCCTCATGTTATCTTCGATAAAAAGATTCCAGTGAAATCCACAAAGTGACGTGCAGATCTTAAAAGCACAGGTATGAATTGTAGTATCAGACTTATGGTAAGTGTTCATACACCTGTCTGACACTGTTTTACCCTCACATAAAAGAAACCACCCAAAAAGGATCAGGTTCTGGTCTAATTGTGTGTGTGTGCAATAGTTTTAGTCTATAGGACAACATGGTGAATATCCCTTGTACGTTTGAAGTTCTTATGCACAATTTAAGTTACCAACTACCAGTAGATCTTAGTCGCCACCAGCGGATGTTAGGGACATAACTTGAGTTGTGCACCGTAGCGTCATCAAGTGTTTTGGCTCTGTAATTAATTAAATTAATAATTAACGATACAGGCCGATCTTGAGGGTACGCTGAGGCTAAAGGTAAATCTGACTGACTACTGGCTTGTATGGCAGTACTATGAGCCATGTGGTCCACTCAGTAGATCAGACATCATTACCTCTATGCCTTTATAAACTGAACAGCATTTTAGAACATAAGACAAGATGGAGAATATCCCTTGTATGTTCTACCGCACTAGTTAATGCCTACCGCCAGTTGATGTTAGCCGATATTAGGGATATATCTTAACAGTTAGGGATATATCTTCACAAGACACCCTCTTCTAAGACAGGCCCACCACAGGTTGATCAGACATGGGTGTGTGTCCCGAGCATCTTGGGGCCCATGGGATCTTTCCTCCTGATCCAGAGCTATTAGCTGCAGTCTTCTGCCCTGAGTGATGTTTCTTTTATGGTCTAGCGCAGGGCTTGTCTGTGGATCCCCCAGATCTATGAGCAACCTGATGGTGGATGTTGCAATGAAACCCCTGCAGCCAACCTCTATAGGGCAAACTATTGCTTTCCAACCACGTTGCCCTGCCTCAAATGCCATTTCTGCATACAGCAGCTAAAGTCATGGTAATATCATTTATATAATAAAATCAGAATATTATCCACGTATCATCCATGTAAAATTTGAACTAAATAAGTTTTTTTAATTGGGGAAAACATGATCAAACTTGCAGAAATATTTTACTTGTATATAAAATTTGCAGGACTCGCCCCTCACCTCTCCACTCTCTGAGTATATTAAACCAGATCAAAACTCATTTACCATAGCTCCTTATAGAAGAGACAGTGAAATACCAAGTAGAAAAAGTGCCTTTTCGCCTTTTCTTACCGAGCAACATATACCTGGAACATCACACCTATATCAACTCCCTCTCCAGCTCTAACACACCGGTTAAAGGACGTTCAAACATGTCATCACGTGGAGAAGTGGTTCGGCCATTGTCCTGATTATTGTTTTTTTATATTTTGTTCTTTTTCTCTGTCCAATCTCTAATGTTGTCATGTGTATGTATGATTTAAATATTTTCTCTCATTTATTTTGATTGATAAACCCTTATATTGTTTTCACTGGTCTATCGCTATGTGCATGTACTGTCTGTTATTAACCATCAACCTGTTGGGACTGCATGATGAAAACTGGCCTGTATGGCTAAATCTGGCACATATACCGTACATGTTGGACTCAAGTATGATAAATATATAATAAATAAAATAATAAATAATAAATATAAAGATAGTGAAGTGTATTGATTGTATTGTTTCATTTGGTACCATGTTAATACTAGGACTGGTGCCTTTGCTGCAGGCCTATGTGTATTCTGTGTAAATCAGTAGTGTGTCATTACTGTAGTTCTTTGTGACAGAGAAACTTTGCAGACACAATGGTTTTCTGGAGCTGCTCTCTGGCTGACATGTGCCATTGTGCCTGCTTTTCTGGTTCTTTGTGTTTTATTTGACAACATTCCTTCTTTCTCTCTTTCTGTCGGTCACTGTCTCTTCCTACATTACCCAGATTCACCGAGAGTCGGCCCCGGCTTTCATTGGCCCGTCTCCACTTTCCCTCTCAGCCATCGCAGTCTAGTGAGATCTGCGCACAAAGAGAGCGGAGCCAATCACGAGGAGCCTCTGTTAAATCCCAACCAATGGCCGCGAAGCTTTCATTTACATAGTCACTGGGAGAGCCAATGGGGAGTCAGCTCAGGAGAGGATTTTGATTCCTCTACCCAATGGCTGTGGGAGGTATAGAGTTTTGGGGGAGTGCATATAATCAACATATTATCGAAGGTGCTTAGATATTGATCCTGTATTTCGAGGTAGTTCAAATTCACATCTCTTGGACCTTCCGGCATCACCTTAAAATTATTTCCCCCCGCGCCTTGTGGAGAATTATTCACGCGTAAAAATGCCGAAGAGAAAGGTGAGTGTGGTTTGTGCCATTTTCTACTTCACTGTAGTTTTTTCTGCTCTTACATTTGAGGGGGAAATTTGCTTTGCGCGATTTTATGGCGACGTCGAGGCAGGTGAGGTGACGCCAAAGTTCCAGGAAGCGTCTCTCGGTGCGCAGCGATTCGGGTGTGCTTTACGCGTCGTTGCGCGTATGTGAGATGTTTTATCAGCAACATTTCACCCGTTTTACATTCTACTCGTCCCCGCGCTCGTGTCAATGGCCGTTCTTGTTGTCGTTTTATCTGTCACTTCCCTATCCACCGTGCGCACTGGTGAAAGTCAGAGCGACCCGCCGAACGGATGGATGCGTAAACCCCGTAGGAGACGTGCGCAATGCTATTTCTGATGTGCGCCATCCACCCAGGCACATATGAGACTTACAGATTCCGAATAATCTGTAAACTAACAAGAAGACCAAAAAAAAAAAAAAAAAAAAAAAAAACATCTCCACCTCCCTGTCTCGTTTAAATTCTCCAGTACTGATGAGTGGTGCAGGCGCCAATTGAGCAGAGCCACATCCCGATGGAGAGAAAGGACTAAAAGAAAGAGGGGATCAGGGACAATTGCCGCCGTGTTAACAGGGGCCGTGACACTGTCTAAACAGCGGCGCACGACGGGCTCCGGCGCATTGTGCCAGTGCATACACGGAAACGGGCTTTTCTGCCGTCTAAAAAACCGCCTTTGTCTGCGCACATTCGCCTCTGAGGACAGAGAATGGGGGGCCTCTGGGGGCGGAGGTCGCCCACATGCAAATCATGCGATTTGACAACGTTGTGTTTGTGTGTGTGTGTGTGTGTGTGCGTGCGTGCGCACGCACCGTCCTTACCTGCCTGCAGCCTGAAAGTATGTTCATGATCCAAATGAAACCTGACACCTCTCACTGTTTATTAATATCCAACCACTGCGTCCGAATCAATCCATGTTTATATTCATCTTGCTTACATGACCCCCCCCCCCCCATTTAAGCAAGATGTCTCCATTAAAATGGTAATCACAAACCTTCATATACTTCAACACCATCAGATAATATGAAATTACAACTGGTGCATTAGCGATTACAAACATGGAGGAAAAAATGTGATTATATATTTTTGAATGTAGTGAATAATGAGCTTTAACACCTAAGATTCTGAGAACTATATACTTCATACAATTGGATTAATGAAATACTATTACAGGCTACTTGACTTTATAAGAATAAGCGTTATTGTTTGCTATTAATATTAATTTTATTCCGTTTTTTTTGTTTGTTTATTTTTATGATTTTACCATAAGCACACAACTTTGTTTGCTAAGTTTAGCAATACACAAAACAAGTGTCATGGAGAGAGCTGCAATCAATAATTATTTTTACTTTTAAAGAAATGCTTTGTGGATTTGGTGATTTATCCATTGGTCTATAGAGCAAAACAGTTTCCCCCAACACAGGCTGATGGATATTCTGTTTATTATCATACAATACTCAGGTCAGGGAATTTTTGCTAAATACATAGATTGGCAGGTTTATTGATTATCAAACAGTTGCAGATTAATTTGATGTTGGTAACTGATTGTTTAAGCTCAAGTCACACAAATAGTTTATCATCATTATATAGTGGGAATTAAAATTCTCTATTATTATTTTTTCATCTGTTTCTAAACTTTTGACCTTTTTCCAAAGCCACACTGCCGAATGATTTGTCTTTTATTATTCCTCCTAGTTTATTACATAACTTCACAGAAATAATAAGTTACACATGCGCCACTTAACAGAATATACCCTAATGAAGCCCTGCGCACCCCGGTAACAGTCTCTCTATTTGTTGTTTTATTTACTGCAGAATGAGGGTCCCGAGGGCAAGGATGCCTCCAAAGTCACAAAACAAGAGGTAAATGTTTTGGTGGTTTGTGTGCTGCGTGTGTGTTCCGACGTGTGTTTGTGTGCAATGGTTTATCCCCCCCCTTTAGACTCAGAGTGTGTGTGTGTGTGTGTGTGTGTGTGTGTGTGTGTGTGTGTGTTTGTGTGAGTGTGTTTGTGTGTGTTAAACAACAGACACATGACAGGTTAATGATCGGGCTTGTAGCCGTCACCAAGAAGATCAGATCAGGTCGTAAAGGTACAACTGATATCTCCCTCTGCCACTCTCTGTCTCTCTCTCTCCTTGATCATCCCTTGCTCCTGCAGCCCAGCAGAAGGTCGGCAAGACTGGTGAGTTTCGTTCTCCCCGTCCTGTCTTCACCCCTGTCTCTGTCCTCTCCTTCCTCATCCCTGTAGGATAATAACTTGTCATATTACCAAAGCTCAGAGACAAGTCCTTAATCAGTTTATGGATTTGATCAGTGCAATTTACACATTACGACTTGTTTCTGACTTGGTATGTATGTCTTTTCAATGTTGTCCTTGTCCATTCTTTATGTTTAACACCTTGTAGCTACAGTGGGTGGGGCTGCATGGTTTATAAGGTAAAATCCTAAAAACAATAAAAAGCAGATTATTATGAATCAGTTCTTAGCTATGCTTAAAATACTCATAAGTAATCAAAACTGGCAACCTTGGTGAGATTATAAATATGTCACAAAGTCAGCTTTATGTAATAATGCAGCTCCATCATACTGACCTTGTGTTTTTATCCATGTAGTACTTTGTGTGTTGACCTCATCCGTTCTGAATATTATTGCATGTGTTTGTTCAGTACATATGCATGTGTACTTAAAGAGTTTGACATTTTGGGAAATGCTCTTATTCTCTTCACTACACAGCTAGCAGCTAATTAGCTTAGCTTATCTGCCTGGATACAGGGGAAATTGTTCCGTCCCTAAGCATAAAAAAAAAAGATACAAATCCCAACACTCCTAAAGAAAACCTATAAACACATTATATATGTTCTATATTGACAAACACAAGTGTAAAATCAACAAGTCACTGATTGGTCTTGTTTAAGTGACCTGCAGGAGAATCCAGGAAGTTACTAATGTGTTCCCATGTCTCATTGTAACAGATATACATGAGATGGGCAAGAAGAAAATAAGAATAAGATTGTTTATTGTCCCAAAATGTCAATGTGTATCCTCTACTATTTAAATATGTAATCAATATATCTTTGCATGTTCCCTGATTTGATTTGATATTTCCTTCAGTGGTCAACTCACTTAATAATGTGACTTTCTTCTAGCAGTAAACAAGCACTGACAGTTTGTTTATAAGCTCCTATCAGCTCTTTATGACACAAAGTATAGCCTTTCATTTGTTTTCCAAATTCTGATTCAGCATCGGCAATTTCCTACTTGTACAGTTTTAAAATTTATCGTTTCATGTGCAGAGGGTCAGGAATTTCTAGAGGAAAAAATACAGAGATATTCTGAGAACGGATCACATGATTTAATTTTGTTACAGTAGCGTCAGTGTTAGCTCGTGGCTCCGGGGTAACGTGGTCCGCACTCAGCAGCCTGGAAAAAGCTCTGCAGCAAACTGGCCTCGCACCGAATGGTGACAAGTTAAACTCCCGTCTGATATAGTCATTGCACGGTGGTCTGAGGTCAGTGCGCTTTTAGCAGTGGCAGATATTTTAATCTAGTTAGACCAATAATACTGTCTGATCTCAGTGCTTTAAAGTACTGTATTCATCATTATTAACATTTACAGTGGGATCCAGTGCAGATATCTCCATCCTCTATCTGCCATGTAATGAATTAATAAGCATATATTATTGTATAATGGCACTGTGAGTGTAGAGAGGAGAGGGAACAAAAGATGAATTAAATACTTTAATACTAAAATACTTTTCATAATGTGAGTTTGGTCAGTCCTAACTGGCTTGTGTAATTTTGTAGAAATTTGTCCCACCCAAGCCTGATGCCAAGCCCAAGAAGGCCATCGTCAAGGTAAAGCACTCACACACACACACACACCATAACTGAGCACCCTTCTTAAGGTCTTAAAGTCTGCTCTCACACAAACACACTCAGGTGCAAACCTACTATACAGCCAGCGTTATAAAACTATAATTTGCAACACCAACTTTCTAATTCCGACTCTTATTTACATGATTAGATTTATTTTAATGACGTTGACTCCCTGCTGAAGCATAATCAACATTTAGTCTGCCCAGTTCTGTAATGAGAGGCAGCACTGTCATTCTGCAACCAGGAACAGAGCAAAACTTTCTTATACTCATTATATTTCGGGATGGAATTAGATTTGCTTTGAAAAGTCTTTTAACAAATTATACATTCAGAATCCAAATCCAAATGAGGAGATCAAACATGAAACACAGTTTCTGACAATGTGTGTCATCATTGAGTGTATATGAAGTGTTTGTTCTTCCTCTTTTTTACATGCAGAAGGTGGTAGATGAGAAGGTGGCCAAGGCAAAGAAACCCACCAAGGGAAAGAAGGACGACAGCCCCGCCCATAATGGAGAGACCAAGACCAATGAGGTACATGGAAAATTAGATTGGCAGTCAGAAGAGCAAATACCTCCGCCAATGCACCTAGTTGTACAAACTGATAGATGTCAGTCCTCTAAATGGGCCAGGTCGTTTTCATCAAGATTACTGCATTATTTCTCGATAATTTCACAAAAATGTCTCACAAGAAAGTGAAAACTATTCTGGATCAAATTCACTCCAAAATAGTAAATTGGTTATTAGTTTTTATGTAATTTCGCTTACAAAGGGACAGACTTCTTGGCGGAGGTAATAAGAAATGATCCTAAAAACTTAATGTCTTAATCAATCAGAGACGAAAGAAAATAACTATCTTTACTCCCTTCTTTTGTCCATTTGTGTATAAACATGAACACACGTGTATGCACCACACCTATATGTCTCCATCACACACTGCATATCCACATCTGTTCCATATCAATAATAATCTCTTTGCATTCACACCTTTGAACGCTGACACACACACACACACAGATCTATGTGTCTCGTCCGTCTGTCAGCGTCTCGTCCATCAGAAGCACGGCTCCCTCCTTGATGTCAGTGAGAGGGCAGAGTGAGACAGTCAGAGTTAAGGGTATGGTCGAGTGCCTCTAATCCATCTTTGGTGTGTGTGTGTGTGTTTTGGACACTAACATACAGTATAACTCATACCGACGTTGCACAATAATCGAGCAAACGTTTACCCAGTGTGCTTTGCAGTGCTGTGTGTATGGGCAGAGAGAGAGAATGAAAGCGAGAGAGTGAAGGAGAAGATGTCTGGCGTTTTCCGTGCTGTGTGCAGTGAAGTGGGCCAAGGACAACTTTTCACACACGAACACAGAGTTGTGACGTGGAAGGTGATTGGCTCACTGTGTTCATAGACAGCCGGCTCCACCAGTGGCCAGGCAGAGAAAACAGGCAGAACATGTTCACTCTAGTGAGATTGTGCACACACACACACACACGTACACAAGCAGGATTTTGCTTGCCTCGTTGCAATGCTGTTGAATCCCACTGATACCAGAGGATTTATAGGATTCAGTGAGTAGACTTTCAGAGCAATAAGAGTCTGCACCTATGTGGCGTGCAAGTGTGTATCTGTCAAACAAGCCAATCTTGTGAACATGTGATTTTAGCCTGAAATATATTCACTGAGGATCATTTCATCTGGTAACTTGAAGCGGGTCTCAGTCTCACATTTAGGAGTCAGTTCAGTCTAATCACAGACATATTTTTTTATTGGTGCGCATTCTGTCAGCTTTGGATTTGTTTTGCTCAGGTATCTAAGATCTATATCAGACATTAACACCAAACACTGGGGATGAAAGGACCTCAACTGCTCAAACCATTGAAAAAGGACACTTCCCAGAAACAAGGTTGCAGACATTGTTAATAATCCACAGACCTCATTGTGTTACCATAACAGACCTTTTGTTGTCCATTCCATACCAATTAATACAACTTTCTTAGACCATGTCGGCTGAACTAAAATAAGACCAATCTAACACGAACACTGAAAACCCACATCATTTGACCACTCACGTACACCGGGCGTGCATGTGCCAGAGTAAAGTATGCATATGCAGGTGTACACAGGAATTGCTTGAATAATACACAAAAAAAAAGATTTATAGGCCTAAAACTTTGACTTTATGTATTTCAATTACATATTAAATGTCCATGTAACTTTAAGTTCAATGTGAATGGTCACATTTAATGAAGTGTTTTCCATCATGTTGAGTTAGTGTGAAGAAATCAAATAACTTGATAGGGATTTGAGTAAATGAAGTTAAACTTATACATATATATTTTGGTATAATTCTATGAATAAGTTTATGTTTAACTGTATGTATTAAGTTAAACTTATGGATTGAGTTGATTTGACAGAGAAAGATACATTATATAGCTGTTCAACCCTATCTCCAGTCGTTATGCTAAGCTAACAGGCTGCTGGCTCCAGCTTACTCTCATACAAACACAAGACCTTCACACGTGACTAAACACACCTCCCAAAATGCCAGTCTATTTCTTCAATTGTGCTCCAGAAACTCCCCTGACCTATTTCTTTCCCTGAATCATTTCACAGAAGAGTTGAGGTCAGATTTTTACTTGAAGAGGTCAGTTGCTCTGTTTTGCTGTTTCGAAAACATCAGTCTTATTCCAAGAAGCTGGCTTCATCAGAGTTATTTAATCACTTGTCAACTCTGAAGAGGAGGCTGGTGTAACGTTATTCAGACAACTCCGTGAAGAAGCTTCCAGCAACACACCCATCAAACTAAAACCAAGTGCAGCCAAGTGGGTGGCAAGGTTATTGAGAGAGATCACCTTTCATCTTCCAGCTGATTTAGTTACATGCAGAATGAACCCACTGGGGATCTGAGCCTTGGCAGACCAAACCAAGCCAAGTTGTGGGTTGGCCTTTTGAGGCTGTTCTCAGTGGTGTCTTCCTGTGGAGAGAACAAGGTGAAACACTTCCTACCTTTACTTTCCTTTCTCTTCCTCCAGGAAACTGAAGTGGCAGAGGAGGCTAATGAGGAGAAGGCGTAAAGACATGGACGCGTCCACCGACCCGTCCCCTCTGACTCCATGGCAGCAAAGCATCTTTTTTTACTGACGATTTTTGTACCATGCAGACATTTTTTTTAGACTTGTGATAGTAGAGACGGACAACCAGCAGCCCCCTGTCCCCCACATGTTCACACTCCTTTTTCAGCTCCTCCAACTACAGTATGTTTTTGCTCGATTCTCCTCCCTCCGTTCCGTATATCGCTAAACAGTTTTCCTCTCAGAAACTTGCAGACCGAATGAAATGGCTTTGTCCGACGTCTGCGTATGTTCTCCATTGTGCCTGAAAGTGGGCCGTAAACGCGACTGTTATGATCTTTAAACGAGCTCTGCCTGTATTTGTAGTTATTCTACTCTACAATAGATTATCATTTAATTTGGGGGTTAGGGTTAGCCAATTCGGAAGATGCCCCCTGACATGTAAAGGTGAGGATTAGGGGATTAGTTTGTTGGCAGAGCTTTAGAAACAAGGTCCATAGTCACCGTGGAGAACATCTGCAACTTTTATTTTTCTTAAGAATCACCACCACTGTGTTTCACATAGCTCCTTTTGTATGTGTGTGCCGGCGTGAATGTGTCTGTGGGTCTCTGTGTTTGACTTTGTTCACTTTGCCCCCCACCCCCCACCCCGGAACGCCTTGTCCCGCAGCAGAGTGACATAGCAATAATGAGTGGTGCTTCTGTTCTAGATGGCTTTATTGGCTTTGGACCCTCTAGTTTCAACCTGTTGGGAAAATATTTTGAAATTAAAGAAAAAGTTGATGTCTCATTGGAGTTTTTTGCTGTTTTTCTGTGTCTCTCCTCTTATTGGTGAAAAAAAACTGTTTGTATGTGCTGTGTGTTAAATTCTCCAGTAAGATAACAATGCTATGTAGGTCTTTGTTCTAACCACTACTATACTGTAATTGTCTACCTTCACCCATGCTGGTTTTTGTAGTATGGAAAACTCAGGTAATCTGTGCAATGGTCCACGCACGTGTGCACATAGCATGTGTTCGCCCTGAGTTCAAGAGTTCCCTTTCCACGTGTGTTCATGTTCAGAGTTTTTAAACCGACACAAAGCCACCGCTGTGTGTCTGTGTATATCTTTGTGCGTGTGTGTGAGGTCGCCAGGGGCACCAAGCTGTGTTAAATACAACTGCTGTGTCAGGAAGTGAAAGGTCAGCAATTGCCAGAGTGGCGGGACCCGATGAAACCATGTGGTCTGCTCATTGCGTGAAAAGCTGTCACTCACAGACACAGGCCAATGACAAGTTCCTCTTTTTAAAACGTGGAGGTGTAGACTCATGTCTGGGTACCACAGATACAGTAGAGTCCAATTAAAACGTACAACAGTACTATAGGATTTTATAGCACTATGGAAATGTTGAATACATATATAAACGTGTGTGTGTGTTCTAGTAAAAAAAAAATCCCACTACTATGATCTCACCTTTTAACTCATACATCATATCATTGACAGTCATGCAGAGGTACATTGATGATTAAAATCTTTGTATACTAAAGAGGCAATGAGATGGTAACAGTGATAAAGGACAGTACAGGCAGGGTTGTTAAAACAAACTTAAACGTAAAAGCACAGCAGGTACATAACAAATATCAGCTCCTTATATCAATGTCGTTCAATTCTTGTTCCTTTTTTAGATCTTTAACACAGAGTAAATGGATTATTGTATTGAACCAAATATCCCAACACTTTCAGCTATTCTCATATTTGGGGGCAGAAATATGTTCCAGGGTGTGCATTTATTTTGGTCAATACTAATAAAATTTGAAGATTTTGAAAATAGCAGATAATGCAGATGTCCTGGCGGACGATGCGTTTGCTTAGACAAGCTCTATATCATTTTATCTGGTATATAATAATTAGTACATTTCTATCGTGGTTACAGAAGGCAAAGGTGTGGTGGACTGCACTTCTCCTGAGTGCTCATAACCTTTGACTCCTCCATGCCCCCCCTGCTACGCTGAGTGCTACAGAGTGAGATTGCCTCCCTGTGGCCACGTCCGTCAGCACAATAACAACTATACCGACAATGAGTCAGGATGCAAGGTAAAATGGAAGAGATTGACTGGGCACTAACAAAGATATCAGACCTATTTCACAAAAGTGTTTATGTTTTCTTCAAGCCATAAAGTGTGTGAAGTATGTTTTGCAGATTGAAGATGGACTAAAGGTAAGAGAATCTGTCACGTCTACAGCTACAGGTGGTCAACTCCCCTTCAACTGGAGGGCTGCTGCAAGTGTTGAACTTTCACACAGCGTTAACGATATATCAATACGAACAAATGATTTCATTATTATTACATTTTTGTCTGTCAATTATATATATGATTACACCTCAACTTATCTCCATTGAAGAAAGTGGCAAATTCAGCTCTATGTGATATTATCACATTCAGCATAGTTAACCTACGTTTTTGTGGAAGGTCAGTAAACTTAAGTGTACGTGAAAAAAGCAGAATACGCTTTCTGCTTCCTCCCAAAGAAAACAACATATTTGACATGATAATTGTAATTGGTGTTGCTACTGCATGATCCACATCATCTGTAGAGTTTCTGCCTTTCTGTTATAATATCTGTGTTATTAATGGGTGTAACTGACTAAATTAACCCATAAATACAAAGCAAAACAGTCAATGGTAAATAGCAACAACAAAAATTATGTCGGACACAGCACCGGTAATGATTTTTGCTAAGATGCATGGATGAACTGTCCCCTAATCAAAACAAGAGACATGGTATGACCTGTATGATGTGTACATTGAATAACCATTTTTTTATATCTTGTTGCTCTTTCAAAAAAACTGAATTAAAGTTCTCTATGAGAGGAGCAGTAAGCACGTGTTAACTGATTTCCTAAGTGTGTCAGGATTGCACACGAAAAAAGCTTAAAGCTGTATTAAAGTCAACATATAGTTACTTTATTTTTGTGCAGAGCTCACTAACAAAAATGACAGAGGCCGAGAATTGACCTGTCATCTGCCCATTTTCTTTTTTTTTTCATCTTTACCATCTTTTCAGCCTCAAACTGGCCTGTTTCCAGTGTGTGTGTTTTTTAAATCACACTATTACTCCATGCATATTAATGCAGATGCTGTTGTCAATATAACTTAGTCTTATAAATTAGTCAGGTAAAATTCCAGGATAACTACATATGGCAAAAGTAGTTTCACTCCATGAAAAAGGAGGCAAATTATGCCAAAATATAAATAATTCTACTGAAACGTGCTTACTGTATATCCATCAGACTTATTGGTAAAGAAGTGAATGGAGGGAAGCTTTGGTATGGTCATGATGGATGCCAAGTATTTCAGTGGACTTAACCTGAATTGGGACCTAAATGGTCAATCATTTGACTATAATGGGATGGGTTACTGCATGGTAGTATATTGGGCCCTTTATGTTTTCAATGAAATCATATTATACATTCTTTTGTTACGTATTTAATTTTTTATATGCTGACAATTCAGTAATAATCTGTTAAGGATAGCATTTAAAGGCAAAACAGATGTTAAGGACACTCCGCCTGATGATGATAATGTCCACATATGGTAAAAACTGAATATTATTTTTGATTCTAAAATGCATACAGGAAGGTCAACAGATTGATCAAAGTTGGAGAGGTCCACATAAATTCTAAAGACAATATCAATTATCTAACAGGTGAAAATATGACTACAAGTGTAAACTGTCACTAACATAAATCAAAGAATTACACCCAGGAAAGCCACCTTTCTCGACAGCTCAATCTACTGGTGCTCAAGCTCAAAGTCATTTTGATTACCCGGCCATGCCTGTACTTAACACAACACGTGAAAAGCACAGTATGAAAATATTTTATTTATAAGGGGTTTATTAAAGGTCCATCCACACGAACACATCCTGATCCTGCACATTTCAAAAAGCCTGTTTGATGGTGCAAAAAATAAGAGTAACATGTTGCTCGCTTAAAATCTGTTGAAAAAGATGGTACGAAAATATTTAATTGTCACCACTAAAAGACTATTTAGCCAGAGGTACCTTGACAACAGCCTAATGGGCAGATACATTTCTCTACAGTGTAGCTGTATTGTGGAATAATCTGCTTGGGATTTTGAAAGCGAGTGTTTCACAGAGCAAATTTAACATGGTTATGATCAAATTGTTACACACTACTATGTCTCTTCCAACTGTATTTTTTAGTTTAAATTTTCGTAACAAAGACAACATGAGAATGTGAAGCCGCCTTTTGATCATGATTTGCTATTTCTATGTTGATTGTTTTTTTCCTCCTGCTTGTGGTGTGTTGAGTGTTATTCTCGAGGACGACAGATGAAATAAGCTTCAGAGCTGTTTTTGATTTCCAATCTATGTAATAACTGAAGTGAAGTGTTACAGGTCGTGTTAATTAGATGTGAGGCGGAGAATCTAATTTTAGAATTCAACAGATTGTGCTAATATTGTAATAGCAATAATTCATGAGAATATTATTAGTTATGTCTTCACTGAGGTCTTCGCTTAAAAAAAGAAAAGCAGTCTGGGTCAGTAAGAGATTATAAGATTGTTTTAAGTTGGTTAAATTCTTTGTGAAATAGTTGTTTAAAGACATACACCTCCCTCACATTATTAATAATATCATAATATGATTTGATTGTCCAAAATAATCTTGATTGAAATGTGTCTCGTGGACCTCAGAGGAAGTGTGCTGCCATGCCACCATTTCCTCTTTCGTGATCCTTGATAGGCCATCTCGCTTATTATCTCTCGTTGCCATTAAATTCCTGTAACTCACGAGGTTTCATTCATTAAGCTGCATTCCCCTTCTTCTTCTTCTTCTTCTCCTTCTTCTCCTTCTCCTTCTCCAACCCTTCCCCCATTTTACTGCCTGGCAGTATTTGGAGGAGAAATGGACGACTTCCCCACCGAACGGCTCCCTGAGCGAGAGGAGTGGGTGTGTTAGCGATAAAGACATCTTGTTACACAATAATAACAGAGTAAAGCGAGGACACGGAGATAAAAGCACAGATTGGTGTGTTATTGAATCAAAAAAAAAACAACACAGAGCTGAGACGGTGAGGTCGCTTATGGATCCCTCTCAGAACAGGAGCCATGTTTGACATCCGCGTTAAAAAACACAGGAAATGGAGGCCGGCGGAATTAGCCTCGCGTCAACCCGCGGCCAAATGAAGTGTGTGCAGATATAGGTGTAATTAATAAACGTGTTAAATGTCCAGATGTGAAGCAGCGGCCATTCTGCAGCAGCAGCAGCAGCGTGTGCGCTCCTTTAGCAGGCTGCCATTTCTACCTCCCCTCCACACGCGGAGCACTCACGCACACACAACGCGTGTCCCTCCGCAGAGGGCTTGCGCTTTTTTTCGTTTGAGGGGGAGGGGGGATTTAGGTGAATATGGCTCCAGCAAGGCACTGACCGCCGCTAAAATTCACAAAGAGGCGCAGTGGACGCGTGGATGCAACGGCGGCGGGTTATTTGCGAGAAGAAACGCGGGGTCGTCTCGCTGGGTTGGCTCGCACGGCGCGCACTAGTTGCCGCTCGGCGGAGGCACAGCTCGACGCACAGCCGGGACTCGGTGAGAGCGCAGCTGAATGGAGGCAGCCTCTTCCTGGTGGATAAACAGTGACAGCTACAGGGCAGCCACCGAGACCCAGCGCACAGGCTCCGGCGCTGCCCTGGCAAACAACACCAAAATGGCTTCAGACAGTACACACACCGCGCAGTTGACTTCTGGTGAGTAGAGGAGATCGCAAACAACGTGTCACGGTTGGTTTTTAATTCCCCCTCCTCCTCCAATTTCCTCGGCGCCCTCTTCTAACGCAGCTCCCCGTCCTCTTCTTCTCCCTCCACACCAGAGCTGTACTTCCTAATAGCCCGGTTTCTAGAGGCTGGACCGTGTCAGAAAGCGGCCGAGGTTGGTGTTTTCGCATTTTGGGATCATTTATAACGTGTCCGACATTGTCACGGGGGTGTGATTTGTGTATTTGTGTGCTGTTTTCAGACCCTGATCAGGGAGGTGGAGGAGAAGGAGGTAAGCAGCCAGCAGCGCGGGGAGAGATGCGTCCTCCCCTGCACTGTACTTTGTCATGTTGCTGTTCCTCTTCATTTCTCGTTTATTCCTCGCAAAAATACCACACGACACATTTACGAACTGGACGATCGCGCTCACGACTGTGTTTCCACCCCAGCTGCTGCCCAAAAGACTGGACTGGACGGGGCAGGAGCACCCCGGGACCTACGAAAATTTGGTAAGGCTGCTCTATAACTGAGGAAAAAGTTTTTAGAGAGCAAAATAGAAATTGAATTTCCCGCAATTTTTAAATCAGGTGGTGGAGGAAGAAGAAGAAGAAGGGTAGGTCTTTGCAGGGCGAGCTGGCTGCAAGTGCAAGGGGGAGGCTGCACAGAGGGGTCCCAGCCTCATGTGCACGAAGTTTTTTGCCATGCATACCCCCGAAAGATTGTGGTAGTCGTGCGTGTGCAAAAGTGTGTTGTGTGAAATGTGTGATACGTCATGAGTGTTGTGGTGTAAGGAGCGCCAGGATCCGGAGGAGGGACTCCCTGCGCCACAAGCCAGAGAGAGGAGAAGCGATGGAGGCGCGCTTGTCCTGCAAGAGCCATCATTTGTGTGCACGGGCTGAAAACACACAGGGGGGGCGAAGAGTTAGAAAACAGCACTTTGTGTGTGTTGTTTTCTTTTTCTTTTTTCTTCCTTGGAGGAGAATATGGGCAGCATGTGCAGCGAGGCTGCAGCTGCTGTTTGCATGAGGATGATCCGCCGTGGAGTCCCCCCTTTTTTTGGGAGAAGCTGCTGCTGCTGTGTTTCTTTGGCGATGGGGTGTTTTGAGGTGTTTAGATCGGATTGGAGAGCTCAGGGACAGCCGCTAATGTGAGGAGGTAACGTGGAGCTGGTGTGTTTCAATTGACGCTGCTAATTGTCATGTAAACAAACGGGGCTAGCCTCAAAGCGCCCTTTTTACGCATGGGGGCGTGGAGAGAATTAATCATGGCATATATATATATTTATCCCTCAGCCTGTGTGCAAGTATAGTTTCCCATGTTTGTTTAGATATTTAATAAGTTTAATTATAGCAGTTGTATACAGAGAACCACACAGGGCCTATTTAATCCGCACAGACCTACGTTTTCATGGATTTTTCCTCCCACATCCCAAAAGGCAGACGGATGATCATTGCTTGCAGTGTGTGTTGATGTAAATCTATATTTTAAGAAATGATCGACAGTGTCTTTATGCTTGTGTGCGTGTGTGTTTTTCTCTCTCTCTCTCTTCCTGCTTGGCTCACTCCTCCTCCTCCTCCCATCCCCGGTTCAGCCTGCCTCCTGTCCATTGTGCGTAATTCCCCCTATTAGAAAAAAATACTGCGGTGGATTTTTTGTTTTAATTATTAGAAGACATTTTAAGACCATAAGAATAGAAAGGGAGTGTTTGGAGGCTGCAGTGGTTGCGTGTGAGCTCGTGTGGGGGTTACATATCTGGGCAGAAGGGGGCTGGGCAGCCAGGAGGAATCAGTGCTATTGTAATAATTAACAGTATTAATTGTGGCTAATTAATTAAGGCGGATTAATTAGATATCTCATTATTTGCATTTTGCATGTCAAATTGAGCAGGAGCCCAGCACACACGCAAACGTAGGCCTATTTCTGAATGACACAAAAACCTGTCATCATTATGACAATAGATATATTAATATTAATCAATTAATTTGAATATTCATTATTAGAAAAAGTCAACATTTTTGTGATTTTATTTTGTGCTCTATATACCTGAAAATAAGGTTTGAGGTGAAATATGTGGATTTTAAAACGGTGTATAGAAATGTGAGGTGATAGTTGTACGGTGTGTGTAGGGCCATGTGCGTTCTGGTGCTGCTGTTGTTGTGGCTTGAGAGGGGGTTGGGGGAGGTTGGATTGGATGGGTGTTATCTATTACCCCTCTGAAGCAAGTAAAATGGAACAAATTGTTGTTGCACATTACTCTGGTGATGTGTGTCTGTGTGTGTCATGGCTGTGTGTGTACCTGAGAGAGGTGGGTGCGCTGATATGTGATTAGAAACACTGATCACGTCTCTGAACCAGCAAGGATGTTGAAAGCAATTAAGGGGTCATTAATTGTGTGTGTGTGTGTGTGTGTGTGTGTGTGTGTGTGTGTGTGTGTGTGTGTGTGTGTGTGTGTGTGTGTGTGTGTGTGTGTGTGTGTGTGTGTGTGTGTGTGTGTGTGTGTGTGTGTCAGTGCTCAGATAAAGGGATGGAGAAAGTGTGTGTGTGTGTGTGTGTAAGAGAAGACTAATTGTTTAATTTCAAGCTATTTGACCCAGTTCAGATATTTAAATCAGATATGTCTGAAACAAAGCGGATTTCCACGTGTCTAATTTAAGGTATTACATGTAAATAGTAATATTAGTATTAATATAATAGTATTGCTGCATGTTGCATGTCTGGCTCTCTCATCCTGTGCCACCCAAGTCACTCAGGCAGTGTGTTTCTTCAGAAGTAAGCCATGCAGGAGGGTCCCCGAGCTTCACACACTCACTCACTCACTGTGTTTATAAGAGTGTTTCTGTCATTCTGCTTCATGCTTATGTTGCATGCCACGCCCCCCTCCTCTGCTGCTGTACTGCACTGTCATTAAACCGTGTCCATGTACATTTAAATGACAAACTATACAGCTGAATCGTGGCATGTCAGCATTTGTTTTGTTCCAGATGCAGTTTACATTTTTAATTGAATGGAAAAAGTATGTAATTTGGATTTTTCTAAATTATTCTTACTCAGTTTATTTGTGTTGGAAAAAGGTTGTGACCTCGCTTCCTTTCTTTTTGCTTCTTTTAATAATGCTGGGGAAAAAAAGGCAATTTAGTATTTAAAACTAAATGTTATCCTTAACTATAGAGGGAGATATGGTTTGTTTTTGCCATTGATTACTATTGCTCAGGAGTCAGTGCATGTGTACAAAATGATACCCCCCCCCCCACACACTCTCAGGGTAGCATTTGAATGCATCTGCACACTAATACCATACACACATCTTTTGCTTTATTGTGTTGTTGTTTTTACTAGGCTATGCATATTATTGTTAATTTGCTGACTCTCATATGTAGTCATATTATTATCTGCATGTTAATTATGTGTTTTCTAATTTCATGAAATTTTAACAATATTTAGGTAGAGGTTGAAAACAAGCCCACTGGGTTCTCTGCCTCCCTCTGCACTGTATATTATTATTTGTAATGTTTCTATGTTTTCGTAATCTGTGCTAAAGAAAATCCACTCTAATCTAGTCCAACTATTCTTTTTTTATTTTATTTTATTTTAAGTTAACACCTATTGAAATTGTGTTAGATAGTTATTTCGATTTTTAGAGTTAGTGTATTTATGTGGCACCATATTAATTCTCATTGGGAGCTTTTCTATTCCTTGCCACTGTCTGTCAGAGTCACTGCTGAGCAACACAAAAAGTATAGATCTGTAAGTGTCAGACTGCAAATAGCCTGTACACATTTTTTTCAGTTTCCCTTTTAAAACACTGTCTTGCTCACCACTGACTGGTGATTTTGCTCCAAACGATGACACGTGTGTGTTTTTCGCTTAGGTGAAGCTCAACCGACACATCAGTCCAGAGCACCTGCTGCAGGTCTGCTCTAGAGTTTGTCCACTGCTGGAGGGGGAGGTCCCTGCCAGCGTGCCCGGACTCATCAGCCTTCTGGGAGCCGGCAGGCAGAATCTGCTCCGCACCAGCAAGAGTAAGCGCCTTTACAGTGCATGTGCACCTGAGAGGCTTTCACAAACACTCATGTAAATCCCCTCTCAGGCAGATATTAACTTACCACATATTTGAATAGACTAACGGATACAATCTTTCATGTGCGGCGGAAAATATAAGTGGAGCTGCATACAGAAAAGATCCCACAGGCTATAAGACATATAAGAATCGGTATAATGTGTGTGTTTGATGTATATAATTAGTTTATTTATACTTTTCCTCTCTCCAGGTTGCAAACATGTTGTGTGGAAGGGCTCAGCACTGGCTGCCCTTCACTGCGGACGACCACCGGAGCCGCCAATTATCTATGGAAGCCCACCTAATATTGGTAAATAAGAAAAACTTTAATTTAATAAAAGAGAAAATAACATTCATCCGTTGTCTTCAATCTTTGTTTGTTTTAACTCCTGTTTGTCAGATCTTTACACACTATGTTGTATCTTTGCTTACCAAGGTCTCGTCTGATGGCAGCATTTGTTTTCACAGTGTGTTTTTGCTCATTCTCTTTTTCTTCTATTAAACAAACAAGCTTTTCATTGGGCACTCTCCTTTTCTAATGTATAATTGTCACTGATGTTCATATCTTCTCTCGGCGTCCAGTGGAGACAAGCTTCGGCCGTCGACTAAACGGATCCTACCGTCTCCGGCAGCTGTTGCCCACTGCCGTGTACCAGCACATGAAGATGCACAAGAGGATCCTGGGACACCTGTCGTCCGTGTACTGTGTCACCTTCGACAGGACGGGACGACGCATCTTCACGGTAAGGCTGCAGGTTTTATTTGCCTGTGTGTGTGTGTGTGTGTGTGCTGGTGTGACGCCTCTTACACACCAAAATTAGCAGGTCTACACAGGATATTAAATGCAGGTAAAAAGGGAGGTTGACTCTTTTGTTATTGCCAGTAGAGGAGTTTCCCCTTTCTATTTCCCCAAACAATTTTGAGTCATGTTTGACGTCACAAATGCAACAGAAATCTCGCTTTCTTGTCAGTGTTGCATATCGTACGATAATAAGATCAAATTTGGTTGCACTGTTGTTTCCAACATGTAAAAAACAATTTCAATCAGGAGAGACATTTTGAGAATGAACTAATTTATTGCCATGTATGCACAACAAGAAATGAAAATGATGTGATATAAATGAGAGTCTACACCCCTTGTGATTTCATCAAGTAGTACAGGAAACACTGGCTGTGGTGGTTGGTGGCATCTAGAAAATGTTGAGGATCTGATGAGATTAGTGGTCTCAGTTGGACTTGACCAGGGCTCTGGATTTGGAGACTGGGGGGGGGTTCGCCGCAAATCACTGAAATGACAGCTGACAGCGACTGAGAGGAGAACAGATTTAAAGTTTGACAGCAACGCCACGATTGGCTGATGGAGATCGTGGCAAGATCTGCTTCGATTACAGTAAACATCCATCAGTCAGCTGATGAGAAAGAGTGAAAGAGAGTTGTGAATGAATGAGACATGAATGAGTCTTCCGTCTTCAAGGTTCATGGCCTTTTATGCGCAGACGCACAGAAGTTCAATGTGCGTCACAATGTTGCGCCTAGACTGTCAAAATATAGAAGGAGAAGAAGTGTTTACCCAGGTGTCTCGTTTCGGAGCCGATAAAAACCTGTTTCTACTGCAGAGTCATTTGATCCGGGAGTGAATGCTGATTGTATCCATTCCCATCGCAGACAAAAGCCAGATGTTAGTGGGTTTTTGGACCAGTGGAAAAGGGGCTTCTGTGTGTTCTACCTGTTCAAAGGGCCCTGACACTGTTGCGCGATCGGCTCTGTGCTTGTTTAGACTCACCTCTTGTGCGTTATGTGTACGCGCCTGATTGTTACAAGCTGTCTTTTGCTTACCGAGATGACCAAGCACCTGTGGTCCCTGTTGTAACAGCTCTGGCACCACGTAATTACTGTTTACCTCACAGGGGTGGAGACAATTTTACTCAGTGACTCACAGCTTTAACTGAACGCAGCCTGCAGGAGAAAGTTTAAATAACTTTATGATAATGATCGTGTTTTAAGGAACTGAAAGTGGGGGAAGCTGACCTCTGCCCTCTGGATGCCTCCGGTAGACGCTGTATTTGCGGTCCTGTTTGTGAAACAGGAACGGTCAACGTATTAAATATCCAACAAACAATGAGATAATCTTGATTTAATGTCTCCCTCCTTCTGTTTGGGTTCTCGAGTCAAACACTGCCTGCTGCTATACACCATTTTCAGCTTTCACTTCTTAAATCTCTAAAAATGGCTGTCTGCTGAGAGGGAGCGTGGTGGTGGTGGTGGTGGGTTATCTCTCTTTCTTTTTTCTCTCCCCCTTGCCTTTTTCTGCACTGCCTTTCCTTTGTTCCTCTCTCTCTCTCTCTCTCTCTCTCTCTCTCTCTCTCTCTCTCTCTCTCTCTCTCTCTCTCTCTCTCTCTCTCCCCTCCTCCTCTTCTTCTCTTTGCTGTTTCTCATCATAACTGGAGAAAATGTTTCCTCTGAGGCGCTGGCTAAGTGCCAGAATTAAAATTCGTTCTTAGTCTCCCTCACTTTCTCCTTCTCCCTTTTCTTTTTCTCCTCTCAGCTCATTTTTTTTCTCTCTCTCCTTTCATCACAAGATCATTTTTATTTATATATTTTTATTCTTTATTTTTGGATCTCTTCCATCAGGCTTTGCTGCAGTGGCCATGGTTGGTAATTGATTATGTAGTTTAGCTGAAACATTCTCTGTAATCATGTGTGATCAATGCATATAGGTTTGTTTAAACAATTGATTGGCAAATAGCCATATTGATTTGAGTAATATAGATTTAGAAATGGCTCGGAGCTCATTATCACGGCCACAATGAAAGGACATATTAGACGCTGTTGTGGATTTTTTTTGTCCCGGTGACACAACTAACACAACGTCACATCCAAAGCAACAAGGAAAGTTGCTGTAAAGTCTTAATCTTTTCCATATCATGCACCTCTCATGCCTGGCTCAGCTTTAGTTTGTCCTTGGGATTTCTCTGAATTGCTTGTTGTTGTAATCAGTCCACAAAACAACAGTTCCAGTCACAATCTGCTCTTTATGAAGAAAATCTGACATGATTTAGCTTTGTAATCCACGAGAATGCTGCTGAAAGCATGGCCTGTCGTTTAAAATGTTTTTCAGATATAAAAGGATGCATGTGTCAGCATGTTCTGTAACAAAATAACTGTAACCTAAGATGATGGTGTCATTAGAGCCTGATCCTTTGATTTGTCAGAAACTATTGATTTTGATGGAAAGTTTTTGCACATGTATGGATTTAAAAAAAAAAAAGCCTCCTTTTTCTTTCTAGAATTTTAAGGGTTGCAGCAGCACTCTGGGTTACTTTGGGTAGTCCAAAAAAACAACATGGGGTTTGTCTTCGATGACAGATATCCAGTTCGAAAAAAATGTGGATGCAAAGCGGCTGCCAAAGGAGGAAACACGTCAAACTTGTTTGCTAAAAAGACGTCCCTCTGTACAGGGTTACACGTCACTGACGAAAAACTGTGTGAACAGTGAAACTTCAATCATACTATGCTGTTAAGAAATCATTTCCCACATACTGGCTCCTGGCTACAAACTGTCCTGGGGGCTGTGTGTGTGTGTGTGTGTGTGTGTGTGTGTGTGTGTGTGTGTGTGTGTGTGTGTGTGTGTGTGTGTGTGTGTGTGTGTGTGTGTGTGTGTGTGTGTGTGTGTGTGTGTGTGTGTGTGTGTGTGTGTGTGTGTGTGTGTGTGTGTGTGTGTGTGTGTGTGTGTCTTATATTCTGTGGGATCTTTTCTGTATGCAGCTCCACTTATATTTTCCGCCGCACATGAAAGATTGTATCCGTTAGTCTATTCAAATATGTGTGTGTGTGTCTGGCTCTGCTGTAGTGCACACACAGTAAAGTGGCGACTCCTTTGTAAATTGTACCGAGCAGTTATGATGGTATTTCTCAACATTTTCACAATTTTTACAAACCACACAATCAATGTTCAATGGAGAAAATAATCAGCAGATTAATCCATAATGAAAAGATCAGTCCTATACAAAATCCTGCTTTTACATTTAATTAATGAGTAATAATAATCCAATGATAGTCACAGGGGACATATCAATTATACATTCATTAATTTGATAATTTGATATATATATATACTATATTATACATGCACTTAATATTTTCCATGCAGGACCTTTGCTTGTAATTGAATAATCTTCCAGTTTGGTATTAGTATTTTTATTTTAGTAGATGATGTGAATAATTAATTCATTAATTATTAGACGATAATAATAAATAATATTTTAATCATGATAAAATAACACCCTGTGGTGACACTACTTGATACTTGTTACCTGTTGGATTGAGAAGTTATTTTGAGCTATTAATCAAGACACTGATGGTTCTGTAGAATCACAAACACTTTAACTCCTGGTGAACTGGATCACAGCCAGTGTCTGCTCTACTCTGAGTCCCTGATGGCTGTTTTCTATTTCTATTTATTTAATCTTGGGCAAAAATCTTCCATCTAGATTAATGAATATTTCAGGAGCTTCCCCAACAAAAATAAATTATTTTAAGTTTTACTCAATGTTTTATCATGTATTTGTTGCCTTGGTTTTTGAATGCGTTGCTTTTGTTCTCCCCTCTGTTCCTGCATTGCTTTTCACGACATATTACTACGTATACGTATATTCTACTGAGATGACTTCCCCCTCTAAAAGTTCCTTATTGCTAGAAACCGCAGCTAACAGCTTTTGTGGAAAATGAGACATCTTGTGAGTTCTCTCCTGAAGCCTCCACCAATACACATTAGTCTTTCTCTACAGTTTAAGATGACTCTTATCTTCTTCAGTGTAGCTCTGCGCTGACCTGTCTGTCTCACAGCGGTGTGAAAAATATCCGTTTCTCTGTAGTGAGTCAGGCGGTTTGCTTTTTCCGATGTGTGTGTGTGTGTGTGTGTGTGTGTGTGTGTGTGTGTGTGTGTGTGTGTGTGTGTGTGTGTGTGTGTGTGTGTGTGTGTGTGTGTGTGTGTGTGTGTGTGTGTGTGTGTGTGTGTGTGTGTGTGTTTAAATGGTGAAAGACATTCAGTGTGCTCACCTGCACAGTGTAACTTCATCATTGTTAAAAAACGAAATGAAAGGTCAGAGTTTGATGACACATTTACGTGGTTGGAAGAATTTGATTCCCTGTTAAACCAAATTTATGTAATTTGTATCCTGTATTCAATAGGGAGAATTTGGAAATCAAATATAAAACAGTGTAAGTATGTGGTGTTAGTTTAATTAGTAAATGTATTTAATTTAACTTTCCACCACAGATGAGCGGAGTTGCTCATTTTGTGTTGAAATGTGACTTTGTGTCTGAACTTTGAATCCTTGTAAATGCATGCACGGAATTGCAAGAGGTTTTTCAAGGGAATAATTCATTGATCTTGATAAAAGAAATCAGGCACATTAAGAGGAGTGGCTAGTGCATTGCAAACCTGCCTGTTTGGAATGGACTGTTTTCCTGGCCTGTGGTGAGGCTGGTTGCATCTTTCTTTTTAACACTGTAAAAGTGACCTGCAGTATTTGAGCTGTGGCAGGTAAAGATCCTCAAGCTGCGCCACCGCTGCTGCACAGACAGCTGTTAACTTATATATTTGAAGTTCGGTGAAGCTCAAGTGTGGAACCCAGTTGCTGTTATCGTGAAAGCGTTGCTGTTATGATCGACAACAGCACTTTCTTTGATGGCTCCCAGTTGCCGCTGTTGCGGAGCACTGGTGTTTATTAATAGTGAACGCATCATGTGTACAAATCGCACCACATTCGACACTGCACTTCCTTGGTCCCTAAACAACACATATGTTAAGTGTGAAGCTGATAAGATGAATAGTTCTCGATATATGCGTTGCACAGAGGGACAGAGAGAGATTTCTGGAATTATTAGATTGATAGAAATTGGGTGAAATTTGGTGGAGCTTGATCAAATTTAAGGAGGACCGTTGGGCCTGAGTGGAGGTATGTGCTCTACTGAGTGCCATTCTAGTGTTACTTATTAGATTATGCATTGAAGGTGTTTACATGACAGTTGCAGTGTAACTCCCTTTACTGGTGTTAATCAAATCAGTCTAATGGTTTGATAATCTGGTGCCCTCATGTCTATTGTCCTTTGTTGTCGCACCATAGACACATGCTATTTATTTATAATTATTTCTCTATTTGTGTATCTGAAAAGTCTTATTCTCTCTTGTTGTTTGTGTTCGGGTTCCTAATCTGCAGCCTCGAGCGGCCACGTTCTCCGGTTCATTTTGAAAGTCTTTTTGAACTCAACATGCTTTCATCTGTCTTACAAGATGTGTGTCTCAGAAGCAGACACGCCACATCTCAAACTATTAAAAATACTAATAAATATTATTAATAATCTTTCCCAGGGCTCAGACGACTGCCTTGTGAAGATCTGGGGGACAGACAGCGGACGTCTGCTTGCGACGCTGCGTGGCCACGCCGCCGAGATCTCCGACATGGCCGTGAGCTACGAGAACACCATGATCGCCGCAGGTTCCTGTGACAAGACCATCAGAGTGTGGTGCTTACAGACTTGTGCCCCTTTGGCCGTCCTGGAGGGACATGCAGCATCTATCACCTCGCTACAGGTATGACGATTGACAGGGGATACGATTTTGCCTGTGTGCTTATCTGTGTGTGTGTGTGTGTGTGTGTGTTTGCTTTGTACAAAAAGAGGATTTGAAAGCTAATGACGGCATTTTTTAATGATTGCCCTCATGCTCGCATCCCTCCAGTTTGGATCGACATTTAATGAAACTTCTTTTTGTCAGCATTTTGCATGTTGGTTGATTTTTTTTGCTGCCAAAAGATCTTTGTATAATAGAGAGCCACTAAAACTAATTTTAGATTATGAGCATATGAAACCTTACTGCAGTCCACGGTCGCTTTTGAATATTACGTAGATGAGGTGAGGAACAAAACTCCAACATATGGGCGATTGATGAAATGACTGATGGCTGATATCCAGTGTTATTTCTGGGAGCAGACTACTGTGCCATATGGGGACATAATGGTGTTAAAAGATTGTGTATGTTGTTAATGGATAAGGCTGGTGTTGTTTATTGTCAAAATTCCTGTTAAAACACAACCAGACATTGGTTCAGTGTGTTAATCAGCAGCCGTCTTTTGAAGGTTAAGCCATTTCCTGAAATACATGGGTAATGTAGTTTTTAGTTCATGTCCTGGTTCAGGTTCATTTTTGCTAACCCACACCCACCAAGCTCCGTACCAGACCTGACCAATTTGTATCCCCTATTTATCTCCAAGACAAATCGGAACCCGTCCGGACACCCATGATCAAACACATGCTACAGACACAGGCTACAGTTATGGTGGATTTGTTGTAGTCTTAGAAAATAATCTGTGAATTTTCTCGGCACCTGCAGCTGTTGATTTGGTTTCTCACTGACGACGTGTCTAGCTTGTGGCTATCAAAAGCTAACACATTTTACAAGCTGCAGAGCCACTGAGAACGTATTCACCACTGGCTATATTTGTCTTTATGGCACCCACGTTGATGTACTAGTTCGTTCGCTGTCAGTAGTGAGCAGAGAGTTGAGCAGAGGGGGTCAGAGGTGGTGTCATAGGCTTTCACAATAAAAACAAATCCTTGTGGCTGACTAGGCTTCATATAAGCCGATTTGGATGTTAAAAATACTGCATCATTTTCATTTCTAATTTCTCCACAAACAACATACTTAAGTCCTCACCTGCTGCCTGAGCATGTTCATTTAATTTGCATCTGTGCCCGTACCTGTTCATTTATAGGAAAATATGTGATACCTGTTACACAGTTTTTTTTAACCCTACCCAGAGCAGGACTATAACTATAACTCGACAGTCAATAGAGTATTTTTTTTTAGGCTGTTTCCAGTCTTGAATGAATGCATGCTAATATGTCACTTTTTGGCTGCCATAGAATCTATGGTAAATTGTAAAAAGCTATGTTAGTCTTTGGATACACAGTGAGTACTTTCCAATAGGATTGGTTGTTAGTTTTGGTCTTTTTATGGATATTGTCAAAACATAGTCAGCCTTGTCCTGTAAATTTATGCTGTTTTATCACTCACAGAGTTTGGGGCGGCCTCTCTTTGTTTGCTCTCTCACTCTCTTTCCAGACATTGTTAAAATGCTTGGGTTAGTTGTCCTTTTTCGTTTTTCTGCTGTAGTGTTTGGAGCATCATAAGAGTGTCGACAATGATCGACTGTAACCTCTCATCGGTTGTGTTTGCAGTTTTCTCCTCTCTGTTGTGGCTCCAAGCGTTACCTGTCCTCCACCGGAGCTGACGGAACCATCTGTTTCTGGCAGTGGGACGCACGCACGCTCAAGTTTGGGTGAGAAACGCAAACGTTGTTTCACAAAGCCACACCTATACAAGTGCTATTCACACCTTTTGAAATGACAGCATGTTTGTTACTTGGTGAAAAACATACTATTACTTACTTACTTTATTATCCTGTGTATTCAGTACATTATTTAGTTTGTATTAATCTCAACTGTGTATGGATTTTAGTTTTTGCACTTTGCACTTTGCGACTCCGACATCTAGTGTGTAAATTAACTTAATATGCCAAGTAATAACAGTGACTACGCCGACATGGAAACAGATATTCCAATATTAACCTGATTAAAACAAAAGTCTGAATGAGACACTGCAATGTAAACAGCCTTTTCTGATTAACCCTTTTCACTGTTTCTGTTCTTGTGTGCACGTGCAGCCAGAGACCCAGTAAATTCACGGAGCGTTCCAGGCCTGGTGTCCAGATGATCTGCTCCTCCTTCAGTGCAGGTGAACACGACACACTCTGATCTTCACCTCACATGCCTCCACACCATAGCAGCACAGGGGGAAAGCTGAAGTGAAACAAAAGTGCACAATTCGCCCAGATTAAATGGAGAGCTGCCACGGCACACAGCCACACCTGAGTGATGTGTGCTGCTTGTCAGTAAATGTGGAATAAGTGTCCTCCACAGTTGTTGAGAGTGTATTTATGTCTTGAGATGTTATCGACCTTGAAATGCCTGATAAATGGCCTCCAGGTTTGCAGAGTTTGCCCTTGAAAATACATGAAACATTGCTGTTACTCATCCTTGAAGTGTATAATAACTATTGTGTATTCTTTTATTAATCATGAATCCATTAAATATAATAAAATGCTGGAATGTATGGTCTCTTTGATGCTCCTGAGCCTCAGGCATTAAACAGAAAAGAAGCAAAGATACAGAAATAATGAGTTAAAGTCATAACAAAACTCCTGTATGTGTATCCAGGTGGGATGTTCCTCGCCACAGGAAGCACGGATCACATCATCAGGGTGTACTACTTTGGCTCAGGCCAGCCAGAGAAGATCTCTGAACTTGAGTCGCACACAGTAAGTCTGTACTAAGACTGTATTTACAAAAAGTTTAATTTAAAACTTATGTTTAAAGCTTCGTTCTATCAATTGGTCTTGTACACAACCTGTTTTTGTTTTAAAAATGTTGCTGTACAAAAATTTAAAGTCATCAGATTGTTATTTGTATTAATTTAGGTCTTTCCCCTTTTACATTTATTATGTATGATCTACTTACTTACTTTAAACTGTATCTCGTGATCAAAAAGCTTATAAAAATACATTTATACGTAATATACAATCAAATCGAAATTTATTGTTTTGAGTTTTTTCTTGTTTTTTTTCTCACCTAGGACAAAGTCGACAGCATCCAGTTTTCACATTGCAGTGACAGGTAGGTTTGCACAGGTTGTGCATTAGTGTGAGCCATTTTTCTGTGTTTGTTTTAATGGAACCCAGGGGTGTAAGAATGTAACTTGATTGATCAGCAGAAATACCACTTACTATTCACTACATGCTCTAATACATGTTCTCTCTCTCACACTTACACACAAATACGCTTGAATATATCATGCAGTCACTGGGTGTAAATCTGTGTGCCTGTGTGGAGTTTGCAGAAAAACAAGCTCAGCTTTAATTCCCATGGGCTGCTGTAATCTCAGCAGTGAGGGAGGTAGACTGTCTATGCAGAGGGGAGCAGTGGAGGGGAGGGAGCGTACAATTAGTGCACACTGATGTGTGCACATAAAAGCAGCCATTGTACAGCAGAAAGCTAAAATAGAACCAAGTGTTATTTTTACAGTTTATTTGCTGCATGATTATGTTTTCACAAATCTGTGTGTGTGTGTGTGTGTGTGTGTGTGTGTGTGTGTGTGTGTGTCTGTGTGTGTTGTAGGTTTGTGAGCGGCAGCAGGGATGGTACAGCACGAATCTGGCAGCTGCACCCTCAGGGCTGGAGGAGCATTCTGCTGGACATGCAGACCAAATTACCCGGGTACGTGTGTGTGTGTGTGTGTGTGTGTGTGTGTGTGTGTGTGTGTGGCTGTCAGAGTGTGGCTCTTCCACCAGTGCTGTTGTGCTTGGAGCTCAGAGCCGTGGGCTGGGATGGTCCTGCGGGTTACAACGTCAGACCAAATTTTTACAAAAATCAATCAAAAAGTCCCAGACCTATTGTATTCGAGGAATCCCAGCTGAACGCACTGCTTTGAAGTAAAAACATTCATTTAGCAATAGTTAGACGAGACTTAAATCCCTTTGTGCCACCAGCCAAACGTTTTTCTTTCAATTACATCTGAATGTATTTATTCAGAAGCGGGGGAGATGCATAAATAATCAAGTTATAAAAAACAGTATATACACACCTGTGTCACGTGGTGTGAAAGTTATTGATTACCCGATAGCTTCCAGACAGACTATAGATTTATTTATACTTAAAGTTCAGAAAATCAAATCTTTTTGAGTTAGAACTATTTGGGATATTACCTTGGAGTATGAGGGCCACTTAAAGGGGAAACTAAATCTGAGATTTCGAAAGTAAAGTTATATTAGGAGAATAAAGTTGTAATTTTAAGATGCGTGTAATCTGCATTAAAAAGAATTTGCAGTATCTTGTTAATTTAAACTTTGGCAGAGGTTTCACAAATAAAATACTTAATCTTCTGGCTTATCAGCATCACATTTTCACAAGTATCAGGACTTTGAAAAGATTGTGTAAGAAACCACTTAGACTTGCAGAAAATCGCCTTCTGTTGTGGAGGAGGAAATGTTAGGTACTGGTTGACTGGGAGGTTATCGTTGGTTACATCGGCATGATATTTGAAGGTTGTTTATTCTTTCTCAATAACTTACGAGATTGGTTCAAGATTTTGGAACCAGAAGGAGTGGAACTCTGGCGGGCACAGGCTCTTCTTGCTGCTTATTTCTTAAAATTGTCTTTATTCTCATAATATTTTGACTTTTTTCCTCATTAAATTACAGTTCTATTTTCATAATGTATGTAAGAATGAATAACATTCTTCTCAAGATGAATAAATATGGCCCTTATATGCCCTAATATACTGATGTTCACAGTTTATAGCTTTATGTAGCAGCTGATGTTATGAATTTATCTTGTAGAAAAGGTTTAGCTGTCATGATTGGCTTGCTCCGAATGAATTATGTTAAAAAAGGAATGAACAGGTGAATCCCTCATGTCAATTTAACCGTTTGACAAATATCTTTGATTTGCTCTTATTTAATTTCTGCGCGTAGCATAAGCAAAACTGATCTCAACTTGCAAAACACATGCCATCAACATCCAACCCTCAGGAAGTACAACCCCCCTCCACTGGAAGACAAGGTGACCAAGCTGAAGGTTACCATGGTAGCGTGGGATCGCCACGACAGCACGGTGATTACAGCAGCCAACAATCTGACGCTGAAGGTGTGGAACTCCACAACGGGAAACCTGGTCCATGTCCTGATGGTATGCAGCGACTAAACACATTCAAACACAAACAGAGACACACAAGTAAACACAAGCATGAATTTAAGATTAACTGCATAACCGCAGGGTTATTTGTCAATCTTACAAGTTTTACTTCCTTCTAACAGTTCACTAATGCTTTCAATGTGGTGCTGCTGAAATTAGATTTGACTAGTTTGAGTAATAGTTCACTTTTATGTCTCTCAGCAGCAAACATGCTTGCTAGTCTGCAGTGTCATCACTGATGTCATCACTTGTTAATCTTTTGCACGTGCTGCCCGCCAACCACCCATGTAACAGCGTTTTATGATTATCGCTGATCATTTAGAATTATATTGTGGATTTTTAAACGGATATCTTAGCTTGAAAGTAAAAATGCATTACCCTAAACATTTTTTCAACTTTTTTTTGTCAAGTTAATAATAATAAGTTCTCTTATTATTGGATGGTAATGCAGTTATTAGCAGGAAGTGTGGGAAACTCTACCCAGTGCTGTTTTCAAAGACATGGGACATGTGATTGTTACCCAGAAAACATTGCATATTCATCTAAAGGGAGTAACAAAAAACAGTAGTGGACATTGGTAAAATATCATATGGATTCTGTCCTTCCTTACATTAAAACACTTGTGTTTTAGTAGCTGACTGTGAATTATTGGATGTCAAAATGCACTTAAACAGAAAGAGTAACAAATTATGCTAAGTGTTGCTCTAGTGTTAATGGGCTAAAACATATTAAATCACAGTTACAGTCCTTTATTATAAAAACGCTATTGATTCCTCTTGAATCATCTTTATTTTTTACAATTGTCTTAATCCAGACGTTCTTGTTGTTTATTGACAGGGTCACGAGGATGAGGTGTTTGTTCTTGAGCCACACCCCTTCGATCCGAGAATCCTATTCTCAGCGGGGCATGATGGGAACTGTATTGTGTGGGACCTGGCCAAAGGGGCCAAGATCCGGTCCTACTTCAATATGGTAAGATTCTCACTGTCACTGTCTTTATCACTTCTCCTTGGCTATTCACACTGAAGGTAAAAAGTACTTTTTACACCAAAGTTAGAGCACATAAACACAATGTTGCATATTTTTCTCTTAGACGGGAAAAACAATAACAATGAATATTTCTGCTTTGACGTGCATCATAGCATCATGTCTGAAGAGGTTGAATATAACTGTGTCTCACCAGATTTCCATCACTGATGACTTAGATCCGGAGCTGTAAAATGTCGATGATTTTCAAAAGTTATTTAACCTGGGAATGAATTTCGATTGCACCCTTTCCTGCTAAAGACAGAAGCCAGATGTCAGAGGGTTTTCTGTCCAGGTCCTTATACATTTTCCCCTCTCTTGTGTGAAATGTTATCATGTTTTCTTATGCAGTGAATTAGCAAAAAGGAACTCAGGTTATCCTTGTTTGATTTTATGTTCTCTGGACTGCAGAGATATGTGGTTTTAATCAAAAATATTCCTTCCGTATTTGCTTCTTTCCCACCACACATTCTTTTCCGTTTGTTTCCCAGCGTCACTCTTTGTCTCACATTCCTTCCTTCTCACCCCCCCGCCCCTCTGTGCTTTCTCTTTCTCTCTCTGCCGTCTCACATTCTCACCTTCGTTATGGCATTTTCTTCGTCATTTAATTAATTATGCGTGGCCATGGGAGTGAAATCATTGCACCACACTCATATATGCTGCTGTGCATATTTATCTAGTGTGTTAATTATCAAAGCCACCACTGTATTTCCTGCTTGTGTCTCTATGGTAACCAAGGCCGGCATTAATCACAGTCTCAAAAAAAGTGAGTCACTCAGAGCTGGTCAGTCGCCCAAATCCTGGTGACGATCACAGACAGTGAACGGCCTCTTCCCGTAGGATTTCTTAAACTTAAAGAAATAGTGTTGCATTTTAGGAAATAACCTTATTTACTTTAGATAAGAAAATATATAGTGCGCTCGAGGTGTGCAACGGATCATAAAACTCATGGTTCAGATGAGATCAGGGTCGTTAGTCACGGCTCGGATCATTTGTTTTGGCAAAGAAAGGGAGACAAACATAACTTTGCTCTCTATTTACTAAAGAATTTGAAGAAAAATTAAGCAAGTGACCGTTGTAACATTTCAGTTCTAAACGAAAATAATTGATATTTACTGATTAATGAATAAAAAATAGCCTTTGTGTGTGTATTTCTCTTCCAGTCCCTCCACAGACAAATTAGGGTGATGTTGCTTAAAAAGTGTGGCCATGCTGGATGTATTTCTCGTGGCCACATACCCAAACGGTTTTGTCATCCACCCTCCTTCCGTCATCAGTATATTTAACCAGGAAGCCAAAAAGCTCCCATACATGTGACTTAAGTGCCCGCCTCCTCCCATCAGCCCTCTCTTCAAAGCCATGCCTTGAAAAAACCCCATGAGCGTGCACAACTTTATTTATTGATGGCAATCGGGGAGCGAAGAGGGTTTTAAAAAATAAGATCCAAAGTATTTCAGGAACGTACCAATCCCACATTAAAGTGATGGGGGTGGGGCTTGTCCAATTCTTCCTCTGTTCACATTAGTTCCAAACAGTGGGGGTAGGTCAGTACCAAAGAGACAGTTTATCCACCAGCACCTCTCAGCTGTAAGAATGAGAAAATATGTTTTTGGTTTTAGTGGCTCTATGTGCCAAAGTATTTCGTACATAGTGAGCTATGGACTACAAGACTTTATTTGTCATGTGCACAACAACAACATACAGCAGTTGCTGGCAATGACATTCTTGGGTCACAGGCTCCCTCTAACCATGCTCAAAAATATTTAGAAAAGCACACGCAAAAAACTAAAACAATATAAAAACTACAATAAATATATAAAATAAAACTAAAGTAATACAATACTGTTGGTGGTAGTGCAGTAAGCATTGGTAGGTTGTATATTACACTGACAGTGAGAGCGGTACTTTTCTAACACCCAGCAAGTAACTGCCTTTCCAAAAATGCAGAACTATTCCTTTATTAGAGCACAGCCTGCCCACTGCATCCTGTATTCGACGCACCTTCTGCAATAAGGAAGGCTGTTTAAGCGAGCATACACTGCTTATTCTTTTAAACACTGCTGTATCAGTTCAGCTGCGGTAGAAGGGGATTGCACATGCAGACTCTGTTTCATGAATCCAATGTGTTTGAATGGAGCTGTCTAATATAAGAGAAGGAAAACCCCACAGTTACACTAAAAGCATCAGGCAGTTCATGGTCTGAACAGTTAGTTTCAGTTTCTACAGGTGGTTCACCTGTTTTTTTTGTATGACTGGATCATTCTGCACATCACATGCTGACTATTTCATTATTGTTGTTAGAAATGTGAAATATTACTAATTATTACTGAAATGGAGTTAACCCCAAAAAATACCTGAAATTTATTTGAAAATCTTGTAAAGCCACACTTGTTGGTGACATTCATGTGGCTCATTGAAAAGTGCATGTGATAGTGTGTATCAGACATTTGGATTTGACTTTGTCCATTTTATACAACTACTACAGATGCCAGAATTGAATACTGTGATTTACAATGAGCACTATATCTTCTTCTCCTCTTCCCTCTGTCTCTCTGTGGATAGATTGAGGGCCAAGGACACGGGGCATTGTTTGACTGTAAATGTAGTCCAGATGGGCAGCATTTCGCAGCCACAGACTCCCATGGACACCTGCTCATCTTTGGCTTTGGCTCCAGCAGCAAGTACGACAAGGTAAGGCGACAGGATCACATACATAAAGATGAACCTATACCTGATCTATAACAACAACTCAAGCACTGACAGATGCCCTCAGATCAGACATGGACAGATCGTCAGTGACGTGAGTCGCTATACAATGTGCCGCCTAAATGTACCTTTTACTCTTCACCTCTGCCTCAGATCGCAGACCAGATGTTCTTCCATACCGACTATCGGCCGCTGATCCGAGACGCCAACAATTACGTCCTGGATGAGCAGACACAGCAGGCGCCACACTTAATGCCCCCTCCTTTCCTGGTGGACGTAGATGGAAACCCCCACCCCCCTAGATACCAGCGGCTGGTGCCAGGCAGGGAGGGCTGCAGGGACGAGCAGCTGATCCCACAGATGGGTGTCACTTCCTCAGGTACGGAGGCTGAAATCTGACCCTCAGGAATATCGTGTCTTCATGTTATAGGGTCATGAAGTGGGATTTGGCATTTGCTTTCCTCTACGCTTCAGATCAGATCTTTACACAGACGGCTTACCACAGCCCGCCTGCCAGCTCGTCCAAGTCCCCGTTCAGACCTGATATTAACATCTGTCTTGAGAGATCGAATCACCTGAGAGTGGTCAGCCCGGAGTTTGTCTTTTCATACCTCAGTGTGTCTCCTGTGGCCACTTGTGATCAGATCTTATTTCCCAGCTCTATTTGCAAACAAATCATGTAATTGTTCATGTTCACAAAGTGCTGTTGTTACTACCCAATCTAAGTTAGAGATAGATAGATAGTGGGTCAGAGTAGGTGATCCTTCTGTTTGTGGCCCAGGATGCATTTGTGTTCCCACAGTTAAAAATTTGGCCATTTGAGTCCCAGACCACCATTTAGGACACATTTGGGTGCGTTCACACCTGTACTTAGTGCTGCCCACTTGTGGTAGGACCACTCAGGACGAATCTGGTGGAATACCAGAAGTGAACGAGGTCAGAGACACTTCATAGCAGATCATGCTGCTTACTTGTAGCTCAGAATGTTATCAGTTCTTAACACTGGAATCAACAATTCAAACCAGAATTAATGTTAGGTGAAATATTGGCAGGGATATAAACAAAAAGGAAAGGACTTAATGAAATGCAGTTATATTAAAAGAAAGAGGTGACAGTGGTGATGAGAAAACCGGAGTCTTTACAGGCTCTCTGAAGCTTTTGCCTTTCAGTAACCTTGTGCTGCTGTCAGCTAATAAAAGTCTCTCTGGATATTGAAGGGACTCTACAGGATTTGGGGAAAACCCTATTTCCCTTTTCTTTTGTCAAGTAGATGGTAGCATACTGTGAGGTGCAAAGTGTAGGAGAACGATCGCTGGCAGTGGCAATCTCTCTGACTGTAATGCCTGTTAGATTTCAAACTTATCTGATTTGACCAGATTCCTCTCTCTCTCTGTTTCTCTTTCACCTTTTAACTCCCCGTCTCTTCCTCCATTCCTGTCCTGTCAGGCCTGAACCAGGTGGTGAGCGAGCAGGCGGTGGATGGTTCCAGTCCCCTGGACACGATGATTCAGAGACTGCAGCAGGAACAAGACCAAAGACTGGGAACAAATGATGCCCCTGCTCCGGGTGCTGTGAACAGCATGGCCAGTAGAGGTGGGAGCTATGGTCATGATGGGAAGGTCATGTTGTTTGTAGTGTGAGCAGGGTTTTAATGCGATTTACATGCAATACAAATGAGAATTTGTCACCTCTTTGGAATAGCGAAGATATAATTTAAGGCAATTCATTGTCTTAGTTGAGGTAAAAATGTTGTAGCTGTATACACACAGGTTAATATCAAGCAAGTACTATGTACATCCAGTTATGATTAATTTGTACAATTAACTGCATAACAATAACACGACTTAAAACATTTATAATATCTGCTTATTTATCATAGTCATACTTTATAATTGCTTTCCAACCCTTTCTTTGTAATTAGTGTGTTGTCATATTAAAATGTTTTTTCCTATGAAATATGCAAAAGCCAATTTTGCAAAACAAGCATTGTGATTAACACAGGAAACCTGAAAAGTTCAGTGAGACACATTTGAACAGAGTTGGTGAACACAGAGAACTGAGTGTTTGGGATTTGCTCCAATGTTGGCTAACCCACATACAACCATACTGTTCATTAAAGTCACCCATGTGTGTGTGGCTCTGTTCATCCATTCTCACACACTCACAGACACAATGTGAAGTAAATACATTTAGCTGACTTAATTTAAAAGAGAGAGACTGTCTTATTAGTGATAAAATCACAAGTATCTTTATTGACTGTGCTTTGTTTAGAATCATTATTTATTATCTTTCTTTGTGTCTCTCTCTCAGTCTCTGTTAGTGCTGAAAGAGAGAATCCATTACTGACAAGTCAATCAACAGAAGAGTGATCGATATCTATTTGGTTTAATGGTTAATGGTTTTTGGGCCTTTTCACACCTGAGACCACCTTTTTTGGTACGTTGGTCTGGACTGTGGTCCTTGGCCCCTTTCACACCTGTTATTGTGGTTCAGGCTAAACAAAAAAAGTCAGACGGTCCAGACCAAACCAGGTATGAGTGAAAGTGCCCTCTGTCTTTGTCCAGCAACGACAAAATAGTTTCACTTTCTCAAATGCAAGGGTTTAATGCTTTTCTCAGTTTTACGTGATTGTAACCTGAATATCATAGGGTTACTATTTTGATTTAAACGGTTGGTCTGACAAAAAACTTGAGCTTAAGGAAAAGCTGATATTTTTCACTATTTTATAGACATATGATCAAATGACTATCAAATGCTGCACCTACCTTTTTCTAACGATGGAAACATGGCAGAAAACAAGGCCTCTCCTTTTAATACTTTTTCCAGATGAACAAACTAAATCGGTGCTTTTCTCTTTCTTTGACATGACTTTTCCACAGGATCGGTGGGTTCGCCGATGGAGGTGCACTCCCCACCCAACGTGGGTCTACGTCGCAGCGGCCAGATCGAGGGTGTACGCCAGATGCACAGCAATGCCCCGCGCAGCCAGATGGCCACAGAGGGAGACCTGGTGGCCTGGAGCCGCAGGGTGCTGGTACCTGAGCTGGAGGACGCCTCTGTCGGGTAAAACGCATACAGATGCATACAATACTCATAAAGTCAGACTATGGAGGGTTGAACGCCTCATGAGTTCCCTGGTGGTGGTAGCTTTCATGCCCATCAAACCTATGTGTGTGTGATTATGCAGGAGGCAGATGACCTGGCGTGAGGCTAAAGGGGAGGAGGAAATCAATATTTATCAGTCAGAGAGGAGGAGACGCACCATCCACTCTCTCCCCAAGGAGAGCAGGGTAAGTGAATTACCACATTCTCACACGCACACACGCATACAGACGTTATTGTTTTACAAATCATTTTGTCAGTTTCAGTCCAGACTATGGTCCAGGTCAAGTACTGGACCATTAGCACATTTGCATACAGCCAAATATTTATTTAAAAAATATACTGTATCTATGCAAATACATAACCTCAATATAGTTTTAATGAAGTTTTATTATTTCCTTCATTTCTTGTACACCTTTGTCACAGAATAATTATTCTAAAATGAGCTGTGTAATATCAACCGAGTTATTCTTTTTTCTGTCTTCCCTGTTCTCCGTTGTGCAGGTTCATCCCACATCTGAGTGTGTCGTAGACGAGGGGAGGAAGAGTCAGGGTAACCATGGTTATCAAACTCGTGCTGCCATGGAGGAGACGAGTCGGCAGAGTGCTGAGGGTGCAGACGACGATGACAGCACCTCAGAGGTAGATACACTGCTGCGACAGCCTTGCTTTGGATCTGTGGTTAAACCTTCTCAAAATCTAACTGTTTATTTACCACAAAACACATCATTTTATTATGTGTTAAGTGTTTTATTAGCTCTATTCAAGTTAAATGATTGTGTGTTTTTCCAGGGAGAGGTTGAGGTACGTCAAATCAACGGCCATTCCTCAGAGGAGGAGAAGGAGGAGGAGCAAAAAGAGCCCTGGCCAGATGACCACAGTAGTTCAAGGTAAGACACATACAGAATATCACACATATTTATCATATCATGCATACATGCACATTCCATATGCAAATGATAAAAGCACAAGCATATACATCTGGTTGTTTTATCTTTGTCCTGTGATGTATTTGCAGCGACTACTCCAGCGATTACTCGGACTGGACGGCAGATGCGGGCATCAACCTTGAACCGCCCAAGAAGAGCGTTAAAGTAAAAAAGAAGAGCAGCAGCTCTGAGGAGGAGGGAGAGAAGAAGAGGGATGGGAAGAAGGAGAGGAAGAAAGACAAACCAGACAAAGACGACGCGTTACCAAAGAAGAAGCAGCCAAAGGAAAAGAGGAAGGTTCGAACTAAATTTTATTTTCCTCCTTCTGGCAACAGGAAGAATACGTGTGTGACACAATAATGAGCCGTCAGCTTTGAGGCATCACAAGTAACTGTTTTAACTAAAACTTATTTTGAAGATATTAGTTGACTACGATCGGATCATTCAGTGTTACTCTACTAGATTACTATACTATATACCATATATACTATATGCTATATACATACATACAAAATACTTACTACAATGTATCGCAAAACTATATTAACTATAAGGTTCAATTCAAGAAGAAACACAGTGGAAGTTGTTGGAAAGGGGTTATTCACACTGGTTTATGGTATTTGTCATTTCTTCACTCGTACACAGTCTTGTACCTTTACCTTTTTTCCCTCTTTTCCAACTTTTTTGCTCCGAATCAAATGGTTTATTCTGACGTTCATGTCGTAGCTGGTCAACCTGGCTCCAGACCAAACTCTACAGTTTTAGTTTCATTATTTATTATTATCATTTGGTGTGTGTGTGTGTGTGTGTGTGTGTGTGTGTGTGTGTGTGTGTGTGTGTGTGTGTGTCTGTGACTTCTCTATTTCCTTTTTTTTCACATTTGTATATGTAATATGGTAAGATTTATGTAAATTAGGGGTTTCTTGTATCCAAAATGTATTGGCAAGATGCAGAAATTAAAAAAAGTATTTAATATTTATGTATGTATAACAGAAAATATTTAATTACAGTATGTATAGAAAAAAAAAATCTCTTTTTTTTTAATGATCTGTTATTGAGTGTTTATCACATATGTGTGTCTTTCAGAGGACTGAGTCCGAGGAGCAGGGCCTGACTCTGGAGGAGTGGCTTCCCTCTGCTTGGATCACAGACACAGTCCCCCGGAGATGTCCTTACATACCCCAGATGGGAGACGAGGTACAGGCAGCCAGTCTCTGTTACAATGTCCTCGACTCATGTTTGCTCACACCAAAAACACAGGCTCATGTTTTACATAACAACAAGATTAGAAGTGTCCAGCAAAGACAGTGCCCCCATGAGGCTATGATGGTCATGACATGTTGGGGGCCTGACATTGCAATGCCCAGGAGTTAAAACATCTCAAATATGTTGCCATTTGTTTTATATTATGAATAGAACTTCATACTCTACAGTCAAGTAATGTACCAGAACGATAAATTGTATTGTTGTTGGAACATTTCTGAAACATTCAGAGGATGCAGGTTGTGACAGATGAACAACATGTTTTTGTTTACTAGCACAGCGACATTAGTGTGGACCCTTTTTGCCAAACTTGATTAAATCTGTCTGGCGTCTCCTACATGTGCGTCACCTCTTTTTCACACGCAGATATATATGTATATATTATTTTTTTCTGTACCATGTAAGAAATGTAATGGACAGTCCAACTCACTCGCTGTGTTTTATTATATCTTTATTATATGGAAATGTTTTTGCTGAATTCTTACATGGGCTCACTCAATCCTCTTACCAGGGACTTGTCAGGAAAAGTTCCGGGAAGTGTCTGGAGCACCTGACTCTGACATTTGTGTTCTCACATACAGCCCCTCTGCAGAAATTCAGGAAAATGTCTGGGCGTCATTGCATGTCTAAAGGCAGCTTGTGTGTGTGTGCAGGTATACTACTTCCGACAGGGACATGAAGCCTATGTGGAGATGGCCAAACAGAAGAAGATTTACAGCATCAATCCTAAGAAGCAGCCGTGGCACAAGATGGAGCTTCGGGTAAGGAGCAGTTTGACAGAGACAGATATAAGAGTCTCTGAAGAGAGACGCCGCTCTTACATCTTATGTATCTGTAGATTTATAGTGTCGTTTTACTCGTCTACCCACAACCACTGAGGAGGAGCTTATAATAAACATCACAGTGCAAAAATCACTCCAGGCTTCACACAGAGCAACTATACTTGGACAGTTAAGACGATAACAATGTCACTCATTAAGAACACAAAAGTAAAGATCACAGGGAAAAACTTGAAACTGAATCTCGAAAACCTGTCTGATAGATATGCATGCAAATATTTGATGTTGGATCCTGTTTTCTTGATGTGACATTCAGGTTCTGTAGTATTGTCGGTGACATTCCTTTTGTAGGGCTGCTGAATTTCCAAAATAATGGATAGAAAGACCAGTGGTAATACGTAGCTGCAACCTTCTTGCCCCTACCTCAATCATAACCATCACAACTGCATAAACCCAATTCTTAACCTAATCCTAACCTAGTTCAAACCCATAAAATAAAAATGTCCTCACTGTGTTAGGTCTAATCATAGCCTGTATATAAAGATGGCCGACGGGTCTCCACCTCCTCCCACCATCCAGATATGAAGCAAAAATATCCTGGATACAATCTCTGCCTTCTTGCACATTTGGGAGGCGCACTATTGTTTGGGGGATGGAGGTTCAGTAGACAGGTCTCATCGATACAAGCGCTTGGCCAGTCATGGGTCAGTCTTAGCTGTCTACAGTATACTGACATTTCATCCCAGTTTTTATAGCATTTCAAATATAATAATAAAATACTATACCAGAAATATAACCACTTGAACCAACACAGTGAAAAAAATCATTTTACATATACTTTGAATTCTCAGTTTGGCTCATGTCCCATCTACTAACATGGAGGTGACTAGACGTATACTGCAGCCAGCCACCAGGTGGTCGACCATGATGCTTTGGCTTTACTTTCGGGGAGCTTTTATATTGTCCATCTTTATATACAGTCAATGTGTATTAAACACATTGACATGTGTATTAAATATTAAAAACCGTCCTCACACAGATACAAACTCTCACCAGTATTTCTTCTTTATCCCAGACACTCGTCTACTTTCACTCTCACATGGACTTGAATCCTTTTCTCTGTCCTAAAAATGTGTTTTCACTAAAAGAGAAATGTCTGCTGAGTACAGACAGTTTCATCCCTGTATGTGAAACTGTCTCTGAAACACCATCGAACACTTTCTTAAAAGCCAGAACTTATCGGATTGTTTTATACTTGTTGTATTTTTCATTTCTTTCCCACAAAGAAGGAGAAATAGCAATTTCAGTGCAGACGGCAGACCTTAATGCATCGCCGGCACAGTGTGCATCTTCGGGATTGTGTTGCCTGTAGCGTGTGAAATGCAGCATCCTCTTCATCTCAATTCTTTTTTGGGTGGTTTTAACAACACGGCAAATCACCTGTCTCCTGTATCACTTTTCTCAGCTGGGAAAACCTGGTAAAACGTAGTATTGCCAATACCCTCTCTTAACCAACAGAAATGACACTAATAAGACAATCTATCAATAATAATGATAACTGGAAAATTGTTATTATTCCCAACTGTGCTCTAATCTTGTGCGTTTGGCATCACGACTTGCAGACAGTGATTAGAGATGATGTGCACGGTTGATGTTTGTCTTCGACTGATGTTTGTCATCTTTTTCCTCTGTTATTTTTCCCGGTGGTATATGATATTTTCGAGTTTTAAGATAAAAGATTGGACAGAAAAAATAAGTATGGCACAGTATGTGTATTTGATATCAAAAATAAAATGAAAAGAAACACAGTTGACAAAGATCATATGAAAATCCTAATCCCCTGAACCTTGTTTGAAGAAAGTGTGGAGGGGAATGGAGGATAGCTTTTGGAAGAGTAGCCAGACATTCAAACAGACAAACTCTCCAATTATAGAAGTAGGATAAAAATAATAATACTTTTCTATTGCATCCAAAACAAAGTTTCAAAGTTACAAAATGCTTTACAAAAACAGATTATGCAAGAAGATAAAATCCAAAATGTAACCAAATGACAAACTATTCATAATTTTAGCCATACCAATAAAAATAAGCCATTCAATAAAGATTGAAACAGATTTAAGCAGTGACAAGGATCAAGGATTGGTGTCATGTGGTCACTTCTGTTAGTGCATGTTAAAAGGCTGGCAGCAGAGTTTTGTATATATTTCGCTTGCTGATATTGGAGTAAAGTGCACTGCAGTAATCAAGCCTGTATCTGATAAAATAGAAAGTGAGAAGTAGTGCATTGAACTATGGTTACCTTAACAGCTTCCAGCAGGTTATACAGTATAATACATCTTTCTTCAGGAGAAACTGCTTGTGTTCATTTGCTCTATTTGTTCTTTTTACTTGTGGTTTTCAGGAGCAGGAGTTGATGAAGATAGTTGGCATCAAGTACGAGGTTGGCTTGCCCACACTGTGCTGTCTTAAACTTTCCTTCCTGGACCCTGACACCGGCAAACTCACCGGAGGATCCTTCTCCATGAAGTAAGCATCTCTACTTTGTCGCCACACAAGAGCCTCAGCCTCAGTTGTTTAATGACACTGCAAATCAAACAGGAGACACATCTCAACTTTTAACACTAGTTAGACGGTAACGTGTGCTGGTTCACTGTGTGCCATATCCCGTACTAATATTAACTTCTTAATTCAAACATTAATTTTGACAATTTGTCTAAAACTCTGATTGTCAGTGCTCAGAGCTCAAAGCTAACCTCTTAAGTGTCCTGTTTTGTTTAAATATGACATCATTTCCTAAATTGATTATCAACCTGACTACAGCCCAATCTGATACGGATATTAGTTTGGAAAAAGAGTTCCTGATACCGATATATCAGCTGATGTATATGTATGAGGAAAGAATTTGGGAATCATTCCTAAGATGTCATTATCAAAACCTTATAACAAAGAAATATAATAACAACATTCACATGTTCCTGCATTGTTTATTTTGTAGAATAAAAATGGTCATATCAGCACATATCAGCAAACATAAACGCTGATACCCATATGTCAGTGAAAGGCTGATATCGGCTGATATTATCATTTAACTAATATATAGGTCAGGCTCTACTCTTGATTCAAGAAAAGACAGGTCTCATTAAACATTAAAGCATTGAATTTGACATTGTTAAATACAGAATGTTTGAGAATGTTAAACTGTTCTTCTGTAAACTCTGTGTTCCTGATCTCTTGTACCCTGTTAATATGGATGTTGTCATTGCTTTCTTGTAGTAATTTGTGAACATTTCTCTTTAGGTACCACGACATGCCTGATGTAATCGACTTCCTGGTGTTGCGGCAGCAGTATGACAATGCCAGAAATAGACAGTGGAGTATAGGTAAGCAGCTTTTGTCTCTGCTCCCTGACAAACCAGAAACATGTGCATTATTTAAAGCACAGAGAAAGTCCACAATTGTTTTCTAGCTTGATTCATGAACTCACCTTCTTTTTTGCAAACAGCTAAACATCCCTGTGATGTCTGTGTAGGTGACAGGTTTCGGTCAGTGATAGATGATGCCTGGTGGTTTGGGACCATTGAGAGCCAGGAGCCCTACCAGACCCAGTATCCTGACAGCCTGTTCCAGTGCTACAATGTCTGGTATGAACACATCTTGGGATTGATTCACTCTATTTGTAGTAGGGTTTCAGTTCAAATCCCATTAAAAGTACAGAACACAACCTTTTCCCCATTTCAATAACATCAAACCAAGCATCTGTTTGACTGCATTACCCCCACATGACAAACACAGGCAGAAGGGGTTAGAACAATAATGTACAGTGTCACATTGTGTTTTGCTTTTAAGAGTGATACTGATACAGATTTTTGCCTTAGTTGCAGCGATGCAAATTATTGCCAAAAAATGTTTTCAGCCACTGGAAACAACACAATAAAATGCGATGTGATGAAAATGTAAATTCTCTCATAGACCCTGTTCAGATCTGGTATTAACATCCGTCCTGATCGGATCACAAGTGGTCAGCGCTAAGCACACAATGAACCAAACGACACACACTGACACACATGCAAACACATTGGACACATCTGTAAACTCACTCGGTAAAACCAACATCATTCCGGTCTAAGCAAACCAAAATAAAATAGTTATTTGAATATACAGCGGGGAAGTGAGATCCGATCACAAGTGGACACAGGAGACACATTCAGGACTCATGTTATAACCAGGTGTGGACACACGAACTTAACGCTGTCTCTTTGTAGTCGGATGTCTCAGGACGGATGTTAATACCAGGTGTGAACAGGGAAATACAGAACATAAATATGGATAGACATCTTGAATTTTAATCTTTTAGTGATACAATCATTATTCGTGTTTTATGCACACTGATGCAGCAATAATTTGCTAAATTAGAGACCTAATGATATAATTATTCCGAGGTCCCATGACTCTAAAATCCTTTGAAATTGCTGCTGACATTTGGTGAGATTGTTTTTTAGGAATCATTTTGTCTCAGCTCCACCTTTGCCTAGTGTACAGGTGGTTTCTGGGTACAGGGAATGTCTTGATTTCAAGGCCTGACTTTCCACAGATGACTAATGCAATAAGACATCTCATTAAAAGGTTTTACATTTAACAGGAGTTAGTCTGCTTGAACAAACCCATTAGAATGCAGACAAATAGCTGCCTGTGATGTTGCCGTCATTACCTCCTCATTATCTGTATAAACACTTACACTAGCTCGAATCTGTCAAGAAACTCCATCAAACTATCCTGGACGACACTTTTGAATTGTTGATATTTACAATGACGCTAACTAACGCTGCCCTTTCCTTTGTATTGATCGACTTTCACTGAAAGTTGCAAGACGTTCCAAATTGAAACATTTATCGCCATGCACTGATCACATTTGAAAAACCTTGTCAGACAATAAAATCCGCTTTAGGTTGTGGGAAAGGAACGTCTATGCTTTAAAACATAGCACGTCCAGTAAGATATGTAAAATGGTTAAGAAATGACAAGACAAGGATGTGAATGTCGATGATTCATATCAAAACTATTTCTCATCCAGCTGGGACAATGGAGACACGGAGAAGATGAGTCCTTGGGATATGGAGATGATCCCTGATGACGGTGGGTTATCTAAAACACACAAACACACTCAGACATACACACAATACAAACTAAACTGAACAATTTCTCCCCTAAAAAAATTTAATTTAGAAAGTTTTACAATCTTCTTTTTGTAGCCACGTTCCCTGATGAGTTGGGCCTGAGCGTCCCCCTGGTAGAAGACGAGCAGAAGGAGCTGCTTTACGTCCCTATGGATGGAGAATGGGGCTCCCAAACGCGCATAGACGAGTGCGAACGCATCATCAAAGCCATCGACCAGCTCTGCACGCTCGGTATGACGTCACCAAGTGCCCTGCAATTTAAACAGTCTGCTTATGGGGATGTGAAGTGAAGCCACAGGGCCCATTTCTCGTAAAGAGGTGACTCCTCACAACATGAGTCACGGCTCTGAGCCCATCAACAGAGCCTCAGATCACCATACGTTAAAAGGAATAAGCTGCTAGCACATTGAGCCAGGTATCACGGTGCTTGCTCAAACCTGTTAAGTGATATAATGTCATATTAGGCACAGCCTAAAGTGTGGCAAACCTCCCAATTGAAGAAAGCTGGTCTGAGGGCTCCCTCTAGTGACAGTTTGTGGAAAAGACACACAATTGCGAACATTTGGCACAAGTAATCCTTCTAGATCTCTCTCTGTGCTTCATGCTGCAACTGGCACAGGCAGGATAATAATTAAGGTGCATTTTGAACATCAAAATAAATGTAAGGTAGGAATATTGTAAAAGGTAGGAAAAATGGATAAAAGTTAATATTGCTATTGTAAAGTCTGAGAGTAATTCAAAGATCTAGATGAAGATCTGGCATATTTAGGGGCCTGATATTTATGAGTGTGGGCAATTTCTTACTGATCCCAATAAGAACCTGGATCTCGTGAATTTAAATGTAGCTTTACAAGGGGACTGTTGGGCCTTGGTGGAGGTATGAGCTCTCTTAACATCTAGCCTTGAAACTGGTTTGTACTGTAAACTCAGCTGTTACAGCCGATGTGTCCCAGTAATAATCCTCTCTTCACCTGTGTTTTCTCCACGTATCCCACTTGCCAACCCTCAGATGTAGCGGCGCCATTTGCCTTTCCAGTGGACCACCAGGCCTACCCCACGTACTGCACAGTAGTGGCCTATGTCACTGACCTCAGCACTATGCGCGAAAGGCTGGTGAACCGCTTCTACAGGTAACATCCATTAAGTTGTGCTTTAATAAAAGAGACGGCAGAAGATACAGACTTTGACTATGGTAGAAAGAGAATTGTAAACACGCTCTGCAAATGTGTGTTTTCCTCTCAGACGACTGTCCTCTCTGATGTGGGAGGTTCGTTACATTGAACACAACGCGCAAACATTCAACGAGCCTGGATCCTTCATCGTCACTACCGCCAAGTTCGTCTCTGACCTCATGCTGCAATTTATTAAGTGAGTGTGTCAAATGTGTATCTTTCACTCACAAGCCTTCATTTTGTTTTAGAAGAACATTTTATCGACAATGAAGGGGGAAACGTTCACTGCCCAGAGTCGATCGACAAAATGTTTAATTTCTTTTGTGAACAATTTTCCATGTCTAACAACATTTGATCTGTCAGTCGTGAATTTATTCTCTTTTTTTCTCTTGTTCAGGGACCCAAGTCTGACCGACCTCATGCCCCTGTACAAAACTATGAAGAAGGCAACTTTCTCTGACTCTGAAGATGAGGTGTGTTTGTATGAACAAACAATTGTGCCCAGAGTGTTAGACTGAAGATCTAAAGGTCCCTGGTTCAATCCTGGGTTTCTGCAGCTGATGAGCTGTCACTCCTTTAGCCTCGGACGATGTTTATCTAAAATGGATATCTTTAGACCCTGCGTGTTACCGAGACCATATCAAAACAAAGTCCTGCTCATCACTCAACGTCACCCCCGCGTGTACAACTTCTGCTCCTACTTTTAGGCGCTCGGTTTTAGAGACAACATACACAGAGTAAATCACTACTTTTGACATGACTATTTCTTCACTAATGGGTTGTTTCCTTTTTTTCTCTGGTTGGCTTTGACTTGAGCTGCTTTCAGACATGCAGTAAACTCCAGATATAGAGGGGCTGTATGTGAGAATCTAAATCACAGCATCAGAGGCTCTGGAGCTTTTCTTGCAAGCCTCCATATAAAAAGTCCAGAGAATGTCGGTTGTGAGCAGAACACAGCAGGATTATGTCCACAGAATTCCCCACGAGGGCATGGACACGTTGATGATGTTTCTGACAAGCGACAGAGGCAAATCTGAACCAGGGATTTGCCTGTGAACTCTGAACTGGACAATCTCACCCATTGTCTGGACATTTTCATGTCTGAGTTCACCTTGGATAGCATCAGAGCTCTTATTTTAGCAGACAAGTTGTGCTGCCATTTTGTGCCAGGACAGGTTGTGCTTTCACTGGAATTGTATATTTGAACCGAACAGAAGTCAAGCAGTCAGATTCTGGTCTTCAATCAGTTTTGACCAAATATTAGTAACATGTTTTTTGGCTTCATTGAAGAGGACAGAACACATAATGTGATTTGTGCATTCAGTAGATTTACTTTGGCAGTTCCAAGTCTTCTGGCTGGTTTATGAAATAATGTTATGCTGTTTTTTATTCCAGAGCAGCCTATGATAAAATAAAATTGGTCACATGGTCATTTCCCCTTTTTCTTATGTAGGATGAGGAGGAGGAGGATGAAGATACTAATACTCCTGGAACATCCACACGAAACCATAAGGTAGAATATCTCACAGCATCTGCACGATCCTAGACATTCCACCCTGAAAACCAACTCTGACCTTTCACTTGTCACATAATCCATTGTGGAAAGAACCAGAGGCTTTTTTTTATCAGCTACTTCATTGTGTTTTGTCATTCTCTCTGTAGGGACGTCCACCGATGCAGCGCCGACTGCGAACCCGACCTCCTTCCTACGACCCTCATGCATGGAGGGGGCGCTGTAAGGAGCTGCTGGACCTGCTCTTTCAGTGTGAAGACTCCGAGCCCTTCAGAGAACCCGTGGACCTACAGGAATACCCGGTACATAACGCAACAGCAGTCCTTTAAATTACTTTATTATGGCGCAGACGTGTGAACTCAACAAACAAAACGAAACCCTTTCGGCTCTGATCACATTTTAGCTGAATTTGCATTTTCACTCCCATATTCTGGTCCTTGAGTCTTTCTGAAATGTCCGATACATAAGTGGCTGCAATTCAATTACACGAGTGGTGGTATTTGAGGTGAAATGAGAGTTTGGTGTAAAGAAGAAAAAAGCCTCTCCTTTCTGTAACTGAAATGAAAACCCATTGAAAGTGAATGACACACGGCTTGAGTGGAATAGTTTTCTCTTATTCACAGAAGAAGGGTGAAATTCCTTTGCTGGTTTTTTTTCTTTACTGTCTATCCTGTTCACATCACTGCTTCTCTCAGGATTACCTGCAAATAGTTGAGTCTCCAATGGACTTTGGAACCGTTCTCAACACGCTAACAGAAGGAAAGTACCAGTCTCCCATCCAGCTCTGCAAAGACGTGCGGCTCATTTTCAGCAATTCCAAAGCGTACACGCCCAGTAAGAAGTCTCGGGTGAGACATGCACACACACACACACACACACACACACACACACACACACTCACATACAATTCACGCATTTCTGCTTTACAAGTTCAACAATTGATTCATCCTTTACCGCCTCTTCAGATCTACAGTATGAGTCTGAGGCTTTCTGCTCTATTTGAGGAGCATGTCAGCCCCATCTTGGCCGATTACAAGGCTATCCACGGCCTGACAGGAAAACTGACCAGACAGGGCACGGACAGACAGACGCGACACACGACAGACAGACAGACGAGGCACGCCATGAAGAGGAGGAGGAGGAGGAGCGAGTCTCCCACAAGCAGCACTGCATCCAGGTAGAAGGAAGGACATGTATCTCTTTGATTGTAGCTCTTTCGGTGCATTGGATTTGATAGTTTGTCTTCTCTCCTCCCTTGCTGCGTTTAGCCCAGAAAGGAAGAGACGTGTATCATCTAGGGTGACGGCAAAAAGGGAGCCGTCACCAGCTCCACCACGAAGTTCCTCCCTGAGACAGAGCGTTCCACAGAAGCAGCCGCCCCAGCTGGTCAACGGGAAGGCGGATACACCGGCTGGCGGGCGAACACGCAGTGCAGCACGCCATTCTGCACATTCTCCGCCTGCTGCCTCCTCATCGCATAATTCCACGAGCAACACAACAGGTGAGAGCGTACTGTAATAGCACAGAGCTTGGAGTAGCATCACATGATAAACCTGGGGCTGCTGAGAAATGTTGTTTGTGAAGGATTTCTACAAATATCTAATCAAGAACCTATCACAACTCCTAAGGTAATTTACTTAAAATATTATATATCTCTCTTCCACCTTCAGAGTCGACGCGTTCGCTGAGGACTCACAACTCCGTGTCAGCTTCAACGCCACCGGTCTCTGAAAAGGGGACTCCCACTCCAGCTGCAGAAAGTAGCATTGGAGGAAGCACCCGGCGGAAACTCAGGACACCTGTACGACACACGCCTGGTAAGAGATGGTACCTCTTAGGTGTGATGCTTTATGGTTAATGTTAAAAATTCAATATTTAGTGTCACCTGCCTATTACTAATTCCTTTGTTCTGTGACTGAATGTCCTTCCCTCAGGCTCACTTGTCAGCCCTTCATCTCAGAACACAGCTCACCTGAATGGTCACAGTAGTCATGTGACCCTCGGCATGGGGAAGAGGGGGCGGAAGTCCAGAATAGACCCACCGGCGAGTCCCCCAGAGGTCACGACGCCGGCGAGCCCCTCTAGACCTCAAGATCGCCCCCCTGGCAAGAAGAGAGGCCGGAAGAGCAAGCAGGAGCTGGAGGAGATGAGAAGGAGCAGTAACCGCAGGAGCTCCACCCCTGATGAGGAGCTCGACCACTCCACAGGAGACGAAGGTGGGGCATCTTCTGCACAGGAAACATCTGTGCTGTCAGACTCTGGCGTGCCATCGACGCCTAGACGGCGTGGCCGGCCTCGATTAGTACGAACTGATGAATCAACTCCTCCCGCGGAGTCACCGGAGCCCTCACCGCTGAGGAGGAGCAGCAGAAGAGCCAATGAGGAGGTGACCGCTCCTCCACAGACCGCCCCTCAACGATCCAATCGCAGGGAGTCTCCAAAGGAGGAGGAAGGTGAGGGTGAAGGGGGGTCCATGCGCACACGTAACCAGGGGCGACGGTCAGCCTGGTACATGGAGGAGGACTCTGAGGAGGAGCAGAGGCAGCTGCTGTTTGAGGACTCATCGATCACCTTCGGCACCTCCTCGAAGGGACGCGTCCGCAAGCTGACAGAGAAGGCCAAAGCCAACCTGATTGGCTGGTAACAGAACACACATGCAGGATGTGAGGAGGAGGCCGACTGCCCTGACGTCTTTGAAGTTGATGAGTAGGGGGCTATCTAGGAAGTCATGTTGCTGTTGTATGCATTTCTGTGCACGTACGTGTGTGTATATGTCTGAACGGCCACTGGCTCAGCTGCTGCTATTTGAAGCTGTGACTACGGAGAGACACAACAGCGCAGTGGTCTGTCCAATTCTACTTCCTCTCAGCCCAGTGAGCCCATCACTATGGCAACCAGTGGCTTTCAGCATGTTCTTCTGTTCGAGCTCCTCTGACGTTACTGGTCCATGTTGGATCTGATAAGACGCTCGTCGACTCCCGTGTCGGTGGTGTTGTGACCTGCCTCTGTCCAGTGATCGACTCTTTGCCCCGGTCTCACCTGAAACACTTCTGGGTGTCACAGACTGGACGGAGTTTTAGTACTTGAAAAAGTCCCAAAGAGATGGATGCATCTCGTCTCTTTACTATTTCAGAGAAACTTTTCAAGTGTCTCAGCTCGGAGGAAAAAAGTCGCCCGCTGAATTTAAATTGTTCGGTCTGTGATGGACGACAGACCGAGCACTGGCTGACAACATCTTTCGCCCCTGTCATCATTGTTCCTGTTCTTTTTTTCTTTTATACAACCCTTTCTTGGCTTTTTCTAAGATTTGTACGTAACGATCGGCTCTCTGTTTTGGAAGTCTTACACATTGGCTGACCTGAGCGTGTCTGTCTGTGCTAAAATACCAAATGGTGTACCTGTATAGGTACTGTAGATCCGCAGGCTCTGTTTACTATTGGGGTGTGTGTGTGTGTGTGTGTGTGTGTGTGTGTGTGTGTGTGTGTGTGTGTGTGTGTGTGTGTGTGTGTGTGTGTGTGTGTGTGTGTGTGTGTGTGTGTGTGTGTGTGTGTGTGTGTGAGTGAGTGTGTGAGTTTTGTTTTGCATGTTAGAAAGAGGAAGCATCACTTTTTTTCCCAGAAGCTGTTTTTACTGTGAGGAGGTGAAAAAGGATGCATGGGTGAAAGGGTTCATTTTAGATCACGTTTCAATGCGTCCTCAACATTAGCAATACCTTGTGCCTTTATGTCTTTGGTGTGTGTGTGTGTGTGTGTGTGTGTGTGAGAGAGAGAGCGTGCTTGGCCTCTGCCCTGCAAAGTACATGTGCCTGTATGTGTGTGAACTTATGTTGTGTGCGCAACTGAAGGAGTGTGTGTGTGTTTTTATAACACAACTGAGTGTGTCACTTCCACAGTGGCATACAGTTTGATCGTTGTGAAACCTCTCAAAGACAATGTATTTATAGCAGTTTGAAAAAAAGAAGACTTTACTCTTGTTGTGAACATACCATTATTCATGTCAGTATATTATCCTATAACCAACCTATTGTCAGTTTATACCTAAGGTACAGCGAGCGGAGCTTTGGGTGACTAGCTTTGAGATGCACTTACCACAGAGCAGTTATCAATGCAGTCGTAGGGAGCGAGTAAGCCTGTGTATTTTAAAACTGTTAACATATAAAAAGGAACTTTTTAAAAGGTTGATATGTTTCTATGGTGACCACACACGTGCGTGCACACACACACACACACGTTTATGTCTCGCATGTTTTAGCACTTTCTCATCAACAGGATGGAGCCAGATCAAACCGATGTGGACTAAGTTTGGATGGAGAGAGAGAGAGAGAGAGAGAGAGAGAGAGAGAGAGAGAGAGAGAGAGAGAGAGAGAGAGAGAGAGAGAGAGAGAGAGAGAGAGAGAGAGAGAGAGAGAGAGAGAGAGAGAGAGAGAGAGAGAGAGAGAGAGAGAGAGAGAGAGAGAGAAAAGTCTTACACTTTCGATGTGCCTTTGCTACTCTGGCATAATATCCTCGCTTTCTCCTTTTTGGGGCCTTTTTGTCTTTGCTTTCTTCATTTTTTTCCCCGGACTTCCTGGTTCCGCTCGTCACCGGGTTCAGTGAATCACACTGAACCTGACGAGATGGTGTGGGAGGCGGAGGAAAGACAGAAAAATGTCAGACAGGAGACAAACGTATTATGTCACTCTCTCTCTCTGTGGACACCGAATGGACTGCATTTCTACAGATGGCATCATCTGCTCCACTTGTAACATAATTTCTGTTTCCTCCCCAGCACAGAGCAAGTGAATGCTGAAATGTGACACTTGTGGGGGTTGACTGGGGAAAACTTGGTGGTAGCATCTCCACACATCTGATTCATTTCACGTCTTCCTTGTCACATATTACTCAATGTATATCTCATCTGTTTATCATTGTTTTTGTTGATGCCAAATTCTGTGTTTGGGCACTGAACTTTTAGAACAAGGCTTTTGAATGTTTTTAGTTTAACTGTCTCTACTGTGAGTGTGTCGAGCTCGTGTGTCAAAGGTTTGTCCGACTGTGTCCTCGCCATAGCGGACAATGTTGAAGTGGCTGGATCTGTGGAGTGATACCGCTGGACTGGTTGTTCTACACTCTGCCGCAATTATCTGACGTTCAAAACTTACATTTTATTATTTTCCGGTCACGTTTCACTGACACTTTGTTTATATTGTGTATATGAAGAGCTTTATTCCATGACCTACAACGGAGACATTGTCTCCCATGACTCTTTACATCAAAGTTAATGTTATTATTGTTTTGTTTGTTTGTTTTTTAATTAGGAAGCTAATCATTTTGCCCAGATATGTATTTCCTTTGTGGACAGCAATTTTGTTGATTTTAAGTGTTCGTTAATGACTGTCAACATAAAATCGATCTATTGTCTCCTCATAGGTAAATTACATATATGCAGAATTTATCATGATGATTAGAATTTGGAACAAAATTTTCTACCCAGGCTTTTCAAAGCTGAAATATGAGCTCACTTGTAAACATGTTTACATGCGCAGGTCTGCAGCTTATAAACACAGCTCATGAGAATCCCAGGTGTTTGCAGGATATTGAGTATCTAGACATTTTTAATTAGCCATGATTTGTTTTGGCTTTCTTTGGCCTGCTATGTAAGAGCATTGTATCCCATGTTAATAATGAGATAAGGAGGGATGTGCAGTATTTATCTGCTAAACTCCCACTGAAATTCAGTCAAATTATGAAAGAGTTCATCAAATGAAAATGGACATTGAACTTTTTTAGTCTACTACCGTCTGCTCCTTTGAATCAAAGCACCCACATTGCCTGTATTTTTTGAAAAGTAAAAGTAAAAGAGCTGATTTAGTGTTGCTGGTCAGGTGACCTGAACCGTGATAGTGATTATGTAAAACCTCTAATCATTACAAAGGGGCCTTAAAAACAATTTCCTGGTTATTAGCCAGAAATATTGTATTAATTTATTCTTATGCTCTCAGACACTACATGTAGTCTGTAGTTCTTCACAGAGTGGACCTCATTAGGTTTTGGTGTCAGTGTTTTCCACCATGACTCAGCTCCTCAGGTCAGCCCTCTTACTTTTACCAGACCCCCCAACTGTGTTTTGATGCTAATGTACACATGCATCCATTCACCTCGGGCCTGTGCTAAATGTGTGGCAGAGTTGTGCAGTTTGTGGCCTCTGATCAGGCACCACAGTCTTAGGTCAGAGGTTAAAGGTCATAGTGTGTGTGCATATGTGTGTGTGTGTGTGCGTGTATGAAGTGGCTGCATGTGAGCCGCTGGGAAGCATTTTTGGGACGTTTTTTTAAGTTTTAAAGGGACGTGGGCTGGAAAAGAGGAGAACAGGAGGGGAAGGGGTCTGTTTCACATGAACTGAGTGACCAGGATGTCTTTGTCAGTTTGGATACTTTTTATATATAAAAGAATTCATGCAAAAAAGAAGCATAAAGCTAGAATGTATGTGTAGGGGAGTACTGCTGTCCTGTTAGTTAATACCAATATTTTAAGTAAATAAAAAGTTGTGTTTCCATATCTACTTTTACTTCCTGTTTATTTTTTGAGATCATTTCAAAAACATTTATTTTAAGATATAAATTAACTTTATTTAAATAAGCAAGCGCTAAGGTTTTGCTCTGCCTTTGCACTGACGACAGTGAGTGGTGTGAGGCATTGTGTTTTCAGGTTGTCTGTCTGAGAACATGATATCTTGAGAATGCCTTCAGGGATTTTTTTTTAAACTTGGAACGAACGTCTATTTGGACTCAAGGATGAACTAATCAGATTTTGGTGGGAAAGGACAAAGTTGTTGTGTCCACTTTTTGCCTTGAGAACATGACGTCTCAGGAAAACCTCCAGGAAATCCTCAAAAGTTTGGTACGGATGCTCACTTGGACCCATGGATAAACTGGTGGTCAAAGGTCAAACGTTAGTGATCTTATGAAACACATGTTTGGTCTCGTGAATGCAACTTCACAGGAACACCTGGAGGGAACGTTTTTTCAAATTTTGCACAATTATTAACTTATTTTTGGCCTCTTAAAGATGATTTCTCAAGTTTGCCTTGAGGGAATTTCCTCATATTTTCTCAATTTGACTAACTGATTACATTTCAGAGGCCAAAGGAAGAGGTCATGGTGACCTCATACTGAAAAATAATATGTAAACTGAAACTGCATTGGTCGGAAGAGGCAAACAATTCTCGGAATAAAAGTCAAAAATTGGGATCTGTAAAGAAAAGCAGATTTTCTTCAACATAAAATAAAGTTACATGTAGCAGTGCTATAACAACTTATTTTTAAAAAAAATCAACAGACTTCATTAACTACAAACTCTGCCATCTAGTGTTATCAAAGCGTCACTGGGTCACAAACAATCGCGGGTTCGACTCTGTCCTGACGTGTCGAGCCGCTAAAGGTCCGCACGTGGGTCCGTGGGCTGCTGTGATTGGACAGAAATCACCGGCGTGATGTGGACAGAAATGTAGATAAACAGGTGGAGGTTTATGTAAATAACAAGAGAACTGAAAGTGTTTGCTCGGCTTCCTGTGCCACAATGTGTGGAGGGTAGCAGGAGGAAACACTGTGGATTTAACACGAGGTAAGAGACACGATTACTGATGTTTCCTGGTTTATTTCCTCTAAGTTTGTGCAGCAGCACGTGTTGTTTGTCTACTTTGAAACCACCACGTCGGTCCATGTTGATCGTCAGCAGACGTGTTGCCCCTTCACGCCGGAAGAGCTGTCAATCACAGGAGGGTCTCAGCTCATACAGCTCGGCCCCGCATCCTCCTGACGCGCGTGGCCGTCTCCGGGTGACGGGAGCGCGCTCACCATGCCCCAGATGTCGCCCGCCACAGTGCTGCAGATCGCGCTCCTGCTGTCCGCCGTGCCCGCGCAGTACCTCATCTCCCGGTGGGGCGGCTCGTCCGCGGTGCAGCGCTACCACGCCACTGCGCGGTACGTGTGATCCCGCCGCAGAGAGAAACAGGTCCCCTCTGTGCGTCAGTCAGCACAGTGATGTCACTGGACCACTGTGGAGTGAGGACATGTGAAGGAAGCACATAACTGTTGTGTCCTGACTCTGTGGTTTCACTTTTCAGGTTGCTTAGGATTTGGAGAGAGTGGAGAGGCTCGTACCTCAATGGCTCTGCGTGGATGGACTGGGCAAACCAACACATGTCTAATGTCATGTGAGTGTAGCAACTGTGACACATGCTCAGGCATGTGCCGTTTATTTATTTTGTATACTCTATCTGTTTGTTTTATACTGACGTAGGAGCCCTTAGCATTCTGAATTACATTGGTGAGCAGGATGCAATGTTATCTTGTTGTGTGTGGCCTTGAAGTAAATATTGATCTTTATTCTCCGTTTACTTTTCATTCAAACAGGATGTGAACTCTAGTGTTTCCAGTTCTTGTAGGAGTCAAACAGGGAAACAAACACTCAACTTCTTTTCATGCTGAGACTGACAATATTTCTGCTTTTCCTAAAGGTCTCTGGTTGGTTTGGAACAGGAGGAAACAAGTGCCCCGCCTCCAGTAGAGACTCTGCTTTATGGCAACGACCAGGGCTTCTTTGGAGGTTTGTCTGTAGATATTTATACAGTATTTGGCAAGTTGGGGTTTGTAGAAATATTCAGAGTCAGAGATGAATCAATTGTCATCTTAAATCTTGTTAGCATCAATAAACACAAGACAATTTGGAATGATGCTATGGGGATGCAATGATTTAAAAAAAAAAAATCTTGGATCTGCATATGTAAGGTGGTCTTTCCTTGCCCAGGGCCACATTCCTTCACCAAGTTTAGTGTGAATCAGTTCAGTACTTTTACACAATCTGACACCAACAAACCAACAAACAGTAAAAAGAACCTCAGTAGCAGAAGTTTGTGTATTTGTATTTAAAAATAGGCTTTATTTAGTCTTATTGCTTATACAAAACTACGAATTGTGCAAAACCTAACTTAGGTGGTAACACAACAAAAATATATAATGAACGTACAAAAATCTAAAACATATCTGATGCAATGCTACCCTGACTATCTTCAAGAACATGTTTTAATAAGCTCCTATGTTCAAGTGAAAATTCGTCTCACACCATTCTCTATTTTTTGTGCGTCTTCATTTCTTCAGCATCCACGACAGTGCGCAGCCCCCGGCCTCCGTTTGTGTTTCTACGAGTGGGCGAGGTGGTGATGGAGAGGAAGGGTCACATGGTCGGGGTGGTGGTGAGCTGGGACCCTGAACTGCGAGCCCCTCTTGAGTGGATCAAGAGGATGTATTCTGGCCCTGAGGTTAGCATGCTGAAACTTTTACTCCCCACCTCTCCACAATGTTCTGTTTGACACACACTTTGTTGAGAATGTAAAACTCAGCCAGTTCAAAGAGTTCTGTGTGTGTGTGTGTGTGTGTGTGTGTGTGTGTGCAGGGCACCACATTAGAGAACACACCCCATTACAAGGTACTGTTCAGCGGACCTGGAGCCATGTCTCTGCTAGTTGCATATTTGCCTCAGACACAACTGGAGCGCATCACTGGGATGAAGGTAAGTACTGGAAACGCAGTACTGGAATTGACAACAAATACACACACAACCAGACACACCAAACTTTGTCCTGGACTCATTGTTGGATGTTTCCAGCCGGACGTCCCCACCTTGGAGAATTACTTCACACATTTTGATGGCGAGCGGTTCATCATGCAGCCCTGGCTCAGAGAGATCTTCCCTGAGGACGAGGTCAGCGATCCCTGACTGCTTGCTTTCAAAGATCAGATCCATCCAGCTGAGGCTTTCATTTCCTTCCTTCTGAGGCAGAGCTTGTGTTCAGGTGTTATGATCAAATGTAGAATTTAAATCTCTTTCATTGGTTTTGAAAAGACATACTTGAATGTTTGGTGTGTTAAAAGGTAAAAGATACTGATGATAAATGCTTGAGATGTGACCAATTATTAAGAAAATCAGCTGTATATATATTTCCAATGTACATGACAGTGTTGGCTACTGCACTTTGAATCTACTGCAACTATGCAATAAAAGGTGTTAAAGTGTGACAGTGAGCTCTTTGGTTTCATGAGTGAATGACAAGTGTCTTTTAGAATTTTCTCCTGCTTCTGTCTTTGAGGCTGAAGTAGACAGACACCCGCGAGGACGCTGTGATTGTGGGTAGAGCGCTGTGTCCTCTGCCTCCATTCTCCTCATCCTCATTCCTCCACTCCCTTGTCTCGTCCTCTCTGACCAGCACAGGGTTTCCCAGACTTTGTCCCAGCAGCTGACTGATTTCCCTGGCCTTCTGCTGAGCATTTTCAACTGCAGATACACACACTTGCTTCCTGAAACACAGACCAATTCACACTTCTGATTCAACAAGCTAAAGTGATGCATTCAAGAAGTCTTAGAGGTGCCTGAGGAGACGTGTGCTGTGTTCTTTCCTACCTCAGTTGAACCAGGCACTCTGCACTGTGGTAGAACTGTGGCGTTCCCACACAGACACTCTTGTCCAGCTTCTCCAGCAGGACACTGCAAAGCTGCTCCATCTTCTCAAAGTCTGAGAAGGTGACCACGACCTATGGGAACATTTTATTACACTGTCAGATACAACGTAAAAAAAAACCAAAAACAACATATGCTGTTGGGTCAACAGTATCATAACACATTTTTAATCATTAGTGTCCAACACTAATACAAATACTAAATACTCCACCTCTGCATCCATGCGATACAGGTCCTCCTCTCTGGAGAGAAACCTCCTCACTGAAGCATCTGTCTCACTGATGCCATGTTGTCTGAGCAGAATTAATAAAGATAAATATATTATATAATACACTGATTGTACTAATAAACCTGTACGCTAAGACGTAAGTGAAATGAGCTGCTGCACTTCAAAATCTGAAAAACGTCAGTACAACTACTTTTCCTAGAAATAAGAGCAGGGCAATAAAGCTCAATAAAAAGCTAAAGCTAAAGCTAAATTGCAATATAAGTTTCACCAATAACAATATAAAAAAAGTTCTATACATATATGTATATATAAATATACTGCTTATGCATTGTGTAAGCACAGTGAGGAGGTACAACACATAATGGATCTACCTCAGATTTATGTTTGTCATTCTCTGCTCATAAAGAATAGTTTTTAAACACAAGTTCTATAAATCCTAATGAATATGAATGTGACTAATCTATATTGACTGGCTCTTTGATGCTTCACTGGTCACCTATTACTGAGGAGAGTAGAGTACTACTGAGTACTGGGACTACCTGTGGTGGAAAGTACTTCTGGTCAGCTACAGTACTCTTGCAATTTGCGATGAACTTCTACCACCACTGGCTACGACTACTGCAGTGTTAGCATTAGTCTACATTCAATAAATAGAGCAACACAACAGCTCAATCAACTTTAAAGCTGCATGTATTAGCTCCTACTGTGATTCTGCTGCTACCACAGCTAACACATCTCCATCCGCCAGCCCTGTAGCCTCTGTGTATACTACACGTAGCAGCTAGCTAGCATTAGCCTCGTGCGACTCATTACTTGTACTGTTACTACAGTGTTTTTACCTGAGAGACTGTAAAATGTACTCGAGTCTCCGTGACACGCTGTTGGTCACCTCGGTCACTGACTCCTTGATGCTGCCCACACTCACCCGGACAGAGGCTCTGTCCGCCGGGCAGCACACCTCCGCTGTCCCGGTCACCTGGAGCTCCCTCGCACGGTTACCGGGACTCTGTCGGTTCACTGTTCGTACATCTGGCCCTTGCTCCTTCTCGAAATCACGACCTGCAGCCGGTTGCACCGCTGCGAAGCCTCGGTTCAGACTGTCCATGGTTGGAGACAGGACAACCAACTTCCCGCTGCTATGGCAATGGACGCAATGCCCGTTGGGATATGTAGGCCACTTCCGCCAAAGAACTACAGAGGGTTTTTAGCAAAGGTTTTGAGCAAAAAGAGAGAATATTTAACATTTATTTCACATAATGGGAAAAACACCACCACCACCAACAACAATAATAATAATAAGAAGAAATAATAATATTTTCATAATGAATTATTTTTTGTGTACAGTACACGTCCTATTTAATTGTGAGTGATTTTTAAACTTATGTCAATTGTCTATACTTTCATATTCCTGTGTTATGTTCATGGGCATCACCAATAGATAAACCGAAGTTAAACAAAATAAATAAATACATTCAAAATATTTTAAAACATGCTTGTGAGTTCAAATTTATTATTATTAATTGATTCACTTTCATTTTTCTAAACGTGTATATATATTTATTCCTCTGATGAACCCTGAATGTGGCGCTCGTGATCACGTGGTTAGTCTCACCTGTGTCACGTTGGCCTGGCTACTGCGTCATCACGCTCGCGCGAAGTGAATCGCTCTCTGAGTGTTGCTAAAGTTTAACAGAGGAAATCAAAGCTAAGCTGCTTTTCTAACACAGTTACGTCATTTCCTCGTGGCATTTAAATTGCAATCACAGGTAAAGCTGCCCGTTTCACAAAAAATAATTATTTGACTTCGTCGGTTGACGTCAGTATCTCAGCACCTCGCTTTTGTTTGTAGCTTCTCTCCAGCTGCTAGCTTAATTTGGCATGCTAGTGCAGGAGCTAAGTAGCCTAATTACACCTGCTCAAGACACACAATGCTAACCACACACAGCTGTAACAACACATGCATACGTTTTGTATACTGCTTATTCACAAAGTGACATGTTTCTCTGAATGAGTTGAATCCTGCCAGTTTAATAGCTTGTGTCAACTTTATTAAGACTAAAGTCACAATTTGTTTTTAACAATTGAATTTAAATTGTTTAGTTTGTGGCTGTGGTCTTCATGGACCAGATTATGTCGTATAGTGACACTAAACTTCATGTGTATATATAGCTGAACGTACTGTATCTCCACCTCGCAGTAAACATGTAGCCTCCCTATAAATACTATCAGTTTGAATTCAAATATGGACTTTAGGTGAGTATTATTATTATTCTTTACCAGAACTGTAATCTGTGTTAATAGTCTCCCAGCCCTTCATAATACCTTTCTGCACTTCCTTATGGTGGCCGAGAGAGATCCACGCTCTACAAATAGAAAAGACACGTGCAGATTAAGAAACAACTTCATCAACACAAGCAAACTCAGAACACATCTTTCAATTTTAAGCACAGTTGTGTGACTTGGGTATTTTTCAAGTATAAATTAAGTAGAGTAAGTCAGTTTCTCTGCTTGGTCAGCAGGTGGCGACAAAGTATAACTGATCAAACTGTCAGCACATAGTCAGACGGTACATACTCCCAATTAAAAGATGTAAATATGTTTGACATAATCAATCAAGACTTTCTAGAATTTTAACTATAATTATCAAAAAATGTAATTAAAATATTTCTTGCAGCAAGAAGAGGAGACTGATTAGTCTGGTAATAATTCTTGTATTTGGCTTATGGCTTATTATCAATTACTTAAAGTGTATAAGTGGTAACTACAATATTAGTTTGCACAATTTTATATATATATTTTAAGGTAATATTTCATGATTAGTGAGCATACATTTTAAGAGCTTTAGCAATGGATAAATAAAAGAAGCATAGTAGTCAAATGAAATACCAAAGATACAAAAGAAAAATACTTTTAAGTGTATAAAGTTTATCTTGAAAATATTTGTTTTCCTTGTGGGAAAGACTAAATTAATTATTACATTGCATCATTAGATGGTGTATCTCTTTTGAATCTATAAAGACAGTGTGTAGGCCAGTCTGTCTGGTACTGTGAACCTTGCATGTGTACAATTCTTTCATTTTTCAAGGACATTTGGGAACAGCAGAGATTCGATCCAATTCTGGACGCTGCTTTCTTCAAACGCTAAAGTTTGTTTGGTCTCCCTGGAGTCCTAAACTGTGAAATGTGCTTTATAATCACAACCTAAAAATACAAGGCAGTATTTGTTGTTATTGTCTCTGGTTTCGCCGGTCCCCCGGTATGTTCTGTGAAACCCTAGATCTGATGCGCCGCTTCGGGCCAAGAAAGATGCAGCGCCCTACAATAGACTATTTTCATACTGGGGAGAGTGAGGACGATAAGGAGACCTTTAGTGTTCTAATCTCCGAGGAAGTCCAGACCATTTTCCTTCAGTGGCCTACAAACCATCAGCCCATTTTCACCCATCTTCCAGCGATCTGTTGCTTTAATCACCATTTCTCCCGCTCCATCTCTTCAACTTCTCACACTCAAAACGATTTCAGATCCTTACAGAAACATAGCTGCTCGCTGTGATGTGGTTAATGAAAATGGCAGTATATTATTTGCTCAGTTTTTTTGATCCTCACAAGGTTAGTGACCACTTACATAAACAGAAATTCATTTAAGTATTAAAAGCGTTAATTCTTCTTTTTCACCCAGTGTTTATATAATACTGACTGTGATGTCTGCCATGAAATAAGGTTATAAAGATTTATGCAAACCCCCCAAAAACGTTGGTTGTGTAAATAAAAAGATGGGTAATCTGAATTTACGAGCATTTGGCCTCCGTTGTGTCCCTGGTTGTTGGGTGAAAAGGGTCTGGGGCCCCACAGATGGAGACTGTGGCCACTTAGGGGAAAAAAGATTTGACTGTAATGGTCTCCAAATCTGTTGATGTGTCTCTCCCTCTCTCTTGCTCTCTCAGATGAAGTAATAAAGTTAGCCGTGTTGGAGGCCCTCCATGTCTCTCCATAGACCACAATCAAGGCCCGTGCAGTTTTATTGCAGTTTTATTTTCATATTGTCCAAGAAATCTCCAGACTCCCTCCTGCGCCCGTTGCCATAAATCGTATATCTTGACTGTATTTCTTCCACTCTGCGTTTTTTATTTATGGGTGAAGGCGATAAAACATGCAGCATGCACTCTGTGTGTCCGCAGCTGTCATCTGTCTAAGACTTTATTGTGAAAGGGAAAAAAGTCAAGTTTCATTTTTTTCCCTTAATTTCCCTTCACAATTCTCCCTCCATGTTTAAAAACAGATGCTGATAGAAATGAGAGAAAACTTAAAATGTAGATTGTCATTGTTTATGTCTCCAGACTTTTCTGATGAACAGTTTTATAGGTTATAAAAGCAACAGTGTTCAGCTGTGTTTAACAATGAGCTCAGGTGGTGATCATTGCTTCATCAGCAGGAGGTAATCTGAATTTATGACCTCGGTCAACTCACAACTTCAGATGGAACATGTTATTCATATTCTCCTGTATTAATCTTTTACATTGTCATCATCTTATGTTGGTGTTGCCTTTAAGGTTTGAAGAGAAGTTGGAACAACTGAGTAAAAAAAGTCGTGGGAAGGGTCATACCAAATCCTACACAACCAGTAGTGTTTAAGTGTAAGTGTTTTTAGTGTTTAAAAAGGACGAATTACACAGAACATGATGGTGTCATAGTTGTATTTGTTTGTCCCTTTGTGTCCCTGTGTGCAGGGAGGGAGTGTGGATGAATATGCCTGTCCAGGTGATGTTGAGCATGGCCCATGACTGCATCTCTAGTCCTGACTGCGGAGTTTAGGAAATCCTGGGGTCTCAATGCTCTCAGGTAAGTCTTACTTCTTCCAACAGGTTAATTAGTGTTGAACCAGAACACTCCTCTTAAATTCAATCAAGCCACACCAAATTGCACAAATATGCCTGATTTTTTAAAATTTTGTTCTGAATTGTTCTCTGAGAGACCAGTGAAAATATCAAAAAGCGTCTGATCTCACAATGTTAAAGTAAATAAGAATTCCCTCGGTTACGATCCATACCAAGATTTAATGGGTTCTTTCTTGGCACATGTCCCATGTCCCATCCCTTTTCATAGAAATGTGTTCAGTAGTTTCTGCGTAATCCTGCTGACAAACAAACAAATAAACCAGGGGAAGCCCAGACAGGGGTGAAAATAACCTTGGCAGAGGTAATTATATTTCGCTCTATTGGTCTTAGGATGTGTTTCAAGCTGTTTTAATAGCCAAACAAAACATAATTAGTCCAAAGTCATAACGTCACAGTGTAATTTTTGAGTATTCCCTCAAATTGTGTACTTGATTATAAAATTACCTTTAGTTAGATAACATCTTACGCAGATAATTACACGATGACGATGAGGGCCATATGAGCAAATTAACTTAAATAGATTAATGTTGAGATATTATTGGATGGGATTGTAAGATTCATAAAACCCTGCATTACAAATAAGTGACTAATAAGTATAATAATAATATGTGGAAATAACTCTGATCAGCTACAGAGTAGATGCTCATAGGTCCTGAGAGATGAGCGATGAGGCCAGTTCGCTGCTGACTTCTCTGCATGTCAGTATATTATCAGAGGTATTTTCTCATGCTGTCACTCAGCTCCACAGCGTCCATCTCTGTAAACAGCTCGTAGTCAAATAAACAGTCGTGTCCACAGTCCCCCTCTACTCCCATCAGTGAATACTTTGTACCAGCCCACATTCTGACATGTCGTGTGTAGATTAGAATAGTTTTTTAACAACAGCAACTGGCAACGTTATAACAGCATTAATGAAATGATTACATTTCTCAGCATTTATGATGAATGCCGCACCTTTCCTGTTTAAATCCATTTGTGGTCTCTTTTATGGTTCACTGATGAGAGGTTTCTATGTTAGGCCTACATATATGTGCATATACATCCACACACACGCTGCACAGAACCACTTGGGGCTGAACCTGTTGTAAAGACCTCATAAAGACTCACATCTGTTGATTGCAATGCATGCCAGAAGATTGTGCAGCTCAGACACCCACCCAGATAAATACCCACCCACTTAAACACATGCATAAAGAGGTCTGCCTGTTTTAATTACTGTGTCCAGGCATACACACAGGTGCCAACGCTAAAGCTAGGAAGTGCCCCAAACAATAATAATGAGATGTGTATGTGTGTTGCAGAAACAAGGGATTTTGAGATCCTTGATGTATTGGTGATGCTTTTGCATGTTTCTGATTTCAGCCAGGTCAACAGGTGTGTGTTGATTTTGTTTCATTAGCTTTGTTCGTATTACAGTTGCGGTGTTGTGGCTGATAATTACAAAACAACCTCTTATGCTTCTCTCCATCTTACTTTATCTCTTCGTTTCCCTCGTTTAAATACATTTGATGCATCCTAATCTCGACCATTTCCACCTCTTTCTCTCCCAGTTTGTCTTTTCCTGGAGATCTGTGTTTTTTAAGGCCTGGTTGAGTTTCAGGGCTCCATTAAAAGTTCAAAGGCAGCGTTTACTACTGTAACTGGAGCTAGTCTGCACTGAGGCTTTTCACTAATGAGTGCACAGCATACACACACACAGAAAATACTTATACCCACACTCAGACACACAACAACACATGTTCCCCTCATGGAGGCCGCAGCGACATTCCCCACAAAGTCCGTTGTTAGTGCAGGATCTGTGTCCTTTTGAGTGCCAAAGATCTATCACAGATTTAACAATCCTTTCAGCACCCTGTCCCCGTTTGTTCCCCTCTTTTCACTTCTCCTCTCTCCTCTCTTCCAAACAACACATCAGACTGCCTTCCTGACAGATGAACTGGGAAATGTGATTTTATAATACCATCAACATCAGCTCTCTCTGACAGCCAGTTATATTTCGTGAGAAAACGTTTTTATGTTTTTCTTCGTGTGTAGAGGTTGGGGAGCATATACATGCATACATATACATGACATCCCTGATTACAAAAAATACTCAGTTCAGTTAATGTGGCCTTTGACAAATACATTTAATTAAATGATGTTGTTTTAAATTCATTATTTTTCTTATGTATGGTTTGTTCACACTTTGTCACACTCTTTTATACCTTTAAGCACTCACTTCCTCACTCGCGTCTTAGTTTCATGTCCCACTCTTTATGGCACCACAGCACTTACCGTTATCAAGTTTCTTACACATACTGTACCTGCGATCCTGTATGACGTGCCGACCGTCTGTTCTTGTCTACGTGTCTTAGTTGTCAAGTGTATGTATACTCTAGCTTTTTAACGTGGACATGCTCCCACAGTGCATAAAGACCTTTACAGACAAGAAAATAACCAGAGAATTCGTTAATGGTTTCACGACACCACTTTCCACAAACCTTTTATAACAAATTAGAATTTAATAATGTTTGTTGAGTCTTTGGAGTTCTGCCGGGTTTGACCTTCCTCTCCGCCGTGTCCGCGGATGTCTGACATTCCAGAGTAAACACAAAAACAAACAGCCCAGACTGCAAGGCCTGGGATTAGACTGGTGGTATAGACATATTTCCACATGCCAAGCTGTGTGTGTGTGTGTGTGTGTGTGTGTGTGTGTGTGTGTGTGTGTGTGTGTGTGTGTGTGTGTGTGTGTGTGTGTGTGTGTGTGTGTGTGTGTGTGTGTGTGTGTGTGTGTGTGTGTGTGTGTGTGTTAGGGTTATTTGATTTACTCTTAGGTTTAGTTTTTATGATTTAAATTACTGAGTTGGGACTTTGCTGTTATTTTTTATTTTTTTGAAAATATACTTTGCGATGTATTCTCTTACTCAATTTTATTTGCTTTTGATAGTAAGTATAGTATAATATAATTACATTCAGAAAGCAGATGCTAGATGCTGCTCATTGCAAATCAAGATTGTTGTAAAATTTACAGGCATCAATTTTGTTTTCAGCGTATCCTTAACTCATTCAAAGTTACGATTATTTGGTTTAAAGCTGCAAAAATAAAGTGGACTAGATTCCACAGAATTTAGCAAAATTACTGCAGCTCCAGATGACCCCGAATAAGACATTTTCTCATGACTGTTTTTGAACCGAGCTTGGCAATCACAATGCTGGTCCTTCCTGCACGTTCACGAGGCCGAACAAATCTCCAACATAATGACCCAATTATTAAAACTGCATATACCCCTCATGATTATTTTGAATGTGTTTAAAATCCGGAAAAGATAATTTTTGTGAAGCTTTTTACAATTCACAGCAATTTCAAGATTTCATTACTAATTCAGATGTGTGTAAGTGTGTGTTTGGTACAGAAGCTGAAGCTGATGGACTCAGGCCAGAGGGGCAGGGTAATGGGGTCCAGAAACTCAAAACGCCAAACGTTTATTATTTTCCCGTTTGCAGCGGACCTGCCTTCAGGGGAGAATCTCCATCAGTGACCCTTGGCCCCCAACTCACAGCTCCCTCCATTCTCCAACTCCCCCCTTCCCGATACCTTCTCTCTTCTCCCGGCTCTCGTCTGTGGTCCGAAATGTTGAAAGGAGAATAAAAGAATACAATGGAACAATATCTGAGGTCATCTGAGCTGAGGCTGCCTTTCCGGGAACAGCGGAGGTTTCTGAGGCAATATTCTTTTTATTCTTTCATTATGGCAGAGAATCAGGGACGAGTGAAAAACATACTTCACAGTTTCTTTTTATCCAAGAACAGATCCAGGACGATAAAAGTGGATGCTTCAAAACTTTACGGCTTACCACTCTCACTCCTTCCCTTTCGCGATTCAGACCCATCGTCCCTCACTCTCCCCCTCTCTTCCTTCCCCTCCATCATTCTTCTTACCTCTTGGGAGCGGCAGGAGTCTGCTGCCTGTTGGCACTGCGGATAATAAACACCCCAACCCACGGCCGTCCTGCACCTTGGGGCAGGAAACTTCATACAGACGCACCTGCATGGGCTACCATGACAACAAGGACCATCTGTCCGTCAAACCAGTGACTGAAAGAACCTGTCCTAAGTCAATGCGAGAGGATAAACACACATACGCACTCACAGTTGCCTGGTGGACCTGGGTCAAGGGTTAAAGAACCCCATTTCCTGTCCAGACAGACGAGGGCCAAACACCCCTCCTCTCACTTCCACTCCTTTCCTTTCTTCCTTGTTTCTCCTGCTCCCCCTCTTCTCTCGTGGTTTCTCTCTATCTGAGCTTGATATTCATTGTACTGCATTTTTGTGTGTGTTTTTGATTGTGATTGATGCAGTGTGTGTAATGGCAGCCTCGACTTAACTGCCTTAGCTCATCCTAGCGATTATTAGCCAAGCAGCCCTTTTCTCACAGGAGCTCTCAACTGCCTGACTGAAAGACTGATTTAATAACGCGATGGAGTAAGCTAATCTCTGAAATGTTACCATGTTTTTTTTTTTTACAGACTACTCTCAAGAGCTTCATTAAAAGGGCATGATCTTATGTTACACAGATCTGAAAAGGCTTTGGCCAAAGATTCCTGTTAGTCGCTATTGAAACCAGCTTCTCTAAAATAATTTGTGCTCTGTATTAAATCATCACACTACAGAAAAACTCTTAGGTCCTTTTGAGGGCTTTTCAGAGCACACATGACCAAATATATCTCGATATGCTGCAATTGAACAACTGTATGTATATGTAAATTATCTTATTACTAGGACCCATCCCTCGCGAGGGAGACAAACTGAAGCACGCCTTGTATGTTTTTCAAGCATTAAGAATATATTTGACTACTATTCTGCCCATGTCTGCATCGGAGCGAGCCTCTGTGGTGCAGCGGTGCTCTGGTAATAGCCTGTGTGCTGTGCTGAGATTAATGTGAGGACTTATTGATGTAATGATGGAGCCATGAAAGAGCACTCTGGGCCGTGGTTTGGGCCCAACACATGAGCCTAATGGACTCTGTGTGTATGTTTGTGTGCATGCGTTACATCTGTGTGTGTGTGTGTGTGTGGTTTCGGGCTGAAACAGATGAGATTAATTGAGAGGCTTTGCGTTCATAAGAAGGGACCTCCACAATTGAGTCTGTGTATTTCTTCGAGATTGTGTTGCATGTATAAAATACCTGACTTCAGGTGTGTGTTGAAATGTTGGTGTGTCTTTACATGTGTGTTTGACAAACCGTATGACCTCAGACTTCTCTCTGTACTTGCGACGTGGTTCTCAGCTGCCAAGTGCTTTCAGGGCAGAGCAGCTCATACTGACCCTGCGGGACAGCGTGGTTGGAGGCAGCATAGAGGGAGGCTGAGTAAATACGATGTGGTACCCTCACAACTAGTGCCCTGCGGTGTGTGTCTGTGTGGGGGGGGTGTATCTATGTCCTCACAGATTTGCCGGTAAGGCCCAGCAGGTGCTGACAGGACCCCCTTCATCTCTCCACTCCCCCTACAAACCCTGTTTTTTCTGTATATGTGTATAAATGAATATATATGTGTGTGTGTGTGTCATTGCCAACAGGCTTGATCTACTCAGTGTGGGTCTGATGTTGAAGTGATTGACAGCAGAACAGTCACAGGGGCGATTGAGAGCAGTTGTGGGAAGAGAGGGACCTTACAGCCTCGCTGCTTTCAGCCCTGAGGGTGAGAGTGAGACAAATACAGAGGGGGAGGGAGAGGGAGAGAGGGGGATCAGAGAGTCTAAACAGATACAAAACAGCTGAGGAACAAATGAATGAATGACGTCCTGCATATTTGAGTCTTACAGGAGCCCGTTTGTTGTTTTTAAGAAACACAGACAAGATAAAAATTAACTGAATTAATAGTGGTCTTGGTAATCACCCTGACTATTCACTGATCTCATGGGTGGGAAACCATGGGGACCACAGAGGTTTATGGGAAACGGTTCATACACTGGGAGTGATGTCATACATAGGAGACAGACCAAGCTCTCCCGGACTGATACGGTGAAGGGAGGTCAAATATGAGCCGCAAGATCAAAATGCTAAAGACATCTAAGCTGAACTGTGATTTCTCTCAGGCCCTTCCTATTCCCCTGAGTTCTTGTTAGTTCATGCTCAAAGAACTCAATGTTGGCATCGCCATATTTCTAAAACATTTCATAGATTAAAAATATAATTGCATGCCATTCATTTTTTGTTATGGGTTGAAATTTGTGGTGTTCACCAACACCCCCTGTCTTGCAATCACTCTGGTCTCTGCAATTTCTCATTTTATTATATAGTGTCTAATAAAACTGAAAAAATCTCCACAAACAGTCATTTAAAAATCAAACCTGTTATTTATTTGAAAAAAAACTCTTTATATGCTACAGTTGAAGCTCCAAGGACTCTGAAGTAAACCAGGCATGAACTCACAGGCACTCACGCTTCACTACAGCCCTCGGAGGAGAGAGATGTATCCATCCAGGTAAGTGAATAAAATACTCTTTTTTTCTGAGGCACTTCTGCTGACTTTATTTGAGCATGTGTGCAGCAGTGACAGCCACAGTGTCTGTGCCAGGGCAGCACAGGAGAGAGTGGGCCACTGGCCATCTGGGTTTAAAAGGTGTCTTTAAATGGCGGAGGTGTAAATCTACTGCCCATGTGCCGAAGGGGATGTCCGTTCCTCTCTGGCCCGCAGACCCACTCACAGATCAATAAAGTTAACTCAAAACATTCACACTCTGCCATCTGAAATCAACCATTTAATGAGTTGCTGTTCCTGTAAAAGTGGAAAAGGCCCCTTCAGATTTATTAGAAAAGAGAGAGTAGAATTCCAGAGAGGAGGAAGAAGAGGAAAAGGAGGAGGAGGAAAGAAAGAGGCAGAACTATAAGGTTTCTGTTTGGATTCATTTCAGGACATTTAAGAACCACTGACTGCATCTTTATGAAATACACAAATAATGAAAATAGCTTCTTGATCCACTTTTTATGAGCAAGCATGTTTAAATAGATGTGATTGGATGCTTTATACGGTGGTAAGCATGGACCAGACAATAAAAGCAACGTGAAGTAATGTAATTTCACTTAGAGTATTAAATGTAGTCCAAACGTGGGTCTGCTTTTCGAAATCATTTCACCAGCAGCAAAATGGCTCTTCAGCATGTTTCAGCAAACGACTATAAACTTTTTTTTTTTACAAACTAGACCAAATGCTGAAGCGGTTGCACGAGTTACCTCTATTTCCACAGGCCTCTGAAATAACTCATACTCCTGGTGATGTGTGAAAGAAGTTCTGGCAAACCAGTCATCCATTTACAAAGACCTCGAGATGTATCAGTTTAATAAGAGGGAAGTGTGGAAAACATATTTCTGATGTGCTTTCTATAATGTTTAAGTTAGTAACTTCATGCCATTGAGCTACATTATAAGGCTGAGCGCTGCATGCAGGATTTGTTAAATGTGTAGAGGGAGCATCAGCCACATTGCTCGACGAGAATGACGCTCAGCAGAGCACTCTGTGAAAGTCCCCTTTAATTCAATTAAGCTGCACCAAACTTCACAAACACGAGCCATTTTTAAACATGAACTCTGGAGGACGCTCTCCGCTCAGACACATTCACAGCAACACAAACCTATGGAGTGTTGAGGTGAGGGGTAGCACAGGAGGCAGAGGCCGGACAGAACATATTAATTCCACTGTGGAGATCACAGGTTTTTGTTTACAGCACGTCAATACTGACATTGGCCCTCATCACCAAAAGCTCTCCTGCCATTTTCATCACATGTTCTTTATGTATAGCTTCTCCTTTTCATTCTTATATATTTGTTTTCTTTTCTTTTCTTTTACATTTTTGCATCTGTCACGTGTCAGAAACGTCATCAAATTGCCCTCTTGTTTGTGGTGAATCCTCCAGAGGATCTACTGCTATTTTCACACATGGGCTCTTTCGGACATCATCCAGAGTTTTTACTAGAGGGCTGGCAGGAGAAAGTCTGGAGCCTCTCACGCAGACATTTTTGTTCTCACAGCCTCTCTGCAGAATATCTGCAGATTATCTGGAGCTCAGTGCATGTATGAAAGCAGCTTCACAGATATCAGTCCCCTAAATATGCCTGATTTTTTTCCCGAACAAGATCCGTGCATTATTGGGAATTCATTATTGGGAAATTGGTAAAAAAATGATGCCGTATTTCATAATAAACTAAAAAAGTGGGAAGAAATTCCTATATCCATCTAATTGTCCGGATCTCTCATAAATAAAGAGTTCTTTATTTGCTCATGTCCCATCATTCCAGGTTTTGTGGATATCCATTCATTAGTTTTTGCAACAGAGGTAAAATCATAACCTCTGTTGACTAACTGTAGACTGTCTTTTCTGGAGCTAACGCTGGATTATTTCTGCCTCTCCTCTCTTTCATGTACATTCTTAGTTTGGGTCTTGGTTGCCAACATTGAAACATCTCTGCGCTTTCCCGGGTTTTTCACCTTTGTCCGTTCCGAGGTCACGGCCCATAAACGCATCTTGTCATGTTCATCTAAACGCCACTGTCTAGCTGCGAATCATCCGATGATTGGTTTATGCTGATGGAGTGCATACTTTAGTGTTCCATTTAGTCTCCACTTCCTAGAACCTCTCGCTCTCTGCTACCGACCAGCCGTCCCCTGGGGGCCGCACAGGAAGAGGAAGGAAGATGGATGAAATTGTCCTTTTTATGGCGATGTCTTACTTTTAGGGTTTACATTACTACATTTTGAGGTGAATCCCTCTAGCAGCTGCCACCCGGCGTGAAGTTGCACGAGGCTGTGTTACCTGCACACACTGTTTTTATGGTTGTTGCAAAGAAAATCCTACATGTTAACAAGCGCGCATGGAAAGAATTACACTGTGGACTCATCAGGCGTGAACCGGCACATGCCTCGAGACACGTAGAGTGACAGCCGCTGACAGTTGACGTCACAGGTCAGGAGCGGTGAGCACAAACTGTTCGGGGCAGTTCATGACATGCAGAGCCATTCAGCTGGAGACGTGTCTAGTTTTGTGTCCGGGCTTAAGAGGCTGTGACACACTCGGTGCAGGAAGGGTAGCTAAACATGTGTGAGGCTCCAGCATATTTGTGCTGCTAATAGGTTGTTTGGGGAAGTGTGTGAGGCTGTGTGTTTATGCTGCTAATGGGGGTTTAATTTGATAAGCGGTTGGCGGATTTGTCAGCGCTGAGCTAGGAAGAAGGGAATTGGGCTCTGTATATTTTGAGTAAACATGAAGAAATTTGCTCCAGGTTTCCTCTTTCTATAACCTATATCCCCTTAGTTTGACATGATCATGTCAGATCAAGATGTTCTTTTGCATTGAAAAAGCTTCTGTTCCTCTCTGAAAATGGCTCCAACATTCTGGGAAATGCACTTAGTTACTTTCTTTCTAGATGAGTAGATGAATACTACCGGTACTCGTTTTTATGTATGAAATACAGAACTACACCTAATTTAAGTTATATACTGAAATCCTTTGCCAATCAGGCACTGCTACCGGACCAAATCCCAATGCAGATTTCGGTGCCTGATCTCCGTCCCCTTATCTGTTCGAGTGATATAATCACAGCAAAGCATCACTATATTTACCATGTGTTTCCCCAAACTGTAAAGTAACTAATTAAAAGCTACAGAGGTGACTGTTAACAGCCTCTGGTTTAACTCTGCTCATGTGCACTCTGGTTTTGGGCCTATATATACGAAACCCTCTTGGTCTAGTATGGCCGACATATGTAGCTGGGGGTGGAAATGGAGGGGCTGTAATATAGTCACAACAGAGCGTTCAGAGCCAAAGGAAACAGTGGTCCCTCTCCTTCCTAAACAGGACAAGACCACACACATGCTGCACTGTATTACGGTTTCTATCTGCATATAGATCAAGTTGCTTTTTTTTTACATATTTGATTCTTGCACCTATTCTAGCATTTTCAGTTGTCCTTTCTCAAACACACACTTTTCCTTTCTGTACAAAGACCCACACTCACTGAGGAACCTCCTCTATGAATGGCTCCACTGTTCTTCTCTTATCTTTTTATTCCTCCAGCTCCTCTTCCTCCACCTCCTCCTAACCGGGAAGTGAACTGAGTCAGACTGTATCATCATAGATAGAAGTCTCCACTCACTCTCCAGTTTACATATGCATAGACACACAGAGAGCACACGTTTAGATATAAATGTGCTTGTGAGACACATTTCTTCACAAACTTGAACACCCACACTCTGTTTATTTCTCTACGTCTCTCGCATTCTCTGTCTTTCTTGTGCTGGCTTGGTTCAGACCATTTGTTCCCTTGCGTCCCCCAGCTCAGCCTTCCCCTCTGAAGCATTGTGTCTGCCATTTGGCAGAGAGAACAGTCGAGCAAGTTAAACTAAGGTCAGATGAATAATGTAAGCTTATACAAACAATTTAAATAATTTTCTGCAACAGTAAAGTTGCTGACGTGATATAATCTACAAACTCAAAGCTACAGCATAATGGGAGTTTATTTGGTGATTGCCCTGCTTGGATCCTTGATAGAAATGTCATACAGTAAAAAGACAGTGCTGCGCTATGAAGTGTACGTATCTTTTTCAATTATTAGAATAATGATACCACAGCCATGTGTAACGTAGCAGTACAGTTGTGTGAGTTTTGCTTCTTGGTTGTCTTGGCACAGCAGCGGTGCAGTGAATTCAGCCACTGTGTATGTGTATGTGTGTTTGTGGTGTTATTCCAGGTGTTTTGTAAGGAATGGTGTATGTACATCAGCTGGAGACCGGAGAGAGGAGAGGTAACATCCTTCATCACCACAGATGGTGTGTGTCTGTATGTGTGTATGTGTGTGAGGGAGAGAGAGAGAGGTAAAGAGAGTATGTCGGCTGAGGAAGTCAGGGCAGATTTTCTAAGAGCCATAGACACCCAAAGATGCTTTGATATATTATATGGAGAAGAGGGAGACGGGATCCAGCAATGTGTGTGTGTGTGTGTGGTGGTAAAAGTGTGTAAACACTCTCCTAATCCCTGCTGAGTTGTCCAGCCATAGCACTGTGCCATAAGGTACCCACACATGCACACAGCCACACTGAGCAAGGGGAAATCCTCAGATCTTGGTTTGAGTGTGTGTGTGTGTGTGCATGCCTGTCAACATGTCATGTCCAGGACTTGGTGGCAGTAGTGTAGAAACTGGGACTTCAGAATTTTGTTCAAAATATCAGTGACATCTATGATTTCACAAGTGATCCTCAGATTATTATCTTGAGATATGTTATCCGACCATTTCAGAAATCAGATGTGGTCGTTCTGAATGGCCTCATAGCAAGCTGTGATGGAGAGGGGGAGCTCAGACTTTTGTTCATATTTGAAAAAGGAGATCAGTCATTAGCGTGTCCCCAGCTTTAGAGACACACCCATATGTTAAGTGTGTACAGTATGTATTTGGTTAAGGGTGTGTCATTTAGTGGGTTTAGGGTATAAAAGAAAGCCTATAATAAGGGGAGACATTGAACATTTCTTTAAACATGCTTTTTGCTCATATACTTTCTTTACCAGCCAAAAAGGAGAAAAAATAATAGTGAGGGAACATTATGAATTACAAGGTGAGTGTAAATGGTTCATTGTTGTAACTGAAAAAAAAATAATCGTGTGCATCAGTTGATATTTAGTCTTTAAAATATTTCAATAAAAGTAAAAAAAGTGAAAGTAGAAAAGATGTATCAAGTGTCCTAAAAGTATATCAACCATTTTATGATTATCAATCCAAAAAATGTTCTCAGAGGTTTAGTGAGAAAGAACCTGAAATCTGTTCTTTAGCTAGGTGACATACTACCAGGTCTTCTCATACCAGTACAGTGTGCTGTAGGTATGCTGTCACACTCTCTGTCCCGTGTGGTTCCCCTTTGACCTCTAACCTGGCATAAAGGGAAGTGACACTTATTGCTGCTCATTCCTTAGCCTCCAGTGACCTTCCAGGACCTCAGCCGCCACCACCACACATGGAGGCCCAAAGATGTCCTCTTTAAAGTCCCTGCATTTGTTGGCCTGTACTTCAGAGGAACAAGGATATGCAGCAGTGCATGTACAGTATAGCAAAGTAAATCTTAAAAACCTCTGCCTGGTCAATTACCTCACTTCTGCAGAGTCGCTTTATTAAGGGTGCATTATGCGCTAATGCAATAATTTCAACCGTTGATGTGTTTTACATATAGCATGAGAGACCACACACTGATAGATGACCTCAAAACTCTGCTCTCTGAGCCTTTTGAACTATGTCAACACACACACACATGCACACACACACACACACACACTGGCAGCAGGCAATAGTTTTGCGTAGGATATGGAGAGTGTTGAATCTCGCTGTGACTCCAGGAAACCCTGTGCTCACTTCCACCTTCAGAAGGATGAAAGAGGTTCAGTTCCACTCCCTACAGTGTGTGAGTGTGTGGGAGTGTAGCACCGCTTTAGAGCCCCTATCTCCTGTCTTTGCGGTTCCAGCATAAGCACATTACAAATTCACACATCCCCCTACCAAACACCCCCATACTCCTAACCTCTATCGCTCCACATCCGATACAATCACAACATGGCTACAAAGAGGCTGCCAGGTAGGGGGTACTGGTGCCTGTGTGTGTGTGTCTGTGTGTGTCTCCAGCTCTATTCATGGGGCAGGATGCGGGTTTTTGGCACTTGCAGGAAAATAGTGAGAAATTCCCTCAACCTCAAAGACTGTAGACATCAGTTGCCCTTGTTTTCCTTCATCTCCCTATTTTAGGCTATTTTAAACACAGAAACCCCAAACCCTCAAACAGGGGGAAAGGGGGCATTTTATTATTGCAATCTGCTTTTCTTACTTCTACTACTCCTCCTCTTCCTCTTCCTCTTTTCCAAGCTAAATCGTGTCAAAGGGCATCTGACTATAGTAGAAGAATGTGTTCTTTTTATTATTAACTTGCTTAATAATATAAAATCGAACAAGAAACTTTATCGAAAGTTTGAGTTGAATGTTCATGTGTCTCATTAGACTTTATAAGTGATCCATTTATTTATTGTTTGTTCAGCTTGATAAATTGGCTGGGTCAGTCTATTGCAAGGAATTAGCTTATTTCAGCTACATTGGTGACAGAATATATGTCGGCTAATAAGCAACAGTAAATTGTTGAAATTATAAAGTATGTTTTAAATCAAAACCTAAAGACTAGTGGCCAATATGTAGTTTTTTAATCTGTATTAGTATTGGCTAAAAAATGTTGTTGCACAGTATTAAAACAACAACAACCCCACCGATGATAAAACAAGCGCTGTACTTCATTGTGTGAAAGAAGCCAGAGTTAAACAATGGCAGCAGGGAACATCTGCACAATGCTACACCACACGGCCGCAAAGTATGTGTACGTAATGATTCTAGTATCAACGCAAATTTCCCATTAACTAGATAAGCTTACCTGTTGCTGAGCCACTGTACTGACCCACTGTATCATTCACTAAATTAATTTACCAGCTCACTTTTTGTGTGTAGCTCTCACCAAATTTGCACTTCACACAAATATCCCTTTCTTTTGGAACGTTTCTTTAGTGTAATGAAACACTGCCTGCTTGTTTTAAAAGTTTCATAATACAAAGTAAAGATGTTAAAATTAAGTCAAAAACAACATGGGAGCAGTTAACAGCAACTGATGACATTTCTAGGAGCGGATGGCAAGACCACAAACTTCCTTCATTTCATTTCGAGTTTCATGTACCTTTTAAAATAAATAGCCTCTGGCTTCTGATCGCCAGTCATACTGCTGCACATAAAACACTCACATGCCCACAGAGGCCTGATTGACACACAGTTCACATATTAACACAGAAACAGACGGGTTCGTTGCACGCCCGCCAGTTCACACCCAGCCACAGACCCACATGTCCACCAACCCACCCACACACACACCTATACGCAGTGTCTGTGACTGTGTGAGATTGACACACAGTAAAGTTTTACAGGTGCGCTGAAGCGGATAATTAGCCTGTTAGCTGTGACTAATGAAATCTCCACTGCTGTGCCCTCAACTGCTGCCGGGGCAGAGGCCACTTTCCTGTTTGGATAGGCAGCACTTTAAAGCAGAGCGGAGGGGAGCCAGGAACCTATATGTGGGCGTGTCCTTTGTGTGTGTGTGTGTGTGTGTGTGTGTGTGTGTGTGTGTGTGTGTGTGTGTGTGTGTGTGTGTGTGTGTGTGTGTGTGTGTGTGTGTGTGTGTGTGTGTGTGTGTGTGTGTGTGTGTGTGTGTGTTCAGTCAAATACAGGATGAAAGAAGGAAATGTGAGCAAAAGTCAATTGAATGAGAGCAGAGAGATGCAGGTGGACATTTCACTCCGGGGCATCCACATGGATATTATGTTTTTACTGAAAGCACACACTGACACACCCTGATACACAATAACTTAAATAGTAATGGCCACAAGCATTAGACTTTGTATGGACCCCAGCTTTTTTCCTTTGAATTAAAATGTCTACATGGAGCGCAATCGTTTGAACTTATCCTGTGAGAACGAAATCTAACTTTAATAATTTTAAAGTTGTTACAGAATATTAAATGATTAATGTCCAACTGTACTCTGCAAATTAAATCATAGAACAAATAAATGATTGATAATAAAAAGGAAACATGGAATGTATTAATTTAATAGTTTAATAGGACTCATCAGTTCTCAGAGGTTGTCGTGAACGGTTTGTTCCAACACTGCCTTTGTACAGAGGGATTGTAAGAAAACAAAAGTTAGGGCAACGTAGAGTTTGTTTGTATCAACTACATTTACTTATATTGCTGCAGAAAGCTGTAAGGTAAAAGATATTTGAACAGTTTTACAAATTTATCAGTTTTAGTTGCCCATGTTTTTTAGCAGTTCACCCCTAACTTTTGTATTATCTTAGATTGTGCCCAAAACATAGAAATTTAAATAAAGAGAGAAAGAGAGAGAGAGGGGGGGGGGGGGGGGATGATGTCACACCTTGTTAAGCCCTATATGATTAAACTTTTTTGTCACATGTTTTATTGATTGAATTTAATTCGAGGCACAAACCAAGAATATGTTTTCATCCCAATTATCGCTAATTTTGCTATTCTAGCTAGTTGGTGTTATCTGGCAAGTATGATGTATGAAGTGATTATTTTTTAAGTCATATCAAGTTGTTGATTGTTCAATGCAAAGTTATGTCCTTGGTCTGGGAAAGACAGAATAACAACTGTTTTTGTTTGACTCTGAGCAGCCTGTGACTGTTGTTGGTCACAGGCTGCTCTGTCAAACTGCAGTGGATGCCTTTGATTCAGTGTGTGGCTGTGCGGATACTTTGGCGTTTATCATCACTCTGTCCTTCAGCTCACTTGTGTCACTTAAATAGAGTAAGTAGTCAACAAGTGTGCATCAGTGAGGGTAGTCCCACAAGGAGAGCTGATGATGGGCTACATACAGCTCACCCCTGACCCTCATGCCACTTCAGGAGTTGGAATGTGCGAGCGCACACACACACACACACACACACACACACACACACACACACACACACACACACACACTGCTCCCTTTGCCTCTCGACCAGCTGCTGACAGAGCTGATCGCTGCAGTTATGCTGCCTGACGACCTAAACCGACGATTGGCTGAAGGAGCAGTCAGCAGCATGTCATGTCAAACCCTAACCCTGACCTGTGACCTCTGACCCCTCACTCAGGACAGTGGCATGCCGTAGGGATAATCATGTTATGCACAAGACCTTCAAATGATTGCTTCATCTTATTTTAGTTGGAGGCAATAAACAGTCGGAGTTTCAAAAGGAACAAAGTCATTAACAGCTCAACCTGTTGTGAGCCTGTCCTCACTTTCAGCTATATTTAGAAAGTGTGTGTGACCATAGGATAATTTAGACATTGTATATACATTTAAATCCTTGAGGTCAGCTGACTTGATTCATTTTAAAACAAAAGCACCATGAAGAATATTTTGGGGTATAATGAGCTTTAAATCATATTTAAAAAATAATACGGGGCTACAATTTTCTGTTGTCCTGTGTCACTTCACGTCTGGTTTGTTGGATGTGGAAAGTTACAAACATCTCTCCTAATGTTATGCGGTGTATGTGGGGTGATGCTGCAGTGTGGGGGGGCTGTACCGCTCTCTAGGTGGTACAGTGTTAAAGGCCAGTGTCCAAGTAAATGTAACGAGCTGGCAAGATGTGGCTTCAGAGGTGCTGTGTGTGTGTCCCTGTGTCAGTAACTGATGGGACTTCTGCTTTAGTCATCAGTGCTGTCACCTCTGTGACAATCCTGAACAAGCATGTGCAAAACCTCCACTGATGAAAAGATTGTGTATTTTTGGTGCGTCTATTTTCCATAACATACACACTTTTTTGTGTATTTAAGTGTGAAACTTTTTACAGTCTTTGTTCTTGTTTGGAGACTTTAGGGGACAAACTTCAAACTAGCTGGTGGTTTCACTGCTGAGTCCCGCTCACACACACACACTGATGCAAATATGCCCCAAACTTTTGGTTGTCATGAAACTTACATTCGCTGTGGAGAGTTGGCTCTACTTTTTTAATTTAAAAAATGAAAGTAAACGCTATTTTGTTCTGTTTTATACATACTGTAAGAGAATAGTGTGTGACCTATGGATGAAGGAATGGAGGGAAAGACAGAAGAACAAAGGAGAAAACCAAAGAGAGGCAGTGATGATGATGATGATGATGATCGGGCTTTACGATGTAAAAGTTCTGATGGGAATTTCAGCTGCTGGAGCAAAGGAACAAAGCAGATGCATGTGTGTGTGTGTGTGTGTGTGAGAGAGAGCTTTCAGATCCCTCTATGCTGTTCTCCCTCTGAGGAACAGTAATTGTGATCCATGCTCTGTTAAAATCGACAGCGCATTGGGACCAGCACGAAGACATTATACACACACACACACACACACACACACACACACACACACACACACACACACACACACACACACACACACACACACACACACACACACACACACACACACACACACACACACACACAGGACTGCCTGGTCTGTGCTGCAGTGGACCAATGAAGACATCACACACATGAACAAGCCCTGTCAATTTACCTGCTTTCACACTCCGTCCATTCTAATCCTACAACTCTGGATCACTCCTCGCTTCCATTCTTACTTTCTTCCTTCCTTCTAGCAGAGGTTAATCTTAGGGGAAATGCCTTGCAGTACTGAGGCTGGCCTCCGGGGGGAGCTCTTACTCATAATGAATAGATAGGCGTTGAAGCAGCTGCACAAGCTTCGCCTTATTTTTGTACAATATGCAATAAGACTGTGAATAAAATCATCCAAAGATTTACAAGATTTAAAGTTGCAGAGTTTATGTTCAAGTCAAACCATTAAAAAACTTACTACTGCTAAATGCTTTGACACATCTGCAATCTGTTGTTCTTTTGCACCTCAAACAGTTTTGGTTTTCAAAGGATGAAAACAATGTTATAGTTTGTTTGGAAGTGTTTGTATCAAAATACGTGTTTAAAAGTATGTTATATGGGGCACACAGGTGGCCTCCAGGTTTAAACCACTGATAGTGTAATTGCAATGTCCCCAATTCAAAACGGAGCCTGGGATTTTAATCTACACATCATTCCCATTCCACTCCCCTGAAATGATATAACTAATTAAGCAAAAAAAGCCCCAAACATTTGTTCTCCAAAAAGCATTACATTACAGCTGTGTAACTGTGTAAATTCCACATTTATCTATGTGACATAAACTGTTAAAAACAACAGGCAGCATCTTGGGTGTGAATGGCTACAGTCAAGTCAAGCTTGTCGAAATGTCCTGCTATGTTTATTAAGATTTCTCCCCTTTTTGCCTAATTTTGTACTTAAATAAACCAGGGTGGTGATTCGCAGACTTGATGACTGCTAAATGTGGTTTTATGTTTTACTTATGAAGAGCACAGTAAAAAACCCAAGCTATTTAGGGCCAATCTCAATTCTGTCTGTTAATTAAATTCAACAGAGAGTAAACTCCCTTTGAAGAAAGGCCGTTAAAATGTTTGGGATATTTCCTCCACATTTGCTTTCAAAAATAACCAAACCCTAAGACCACAGTCGACATAAAGTTTCACCCTCGAGAAACATGAAAACTGGAGAGAGACGTGGAAGGAAACAATCAAGATAAATCTGAACCCACTCTCACACACACACACACACACACACACACACACACACACACACACACACACACACACACACACACACACACACACACACATATACACACACACACACACACACACACACACACACACACACACACACACACACACACACACACACACACACACACACACACACAGACACAGAGCCATTGCTTGGCAAGGTACTGAGGCCAGTACCATGAGTTGTATTTAATGTTTTATGTATGCAGGGTAACCATGAGGAGAGAAAATAAACCAAAAGTTATTTTGATTGTCAGCACATTTCAGCACGTCCCGATCCAGTGAGGAAACGATTAACAGACTCGACATGTTATGGATTTTAAGAGGGCAGGAGAATGACTTAATTGCTATTGTTTCATGTGGTTCAGCCGATGTAATGATTTTCACTTTGCTCTTATGTCGACTTCAGATCTGTTTATTTTGTGAACTTTTGTTTGCAGATGATTAAACAAAATCTTTGTGTGCATTCCTCTGCATGCATTACCACCTTGAACAAAGGCAAATACATTTGTCTGCCACTCAGGAAAGTTAAAGGAACAGTTCAACGTTCAGCCACATATGCCTTATTTATGAGAGCTGGATGAAGAGATTCACACTACTTTCAGTTTTGTGTATTAACGATGGAAGTAAAATATGTGTTAAGCAGCATGTTCGATCGAGGATACACCCTGTACTTCATTGGTTCTATATCCAAATTAAAGAATAAAGCATTTGTAGCTTACTAACTAACACATATCAACTGTATTTAACCTTTACAGAAACAAAAATACAACAATGACAATTTGTCATAGTAGCATGAGATGAAACCGTTCTTAACAGTTCTTGGTGTAAGTTGCTGGTTGGTTGCTAAGTATAAGGTTTGGTAGGGTTGGGTGATGAAACAATATCAATTATCGCATATAATTTGTATCTATAGCAATATAATACAAGTCCAATATATAATTGAATACATTTAATCCACAAAGAAGAGTTTAAAATCACAACTTTCACACTGGAGCAAAAAGTTGTCCTAAAAAACTTGTATAACTATTGATATTGACTGATATGAACACTTTTAGGTAGAATTTATAACATGTATCTTGATTATAATTACATATAATTTAACTTATTACATTCATATTGCCCAGCCCCAGGTTTCAGTACAATGTTCTATGTATGTGCATGTTGGGGCCAAACTTAACAAATGCCGCCGTCATGTGAAAGTCAATGATGCTGTCTGCAGTCAGTGCTCATCAGTTTGGCTGTTGTTTCTCAAGAAATAGTTCCAGCATGTGTCATTACCAAAAACCACACATTTTATTTCCAGATATGGGTTAATGAATCTCAGCTCTAATCTTCCCTATAGTCCACATACATCGTTCACTGCTTTTATCTTTCTGTGGAGAATGAGCCATTTTAATTACGTTGCTCATCTTTATAACCTAAAATCTTTTCAGATACTATACATCAAAGAAGATGGGATAAATGCTTAGAGTATCCTGCAGGGGGATTTCAGGCTATCAAGTTATTATGGACAATATGAATGAATATATGTATTATCAGAGAAAACTCCTATTGCTCAACTTTAAAATCCCTTGGCCCTTCTTTCCGCTCTGGCCTCGTGTCATATTTTTGGAGCTGAGCTGACGGACGTGTCATTCCTCCCTCCTCTGTCCTTCCCTGGGGCCTCTGTGTGTTTTAATGCTTAAGGACTAGCACTTACAGGTTTGTGAGGGCTTGTGGTTTGCGTGTGTGTATGAGAGGGAACAAGAGAAAGTGAGTTTCACATTTGCATGTGCCAGTTCTGATCAGCTTTGTAATGGAAAAACCATGCAGGACAAACTTCTGAATATTCACCTTCAGTTTTATGTGCATTTATTGTGCTATGATTCTGGTCAAAACATATTAATAAGCTAACTGTATGTTTTATTTCGACACGCACACACATACACCTGGCAGATGTACGTGTTATAACTTAATGGCCATGCAAGAGCACTTAACCCTTACATAGTTTGTAGGTTCATGACATGACTTAGCAGTCGCTAATGGAAAGAATGTAGAACAGTTCTCATATACAGTATTATTAAATCTCAGCAGGTATAACAATGGACTCATGGCTGTTTCTGATTCCTGTTCTTCATTCCTTCCATCATTTTAGTTTTTATCAGTAATTCTGAAATCCTTTTTAAATTACTGACGTTTGGCCTCATCTTTCAAATGACAGTTTCAGAATTTGGGGCAAGTTCTTATCTTGCAGTGACTTGCAGGGAGAGAACAAGCATATATTGGTTTAAGGACGCTTGATAGATGCAGTCTGTGTGTTATAGTGGCCAGTGCTACTTATCAGTTTGATAGGACCAGTAATGTGCTACCCAAGTTGAGACGTGTCTTACAAGGTATTTAATGATAATGTTCAGTTATCTGGTTACTAAACCTCCCCGCTTCGTGAAAATATGCCTCTGCTCTGTTTCAACCAACTTGACACCATGACCTCAACAGCTCTGACTCCCAGAGGTGCAGTTGAAAGTATTTCAACACCAGAGGCAGCAGTTTGCTCAGTTGCATAGCTTTCATGTCTGCACATCGGAAGCTGCAGGAGTCTTCTGTAATTCATCCTTCTCCGCCTGTAACCTCAAACAGTTGGTCTCTGCAAAGCTGCAGCACCTTGATGAATGCAGGGTCGATACTGACGACATAAGACGACTCTGATTGTGATCGTGAAAGCGAGTGGTAAGTTGTGATTGGCCAGATGTAGATGGGTAGCTTAGGGTTAGGCTATGATGACCGTCCCAGTAAGAGAGGAGTGTTATAAGATATCTGATGATAAAACCAGTCACACATTCACCCTCACACACATTTGCAGACACAAACTCGCTTTCTACAGACAAATGGCGAGGGAGCAAAAAACCCACATACCTCCCACAGTCCTGCAGGGTTCTTGGCCCAGCGGAGCTAATCAGATTGATTCCCAGAGAACAAAAGCAAAGATAATTGTATATGTATGTCTGTCATCAATACAATATTTTTAGATTTTGTTCTTTCTGTTTCATCTTTTTCATTTTTTTCTCTCTATCAGGGTTGCATGAGAACATTTTCCGTTACGTTGCGATCTGTGTGGCGACGATACAGAAAAAAGTGTGCAGTACAGAAAAAGGTCCCATTAATAACAGCCTATATAATAGCATAAAAACATTCATAGTGATCTATTTTTGCTCTCTTGGTGAAGCCATTTTACTGAAATAGTAACAAAACCCTTTTGAATTTTGAATTTATGTCTAAAGAAGTGGCGTATTAACGAGTTTGACCTACTCAAAACTTCTGCACTCTAAAACGTTTGGATGCAACTGCAGCCTATGACTATTTTCCTGGCCTTAACCCCACAATATGTTTGTAATGGGGCTGTGAAAATTGAGCCACTAAAACAGTTGGAAATAGACCTATTGAATGCTGTCAATGACACTGGTTACTTTAACTATGGATCAGCACCCAAAATAAGGTACAGGCCCTTTTAATGCTGGGCGGTCTCCACGTTACAGCCACAGCCAAGTTCCTCATCTGAGTCCTGAGCAGAGAGAAACCTTGAACGTCTTAATGTCGTATGAATGTCGTCAAATACAGTCACTAAGTCCTGATAGTGTGTGAGTGGTAACTTTGAGCAGAAGTGAATGGAATGTCACCTCATGAGTGTAGTGGAGGTCTGATGACCACCGTGCGTTCACTGTTGGTAAAAGTATCAGCCAGCGTTGACACACCACAGGTCCTGTCTGTGCATGTGTGTTTGAGTAAGCTGTTATTTAAATGTTATTTTCATCTGAGATGGTAAAATAATAGATATATACAGTATCAACTCGACTGTTGTCGTTGTAACCCCAGACATTTTTAAGGAACATGAGAGAGCTTATTGTGCTGTAAGTTTTAGTTTCAGCATTATTCTTGCCTTTAAAATAACAGTAAGGAAGATTTACATTATTCCAAAGCAGCAGATGATGATGATGAATAATTCATGATTTGATCAGTACCAATAATTATGCGACTACATTATAAAAGCTTTCTGATTTTAGTTTTTCTAGTATTAGAATAGTTCGGCATACATGTTACTAAATACATGGCTTTATTCTGGGTTTTTGCAGATCCCCCCCCAAAAAATGTTAAATTTAATAATGTGAATTTTAGGCTTTAAAAAGTCTTAGATATGGTAAAATATTATGTGCTAGGTCTAAAATACATTAAGGCTGATCACTATAATATTAAGGTTAATTTAATGCTACTTCCATCATGCTTTAAAATAAGGAATTTTGTAAGACAATCGTTTTGGCGCTGTGCATAGTTTGTAATGTCTCATGTCAATGATACAGATATAAACCTGTAGTTTGCGAGATAACATGGCTTTTCAAGTGTTATTCTCTTCTAGGCTACATCACATTATCCTCAATCATTGGAATTGTAAATAATAAATATGTGACTCTGAAATTCCTTCATATCCGTCATGCTTGACATGGGTCTAAAATTGTATTCATTATGGTCTTAAAAAGGTCTTAAATAGTCTTGAATTTATCTCGGTGAAACCATCTAAACCTTGTTTATTAGTAATGTCATTGATACACTATTTTCTAAGGGAACATGAGAGAGAGCTGTTTAAAGCTGAGATAATCATTTGGCGAGTCAAGTCAATTTTATTTAGATTTCCCATCATCATAATTAAACAACAATTTTCCATAAATGGCTTTTTAATTCGTAAATCATACAACACCCTCTATCCAAATGGAAAAAAGCTAAGGACTAATCCCTTTGCAAATAACTTCAACTCGTTATTACTTAAACCAAAAGGCACTGCATTGTGTGTTTCCTCTGTGGTCTGAGGAAAACTGGAAACTATGACTTTGTAATCCCACAGAAATACTCAAAAATACATGGCCATAATAAAAACTACACAATACAAGATAAAATATCAATACTTTCCAGGGAGTTTTCATTGATAGTGATACTCGTCCAGGCCAACAGGAGGTTAACCAGCTTTTGACTTGCATACAAACAGAACATGTAACTCATAGATTTAGTTTCAACTTCATGGAAATTAGAGGGTATCAAGCGTATTTGGTGCTTTAGTTTAAAACCAACTCTGGTGTTAGTTGACCACATGATACTGTTCAAGTACATAGAAAGTCTACAGTTCTGTTCAATCTGACATAAAGGAGTTTGAAATAATGTATTGTAACTTTTCCCCTGTGGATTAATACACATGCAGTCACACACTCGCACAGCCATGTCATGTAAGAGGCACGTCTCCTCCCGGTGCTGCTGAGAATAACCAGATTATTTTATCTGGAGACACCAGCTCCTTCAGACATGGTAGCGATGGAACAAACTCCCCACTTCTGTCTCCATCTGTCCGTCTCCCTCTGACTCTATCTCAAACTCTTTCTCTGTTTCCCCCCTTACTTCCAATAAAAAAAATATTACGAGACAGTTTAAAGTTAGTAAAACCTGTGCGCACATGTTGTGTGTAGTTGGACAGGAGTGTGTCTTTGTGTCTGTTAACGGACAAAGGTAAGAAAATGTGATCTTAGGGTAACAACTTCTGAGGGCTCACATGCTGCCCGTTAAAAGATTTTACAGCCGATCTTTTTGGATGACGTGAAGGTCGGGGGTGAAGGGTGAGGGGTCTTTGGTTGGATGGACAGCCCGAGTGGTGAGCGGCTTGATTGGTAGAAGCAACTGTAGGTAGAGCCTACAATCATGTAAAGGATATACTGTATAAGACAAATTGTTGGCGTACTGTATGTTAGGAGAGAAAAGGATTTTTTCAGTCCAGTTAAGACGCACAGTAGACCCGTCACATGATTTTCTCAAGATAAAAAGCAGTTGAAGATATAAAATGTATGAAATATTCTTAACTCCAGTCAATAAATTTAAAAGTAATATGTCCAATATGCCAACATCAGCTATGTTGCAACTGTTAGCTGTAATGTACAAAATAAAGTGCACACATAAAAAACATTTATAGGCCCTTTTTCAAACATATTCTAGCATTGATCAAAATCAATTTGCCCATGCTTGTTTCTGCCGAGGTTGAACACACAATCCTCTATGAGCCAGCCGTGTGTGAAATGATTATGATTATATTATCAAATATAAAATGAGTCACTTTCCCTTGAATAAAACATTTACTGTTCAGGTGTATTCTAACCTGGTGCAGCAGTTACACAGAATCAAAGTTTTGATAGAAAAAATACATTGCAGGTTATTGGATGAATTATCTATTTATCACAATCCACAGTGAAGCGTGAAGCCAGTCGGGAGGAGAAGGAAAACATCTTTTCCAGTTCTGAAGTAGTTGATACTATAGCATTGTCTATGCTGAGCTCTTTAGGAGTCAGCTTTGTTGTTAATGAACAGTTTCTTGCCTCTTAAACTTAAAACATGACTCTTGCTGCCAGTAGTTGCTGATTGGTCCAAACCACTGTGGTTTGGTCGCGAGCAAATAGCTTGAAGTCTGAAGATAGATTTGGATGGTTAGGTGTTTTGCCAATTTTTCTTGTGTCATTTCTTTTGTTGAATATGCACAATAATCTGTAAATTTTCACTCAAAGGCTTGTTTAAAAGCTTGATGTTAAATAGCAGTTTATCAGGGATGAACTCATTCTTTATATTTACACATGAGCACAGTGGCATAGAATAACCACTGCCAACTAGTGTTGTGAGGGTGTAATTGCATATAAATAGAGGTCCACCAGTGCATAAGTAAATGCCACGTTACTCCAACTTTCATCTTGTTGCATCATCCTCTCATTTATCTTCTGCTCTTTTTTTCCCTCCACCTGTTTCTTATTCTCATAATATTCTCCCTCTCTGAGGAGCCTTGCCTTTGTAGAAGATAAGAGTGAGGACAGTATCACATTAATGAAGAGACTCATTATCAAATTTATGAGGGCTGGAGTCACTAAGCCCCATCATTCTGCTGCTATGAGACAAGTAGTGAAAGAAACGCTGATGGTGAGATTGAGAGAGGCAAGGACGGATGGAGGGGAGGATGAGGTGGACATGAAGGCGAGGAGGGACCTCTGCGATAAAGAAGGCATTAATGGTTTCATCTCTTTCTCATGCTCTGTTATTCTCTCCTTCTCTCCCTCACACCCACAAACACACAGTCAACTGCCCTTCCTCACTGTGTTTTCTTAAGACACTGATACTCCCCACTTCAAAGAGCAGCAATGAACTTTTGCCATGTATATTTGGGCCTTATACACACAGACACACACACACACACACACACACACACACACACACACACACACACATACACACACACACACACACACACACTCTCTTCCTCTGCGGTTTTCTCTCTGTGGTCTTTCATCCTGCTCATGTGTCTCTTTGTTAGCCTCAGTGGAGCAGAGGAACTGAATCTAAAATAACCGCCATCATAGTTATCATATTTATACACGCATAAACCCCCCCCCCCACACACACACGAAAATACAAAGTCTCCCGGACTCACATAATAACACTTTTGTTGTACTCATAGCATAGGCCAAGAAAACAACTTAAGAAATCACTCCAGTCTCTTTGGCTTCTGAGGAAGGGCGTCCAGCAGGAGCTTCCAGCTCACAACCGTCGCTGCCTGGGAGGAAGGAAGAAGCTTCTGCATATGGATGAAAGTGAAAGTGTTCCTCAAGATCTGTTAAGTGGGTTCATACATATAACATCACAGCTAAAGACGAGGGTTAGGGTTAAAGGTCAAAGGCTTGTCTCTTGGTTCGCTTTGCCTCATCAGTCTATTGGTCCACTGCAGTGTTATTGCAGCATCTTTAAAATCAAACAAATAAAACTTAATTTTCTAAGACAGAATATTTGAATCACATCATTATGCAAACACATTCATGAAAATTTGCTTCTATAGTAATTCAAAATGTTATTATGTGTTAATGCTCCTGTATGTGATAATATATTGTTGTGGCAGTAACATTTTGTGCACACCAGTGTGTAAATGTGTGACTGCATCAGTATCTGTCTGTCAAACAACGCTTACACTAGCAGTAAGTGCAGCGATGATACTGCCGGCTGCTATCAGACCAGACCCCGAAGCCTGAGGCTGTGACAAAGACACACCACAGAGACCTGGTTCATCTTTTCTCACCCTCTCCAGCACTAAGAGCTCGATAAGAGCATGCTGGCCTATACCGCTTAGCGACATGCTACATGACAAGCACACATTCAACTTTAACACTCACACTGTGTAAGGTTGGTTAGAGGCACTGCATGAGGTGTGACGGTGTCAAAAGTTGCTGACTCCAGTACATTAGTGTGGAAGTGTAAAGGCTATTTGTGTGTCTGGAAGTGAGGTAGATGCACTTTGGAAACAGGCCTGTGACAACAAGTGCCCAAGGTTTCACATTAGGACATGTTGAGTGTTCAACCTTTATGGTGTGTGTGTGTGTCCAAATATACATATACTACTTCACTGGGTGGGGACAAATTTGAGACAGTAAATTGGGAAAGTTAGGGCAGCATGGTGGTCTAGAACAAAGGTTTTTGATTAGAATCCTGGTTCATCCGGGGCCTTTACTGTATGTGTGGAGTTTGCATGTTCTTCCTGGGTCTGTGTGGGTTTTCTCCAAGAACTTCAGCTTCCTCCCATAGTCCAGACATGCCCATTGGGGTTAGGTTAACCAGTGTAACTCTAAATTGTCTGTAGAAGTGGGTGTAAAAGGTTCTTTGTCTCTGTATGTTGCCCCTGCGATACACTGGCGATCTGTCCAGGGTGTACCCTGCCTCTCACCCAATGACAGCTGGGATTGGCCCCAGCTCCCCCCGCAACCATTTAGGTTAAATGATGTAGTGTATGTAATAGATGCATGGTTAGGGTTAGGCTAAGTCTCAAGGAAATTAATGCAAGTGTCTGTCCCCAAAAGTGTATATAGCAACATGTTCTCCAAACTACTACAGAAATCTTACAATGAAATATTTACACTTCTGATTCATTTATTTCACTGCAATGTGAGGGTTCATGGAAGGAAAAGCTGAAAAGTTGAACCCTCTCATCAGATACCACTAGAGACAGTGGAAGGTCGCTCTGCTCCATGTCTTGAACCCTTTGGGAGTTTAGCATGTTTCTGCTCTACTTATTGACCGTGTAGTGGTGTAGCCATGTGGGTGTTATCTGATGAACAACTGATGGTGCTTATAGCAGAGTTTCCCCCTGAGAGATTTCCCTGCACACTGTAAATCTCACTAATAAGGTCTGGGCGCCTGGCAAGCCCCCTCCATTTCACCGGCGGGTGATAAATAACCACGGCCTTGCCGACCAGACAGCAACCGGACAGAGCCAACTGACTACAAAGAGCGAGAGAGCAATAACAGAATTTAAGGGTAATAACTGTGGATAGCAAAGACGCAGGAGTCACTGTGTGATATCAGAGAAAGGAAAGCCATGAAGAAGATAAATGTGTGTATTTGTCTTTGTAACTGTGTGTAATTAAAAGGTCAGCGATAGAATAAATGTTGCAACAAGGAGGGTGGCAGCTTGTCTTCCTCTTTCCAAGTTTGTGTGTATGTTGTTTTAATGAAAATCTGGTTAGTTTCTGTGTTTCTACAGTAATGACTGATTACTGATGGAGACAGCCGTCTGACGGAATGTCCTCACCCCCGCAAGCTCATTATTTACACACACAAACACAAGGGGCACACTTATCGCTTATCTTCTCAGCTTATGAAGGTTGAAGTGATACACACACACACACTTGTAGAGTCAGGAGGAGCAGAGAGAGGTGATAGGGAGGTGGAGGGGAAGACGTAGATAGGAGGAGGGAGGTACGGAAGAGGGGAGTCTGGGAGATGAGGGGGAGGAGATGATTCAAAGTGAGGGAACTGTTGAGTTGCTGTTATGAATGACTTTCAGGGTGAGAGGAAGTGGCAGGAGGTCAGTATCATAACCTCTGATCCCAACTTGCAGACGGTTTTCAACTCTACTGATATTTATTACTGTGATAATTAATGAAATCATGAGTTTTTCTGTTTCCCTGAAAAATAGGCAATTTTGGCACCACTCTGGTTATTGCTTTGGACCTTTTGTAATTGTAACCTCCGTCCGGATCATCCGGATCATCCAGGATTTCTTTTTCACTTTCTTTAATACTAGTGAGATATTGTGAGACCTTTTTCAACATTTTCATTAATTTCTCAGAGAATAGTTCACAGATGTTGATGAATAAATCAAGCATGTTTAGGGGACTGATATTTATAAGAGAAATAGTGAATTTAATTGTAGTTTCAAACTGGGGACTGTTGGACCTTACTAGAGGAGTGCGCTCTTCTGACTTCCATAGTGTTTTCATCTGCATTTGTAGGATAATTCGTTGATCTTGATGAAAAACATTACACATGTTTAGGAGACTGATATTTATGAATGTATGCACTTTGGTGTTTATGTTTTATGTTTAACTTTAATGTGGTTTAGTGAGTGGACAACTGGCAGAGGTATGCACTCTACTGAGTGCCATTCTAGTGTGTTCACATTCATTCTTTCAGTTTTCACTGGCCTCAAAAATGATTTGTTTTGTTTGATGTTTTATTATAAGGTTAATGCATATTAATAAATGCATACTTAAGTCCAACATGTATTGTGCTAGATTGATGGTAAAAAAAACACATGGTAACATGTAGACACTTGTGTAAAAAACAACAAAGTACAACACAGTGACACAGGGGAATCAAGCAAAAGCACATAACCGCTGAAACAAAACGCACATACAGACACCTGGAGTAAAAAGAGTAGTAAAACAATGACTTATAGCCTAACCACTGCTCCACATGCTTAGTTTATAGTTGTGCTGTTTGTGTGAGTGGTTTTCCAGGTATGTGCTGCTCAATAAGAAAAGGCTGACTGTGCAAGGTCTTTCCTTTGTAATCATTTTAAAGATGATTGCAGTACTTTTAAGTTCTGTCAGCAGTCAATCCAGATGAATATTGGAGCTGTCTGTATGTTACCTTCAGCCCATCTACCACATGTTTAATCTAATAGTGGTTCTAGTTTGTGTAAAGGGATCCGACTCACTCATTGTTCATATTGCTATTCAGCTGACACTGCACACAACTCTGAGGTCTAGTCACAAAGGACGTTTTTGGGTGGACGGTGAGTCCATGGTCCATCTCCAGTTTCCTGGTCTGGTCACCAACCATGCAGAGTCGCTGTGCCCCATAAAGAATGCATTAGCCCTTCTCATGTGCCCCCACATGCCATGGAGGAAAGGTTTTATTCAATTATCTGTGATTCCTGTGTTTTTGTGTATCATGCATCATAAATCTGACTGTAATGGTCAAACATCATGTGGAACGTTATGCATATTTGGGACGGATCATATGGAGCAAACAAAGCATTGCATACAGTTGAACCTTACTCATGTGTTGTTTGGATCACTAAAACATACTGAAATACTAAGATAGTACTTTTTTTTTCTTAGCAAGAGAACCTTATCTATCATGGCATACGTATTATTAAAAACCTTTAAAGATACTCAACTGGTTTTAGTAAAGATTTATTTTATTTATTCATTATGCAAGATAAAAAACAACATCCAAAATAATCACAACATGATACTGTATATATAGATGAGAGCATGTCCATTACGAGTTTAAATACAGTACACGTCAGGCAATTCTTTAGCCACTGAATAGCCCAAAAATAGATGCAATGATTTAGCATCTATTTCTTGTTTGAATTAATACCAATAAATAAACTGCATTACATTATATGTAGATGTTTGTTTTCACAGAGCAGATACAGCTCACAGGAGTGTGTTCCACTGATGAGGTAAAGTGACAGTATCCATTTTCACAGACTGCAGAATCCGAATACAAATATCTGGTTTTGGGTGGAAACACATGTATTTATGAGATAAATCTGCAGTGCTCCTATAATTCAGTCAAGTTACACCTGCAATATTTCAGCTTTTCAAATGGCTCACTTACAATTACGAATAAACAGTTGTAGTTTCCATCTCATTAGTGAATGCTGTGGTCTTTCTTGCTTTAATCATCAACTGGAGAATCAGTTGTCGTTGCCATGAATTCCCCCCAGTGATTGACAATGTCACTTACATTGATGAGTCCCAGCCGCCGCTGCTACAGAGTGCTGGTCACCTGTTTAATAATATTAAACATATGTCCAAATGACACCAACTTCAACACTGCACTCCCTTGTGCCCTTAACAATGCATGTTCCAAGTGTGAAGCTGATAAGCGGAACAGTTCTCGAGATATGTTGGTAATAGACAGACATACATTTCTAGAAATAGTAGATAGATGACTAATGTCCCGTATTAAACATAAACCCTCACTGCTCTCTGTCCCATAACCCTGCCTCTAAACTAGGCGAACGTAAATAGACGCACACACAATGATGTATGTGTGAATAATAAGGTGTTAATTCCAGAGGTGTTGCCAAAATGCTGTCACCCCAACACACTCACACACCGCTCTTATTAGACCCTTCCACTCATTTCCTCTTTTTTTCCCCCTTCCCTCACTGTCTTTAAAATATGTTAATGATTTGGCCTTTCCTGCCACAACCACTGATGGCTTTATACGAAACAGACACACACAGAGACACACACATACACACGAAGTGCAGGACTGTGTGTTTGTGTGCACGGATCAGTGTTTGAGATTGTACAGCGTCACCTCTGCGCCTCACTAACCGTTGTTTACACACACACACACACACACACACACACACACACACACACACACACACACACACACACACACACACACACACACACACACACTGTATCTGCCCCAACTTGTGATTACTTGGAGAGTGTTTGGGGCTCTAATATGCTTGATGGTGGTGTTTACAAGTTACACGGTTTTCACTTGTCAATGTAAGTTTCCTCCTGTTTCAAATACAGATGTCTAGGATTCAGGGCTTGGGGATGTTTACCTCTAGATAACTTTATTTTGACTGCTTTGTTTTGACTGCCTGTGCAGGGATGTGTGTGTGTGTGTGTAGGTGTATGTGTGCATGTAGGGGAGGTTGCTGACAGACATGAACAACAGGGCAACCCGGGGGTGAGAGGGTACTTGCAGACTTATGTGCGTGTTGGTGGTTGTTTATGGCGTTAATGAGCTGCTCGGACCAGGTCTCTTTTGATTCCTCCACACCACCTCAGTGTGGAAGTGTTGTGTGCAAAGACATCTGCTTTCTGAACTTGATAATGAGACACCATAGACCTTTTCTCCAGACTGAGTTTTAGCTTGCGCTGTTGCACAGACACAAATAGACGTGTCCTTACTTTCTACATAAGCTTGCATTTTGGAGTGGCTTGTTTTTGTTTATGATGTTGATCTTTTTAGAAGTTTCTTTTCTAGGAAAAATTTACAGGCAGCCCATATAGCACACATCTGCTCCATTGGCCTTTTGGGTGGATATCTATGTGCGCCACAGCAATGCATGTTTATGTGCTAACTTAGCAAAGAAGCCCTTGCATTTTATTAGTCTCTGTCTTTGCATCTGTTGAATGTTTGCTCTGTTTTATATTTAGCTTTTACGTGCCCATATCTGAAATTAGCTCTGCCACGGTGGAGCTAATTCAGGGAAATATATGCCAAAATAAGTTCCACATAAAACACATTCTCTGGTTTCCGCTCGCCTGACTCGCTCTGATCACTCTGCTGTAACCTGCTAATCACAAGCAGCACGGCAGCACGCTGGTCACAGCCCACTATGTTTAGTGTTTACAAGACTGAAACGCGTCCCTGTTTAGACATGCTGTGCTCATATAGGCAGAGAGACAGCAGATGCAAACACATACACAGCCACACAGACCTTGTGTTGTGTATATATCCATGCATACAGCCCAAATGTATGCAACACACACTAACTACACATTTCTGTTGTTATAATTAGATTTGAGGTGAGGCAGTGCACGTCCTCAGACGGCAACATGAGGACATTCACCCAAACTTCAGCGTGTCTGTGGCCTGGATGTTGCATTTTGGTACAAGTTGGAGCATAATTTTAGATTTCTGACCATATAATGTAAAGACCATCATTCTCCACAACATTGAATAATTTGTGTCGCCGCAGTATAAAGAGCATAATTGGATCTTTACAAGTTGCTCTATCATCAGTATGGAAAGTAGTTTATTCTGTTTGTTCCCTGTCCTCCCTCATAGGTCACGTAAGGAGACGACAAAAGAGATTAACTAGAAAACATCATGATAACATTCCACTGAATCTGAATTCACTTTTGACTCATTTAAACTGCTTAACTTCAGTATTCAGTAATTGTTAGATATTGAGTTGAAACCTGAAAACCAGTACAGGCAGCCCAACTTGAATAAATGTGAAATAGTCTGTATTTATGTTCCACTCAAAGTGCTTTACGGTACAGTTTTGCCATTCACCCGTTCATACACACATTCATACTTCTTTGTGCAGCACTTTTTACATCATACATCACTGATCTCTCACACTCTGCCGGTTCAGGATCTTGCCCAAGAACACTACATGTGGAAACTGGGAGACTTGGATGGGAACATGCTGGTCAGTGGACGACCGGCTATATCTCCTGAGCCATATGCCTCCTCCACTGCTTCTGTTTTTCTTATAGAATTTCACAAGTTGCGTTACCAGTTTCTTCTCACTCTCCTGCCCTCTCTTTGCTCTGCAGGCCCCTGCGGCATTACAGAGCGTGACGCCTACAGCAGTCAAGGGAGTCGTAGCTGCGCTTCTAAATTGAATACAACTCTCAGAGTGGACAACACTCATGGCCACACATGCACTGACAGCGTGCTAACATTGTTTTTAATGTTATAAGACAATGTGCAGAAAGACATATATACGCCCATTCACATGCACACATACATTCAATTTGTGTATGTGTGTGTTTTTCTTTCGTTTGTGTTGGTGAAAGTTCACGGGATTTATCTGTTAGTACTCAGACACCAGTATGTGTGGGATCCAAAAACCAGAGAATCATGGGAGATTGGGTCAAAGGTCAATGCCAGGAACACCATACAGTGTGTATTGTGTGTGGGTATCTGTGTGCACTGGAGGAGTGATGAAACGGTCTGGTCAGGGAGGACGCTCTGCACGGATCATCAGATGTGTGATGGAAGGCGTTCACGAGGAATTTAGATTAGCTGTGAGAGAAAACAACTGAGAGGAAAGGGGTTGTAAGGTGACCTGAAAAATATAATTTCTGTAGAAGCTGCACTCAGTTCCATCCAGTTTGTGTTTATTGAGATATTATTCCAGGTATTACAGGGGTAGTTCACAGAAAGGTTCAAATTCACTCATTATCCACTCACACTGTGCCGATGGAGGGGTGGGTGAAGTGTTTTAGTCCACAACAAACTTTGATTGCAGCAGAATACAATGCAATTGAAGTCAATGGTGAGTCCTTCTTCAGATGTAATAAAACAGAAAAAAAACCCAAATGCCTCTTTACTGCTCGTGTGGTTTCCTCCAAGTGTCCGCAAGCCCCGACATTCATATTCGACTCAAAACTGGCGTCATACACACCAAGTTTTTTGCCAAAATGTCTGCTGATATCTTCCTACAAGGTGCATTCACGGACCTAACTAACTTAGCCTCTTCCTGTGAACTTGTAAGCTTAAAACACGGTGTAAATTACCTCATTTCGAGTCGATTATGAATGTCAGGGCTTGTGGACGCTTGGAGTCAAGTATGAAAAGATGTGATGAAAGACTTCCCCTTAGCATTTCCATTTTGTTGACTCTCACCCACAAGTGCTGAAGTGAAAAGGGTAAATTTTAGGGTTCATAAGAAATCCTATTTTAAACATGGAAAGAGACATATTTTCATTAGATGTTAAATATACTGAACATTGACGACAAGTCAGAGCGGTGAATTCATGTATGAAAAGAAGCTGTGCGTGTGTGTGTCTGTAAGAGAGAGAGGGAGAGTTGAAGGGACTGTATCTCTTTTGGCTGAACAGGGTTTATAACGCATCACCAGATCCACCAGGTCATTACCTCTGTTCACATTCCATTTTATTTCAATTACATACACAAGGCCTTGTGTGTGGGCACATTTGTGTATGTGTGTGTGTGTTACACCGAGATGGAGTGTGAACGGTGTTTATTTGGTCATGGGTCTAAACCGGATGGGAAGGTGTGGGTAATAGCAGCACTGGGAGATGATATCATAATTTCACACACACATACATGTGCGACCATCGGTAGTATGGTCTTACTGGGAGAGGAGCTCATGCTACATTAGCATTCGACTGCCGTGTCCTTCCCAGCAGCGTCTCCTGTTGTGGGTTGGTCGTGGGAACGGAGCACGCTCAGACGAGGCGGCTGACAGACACGGCATTGACAGGAGACTAAATTCAACCAGGCCTGTCTCGACTCCTCATTTCTTTTCTCTCTATTGTTTGTGAGGTTGAAAGAGACAATATTTTTACGAGATGTGTTTATTTGTCACACAAGAATGGATCGTGAAGACGTTGGATGATGTACATACATTTTATATATTCATATGTAGCAGATAGCCTGACACGCCCCCTAACAAAGCCAGGTAGAGCAGAGCTGAGGCTGACATATTCTATACATGCTGGATTCTGTTGACCAATCACAACATAGTGGGTCAGCTGGCCAATCAAAGCAGCCAGGGCTTCACTGGGAGGGGGGCCATAAAGAGACTGGCGCTATAACCAAAACCGTTTCCGACAGAGGCTGAAAAGAGGAGCTGCAGCAATGTACAGTATGAGGAAAAGTGTGTTTTTCTGGACATTTGAGCATGAAAACCTTTTCAAGTAATAACCCAAATTAAAATGAGGAAACTGAATATGAGTATAATAATTCTCCTTTAAGAATTCAATAAGTAGCACTTCTGTCAGTCCAACAGAAGGACGTTTTTAACCTTTCATAAATTTTCAGTCCATTGGCCAACCGGTTTCCAGTCATTGTACTGCATAGTTCAGTTTTTGTGGAAACATAGTAATGGTAGAATTGTGGTAGAGTTGATTGAAATGATCCTGACCTGGCAGTTACCTCTGCTGCCCAGATAACACAGAGAGGTTTTTGTCACCAGCAATTTAATATGCCCTGATGCTAACACAGCATCACAGAGACGACCACAACTGTAAACAAACACACACACAAATACAGGCCGCATACGTGTCTGAACGGGGAACAGCCAGAAACTAACAGTGACCAGTGGTTAAAGATGAAACAGATGAAGCTTCCTCTCCCAGCCGCTCTCATCTATCTCCCTGCCTCTGTGATGATCCCGACTGGGATAGTCTCGCCTCACTGCAGGTGTAAATGTAAGCTTGGGTGTGACTGAGAAGAGAATCCAGGGAAAGACTCAGAGAGACAGAGAGAGAGAGCGACTAAAGCAGAGAGAGGGAGAGATGAGTTAGCAGATTAGAATTGCCCTTGGCGCCTGTCTGTGGTTCCAGTGAACTGATGTGTCACCCGGATCCTGAGGGTGCTGACAGCCAAGCAGGGGAAAAGAGGTTGTTGATGCTACTTGAAGTTATTTAGCTGTTTTCTTGTTCTGGGAATTCTTGTCTGTGTTTTGAAATAGAAAACAGTGCAGCTCCAGTCTTCCTCTCAGCTGGTTTTTAAGTTGTGGAGTGGACGTTGCCAATGTTAAAGGATTTTCTTTCCTCAGTACCTTAGACAGGGTTCAAACAACAGCTTTGGGACATTATTACAAACATGTTTTATGTCCAAATGTTGGTTAAGTACCATGATGAGTATGAGCATGAATCTTCATCTGTCATTAATGAGACAGTAAATATAAAGATTTCCCAATGCTGTTTCTTTACCTCTCAAGAACATTTGGCCCTTTGTCAAAAATGAAGGCTCAGTTCACTCTCTGCTGCCAGTAGACGGATGTGCTGTATCATTTCAGCAAGTAGATTAACTCAGGAGTTATGCCGATTCTCTTCTTGCAAATTGTATTCAACTCGTCAAATTGTCGATCCCTTTTGAAGAGTAATAAAAGTAGCACCAAATGTTTGATTCATAGTAACTCAGTGGAACATTTAGCTTTTCCTTCTCCCTGATAATATGTGATAGTGGGTCAGACATTTATCAAACTCATGCGAGACTTGGCCGAGAGATTTGATGACAACTGCTCACTGACATCAGTGGAGATGGGAGAGTGTATGCTTGAGAAACAGGTGAGAGAGGAGGGATCTATCTCAACATAAAATTATTAGTCACAGATTACTGGTCACATTTCTACATAACAAAATATGTAGAGCCTCTACTAATAAATTATTTGATATAAATAATTTGGATTTTACTGATGCAGAGATGTTAGAAATTATGCACATGAGTTAATCTTAAATTGTATCCAGCGCACATATTTTGAATCAGGACATTTGTGTGAACCAGTGCTCCGATGTGAATCATTGCATCTTAACATAGCTGGTTTATACAAGTGTTCATCTGTGTGTGCGTTCCTAAGTGACACACACACATGGTTTTCCCATATCTGTTTTACAGCCTTTTGCTGTATAACCCTGACCAGTGTCTAACCATCTGTCCTGCTCTCTGGATGCTTGTAATAACTAGTTACCCCCCATCTGCTCCCTCTGCCCTCCCCCATGTCAGACCCTCACACTGTGCTCATGAGAAAGGTTGTCCACTTGCAGAATCTCAAACTTCATCTGCAGAACCTTTCCAAGTTGATTGACAAGTTCTCAAACTGAAACACTGCAACCAAGAGACACACTATATATGCTGTCCATACAGTAAAGGAGACAAAGACGGGCATTCACAACCATGCAAAATGACACAGCTGGGGAAAAGTTGCAGCTGTAGGGAGGTACCCATAATATACACACACACACACACACACACACACACACACACACACACACACACACACACACACACACACACACACTCACACACACACTCTGAAACTTATGTTTGAAGGACAAGTTTCCTGTGTGTTGCTGTAGATGCTATCTTCCTTTGAAATTATGCAAGATCATGTGTGTGTATATCTGTGTGTGTGTTTGTGTATGCGCTCTTGATGGTTCACTGGCCTTTAGGTTACATTATATTATACCCATTCATACCCTACATTGCACCTAATTCAACTACACCAAAAAAAAAAAGACAAACACAGATAATAAATACAAATGTGTTGTGCAAACACCAACTCGAAAAACCCACACATATACATTCAGAGCAAAAGAGGTGTGAACAGGATTGTACTTGGCGTATGTCACATAATTCTATAGATAGAATAATAGCAACCTAAGCCACCCAAATAAAAAGTTAGGATATCAGTGCTATTTACTACACTCTAATAAAAATCAAATCCTGTAGAGGTGTTGCTTGGTAACCTCCTAAATAGAGTGCCTGTTACCGTACAACTGCTTCAGTAGCCGGGTGTCGTGTTGCGTCGTCTGAACCCTACCCAGGATACCTTACATACTGTACCGTATGTGTGTGTGTGTGTGTGTGTGTGCGTGCGACTATAATTATAGTCAGCTGTGTGTGTCTTTACAAATGTGTGTGTGTTAATCTGATGTGAAGTGTCACAAAGTGTGAAATTTGAAAGTAGGACATATGAAACTCCACTTGAATTTGATTATTCAAACACACACGGCCAAGTTATGGAGCCCAAGCATTTTAGCACAAATTCTCAGTTTTAATTTGCACATAAACCAAGACACCATGTAATTAATGGATCATTATCAGCTAGGACCCCATTAAGAAACTTTAAATGACTCATTAAATACTTATTCACTTCTCATTTGATTCACGTTTTGGGTAAACGGTGGATGCTGATTGCTCTCACCTCTTCAGGCTCATGTGTGTTATGTTAGTTGGCTCATTTCCTCAGATTCCAGTGTTGATGTTTTTAGCGGTTTCAAACACCTGTGGAAATCAAACCTCTGCTTCCTTTCTGCAGACCCCACAGTCAAAATACACTTGTTTAGGCTTCACAGGGATTAGACTGAGTTTAGCTAGTGTTAGTGAACAGGTCAAGGTGGAGGGGTGTCTGCAAAACTATTTGGAAAGGGCGTTTAGATGCGGAATGAAGGCAGATTTTAAGATTAGGTTGTTTTTGTTGGAGTTTGCTGGTTTGAGACACAAAGTAGCTCAGAACATTTTTGTTCTCCTTCTTATCCATTTTATCAATTTGAAAGGAAAATACAAGCTGAGTGGGGGCTTCCAGTGAACTCCAACCAAACGAAAGAAGGATGGAAAGAAAGTGTAAATATAGCAGGGCCCGGGTGGGTGTTGTGTGGGTGAGTAGCTGCTGTTCCAGTCGCAGCAGTGTGCTGTGGGGTTAATTAGGCGTATCAGGCACTAATCCCTCTCCAGGGTCATCTGCTGGGGTCACGCCTAAAAAGAGAAAGGTCACAGCAACATCCGGCTCAACGCATTAATGATGGGCTCATACTGTAGAGCTGTGTGTGTGTTGGAGGGAGTGGAGTGTGTGTGTGTGTGTTATGTGTTCATGCAGATGATATATTACGTTTGTACTGTTATTATGTGCTTATATGTTGAAATCGTAATTTATTGCTATTAAAACACCACACAGCAGCTGCAAGTGTCTGATTTAAAGCCTGTTGTGTGTTATTGACTCAGGTCAAATGGTAGCAGATGGAATAGTATTGATGAGTGTCCTCTGATCACTATTATTGATCAGCGATTATAGTGAAAATGCTTTACTGTATACAACTGAGCAGAGGCAGAAAAAGCACTGGAGGAGCTACTGTCGCCCACAGGGGACAGAGTGCCATGTGTATGTACAGCAGTGTGTGTGACTGTTAAGCAAGGACAGGGATTACACACACACACACAAGCAAACACATTCACAAAGATTCAGTCAATGACCAAAAAAACACATCAGCCATGAAATATTCTGCCGTCTAGTGGTGAGGCTTCTGAGACTGGGGTCATTTTGGGAATACTGTTTTATGTATGCAAGTGTACGTTCACATTACTGTATTCAGGTCAGGTCTCTGTCTACGCTACAATGCCAGCACAGTAGGAACAGTAGGAAAAATCTTTTTTGGTCGACAAATGGAATAAGAAAATATTCCAATAATAATACGTTACAGAAGACATCTGGACCTCTATTCTGCAGCCTCTGGCTCTCCATGATCACTGACACTGTGGTTCAATACAGACGATCTTACAATTATTTTCTTCTCATTTACATACTGAGGGCACTGCAACCTCTAAGATAAAGCAGAGGACTGTACTCTCCAAGAATAGAAATCCTTAGGTCACATGTTTGAATCTGCCCTGAAGCACATGACATTTTCATCAGCAGACATGATTGTCCAATAATCACAGGGCTGAGGGTTTGATCTCTGTCTTCTCCTGTCCACATGCTTGTCCTTGAGCGAGACGCCGAACCCCAAATTACTCCCAAGAGAAATACAAAATATATATATTCTTCTGCTTTTGTAGTCAGGCGACTCAACAAGCAATTTAATCTCAGGTCATAACTGGAGTGGGGTCCAGGAGTCTAATACCAACCATTATGAACAGTCTATCTCAGATTAAGGTATGTGGTGTTGGTCTGTGTGTGAGCACTGTGCCAGATTTAAACTGAGATTAAATAGCTTGTTGAGTCGCCTGACTACAATAGCAGAGGACTCCTTTTTTTTTTTTAAACGGACCAAAGTGGTTTAAAGTTGACTTCTCTCAGGAATACAGACATTTGGACCCCACTGACCCCAAAAAAACAAATACAAATGCTCCTCTTGAGATCTGTAAAAGCTTTTGCCATAGTGACATTAGTGTGACTCTCTGTCACGCAGCTTCCTGTGTATGCTCGTCTATTTATGTGACTACGTGACGGCCCTGGTTCTGTCGCACTATGGTGCAAGACCCTGACTTATAGATTGTGTTACATTCATCTTTTCATCACCTACATACAGTATGGGCCTCAACTCCAAAATAGAAAAGGCTCTTTATTTAAATGTTATGACCATTCTATTTTGCCTTTGTTAGAGATCTACCCTGTGTGAAGGGGACTAACTTAAGAACAGCTAAAAGCTAGATGTAGATCTGATGAGTAAGTGAACTGAAAAATGTGTTCCTGGATTGTAATTTGTTAAAATAAGGGATGTGACTGGTTTTATTTAAAAAAAACAATGACGACGTTGGAAATTGTTATTAAGCACAGGATTAATCTGATCCTTTAAACTTGATGATTACATTTTTACAATTAATTTCCCACAGACTTCAATCTCAGCAGTAGTGGGAAGCAGTACGAAGAATTAGGTCAATAATGGGAAACAAAGATTTCAAATAACTAATGCTAAAACTGGCCTGTAGGCCTATGTCAGCCTATGTTCCGGTTAAACAATTGCTATTTTGAATTTTAGCCCTGAATTATTTATTTCAAAATCAAAACCTTACAGGGTCTGCATTAGGATTGGTTGTGGTGAGGCCTACGTGTGGTTGGCTGGGGGCCAGTGTGATTGACAACTCTACCTGGGTGGTAGGAAGCAGTGACAGCTCAGTCACTTTGGAAACAAACACAGCGAGCCGAGTAGCCAATCAGAGTTGAGTGAGCGCCCCGGGGATTCATCTAACACATGCTGAAGATTTCCTCAAGACCAAAACACACATAAACACGCACACATATATATTCTTCTACGTGCCGTACTGCTTTGTTGAATACGAGTGTATATTTGTTAAGGTTTATTTGTCTGCACGTGAGTGTGCATGTGTGTGTTAACTTGTGTTGAGTTAATGTGTGTGTTCTCCCCGTGTGGTTTGGTCTTCTTTCGACACCGTCTCTGGGTCGTTGACGTGGTTGTCATGGGAGAGTGCTCTCTGGACATACATACACGCACACACGCACACACACACACACAACCACGAAACACACACCAGGGGACAGGGGTCAGCTTGTATTAAAAGACCAAATAAACAAAGCTTTCTGCACCACTAACCCACTGCAGACAAGACAAGCAGACAGAAATCAAGAACGCGACAGGAGGAAAAGTGTGCAGGGGTGGGTTTTGGGGGGTTTAGGGACCTGTAGAAGGATATATCTTTCATTTCTTGGGGCAGCAGGTTGTTTTAGTAGTTAATGGAGACTTTTCCTCACCTGGAGGACATATGGGGAAAAAGGTGAAGCCCTTCTTTGCAAGTGAAGCATTCTTGACCAAGACAACTCCAGGAGCATCATCCTATCGTTTACCTGACCTTTGACTTTATCGTGAGGCGGTAGTTTTATTCTTTTCAATCAAAGCATCAAGACACTGATATAAGAGGCTCTAAGCCGGTCATCAGACTGCCAGCCATGTCTTTTGACTGCAGCAGGGTTCTGCTTTTCCCTCAGCTGTCCTACTTGTCTGATCACTCAGGGCAAGACGCATGACATTGGAGCTGGTGTGTGTTTAAGGGCACGGTCGCACATATGTGAGCTCAGTGCGAATGTCATGGGTAAAAGTTCACCAAAGTTGAACTCCCAATGAAGCTTTGCTGCAGATTTGCTTTGCCCCCTTGCCCACACAGAATGGAAGTGAAAAGGGGGCAAACCCAAAGTGAACAAGCTTGGCCCCATGATCATTTTTTTAATTCTCTGTGCTTGTACGAGCAATAAGGGTGAACTCAGCCAACGAATATTTGCCCGTTCTCCTCCAGAAAAGACAAGAGGAGGACTACCGACTGAAGTAACTAGAGTTGTTGTATTGAACATGTTTTGGAAACCCAGGAGAAGCCACAAGTCAACAAAACCATCAGAGCAGCACATACAGTAGCTAGTGGAATTTCTCCATCTTCTCCAGGAGCTGCTACCGGATGACTGCCATTTCTACTTGAGGCTGACCAGTGACTGGTTTGATGACCTTTTAGCTCAGGTCGGTGCCAAGACCTGTCCCCAGTCAGTTTCATTCTCAGCGCTGATCAAGACATTGCATCACACATATTTTGTGAATTTCACAACTTTGCATCAATCCCGTCTCTTATATGCGTTTCACAAAGTTCACTTATATTCGCATCTTTGCATTGACTTTGCATGTAGTCAAGAAATTGTATTAATGTTTGGTGTGATGCACATTTAAAGTAATTTTTAGATGATTTTGTGTTTGATGGGACTGTGTTGTTTTTGTGGTCTCACTCTCTCTCTGTGTGTAGTACATGTGCAACAGTTTTACTGTCATATTCAAATTTTAAAAGCTATGATACTGAAGTCCCTCGATTTCTTGTTCCATGTCAGATCTTGTTCCCTTCTTGTCTCTCAATCCATCACCCTTTCACCTTTCTCTCTGTTTATTTATCGTTCTTTCCTGTCGTCTTGCTTGCTTCATTGCTTCCTTTCAATTTCTCTGTCTGTGTTCCTTTCTCTGTTTATTTCACTCTTTCTACTTCTTTCTCTCTGCTCGACTCTTTTTTTCTCTCCGTCCTTCTTTCTCTCCGCCTCTTTCTCTCCCTCTCAGGCCGTCATAAATCGCTGTCTTGTTGGCTGTTGAAGTGTGAGGAATGGCAGATCTGATGGTTTCTCACAGCTGTTGCAGGCTTTCCTAGGTTCACCTCATCGCTCTGCCCTCTGTGCTCCTGGCTTACAGACCTGCAGGCAAAATATACAAAACATGAACAGGGATTTTAAATATTTGAACTGCTTTGATGTGTGCTTGTTTCATCTTGCCAATTATTCCAACAAGTGAGCACATCTCATGCAAAAATAAGCTAAATAGGGTATGGGGTCTGCTGGCTGTACAAGGCATTTTATAATTCCTAATTAAATCTTATCTTATCATGTACATGTGTGCAGTAATACACTAAAGTGAGAAAAGCAAAGGTCCAGTTAAGTGGCTTTTTTAGACACACTCCCAATGATTCTGCTTCTGTCATGTTTACACATGTGTAGTTCTAGAATTGATTTGTCTAAAAACAAATGTAAGAAGGTTGCGCTCAGGTTTCATGAAGGTGGCTGAAATCAGATTGTATAGAATTGTGTATATAATACTTCAGCTTGTGGATCCAACAGGTGGATCCCTCTTGGGCCAACCTATCCCAGGGTTCATTGCACGCCAGTGACAAAGCTAATACGCTAGCTATCTGGGAGGCTTAGCTGCAATAATTGAAGTAGCTAATGATGTAGACATGCTGGTGATGCAAATTTGAAATCCTCTGTAGACCACGCTGTCTCATTTCGGCCTGGTCTTCAGACTACTCTGTCTATGGAGGTCACGCAGCGCTTTCATAGGCAAGTCCTCCAAAGACTGGGGACCGTGCATTTGGGACACAGCCATAGCCAGCAGCCAGTTTACTTAGCTCTGAAGTTGCAGTGTTAGAAGAGGTTATGTGTGGAACTATTTCCTGGCTGTGACTTTCTGATTCAACTTGTTGCTTGGCAACCTTGTGGATAAGACAAGACTTTTGTTTTATTTTACTCAGTTCTTAATTCTGTGAATGTGTCTTTTTGAACGGACTTGTTTCTATAATATCTTAATTTTAAGCAAGTTGAATTGTCTATTTGTCGCAAATTCCTTCCTTGCCAAAAGCCTGTGCCTGCAAACATTACGCTGTTTGAACTTTGTGTGATATAGGTTGCAGGTGTCGTGTTTGGAGTCTAATAATAGAGGTGATATTTATGCATATTATATAACATACTTATGTAAATATATCTGTGACTCTGAGCATAATGTCATTCTACACTCAAAGTAGTTGCTTATTAGCTCGACCTCACTTGCAATATTTCACTTCTTGGATCAAGATGTTAGCAGGTAAACATGGCCGGTGTCAATCTGTAAATATTGACTTACTGAATCCCTGCGGCACCTTGTGCCCGAGAGCGTGACAGCTCTGTTGTATGAAGACGCAGTGTCCTGTGTCAGCACAGTCTCGCAGCACATCGCCAAATATCCTCTTGCCATTCCCCACCTCTCAGCAGACCTGCTACCTCCACTGACACACACACACACACACACACACACACACACACACACACACACACACACACACACACACACACACACACACACACACACACACACACACACACACACACACACACACACACACACACACACACACACCAGCCCATTCCAGACCAGGTCTCACTATGGCCACACCACGTCCACAGAGCACAGTATGATCTAATTCTTGGCATGTGACCTGTCCAACTCCACCAACAACATAGTATGTGGTGCTCATAAAACAACCTTCTTTGGGGGCTTGTTGTTATAAGCAAGGTCAAAGAATAAAGAAGACAACGATTCTGTATAAAAGTGTGTGAGAGACACACAAAGCAAAAACATGCATCCAATGTTTCCCTCACTTTGTCCTGTTGGGCAGTTTTCACGTGGCTCTGCTGGCCGTCACTCAAACAAGGAGACGCAGACAGAAGAGAGAGACGATCAGATCATTATTATCACCTACAGGGATAAACAACTCGCTCTTTCTCACCCCATCCTTCTTCTCCACTCCCTTCCTCCTCACTTTCACTCCCTGCGTGCTCCCTCACCCTGTGTCCTTCATCTACCCCTCCTCTCATCTTTCCCTGCAACTCCCTGCTCCTGCACCTCCCTCTCTCTTCGCCCCCATTGAGTGAATAGTGATCATGTCTGGTGTTTCATCGGCTCTTTGCACTTCTCTACTCTATTAAGATTGATGGGCTGCTTGGCTATAAATGAGCATGCTAAGTCTTGGACAGGGCCACGGTCAGGCAAGGGCTACACACACAAACAGACACACACACGGACACTCGCACGCACTTTTCCTATTAGCAGCAGAATATGGGAGATGGGCCCCAGGAAGGGGCAGTATTTTTGTTACATGGACACATACACACACACACACAGACACACACACACACAAAACATATACACATACACACACACAGGGATGACCCTGTAAGTCACCTCCAGCAGTGTCTGCTGTGGATCAGTAACCAGCACATTGCCGACCCGTACGTCTTAAAGTCTTACAGTTTAATTACTACTGGAACACAGACTATTTCTGCAAGGTTTCAATTGCTGACCGTGCATATTTTTAATCTCATGCTTTAAATATTAATTTTATTGTAAAGAGATTATTTGTATAAAAAGAACTTAGTCTAAATTGTTTGCTGTTGTCTAAATTTAGTCTTAAAATTCAATCATCACCATGCGACACATGCATCATCCACTAAATTTACACTGAATTGACTCATTGTTCCTTCATATATATATATATATATATATATATATATATCCGAAAAGGTAAACAGGATTTGGCTGTCCATTTTTTTTGTTGCTATATCTCGTGTGGACTAGCTACTTGACATGTGTCATTTGTTCAAATTGGTGACCTTTAACCTGTAAAGTTATTTGGCCAACCCTATCACAGGAATGTTGATGTTGGATTGTTTCTGCACAAACCTCAAATGACAATGGTTTTTCATGTCTAATGTCACTTTTTATTTTATTCCCTGAACGAAGAAAATAAAGCAGTTTATTGCATCTCTAATCTCCTGTGGGAAAATCAGATGCAGTCAATAACCATCCACACACTTTACATTAATGTAAAGTGTGTGGATGGTGTAATGTCCCTATGTAGACAAATTAATTAAACTGCTTGGCAAACTGTTGCTTATGTTAGCAAGCACGACTGGATTTCAATAATTTGCAGTATTACCAATGTCACCCACATCTGGAACAGAAAAATTTGTTTTTACTTATAGAACTATGTCAAAATATACTTTTTGATTTTAAGTTTACAGAGGTTAAATTTCACTTATTAAAACTAAGCTTAACAGTGACATGTTTTTTTCTTCTTTTCTTTGGTACCACTGCCTAGCAGGTGCTTGGGTCAAGTGTCAAGTCAAGTTTCCAAAAAGTCTTCAGCCCTTAAAACTGGCCGGCTAAGGCAGCTGTGAATATCTGTCCTGCATTTTGCAATTCGTTGGCCGTAGAACTTATACAAAGTCACAGATCACATGGTTAAAGAACTGACAGACATTTACAAGACACCGCAGAGCCTCTCCTTTCCTTTTGGCTCGACACTCAGTCTATCAGACCTTCTCACTTTCTGACATAAGTACACAGCGTTACATACTAACTGAAGTCTACATGTGTATTTGCATGAGTTACACTGTGTCTGTGTGTGTGTGTGTGTGTGTGTGTGTGTGTGCGTGCGTGTGTGTGTGTGTGTGTGCTCGCACTACAGAACTGAAGAGAGAGTCATCGGAGGCGCTCATGTCCTCATTGTTGACATGGAAAGATTACAGGAAAATATTGTGTCATAATTATTTCTCAACACCCCCCTTCATAGATCAGAGTTCACGGGGTGTCTAATAGGGGGTACTGAGATACATGCCCTGTGGAGCAGACCATAAATCAGCTCAGTGCGGGCAGATTTGATGACAAAGATTTAACGGCTGTAAAGGACACCCTGAGCCTCAGATTCTTGCAACTGTCATCAAATCCCCACAAGGCCATTAACAGGTCACGTAGGCGTAGCTGATCTGAGCCTGCAACATCATCAGCTCACAGCACCTGCTGAAGCCCCCCGCAGCACAGGTGCACTTACTGGAACAGCAGCAAGGGCACAACAGCCTCGTTGCCCCAATATTTAGTCCCCCGTAAATATCTGGCTCCTTAAAGTGGGAAATAGTCATGTGTTTGACTACAATATTATAAGCTTATCACAAGATTCAGTTTTGGAAAAGGCTATGAAAGTCCCTTTTTTCAATCCGAAAATGTTTCCTTTATTTCATGATAGGCTTTTCTAAACCGCCATTTGTAATTCTAATATGCTGCTCATCTGATGCATTTTTGCCTCTGACTGTTGCAGGTCTCTTTGCCAAAACCTTTTTCTTCTGTGCTGCAGGGAACTTTCTTGTCACTGCCCAATATGACCTCACCTGTGGACTCCCTGGTTTATTATGCTCTGTCACGTACAGCACGCCATAACTCCCTTCTGAGCACGCTGGCCCTTGTGTTAATGCTTGCTTCAATCACATAGGACTCTAAAACCACATAACTGGCCTCTATGCAAATGCTAACTTCTGTGCTCGGGGTTGCCTGTCCCCGGGGGGGGGGGGGGGATGGTAAATAGGTTTGCAATACAGACCATCATACTGGACATGGGAAACATTTTAAAGCAATTAGCAGTTTTCCCAACTTAGAGCTCATATTTAATGTAGCACACAGTCTTTTAATCCAAATTTGTTTGTACAGTATTATCATATTAAAGTGCGGTGCCCCTCATGATGGTTTGTGGAGTTAATGTGTGAACTGTTACTGTTTGTGTAAACACTGTGGAAGGAAAGGTCAGAAGAGCTGCTGCTTGTAATAATCAGTGCCAAGCAACAAGAGCAAAATAAAAGACTTCATGTTCTAACAATGCAACCAGGCAAAGCACTGGTGTGTGTGTGTACATGAGCCAGTGCACCCCCAAACATTCTCCTTCGCTTGCTCTCACTCTCATTAATTTAATAGTGTACGTCTACATTCGTAAGCCTGAGCTGGCTTGAAAATACACACATGCAAACACACTCTAGCATTAAGCCCGATATCTTTCAGCTTACATTTGATGCCTCCGAGCTTTGGGAATATTCAGTGTCCTGATCAGAGGCTCTGGCAGCGCTGCTAAATGTGTATTTATATGCAGCTAATGTTAACAGTAAATCAACATAGTCTACTTTAGATAATAATAGACATTACATGTAAAGATTGAGACCCGGAACATAGTGATTCATATTACTATGACATCCATTGTGATGACACATTAAAATACCAGTCAACAAACAAAAATGTGTTTAGGTTATCAGCCAAACCCCGCTCTCTTCTCCAGAGAGTTGATTGAGGAGTTTGACTTTTATACTGTGAAACCATGTTCACACCACAGCTCTTGCTTTAAATCACCCTTAACTTTTTCAGTAACAAAAATAAACATCTTTCGCTAAACCAAGTCTTTTGTGGCCTAACCCAAACTGTATCTTAAAACATAGTGTTCCTGCTAGGTTTTAGTTTTAGTATTAGTTGCCAAATGGCATCTACATATCCAAGAGGGCTTTACTTACCACAGGGGGGTCTTGCTTTTTATTTTTGCTGTTGAAATATTTAGTTTAATATGCTGATGAAAACTAAACATAATTTCAGTGACATTACATTTCAAGCAAACTGTCTGGAGAACTGGTTTACCTAATAGTTATTTTTGTGTGTCAGATCTATAATCTTTTTTTTGTCCATTATGCTGGAATCATACGTATGTGCCGCGGTAACACTTGGCGATGGGCGCGCCTGACGCTTGGTGCTGGTACGAACGTAATAGTGACAACAATCCCAGTGTCATGCTTGGTACATATAACATAGCTGGCCTGATGCTAACATGCCATGCTAGCTATTAATTCAACGCTAAAGAAAAGTACGCATGGAAATAAAATCCACAACCAGATGAACACACACTAGGCAGCTGTCGCTGCCTCCTCTTTCGATTTGATTGGCCAGCACCTGTGCTTGAGTATTTGCTTAAACCCGTTTTAATTGGCTGGTGCCTCTGTTGCCGCATGGAAATTTGAGCTCTTCTCAACTGCTGTCGTACAGAGAGTAAGCAACACAACACGACAGAACCACGATGCAGTTCGGCAATGCATCATTTTACATTTAAATTGGATGAATGCCCTGCGTTAGAAAGAGGCCTTTCTTTTACATGATCAAGTTTTTGTTTGTTTTTTGTTGTGTGGGATTAATGTTGTGTCTCTTTGTTAATTTTTGTTATTTAATTTAAAATGTATAAAAAGTATTTTGAAAAGCACAGTGGTGTAGGAAGTAAACACGTGTATGGATGTATGTAAGATGATGAGGCCTTAGGGTGGCAATAGTAGTTTGTTTGTCCACCATTTTGATCCATTTTGTGTTATACAATAAATACTCACTTTTGCTGTAGGCTGATTATTGATTTAATTATTATTAGTATATAATGTAATGTTTAGATTCCCCTCAAAAGCCGCCTTTGGGCAAAGTAGTTTACAAGCTATAGTACAGCCACGTCATGGTAAGGTTGACATTAAATGTGATGGGAATCTTTCTCGTCTCCAGGGGATGAATTGCACTGACTGTGGTGACCTACTGACCTTTTCTCTTTCACCACCTTCACACCAAAGTTTCCATCCGTAACATAAATTCCAAAGTTAGTGTGACAGATGCACTGAAATATTACCCATGGCACTGACATCCATATGGTTCTGCCAGTTTGGATTAGTGGTAACCCATAAGGAAGACTCTTGTTTGAGTGCACATTTTAATTCTGATTTAAGTTTGAATATCACCCTAAAAATGCCCAGAGTCACCGATAAAGAAAACAAACGTTGTACAAATCGTGAACACACACATGCTGCTCCTGCTCTCTGCTCCCTGCCCTCCTTTTCCACCTCCTCCCATCCTCCCCCTCCAGGAGGATAGCGTGACAGTTCTGTCACGTCGGCACCTGGTCGTACACAAGTGTTAATGTCCCCACCTCAGCCGGGAATCACTGGAACACTGACACCATGCTGGAGTGTGTCGCGTGAATATATGAGTATGTCTGTTCTGCAGTTTTGAACTTTTATCTTTCCTCCCTGATTTAGAACGTCTACTAAGTTTTTAAAGGATGTAAAAGCAAGAAGGAAAGTGAGCCATTTGTGCTTTTGTGTTAAAATGTGCATGTTTCTGTCTCCATTGCACTGTGTGTGTGTCTGTGTGTGTGGTACGGATGCACCAGGCAGGGGTCCCATTCCCTGTCACTCAGAAACAACAAGCCAATCATTCCTGGGTTCTAAAATAAGCTCTCCTCCCCCCGCTTCCGTCCTCTCTCCCCTCTTCTCCCTCCTCACATGTGTTCCTCTCCTTAGTAGACACCTGAGGGTGGGGGGCAGAGGAGCTGAAGGGGAAGTGGGTGGCAGGAGAGAGGAGAGACTCAGCAAGTATTGAGATGAATAATTGGGGAAGGTGAAAAATCTGTTTGTGAGAAATCACTTAGGAGCTGCAGATCAACAGATCTACTTTGCAGTCTCGGGGAAATTTAAGAACAAGGGCAGCTCCACCACGTTGGAATGTATATCAAGATTCGTGTCATGAGAATTTGAATTGCGCACAGCCCACAAGAAAAAATGACCTGCATCTTTAAAATGCAGAAGATTCAGTTTCATATTTTGTGGTGCCACCATATATTTGGATGAAGAAAGTATGTGGCCTACTTTTGGTAATGGTGGTGCTAAACTAACTGAGGAAACTAACTCCTGTGTTTGTCGGCTCCAGGACTGTTAATGTGTTTTGTTTTGAGTTTATCTGAAATTAATTGCTGAGACTTATAGAGCAGCTTCATAGAGTGTGCAGTCTTCTGTTTTATCTCGTTCTTATTTTTGTAGGTTTATTACAAAGCCCCTTCAACACCAAATATGATAGTAGCCAGTGTGTTGTGAATGACTTATCATTTTCAAATCCGATATTGAGAACCAATATACAGAAGAAATGGTTTTGACGGATCCAGAGGTTTCTCTGTTTTTGTCTTGTTTTTTTCCGTAGACTTTGGTGGTGTGCTTGTTCAGGTGTTAAAATAGGTTCAAATTCCAAAGTTTGAGTGGCAGCTCTCTGAAAAGTCTTGGCTTGTGCTTTCAGCAGAGTAGTATGAATTTGGGTTGAGGAGGGGGCGGGGGGGGGGGGGGGGGGGGTCCATTCTCAGGGATCGACATGAACTTTGAGACTGTGAGGTCACAAACTCGCTGACAACTCAACCACCTGTTGCCACACGCACACACACACACACACACACACACACACACACACACACACACACACACACACGTGCATGCTGGTCTTTATATGGTTGTGAGGAAACTCATTGATATAATTACCTAACCTTAAACATCACATTTAAATGTCCTAACCATGAAAATGCCTAACCCTAACATAAATCTAATTCTGACCTTAAAACCAATTCTTAACCACCAAACAATTGTGTTGACTATCCAAACCAAAACGTGTCATGTAAATCATGTGACCAGTCAGTTCAGCGGATGTGTAGTTATAAGTTTAATTTGTATGGCCATTACACAATAAATATTTAATTTTGTGTGTGTGTGTGTGTGTTTACATGTGCCTGGGAACTGTTTTTGTCTCCTGTGGTATTTTTCATTTGTCTGGCATCTATAGCCTCACCCACACACATACACACACACACAGACAAACACACACTAACAAAAAGTGACCCAGCAAATACATGAGCATATGTTGTTTTCATATGGAAATATTGTGGCTTACTTTAGTGAAACAATATGTGCAAAAAATTCACATACACTTATAATCGTCACTACACCATCTGAAATCAGTTAAATTAGAAAATATTGATCAGGCTACATATAAACATTGTCTTATGAATAGATATATTTTATTTGGCTCAAAAAAGTCAAAGATCACGTTAATGTCCTCGGCCAAACAGCGTGCCGATATATCCCATATTTGCAAAGAAACAAAAAAGCTTTTCAGTCAAGTTCAGGGCTGGCTGTACCTGACCCAGTCTAAAGAGCAGAAGCAGGTGCGTTGGGGTTTCTAAGTGCGAAGGGTCACACAGCCTTTTATATACACATCTCTCCTCTCCACCCCGCTATATACAGAGCCATCATGTGCAGTTACATCTGTGTCACATAAGGAAAGACGTTCTTCAGCCTGACTTCGAAACAGCTGCGTCATCTGTCAAACCAGACATAGAATTTATAGATCGGTCCGTCATCGGTCGCTCTCCCACAGCTTTAACCTTGTCAGTCCATAACTGTCACAGACATATTTCCCTTGGTTTCTTATGGCAGTGATGTCATCATGTTAGTATGTGACAGGCTCCTGGTGATGTTTTTTGTTTGTCTGAGTGGTGAAAAGACCCTGTCTGTAGTGCATATTACTAAGTGGATTTGTTTTTAATTCAAAGAATTGATCAAGAACACTGGCAGGCATTTACTGAGACAGATAATTTCATTGACTAAAGGAAATCAGTCGAAATATCTCTTTAAAAAGAAAGTTAAAAAATAGTGTTCAGTTACTCCTTTCAAAGTAGGGGAGATCATAGAGGCCGTGCAGAATGCTGTGTGAGTATAATACTGCTTCAGGGCCTCCTGCCAGGGGTTGAAGTGCTTGCTTTGAGTGTCTGGGCCAGCTCTCTGTCGGCCCTATCCATATTCAGTCCCAGTTCAGTCGCTGAGTTGCATTGCTTGGACTCCTTAATCAAAGCTGCAGGATATTTCTTCGTTTAGTGAACACTGCAGCTGCACATGCAGTTAAAGGAGCACAGAAACGATAGCTTGATCTGTCAATCTTCTCTTTGTCCACTTCAGCTCAATGCCTGTTCAGCACATGGATGATTAATTTGTAGAACTGTCTCAACCAAAAGCAACTTACACCCATTCCAGGGTGTCATTTTGTTTTCGTGACAACCTAGACGTCCAGTATCAAATTCAGCCCATGTGGGCAGTGACCTGTGAGGCCCCACCTCCTGGTTGGGTACCTGCTAGTCCTAAAGTCCGAGAGTCAAACAAAAAGCCCTGCTGTCCTCCACTGAGCACACCCAGACTGTCCGTTAGAGTCCCACTAGGAGACGAGCCAAGGAAGGGACTCTGATGATTGGCAGTTGCAGCAGCCATTTTATCAGGGCTGGCAGCGAGGCGCGGTGAGGGAGGGAATGTGTAACCGTACAGGCTGTAGGGCGGTGTGTGGAGGCGAAGACCAGCGTAACCCTGCGTGTTGTGGTTGGACAGATAGCCAAGTTGAGAAGCAGGAAGAGGCAGGGTACAGAATCCTTCACCGTCATATGCTGATGGACCTCTGGGAGGGGGGTATGGCTCTGGGACGTTGCTGAACCGATGGAGGGGGTGTGTAGGTCGACTGCAGGTGTAGTCAGGTGGGCTGAGAGGGCAAACTTGGAAAGGTGAGGAGCATGGGGACGTGGAGAGCAAGTGAGATGTTGCTCCGACCCCTCCATGAGCTCCTGGGATTCCTACAGAAACAGAGCCAGAGAAACAGAACAATGAAATCAACACATCCACCACATCCACCACTCAGAGTTGGCCATTGGCTTCAATGCTTAAATCAACTACAGATACACGAATCAACTGTAAGAATTAAATGATGCAGGTATTTGTCTATCGAGTGAGGAACCATTTTCCTATAAATGGCCATTTACATTTTTATAACATCTAGGGCAGACATGGGCAAAGTACGGCCCCTGGGCCGTATACAGCTTTTTAATCCGGCCTGACGAACTTGTCCAAATATTATTATTATTAAATTAAATTTTAACTTTCTCCTGCAATGCCCCCATTAGATGGCGCACTTTGACCGGGAGTGTGGTGTATAGGGCTCGAAAGGACACATGATCTCGCAATGCATTGTGGGCCGTCAGCGCCATTGTCCAATCAAAGGCTGTATGCCTGATATGCTGAGAAACTGTCGCAGTTTTCAAGGAGTACAACATCAGATGTCACTTTGCTACGAAGCATGCTAACTACGCTAGCAAGCAGTCAACGCAAGAACGGGAATAATTGGTTTGGGCGCAGGCCTCAGATGTTTTCATGATGTTTGATCAGTCACGTTACGACATGTTTTTGTATTGTTCATGTTCGTGCAATTTGTTAAATCGCCTTGCAAATAAATGCTTTGCTACCCGTTAAAGGCCAAATCCTTTCATGTAATGATTTTTACATGTCATTTATATTAGTTCACACAAACACTCCATCCATCTGTTCCTGGCCCGGCCCCTCTGTCAAATTTTAGAACCCATTGTGGCCCGCGAGTCAAAAAGTTTGCCCACCCCTGATCTAGGGTCATACTGGATTAGCGATGGCTGGAACATTTTCTTTTGTTTAGGCATCAGATTGCAGATGGTAGTGATGATTTTGCAATGTGCCTAAATGACTTGAGTTTCTTGTATTTTTTCTGCATATATGAATGTTTATCAGACAAGGGGCTGTTGTGGCCGGGCAAATGACTGTTAGCACTCAGAGGCAAAAAGTATTAAAGTATTATGACAGCTTAGCCAAACCTCTTGTCTGAAGGTTGATGGTGGACAGTCTAACATACAGAGTGACTTTGACAAGGGAAACTACTTTTTGCATAACAATTATTACCATGTATAAATTGACATGTCCTTGGTATCTAGAACACTAGTGTTAGTTCACTCTACCTTGCTTGGCCATGCCAGGGATGTCTTCAAATGTGAGCGTTCGCAGAGAAGGACGCCAGAATGCATAAGACTCGACCAAAGCCTCCAGACCCATCCTGCAGAACACACACAAATGCACTCGTTAACACACATACATCAGAATTACAGACAAATCATCACAGAATCATTTGGATCGGAAATTCCAGTCCTTCACTCTGTGTAGTCACTGATGCAGCTGCAGCTGCTTGTTCCCAGCATGCTTTCTGGGTCTAACATTACGCCAAACACCTGGCGGCCATCTTAGTCTGTGGGGCCTCACTCTCCATCTCCATGGAGACTGCAGGTAATGAGGGGCATAAACGCTGTGTTGCGATTGGCTGCCGCCAGCCGGGTGCTCTGAGGTAATTGCTTTCACACGGCTTTTACGGGCGAATCAGGACGAAGGAGCAGGAAGCCGCAGCAAGGATTTATGAGGTGGGACTCCCCTTCCCCCCAAATCTGCGTCGCCCTCCTCCTCTAGGTGGGGCAGAAGGTTGCTGTGGCGGAGTAATGCAAGTGCTCTGTTACCCCTCGTTAGTGTGAGGATAAAAGTCCTCCCCCCCGCGGGGTTGTAGCCACGGTGATAATTTAGACAGGCTGCCCGGAGCGACTCTGGTGCACACCAGAGTCGCCTATCAGAGCCGAAGTTTATTTAGCAAACTGTTTAACTCTTCCTGTAATATTTAAGGGGAAGATTTTTTTCGGCCTTCCTGAGGTTTACTTTTATAGGGTCAGCTGTCACGGCCCCTCGGTTATCCCGTTGGCCGTTCTTTACCTTCCTAACGCTCTGTCTCATACCTTCCCTCTCCTCCCCTCTCTCCTGCTCTCCCCCATTGCTCTCCTCTCCTCTCTAATGATTTCTATGAGGCCTCAGGGGAGTAGCTGTTTGGAGACTGTTGGAGTTTTACTGCCGTGTTGTTTTAATGCTGTGTTTATATATGTTTAGAAATGTGTTTATACAGATTTTCTTCAGGAGACTCTTGACTTTTATTATTTTGCTGTTGATGTTTATGTTACGAGGCAGGCTGGAATCTGACGCTCCATTTAGGTTTGCAGTTGAGGTTAGATTTTTCCCCCGTCAGAGCATGTGCCTCTAACTATGCGATTGTAGGAATTAACGTGGCTTTAAAGTTAGCACATTTAAAAGAAAATGCATCACCAATAAATAGGATGAAACTATAATAATGTATGCCACATAATTCTTTTTCTTTTCTGCCAGTTAGCACAGATTTAATGGGGAGCCATAGCACACTTTCCTCCCCATTAAAACAGACTGAAATATCCATGACAAAAACCACAAAGAATCCAGAATATAATGCAGCCATACATCCCACATTATCCCTAATGCAGTAGATAATGTGAAAATCTCTGTGGTTGAAATTAACTCACCGGTTTCTGCCAGAGTCTCTGAAGCCTTTGGCAAATGGGTTTCTGTCAATTTTCAGCCTTGTTATCTGAAAGGCAAAATAAAAAGTCTTGATTATTTTCAAACATTTAGTTCGCACAAAGCCCATGGTAACAGTAGAGTGGAAATAATTTTTTGGAAGTCTATTAATAAATATATTCATGGGCATAGTTAGCTCTTTATTGTGCCACTTGTTTGCATGTGTTCTACAATTTTCCTGCACTTACGTGTGAATTTGTGAATGAGTGTTTGTGTTGGTTAATGTCTGTGGGGCTGCTCAGGCTGTGGGTGGTGTTTAAGGCCCAGCTCTGTGACCCACGTCCAAAAAGACTTTTATATGCATCTCCACCATGTTCCAACTCCAGTCGTCATTGTAGGGTTAAGACGATCCCAACTAACTACTTCAAAGCTCATTCTGACTGGTCCAGTGCAAGAATTCAAAAACGTTATTTTCCCAGAGATGTTAACAATGACTCTAAAAACTAATTTTGGGGGGAAATCCAGAAAATATGAAACAGTTGGTAAGTAGAACTCTCTTTAGAACAAATTAAGGAACTGGAGGCCTGTGTTTTGTAAGAAACAAACACACACAGACACACACACAGTCATGCATGTGGACCGTTCTTAAAATGCAAACCAGACCAAGGTGAAAATCATAAAATTAATATCATGCAGAAATTTAAACAGTTTCTTATTCTAAAATTGTGTAGTCCTGTTCTGTCTTGAAAGTATAGCTACAGAGAACAGTGTAGCAGAATTGTATTTTCAACCTTATGAGACATTGCCACCAAAACAATACAAAAATGATTTGAAGTTTTGTTTTTAAGGGGAAATGCAAGTCATGTTGACGTGAGTTGTGCTACCTGTTGATTCTGATATGCTGTGACTGTGGTGAACACCGTCTCAGGGAAGGAGAGGGTGCGAGTGCCTTCTCCAGCAGGAACGGCTCTCACTGGGGAGAGCTCCTCTCCACACTCTTTCCGGATCACATGGACCCGCGGCTGGTACTTGTGCATGGAGTGTAGAATGATCTGAACAAGAAGAGAAAATTACTCTTTTAATTTGAAATTACTTTAACACCAATTTAAGATCGTTTACAACTATAAAACATGATTATTGGATAATGAACATGCACATAAGTGGGAAAAGAGATGCTAGATGCAGGCACACACAAAGAAACACACACACCTTTTACTTAAAAATATTGCACGTGCAATCATTAGGAAAATGCTGTACAAAAATACAGTCGGCGTCTTTTATTGTCTTATAAAATTTGACTTTTTGATGATAATAATAATAACATGTTTAAAATGAGTAAACCCATTAGAAAAATCTAATCCAAGTTTGAAATTAAAGAAAGATTAAAGTGTGACAATATGAATATTATAAACATAGCCTTATAATAACAAAGGGATATGTTTGAAGGCTCTGTCGTGGCACTTACGTGTCCCTGGTCATCGAGCTCATTGTTGGTCAGTTTGAGTTTGTCGAAGCTGACCACCTGACGCATCCACGTCTCTCCTGAGGCCGGGGAGTCCGGGTGAATGTACACTCTGGGCGGCACAGGGGAGTCCGCATTCCCCGCTACCATCCACTTGGAGCTGTGGTACACATACCTTCACAATGCACACACAAAAACACACAGGGATTCAAAATGAGCATAATGTCACAGGGTTGCAATTTTACAGCTGCTCGTTTCACTTCACACAACAGCAGGATTTGGCAAGAAACATGACTGGTGATAAATTGTCATCAATAATAATTATAGGTAATCCATATGAGGGTTTTTTAAAGATTGAGAGAAGCAGGTCTGAATATCAGTTACAGGATCATGTATTATTTGTCTTGTTTGCAATTTGATTGGCCTATACTCTAATTTGAGTATCGACAACTGAGTCATTCAACCTTCAAGAAAAGTCGTAATAACTATTTGCAGTTTTCAACAAAATGTACAAAGTACTGCACAACCACAAAACAAATCGTTAAAATACAGAAGGAAGTACATAAATAATAATGCTAATAAGTATACAGATAAATCCCTTGGATATAGTTGATAAATCAAATTCAATCACATTTGATTTGCATAGCCCATATTCATGAATCATAATTTGTCTCATAGGGCTTAACAAGGTGGGACATCCCCTGTCCTTAACCCTCAACAAGAGTCAGGAAAAACTACCAAAAAAAAGCCCCATTAACAGGGGAATAATAAACACCAATCAATTAAACATCCTTTCTCTTTTGCAACACTTATTGCAACATTTATTTTAAGATGTTTAAAAAAATGGTCCTGCCAAGTCCCAAAATCCTGCATATCTCAAGTATAGGCCAATCATTTTTTACTATGGATATTTGTCATTGAATATGTCACAAGTTCAAACGATGTAGCATGCACATCGCAGGTTATAGGTTATATCTTCAATGACCTTTAGCTTTCATCACCTGCTGTGTCGGGATTAAAGCTTCAGACTCTGCCTGCTCTGAACTGTGTGTGCACAAACCTTTATGCTCAGATGCAATATCTTATCAGAGCGACTGCATGTTCCTATGAAAGGCAGTTAGTCCACCATACTGCTAAAAACGCCTTTACAAATGACAGAGCCACTGTGTATGGCATGCGAAGACTTGGCTGCATTTGTGCCATCGCAGTTGTGCGCTGTTTACTTGTGCATTATAACATTTGTTGGTTTGACCTTCGAGGGTGGAGATGCGAGGCCTCCAAAAGGGACGACAAAACCACCGTGACAAAGCACCGGTGCCAGGCGCCATTTGTGGAGGGAGAGGGAGAGCTGGGGTTGCACATTTGAAAAAAAAAAAAAAAGGGTTGTCCCATGCAGGAGCAGTGTGCGTGAGTCTAAATTAAGACGAACATTAATGCAACATCCCCGTTGCTGCAGGACGTGCATGTGAAGTTATCTGCCACCAATAAAAGCTTCAGGATATTTACTTGCAGCTGCGGCCATTTAAATGTAAATTTTAAAGCCCTGAAAGTGACAGAGTGCATGTTTCTGTCATCCCTGTTTGCGTTGGCTTGCACTGCGCAGTGTGAGCGCGCGTGTGTGCGTGTGCGTGCTCTCTTACCTATATCGTTTGTTGTCCACGGGGATTATATCCATGGCTATGTAATACTGCTGGTGTGGGTCCAAGCCCGTGATCTTCACGCGCATTGCGGGGAACATCCGCCTGACAAGGAAACCAAATAAATCATCTATACACAGGAGGTTTTTACTAAACTACAATCGTTTAACAACAGTAAAAATTGTGATTATTTAAAATGATTATTTTATTATCAATTTCGCCAAGCCAGGTGATTTGCCTTATTTATAACTCTTATTTATTCTTTTCATATTTAAATTGATTATATATATTATTTTTGTATAATAGGCATATTTTAATTTTCCAAAGTATAATAACATTATTCTTTCTAAAGCTAAGTTCATGTCTGAGCATTATTTCGCGCATTACACTACCCATTTCAATATGATCTCCTTCTCACCGTCCAGCCTTGGTGATGATCATCTCCGTGCCAATCTCGTGGAACCGTTTCCACAGGTCCGATCCCTGCAGGTCCACGCGGGCCTCGTCTCCGGCGGCTGTGACCGGCGCCGTGCACACAGCCGCGGGCTGCGGGCTCTCCAGCAGCGCGTCCTCGCTCTCCGCTGCACCGGAAAGAGGCGAGAGATTATGACACGTTTGAATAGAAACACAACAAATCACCCAAAGCCAAGAATTATTCTCCTACACCGTGCTTTTGTTGTGTGACTCGTAGAAAATACACAAGTTTGAAAACAGAACATTTTAAACACACACATTACAGCAGGGCTATGATATATATACTGGACAGAAGATGTTTTAAACTCCATCAATTCACATTTAGGCCTATAGTCTATATATGAAAATGAGTTATTGCAACAGTCATTTTGCAATGACTATTTTCAGCAGCCATACGAAAAAAACCGACTAATTTTACTACACAATTTATTTCACAGTTATTATTTCAAGCAGGTAAAATGTTTTAAGTAGACCTATAATTGTGTTCATGTTGAATTCCGGTGCCCTAAAAGCTGAAAGAAAATATATGTCCCTTAAGACGAAGGTACTCTGCACTTATTACTGAATATATGCACCATCATATATTAGAAATCTAGCTGCATCCGTCACAGAACAGCAGTGGTTTTCATAATGATTTTCATAATGAAGTCCTTGGGTTTAAATCAGTTTTAATATAGAGAGAATACGTTTAGACACTCCACTAGAGTTTATGTGTCTCACTGCTTTTGTTATTTGGGCTGCTCAACACATGGCCTCACCGAGTAATGGAAATTTATGCACATTCGACTTGGGCCTAACGAGCCAAACTGTAACACAGAGGCAACCCTCCCAGCCAAGGGGCATTTTACAATTTGCAGCGGATTTTTAAAATCCTAATTCGTCAGGGCCAGTCGGTTTATCCTCTGCTGCAGACCTCTCAGGATCCTCGTACCGGGGGAGTCGCTCTGCCTTTAAACGCTCCTAATTGGCATGTTTATGATTGCAACACAACTCATAAAGCGTCTCACATTAGTCACACTCATATTTACAAGAGCAGGGCCGTGATATGATATCACATTTCCACTGTGCGACTCTGACCATGTAGCCTGTCCTGGTTTTACTTCATGATCTGCATCTTTTCAGCCACGATTATTACCGAGGTTTCCATGGGCTGTAAACAGGGGAAAGTGCGCAGGCCCGGTACAAAGAACTGTGCTTCTCATTGTGGAAGGAAAATGTGCAAGCTGCTACCAATGCAAGTTTATTTCCCCCCCAAGAATAATAAAGTGACAACAAATGTGCATGGTCTAATTTGACAGATACAATATAAAAAGGCTACAGCTCATATTGGGAAATTACATAATTTGTTGTAACAGATAAACATTTAAAAACCTTTTTAGTGGTTATAACTGGTTTGGTAATGTTGCCTCATTTAAAGGCCAATTTCAACCAGGGGACGAATCCATTATAATAATTCTGTTTGCTATGATTGTTTTTATTTGTTGATGTTTACTTACGGGATCCGTCACTCGCACACTCAGCCTCGCTGCCCTGCTCCTTGGTGCACGCTCTGTCAGCCCTCGGCACCGGGCTCCCGGTCAGATCAGAGACATCAGTCCCGTCCTCGTAGCCGGGGGACACAGCATCTTCTCCGTCCGTCCTGCGTCTCTTCTCCGCTCCGATCAGCGCTTCCACGGAGAAGGCGTGCGCCTTGACGCTCAGTGCGCACGGGGACCGCCGCTTTTCTGCCATGTCTCTCTCGGGGTCGTGACAGAGCGAGGCGGCGTCACGAGTTTGCAGGGAGCAAGAAAAGTTCACAACGGAAAAATAAGAGAATCCACGGGGACAGTCTGGAGCACTGTGCGGGGCTGCGGCTCCGTCCTCCGGCCGGGACAGCAGAGGGAGCGCGGGGAGCCGGGAGGAGATGTGTCGCTGTCTCCGTTATCCGTGAGCCGTGCGCACTTTTGGAGAGTGTCAACTACTTGGAGCTTAGAGGAGAGCCGGGGAAGGCGACCTGTCAATCACAGCACGGGGCAACCAATCACAAGTGGTCACAGCCCCCCGGAACAATCCCCCTGGTCCCGCCTGCTGTGGGGCCCGCTCGTGCCGCCTTATGTGGTCAAAGTGGAGCTCGAGAATGAATCGTGTCTTCAGGCGGAGGAGCGCGAGGAGCATCCGTCTGTGGCATTGTGCGCATTTTCACACAGCGACCCTACATGCTTTACATGAGTCCCCGCTGCAGCCATCATCCTGCAACATGAAGAGTGACTGACCTCAAAATGTGTTCGTGCATGCGATCACCATTAGACTGGGCGTTACCAAAATATGTTATAGGCTGCTGGTACTCTATATGGTCGTCGGCCTACAAGGAAAACGTTCATTTTGTGTAATTTTTACTTTTTGTGTATTTCACTGATTTATAATATTTGAACTCAACGATTAATGCTTTATCAAAACTTTTTCACGTATCATCCGTCATTCCTATGTCACAATCCCAATTTCTTCAAACAGCAGACCCATTCGTCCACAACATTATCTCTGTTTCATGATAAAGCAACGAGGAATAAATCATAAACAAATTATGAATACAAATATTTATTAAAAAAATAGATAATTGTACATTATGACATTATTGATGCTACAACTTCATTGACTGCTTTGCTCAAACATATTTCAGCTGTTTCACCGCAATAACACAAATGTTTTATCGAAAACAATCTGAAGCCATGCAATGTTGAAAAAGGCCTAAGGAAAATAGACATGATTTATGTGAACACATTAGATATAAATTAGATGATAATACATTTGTCATTATAGGCCAATATTCTCTCTGGTGTTTTGGTGTGAAAATGTAAGTAATACAGTCTGTAAATAAGCCTTCGATAGATCGACCCCAATCCGCTTGAGTCAATGAATAATCTAAACAGATATGATAAATGTGAATTGAGGGATGAGCTGGATTTTCTCCCTGAGCACGTTTGGAAATGATCCTGTGCACTTTCATGGCAGCTAAATGACCGTGCGGTCTCGGGGAATGCGTGTAGGTGTGGGTGCGTGCGTGTGGAGGCTGTAACACACGGAGGCGGAGAAGCTAAATTAACAAGACAGTGCGGTCGTGCTTATGTGCGTTTGATATGAGTTTAATTCGCGAAATAGGCATCATTAATAAGAAGTGAATTAATTAACCTGCTGGAACCTCAATTTTAACAGTCAGAATTTTATTGTGTTAAATGTTCCTTGTTGCCTTGGTGACCACCTCATCCACTCAGACCTCTGTGTAAAGCTGAAGGCCTCTTGTGGTTTGTCCGTCGCCACCGGTTATTGGTGTAAACTCAGTAAGTGATGCTCTGCGTGGGTTATCAGATCAAAAGACATGTGTTTCCCGTGGGTTTTTTTTAATGACATTTCAACAATTTCTGTTTTATAATGAGCCTACACACCTAGGGACATTTTTATCACAATTTAATAATATTTTAGGGAATTAGCTTTATTTTAACACATAATCAATGTGAAAAAGGTTGAGTTAAAAGCATACATTTTACCTGGCATTCCGTCAAATTTTAGAGTTTCAAAAAAAGCAATTACTGTATGGACCGCCATTAACCAGATGAAATTAAGATAAAAAAATGTAACTTATCAGGATTTGTATAATATCAAATCAAATCAATTCAAAAGTGTCTCATATGATAATATTAATAACAAAAATTGTGTTTGCAATTAACTAACATACATTAACTAATAAAAAGCGTACAATAATTATCCAATATGAACATTGATCTATCATTGCCTGTTAATCATCTGGATAAATGGCTTCTGCAGCAGAACAGACAGGCCTGTATAACCTCATTGATATTATTTGGCACCGTTTCATTAATATAACAATAATATTAATATGAATTCATATTATTACAATTAAAATTGTAATCAGTCTTCACCTAGAAATACATTTTGCTTGCAGACACATGTACAGGCTATTTGTGAATGACACCGTTTTTATTGTACTTCTCTAGTCTCTTCGTTAGCAGGTGCACTGGTCCGTGCATCTTAGAGATCACTGTGCCATCTGCCGTTGGTGTAGCCTCTTTAATATCTCTTAACCTAATAATGATTTACTCTGAGTAAATATCAACAACCACAGTATAACTGTCCGGGAATATTGGTACAGAATATAAACATAAAAGAAAATCAATTTGACTCGCTGAAATGTGGAAAACTTCAATAATGACTCCTATTGTAATTTGCCTCACACAGCCTGGTTCCCTGACTTCTTGAAACAAAGTAAGTAAGAAGTTGAACGGGCTCGTGTCCAAGGAAGTCAAAGCCTTTTGCAGCAGCGGGATTGTGGAATAAGTTTATCTGTAAAACACAGAGGCTATTTGTTTTATTTCTTTCTGTCTTTCAGGCCATGACTCACAGTCTGACTGTGCACATGCATTGGCTGTAAAAAGAAATAGAGGGAAACTCTGTTGAATGTCTGGCAGCTCGTAATGAAAACAGAAGAAGCTGAAAACAATTCTCGGGCCTTGAATTTGTTTTATTTATCACATTATTCTGTTATTTCTTGACACGTTGTCTCTAATTCTGAAACCCGTAAAGCTCGACACAGGCCCGCAGCATTTATTATCGCACTGACATTTTTTTAAGTAGTTCTTTTTTTTATGTAATTACTGTACACATTTTGCCAGCGCAAGCTTCCTATTTCCATTCATGAAACTGCGCGTAAGATGCTTCATCACTCCAATTGGCTCGAACTGCTGTTTTGATTAATTAATGCGTGATTTAGTCTTAAACCACAAATGTTGGGATATTGAATAATAAAGCATGGGTCATTCATAAATTAAATCCAATTGTAAAAAAAGCAATAATAATAAAAACTTGTATAATTTACTCATACGATAGGTTATCCATAAAGGAGACGAGCATTAGTTTGGAATCAGCCTTAATGATAAATTCACGTGTGCGCGTTTACCTGCGTGTTGACTTTCTGATTCAACCAATCAGATGCCAGTTCCTCTGAACGAGCTTCGTTTCAAAACTCTCATTTAGTAACAGTGAAGGAGGCGTAACCCACTGCGCACTGAATAGGCTGTTTATTAAAAACCTTTGACATAATTACCTGGGAGCTTTGAAGGGACGCGGGGCAGGGGAGAAGTGGCGGTGCAGGGGAGTCTGGGTAATACATTGTTAACAGTTATTTAGCGCGTGCTAATGGGCACGTGGATCACTGCCAGCGCTTTTATGGCGGAAGTGGCATGAAGGGGTGTGTGTGTGTGAGAGAGAGTGAATGAGAGAGAAAGAGAGAGACCTACATTCAATGGTTACATAGTGTTTTGGGAAAAAAAAAAAAAGATTTAGGATTGATACCTTGCACAGTTTGATTTGATATTTCCTGAGGCAAACCTGGGGAAAGCAGCTAGAGCTATTCTCAGACATGAACTCCAGGGAGAATGTCCACACAATTGTGTCCGGACTCCCTCCGGAGTTTGCATTTCATATAATCATTTCATGATAAAGGTGAAATGCAATGTCCAGCTTCGTCCATCTGCCTCGCTGCAGATTCAGGAGTCCCTCGGGGCCCCTGCTGCTCGTCCTGGGAGGGTGAATCCCAGACCAGAACCGCCGGATCCTCCGTATGGCTCCACTGGGGAAAGTCATAACCAGAACTCCATGCCGATCTGCAGTTGTGCCAGCGCTGCAGAGCAAATGAGCATATCCTGCTTATGCTGGCTGAGAGTCACTCATCATCCAAGTGAAGTGACCCCTGCTCCCTTTCATAAAGTTAACCTTCCATTGAAAACCTGGTATTTACTGACATGCTTGATAGAAATTGATGGATCTAAGACATTTATTGAATTTTTTTTTACGAGCCGGTTCTGGTCTTGACGCCGTTTATTCGGGCCTCTTTGAGCCTGCGGATGTTATTCAAGTTGAACTCCTGCACTGGCTGCCATAGCATGTCTTGTACACATGAGCGCATGCACACATGCACACTCACGCACAAAGACATACACAGACAGAGAGGGAGACACACAGATGACTCAAGCTCCGTGCAGCTCTGAGTTACAGCCTGTAAGCACTGGACTTGTGTTGGATTCATCCTCTTATTCCCCGATCAAAAATGCTTTGCTGAGCCAAGCCAGGTTGTTGTCATTACATGGCCTACATCTCATCATTATTTTGAAGAGATCAAACTGAAATACATTTAGGATGTTTGATTCTACTATTCACTGCAGATATAAGTCTTATCAATGCAAAGAAAAAATCTCCTCTATCCATAAATGTTTAGATATACTATAGGTGACAGCTATAAGTAAAAACTGGAACAACGGTGGATGCAAAGGAATAGCAGACAACATGTAGTTAGCTTTCATTCAGCCAATATAATTTTTTCAGATATCGGATAAATAAAAAATGTTTTGCCAAATGTGCAGGGCATGCCCTTTAAAATCAGATATGTATGTGCTAATGTGATCTCTTCACGAAAGAAGCCACGGCGAAGCTCCCAAGACACAGGCTGACCAATATCTGATGATGAAACATGTTATTTCACAAGTCACTTAACAGGTTTATACTGTTTCATTGTGGAGAATAAACAACATTTAAAGAAAGTGATATTTTTTTTCTCTCTCACCACTTCATGAATTTCACGGATCAAGTATTTCTTGTCATAGTTAACTATTAAGTAAAGTGTTTATAGGAGTCATTAGAGTTAAGGGTTGGCATAGGCAGGATCCATTCACCCTCTTTTACAAGCTTTTATTCTGCATAGGTGTACACTCAGTTGACAATTTACAAGGTACATCTGGCTGAAACTAATGCAATCCAACAACAAGTCATATATCATATCGTCATTTTGGAGGTTGCAGATTGTGTTGTTGATCTGTATTGCTTTGAATGGACATATGATGCTGTTTTGTCCACCCTAGTTATATCAAGTAGTATATTCCATATTGAGTTAAATGCAAATGTCTCAGCAGCAACACAAAGAACATCCTTTAATCTTCAGCTTCACTGGGGTGGATGGTTAGTGATACTGTGCATGTGTGTGTGTGTGTGTGTGTGTGTGTGTGTGTGTGTGTGTGTATCAGCAGATGAGATGACTTCTGTACAGTGGTGTTCTGGATCAGGCTCATTATTGATCCAACTAACAACCTCATTGTCAGCTCAATGCAAACATGCAATTTTAGACAACTTATTTTGCTGCAACAAGAATCATAGAGTGGGACTTAGTGGCACATACCTGCACCACAGCCCAACACCCCTTGAATCCAATCAAGTCACACCAAATTGTATACACTCATTTCCCTAAATTTGAATGATTTTCTTTCATCAAGATCCACTAATTATTCCCTGGGAAATATGTGAAAATGGCAAAAAAAACACCATATCTCACAATGATAAAGACAATGATAAATCTGCACCACAAATTAACAAGTTCTTCCCTGACCCATACCACATCCTTCCACTAAGTTTCATAGAAACCCGTAGAGTTGTTTTGCGTAGTCTTGTATTCAATCCAACAAATGTACAAATACAAATATACAAACCAACCAACAGATGAACAAGCGAGCAGGTGTTGTTTTTATGGGTTTTCTCCATCCAGCGAAGAAGAGGTGAAAACATGTTCTCCTCTCATAACCCTTGAAACCACATGAAGAGTCGATCTTAGCCGTGTGTGTGTGTGTGTGTGTGTGTGTGCATGAGGTCATTAGAAAGCAGGATTGTGTGCACAGAGGTTTTGATCACCCCCTATTGTTCACTGCCAGACAATTCTTCAATTCATAGGTGAGTGTGTGTGAGTGTGTATGTGAGTGTGTAGTCTATCATTGTGATAATAGCCGCTGTAGTTTCCTGTGATCAGACTGCATGATGAGCTGCTAAAAGCACAGACAATAGAACTATGGTTAATTAAGTTCTCCAGACCTCTTCTTCAGATGTTTCTCTCTCATTCACCCACACTAACATGCAAGCACACACACTCCAAACTGACATATACCTTGGCAGATTTATAAGAGAAAAAAAGGTGCATTTATGGTCAAAATATGTTTTATTTAAATTAAGAATATGTCTGTTGATTAATCTCCAGCATCTATGTTGGGTGAGGAACCAAAAAGACTATCCAGGGTTGGGTTTTGTAGATAAATGAGGAAATTTAAACGATGTTAGGAGTCTTTCCTGATAATCTCTCCAATGCTTTATGCAGCAGTGTTGTAAATAAGTAACTTTGAACTTAGGTCAGCAGAGGTCAAACACTCTGCCGGTCTGGCTCCAGTCACATGTTCCCCGAATCAGCAGGAGACACCCTTACATTTCTCATGCTGGTCTAAAGCTCCATTAATTACAACGCGGAGTCAATTTGCAGAAGTGTAGTATACATTGGTTAGCACTGAACACACTGTAAAACCAGTTCTGTGCCCAGAAGATGCTCCGCTCTCAGTGTCATCACCTCATCATCTGGATGATTTGGAGATGAAGGGGCAGGGTGGCCTATACTGGTTAAAGTTGTTTGGACTTGGCGGAGTAGACCCGAGCATTACACCCAAGATGCTATGGGTGAGAACGGGCTAAAAATGCCTGTGTGATGTGTTTTATTTTGTGGCACGACAACAAAACAACTTATCTCATTACCTCACCTCCTCTTTTTTTTCTCTCGCTCTCTTCAAAGACAGAAGGAGGAGTGGCAGACATGATGGACAGAGAACAAGCGAGCAGGTGTTGTTTTTATGGGTTTTCTCCATCCAGCAAAGAAGAGGTGAAAACATTTTCTCCTCTCACAACCCTTGAAACCACATGAAGAGTCGATCTAAGCCGTGTGTGTGTGTGTGTGTGTGTGTGTGTGTGTGTGTGTGTGTGTGTGTGTGTGTGTGTGTGTGTGTGCATGAGGTCATTAGAAAGCAGGATTGTGTGCACGGAGGTTTTGATCACCCCCTATTGTTCACTGCCAGGCAATTCTTCAATTCACAGGTGAGTGTGTGCGTTTGTGTATGTGAGTGTGTAGTCTATCATTGTGATAATAGCCGCTGTAGTTTCCTGTGATCAGACTGCATGATGAGCTGCTAAAAGCACAGACAATAGAACTATGGTTAATTAAGATCTCCAGACCTCTTCTTCAGATGTTTCTGTCTCATTCACCCACACTAACATGCAAGCACACACACTCTCCTAACGAGTGCAAACTCATCACGGAAACACAGCAATTTGAAAATAACAACAATCGTAAAAAACCATACAAACATCTGCAGCTCGTAACTGAAGTCTCAGGCCAACCCCAGCACACGTGCCTCTTAAAACTGGAGAACAACGGTTATTTTCATCTCTTAGATGTTGGAGTTTTATTTCTTTTCTCTTTCTCTCTCGCTCAACTGGAACCGTTTAGGCGTTTTTTTTTAATCAAAGAACGAAGTCGTTAGAATTTGGTGGTGAAGGCGTCCAGTAAGCCCGTCTTTCCTCCCTTCCTAGATTCAATGTCCAGCCAAGTATTTTCTGCATCCTCATTGGTGCCAGTCACTATTTTTGAGCCTTTTTGAGCCTTTAATTGGTTGTAATCACTCTGTTTTAATTACGGGGAGAAAGAACCAAATCTAAATCTGGAGTCAGGATATCAAAGCTTTCAGGAAGCATTTTGCACAATGGTTCACAATAATACACAACCATTGACACAGCATATGACACCATAGACCATTTGTTGGTGGTCTTATATAAATTAGTACCTGTTCATGATTTTATTACAAATAACCATATTTGATACACCTAACATGATTATGATAATTGAGTAGCTGTCTGGTTCTCGGGACAGTAAAGGTTTGACCAGGACTATTTATCAAAATATTTGATTTGAATACAATGCAAAGCCAACTTTCCTCTATCTACAATGCAGTAAGTAGAGTAACTTTTGTGGACAAATGCAACGTTAAGAGCAGGAAATACAGAATCAAGGATTTATCCTACATGTTCCTGACTGTTTAATTTATTCCTTTTTTTTTTTACATGGTGTTATTATGCTTCTTAAATGCATTGAGCCCACATGAATCCTTAATAGTTGTGGTGGCAATAAACATTTTAAATGATCAACAAAACATAATTTATAATATACAGATATGGTTTAAAACATAAAATGCATTTACTGGAATGGAAACTAAAACAAAACCTTACTCGATGATATAATAAATACTACGGCTGTTAGTTACCAGTTTTAGACTTGGTGTTTGTTCTGCTAAGAAATTTGCAGAAAAGGAAATGTTACATCCAGTCAACGCAAATGGTAAAACATCCTGGGTTATACATCAGATTCAGATAATGTATTAGTTATTATGAACAATTATATTTCATACAATAATTTCAGAACATGTCACATGGTGTGTGCTGTTTCTGTACCACAGAGAAGAGAACAGTCATTTTAAAGTTACAAGTAACTTGCTTAGAAATAGAAAAGAACGATTTTCAACAAACAATTTTCTGGACTCAACAAAAACAAGGGTGTGTTTTGAGTTTTTAATGTAATGTACTGGTCAACCTGTTGATGGTTGATACAGTATTTATATTTATGTATTGTATGTATTTCAAGTGCCTGTCTGCTTTGATGTACAAACATCTGTGCGTGTTTGTGTATATATATATATATATATATATGTATATATACTTTTATATCTGCATGAGCACATGCCTGTGTTTGTAGTCATATAGCTGCAGTGATACAGCCTCGGGGCAAAATGTGTTTTTGATATAGAGTCTCTTCCTCTCCCGGCATGCCTCTAATACTCTCCTTCTTCCCAGGATAACAGGGTCACAGCATGGAGACCTCAACGACTCCACACCTGGAATAACACCACCCAGAATATCCGCTCCGCTCTGCTTGTGAGCTGGTGTGTGTGTGTGTGTGTGTGTGTGTGTGTGTGTGTGTGTGTGTGTGTGTGTGTGTGTGTGTGTGTGTGTGTGTGTGTGTGTGTGTGTGTGTGAGGGAGAGGGAGATGGGAGGAAGAGAGAGGCTTTATGAATGATCGAGAAAAGGAGGTTGTGTGGTAGAGTCAAATCATTTGTCTCGCTAATTTCTTTTTCTCTTTCATTATTCTCTCTCTCTCTTTCTCTTTGACACATACTCAGACACGACTCTGGCCTTTCATGCGATGGCCTGCTTTGCAGAAAAGGAAATATGAAACACCCTTAGGCATTTGTCAGCGGTCAGTTGCATGTTCTTGCTTCTTTACTCATGTGTGTGTGTGTCTGTTCACTAAGCACATTTTACACTCACAAACCCCCGTGCGTCACTCTCCCCCCTGACGCACTGCGCTGAGGTCTGATTAATAAAAGGCGAGTTCTGCGGAAGTATGACTGTTTTGATCCATCAAGAAAAGACAGGATGAAAGAGCAGGAGAGAGTGACAGCGGCGCGAGAGAGGGCAGGGTCCACTCTGATCACCCTGGGACCATACTGTGAATGGGCCGTTCCCCCAGAGGGAGAGAAAGGGGGGAGAAAGAGAGGGATGAAGTGAGGACACAGCGCGAGTGAGAGAGAAAGAGAATTCATACATCTACCACTGTTTGATGCCTGTGGTGTGCCTCTGTAACTATAGCCCTCTTTCTTTAGCTTGCTCTTGCTCTTTCCCTTCCATTTCCAGACCTCCCTCCCTCCCTCCCTCTTACCCCATCACTCCCTCATTTTTTTTATATCCCTCTTTTTGCCCTCTTCCTGCTGATCTGTGCCAACCACCATGAAACCACCGCCACATTAGAGCCTTTAACGGGCACTGCCTGGCATCCTGCTCTGTCCAAACATATTATAGCCTCGTCGCGAGCGCACATGTGTGTATGTGTGTTATACACTTTCAGAATTCACAACTATAGGGTTTCACCGTATATTAAGGGCTGGGGGGATATTTTTCATCCCTACAAAACTGCCACGTGTCATTGCGGCTCCGAGTAAACTCCAAAGATGTTGACTGCTTCTAACAGGTTGTGAATGGAGAAGGCGGCAAATAAATGGTTTGCATTCACCAACAGAAAAACGAGATTAAAGCTGAAGAATTTACAAGGACTATGGTTTGGCCTGATATTTATACAGTGGGATACTGTTATTATTTCATTCCTAGTCTATTCTATACTGGTACAGTGTTGTAGAAATGTATAAAAGAATGAGTTTTAGCTTTTGCCCCCTCCATCCCTTCCTCGTTTATCGATCCACTCCTTCATCGTACAACTATTTATCAGCCCATCTGTGCATCCATTTATCGCTCATATATTTGGGGAAATTAAGACTTGTTGACTTTATTCTTCCTGTGCACCAGCTGAGAAACTGGCAGTCCTTCACTCAAACCCTCTAATTGCTCCAGAACATACACATTTTGACTCAGTCGACTTGTTAGTGCGTTCAGCGTTTAACTGTACTCATCATCAGTTGGCCAACACTCCCAGCCTTTCATCTTTTCACATGAACTGACCATCTGAACACACGTCCATGTGAGGATTTTATGATTTGTTAATGAGGCAGTGAGGAAGTCGCCACCCCCCACCCCCCCACCCCCACCAGAGGAGGATGCAGCTGGACGGCGCTGATCGCACCTGCTGACGTCTCGCCAGGACACCACGGTGATGCATGTTTGTTTTCATGTTGTTCAATTTATTAGTAATGAGACAATTTGAAAGATTTTTCCCACATTGTAACAGTGTGGACAAATTTAATAAATAGGTCATCCTTCAATCTGAGAAAGCACGTTTTGTGTACTTGACGATGAACTTTAAATTTCCATTGCTTTTCAAAATACATAGCATATATATCACATGAAATGTATCACTATGTCAAAGATATTAAATCCCTGAATACAGATATATTTTGAAACATAGTAGCAAGGTTATACAGAAACATAGTAGCAATTTTCCATCAATACATCAGTGTGATAAGAACTACCTAAAATTACAAAAAACATCTTTGAGAATTTTTTTTTTGATTTGTACTATTTAGTTGGTCCATATCCCATCTACTAACATGGAGGAGGCGGGATTTTGACCTATACTGCAGCCAGCCACCAGGTGGTGGTGATGACGCTTTGGCTTCACTTATGGTGAGCAGTCCTGTCGTCCATCCTTATATATGGTCTCTGGTACACACACACACACACACACACACACACGTCACATCTTTTACAAAAGAATCAGAATGAGATGTTCTTCACTTAAATCTGTCCTGACTGTGTGGTGCTGAACGCTCAGCTTCAGAGGTTCCTAGCACCACTGAGCCAAGAAAAAGTCCCTTGGATAGACGCACACAGATTAGCAGCAGGCATTACTGTCAGGGAGTATCAGTGTCCATGTCCTTTGACTCTCGGGCTATGTAAACAGCATTTATGGGATTATTAAAAACACCCCTGTGTTACCGTTGCAGTTAATGGGAAATGTGACGGTTTGTTTCCCTTTCGTAACGGACAGAGCAGAGGAGGTAATTACAACAGGCAGTCTCTTGGTCTGCACAGGGATGAATGTGTGTTCACTGGCCTGGGACATTTGAGTGTCGGAGCCTCAGAATATGTGGGATATAAGTGACAAACACACAAAGCATAATCTCTTACGACCTTATGATGTTCTGGCTTTATACAGCCTGTCGTTTTGTCTTTTCATGTCTGTCTTCATCTACCTTATCTCTTCCCTTGGTTTTCTCCAGAGTCGGCTTTATTAATTTGTCCCTTAACAGTTTAAGTTTCATACTGTGTTGACAGAAGAGAAGCAGGGAAACAGATAGTGTAATTGTTTCATAAATCAACTGTGAGCCCTGTAAATACTCATGTGGCTGAAGAGATCGGTTCATAGATGGACGGACAGATATTCAGGGCTGAGACATGATTTTTTTTTGTGTTGATGTAATACGTTATATCAGACTTTCCTTTGAAGCTGGAGCCAGTCAGATCTATGACTTACAGCCTGAGTTATTCACTGTAGTTTACAACCTTAAATGGGTCGTGCTTCTTTTCTGCTGAATTTTAACGTTTTCAACAGCCTTTCAAAAAATATATTTTTTTGTGTGGGTCCTGACAACTCAGCAACAGAGACCAGCAGGTCATTCTCCAACACAACCTCTAATCTGTATGACCTGGTGAGTGAGAGAGACATTTGTTTTTATTCTTAGTTTGATAATATATCAATTAGTGTTTTAGTTGCCTCAACCTTATACTAACCAGAGTTTGTTTGTAATTCCCATTATCTTTCCCCCAACCTACCCCACACTACAGAAGGAAAAACTTCATGATCCGGCATTTTAAGCGAAATACTTATTTTATATATAACTTCCCCTCTCGTCCATGTTTTATTTCTCTCTAGCAAGAAAGCGATATGCACATTCATCATGTTGTACTATTCTTTAGAAATTCGCCATTGGTGTTATCATGCTAACTAATCTGTGTTCTTCAGAATAATCCAATATCAATGTTATGTCTGGCAATAAGACTGCATGCTCCTACCAATTATTTTAATTGGAAAAGGTTGAAAAGCAATTAAAAAACAATTATTTTATAGATAAAATCAAAGGATAACAAAGAGATAGAGTGGTGTATACAGCCTTTTGTCGCTTCGATTAAGAACTTTCTGCCATTTGGCGTTTGACTGGACCCAATTGCAAAATCCCTCAGATTTGCTGCACGTGCACAAGATGTTATTTTTTGGAAAGTAACAGGATCCAAAGAAGACAGAGGAGCAGGAGAAGTGACATGTGAAATGTAGTCGTACACATTTTAACGGAGGAGTGAAGATGGATTGCTGGAGTGCGCTCACTAGCTCCTTTAGAAACAGGTCTGATGTTATCTGCTGATCGGAGCATCGTGTGGCAGATGGCAGCAGCTGAATCCGTAATACTATGAGGTGGTGAGAGGACGAAATCCAGTGAGCAATCAAAACACAGGGAAAAGGGCTACATGGCCAAGAGAGCAACAACTCTGTGGACACAGCAAATTTACTCCTAATTGACTATGACAGGGACCCGTTTTTGTCCCGCGGTTTTGGTTTTGAGAGTGTGAGTTTGTAGACAGTCCAGGAAAAGAGATCATTGTCTTGTGCTGAAAGATGGAGCCTGCGTGTGTGCGTGCGTGCATGCGTGTTAACCTTGGTCACATGTTTGTCCAAGAGTTTAAATTTGATATGAAGGTTTTCAGCGGTTCATTTCTCTTCTGTCTTTCTCTGCCATGATATGAGGGGATTTCTCAACACGCTCCGTGGAGTTTTCTTAAAGCAGAGTTTCCATTGTTAAATAGTCTCTTCAGAATTCACCCTGGCTCAAAACTTTGCTCTTATTTGCCTCCTTCCTCTCCTCTTTTTTTGTCTTTTGTTTGGCAAGAGTAATAAAGCATAAGAATTTTAATCAGGCTTTTAAACAGTCCTCTCTTCCAAGGATGTTTTTTTTCACCAACCTCAAGCTTTTCCTCTCCTTTGCTCCTGCCCTCGGTTCTACACTGCTTGTTGAATACACTCTGGCATGATGGTCTGAGTTTGATAGGTGTCCATCGGCAAGAATGCATATTTATGTGCCATGTATGTGAATGATGGACAGAGTATGTGTGGTCTGCGTGATTGGATTTTTCACCTCTTTCTTTTGCATATTGTATTCCTCCACACACACACACACACACACGCATATCTAGCTCTCAGATCTCACTCGCTTTCATCTCTCACTCACTTTATTCTCATCTACATCAAGGAATGTGTTAGTTTTATGTGAAATCAGCTCATATGCCAACAGGCCTGTGATGTGGAAGCCAAAGTATGACGTCTCAATTCAGACGTGAGCTTGAGACAGATTTAAACAAATAACTGAAAACGAAGTAAATCGCTGCACAGAGAGGGTGCGGAGGGGAGACAGAGTGGAGGGGAGTTGGGGGTGTCCGAGCCTGTCATTGCTTAATAAAAGTTGGCTCGCTTATCCTGGGAAGGGAGGATGGAAGAAGGGGAGACGAGGAAGGGAGGGGCTGAGCGTGGGGTATGTAATTTAGGCAGAGGGATTTTTAATGAGGGGAAATCTCCGCAGGTAACTTCCTCTCCTCCCCCTCTCTTCCCTCCCTCCGATCACCCCCCAGTGTGGGGGGAGAAACCCATCTGGTTGGACTAAACAGCAGATTAGCACATTAGCACCGGAGGACGGGCAGGCAGGCACCACGGGAAAGACCAGAGCTAACATATGACATCGGTGCATATGGTGTACGACTCATTAAAGGCTGACATAAAAGTTCCACTAAATTAAAGGCAAACTCCATCTGCCTTCATTAACAGATGGTAAAAGTTTGACTCATTCAGATTGCAGCTTTTATACTTTGTGCACAAGCATCTTAATGCAGCACACATCCAAGGAGATCTCCTTTGTTTCGATGGGGTGAGATGAGGTTAGTCTGCTCCGAGGATCCTGTAGATGTAGCACTGGACAAAAAATAAAACCACAATGTTTCTGTGTGTCTTTGCCACTGAAGATGACTCGGTCTCATCTAATACTCAGCAGTAATGGCATTTAAGATGTTTTAAACAGTTCCTCAGGAAACTGCAGCAACACACAAACCTCTCTACAACGTAGACCTGCAGCAGTGGATGAAATAACTGAGAAGAGAGCAGACTTTTGGGAGGTGGTGAGAGTAGATGTTCGCTGACCAGTGACCTCTAACCAGACTTTGCTATTCTAATCTAAGACGTGTTTTGCACTTGATCTTCAGTGCAGCACTGTTCTGTATTTGTGTACAACAATTCTGCTGTTTCACGTCCTAAAAAGGTGCTTTTTCTCCTCTCTAACTTTAAATTTTTGTATCTCCTAATTAACTTATATAATGAGATGCTAAAGATCACATAGAATAGAGCTGGGTTAAACTCAAAGTAATCCAGACTTTTCCCCCTCTTCCTCAGTAAAGAGGGTGGATGAAGATTGAAGCATGTCAAAAGTGTCCAGGTTAGATATTTTTTGGGGCTTCAGTTTTTATGATTCCAAACCTGAGCCGCAAGAAACTACAAAGTTGCCAGGCATGACTGGGAGGGGTGCGTGTTGTAATAAAGCGTATCCCGTTGTGAGGTGTAGAGTTAGTAGCTGCTAAAACAGCCACATCTGAGATTGCAGCTGTGCGGACACATCATCATCTGTGCTCCTGGTGATAGGCAGGTTCAGAGAAACTAGTCCCACCCTCCACATACCTGCTACCACAGGCTCTATGCTTAGTACATTTCAGACACACATAAAGCTGTCCTGAACAAACATTTGATATTAACAAGCAATTAGTTGACTTTGTCTGATGTTATGACCCACAGAGAATTACCATGCAACTCTTGTGTTCCCCTCTGTTGTTGTCTTTCAGCTCTGTGTTTTGGTTTTATGGTGAGCAACTTTAATATTTTAAATCACCCTCACTACTCTCACAAGTGTTGTTTCCAGATGCAGGAGGCTGTTGTTCTCACCACAGCTACTAGCTGGTGAACATGGTGCTGAATTGAGTGGCTAAAGAGCCAGCCAGCCATACGCCTCGGGAGTCGGTGGAGACTAAAACAAAGCAAAAAAAAAAAGAGTTAGATATGACTTCAGATGAATGTGAATATTCCGCTGTGTCTGCTCGATGTGTAAATAGTTGATTGTTAGCTCACACATTTGTCACATAGGGCTGTCACTTTTTATTTAAAATTTGAACATCCATTTGAACATGGTGGGAAAAGTTTGCATTTGATCTGTAATGACCTGGAGCACAGTCAACCGTTAGAAGTAGTTTACCTCGTGATGCAGCAGGGGGGTGCTCATTACAACACGCCCTCTTGAGCGATCATTAAAGTAAGTCAGTAATATTACATTGTCATGCTACGAAGATTGAGGACACTACAAAGCAATGGTAGTGTCTAATTACGACACCAAAGCATCAGAGAAGCGGTGTGTGTAGAAGTATTTTGGCTTCCACACCATAGATGACCAAGTAATGAAGAAAGGCTGCTTGTTGTCTTCGTACCATGCACCTGACTTACTCCTTAATGACAACAAATCTCAGAGCGCCAAGCTTTCCTCCTAAGTGAGGCAACGGAGGAGGCACCACAGACGAGCGGAGCGAGTGTTCAACCTCTGGATATTTGAACAAATAATTAGTCACGTACTATTTGTTCAAACTGGGTTTTTGTTAAATTTGACAGCACCATTCTTACATAGACGTTAATAGTTGATAACATGCCAGCTCTCCCAGTGCCCTCTACTGGCAAAAAAAATCTGATCAAAAAGTGCAGGATCATATTAATGCAAATTTATTTTTATGATGACTTGTGGATCCATTAGAAACTAGCCCATACATTTTTTTTGCAGTTCAATCAATCAAATCAGATTTTGTAACCATGGTTACTACTTATAAGCGATGGGCTGATTTAGCAATGACAAGAACAAAATGATCATTGGGTAGCTTCTCTTTCAGAATCAGAATCAGAATCAGAAAGTATTTATTGCCAAGTAGGTTTACACCTACCTGGAATTTGACTTGGTATATAGGTGCATACATTGAACATAAAACATAAAAACACAATAAGTACAATACATAAGGGAAAAAAAACTATATATATATATATATATATATATATATATATAAAATAAAAATATATACAAAATATAAAAAAGTAAAGTAAAAAGTAAAATGCAAAATGCATGATATACTCAATGAGCTGTCAGTCTATCATGTTAGCTGTTCACATGCTATCATTGCTGTCCGGAGGTGAAGCAATACACACACACAAACACACACACACACTCTGAAACCCACAAATAGAGGTTTGTCTTTATCAAGTCAGAGTACACACACACACAGAGGTGTACACCAGTTTAATGACCTCATTTTGCCTGGCCAAACGAGGTGTGCTATTAACAACATAACACATGCTTAATGAATACACACAAACACACACACAGGCAAGTGTGTGCCGTCTCACCACACAAACTATTACCCAGTTAACACAGACACAGTCAAAGTCACCTACACCTAAACACACACACACTCACATTGCCAGGCCGTTTATACACACCCTAATGAAAGGGAACAGACTTTATTAGCTCTCTTTAATGGCCAACACCCCACATACCTAATCACGTACACACACACGGAGAAACACATGCACATTTTCTTTCAAAACAAAGATATCATAGACATGTGAGCTGAGACTTGGAGCTGGGAGCGCCGTGAATAATTGCCCACAATTCCATTTCCTGTTGGTTGAGGTGAAGGGACTCGGTGCCATCCGAGCATCCATCTGGTTTCTGTTTCAGTCCCCGGACCCCTCACTGCTCCACCAGCACCAGCAGCACTATACCATTACTGCCATTACACCCCACTAATATTCCAACATGATGCATGAGCAGCTTCTCAGACCATGGAAATCAATTTAAAAGGAACGCAAAAGGAAAAGAAACATCCTGCGTCCTTAACCCACAGCCGGCAGTCGTCTGTCTGCAGTTTATTGATGACAAAAACTTGTTTCAACTTTAATACATTTAATAATAAGTGGATTTAATTAATCTCTGTTTCTTATATTACTATAATTCTGATCATTCGGGCCTTTCTTTTTCTTTCTGATGCAACCCCTCGTTTTCCCTGCAGGAATTGTTTTAGTTCCACCCAATCATGTTTTAGCTTATCTCATCCTCAGGCAGAGTCAGAGGTGCTTGTAGCCAGCTGTCAGCTGGGACAGCAGACGGCCTGGAGGGAGGATGGAGAGAGTGTCGAATTCAAGTCCCCACAAATTAGAGTTAATGTGAACATGTGATTCCAATCACCAAAATAGATGATGTGTGCAGATGATGCAGGAAAAAGAAACACATAAATCCACAAACATTAAAAAAAGCTCCACCGATTGGATGAATTTATAGGTAGAGAACTTCCTCCTGACATTAAACGTTACGTTAACCTAAAATGTCTCAAAAGTTTAGGAATTTTATTCAATCTTACTTCAGTTTTTCAGTTTTCACCTATTGCAGAATTGATTTCTGTCACTTTCTGTTATTTGCCTCAGCAGCAAACACATAACCTCTATTTTAGCATCTTTACATTGACTCTAAATAGTTGAGAATAGATGTGACAGTTTTGTTCATTTCTTGTAAAAAAAGAAATTCTGCTCTTTTGTTTTGAAAATGTATACCTGTAATATATATTTCTGTTAATAACTCCTATTATACATTTCTGCATTATGCGCTCTTTATTTACCCTGTTTATTATACAAAACCTTTAAAAATATAAACTACTGCTTTGTGTACAATTTATAAAAATAAAAAATAACTAATAATTATATGGCAATTAGTTTTTATTCATTTACAGTGTGATTACTTTAATGATGATTATTTATATTATTTTAAGTGCCTTAAAAGACTAATGAGAAAAGCTATTTAAAAACTGTTTAAATATCAAGCAATCATTAATCAAAAGTAGCCAAAACATAAGAAAGTAAATATATAAATATGAAATAATTAAAGTAATCAAATAGAATGGAATGTACAAGAAAGACATTGTATATGTGTATATAAGCATACATTTATATATGTGTGTGTGTGTGTGTGTATACATATGTGTGGCTGAGAAGAAACAGGTTTTGCTTTACAGAGCTTTGAAAGACAGTTTGAGTCATTGTCTGCACATTATTCACATCTTTTAAACAAAGACTTCTTACTCATGACACATCCCAGTTTTTCAAATTAAATTATGAGCTGAGTTTTTATAGACATGATACATAACAAATGTGTACGTGTGTGTGTTGTTTGAGTTTTGGGTGTGAGTGCATGGGAATTGTGTTAACATTGCAAAGTGGTCACGGCATCGCGGCTGGGAGAGTTGGCAGCGCCTTTACTGTCCAAATTAAAGCAGCAGAAATCGCCACAACAATTGAGAACAGATTTTCACCAAGGTGCCTTAATGACATGTCAACCTTAAAAAGACACGCAAACACACAAGTCGTGCTACACACCACACACCAAAACGCGACACACTCACAACTGCTAATGATCTCCTAAGCAAAAGCTTCAGGGCTATCTCATCAGTGAACAGGTTGTAATTCACAACATATTCACTCTAAAGTCTCCTACGTGTGTGTTGGTGTATGTGTATGTACAGTACGTGTGTGTGTGTGTGTATGTCTAGTAGCATCAGAAAACACACACCCGCTGTTCCAGTCTGTTTCCTCCCCATAAAAACCAACACTTAGCACTTCATTCTCAAGCACTTCTGACAACATTATACAGGTTAGTTTAAGAGAAGTGAGGAAGAAACAAAGCCAGAATAGAGGGAACGGGGAGGAGGAATGAGGGAGGGAGGAGAAGAAGAAAAAAAACGGAAGCCTGGTCACTCAGCTGGGAATATTCAGAGAATTGTTTTTAACGAGTTAAATAAATTCCCCCACAAATGAGGTGAGGGAAAGAGAGAGGTGGAGGGAGGTAGAGAGCGAGAGAGAAAGAGGGAGGTGAAACTGAAGTGTTTGGCGTGGTGTTGGGAATATTTTACAAGCTGCATTAATGGCTGTTTTTAAAACAGCGCTATTAAGAAATGGCCGAAATGTTGTATATCATGGGCGATTATGTTCACACACACACACACACCCAGGCTCACATGGCTTAATGCTCCCTAATTACACACTCGCACAGACACACACAAGCTAAAGCAATTAAATGTGTGCGGGTCCAACACCTTTTGTGTAAATAGCAGCTTCCTCCTGCCCAAACAAACTGCACCTCTCCTTCTCCGCCACGCACACTATGGTTATTCACACCATCCTCCTTCAGCTGATTGTGGAACTGATTACATAACACAAATTGTGTTAGTCTTGTTGTAGCTGAGTTTCAGCACACGCGGCTGTGTTCTGGCACCAAATGACCTGATATACACATAGCTGGGTCTGTCGCGTTTTAGAAACGTCATCAACAAGCCCACTCGCTCATGGTGAATCCACTGGAGGATCTCCTGCCGTATTCTCACATCGGCTCATTCGAAAATTACCCAGTTTTTAGGTCTGGCTGGAGAAACTCCAGATAATGTCGGGAGATTACCCGGAGTTCTCTGCAGCGTATGTCTTAAAGCAGCTTAGCCTTGGTTCACTGTCACCACACATAACAGGACCAGTGTGCTACCGAAATCTGCAACACCTCCCGTTATTTCCTGATTCACTTACTTCTCAAAATGCTCCATTTAACTGGCAGAGGGATCTGATTGTATTTTAAGTTACAATCCATGAATCATGCGTTTATAGGAACGGAGGGTTTGGAAATATTAAGACATCAGACGGTATAGAGCTGAATATTTTCTTTGTTATTCTAGGCGCCAGGGTTTGCTCCTGGAGGAAGTGGCAGGCATTGTGGTCAGTCATTGAGTACAGTATGGAAAAGACCCAGTGTGTGTGTGTGCATGTGTGTGTGTGTGTGTGTCCTGAGTGGTGATGGGAGGTGTGGCCATCAGTCTGTCAAGCTTCTTTCTCCCTGTTGTCTGGCTCCTCCTCTCCTTCCTTCACTTTCCTCTATGCTGCACTCTCAAAAACTCCAATTAAAGTAATAAAATACACACACACACACACACACACATACACACTTATATACATTTCCCCAACTAACATAAACATTAAACACACTCCCACATTTGTGCACACAGGTAAGCACACGTGCACAAATCCTGACACCCGCTCAGTTCCTGCCCCCCTGTATTCCCGCCTCCCCTGGTTAAATATCTTGGTTATTAAAGAGAAATGTGCTGCAGATTTCTGAGGCTCTGTGTGCCACACATCTGGCCTGGGCCTTCAGGAAACGACTGGTTCACTTCACTCTTGTCATCACCTTCCAACACGTTTCTTTCACATTTCAATTTGGCAGCGGCACAGCAGGCAGCTCTAGCACACACACACACACACACACACTCACACACACAAATACACATTTGCACGTATGCATGCGCAGACGTGCACACACACACACGCAGCAGGAGTGCACATCCGAACGTAAGTGCACATCTGCACACATGCGCTCAGGCACAGACACACACACGGTCCACATTAGTGACAGTGGGAGTGCACTTTTTGCTGCTGTAGTGCTCAGTTTTCGGCCTCTCGGCTCAAAGGGGGTGGACTCTTTTTCATCCCTTTGTTTCTGCATTTTTCTCCCCTCTCTCTCTTTTACTTTCTTTTGTCTCTCTCCAACCACTTCTTTGTTGACAGAAGAAAAACCTCTAAACCACCCGTGACACAAACTCCCACTTCAGGCTTGGTCAGGATCGTGTGGGAATAGCAGTGAGGCTCTGGGAAAGACACTTTTTTTTCTGGATATGAATTTTATACATTTGTGTGCGTGTGTGTTTAAGCTACACTATTCTACAAATAGTGAGCTTCAAAGGACTTAATAGCAAGTCAACTTTTAGTCAAGAAATGGACACTGACAGACAGTGTTAGATTAGATGGTTAAATAAGTTTGTCATTAGTTTCCAGTTTGTTCTGCAAATGAATCTTAACAGGAAACATGTGTATAAACAGAAATACAAAATGTGTCATTGTTTTGGACGACATGTTTCAACTGTAGCTGCAGATAAGTTTAAAGTTTATCTGATGCTTCAACGTTTACAAATCTGCACATTCTCTTTGTGTAAAATTGAGTTAAGAAATCAAAGCACACCAGCAGTGTTATTTAATTTTTTTGCCCTTTCTCCATTTCAGTTTTTCTTGGCACACACACCTTTTGCAAAATACACTTCCCCTGCCTGGTCGGAGCGGTAATTCAGCACCATTTCTGGTTACATTGAGTGCAGGAGCAACTTGATCTCATAGAAACGTTTCTGTGGGCAGCAATAGTCTGGTCTTTAGTCTGCTTTCACACTATATGATGTGGAAGACACACGGCTTTAAGTCTGAGCTTGTTGTTTGTCTGTTTAGAAACCAGGGAGAGCCGTGTCTAATCAGTGTCACTGCAGCACAGACCGCAGAACACCAGCGGTTTCCACCACAGCATCGTGCAGGCGCTGACTGATGACACGCTAAGCATGCTACACAGCGCTGACTGATGATGACATGGCGAAGCGATGGTGGGTTTCACTGACAGATGATGACACATCTGTCAGGCCACGAGGAGGCTGTGGCCACGGATGAAGTCATCAGTGATTTTCAAGCGGCCGCCCCCTCCTTCGTGATGATAAAACAAGACGAGTGATAGTAGAGGAGCAGACAGTGACATCATCACAAGATCCATGAACGATAAATCATTTTTTAAATATCAGTTTATCAAATTGAGCACGCACACTTCTCTATTTCTGCTCTGAACTTTGTCAGTATCTGTTGTTTTCCTTCTCTTCGTAACTCCGAGTCCGAGGCCATCCATGCATCCTCTCCTGCTGCTACACAACATCAGTCTGTTTACTCCTCTGCTGGAGTCGTTCTGTGATGAAGTGACTCACTTGGCCTAAAGCTGCATCGTGGACTTCACTTATTATTCCCTACTTCTCCCAAATCCTTCAACCCGTACACATTGAGTGCTAACATGACACACTGGTTTCACTCAGCTGTGGGATATGTGTGCAGGTGGTGAGGGTCTCTCCAAACACTGAGTTTTTGTCTACTGTGTTCAGGGGAAATGGATGAGTTGATATTTCTACCTCGTCTATAAATTATTTCTCTGTGTGATTTTCTTTCCAGAGAAGAAGAGCTTTCCTTGATTACATTGTTTACATGAGTTGTTTATAGAATATTCCATTCATAGTCCTGTTGACATGTTACAGAGCATAGCCCCATAATGACACACATCATTATGTCCACCTACACCAGTGGTTCTCAATCTTTTCCTCTACCCTTAACTGACCAATTAGACTACGGACCCCCACAAGATGTGGGGTCTCAGATGTTTTATTACAGGTTTTGTATGGAATTCAGAATCCAAAATAGTCACACATTCCATCAGTGGGTTACATATGAATGAAATTATAGTGAAAATTTATAATACCCCTTTTTGCCAGAGACCCCCTAGAAACCATCAAGGACCCGTACAGGTCCCCGGGCCCCACTTTGAGAACCCCGGCACTATGCCAATGTTATTTCTCCAGTATGAAAACTCCAACCTGAAATAATTAGGAGGGTCCTGTGTAACAATTTTTTATTCATATACTGATCAAATCTTTTCCTTCGGTCGAGCTGTTGGACTTAAGAGCAGTGTCCTTGCATCATTGGGTTGTGTCCACTAGAGGGCAGAGAAACTTAACAGAGGAGGACATGAGGAGGAACATATCAAACATATTATGCCAACATATAAGACTTCAATTTGTTGTTTCCATCACAGGCATAGTGGGAACATATCACATATTTACAAGACTAAACCAGCTCAATGCTTTTTAAATAGTTTTTTAAGAGGTTTCAGGACAATATCTGTTACATGTTGGTGAAAGACACCAGTGTTATTTTCCTGCCACATTTGAACAATCATTATTTCCAATAATTTACAAGCACTCATTGTGTATAGTTTGCCAAAAATGTCTATTCCCGAGATTCTTAGGCTAGGTTGGTAATTCAAATAATTGTGATAATATTATAACTGTACAAATCTACAAATCTACAACTTTGAACCTATTCATATTATAATATTTTGAACATAAACACAACCATTTCATTTGTAGAATGCTAAACTATTCTGCATCTATTGAGCACTTCGTGACACTTACTGTCTTGCTCAAGGGCCCTGCGACACAGTCTCTGGTGGATCGAACCAGGAACCCTCTTGCTACTAGAAGATTGCTTAGTATTTTGTCATAAATGTCTTCTACATATTCCACTCCAGTCTCTAATTTGTGTAATATTCAGTCTAAGTATGTATTAAATGAGCGGTTCACTTGATCTAAGAATCTTTTATTTCTGTCAGGCAGTTCTTCTTTTCACTCATTCATACAGAACCTCACGTCTTTACTGCCTAGTTGTGACAGTTATGACAGAGGAGACGGTCGTATCCCTTGAATGCAACAGGTTGAATGTAACTTTATGGAGCCACTGCTGCTCATTTACTGAAACTGTCAAAGAGTCATAACTTATATTAAACACTCAACAGCCTGCCAGGTATAACTGTTAGGTACATCACGCTGTGGCACCAAAAGATTATTTTAACTTTTAGCTTCCTGCTCTTTTCTTGTGTGAAAGCAACAGAGTGGATTTGAGAATTGAAAAGAGAAGGAGACGGAGTGAGAGAGTGAGAGATGGTGAGAGGGTGGGGGTCAGCTGTGTCTGCTCTAGTGTGGTTTCGGGGAGTTATTTGGTGTTAAAATATGCCTTAATGGTTGCTGGGGATCCATTTATTACAGGCAGGAAGCAGAAGGGGGTTTCTCTTCTCATTTAATGTGACCGCCGAGAAGCTCGCCAAGTCCTACAGGCAAGCCAGCATTCCACTGCACCAACGCAACGCAACACACACTCACTCACTCACTCACACACACGCATAAGAACAATTACAGCATATGAGGCTTATGTGTGTGCATGTGTAGATGCAAATACATATTGCATCTACACATGTATGTGCATCCAAAACATGCACATGCACAATCCTTTGAGAAACGGCTTGCAAATGTGTGCTTTTATGTACAAACACACACACACACACACACACACACACACACACACACACACACACACACACACACACACACACAGTCGTGTCTCTATGACTTCAGAAGACATTACATTGACTTACATTGATTTCCTGGAGACTCTTACCAGAGTTACTGCTTGCTTAACCTAAACCTAAATGAAACCTGTTTTCACCTTTACATTTAATGAATGACGGTATAGGGACTTGCTTTTGTCCCCATAATGTGACTGTGTAAACAGATTTAGATCTCCACAACATGCACAGACACACACTTGTATTCTCTTACCCATACAAACCCATGCGCACACACACACACACACACACACACAAACATGGTTAATGACCTTCTCTTAACCATGGAAACACTCACATTAACGAACCCATGCACACTCACACACACATACACAGAGAAAAGCCTTTGCACAACATTTAGCCAAGGCATGACTGAGGATGTATAAAAGCCTCCTAAGGTCTATTTAATTCACATTATGAAGTTGTTCCAGCTGTGAAGCTCTGTTTCTCTCCCTCTCATTCATCCTCTAGTGTTGTTTGTTTTTCACTCACTCCTCTGTTTCCTTCACCTGGTTTCTTCCCCCTGTGTCTTTCCAGTGCATCAGATGCTATGACGTGAAACCACTAATAGTTGACTGCTTCTGTGCTCTGCTGCTCATTTCAGAATATTCTGGAGAAACAGTTGACACCAGTGTATAGAATGGATGTGTTCTATCTCCTGTGGGTCTTTCCCACATTATAGCTTCGGCAGTTTGGACCCGAGGTGGTCGATGTTGCTGAGATCAGCTCATAAAGATTTTTTAAATCGTCGGGAGAAAGGGAGAAGAACTGTTGAAAAAGTGTTTTCATGGAATTTCCCCAAGTTAAACGGAGGCTGAATGCATAAGAAAAGCAAGTTCACTGACATAGCTGCTGCAAATGTGTGTTTTCTCTAAATGCTAAAGGACATTATACAGTATCAACATGTTTAAAACAAAATGAGGTAACATCAGAAGCGTCATTTGTTGACTGCAGTCGCTGAGTTATAGGTTGTGTAAGGTTTGTGTGTGTGTGTGTGTGTGTGTGTGTTTTCCAGTGTGAGTGTATTGGGTTACATGACGGATATAAGGCTCTATCCCTCCTTTCATCAGCTGAGTGAGGAAGAATTGAGCACCAACACATTGCAATCTGACCCTGACGAGCACACACACACACACACACACACACACACACACACACAGAGAGAGAGAGAGAGAGAGAGAGACACTTTAATAAACACAGTAGCAGAAAAGCAGACACACTTCATTGCGAGCCATCGCTCATCAGCGCAAAAACCTCACCGCTGCTTTCCATTGGTCACCACTGTCATAATGCTGTGGCTCCGATACCTCCTGCCAGTATTATATCACTGAGTCAATATCACTCCATCTCCACTTTGGTTTCTACTTCACAATGATGAGTGTTACAATGTAAACGCATCGTTTGAGTAAAAAAAAAGGGAAAATCATAATTGGCTCTCATGGTCAGAGACCAGCAGAAATCTGCCTCGCTGAAGGGTTGGTGACAGAGAGACTGAATCCCATGTGTAGAGACTGAATCCCCACCGGCTGCAGGGGGGCTGATCTGTTGTTGACTCTGACCTCTGACCTTTCTTGGTCTGACAAAAGATAATTACCTTGCAGAGGTCAACAGTGAAGTTAGTAGTTGTAAACGTTATGACACCAGGGGAAGTTTTAGCATTATAATATGGCATTAATTAATAATAATTCTTCAGGTTGTGACCACTTATTATTCACACAATATACTTGCTGTTGTTGTTGTATGTGTATGTGCATGCAAGATGGCTGCTGTGTGTATCCTGAATCCAGAAGTGGCAGAAAGATCGGTGTGAGTCAAAGATTAATGAGCGCTCTACAATCTTTAGTCGGATTTCTGTATTTCTGTGCTGTGCCCTCTACTGGTATCCTCTAGTAAGAAATAAAGAAAGACAATTTGAATGGTTACTGTGTAACCGGGAGTATCTGTGTGTACCTTAGTGTGTGCAGCGGGGGGGTAATTACGGTGTAGAATGTCCTCCTCATCACTGGAGCTGACCTAAGAACACAACGGTTAATCATCCACTACCCAGCAGAGAGGGACGGAGTGAGAAAGGAGAGAGACGCCAGTTGGATGGAAAGAGAGACACTTTTAAGGCACCTGTAGTTGTTTAAAGGTGAAACAAACAAAGAGGAGTCATCTATCAAACCGTCTGGAGTAATGGAATTACTGATCTTATAGTGGAAGGATACAGAAATCTGTTGCCAAGGACAACCACCTGCCCCTGAAGAAGGATTTGGATCACATCTTTATTTTTAGCAGCATATTAAGTCAAACTAACCATTGGATGTGTGTGTTTGTGTACGTCTGAGTGTGTTAGAATGTGTGTCGTACAAGGTCAGAACTGTTTTGGGATTTGGTTGTGAGTGTAAGAGGAAGCCACATGGGGCCCGGACCTTGTCTGGGATGCCAGCCACCACAGTGAAGCCTAGTCCGGAGGACATGGTGGCAGAGGGGGGAGGCGAAGGAGTGTCCCAGTGGGAAGCCTCACCGCTGGAGCGGGACAGGCTGTCTCTACCCTCTCTGAAGGTCCCCAGGGAGCTGCTGCGGAGCTTCCCACACTCCAAACGGGTGGGATCCTACCTGGTGGGCAAAATGATCAACAAGGGCTCATTCGCCAAAGTCATGGAGGGGCTCCACATTGGCACTGGAGAAAAGGTCAGTGCATGATTTGAGTCATGAAGAGACATGAAATGACTCGGCTCAGGCTCGAGGGGTAGGCACACTTGCGAAGGAAGACATCACACACACGATAACATGATTGCAACTTGTAACTCTTAATTATACTCATTTCAGTTTGAAGAAGACGGTAGCCTGTCATTATTCTTGTCATGTGTACAAAGTCTTTGTCAGAACAACATATATTTACATGATACTTGATACTTCATTACCATGACTCTGAAGGAGATTTTTACAGGAACAAAAGTTTTTGTTCAGTGGATTGAATGAGGCATGATATTGTTTATTGTTTTCGAAACAATATGAGCAAACAGATCGTAAATTTAATCCAACCCTGCATTGAAATATTCAAGTTCCAGTTACGATTTGTGTGTGTGTGTGTGTGTGTGTGCCCGCATTTATATCTAACTTTCTTTCATCAGTCGCTGTGTATTTGACCTGGTTGCCATAGCAGTGACCAAACTCATTTCCAGGGTTATTTGCTCTTAACTCCTGTTTCCCTCTGCAGGTGGAGGTGAACTTGGCATATATGCAAACACACACACACACACACTGTATATGCATTGGGATTTTTTTTCATTTGGAAAAAAAGAACACCACATATTTATTCGATAAATTTTCACCTACAATAATTATTAATAATGAGTGTGTGTGTGTGTGTGTGTGGGTTTAGGTGGCCATTAAGGTGATTGATAAGAAAAAAGCCAGACAGGACACGTACGTGCTGAAGAACATGAAGAGAGAACCTCGTATTCATCAGATGGTCCGACATCCTCACATTGTAGTGCTGCTGGAGGTAAAGTAGATCAATAAATAAATCTTTAGAGTCCATTAATGTTGTTTGTTAAATGTAGCTTGTAATTACAATGTTACAGCACATCCGCTTCTGTTGAATAATCTCGTCCAGTTAGTTATACACGACTGTTTGTGTCAGACTCTGGAGACAGAGAACAGCTACTACATGGCCATGGAGCTGTGTGCAGGAGGAGACCTGATGGACAGGATCTGTGAGAGGAAGAGGCTGGAGGAGAGGGAGGTGCGACGCTACACCCGACAGATCCTGTCTGCAGTGGAGCACCTGCACAAACATGGCATCGTGCACAGGTGAGGCTACACACACACACACAGCATGGACACAATATGCAGTTCTCCCATCTCTTACTCAATTAGAGAAATCACCTTTACAGAGGCATCTTCCAACTGCTGCTTTACTTCATTAGTCTCTGTTGTGACTTTGTCCACGACCCTTCTGGTCATTTGCTCAGACTTGAAACTTATTCAAAGCTGCTGTTTCATTCATATTTATACTCATATTATACTTATTGCATCCTACACCATTTAAGCCCTGTTTTACGATGTAATCTTAAAGAAGATCTTCATCAAAGATGATCATTTCAGAAACAGCAGCTCTTTGAAACCTCTCAAATGGGAAAGTGAACTTGTTTTTTTTAACCTATAGTTCATATCCTTGTAAACAGACCTTATTCATCAAATACTACAGTGGAACTCTAGGTATCGAGATATTAAAATAAATCTGTGATCAAATCAAAATTAATAATGAATGTCTATAGTAGGGAGTTCAGTCCCCAGCCCGTGCACATAGATGCTCTGTGTGAATGTGCATGTGTGTGGGTGAATGGTAAAACTGTGCTGTAACGTATGTTGCGTGGTCATCAAGACTTAGAAAAGCTCTATATATAAATACAGACCATTTACCATTATATCTGCCTGGCCCAGTTGAAGAATACAAACCAAAGAAAAAGCAAGGGCTTCAAATGTTTACCTACGCCTGAACAGTAGCTGTTTGTTGCACGGTGGATGTTACGGTTAGACCGTATAGATTCAAAAACATATAAACACACTTGTTAGAACAGGGCACTCAGTAGTTTACAGGGCATTAATAGTTTTACAGAGGAGGAAACTGCAAGAAAGTCAACGTCTGGCACAGAGCAGTGTGGGAGTCACTGTTATTTTAGTGGCATTTTATTCGTTTTAGTATGTGAAGGTGTTAGGGACCCAACAGTCACACACACACACACACACACACACACACACACTTAAGCTGTAACCACACACAACACGCGCAGCTCTGGGCTTGGGTTTAAGACCTTGGCTCCTCTGAAGGTGGGAATGTGATTACCAGGCAATGACCTCATCATCTTGCGCCGGCGCCATGATTCACACATCATCACAACATCATGGACTTCCTCTCTAATGAAGTCCCTCAACGATGTCGCTCTCAGCCCTTCAGTAGCACCTCTCTCTGTCTTGGACACACACACCCACGTCCTCATACACATGCATACACACACTGGCGCTCACACACTCGCCACCAAAGTCCCACACAGAGATGATTAAACTGGATATAAATGGAAAATTTGCACTTAAACCCACCTCCTGCCACCCACATGCAGTGGGTTTACCGCATAAGTTTTCTCCTTTATGACGACGTCTGCTCTCGCTCTTTCTCGTTCTTTGAACTTTTTCTCGGGTCATGAGCGAAGTTCTCTGGATTGTTGGGACCTGAAGTGTCTGTTGGTTAGATGAAGGCAGATGAAAAGAAAAATGGCTGATTCCCAAGCTGTATTTTACAGAGGATCTCTCTCTCCTAACCGCAGATTTTCATTTGGCTTGGTAGTTTGAAAGCAGGCAGCGGGGTCAGGAGCAATGCTTGGGGAGACAACTTTTCCAGGTGAACGCAGAGATAACGAGAATAGCGAGGAAGTGGAAAAGAGCAATTTGACATCACTTGTTCAAGAATTTAAGAGTCAAAAGCAAACTAATTTCCAAAATAACTACGTAGGGTAAAGTATTTTTCAACAATGTTTTTAATGCTTTAGCTCTACCCACACCTGAATTTAGCTTGGGGTTTCCTGTTCTGCTGTGGGTCCAGTCTGGTCCCATCTCCTCTGGTTGTCTATGAATACACAGAAAAGCTTAGCAAAGCTTAAATTCAAAAGACACCTGTGACTTTCAAGCAGATTGTTCCAAAACACAAACCTCTAGCGGAAAAAGAACTTCAAACGTTTGTGTGGGATTAAACTTAAATTCTACAACGAACCACACTTTTTAACCAGTTGTCAGCTGTTGTCTCTGTTCTTTTCCTCTGCAGAGATTTGAAGATTGAAAACTTCTTGCTGGATGAACATAACAACATAAAGATTGTAGGTATGTTGAATTCTCTGCTTTCTCCACTGACGCTTGACTGACAGTGACAGATCAGGATATTGCAGAACTGTAGCCATGTAGGGCGTCTGTATATGTGCAGTAAACAGGAGCCCATTGGAGAAATGATGCTGTCCCACACAGATTTTGGCCTGAGTAACGCTCTGAAGGCAGAGTCGCTGTCTCTGGAGCTCCTCAACACCCAGTGTGGAAGTCCCGCCTACGCAGCCCCAGAGCTGCTCGCTCACAGGAAGTACGGACCCAAAGTGGACGTCTGGTCTGTGTAAGTCATAAAGTCTGTCCGGCCTGTCCCATCATAGTTTGGATCTGATATTTGTGAAAGTTGTTTTCTTGCTACTATGTTGTGTATGGATAATATAAATGTGTGTACACATTCTTTGTGTGTGTGTGTGTGTGTGTGTGTGTGTGTGTGTGTGTGTGTGTGTGTGTGTGTGTGTGTGTGTGTGTGTGTTTGCAGAGGTGTGAGCATGTTTGCCATGCTGACGGGAACTTTGCCCTTTGCTGTTGAGCCGTTCAACATCAAACAGCTTCACCAGAAGATGGTGAACGGAGACATCAGCAGCATCCCCAGTGACGTCAGCAAAGGTAGCTCCGCATTTCCCCTCCCACTGAAACAAAGATTCAAGAGTCACCAGTATGTAGCACTCAGTTACTTCTATGAGTGTTTGCTTTGAGTGTCCATGGGTTTTCATGAATATTTTCTGGAGCAGTGGTTCTCAAATGGGGGCACCATGTCAGGTGGTCTGTGAAAAGTTTACAGATTCATCCGTTAACATTACATACAATGTCATACATGTCTAACATCTTTCCCTAGATAAAATTCATACATGAGGGGGTCTCTGGAATATTTTCTATCTTGTAGAGATGTTAAGTCAGGTTTTATTTATTCTTGCTGACAAGTCTGTCAGAAATATGCACCCGGAATGACCTCGCACTTTCTATTAATCATCTCAATGACCAATTGGCTCTCAAGCTCCAAATATAATGACCAACAGACAGAAAGAAAACCATAAAAGACTCTGTTTCTCTCTGCTTCATTTTGGTCTCTCTCTCACACATAGTCACTCCATTACTTTTTTCATGGTGTCATTTGACCACCAACAAACAGAGCTCCTGTTACTGTGAGGAAAACCAGCTCAGCTCTGATGCTGTGAAACTGACATGCTCAGATTAGCAGCTGTATCACTGCCACAGATGGACATCTGAGACATCCATGCTAACCTTCAGAGTTTATCCTGCTTCTGGGTGTCATTGACTTTAATATTTTAAGTTAGCTTTAAAAGTGCTCCTCATCAATGAAAAGCCGATTGAACCAAAGTTATTTGGGCAGAATATTTGTCATTCGTTGATATTCATTTATTATAATTATTCATTATTTTCATCCATGTATTACTTAATGTGATATGAGCACCATGTGAAACATAATCTAGTTAGCTTCATCAAAAACTTAAATTACGTCTGTAAAACTTTTTTCAGCAGGGCAGGGTGCATTTACACAACAACAAATACAGAAATCCCTGAATGAAAAATTCTGATAACTAGGAAAACAAATGTTCCATCACTTCATCCACTGATCGTCCTGTAACAACGCTGAGGCATCTGTTCTCCTGCTGCAGGGGCCGTGTCATTCGTGCTGTCTCTGCTGGAGCCAGATCCAACCAAGAGACCCTGTGTCAGAGCTGCGATGGAGGAGCGATGGATCAACGAGGGATATGCCAAGAAACCACTGCACACACTCGCTCATAAAAACAGGTGGACATCTACTGTATGACTGCACTTTAACATGTGGTGTCTACAGTCACACCAAGGGACAACAGATAAGTTGGAATGAATTGACATATTTTTAATAACATATTTGGCAGAATATAAACTGAAAATAAAGACATCTTAAAATTTGAATGAGATGTGATGTGTACCCGTAATATTCTATTCACGTACTGCAAAAATATGTAAATCCTCTTCTATGTATTGACACTGTGTAACCTCAGTAGAAGTAGTATATTGTGAGACACAAAGATGCCTCAGGGGAAGTTCTGCAGCAACATTACAATGTGGGAAAAAAGAACCGAGAAGGAAATCACTTTAACAAAATGAAAATTGTTGTGGTCAGATGGGTAACAGCTCTGTATATTAGAGCATGCCTCAGAGGCTTTTATCACTTTACGCAGAGTGGAAATGCAATCATGTACGGCTCCTCCTGGCATTAATGTGTCTTCTGATATCCACATGAAGGAAATAACCGTTTCAGCCCACGACTGCTCTCAACCAAAATCCTTTAGTTGTCACTTATTCATTAACAACAGATCCTGAAGGACACATTCCATTTCTCTCCGCTTCACTTTTCACACTTTGTCTTTGTAATAGTTTTTCCCTCCTTCTCTGTTGTTATTTCCCAGATTGTGTGCAGAGGATCTCAACCCGTCTGTGTTGGCATACATGACGGAGACGCTGGGCCACTCCCACTCTGAAATCATTCACACGCTCACCAGCAACCGACCATCCGCCATCATGGCCTCATATCATCTGCTGCTCAACAAGCTCAACAGGAACCAGAGAGGCGCCAAGGCCAGCAAGGTTCACAACTCACACACACACACACACACACACACACACACACACACACACACACACACACACACACACTCACACACACACACACAAAGAAGTTTGCCTCTACATTTGAACAGCTAATGATTGATTTGGCAGAAGCTGCAGACCAATGACTGGAGTCTTCCCAGTAAGAACACATGGAGGGAGAAGAATAACACAGAATCAAAGACTCACCAACAGGTACCACTGACATTGTCAGTAAACACTGATGTGGTTTTACTGAGGGATGTTAAAGTAATATTCCTTTATCACTATTTTATATTTTTACTGTCGTCAAATCACACGACCAGACTAAACCATCAAGGTGTTTAGTCTGGATCTCAGTTTGGGATCAAAAATAGAATGTTTAATTAAATATTAGCCGAACTAGCCAAAATAGCCTGGCACTGATGAGCATGTTAAACTGTAACTGCAGACTGTAAAAACAACCTACATTCTTACAGTTGTTTCCTCTTATTTTAAGTGTCATTCCAGTAAATACAAATAACATGTATTTCTCATCTTTACACAAAAAGAATTGATGTGATATTTTACAGTATCTGTTCTGGAGTTTGATACTGTGGCCATGATCACCACTGTTGACTCACTGCTCGTCATCATGGCAGCGTTTGTATGTAGGATATTTTCCCTTCATTTCTAGATATGTAAGTGGAAACACAAAATGCATCTTTATGATCCAAGCAGAGGAAAAGTTGCGGCTCAATTAGAGAGAATCAACCAAACCAACATACTACAAAGGTCCATTAGATGACAACAGTCTTGGTTTCACATTTGTGTCATTGTTTTTTCAGAATGACCCAATCAGTGAAAAGAGCTCGAAGCACTCCAGCAGACCTCTGAGGGCCCAACAGGCGACTGAATATCAGAGCAGCAGGAGAAAGACTGAAGACCTTCACCGGAAGAACATCAGAGGCGATGATGAGAACCGCCCCCCTTCTCCCTCTCTGCCCCAGCTACCTCGCTCTGCCTCCCCCTCGATACCCCCTCGCCTTCCCTCCCGCTCTCCCGCCCCTGAGGAGATCGCCATTACCGTAGACACAAGAGAGGTTCTGTTTCCTGAGGGTAAGGATTCAATGTACAGAAATGATTCTGAACACATGCACAGCACAGTGTGTGACGTATTTTATCTGTATACTTTTTTGTTCCAGTGTCTGTATTTAGAGAAAGGGAACTTGTACATCTCTCTCCCCCTGAAAGCTCTGCCTCTCAACTCTGCGACTCTGCCCCCTGCCAAGTCCCCGTCCCCGTTGAACCAATCAGAGACAGCAGCCCAGTGAGACCAAGCCGACACACACACCTGCTCAGGACAACTCGGTCGGACGGGGCAACAGACCCTGGGTCGGATTGTTTCCATGACAAACGCCACCAGGATGACCACTCTCATCACCTGAGCATCAACGAGCGACTGGAGAAGCTGCAGACGTTTTATTCGTCAGAGAAGAATGGCATCTCCCCCAGGATGCTGCTGGAGGCCGACACGCACGCCACACACTCCTCAGACAGAGTCCACCTGGGCTCCATGGAAACAACCCAGATGTCTCCCTCCGCCCCCCTGCCACGCTTGCGCAATGTGGGGCTAAAAGACGGAAGAGGCAGGAAGATGACGTGGGTGGGGTTGACGCGACCTGGACCCCCAGGACTCCTGGTCAATGGGTCTAAACCCCCTGCCTTCCCCTCGCAGAGACAACACACTCTTGTCATCAAGAGCCTGAGACAGGAGCGGGGAAAGAGGAGGGACCTGTTGGCAGCAGGGGCAGGAGGAGAGAGAGGGACGGCAGGAGGAGTGATGAGTGGAGCAAAGAGGAACTCGGTTCAGTTACGGTCATCTCTCCAGCGTCAGGTGGCTGACCTGAACCTGCCGCTGCTGCCTGCTGCCCTGCAGGGGAAAAGTGACAAGAAGAGCCAGCTACACAGTATGAACTACTGACACACAGATAGGACGGCACTACAGAGCAGCATTGTTTTTTTGAATGGGAGACAAGTAGTAGCTAATTCAGAAACACCAGCTTGTAAACCTGGCCGACGGAGAAGGCTACTTTTGAATGGTCACATGTAGTTACAGTAGTTCTAGCTGCAACGTATGCAGTACTGAGATATTAGGACTGAGCAGAAACAGAAACAGGATGAAATGTGCAAACTGCAGCTACTAAAAGAAAGTTCAATATTCTACTGATGCGGTCATGCATCACTCATCCACAAGACTCCGTCCCAAACACCACACACTATGTACAGTTTATATCCTGCAGTGCCAAAAATGTAAACTCAAACTAAGCTCCTCAATTCAAACATGGCCTTCAATACTTTTTTTTTTTTACATCGTTGAACCATTATCCTGCTGGATTTCAACACGGTCTGTTCCTCCCATCACAATGTGAAGTGCAAGATACGCCCTGACTCATGGTTCTGTTTGTATTCACTGTTCTTAACCACATTTTTGTACTAACATTGAAAGTCAAAGTAAAAACAAAAGGTCTCAATTCTACCCTTACTCCCAACTTCTTGTTATGGGTCTTTGAACCCGAAGGTTGATGGTTCAATCCTGACTATTTCTGAAGTGTCCTTGGGCAAGACACTAAACCCCAAATTGCCCCTGATGGCTGTGCCTCGTTATATGACTGGTGTGTATATGTGCTGTATGATTGTGTGTGTGAATTGGTAAATGCGACGTACTCTAAAGCGCTTTGAGTTGTTAAGACTGGAAAGGCTCTATGTAAATACCGTCTATTTACTGTTACCATTAAACACGTGCTAAAGGACCATGGTCATGCTAATGATAGTTTATATATATAGAATAAAGTAGCATTAGCATGCTTTAATACATTAGGCTGCAGGTTAACAACACAGGAAACAGACTTTACTTGTCAAAACTGAAATCTGTCGTCTTCTATGTGCATGGCACCGCTTTTTCGTCCTGAGATATTTGTTTTGTTTTTTCTTTTTCATCTTGGAATCTGTCGGATGCCAATCTGCTCGTGGTGATCTGAAGTTTTAACTAGAGGACTTACAGGAGAAAGTCTGGAGAAAGTCTGGAGCCTCTCACTCGGACACTTAACTTCTCACATACAGCCTTTCAGGGAATTTCAAATCATCTATAGTTCAGTGGATGTACGGAAGCAGCTTCAGATTCAGGGTCAATAGGGACCGGGCACCTCTTCGGATTAGAAATGAGATTCTGGTGAGTTCAGTACTAGTTTGATAAGTACTCAGGATTTGGCAGAGCTCCTAAAACAATTAGTTTAGTGAACTGAGGATCTGCCTCTACTCCAGTTACGATTTGTAGTCTTATGTTTTGGGTGATCACCAAAATGGCCAAATCATCAAAACATTGTAACAATCTAAACTTTATTTATTTTAAATGAAAAAAAGAAAGAAAACTGAAATCATTGAATATATATATTTTTTTTAATTGAAGTTTACATTGACCATTTTTCATGTATTTAATTGCACACTGCCAGGATTTAACAAGACTATTAGTAGGGTGTCATATGTGTTTACTAAATAAATGGACGTACGAGTGCAAAGCTAATCGATGCCAAAAAGTATCCACAATCTTGCTCTCAAATCTCTGTGTCTCGTCCCTCACACACACCTCGCCTCTCCCGACGCCACCGTCTCTGGATCATTAATATTCTGGTGCGCTGCAAAGATGTGGAAGAATCTGGTTGCTGCTTGATGGCGCTCTTCGGGGCTGCTCAATTATTCAGGTTCTGTTAAATGATACATTCCCGTTTTCGTGTGTGTGTGTGTGTGTGGTTGTATTGTTGGCATGCATTTTCTCTTTGTGCCCAGTGAAGACAGATTGAACCCACTGAGGTGGATACATCCCCCACTCCAGTTACCTTTCTGGCTACTTAACTTAGTGATATGAACCAGTAAGTTCTGATACTGTATCAGACAAACACAGACAATCACACTGCTGAATAGCGATACACTAAACGCGAGTAGCACAGACAGTTGAGTAAGCTTAAAGAAATACAAGAGCACTTTACTTTTAAAGTAATCCAGAAACTATTCAAGAATATTTTGATATATTTCCATAAACACATATCATTCATACTCATGCAGAGAACATATCAATGACATTAGAAAGCTTGCTTCTGAGGCCAGACATGTTTTCTGCTCTGAACAAACATCCAGCCCCCTCCTCCCTTTGAGAACTGACCTTGACAGGACTGAACCTGAATGGTGCACGTACATAAGAACAATGCAGTGCAACAAACAAGGTATGGAAAACAGATGAATAATGCATGCTGCACGTACAGATGTATTCATGGCTAGTGGACTGTAGTGTTTACGTGCATCTTACGGTGTTCTGTCTGAAGGGCATGTACCTGTAACGATGACATCAACCAGTGACTTAAAGTTTCCATGTAATCAAACAATCAGTGTGAACAACCTAAAATGAGATGTCTGACGTGTGAGTTCTGCTCGATGAGTCATTAGTGTTTAAATAGTGCACAACAGAAATGGATCTATGTTCTGTTGTGCATAGAACTGTTCCTTTCCGGCAGGATTAGAACAGAGAGGAGTTCATACAGAGGTGAAGGTTTGAGACTCAGGAGGAGGACTTGACTCCTCAGACTTGAGATGTTTTTGTTTCAAGTCCAAAGACTTGAGCTGTCCACAGTATTAGAATATTTAGTTATTAGGCCTGTGCATTGACGGGATCTGGTCTGAGCTATATCAACGATCACGAGCTTACAGATATAAAGTTTGGGTGGATTGTATTGAGGAATATCTAAGGGTGAGCTGTGTGATTAAATAACTTGTGTGTCGTAACAGGGAAGGAAACACAGGGGCCCTGAGCTCAGTTGCTGCATTAGTTCACAGCAGTCAATGATCGGCTAAAGGAGACATCAACGACCGCTAATGAAGCCCCATGTCACCAGATTTCTGCCAAAAGTTTTGTAATTTTAGATTTTTGGTCTAAATTTGTGTGGATGGGATGGTGATGGGGTTTGAACTGAAGCTTTACTACTTTACTATTATTTAAGTTTATGCACTTTGTTTAGGACTTTGATACTAAAAGAATCTCTGGTGATTGGAACTAGACTGTCACTCAGTGGAGTGCATCCCTCTGCCAAGGCCCAACAGTTCCCTCATGAAGCCACATACGAGCTCAGGAAACTCAAAGATCAGTGTGTTTTCATCCAGAAGAAACTTGGAGATTGTCGTTCATGCCGTCATTTCCTCTCGTTTGGATTAGTGCAATTCTCTTTTCACCTGCCTGAGCCAACAGAGTCTACATAAATTACAGCTCGCCCAAACCGCAGCAGCCAGACTCCTCACTAAAGACACCATGTGTGTCTGGTCGTAACCTGAGGTTCTCCGCGAAGGCCCTTCTGGCCATTACACAGTCCCGGCTGAGGACCAATGGTGACCGGGCCTTTGTGTTGAAGTGTTATGTTAAAGAAAGTAAAAAAAAAAGTCCTGGATCGGCCTCTGATCCAGATCCCCTCCATAATGTAATAGGTTCTACCCCGACCCATAATACATCCTTCCACCAAGTTTCATGGGAGTAATTTTTGCGCAATCCTGCTAATGATGTGTTAGTCAGGGGAGTTTGTTGTGTTAAATGTGGGGTCCCACTCAGGTTTGAGCCCCCAAACCCCCTTGAAACACTCCTGCACTTCATCTCCTGACGGCCTCTCTCTGAATGTGGGTTAAGTTGATTTCGAGTTTGAGCCGTCGTCACGCCCCATCAGATGAGACTCTATGGAGACGGACAGTTGTGGTCACAGGGAGTGAGTCATGTGTGTGTTCATGTGGGACACTAAACAAGCCTGGTCTTGTTTATATGGCCCAAGTTTCTTCTGATGTTTTATCTGTTAGTGTTGAGCTCTGGTTAATTATTAGAGAAGTATTTGTTGTTTAGTCCAAACTAAGAAGACTTAACCAGGTCATGTGAGGGTGTAACTCCACATTCAGTGCAGTTTAGTATAAATGCAGACATTGTGCACCACTTCATTCAGTGTGTTAATGCTTGACTTGTTTTTATTGTGGTCATTTCCTCACTTGCCATCAACAGATGTGTAGTGTTTGTATTTAGCATGTGAACTTATTTTTTCAGACACATTTGCACAGAGCCATGCTGCTATCACAAAACAAAAGAAAAGAAAGTGATTAGAGACAACGTGGATGAAGAGGAGGCACTGAAACACAAAGTGACAAAACCCGATTCCATTCTGAAAGTGGAAACTTGAATTCGATGTGTGTATGTGCACGTTGAGGATGCCTGACTCGTCTTTGTCATCATTTCAATGTACAGCAGCTTAATCCCTATTCTGATGATTGATGACAGACGTGTCCTTTGTATCTGATACTTCATGGAACAAATGCAGGATTAAGAACCAAGACAAAGGAACGAATATGCACCCGACCCCAACATCAACTTCCACATATAGCCGACAGTGTAGGAGCAGCATTACTGTCTGATAGACCAGAACCAAACAAAAGAAACCAAAAGTTGAGGATTTCCATCATAATTCCACACTGATTTTAATTTGCTAATTATGGCAGTGATGTGGAAAATGGATTCTTGTGTCACTTGGAGGCCACAGAGGTAACAGTGCACTGGTTATGGATTGGAATGGATGGTGTTACCCCATTAGCACTTCAATAGTCTTTGGTGTCTCTGAGAATAATTGCTGTGCCCATCACAGTGTGTGTGTTTGTGTGTGTTTGTGTCAGTGTGTGTGTGTGTGTGTCTCAGTCTGGGCAGGCCTGTGTTCCGGCGTGTCTGGTTTCTAATGAAGCTCATCCATAATTGAGTGTCACCTCGCAGGGAGAGCGGCCCAGGGTGGTGCAGTGGTTAACTAGTCTACGGCTGCTTGCCATTACTGTGTGTGTATGTGTGTGTGTGTGTGTGTGTGTGTGTGTGTGTGTGTGTGTGTGTGTGTGTGTGTGTGTGTGTGTGTGTGTGTGTCACGGGAGTCAGCGGCGCACAAAATGCCCAGCATCACAGCAACCTGAGCCGAACACTGTTTAATTGATGCCACCTCTGATAAACTGTCAGCTTTAGATCAACACCAGCCAATTCACTAAAAGACGCGGTGATCTGAGGGACAGTGCGTCACCTCAGCACTCGGAAGCTCGACCTTCACGTGCACAGTGAAGTCTGGTTATCAGAAAACAGAGGAGCTGGTTTTCATAGTGGAGGCCAGCTTTCCTGTCAAGGTCCTCAAAGTTTATGACGTTTTGCAGAAAACAAAGCCGGTCAGTTTGAGGGAAATCGTGCAGGGTGAAGGACTGGAGTAATTTCTGGAGACGGAGGATGTTTTAAGCAGAAGTGTTTATTCTCAATACCTGGTGCATCTGGGAGATGAGGCTGATGAGCCATCAGAAAAGTTAAAAGGTGGGTTCCCATCTGAGCTGTCCTTGCAAAAAGAATCATAATCTCACCAAATCACATCAGTCTTCATGTGGCCGTCTCTCAGAGATGTTAAATACCCTCCTTCAGTTGTTATCTATCTGGCTTCTTAGTACTATAACACAAGTATATGGTGGATTTCGATAATCTACTCTCTGAGCTGTCATCCTGGGTTAGACAGGCTTAAAAATAAGACAATACAGGCCTGACAAAATAGACCTGAACCATAAAAGTTGAAAGAGTAATCAGTAAAAATATAAAAAATCGATTGTATGTTTTGTTTTAAAGTCACTATAGGTATTTTCAGTGTTTTTCTTTCCAGCACATAAACACCGGCGTCAGTCCTTATTGTCAAAAGCTCTCAAATCTTGTCGTCTTTATAAGTTGACATCTTCATCTACTCCTCTTTTTATTTTATAAGATGTAATAGTTACTTTAATCCCTCAGTCTGTTCCAGGTTGTGAACAATCTCTCGATAGCGAGTCATGAATATTCATGTCATTAATAAATGCTTAAAAAAATAAATGCCCCTCCTAGTCCTGTTGGAGGAGGATAAAAACTTGAATCTACAGTGACTTATAACTGATCCATAAAGCTTTAGTAAATGATTTGAGTCTGATTTATAAACTCTTCACAGAGGGAACATTTGGCTTAAAACTGTTCTGAAAGGGTTGTAGTTTGGTCCTCAGCAGCTGAGCCCATTTATATTTTAGCAAAAAATAAATAAATAAAATATTTTGGACGGTGGAAAAGTTCCCCAAGCTGCAGGATTATCTTGAGACACTGCAGACCCTCTTTTCTTTTCTTCTGCAGTTAAACTTTCCCATTTGAAACGTTTGATTGTGTATTCCTGTGAGGAAGATAAAACTATATGAGTGTAAAATAAAGGAAAAAGTCAAGTGGAATAAGTGAAACCATAACGTAGAAAAGAGGTGGATGAGAAAATGAGTGGACGGCTTTGGTTTCCAGCTCGTGGTCTGAATGAATCACTGCTGGATCAGAGTCATATTTCTGATAAGCGAGCGTCGGTGCCGCCAGCTGTTTTGACAGGCACAACTCAGCACCTCCACTTTCACCACACACGGCCGATCCAACAAAGACATGCTGGGCCTCCAAGTTTCAAACACACCGACTCTGACAGAGAAGTCTTTATCAAACACAAACTCGTCACACAGGTCCACTGCTTTGATGATTGCTGGCAGTTTCTCCTCAGGATTATTCTATATTAAATGTTTTTAATATTCTAAAACCCTCCATCCACTCTGACTTGATCCCCACGAAGCCTTAAAAACACACACAGGTTTGTGCAGCTATCCTTATTTGGACTATGCATTGACTTCCATTCATTGTGGACAAATTAAACAAACCTTAACAGGTTTTGTAGACAGACTCTCTCTCTCTCTTGTTTTCTACCAGACAATCAATTACTAATGAAGTCTGTCACAGGGAGTGTCATGAGTCAGAGGCGTTCAGCTCAGCTCAGGTTCAAACTGTGAAGACGACGATAAAATCAACCTGTGGAAGTCAGAGGGAAATGTGTGAAACGTGCACAGAAACTTGACTTTGATGATTCTGTCGTTTTGATCTTCAGCTGTGAGGCAACGTTCATGGAGGCTATGACATGTGTTGACCAACAGTGGCATCTGCTGGAGGCCCTGTGTAGTGCAACTTGTTCTATTAGCACAACTTCTCTCCCATCTGTTTGCATTGTTTTTACATGAAGTGGTTTGATGAAAGCAAACTTCTCCACACTCCGCACTTTTTACGTTGTTTTACTGTTTCACATTCACATGATTGTCAGACCTTTTCCCCATGATGTCCCACATCAGCACACCCCCACCTCCGCAGTTACTATGGTTACGAGACCTGGCCAGGTTCATGGCAAACATGCTTGAACCAAGAAGAAGATTCAGGCCAAAACAATAAACACCTCGTCACCTGTTTTGTATTTTCATTTGGTTTCTGTTGCTTTGTCGTCATGATGTTTCCAGAAGTTTTTGACTGAATATCAAGGACAATATTTCTGTGGCATTGAAAATACCATTGTTTCGTTGAATGACATCAAAAGAACTATTGTAATCCAGCTACCGTCAAATCTGCATGTCTGCTTTCACCCAAAAGTAAATGGAAACACTAATACAAAGCAGGACGATTATTGAAGCTTTATTTAATAGAGGTTACGTTTTCTCCTAAAATCAACCCCTGACCTGCTAAAATAATGATACACAACGGAATATTCATAATATTTAGTTTTATTTATCACACAATTATGAAATTGATGCAGTATTTTCTCATTTAGAATGCAGTAATAACTTACTTCTGCTTTTTGCAACACTAATGGAATTTATACAAAATCTTTATATTTAAAAGAGAGTAATATAATTTATACAATTATTCCATATTTACAGTGTGGGGTTTTTATACAATATTTTTATATTCACAGCAGAGTAAGGGTGACAGATGTGGGAGAGGAGCACTGTGGAGCAACTGGGAAACATCAGGCCTCATAAAGTCTCTGAAGAGATTCAGTGGCAGCAACACAACTATCAACTCATAATCACAACGTAGCGTTCAAGAATAGAGGAGGGAGAGAAGAAGAGGCGAGAGAAATGGGTGAGAGGATGAGGGGGAGAGAGAGGAAGAGGAGGAGAGGAGAACTCAGGGGGAAAAGTTTTAAGTCACTTTACATATTTGCAGTTTTATAGCTGATCCTTTGGGGGGCGGGGGGGTGTTGGGGCATTTTTTTCTCAAAGGTGCCCAGAGGATAGATTTTTTAAACTTAAGTCAGAGGAAAGCAGTAACAGGACAGAGGAAGTAAGGGAGAGGAGACAGGGAGGAGGAAATAAGAAGAAGAAAGCGAGGAAAAGGAGAAAGGGACAAAAGAGGAGAAGGTGAAGGAAAACAAAAAGGAGACCTGACAGAGGAAGGCAGGGAAGAGGAGAAATGATGAAGGCAAAGGAAAAATAAATATTTTTAAGAAATGTGTATAAGCAATGGAATAAGAGTATATATATACACACACACACACACACAACAGCCCATGATCTGTATCTGTATTTGTTTTCAACACAATGACTTGAGTATTGAGTACAAAAGGTTCAAAACCGCTCTCTGCTGGTCCCTAGTGGAGAATAAAGAAACTTCAGCCTCTGCCTCTGACACATTGACATGGTTAAAGAAAAAATCACTTTTATTTGATTCTGGACAGTCTTTTCTTCCACTGGTTAAATACAACTTCACAAGTAGCCACTCAGGAGCCCTGGAGTGTTTTCCAGAGCAGCATTTCACAACAACTTAATCACAATTTGAAAGGTTTGGGTCATTAATCCAGGAGGAGGGGCAGTTTGTCCTCGAATGTGGTGAGTTAAGCTGAGGAGCACAGTACAGAAAAATGCCCAGAGAAAGTAATGGAGGTTGGACTATAAGGAAACTCAGAAGGAATTTATCTACCAACAATGAGAAATGTGTTTTAACGTTTTTCTGCCTTGTTTTGTCTCTTTATGTGTACCTCACTCTGCTGGCAGATTCTTTTGCTAATTTGGACTGGAAATGTTTGTTTGCATTTAGCAGTGTTTGTAGTTTCTGCAGCCTCCAAACTATCCCAGAGTTGTGACCTCGAGGACGATCCAATCAGCGAGTGGAGCAGCAGAGATGAAAATTGTTCATAAAACTTTTGTCAGACGTAGGAACCAGATGCTTCCTCGACAGCTATGGAGCTTGGCAAGGTTTGAACCTGACAAGAGCACTGCTGATTGGTTCTCCTCTACTGGTCGAGCGTCTCACCCGTCAAGAGTTGTACAAGAAAAAAGAAAAAACAAAAAAATGAGAAACAAAAAATAAAATATAAAAATGAAGAAATAATGTATGTATTTACACAGATATTCACACATACAGAATACACACCCATACATACATACATACATGGATCAGCACATACACACAGTGCATCTCACAATCAGCTGTTCTCAAGTCACTACAGTTACAGATGTGGGGCTTTATTAAAAAGGACTTGTCAGCTATTACAATGTGCTCGACTGTATACGAGCTTTCCACAGCCGCAGTGCAGAGCTATGGGAAACCATGGGCCGCTGCGCTGGGTGTTATGGCAGTAGAGCTGGATGTTCTGCTCTCCCTGACAAGACTGCAGTGACACTACAGGGTGTATGTGTCCACTGCTGCTCACAGTGCACGTACAAAAACAAGTGAACGAAAATCCAAGATACAGTATATTTTTACATGATATTTCCTATGCACCATTTAATCGGTAAGCATGACCATAATTACCTCGACTCACATTCACATTCAGACTTAATGTTCAGTCAGACAACTGACACAAAGCTCCACACAGGACTTACCATTCACAAGGTAAGTGCAAGGCTTTCCCAACAGTTGGTTTCTCTGAACCAGTTTCCTTCATACAAACTGTAGCACATCTGTTCCACCTGGTTTTTGTCAGGGGAAAGTGAGGTGTGATATGTGAACCAGTGCTCCACCAGTCTGTTCCCATTCTGGTTGAGAGTAAAGGCTTGAAAATAATAATAAGACTCATAGATTTCCTAAATCTCGGCATTGATCATTTAGGTTTGGATCAGGCTGAGCTTGTTCTCGAGTGTAGCTTTTCTAGATAAATGTCCAGACAGATTAAGTGCTGACTTTGAAACGATTCTAAAAAGGGAGGTGAACGTGTCAGATGACACACAAAATAAATTATTTCATCCAAACTACAGTCACACTGACAAATTGTCTATGTTGTATTATGAAAACACTGAGAACTTGTCATCTTGTCCCAGTCTGCAGCTACTACTGAATCTCCATCTTCACCGTGGAAACAGTCACATGGAGGAACAGTGTTTAAAGACTGAAAAACAAAAACAAATGCAGCAACACACAAGTTACCTGACAGACAATATAAAAGGTGTGGTGACTGTGTGTGTGTGTGTGTGTGTGTGTGGTAGAGTGTGACACTAGGCAGTGTTGTGTGGTGTTTGCGGTGTCCTGTGCAACGGTTTGTTCCCTCAGAGTGAGTCCGCTCCGTTACTGGTTTTTGGACACACTCTTCATTCAAACGCTGCGCCACTAGACCACACACCACTGCCCTGGAGACAGACCAACAAATGATACCATAAAATAAATGTATGTTTAAAAAAAAAAGAAAAAGAAAAGAGAAACAGAACGAATTAGCATGAAACCGCGACACCTCAGAAGGTAGGGAGAGCTAGGAGGCCAGTGCTCAGACAGAGGTCAAACATTAGTAGAGTTCAAATCTCAGAGGTTAACTCTATTTGCTCGTAACAGCTATCATTACAGAGCTGAATGTGGAATTAATTTGGTGTTAATTCATTGTTTTACAGGACCAATCATAATTCTTTAAAGATTAATTTCATTGAAACCAAATTGCCCCGAACCCATCACATACAGTTTATATATATATATATATCTATATATATATATATAGTTATTAACATATATCACAGAGATTTCCAACTTCCAATCATCCCATGAAAAAGGTGACTGAACCTTTAAACTTTGGACACAGCTGTGAACGCAAGAGCTGCACGTGGTCAGAGTTCAGAGGTTTGGTCCGTTTTGAAATAGCACTACTTTCTGTAAATGCTTTAAACTGAAATGATGTTTTCCCAAGGCATTTTATACATTCATAATACTATGTGAGTGTATAACTAGGTGTGTGTGTGTGTGTGTGTTTGTATGGGAATACCTGCCACGAGATATAAATGATCTGCATGAAAGCAGAATAACTTTTGTTCGTGTGTGTGTTTGCATGGCTCGTCAGGGCTCTTGTCCTCATGACTGAAGCACATTTCCGTAGGAAACAATTGCACCTCATTGGCTCAACCAAGTTAGCCAATCACCAATGACGGAAGCCAGAGCCCCTGGGCCCGCCCCATCGCCGAGACAGGGTTTGGTTGGTTGGTTCGGAATGCGTGTTCGGAGACAGTGGAAAATGGGGCCATAGTCCGTTCCACTTGCGGCGTCGTCATGGATGGAGGGGAGGGGATGTGGTTTCCGCGGTGATGAGAGTGAAGTGTCGGTAGAGTAGAGGAGGGGAGGAGTTTAAACCTCCGCTCCTTTCAAGCCAATTCGTTCCTCCTCCTGTCAGTCACTGTTTGGCTTCTTCAGGGAGAAGGCAAAGATGTTGAAGTGGTTGCTGAGCTGTTGCACCTAGAAAATAAAATAAAACAAAAAAAAACAACTTTATTTTAATCTCATTCAAATCCAAGTGTGTGATGTCACTACACAAGACTCTAACTCGAACTTCTGTCTGTCATTCTGAAGTCTCTCAATAAACTTGATTCACTTACTTCAACTCATGATAAATTCACCTGCAACCCAGAAGAAAAGGGTTGTTATAAAGGAAAATAGAAAAGTGAAGTATCCTTGTGTGTGCTCTTACCACTGATACACCGTAGTGTATATGTGCTAGTATGACAGCAGCTGTCCACAGATACAGCAGTAGCGTCTCGCTGGCGACCACTCCAGTGACCGCTAACGCCACCACCAACGACATGGGCAGCAACAGGCAGCTGAGCGCCTGGCAACGTGTGTTACTCATCTGACACACAATCAGCTTACACTGCGAAATTAGCACAAACATGAACACTTGAAGACGGGACTTTCATGTTATCAAAACCACAAAACATGTATCTGTGTGTGTGTGTGTGTGTGTGTGTGTGTGTGTGTGTGTGTGTGTGTGTGTGTGTGTGTGTGTGTGTGTGTGTGTAGCTGTATTCAGACATGAACTTGGCACAAACTTTCCATTCACATATGAAGGACGCAGCAGGAGATTGTCAGGGTCACACACTGTTTAAAGCACATCAACATAGACTTCGACTTCCGCCAAAAGCTTGTGAATCTTTGTCTGTGTCTTCTACGTGCATGGCTCCTCTTTTTAGTCCTGAGATATTTGTGTTCTTCCAGTTTCACATCTGTTCTCATCATGTTAGAAACGTCGCTCGCTAGGAATTTTCTGGACATCTTCCTGCAGTGTTCTCACGTGGGCTCACTGGGACATTTTCTGGACATGTTAAAAGTAGGGTAGGCGGAAAGACTTCCAGAAAATGCACGGAGTTACTGATACAGACATTTGGGTTCCATCATACAGCCCTTCTGGAAAATGTCCGGACTTCGGTGCATGTCTGAAAGCAGCTACTGTGTTGAAAAATCTGCAGACTCTCACCGTGACATTGGCGAATGCTGTCCCCACCATGAGGTAGTAGGTCCTGGGCTGCAGCTCAAGGATGTTGGATGGAGAAAACACCACCCAAATGGTGGACAAGATGAAGAGGAGGACAGGAGAGAGGAAGGGCAGGAAGGCTTCGTACAGGTTGCTGTGCTTCAGAGTGTTACTGCGATAAGCCCTGAAACACCACAGGGAGAAAAAGAGTTCAGAGCGCTGAGTCAAGACGATTCTACAATATAATGAAAAGCTGATGAAAACTGAACTTACTTCAGGACATTGTAGAGGCTCATGGGTAAGGTCACAGTGAAAGAACAAGCTGGAAATCAACAAACTTTGATTAGTGTAGCTGCTTTGACAGAGTGAATGAATTTAGTTCGACCAGTCACGGCTCACCAATGATCATAAAGCTGAAAAGGTCTCTGTAGAGGAAGTGGAACAGGATTGGCTCGTACCATGTTTCCACGCCAACCACAGCAGTGACCATGTAAACAAGGGAGATGGTCTGGAAGGAGACGAGACACCAGGTCATCAGACGGCTGGAGTGTTAATGTTAATAAGAATGTTTATGTGTGTGTGTGTGTGTCTTTACCACTTGGCTGATGTCGTATCCCCAGGGCAGAAACAAGATACCAGTGTTGTATTTCTCCCAGTGAGACAGGATGAAGGAGAACAGCACCACCCACAGGATGTAATACAGCGTGGCCACACCCACACCGCTCTCCCCACGCCCAAATATGGAGTAAACAGTGGCCACAAAGTAGATGCAGGCCCAGCTGTCCAGGCCGTGATCAAAAAGCTCCCCTAGTGGTGTGGAGGAGTTGGTGCGTCGCGCCTGTTTACCATCAACACCATCTAAACACAAGGACGAGGCACAATACACACACACACACACACACACACACACACACACACACACACACACACACACACACACACACACACACACACACACACACACACACACACACACACACACACACACACACACACACACACACACTATATCCATATGAAAATTTGTATTGAAAAACAAACAGATTTTAACATGTCTCACATTTCCGCTAAAGCTGGTGCTCACACTCGCATAACTGCACCAAGTCTTTAAGAAACATATTCCTGCTTCCCGTCACTGAATTTACTGTCTCAACCTCTGATCAGTATTTAGAGCTGACGATCAACAGAATCCCTCAGGACGGATGTTGATTCCAGGTCTGAACAGGGTCAATGGTTAGAATCACTGACTGTCAGCCTCTGGAATATTAGAGGACATCTACTCTTTGTATGCACGCTCTTCCACTGCAGGTATGATAAGCTCAGAGACATTCGTTAGTATTTGAATCACTGACTGAAAACTGTAATGATTGTGGTGGAGAGTAATGCGAATGTGGCCCAAATACATCAGTCTCTCGAAAAACACAACCTCCTTTGAATACTGATAGTCGTCATTTTGTGTTGTTGACAGCAAACTGAAGGTGTTTCAGGTTGATACAGTACGAATGCTGCGGCATCATCATGTTCCATATTCAGATAAATTCACATTTAAATTGCACATCCATTTTTTTCCCATGTCAGAATCTTGACAACAAACGCTTCATGCACAACCGTATTTTCAAATGATGATTCTGCTGATTGATCAATGTGGCATCCTGTTGACATTGGTATCTCCTTTTACCTGATGAAAGAGCCACATGGCTTTCTCATCAACACAATCACATTTCCGCAGACAACACACAGTCATTTCTCTGAGAAGAAATATCACTTAACGCAATTAAATATATATCCATGTCTCCAGGATGTTACACATACCATAACCCTTTACAGTTATTTGTGTAGCCTGATTGCTTTAAGCTGTGAGATCAGCCCTGGGGCTCACTGTAGAGGAAGAATTCCCCCGAGCCTCTCACACAGTCAGAGAGAGAGATACAATAACACACAGGGGTGACAGGGGTTAGGACTCACCGAGTGTATACGCCAAGAAGTTGAAGATCCCTGCAGCAACCCAGACCAAACTAGGCACGTGTACATGTGCTGCAGCTGAGACACAAATAGTGTAAATACACATCATACCACGCAGAGACACAGTATTCAACACCTAATCTCAGCTAACCATAATCGGATCCAAACAAATGTAGTTTGAGTTAATCTGACTGAAGAATGGTCCCTAAAAATATGAATCAGCATCTTATCATGTTCTTTGCTTAAGTTTATTCTTCCACTTTTGTGTAATTTTGACACTGATTGATCAGATTGTGCAATGGAAACGTTTTTAACCAGCATATCTGTAGAGGTCAGTGCAAAAGTCAAGTATGTGGTTATGGGAACCAGGGGGAAGATCAGTAGTGTGGAAGACCTACCAGAGGCAGTGAAGTCAAAGTCATAGAAGGCCAACATGAGGAAGTTCAACACAAGAAACATAAAGCCTGTGAATGTAATGAGGTTTGGAGCCAACGATGTCGGTAGAAACTGTTGAGGAGGAGGTGAGAAAAGACAAAAAAGAGATTCAAAACAATAACCATAACAATACCACTGTCAATCTTCTTGTTGTAATAATAACAGTGATTACATAATGAGACAGCTATTATTTGCGTCACATATTCTGGGCAGAGAGGATTTTAGGAAAGGGAACATACATTTCTTACAAGTAATGTCAGGTTTCAGTCAAGCTGAGATTAATGTAAACGCAATGGTTTGATACAGATAAGTAAATGAATGCATCAGTGCTTGATAGAGCTGTTTACGAGGAAAATGGAAACATTCATCGAAAAGATGATGAGTGGTTTGTGCATATGCATCAAAACAACCCACCGCCATTCTCCACAGTCCAGATCAGACATTAACGATCAGAGACGGATGTGTTCTGACACTGAGACAAAGGAGAGAGTGTGTGTGTGTGTGTGTGTGGAAGTGTGAATACGAATGCGTGTGTGTGAGGCTGTGTTGTTACTGTATCACATCGGACAGCTTGGAAACCTCATTAATGATGCAGCTCGACCAGACGCCCAAACATAGATCAAGTTGAACAGGTCTTTCTCACCTTCACAACAAAGTTCCAGAAAGGGTGCATGACGTAGACGGACAGGGGATTTGAGTCCACTGCGCTGTACTGCAAAGAAACACATTCAGTAAAGTAATCAGTCACAATGTGATCATACATCAAACACCAAGAGTTCATCTACTTATATCGGTTTGACTTATGATCATAAGTAAACCAGGAGTTGTAAGAAAAGGCCAGATGGCCTCACATGTAACTTCTGTACTGGAGTATTTTGGGGGCCTGTCATCATGCAGATCAAAACAAACCTGATAACCGTCTTTGTAACTTTATCCAGACGTGACGGACAAGTGCGAGTGCTACAGCGCAACGTCCCTGGAGTTCAGACAAGGTGTGTGTATGGATATGTTCTGAGTTAAGTTTGAATTAAATGTGCTTACTATGGAAACAATATAGCAGTTTAAACTGCAGGGCACAGATCAGCACTATAGCACAGCACTGTTTTTTGAGCATGTACTATTAATCTTATAATATAGTCTGAGAAATTTGATTCACAGATTACAGTCATCCAGTTCATGGCTATTCAAAAGAATTTGAAACAAGGGAACATGAACATGCTTGATCATTTGGGTGAGACATCTTTAAATTAAGCCACCCTTGACTTAACTTTTCTTGGACTTTATTTGGAAAGTTCACTGTGAATCAATATTGTCTTGATGTTATGTAATAGCAGACAGGTTGGTCCTAAAACAAACAAAACGTTGCCAATGTGATTAATCATCACCACACAACTAGAACGACACTCAGTAGAGAGCACAACTCCGCCAAGGCCCAAACACTCCCCTTAAATCCAATCAAGCCTATCCAAATAGCACACACTTATAGATATCAGTCTCCTTAGTATGCCGGCTTATTTTTTAAATCAAGATCTCAATTCACAAAATTATGATAAAAAAAACGTCCTATAATGCAATGTTAAGGTGAGTAAAAGACAAATCTTGGGACCTGCCCCTTTAATCAAATCTGCTCCAAAAATAAATGGGTTCTTCCTTGGCTGATACCCCACCCTTCCATCAAGTTTCAACGAAAATTGTTTCTGTTTTGTTTGCGGTAACAAACAGCGCAGCTACAATTTCCACCCTGGTCTTGTGCAAGCATGCCTACACAAACGCCAACCACATTCATTCCTTGACAGAGACACGCGTTACTCTCCTACCAAGAGAAGTGGCACTGCAGAGTGTGTGAAGTGTTGCAAAGGATGTGAGCAGCACAGAGCTGGGTGGCAGCATGAAAAATGCAGCGAGAACATCAGCAGAACCATCTATAAATCTGACCATGTGCTTTATACTCGTGAGCTCGCATGCGGGCACATTCGTGCACCTTCTGAGAAAACAAGTTCTCTTATCAGAAAGAGCTCCAATCCCTTCATTCACTGTCATTTTGTTCCCCTCGACTTCTGCTTGAGGCATCGTAGCCACCACTTACAAAAAGCTATAATAGGGAAAAGGGTCTCACGTGCTGATCACCTCAGGGAAGTGGTTTCCTACACTAATCAAAAGAGGTTGCATTAGAGAACAGCCTTACATCGGAACCACACCGCTTATCGCCAGGGATTCTCGCCTGTAAACTTCAGGGACACAAATTGTACAGATAAACTAAAACCTGAACACTCAGCAAGGGACAGGGATCTATACTGGACTGCCTTTTGACTTCCAATGCAATAACTGACGCTCCTTTTTTTTTCCTATGTCAGCCACTGGTTTCATGTATTACCACACTGTTGTCCAAGTAAACACTGAAAACCTGGTGGGAGAGGTAGTGCTTTGACAACACGTGTCTGTGGACCCTGTAGAGTCTCTACGAGGGATTTGAGATGTCAGTCCCTGTCTGTTGTACCTGTTTCCCATCGGTCTACTGCTTCGAGCTGTGTTACTTTCTCTTCTGTGTAATAACAGCAGAACAACGCCACACTGAAGTCTTCTGTTTATAAAGGAGACAGGTGGTGGGGGGGGGTCTGAAATATGTTTTCGCACTTGGCCTCATTTTCATATACAAACACTGGCAGGGAGAAAGGGACGTTAGCTAACTATTAGCACAGTGCGCCAAAGTCAAACACGACACGCTAAACAATAAGCTTCCGGTCACCACTTTCAGAATAAACCCTCGCAGACAGAAATGAGTCGATTAGAAACGTACGATTGTTTGGTTTGCTTTATTCTTCTGACTTTAAATGTATGTATGATGCTTAAAAGAAGATTTCCAAGCACCTCATCGTCACACTTTGATTAAATGTCCTGGATCAGGACATTTACATACATATTTTAACACTCCGATGGTGCTTTTGAATAGCTGGCCCCATGTCTGAGCACCAATCAATTTAATTGTTATTATTCTAAGGCTAATAATAAAAAAACATCAAAATTATATATATATGACAATTATAGGAAATAGATCTAAGACAAGCTTTAGTGAACCATTTCAACACGTGCATCCGGTTCGATTTTAGCTAACTTTACATACGGTTCTTTCAGCAAGCGCCCTACAGATCGTGACACACACACACACACACACACACACACACACACACACACACACACACACACACACACACACACACACACACACACACACACACACACACACACACACACACACACACACACACACACACACACACACACTGCTCAATGCTAGCTGCTAACATGCTACTACAGTCTTTGAATCCTACCTTGTATTTGTCGAAGCCCGCCAGCTGCTCCTGGGTGACATACTCGTAAAGAGCCATGGTGGCGCAGTGTGGCTCAACGGTGAGATGAGTGAATATCAAATCCCCAACGTTAGCTGCCGAGTCCGAGCACCATGTAGCTTTAGCCGCTGTCGTTCACGCCGGGTGCGGTGATGTCGAAACATTTCAGCCCCTCCTGCGGAGGGTGCGCGCTATGCTGACCGGCTCTCTACCGCCACCCCTGGCTTGGATGACCATGATCAAATATAAGACAAAAAAACGCGATGGCGTTGTGTTCAATGTTCCCAAACTATTACAGCTGTACTTAAATATGGCGTCTCTGTAAAAGACGAGAGAGGCTGATGTTCGTCGAGGTGTTCAATTTGCATCAATCGATCACTGAGACCTGCTCTATTCACTCTATTTCTATGACGTTGCAATGCATGACGTGTCTTTCTCCTCAAACCGGAAGTAAGACCGGTTTGCTTGTCCGTTCCAGTGCAGCTGGAGATTCGCTTGAACCGAGATCGAAACCTGCGATCAGAGTTAACGTGAGTAGTTACAGTGATTACATTTACACTGCAGAGGGCTTTTCTTTATAGTTATGTTGATGCTATATATGTAGCATCCCCTATATTGGATAGTTTCACCAGTGTCGGGTGTAATAGTCGGCTAGCTAGCTGGTTAGCTAGGCTAACATCACACTCATTGATTGTACATTCGTAAGAAGTAGCCGTGATTTATCAGAGTGGTTTTCTACGAATTCATTTGCAGAAGTCAGCTATTCACGCAGTTTTTGGCGTCGTGTGGTCAGAAAGTCACTTTCGCTATTCCAGATGTTCTTTTATCAAACCTACATGTCAGTGGTTGTAGATGCTTTACTGACACCACACCTAACATGTCACTGCCAACTACTACTATCTCTTTTATTTTGAATAGCTGAGATGCATTTCCCTCCCTTTTTCGAGTTACTAGCAGAGATCCTCATGCCAACTGTTATTCTGAATTCAGTTATGATAATCTGAATCTGTGAAATGAACATCTCTGCTCGTTCATTTCACACCATCACTACATTGACATGAACAGTCATGTCTGATTTCTTTTCAGCAAGATCCACGTATTCTCTGAAAATTAACCAAAATGTTGATAGACACCTTATCTCACAATGTTAAAGACGGTGTCAAATTATTCCTCGGTCTGCCCTACAAAGTTCATCCCTGACCCACCCCCTTCCACCAAATGGACAGGGGTGAAAGCACAACCTCCTTGGCAGAGGGGATTAAAATATGATTTAAAAACCAAACACCACTGTATATTAAATGGACTGGAAATCTTTCAATATATCTATTCCATCATCAACTGTTTGAGTCGACTTGCACCTGTTACACCATGTCTCTCTATCCTCTGCAGAATGGTGACTGACGTGCAGCTCGCCATATTTGCCAACATGCTTGGCGTGTCATTGTTCCTACTGGTTGTGTTGTATCACTACGTCGCAGTCAATAACCCCAAGAAGCAGGAGTAGGGTGTGCCAACATGATCGGAGATGTGAGTGCAATCTGTGTGTGTCCGAGATGGTTCATTTCACCACTTTCTTTGTGGTTACTACTGTGAGTCCTGCTCCACTGTGAGCAAATGTGAAAGTTTAAAAGTCCCTTCTGTGGTAAAAAGTGTGTTCAGCAGACTAATGATTGAAAGCAGCAGTGTGGTGTAAAACATAGAAGTAAATGTTAACATGCATGGCTCATGGAGAATTCTAGAGTTTTACCTATTCACTACATGGCTAATTTGTTGATATTAACCATGATATCTGAACATCAGTATAAATGTGGTAAAACACATGTGAACCGATTTAATGTATTTTTGTCCCCACAGATGAGATGGGAATTGAAGCCGCCACCTTGGAAACAACATTCCACATCATCCCAGCCTCTTTCCAAGAGATGAATTTCTATGTTGTTTTGGTTGCACATTTGTCTTTTTTTGTATAATAAAAATGTGTAAAGGACATTTGCCTTGTTTTTTTTTTACTAAATTCCTTTAAGTTATCCTACATGTACGGTGTATTTGGAAAGTATTCAGACACCTTCACCTTTTTGCTAAGATAAAGACAGATATTTCTTGAAATTGTTTAAATAAAATGAAAAATTTGTTTTTTCTGTTTGCCAATGTGCAGTAAAGAGAAGATTTAAACATTTAAACAAGGCTTCAACATAAAACATGTAAAAAATGAAGGTGCCTGGATTCGTGGAGAAAGCACGGTACATGATATATAGATTGTTTTTGAATTGTGCAAAATTTAAAGCATCGCGATGTTTATTTCAAGAATATTTATGCTTCAAGTTTTTAACATTGTATAATCTACATCAGGTTGCCTTATTTATCTAAAATATGTCAATATATTTATATAAATCGTATATATCTTGCCCAATGCTCATAAAAGTATTAACCCACCTTTGGAATCTTTCACGTATCAACTTTGGACTCAAGCCTCTCGTGTTACTCTGACTTTATGTGCATTTGGGGGAAAAGAGCCTCATGGTGCAGCTCTCTTGAACGTCACATCTCCTCTGGGACCTCTCTGTAGTCTGCTGCTTTCATTTGACCCTCCAGCTCCACAAGCCTCCCAGGTCCCGCTGCAGAGAAGCGTTCGCACCACATGACACGGCCCCCCACCAGGCTCCATATGTTTTGGTGGCCTCCCCCATTAATGTCATTTTCAAATAGATGCTGTGATGTAGATTGTGCAGCTGTCCCACATCTCTTCTTATTGACTGTCCTCTCTGTGGGGTGGCTGCCTGGACCGTCCAGATACATGTGTATTTTTCATAAATGATTTGCTACATTACAGCTCTACAACTCAAACTACATTTCGATGATTACTTTATAATTTGACGTTTCAGTTTCTTTGTCGACCAATGTGGTAAAATAAATCATCAGTGAAACAAGGTGAATTAATACCTTTTATGGGCATTGTCTTCAAACCACAGACAACTTTTGGAATTATTACATTACATCCACACTTCACTCACACGTTTGCCTCTAAATACAGAAAGGAAATTAAAGAGGTTGTAAAGGTGCCATGGTGCATTTTTACGAAGTGGCTAAAACGTTACAGTATATTCATCAGTGCATAGTTATATTGGTCAGATTGCGCTTTCTTTCTTTTTGGGTGAGGAGCATAAGGAAAACACAAAATGTGAGGTACAGTGATAGTAACTGAAATGTTTTAAAGATACTTCAAGTCTATGGATCTTGTTGTTTGATCGCTGAGTTGGGGAAAGCGTGTGCCTTTCCCCTGCCTCAACACTGATGTGGTGTCATCGAGCAAGGCACTTCAGCCTCTCCAGGAGCCTGCTCATGAGTTGTACTGAGCAGCTCCTTGGTATGATTATGTTGAAGAGCATGGATGCGTGTTCAGGATACTGAATATATTCAGACAAAAACAAAGTATTTCACATTAGGATGCTCCATGATAAAATGTCCTCTGGTGGTTTTGATCACAATTTGGTCCAGTACACACAAGTGCCTCCTCCTCCTCCTCCTCCTCCTCCTCTTTGCAGTTCCTAGGCTTCTCCACACAGGGTCACTGTGTCACACATGTTCACAGGCTCAGGCCGAGGCATTGCTGGAGGTTCCTCAACCTTTGAAGACATCATGCATGGTTCAGTCATTCATTTGTCTCACTAGAATGTGGTATTTTGTTCTATTATATATAACATGTGCATACTGTATATGTCTGTACCTGTTTCAGTATTTCATCCACCTCTGGTGCAGTTTCTATGATAGCACTGCATGTGTAGTGTAAACTCCTGTCGGTGCTCTTCTTCATTAGGGCTTTCGAGGCCAGCTGTATGGCACCGTCTTTCCCCGATACACCTGCAGAGTGAAATCAAACATTTACGTTACCTGTGTATATGTGAAGATTTACACACTAGATAGAGCGAAGTGAAAAATTCAATAATCTGGAGTGTGGGTTTTTAAAAGTCTTAAATATGTTTAAATACTTTTAGGTAGGTACTAATTATGTTAACATTGCTACTTCTGCTTAATTTTTGTAAAGAGAAATGTTTTGACTTCCTTCTTTCCAGTGTGTAATCTTCACATATACACAGTTAATGTAACTTGCCTTGGCTGTGGTAAAGATTAAGGTTACCTACAGAGTTAACGTGACTATTAAAGGGTTGTTCTCTACTAGACCTTATCTTCAATTGTGGGGACGTGGGACTCTGATATTCCCTCATATTGGTTATACTTGATATCGATTTTTAGAAAAGTCTTAAAGAGTCTTATTTTACTTGTTGGAAACTTCAGAGACTTTCGAAAATTATGAAACAATGATAAATATCATCTGTGATGCTGAGACACTTGTATTGGGAGCCTGAGTAGTAAAAGTATACAAACGGGATCAGCAGTTTGGAAAACACAAAAGGTAAAGTTGGAAGCCATGAAGCTAAAACAATGAGCTTCAAGACAGCACGGGACTAAGAGGAATTGCAGAGTGGACTAATAAGTCTTTTTGGTTTCATGACAATTTCTTTTTGCATCCATTTGATCCACTCAATAAATACTGATCAATGCACATTTTAAGTCATGTAAAAATCCATCTTTTCTTAGTATGTATACATGCCTGACAGCGACAGGTGCCGTTGGAGACCTGGTCTGAGCAGCTTCCAGACTTTCATGGTGGCCGACTCATCTTTTTGTCCAGGCGAGGATGCATTATTTCTAACGGGGGTTGTTTTACTGTCGCGTGGGGGGTAAGGGACGTCAGTCGACCCTATCCTCCGAATGGCGACGCGGCTCACTTGAGGCTGCAGCTCGCACCTGGTCGGGCAACAAAGAGGTTAACCTTCTCACCACTCATAAAAAAAAAATCAAAATAAATAAATTACAAGACAAGGGCTACTGTATATTACATGCAGATGTGAAATCTCATTATCACAGATGCACTCACTTGCTGAATTTGATAGAGGAAAGGATGTGATCAGGTCCTTTAGCAGCCTGTGACAGAAGGGACATATTACAGTAGGACTTTGTAAACCTGTATGTTGTATATGTGATGTTATAGAAAAACATGTAATATGAGACAGTGAGGAGAATTTGCTCTGTGTGAGGGAGCCAGCTAAGTCAGCTAACCTCTTTACGGGCCTCTGTGGAATGACGAGTGACGGTTAGAGTTCGGCACCCTCTCCCCACACGGCCAGGACGCATGGGGAAAGGCATTCTGGACAAACCCTCTGAACCGGGTCCACCAGCCTGAGAGTCTGGACAGCTGAGGCCTGCTAACCAGATGAAGGGAACATGAATAAAAGGGGGTAAAAAACACAACAGGGGGAAGAAGAAACAGTGGGTGGCTGCTGAGTAACACCACATTCAAAGACGAACAATATTTCACGACAAAAACGAGGAGGGAATTTAAGTATTTGAATTAAGTACAAATGTTACACATATTAGTTGCATACAATTTTTGTTTGACATGTTTGTTGCCAAGTGCAACTCTACATGCAAGCTAATAAAGAAAGATTACACACAACAGAGTGGATTGAGAGCAGAGGACTCACACGGAGGTTGCTTCACAAAAGGATAGTTTTTATTCCAGAGGTTAAACAGAGAGGCGATAAAGGACAGCAGCACATCCAAGGTGATACACAGACAAACACTTAAGTCTGGTATAGAAGGTTAGCACCACATTGAAGGAAAAAACAGCATTCTCATTGAGGAGTGTAAAGCAGAGAGACCTTATGAGAACGTGATGATGCATACAGTGCGTTTTCTCCATTTTTGTTATTCTGGGTGAAGGTATTTAAGCTTTAGAGCTTTAACAAGTGGGAAACATGGACATCGGAGTTCACAGTGAGAAAGCAGAATAAAACTACAGTGCACTCATGTTGCAGGGCACTCGTCTGAACTGAAAGCTCCTTGCACATAGCTCCCACTGCTGGAGTGGGCATACAGAGAAGTCATCAACGTAGTGATATCAAAAGGAGCAAGACATTAATGTTGCCAAAGCACAAAATGACAGTCACATTTTCCGAGGGTTGTATTCACTTCTAACATGTTCTCAAAGTGGCTTCTCTTTCAACACTTTTCATCTATAGCTGCTTTCAGACCTGCACTGAAGTCGGGACATTTTGCTGAAATTGTCCAAAGGGGATGTATGTGAGAATGCTAATGTCCGAGTCAGCTGCAAAGGACAGTTTCTGGAACCTTTTTACTTCCGGTCCCTCATGGGAGAATAAGGCAGGAAAATGTCAGGAAAAATCACAGCCAGCGAGCGGGCATGTTGATGATGTTGCTCATACGCGATGGACACAAAACTGGAAGACTACAAATATCTCTGGATAAAAAAAAATATATGTAGAAGACGCCAACGGAGACTTGGAAAGACGATGAGATTTGAGAGCTTTTCAGGGCCGGTGTTGATGTGCTGTAAACAAAAACAAGATTTTTACTTTGGAATTTAAGTCTGGCTTCCTGCATGCTCTATGCGTGACATTTTCTTGCTGTTGTGAATGCATCTGACATCCGCACAATCTCCTGCTGTATTTTTCACATGTGAAGGCAAAGGTTCTGATCCAATTTTCTGGACATTTACTGGAGCTTACAGTTTACGTAAGAGAGTAGTGCTGCTCATATTCAAAGTCTTAAATATGCCAATTTAACTTAATATCCAATGATTAATTGTAGTTGTATTTTATTCAATAATGTTTAGGCCTGACAACTGGAAATACCACTGAATGAAGGTTTTCTATTTTTCCTTTCTCGTTGCAGGTTTTCTGGTTAAACTGGATGAGCACAGCCTCCTAAATCTACTGTTTACAACAGAACAAGGCACACCATGACAACAATGCCGCACAGCACTGGAACAGACAAAAGCTAGAGCCAGGCGAGGCCAAATATTCGGAAAAAACTATTTTGATCCTATCAGTCAATGGTCTGGTTACTCAGCTGCTTGTGAAACCTCTCCACATCACAGACATCCCACCTCTGCATCTTCAGAGCACCTAGAATGGCTGGTCTTAACAACACAGACCATCATCAAGAAGTTGAATAACAGCACACAAAACTGGATTACAGACAAATTACCATAATTCCAAGATTCTTACATATCGACCAAGACAACAAGATCATTTCTCACCTCTGCTAACCACAAAATATATTAACTTTGACCATGGACAGCTCACTACACACCTGTCAAATTCAATTTACGCAAATAAAACACACAGATGCGTTTGAATAAATAATGATCGGCTCTATGAAACAAGTAATAAAATGTAAGACTCTACTCTTTATTTACACTGAAAACAATATTGGAATCTTATTAGAAAATTCTTAACACTTGCCAGCTTTGACTGAACCTCACAGTTAGAACAAACAAACAGTATTAAATGATATTGCTTGTCGGCAGCTGCATGACGAATCCAACCCTTCTTTTTTTTTTTTTTTCACAACACCTTGGTTCCACCATCCATGAGGATTTTAAGCCAGTGATGGTCCACATGAGGATTCTGGCTGTAGGCTACTCTGTGAATATCATGATGTCAGGACCAAGACTGGGCCGACACTGGAATGATACAGGTTTCATAACATTTCATCACAGAAATGAGGCTCTAATTTGCACACAAACATGAAACAAGAGGCCTTTTAAATGAGATTTTCAGTCACAAGAAACTTAAATATTTACAACAGAATGTTAAGTTCAACTGAGAACTCACTCACAGTGTAACTCAGGCTTTGTTCAGACCTGGTATTGACACATGGCATTAAATGAATAGTCTACCGAAAAATGGTATCCCTTTAAAATGCATCCTGAATGCAAATAAACATGGATGTCATTCGTATTTGTCATGACCAAATTATATTTTTTTGCCCGGTCTGAAATCCTGTGTTGGCACAGGCCAGAAAGAGAGAGAGAGCGAGCAGGGTCAGGAGAGACTTGATTGGTGGCTCTGGTAGGAAAAAAGATTTACCAATTTAAGTAAAGTATCAGTCATTATGTGGTGGGCAGAGTTGATATTGTGGCCACAAACAATTCAACATAAGGACAGTGTAGAGGGTTAGAGGCCATGAGCTGAGTAAGTGGTCCTTCATATGTGGACCAGGGCGCATTTGCGTTTAACACATGTGGCCACATGCATCCCAGTCCACCTCTGACTGTGGTCTGAGTGACCACTTGTGATCGGATCACTCCAGATAGATGTGAATACCAGGTCTGAACAGATTCTATGACTTGACGATGTGATCGGCCTGCGACTTGCACCTTTTTTTAATACATATAATCACCACAGAGTGAAATACAAAGACACTGAGAAAAGAAAGTGTTTAAAACGATTTTACAGAGACAGAGGGCACACAATGTTCTGCAAACCCTGATTTCTTAAAATTAAATAAAAACAATGTATTATAAATTATAATAAAGTGCAACATGGCGAAAGTAATTCATGTTGTAGCTTATAATGAGCAACTGTGAAAGAGAGAATATTTAAAAACAGCCCTGGCTATATCCCAAATGTCATCACAGCAACATGGTAATTCCTCTTAGGTTATTAGTTAACAACAGACTGAAAAAGAGACTTACTCAGTGTAATGTAATGTAATCCATCAGTATAATATTCATAATATTAATGTATAATGTACTGATAATATCTACTGTATATCGGGTGTGCAAGGGCACAATGGATAACATGAGCCAAAGCAACTGCCTCTCTTTGCTACACATTCACACTGACGGGTCTGAAACCACTAACTCCACAGAACTATGTCACAGGGGTGTGTGTTACACAATGCTCGATTTGAGGTCGATAACGAAAGGAAAAAACAATTCAGTCATAAATTTGATTTGAGCAATACTCGCATTCTCCATTGTCTTAATTATCTGAAGGTGCTAATACTGCAGATATGTGTAATGATGCAGATATGTGTAACGATGCAGATATGTGTAACGATGCAGATATGTGTAACGATGCGAAGGAGAAAAAAAACTACCATATCAGAGGAAAAGGTGAGCAGAGCTAGCACCAATGATGTTTCAGTCACACAATTACACCCACATACAGACACACGCACACACAACAGTGATTTGCACTTGTTTAGCCTCCAATGAGCACCAGGCAGGTGCAGGTTTCTGGAAAGACGGATATAAATTAACGCACCTCTTATCTATTACCCGAAGCAATTTTAAGAGCTTACACTCACTCAAGTCTGCACACACAAACACATTCACACACACAGACACAGGCACCCACAGGGTTAGGTTAGATTCAGTCCTGGGTTGGCCCGTTTGGAGTGTTGCTGGCTGGCGGCAGGCTCTGACGGAGCAGGGGGCTCAGTTTGCTGAGCAGCCCTGGGCGGGGCAGAGCCTGCAGGGAGGGGAGCAAGGTGGAGAGGCTGGGGGGCTGGAGGGAGTACAGACCTGTCATACTGACGGAGGCCGGGAGGGGACAGGAGCCCGCCGCACACACTGAGGAAGATGAGGAGGAGGAGGAGGAAGGGGGTGAGTTAGGGGGGCGTGAGGGTGCGTGGCTGTTGCTGGGAGACCGTAGGATGGAGCGGTGGTGGGGGGGACGTCTCTTCTCCTGAGGCTTAGTTTCTACAGAGAGGGAGACACATAACGTACACAGGCTCTAAGACATGCAAGGATTGTCTGGCACGCAAACGTAACAAGAGCCGTGAACTGAGGCACAGCAGATATTATAATGCTCCGGGTGAGCAAAGTGACGGGATATAGTTAGAATACATGTGTGTTACAGAAAAATTGTACTTTCTCCAACCACACACTCAATTTGGTGCTGGTGACAAAGACCAGGGCTCATTAAAACGTAAATCTGACATTGGAAGGGAAAACATACATGCACCAGCAGCAGCAGGAGGGGTGGCATGCTCAGGTCATGCAGGGGTCATGCTGATATTACAGACCAGAAACATCCAGAACAGGGATCCATTATTCATTATGTCATCTGCCTTGCACATTTTACATTACTGTTATTGCAAACCTGAAACTGTCACAGACACTGACACATCAATCTGGCATCCTAGAAGAACCACACTAGCAACCACCAACAGTTATTTCGATCAATAATAGTAAAGAGAGATATCAAACGATAGAATATAAGATGTTGAGGGAATAAAAGAGTGGAGGGGAGCAACACCCAGGAAAAGGTGATATGAAACGGCAACCACTAAAGAGAGTTGAGAGATCAGCTTACCTCTGACTGGCCCGAGTGTCTTGTTGCCTCCACGTCCGCTTGTGTGCGTGCTGTTGTGCTGCGAGTGAGTTCGGGGTGGAGGGCAGCCAAAAGTAAAGCTCGGGGAGTTGTGCATCTTGGGGGAGGGTGTCTGGCTGCTGCTACTCTGGCTGTTGCAGCGGACGCGGCTGAGGGTGTTCTCTGATGCTGAGCCAGACAGACAGCTGCCAGGAAAAATACAAAAAATGACACAAAAGTTAGTCAAATGTTTTACTTGTTTTACATGAAAAAGAACTGAAACTCACTTGTTGAAACTCTTTGGCGGTGAAGCCTTGCTGCCATTGTGGTGTATTCTTGTTGGGGGGTGAGCGTGGCTGTGTGTGTTCAGGCCTTTGGTGTTGCGGACGTGCTTGAGGATCCAGGCTCGGAGATTTGTCAGGCAGCTGTGCTCTGACAGAACCAGCCGCGGCCAAGGGTTAGCCTCAACCATATCCAGGGCTGAGATGGCTACGGCACGCCCCACCTGGTGCACAACATCACTTGAGTTTACTTAAAAATTGCCTTCTCTTATAATAAGTATTGTTTGCAGTTTTTTTTGTAGCTATCAAATATCACAAACATTAAAACCACACTGAAATAAACATGTGTGCCACAAGAACTATGTTGGAAATATCAACAACTGACAGGGAGTCAGTAGTTTAGGATGCACTGCATTAAAATGTTGTTCATTATTATACACTCCAAAAAAACTACAATCCTGTCTGAATGGGATGAGGTACTTGTGCAACACTCTTGTCTCCGAGTCCTCACCTGTTCAAATATTTCCGGAGTGTATTTTGGGGGAAATGATGGAGGTGGGGGCGGGGTTGCCCGTCCGTTGTCATGGCAGGCAGGTGGGATGGTGTTCATGGTTTTTCCCGTGTTATAGTTGCACTCCAACGTGTAGCTGTTGACAAGCCGACAACAGCAACATGAGGAACTATGCAGCTGTTGTTTTCTGCAATTATTTAATTTAAGCCTGAGCCATGCTAAACTGTGAACATATATATATAGATCCAAGACTAACAAAGGAACAATTACTCATCCCTGCTTTTCTCAAAACGTTTGAATCTTCAAAGCCCATTAGAGTTTTGTATATAGATGAAAAACTGTTATATCGGAAGTGACTACACCGTACAGCAACTGTTTACGTGTGGTGTATCTGTTAAAGTCTCACCTGTGAAGCAGCCCTATGGCCTTGTGCATGGCCACCCGCCCGCTGCCTTCTTTAGACTGCCCATCTCTCTTGTCCCGAGAGTACATGTTCTTTTCCGAGAAGTTACAACCAAGGAATTCAAAGTGAGCAGAGTTCACAGCAATCAGCCTCGGGTACAGCATGTTCTCTACCTGCAGACAGAAAGAGTATAACTTAACATCATTTAATATTAATCCCAAAATATTCCAAGAGAATGGTTAGAATGAATAAATAAATCATCTTTAACCTGCTGGCTCTCATCAGGAAGGCTGTTCCCATACATGAAACACCCGCGTTTGGAGGCGTGGCCATGTAAGTCCACATAATATGCCACACCTCCCTCCTGGGGTGGAACCGATTCCTGCTCCTCCACCAGGGGGACTGTTTCTTCTGCAGTAACAGAGGCTACAGTGTCTGAGGAGCTTGATGAGCTTTTCAGCTCTTCTTTCCCCATCTCCGTGTTCACCCAGACGTTTTCCTCCGTCACCATGGGAACTTCCGGCTGCGCAGGATTTGCATCATTCTCAGCAACTCGTTGGTTCAAGCTGAATTCAAGAGCAGTAGGGGGAGGGGCTGGGTGTTGATTGGAGGGTTTGGTGTTGAGGGGAGTGGTGTGTGTGTTTGTCGAGTTGTTGTTGTGCGTGCTGCACTGCGTTTTGTGCAAGCGGTTGTGTGTGTGGTGGTGGAGCAACAGTGTTTTGGCTGCATAGATGGATGGGTGCAGTTCAGGGATGGGGTTCAGGTATTGTCTGTTCAAGTTCACTCCTCTGGAATCAGTCCTGCACAACAGAGATGGACAGTTTTTCATTAAAAAAACAGGCCTTTCTAACATTGATGACTGAACACAGCAGAAGCCCTTCTACACGTTTTTTCCTGTGTAAATCAGCATCAGTTAGTGCTGCGCTATTCTGGTATACTTATAACATGCTGGTGTTTCTTTGAAGAGCAGATGGTACATGTGCTATTTTTAGATACACATCATTCCAGGGGTTTGGTGATCAAAAGAAGAAGCAGAATACCTTCATACCTAAAACCTGATAACCAGGCTCTTCTGACACCCTTATGACCAACAGTGCATTTATGTACTCACTGTGGAACCGGGTTACAGATTCTTAAACATCATTTCTAAGAGAAAACGATGCAGTTGCTGTGTCACCAAGCCACCGTGCTACAAGCTACACAAACTTTACAAGAAACAAAAAGTGGATCATGAGTTAAATGCAAATCATGTGATCACAAAACAAATAATTTAAACTACGCTTATCTGACAGAGTCAACATTCTTACCTGTAGTGTCCACGGACAACCCCGTCTGGGTTGAGCATGGGAATGAGCTTAAACACAAACATGCTCCGAAGTGCATGAGCACGTGGGTCGTCTCTTCTTAGGATAAAGTTCAAGAAACCGTTAAACACAAAGGATGAGGGAGTCTCCCCTGGGTGCACCCGACTGCTGAGGAAAAACACCTGCAGGCACACAAAAATACCAATGATCAGCTTCATCACTTTGACGTTATTGGGTGATTCCACATCAGCCTCAGGCTACATCGATACCAATATTTAAAACAGCATTTTAAAACAAAGACAGTCTCCAACCACATGAGTGCTTTAGCTCCATAACAGTAGTAATCCCCATCCACAGTAACACACCTGAAAATGCACACAACAAGACCCTTCACATACACTGGGAGCAGTTTGTCATCTCTGGAGCTGGTTGCTTAGTTGCAAAAAATATTACGAACAAGAAAAATCTATGGGGAAAAATAAGGGCAGGTACTTCTTTTCTAGGACTGACAACAAGGTGGAACTGGTGGTAAGTCTTAGCAACGTTTTGCATTCATCACTGGTAATGGAGGTAATCAGGAAGCGAATGTTGGAGACTTGCACTGATTCTAAATGTTTCAGTTTTGCCTGTCTATACTACAAATGCAGCCCCAGAGTTTTCAAAAATAAAACAGGGCCCACAGATTTTCCAAACTTCTCGATTTTAAGCACTTGACAATTCTGGAGTAATGTGGATGGCAGGTGTAAACATAGCAACTGTGATGCTTTAAAACTATAATGTATTAGGGTGGCTGCAGCCTGAGCCTTCAGTGTAAAACCATCAAAGCCATAAAAGGTGTAATATTATAGCAGAGAATACAGTTTGTATGTATAACTGAGTGATACCCTTTTGTTGGGGAAGCGATGTGGTCTTGGAGTGTTGGTGTCGGGAAACAGCTTCGGCAGACGGGGTTCTCGCTCCTCCTGCATCCCACTGCAGTTGGTCACAGTGAGCAGGTCCACCCTGTTGCCATCTAGAGAGTGGCACAGCAACTCCCGATGATAGTACACACTGGCCGGTGCACTGGCAGAGGGAACAGGCAAGGAGAGAAATTGCAAGGGAGTGAACGATGGTAGAAAAGAGACAGGCGCAAAAAACAGCCAATAAGTAATTTGTCATTTTACTTATAATAAAACAGTATGAAATGTCAGGTACTGCTTATATTATGGGGTGAGTTGTAATCGTTGTACCTGCTTGGATTGAGATGAGCAGCATTGGGGTGGCTCTCATCCAACTGCTGCAGCATCTCCTGACACTCAGTGTAAGAGAAAGGAAAGCAGAAGGAGAAGTAGGTGGTTGCCCCTCGCACCTCTGACAGCCGGTGAGTGAATGAGAGGATGAACTGGTTATCTATAATCTGGAAAGTGACAGAAGAACGGAGGAGGAGAGATATTATTAGAAAGATAATTGTAGCTAGTCAGAAAGTCTGACTCACGAGACTCTGCCTCAATGGCTCCTGGTGCCCACATCCTCTGCCTGACCGCCTCTGAGTGCAGTTGTGTGTGTCTCTCTGTGTGTGTGTGCGTACCTCTGATGTGGGTCTTTCTCGGATCCTTTCCCACCGGTTCTTGCCAGGTAAAGTGCGTACAAGAGGAGCCATGCCCTGGCTGTAGAGCTTCCTCTGGTTGTTCATGTTCATCACATTGATCTTCAGTATCTTCCCAGGTGCTGTGCCCCGCAAGCTGAAGTAGAACCATGATCTGAAACACAAACAGGAAGCACTCTGAATATATAGTATATTTATCACTAATAAAAATACTAGTATAGCCGACAAACACGATATCTAATGTACAAAATCTAAATTAAAGGAAGAAGGCTTCCACTTTTTAAGAAGCTTTTTTTACAATGAGAACTCCCTGTACTGTATTAAATCAAATGTGCAAAGTTGTGTGTGTTGACAACTTTTTATGTTAAATGTAGACAATGACCCCAAATGTATGAAAGTCAGGTAAAAATGTCACATTTTGGCAAGTAGATGCGAGCAGTTGCTAGTCACAGCCATACACATAACATATCCATGTTGCTTGCTGCGCCTGGTGTCTTAGAGATTTGCGAACTTTGGTTGATGCTGGACAGTATTCACCAAATCATCACAATAATCAACTAGCCATTGGGAATTCAACCCTTGTGTACCATTTCATCCCTGATTTCATGTAATGCAGTATAATGGTTGTTTGTACAAATACGTGGTACAAAAGCAGAAGTTTTGTTACCTGTTTCCATTCTCATGTTCTGTGCCGGCGCAGTCTGGCTGCGTCCACACATTGAACTCATAATCAGGGGAAAGGGTTGATCCTGAGGGTGCGCTCCCACTGGAAGTCGTGTCAGAGGCAGGGCTGGAGCTGCCCTTCTCCACTTTCTCCACACGTGCCAGGTTCCCTGAGTCAAACTTGGAGCTGAACACGATGTTACCAATGCGAGTCTCCATGGTTCTGACCCTTCAGCCGCTTTCTTTTTTTCTCCCCTCAGGTTCTTTGTGGTGTGCCGGTCACAGGCCTCACACAGACAGTCTGTCAAGGAATCAGAAGCATACAAATAAATTTACGCTGTGATAAATGGTTCCAACAGACACAGAAAACTCTTTAGTCTGAGAAGGAGCAACCTTGTATTACAACGACACAGTAGCATTGCTACAGTATATTGAGTAACGTGAAAAAATATTTCCCAGTTCTAGAGTTGCACAAAGTTCTACACAAACAGATGAATGCTGTTTATCTATGTCAGTAATGACCTGAGTGTTTGTATGCTCTTTGAAATGAGTGACCTCTCACATCTGTGGAGAGACATTTATTAAAAGTTCCACTAGGAGTTACCTGTGTTGACTAGACCAGCAGCAGACCAGTCCTTCTGATGGACACGTCAGGCTGTGGTCTGAGTGAAATGGAGGTCACAGAAATCAGGGTGAGGTAGATATTGAAGATAATGTTGTTTACTTCTTCTTCTTCTCATTATTATGATATCAATAAACTGAGATGATGACTTACAACAATGTAGATATCTTGAATTCACATTAAAGACAGTTAAATCTCAACTACAGATATCAGTAGAGGCACCAAGCTGAGGTAGCTTCAGTCTAACTAGTATGATCAGAGATAAATAGATGTCAGTGTAGACGTAGGAGACACAAACACTGGCTTCGTTGCCAAGTCAACACACAACAGCGATCCCCTGAGGCCTTTGACGAAACTACACGCATTGTCAAAACTAAACAATATCCTTCACATTGACGCCACACTATCTGCATGGACACATTCATCCACTGAACCACTGCCTCAGAGGAGGTGATGCATGGCTGCTGAACACGTATGAGAGCATGACTGCAGCCTGTGACATCATGAAGGATAAAATAATGGCTGCTGTCTGCTTTGAACAACAACAGCTGACCGACATATAAGGGAAGTGGGGGGGGGGGGGGCTACAAGGCGATACACTCGATTAATACTATTAAAATAACAACATGCAAGCTAATGTTTAGCACTGTGTCCCCCCCCCGAGTGTCCATTACCTTCCACTGAGTCTTAGACAGAGCTAATGACGTTAGCTTCCGTCACTAAGCTACTGAGGCTAACTTAGCTACCGAGCTAGCAGCCTTTGATCGAAACGAGTCTTTGCCACGAATGCACGTTTCTTCTTAGTCAACGTGTTCAGCAGCACGAATGTGTTTACGCGATTATTTACCAGCCTCAGTGGATTATTTTCCATCAGTGTCCATGTTTTGTTTTCAGCGTCCTGTTCAACCCTGGATTCATCGCTCTGTGCGCTGCGTTCAGGTTCCTCCGGAGAAACGAAGGCTGCCTGGAGATGTCCTCCTCTCCCGCAGTGACACACGCAGTGTCGCTACACTTCCTCTCACTCGCTCTGGCAACAGCAAAGCGAACGGAAAGAAAAACACCCCTAGAAGTAATAGTGAGTAAACTTGCATCATAAATGCAAGGAGAAGAGCAAGGCACATAACAAAAGTGTGACAAGAATGAAAAAAGTAAACAGGATAAGAAGCTCACTGATGAGACACCATCTTGTCCTAATCAACTATCAAAATCTTTCCGACATGCATCTATATTCCATAAATATATAATACTTAGATATCTAAGATATATTTTTCTGTATAATTGAGTTTTCCTAGTTACTTTCCTATTTTTTTACCCACAACAAAGTCTGAATCTTTAGATTTACATTTAACTTAACTGTACAATCTGAATCTAAAACACTCAGGTCCACAATAATATTCAACTAGACAAAACTAAAAATCTTTTATTATACAATAAGTAATCACAAAATAGTTGAACAAAACAGATTTGTAAATAAGAAACAAATCTATAGTTGACTGCCATGACCATTCTGACCCGTAAAGCTTATACAATGACGAAACATATTTTCATTTTGGTGGTTTGGAGGTTTTGAAGCATGAATGAAATGTTCTGTGTGAGGCACTACCCTTTCCAAACATGCTGTAGAAATGTGATATCCCATGAAAGAGTAGTTACAATTGCACCTCGAGAATGTGAGGACGTTTTCAACAAATGAGCCAAAGTGACCGTAACAGGTGCTGATCCAATAAGAGTTGTATCAAAACTAGATGGAAGTGTTACTTTCAGATATTAGAAGATAAAGATAACAACTGTAATTACATTCAAAAACATATACTTTTTAAGCAATAGCATCACCAACAGTATTGTAATGAGTGTGTGGCAAAATACATCAATATTACATGAAACAAATATACAATAGCAAAACACAACATAACTTTATACAAAAAAAGGAAAGAGAAATATAATTGAAAAAAGAAAATCCAAAACAATAACCAGTAGACATCTTTTATGAAGCCTAAGTTCTGACCCTGGAGTTAAAATAACATTATGTCTGAGACAATGGACCAAAAACCTGAGAAGTCAGATCTGCAGAGTATTCCTGCACATTGCCTCCTGCAGACTTTAGTAATAAAAAAAAATACTTTGTAAATGAACAGACTTCAAGACATTCTAAGAAAACACATTTGTGGTCGTAATAATAATAATAAAAAAGGTTATGTCTATTTGATCTCATGTAATAGTTACATGTTTTGATGGTTTAGGGAAAAGTATTTTCAAAATCAAATCCCACAGATGTATAGAATTATTTATACTAACAAATTAGGAGCATATCCCGAGGGTCTATGCTGTCACACTGCATGGATTTGGATTTGTATGATTATTCTTGTGGAAAACAGAAAAAAAAATAGTTCATGTTTATTTAAAAACAGCAAGGAAATAAAAAAAAAAAACAGTGGTCTTTACCACATTTTGTACATCCTCTAGTTATCTGTGGGTGACACCATGCACTCAGTCAGAATTAGAGATATGAATACGTTGTTCAAAGTAGGTCTGGTTAAACTAGTGATTTCATCAGAAATGTATTGTTGTGTCAAGAGCACATAGTTTTAGCTGAACAGCAGCTAAACTGGAGGTACTGTTGCTTTAAGGTCCAGAGGAATGAAAAATAAGGATGTTGCCTGTTTGGTATTTTCATGGAAAACAAGTTTCCATATTTACCTATACCACCATAAATCATTATACTGATATTATATGTACGATTGACTGACTGTATCCAAAATCATTTCATACTTAGTTTTGCAAAATGATAATGCTGCCATGGATGTTTAGCTTGGTTGTCTACATTTGCTACCAAGCAACTCTATCCCCGTGTATTTTTACTTTGACACATCTTAACTCAAACTCTTGATTATTGCTTCCTCTTGGATTGCACAGTTATTTGGACCAAGGCCCAACAGTCCCCTACATTCAATCAAGCCCCACCAAATTTCATACACTCATAGTTATCAATCCCCTTAATATGCCTGGATCAAAAGATCCAGGCATATTATCATATCTTTGATCAAGATCCATGAAATATTCCTCAGGAAATCTGTGAAAAAAAAGATCCATTCCGCATCCTTCGACCAAGTTTCCTCAAAATCTGTCCACATTTTTGTAAGCAGATGAAAATGCTTCTTCTTCATGTCTGTGCTTCTCTTTGAGAGAGAAAACAGTTTTAATATTTTATTTCCAGCTACTCCAGTTCTTCCCTCTTTCTGAAATATATGTCTTGTTCACTCCATCAGAATTGGAGTCTAAACTCAGACTCTTGATGGGAAATATGGAGCGAAATACACAGTGCAGAGCCCCATGAACTCATGGAGGACAATACAAAAGAAAGGATTTGATTGTAAGGTCAAATTTGAACTCTTCTCCTTCCTGTTGTTTTTATGTTGTAATTTACAGTCAGGTTGTAGTAAAAACATTTTTTTTAGATGTTGCATGTTGTCAATCTCACTGGCCTGAATAGAGCACTATGTGGCTGATTGGACAGACAAGTCTAAAAACAAGGAAAGAGACCTGATTCCTTCTTTCCTTCACTAACACATTTTTTATTGTATTTCTTTCTAATCTATTTTGGAGAATGATATTGTAGAAATTGTGTAAAGTTGGTTGGCACTGTAAGTGTAGAAGGCTCCTAGTTTGACTCCCATGTATGAATAATTGTGTCTGTATGTTTGCCCTGTTATAAGCTGGCGACCTGTCCAGGATGTACCCTGCCCCTCGCCCAACGTCAGCTGGGATTGGCTCCAGCTCCTACTGTGACTCAAAGGATGAGAAGTATAGATATTGGATGGATAGATGGATTTTGGATTTGAGCTGTTGAATTCTACAGCCCGGCAGACAGCTGTAAAATATGTAAAGGGGACGACAATTTCAGCCACATGCATCAACAAGGAAAATCTTTTGCTTGATGGCAAAAATAAAAAGGTTTTCAGTCCCGAACCAAAGTCTGCAGTGAGCCACCAACAGTCTTCCACAATGCCATCTACTCCCAAACTACCTGTCAGCACAACCAGGCATGAGAAAAGGCTGGCCTCGATATGACAACATAAGCTGACAAGGTTAGCCAAACTATTCGGTGCTTCATTGACTAAAATGTATTGGTTTTCTTGCTGAGTGCTGAATGAGAAAGGATCTAAGAATCTTACTGTACAGTAAATCTGAGGCTCCAGCCAGCAGCTGGTTAGCTTTTTTCTGTAAATGATATCCCATTTGTTTAATCTGGACGAAAGCCATGGTCTGAAAATGACAAGCTATGGTTTTACACTGGGTTATGAGCTGGACTGTTTCTTGGCTTCAGTTTTCACTATATGCCTGGAAACCACACAAGAAGAAGACTGCAGGAAGTTACTGTGTCCATGTACAAAAGGCTTTGTACTCACTTTAACTTCCTTTTAGGATAATTGATGATCCACATTCTAGAAAATAATTTCAGTTTGCTGCTCCTGGTGATGTCGTCACAGAGGTAACGTCATCTGCACACGGAGATGTGTGCAAGACGTGTGTCTGCAAGATGTGTGCTCGTCAGATGGCTGATTGATAGCTGATCCACTACTGTCAATGTGGTGTTTCCTTGTGCATCAATGACTGAAGAAAGCACACACACAGACACACACACACACACACACACACACACACACTGCATATTCCAGGTTTAGAGTGGTGATATGACGTTCCCTCAGCTCAGCAGTTGTCTCATGTTCAGTCCAGCTATTTTGTCCTGTTTCCAGTCATTATGCTAAGCTAGGATAACAAGCTGTTGGCTGTAGCTTCATATTTAACCAACGGAATCAATGTTTTATATAACTCTTAGCAACAAAGTCAAAATCCTTGAATATGTCTAGCACCTGTGTTAAGATATTAGTATATTTTTTTAAGTATTTGATCGAGCTCCTGCTGAGAATGTCATAAAAAAAGAATCCTTGTTCTCTGCAGCAATCAGTGCCTGTGACAAAAGGCTCGTCAGTACAGGCGTGCACATCCAGCAACCCCTCTTCCTCCTCCGTGATTCCACAGGCCACAAAGAGGCCTTGTCCTTCTATAGAAAGTTCATTCCGGAGGTTTAAACCTGATAAGAGTTCTTTAACTCAATCAGTTAAAGCCCCCCTCCCTGAGAGACCTAATTTACAGCCTACATCATGTCCTTCCTCCTGCACCGACCCAGACACCACCCCTCTCCTGAATGTTCTGGATATTTCCCTGTTGTTGTGAAAGCGTGTCCCCAGACGATCTCCTGCTGCATTCTTCGTGTGGCAAAAACTACACTCAAGTCAAATCAGAAAATGGCTAAAGAGACTGTAAAGATCTATCCATAGGTTGTGCAATGTCTGTTCCTTCCCTCTCAGAATCAATTCACTGTTGAGATGACTAGACCTACCAGCCCCTCAAAGCCTGGTATTGTTCTGAAATCATCAAACTTACATTCATCAGGTACAGCACAGAATTATGAATAGAAACCTCTCCTTCTCTTCATGCCCTCCATGTGACACACTGGGCCCCTTCAACACACATGCTGTGATCCATAGAAGGCCTGTTGCAAGGTCGACCGGTCGAGCTGGATTAATGTCATATCTTTTCAACACAAGAGGGCAGTGAAGCCTTTCCACTGGCCTCTTCCTCAGCCGCCTGCAGAGGCATGGTTGCACACACACTGTTCACGGACCAGTCAGTCGGTGACAGCGTACCCTGCTGCAGATTAGAGTTATCTTTACCTGCACTAATCTCTACAAATGTCTCCGTCTTCAAGGGAAATAAAATAAGGATTTTGAACGCTTGCATTTTTCACCTTAATGTGTTGATGTGGAGATCAGATAGTAGCCGAAAGCCTCTGATGAATAATTTTATGATGTATTTTTCAGGATTATAGATCATTGTGCACTTTCCAAAAAAATGTATTGGTGTTAGAATCATTTTCCTCAACTTGCTTTGATTAACTGTAATAAATGACCTTTTTAAATGAAGAGGATAATAACAAGGATTCTTAAGATTTGAGCACAAGTGAAATCACACTCAAACACTATTAGATGAAGTAACTGCACAAGCTACGATGCTGACAGAAAGATGGACCTCATGCATTAAAGTGTTTGAATCACGGCCCCCCATGACAGATGCAGATAACATCCTGAGAGGAAAGTGCATCAGTACACTACACCTCCTTTTCTTCACTGAACCTAACATTGCTGACATCAGGTAATCCCACGGCACAGTCATGAACAGGACTCCATCTTTAATTACACAGAGCAGACATAAGACCTTTTAAATGCTGCACAGCTATCAGAGTTTTCTCATCAACTGACGCTGTGAAATGGTTTCTGAGGGTTTACCAGTATATGACCATTGGAGTACAGAGTTTCCATTCCAATCGACGTAATCATATGACCTGTGATCACTCATATAACATTTTTGAACTGAACAAAAAAGAGTAGAGATTTGTTTTACCAGCTACCACAAACTTTCCTGTATTCTCTTCCTTGTGTTTTGTTGACATGCAGAATGTAACATTAGTCGGAGGCAGCAGTCAAACATCACAAACCTCTAACAAGTGCCTCGCCGAAGTAAAACACTGGATGTCAAACAACTCTCTCCAACTAAACCTCTCCAAATCCAATGAAATTGTCTTTGGTCCCACCTCCAGCACGGATGATATCATGGCAAACCTCAGTGAACTAGCACCACTTTCTAAGACTTAGCTAGAAATCTAATTTCCTCTTGCCTCGACTACTATAACTCCCTTTATAATGGTCTTACTCAGAAATCAATCCACCGTCTGCTTTTAACACAATTCCAAAAATGTAACAATATCACCCCTGTTTTAGCATCATTGCGCTTGTTTATTTTAGGATTGATTCTAAAACTCTTTTAATTACTTTTAAAGCAAGGGTTTATATTTCAGACCATTTATCTCCCTACGAGCCAGGATGCAGTCTGAGATCCTCAGGGAAGACAATGTTAGCCTTTCCAAAATCTGCAAAAATAGGCTGAAAACCATGGGAGATAGAGATTTTGCTGTGAGGGCCCCTACACTTTGGAATAATCTGCCAGAAGAGATAAGAAAAATCGGTTACATGTTTAATCTCTCTTTTAAGACACATCTCTATAAAAAAAAGCTGTCATTGTATGATTTTTATTATCTGTATCTTTATTTTTATTATTTGTGACTTTCATACTGTTTGTTGTAAAGCACTTTGTTTCTTGTATTGACTATATATATACAAATAAAGTAATTATTATTATTATTATACGAGACACCCAGATACTCAGCCGCAGGGAACACAACACTCGCAACATGGCCTAGTTAAAGGCTTTCTGTTGTTTGCATCCCAGTCTGGTCAAAAATTTCCCAAGATGTAGCTTGTAAGAGCTTGTATGTTGTTGCTGAGAAACAGTTTTTCATGTGCCCCCAATAGGTGGTCTCTTTATGAATATCATTACATTTCCCCATTCGAGGGTGGCAAGACGTCTTTATCCCTTGCAGACCATGTTTATCGCTATTTTCACGACTAAATTTGGGAGGGATGCTGATGCTCACTGTGGTTTTGGGCCTTAATATATTTACTGAGAGATGCAGTTGTGAGGTGAAAGTAATTGCTTACAACTAGTAGAGGCTGTGTATCTGTGGATTAAGACTTTTAAATAAATATATTATTCGATAAATGTCCAAATCAAAAGCAAGCCTTTTTTCTTACACAGCAGTGATGGGGGTACTTACACTTATCTCTAATTAATCATGGACAACATTAGGACTTCATCCAGAGGTGTATCCACAGGAGGTCCAGTCTAGGGTGTGGGGCTCCCCCATAGTTGTGGCCCCTTTTACACACTCTGTGTGGGCCAAAGACTCGGGGCATGGCCCCCTGTCTTCCTGCTGGGCCTCCATCTGCTGTTGAGGTGGTTAGGTCCCCAGATTGATGGCAAGACAATGAGTTTATGACATGTGTCGCCGTGAGTGACAGAGGGTCTCGTCCCAACTGGGCCTCCCGACGACCACTGATCTCACATTTGTCGTAGGCACTTTGCCAAGGCTAATGGGAGGAGTGATCCTCCTGCTGTGGACTGGGACTTGTAGTTTACAGCTGCCTGGTAATTCAGGACAAGGAGCAAATCTGAATTGGCACGTTAGCAAGCTTTAACACATATGTCTTAATCTTAAAGCACGATAATCCATGTTAAAAGCTTGTGCACGAAACCATAGAACCTTCACTGCTAATTTGTGATTGGTACGAGTTGATTTGCTGCACCTTCTCTTCGTAGGGACTTTGTGAAGCCTTCTAAACTGGTCTCTGATGTTCCCCAGTTGCCCCAGCAGTGCTCCTTTCACACACCTGTCAACACGCAGCTTCTTTCCACTTTGGTGGGTCCAAGTCAAAAAGAAATCGCTTCCTTCATCTCCCACTCCTCTCCTACTCGCCCCAAACAGGATGATAAAAGCTGGAGTTTCACATCTGAGCAACTGCAACAATGCTACTGTACCTTCAAAGGGGGAAGATGCCACATTGTGAGATGACAGGCTATTGATATGAAAGTGTTGTCTCCTTCCTGGGTGAGATCAGAGGAGGCCCGGTAGATGTGTGCTGTTATGCTGCTCTGAGTGGTCTGACCAGTGTGGTGGTGGAGAAGTGTCATGGCGGACAGACTTAACTGGGGTGTGCGTGTGTGTGTGTGTGTGTGTGTGTGTGTGTGTGTGTGTGTGTGTGTGTCAGTTGTTTCTCGCAGGAATTTGGCATAATCCATTTGGCAAAAGCTTCTTATTGTTTTCTGTTGTCTCTACTTGTGTTTGTACATAATCAGAGTGGGTCATTTGTGAACATAAAAGACTAAAAATGACACGAGTGTAAAATATTTGTGTCTTCATCCATTACATTGGAAATGACTGTGGTTGCTGATCCTCTTCTTCTTGCAGTTTTAATGAGGGAAGTGGTGTCACATGCTTTCCCATGAACTTATTGCTCTTCCAACCATGTTCCTCACTGTTCCTCCTTCAGTAGCTGTAATTCATTGAGCGACACTGATGGGCTGTTAAGCCTGAAAACTCCATCCTACATCACCAGGTATTATTTCGTAATTCAATTTTTCTGTGACTTACTTAGTGTGTATTTTGTCTTACTGTATTATAAATATTGTAAATATTCTGTTCTTGTGTTCAACAAAACAATACAACTTTCAATGTCACAGCAATATTGCACTTGATATTCACTCAATAGCCTCTGGAACCTTCATGACAACAAAGAAACAGAAACGGTAAAAACAAATACAAAAAGAAAAAGGTGAGGTGAAGATGAGGTGCAGACTTTTTGTATTTTCGCCTTAAGCTGCTTCGCCAACATGTGATCAAGGTGTTTTCTCTCAAGCTAATCTTCTACGCAAACATGATTAGTACGTTACCTGTGATACTGGTTCTAATCATAGTGTTTCCCTTGTGAATAAGCAGCACCTATTACACTGCAGGGGAGAAAGGTGGTGCTTTAATAGTGAGTCTGCGGAGCATGAAAAGTAGTTCAGGAGGTTGTTAAAACACTGTTTGTCAATAATGATGAATGTGAAGCCTCCAAGAAAAGTAAAGGAAAACAAATAGAAACAAAAAAATATTTTTAGAGAAACAGTTTTCTGAAAAGTATCTGTTCTGTTGGTGCACAGAAAAGAAATGTGCTTACCAACTTAAAAATATATAAAAATAACCGGTAACACAAATGAATTAAGTGTTAATATATGTGTGCGTTATCAATTGAAGTGTTTTTTCAAGTGTGTTCAAAAAATGTATTCTTTATTGTTAATGAATCACTATAAAAGACAAAATATTAGATAAGTGATTGTGAAATTAGCAACTAATTCAGTCACAGATTGTCGCTGTCATGGAAACAGCTAATATACAGTCTGACTTAAAAAACACATTTTCATCTTGTTCAAGCTTATTACCGTGGTAACGGCCTAAAATGGAGATAACAAAGTGGTTATGTATCCAAATGGCAAATATCTGCCAGCTTGTATCACAAATGGTATTATAATAATACAAATCAATACAACATAATTGAAACTCCATTGAAAGGTTATTTCTGTGATATCTGGATCTGGATCAGCAAAGTTTTTCAAAATAAATCAACATTAATCAACAAATAGCAGAACATTTATCTTGTGATGTTACTGAACTGCATCTGCTGCAAACATCCAATCAAATATATTCTAATGATAACTTAATAATTTCTTAGGTTAATGGGCTTTACTGCATATTTCCACTCCAATATAATGGTATGGACACATATTCAAATGTAAATGTTCCTGAACTGCTTGGCAAGACTTTTGATTGACAGTTGTCAATCACTGTCACAGTTTGTGCAACCAGCTAACTTTACTACCACATTAATAACACACCCAGCCAAGTTAGCAGGCGCCACAAATGTATGTGCAGTTGAAGTGAAACACTGAGCCCACTGAAAAACTCCCAATTTAAGAGCAACCCACAGGATGTAATTGAGGCCTACAGACACCATAAGCACAACATGGAGGAGCACCTGTTCCTGGATGGCACCCTGCCACTGCTCTCTGTCTGCCTGCTGTGGAGGCTAGCTACCCACTGATGAGGAATTAGAAAGTCATTAAGGAACACAAATAGCAGGATGGCACAGTCGCGACCAACTCCACACTAAATGTGTGTCTTCATTTATAGACTCATGGGAAAAACTCACTTTTTAAAAAAGTCATTATTGATCATATTTACATGTCTAATTTAGATTGTCTCTTTGAATTAGTGTGTTCTTTCATTAAAACTCACCTTTGAGATCATTCTCTTGAATGCAAATAATGATATAAAATTAAACTCAGTAATTTAGTGTCTTGTTTGTTCATTAATAAGTCACCTTGGATTCATGTTGATTACACCGAGATACGCTTCCACAGAGGAATAATTCTCCTGCTGTTTCCCCCGGTTTGCAAATAAGTAGAAGACATAGCTGTTTGAGAAAGTTTCAGCTTGACACATGTGAAAAGACTCCATCCATACTAGCAGCTCTGTGGAGCTTTAAGTGCTTTTATCTAATTGCTCAAGTTATTGCCAGCACGTTAACAATGACAATGACAACACGCTCGTGGTTAGCAAGTGTAAATCTGTGCATTGTTCACCATCTTTGATTTGCAGTTTTTCTTATGAACTCTTAAACACAGAGTTCAGCAGAGGCTAATATTAATGAACTTTGACATTGAAATCTTGAACTGGTGATAGCACCACCTGAAAAGTCATGGGAAGAGTGATTGTTATTTGCTCTCGGGGAGTGACAGAAGTAAATGTCATCACCATCAATCCAGTAGTTGTCAATACACACACTATATATCTTAAACCTTACCTTATGAATATCTATGTGAAGGTTATTAAGAGGGCATGGGCCCTTCCAGCCAGTGCATGTCAGCATGAGGCCTTTGACCCTCCAGGTACACCTTGTTCTCTCCCCTTGAAATGCAGGTCATATGTTATCATCACCCTGCACCTCCATAAAAAAAAACACACACACTGAGGCCACAGTGAGACGTAGCGAGTCCCTCTGGACCAACTGATAAACAATTTGTCATACTTCCGACATCTTGGTTTTCGCTGTTTGAGGATGCGCTGTGTTTGGTTAAAAAGCATCTTAATTGCCTCAGTGAGCTGTGTGTCACACACACTGATGCTGCTACTGCAAAATCAGCTCACTTCCCACTGTTTTCTGTTTACAGCGTGCATGCGTCTCTTTTGATCTCACACAGGATCTTTGCCTCGATGCTTCTCCCTCCCTGTCCTGCCTTTTCGGGTACCTTGTGGTTTAAAAACCTCTGCTCCGGGCCAAAGTGAGAGACAGACAGACTTACATTGTCATCCCTAAAAAAATTATGCTTTCAGTTCTTTAACATGAACAGATATTGGTATGACATGCCTCTCTTTGGGTCATGTGGAAAATGTAGTACAGTTTCCTCGGTGCCATCTGTCTGGTGCTCACTCATCATACTCCCCCTCTACAAGGGCTAGTGGTACCTAATTAAAGCCTTCAAATGGAGTTGCAAATGAAGTTTTTCCGTCGTCTCCACAGCTGGCAAGGTTTGCAGCGCAGACTCCAGAGGTTCAACTGAAGGGCAACCAGGCCTGCGCTTTACAGTGACAGGTTACGTAGTAGAGACTCTAATGTCTCTAAAATATCTGCCTGGAGCTGCAGCGGTCTGTTAATGGTATACGGTGCATCGGACAAATAGCTGTAGATTGTTGCTGCATGGCAATGAAGAAGAAAGAGGAAAACAAAACTACTGGAAATCCCGGCACCAAGTCTTGAATTGATAACTGCATGACACTTCAAGGGGTTGGTCCACTGACGCCGTATTAGGGACTGACTCTGTGGATTTATTGAATGGAGATTTTACATCCAAATTAGTTTTATTTGACTGTAGGCCTTATAGCCGTGAATCATAAAATGTCTACATATCCCTGTGAAATCACCATGGGGGCTGTCACAGTGGCCTTGCAGTTGTTCAATTATTCACCGTCTACGGAGCAGCTCCGGGATTGGCCTCAGTGTGACATCATCACTCAAACCCTTCACCCTTTGCAGTTCAGCAGTGTTTGTGTTTACATTTAAAAATTAAACCCGAGCTGGTCTCTAATACTGAGATAGTGCATGTAATTTATATTAGATAACTGAGGTTTTCCTTTAAATCTCCACTCCTCCAGTGGAACAACTCTATTCAATCCTGCATTAATCAATATTATATTAAAAATGGATCAAATTACGATGTGGAGGGAGTCGCTTGTAGTGATGAATCCTTCCAGAGATTTCTTGCTCAGCTCTGCAGTCGTCCTCCGCTCTGTGAAACATTATAGTGTCTTTCAGCTCATTGTTTTGAGTTTGGTCTCTCATTGGGGCAGCAGTTTCTTCGGCAATAAAACACAGATTATCCTACTGTGTGCAAACTGCTCAGCACCAAATGGCAGCCTGACAAAGTTTGCCACTTGTGTAGTTGAGCATTTTGGAGCTAGAGTTAAATGTTTTGTGTTTCCTCCTCATGTGAAAATACTTAAACAGTTTGCAAACACATTAGACTCAACCTCAAATGAAGTTGAACTTGAGTTTTTTGTGTACAGGTTGCTCCTCTGCCTGCAAGTGAAAAAACAACAGCTTTTAATACATTATATGTAGCAATTCTACATTAAAATTACTAAAACAGCTTGTGTCTGGTTATTTATTTTGGTTTACTTGTGTATTTACATCATGCAAATTGTTACCAACAATGTTCAAATCCAGAGAAACAGGATATTTCATTTTGGTCACCTTTTAATTGCATCATATTTGCTTTACTTGTGGCTTTGTCCTTCTCTGCTGGGACCAACTGGGACAAAAGAAATATGACACAGGGAAAAACACACTGCCAGCACGTCCTATTGCCAGTCAGCTGTTTTTTTCCTCCTCTGTTTGTATTGGTCACTCGTAATGAATCACAGTTATTCATTGCTGTTTGCTGCGTAACATGAATAAAACTTTGATGCATTACCTTATGGGTAAACATGATTTACAGAGTGAGTTGGGTCAGGTAGATTTTCATTGGCAATGGTGGTGAAGACAACAACTCCCATGATCCCCGTCATCAATCTACAGTCTTTTGTTATTGTTTTCAGACCCCTTGTGGCTGAAGTTACATATTGTGCATTTTAATGGCCAAATGTGCTCAGTCAAAACAGAATAAAGGTTTGAAAACAGCCGCTATCTACAATATTGAATTGTATAGAGGACGAATACATTGAGAGTGCATGGGTCAGAGGTTAGGTTAACTCTTAGCCAACAGTGAAGTTTATACGTGCAGCTTTGAAGCTGGAGCTTTAGACCTCTCTTTTTGGACAAGTCAATAGATCAGTGGATCTGTGATTCATATGAAACAAGTGTCCGGCAACTTCAGCAGACTGTGCCTGATCACTCTGTGATGAATGTCTGTTTCACTGAGGCCCTCAATGCGTCAAGAGCATTACAGCCTATTTCAGGGCTGCGCTGCTTGAGAGGTCAAGGCATACGGGAATCTGACAGATATCATGAACACGGCTATAACTCCTATCTTTTACACTTCAATTCTGCAGCCATAATGCATTGTACTTTGAGAGTTACCCCAAGGCTCACTAGCCGTGTGAGTCATTGGCACACCAGTGAGTCCGACTGCACAGTCAATTACCCATCTACCTTTCATGGACCAGGAGTAGAAGACAGGGAATGAGTTCATCCATGCATTCAACCTACGGCAGCCATGCTTCCACCAGAGGTGAAACCCATATGCAGACGGGAAAGACAAGAGGATATTGGGTTAGTTTTTTTTTCCTATGTGGAGAATAAAGGTTAATAACAGTCCTTTTCCGTGTCATATTTGACATGACCAGTCATCGCAGTAATTACAATCATTACACTCCAAAGGATGTCTAGTTATCCCTCTTAAACACAGGCCGCACAAAGGAAATCAATTATTCAATCAGAGCTCTCCCATTCATCCCTGCCTGAGTTCACTTAATTTTGGGCCTGGGTGAATATGCCGCAAATAAACCCCACGACCGGAGAAGAAAAGATGAACAGGCCCCTAATTTGTACCCTTTCAGGCGGTCAATCACTTTTCAAAGGAATGCAAGCTTATTCTGACAATCAGGCTGACGTGAATGGGAATGGGTTTCATCTGCTACTTTACATAAGTTATCTGGTGATAAAGAGGGCAGAAGAAGAGAGGGATGTGGGGGTGTGGGGGGGGCTTTCCGTCTACAAGTGCAGCCTGTGCCTCCCCCCCCACCCCCCCTCCACTCTTACTTTCGGCCCCTTCTCTCCTTTCTCTCATCCCTGCTTTCACCTCATCTCTCACCCATCCTCCGCTCCTCGTCTTGCCCGTGCCCACTAGGATTGGCAGCATGTAATTTAAGAGCATGGGCACAAAGACCAAATGCCAAGCCCATAATGGAAGCTGGATGTGTTCTGATTTAAATGGGCTTCTCTGCTCAGGGCCCAGGGCCTGTAATTAAGATCACTGGGACAAAGGAGAGGAGACAGTCACACAATGCAGTTGGGACCTGGATGAAGAGGAGGGAGCAAAAAATATCAGCTCGATGCATCCAAAAATGGAAAGTTGTTTTTTTTAGATTATTGCGATTTTTTAATATAATGGACACTTGAATAGATTAGGAACACATGTCCACAAATAGTTTCCATTTGTCGTTACTTCCCCTGTGATGATCTGATGAATTTACTTGTGCTACAAATGTCCATTCATTAAAATGACAACTTGGAGGCATAGTTGAAATTGGTCTCAGCTAACTTTCAAGGATCCACCACAGTACATACATCTCTTTGATTGCTTATGGAGTAGGACACATTGCAAAGAGCAGCTTAACTTCAGAGAGAATTACTATTACCAAGCACTGACTCCATCAGCATTCCTGTAGGGGTATTTGATCAATCTGAATGATGAAAAGACTACGAGAGGCCTTCATATCCGGATGGAGGGCTGGAAGTCTCGTCCTCCATATCCACACACCCTCCATCACTCTCTCCTGAGCGTTTTTTGTTCCCGAGGACACACTCTAGCTCCTAGTGCTCTGGGTGGTTGTGTGTTCAGACCTTTTTCCGTTTAATTAGATTTGTTAAAACAATTTTTGGAGTGCTTTATTCGGTAAAAGCTCTCAGGGGTTAATATCCGCAGAACACTTCTGTTCAGCTTCTTTTCACCAATGGAGCATAAATTATTTAAATTATTCAGAATTGTGCGACCTTTTATCTCACCCCCTTTGAAGGCAGCAAATTAAAAATGCAAATGGGCTAACTAATTAATATGCAAATGCATTCATTCCCAGTTAACAATTAGCAATTAAACCTGCAGTGTCTAGAAAGAGCACTGACAAAATTAGCAACTTCTTTTTTCATCTGAAAAATAGTCAGTCCGAAAAAAAAATTGATTGACGAAATGACTTTTACTGACAACCACCTGCCTTGATATAAACAAAATTAATAGGATGTCATGTAGGAGACACAGAAATCTGAGTGGAGTCGTGTCACAAACAACAAAATGTGTGTCATTTTGTCATGGTTTGGTTCCAGGACTTGTATATTTCATAACTCAATCAAACCTCAATTGAAACATAAAAGTCTGTGAGGGATTCTCTGTGTGTGTGAGTGACAAAACACGTTAAAAGGAAGGAAGAAACACAGAGGAGGGCTGAGTTAACACATTGCATAACACAAATTAATAGCAGGTCTTTGTTTTTATAGCTATGGTCAGATACCCAGAGCAGAAAAGGACCAACAGGAAAAACCATAAAACACCAAGAGCTGTCAAACAGTTTCCTATTTCCTTCAACACGCTCAAATGCAATCTTACACTTCATGCTATCTCCTACATTACACCTTATGATACCTAATGTTACAAACTCGACATCAGTCATGCATGCCAAGCCCCGACTGTCTCCCCAGCCTGAATTTAACCACATCCAGATCCTTTGATGTGATAGCGGGAAGGTGCGGGGGCCGGGAGGCGTGAACTACAGCTCCTTGTAAAGGTTATCTGCGATACACAGACCCGGGGGCACCTGCCTCATGCAGAGTTCACGCACGTTTGCCGCTGCTCAGCCGGGAACATACAAAATGATGTATGCGTGGATATCACTGTCAGCTGTGGAGCTATGACAATAGAGGTCAGTCAGTCAGTCAATCAGGGAGAGACGAAGCGAGCGGGAAAGAGAACAAGAAGGATTTGTCTTTTTTTATTTTTTTATTATTAACATGCCCAGCTTATATAGTAATAATCAGTGTCAGTGTGCAACTTGATCTCTTGTCAGCCTGCAACTTCTGCCAGAGGGCTCAGCAACACCATCACCACCTCTCGACAAATGCTCAGTGATTGCCGTGCCTTTAAACATGATTCTTGTGTTTCATTAACTTGCATTAAGTGCCCACGTCCCCTGATGCTTGAATGCTATATTACCAAAGAAGGTTCATATTTTATTTATCACAGTTTAATATTGTTTTTGAATATTTGCGGTGCCTTTAGGCCCGGCTCTCAGTCACGTTGTGCTCTTTAATTTCTCTTCGGAATTGATTCTCTATCGCTGGGAGTGACGTTTGATTAAAAACATTTTCTTGCATAAAAATGTAAACGAACAGGAAGTTATTTTCCATATACTGCAGCTGTGTGCTACAATATCTTTAGATTATGCTCGTATAAACTCTTTAATTGAATTGTTGATTGTTTATACTGTTCAGTCTGAGTTAAATTGCGCACACCGTTTAAGAATATCTCACCTTACTGACCACTTATGCAGATGACACCCCGCAGCTCTAATTCATTTGCTGGTTTTCACATACATACTGATAATATACTAGCTACTGCATAATTACTGCACGACACACAAGACACTCCACATGCATCTCTTTATCCGCTCACTCGTGGAATAAATAGAACTAAAACACAAGAAATGCAGCAAGGAGCCTCTTTCAAGCAAATAGGCTGGGGGTGGGGTAGATAATTAATTCTGAGATTAATGTACTGTAGCAGTGGTGTGTTATTAAAACGCTATTTTTAAATTACAGCTCAGAAAGCACCCCCTTGGGATTAAGAATGTTAGCCACTGATCTCTACTTAAGTTATGGATGGAAAGGGAGAGGAGGGGGTCTATTTTACATGCCCAGGTCCCATCTTATGGCTCATGCTGTGGGCTGACATGGAGAATCTTTTTGGTGTTTGCTCGCCTCAGTGACTCACTGAAAAGCCTTTAGTCCCTTTATCAATGGAGCTGGAACTTGTGCTTTTCAATAAGTATTTAAAGTGTTTGATAGGTGAGGGCCAGTGCTTCTTTACAACTGGGGTTTGATTAAAGGATCTTGCTGTGTCTATTGGAAAACACTTGTTTGCAGAGCCGGTGAATGTTGGGAGGTTGTTGTGAGACAGATGACAGCTTGTGTAGTAATATGCCAGTTAAAAGGTAAACGGCTGAATGTTTTGTATTTTTTACTTCAAATAAAAACGTATTTTGAGCAGGTATTGGAGGTCAATAGCTTAACTGTTTTTTGGTTGCTTGGAGGTCAACACAGATGCTTTAAATATAACAAGTCACTGAAACTAGCAAAGTGACAAATTATCAAAATAACATGAAGAAAAATCCACTGAGCTTTGAGTTGTGACATAAATAAGTGACTTCTTCAGTCTTCCTCGAGCTCTGTTTTGGTCTCCACCATCTCCTGAAGACCATATGTGGCTCTTCAGCTGCTTTACGCTCCACTATGCTCACCAAGTTCTCACTGACCCTGTCTTGCTGAGTGGTGCCGGAGCACGTAGCATTGGTTAATCTAAACTTTTCTTGAGCTGCTTTCAGACATGCACTGGACTTCAGATAATCTCAGGACATTCTCCAGAGTGAGAGGCTTGTGGAGAATTCTCCAGGAAATACCCTGCTGTAGTCTCAGGCTCATTCTGACATTCTCCAGAGTTTCTCCTGCCTGCTCCCTAAAACTCTAGAGAATGTCTGAATAAACTCATGTGAGAAGGCAGCAAGGATATTCTCTGGATTATTTACAGAGAGTGAGTAGGCAAGTTGATTACGTTTCTAACATGCAACAGATGCAACAATTAATAAATACAAAGATTACAAATATCTCAAGATGATGAAGATGTCAAGAGAGGTGCACATAACAAAGCATAGGTGAAAGCTTTCAAGTGTTTGCATCATACCTCTCTCACATGCTTACTTATTGAAGATAAAGAGCCAACAGCACTTAAATTTTTATCAAAATGTCAAAAAGACAGTGTGGTTGGGCCATCTGCACGAGATGACCACAACATGGTAGAGAGAGTTTGTTGAGCCCCATGTTTATGTGTGTGTGTGTGTGTGTGTGTGTGTGTGCATATGCATGTGTTATGTTCTGTTTTTAACATTGGCAGTGAGTGGTTTGCACCTGTGGCTGCTGGCAGACCATCCCGTGTGTTGCAGCTCCAGAGGGACCTTGAAGCTCGTCGCAGTGGGAGAGAGGAGTCTGTCCTGCTAACCGTAATTAGCACAGGCCTGTTGATTCACTGATAATGAGAGGGAGTTCATTAGCGCCACGCTAATTGCTGCCTACTTCACCACCACCGACGCCGCAGCCATGCCAGCCCCCAAAACACTGCACTCCGAAAAAGTTTTCCCGTCTGTCACATTCGAGATGAGGATTTAGTATAAAGATCTGTAACTTTTCAGGAGACCGGTGTGGGAGCAGATGGAAGATTGTGTGGAGGGAGAGAAAAACAGAGGATAGGCAGCGAAAGGATTTGGTTGTGGAAATCCATTGTGATGAGCAGCAGGAGGCTTCTGCAGAGGGGCAGACATATGTAGGAAGGACTGTTCTGTCCAAGGACATGATGCAGGTTCAAAAGCTAATTGCCAGAACAAGCAAACAAGAACAAAAAGCAGAGTGTGCTGATTCAGCTTAAAGACAACCTCACCTGCACCTGTGTTGTATTATGTAACCACTGTGTCCAATATATATATATATATATATATATATATATATATATATATATATATATATATATATATATATATACATATACATATACATATACATACATATAATATGTATATATATATAAGCAGAAAGAATAAAAAAAGCAAACTGAAAATTAATGGGTGTACCAGGTAGGTACATTAAGATATTTGATAGTATGACACACTGTATGTTTAAATGTTGAAGGGATGTTACTGTTTAAACACTAAAATTCAAACTGGAATTTCAAGTAATTGTTTAAACACAGTACAGTCCTTTTGGAACAAGGAAATGAAAAACAATCTCACACACACACACACACACACACACACACACACACACACACACAGTGCACTTGCCACCTATGGCCATTGTTCTCCTGTCTTTGTTTGCAGATCTGTGCTAATTGCTGCTCAAAGCTGAATGATGGTCATTAAATTATTATTTCACATTAATGCTGCTTTGGCAAAATTAAGAACATAAATTCGGTCTGTGTATATTCATGTACAAATGTTACGTAAATCATTATGGACAAAATACAGAATAACTAAAGAACTTAAAATATGCCAGTCATCATGATTGTCAAATAAACTGCAATACCTTGGTGTGATTATTATCAAAAGGTTCAGAAAGTGTATTTTTTCTGTCATGAATTCCTTGGCTCTAACATTTGAATCTGATATTGCCAGAAGCTCTAAACGCGTAGCCCCAGCTGAGCTGGCAAACATCTGTTTTGTGCCATAAACCAATCTCCTTTTGAGCATTAAAGTAATAAAGTAGATTTCCCACAAAAGCTGTTGGCACACACTGTAAAACATTGTGCCAATTAAGACCGATTGATTATGCCAGTCTTCTTGCTAATAGTTTGTTTAAATCTGCTCTAACTTTTAAATCATATTAAAAATGGATCAAATCCCGATGCAAAATTTAATAGGAGTCACAGTGATAAACCCACAACGAATTTTCATCCCACTTTTCCATTTCAGGGGACATGTTAGCATCTTTTAGCTTATTGTTTTTTTATACTGTTTTGGTTCATATTTAATATTAATCAGTCCTCTTTGCAAAGGCTTTTACTCCCAAACCCTCTAAAAACATACTATACAAATTATATCCAGCACCAATCGACAGAAAGACAAAGATATTGACAGAGTTGTTGAAGCTAGTGGAGCATTTAGCAGCTAAAAACACAGATATTTCCCTCAGGAGGTGGAGGAGACCAAATCAGATGTAAAAGTACAGCGAATATTGGATTTATTTGTCTGATGACTAGAGACTCAACTGCAGACTACATGCTAATGTTACAGTGTGTCTGATGAATGTATCAAAACAACTGCTTGTGAACCGTTCTGATCGCCTTTGACCCATAAGGGAATAATACAGTATGTCAATGTTTTTTTAACTGTTTGTTGTGCTGCCCCCAAATGGAAAAAATGTGATTTAAAGTATAGATCTGTATATCTACAAATGAAAGTGTGAAGTAAACCTTTAAGTTAAAAGGCTTTGCTGCACTTACACAGGTTTTTACTAGCTTCTAATCTTAAATGATTGGTCGAGGTGTATGTTTTCAACATGTCTAATAAGAATTAAACAGATCCTTTGTAAATTTAATGAATCACTACTTCTTGTTTTCCCAAAGAAATGGTGGATTAATTTCGCTGAAAACTTCCCTCCTAATTGTTGAGAAGCTCTAATCACTGATGCAGTTTGCAGCTCGCGGTCCCTGAAGAGCACTTCATTTTCAACCTGGGGAAATGGTGGAATGGATGGATGGAGGATGGCGGGATGACTAACCGGTCCGAAAGTGCTATAGTAATATCCGTCAGTGTTGTGTATTTCTACATAACAAGTGTCCATCCACGAGGCAATCTCACCTCAAGAGAGTGATCTGTCTCTCCTTTCCCCTCGCTAAGAGGCTGAGGCTTTATCAGCGAGGCCATGATGAATTCTCAGCAGACACCCACTCCGTATGGGCCCTGAGTGAGCATGCATTTAAATGAACTCTCTCTTCCTCTGCCTCGTACTACACAAGGATTTCTAAACTCTCTCTCTTGTCAAGCACTACATCAAACACAATAACAACAGCCATCCTAGCCTGCCTTCATCTCCTCCCCTCCCTATTCTACCTCTTTCTTTAAGTCATTTCCTTCACCGACATTTTTCTTTCTTGGTCCACATCTCCAAAGACTCCTTTCATCTGCTTTCCATGATGGACTCATCTACATTTTTTATAGCACTTTACGTCATATCCAAGTTTGTTGCTGCTCTCAATCAAACCACAAAGACTCATAAGCCATCATTCTTAACCACCTTGTCTCTCGTCTTTTTTTTTTCTTTCTCAATTCTCCTGGTTTTGAACTAGATGGAGAGAGGCGGCATTCTGGTGATTACAGCGTCAGAGCTGCCAGTCAGTCCCCGGGCTGGTGCATCATTCTCTGGGTGAGATACAACGGTATGAGACGCCTCTCCTCCATGTCCACTGCACGGATTAGTAACTAATTGTCATCATTATAAGTAATGTATTACAGCCCAACATTTAATAAGATGGGTATTGGTAACAATAACTTCACCACAAATTTGGATTTTCCTCAATTAAACCACTCAAGTCATTGTCTCCCAGGAAACTGAGGAAAGTTCCAGAAAAAAAAAGTGCTGTAATTATTCATAATCCCAACAATTTGAGAGCAGCTACCTCATTTGGCTCAGTAATTTCGGCTTTTCTGAAAATTTCTTGCATACATTTGCACATTAATGTGGCCTGTTGTGTGCGAAGAGGTAGCGTTTTCCTGTGTGATGTCTCGCGCGGTGCTGTGGCCCAGTCGGGAGGCAGGGCCAGCTGAGACACAAAGATTGGTTTTGTTCTCCTTTCGCCGCGGTGCGTTTTAACACATTCAGCGTTATTGCCTCTTGTCAGTGGTGTTGTGATGGTAAACAAACACCTTTGCATGCACATGCTTTGTGTGTGTGTGTGTGTGCTGTCTTCTATGCATTATGCAAACAGACAAACACACATGGAAATCAAGCGTTTCATCATTAATTATCTCGCTCAATAATTATTACCTTGCACATACCTGTATGTTCACTCCTACACTATAAATTCACTCGTCACTTGTAATCCTGAATGTCCTTGAACATCAGGGGAAAGGAACCCACCGAATTGTGCCATCTGCAGCAGCCATACGTTTTATTTACCATAAACTCCACATTTCCCCAATCTCCTTGACTCTGTCACTCCTCTCCTCCTCCTCTCTTGCCACTCAGTCCACATTTTTCATGTTTTCCACATTTTTTTTTTTCTTTCAAACTAGTTGTTGTGCTGGCGGGGAGATATGGCCACCAGTGTCTATGGCCGGCTCTGTGATGTGCTGTGACTGTCTCCCTGAGATTTGCATAAATAAGCTCCCAGTCCCAGCATGCCCACGCTGTTGCCCAGGTGCAAGGACATTTGCATATAGAGCTGTGATAGGGCTCCCCTGGGTCCCCTCGGCAACTGCTGAGCGGGTAGGGGGCCGGCAGCGCCACAAATTTGTTCTGAATTGAAACCTCAGCTCTGCCCTCCATTTTATGTGTGAAGGCACGTATAGGAAGGCAGAGAATGACCAGAGAGAGAGAAAGGAAGAGATAAAAAGGGAGTGAGAGAAAGAGGGAGAAAGGTAGATGGGTGACATGTGGCAGGAGGGACAAACAACAGTAATTCACACTGCTGGTTAGATATGTTTGATCCATAACTTGCTTGATCATTGACACCAGAGTAGATCAGTCAATTGTCTTTCTATCATATGATGAACCCCACAGGTTGGCAGGGCCCCCATCACCGCAGAGTCTCCGTGATCTTTTGAATCAGCAGAATATGGTTTGGGAAGCAGGGAGCCAAGCCCGGTGCTGATTAGTCACATGCCGCTCCTCTGACAATACGCTCTCCATCTGAGCACCATCGAGACGTCTCTCGTTCAAGAGACGCGTTGTGATGGGACACCAGCCAGAGGAGTCTTATGGGATCTGCACGAGCACAGACGCAAGGAATCAAGCACAAACACAAATATTTTGCAAAAATGTCAATATCAAAAAATTGACATTGTCGAATAGTAGATTTGTTCAATCATTTGTGTGTAAATATCCGTGAATGTGAAGGAGCTCAGTGTGGTGAGTACGTGGAGCCACCACAGTCACCATTTTTTTTATGTCGGTATGGTGTTTAGGATAAAATTAATATGTCAATAAATCTTTTCCTCCATCTTCTTTCATTGTCATTGTGAAAGGTTCTTGCTCTTGTTAGATGCTGCATCCGTGCAGCATGTCACAGCAGCCACTTTGTATGAACAAACGCCTGGGCAGGACCACGGCACGAGCACAGATACCCTCTCCTCGATTACGTTACCACTCTAAAGCGTCTTTTAAGAGCGAGGGAAACATCAACACAAAATCAGAGACATTATGACCTCAATTACAAAAGGATGCCTGTCTAAACAAGCGAGTGAAAACTCAAGGCCAAACAATGAGGGGTTACTCGGGTCAAAGATGCTCAGAGGTCAGAGAAAAACGCTCATCAACTGTTTCTTTATTCCAGGCTGTAAATTCATTTTCCATTTTAAAACAGAGCTGCAACGAGATGAGGACGACCCCGCTAATCTGACTGTGGCTGGGATCAGATACACATTGAAATGCTGCGTCACACTGAGAGAGGCTGCACAATAAATCACACACAAACAAAAACACAAATCAAAAGGAGAGAAAGAAAGAAAGAAGAATTATGATAAATTAAATATAGAGAATCTGGAAACAAGCACAGTGATAAGAAAACATAATATAATCAGAAATATTTTCAATGTAGTTCTGTATTTCCTCAGCCTTTTAATCATATTTGCTTTCTGCAGTATAAAAAAATAGGACATGAGTTCGCTTCCATGTGCTTTAGATACAAACAATATGCGAATGGCTCATCACAACATTGCTCTACAGTGCCTCCAGTGGTCCAAATCTCTGTAATATTGCTACAGGATTAAAGTGGTGTCAGTGAAAATATGACCTCTGTTGGAGCAAAATTATGTCATGATTACACATTGTATCTCAACATAAAAAGAGCTTGTTACATCTGATATTCTCTCTTTACATGATCAGCCAGAAGGGTTTCACATGAGAGTTTGAAAGGTGTGTGAGATCAATCCATTTACTGTGCACTACAGATACAGTATGTTTTGTCTTGTTTAAGTGTGTTTGGTGCCAAACAAGCTGAAAATTGCTGGTCTAAAGGACACCAAACTCTCTGCTGTTAGAGTCTCTTGGTGGCTGGCATGACCTCCACTTCAAGTCTATTCAGGGCCTTTTGTTTGGTTCTTTGTTTGGCTCCAGGCACTAATGGCAATCAAAGGGGACATTGTGGTCGTTCTCAGTCCTCAGCACTAATGACATTGGCACAGTGGCAGACAGACAGTGTTCATCCAATCCGCCGGCCTCCCAACACGGTCTCATCGCCGTACGCCGAGCCTCTGTAGAGTCTCTTCGGAGAGCTCCCATTTAGCCATTCTCTGTGATTTCCCTCTCAGGAAACAACCAAATCATTTTCTCATAGACACGCTCATTAGCTGACAGCACCGTTCCCTGCCAGTTTCAACATTTGAATATTCCCGTGTGTACCACGGCAAACATCGCAGGTCTCATCGTTTCCAACCAAAGCCAGAGTCGACATTGCCAACAACGCACTCCAAGGAGAAAGATCTAGATGCCAAAGCAATAAGCTGAGGTAGAAAAAAAATAATGGCTCAAATGTTTTGATATCCGATGACATAATGAGAATATGTCAGAATATAACTAGACATTTGATTGGAAGGAGCTACATATTAGGTTAAGTAGTGAAAACACTGGACAATATGGTACCATGGAGATATACCTGAGAATAATGTTATGTTTAACAGAAATTACAATCCCTTAGCACAATCATGCACAGACACTACCGCTCATATGCACACCATCGGTTTCAGCGAGTTTAGTGGCTGAGACTGATTTTTATTTCCCTAATATGCTCTGCAGTAAATCTGCATTGTCTGTGGCCATTGAAATACAGAGAAAGAGAGATCAATATAATAGGTTTGGCACCTGGCCAAAATCATCCCTGACAATGTGCGAGGCAGGCATTTGAAATCATCGGTGCATATCCGCGTGTTTGGGGGATAAAAATAATTCCTCGCCTCTTTGCCAGGGAGCGAGAGGCACAATGCCCAGGTCTGAAGGGAAGGGTGCCACATGGGTCTGCAAATTGGCTCAGGCGATCAGACGCGGGCATCTCATTTTGTAGAGGAGAAGAAGAAGGAGGAGGAGGAGGAGGAGGAGGGGGGTGGTGGTGGTGGTAGGGGGAGGATGAGGAGGAGAGGGAGATGAAGATGGGAGGTGTGCATGTGTGTGGTGGTGGTGGTGGGCTGGTTGGGCGGGGAGGTGGGTAAACAATTCCAATGATTTCCCCAACCTGGCACAGTCCAGGATGTGGATGGCTGCACTGGAGAGGAATTGCAACGGGTTTATTTGGCTCTCTGTTTGTTTCTTTATTGGGATGAGAGAGAGAGAGAGCGAGCGAGAGAGAGAGTGAGAGAGAGAGAGAGAGAGAGAGAGAGAGAGAGAGAGAGAGAGAGAGAGAGAGAGAGAGAGAGAGAGAGAGAGAGAGAGAGAGAGAGAGAGAGAGAGAGGAAGGAGGAGGAGAGAAGAGGAGGGTGTCTGTTTCTTGTCAGCGCAGTCAGATGAGGGAGGATGTTCAGAACAAATTATTTCATTCAGATGAACTGAAAATCATTCCTGTACATTTGCAAACATTTGCTGGTTGCCAGCAGTATAAGCCACATTTATGAATACACAAACCTGAGTGTGGGGAAACTAATTTCCTCTGCAGAGGCTGACTGATAACATTCAGCCCTGGTGTGATGTCAATTTTAATGTCAACCACTTCAGCTTGTGGCGATTATGGCATAGTTATGAAGAGTGTACCTTTATTTACATTGCACATACATAAACCCCTTTGTACACATGAAAACATGCACACAAGAACACATGTGCATCCACAAAGGTATAAAGGGTATCTCACATCTAGGTATTTTTTTTACATGTCTTCTTTCATGTGCATGCACGACACATGCTTGGCTCACCGGATACACTTGCACACATGCATGCAGCGCGCACATGCACGCCAACGCCTGCACGCTTCCCATGCAGGTACCTTTGGCACCCTACAGAGTAGGCTGCTGCCGAAGAAGTCTCAGCAGGAGTGCTAGATTAAAAATGACAATCACTCGGGGTGCACGGCAATCACCACAGGAAACGCAGGTGCCTTTGTTAAGAGACACCCAGCGCTCTAAAGGGCCTAATTATCTGCTGTTATTTTGGCAGTTATCAGGCAGAGAATAACTCCCCTGCTCAGACTCAGACTCACACAGCGAAAAATTACTCACTCGCTCACAGTGAGGTATAATGTTGCACCACTGACAAGGTATGCATATTATATGCTGTGTTGGAATTTCACTAGAATTTCAACAATAGGGTGTTGTCGATTCCTGCTTTGTACGGAAAGGAAATGATTACTATCGCCTCAATCTTTAAAAAAATAAAAATAAAAAACAGAATGTAATGACTTTCAATTGGCCACAACATATTTTACACAACAACTGCCAATTGTAAGACATGAAAGTTGGGCAACACTTGGAATAAAACACAAAAAACAACACTGGCTCCACAGCCATGGATCATAAAGATAAAATCCAGAAACAGAGGAAGATATTAAAAGAAGTCCCCCCCTGCTCTCAAGGGCTAGGTGGCACTGTTGGGCATGCTTTCAGACGCATGCATACATATCCTCCTCTCAGCTTATGAACAGATAATTGGACAGTTTTATGGAGGATATGAACTCTGAAGGGGAACTTAAGCCATCTAATCATTGGCATTCAGCGTATGCTATTCATATGCATAAATACAAATAAAACACATTCTGTGCCTGCACAAAGAGAGGCCCCGCTGAAAAGGAAGTCATACTACAAAACACCCAGATTCGACTGAAATTGAAAGACTGCAGGTAGAGGGCTCTCTAAATATATTTTTCTCGAGCGAGGCACGTCTTAGAGTTGGTGATTAGTCAGTATAATATATGATTCATAAAAGACGCAGATTCTGTGTTTATCTTTTACGCTCGAACAATGGAAGCGCAACAATGCCTCACTATGATGGCAGAGTATGTGCGTGTGAGTTAATGCATGTGTGTGTTTTGACGCAGCGGTACAGAATTCATATAAGGGGGAACTTTCGCAAAGCATTTGCATCTCGAGTTTTTGCAGCCATGAGACAATTCAACAAAAAGGTTTCAAATATTTCAAGAGCTTGGACCAGGCAGCACTTGAAACCAGAAGCAAGTGGATCAACTGCAGCAAAACGTAAATGAGGCATTTCCTTTTCCGTGTTTAAGATGTAAAAAAGACAAATTCATATCTTTTTATCTGGTTCTTGTGTGTTTATATCACTTTGACTTCTGTCACCTTTCAGCAACCTGCTTCCCCTCACGCCGCAGCCGCTAATGCACCCAGCTACATATAATATGCAGATAATGGTGCATCAGCGTGTCTTCTCCATGTCGCCCTCGCTGAATTACAGTGGATCACACGACACGGCCTTGCCCTGCAGGAATACAAGCCCCTTGTAATTGAAATGAATAAGAGAGGGAGGAACATGCCTACTGAGAGCCCAAACTTCTTGCTCTCTCGTCAGTATATTCAGAAGGGATCCAGCCTTTAGCTGGCACCGCCGAGTCCCAGTAGCTCCGTCGTGGAGGCTGAGGCTCGTCTGCGTGGCTGATCGGAAGTGGCACGGTCGAGGAGAGGAGCTCTCAGCGTGGGGTGCAGGAATGGGGACAGTCCCCTACGGTCTCCTGCTCCCTCTCCCCCTCTTTTCTTTCTCTCTCTCTCTCTCTCTCTCGTGTGCAAATGCATATGCATCTCTTATGATCTTTCGGTCTTCGTCTTTTCCCTCGCTATGATCTCCCTCTTCCTGTTTTCCTCCCACTCTCTCACTCCCTCTATACTTTTTTTCTCCCCTCACTCTCTCCTTCCCCACGGCCCGTCCTTTCTTCATCTTAATCCCTATTCCTCCTTGAGTTTTCTAGTCTCTGTGTCTTTTCATTTTTGTATCTTTTTTTTATTTTGAGAGGTAAGTTTCAGCATCATGAGGAAAGAAGAAGTCCTGTTGTAGGTATTGCAGCACCTGTTAAACTTACTGCACTTTGTAGAAAGAGTATTTCACATATTTTATACCAGCTGCTTGTTTTAAACACACAGGCACATACATCTTGTCCTGGCCTCAACTTTTTTTTTTTTTGCTTGCTGAAGTTTTAATATTTCACTAACCTGGATGTGCTCTTAATGCATTTGCTTGAGGTTTCTGCAAAGCAAACTACACGCACTTATAGTAACCATTGCATACACTCGCTCTTAACCGCTTTTTGCCTCCTTACGCTTGACTCATTCGCGGGGGCAACTTCGTGAAAACCACATTCGTCCATCAGTGCACCTGCATCCGTCACGTTTCCTAACAGTCCCACAATCCTGCTGCGGCCTACAACGCCCTGGGTTCCTGTAAGAGCGGCTCATTGTCATCTTTCTCCTTTCTCTTTCTTCCTCCTCCTCACTTTGGTGACACACACATTATTTATTTTATGACTGAGGACTCAATTTAAATCCCCTTTCTCCATCAGTCACACGCCACACAATGGCTTTCTCCTTATCTGCCGGAGTGTCCTTTTTACAACACATCAGGGCACCGTAACACACCAATAAATTCTACTGTTTCTGTATTCTTACCTTCTGAAACCTGCTGTTTAAATTCATCCAGACAGGGAACGGGGCCGTGAAATTTGTCTTTTTACAGTTTGCTCCCCTGTATGTCTGTGTGACAGTTGTAAACAAGTAGCTCCTCCCTAACTTTCATTCTCTTTTTTCTACTCTTTGTAAGTTTTGTAAGGATTCCTGCAGGAGGGAATAAACAAGATGATTTTTTCCCTTCTTGTTATTCACAAGCCTACTCTGTAACTTTGCCTGCGCCGAGCATGGACGTGTAGGTACACGAGTTGGGGTGACATTGCTGACCATGTCCAGCGGCCCAATTACCTCTTTCCAAATATGGCGTACAAACGCGGGGCCAGTGTATCTGTACACATGGTGTCTGTTACTCTCCAATTATTCCTGCATAAGCAGATTGTGTGGAACATCAAACTGGGGATGTGATGGCTCGTGTGCGGGCTGCCTCCAGCAGAGTGCTCTTTCTTTCCTATCATTTGATCTCGTATTGTAATCCCAGGTGCTTTGAATAATTTATAGGATACAGCTTCTCGTTAAACAATAATTTATATGTGTCTATGAGAATTGATTCCACGGGAATGCACATCTAAATAATGAGAGAAACTGCTGCATTTCATCTATAAGAGGAAGCAGAGAGATAATAATAGCAAAACAAAGGCTTTCCAACAACACAAGCAGCAGTAATAATGATTCTAATGATCATCATCATCATAATAATAATAATAATAATAATAATAATAATAATAATAATAATAATAATAATAATAATACTATTTAATTATATTTGTTTCTGCTACAAATTAATAAGTTAAATTTCCTGTAAAACTGCGGTTAAGTCCTGTACTCTCACATTGTTTTGAAGAAATTATATAAAAATGTATGATGCCTCTTCCTAAAAAAAAAAAAAAAACCCTAACCATCTCATGTGAATTTGGACATAAAATCGGTGTCCACATTAGGGCTGCGAGGCGCGGCGTGTCAACCAATATACTGCATTTTCCTATTCACATCCACTTATCAATTCACAGGAGAGGACCGTACTCATGCATGATAAATTTATTGTTAATGCAAAAGGCTTGTACCGCCCAGTGCCGATGCCCTAAGAGAAATGATGCAACTGATTCCTTCTGAGGCGGAACAATCAAAATGTTCATCAGAGGAGAAGATGTGAAAGGGTGGGGACGTGTGTGTGTGTGTGTGTGTGTGTGGATGAACTAGTCCCAGGTCATACAGGGTTTATTTAAAAACTAACCCTCTTTTACATTGTAAAACACCTCATGAGAAGCTCCAAAACATTAAATGACAGCTCGCATTTTATTTATTTTTATGTTTAGATAGATACGTACACAAAAACCATCTCCTTTTAAAAATTAGGTGTTAAAACTCTTAAACTCACGCGCTATCAGGATTTGATAATGACTGAGAAAAAAAGAATAAAACACTTCCTGCATGTGCAGTTATAGTTTCAACAACACTGTGGCATGCACGGCAGCGAATAAGAAATTGCGGTGTTGGTTAAGGTGCAAACACTGTCAAGAAAGTTTTTTTGGGACCCTCTGCAAAGGAGGAAGTTTGCTCACTTTTTACAGGAAGTGCCGGGGACCAATTATCCAGAAGTGTGACACTGTCAGAAGTCTCCATTTTTTGTCAAGTCTTCTGACACCCTGCCAGTGTTGTTCTCTGGGAAATGGAACTGTTAAAGATGTTTTCTTCTCTAAAATGAGCTGAGGGAGGGAAAAAAAGACGAAAAAAAGACCACATTCATGAGTAGCCTATGGGTCTGGATTTAACTCCTCCTGGTCGATACGTTTTTAATTATACATGTTTTTCCTTTTTCTCAGGATGTGTGATTGTTTGGATTCCTTCCTCCCCTTTTCAGATATTCTTTTTTTGCAGTGTCTTGAATTGAAATAACTGACATTAAAACGTGTAAACGTCCCTCATTAGTGACAAGATTCGAGATGTCGACTGCTATCACATGGAAATCAGAAAAATAAGATGATAAAACGTAGATTAGCATTTGAGAACTGCCCGCATCTAGTGCATCATTCTGCTTCAAAGAAGAAAAAGATAAATGATGATGCCATTAAAAGTGAACTAATTAAGGAATGCTTCTTTTAAAAACTCATTAACTGCACCCTCATTTACATAATGATGCATATTAATTAAGTTTTAATGAATCTGAGCTTCCATCAAGTCTCCTCTCCTTGGCAGTGGAGCCATCTCTACAAATGAATAAACACTTCTCTTAAGTATATTTCTCCCTGCAAATGGGAAATGGGTTTTAAACAATAGCAACAAACAAACAAAAGCCTTCAATCTCGACTCAATATAAATGCACAGAGGCTAATTCAAGGTCAAACTTCAACGGGAAAAATGAAAACTGCGATTGGTCAAAACAAATATATATTTAAAAATTAAAAATACTACTTATTAGCTGTAAATTTCCTGTGTCATTTATTCTGAGAAATATATTAGCAGATTTTTTTTTTTCTTCTTCCACACTGTGTCTTTATACAAAGGAAGAGTAGTGACGGGCTATGGGTTGCTGCTTCTAATGAGATGCATTTTAAATTAGAGCGCACCTCTCACATTGCCAGCTGGTGCCTGCTCAGGTGCTTCTGTGTTGTAAATGACGGAATGCACACACACACACACACACACACATCATCATCATCATCATCGTCGTCCTCTGTCCTTAACCCTAACACAAAAACACCCTTGAAAAACAAGATTTCCTCACACTTACGACAGGCTGTGGGGTCATTCGTCGTAGTCAAATAAAAAATCATTGTAGTGCTGTAAGACTTCTGTAAGTTTTCGTCAGCAAAATGAGATCAGCACAAGTTTCTTGAGAGTAGGAAGGAGCTAACTCTCTTTGGAAAAATATAGGATTGGCGGATGAGTTCAGTTCTTGGTTTGTTTTGGACCATTTCTGGCTTTGTAAAGGACTCTGAATGTTTGTCTCCACTTCTCATTACTCTGTTGCGAGACAGTGTCCAAAATCATCCACTAGCCCCGACTCACCATGTAGGGACTTCTATGTAGAGGACTATACAGTGAGCTTGGCAAAAAAACGCTTTCTGACTAATTACGTCATTGTCGCAGGATTAATATGTGCAACAACAATGTCTGCCAGTGGAAAATCCCCTAATAAATATTAAATGTTCATTTTACACTGAGTATTAATACTTTGAAGTAAAAAGCAGGTTGATGTTTCAATGTAGGAATACATTTTTGCTGCAGTTTGTGCCGTGATGCGTTGCTTTTTCTTCACTTGTTTGCTTTTTCAGATTTGTCTTTTCATAAAAAAAAATTTTTTAAATACACAAATATTTTAACGATTATATTGTGATCAGTTGGTAGTGATTTTGTGCACAGCCAGCGGTTCTGAGAAACAAAAAAAATTAATCAACGAAATAAAAACTGCAAGTTTCTGTTATTTCTGAAAATGAGGGATTTCTACCACAACTTTGGCAGCAATAATAACCACTGGAAAAGACAGCAGTGTGACGTCTGTCTTCCAGATGAACACTGGTTTGTTTGCGTGCCCTTGCATCTTCCCCAGCTGGTGTGTGGCGGGCAGGTATAAGCAGGGAGGAGGGTGGGCAGGCGGTGCAAACGCAGGCGCGCTCTGAGCCAGACGAGCTCGGAGAGGTGAAAGGTCATAACGATCAGATGATTGGAACTACAGAGGGAAAGTGTGTAGCCATGTAGGGAAAATGGGGGAAGCAGATGCCCGTTAATTAGGGGAAATGTGACGGACAAGATTTGATCAGCGAGGGGTACGGCTGCCTCCTGCAGCACGGCAGCTGTTGCGAGGGGGGATGCTGGTGGGGTTGCTGAATGTGTGCATGTGTGTGTGTGTCTGTGTGTGTTCCCATCCCCACAGGGCACCGCCACACTTCACAGACATGCCAGGAACCGTCCGCAGGCCAACGCAGTGCCCTACGGAGAGAAACTATTTACAGCACTATACAATTCAACTCATTAAACTCTCAGATGAAGTTGTATTTGTCAGTGTTAGCTGTTAGTGGAAAATGGGATTTGCTCCTGTGAAATTTCTACATCTGTGCTTTTGTGTTTTAACGTTTTGGATGGAAATATTTCACAGCACATACACTCAGCCAGCAGGCAGAAGAAAAAAAAAAGATACATTTCCATCATGTATAACATACTTTCAGTCAGTATTAAAACTTTTTGAACATTCAATGACTGTGTCGTCTTTAAAAAACTCCCTGATTTTGTTTCCAGGCCTTCCTGTACACAATTTTAAGATATTTTACTGTGCATGCTTCTGTGTGGGCTCACGTATGGAACTTTCATCATGTTAGACACCTGTTTACAGTCTGAGGAGTGTATTATTACGTCTAACACACAAGTTCTCTGGAAGTTTGTCAAATAGTTAGATTTTCATGATAAAAATAAAAAAAATGAATAACACCTATACCATTCAAATTTTTACTTTACAGCTCTGAGTCAGACTTTGATAACCGCTGACCCAGACGTTTGCCGCCAGCGACTTTATTTCTAAAAACACGAATATCCCACGCTATCTGTCACCTTTGTCCTTTAGTCTCGGAAAAAAACAAACCGTGGAGTTTCACTTAGTTGAGTAACTTCCCCACCACCTCTGTCTGTCTTTCAGTGCCTCTTTGTCATCGCACGTCTTTTACTTACTCTCTCTTCTGGGAGTGTTTTCTAGCTGTGGTCGAGTCAGGTGCTCTTATTCTTTACGTTGGGGCCAGTGCACATGTAATTAGCAGGCTGTGACATGGACTGACATGATGTGTGACAGATGTTACTGATGCACACACTCGACTAGAATATGGTTCTGGAAAAAAAATGTGGCTGTAGTTATAGCACAGAAAAGTCAGACTAAAATAATTTTTTATAGAGAAAAATATTGCTTGGCAAGGAAATTCTTAAGTTAACCTCTTTCTCATTTTGGCTAATAGTCCAATGAGTTAGCCTGAACATTCTCTTCCATATGGCATTAACAACGATCAACCTTAATAATAAGGCAGGTTATGTCTTATTTGTAGCTTTGAAGATTAAACTCTAAAAATGTAGCAGACCCAGAAAGACAATGACTTTTGATGGAATCAACTCGGACCAAAACAGAGAGGATATTTCCAACAAATCTGATTAACTTTTCGAATAAAAATGTGTGCTATGCTCCTCTGTGTGCAGTATGTAAAAAAGTCCCACTCTGTTTGTACAAGTTTCTTTTTTAAATCCTCATTTGCTTTAGTAGCTAGACTCTCTTTTTGATACACTTAGATGTTTTATGTTAAATTTATCATTTCATTGTTACAGGCAGCAGCGCATGGCATGCATAAAGAAACACTGCTGCCAAGAAGAACACCTCCCTACCACCCCCTTCCCCCAACACCCACCCACCCATCCACCACCACCTATTAAAACTTATCTTTCTTTAATCAATTGTTAAATGTCATAGACAATCATCATTTAACACAGTCTTCCTGTGTGATTCTTTTTAATCTGGCTGTAAATAGGGCAGCCCTGTCTATCACTTCAGTTTCTGCCGTACACCAGAGACTTAAGGTGTTTCAACAATAGCTCGCGAAAAAGGGAAAAAAAAACAAAAAAAACAAAGAATCACTTTTTTTTTCGCTCCCTCCTCATCTCAAATCCCCGCAGAGAACACCAAAGGTATGAAAAGTGAAGAAAGGAGGAAATAAATCCAGGCGATGATGAATAATTTGAATGTAGAAATGAAGCTGTTTCAGGAGTGAGTGAGATACCGCACAAGGAGCAGCCATGGGGAGCGTACAATTAGGTCACCCAAAATAAAACGCTATCCTTCAGAAAGTCTTTCTTGGAGTTGTCAAATTCAATATATTTCACTGCCAACAGAATTCTTGATTTGGCTGTGAAGTGAGAGGGCGAAAGAAAGAGAGCGGAGGCCTCTTGGAGAGAGACGGCTCAGGACCACGTATAATTTCATAATTTATGTAAAAATGAGGACTTTTCATTTAAAGTCAGACGATCCCCTCAGGAGGGACAACCGGCAGGGCCATATTGTCTAGCATATGTTGAGGAGCATGACGTGTCTGCAATAATACCTGGTGTTCTCGGAGTTTATGAAAGGGTACAGGGCTGTTGTGTGCTCCCAGTGGCTATGTATTAGATTTAATGACACTCAAAATGAGGCAGAGCCACCGAGCGCACGATGTGGCCGCCGCGCCACCTCCTGCACCCGAGCGTGGCAACAAAACTTTGGGGCGGCGGAAAGTTTACAAATCATCAATGCGGTGACAAAAGTCAACAAACAGCCCGCCGCCATCTCCACTCTCCATCTTTCTCCCTCTCCCTCTCTCTTTCTCTCCCCCACGATACCCAACAGGAAGGCAAGGCTCCTCTGGAGAGCACGATACGGCAGGTGACAGATATGTCACACCACCTAAAACCCTGTGGCACAATTATACCTCTGTCGCTCTGAAGGGAGAGAGGAGGGGAGGAAGGGAGGGAGGGAGGGAGGGAGGGAGGGAGGGAGGGAGAAGTAGTGGGGGAGGAGACGGTGGGTATGGAACCGGAGTGAGTGAGTGAGAGGAGAAGTGGAGGGGTGTGTGTGGCGGGGTTGGTGGTGCTGGTGGATGCTTTACTCCTAGCTTATTCAAAGAGACAGCCCAAGGGATGCCTCTCGCTCTTCTAACAAAGCACTTTTTTTTTTCTTCCTTGAGTATTGCTGGGTGCGCTCCAGTCAAATCCTCTGGGTCCCAGTCTTTCCCCCCCAACCATTTGAGGATGCCTCAGAAACTTTTTCTCGCAGACATTGGGCCTGTTTCACTGCTGATGTTTCAAATGAATTATCCAGCACTTCTGCGGCCATGCGGAGGGTTACTCGGGGAGCGAGGATAGATGGCGGTTTAATGTCAGACTTAGAGCCGAGGGAGTGTCACTTAATTCATTGTAGTGGAGCTGCACAGCGGTGACAGTTTGCTTGTGCTGCTTCAGAGTCATTTCCTAAAAGAAATCTTGATTCTTGATTAGATTCTCTTTGACCTTATAGGAAAAGCTCCTTTTTTTCCTTAATGCAAACAACATCTCACATTTCTCCCCCTCCCCATACACACACACAGTTTGTATTAGCGTCTTCTGACATGTGATGACTTGGGAGTGTCTAATACGGGCCCACGGCTTTAACAATGCATGAGTGAGGGAAAGAGAGAGGGGACGTGCTCGCACTCCAACTAGGTCAAACTGTCTAAGGAACAAAACAGAACAGACCTCAAGTTTGCGGAAATCATCACAGGAAAACAAACTTGTCACTCGCTTGACACCCTTGACTGTTTTGCTTTCCGAAGCAGAGGATGATAATAATAATAAATAAAAAAATCTCCATTGCAAATTAGCCTCAATGGTTGTGAAGTTTCTCCCCCGTTTGAAATGCATATCAAAAAGCCAGCCAAAGCCACAACTTACCTTGTCGTTGACATCGGGGGACAGGAGAAGAAAAAGCGCTTTTCTCTCCGAGAGCTGGTTTCGATTGTATACACAAGCCCCACAAAGGAAGATAAACCAGAGGCGCACATTCATAAAATATACATTTGCTTCTTTGTCTTTCGTTAAGATCTTCAACAAATAGTGCTGATGCAAGAAGGACAAAAAGAGAGAAGGTTACCGGGTGTTTGAAAAACGGGATTGCAGCAGCATGACTTAACCCCGTGTCTCACTGTACTTTCTTCATGAATTACTGTTAATCGTGGAAAGGGATTTGTTTTATAGTTAAAAGAAGACGTGAGGGCATTTTCAGCTCTGTTTTCCTTACTTCCTCTCAGCTTAGAAAGCGGATATCTTAAGCGTGTCCCTGTGCTAACTCACCTAAAATGTTGTGTTTCCACACGGCTTCCCTGCACAGCAGTGACAGACATCTGCGTGCAGCACTTTGTTTGTCATTATCTTGTAGTACACGCTGATTGCGAGATATCACCCACTTCCTGGTAGTTTATTAACACCTGTCAACTGAATTTCTTCCTCACTTCGCACAGTCAATTCCCAGCAAACCATGCAGGGCATCTTCTCCTCACCTTTTCCGTCCATGCCTGCATCCTTGGCCATGCCACGTCTATGTGTGTGTGTGTTTTTAGGTGTATGTGCATGTATGATTGCCGGTACAGGAGCTAGGCGGCGGGAGTGACAGCGCCCCTCCCCAAGGTCATGTCCAAGGAGAGTCAAGCCAATTACTATGCAGATCAGAGCTGATGGCGTTTAAGGGGATTGCTCCGATGCAATCACATTAGCTGGCCAGAGAGGAATCTCCACGGTGACCCCAATCACAGGGGCTACAGCGGCGGGGTCAGCCGGGATGGAGGACTGCCGCCCATGTTTTCTTTTCACAAAACACTTTTTCCTTATCTCGAGCTGCCACGTGATTATCAAGCCAAACAACCCTCCTCCACCACCCCCCTGGGCTCCCTACAGGCGTGCACTTGCATATATATTTTTTAAGAATGCATATGGATTGCAACACATACAGTACACAGTGGGCGCGTGAGGCCATTTTGGGTGGAAATTATGCAGCGGAATGGTGAACACACCAGAACACAAGCCAGTGCTGTTCACAGTTGACCACAGTTATTCAGGGACATACTGTATATTCACGCTTTTCTTGTCATCTATTTCTGCTCCTCTCTGTCGCTCCCACGTCTTTTAGGTGAACGGCTGTCTGTGATCCGCCTCAGTCTTGGAGGGCAGATTGCAATTTACTCTCTCCCTGTGGGTGAGGTGTGTGTGTCCAGGTTGTAAATATGCCTCCTCTATCTCTCTCTTTTTTTCTTCCTTTTCTCACTCTGTTGCACCCTCTCTCTCATCCGTCAGTCGTTTCCCCCGCTGCCCGCATGGCCAGTAATGAGACTGAGTTTGATCAGGTCGCCTCGGTGTTCCTGGAAAGATCTCACTTGAGCCACTGGCCCGTAATGGAATCTGCATCTAATGCATACATAAATCACACCTCTTTCAGGACATTTTCATATGCATAATGTCTTTCAACCCCCTCCTCCTTCCCATTCCTCTTTCTCTCTCTTTCCACCCAATGAGCTTTGTATGGAGAGATGCATGGGGGGATTGGGGGGTTGGGGGGTTGGGGTGGGGTGGAGAGGAGGAATGGCGAGATAGAAAAAAGAAAGAGGTGAAGACTCCCTTTTTTTTGCCTTCTTTTTTTTTTTTTAAGAAAGAAAGAAAGAGAGAGACCTGTGTGTAATTCTGTCCTGTCTATTGTGCTGACAAGACTGGCTGAGTGGTGAGATGATGCTAAGATTGGGGAGGATCTTCTTTAGGTGGCAGCTCGACATCTGTTCTCACTGTCTGCATCCTGTGTGATTGTGTGTGTGTGTGTGTGTGTGTGTGTGTGTGTGTGTGTGTGTGTGTGTGTGTGTGTGTGTGTGAAAGCCAGTGAGAGGGAAAGAAAGGATAAATAATAATGGCCTAAAAAGCACAGAGACTTTGTCAATCCTGCACATCGGCTCGGACGTTGGGTAGATTTGAGAAGGACAGTCGCTCTGGCCTCTCTCTCTCTTTCTACTTTCTCTTTCTACCTCTCTCTTGCTCTCTCCTCCGAGGCTTTGTTATGTTAATGCAGACGGATGTGGCAGATTCACAGTGATTTTTCATCTGCCAGTGACGAGAGATAAAAGGCGAGTGACGAGGTGTCGCGATCGTCCTCACTGTTCGCCTCTCAGTCACTAACAAGCTTCTGCATTGTACCTCCGCCATTTTCTGCGTGCCCCATTTGCATCTGCAAACCTCCACTTCATCCTGCCTCCTAAAAGTTTATGCCTTCTCGTTAGGGCCATGTAGGTGTGAGATTAAAATGTTAGGCACACTTTCATTTTCACAAGTGTACTGACTGCACGAGTGTGTGCATTCATATGTGTGGGGCTGCAAGTGTGTGTGCGTGGGTCTACATGTGCAGGACATATGTGCGTGCTGTAGAGGAGATATTACCATACAGCATCTATGCAAGTGTTATTTATTTAACCTAAGTATGTGGCACTTTTCCCCCTGTAGGAGCTCTGCATCTCTTTAGATGATACAAGCTGCCATATCAGCACAGGCTAACCCATTCTTAATCACATTTGCATTTTTATTTTGAGATATTCCTCAAACGTTTGCATTATTGAGGATTTATGATGAGCTCTTCGCCTGATCCTCCATCAACTTCACTCATAAAGAAGGTTCTCCATAACTCATAGGCGAGTGGAATATGCTGTCCCCCTGAAGTAATTAGATAGCAGAACTCTGATATGGAAAGTTTGAATAAATCACTTTGTTTATGAGTGCCGAGGCCTTGAGAACAGGGGAGTCAAAAAGGAGACTTATTCACGCCATGTAAAAGGCAAAAAAAAAAAAAAGACAACAATGAAAATTCTGGTTCAATGTACTATGATCTGATTTTTTTGCATTTTAATCGATCGTCTCTATCTGTTGTGTTAATAATGTAGTTATGTATATTGTAATCACAGAGGCCTGGGAATAACAGAAACACTGCTACAATAAAGTATCATTTGTTGGAGCAAAAAAAGTTACAACGCTTGAATTGTCTCACAGAAAAATGTGCTCACAGCTACGTGAAGTACAACAGGTCAGAACAAGAAATCTGGTCTTTAAACCGAATGCTGAGAGACTCGAAAATGACTGTTGCGACCAACGGGGTGAGACTCGTTTAACCGTGATAAGCTAATTTTGGTCACCCTTGCCTTTTTAGGTGGTTGGAAACACTGCTGGCCCCGTTTAAGTTTGAAAACCCGAAAGTTGCCTTTTGGTCTAGAAATCTGAATAATTGACGCAAACACCCATGTTTGCTTCCTGATTGGTTCTTATCATTCACGCCTCTGCTATAAGCACTAAAGGCAATATGGATAACAAATTACAAGAATTGAAAACTCTTACCAGTCAGTCCAAGCTAAAGAATACGCAGATCTTACTTTTTACTATTTCTCCTCTTCGTTTGTAGTATTTTCTGCAACTATATAAATGAACTGCTGGGTAGTTGATCTGCTTCCTGGTTTCACCGCCAAGTGACCAATGCATGTGAATGGTCAGACATATTAGTAAGGACACAGAATATCTATAAAGCTAAAATGTTTGACAAAAATATATATTATTGTAACCGCAGCGTATCAAAGTGTGGATAACCTGCTAACCTGGTACTAACAAAGACAACACACCACTGCTGTTCAGACTCACTTGCACTTGTACAACTGTGTAATTCCATTATTTGTTTATGAGCCTTTAAATGTTCTAGCCCCACAATATATTTGTGATCTCCTGATTCAGTTTTCTGTTCCCAGGTCAGTTATTACATCCTCACAACAACTTTTTCCAGTCCTCAACTCTCGTCCTTATATTAAAGGGATCAGTCTTTTCTCTGTTGCCGTCCCCAAGCTCCTGTCCCACATTGGAACCCGTCAAACTATTCATAATTTTAAATCTAATTTTGAATCCTACCTGCTTTGTCTGGCTTTTAATTCAGGCCAAGTCAAACTCATTGTTGTGTTAATGTCCAGTGATATTATTATTTTATTCTATTTATTTTACCGTATCTTTAATGTCTTGTGTTTTTCAATCACCTTATATTTAAAATATTTGTGTTGTCAATATCTCCTTTAGCACATACTTCTTTACAGTGACAGCTTTGCTGTGTTACTCTATCTATCTATCTATCTATTTATCTATCTAGCTCTCTTTTTCCTGATTTTATTCTGTCGACTCTCTCTCAAACCTTTGACTTCTCAAATTGATTTTGATTCTATCATCACACTACTTAATCTTTTTATCGACACTTCCATTGCTTTTTCATTTAGTGTGGTTGTAAAGCACTTTGGGTGAACTTCTGTTTTTTTATGTATTATAAAAGCAATGTTTGTTTTACACCTTGTCATAAAAATTTCCTAAAATGATAAAGCTGATACTTGCCACTGACAACAAGTCAGATGATAACTGATGGTTTAAAATGTTCTTACTGTAGCAGCTTACTTGCAAACTTGGTTTAATGTTTGTGTTCAGAAGACAAGTTTTTAATATTTGGGAAAGTAGTCGTTCTTCGTACTTTGGGACAACGACTGGAAAACAGCTGAAATTGTCTCCCTCTCTGTCTCTCCCCTCCACTAAAATTCAAATGATGTTCTCTCCAATGCAAAATGAGGGGTTTTGGCAAATCTATGGGAAATGAATCAAGCTGAGTTTTATTAAAAAGGATTTGAATATTCAAATGAAGATCAGCTTGACTGATCTTTTGTTTAAGCCCTCTTCCTGTCACTTGTTATTAGCTCAAGAGGGTGAAAAGTTTCCCGTATTTTGGAGAATTTCACATTGGCTTTACACGGGAGGGGATTTTATTAAACCATTATTTACATTGACTCGTTTCCATTTTGGTTCCCTACAGAAAGTTCAAGCTTGACATTTTTGAACAAACTTCTGTATTTTTTCTTATTAGCTTTTATTATAGATTTGCGATGATGCGTCAGTAAAAATAGGATTTCCAGTCAGTGTTTACCGAGATGTAATTGGCTATCTAGTGCAGAAAGGTATTTGGTGTGGGGCTGAACTTTGGGATGGAACAGAAATTACTGCCTCAGTGCCTCTGCCTAACTGTAGGTAGCTTTTCTACAAATAGAAATCTCCGCCTCGTGATAATTACTGCCACACACTCTCCGAGTGATGCGATATGAATGTGTGAAGCCATTGTACGTAGGGATCAAAATAATGACATGTCGACCCATGAGAGGAAAGGATTAAAAATGAGATGGATTGTTTTTTGTGCATGAAAAGCAGTTCAGTGATGTTGAACAAGTGGAATTCGGTGCAGTGATTCAAAAAAGGACAACTTGCCCTCTGTGTGAGGCGCGTTAAACAAACCAAGTAATAGTGGCAGACTTCCCATTAATTAAGCTTGAAGGATTCAGATTCAATCCTCCATTTGTTGATGGGGAATTGCATACTTCACAGCCTCTGCCCCTTTGATGGTGGTTTTGGGACCAACAAATTGATTGATGGATAGCTATTTGCATGTATCTTAAAATGCATCTTTTTTTTCTCCCCATTTTTATTGAAAAATAAAGGAATAGAAGTGGGTGCGTGTAGGTGGGGCTGCCTGTGTGTGTGTGGGGTGGGGGGTGTGGGGGTCGCCTTGTTAAGCAGAATTCATTTTCCACCAGATCATAATGCAATCATAGTGGGCTGGCTTTATTGTGCCAGTCAGCACATGCACACACACAAATACATCTCACTCTGTTTAGGGTTTGATTTTATTATTCCGTCTCACTGTGTCCTATTCAAGCATGCACAACAGCCCAGACATTCCTATTTATTTATTCCGAGACTTTTATAATCAGCCATATCAAGCGTGTGCCGCGCTGTAACACACTTCCCTCGTGTTGTATGTGAATCATATCAGTTTAGGGAAAGTATCACTTTGTTGCCCACACATAAAGGCAGCTCGATTACATGTGGGCCCGCTGAAAGAAAATTGAAACCCCTATAATTCCACCTTAAGGAAATTACTTTGATTTCCATGTTCATGGCAATTTCATTATTGATGAGGCAAAGTGAATTGGTAGAGGTGGTGTCCAACGACCTACATTAAGTGCAATATTCAAATTGTCCCCCTCTCTCAGTATGAGCTGTGACCTTCGGGTGCCATGAAAGCCAAGCCTTATAACCAAGGCAGTTAGTTTGCCTAAGGCATATGAGATATAAGCATATGTATATTGATATATTGAGGTAGTTCATCCTTCGGCAATGCAGTGGAGCAGGATATATATTTATATCTAGGGTGTCCGGTGGACGCAGTGCCTGTGTCCACTGATGAGAATGGGTATCTGCTCCACGGCATGTGGGTGAATTTACTCGAGGTAGTGTATGCAGGGGTTTCAATCTCCCTGCAAACCATTTGAATATAGGCCGCTGATTTATTACCTTATTTGGTCTGTCTTCTGTATGCAAATGCATAGTGGGGGGCGGCTGGCGGTAAGGTTGAGGGTGGCGGCAGCAGTGGTTCTGGTGGTAGTGGCGGTGGGGGGGCACACTTTGGTTGTATGCATAATGAGAATCCCAGGGTCATCCCTCCGGTGTGTCAGGGACCCATAGTGAAGCAAGCCTCCAGGGGATGTAGAGGAAGATGGGTGGGGGGTGAGGGGGGTGAGGGGGGGGGGCGACTAGAGGGCTGGGGTGTGAGCTGGGGGGGGAGGTTGCTGGGGGAATTGGACCCGCTAAGCAAAGTCCCCAGTTGCCCTCCCTGCCCCACCACTCTTCACCCCTTCCTCATAAAGTCCTGGCAGTCCCTCGGCCTATCCGCTGCCAGCTCCGTCAGCCCCCACAATGCAACCAAGGCTGTGCTAAGTGCCTGCTGTGGCTCTTGGCTCAGAGGAAGTGCATTAGTCCTCATGACAATGTATGCCCCCCCCCCCGCCAATTATGGATCTGATCTGTGTGTTTAATAATTGCCCTCTTCAGACGCATTCAATTGTGTCCAAATGGGAGTGGAATTGATTTTTTGTAGGATATTAGCCGATTACTTTGAATGCCCCCGTAATTTGAATCGATTTGAATAATGGTTATTCATGTGATCTTTGCTGTTGCTACTGTGCTGCTCAACAACACGCCCTTGAGGTGTAGCGCCGCCACTGTGATAAGTACACATATTTGAAACCTAAATTATCCATATTTTAGGTTAAAAAAATGTTGTTACAGGATCCAACTCTGACTCTATGAGTTACACTCTATTGGGTTTTGATTGGTTAACCCCTTCAAGTCTCTGCCTCTTCACTCTCACACAGATGGTAACACTCATCGCCCAATCAGGGTGTTGCAACTGCAGACTGCCATCTCCTTTAAAACCCCAGTGCACTCGTAGAACTTGAGTTATATCTAATAACTACCATTTGGTATGTGCCCTGCCCTGGGCTTCGCTATTGGTTAACACAAAAGGCAGAGACAGTGATGTACTCCTGGCTGGACCCTGGCCTTGACCCCAAGCAACTTTGTGGGCAAGAGAAAAAACTAAAAATGACTTTAGTCCCACATCTTGGCACCACCTGCCAACACACATGCCTACCACACTCGGTGACAACACTGCTGAACACTGTCAATCCCTCTCAGATGGTGCCCCAAGCACCGAATGAGACGCCAGCGGACATGTCTCTGAGGAACAACTGTACAAAGGTACAAGTGGAGGACCAGGAGGCAGCCAAGAGTGTGTGTGTGTGTGTGTGTGTGTGTGTGTGTGTGTGTGTGTGTGTGTGTGTGTGTGTGTGTTTGTGTGTGTGAATGGTACCCTGAGTCTGCGATTGGCCGTGGCTCCACCAACGACACCTGAACCAGGTCCAGGAAGCACCTGGCACACCACACACTTTCTGCACTATTATTGTGTGGCACGCAGAATACTGCACCTGGGTTTATTGTGACTGTTAGCAGTGTAGCACAAGATGCCATAAGGGAAACCAACTCCTACTAACAAAATAAAAAGACTTTTGTAAACAGAGAATTTCATGGCTACACATACAGAATTGAGTGAACTAAAAACATGATTAATAATAATAAACAATATGTAAATACACATGTTCATCCAACGGATGAAACCAAAGCCTTTACTTTGATTCATAAATTGATTCAAAGCAACAACAAAAAACTCATCCTTTAACTCTATGGATCAAAATCATTTTCATGTTTATCCTCAGTTCAGCCAGATCTGAGAGCATCCTTTTATTTTCTTCAATGTGGAAAAGTCAGGATGGGCTTTTCATCGTCGCTGCCTAATCTGTTAAGGAATATATGGTTTTCTTGGATGTGAGATTTTTCAAATGCATAACCCCACTCCATCAGAATGAAAATTTATGAAAAGATGACCCCCCCCACCTAACCCGCTTTTGTTGAGCATATATGCAAAGTGCAGGCCTAGGTGCTCTCATCCGTAGCTGAGTGAGCGCTGCCCCGGCCATCATCATATGTGTCTCAGAAGAGAACTGGGGGGGACACAGACAGTGATTTACCCCCCCAATAGATAGACAATAGGACTGTCTGACACTTAAAATATTAAAGAGTGGAATATGCACCGCTACGTTGATCTTGACTATCAATATTTAACATCCTCTTATGCATGTATGCTGAGTTGTCCAATTTCATTAAGGCCATTTGTCATCTTGGAGGGCACTGGTCTTGAGCCCCAAGGAGCCCAGGGACAAACCTGAGGGGGGTCTGTGTCACCAGCACCTATAGTGTGTGTGTGTGTGTGTGTGTGTGTGTGTGTGTGTGTGTGTGTGTGTGGGGGGGGGGGGGGGTAATATAAACTGAATACAAGCAACAAACAAAGTAAAGTCTATTGTTTTGTTCACCGACTGCAGGTTCAAGTGTTAACTGTGTGCAAAGTGGTTTGAGTGGCTGAAAAATCATCAGCCACAGTCGAACGTGGAATTAACACGTTGCGACAAATGAAAACTATTTATTTTTCGCCGCAGATATCAACTGTTTGAAAATGGCCGCGTGCCACCTCTAATTGTAAGTACATAAGCATGTGTTTCTCAGATCTGTAAACACTTTGAACACATTAGCATTCGGTTTTCATTTACTCAGAATTACACTTTCAGTGTCATTGTGTGGGTACATGTTTCCTTTTTTTAGTCATTATACACAAAACGTATGAGTTCCTTTGACTAAGGTGCGAGAAGGTATATAACTACAAATTGTACATTCATCAGACTGTGTCTGTCCTGGGGGCGTCGCTGCGAACACGTTGACTAAGACAACGCGGTGTACATGGAGCTCTATTTGCTCCCCGTACATTTGGCTTGTGTTTATCACATTTTCTCTAACAATACATCTCGATTCCTAAAGGCCCAGAATCTCAAATGTGACATTTTAACAACCCTTATTCCTTTCATGCTGCACCATTTCCTTTTTGCACTTTAGTGTCATTTTCATTCCAAACCTGAATTACCAATTTGTCTTTGTGGCACGGGCAATTTACATGCATCCGTTTCAGTTTTTTTTATATGCAAAATGCACTAAAGTGTAGCATTTTTCCCATCACAAGGATATTTTCCTGGGTCTAATTTCATGGTTTTGATGGTGAGTGAGTCTGTCTCAGAGGAACTGTACCTCTTGTTCTCATAGCTCCTGGGTGACGTCTTGATGACAAGTGTCTTTAATATGCATGGAGAATGGCAGGTCCCACATTTTGTCCCCACAGTTTTGCATGTTGAGGGGAAATTGCCCAGTGCTAGTGCTGCGGTTACTGTAGGAGACAAATGTCAGTTACCATTCAGAAAGAGATCCTGGCTTTTTATGATTATTGCCTCTGTGTACCACCATTAAAAACCAGAGTGGGGGAAATTGTCCGTGTGGCGTTTCTGGCTTTGTGTTCTGTGGCTGGGTTCCAGTACAGAGGGATGCACAGACATTTGCCTCTTATGAAAGAGGTACAGTGATCCCTTGCCAAAGCCCAGAGGCCTGTGTCCTGCCATGCCACTGCCATGCTTAAATGGAATCTGAGGACTCGTTTCTCTTTAGGAAAAAAAATCAAAAAGCATCAGGTCTGTAAAGACAACAAAGACTTGATGTGCTGCAGAATTTATATTTTTTGTTCAGGCTATCATCACCAGAGCATATGGAATATCGAATAAACGTCTATAGATATTATTTGCTAATGCAGTATCTTGTGCTAACTTGAGAACTGTTGATATGGACTTGGAGTAGTATCTGTGTAGGTCTGGTGTTTTGTGGAAAAAGGTGCAGTGCAATCTAAAACCACCGAGGGTTTGAATTCAGAGCACATCCTTTTCTCCCTCTGCACTGAATTGTTACTGCCATATACCAATCAAACAAGTAAATGAGTATGTGAACATCCACCATGTATTTTGCGTTAAATCTGACATAACGTGAAGGGACCTGGCTGTCAAATGATTTATCTGGACAGTCAGGATTTTTTTGTTGCATATTTTGTGTTCTCTGGCTTATTAAAGATTTACCAAAGCCTCTGACAGATTTGATTTCAGCCGAGCAGAGTTTGGATTTTTCTTTGAAGCTTCTGGTTCGGTAAAGTATCTTCTCTTTCTTATGAAATAAATAAATATTGTTCAAATTGTTATTGCTGTTACTGTAGCAACCGCTACACTATTTCCATAACTTCTGCTGCTATTGTCAGTATTACTATTACTGTCACTGATGTAATACTGTAACAGTTGATATAGCTGCTACTACAACTACTATGTACTATCTGAACTCTAACCACTTTTAGGAATAATTATTAATTTGTTTTGGTACAAAGATTACATGTTGATTTATTATTTCATCCTAAGATAATGAAATTGTTCTTTGTTTGTTCTTGTTAAAATTTAATTAAAAACTACAACTACAACATAACAATTTGCAGGGAACACATTGCACAAGCACAAGAGGCCAATATATTTTATTTTATTACATTGAATTATCTTTTTTTTTTACAAAATAGACCTGGCAGCGTAGTGTGACTGAAGCAGAGTCACCTATTTATTCACATCTATTCACATGCAAAACAGTACAACAGAGTACAAATGTGGTAAAGAACTATAGAAAAGTTACTTTAAGTCTCAACTGTGCAATATTCCCTTTGTTATATTCATCTGTCTGAGCAGCATAAACGATTCATGTGCAATCCATTCACTGTAAATATCCTCACACTGCATATTTTACTTCCTGTCTTTACACTGCATACTAGTTTAATTACATTCACATGTTTCTTTATATTTTATAATATTCCTTACACTTAAGTATTGCATGTTACTTATTACTTGCTGATGTTTTTGACTCTTGCTGCTGTAATACTGCAAATGTCCCCACTATGGGACTAATAAAGGACTTCTTATTCTTGTTATTTAGGATGCATTTAGTAACAGTAATAATCAAAGGACATTATCATGATATTATTAGAAGTAGCCTACTGTTGATCATTTAAAATAGTGCCTCGTACTGTAGTGTTTACCCTGTAGTTTGGTTTGATTAGTGCTGATATACGATATATCTCTTTGGTTTCCCATCTCTGCTGAAATCGAATCTGGTCAGTTTTGACGAGTGAACATACTCGTACTTTCTCCTCCATATGATTGGTTCATTAACAAAGACTCACGTCATGAAACTATAGGTTTAATGTTAAATGTTGGTAAAAAGAGAAGGAATCCATTGAATCCATTCAAAGTTATGTGTTTCGTGGTAGATGTTACTTTATTGTTGGTGTGTCTTTACATACTGAATTCACGACACAACTGAGATCTTCTTCCACCTCTGTTCATCCCCATGTCTCATTTCTCACCTGAATGACACTCTGCAGTCCATCCAAACACACACACACACACACACACACACACACACACACACACATATGCAAATGAGCACAGTCACAGTTGTGCACATAGTCACAGACACACACTTCTCTTCACTTTCACCACCAACCTCTTGTCTTGCTCCGACACACACGCACACATGCACACACACGCACGCACGTACGCACACACACACACACGCAAACCTCTGGTGGCCATATCCGCCACACTTCTTACTGGCGCTAATCAATCTTACAATACATTCATCATCAGCACCCCACCGCAGGCTCCGTCCTGCTGAGTGAAATCTCATTTAGGCCTCTTTGGATGTTTCACTGCGGAAATACGCAATTACATCACGGACATGGAGGGACCAGGCCTGGCAGGGAGCAGCCACTAACAATTAGACACCAAACAGACCAGGTGTGAACTGTGTTGCGACACACCACAGAAGAAGAAGAGGGGGGGGGGGGGAGGGAGGAAACCTGTCTATAAAGACTTTTAGTCCATTTAACATTATCTCTATCCATCTATCTATCCATCTATCTATCTATCTATCTATCTATCTATCTCTTTGTATCTAGCTTTCTCTCTCTCTCTCTCTCTCTCTCTCTCTCTCTCTCTCTCTCTCTCTCTATCTATCTCTTTGTATCTAGCTTTCTCTCTCTCTCTCTCTCTCTCTCTCTATCCATTTATCTATCTATCTATCTATCTATCTATCTATCTATCTATCTATCTCTATATGCACAGAGTTCTAGTACTTATTGACAGGGGTGGAACATTCAGTACATTCCGATATCTTCAAGTATCTAAAGTTAAAGCAGAAATAGTGCCATGTAAATATAGTCTATTACAAAAAGTCTTGTATTAGTTTGTATTTATTGTATAGGCTAAATGTATAGCGCAGTAAAGTAAGATTCATAATAATAACAATTATTCTCATTATAATTATAATTATATACATTTGGGTATTTCAGTTTAGCTTAGTTTGGTTTAGTTTAATATTCTAGTCACAGTATTTTGTGTTCATATGTAGTTGACAAATACTTGTGGCTATAAGACTAAAATATTTCCCTCTGAAATGTCATGGAAGAAGTTTAAAGTAACATGGAGTAAAAATACTCAATTTAAGCACCTTTAAGCTACTTACATACACAACTTGAGTGTGATGTAGTTTGCTGCAATGTTAAATTCTGCCACTGCTTATTAATTCAAATGTCCCCAATTTACATAATAATTACTTTACAGCAAAGCTAACTGGAGTGTAAATTTTTCTGACATTTACCTCAGGAACTTGCAGCCCACAATCTGTAACATGCAATACAAAAAATGTAACGTGACTTTATTTTTATGATTCTGCACAATATTTTAGTCTAACTGCAAAGTCAGTATAGGCATCGCATCCAGTGAGAAAGGAGAAGTCAAAGGACTAATCTCCTAAATTAGTAAACTACTCATCTGGAAACTCCACTGTGTGATAAACAAACACCACCTGACCTCATAATGCTGTAATGGGTTCTGATATCTCAGAATTGACAGCACCTCACCTGCAGCGTAAACACTCATTCTTGTGCAGTGGAAGTTGGAGGCACCTGCAGTTAAACAGAAGCATATTGAGTTTATCAATACCGTGCACCTTGAAGGAGTAGGGTATTTGCAATAGGGAAGAGTTTTACACGATCTGACAGACGCTCAGCCATTATCTACAGTCACAACATTAATCTTCAATAAGTGAAGTGATATTACTCTTTTGTCTTTATTTCCCTGTTACGTGTGTGTGTGTGTGTGTGGTGATTACAGGTAACTCAACGTGTCCTTTTTTTCCTATACATCACATATTCTCTTGCAATTACTCTCCCTATAATTCCATCATATAGTAAATCCTTTTGTTCAATAAAAACTCTTACATATGATTCTGAATAAGCATGCAAAGCAGACATCTCTACAGTGCAGGTGTGCGTGTGTCTTCATACGCGTGCGAGCGTGCACGCGTGTGTGCAGGGTTCACAGGCCTGGGCTTTGACATTCACGCTACACCACCTACGCACTGGGGTCCCATCTCAGGGTCATTTACATATCTTTGAAAGACAGATTGAAAAGAAAGAGAACGGAGGGAACAGAGGTGTGGAGGAAGAGAGTGGAAAGATAGAGAGGTGGGAGGAAAAGGGAGATAGATGGAGAGAAAGAGAGTGATGGATAGAGTGAGAAAGAGAGGAAAAAGAAAGAAAGACCAAGCCCGAAGATTACATTCCCCCCATCTACAAAATGAGGGGAAAAGGCAGGGTGTGCAGGGGCCTACTGGGAGGATCCTTATTCATATTTGTGTGTGAATTGTTTATCACGGTGACAGAAGCGTGCCAGGGCTGAGATAAAGGCAGCGCTCCATCACGGGGCTGTGACAGCGGGAGGACACGCCACGCACTCACCGCAGCAGCCCCAGAAATATTATTAATAGATGCTGACTTGATTTGCCACGATTGCAGCGTCTTGGCACCGCTTGATTGTGGCCTGTGAAGTTCCGTCCAAAGGGGAAGCTATTTTTCATGAAGTGACAGAAGTCTTCGCGATTTCTATCACCCCCCCCCCACACACACCATCTTCCTTCCTCCCTCCCTCCCTCCTACCCTCCCACCTTCCCTCTCTCTCTCCTTCCTTTCCCTGCAACCCCCCGACCCCCCCTTTCCCTTCAGTTGAGCAGTTGCATCTCTTTCCAAGGAGCTGATATGCAAGGCTGCTTATTATGAGAGCGGTGTCAGATTTAGAGAGAAAATGCCGGGCAGAGAGTGGGAGAAATAGTCCCTGCTTTGATGGGATGGCCTGTAAGATGGCCTGTAGATGTGTGTGTGTGTGTGTGTGTGTGTGCGCGCGCACGGGAGCCAGTGTGCGTGCACAAACTTCAGTACTTTCAAGTAGTATCACAGCTTTAAGAATGTCGGAAAATTTGTTATCACATGCCCACATACATATATTCATAAGTTCACACAAAGCTTGTAAACAGTTTTTTTTTCTTAATGCACACGTCATCAGCAGCTATGATGCCCACATTAGGAGCCTCCTTCCTCACAGCGCGGTTCGTGTGAAGGCAATTTACAGTGCAGAACAGGAAGCGCCACATCCTTTCCATATTGACAACATGTGATGTTTCTCCTCCAACACGTCCACCCTCATTGGACACAATATCTCACTGCTGCGTTGTGGGAGGTTTGCTTTTACTTCTCCTCTCCATTTACACGTGGTGTGTACTCCTGCAGCCATGAGAGGGCATTGCAGTCCCAGATGTGTGAGGAAAGTGTGGATAAACTTGTTTTGTTTTATTTCTTGCCGTCACACACTCGCCGTCTTGGACAAATGGCTCTGCGACTCTGATTTGAATTTCAGTCCTCGGCCACCGACAACTTTTGCAGCAGTCCGCCTCCGTCAGTGCCAAACAGCATGTAAAAACATCAGTGAGGATATCTGACTGTGAAATAGAGACAGCAAACTTTGTAAAGAACAGTGTCAAACACTGTAAAACCGCAGACGAGCCTCACAGAGTGGAGTTGAAAGCCGGTGAGACCCCGACATCTGTAGACAGCCGGCATAACGGCAGGGTCGCCTCACCCTCTCTGACCTTGTTCGCTCGCAGGCTTATCAAAACGACCATGAGATCAGAACGTGGTAGAGTTTCTCAGGTCTCTCTTTGTCGACACGCACACACACACACCTGCACCTTGCAACCGCAGGCCCTGTCCTCATTGGCGTGGAGACGGGAAGGAGCTGCGGTCGCACACACACAAACATGTATGTGCCGGTGGGGGCCTAACCTCATACAGGATGTACGCTTGTCTCCGTACAGGCCTTATCTCTGTGCACTGCACTGCTACTGCAGCCCAGAGGCCACAGTGTGGGTGAGACACCTGCCAGGGGGAGGAAGGGAGGGAGAGAGCTGGGGAGAGAAAGAGAGAGGGAGCAGGAACAACAGCACAAACTGAGAGATGAGGAGATAACACTTCACCTCTCACTGGCAAGAGGGTAGACTTGAGGTTTGATGAAGCACCAACTCTTCCAGTCTTAGAAAGACGAAGCTGAATTTGTTTTGGGTGACACTCTGCAATCCGACCATTGCTCTGGTTGCCGCCCATGTCGCCCTGACCCTGATTTATCCCAGCTGCAGCTCCACGCACACAGAGACATTTTCCCCTGGCTGTGTTCCACTACTTTGAAAACCGCAGGAGATCCATTCACGCTCCTGACAAATACTCAGTGTTCGGTATCGGCTGACAAATTAATTCCAATAATATTCAAATACAGTGGCAGCAGCGGCAAGCAGCAGGTCATCTTTATTCAGCATTATGCTTTCTGCACTGAACATTGTTTATTCAATCTGCGCCCGGGCCGGCCGCCGTCTACTTTGGAGTGCTCTGTTTTTCCAGCAATTTATTTCTGATATTGCTCTATTTTCCTTTAGACACAGTGAAATCTTCACACCCGCCTCATGATATTACAGCACCCCTAATGGAATCACGGTGCCGCCACCCCTTCCTCCCCTTGCAATTTGAATAAGCGCATTCAATTAAATCAAAACCTGGAATACTGTAGCTTTTAATTGAAAGGGAATTATCCTCTATATGATTTCAGAAGCGATCTCTAGGGAGGTAGTGGTGCTTTTCAACAACTCACCAATTAGACACTTGTCTCTTAAATGGAAACTACCTCCAAAGAAAATGCCCCACATTAGGGCTTAATGATTTGGGCACTTACCAATTACGGTAGCAATGAATTTCTTTTCTCGTTAAAACAAGACATCATTTTATGGATTCATAAAAGCTGCAGTTCTGACTGTTGCATCGGAGGGGAAATTGTGGTAGTCACCCCATATATTCTGTTACATGTTATTTACATAACACTACATTATTATTATTGTAAGAGTGTATATTTTAAAAGCAGGAGTGTCAGTTTGAGTAATATGTTACGGCATTTTTATTTGCTGCGTTTAAAAGCAAAAGAAAAACCAGAACAAGCTTCATTTATTCACAGAGGGATCACAAATCTGTTGGCCCCTATGTCCTATTTGCACTTATTCTACTGTGATCAACATGATATCCATTGAGCGCAGCCATAATATTGACAAAAGAGGGCAGCAGGCTGCTACTGAATGACCAGCCAGATCCCCAGTGTGTGTGGGTGTGTGTGTGTGTGTGTGAGAGAGAGAGGGAGAGAGAGAAGAGAGGGGGAACTTGGCCGGGGAGGATCAGGGGCCTGGTTTCGCTCAGTGACGAGGGCCTGCCTGTCTGCTCGTCCTCCTCCCCGGCTGCCTGTCTGCGTGAGTGACTGCGAGATTGGTTTATTTTAGTTCATCATCTCCCTCATCAATCTTTCACATGGGACCGGGTCAGCAAAGATGACAAAAGCGAATCGTTCATGTGGTCTAAAGTTTCTGGCAGCGACTCGGTGTGAGTAAACACAAAAGACTTGCTCTTCCCCTTTCTTCATCACGACCCCCCCCCCCCCCCCCCCACCGCTCCCACTTTCTCTTCCCTCCCCTCACACACCCTCTACTCACCCCTTTCCAGAGATATATGAAGTCAATGTGTGGATCTGGTTGGCTTTGTGAACTAGGTGCCAGACCACATCTGAGGAGCTGTGCTGAGGGAGCAGATTGCACGGTGACGTCTTTCTCTCCTCTCGCCGCTCTTTCTCTTCTTCGTGCACTCTCCTTTTCTCTTTTCCCTCCCTCTCATGAGGTGTTGGAATTCACCGCCGACTGACATATTTCTTCTTTTTTCCACACATCGAAGTCTTTCTCTGCAACCACTACAAATAAAAAGTGGGGGAAAAAAAACTTCACTGGCCTCGCAACATGTCCACGGCAGATTAATTCCCATTCATGTTTTTCTGCTGACTGGCTACTGTAGCCTGCGTGGGTGGGGCAGATTATGGGCCGCGGAGTGACGATGGCCCACCGACAGTTCTAATCAAGAACAAGATGCAGAAAAAGATTTTAAAAGGGTAGATGAGCATGGAAAAAGTGGAGTCTCCAGTCGGCCTTTTGAATTCAAACACATGTCAGATGTTGTAAAGACTTGTCAAATTGGGGAGGAGAAAAAAACAGGGGCAGGGGGAACGAAGCGCCGGGACACGCTGGTTAGCGAGTGCTATTAGCGAAACCTGAGCTCTGGACGTCTCACTGGGCCAGTTTGAAATTACTGAAAATGGAAACCATGTTGAGAAGCTCTTCAGTGCAATATCTGATAGAACAAATCCCTCAGCACCTCCATGTGTTTACAGTGAGAGACTTAAACAATAATAAAGGTGAGATTCACTTTTTTTGACCTTGACTGTGGTTTAAATTCTCCGAACTCATCAGGTTACCATGTGACTTTTGTATTTGAGTTTAAAGATAATGTAAGGCACCTCTGGACTATATGGAAATTATTGTATTCACATCTGGTTATTCTAAGGACAAGGAAGAAATGATTTTAGTTGATCTGCAGATTATATTCTAGATATATATCAATTTGGTCTATAAAATATTGAAAATATTTCACAATGTTCTTAAAAACCTGTGCACATTATCTTAGCTACTTCACAGAAAGGTCATGATGCACTACCGTCATAAGGCTGTTTTTACTTTTTTAACATCATTGTGTCTCATCCTGTTTCAGCTGGACTTTCCATGCACGACATTAGAGGAGAGACCAGAGGAACGTTGACTCAAAGGTTATGAACAAACACCAAACCAAACTTTTTGGGGGAAACAGCTGGAAAGAAAAACTCTGACTTTGCCAAACTGAGAAAAGACAACTCTCCAGGAACATGTGAGTCACCAAACAAACAGTTTAGCCACAGACGTGATCGCGCTCCTTTCCAGCGAAGCCATCGGCCGCCCCTTTCACTCACGAACTTGCGCACATACAGTAAAGCAGCACACAAGGAACATGGGTGCAGGGTCGGCTGGCGCACATGAGAGAGACGCTTTGAAAAATAAGCCCTCATTTGGGCAGAGTGGATTCAGATGGCTTGGCTGCAGCTCAAAGGCGAGCAGCTCTCTGGGTCAGCTTATTATTTCAATGGATGCAAGGCGCTGATGTTCTCAAGTGTGGTGCACTTCAATCAAGCGACCCAACAGCTCAGCACATGGGTCAAGGCCCACGGTGTCATCTATCGCGTCAAAAGGCGACCGAGGCTCGTCCTGTAGTGGTTTGGGCTGAGGTCTCGGTCCCTGATGTTGTTATCCCCAAGTATCCCAAAGAACTGGGCTCCCGCAGAAGAAAGGGAAAAAAAAGTGCAGTAAATTGAATTCGGCTGCGGCAAAGGGAATCCCAGACCTGACCATGAAAAAAAAAAAGAACAAGCAGAAGAAAGAAAAATTACTCAAAGATGCCAAGTTTTGCAGGAGTGAGGGAGAGAAAAGACAGATGTTTAATTTCGTTCAGTGTGCGACTACGGGGCTGAAAGGTGTGGATTTGTCGAAGGGGAGGGGGCTTCTCATGTTTGCATTCTGTCAAAGTGTTTGTGTTTGGGCTGAAAAATATTTTTGACTCTTATTTTTCTGAAACAGAGGAGAGCGTAATTAACATAAGCAGACTCTCCAAACAAAAACAAACAATTAAACTCATGAGTCACAGAAAAAAAAGAGGAAAAAAAAGTATGGAAGTAATCTTTGTTGTTTCGTCTTTATCGCACTTTCTGCTCCGTCTCGAGTGATTCCTTGTTCGTACATTTACTTGTATAAACACACCTTTGTTTGTTCGGCTGAGGACCAATCATTAACATAAAGGATTGCTTTCCCGCTTTGAAAGTCGTGGCGACGGGTTTCATAAACACCGGCCGTAATTAAATCCAACCGCAATCGACAACACAGGAGAAGAGACGCAGATGCGCGCGGAGAAACACGAACGTGCATCTGCAGCTCGCGAAACGAGACAAAAAACAAACAGCCAAAACTAATAAATACTTAACACAACAGAGTGAAATACAATCACAGCTGAATGAGAGCCATCATGTGCGCTTGACTGAGCCTGTGCCTCTCTGACTGGTCGAACGCAGCCTTGCGAGAAGGTTAACCGGACTATATTTGTTGTTATTCCACCGTGGGCATCTGTTACATTGCTTACATTAGCAGTTATCGACTGCGCCAATATTGGTCATGGCCCCAGAGTTGTGTAATTTAGACTTACCAAAGCATACCTTCCACCACCATGGTCTGTTTCCCCTCTAGCCATGCCCTGATAGGGTAATGTGGGGTGTAATGACGGCCAATTAGAAGGGATCACGAAGCAGGACAGGCAAACAGAACCCAACAGACCCGGAGCAGCTGCAGTGGACGCGGCCCGCTCCGACTGCTGCTAACTCCGCCATCGCTTTGTCTCCCCAACTGCTGATCTGTTTTCACCAGCAGTTTTTGAGGTGGATTTCATCTGACATCTGAGATCAGTGTCCCTGAGAGAAATCATCGGCCGTCCAGTCCAGCAGTCGCCAGGCGTTGTCAGACAGTCGGACCACCCAGTGTCTAGCCGGCACTGTAAGGCCATTGTGCAGCCGGGCAGGCAGCACCCTGATTCATAACAGAGCCGATGGTCGATGTCTGAATGAGTGCAGTATGTGGCGAGGGGAGATAACCTCCAGCACTTTGTATCAGTAATTGGCCCTGATGAATTGAACAGCCTCAGAGATTTGTTCGGTGCAAATTGAATAACAGTTGTTTTCCTGCTGTAGATGCGTCAGATAATGATACCACACAATGACCTGAACACACACACACACACACACACACACACACACACACACACACACACACATGCATGCACGCACGTACCCACACACATTGTTTGTGTATATGTGTCTTTGTGCACCCCTCACATATGTCACAAAATGCAAAGTTTAGCCCTCTGTGTTTTAGTGACTTTTGCTTTACTTCCAAAATCAGCCAATTATTTAATTTAAATAGTTTTTTTTCTTTTCTTATGACCTTGTTAAAACTTGCTGAAGTGGTCGTCCTCACCTTTGCCTCCAACCAGAGGTGGGAAGTAACAAATTACAAAATGTGTTAGTGTACTTAAGTAGATTTTTCAGGCATCTGGACTTTACTTTTCGTGCAACATTTTAACACAAATATCTGTACTTTATGCTCCTTACATTTTCAGAACAAGCTTATTACTGTTGTATTACTGTATTTGAGGGATATTATCCTTTTTTTTAATTTTGCATCATTGAGCACTGCCTTCCCAACATCAAGACAGATTTGGACCTAAATGGATGAAAACGCAGTAAAGATGATTGCTTGTTATCTATCTATCTATCTATCTATCAGTGCATATCACACACAAAAGATGTAACACGGCGTAAAAGATCCATGCAAAAGAGTCAAGAGGGAAACTCAACTGCAGAGAAGAGGTGTGGTGCATATGTCCGTGACAAGAAGTAACAACATGGAAGAATGTGAAGAATCAGCCAACAACACTGATAACGTTCACGACGAAGCAGAGCAACGGATCTTTCCCTATCTTACCTTATTTTATATTAGTCTCAGTTTGCTGAAACATACAGAAACAGTCGGTAGAAATGACCTTCACAGGGAAACTTCATACATTTCACATCCTGTACTTTTATAATTCTACTTAATAAAAAGTATCTTGCATGTAAAGAATATGTGTGCTTTTACCACCTTTGCTACAATGGGCTTGCACCTAATACAAAATAATGACAAAATATCCGAATGTCGGATGTAATAAAGTACATTTACATTTTAAAAGTAATCAATAACAAGAGGATCCAATCAGAGTGGGCAGGTAACATGAGGCCCCGCCTCGTGCTGCAGCAGCATTATTGGTGAAGAAGAAACACCTGACATGGTTCCAGAAGAGGCCGAAACTCCACCATGATGATGTAGCTGAGAGATGCATTAGGGAATAGGCTGCACTTGGCAAGTACTTATACTTTTAATACTAATTATTGGTAATTACTTTTACTCAAGTAAAGGATTTAATGTGGTTATCTATTTATTTGTGCATTTACTTAAGTTAAAACATTTTAGTACTCCCTCCACTATTGGAAAATGTGTATATTAAATAAACATTAATAGCACACAGTAAGGAAACATTTAGCTCCACATGTTTGTGGTCATACACAATGAAATATACAATTCTTTTGTTTTCCAAAAAGTCATTCACAGACAATGACATGTGTTGAAATGTACAATAAGTTATGTTATGGATATAAGATAATATGTTGAACTATAGTTAGGGTCAATCAGAACCTTAGAGAGGTCAAAGTTGATGATAGACTACCTATGAATTAAATGTTGTAAAACTCTTAAAACACAATTTCAAAAACAAACTGGATCCACTGGAGCAAACATCAATTATAAGTTTAAAATCATGCTTAAAGGCAACTTACATTAAATTGGGAAACGTCAAGGTGATAAAACTTTAAAAAAAACTAAAACAAAACACTGCCTTAAAAAGTTAAGTTGCACTCATTCTAACAGTCTCCTGATGACACTTGGGTCTGTGTGTGCAAACATGTCTCAGTCTCGCCCAAAACTGTAAACCACACATACCAAAATGTTAATTTGTGATGTTTATGACAATGATCTGGAGCTGCTACAACTGCAACGGGCAAGACTATGTTTTTCTTTTTTTGTTAAATCACTCATGTTTTAAATCTGTATTGTGTTAACAGTTCTCCAGCGAAAAAATACCCACACCACAAAAAAAGTCACCCTGAGAAATGTCTACCCAGTGTCAACACTTCATCTACACAAAATATACAAGTGGTGTCACGAGTGCCTCTTGCCTTATTTGCAGCTCTGGAATTATTAAGTCAGTCATGCGCACGATTCATATTGAGGACCGATCGCTGCCAATGAAAAACACATGAACGTAGTTTTGTGTCGGGGTTGGATTTTCACTTTGTCTGAATCAACAGAAGATGGAAGATATACAAAAACTCTTCTGATGTTTTACAGGCCATTTTAAGCAGCAGTCAAATTGCCTCACTTCATATACAGTAGGACCACTCAGTGTCTGCTTGGTAAAATGCGGGCATCTTGATACAATATGGAAAACATATAAAGCCAGACCACAGGCGGCGTGAGGGGTGTTACTGATTACACAGGATAACATTTGGATAACATGTGAATTCACCTCTAAATGAAAGAGTCACTCCGGCCACAAGGAGTGAGCTGCACAGAAAAGCTTCAGTGCGAGGATGAGAAATTCATACTTTCATTTTTCCTGATTGAGTTTGAACACGGACACAGTTCCTGCATGTTGTCCTTGCTGGTTTAAATTGATAAGTGTGTTATAATTTATTAGGGTAATTGCAGTTAAATGATTTTAAATTGCACCATCATCTTGGATATCCTCAGTGTTACCAGAGGGAATATTCCACTGATGTTAATGAAGTTAATATTCTGTGCTAATGTTTGATTGGAGACAGTTTGAGCTGCTATCATACAGGGTCAGATTAACCTGTTAGGGGCCCCTGGGGCATAAATTAGCCGTGGAACCATTTGTTTGTGTGTTGTTTTATTCTATGCCGTAATATTACGGAGTCTCAGATTTTCGGTATATTAATTTGAATTAAAATTAATTTATGAAGCATATAACCAAAACTGAGGAAAAAACTATCTGCGCACATGCCCCCTCTTTAAGAAGGGTCCTCATTTTCAGGTAATAGTGCAGGAGCCGCCTTAGGACCCTGGTCATGTCAGGTGATGCTGTTATTCACAAGTGCAAAGTGTACATTTTTCAATATGCTCCCACAAATAAGCCGACTCTCAGGAAGCCTGGAGCTTTGGGGGCCTCTAGAGGTCTTCAGAGTTGTTAACCCAACGTTGAGAACTGACCATAGGAAGTGACACATGTATAAACTGACCGTTTACACAACGCTTCCCTCGAGCAGCGATTGTCCAATCATAGCCTTGTAACTGTAACTCGACATGTCAGGTCTCTCAAGCTTTGGACTTCTCCACATGTTGTAGCTGCATGCATTCAGCTGCCGTGGGAAGAACACTCTGTATCCTATAGAAAGTAGATGGAGAGTGGTGTCAGTACATTGAAATATTAGTTGGGTTAAGTAGATTTGAGGAAGTTTACACTCGTACTACATCAATCACACTGGTTATCCCTCATCATACGATCCTCTTCTCTTGTAACATTAAATGTAAATCATGCTGTTTGAGCATGTGAAAAATGAAGCTTAGATCTAACCTCTGTGTTGGAGTGTGGAGGATAAACAGCCCAAAAGGTTATAAGTTAAATTTCTCCTCATCATATTAGTTTAAAGTCATTTTATTATTTAACCTTTTTACAGTATATCAACCGTAGGAGTAACGCCACTACAATACTAGAATCATGATTCTTTGTTTCAGTATCTAAGGATTATTAGTTGGTGAGGAGGCTGATATTTTGCTGGGGACATGCAGGTTGAGATACCATTACCACAGGGGCAGATCACTGGGTGGGGCCAGGGGGGTACCAGCCCTAGCTGAAATCTAAATGGCCCCTGAAGTCCACTGAACTCAAACATACAACCTCTCTAGCTTCTATTGAAATCTCGTCTAAAACCTCTTTCTGAAAGCTTTTGGGAATGTGTAAAGTAGCCCAAAAAAATGGTAGGCAGACTGAGAAGACTTTTTGTTGGTTTTAAGGTGATTGGTTTACTTACAGTTTTCTCCAAAATACAAGTACGAAGAAAAATTGGTAAAGAAAAAAGAAAATATAATTTAGTGAACAGTCTCCGCAACACCAGACTGGCAACACTGCTTCCTTGCCTTCTCCCTCTGGAATGAGGAACTCCAGGCTGCTTAAATAGGGTGGGCAATTCCCACCTTCAGCCTGAACCATCAAGAGCAGGTACTTCCTGCAGGTACTTCCTGCAAACACAATCTTCTCACCTGTTTTCCCCACTATAAAAGCTCATTCACTTTTATTAAATGGCTCTTTTAAAGAAAATAAAATAAAAACATAACAAGCACTACTTGGGAATCACAAAACAAACTCTCCTGAAGAAAAGAAAACTCCCTCCACTTGGTTTGTTCCTGTGATGTCATCCATGGCGTCATTAAGACTATAAAAAACAGGAAATGCTTTTAAACATGTTCTTTTGGTGAACTGAATTTTCAGTTTTTTATTTATTTGTTTGTTTCACTTTTTGACATTGCTAAGAAAAGTGCTACATAAACAAAGAATGCTATTATTATTATTATAATCATTATTATTATTGTTGCTGTTGTAGTGAGCGCACAGAAATATATCCCACTTATTACCTTGCTCAATGTAAACAGTAAACAGTGCACCATGCATCTGAATCTAACACTGATTGGTCTGTATGTGTGTCAGTCAATCAATGCGTTGTTACCAATGCTGTTGCCACCCTATATGAGCCACAGGCATGCGTAACAGGCTAAGACACTGGTGACTCTCTCCTATAGAAAATGTCAGTAGGCTGACAGTTACCTGTCATGCTGAAGAGACAGTCTGAAGAGTTTCAGGAGAATGACGCTTTCCTGCACCCAGTAATAAAAATGTTGCATTTATGGTAACCAATGGTAAAAGGTGCTCTCTGTAGATGTGGTAAGCGCTTAAATAATTTACCCTCATCCTGATGAAAAGGCCTTGATGTATACAGAAGCCCTTACGTGTGCGAATTCATGGATCTGTTCTATCTGGAAGGAAGGGACAGTTGTTTATAATCATCTGAACATTGAGTTGTAAACCTGCATCTGTTTTTAAATTATTAGCCAGGCATGAATGCAAAGATTGAAAGGCCTTAGTAAACATTATTGCTGATTATTCAAAATGACTAAGTGTGGTGAAGGTTGAATTACAATTTACTTTGAAAACACCCGGACCCCAGCTAGTAGGCCTTGTACATTCCTTGAATAAACACCTGTATGTGTATAGGTTATATATATGTTTGACACTCTACCTTCTACAATATAGACCTCTTCTCCTCTACTGCGCACCGTGCTGCGGCCTCTGCACTTTCCCCTCTCTTACCATTGAACATGCACAATGCAGCGGACATTCCTGGCCAGTCTTCAGACATCCCTGAAGCGGGAGGTACACCATATGACCTGCAGCTCGACCTCCACCCAATCTTCATCCCATAAAACTTCCATCTCAGACAGGATTCACAAACAAGGGACGTGGTTCTTCCAAACAAACTGCTCTTAACCTGACAAAGTAGATCCATGTCTGACACGGAACGGAACTGGCCGAAGGCGGTCAACAGACAATGATGCCCAGAACCCATGTTCAAGCCATTACCGGTTCTTCTTCTACAGAGGGGGGAGGGAATCAGGAGATATCACAGACAGGCCATAAAACTTCGTTCCACTCTGTGCTGAAAACGAACTCATTTTATTTAATGACTGAAGCAAAGTGAGAATAATGTTCACATTTAATTTAATTTAATTTATTTATTTGTTTAATATAGTATACAACTAAACATTGACCATATAAATAAACTGCAACTAGTGATTTTATATTCCATTTTCCTAGTCATATCGCTGCATGCATTTATAAATGTCTGTTAGGAATGTTATTGATTTTATGTTGATTACACTGTTGTAGAAGAAGAACTTATAATGTTGTACATTGATCCATCATTGATTCCCCATAACCTGCATTTCTCTAGATCATCTTCTGCCTTACATTGTTCTATTACGTTTTCCAAACAGCAAATGTTTATTGGGTCTTGGTGGAGATACCTCATCCTTTATACATTAGGTTACAAAATCATTACTTCTGCGTCAAAGTGAAGATCACAGTGTGAACAAACCCACAGGACAGAAACAGCAGTCAATTTTTGTTACTTTGCACATATTTTGCTTTGAATTCTTTTGCTTTTTCCTCCTTTTGTCTTTGCCTTTTGATTTATCTTCTTCTCTTATATACTTAGTTTGTTCAAATCATCTTTCCTTTTTAAAGTGTCTCACAGTTTAAGTCTATCTATAGAATTCCTTTATCTTATCTGCATTTTTAAGTAACTTTCGTGCTCAATATCTTCGCCAGCTGTTTGGAAGAATACTGCATCAAATGGTCTGTTTTATTAATCTTTTTAAATAACTTCATCACACATTTTGTTTCGTATGACCAATTCCAGAGTTTTTAATCACATAGTAGATTATGGAACTAAATTAATCAGGTGGTTCCTACTCCAAGCCCCCAGAAATACACAGACTGAGTGCCTGCACCGACCTTGATCCTGCAGAGGATCAAGGTCGGTGCAGGCACTCAGCCTCACCCTGATCAGCTGGAAGAACTCTGGAACAGACCACCTGAAGCTGACGTGAGGTCAGACACTGTTCCACAGTCTGAGCTCCAGCCAAAGAGGTCCACACAGCACAGTGGCACTCATCCAAGTAGGCTCGGTCCGACTATTCGATTCCGCTATGGGCTGATGTCATTACCAGAATTATAACCTCTAAATTTACACTCATTGATTTATCCATTCACTCACAGATTTGTTGCCGTTAACGTTTTCACACTTAAATATATCATCTACCACCGTCACCCAAATCATCACCTCTCAATTTCTCCGCTATAAATCCATATGGTTCATTTACTCCATTTTGCATATTCTATGAATTATCATCTTTGCAAATATTCCCTTCCCAGTAGATATAAGTTTATTAATCTCATATTATTAAACCGGCATGTTGTAGAGAATGCAGCACCATTGAATCAGTAACTCATGGCTTCATGATTTGAGACTGATTATTGATTAAATAATATAAATTCGCTCCTATTAGAGCTGGTGCCCCATTTTCATCTTGAGTGCAAATTCAACATAATTCTGGTACAACAACTGACAAATCTGACTTTCCCTTCATTGCAGTTTCTTTTACTCTTACTTCATCAATAAAAGCACATGCAAACCAACAGGCACAGCTGATACACATGCACACTCTTGCATCGGGTCACAAAGCGAAACAGGCGATTGACACCCTCTGGTTTCAACTTCTGTGACCCTTGCAGCAGCCTGTGAAGTAGGCACAGAGCAGCAGAGTGAGGCCTTTGGAAATATCTGCGGTCAGCTGCATGGGGAGGAGGGAGCAGAGGGAAAGAAACTTGCTTTTAATAAACAAGATAATGGGTGCCATACGCCCCTTCTCACACCACCAGTGCCTGCGATCTCTCCAGCGCTCTCCCTTTCTTGCTTCCTCCCTCCTCGCCTCACCCATTTTACCTCACGTTTTCTATATAAAAAAAAATGACGTTCATTGTTTGAGAATGGGGAGAATTCTCAGGGAGAGAGAGTGAGAGAAAGAAAAGCAAGGTTGAGGGGAAGGAGGGGTGGGGGTGATCTTCAAACCAACAATTAACTGGCGTCAGGATGTTTATGGGCAGAGTTAGTTTAAGCGACTGGTCCTCAGTCACTTCAGCTGTGGCCTTAAACACTCATTCTCTTTAATACATGAAATTATGCAGAGAGAGGGGAGAAAAAAACGAGCGCTCATTTTCAGCCTTCAGACATCTTTTGTATAAGAAGGACATATCTTTTCACACCAAAGTCAAAGGACAGTTTTTACTCACTCGAATTGCTTCAGTTTGTCTGTGGCAAGAGTCATTCCAGCAGTGAGAGAAGTCAACAGGTCCTCCGAGGCATTCTTTCCTCTGAACGCCCACTTATGCATGTGCATGTGCACCAGAATGGGATTAAATGGCTGACAATGCCCTTCTATCTGCCGCAGTCTGCTTCCAAGAAGTTTGACACCCATCTTGAGAGCCATCCAAGAATCACAGAGAGGTGAGGACGGACTTGGGGGCTGACATGATGCACACGCAAACCCCGAGGATGAGATTTTAACTGGAAAAAGACCAAGCATTCACAGACGTGCCAGTGCGGAAAGTTTGTATGTGTGTGTGTGTGTGTGTGTGTGTGTGTGTGTGTGTGTGTGTGTGTGTGTGTGTGTGTGTGTGTGTGCGCCCCAGGGCCCACCTCTGCTCTCGTGGCCAGAGAGATGGCAGAGCCCTGTTAAGCTGTAGACAGCAAGTTTGATTTGCAAGACACTCAGCTGTGGTTTCACAAGGGGTGGGGGGTGTAGGCTCTTTCGTTGGACCATATGCGTGTGTGTGTGTTTGTGTGTGCGTCTGTGGTTGTAAAAGTCTGCTAAGATATGCAAAAAGATAATGTGGATCGAATGAGGTGAAACAAATCCTCCTCTAGCCTTGCCCTGATACAAATTAGTAAAGGATTTCACAATATTCTCAGTGAAGGGTGTGGGGAAACCGACGTGAACGTGTCTCGGAGAGAGGGCTTGCTTTGCTTTTTCACACAATTGGAAACTGATGATTTATTTCAAATATGTTTAGACGAGCACGAGCCCGAATGTCATGGAATATCAGCGTGAGATAAGGTAAAAAAAGGGGAGAGGTAGTTGATTTAGTTCACCTATAATGTCTCATTTTGTCATTTATGTCTGTTTTCCTTTTTCCAGATGACAAATTAGATTTTAGGAAGATTATTCAAACAAATTGTCCTAACCTCACGGCCTTAGTTGTCGAGCTAACAAATTGCTGTGTCTGTTTGACTAATCAGCTCAGAATTTCACTAACAACTATTTTTATGTGAACTGCAGGGGATCAGATGAGCTGTCTTTTGTCTTTTTAAGAGTTGGAGTCCCGAGGACATTAAAAGAACTACATTCAGTCAGTGAGTAACCTTGTGTTTCTACTTAGAAAAGTAGCACAGCAAGGAGAGAAGGGTGAATTTCCTTCATGTTCACTTTATCTCTTATCCTGATTCCACATCACAAACCCTAATAACACCCAGACTTCTACTTATGAGACGTCCATCCACCTTGTTAGGTTTTGTGGTACAGATTTGAAGTGCTGCCTAGGTGTAGAAAATACCCAGAATCCGTGTTTTGGATCCTTCCAGTGTCAGAGCCCATGATTCTGTATGAACACGTAATTTACATCCAAGGCAACAAAGTGGTTTTCACCACAGAGTCATAGCTGTAAAACCGCTGCTAACTGGTTGATGTGGATCCCAGCGTCTTGTGAAATGTAACGTCCCACAAGACCTCATCCTGGCCGTCACCCTGCTGCACCGGGGACTCGTTTTGTTATTAGCATGTCCTTTCTTTTTTTATTGCACCCCTTCTTGATTTTCATTGTCTTCCTCGCCCATCTTCGCTCTTGTCTACCGTCAGTGTTGTTAAGCCCTCGGAGACCACCGCTGTGGTGTTGCGCCAAGTATTTTTGGCTCGACACTGCTTACATGCAAAATGCAAATTATGGTGAAATCCGTTGCTCCACGATCTAATTTGCTGCTAAAACCACATTTTATAGTCATATCTTTTCTGTCACCCTCGCTCGTTTCAGATAGATTTCACTGACACATTAGTTATAGTGCCTCATATTTCTGGCAAGAGAGCATCTGTTTTATTCAATTATATCACTTGACTGGAAATTGACATTTGGTAATGGATACAGTGCTGATATTAAAATGTACTCACCCTACCATATCTGCATTGCTGCCTTTTTATGTGACTTTCCTACTCAATTACATATAATCATAGGATGAGCACATGTCTTCCCAGGTATATCGACTTCCATTTCAACACAGATGTATTGTCTTCAGCCAACATGGGGGCAGGGGATTCCCCCCATTTATGCGGTATTAGTGCAGCCCCTTGGCCAGACACTTGGCCGGCCCTCTCACGTCTGGCACGGTGCACGACGGGGCTTGCCAGGACATGCTGGAGAGCCAGGCTCTAGCTGCTCCACTTGCAGGAATGTGTCAGTCATCCTTGCCAGTCCATCGCAGCTGATAATTCAAAATGACAATATAATGAAAGCGGTGAGGTAGAGAGCAATGTGGTACCGTGATGTGCTACTCTCACCCGCTCTGTCTATCAGTGGAGTAGGCTTGGGGGGGTGTGGGGGGGGGGGGGGGTGATGAATGGTGCCAAGTAAAACGTACATAAAAGAAGGTTTGTGAATGGGGGATAAGTATGAGCAGCCGTGCCAAATTGTTTGTGGATCCCAATGCTTTTGGACTTTCAGCACGTTTGGCCTGGTTTGCTCAAACTATCATGAGCTCCAGACAGAAGAGAGAAGCCGCTTCTTTGTGGGCCATTACTACAAGATGTTTTGTCTCCGCTTTTTCCAAGATGGTCGCCCAGAAAAGTGACATCACGCTATACAAGTAACAGAAAAAGGCACAAACAGGAGGCTCGGCTTCTCCTGGGAATGGAGCAAAGTTTCAACTTTTTTTTCCTTCCTGATTAATATGTTTTCGTTGCATGAAATATTAATCAAGATGGATTGTTTAACACAGGGGTGTGTGTAGTGTGTGTGTGTGTGTGTGTGTGTGTGTGTGTGTATATGTCGTGGGGGGGTGGATTTGCATACTCAAGCCTCTTTCACATCTCCCATTATTTCATCTCTGAAATTCCACCTTGTGGCTTCTGTCAACCGGAGAATACCTCTGATGAAGGTGTCCTAGTCCGTCTCATTCTGGCTCCGTTGCCAGACAGATGTTGGCATTTGAGTCAGAAACCTTAAGGGACTGGCGTGTTCCTCTGGGGTGAAGGGGAGGGAAAATTATATTGACAAACATGCATGAGATTCATCCTCTGTCAGACAACCTTTTCAGCGCAGGAAACTTTGAGCGAGTCAGACAGGACATGAATATTCTGCTTTTTTTCCCCCTTCCCACTATTATTATTGCTTCAATCTGCTGACGCTCTCATTTGACTGACAGATAAGTTGTAGAATATAAAAACGGATAATTTTTCAGTTTTTCTCACAACACAAGATCAACACAAGAGCAACACCACAAAAGCGTTTTCTGATTTCACTTATCCAGGTAGGGGGATGAACAATTGCAAACCTTTGGCCCGGCGTCCCATTTCAGCATCCCAGTGAGAGTGTTGAGTCTAATCTGTGGATAAGTGTGCCGATACGCTTTTCTTTCCCATGATTCCTCCCGGGGGACGTCCTGGCCCGGCCGTCAGCTCAGGATTAATTAGAACCTCCTGTGTCCCCACAGACATATTAGTGAGCTCAGTGCCGGTCAAACACCAACCACATTAGCAACCAAAGGCTAATACCATTCACTTGAACACATCACCACGTACTATAATTAATATACCTCTCTACCCGCGAAGGACTCACCAGTTATTATTTACCACATGCGACCTGAAGAGACTGCTTTTCTAGTTCATTACTGCTCAGGAAGTTATTGTTCATGTGAGATATTATTTGAATGTTTAATCTGCTTCCTCTTGGTGTGAAAATGTCAGATTGACAAAAAGCTGTTTTTTTTGTGTGAAATGATGATAACAGAATTGAGTAGAAAAAAAGGTGTTCTGAAAGAATTTTTCAGATTATCATTAAAACGTTAATGTTAATGGTAAAAGAAACATGGTTAATGGAATAGAAAAAAAAAAGCACTTTCTTCAGAGGAAATAGCCTCTTCAAATTGATTGTAATGTTTGACAAACACTCCCAAACCACAAAGATATTTCAATTCAAATAACAGCAGCAAACAGCAAATCCTCACGTTTAAGGAGCTGAAACGAGAACGTTTGCCCGATCAATGTATAAATCAATTGCGCTAAAAAAGAGTGGAATACAACAACGAATTTTTGCTGTAGCCCTGATCATCGCTTTCTAAAGAGATATGAAAAAAGCATTTTATGAAATCATAATGAATAAACCATGATTAGATCCTTTGAGGAACACTAAAATAGTGGAGGTGCTTTTTAAAGACAAAAGCAAAAATTACAAATTGCATATCTGCAATTTTACTCACCCATCAGAGAATACTGTATATTTATACAGTGCTTTTCACACCAATTCCCCCCCTGCTCCCCCGACTCTACCCGTGCTATTAACAATAATATCCATGTCCCTTTTTCTTTGGTCTTAAGTCTCAGGGCTCAACGAGACCTCCTGCCTCCAGAGCTGCGGAGGATCAGGGTGCCCTGGATTGCCTGAGGTTTGGAGAAATGTCACCACGGAGAGGAGCTGAGGTAGACGCAGGCTTGATCTGCTTGATCACTCAGTCCTACCGCATCCACAGAAGGTTAGGAGTGAGGCAGATTTAGGGAGACGAGCTGAACACACACACACATATGGACTCACAAACGCTGCAGTGGATCATAGGATATCCCTGCTGTCCAACTAGGAGGAAAGGGAAGGACATGGAGCCTCACATATCCCAGGTTAGAGGACCTGACCAGCACCTTTGAAGTCCATGAGAATACATAAAGGCATCGAGAGGGGATATAAGGAATCCCTGCAATATTAATGTCCAAAATGTCATAAAAAAGCCACGGTATCATTCAAAACACAACGGGCCTGGTTAGAGTCGGAGAGTGACATCTGGAGCCGGTGAGAACTTGTATAATGAATGAACTCAGGGTTCCTGCCTTCAATCTCTCTGAGCACGGATTTGTGCATCGCTTGGACCGTTGAGAGACTTTGTGGCTTGACACACAGGGAAAGCAATCCATTCTCCACAGGGTCCAGCTCCAACAAGGAGGCTATCATCAAGAAACTCACTCAAGTAGATTTGTTGTCAAGGCCACAGTGATTATTTTCCTGATTACTGCCGGCAGAGGAATACATGTTTATCCACCTCAAATAAAACACCAATTTGCCTTCAATTTTCTGATCACCTCCCCTATAAATTAAGCTGGGCTCAAGCTCAAACACAGGCGATGTGTACAATGGTGAGTGCGAGCGTCAACATCGCTACATCTCTTTTGAGAGCGCGTAAGCTTCTTATATCAAAACGGTTTGTTTGTCCCCCAGTCACAAATCATTAAGTATTTTGCTCCACTTTTTTTCAGTTCAGTGGGTTATGTGAAAATGTGTGACAAGCCTCCATCCCTCCTGTGTAGGGATTATGAGCCTGTGTTTGTGAGGGTCTTCTTACTCTAATGGGCTAGTAATTACAGTTTGTTTATGAGTTTATCGATGCATACCACCACCACCACGCCGGCATGGGTTATGGGCGATGGCAGATAAGATCACACTTTTTTTTTTCTCATTTCCTCCTTCTAAAGAGCGAGTTAGCTCACATTGTGAACTCCCACTGTGATCATATTACAAGGCCCAATACTTTTGATCTGCGCCATTATGGGTCCAGGGCATGAATCTAACTTGACTTTGCAACCTTGGGATACACAAGCAACACCATTTCTCACTTTGATGTGGCGCCAAGAGCCGTGAAAAAAAAAATACATACACAGAAATAGCTCATTATAGAAAAAGCCCTGATTGTCCAATTTACACTTTCATCGTGTCCCCACAGTAATGCTATTGTTCGCTTAACAAGGTCAGGACCTATGTATGCACGTGAATTACCAACATCCGCTGTAGTTTCTCCTCCCGTGTTTACATCGCTCTGTGTTTTGGGCCAAGTCTCGGAGCAGGACCGGATGGCAGGTCATGATCCTGCACCGTCTCTGGGCTCAGAGGGTATTTTCCACGGTGTGTTGTCAGCACGCCAACAACAGCAGGCGGTCTCAGATCCTTCTCTTTTTCCTGGGCTCCTGACGACCTGTGCGGCATATGCTCTGGGAACCCTTGGCGCAGACCCGCTAGCCTCCATTTGTGTTTGTGCGGTCAAATTTAATCAAGATGGCATCTGTTGGTGTTTAATGTGAGTAATTGTCCTGCACAGTAAGTGTGTGTGTGTGTGTGTGTGTGTGTGTGTGTGTGTGTGTGTGTGTGTGTGTGTGTGTGTGCGTATAGAAGGGTAATGTTAAAGTACACTGAGGGAGGGCATGTCTTTTTTTCTATATGTTCAAATACTGGATAAATATCACATTTACTATTGATGCATAATTTTGCCCCATATGCTTTCACTACCTTTAATAGCACCCTGGACTGCTTCTTCCTTTTTTTTACTGCACTTATGACTTCTCAATATGAAAGCATTCCCTCTGTGATTGTGTGTTGTTCTGTATCAAATCATATGCCGGAGTAATAACTGTCTTGTATGAATGTACCTGTAACTGGCTGGCTGTGGAAATGAATTTCCTCCTCGGCAACAAATAGAGCTCTAATCTAATCTGTCCTGCATCTTTCCACAGTGTGTGAAGATACATGGACAAACAGTATATGTGTGTGGTCGCATGTGTGTTTCTGTACGTGTGAGAGCAAAGACAGGAGCACAAGTGGGTGCATGACTTTGAGTGTGTGTCTGTGTACAGTATGTGTGTTTGCATTAAGGTTTGCCTAAGAGCCCATTGTTGACTTCAAAAAGATTCCTCCGAGGTTTTAATTATGCTACTGCTTAACTTGGCACCAGAGAAAGAGAGTGATCCTGGCTGAAGCCCGTAAATCTCTCAGCGCAGACACATCCACGCCCTCCAAAGCCCTCGACTCCCCTGGACCTCCCAGACACACTAAGGAGGAGGGCTCAGGTTGGCCCCAGCCACAGTCACCTCGCCCACAAACACAAACACATGCACACATGGACACAAGCAAAGTGCTGAGCACACACGGACAAACAGCCGCCTGCACGGGCTGACGCAATCAGACTCGCCCTCACACAGATATATGTGTGAAAATCGTGCATTCACCTACGTGCGTGCATGTTTATGTTTGCAGACATGCACATACTGCGGGTACACAGGCACACAGAGCTTAAAACTAAATTCACAGTGACTCCCTAACTGTTTTCCCTTGAAGGAAAAGTTTGACATTATTTTCCTTCTTGCTAAGAGTTATGGGAAGATTGATACCTGCTTAACAACCCTGGTGACAACTAAAATTTAAGAGGTCTGTCTTTAACTCAGGAAAAGTACAGAGCATATCGCCCAATGAAAACAACTGCACTTTGGTTGATATGGCGTAGTAATTAGTGAGCTTTAGGTGTTACTTGCAGATGTTGATATCCTTGGACAGAACCATGTTAGTTGTTTCCCAATGTTTCCCCCCAGTCTGTTCGCTAAATTAGACTTTGGCAAAGATCCATCCGTGCTCGGTGAAGATGTATTACCTCACACTCGAGCTGCTTCAGACAAGAACGTTTTCCTTTCACCTACGAAGAACGCAGCAGGACACGTCCAGAACATTCAGGCGAGGGGTGGAGCCTGGAATAGATCATACAGGAGACAGGACATTAATATTCCACTGCATAAAGCATTTGTTTTTGTTTACAGTAACAACCAACATCGACACCGGTGTTGGTTGTTATCGCCAAGCGCTCTTGGATCTCGTCACTGTTCTAAGTTGACATCTTTGTAGGCGTCTTCTACATGTATGGCTCCTCTTTTTGCTTTGAGGTATTTGTATTCTTTTGGGGTTTTTTTCCACTTTTGTGTCCGTCCCATGTTAAAAACGTGAATTTCCCAGACATTTTCTTTCTCACATCACTTGGACATTTCCTGACATTTTGCGAGAGGGGCTGGCAGGAGAAGTTCCAGATAATATCAGAAGCAAATATTTGCATTCTCACAGACAGCCACTCTGGAATATTTCAGGAAAATGTCAAAACTTTATTTCGTATTTTGAAAACAGCTTTAGAGACAAAAAGAAAAAGTCAGAAGAGCTAGAGAGATTCCGTGGGAAAATTACAAGTTGTCACGCAATCATCAGCACAGAGTTATTCCACACATACTGTACATGATTTGTTCACACTTCAGCTACAGCTATGGCTAAACTTGATAAATAAGGCAGTGGAAATGTACTTTTGAGACAATTAGATACTAGTATGTAAACCAGTAGACCACGAATAAAGGACAGCACCTATAGAAATACTGCAGTTGTGCATCTTGGGCCTTGGATAGCCATACAAGACGAAAGTACGTAATAAGTACGTAGTAAGAATGATGTGGCCAATGAAGAGGCATGTATATGGTTATGAACAAACAAAGGCGTATAAAATATAATCTGGATATGATCTAGAAATGTGACACTTTCACAAGTGTAAATGGGACCTATTGTCCCAAGACCTGATGCCCTGACTGAGGCCTGAGGGCAGACATGTACACCCCTCGTCTCAGTTTCTGATAGAATATCATTGCAGAGATACAAAGATAAAACTCAACCATCCAATGTGACGAGAAATTGTTTATTTGTGTCAGCCTTTTTCTTCTTCACCATAAAATGACTTTCTTGATGTCTTCCACAGTGGCTGACATATAGTTAATGTAGTGTATCCCCCATCCCCTACTTTACCCATATGCCTCTAAATCTGAAGTGGAAAACCCAGAATTATCTCAAAGGCAAATGATGGTTGTTGGTAGCAGACGATCTTCAAATGACTGTATCTTTCATCTGTGTACCTTTTTTCCAGGGTAAAACAGAAGGAGTGAGGGACTTGAAAAGTGATACCTCTGTGTACCTGCTTGAAAGAGTTTTTTCCTCTCAGCGAGGGATTAAGCGCAGAATGTTTTTTCTTTCTTTTTTTTGTTATTCTTCGCCATTGCGCTCCACCCTCCTCATTAAAGACCATGCATATTCTCCCAGGAGAATCCTCCAACATTACAACTCTTCTCCACAGGTACAGCTCTCTGGGGCCCCTCACTTTTTCTCATCCCTATCCCTCTCCTCCCCTTTTCATTTCTCTCCTTTCCCTCCATCTCCTCTCCTCGTCTGTCTCCCGATCCGTCGCCCCTTCTTTTCATGTACTTCACATTCCCTACCCCCTCAGATCCTCGCTACTTCCTTCCCTCCACCTTTACATCACTACCTTTACTTTAGGCGGCACACAATGCACTTCTTCCCTCGTTTCCCTCCTTCCCACCCTCCTTCTCTCTCACCTTCCATCTGCATATGCAAGTGCTTATTTTGAAGTCGTGGCCCACAACAGATATTCAATATTAATGAGGACCCTCATGAATTTTTGAGCTCTAATTAGACGGCTCTCGGTTCGTTAACTGGGAGGGTTTCGGCGTTCACCAGTGGTGATGGAGGGCTTGGGGGGTGTGGGCTGCGAGGGAGAGGGACGGTCCCACCCTCATCTTCCACCTCTGCACTTGTACTCCCCCTCTGCCTTCTCCCCTTAGTGCCTGTAATGTCCCACAGTGGGGACAGCGATGGGGCGATGGGGTAATCAGCGGGCCTAGATCGCCGCAGCTCATTATAAGACAGCTGGCCATTAGTTTGCAGACCTTGCGCATTGTATCATCTCTGCAAACGGCCTCCTGCTGGGACATTATTTAGCTATTCTATTTCATCGTCACTTCAAATGATGCAATGGTCTTTTCAGGCGCAGGCAGACAGACGCAGGAGTGAAACGGGAAGGTGACACCTCCGCGCTCCTGCGGCAGGAGGGACATTCCTTTTTCACAGGATGACCGATGGGTGTGTGCAAAACACTCAATCGCATCCCTCCATGTTTTGTTTTTCCTTTACCCTACTGACCATATATAGACTGGGAGTAGGCCTTTAAACAACCAAACCACTAGGTGTCTTTGACCTTTAGCTTTAAAGTTTTTCAGCACATTGGTTTGCTGTCATCCCTGTCTTATCATCCACAATGGCACAGACGTGTGTCTCGCCCTTGATACATTCCCCCACCACCCAAATCCCTCTACTCCAAATATCATGCTCCCACTATTTCCCGAGATGTGTTCTCTCTGTCCTTTGGTTTCTGATTCCCAAAGGTGTGTCAGGATCGGCAGATACCACAGGCATCCGTGCCTTTTCAGCCCCCCCTTCCCACCTATCCAACACCCTCTCCTCAACCCCCACCCTACCCCTGCCTACTTGTGCATATGCAGAGGAAGGATGCATCTCCACTGTGGCAGCAGCAAAACACCACACTACAAAAGAGATGCGCACCTCTGACAGTAACCATCAAGAAGGGCGTTGACAGAATAAGGGCGGGAGATGATGATCTGAGAGGCACGGATGTGCAGAAGAAGGCAAGAAGGGAGAGAAAGGGCTTTCTTTCCTCTGTCTCCTTTTTTTCATTTTCCCAGGACTCATCAAGCCCCACTTGACACATGTCTGACTGGGGTGGCGTTAATCTCCCCAGAGGGTGGGGTCCCCTTTTTCTCCTTTGCATGCCACTCCTTCACGGAGCCCTTTCCTCTTCCCGTCGATTTACATTTCAAAACAAGCGATGAGCCGATCAAAGACGGTCACTAACGATGAGGCCTTTCATCAGTGGCTGGCGTGGTATGCCGAGATAGTATACGGTGAGGTTTCATTGATCATAAGCAGGTGGGTGTGCTGTTTGGCACCGGTTTGTGTGCTGCTGGGCTCCTGTCATTGTTTTATCCTAAGTTTGTCTCTAGGGGCAAGACGTCGCTGGCGGGGGATGTGCCTTGCGAGTCTCACAGGAGAATGTCTTTGTCATCCGGAAGCCTTACATGCCAATGAATTAATCACAAGCAATGCACGACCTGCAATCGCACTGAATCCAAATGAATCTGAAAACATTGTTTCTCAGAGAATTCTTTGTGTACAGTATGTTATTCTCGACTGTGATTAATCACTCAATTACTGACAATAAGAGTTACTTTCAGTTCAGGTCAGCTCCTGATCCATGAATCAAGAACAATTCAAAGGAAGAAAAAAATGACCTCTGATGACTCACTGAAATTGAACACAGCACACATGGAACCTCTCACCAATACAAGACATTGATCTGGAATTTGATTTCTGATACAAAACAGATACAGAAACTGTGCCAAATACCTTAAATTCTGAAAAAACGTGGATATGTAATTGATCACTGTGATATCAATCGCCTATCAAATACTCAGTTTTGAGAGAGAATAAAATGATACTTCCTTCGCTGACTGTTTATATTTTCGCCAAATGAGGATGGACATGTTGGGGAACTCTCGACTGGTTTGTGGTAAGCGCTGGGCTTAAACAAAATTACAACTTTTGAGTGACTCAAAGGTCTGAATACTGCAATGAATACAGAGTCAGACCCTTAATCTAAGGATCATCCCCCGGGGTGGGAGATTATATTAGCAGAGCCATTCATCTCCAATAATTTGGTAATGTAGATAGTAGATTAGCTCTATTCCCCCTTGTCTGCCAACACCTGGGGCATAGCTCATATTCAATACCTCCTTGTTCCCCTACTGTATTCGAGGTGTTGTAGGTGGCCTGGCCTCCCCACTACGCTCATTTGACTCCAAATTACCGAGCTCCCCGGGGAGGCAATTCTACGGAAGCTGACCAGCAGACCCCCCCGCCCCCTCCTTCACAGACACTCACAGGTCTGCAGACACTCACTGTCTCTCAGTGCCGTCCACGATCACACACCAAGGTGTAAAAACTGCCACATTATGCACATTAATGCCTAATCAGATGTCATTTTATTATATTCACTTGGTATGTAACCCATGCCCCCGTTTTCCTGTAATTACAGCAACCGAGTGGCAAGAGGAAGGCACGCTGTAATTGTTTTTGAGGGAGGAATGGCAATGGAAAAGATAGATTTCAGATGGCATATTTGCACTGAGGAATTCCCCCCCTCATTCACTCTCTTTCCAAAAAGGACCCTGTCGTTTTCAGAGCTTGCTGCTCCCGGGGTAGTATGCTTTTTATTATTTTTCCAATTAGAGTCAATTGACCTGACAGAATGGAGGGCAATTAGTGATATTTCCCCCTCCTCACAGGCCTGCGGGGTAATTTGCTGGAGGTTCTCAGCAGTGCTTTATGTGGATTCACGCCCCGCCCCACAAACCCATTCTGGAGCATAATGGCTTATGATTTTTTTAGAATATATCTTCCCTTATTTTATTCTTTTCCTCCAGTAAAGTACAATTACAGACTGTTGAAGGGTGTCATCTTTTAAACTGCCTGTAATGTCTCACTCCCTCCCTCTATCACATGAAAAGAGGGGCTATAGTATCGGTGCATTACTTTTACTATTTATACACAGCGATGAGAGATGTTTGCTCAGGAGTTGTAGCCGGAGTGGTGGCAGGAGCTGTGTTGGTTTCATGAAATATCCATCCGAGGAGGTATAATTGTGAGCAGATCATTCCTCTCAGTGTATTCAGAATTAACTTGTGCATTGAAAGCCAGACTTACAGAGGAGGGGGAGGAGGTGTTGGTAGGGTGAGCTTGTTGGCTTTAAGCCCAACTTGCTATTGATAAACTTGATGAATGTAATTTGTGCCTGCAACCCTGGGTTATTGTCCCCCTCTATACCTGCAATGCCAGAACGTTCTGTTCCTGCGCGCCCGAGAGCACAATGGCCCGGTCCGTGTTGGCTCCCATCTGAATACCTGTATCTGACTGTGCCTCCGCTGAGGAGTCTGACACACAAAGAGAAAAATAATCTTCAGAACTAAGCTTGTCTGGCGTATCCACTGCTGAGTCTATAAGAGCAGAGAAAATCTCCTCAAACTGATGCACTGAAATAAATACGCTTAATTTACCTACGCACAAGCCGCAATGGAGAGCGTAAAGGCCGGCAAATAAAGGAGCCATCGATGGAGTCGTTTGGAGATTGAGACACAAGACAGTGTGGGTTAGTGGAGCATGCAATGCGTAAAGCAAAATGCTAATTCACTGAGAGGGGGAGAGGATGCAACAATAACATTTGATACATCGGGTAAAATTTATTCCATGCATGCGAATGTGCCGCCCCAACCCGAGCACATCATTTGCTCGACATTCAGTACATCTGTTGTGTTAAGTGACTGTAATTTAGGTGACATTGGCACAAAGCCTCTTAATGTAGCCCCGGTGGACCCCCTGTAAGAGGGGCACGCGGGACCAAACAGAGGCATCTCGCAGCTGGAGCTGCGTCAAGGATCATTTCCCTCTTCACATGATTAATTACAGTTTGATCACTTGAATCTAAATCTGATTAATTTTGGTCACATGTCAGGGAGGCATCAGTGGTCTATAATGTATACTGTGTTAATCTGTACCAGGCTCTCCTTGAGAGTCATTTCATGAGGTTACAACATGTGAAACTAATGTTGTGCATGTGTGAAGAGCTGAAACGATCACTTCATGTCATTCATGTGTGGATCTTTGGAATTATCATGTGTAAATTGCTGGAACTGTCGTCATGAATGTGAGTACATGCTGTCTTTAATGGGCCACCCATACAATGAGGCGATTTAAGCTACACATTCATTTTCTCCATACCTTTATACATACAGTAAGCTCTAAGAATGTATAGGAAGGATCCTGCAAATTGTGTGTACAACCTTCACCTTCACCTGGAAATCACCCGCTGAGGTGTAGTTAAGGAGCTGCACTCCTTCGAAATCAGTGTCACTCACGGCTGTTTTTCTTTTACCCTGACCCTCATATGACACCTTGGGACAAAAAGGAACCAAAACACAAGTATATTTTCTTTGAGGCTTTTGAGCCTGTCCTAAGTGCTTGTTGTGGAACTCCCGAACTGTCAAAGCCTCACCATAATCCCTCTCACGGGTCAGGACACAGTGTCAGAACCCAGTTTACTGTACAGCCTCCCACTGTTTTCTTACTTAGCTTCACTGTGGCTTTAAAAGACATGTAAGACAAGTTTGCTCATTAATTTGTCGGCCAACTGCGCAGGTGGCTTCATTGCTCCCTTCATTTTATTATCCTGTCAAATAAAATGTGACTTTTTTAACATGACGATCTTGCATGTTTCTGTTGGGGTTTTGGAAGAATTTCATTTGGGAGTTTATACCGATGTACTTACATTACATAATATACTCACTCAAAAGATATACATAGTGTATAACATCTTTTCCAATGGTCCAGTAGAAGTTGCAAATGGGACGTTTAAAGTCGCTCCACAGATACTTAAGGCTTTACCGTACAAATATGGCAGGAATGTGTATCTGAGTGACAAAAGAACACTGCAAAGAAAACACAGTGAGGTCAGGAGTCACTTTTATTGTACCTGCATGCCCAAAAGCCTAAAGTATGTTTGTGCCTTTCTCTCTCTCTCTTCCTGTGTGTGTGTGTGTGTGTGTGTGTGTGTGTGTGAGTGTATTTATTTTTGTTAGACATTTTCCAACACCTTGTCTGAGCAAGTTGTCTTCATGGGGACGAAAGCCTGGTGCCATTTCTAAAGTCCTTGCTGAGATTAGTGCTAAGATGTGAATTATATTATATTATATCATAATGATAATATTATACATTATTAATCTAATAATTTTATAGCACCTTTCAAAAACAGTAACAAGGTGCAATTCAAGTTAATAGAAGTTAACTAGGAAGCTATAGCTATAGGAATCTGTTAAAAAGCAAACACTAGGAAACAATTAAGAGCAAGTAAAAGATCACACAGCAATAGAGCAGAAGATACAGAAATAAAAAAGTTTAGGAATAAGGTTTTGGTTAGTCTGTCCACAATGAATGGAGTCAATGCAAAGTCCTAATTAGGATAGCTGCACAAACGTACGTGTGTGTGTGTGAATTTTTGTGGTTACAACTAATCAGCCAACTACAGGATCAGCGTTTCTGCCAAACCTGCAATTAAATACAAATGATAAACACACTAAAGCAAACAGGGAAATTAGGTAGATCTGTATGTCCAGTACTTTACATTGCTTTTTTTCCAACAAGAATATCTGGATGGCATATTTCCTTTCAGCCTACGGGCCCAGTTTCAACTGTCACAAGGCGGCTTACTCAAAGTCGTGTAATTTCTCAGTTCTGAGATGACAAAAGACGTTCGAGTCCTGAATATCTTGTCAATGTCAAACATGGTTTAGTATAATCAGAATCACCTTGACTGCGCTTTGTGGGCAAACAGAGGAGGAATTGTAATTGTAGTTGTGCTGTACATTTTTAACACAGGAATATGAAAGCGGGGCACAACAACTCGCAGGGAAGCTTTGTGAAGTGTGTGAGCTGTGGAACTGTGATCCTCAAGGGCAAATCAGCGGAAAACAAAAGCACACAACAGTCGTGGCCTACATTCGTGTTGGAGTGCTTTCAACGCCAACAGAGCTTATTTTCATATGCCATTAATTGCTTGAATAGATTGCCTGTTGAATTCTTAATGTGCTATAAATTCCATGTTTGTTTTCCCCGAGTTGACAGCACACAGGCACACTGTGTCAGGCCTTGTCCTGTAATCAACTCTGGCCTTGGGAGAACTTCAGCTAAAGAAAAACCCCTATGCGTTCTCATCTTTTTAACTTTATGTTCTCTTGGTCTATTGTCCGCATGTTTGTCTCTCTCCCTTTTTCTGTCACAATAGAATCTATCCATTTCATCTGCATTGTGCGTCAATGGCCTTGTGCTATGTGTACAGTAAGGACATTTCTTTGTGCTCATCTTTTCCATTTGCTGGATAGGTGTGAAAGCTGGAGAGGGTCACGGAGCTGCGTGCGGCGTTGCCAAACAGATTATCCGGCAGCACAGTGAAGAGTTGGACAGCTGTGAAGGGACATCTCTGGTTTTTGTCTCCTCAAAGTGCAGAATCAGTCGTCACTCCGGGGCTTTTACCTGTAGGAGTCAAACCCTGCTTCCAATCCATTTTAATGCATAACCAGCAGGGCTTTCCTTTCCAGCTTAATTCGTACGCAGGGACTTTGCATGTTTTAAGCTCTATGCAAATATTATTGGATTTTCCAAGGATTTGGGCGGATTTCCTGCCATGGATTTTCCTTTACAAATGTCTTTAGAAAATAAAGTGAACCTATTTTATTTAAATTCGGTTTAAGAAGGCAAACAAATATTTAGATGCTAAATATATTGAAGAGGGATCTTCTGAAGTAGGGGACCGAACTTTATTTGAATTTTTTTTCTTTTGCCCATATTGGCATTTACTTTTCCACTAATCTTTTTTTTTTTTCTGAAAGATGAACTTTCTTTTCCATCAAATTCAAAGCCAACTGTATTGTCACCATCATATGACCCATACTGCTTGGTAGTGCCCAAATCTTCTATATGCAAAAAAAAGGTGGATTATGATTATGTGCATATCTGTGTAATGATCAGTATTGTTTTTCAGTGGCCTTGACAGACTGTACATGGGCCGAGCCTTGAAAGGCAGCACTGACAACAGCTCATCCTTGAGCGGACTAAAAGGCTGACCAGAATAATGGGCTGCTGTTGCAGATCGTGTCATCTGAGAGGGCGTCATGTTCAGGAGCAGCAGCGAGGAACACGATGGGGGTTTGTTTGGACATGACCATTGTGGATTCACCATCCCCTCTGGCCATGGAAGATGAAACTGGAAAAAGGGAGAAAGCACACAAAAGCAGGTATTGTCGGCCCCTGAGAATGTATCCAAAATGCAGCCAAGGCCTAATTCCTCTGGAAGATGTTAACAATGTTCATAATCGCAACTCTCACCCCTTCACCGCCAACAAATGTCCTGACAAAGGCCTTAATCAGACAATGCTATGAGTGGAATTTGAGGTGCACATGTTTTTGATTATCGCTCACTTGTGTACTGTTGCTGCGCTGCCATCTTTAATGATGCCAGAACTTTTTCGACAATAATGTTTTCCCAAACAAACTGCAGCGATGCCTGTATTTAAAACATTATGCTTGTTCTCTCTGGGCATACAGGGCACAGTTTTAATGACTATCTCTCACACCCTGCTCGCCTCCTTCTGTCTCTGTCCTTCATTTCTCTCATAGTTTAGTCTGTTGGTGGCTTTTTCGGGCTGGGACGGGGGTATAGGCCCTGGCCACAAGCTGAAGGCTTGATTACAGTCCTGGCAGAAGAACAGAAAGCTGAGGGGCAGGAGGGATGAGGGGATGGAAGGAGATTGGGAACGGGAGGGGAGGGAGAGGATGGAGGGACCTCGGGCCCTGACTAAAAGCAGCTGTGGAGCCAGCGGGGGTGAAGGCCTTGTGTGCTCTTAAAGGGCTCAGGAAGACTGACCTCAGCAGAGCTACACGTGGAAGTGCTAAGACGTCCATGTTAGTGAACTTGGCAGACAGCTCCAGTCTTAATCACTTTAGTGCCTACTATGTTTCTCATTTAAAAGATCATACTGGTTTATTAAAACCTGGGTCTTACTTTTTCTTTTAACTTTGGCTAATGTTTTTATGATAACTTGTAGTCACCAGAGTAAAATATCAGTGACCATGAGGACATTGCTAAAATGTAGTCTGGCACAGCAGGTAGAAACCATTGTATTTAAAGACAAGACTTTCACTTCCTCTTATTCTCTCCAAATCACACTTTCTAATCCCTTAATAAAATGTTTAAATACTGCATTTGGATTTGGGAATGGTTAATATATTATTCCCGTTACAGATGGTTTACAGATTAAACAAAAGCCAAAACTAGGAAAACTATTTTGTTCACAGGATTGTGGAAATCTGCTTGGTCAGTGTTTTGCAGTGTCGGTTAAATTAATGAATGCTTAATAAGTTGTTAATACTTTAAGTCTAGTTGATAGATTTTGGTTGTGTGATCTAATACAATCCAATTAGTCAAAGTTTTTAACAATCTGGCAATCCAAATGTTTTTCTCATTGTTGGGCATACAGTTCCGAAAATTATCTGTCAACCTAAGATAAAGCTATTAATTAAATCCCTGTAGAAATGGTTGGATATGGATAAATCGTATCCTCCCAAATAAGATCATCTTTTTAAAATTCACAACTAACATAGTCAATTTAATGTTATTATTAGTGATACCAATGATTGCCAGAATTAAAAAGAATAAGAATAATGCTATCAGCATTGCAGGGGTGGATCACAGGGATGAGGCAAGGGGGGCACAGGCCCCAGCTGAAACCTGTTTGGCCCCTGTCCTGTCAGCAGTTTAAAATATGTAAAAGAAAGAAAAAAAAAAGAAACTAATAATATGATAAAAGAAAAAAAAAGTCAGTAATATAAGTTTTTTTAAACATTTAATTTTATTTGCATTTATTTGCAACACAATGTGCTTGAACAAGGAACATTTCCCAAAAAATATTCAATGATGTGTGACTTCATGCTCACTTCTCATGAAGCTTCTATTCAAAACCAAAAAGAGAGAAAAATGGTGATGGTGAAAAATGGATGGTGCTGCCAGAACAATGATAAATTCAAAATAATGGCTGTGGGAGCAGCTTCCTAATGGTAATGTTCAGCAGTATTATAAAGCATGGCGACAGGGCTAAACTTGAGCGGTGGATTTTACACGGGGAAATAGCCAGCGACTCCCACTCTTTTCCTGTGAGGAAAAGAAGTCACGGGGGGTAGTGGGGGGGGGGGGGGGGTGGGGGGGGGGCTACACATAAAAGATGTGCAACAGGCAACACGGCGTTCCTCGTATAGTTTTTCTCACACTCCTACAAACCTTCTGTCACATGCAACAATATCATGGGAGCGAGACGCACAACAGAGGATCTAAATTTGTGGAGCCGCTGGACCTGAACACAACAAAATTATACGTTCAGAAAGACGATAGCCCCCGCTCACATTTCACTTAACTACACTGTCATTTTGGCACCGCGGCAGAGACGGGTGCACGTTTTCCGAGTGATCTTCTCTTGCCCTTTGAGCGACGATGACGGTCAGCTTTATTAAAAGGGATATTTCATCCAAACACAGTGGGGGGGTCTGTTCTCTTCCTGATTTTGATTGACAGCTCAACTCCGGCAGAGAATCAAAGCAATCTGGGATCCATTTGGATTAAAGTGAGGGGGGTCATCGTCAAAGGCTAAGGTTAGGCACACTGGGTGGATTTCCCACAGAAGTAACAGGCGTTTTAAGGACTGATCCGGCGCCTTTTGTTTCTGAGCGGGACTTTAATGTGAAGATAACATGTTGTTGTTTGGAAATGTTAAAAAATGCAATCTTAAGTATCCCCCTTGAATGTGAATCATCTCATTACCAGGCATTCTCACACTGAGATAATGTGAAGCATAATGTATTTTATATCATCATGGTATGAAACAGGGCCAGCAGTGCACTGTGTAAAATCCCCTTCAGTGGCATTATTTTGGTCGTCAGTAGCATAAATTTGGATGTGAGGAACATCAAAGCCCCCATATAAATGCCTTTCTCTTCATGTTGTCATCCTATCTTTGAATCACTCCCCCTCCCCCCTAGGGCCATGGTTATTTACATTTTCAAATCTGCATTTTTCATATAGATCTGTCTGCCTCTGATTTTAATATCAGTGATGTTTCCCACGACACCTTTTGTTTTATTATGCATTATGAATTTCTTCCCCTCTCACTCCTCCCTCTCTCTCTCTCTCTCTCTCTCTCTCTCTCTCTCTCTCTCTCTCTCTCTCTCTCTCTCTCTCTCTCTCTCTTTCTCGCCTCCATCTTTTTCTAATCCCTATCCCCCACACTAGGCTTATGAGTCCCAGTGTTTTATCATGGGGAGAGAGATTTATCATTTCAATCTCATTTCAATAAATAAAATAATCTCTCTTCTCCTGTACGTGACAGCAGCTAATAGTATTTTGTTATCGTGGAGTGAAACTTTGCAGACTTAGTGCACTTGCTGAAATGCTTTGCATTGGCATTCTGCACCCGCATACAGTAGCACCGCCTGCCTACATATAGGAGTGAGGGATATTTATCGCATTGTAAACTGTGCACAAGTACATTTTAAGATATGCAGCCCACTTCATTAAAGCAGAGCATGATGTCAAAATGTTTAATTTGTTGATTTAATGGATGTAATAATGTCATGCTTTTCTTATAACATGCATTCAGTGGATGTAAGAGCTGAAACAGAGGTTAAATGCAACATCATGTTAGATGCTTGGTAATTAAATGAATAATGTACTTACTGGGTTTGGTTTGTACCTATTTGAGCAGCTGTATGGGAATCCTCTTGTACCAATTCCATCCTCTTAAAAGCTACTGGGCTGCACTCATGTATGCTTTTATCTTTCAGCCAGGATATGTTCTTAAAGCATGGTCTGTCAGATCCGCCTGCACTGTGGTGTGTAGAAGAACAAGAGCAGCCATCAAGACGACAGTTTTATTTTAATTGCTATCTCCCTTTCCTCCCGGTCCTTCATTTTCCCTTACCCCTGGAGCAAATCAACAGAAAAAATGTAAAAGGACTGACAGGAAAACAATTGCGTTTCAAATTGAACTCCCTGCAGAGTGTGTTCACTTCCTTAACCTGACATCCCTCCCTTCCCCACACATGGCAGAGGAGAAGCCAAGGCGAGCGGCAGCCACACTAAAGCCGGAGAGAGGGGGGAGACCGTCCTTTTGAATATGTGTTTTCTGTTTATCATTAGCTGACTGGGTGCTTCATCATTCGGCGAAAATCCCTATCTGCTGAACATAAGGCCGAGAGACAGCGGGGAATCAATCTTTTGTGCTTGGGCAGATAAACACAGGACGCAATCAGGGGGAGACGGAGCGACGGAGCAGGCCGCGGGACTCACGCCGCCGGTGATGGATGGCGGAAGTGAAAGTGTCAGGATGGCATTATGCAAATGGGGGAGGCATCCGAGCATCGCCCCGGTGATTATGGGAGATGGGAGAGCAGCCTGTGGTCCCCCTGGCACCAAGGCAGCCATTTTGGGGGCTCGTTGTCTCCTGCTGGGGAGAAGGGGAGGAGGAAGAGGGGTGTGGATAGAGAGGTGGACGGGGGAGAGAGAGAGAGAGAGAAGGAGGGGATGAAGGAGGAGGAAAAGGGAGGGAAGAACGAGTCACGGTATCATTCCCTCACATGCACCACCGCCTCACCCCCACCCTTTACCCAAAAAAGGGGAGGAATAAGTCTATAAGGAGAGTGAGAGGCATCTGTGTCATTTACTGAAACAAATGACCAGCCTTCTCTTTCTGTGGGGTTTGAATGAGGAGGGTGAGACTGCTGAATGATAGAGATAGAACACTGATGGAACAATCATGAATAATGAACTTGAACTGGACAGAAATAAAAGCTGGTTAGGGTGATTGCGACAGCCGCTATATTTTTCGACAAGTCGGAGCGACTGCATGCCAAGCAGCTCTCAGAGGCCAACGTGACCCCTGGGTACAATGGTATCCATCCTGGCTGTGTCACTTTCACGACCATCTCGACTCACACACACACACACCAATCTCAATGACAAGCGAGCAGGACACACACTCTCACTATAATGACCAAGGATGCTACTTGTATTAAAATGAGGGTTGAAGTGAGAGCAAGGCAGATACTTCAGGGAGCAGCCGGGCCCAGAGGGGAGATCCAGCCACAGTCCCTGCTGTACCATTACAGTAAGATTGGATGAAGATGGAGACATGGAAAATATGATAGTGTACGAGCTGATGGGGACGAAGCAAGGAGAATGCCGCCGTCGTGATTTATGCACGCGATCCCGTGCACGGCTTATGTGCAGCCGAGAGACGGATCGTGAGTTAGTGTGTTTGTGTGTGATGTGAAATTAGCAGCTGTAGTCATATGAGCCCATTTTTCTCCTGTTTACACAAGAGGAGAGGGAGCACGCACGTGTTTGTGATATCAGGGAGCAGGAGAGAGTCACTGATCACGCGCTGTGTAATTCTTTTGAATGAACGTCTGTCACCCTCTCGGCGCCATTGTTTCTCCGCTGGAATACAATTAACAACCATCCGGTGTCAATCTTTACAATCTCAAATCCTTGTCCTCCTCTGACGCCCGCATCCATTTTCAGTCCCTGTCCTGGTGAGACAAAGCGGGCTGAAGTGCCCGTCCTCCACCTCTAACTTTAACACTCGCCACAACGCACAGACAATACCACTCCGTTCCGCCTGATTGGATCCATTTGCATTGGACACCTCCTCTGCATATTGATTGATGGGTTTAATCAGCGAATCAGGGGGAGCGCTCAGACATCAATCTCTGTCAGGCCCCTACCTTTTTTCCGAGCCTGTGATTCCCTGCTAGGACTCATCAAGGAAAGCAAGTTTAGACAGAAAGAGAGAAGGAGGTAGGCAGAGGGAACAGATGAGAAGAGAGAGAGAGGGGGGAAAAAAAGAAAGAAGAAAGGCATGTGGGGTGTGGAAGGACGAAATAGTAGAAATAACTTGAGGGGGATTTTTGTGACTGGCCGCAGTAAAAGTAGATCAGGTGTGGCGTAAAGGAAGATTGGCTAACTGTGAAGCCATGTAGGAAATTTAGAAATGAAATAGCAGCCAGACAGAGCAGAATTTATACAGGTTACACCTGTACAGTAATGCAGAAAATGTGTGGAGCATGAAAAAAGGGAGAATTCACTGTGAGAATGATTCTGATATTCATTGTTATCTTTAAAACCAACTCAACATTTAAACTTTTGTTTGACCTTGGCGTGAAGAGAAATCAATGGACAGAAAGAGTCTTAAATTAAATCAAACTTGAGTTCCTTTTCTTTCCACCTAAAACGTCAGTAAATGGAATGTAATACAGGATGACAAAATAGTTAACTAATTGGCATCAACCAACTCGAGTCTTAAGAGTCTTTCTCTTTCCTGTCTAATTTCACAGGTCCTAAAACAGGTATAGCTGTCAAAGTCACAGGATCAATAGAACGGCTTAGAAAAATAGCCTTTTCACTCCTCTCCCTGCTGTTTGTGTGTGTGCTTGTGTGTGCGTCTCTGTGCATGCACAGTTGTATATATAGAAAGTGTTAATTGAGGTGTGATTGCCATTGTGTGCCTCATCGGGGATGCAGGAGACCCCCCTCTACCCTTCCAGTGTCAATGTGAGAGTGTACCTGTGACACGTCGAGCTGACAGATACTCCGTTTCCGTCTCACTTGATAATTACTGTAATACAAACTCAATTAAAAGTAAGCAGCTCAAAGAGGAAGGAGACGAGTTTGATTAAAACGTGAATAAAAACACAGATTTGAGAATACATATTTTTACAGCTCTGTCTCCACAATGGTGTGAGATTCGCTCAAATGAATGCACGTATCTCTAATTTCTGTATCAGCGGAGACAGCTAATAGTCTGGAGACAACGTTGTGGTTTTTAATGAAGCTTGTTTCTTTTTAGTTTTGGAGAAGGGCGTCTTGTTTTTAGGTAAAGAAAACCCGACTGCCTCTACGTGACAGTTTAACAGAATCAGCCAGTTAGCGACAGATAAATGAACGACAGAATTAAAGACACACGAGCAGACGCTCACCCTCTCTCAGCTGCACAGTGCCGAGGTCGGTTTAATAGCGATCATAATTGTTATGAAACAACATCACACACAACTAGTAAAAGAAAACTGCAAATGAACTCTATCCTTCTGTATTTTAAACATTTGTTCAGGCTGAGAGTTTTTTATTTTTTATTTCTTCTATTAAACTCAATTACTTCCTGCATGAACCTGGCCTTGACAGAAAGGCCCCCATAATTCACTTCTGGGGAGAGAGAGAGAGAGAGAGAGAGAGAGAGAGAGAGAGAGAGAGAGAGAGAGAGAGAGAGAGAGAGAGAGATAGCAAGGGAAGAAAACATTGCAACATGCTCATTTTTTGGAGGAAGAAACTTTTAATACCCACAGCTCTTAATGACGGCACTGCAATTAGAGTGGCTGCATTTTTGCTCTAGCCGCGAGTCAAAGGAAAACAAATAAAGCAGCTCGATTTAGAAACCTTATTAGACTTTGAGTCCCTGAGCAATTAAAGTATTACAGCTGAAGTGCTTCTGTGAACCCACCAATGGAACGCATTTATAGGTGGTCTCTACTTTACTGGTGGTCTGTTACCAGTCATTTTTCTCCCACTTTTTTTTTCTTATTTGCACCATTCAGATCTCCGTCCATTTCATTGTTTGTGTGTGAGCGTGCTGTGAGAAGTTACTGGACAGTATGAGCTCCTGTTATTAACGTGTGTGTGAGGGTGTGTGTGTGTGTGTGTGTGTGTGTGTGTTTGCTTTCAATACCAGATTATGACAAAAACATTATAATTTGAACAAAAGAATAAAGATTAATTAATGATATAAGCCCTATTTTCAGAAAGAAATCTATTCAAATAAACACAACTCATCTTTTTTATCAATCACTCTTTCATCTTCTATCTGCAGCACTTGCCCCACGCAGTGTCTAAATTGGCTTGGCTGTGATGATGCCCTTTGCAATGCAATCTCTCCAATTTGATGCCTTATCAAATTACTAACCCAAAGGAAATTAATGGTATCATCTGCTGTCAAGGCATTGATGTAGTTTCACTTAGCCTGAAACACTGGGGTTCTAATTGAATGATTAGATTCCTCTAGAATTTCTATCCATCTTTATACTAATTACAATATAAAAGGGAAACCAAGTGCCTTCCGTATCAATTTTAACAAATAAATCCAGGTAAAAATGACAGAAAAAAGAAGACATTGAATTTATGAATCACATTTAATTAATACATAATTGTAATTGGCTGTTATTGGAGGGGAAGTGTTCCCGAAGACAGGCAGAATTTTATGTTCCTAAATGTATTTTATTTTAATGACTTGTAATACATTTTGGAGAGGGCACAATGATGCAGGACTAAATCCGGATGTGCCACTAGGGGGGGTGGTGATGCTTTTGGAGCCGAGCAAGCACATGGGCTGGTGTGCAGTGAAAAGGCTGTACGTTCAAATGTTCTCATTCACAGTTGCTTTCCCACAAGAGAGAGAGAAGGTGGCTGTGTTTCAAAGGCAGGGAGGGAGAAGGGATAACAAAGAAAGAGCATCTCAACTCGCCAGCGTCGTTACAGCTCTATCTCGGCTAACTTTGGCGGGAAGTTTCGCCCTCAGCCTGCTAATACCATAATCCCCGCGCGGTGACCTCCTCCTCTTCGACCACTCCTGACACCTCCTGCTCAGCCACCTCTGCCCCGGCTCCTCCCCTCTGATCACTCAGCAAGAGTCCTCGCCATAACTGACTAATGACCCCATATCAATATTTGGCTGTGGTCATAGGCTTTCAGTACCGTTGTAATTTAAAGTGGATTAGTGTTCGCCTCAGCACGTTTCTTTTGGCAGCCAGCCAGTGGGACAAGCTTTTGATAACAGGTTCCTTCTTGAGTATGTTTCCAGTGTGTGTGGGTGTGTGTGTACATGTCTGCTTTGTGTGTGTGTGTTTGTGGGAACTACATAAGCTGCCCATTGCCCTACGGGACTTAAACACCAAAGCGGCAAAAAAGGCTGCAGTTTGTCCTGATGAGAAGATGGGACGACACACACACACACAAACACACACAAACACACACACACACACACACACACACACACACACACTAACACACACACACACACTAACACACACACGCGCAGGTGCTTGCTGACTGACTTACTGCCCAAGCCTGTTTACTGCGAAATGCTGAGGTCTCACTCCAAGTATTTATGCTGCTCTAAAAAACGATTGCAATATTTTTTAAGAGTGTTGAGCAAGTTAAATTAAGTAAAATACTTCAGGTAAAATAACAATGGTATATACACGTATATATATATATATATATATATGTATATATTTAGAGAGAGAGAGAGAGACAGAGAGAGAGAGAGAGAGAGAGAGAGAGAGAGAGAGAGAGAGAGAGAGAGAGAGAGAGAGAGAGATCCCTAAGCAGCGTCACCTCACCACCCCCTTTGGGATCCAGTGTTAATTCAACTATAATTCAACAGAAACAAAGCATTCCGCTGTTTTCTAAGTGCTGTTTACTTATTATTATTTTTTAAATATTCTAAACATATTGAGATGTATAGATTTCCCCCTCTCTTGTTTTTTTGGTCTGCACTGCCGTGGCTGATCAGACACGACCAGGTCCAGACTTGTCAGGATACTCTGACTTGTCTGCTGCACTGAACAAACCATAAAGCTCCGGCAATACCCAGACAGACAGACAAATGGAAAAAAAAAAGAAAAAGCCCTGTGAGTGTGTCTTACCTTGTCCCTGCACGGTTTTCAGTATGCATAGTGCGGAGGCTGAGTGTTTACCTCATTCGCTGGCGAAATGCTTGTGTAACTGAACGCTACGCTGATCAAGTTCAAATCGCGGCAGGATAATTAAAACATGTTGATCCCTTCAGTCATGGGAAAGGGGCAGATTTATTAATGATACACTCACCACAGCCCCGTGGACGTTGTGCACAGCTGAGAAATGGTAATATTGCATGAAATTGTTGGTTAGATTGTCATTTACCTGCAGGCCCGTGCCACTGTGAGAGGTCTTTCATGTAAATGAATTTGTCTAGAGAATGAGAGAAATGAGAGACAGAGGGAGGAGTGAGAGATGAAATTAATAGCTGCGGGTCATGGGGATAATGATTTCTTCATGGACCCAGTCAGAGTCAAATGGCCCGGGCATCTCGTATGTTTTTTTTTTTTGGAAAGGAGGAGTGAATGTAAGGGTGAACATTACATTGAACAGGGGCATTTACTGAATATGTAAACGCATTTGGTTTTATGACAGGGTCTACATGCCAACAACGCTTCCAAATGACCCACTTTGTATTCACGCAATGCAAATTTGCCGCTGCAGTCGTTAGATCTCGTTGATTGAGTGGTGCTTCCCATATGTTGAACAAGAGAACATATAATTTACTCATGATAACAAAATATTATGACACGTAGGGATGAAAAAAAAACAACTGCTGCCACGATTCTAGCTGAGACTACCTGGTCAAGTTCACCTCACTCGAACGGATTTGTCTCATTTCAGCCTAATTCGGAGTTGATTTCAGGCTCAGGTCCCGACATCAGCCGTCACCCGGAGCAGACAAACCCCTCTGGCGATAACTGTGAACCCACACACATAAAGGATAAAGGTGCAGGTGTGTTTTTCCACCCATGCCCATTCATATCTGAATGGGGGTGGCCGCGTCAAAAGCTGCTGGTCAATCTCTTTGCACGTCTATTGTGCGGGGGGCACGTCTGACAGGGTAAACCAGCATGGACACATGTGAACATAAAGGGCGTACCTCACACCCCCACGGCCCCATGCTGAAAGGACCCAGTGAGGGTGTGAGCAGGAGGGAGAGAGAGAGGAGGGGACGAGGGAAGAAAGGGCCCAGGCCAGGGCCCTAATGGTGGGAACAGTGCGGAGGTGAAGCCGTCTTTTTGTTTGCCGCGGATAAAGGAGGCTTTTGAGAGGCAGCGTGTGTTTTTGTTCCGCGGAGGGCCATCGAAGCTGCAGGCCATGCTCGTCCCGGGTTGTGTTGTCGGGGGGTGGAGGGGACAGGAGTGTGGACACAGGCAGGAGACAGAGTTACTCGCTCCAGGGAGAGAAATATGCTACTGTGAGGGTGTTGGAAGGAGGACAGCGTATCATCTGTCTATGAAGAAGGAAAAAAAAAAGGAGCAAGGGGGGTGGGGGGTGGGGGGGGAGTGTGAGAGAGAGTAAGATAGTGCTAGAAAGGGACAGATGGAGGGGAGGGGGGGTAGAAAGTGAGACAGAAAGAAGGAAAGAGAGAGAAGGAGAGGCGTGAAGGTGCTTTATGGGGTACTTAGTGGCTCATGTATCCGCGCTGCTGTCATTTCAGGTCATCCATTGTGCTGCATGCAGCTGTACACACCTGATTCTCCCTCAAAAGATATTCTACAACATATTTCAATTTTCCAATCGTCCAAATAACTGCCTTTGATTTTTGCACCAATTTCAGTGGGATACTTGACACTACCTTACCGTGACATACGTCTATTGTTTGGCGTGACAAGGAGACGGCCCCCTGGCAGACTGCGGTGAACTCTCGCTGCTCCCTGACCTGTCTGACCTTTCCAACAGTTAATCTTCCACACACCAGCATTGATTGATCTGCCTATAGGGCCTTCAAACCGCTTCGTGTCGCCTCTGCTGACAGCGGACAAAACTCTGCGATTCCTTTACTGAAACTTGATCTTCATATAAAATCTTAACATGGGAACACAACCGTGTATTCAAGCCACTGTATCAGCTTATACACAGTAACATGTCACGCCGAGAAAAAAAAAGAGATGCAGAATTATGCATTTAGTTTGCATCTGAGTAAACTAGTTCGGCCGTGGCCCTTTGAGATCCTGTTTACTGAAGGATTGTTCATCCCACATTACACAAAGTGAACAAGCAGAAAGTCCTCAAAGGTGTTGGGTGTTGGGTGTCACTTGTCGCTGTTATGTCACAATTTGCTTTGAATGACCCTGGATGTCCTCTCTCCTCTTTTAGCCTCTCAGTCGATTGTCAAGACATCTAATCTCTTTGAACGTCCGTTAAGGTGTGGGACGGAGTTTGTCTGTCAAGCTGATTGTAATTGATGAGATCAGATGACATCTCAAACTGGTGAAAGGAGGAGGGTGGATTCCTTTACAGGGCAGAGCAGACATCAAGTTTAATGACAAGATGACTGTAAGGGCTGCTGCTCTTTAGCTGAGGGCAAACTATAAAGCACAATGCAGCAGAACGCCTTGTTTTTCTTATAGTCCACTGTTGGAGCAAAGAAAAAAATGTAATGTCATACATGCATGTATACATACTTGCTTCAGGGTGACATATCTTACACTAAAAGTTTGCTGATTTAATAATCCAATAAGCATTATGATCCTGATATAATTATTTCTCATATTGGAATAGAAGTAAACAATGTGGCTGGAAATTACAGTAATTTCACATAAAACAATAATGTTCTTTAAAATTAAAAATAATCTAATAGAATATAATGGAAAAATAGTACTCTCATTGTACAGGGTAAAGCAGTACAACAAAATTTGAGGAGCTACTTCTGAAAAATGTATAAATAATAATTTATAAAAAAAATACATCAAAGTTTAAAATACAACAAAAGACACAAACCATTAAATACACAAGCAATAAATACAAGACTCATAAAAGAGTGGCTACGTTTGGATGAAGTAAAAAAACCTACAAAATCACAGAATCACAAAATGATTTTGTCAAGGTAATGATCTGCCAAATATGAGGTGAGATCACCAGAGGAGTAACAATCGCAAAAACTAATTAGTCCGCAATATGTTTATCACCATTTTACATGGCAGTATATCATGGTTTGATATATTGTTACATGGCCAATTAGCGTCTCATAATGCTCAGTCAGCCACAGAGCTCGGGGTCAGAGGTCATGTGCGCTGTAGGCTGAGAGTGACGGAGACAGAGGCAGAGGCGGTGCAGGAAAAAAACGAGCAGAAATAGACAATTTCAGAGGCCCGGACTAAAAAAGATAACAGGAGGTTCCATTATTTTTAATATAAATAACACTCAATACAGGCAAAATGGCAGATGATATCTCACACGTCACAGTGTCGAGATAGTCTGTAGATGAAACGCCGACTTCCTCAAGTCACTGCTTTATCTTGAATTAGATTCTGCCTTCACACAGGTACTATGCAAATATTCCTCCGATGAGACGTTACAGTGCACACAGTCATCTGTAAAAAGGTAAATGAACTCTTATAATAGCCTTTATCTGAGCACTAATTGCCATAATCCATAAATCATCCGATGAGATTACATCACCTCAGTGCTGTCAAGTATCATAGATGTGTGATAAAGCATTAGAATCAGTTAATCACCTCTGACAAAGAATATGAAATGAGTGAATGACTCCAGAAGCTTTGTCAGGATGGGGCCGGAACACGGAGTGGATGAGGAAAAAGGAAAAGTGTAGGGAGGCCGCTGTGGTGGTTGACAGCTAGTGTGTGTGTGTGTGTGTGTGTGTGTGTGTGTGTGTGTGTGTGTGTGTGCGCTGAACATTTGGCATTAGTTGCAGAGACACCGTAAAAACATCACAATCACGCCACGGCATCATAGTCAGGATTTCACACCTTCAGCGCTTCTTCTCATACCTACCAGGACCCTCCATTAGCCTGCCCATGTGTTGACACTCCAGGTGTCTGTTCGCAAATGATTCGAATGCATTTTTGCCGGCTACTGTTATTTATCACATACAAAATGGGCAGGGACACGGTGATGTATGCTATCAGCGGTGACAGTGATAACCAGGACAATAATTACACAAAGCCCAGCTCATCCATCACTGTCACTTATCACTTAAGCAATCAGGCATTCAAAAGAAAGAAGGGCGGAGAGGGATGGGAGGATCCTGGACTGGGATTCTCTGTTCCGTATATCAGTCGAGCCGATCCTGTTTGGCTGCTCTTATGAGCGCGGCATTGTTGAAGTCACTTGAAGCAATTTTTGTGAAGATATAGGTGCATTGAGGTTAGCGCAAACCCGACAGCGCCCTTATTTGATGTAGATATGGATTAAAACAAACAATGCGTCCATTGCTGATCTAAATGGATTTTGTGATGAGAACTTTTTCGCATTTTTTGTTTCCACGGTCAAGACACAATTTTGAACCTGCTTTTAAATGAAAGTTGAATTTCACTAAACCCATATAAAAGAATTTCTTATTTCCTACCTTTAATAAAAATAAAATTTGATTAAGTTAAAAAAAATGTTCAAAACTTTGGGATTCAAATCAAAGCAGGAAAAAAGAACAGACATATCGAAAAGGTTCATTCATCATCTCCCTAATCCTAAAACCAAGTCTTAACCCCCAAAAAGCTCTTTAATAGTGGGTCAGAAAGTGAGAACCGGCTAAAGAATCATCACTCTGTAGGTTCTAGTCCCCACATCTCACATATATACAAGTACAAACACACACACACACCAGTAACGCTGTCCAAGCTGGTAAAATGATCATTCAAGTAGAAAACATTTAAATTGTTACCTTTTCCAAGGGTTGCACAACATATACATACCGTACACACAGAAAAACTGGTTTCTCTTCAGACAGAGACTGGATAGCCTCAACATGTCTGGGCTTCACTGACACTGAACTTGAACCCTGGAGCTCCTGGAAGAACGGAGCGAGCTGGAGAGTGAAGGACGGCTTGAACGACAGAAAGAGGGAGCTTCCCAGGTAGAGAGAGAGGTCAGGGGTTACATAAATACTGAGAAAGCCCTGTGGGTTGGACTGATGCACTCTTGGGTAATGAGGCTCACACCTCCAGGGACTCATAACCTTTGAACCCTGAACCAACCGGGTAATGGCCTGTGTGTGTGTGTGTGTGGGGGGGGGGGGGATATCACTCCAGAAGCTACAAGCTCATGCCTTTGGTGAAGAGGAGATACATGGGGAGTCTGACCTTTGACCTGGTGTTGTTACTGTGACATTTACTGCCATCAGTTTAACCGATCTTTAATGGTATAACGTGCAGAGGCTATATGACATGACAACGTGGTAAAAAAACGATTCCAACGGAGGAGTGGAGCGCAAATATCTGCTGCATGCGAGCACCAAATGAAAAGCACTTTACACCACTGTTTCATTCCCCTGTTTATTGCATGCAGGATTGTGAATCTGTTTCCTTTGAACATGATGGATCATTAAAGTAATGGTGTACTGTGGTTTTGTTCTTTTTTTGCTTAGATGTTACTTCTTTTTAATACAAATTTGTATCTGTGTCTGTGTCTCTCCTGAGAGCTGCCATTGCTCTACTTACCAGGAAATACTTTCTAGATATGCTAATTTGCAGTCACGAGAGAAAGCTGAAATGTGTGTGTGCAGGCATGTGTGCTGAAAAAGAAAGAGACACAGGGAGAGAGAGAGAGAGAGAGAGAGAGAGAGAGAGAGAGAGAGAGAGAGAGAGAGAGAGAGAGAGAGAGAGAGAGAGACACACATGGGTGGTTATCTTGTAGTAGCAGCAAAGGACAAGCATTTAAGTAACACACAGCAGTACAGTCTTTTTCTTGTCTGGGTTGAACTGTATGTGTGCGGGTGTGTCTTTGTGTATCTGTTTATGTAGATGCCTCTTGAAAGATCAATGTAGGTACAGTATGTACCATATAGGAACAGTTGTCTCGGTTGAGACGGCATGTAACTGTGCTTTGTACTCTGTGTACCGCACTCGGTGACTTTGAACTTTTAGAAATAGTTAGTACATAGAAATGTCAAGTAAGAAATAAAGTCAAATAAGTTTGACATTTTGGGAAATTAACTTTTTCTTAATTAAGAGTTAAATTAAAGGATCAATGCCATGCTCTTATTTGCACAATCATCATGAATCTACAGTTTGAATCTACAGAGGCCGTTTAAGTTTAGCTTTCCATAGAAACGGAAAAGCACTGGAAATATTCTTGTTTGCTTTCTTGGCAAGAATAAGATGAGCATATTGACATAGGAGGCTATTGTTAGCAGCTGGTTTGCTGAACGGAGTGGAAACAGCCTTTCTGACACTGTCCACAGATCTTCCTCTAGTAGCACTTCTATAGCTCACCAATTAACACATTTTATCTCATTTCTTTAGTATGAAAACAACATAGTTCCACTGAGGGGCATGGTGATTTTAAAGCAGTTTTTAAGGTACAGATTAAGAGACACAATTTACCACAGGCCACAGGCCACAGTAACAATTATTTCATTTGTCAGTCTGGCTCAATCCTTCAACACATCAGATCAGTCTAAGACACCCAGCAGTGTCACCACTGACAGCCTTAATGGTCATCACACTCTGACAAATGAGTAATGAATACTAGTACAAGCGTACGAGTACAAGCGTGCTAACCAAGCGTTCCATTCAAGCCACTAATTACAAGTAACTGATTCCTAACTCCTGGAGTCAATCACAAAAACACGATGGCAGCAAAATATTTCTTTAATATTGTCAGTTACGAAATGCTCCTCCATCTTCAATGATATGACCCAGATGACATAATATAACTCCAGGTATGAAATTCCCCCTAGTTCATCTTCTCTGTCGACACATCAGAGACACCCCTCCCCCCCCCACCTCATGGTGTGTGGTCTTCCCCGGCTTCACTCAGCCTATCTTTTTGGATCTCAGTGTAGAGTTCATCAGCGCTACGTGACACAGACACCGCTGCTCGTGGCTACAGTCAGTTGTCCCAGGGTGGTCAGTTCCCCACGTGGCTGATTCTTTTAACTCTGAGCTGTTTCTACTTACCACAGAAAGTACATGTTTGTCAAACACAGTGCACGCAATGCATGGAGTGGGGGTGTAACATAACATATAAATGAAATACCACAATGCCCAGTAACATACAGTAGTGTACACCAGAATCTGAGGAGTTAGACAGTAAAACTTGTGTGTTCAGTTCAAATACACTAAATGACGCTCATGTGGGAAGCAGTCTCACAAAACTGGAACAGTTTTCACCCTCTTCCTGCTGTCAAAGTCTTTTTACTCTTAACTTTACTGGCAATAAAATGCTGAATATTCACAACATCCTGCAAACACTGTAACTACCTTCCACCATAAATCTTATGTGCCGGTACCTGCTGACCAATTCATTTCTGTCAAGGCAGCCAACAAAATATGTAGAGCTGAATTTCACTACATAGAATCCCCATCGTCAAGTTGAATCTTTTCTTATATATATCTATATGCATTACTCTTTGGAAATTAATTGAGAATTAAAGAAACAAAATCCTGGATCCACTCCTTTGTCCACATTCACCCAAAAATGTAATATTTTCTTCCTTGGTCCCAAGCTTGTAATCTTGCTGACAATTAAACCAACCAACCAACAGACAGGGGTGAAAACATAACCTCCTTGCCAGAGGTAATTAACTTCATATTGTAAATTAAGTAAATGTTGATTTTTACTTGGGAAAAGACTTGAATTTATTTTCATAACCTTTTCTGAAAAAAATGTCTTGATGTAACTTTAGTTAAACCTAATCAACACTGACCTTGCAGTCATCTATACACAACTATCACAACTAATGCTATGTCCCTAACATCCGCTGGTGGTCTCTAACATCTGGTTTTTGGCAACTTATCATCAAACTAGTGCAGCAGGCCTTCAAACATACAAGTAAGATATTCACCATCATGTCCTATGTTCTAAAAATAAAATTCCCTGTGAAAATGTATACGTGTGGAATCAACTTCATTGTTTGGATAAATGATCCAGCAGCCTAAGCATTACTCCCTGAAATCATCACTTGAGTTCACCATCCCACAGCACTCACTGTTCACCTTGATTAAATCTCCTAGAATGACCTATTGTTTAGCAATGATAGTACGTTATGACTCTGACTCAAAGATCCTGAATTCTGCCTGTTCAAAGAATTGTTTATTTTGGGAGATACGCTTGTTCGCATTCTTGCCAAAAGTTAAATGACAAGATTAACTCCACTCTTATATCCAACTGCTAAATATAGATCTAGAGGGAGAGGATGATTAACCTAGCTTAGTGTAAAGACTAAAAACAAGGGCAACCGCTAGCCTGGTTCCATCTTTAGTTCTTTAAATATACCTGCCAACACCTGTAAATGTACATGTTGAATCTTGTTTCTTCAGTGTGTGTAAAAGAAAAATGTTAAACTGATGACATTGTTGTTTCACAGGATATTAGGGTGCCCTGAATATTTTTTTTATGAAAAGCTGCTAGGCCCATGTGTCTTTTAGCCATGCTGTCACTTTGAGGTGGGAACCAGAGGTTGGGTTGCCATATTTAAGAGATTTGAAGACACCCATGCTTTCTGTTTCCCACAACTTTCAAGGTTCACGCTAAGCTAAGCTAATCACACCCTGGCTCTAGCTCCATACATGACAACAACTTCTGACAAATGAGTGAAGTATGTTGATGGTGACTCCATCAAAGAGACATCCCTCTTCTGCAAAGAAATGGACAGCCATACAAAAGGAAAAGAAATATTCAGGGTTACTCAGAACTAGTCTTTGCACAGATGGTGCGGCGTGCATGAAGGGGATAGTGAGAGGAATTATTGTCAAGGTGAAACTACAAAACATTAATATTGTGACGAACCACTGTATTTTGCACAGAGAGCCATTAGTTGCCCCCAGTTGAGGAGCTGGATGAGGTGCAGGTGGTAAACTACATCAAGGCCCCTTAAGTCTCGCCTCTTCTCCCAACTGTGCGCTGAGACATATTTGGGCATATCAATGACACTAAGCTACAGGGCAGGAATGACAACATCCTACCATCCACAGACAAGATTCAGGGGTTTATAGGCGAGCTAATGCTGTGGCACGAGGCTTTGAAACAGGGCTCCATGGACATGATTCCATTGGCATTAGCCGCACCACAGGCGACCTGGGAGCGCGCTGTATTTGCAGAGTACATTCAGACTTTAAAAGAGTGGTTTGAGCGTTATTTTCCACATGTGGCCAACATCGAGGACTATTACTCAATTCAAGATTCATTCAATCAGGACTCTTCAACAGGAAGAGCTGACTTTGAGAGAGAGAGAGAGAGAGAAGAATGCGCAGAGCTCCCTATGAACCGCACAATGAGACTCAAATTTTGTGAGCTCACGTCTGGTTGGCTTCTGCATCGGAGTATCCAACCATCTCCCCCCACGCTATTGAGCAACTTCTTCATTTCCCCACTACCTACTTGTGTCAGTTCTCCACTCTGGTTAACCTGAAGAGCAACAGGAGGTCACGTCTCTCCGTCGAGCAGGACTGCGAGCGGCCCTCTCTTCAGTACCACCCAGGATTTAAAAGAAAAAAAGTGAGCACGACTTAGTTGATACTGTGGTTCTATCATTTGCATGCATGTCAAAAATGTCACTCAATGGCAATGCATCTCATTTTTCTTTGTATAATAAACAACTTAACTGCAAACTGTTCATACTGTTTATGTATTTACTGTTTATAGACAAATTAGTTTTCATTCTAAGTGCATCTCTCTTCTTAGCTTGGTCTGTAAAGGGTGGTTAAGTCAGGCCAGATGTGCTCCTCTCTCTCTCTCTCTCTCTCTCTCTGTTTCACACACACACGCACACACAAACACTTTTGTCCCTCCTCCTTTTTCAATCTCTTCCGCCTTTTTCAGTCAAATTACCAAGTTTTTTATTTTGTGACTTTTGTGATTACTTGTAGCTGCTTTTGTGTTTGTTGACATTTCAAGTCAGAACGACAACTTGGAAAGTATGAGAAATCTTTGGTACAGAAGTTGTCGAGTTGCTGACGTCATAAATCAGTTAACACAATTGAAATAGAAGCTTTTTATGTGAACTTTTCATTTGGGATTTGGGAGATGGTACCTCCCGGGGAGCATGTGAATGCACAGTAAAATAACGGGGACAGTATGGACTTGTGGGTCACGTGACATCCCTCGGCCAGCTACTCAAGTGGCCCAGCATTATCAGTGACAAAAGAGTCTGTGGCGCGCTCGTCACAAAGTCAATACCATGATAAACACTGCCCTTCACTTGAGCCCCGGTTCACCACTTTAGCAGCCAATTGCCTCGACAGTCATTACCTAACTAGTAAATCACCACAGCTAGGCTACAAGTAAATAACGGAGCCGGTGAATGAATAACTCCACTAAAGAGGTGAGCAGCCGCGACAGGAAACCCTGTATTGCGCTGTATTTTTACACAAACTCATTCTAAGTGGAAAGTGAGCATATGTTATAGAAAATGAGCCCGTAAAGCGGAATTTTTTTTATTTTTTATTTTTTTCTCCCCAATGGCTGTTGCAGAGAGTGTCATTCAAGATGTGGCCTTTCCACACTCATAAAAAACACATAAAACACACATTGTGCTCTCGTAAAGCACTTACAGAGGTGAGATTTATGTGCCGGGGTCTGGATTTCCAAATAGAGACCAATGCAGTCTCTACAATGTTTGTGATTTATGTTGCAAATGTATTGGCATGAATACCAATGTGATTGCTTAAAATTAGTAGATGAGGTCTGATTCGAATGAGCCAAACGCTGAAGCAAGGGATCCCCAGCTCGCAGCAATACATTTCTTTAAAGAACACGCAGAGCTCATCACACAGGAGTCCTGTTTCTGCCCCCATTGTCATTTTGAGAGGCAACCTTGCTCCTCTCAAAGGCCTGGCTAAATGTGTGTGCCATCATGCATACAGTCATTAAACACTCCTGTGCTCATACAAAAGTAAATACTCCATAACTACAAAGAAAAGACGTCAGTGCAGCGCAGACCTGCTGGTAGAATGAGCACAGGTGATTGGCTCTGCTGTAGCCGAGAAAAGACTAAATTCCCTCCACAGCATGAGGTGTCACTTACTTCGCTAATGTGTCTTTAATGTGGCCTGTTACACCCTTGGATGTGGATATCAAAACGTTTAAGTCGACCTGCTCACTGGAGGCAGAAGTGAGTCTTGTAAAATGAATTATTGATGCCGTGCAGCGGCCCCCCCCCTTCTCTGACTGGGGAACAATGTAACGTGCGCTGGCAAATTCATCTGGGCTCTTTAAAATCAAGGTCTCGCTGCTCACTTTCATGTTCTGACGAGGCTTCAGACTCCAAGCCACAAGGCATTCCTTGATTGCCGGTGATGTCCAAGTCTTTCTGAGAGGCACCGCGGTCCTGTCGGGACAGAGCACGTTATTGTTGGGATACCTGCATAGTTGCATGATTGGTGTCAAATAAACATGGTGCTGAGCTACAGTGCTAGAGGTCTTTTTACCTGTAATTATGGCATGGCTAGCTTTCCACTGTGGGACAGCTGCCAGCTTGCTTTGGCTTTTATGGGGCTTCTGGTCCTTTCTTGTGGTTGTCATGCTGCAATTAAAACTGTCTCCAATCGCTGGGTGGCAAAAGGCGCTGAGACAGACTCTTGTCTCTCACACACAGACACACATACAGTATGCATGTGTACTCATATACAAACGCACTGTGGAGCCACTGGCTGGAGGCGATGGGAAAGTGTATGATATAGGAAAAACATAGTTAATTACATTTGACAGGTATCTATTAAAGTGCATTCTTAGACCTTAAAGGGCCTTCACACATCTAATGGAAATACACACTCAACTTCTGCCCATGAATAATACCCCCCCCCCCCTTATCTCACCGAGATCTCACGTCTGTCAGCGAATAGACAAATCACCACTAATCAAATCCACAAAAGTATAAACCAAGGTTGTATACTGGTATTCAGATGCTTTCAAATGAGTTATTCAGGCATTCCTCTCACTTTTAAGTGAATGAGTACTCCACAGAAGCACCAGCTCTTCTGTTTATTACAAACAATAGAAGTATGATTGTAATCATCGCACATTCCCCTCATTTTGCAGATAAAGAAAGGATGTACGCGTAGCAGATACACTTGAATCATGACCCGCAGGTGAAATGTCCAGATGCACAAGTGTATCTATCTGTCAGATAACCTGGGACAACACATGGCAGGGACAGCCGTCTGTCTACCTGCTCTGTTCATATGTCTTTCTCTCTCAGCCTGTCTGCCCATCTACCTCTCTGTCTGGTTTGTGGGTTCAGCCTGTCTGTCTCGCCATTCTTTACTGGTCTTTCATCTAATCTGCCTGAAGACTCTGTCAGATCAGCTGTCTTTAAAATCCAATTTAGCTGCTTGATTCAAAATATTCCATCCAACAAGAAAGGAGACAGACTCATGTTGAAAATCCTCAATGAGTTACACAATGTGTCACAATTGATTATCGCAACGAGTTAGCAAACCATTAGTCCTAATATTCTGTCTTCTACCTTCTTCTAAGTGTATGAATTGAGCAGCTCCTCATGTAGAAAATAAAGGGAGAGTCAGGGAGTGATTATTACAAATCAAACAGTTAACAATCTCAGTAGAAATACAGGGTATTTCCGATCTGCTTAATGGTTTTTGGAAGACATTTTTGAAGAGGTAATTGATATACAGTACATAAGAATATATTTATTGTTAAATCTATGAGAACTTTCAGTTACAGGAGGTAAACTCTGGCTCCGGAGGTCCATCACCCGGACCTCCACAGCCTTACTTCCCACCTTGCTACATAAAGGGCACCCTGGTTAAATAACATGCTAAGATTCGATCTTTATCATAAAGGAATACCTTGGATTTTAACTTCTGTCACAGCAAAACAGCAGTGAAAGAACTAGCAGGTGTTTACTGTAACCAGGAAGCTTGTGGTGAGGAAAAGGCCATTCAAACGCCAACATCTTGAAACTGCAGAGGTCAGACTCATTTAGACTTTGTGTGCTCTGTCAAGAATGCCCCAACCCCACACCAAATTTAGATTTCTGAGATATTTGCCATGTCTTGTTTGGTGTTTTTTTTGGACAAAAATATTGTCTGGTATGAAAAAGTAATGATGCAATGTCAAATGTCAGATGGAAGTGTCAAACTAGGTGGCCGACATGTTTATACACCTGGTCCCTCACGGGCCTAAAGGGAAATATTTGGTGTATCATGTAGTGCTGTCAGACAAATTTGTGCATGCTCTTGGCTGTAGGCATTTTCTCTGAAACCCAGGAAACATCTATAATGACTGTTTGCTACCTCGACCTATTCCTTTCGCTTGTTCTGGATACAGAGTTGTTTGTGAGGTCTGCTGATTGGATACTGAATGATACATGTATTTGTTTGATAATTAGAGATATGGATTTTGGGGTTATTTCCAAGTGGCCGTGCCTGAATATTCCTCTCCCTGATTTACATCTTGGTCTTTGCCACTTGCTGTCTTCTGTATTTTCTGTTTTCACTAAACAATTATCCCTTTTTTCCCATCCTCCCCCACCCCTGTGTTTCTCCCCGTCCCATCTCCTCTCATTAGAAGGGCTCGAGGATCACACACAAAGCCAGCGAAACATTATGATGATAGTTTTGTTACGTGCCCTTCTTTGTCTCTGACCACATTCCTCTAAAATGAAAGATGGCAACAATTACCTTGGTGTCTGATGCCTGAAGTCTTTTGACATCCACCTTGAAGAGCAGGTCTGGTTCCCAGCCTATGGTGATGTTGACGCAGGCTTGTTTTGCATTCATTACCGTCCACGTCAAGATGGCTAACTGACTAGGAGTGGCCATTTTCTTCTACAAAGTTGCATTTGTCGAGAGCCAGCATTTGTTGGCATGGTAAGTTGCTTTGCATGTATAGGCCAGCCTTTTGTAGAATGACTGACAGCACCAGTTCTCTATGTATTGTCTGTGAAGATTCTCTGTCATCCAGGTGTCTTCCGGAGTTGTACCTGTGAACATGTGTAGGCTACAACTCCTGAAGATTCTTTCTGTGTTAGTTGTTGCTGTGGACAGCTTGTCGGGATTCAATCTAAATATTACCACAGGTCAGAGGAAAGGTGGTGGGTGGGTATTTAAATAGGCTGTACATCAGAGCGTGGCAATTTGAGAGTGACATGTGAGTCTGGAAAGCGCTAATAGCCTTCCCGAGCAGATTCCATCCAACCTCCTGCCAATGTCAGAATCCAGCTGAATTTGCTCTCCAAGATGTTCTTCTGAGGTGAAAGCCAGCAGTCAGTTGTAGCGCCACTGGTAGCCGTTTCCGACGCTTTGGTAGCGTAGCATCAAAGTCACAGGGCACACATATATTCCGCAGGATTAGAGTAGCGTAAAAGGACAGCCCCAGCCCATTCACTGTTGGCACGGCCGCCACAGCCTCGGCACAAGTGAGTTTTTAATGCATTCCATTTAACTTTAATTACTCCAATCTCTGCGAGGGCACACAGGAAGAAAAGGCCCGGGCGTTTGTGCCGAGCAGATTACCCCACTGCCCTGCCAAGTCCGTGGCGCGCTGCATCCTAAGATAGAATTCAAATTCAAATGTGGGCTAAAGAAAGTGCAGCTGTCACCCCTCTGGCCTGCGAAGCCCCAACCGGATCAAAGATGAGCTGTCCTCCTCCCCTGCCCGTGTAAAAATGAGCTGTCCTGGCCGTGCCAGTGTCTCGTCCCCCTGGGGCACCTAATCCTCCTCTCCTGACTCCACACTGACAGTCTGAATAAAGGCATTAAACCCCGCAAAATAATTACCAATTAAAACGGATGGAGAAGTCATCAGGTAGTGACTGAGGGGAGGGGGGTGCAGGCAGAGGCAGCAGAGAGGGATGGAGCTGTGTTGGGTTTCTCTCCTCCCTGCCAAGAACAACCTGTATTTTCTCCTTTATGGGTTATGGTTTTGCAGTTCTGGATGAGTGAGTGACCTTACTGAGTAGTATCAGACCAGGAACAGACTTCTGAAAGCTTCTAGGATGTCGAAGAAAGTTTGTGTGAGGCATCCCAACTGTACGGAAGCCAGGAAATCAGTGCAGAAGTTTTATAAGCCTCAAGAATTAAGAATAGTTGTTATATCGGATGCTACTTTATCTGGGTTAGTGCTGCTGCTGCTGCTGCACAGACCTGAGATACTGTGAAAGCACAGAGATCACTGGGCATCTGTTTGTGTGTTTTAGCATAAGGAGATATGCTGGTGTGTTTGCACATACATGAGAATGCATTTATGCAGTATGGGGGTATTTTGGGGCAGAGGTCAAACCACATGTGGATGAGCAAAATGAGCCTTAACTGTTGTTGTGTGTTTACTGGCCACTGTGCCATAAATGAGCATGTGTGCACATGTGTGTTTGTACCTGCAGAAGAATGTTATGGGGGTGTTTGCAGACTAGCGTGCCATGAGGCCCGGGGCACTAATCCACCAGCGCCACACTGCCGAATCCAGGTAAAGTGATCCTAAAGCCTTCTTACCCCTCTCCCTCCTCTGTTCTCAATGCTCCCCTTTGAGCTCTGTCTATTAGCAGTGGTGGAGATCAGACTAGTGAATATCCACTCAAAAGACCAGTCTGGACCAAGGTCCCACAATTTTGACAACTTAATCTCCTCTTTGACGGCAGGCAGAAAAGAAGGGAGTTGTCGTGTGACAAAGGGTTCCGACTTGACCATGTTCTTTTGAACGTCCGTCCTCTGCTATAAGAGACAACCTGTATTCCTGTCCTCGAGCATAACCATAAGACATCACGCCCACTGCCCTATTTTTGGGCTCTTGTTTGTTTATGATTTCCATGCAACTGATGACTGAAACTAACTTTCAGAGATATATTATCCTCTTGACTGCGTGAATCTCAACATGGGAGGCCAGATAGGGACACAACATGGAATTCCAGTTTGACTCACACTGATATTATGAAGAGACACACTATAAATCAAACTTGGATTCAAGAGAATTTTTATCTCCCACTGTTTCATAACGTTGATTGAGCAAGGTGGCTCATTCCAGCGCCTCAACAAAACTGCTCCTCCATCTAAAACTCGCAGTATCACTCCACTGATGTTGATCGCTTTTGACCTGAGGGACGCTCCGCATCGCTGATGTGACTTGTCTTTTGGTTTCTGTATCAGCGCCAAAATCACCCTGGGCTAAGTACACTGGGCGTGTACCCTGCTGTGGACGTTGCGTGTATGGTGCATACATTTGTACGTGTGTGAGAAAAGAGGAGATGGAATTTTTTCTCCTATTCTTTGGAACCCATAATTAGACCTCAACTTAGACTCCCAGCCAAGCACATATTTCCTCTATGCATAGATACTGTACACATAAAACATGTACACTACATTTACTTTCAGCCAAAATTTTAAGATGAGCCTTTGTGGGTGTTTTCGTCTCTCCCTCGCTCTCTGTGATTAAGCTCAGGATCAATTTAAACCTGCTCTGTTTCATCTCAATTATCATGTTATGGTCAAATTATTATCTTGATTTAAAAACAGATCTTCGCCGTTTGAGGGGCCCAGTCGACTCAAAGGTGCAGCTTTAATTCCATTTATTGTAAAGAGCAGCCCCCAGCATTTTAAGGCTAAAACCTTGATCCCCTGAGATGACAACTCTGCTTTATCTAGACCTCATCTTCAATCCCTTTAACAAACTTCAATCAAATATTGTGCGATTCTAATCATGAGCAAAATAAGTTGTCATCACTTAACCACTTGGGGTTATTTGTCATAACAGCTTGTCTTGTTTAATAAAAGCATACATATTTTAACATATGCAGAAAATACACACTTTCTTTGCTCCACCATTCATTTGACCATGTTTTTGTGGTTTCAGCGGCGTGCTGTTTAAGTGGATCAGCAGCTTCTGTGAGACTAAATAAACACTTCCAAAACCCCCTTTGTAATTAAAATAACTTTGTGTAGATGCTGCTGAAATAAAGTCATACTGATTAGTCTGTGATAACAGTTTGACAAACAGGCCTGTGTGTGTCTGTGTGTGTGTCACTGGCATACGAACTGGTGGAGCAGCTTTTGAGCCACTGGCAAGTTGACACGAGAAAGGACTTACAAACTGTGCTGTAAAACTGCACGAGAGGGCCGTACTTTCACACTCATATATTGTTGTCCTAAAAATACTCCCTGAGATCAATGTTAACTACTGTTTATCTTAATCTACGATAGGTAGAGAGGTAGGTAGTTGTAGGGAGGGAGGGAGAGGGGAAGGGAGGGAGGGATGTGTAGATAGATAGGTAGGTAGGAAGGTATATTGGTACTATATACTAAGATAGAAAATTCTTGCTTTACAGCTGCAAGGCATCAAGGACATAACACACACAAGGTGTAAAATATTAGAACAAAACTACAGTAAATATGAAAATAAATAGATTAGAAGAACACAAAAAGCTGTTTAGATAAATAGAAAAAAAATACATTACATTAATGTATATGATGCTAAAATGTGTTTAACTGAAGACTGGAAAACTTTGCCTTTGTATCTCTCCAGGGAAAACTTGCTACTTGCTTTTCTTTTGACTTTTTTATACATACGTGAGATGCTCACCAGTGTTCGCATGACAGGCTTTGAGTCAGTCATCAGCATTTTAATGTTTCAAACATCAGCTGAGGCCACTCTCCATTTCCCTCATCCATTAAGTTTTAAAAGAAAGGACACCAAAATCATACAGGCGCAAACACGTCATTCAATGTGCTTGAAAGTGTCTTTGTTGGAGGATGAGAAAGTCTGTGACATGCTAAGGTCGAAGGACAACTGATAATTTAGGGAGAGCAAGGATTTCTCTTTTCATTAAATGAAACACTCCATATAAAACAAAGAGAAGGCCTTCAGGCCTTGTCAACCATCTTTATTAGAAACCCCACTTTGGTCTTAATGCATTTCTAGTCATTAGCCAGGGCACAATATGTCACAATCCTCTTCAAAAGAGTACATACACATTGTTCAAATAATTGCCCCGTGAAGGACAAACATGCATGTAAAAAGGCATCATTATTCAGCCGCAATCACTCGCAGGGACTTTCAGGCCTTCTTCTTTGCCATTGTTGTGGAAGGCCATCTGATGTCAAAGTGCCTCTTTGCACAAGTATGAATTAAAGACGGAGATTTGCCAAACAGCAGCGTGAGAGCGCCCGTGCAGACTTAAACACTCTTTAATCAGATCTGCTGCGGCAGTGATCATCAGTTGAAGACACGTTGCTATAGGAATCACAGGCTCTGGTCTAATGATATTGTTTCACACTGAGCGTGCGGATGTAAACTTAACACAAAACAATGTAACCATCAGTGTTGTGGGAATCTGACACCCTTCGCAAAACACCATCCCCCGGTTGTCAATCAAACGGTTTCCGATATAAAATTTGTCCCATTCGCTCTGCTTTTTTAATTAATATGCATAGTTAATGAGCAGTTTTACGCCAGACAGCGGTAAAATGGCAGCTTGCTGCAATAACCAAAATCACTATGCATGGATGACTGACATATTGTTTTGTGTATCATCATTACTCTCACTTTCCAACTTCTATCCATCCATGGAGGATATACACTGGTGACCTCCCCAGCTGTCAGGGGAACTGTTGAGGCTGCTGAGATGACTTGTTAGGACGTACTCACTGTGTCCAGCTGCCTGACATGACATAACCTCCCCAGACACAACTAATTTACAGTATTTATGTATGGTCCTCAAGGATTTGTACCTGCAATCTGTAACTCACCTTAGCAGCGTGCATTGGAGAACACACTACCTGCTGTTTTTAAATTTGGCATTTTATATTGATTTAAACAAATGTTTTAATTGTTGAGCTTAAAATTTTGATTTGCTGGTAGCCAAAGCAACAGTTTTCGCCAAGGACGTTATGTTTTTACCTGGGTTGGTTTGTTTGTTAAGTCTTCCATGGACACTTAGGATATGGTATATGCAAGGGACGAACCAATTCAATTCTGGGATGGATCAGGATCAGGGGACGGATCCAGGATTTTGTTTATTTTTTTCTCTTTCTTTAACATTGTGAGATTTTCTAAATTTTGCTTGATTTCTCAGAGAATTACACATTACATATTTAGGCGGTTGGCATTGATAAGTGTGTGCAATTTTCTGCAGATCCCAATAAAAAATCTAGATCTAGTGGATTTAAATGTGGCTTCATTGGGCTGTCGGCTTTCTTCAGCGGCTGTGTGGTCTAGAAGCCTGTGACCAACACCAATGTGTAGCTGAGAAGCGTAATGTGGCCTTAGCTATAAGCCTTGTTTTCATTTAAGGGGACTGTAGGTTTTTGCAGAGATATGCGCTTACTGAGGGCAATTTAGTTTTGGTATAGAACTGAATTGACTTGGCAAGATAGTGAATAAATGTAATGTTGAACTAGTCATTTAATGAGATACTGAAGTGTTGATAAGACTGTAAAAAAGACCACACATTCCTTTCTATTCCACCCGCTCTGACTGATTCATGAAGGAGGAAGAAATACAAAGGATACAACATATTTCATTTGATATGATGTTATTAAATACTCAATATTCAATATTATACTTTTTTTTCTGCAAGAATTTTCATTGGCATCGATTTCACAATTAATTATTAGACGCTTCCACTTAAAATATAGATATAATATAATATAATAATATTTTGCCCATAAAATTGGTGCTGCTGAGGTTGCAGGATGGGTCATTACGCCAATGTCACATCAAGCCTCTAAAAATTGGCTGTGCATACAGAAACAAGGCCCCCAACTGACTTAATACTAACTAATCTTTTTTAAGTTTTAAAAAACTGGGTCTTAAGAAACATCCGAACAGCAAGAGAGCCAGGGGCGATTATGCCGATGTTAAGTTTAATACCCACACTCCTGCCAAGACAGGAAAAGCAAGGGTGGAAAAGGGACAGATTTCTTGGCAGCCCTTCATCAAAAGCATAAAGCAGTAGCCACAAGGGGAGACGTAAAGAGATTAGAAGAGCTATTGACATTTCCCCATAGCAAGGAATGGGGTGTCGAAAAAGCAGCAGGGGATGATAAGGTGTACAGGCATTCAGTCCCCCCTCTCATGTTTTATGTATCTGTGATCACAACTGATCGTGAGAGAAATTAATCAATAACAATGCCGCCGGGATGTGTGGATGACACATGCCACTGCCCACCCCCACCCGCCACCTTGTGCCGCCGCCGCCGCCGCTGCCACCTCCGCCTCCTCCTCCTCCTCCTTCAGTACTCCTTGCCACACTCCTCCATTCTCCACCCTCCCTCTTTCTCCTCACCCCATCCATTTTGATTCGGGGGGCCTGTTGTGCGCCGTGTCTAGGTGAGGGATTTTTACATCCCCGGCGTGCTTGGAGGAACTCCATATGGCCGGGATCAAAGGTGTTGCTGGGTGCATGGTTCTGCTTGGTTGCCAGCCACCGCCGTTAATTAGAAAACAAGATCAGAGGCGGTATTAAAATCCAATTAAGCCCGTATGAACAGATTGCCAAGTGATGTTCACTAATGCATTACTGAGCACCATGCAAATTTTAGTGGCAGCATTTGGCTTTATGTTATGTGTTTGTGTCATTAAGAGTGTGTGTGTGCGGGAGTGTGTCGCTGCACGTGTCACTTGCTGGCGATCCAAGGCTCTGTGACATTGCCTGATCTTTTCCCTGATACACAGCTCTAATCTCATATAAACAATCAGCTAAAGCTCCGCAGAACAACAAACACCTATCCACACAATAAGATTGGATGATATTGCTTCTTACAATTAAAGCATAATTGAGAATGCTGAATTATTGATCCATCATAATTGAGTTCTCTTCATTTGATTTGTATGAGGAACTAATACAGCACACGGAAAATCCAGCAGATTTGGATAAATTGCCTCGGAGTATTCGGGTTTGATACAAAGTTTGATACAGCCTTTCCATTCGGTCTCAGTGGCCACTCAAAGGCACGGATCACAAGAGGGACAGGAGCTTTCTGTTTAAAACCATCTTAAATGTTGAGATGGCTGTCAGCAGATAAAATTAAACCATGTTAAGGAATTGGATGAGGCACATTAAAATGCATACATAAAATCATCCTGCACAATAAGTGCCTATTTAGTCCGCGAGTTTCATTCGCCACCGCAGACAGACAGGGCATCTGTACCAAAGACTGACAAGTGGATGCAGCTGGTGGCCTATGGCCCGAAGCATCCACATTATCACAGACGAGGGGCTGTTAATGTTGGGCTGAATGGAGCCCCTTTTGAGATACAAAATAGCATTCTGATTAGAAAGCCAGGAAATACACATGTGAAGTGCCGGAAACCGTCACAATGCAGAGCCACGGCACATTTGGCACAGTCTCAAGCTGCGTATATAGAGGAGTACGATTTTAATGAAGGGATGTGCCACCATCAGACACATTCAGATCTCTCACCCAGTGTTTTTCAGGATATGCTCTTCAGGTTTTGGGTTCGATCAGTATTTTCTAATGAGACAAGAAACCGTGGACTCGTAGTTTTAAGGTTTACAGAGATGATTTCACTACATTTGTTCGTAGTTAAAAAGGTTTCCGAGATCTAATGTTTACTCTCCCAGGGGAGCCACATGTCAGACCTCTTTTGGCTTTTTGGCCCGTGCCAGAACATTACATCTCGCTGTTGATGTGACTTTTTATTCTTCCTTATGAACAAACCTTTGACAACAATTAAATTAAAGATGAGCTAAAATGATCTGCATCATCTGCATTACAGAACTGGGCAGGTATTTGACCAACAGTCGATCATTCAGAAGAACAATGAAGTGCTTGTATGTGGATCTTGCTTAGGTATGGTAAAATAAGAATAGGATATAGTTCAGAGCAACACAAACAGAGACGAAGGAGGATTTAGTTAGGCTGAAAATAAAATTGCGTAATGTAATATACCCGACTATCAATGGGCAGACAACAATGAGACAACTGAGTCAGCTTTGATACACCGGCTGCGGTTGGAGAGTCAAAATAATCTCCTTTCATTACCACAGTTCGTTGACCTCAATGGAAAACATCACATGGTCAAGGAATGACGGGAAATCTGACTCAATTTACACAGAAAGTAACAAAATACATTTTATCCAAAACAAAATACAAAACAAACAGGAAAAGAAATGATGAAATAATAACGTGAGGAATATACGTGAAGTAAACCTCATATCATGCATTCTGCAATCAAGGGATTGAAATAACCTTTATATTAGTATTTAGTTCTGATGATGCTGTTGTGAACAATACGTTTAATTCGCTGGTTCTTCACAAGACAGATGTGACTGAGAACAAATCCGGGGCTCAGAGCATCATGTGAGGATTCTGGATCGTGTCATGAGAATAAAACAGCTGCTCTGTTTTTGTTTTTATATTCGCGTGTGACCGTCCAGGTGCAACTACAATGTTAAGTCGCTTTAAATGTTGCTGCTGCAATGAATTGTGGGATGACATTTTCTCCGTCTCTTTCCTAAAGGATGATGCAGTGTTTCCTATGCGAAAGGAGATAAAATATTCAAAGAGCTCTTAGTATGGCGGCCGCAGACAATGTTCCAGATCATTTCACTCAGTTAGGAAGGTTTCTAAGCAAAATGGACTTTTCAAACGCACCCGCTCACTGTTGAAGTTGTGGCTTCATTGATCCACCGTCCTCGGGATTGTTGGCAGCTGTGTATCATCAACACGACATGTTCTCATTGGTCTGAGTAGGTCACTGCTACATTTATAAACCTTTGACAGAGGAATAGTGTTTGTAGAGCTGTTTATTCACCATGATGGCTGTTTGGGCCTGCTCAGGGTAAGTCACTGTCTCTGTGATGCTTTGACTGATCTGATTAGTTGTTGTACTTATGCTTTGTCTCTTTATTTTAGTAGGGCCTTTGCTCCTTGTTCTGCTGACTGGTGCAAGTTACAGCTACCCTGCAAATAAAGGTAAAATCCCCGTCCTCCAAATTTGTCTGCTGTTCCTGTAAGTTTGTATTCATTTCTCTTGCTCCCTGCAGGTTTTGATGCCAGCTCGGAAGGGCCTTCCTCTGGATATACAGATTTGGGTGCGAGGGCTGCTGCTGCTAAAACCCATCCGCAAACTGCTTCACGCAAAGTGCCTAAGTACTCTCAGCCCGGTGTTCAGAACAAACATCAACGAGACATCAACTGGTTAGGTGCACCTCCCAGTCCTTTTTCTTCTGAGGAAAGACCCAGTGCCCGCCGCTTTGCCTCCAGTAAACCTGAAGCACTTGGCTCCAGCTATGTGGGTCCACCTGCTCCTCCCCAGTTCCAGGCAGGTGAATTGTCTCACGCAGAGACCAGCTACAACGATGGCAACTATAAATCTGAGACGGAAGAGCGAGGCATCCTACCGCCACCTCCAGGTGTCGCTGTTGCAGATGGACCAGTGCCTAATGGTGAACTCCCATCAGTCCCTGATGGAGGATGGGTTGTGCATCCTTATTCGATAAACTACATGTTCCGGATGGGCCGGTATCCTCCAGGTACCCTCTCTCACTTCACCAACAGCTTTGAGAAGGGGAGGGACTCCTGGCAGGGCTCCCACCAGATAAGATACTTCTATCCTGCTAACCCCCGTACTCTGCAGGCTGAGACCATCCCCACTGACTCTGGAGCACCTCGGAGCAGTAAGCAGCCAAGCCAACCTGTGAAGCAGTCTGCTGGGAGAGCTGGCTATGGTCAGACCAGTGCGGCGAATGGACAAAACCAGCCCTATAGAAGAGTTGGGTCCAGCAGGATGACACAGCCCAAGCATGGTTAAGGTTGAAGACCAATTGCTCTGGTTGTTTTACTGCTAGGTTCAAGTCAAGGTTTCTGGTGCTGGCAAATGATTGAACTCAATAGCTGCAGTTTGTATCTACGGAACATGCCAGTTTTCTCCATCTTCGTTCCTGCCTGTTCCAACTTCAATAGCAATGAGCTTTAATGGTAAGATTATTAAATTGCTGGTCTTGTGTGTACACCATATTTATATGGAAAATAAACCTCAATAGTACAAATGGCATCCATTGACTCAAAATGTATATCTTTAATGTGGAGCCATGAGGCCTCTGCTGTATGCACTGGCTCAAAATGGCAATGGACGTGCTCTGTCAATCTATAAATTTGTGTTTGCTATTAATCTGCAATGTTTGTATATTTAAAAATACAAACTCACATTTACACACACACATTCTGAAACACTTCCAATTAGTTTTTTTTTCACCTCTGGTCTAAGGTGACTTGAGCGGTTCAGGAAGAATTGGCTCAAAAATATTAAAATGTGTCGGTTGCAAATCGAACTGCACCACTGGAATTCTTAATTAGCCTTGGACTTGATCAGGATCATTTGTCTTGGATTGAATAGAGTTGATAAAACTCCGGCTGCAGTGTAAGGTTTTTATTGGAAGACTAATTTCAAAACTCATTTGACAAATACGAACTTGGTGTGCAAAGACATTACACGTCATGTGAACTCAAGTCAAACTCTGCTCTTCCACCTGCTGCGATGCATTACTAATCCTATGTCTTATTAATGAATCAGCACTTCAGGTTTTCAAATCCAACTCCAGCATCAGATGTGTGTCCCCGAATCATCTACTGAAGCCACTTAGACATTAATAAAAGCTGTACATTCTCTAAACATCTGGGGGGTTGAGGGGTGGAAGCTTTTAAAGTCACTTTTTCCCATGCTGAGAATTAAGAGGCGTTCATAAACAAACCCCACCGTCTTGGGCAGGCTTGATGTATAGTTTGGTTTGAGCTGTGGCTCAAACAAGGGGGAATCAATATCCAATCTGTTACAGTGACATTTGCTGATGTCATTAATGGACAGTGGGCATCCTAATTCATATAACAAATCACCTCCGAAAGACTCTCCATTGATCTTTAATTAGAAGCTGCTGTTAATCACCTTTATGACTCTCCTCAGTGGCACCATAATGGTTTCTGCAGTGAAGCCACGGCAGCATCAGCAGGATGTGTTTGCTGTCAGTGTTTATGTACAAAGCACCGCACCGTTAATGGACCCTGTTCCGATATTTTCGGAATATTTTACAATCGTGACTTTTAATCCAGTTTGGGCCCCAGAGAAGAGGCCAAATACGGAGTCGTCATCTGCGACTAAAAATCCTTTCTCTAAAAGGTCTTTTCAGGCATCGGGACAAACAATGACCCGCTGGAGAGAAATGGCAATTACCTCTAGTAAGGTGGCCACTTCACACACCTGTCACAACACAGATGAACCCATCATAAAAGACCAGTGGAGAGGGACAAAAATGCAGGGGGTCTCCCTCGGTGACCCTTCAGCTTTCATAGTCTCCCCTCTTTTCCTGCTCGACTATTAAGACATAAAGGGGTCAGTCCCCAGACGGCTCCTTCCTTTATCCCTCGCTCTCACACTCATCACGGCTCATGCTCCCCAACCGGTAGCCACTGAGCCTCGACATCAACATTATTATTGTATCCAGTTTTTTTTCTCAGAAAACACCACCTTCTAAAATGTGTCTGTTACGGTTTACATTGTGATTTTTAGGATTTTTATTATTTTAATGATTATCCTCATGAACACTTTTCTCTTTTAATCATGAGATCTTATAAACAGAAGATGATTTTGAGATATAACATGGGATGGGCAAGTGCAAGTAGCCTTGGAAGTGATCAGGATGATTTTGCAGCTCCTTGTTCGTGATGGCTTTTCCAGATTCGATGGACCCAATGTTTTTTTTTCTTAAGAAGTGACGATCAGAAAATCATCCTCAATGCTCCATCAATTTTATCCTTGAATTTTTTGAAGAAATGGAATAAGCTACTTCCAAATCGTTTGAGTGATGTGAGGCAGGGCTTTTAAAACATTATGTGACGCATAAAAGGAAAGGAAAAAAAAGTTGATATACATTTTGCCATATGCTGTGATTTGGCATCTGGCATCCTCCTGTGCGACTTGATGTGAAGGTGGAATGTGGTTCGACTTAGCCATGCGGCAAATGTGGCAAAAGTCGGCCTAAACAAACATGTATTTCAGATGTGTGGCTGTAAAAGCCACGACCAGATGAGGAAATAATTTGCTCATAAAATTCATAGATCTTCATACGTGATTGTTATTCCTTCCAGTGCTTTACGGCGCCCTCTTAAAATAATGGAACAGGAAGAAAATCCCTTGGGTAAAAAAGTTTTGTCGTTCACATGTGTGATTTCTTTTGATTAGATTTGGTCATTTATTGTCCAATGTACCTGATTATTTATCTAAGCATCACACGCTCAATTTGAAATTTCCTTTAATCTCAGATACATTTTTTTTGCATTTGAATACCTTTGTGTTATGAAAACCACACCATTAAGTACACCACAGATATGGTGAATTCCATTGCCATGTAAAACTTTTTTTCCACCATAAATGCAGGGTATGCACAGACCAGTGTTAAAAATCTACCCCCAGCCATCGTGAATGGCCCAATTGCCTTGTGATTAACGCACAATAAAAGAATGCGATGGCTTAAAGAAGCAGCAGGAAAAGCTGCCCAGTGAAAGATGGGTGTACGGCGCACTCTATAATTAAGCCAGTCTGCACTTGATGAAAGTAGATCACACTGGCGGGCCACGGCTTCACAGCCAGTTTGTTTTTACGACATAATTACAGTCCAAATCAAATGAGAAGATTTAATATTGCACCACGACAACCATGTGTCCAATGTCAACAATGACACTGACCCCCCTGAGGCAAGGTGTGTGTGTGTGTGTGTGTGTGTGTGTGTGTGTGTGTGCGTGGGGGGGGGGGGGGGGGCAGGTCAGGCGTCAGGAAGCCGACAGCAGAGAAGCCTCCCCACCGCGGGAGCTATCTACCTGTGTCTGGGCCCACCTGGGAGGTCTGACACCAATGGAATTACACTGACAGTGGGACAGAGGGTAGGAGAGAGAGAGAGAGAGAGAGAGAGAGAAGAGTTGTCTCTGAAATAGAAGGAGGAGGAGGAAGAGTGGGGGGACACGAGGGAGGGAGACAGAGTCTTGGAGAGAAAGTTCATCTGAGAAGAATCTATCTATTAGAAGCAGGTGAGGGAGGGGAAACAAAAAGCTGAGAGAGGAAAATAGATACGAGAGAAGTGGGTGAGCGAAAGTGATGAGGAGAGCAAAAGGAAAGAAGAGAGGGAGAAGCAGCAGACTTGGATATGCAGACAGTGAGGGTGTGGCCTAAGAGCAAATACAAACAAACATCTTTCGTGCCTGTGTCTCCACGGCCGTCACCTCGCTGTGGAGAGCTTGTGCAGTTATCTTTCACTTAATGATGATAAAACAGGATCAGTTGAGGGGAAATCAGCGTTAAAGTGGATCACATCATCCCTGTCCTCTCTTCCATGTGGGTGTTTAAAATGCATGTTTGAAAAAAATAAGCTGCTTTCAGACATGCACAGAACTCCGTATAATTCTCCGGAGGGACTGTACAGCCGTTTTCAGACATGACCTGCGGGTAAGTCCGGAGGATTGGCTACGGAGTTTACCCAGAGTTTGCCTTTCACACATGCACAACGCAGTGGGAGGTTCTCTGCACAGACAGGTTCACAACAGCAACAAATCACCCGGAGATATATGTTTTCTTTGTGTTGTTTTTTGTTTTTTTTGCATCTGTCCCGTATTAGAAGCCTCATCAACCCTAACCCATGTTCTCACATCGAATTCTTCTGAATTTCTAGGACTTTATACTAGTAGGCCAGGCGGAGAAAGTCTGCATGTAATCCGAAGGCATTCACTTGGACTTTTGCGTTAACACGTGCACCTCCTCGGAGAATCTGCGGAGTTCAGTGCATGTCTGAAAGCATCCTATGTGATATCGCAAATGTCAGTTTCCCCTGCCAGCCCCCGAGCAAATACTCTGGAGAATGTCCGGATGAGGACATGTGAGAACATAGCAGGAGATTCACTTTGAGCAAGTGACACGTGTCAGACCCAAACAACAACAAAAAATAATCTCGACAGCAATATGTATACATTAGGTCCTGCGTCCTTCCTGCTGCGCTGCCCCTCATCTGAACGCTGTGATGTTGTGATCACGTCTGAGCAGAGAATCATTTGTTGTGTTGTTCTATTGTGACATGCAAACTCCAGAGAAAAGTCTGGAACCATTTCTGTGGACATGTCCGGAGTTCATGTCTGAAAATGGCGAGGGGAGGACAATAGAAACAATAGACTAGTTTTTCTGCAGTTAAGGAATTGTCTGACTATAACTGAGGTAGTTATGGCAGCCCACAGTTGTCCCCTCTGTTTTGAGATGAGTGCCGTTTTGATTCTTAACGACATGGTTGTGCCATAAACGACCAACACCTCCCACCGAGCGGCTTCAGTGTTTTTCCTCCCTCAGAAAAAGTCTGCATTTCCTGTCCTTTAGTGACCAGCTCGACATGACCACAAAGCCTTTGTTCCTCTGGGTCAGATTCTCCCGGAGGAGAACCTTCCTAAGTACCAGCTGTTGAGTGACCACGCTCGACCACACTGCTCTCTGTCTCCTGACCACCCCTTTAACTTGCTGTTCCTGCTCTCCATCCATCCATCCCTCCCTCCACCCTTCCCCTACTTCCCTGCCTTTTTCAAGCGCTTTTTTCCCTCCTGTTCCCAAGAGCCTCCAGCTGGGCTGGATTTTCTCTGGTCGCTGTGTCGCAGGGCGAAGCCCCAGCAGCTCGTTGGGCGGCCAGCGCCATTTGACTGGGTATTGGTCAGGGCTGGTAGATTAGTAACATGATCTACAGAGAGGCCAGTGGGGCCTGAGGCCTGTGATCCAGTAGAAAGTAGGGTCTCTGTGGTGGCCTTGTGGTTCTGTGTGGGCCAGGGCTTGAACCGCAATCCTTGCTGACACCCTGTTCCCCAAGGAGGTGGTTTTACTCCAAATCATGATTTCCCATCTCGCCCAACTCTCTATGTCTATAGGGCCACTGCCCAGGGCTTTCTGGTGAAGAAGATACGGCACCTCCTTACCACTGGCACTTGAGGCTGCTTTTCTCCCACGGAGCTGGGCACACGAGATGAGGACCTATCCCAAACAGTCTTAAAAGAGTGCTTCTCAACCTCATGTCACATGTGAACTGCGTAAGATGGGCTGGTAAAAGAGAAGTGGCCGAAATGGGACTATGAGCTACCATTTGTGTGGCCTATGACTATATGAGGAGCTCAGCATGGACATATAAGGGTTCCCCTAAAATAGGTTATATAATACGATGTTAGAGGATGTTATATGTTTTACATTTTTACAAAACAAATACACAACTGTGTTCTCCACTATGTCAAGTTGATAATAAGAAAATAAGAGTAATACCGTGTGTTTTGAAAATATACCTGAGTAAAAATGAAACCAAGCACCTAGGGTCATTTTACGTTGTGAGTTTTGATCCAGTTTTTACCTTTTTCCAGAATCATTAAAAACATCTGCCGCCACTGATTAGTCTGCAGAGTCATACTGTTCCAAATGTTAAGTCGATAGTTTCGCCTTTGCAAGGATAAGAACTGTGGGAATGTGACATCTTCTCAACATGCACATTTCTGCTGACCAGAAGACCAGAATCACCAACATGGCACCCAGATGTCAGCCTCCAGGCACGAACACACACACACACACGGTTGGGAAAGTCACAGTCAGATCCCTCCAACAAACACCAAATCCTCCAAACATAATCTGCGTAAGCAATTTGTTGCTGCTTGTTTGATTATATTCCGAATATTTTGACATAATAATTATGTTTTTATGGTGAATCCTGGATAATTTTGAGACACAGAGACACTTCAGTTGTGTGTGTGAGTGTGTGTGTGTGCGTGTGTGTGTATGTGTGTGTGTGTGTGGCAAGAGCTGGCAAGCATCGAGAATTCCTCCTGATTTGTCTCTTGCACACAAACCATCCCCACACAAGCCTCCTTTCCTTTCTTTACTCTTCTATCTGCACTGTATTGTTGTGTCTCTTTTCTTCTCGTTCACACACACACACACACACACACACACGGTGAACATTCACTGTTTTGCTATCCACAGGCACTGGAGGCTCAAGCAAGGACAGGCTTGACTGCCATTGGCTTGATGTCAAGAAATACCTGATGGGTCCCCACACTCATGCCAGAACTCATTTATGAAGTATGAGCCTGTCAACCATTATGCTCAGAAATCAAAACTCATATGATGCCAAATAACCACAAGTTCCTCAGTGACAATGAGGCCGACATTCATCAAAATTCATCAAAACATTGACTACTGTTTGTATTCACTCAAAAAAAACAAAAAAAACTGAGAGGAGTCAACCTTGATTACAGGTTTTATTATTTATTACCGGCCTCATGTTATCTGACACACTAGGAACATTTTAGTGTTTGACAATGTGAGTTTGTAGCTGCTCACTGAAGCAGCGTTAAGGTAGTACGTTTTGAAAGTGACATTTATCTACAACATATGTAATGTCGACGTACGTCAAGTCAACATATGTAGACTGTCGGACCGCATCTGAAGAATGTGGATTATCGAGCAAAAACATGTTTGAAGCCTGAATGATGCACGGAGGTAACTTAACGCAAGACAGAATCGGTGTAAATTTAGGAGATTAAATTTTATAGCTGTTTGCAGGCTACTACAAGTTATAAGTTCAAGTGTTCAATCTTTTTTATGATTTCTAGTTCTTTGAATACATTTCTTACCCTTCAACATCCACATCATACAACATAAAAATGACAACATGGCATATCTTTAAGCTAACAACCAATGTTGGTCAGCTGCCATTAAAAAGTCATACGTCATGATACACTTATGTGGGACGCAGTTCTCAGTTTTCATTGCGCAACGGCTCAAATAATATTGACATTTATGTTTAATCTATTACAGATATTGTGAGAATATTTTTTTTCATACAGATGTTACCCATCATAAGGCGTGTGCCATGTAGCTTTGTATAGAGTTACATTATAACTGCACTTGTGGTCCCATCGGCTGCTGCTACATGTGTTTTATTATTGTCAGTGTGAAGTGCGGAGGAAATAATCAGAGTGAAAAATATGTTCAGTCATAGAGCAATTGCAACATTTATTGAAGTGTTGGCTTTCTTGTATTGATTTTTCAACACATTACAAAAATACATATATGTTCAAAACAGCAGATGTGTACTGTTCTGAAATCACTTACTTTTTTCACAATGATGCACTCCCCCCCCCAAAAAAAGAACAAGGAAACTGTTTTGTACAAAGAGTGTAAGTGAAAAGTGAAATATGAAAATGCATTCAAATTACAGCTGTAAGTGCCATCACAAGACCTTCAGCCAACCACGAGGAAAAAAAAACAGCAACAAAAAACATAATGTCCATGAATGTCTCGTAGAATTTGGAAAAGTATTCCCTCACAAACCATAATATTCCCCCTGCGGAAGGTTCAGCTTCTTTCTTGTCCTTTTTTTTTTTTTTTTTTTTGAAAATCATTTTGTTTTACATCCTTGAGGGATGGCTTCACCAAACCAACAACAACAAAAAAACACAGAAGAGAGGCCATAAGTCAATAATGGCACCACTCTTGTTAGAAAAAAAAATAATAATCTGGCATGATTCTGCAATATTACATTTAAAAACAAAAAAAACGTCTTCCCATACAGTGAACAAGTAATCATACAGAAACATATTCATGAAGATAAAATCCCTCCACCAGGATAATCATACAAAACTGCTATGGCATTCAAAAACATTTTTAAAGAACATTGGAGAAAACAATACTTTATTATCATTTTTAAACACTTACACAGAGTATTTCATTAATGGCATACTTCAACACTGTAAACATATTGTAAGACTGAATGTCCGTGTGTGTGTGTGTGTGTGTGTGTGTGTGTGTGTGTGTGTGTGTGTGTGTGTGTGTGTGGTCTGGATCACTGTCAGGCTTCCACCGTTCATGGTTTCAATCCGATATATATTTCATATTTCATAGCTGTATGGCTCTTTTTTGGCCGAACTGTGAGCTGAATTTACTCCCGGAATGAATACACTGTGCACTTTACAAGAGGACTTAGATTTTTTGCACTCATGCATCAACATCTGTAAGCAAGCTGAACGCAGCCCTTCAGCCGATCTCGTGTTAATTCACTGAAAATATATTGAAATACGTGGTGACTGAATGGTCAGGAATTTGCATTGAAGGTACGCTATGTTCCTTTTTTTTCCACAATAACAAAACGGCACACATAAAACCTGACAATAGGCCAGAGAGGCAGGTCAAACTTTCAAGTGAAGATGATTTTGATGACTGAGAGTTGCAGTGGTATGATGAATGATGTTGTCTTGCTCGCCTTTCATGTGGCTTTCGCTGTCTCCCTCCCTCTCACGCTCACTCTGTCTCTACGCTGATGGGCCGTTATAAGATGTGGCCACTAGATGTGCGTTTGGAAAAAGAAAAAAAATTGAACAACACACTTTTCATGTGCTTTCAATTTAATTTGTATGACTCTTATTCTCCCTGGTCAAGGTCTTGCTCTCTCTCCCTCCATGTCTTCCTCACACTTCCTCATTTCTCAGTTCCAATCTTACATTTTTACCAGAAGAATAGGTTGCACCGGCCACCCCCACAGAGGAGCTGTGCTAAAAATTATCATAACTCATATATAGCCTTTTTCTTTTTTTTTTTTTTTTTTTTGATTCATTTCAGAGTGAATGATGCAGAAAATAAAAAACTGTAATCCCCCCAAAAGTCACGAACACGCACACTGTCTCAAAATCTGTTACTGGGAGTTAAACCCGTATCACTTTGTGAACCGGCTTCCTTTTTTTTTTTTTTTTTTTTTCAAAGCCGCTCTAATGCATGAATCTGAGCTAGTGAACTGTGAAAAGACGCCGTCGGAGAGAGGCTTAGAGCACGCCGCCGAGAGAAGAACACACACGCTAACACGTATTGATATGAATTTCATTTGAAACCATTTTGTGCGTCCTAAGGGGACAGGGGCAAGTCGGACTGGGTCAGAGAGAGAGAGGGAGAAAGAGAGAGAGAGAGATGGCAGATTGAGAAAGTGTTACAATTGTTGAAGTAGCTTTCGGTTAACAAACCGCCTTTGAGTAAGCACACGTACAGTGGGGGAGGTAATCGAGTGGGTCTGATAAAGCAATAATGTATGGTAGTTACACTTATAGCATATACTGTGGATGATGCAAGCAGCTGGTCTTCTGATTG